>CM035848.1:21615323-24402453 GCA_020510985.1 Pholidichthys leucotaenia | reverse complement strand
TTGGTCAGCCACACTATGAAGATATGTGAAAGAGTTGTTGAAGCCAGGTTAAGAGGAGAGGTGACAATCAGTGAGCAGCAGTATGGATTCATGCCAAGAAAGAGTACTACAGATGCAGTGTTTGTTCTAAGAGTGCTGATGGAGAAGTATAGAGAAGGTCAGAAGGAGTTGCACGTGTCTTTGTCGATCTAGAGAAAGCAGATGATAGGGTGCCAAGAAAGGAAGTGTGGTACTGTATGAGGAATTCAGGAGTGGCAGAGAAGTATGTGAGGGTGGTGCAGGACATGTATGAGGACAACGAGACGGTGGTGAGGTGTGCTGTAAGAGTGACGGATGGATTCAAGGTGGGGTTAGATTACATCAGGGATCGGCTCTGAGCCCTTTCTTGTTTGCCATGGTGATGGACAGGCTGACAGATGAGGTCAGGCATGAATCTCAATGGACCATGATGTTTGCAGAAGATACTGTGATTTGTGCTGAGATTAGGGAGCAGGTTGAAGAGAACCTGGAGAGGTGGCGTTTGCTCTGAAGAGAAGAGGAATGAAAGTCAGTAGAAGCAAGACAGAATACATGAGTGTGGATGAGAGGGAGGCAGGTGCAACGGTGAAGATGGAAGGACTAGAGGTAGTGAAGATAGATGAGTTTAAATACCTGGGGTCATCCATCCAAAGCAATGGAAAATGCATAAGAGAGGTGAAGAAGAGAATGCAGGCAGGGTGGAATGGGTGGAGATGAGTGTCAGGGGTTATTTGTGACAGAAAGGTAGCAGCAAGAGTGAAAGTGAAGATTTACAAGACGTTAGTGAAACCTGCTATGATGTATGGTTTGGAGATGGTGGCGCTGACAAAAGACAGGAGGTGGAGCTAGAGGTGGCAGAGTTGAAGATGCTAAGATTTTCACTGGGAGTGACTAGGAGGGATAAGATTAGAAATGATTATATCAGAGGGACAGCTCAGGTTGAGCAGTTTGGAGACAAAGTAAGAGAGGCAAGGCTGAGATGGTTTGGACATGTACAGAGAAGGGATAGTGGAGATATTGAACAAAGGATGTTGAAGATGGATCTGCCAGGCAGGAGGAAAAGAGAAAGACCACAGAAGATTCATGGATGTAGTGAAGGAGGATGTGGAGAGGGCTGGTGTTACAGAGGAAGATGCAGGGATAGGGTAAGATGAAGGCAGATGATCCTCTGTGGAGACCCCTGAAGGGAGCAGCCAAAAGAAGAAGAATTTAAAAATTAAAGAAAATGTTAACAAAATATGTCACAAACATTTCTTTAAGACATGTGTGAGCTGTTAAGATGTGGAAAAGTGCAGTCAGTGACCCCTTTCAATAGTTTTCTAATGCGATGGCGTGGCATCCGTTGTCTATCTTTTTGTCCATCCACATTTCACAGGAATTGCTACTCCTTCTAGGTGTTTGTCCCAAAGGTCACCAAACTGACTCACAATGATCCTCAGGAGGGTCTGCATCCAGGTTGTGCTCAGGGTCAATGGTCAGGAGATCTGAGCACTCCCAGTGAGACGGGTTGGTTAACAAACAGTTATTAAATACTGCATACTGCTGCACTTCCTTATGTGCTGGATGCACCTTCTGTCAAAAACAGACTCGCATATTTTTAGTGATCCATTGTGGTGAGCCGTATCTGTTCTGCAATGTATTGTATCTGGTGGAGCGTAGAATGGGAACTATCTCCTGTGTAAACTGCATTGCAGCCGTAATGGACCACAACCAGAGTCAGTGGAAACTGGAGGTGAGTCAGGAGACCAAGCTGTGAGCAAGACTCCTGTGTCTGTACATCTTTGTCCTGACCCCCTATGGAGGGCTGTCCAACCATGTGCCATGCAGGGCTAAGAACCTGCAGGTTTTCTCTTCTACCCAGTCTCTTCAGCAGGTGTTTTCATTCGTTCAGTGAAATCTGCTGTTGTAGACATTGGTTGAAGGTAAAGTCTACAGGGTCTTGGCCCTCCATGGCACATGATTGGACACTCTTGTCCTAATGTCTGAGTCATGCCTTGATTTTAGTACAAAGTGGTGCTTGTGTGGTCTTGACAACACTGCATACCCACAAACAAACCAAACTCAGTCAACACTGGTGGCATCCACAACTGCTCTGAACATTTACAGAGCACTCTACCTCATGTTTTAGTGAAAATGTTAAAGTCCGTTAAAGTTTTAGCAAACTGAATTAATACAGTAGTCTGAGCAGATACAGGTTTAATGAAGAGCTTTCAGATTGATCCTCTGGTGGCAGCGATCAGAGCCAAAGCCCGTGTGTGATTTTACAGCATCTAGGACAGACAGAGCAGCCAGCTTTTTCATTTATTCTTATTTACCAGCGTGGCCACTGCGGTGGTTCATCATTGCTGCTGCAAAGAGCGTTCTACCTGACTGTAATGCTGTTTATATTAATAACAATATATGGTTATATCATAGAGAAACATGCTGCTATGCTAAAGCGCAGAAGAGCCGAGGCCTGAGAAGTGAACTGCTAACAGCCACTGTGTTCATGTAGAAATGCGGTGAACCTGGCGGTGTTAAAGTTGAACGAGCAGGGGCTGCTGGACAAACTGAAAAACAAGTGGTGGTATGACAAGGGAGAATGCGGCAGCGGAGGAGGGGAGAGCAAGGTTAATACCCACACACACACATACATGCACACGCACTAAGCTAGAAATGTTGACTGTTATATGATTCCAGAAGCAGCACAGCCACAACACCACATGTGTGCCGTTAGCACTCAGAGCTGTAGCTTTTCACAGATGGGAGAGGAAACAACAAGTCACAGGTCAAACTACATGTAGTGTTGTAGTCTGTTCTGCTGCTTCTGCTGCGATGTTGCGCCCTGTTTGGTTGAGGTCAAGTTCAGGGCAGACACGAGGGGCCGATCAGGGTCAGGTGACCTCACACCAGATGGCAGCAACAAGTGAAGAAGAGCTGCCGATAAAAGCGTTTGAGCGGTGTGTTCAAACTCTGTTTATCTGTGGCTCTGGGCTGGAGGAGAGCCAAAGTCCTTCTCTCTCAGCACTTCTCATCCTCTGTCTGTGGAGCCAAGAAGAGGGACGTCAAAAACATGTAGCGTGAATGCAGACCAAGCGGTCTAAAGAGTGTCCCAGACCCCCATGGACCTGTAGTGATTGATCCAGAAATGGTGGATTCAGTGTTACATCATCAAGAGAAAGCCACCTTTACTGAATGTAATGTGAACACGGACAGAAAAGGTCCAAACTGTCCCCAGTTTTGGTGACCAGACCAGCGTATGAGAACTGCTGCTCATTAATAACATAAGATAACATTGATAATGATGTTATTTATGTTATTCCCATTGAAGAGTGCCAGTAAACCTTGCCGTATTGAAACTGAATGAGCAAGGGACCCTAGACAAGATGAAAAACAAGTGGTGGTACGATAAAGGAGAGTGTGGCTTCAAGGACTCCACCAATAAGGTTAGTTTGATGTCTGTGGGTTAGTCTGTCTCTTCACACACTTAACATGCACGGGAAGCTTGCACAGTGTTCCACAGGTTTATGACACCTGAATGTGATGTGAAGTAGTTGATGAGAGTGTTCACTGTTATGGTAGAAGAAAACACACGTGGTGTCTGTTATGTCTGAAGTTGGTGTCAAGGAGGAGAGCAATAGTGGAGCTGAACAGACGTTTATTATAATACAGGGCGCAGTGCACCTAACCGCACATACAGCCGCTTGGCAGAGGAAAAGGCGGAAGAGACCGTCCCCCCTACCTGCAGCCCTTCTTATACGCAGGAGGTTGGCGTAACCGGAACATGGAGCCACCACCCCGTGCCACACAAATAAGAGCTCCAAACATAATACAATATATGAACAATAAATAACTACATTGCACCCCCCCCCCGTAGAAAAGGTCCAAAACACACACATACCATTAAAACCCACCCCAACTTGGCACCTGAATCATCCGCTTAACATAACTGCACTAAAAATCACAAAAAGGGGTCTATGCCATTCACACAAAATAACTACAGTTAGGGGGAACGGGTAGACTGCCGTCCTACCCCTCACACGGCGAGGTGGGTTGTTCTGCCTTATGATATATAGAATAGATATACGTATATCCCCTATGATATATAGAAGTCCAGTTATAAACTAAAAGAAAATTGCTGCCGTGTCTCCTAATTAACATAACACAAAATAATCCCAGAACTATAAATACTGATTCAGAATGAATAACCAGCAACAGAAACACATCCATAGCTCAGTGAGGATGACCCGTGGCCCCCCCCCCCCCCCCCCAGACCCTTCACCATTCAGTCCACCCCTGGAGGTAGCTCGCTTCCCGGGTCACAGCTAGTCAATTCAATTCACTTCAATTCAACTTTATTTATACAGCGCAGGCCGTCACGATGAACTCCACATCGGCCATCTCTGTGGACTTGTACCGAGCCGTCAGTGTGACGGTACCCACCGTGACCAACCATCCTCCTCCTTAGCCGCAAAGCGGTGCCGAGTCACCTCCAGTTTTTTGTAGTGGGGAAAACAATGTCTAACTGTAGCCCAGTTCAGCAGTGAACTCTCCACCCCGGTGTCGATCATCATCAGTACCGGTACTCCGTCCAACTCTACCGTGCAATGTGTGCACCCACTGGTACTCGGGGACACAGTATGAATCACCGTTGGGGCAGGAGGAGTCAAGCTCTTGCATGGGCTATCCTGTTCCACTGACTGGCACACCCTCGCAAAATGATGTAGATGGCCACAATTGTTGCAGCACTTTCCTCTTGCTGCACACTCTCTGGCCTTATAACGGTGTTTCGTGGACGCGCAGCCCATACACCTGGGCTTCCCCAGGGCAGACCTCATCCATACAGTGTTGGCCCTGTTGGCGTCATCCTCGACACTCCCATCGCTGTCTGGGTGCACTACCTGTGCAGCCATGGAGGATCCCAACTCTCGTGGTGACAGACACTCATGTAGCTTATCCACTTCCTCCAGCTGGAGAGCCATCTCGACAGCCTTGTTCAGTGTCAACTCACTCGGAAATGTGAGCAGCTTAGACCAGACCGCAGCACGGTTGGTGTGTTCTGCCAGCTGGTCGCGAACCATTTCTTCCTCCAACACTCCGAACTGACACTCAGCAGCTAGCTGCCTCAAGTCGGATACAAACTGCAGGATGGGTTTGCCAACCTGTTGGTGGTGCTGTCGGAATTTAATCCTCCGGATGATGACGTTGTCCAGTGTCCTGAAAGGGCACGCCATTAACTTGACCACCTCTTCATAATTGTCCACGTCACCAATCGTACCCAAAATCCTCTGGCCCTCCATTCCCAGGTTGTGCACAAGCAACGCACCCGCCCTCAGCTTCTCCGTCCTTCCCAGGTCCAACACCATCATGTACGTTTTAAAGGCTTTGTACTACTGAGGCCACGGCACAGGCAGCTCACCCGGGAGCTCCAGAAACAGCCAGATTGGTGCTCCACATGCTTCCATGGCTTTTCTTCTCGTCGCCAAATGTTATGTCTGAAGTTGGAGTCAAGGAGGAGAGCAATAGTGGAGCTGAACACACGTTTATTTTAATACAGGGTGCTGTGCACCTAACCACACATACAGCTGCTTGGCAGAGGAAAAGGTGGAAGAGACCACCCCCCTACCGACAGTTTTAACATCAGGACCAGATCTGCTATCCCAGCAGTCATTTGACCATGAAACGTCAGCTGGACCACAGAGAAGAAGTGCAGAGACTGCTGGATGAGGAGGCTGCCTCAGAGTCCTCCTCCTCATACACAGCAGGTCCTGAGACCAGCTCCTCTTCCTCTGTAGGGGCCCGTGGGGCAGGGACAGCGCCCCCCCCCCCCCATCCACAATCTAACCTTTCTTGCCCTCTGGTGTCATGGTGACACTGTCAGTTGCAGCTGTGTCAGCGTGTGCTAAAAAATGACCAGGTCGTTCACACCTGTCTCACGTGTGGAATGTCTTGTCCTCTTTGTGTCCAATCATTCACAATTTAGCTTCATAAGTCCCCAATCCCTCACAGAGTCGTCTAACTTTTCTCACACAGAAATGTGTGAGAAGGGTTCTAGACAGGTTCTAGTCGGGTTCTAGAAGGGTTCAGGATACCCAGGACGACTCTGTGACTATGTGGAGAGAGAATTTGTAGCACAGATTTATTTGAGCACGTTCAAATTTCCTGCGACAGACAGCGAGACCCTGTGAGTCATGAGAGGAAACTGAGAATCCCCGTGAATGTTTTGGAAGCTCCCTTGTGAACGTCGTTCTCCAACTAGTCACCAGCTGTCACAGCCCAGTGAGATACGACCTCAACACTGAGAATTCAGATCAAACTCACTTTGGGATCGCAGAAATATCAAAATATACAGTAAGACTGACGAAGAAGTTCAGACTACAGGAACAGACCAAACTTAGTCACAGAAATATGTTTATAGAGTATTAACTTAACACAGTACTCACACAAGAGAGGACTTCCTGCTGTGCACCTACATACATGTGTGCAGTGAGTTTATACAGTAAATAAGGAAAACAGCCGTGCGCTTTCTCACAACTGTCTAACAGTATTTCCAGTTTCATAGTTCCAAGTTTAGTTCAGTTTCCACCATCCCACCAGATGTTTTCAGTTTTTAAAATTTTCAGCTTAAATTGAAACAATTGTATAATTATTGATATCAGTGTTTTTAGTCTTTAAAGTAAATAAAGAAAACACTCACCTAATATAACACAAGGCAAACATTTCAGCTGAAAGCATTCACTGCCATAACCTGATTTGATGAAACAATTCTCTCGCACAGTTCCTCTGCTCCAGGTCCATGCTGACGTGAAAACTCCTCTTCACTAGCTGAGATCTGTCGTGGTTTTTGAGCTTATCATGAATCTCATCTGGACTGATAAATGGCAATCCTTGCATTAAAATGATCGTACAACCAGATCTGTCCTAACACGTTTGACAAAAGAAGGCCATGACTGAGACACATTGTGGGCAGTCTTTCGTCCCTCACGGTTAATAGTGGAAGCCAAACCATGAAAACACCTAGAAGCACTTTAGAATCAGAAAAGAAAATTTAATGACGTACCCTATAATCAGTGATGGTGACGTCTTCTGATAATGAATTTTTAATTCCAACAGCTGTTTGACCAGAAAGATGAATCATTTTTAGCATACAGAACTGGATACAGTACAGAATTTATGGAAGAGGCTGCAGTTTGGTCATATTGGACTGATGCACACTGTAATTATAGACCAATCCAATGACCAGTTTGTAAGGGATAAGGACCTGTACTTATATAAAGACAAAGTGCTGCTCAAACTGTTCCATGTACTCACCCTAATTACTGCATATGGCAATTGGACAACATGCCATTGAGATGGAAGAAGGTCATTGCAACCGTGAAGACAAGAACTACCGTGGCATCAGCCTACTCTCCACCATTGGTAAGGTCTTCATGGAGATTATCCAATCATGGCTCGAAAATCATTGCAAGCAAACCAGCAGAGAAGGACAAGCTGGTTTTCGACCTGGATGAGGATGCTGTGACCAAATCTTCACCCTTCATCAGCTAATGGAAGAATGAACCCATTGTGGAGGGTGAATGACTGTCGTATTCACTGACTTCAAGTCCGCCTTCAACTGTGACGTCCTGCACGGCTCTGTGGAAATAATTAGAAACCAAATATGTGCCTCAGAAGATTATTGCACTTCTGCATTCAGCCTGTGATGGTTCAACCAGTCTGGTCTGGATCCAAGACAACCTCTCTGAGGAATCAAGACGGGTGTCCAAGCCACCTTTTTATTGTCATTCAATCCAAACAGCCAATCATATACAGTAGAATGAAATTACATTTCTCCTACCTACAATGCCAATCACATCTAGAATCAGAAGGGTTGCTGACATGCAAGGTGCAACCGCAAACAACTTGCTTCCCCCATTCTGTTATGGTGAGCATCAAGGTAGAAGGCAGGAAGTACCATTTTTATATGGTCCTTACTATGACCAGGCCGAGACTTGAAACCACAACCTACTGACTGTGGGGTGGATGTGCTACAACTCCAGTGCCATGAAGATATCAGGGAACATCAAGGAGGAGAGCTCCCCAACACATTTTGTCGTGTGATGCATGTTGACGTTAAATTGACAGATGAAGAGGAAAAAACAGGACTAAAAGGTCATGTTTGACAAAGAAACATGCAGTTGTTTGTTGGCTGCAGCCCCTGTGCAAACTTTGTGTTTCAGTTTTGACACATTTATCATGTTTGGTGTGTATCTCCTCTGTGCTTGTGCAGCCCCGCCCATCCGGTCATCTCTTTTCCTCATGTGTCAGCCATTTGTCATGATTGCTTTCCCTACCTGTGCTGTATTGCCGTGATTACCGCTTCTGTCTGTATATGTGCATTTTCGTTCTGTGTCCTTTGCTGCATCCTTATGTTAACTCCATTGTATTTGTACCATGCTGCTTGGAATTATTATTTGCCATTTTCACTCCACGTTGTCTGGTTTATGATTTCATATTATTTCTGCCCATGAGCAGGGTTTATTTTCTGTTATTAATGGCTTTCCAGAATCACCTGGTGAGTGGGTCCTCTCCTTTATTTACCCCAGAGGGACAAACGCTTCTCTGACAGTAGGATGCAGCCAGTAATGGACCCAGTGGGTGAGTCTGGTAAGAGGAGGAAGAGGTGTAGTCGGGAGGAGCAGCGATTCATTGGCAGGACTGAGGACTTAGCGGTCACAGCTCAGAACTGCTCTTCCCAGTAAGACGAGATGCACTGCTGGGGTGGAGTCACCAATCTGCTAGAAGCCAGACCAGGCATGCGTTTCCACCCTTGGGTGGCATTACTGCCACCCACCTCTTCATCACCTGCCAAGCCCGAGGATTACATTTGGTTTCAACCAAGAGAGGACCCAGTGGGCAAAGGGAGGTCAGTAGCTGGCGGTCCCAATGTGGATGAGAAGTGGGCAGCCCAGTTCATCCAAGATTTTGTTTCGGCCGCTCGTGCCTGCCATATGCCAGAGGAGGGCCTGGAGTGCCTAGACGCCGCAGCTGGGATTGTAAAGGCGCACCCCGGTCTATGGAGATACCCCGAGCTGGTGGAACTACTGGATACTGTTTCCAACCTCCACCAGACATATCGTGGGCTGGTGAGGAAGTCATGTGGGGCACCGGAGCTTGTGCCGACGCAGAAACATCCCCTGGTTCCACACACCTCTCCTCTGCTCCAAGTCCAGCTCCTCACCACTCCACAACAGCTTCTCGCCAGATGGTCGCCGTAGCCACCCGGAGAGATTCGTCTGGTTCTCCAGCAGCAGGTTCTACAGCAGTGGCAGCGTCAGCAGCAATGGAGCTAGGGGCAAGGCAAGTACCATTTTTTCTCATTTTTTAACATCTAATAGTGAGAGGTCTTGTCTTGTCTCCAGTGAGGAGACTCAGGTGCTGCCGCTTATTGCTGCTGAGCCCTCAAATATTATTTTCTGCTGCCCTCCCCTTGTGCGTTCCACCACTCACCTCAACCCCTTGTTTCCCCCAAGGTCATCTCCACCTCAGCTGGGTCCATAACGGAGGAGGTGAGCTCAAACACGGCTACTGCTCCACCTCATGTGCATGCTCCTGCAGAGATTGATCCGCCTGACATGCACGCTCCTGCAGAGACTGCTCCACCTCACGTGCATGCTCCAGCAGAGACTTCTCCGCCTTATGTGCACGCTCCAGCAGAGACTTCTCCGCCTTATGTGCACGCTCCAGCAGAGACTTCTCCACCTTATGTGCACACTCCAGCAGAGACTGCTTCACCTCACATGCATGCTCCAGCAGAGACTGTTCCGCTTCACATGCACGCCCCTGCAGAGATTGCTTCTCTTGAGACCATCATTCCAACATCGGCAGCACCGGGGTCCTCACCAGCAGAAGAGCAGGAGTTAAGGGAAGTCCTCTTTGTTTTCTTAATATCTGTAGTAAAGAGGTTTTGTCTTACTCCTGGCGAGGAGACCCAGTTGCAGCTTCCATCTACTTCTGAACTCTCCTCACCAAGCTCTTCTGCTGACTGTTTGGGTGTGGTTCCTGCTTCAACCTGTACCTCTTCCTCCCTGTCCAAGGTGGTGGCATTGGAGGAGGATTCCTGGGCATCTGGACCAGATGTGCCCCTGCCATCTCAGCCTGAGGTCAGCGCGCCCCAGCCATTTCATTCAGGAATCAGCACGCCCAAACCATCAGCCCAAATGTGCTTCAGTTATCTGATCCAGAGGTCAGTGCTGCCCAGCTGTCTCATCCAGAAGCCAGTGCCCCCCAGCCATCTCATCCAGAAGTCAGCGCGCCTCAATCATCTGTCTTTGAACAAGAGATTCTAATGCTATTACCCCCAGAGCTGAAGGCTCCCATGTTAGATCCTGGGTCCAGAGCCTCTATGTTATTTTCATCTGAGTTTAAGGGTTACATGTTACTTCCTGAGGTTGAAGGCTCCATGATGACTCCTCCTGATTTTAAAGGTTCCATGTTGTCATTTTCTGAGTGTGGGAGTTCTATGTCATCTTCTCCCAAATACAGAATTTCCATGTCATCTAAGTTTAAAACATCTATGTTGTTTTCTTTTGAGCAAGAGGATCATGTGTTTTTCCCAGAGTTCAGGGCTTGTAGGTTATTTTCAGTGCAAAGGGTTTGTGTGTTATTTTCTGAGCATGAGGCTCGTGTGTTTTCTCCTGTCTGGTGACCCATGGTCATTGGTAGGCTGCCTGACACCCGTGTTCACCCTTCCTGTGAACATTGGACTTTGTAAGGCCACCAGAACCATTATGTACTCCAGTTTGGGGACCCATGGACTTGGGTTGGCCCCCTGACCTGCCTGGCTCTCCGTTCCGGTGGCCCTGGGACTCTGGAAGACCATCTGACCCGTTTATGTTGGACTTTGATTGGGGAGAGAGTTTGTTTTGGCCCGCCTGGCCTTTTCCCCCACCACCCACCCTGTGAGGGTTTGTGGGTTCTTTTTTTTCTCTTATGGGTGTTACCCTAGGGTCGTCTGGGATCTCGACGCTTGGTGGGGGGGGGGGGGGGGGGGGGGGAGTACTGTAGTGATCTGGACAGGGCTGCAGCCCCTGTCCATGCTTTCAGTTTTGACACATTTATCATGTTTGGTGTGTATCCCCTCTTTGTTTGCACAGCCCCGCCCATCCAGTCATCTCTTTTCCTCATGTGTCAGCCATTTGTCATGATTGCTCTCCCCACCTGTGCTGTATTGCCGTGATTATCCCTTCTGTCTATATATGTGCATTTTCGTTCTGTGTCCTTTGATGCATCCTTATTTTAACTCCATGTATTTGCACCAAACTGCTTGGAATTATTATTTGCCGTTTTCACTCTACATTGTCTGATTTATGACTTCATATTATTTCTGCCCACAAACAGGGTTCACTTTCTGTTATTAATAAATAATGGTTTACCAGAATCACCTGGCGAGTGGATCCTCTCCTTCTTTACCCCGGAGGGGCAAACACTTCTCTGACAGAGGGTTCACTTCTCAGTTCGTGAAGTCCATTTCTTTCTTTAAATCTCCTGAACATCTTATGCTCAGTCCCCATTCCCTTACTCAGCAAAGGGGTGTGGTCTCTCCTCTTTTGTTCAACATTGTCATTGATGCTATCATGTGACAGGCATTCGAAGGCCGAAGGGGCATGCAGTTTGACACTAACCAGTTCATGGCAGATCTCATTTTTGTGGATGACAGTGCTCTTTTCACTGATGACAATGCTGAGACTACAAATATTCTGTATGACATCACCCACTCCGCTCAACCTTATGTCCTAAAGATCAGTGTGGACAACACGAAAGTTCTCACAACAGATGGCTCACTGGCCATGGTCTACCTCAAGGGCATTCAGATTGAATAGGTTAGAGACACAGATCATGACAGCAGAGACCTGCTGCAGAATCAGGCCTGCAGCTTTGACATTCGCATTCCTGTGATGGTACAGTCATGTGAAAAAATTAGGACACCCTGTTTAAGCCTGTGTGCTTTTTCAACATATTTGGACATATGAATATTTAATATAAAAATACTGGGAGATTCGTGTAATACAACTAAACTATCAAAATGAATTAAAGACTTTCTTCAAATTTTCTGTAAAATATGATTCTATACAAATAGTGGGGAATAAATTAGGACACCCCCCATCTTTTTTAGGACACTCCCACTTAAAATTGCTAAAATAAATGTTAAAAAATGCAAATAAAAACAAAAACAAGGTTAGACATAGATATGTGAACATTTCTTAACAAAGAACTGAATATTTAATGGGGTGTCCTAATTTTTTCCACATGACTGTATGTCTGGAAGAAGCCCAGCATCTCCCTAAGGACCAAGGTCCGTTGCTTCAACACAGTGATTCTGCCCATCCTTCTTTATGGCTCTGAGACCTGGACCATCTTCAAAGGGGACCTGAACAAACTCCAGGTTTTTCAAAAACATTGTCTCCTTCGGATTCTTGGAGTTTCATTCTGCTATCATATTACCAGCGACACCATCTGCGAGTGATGCCAGCAGCAGCTGACCATTGATGAACAAGTTCAGAAATGCAGGCTGTGGTGATTCGGCCATGTGTACAGAATGAGCACTGACCGGCTGCTGCACCGACTCCTGTGGCAGAAGTGACCCATGCACTGGAGAACCCAGTGCAACACAATGAAAAAGACATGGGCCAGGCAAGTTAAGAAGGACCTAAAACCTTGGCATCTCAACCTCAGTCAAGCTAAAGCAGCACTGCGGACCGTAAAGCATGAGAGAACGTTGTCAACGGTGCCCGTCAACCTGCAGCACCCACAGCATCGTATTGGTTACAAGGGTGACCTCACCCTCCAGGTGCCAGCTAGGTACCCAAGAAGCTATTAAATAGTTGTGTCCAACCACCCTAGCCCCAGAGAGTATGTTAGCCCAGTAACATCAGCTAGCTGAACAGTGTTAGAAACATTGCTGTTGCATTGTAACGTAGGCAGCTGCATGCTAATCATTTTTCTGCTGTTATTGGGAACAAAATCCTTCCTGTTAATAGTCTTGCCCCACTTCTGCCAAGCATCTTGGTCCACTGCACATCCAGGGGATCTGTGTAAACTGTGTGGTCTCACACAGGAAGAGGCTTCAGGCAATAAAGTTTACATATTTCACAGTTATTTGGGTTTTTTTTTTCAAAGTTGAAGTTTGCCACTACTGATAGAGTAACACTTTCCTTGACATTTTTGTTATGTGGTGTTAAATAAAAATAAAATTAAAAAGAAATTAGACAGCTTACTTTCCACTGCAGCTGTACCGGGGGAGGGCTGAAAAATTCATAGGCTGAAAAGTTCATAGTTGTCATATTTAACCAAATGAGGTTTATTTTTCAGCCACAGTGATCCAAACGCTGCAACACCGATGGAAGAAGTGTGTGGATCAAAGGGGAAACTATGTTGAAAAATAAAGCACATTTGGTCAAATTTGACCACTATGAACTTTTCAGCCCCCCCTCGTATCTCAGTAATGGCATGTGGTCTATTTCTGATATTGGCCCGGATTGGTCTATGCACTGGTGTACTAAACAACACATAAAATACTCTGGGAGAATGTTTATTCCCTTGATTTACTGTTATTACCAAATTTACATACAGCTCTGGAAAAAATAAAGAGAGCATGGCAAAATCTTTCCGAAATGATCATCTCTACGTGTATGGCAGCCGTTCACTCTGAGTATCTGTTGAATTCCAGCACAAAGACACATCAATCTTCTTAAAGCTACGGTCACAGATACCCTTATAAACAGCTACAAACACCATATGAATGACTTTTGGACCATTCCGTATGGCCTTCTTAAGGCGGCCATAGCAGAATCCAGTGTTCGTAGACCATTCTTAAAGGGTACCTGTAGTGAATTTTAATAAAAAGCTATTTCAGAGATTAGGTATGATACTAGTGGTTCCGTCTGGTAATGTTGGTCATGATTCCTTCTCAAATACGCGGGAGTTTCAAGTCACTGCTCCGTCAGTCAGGCATGATCAGCGACATGTTCCCTCCTACATGGGCTGTTTCAGTCCCAGTAGTGATGCACAATCGTTGCTGTTTGCAATTGACTGGGATGTTGAATTCCTCTTATTGTCATTGTACACAAAATATACAACGAAATTTGTCAGCTCTGCAAGCATACCATTCAACCAACCATACAAAAACACATACCCAATCAATAAAAACAATATATATAAATATAGATAATATAAGACACAGTGGGACTAAAAGTAAGTAAATAAATTTATAAAAACTGCAGTATAGCAGTCAACAAAGTTTTAACATTAGAATTTTATGTAATTTTTACAATCATGTTACAAGCAAACCTGCATATAATTTAATGAAATAAAATTCTAGTATATCAAGATTTATTCAGCATGTTCTGGAGTTACTTGACTGGGAACTTGCCTGTTGGTCAGGTCCCCTTCAGCTGCTGGTCCCCGGAGGTACCTGCAGATCATGCTGTCAGTGAAGGCCATTTCCAAGAATGGTTTGTGCAGTATATATTCTTGCAGATTTCGTGCTGTTTTCAACTCAGATCTCAACCCACTGAGCATCTGCTGAACATGTTTACTCATCCGCAGTAAGCCGGATTCAACGACTGTACGTCACTTCTGGCCAGCAATGGCTGCTCCCCATTGGTTCTATCTGAGCAGGTAATTCATGGGATAAAATTATTCAGTATACTGCCTTTATGGTGTTATTTTTACTGAATAGCACATCTTTTGTTTATAAGTAATACCTAAAGCATGATTAATTATAATGACCAGTACAAGTACCCTTTAAGCTCGTGGACAGGTTGATGGTCTTGTCCAAGAGTTCTACCAACACCCCACGAAAACCCCTCATCGTAGGGCAGCTGTACAAATGCCATAGGAACACCGTAAGAGCTAGGCAAGATGCTGGCCATAAGTATGCCTCAGGAACACCTTAAATTGTTCTTGAGGGTCCCTTACAGCAGTCACAGGAAACGCCGTACACATCCCCATTTGTACGCAGGAAGATCCCAAGGTACCCTTACAAAAAAACATAAGAAAATATGACAGAAAAGCACCTCATTTCTCAAGAATGCCTCAAGTTGCTCTAGCGAATTGAACAGCAGCCGTAAGAAACTATGTCCCCCTCCACGAATGTCTGCAAACTCCACAAGTCAGGAACTGGAAGATTCTTACGAACCCATTGTTGGTAAGAATCTTAGTGACTGTTGCTTAAGGAAGAATTGATTAGGAGATCATCTAAGCATGGTGAGACACATGAAAGCCGTGAATAATAATCAGAGTTACTACACAAATCCAGATTTCTGAGTTCTTCCTAAGTTAAATCTTATTATAGTGTTTAAGAATGAACATCAACTTTTTTCTTCACATTATTTGATCTAAAAGCAACATCTTTTTTGTTGTTTAGGCCAGTCGTCATTTTCTGTAAATAAAATGCTCTAAATGACAATATTTTGATGTGGAATTTGGGTGAGTTGTTTTCAGTAGTAGGTTAGAGAATAAAACTACATTGTTAGTTTTACTCAAACACATGTATAAATAGTAAAACCAGATAAAGTGATCATTTTGCAGTGGTCTCTTTGGGCTCTTAATTTTTTTCTACAGCTGTATATAGCTCATATTATTTCCATTCATATTTATTTTTATATATCATGTATTGCAGCATTATAAATTCTGGTTATTTATAAGCTCAACATTCCAATAAGCTTTTGTTTCAGTATGTCCTGAGAAGGGAAGCAGAGGTCCTGTCATCTTAATATTAACACTAATTAATGTGTATAAGTATGAACACGCATATATTGTAGTTATTAATCTCTCCGTTAGTGTACCTTTGATCACAACCATAAACTTACTAACCAGTCCAAAGCGCTCCTGTGTATTCATGTGTCCATGGAAGTTGTGCACACACCAGGTTTCAGTCAGCCAGCATCATAGTGTTAGCTATAAAAATGTTGTAACAGTATAGCTGCTCATTTATGTTGTCTTCATGGGTACTGCCCTGTTTTTGTGTGTGTGTGTGTGTGTGTGTGTGTGTGTGTGTGTGTGTGTGTGTGTGTGTGTGTGTGTGTGTGTGTGTGTGTGTGTGTGTGTGAACTTTTGTGTGTGCTAGGAGAAGACCAGCGCTCTGTCTCTTAGTAATGTAGCAGGAGTTTTCTACATCCTGGTTGGAGGTCTGGGCCTGGCCATGATGGTAGCTCTGGTGGAGTTTTGCTACAAGAGCCGTGCAGAGGCCAAGAAAATGAAGGTATGTCATCTTCTCTTGACAAACTTGTTAGTCCTTAAAGCTCCAGTAGGCAGAAATATTCCAAAACAAGAGGAAGAAGATTTATCACACACCTGAAAGCTTCCAGCCCCTCCCCTCAGAACTCCTTTTAAAGCTATGCCTCTGAAATGTGGGTGGGTAAATGGGTAGGTTGGCATGTGGGCCAACCAATCACTGTACCTGGTCCACAACGATGATTGGCTGACCTTTTTACACGCCCATCATTGCTCCTGGTTGTGAAGTTTTTCTGTTCTTTTTGTGTCAAACCACTTTTTACCCTTCAGCTTGTAAAAGGCTGACAGGTCACTGTCACCCCACCAGGCAGATGGACGGCGGTGGCTGCATCAGCATCTACCTTGTGAATATGATAACTAGATAAAAAAATGATGTGGACTTTTCAAATCAATACCATGGTTGTATCTAAGACAAACCTTGGACAGGTTGGACCCTGACCTCTGACTATGGGTTTGGGGTCAAAAGGTTAAAGGTCAAGATTAGCCTTCCTTATATTTTGTTTCTAAGGAATCTGTTTAACTTTCTTTTCCCCATTCTCTCATGATGAGCACCAAGCTAGATGGCAGAAACTGCCATTTTGATCTGTTCTTTGGCATGACCCAGCCAGAGCGTGAACCCCAATGCTCCACTACTGGGATGCCACTCTGGTTCACACCCAGAGCTCCCAGAGGACTGACCCCCACCCCGCTGTAGCACTGTGTGGTCTAGGGCAGGGGTCCGCAATGGACTGGCACCGGTCTGCAGCCCACTGGCTGGGGGCCACTTTACCAATGCCATCAAAACAATCCACCATGTTTGTGTTTGACTGTGTTTACTGTGATGTGAACTATGTTATACATCATTTCACACATACAGTGGTCCCTGTTTTCTCTTCTGACACAATATTTGATTTGTTTAACTTTTTCTGCAGTGCCCACTTCAACATTTAATTCTCCATTTCTACCATTATCTATGATCTATGTTTTTGTCATCATTTGGAAAATTTGCAGATATTCAGGATTGATTTAAATAGAAATCGCTATTGTCAAGTTATCTCTGAACATCAGTTTTTTATCTTTAATCGTGGTCCAAAATATCGAGCTGAAACCTGGACTGTGAGTTACCTAGGATTTACACTGACTCCAGATGCAGTCTGTTGCAGATGCAGTACAGATGGCCCCTTGCGTTCATCCCTACCAGCTCCGTTTGTGTTTTGCAGTGGCATGGTTAAGAACAGAGTTTGAAATCCAAGATCACACGAGAATTATACAAAATGATGTGAGATCTCGAGAAAGACCCAAGAGTGACCGAGATGAACCTATCACGATCACGTGAAAACAACAAGGAAGTGTGATGTAGCGGCTCTCCACCTGGGTTTTTGGGCTCTAAATAAAATGTAAGTAGCCCATTAACTTTAGTTCTATGATGTGTTTGTATGTTAAGTCAAGTTTTTACCTTCTCTGAAACAGTGGTGGAGGAGTAGACCTCAGAAAATAATGGACGATCCTTAAATCGTTTTTAATGAACAAACGGCTATTAAATACCACGAGATACCACGGGATTTCCTTGCACATTGGATCCAGCATCCGTCAAAAACAGACTTGTTGCGTTTCATTAGCGAACCGAATCAGACAAGCCGAATTTGTTCCACAGTGGTCCAGACCAGGTGGGGATTACAAAATTGACGAGAATAGGAACTATTTACTGTGGAGGCCGGCTCACAGCCGTAACGTACTGCATCCGGAGTCAGTATAAGTCCTGGGTGAGCTAGGCCAGCCCAGCAGTGCCTAGCTTTACCATTTTCACCACTGTGATTCACACTTGGTTTGCCTAAAAGGTCCTTTTGAACTGTGGCATTACATCTATGCTTATTTACACTCACTGGCTACTTTAATAGGTACACCTGTTCAACTGCTTGTTAATGCAAATATCTAATCAGCCAATCAGATGGCAGCAGTTTAGTGCATTTAGGCATGTGGACATGGTCAAGACAAGCTGCTGAAGTTCGCCCTGAGCATGAGTGGAGAAAAAAGGTGAACTGCTGATCTACTAGGATTTTCACCCACAACCATCTCTGGCTTACAGAGAACAGTCTGAAAAAGAGAAGATATCCAGTGAGCAGCAGTCCTTTGAGCTCCAGTTGCCTCATTGATGTCAGAGGTGAGAGGAGAATGGACAGACTGTGTCTGTCACAGGGGACCCTACGGGACAGTAAACAGGACTCATGTGTGTGGCGTTTTCTTGGCATGATTTAATAATAACACTAAAAAAAAACAGGACTAAGAGGATAATCATAACTAACAGAGAAATAAATGGCAAATTCTAAGGAACATAAATAGGGACATGATAATTAAAATGAACACAATGGCCAAACTAAAGCTGAGGCAGGGAAAACACAGAAGACAGAAATTCATACAATGAATAAACTCAAAGTGAGGATGTGGGCTGGACCCGTGTCCCAGTTACAACAAAATACTAAAACTAAAAACTAGGCCAAGGACTTGGGGCCCAGCCCACACCCGACAGTATCCCACTCTTAAGGGGTGGAACCAGACGTCCCAAAAACCACAACAGAAAATGGCCCTCCCAGGGTGGTTGGTGGGGGCACAAGGCCAGGCGGGCCGAAACAGTACTACCTCCCACAAAATCCAAAGCAAAAAATGCCTAGTTCGTGGGGGCACAACAGAGTTTGAGGCCCCAAACAAAAAAACAGGCAGGTCAAGTGGCCTCCCAAAATTCACAGGCCCACCAGACTGGAGAACAAGGTGGCTCAGGGGGCTGACCCAAGTCCATGGGCCCCCAGACCAGAGTGCAGCGTGGCTCGGGGGGCCTACCACAGTCCATCAGTCTCCAGACTGGAGTGTAGAGTGGATCAGACGGCCTACCGACATCCCTAGACCTCCATATCATAAGGTAAAGGGGGTCAGGTGGCCTCACAAAGTTCATGGGCCCCCAGACCAGAGGACAAGGGGGTCGGGGGGTTGGCCAGCGTCCGCAGACCAAAAGACCAGTGAGCAGGTTTTGTAAAGCAGATGCTGAGGCATGCCGGCTTCAGGACCCAACGACAAAAACCTCAGGAGCTGATGGTTGGGGTGCGCTGACCTCAGGAACAGGCGACAGAAACACACCGCCCTCAGGAATAGCTGATGGTGGCTCACCGGCCTCTGGAACAAATGGTAGCTGCGGAGCGCTGACCGCCAGAGACAGCTGTTGAGGTGCCAGGGCATCCAGCCCAGACATCTGGAGAGCTGTCCCCGCTGCATCCGCCGCGGATGAGGGAGAAAGGGAGGGATTGAGAGAGGCGACATCGAAATCACCAGGAGCAAGGCAAGTCTTTTCTAATATTGATGTTATAGATGTAAAGAAGGAACTTGCCTCAGCTCCTGGTCCACTGCTGCTGGGATGACTGCCTCAGTCACCTGAAGCTGCGACTGGGGAGCGTCAACCACGGAGACGGCTGAAGCTGTGATGTGCACCTTGGGGACAGCTGGAGCTGTGACATGCACTTCAGGAACAGACGGCTGGGGTGTGTTGACCTCCCGCTCTGCTGCCGCTGAAGCTGCCGCTGCTGAAGCACTCAAGGAAGGTGGGGCCACAGCAGCAGAAATCCTCGGGGGGACCCCGTGTGAAGGACCTGGATGGTGAGCGGAGCGACACTTCCTCAGGGCTCGCTTCCCTGCTGGCCCTTTAGATGGCGGCTGGTCCCCACACGCCAGGAATAACACCTCCAGAGTGAGCCAGGGCTTGTATTCCAGCAGGATTTCAGTTTGTGCGAGGACTGCCTGCCTCTGCTCCTCCTGCTCCAAAACGTCCGCTACTGTGGCTGGTGGAGCGGAGGCAGCAGACAGCGCAGGAACGATGGAGAAGGCGGGAGGCAGCACACCGGAGGCAGGAAAGGGAACTGATGACCCGGAGCCAGGCTGGAAGAGGTGACGCTGGCAGTCAGTTTGCTCGAGCAAGTGCCGGAGATGTGTTATCCTGGAGTAAAGTTTAACTACATCGGGGAATAGCAACATGTCCGGGTGACTGAGGATAATGTCCTCTGCAACCCGACAGCTCCTCCTGGTTCCACTCCTTCCTGCTCCTGCCGATTTCGCCAGCTGAGTCCTTTACTGACGTCATCCTACTGTCACGGGGGCCACTACGGGGTCTACAGGTCTCACGTGCATGGCGTTTTCTTGGCATGATTTATTGAAAAGATCACAGAAACAAAGTGCAGCTTGTGGGCTGGAAAAACAAAGGCTACAGCTTGGTAAGGCAAAACACGGGCTAGGATAAACAGGACACAAGAGGCACAAGGCTAAGGCAGAAGCATGTTGTAACGCCAGGTAGATGTAAGGATGCCACACTGATGAATGGGGCGGCCTCCCTAAAATAAGGCCAGACTAATTACTAAAACACAAACAGCCATGGATAATCAAGAAATTAACAAACAAGGATTAAACTGGGCTACGGCCAAAAATAATTAAAGGCGCTGTCAAAATAAAACCAAACCAAAACAGAAGACCATGACAGGAATGACAACGAGCAAACATAACTATGGCTATGATAATAATAATACTGATAAACAGGACTAAGAGGATAATCATAACCAGTAGAGAAGTAAATGGCAAATTCTAAGGAACATAAATAGGGACATAATAATGAATATAAACACAATGGCCAAAGTAAAGCTGAGGCAGGAAAACCACAGAAGATAGAAATTTGTACAATGAATAAACTCAAAGCGTGGGCATAGTCTGAGCCCACGTCCCGGTTGCAATAAAATACTAAAATTTCAAACTAAGGCGAGGACATGGGGCCCGGCCCACACCCTGAACAGTGTCATGATTAGCAGAGGAAGACCCAGAACATAGAGCAAAGAATTACTTTTATTGCAAAGGCTGTTTCTGGCAGAGTCAGCCCACTCAGTGGGGAGTGTGCTCCTGTAGGGAGGAGAGGAAACGGTCAGTGACATGGGAGCGTGGAGGAGGTTTGAGCAGGTGAGACCAGTCCAGTGGAGGTCCTGGGGAGATGGCGAGTCTAGAGGGTATACGTAAAATGTCATCGGACAGAACTTACAGTGGCAAAAACGAGTGGCATCATTAGCAGGTATGCACTAATGTGGGTGGCAGTGGCTCAGGAGGTAGAGCGGGCCGTTCAATAACCAGAGGGTTGGTGGTTTGAATCCCCAGCCATCCTGCCGTTGTGTCCCTGGGCAAGACACTTTACCCACCTTGCATCCAGTGTCCATGACAGTTTTCATGAATGTGTATTAATTGGGCAGCACGGTGGTGCAGTGGTTAGCACTGTTGCATTACAGTTAGAAGGTTCCAGGTTTGAATCCCCAGGCTGACGGGTAGGAACCTTTCTGTGTGGAGTTTGCATGTTCTCCCTGTGCTGCGTGGGTTTACTCCGGGGGCTTTGGTTTCCTCCCACAATCCAAAGGTATTCATGTTAGGTTAACTGGTTGTTCTAAATTGTCCCTAGATATCTGTTCCCTATAGGCCCTTAGAATAGAGGGTTAGTACTAGTGAAGCGCTCTGAGTGGTCTTTGACACTAGAAAAAGTGCTATATAAGTACAGGTCCTTATCCCCCCCTTATCCTTATAAATGTTCAGTAGTGGTTGGTGCAGATGGGCGCCACATGTCCATCAGTCTGCCCCAGGGCAGCTGTGGCTACAGTAGTAGCTTACCATTATCTGTGGAGTGAATGAATAATGCATCTTTGAGTGTCTATGAAAAGCACTATATATATCTGATGCATTATTATTAAAACTAGTGGTGCCACTTTAATTGCATTTGATCGCAATTAAAACTTTCACCACTATTTATTACACACAGAGTGATATGTTTCAAGTAGGATGTCGCTTTAATCGCGACTAATTGCATGAATGTGCATCTCACTTCATATACTTCACACAGTTAACTTACCCTGGTGTGATTAATTACGACCAAAAGCTATTAGTTGCGATTAAAGTGACACCACTTATTAAAAACAAAAAATACACACAGTATTAAATCACAACAGTACACTGAAAAAAAAAATTACTTTGTTCTAACATAATAAAATCATTGAAAGTGGTTCCACAAAATAAAGTTATCTTTTGCCAACATCATAAAATCATGTGCATGTTTCATGATCTGTTTATGTTACCATCACATGATTTTGTTTCTTTGGCAACATAATAAAGCCAACTTTATTGTCATTCAATCCATACAGCCAATCATGTACAGTAAAGCAAAATTACATTTCTCTTACTAGTGCATACCTGTGCATGCCCGTAGAAACCAAGTATAAGCAAGCATTTCTGCATGCCCGTAGAATGGTACTGTTACCATGGCAACAGTAAACATGGTAATGTCTCCCTTTGATCTTTGACATGGTTAAGCAAGTATTTCTGCATGCCCGTACAAAGCAAGTGTAAGCAAGCATTTCTGCCGATCTCTGACATGGTTACCATGGCAACAGTAACCATGGTGAAGCCTGCCTTTGATCTTTGACGTCACCACTTGTTCAGTGATGCCTGCCTTTGATCTTTGATGCCTGCCTTTGATCTTTGATGATGTCATAGTGAGTCGTATGATCATGACACACACAGAGTCCTAAGATCGAGACTTTGATGATGTCATAGCGAGTCCTATGATCGTGACACACACACAGAGATTTCTTGAATTATATATAGAGTGATGATCTGCAGTGTTAATCACATCTACAATCAGAGGGGTCACTGCCATGCAAGGCACCACCACAAATCATGTCATGACCCGGATTTGAACCCAGGCCTCCCGGGTGTGGGGCAGGTGCGCTACCAACTAGGCCACCACTCCTAAAATCATGTGCACACAAAATCGTGTCAATGTTACATATGCAGATCATGAAACATGCACATGATTTTATTATGTTGGCAAAACATAACTTTATTTTGTGGAACCATGTTCAATGATTTTGTTTTGTTAATTCAAAAGAAATTTCTTTTCAGTGTTCACAAAGTACCTGCTTACATTGTGGAGAGCTAATCTTATTATTCCATCCTGTATTAATTGGCACCAAAATTGAATAAATAAATACAGTAATTAAAGGCTCTGAATCTGGTCTTCCCTTACCATGTGCTCCTTGGTCTTTAACCACACATCACTACAGTGAAGTAAATGATGAGGTATTAACATCTAAAGTGAAAAAGGTACTCTGTGTACTGCTGTGACTAAATATTTTGTGTGATTTTTATGTTTTGCTGCATCCAAAATAAAGCCATCACACGTGATTGCCACTCAGTGCTGTGTTGCTATGGTAACTGTCCCATAACTGCAAATGCATCCCTCTGTTGGTGAAGAATGGTGTGTATGGTCTTACTTGGAGTCCAGGGGGAGAGCGGCAAATCCAACAGTGGGGTTTCCAGTCTGTAGGTCACAAACCAAGGAGCGTCCTGAGGTAAAGGCTGGTTAAGATGGCTTGAATGTGCTTTAAGACTGTTTAATTGAGATTTCCAGGCATACAAGGTTCAGAGCGAGGAGGTCCAAGGAGGTAGGAGGCAGGGAGAATGGGCAGGTAAACTGGATGAGCATGCCAGAGCTTGGGGAGCAGGAGACGACAGGCAGGCAGACAGGAAGTGGTCCAACATTACGATCCCGCTTCGTCAAGCTCAGGGTGAAGCTTCAGTAGCAGTGTGGGACAATCAGAGGCACGTGTGGTAATTGATAGCAGCTGCAGGTGCTTAGGGTCCCTGGAGTTGGAGGTAAAGAGACTCAGACTATGAATAGATAGAATGTGCAGCGCTCACCCAGATCCATGACAGACCGACTCGAGCTGACAGAAAGACTAAAATAGCCATCATTAAAACCAAGGCATGGAGCATCATGGATGCTGAGGAAAAACCCATCTGCAGCAGCAGTGTGATGGAAGCAGATCAACATGGACTGATTAAAGTGTCAGTGAGTGTGTAAAGCACAGTTAACATCAGTAACCTAACGGTTTTTCAGGTTATAAGGTAGAGAGATGAGCAGCAGTGCTAGACGGCACAAACCCTGTCCTCCAGTCACACATGGAGCTCCATGTTAACCATATTATACATTATCAAATGGAATTCCAAACATTTCAGTTATTTTTGTCTCATGTTTGTGCTTTGGTGACTCTTAACCGTTACATTAGCATGGTTCACTTTTTCACAGAAAACTTCCATAAATCACCACCAGTGTTTAAACATCAACATTAATCAGGATTATAAACATGGTTGCTGTCATTGTCATATTTTTAGGTTTGATAAAGCAGCTGTGCAGCATAAACATGAATTATGCAAATTTAATGTTGAACTGTGTATACAGTATATGGATTATCCTGGGGTTTGGATTTATCAGAATGGAGAATTATTATTATTATTATTATTATTATTTTATTTTCATTATTATTATTATTGTTGTTGTTGTTTATGCTGGGGATCAGCAACCTCTACCATTAGAAAAAACATTTTAAGCATTTTTGTGTCTAAACTAAATTCTAAACATATTTGAGCTTTATAGGAAATAAAAAGAGAATAAAGCTGCAGCATCCTTCTCCCACAACAACTTTTGTTTTACTTCTGAAAGTGATTTTTTAAGCATTTTGGTTTATTTTGTTACTTCAAATTTTTTAAAACACAATTGGCTGTTTTTTCTCTTAAAGTTGAACTTTTCTCATTTATCTTTTGAGCCTCTGAAGTTTCCCTCACAAATATATAATTGTTCTCATAAATTTGCAGCTCATTCCTTTCAAATTATCTTTTCTTCACAAATACAGGGGAAATTAGACATTTCTTTACATAAATTTGTAATTTTTTTGTTTTTATTTGGAACTTATTTCTAATCAGTTTGCAACTTTTTACTCATAAGTTTGCATTATTTTTCCTCATAAATTTTTGACTTTTTTCTTTGTTTGCAGCAGTTTTATGCCTGAATTTTTGTTTGCCTTTTCAACTAAATTTGCTTGTTTTCCCGTAAAGCTGCACAACTTTTTCTCATAAATCTGCATCTCATTTCTTGAAAATTGATGCTTTTTTTTCCCAGGCCTTGTAAAATTTATCACAAAATTTGAGATTTTTTCTTGTGATTTTTTTTTTTTTGCTTTTTTCTCGTGAATTTCCAGCGTTTTTCTGGAAAAGTTGTGACTCCTTTCAGATAAATCACATACATTTAAAATAAAATGTATTTTTCTGTTTCATTTGGAACTGTTTTTCCTCATAGGTACATCTCAAAAATTAGAATATCATGAAAAAGTTCAATATTTTTTGTCACTCATTTCAGAAAGTGAAACCCATATATTATATAGGTTCATTACACAGAGAGTGATATATTCCAAGTGTTTATTTATTTTAATTTTGACGATTATAGCTTACAGCCCATGAAAACCCCAAATTCAGTTTCTCAAAAAATTAGAATATTACATAAAATTAATTTTAAAAAATAGTTTTTTAACAGAAATGTTGGCCGACTGAAAAGTATGTCCATGTATACAATACTTGGTCGGGGCTCCTTTTGGATTAATTACCGTATCAGTGTGGCGTGGCATGGAGGTGACCAGCCTGTGGCACTGCTGAGGTGTTATGAAGGTCCATGTGGCTTTGATAGTGACCTTCAGCTCGTCTGCATTGTTGGGTCTGGTGTCTCTCATCTTCCTCTTGACAATACTCCATAGATTCTCTATGGGGTTTAGGTCAGGAGAGTTTGCTGGCCAATCAAACACAGTGATGCCATGGTCATTAAACCAGGTTTCGATACTTTTGGCAGTGTGGGGGGTGGGGGTGCCAAGTCCTGCTGGAAAATGAAATCAGCTTCTCCATAAAGCTTGTCAGCAGAGGGAAGCATGAAGTGCTCTAAAATTTTTTGGTAGAAGATTGCAATGACTTTGGTCTTGATAAAAAGGTGGACAAACACCAGCAGATGACCTCTGTTCAGATAAAAGTAAATTTTGCATTTCATTTGGAAATCAAAGTCCCAGAGTCTGGGGGAAGAGTGTAGAGGCACAGAATCTAAGTTGCTTGAGGTTTAATGTGAAGTTTCCACAGTCAGTGATGATTTGAGGAACCATGTCATCTGCTGGTGTTGGTCCACTATGTTTTATCAAGACCAAAGTTAGCGCAGTCATCTACCAGGAAATTTTAGAGCACTTCATACTTCCTTCTGCTGACAGGCTTTATGGAGAAGCTGATTTCATTTTCCAGCAGGACTTGGCACCCCCACACACTGCCAAAAGTATCGAAACCTGGTTTAATGACCATGGCATCACTGTGTTTGATTGGCCAGCAAACTCTCCTGACCTAAACCCCATAGAGAATCTATGGAGGATTGCCAAGAGGAAGATGAGAGACACCAGACCCAACAATGCAGACGAGCTGAAGGCCACTATCAAAGCAACCTGGACCTTCATAACACCTCAGCAGAACCACAGGCTGGTCACCTCCATGCCACGCCACACTGATAGCGTAATTAATCCAAAAGGAGCCTCGACCAAATATTGAGTGGTACATGGACATACTTTTCAGTCGGCCAACATTTCTATTAAAAAACTATTTTTTAAAATTAATTTTATGTAATATTCTATTTTTTTTAGAACCTGAATTTGGGGTTTTCATGGACTGTAAGCCATAATCATCAAAATTAAAATAAATAAACACTTGAAATATATCACTCTGTGTAATGAATCTATATAATATATGGGTTTCACTTTCTGAAATGAGTGACAAAAATATTGAACTTTTTCATGATATTCTAATTTTTTAAGATGTACCTGTAGATTTATGTAATTTTTCTCAGAAATTTGACACTTTTCCTTTTTAATTTGTGTCTTTACTTGGAACTTTTATTCTGATAAATTTGCAGCTTTTTATGTATAATTTTGTCTGACATTTATGCTGTAAAGTGTCCTTGGGTCCCAACAAAGGCGCTAAATAAATTTAAGTTATTATCATAAATGTGCATATCATTTTTTTATTTGCTACTTTGTTCTTGTAAATTTGCACATTTTTTCCTGATAATTTCGCCATTTTCACAAATTTGCAACTTTTTCCTCTTTTGTTTGCAGCTTTTTTTCCTGAAGATTGTCCCTTTTTTGTAAATTTGCTGATTTTTTCTTGTAAATTTTGATAATTTTCTCTGATAATCATGAGACTTTTTTCTTGTAAGCTGAAGATATTTTCTCTTGAAAATTGACAAATTTTCCATGTAAATTTTTTTAAAAAAGTAAAATTTTTCATATGAATTTTTTACTTTTTTCTCCAGAATTTGCAACTTTCTCTTTAATTTAGGACTGTTTTTCTTGTTTTTCTTTTATTTCTTAAATTTGTAACTTTTTCCTACTAATTTTTCAGCTTATTTTTCTTGCAAGTTAGCGACTGTTTCGTGTTTAATTTGTGGCCGTTTTCTGGTCAGTGTGGGAGTTTTTCGGAGCCCTGGGAGCGCCTGAATGTGGTCAGAGGAGCCGGATGTGGCTCTGAAGCCACAGGTTGCAGACCCCAGGTTTATCCTGTTGTAGCTGGAATTAAGCAGGCAGGTGCCACATCTGGTCAGTGGTGGTTGCAGCATTAACCATGACTTTATTTTTGTCACGAAGGTGGCCGCCAACACCTTGTCGTCACCGCAGCACACAGGAAACTACACACACACTCTGTCTTCTCCTCAACACCCCCCCAACTACAACCTGCTGTCCCCCAGCCACCAGCCAAACTACGCCACCTATAAAGAGGGCTACAACGTTTACGGCATTGAGAGCGTCAAGATCTAACACGGGTAGGAGAGTGATGATTGATGGCTAACTGTCCTCATGTCACGGCCACAGACAGTTTTCACACATTATTATCATTGTTATGACAATGCAAGTTGAGTAGCAAAGATTTACTGCAGTTAAACTTGTGCAGAAAAGTGTTTTCGATGATCCACTAAATGACTGATTTTGTACACTAATAAATATTTTATTGAAGATGTGAAATCCTGTAAATACAGTAAAAACTTGGGTTGTTTAGAAGTGATTTTGATGAATTTTGTTACTCAGTAAAACTTCACAATAAGGGTACGATTCATAAGGTCATACATTATGAAAAAAATCACTTTTCTGTGCTTTTCTAACAATAATTCATACAGGACAAACATTCATCCTCTCTTTTTATCAGGCTACGTAGAGTTAGTTTAACTGTTGGCTCACGGTCGGGTCTTATTGCTGTTTTCTATAAATCTATCTACCCTCAGTAGACGCCTGTGTTCATCTACCTACAGTATATTTGACCATCTGTC
Source organism: Pholidichthys leucotaenia (assembly GCA_020510985.1). Taxonomy (NCBI): domain Eukaryota; kingdom Metazoa; phylum Chordata; class Actinopteri; order Cichliformes; family Pholidichthyidae; genus Pholidichthys; species Pholidichthys leucotaenia. The sequence continues at coordinate 24,373,964 of CM035848.1, read as the reverse complement.
TACAGGCGCGTTAAGACCAAAGGCAAATTTAATTTTTTGCGTGGCGTGAATATATGTAAAGTTAATGTAAGCATGTGGAAAACACGCAACTTTGCACATTCGCGTCCGAGTGGCAATGCTAGCTGTCGCCGGAGTAAAAGTATCAACACTGGAGAGTAACCTAGTTTGAAGATGAGACCGCCACTCACCTGTAAACAGACGTACCAGAACTCTGAAGCTGAACGGCGTGTCTGTTGTTTGTCAGCCCACGTACTCCCACTACAGATGTGCTAATGATGGCTAGCAGCCGGCTAGCGGTGTAAACAGCCGTCATCCGGGGGAAGTTTGGGAGGAGGCTGTGACAAATTTCCAGGTGAGAGCCCCGCCAGATAACGTTGTAAACCTAAACATGACTGCGTTTGGGGATTCCCACAGCAGGCAGAAAGCAGCTGCAGAAGTTACGAATTTGCATCTGTTTGCATGTTTACATTGAGTTAACATGTAATCAGGCTGTGTGAAAAATTTGCATTTGGTCTGAACGCACCTTTGTTCTTCATCGTTATTTCAGCTTATTTTATCATATTAGACTTGGATGCCATGGCTCCAACCTTCAATGGTTAGCTGCTGTTAGCAGGGCTAGCCGCTCACTCATTCAAGTTTATTCTACACCAGGAGAATAAGCATCAGCCACACACGTCTGATCCTGAGAAGACATATTTGGACTTTCACACTGACACATTCAGCCAATGTTACTCTGCTTAGCTAAGACTCAATACCGAGTTGGTAGCAGCAGACCTAAAATGGTGCCGCCCACGTCAGTTACAAATCTAAGCTGCGTTCCAATCACCAAATAGTGTACTCCGAAGTGGACTGCACAGGGTATTCCGCCATGTTAAGTGAGATTCCAAACCAAAGGGAGCAAATGGTCTTCAGTTCAAACGGAACTGAGAACTGAGCAGGGAAGAAGTGAACAGCGGTACATCACTTCACTGGAAGTTGACAGGAAGATTACCCATAAGTCATTGCGCCTCAAATACGAGTAAAACAAACTACAGTGGTGTGAAAAAGTGTTTGCCCCTTCCTGATTTTCAATTTTTTTTTTTGTATGTTTGTCACACTTAAATGTCTCAGATCATCAAACAGATTTAAATATTAGACAAAGATAACACAAACACAAAATGCAGTTTTTAAATGAAGGTGTTTATTATTAAGGAGGGAAAAAAAATCCAAACCTACATGACCCTTTGTGAAAAAGTGATTGCCCCCTAAACCTAATAACTGGTTGGGCCACCCTTAGCAGCAACAACTGCGATCAAGCGTTTGCGATAACTGACAATGAGTCCTTTACAGCGCTGTGGAGGAATTTTGGCCCACTCATCTTGCTGAATTGTTGTAATTCAGCCACATTAGAGGGTTTTTGAGCATGAACCGCCTTTTTAAGGTCATGCCACAGCATCTTAATTGGATTCAGGTCAAGACTTTGACTAGGCCCCTCCAGAGTCTTCATTTTGTTTTTCTAAAGCCATTCAGAGGTGGACTTGCTGGTGTATTTTGGATCATTGTCCTGCTGCAGAACCCAAGTGCGCTTCAGCTTGAGGTCACAAACAAATGGCCGGATAGCCTCCTTCAGGATTTTTTGGCAGACAGCAGAATTCATGGTTCCATTTACCACAGCAAGTCTTCCAGGTCCTGAAGCAGCAAAACAGCCCCAGACCATCACACCACCACCACCATATTTTACTATTGCTATGATGTTCCTTTTCTGAAATGCCGTGTTACTTTTACACCAGATGTAATGGGACACACACCTTCCAAAAAGTTCAACTTTTGTCTTGTCAGTCCAAAGAGTATTTTCCCAAAAGTCTTGGGGATTATCAAGATGTTTTCTGGCAAAACTGAGACGAGCCTTTATGTTCTTTTTGCTCGGCAGTGGTTTTTGTCTTAGAACTCTGCCATGCAGGCCATTTTTGCCCAGTCTCTTTCTTATGGTGGAGTCTAGAGTGAGGCCTGCAGTTCTTTGGATGTTGTTGTGGGGTCTTTTGTGACCTCTTGGATGAGTCTTCACTGCACTCTTGGGGTAATTTTGGTCAGCCGGCCACTCCTGGGAAGTTTCACCACGATTCCATGTTTTCACCGTTTGTGGATAATGGCTCTCACTGTGGTTCGCTGGAGTCCCAACGCTTTAGAAATGGCATTATAACCTTTTCCATACTGAGAGATCTCAATTACTTTGTTTCTCATTTGTTCATGAATTTCTTTAGATCGCAGCATAATGTCTAGTGTTTGAGGATCTTTTGGTCTACTTCGCTTTGTCACGCAGGTCCTATTTAAGTGATTTTTTGACTGAGAACAGGTGTGGCAGTAATCAGGACTGGGTGTGGCCGGATAAATTCAATTCAGCTTTCCAAAGATGTTAATTTACATTTTAACATGGGGGGGCAATCACTTTTTCACACAGGGCCATGTAAGTTTGGATTTTTTTTTTTACCCTTAATAATAAACACCTTCATTTAAAAACTGCATTTTGTGTTTACTTGTGTTATCTTTGTCTAATATTTAAATTTGTTTGATGATCTGAAACATTTTGTCATGAATGCCCTTTTCAGGGCATGAATGAGGCACCAAACGCCAGCAGTGAGTTTGCTTATTTATTAACAAAAGTAACAAAATAATGTGTCTCGAGGGGCAAAACACATACACTAAACACGACCTCACTGGGAGATAACGTTGAGACACAAAGAATAACCACAAACACTTACATATGAATATAGCGAGGGCGAAACCTGACGCTGTAGAGAGACTGGAGCCGGACATAGGGACTCCAGCCTAAGTTGGGCGAGATTGCAGCGAGGACTGAGTCTCGCTGGCGATCTTAAATAGGGAGCAAAACACAAACTACAAACAGGTGTGGAGACAAAAGTAATTTCTGAATACAGACAGCTGTGACAGGTCACGAGCAGGCTTGACAGCAGGAAGTCCTGCCACGGCGCTGTCAAAATAAAAGCCCAATCATAACGACATAAGCATGACTAAATACATACGCAGGAAAAAAGGATAATCAGGAGACCCAAGCACGGTACGGAACCGCACTCGGGATCATGAAACATTTAAGTGTGACAAACATACAAAAAAAAAAGAGATATCAGAAAGGGGGCAAACACTTTTTCACACCACTGTATTGTTGCTAACGTTATTCACAAGCTAAGCTGATGTTGGTTATTGTTTATATCAACTGATAGTAATAAAAATATATTTCTATTAATATTTTATTTAAGAAATATAAATTATCCACCATAGCATCAGAATGTGTCCATGGTTACCGTGGCAACACACAGAGATGGGAGCCGACAGTTACAGGGTGTTTCAAATGGAGAAATGTTGTGAAGGGCAGTTAACTGATATTCCCTGAAAAGGGAGCGGGGAGTACAGTTGAAGCCCACTGTGGATCGGAACGTAGCTCTAAGCAGTGCTAAACAGGAAGTGTGGGGAGAACTGGTGTTCAGGAGCAATTAAAGAGACATGCAGTAAAATCAGTGATGCTGAGGAAGGCTGCTGACTGTAGCTGTAACACCATGCTGCAGAAATTTAACTCTGAGCGCTTTGATCAAAGCATGTCAGACATTTAGTTAAAATCACTTCAGACTGTGTCAGCATGTAGAAACAGGGCAGAATATGAGACCGTTAATGTTTGCAGAAATAATGCATGACTCATGATGATGTAATGCATCAGTTATTGCAGATAAGTCGTGACCATGACTTATGAATTCAGTCTGTACTCATGATGAAGTCCCTGTGACTTTTTGTGATTTCTGTGTGTGTTGAAGTGATCACATGTAGCCATGGTGACGTGATTATGGTTCAGGTGAGCAGCCTGAATTCATGGTTATCAGGAATTAATCTGTGCCATGCATTATATGTCATGCATTAGTTTATCAGTCAAGTATATGAATTGTACCCTTGTTGTAAAGTGTTTCAGAGCAACAACATTTCTGTGAGCTGATGTTCTGTGGGCTCAACAATCCAAGTGTTCTCTTATAAAAGAATTCTTCTGTTTTCGTCTGAACGTCACAGCTGTGATGTAAAAGTGTCCACTGCAGACCGTAACAGTCTGGCATCGCTGAAGTAAAAGTGAAAACTGTGTTTGGCTGTGATGCTCTTTTCCTCTGTAAATCTTTACCCAGCACCACACTCACCTCCTCAGCTCCTCCTTTGCTCCTCCACTTCTCTCCTCACCTCCTTTTCTTTTCCTTCTCACTCTCCTCCTCAGCTGATTTCAGTTCTCCGTGCCTGATCCTCTGTGCTCTCCCTGATTCTTCTGTTGTCTCTCGCTATAGCCAATCATCCTCTTTGATTAACTGACTCATCAGTTTCACCTTTTATAAGGCTACCCATGATTTCATTCTGAAGAATGAGAAGTTTGGGATTTGCAGCTTCACTATTAAATGAACCTGAGTTCCAAAGATGTTGGGATACTGCTAAAAATCTAGATTAAAACAGAATGCATTGATTTGTACACCTCATAAAACACTATTTTATTCACAATGGAATATAGAAAACAAGTCAAAAGTGAGACATTTTACTATTTCATAACAAATATTTGCTCAGCTTTAATATGGCAGGAGCAGCACATCTGAAGAGCTGGGAAAGGGGCAACAAAAGCCTGGAAGTGTGTGGTACTATAAACAACCAGCTGAAGAACCATTTTTAAAGTAGAAAGTCTCTAAGAAATTAAAATGGTCAGAGGTTCAGCCTTCTACAAAAAACCTGTCTACAAATTATTTCAAAACAATGTTCCACAATTCCGAAACATTAGTTGTTGTCATTTACTTAACATCTGGAATGAAGAACATGCAGCGGCACCTGGTGATTAGTGGGAAAAAAGCCTCTGTGAGCCTCTGAACATAAATGCAGAACAATGACTAACAGTACAAACTGGGATGCAGAGGAGAAAGCCAGAGTGAAGCATGGACAGGAAAACCAAGAACATCACGCAAGTTCATCTGGCGGTGGGGAACAAAGGGATGAGGGGAACTAAATACAAACACTGATGAGGGTAGATGAGAAAAAGCTGATGCAGATTATGTAATGAAATGTAAAAAGCAAATCATGGCGGCAATCCGGAAGGGGAATTACAACAATAAGAGTACAGGAAATGAAACAGGAATTAAGTCAAAATAAAACCAAACACAGAAACTATGATAAACTAAGCAGCAAGAAGAAGAAGAAGAATGATAAGAATAATAACAATGAATCCACAAAAATACAGAAAATGCTGGGCATGGCTAGAAGCCAAGCCCAGACTCTACATAGAGACTGGAGACACCTTACACAACCAAACATCAATATTGGATGACTGATCTTCTGTCCCTCAGGTGACACTGCATTAAAAACAGGCAAAGAGCAGCTGTGGAGCAGGTATAGAGTGTAGTTGACCTCAGATCGGAGGATCGGTGGTTCAATTCCTGCTCTTTCTGTAGTCTGCATGTCGAAGGGTCTGTTCTGTTTTGTGTAGTGGGTTCTTCAATAATGACACCAGGTTTACTTGATGAGTATTAACTTTGTGTAACGAATGGCATAACAGGTTACAAAGCACAGCGCTACTCTAGCTGCCTCTCTTGTTGCAGTCTAGCAACATGACCAGTTGACACCACAGCGCTGCCTACTGGCTCCTCATATCATTACATCTCCCTTTCCAAAAATATATCCATATATAAATATATGGATATAACATACCATAACTTGGCCATAATGAACAAGTCCTTAAATCTGTTCAGTGAGTCTTGAAGACCACCTTACAACTTGCCCTTGGACCTGTGGAGGGCCCTCCAGTATTGGACTCTCAGGTGCATGCTGGGTTTGGTTTGCTATATCAGTCTCCTTATCGACTACTGTTGGTCCCATGAGAAAATCTCAACGATTACGTCTCAGAATAGCACCGTCTTCTGTCTGAATGGTGTATGACCGTGGCTGGGTTTCACCAAGAACTGTTGCTTTCTGCACCCATATGTTTGTTTTGTCCTTGAGTCTCACCTGGTCACCAGCATGAAGTTCAGGTAGGTTCTGTATTCCTCGGTCATAATAGTATTTCTCCTTTTTCTTCTGCTGTTTTTTGAGTCCTTTGATTCTGTCATCCTCTTTGGTTCTCAGCAGGTTGTCCTGGCTAGGCAAGTTTGACCTTAGACGTTGTCCCTTTAGAAGTTGTGCAGGTGACATATCATATTCCAGAGGTGCTGTGCGGTACACAAGTAGGCTGTGGTAGAAATCAGCCCCACTGTCCTTTGTTTTGTACATGAGCCTCTTCACAGTCTGCACTGATTTCTCCACCAATCCATTAGATTGTGGATAATGCGGGCTTGATGTTGTGTGCATAAAGTTCCAGTCTTTGGCAAAGTGCTTAAATGCTGCATTAGCAAACTATCGACTGTTGTCTGTGAAGACCTCACTAAGCACACCATGCAGGGAGAATATGGCTTTCATTGATCCTATCACAGCTTCTGCTGTTGTGTTCAACCTGCAGACTTCAGGATACAGAGAACAATAGTCTCTGACCATAAATGGTCTTTGCCATCACACACAAACAGGTCGGCACCCACCTTCTGATATGGCCATTCTGGTGCTGGGTGTGGCTTCAGCAGCTCTAAAGGATTGTTTTCTCTATATTTTAGGCATGTACAGCAGTTCAGCACTTTGACATCCTGATTAATCTGTAGCCAGTACGTTACCTCTCGTGCTTTTTTCTTCTCAATCCCAAGATGGCCTTTGTGAATCTTTTCAAGCATGTCCTTTCTCAGACTTTTAGGGATGACTATTTTGCTTCCTTTGTAGATGGTGTCCTCCACTACTGACAGCTCTGCCCTGCAGTTCCAATAGTCTGCAATGTCAGGTGTGCAATCTTCCTTCATGTTGGGCCATCCATCTAGTATTATTTTCCTTAGTCTATTTAGCATTTCATCTTCGGTTGTCTCTATCTTTATCGTTTCCATTATGGCATCAGCTATCGGCAGTGCACTTGTAATCATGTCCGCATAAGCTTTCACATCATTGTCCATCTTACTGTTAGCTGGCTCTTTTGGGTCAACTGCTCTAGGCAATGTGTCCGCTGTGTAGTACATAAATTTGCCTGGTGTGTACATGACATCCCGTGTGTAGCGTTGGAGTTGAATCATCATTCTCTGAATTCTCAGTGGACAGTCAATGAGTGGCTTTCTGAACAGCGCTATTGGTGGCTTGTGATCAGTTTCCACACAGATCGCTTGTCCAGACGCAAACTAATGGAACCTTTCACAGACATGTTATGCTGAGCAGTTCTTTTTTGATTTGAACATACCACTTCTCAGCATCCACAGTGAGCGTGTCGCATATGCATTTGGCTACCAGTCATCATGCCTCTGCAATAGTACAGCTCCTAAACCATTCTGAGATGCATCTGATGAAATCTTTAGGGGGTTCTCTGGGTCACAAAACTCAGAACCGGCTCTTCTGTGAGCACTTTCTTCAGGTCTCTCCATGAAGCCTCATGCTCATGATTCCATATTCACTCAGTCTTTTCCTCAAATAACTGTCTCAGAAGAGCCATCCTCTCAGAAAGGTTCGGGGTGAACTTTGCCATATAGTTTATTGTTCCAATGAACCTTTGTACATCCTTCTTGTTTTGTGGTCCTGGCATGTTTTCAATCCCAGACACTTTTTTGGGATCTGGTCTGACACCCTCACTCTTAGGATGTCTCCCACAAATGTCACTTCTCTCACTCCAAGCTGGCATTTCTCTTTGTTCAGTCTCAAGTTAGCTTTTCTTGTTGTTTCTAAGACCTTTCTTAATCTCTCATCATGCTCAGCTTTTGTGCTTCCCCACACTATTATGTCTTCCATTGATGTGTCTGCTCCTTCCAAATGTTCATATATCATGTGAATTGTCTTGTGATACACTTCAGGGGCTGAGGCAATGCCAAAAGGCAAGCGAAGAAATCTGTATCTGCCAAATGGACTGTTGAACATGCAGAGTTTAGAGCAGTGGTGTCAAACTCATTTTAGCTCGGGGGCCACATACCGCCGGATTTAATGTCAAGTGGGCTGGACCAGTAAAATAATAGTAAAACAATCCAATGGCATCTCCAGATTTAGTACAAAGAAGTGCAAGTACAGTATGAAAAGTTTACATTTTTTGACCCATTGATCTTTTACAAAATATGAACAACTTGAATGATGAATCTTCATCAAAGTACTGAAGCTGCCGACAAACAATATCTTAATCACGATAAAAACAAATGCTTTTTAAAGAACCAGATGTTGTGTTGCTGCCATCTACTGTTTAGTCCTGGAACTTGTTTGTATTTTGAACAGTGACCCCGGTTACATGGTCACAATAAACAGATTAATGGCAATAAATTGATAATGGCAATAATTAGTTTTCTCCTGTTTACATGCAATGAATAAATGGATTACTGGAGGGTAAACCACTTGAGTTAATGACCCAGTTGCATGGCCTTTATCGGATTATTCTGTTTACATGACCACTTGACCATGTTTATATGTACGCGAATAAACTGGTTATGATTGGATTCCTGGAGTTTCAATCCAGATTAAGACCCTTAATTTTTGGCAGGTGAAATAACATATTTATAAGCTATAACAGCCCTTTGAAACAATTCACAAGTTGGGCAGAAAATGTTATATTATAATCTTCACAATTCAACCTTGAACCAAATCAAGTAATTTTTTGGCAGATTAAATGTTTTAATCCAAATTGGAAGCCTTAATGAATTTTTGGCAGATGAAGCATACATTTTATGGATTCTACTTACTATATATAGCTTTATTGACTTTTACATCGCTATCCAAGTTATTCCTAGGCCCCATTGCAAGATCGTAATATACATATTATTAGTATGGCGGTGGCCTAGGCTGGGGAGGGGTGATGCCCCACCTTTGGGGGGTGGCGTCACCTGTGGTACATAAGCCTGTAGCAGGAGACATACTGTCTCTTCACTGTGGCTCCTGTACTCATAGTAGGGACTCCCCATGTGTACATAGTTCTTGTTATATTAAACTTTATAAACGTCACCTCACCTCCTTATTATTCGGACCCAACATTTGGTGACGAGGATACACGGAGATGGAGAGGGCTGCTACCACGCTTCATGCAGTTTTGGAGGCTCCGGGTGAGCCGTTGGTCCTTTGGGACAGATGGTACACGGCCTTCGAATACTATCTGTTGGCGTTAGACCTCGGTGACCTTGACAAATTATGTACAAGGGCTATTTTGGTCCATAAATTGGATGTGGAGGGCCGGAGGGTCTTGAGCACGCTTGGAGGAGGTGACTTATTCGGTGATGTAACGAGGCTCGTGGCGGGCTATTTTTGCACCCCTGAAGACATCACGACGCGGTGCATGCAGTTCAAGCAGCGACGGCAGCGACCCGGAGAGCCGTTTCGACAGTTTGTGGCGGACCTTCTTGGGACTTTGGAGGAGGAGTTGGTCCGCGACCAATTAGCGGAACACAGGGCCTACTCCTCGGCGAGAGTTCACCTGCTAACTCGCGCTGGTGAGCTAACACCACTAGCAGCCATGGAGCTAGCACAACGACACGAGGCAACTGAACGACTACTGAGAAATGTTGATGAAGATGAAGCCCTGCCAAACAATGACGCACGTGGGAAGACCTTGGCCTTGGATTCGGACGATGGAAGCGACGACGAGTGTGCGGCCATCATCAAAATACAGTCTGCCCCGGGGACGCCGAGATGCTACGGCTGCAGCTCCAGCAGGCACCGCTATCGAGCCAGGGAGTACGCAGCGGAGGGCAAGTGTTGTGCATTGTGCAGTCTGCTCCATCACTTTGCCAGAGTTTGCCGGAATTTCGACAAGGAAGAATGGGGACCTGCAGAGGACTGTGTTAAGAAGATGGCACCTACGGTGGTTCACGCTGTCTCGTCCAACACGGGGTCAGCGGTCTCCATTTTGAAATTGGAAACAGTAAATTGGTGTTTTCCTCACTACAAAGCGAGTGGGCTTGGTTTCACCATCACCTGCGGAGAAGTGGAGGAGTGGTCAGGTGGTGGCCTATGGGACCGGCCATTCTACATGGGAAGAGGCGATGAAGTGTGGGACTTTGGGTGGCCCATTCCGGGTGAAGAGGGACACCACCATCACCTTAGTATGCCGACGAGGTGAGGGTCCCGTGCCAAGGGTGACGCAGACGGTGGACTTGAACGGCATGGTTTGACCCCTGCGGTGGCGGAAAGGTCCAAAGAGCTTGAGCTACAGGGCTCCAGTGGCCGACTGGATACGGCTGCTGAGTCAACAGTGGCTGGTGCCGTTTCAACGCAACAACATCTAGCATCCAGGGTACCATCAGATGGCACGAACCCTGGCTGTGCCGACATCAAAAGCAATGGACATGACTCGAGTCAACTTAGCGAACTGATGAGAAGTCATACAGGTGCCAGATCATGACGCAGACGACGGAGGAAGCCAGTGGGCACTCCCCAGGATGAGGGTTATGATGTCTGCCCTAGGGTCGAACCTCGGCTTGGTCGGGTGCGCAGTTCCAGGAAACTGACAGCTGGACAGGATAATCTGCGGGTGGTCCAGTCCGGTGGCGACGAGTACCTGAGTTTGACTGATGGGTCGAGACGGCATCCCAACGAGCTGCGGCATTTGGGTAGGAAAGGATGCCAATGCAGCCCGTCTCCTGCCATGATTAAGCGGAGACGCTCTGGAAGTGGGCCGCGGGACGGACACTCCAGGGGGGGCCTTCGGGAGACCCGAGTTGAGTTGTGTATGAGGGCTTACGGTGTGTCTAACGTGGTGCAGTTTAAAAAAAAATAGTGTCTGTTACTGTTATTGTTATGGGTTTGAGATATGTTCAGTTGTTAAAAAAAAAAAATGATGAGACGCTGCTTTGTCAACATGGTAATGTGAGGTTGTGTAATTGCCTGTTTGACTGTCTTTATGTGCACTTGACCCCCGTTGTGTATGTGTGTATGCCTGGTGACTGCATGTTGTGTGTGTGGAAGGTGCAGTAACACCTGGATGTGAATGTTTGTGTGACTGTGTGAGGTATGTATTCATTGGCCTATTTTGATGTAGCTTGTGTGGTTTTTTTTCTTTCGGGGATCTCTGTGTTTATATCCTGTGAGTTATGGGGTCGGGTACCGCCTTTGCTTATTTTGTACTTGTTTATATATGTATATGTGTGGCGGTTCGTTTAACCCCCACAACAGATAACGACACTCAGCCCTCTTGTCTCTGTTTTTCCCGCTGCACTACTGAGATGCAATGTGCCATTCATGTATTTGTGATGCAAACATGCATGTATTGTGATGTAATGCGCCATTCTGTATAGTGTTCATGCGTCTTGTCCTTACTGTGCTTTTTCTGAGCATCTTACATATGTAGATGTGCTTTGAGGTAAATCTCCACAAAGAGACTGGTCAAACAGCGCTCGGCTAGAGCAAATAGCAGAACAGTGTAATGTGTATTAATGTCTACATATTTACATATATATATATTTACATATTTATTCCATCTAGCTACAATGCTCAGCACTGGGTGTGTTCATATTTATATATCTATATATTTATTCCATCTAGCTACAATGCTCCACACTGTGTTTTTATATATCTATATATTCATTCCATCTAGCTACAATGCTCCGCACTGTGTGTGTTTATATACTTACATATTTATTCCACCTAGCTGCAATGCTCCGTACTGTGGGTGTTTATATATTTGCATATTTATTCCATCTAGCTACAATGCTCTACACTGTGTGTTTATATATTCATATATTTATTCCATCCAGCTACAATGCTCTGCACTGTGTGTCTGTGTGTGTGTGTATATATATACAGTATTTTATAGTAATATGTACATATGTATATTAGCTGCTCTTGCTTGCTTGTTTTTTTTTCTTGCCTTCTGATTGTTGCTCTGAGTGTTGCTATCCCTGTGCTGTTGCAATCCTGGAATTTCCCCGTTGTGGGACTAATAAAGGCTTATCTTATCTTATCTTACAGGCAGACGCATTTCGTCTGGCGCACCTCTGTGATGTTAATGATTGCCTTTCATCCATTGTACTCATGTGTCCTGTCCTCACTGTGACCTAGGGACTGAGAGCAATATGTCTCTCAAATGCAAATGTCTTATGCCTGTTCTGTTATCTCTTTGATCGTACTAACTGCTGGGGTATGTTCCTTTGATGTATTGTTGTGGTCAAGTATATAAGCTGGGCTGCACGGTGGCGCAGTGGTTTAGCACTGTGGCAGCACAGTTTTACCCTCGGCCGGGGGATCGCGGGGATCGTGGGTTCGATTCCAGCCCCCGACCAACAGTGAGCTGTGTGGAGTTTGCATGTTCTCCCCGTGTTGCGTGGGTTTACTCCGGGATTTCTCCGGTTTCCTCCCGCATACCAAAAACATGTAGGTTTAGGGCGCTCGTGCACGCAGCGACCAGCAGCCGGTGGCTTGTCACCAGACTGCAAACCGAATCTACCTACAGGTACAAATAAGTAACAAAAAAAAAAAAAAAAAAAAAGCTGCAACTCTGTAACGCAAACTCTCTCTCTCTCTCTCTTCAACCTCTGCTGCAGACACGCACTCTGTGTCTTTACTGAGAGCCGTGGGCTCGCTCTCGGCGCTCATGCACAGCGCCGGGAGCGGAGCTCGTGACGGCGGTATGATTAATAAAACCTGCTTAAAACCACAGCATCGCTGCCTATTTTTGCATGCTGCCGCATATGTGTCTATTTTACTGGGATTGATTTAGTTTGGTGTGTGGCCCTTTTTCTTTTCACGGACTGTACGTTTACGTAGCTGGGGTCTCCGCTGGGCCAGTGTGGTGTGTGAATGTGTAGGCCTATACCCTTTTGTATTAGTGGGTGAATTGGTTTTTTATTTTTAATTATATGGTTGGGTAAATTTGTGTGCTTGTTTTGTTTTTTTTTTTAATCAAAAAAAACAAGCACTTCTGCTTGTCAAAGTGTTCTTGAGCAAGACACTGAACCCCTGGTGGCCTGGTTAGCGCCTGTGTGTATGGCAGCTCTGCCACCATCAGTGTGTGAATGTGTGTGTGAATGGGTGGATTGCAGGATCTGTAAAGCGCTTTGGTCATCCTAGATGAGAAGAAAAGCACTATATAAGTGAACCATATATAAGTGGACCATATACCATTTACAAGCAACGTGAGTGCAACGTGCAATCACCAAGAGAAAACACAAAGAACGTTTGACCTTTTATTAGAATTTTCAAAAACCGCCATCTTGAGGAAAACGCCAGTCACTCACCAGATAAGCAGGAGCCCTGCGGAGGACAGACGAGACTGGTTAGGGAGGAATGGAGAAATAATGGGGAAGAAAATAGTACTACTTACGTGAGGGATGAGGAGAGACCAGCACAGAACCCAGCGAAGGAGATGAACCAGCAGGTAAGAACTGCCGAACGAGTATGAGGAAGAAATCTGACCGGGTGGAGAAGGAGGGCTGACTAGAGGTGGAGCAACAGGCTGGCGAGTGCACCAAATCCCCGAAGATGCACCACTTCGTCTGCAGCAACCTGAAAAAGGTGGAAGAGAAGAAACGTTAGGCGAGGTCATACACAACACTACCACTTACTTAAGGAGCTGTCTGCTGAGCAGTATAGCCAAACGAGCCAGCGCTGAATCACTGAAGATTGTTTCCTTATAAACGCTGGCCCAGCAGGAATCAGCAGGTGCATCTGATGAGGAGGCCGGTGAGCAGGAAGGAGGGGGCGAGCGCTCGCCAGCACATGACAGTGCCCCCCTCTCAAAGAATGCCTCCTGGCAGTCGCCCAGGCATGTCTGGGTGGGCCCGATGGTAATCCCGGACCATCCCTTTGTCGTGGAACTTAGACCACGGGACCCATGACCGATGCTCCAGGCCATATCCCTCCCAGTCGACCAAATACTGGAACCCTCGGCCCCGACGACGTACATCCAGGATCTCCTTCACGGTATGCATGACGTGTCCGTCAAAGACCCTGGGAGGAGCAGGTGGCTTCGGGGGAGAGCAGAGATGGCTGGAAGAGAGAGAGTTCACCTTGGAGACGTGGAAGATAGGGTGCGCGCGGAGCGTCCGTGGGAGCTGGAGCCGGACAGCAGAGCCACCGATGTTACTCATGACTGGGAAGGGCCCATGAACCGGGGAGCGAGCTTCCGACACTCCGTCTTCAGTGGGACCTGGTCCGTGGCCACCCAGACCTGCTGTCCAGTCTTGTAGTTCGGTGCCGGGACCCTCTTGCGGTCAGCGTAGCGCTGATTACGCTCAGTGGAGCGGAGAAGAGCCGCTCTGGTGGATCTCCAGGCCCGACAGCAGCAATGAAAATGGGCCCCCACGGACTTCACCGCAACCTTTCTCTCCACCATGGAGAGCGGGGGTGGGGGGTGGGGTAACCCACAGACACCTCAAAAGGTGAGCGGCCCGTGGCTGAAGAGATTATGGAATTTAATGAATATTCCACCCAGGTTAGGTTGGAGCTCCATGAAGCGGGGTTGTCGGCTGCCACACAGTGAAGGGTGGCCTCCAGGGACTGGTTGGCATGCTCAGCCTGCCCATTGCTCTGGGGATGATAGCCGGAGGTGAGGCTGACGGTGGTACCAAGGCAGTGGCAGAAGGACTTCTAAACCTGTGATGTGAACTGCGGACCCTGGTCAGCCACAATGTCCATAGGAATCCCATGTAACCTGACAATGTGGTAGGATAGGAGCTCCGCCGTCTTGGAGGCAGATGGCAGCTTGGGGAGGGGAACCAGGTGTACGGCCTTGGAGAATCTGTCAATGATGGCCAGAATCACTGTATTGCCATGGGAAGGGCAAAGACCATTGACAAAATCCATGGCGATATGGGACCAAGGCAGGCTAGGGACGGCCAGGCCAGCAGGAGGGGTGGAGGAAGACTTTTTCCGGGCACACGTCTGACAGGCCTTCACATACTCCTGCACGTCCCACCACAACGTGGGCCACCAAAACGCTCGTATAATGATGTTGATGGATCCACACCACCCCCGGGTGGCAGGCAAAATGTCTGGTGTGCCCCTACTGGATTACTCTGCTGCGGAGGGTGGCAGGGACGTACAAGCAGTTGGGGGGGACATCCCGCTGGTTTGGGCTCTGAGGACTGGGCCTGGCGGACTCTATTCTCAATCTCCCAGGTGAGGGTTCTCAAGGCAGAAGAATGGGCTGGGAGCAGGAAGGGGGGTCAGCCAAGTCTTGATTGAACTGTCTGGAGACTGCATCAGGCTTCCCGTTACGGGAGCCGGGCCTGTAAGTGACAGTAAAATTAAAGCGCTGGAAAAATAAGGCCCAGCGAGCCTGCCTAGGATTAATCCAGCGGGCCGACTGCAGATACTCCAAGTTCTTGTGGTCAGTCCACGCGACTACCGGGTGAGCCGCTCCCTCCAGCCAGTGTCTCCATTCCTCAAATGCCAACTTAATGACCAACAGCTCGCGATCCCCAACGTCGTAATTCCTCTTGGCTGGGGTGAGCTGCAGAGAGAAATATGCACACGGGCGGAGCTTCAAGTCCAGGGGAGAGCGCTGAGACAGAACAGCGCCCACCCCCATTTCTGAAGCATCCACCTCCAGGGTGAATTGGAGCTGAGGGTTGACCTGAGCCAAGATGGATCTGTCAGCGAACGGGCCCTTTAATTTGTTAAAGGCCTGCTCAGCTGCCTCGGTCCATAAAAATGGCACCTTAACTGAGGTCAGCTGTGTTAAAGGCTGTGCTATCCCACTATAGTTTCAGATAAACCTGCGATAAAAATTCGCAAACCCCAAGAAGCGTTGCAGCTCCTTGCGGGAGTGGGGAGTTGGCCAATCTAGCACAGCCTTCACCTTGGCTGGGTCGGCCCTCAGCTCTCCCTTCGCTATGATAAAGCCAAGGAAAGAAGTGGAAGATGTGGAAAATTCACACTTCTCAGCCTTGACGTACAGTTGGTTCTCTAAGAGCCGCTGTAACACGGCACTAACATGAGTCTCGTGCTCCTCTGGCGTGCGAGAAAAAATCAGAATGTCGTCTAAATAGACGAAAACAAACCGATTAAGCATATCGCAGATGACGTCGTTGATTAAACGCTGGAAAACAGCGGGGGCGTTAGTTAATCCAAAAGGCATAACCAAGTACTCAAATTGCCCCAGGTATGTTTTAAACACTGTTTTCCACTCGTCCCCCTCGCGTATTCTAACTAGATGGTAAGCGTTACGAAGGTCGAGCTTAGAGAATACATGTGAACGCTGCAGGAGTTCAAAAGCAGAGTTCATCAGGGGCAAAGGGTATTTATCTTTGACAGTAATGGCATTAAGTTCCCGGTAGTCAATGCATGGACACAGAGACCCGTCCTTCTTGCCCACAAAGAAAAACCCCACCCCAAGGGGAGCCGAGAAAGGCCAAATATGGCCGGTGTTCAACGAGTCCTTAACCCCTTGCACTCTGGTCAATTTCCCTAAAAACACCTAAAAATAACGTACCCAAAGTAAATCAAAAGCTGTTCTTCAGCCCTTTGCAGCATCTTCATGAGGTTGGTCTCATTTAAAAGAAAACACTTTGATTTTTTGGGCAAAACAGTCATAATCTCTCTAAGTGCTCCTGCCACTGAGTAACAGTCATCTAAACATACTGAACTTGAAGAAAATAAAGTTCGCCTGGGTGTTTTTTTAGATACAAATTTTTGCAAATAACACACAGCTGTCAGATACGGGCTGGAAAATGCAACAGAAATGTAGAACCAAGCGTTATCCAGCTGAGGTCAAAATTTTGTAACAATACCACAAAAAATGAATATATTACACAGCTTTTTTGTCAGGTTGTTCCCAGGCATTTTTGAACTGTGCCAAATTGTGCCAAATGGCACAGTTTGGAAAAACGTCTGTAACTTTTGAATGATTCAATATAGAAGCTTCATCTTGGGCTCTAATGAAAGGTGACACTCAGGGCTGTGTGTGTGTATGTGTGTGTGTGTGGGGGGTTGTTTATTCATTCATGAATGAATGAATGAACAAACAAGCCCCCTACACACAAAGAAGCATGCCACGTAAAAAATGTGTGGCCTTTTTTTACAAGAAAAAATAACCTACAGTGCAATAAAAATTATACTAAAATATCTGCAATGTAGAGGATAACACCCCCCCCCCCCCCCCCGGCTACAGAGGAGCACGGCGCACAAAAAAAACGGTCCGTCAATGGTCTGTCATGTGGCGATGACTCACAGTTGTAATCACCGATCA
This sequence comes from Pholidichthys leucotaenia, assembly GCA_020510985.1. Classification (NCBI taxonomy): domain Eukaryota; kingdom Metazoa; phylum Chordata; class Actinopteri; order Cichliformes; family Pholidichthyidae; genus Pholidichthys; species Pholidichthys leucotaenia. The sequence continues at coordinate 24,356,749 of CM035848.1, read as the reverse complement.
GTCAAAAGTCATTTTTATTACTATTTTCAGTGATAAAGAATAATTTAGCTTATAACACTTACCTGTCCACAACAGCAGTGTCGCTGGCGAACATCTGTTCCTCATTGTCAGACGAACATGACGCTGGTCCGCTTGATACGGACTCGCGGTTCTGGTCACTCGACCCGGTCAAACCATGATTCCATGATTGCGGTTTTGGCGAATTATTTTTCAAAACAAATAAGAACAGTAGTAATAAAAAAAGACTGGCGAACGCTACCGTTACACACAGTGGCTTACACAAAACAGATTTCACGCACGGGACGCACGCTTTCAATCGTCGAACTTCTCTGCTTCAATTGGCTCACTGTATTCGCAGCCGTTGGTAGGCGGGTCCTTCTTGCTAGGTTTTCAGTCATTGGTTCTTCAAGGTTTCAGAAACCCAATTCAAGGCTCTTATTAGTCGAATGAGAGGTCAATCAAATCTAAACCAATCAAAGCACTCCTTTGGCTTTCTGTTCGCGGCTGTGTCTGTAGTGGAAGAACGGAAATGCAGCTTTTTTTTTTCAGTGCGCACTGAGACACACAGTGCGCTCTAGGACGCACGAGGACGCACTAGGACGCAGAGACGTGACCGCCCGCGGTATCCCGGAGTGCAAGAGGTTAATGTACCTTTCCATCGCCTCTCTCTCAGGCCCAGAAATACTATAGAGTTTGCTGGACAGCAGCCTCGCACCCAGAAGGAGGTTGATGGCACAGTCATATGAGCGATGCGGGGGAAGCGCTAACACTCACGACTTGCTAAAGACCTCCCCGAGGTCGTGATAGACCTCGGGTACGAGACTGAGGTCCAGCGGCTCAACCTGAGGAGAGGAGACGGGAAGGGATGGTGAACACTCGGCCGAATTTAGACACGTAGCCAAACAATTGGAACTCCAGGAGGTGATGGAGTTTTGGGCCCAATTAATAGTTGGATTATTCCTTCGGAGCCACGGATAGCCAAGTACCACCGTGTGAGAAGCTCATGGAAACACGTAAAAAGTCTGCTTCTCCCGTTGGTTACCGGTCAAAAGGACGGATAACTGCGCCGTGCAATGGGTAACGGACGCCACCGTCTGGCCAGAAAGGGTACGCACAGAAAGGGGGGGCCGGCAGTTTAACCGTCGGAATCCCCATCTCGTGCACCAGCGTAGAGGAGACAAAATTACCTCCACCCTTAGGGCGGAGACCCTCCTCTCAACCCCCGGTAGCTGTATCTCAGTTTCGTTGCATTGTTTATTAGCAATGGAATGACAATAAAGGCACTTTGACTTTGAAATGTAGAAATTACTGGGGGGATTGAATTGAGTCCTGCCCACCAGACCCCCCGCGGCTACTGATGGGCCGATTCTTTTGGCCGTAGGCAGCATGTGTCTAACTTGTGCTTCTGTGAACCACAGTAGGCACACGCCCTGATCCGCCGCCGCCGCTCAACCTCTGCCCACGGAAGGCGGGCAGAGCTGAGCTCCATAGGATTGGTGGCGGAGTTGGACTCACCTAGGTCAGTAGGCGCCGGGAGTGAGTGTGTGGCGAGCAGGTGAGAGGAGGCACTGTGCTCCCGAGTGTGCTCACAGTATCGATTATCTAGCCCGACCGCCTGATCTATCAGGCCGTCCAAGGTGGCAGGAACGGCATGAACCGCCAGGTCGTCACGGAGCCGAGGATTCAGTCCGTGGAGGAATGCGCTGCGCAGTGCAACTTCATTCCACCCGGAATCTGCTGCCTCGACCCGGAACTCCACCGAGAAGTTGGCCACAGACCGGCTGCCCTGTAGGAGCGACATCAGGCGACTCATAATATTCCCTTCACTCTCGGAACGGTCGAAGGTTTGGGAAAACTTGGACACAAATTGGTCAAACGTGGGTGCCTGCGCCCAACTAAAAGCGCGGCTCTGGAGCAGAAGAGTAAACTGGTGAATTTTAGAAATGTCATCCAGAAACTCCCCCTGCACCTGCTTGAAATAAAGTCGGATCTGACATAAGAAATCCTTGCATTTCCCCACCTCCCCCGCGTATGGAGCAGGTGTGGAAATGGCAAGGGTTCGGCGAATAATAGTAGAAGGAGGGTGAGCAGGTAGAGGTGGGGTGGCCGGGACAGCCGCATGTCCCAATTGATCAGAAAGGACACTCAGCTGCTGCGTAATAGCCTGCAGCAACTGAGTGTGCTCAGCCACCTGCCTCTCTGTAGCATCGAGGCGGTGGAGCACAGAGTACTCAGTTGGTGATGATGCACCTGCCAGGTTGTGACTCTGGCTGGCTTGTTCTGTCATATTGGCTGGACATGCAACCTGAGTGCAATGTGCAATCACCAAGAGAACACACAAAGAACGTTTGACCTTTTATTAGAATTTTCAAAAAACGCTATCTTGAGGAAAACGCCAGTCACTCGCCAGATAAGCAGGAGCCCTGCGGAGGACAGACGAGACTGGTTAGGGAGAAATGGAGAAATAATGGGGAAGCAAATAGTACCACTCATGTGTGGGATGAAGAGAGACCGGCACAGAACCCAGCAAAGGAGATGAACCAGCAGGTAAGAACTGCCAGTTGGGTATGATGAAGAGGTCTGACCGGGTGGAGAAGGAGGGCTGACTAGAGGTGGAGCAACAGGCTGGTGAACGCACCAAATCCCCGAAGACGCACCACTTTGTCTGCAGCAACCTGAGAAAGATGGAAGAGAAGAAACGTAAGGCAAGGTCATACACAACACTACCACTTACTTAAGGAGCTGTCTGCTGAGCAGTATACCCAAACGAGCCAGCGTTGAATCACTGAAGATAGCTTCCTTATAAATGCTGGCCCAGCGGGAATCAGCAGGTGCATCTGATGAGGAAGCCGGTGAGCAGGAAGGAGGGGGCGAGCGCTCGCCAACACATGACACGTAGGAAGAGCTTTAGCCGAGCAAGCCGCAGTGAGCCGATCAGTTTCTGGCGGCCCATCATTGTCACTAGCCGGCAGGTTCTCTTGTTTTGAACATATTCAAAAAATTTTGTGACGAGTAAAACTGGTTCCGCAATCATTCAGCAAACAGCAGCGAACTATTGTGCCCCCCCGCCCCCCGAACCCCAATGAACCACCAACTGTCAGCGTGAACATTCCCCAGCACCCATCAAGCTGTGACACACAGGAGTAAATGTATTTTTTAAAGAACAGTTATTAAATACAGTAAATACTGTGACATCTCAGTGTGTGCTGGATCCGACATCCATAAAAAAAGACTTATTGCATATTTTTAGCGATCTGTTATGGTAGAGAAGGGACTGCAGTGGAGTCAGTAGAAATCAGCGATCACTTTTGTGTCTGCTACTCTTGTGTGACCCCAAATGGACAAACTGGGAATAGCAGTTACTTTATCCACATTATTCCTCGGCCCCATGATGTCTTGCGTGAATTATGGTAGCAACTTCCGGTACTAGTTAAGAACGTATTGTTGTCACTGAAACGGGACACTTTTCCTTGTTAAAAAACAATGACTTCAGCATCAAAAATGCGGGAACACAGCCTTTTGCACCTCAAAAACAGTAATATAATCATACCACATCCCACGACTATGGCAGGATGAGAAAATGACCTTAAAAAGTAGCCAGTAGCTCCGTGGACAGTAGCTCCATTAGTTAGCTCCGCTGCTAACATGATAATGCTGTAAACAAATAAAAGCTCTGAGATATATCAATGTCTCCACTGCAATAAAGTTGGCTGCATTTTGTTAAAATGTGTTGGACATAATCAAATTTACCTCAGAGCAGACGTAGAGTCTAGTCAGAGCCACAAAGAACCACAACAACGTGCTTGGGTGTTTTAAATTTGGGGTAAAATGTCAGATCTGTGACATTCATACAAGTGAAAACATACCTGGTGTTGCTGTGTTTGTACCACCGATCACACGGACAATTCTTGAGTTTTCAGTGCATGATCTCCTCATTGCTGTTGAAGCCATAGATTTAGCTGTGCTTATCTGTGAGGAGCCTCACACCACGAACAGCAGCAAATACCAAAACTATGCAAAAACATTCAAAAATACAAAAACTAGAAGAGCTGAAATTAGCTGTCACTTGAGTGCAAAACACGTATGTGGACTATACATAAAAATTAATTTGAAAAACTTTTAAAAATGCTATTTTAAAAGCCCCTGCTACTCCACTCTTACTGACTGATTTAACACTATGCCAGCCGAAACCAGAAGCTCCGCTCATAATCATTCCTACAACGGCACCCCCAGGAATAAGGTGGATTGAAAAAGTGCTGTTATTTAATTTTCACACTTTGTAAATTCATCCCGCGGGCTGGATTGGATTCTCTGGTGGGCCGTAAGTTTGACATCCCGGGTTTAGAGCTTGCTTTATCTAGCTTAAGTTGCCAAAATCCTGATGACGCATCTAGCTTACTAAAATACTGTGCATTTGCGAACTGTGACATTATCTCTTCTTGTGTCGGAAGCTTTAAGTGTTGTCTCTTTATTGCCCTGTTTAGATCTCGTGGATCCATGCATACTCTGGGTTTTCCATTCTTTTTGTCCACAATAACAAGAGAACTCACCCACTCTGTTGGCTCATCAATGCGTTCAGTGACTTCCAGTGTATGAATGTGTGTGTGAATGGGTGGATGGCAGGATCTGTAAAGCACTTTGGTCATCAAGAGATGAGAATAAAAGCGTTATATAAGTGAACACCATTTACCATTTTACCATTTCCCAAACTTTGCATTCTGTCCAACTATGCTTTCGGTGGCTTTTGAAAAGCAAATGACACTTTTCTGCAAGGATGGATTACTGGGGGTACCATTTTATCCACTTCTTCTCCAGGAAAACAACCAAAACCCTGAAACAAGTCATTGTACTCTCTCAGGAGTTCATCATAGTCCGTATCTTCCTTACTTTCAATCACATACACTCTCCATACTAAGTTCAGTCTCACACAAACTGCCAAACCTACTGTCTGTACATCTCTTGGCACCACTATGAATGCAAGTGTATGCTGTTTGTTCTTGTTTCACTTCGACTATGCATTTTCCTTTTACAGCTGTTCGAGCTCCAGAGTATCCACTTACTTTCACTCTTGTTGAATGGAGTTTAGGTATGGGTCTGAGTTTCTTGTATGTAGCTTCTGACATCACATTAGTCTGAGCTCCTGTATCTAGTTTCAATGTCAGGTACAGATTATTCACTTTCAATGTCATCATCCAGTCTTTTCCCTCTGTTCCATCTTTTGTCACTACATCCATATAAAGTAGCTCAGGTTCACACTCTTCCACGCTGTGGACCCTTTGTTGAGCTTGTGCTTTACAGCATCTTGCAAAATGGCTATTTTTGTTGCAGCTCCTGTACAGGTTTTGTCATAAGCTGGGCATTTCTTGGGAGGATGATGTGTCCCACATCGATCACATGCTTGTCGTTGTCCATCCCATTTGCTGGTTTTGCTCACTTTGTTGCATCAGAAGCTGTAATCTTTAGAATAGAATAGAATAGAATAGAATAGGCTTTATTGTCATTGTACATTGTACATTGTACGTACAGTACAGTGAAATTGTGGGTGCTCCACCAGGCTACTGCGCAATAAAGTAAGAGAAGGAATAGATAAAACAGTTACAGAACACACGATTAAACACATGACTGAAATAAAAATAGCCCAGGATTATGGAAATATACACAGGTATGGTTGTGGCTTCATGGATGGAACAATGTACAGTGGGGTAAAAAAAGTATTTAGTCAGCCACCAATTGTGCAAGTTCTCCCACTTAAAAGATGAGAGAAGTCTCCAATTTTCATCATAGGTATACCTCAACTATGAGTGACAAAATAAGAAAAAAAAATCTAGAAAATCACATTGAAGGATTTTTAATGAATTAATTGGTAAATTCCTCGGTAAAATAAGTATTTGGTCAATAACAAAAGTTCATCTCAATACTTTGTTATATACCCTTTGTTGGCAATGACAGAGGTCAAACGTTTTCTGTAAGTTTTCACAAGGTTTTCACACACTGTTGCTGGTATTTTGGCCCATTCCTCCATGCAGATCTCTTCTAGAGCAGTGATGTTTTGGGGCTGTCGCTGGGCAACACAGACTTTCAACTCCCTCCAAAGATTTTCTATGGGGTTGAGATCTGGAGACTGGCTTGGCCACTCCAGGACCTTGAAATGCTTCTTACGAAGCCACTCCTTCGTTGCCCGGGCGGTGTGTTTGGGATCATTGTCATGCTGAAAGACCCAGCCACGTTACATCTTCAATGCCCTTGCTGGTGGAAGGAGGTTTTCACTCAAAATCTCACGATACATGGCCCCATTCATTCTTTCCTTTACATGGATCAGTCGTCCTGGTCCCTTTGCAGAAAAACAGCCCCAAAGTATGATGTTTCCACCCCCATGCTTCACAGTAGGTATGGTGTTCTTTCTTCTCCAAACACGACAAGTTGAGTTTTTATCAAAAAGTTCTATTTTGGTTCCATCTGACCATATGACATTCTCCCAATCCTCTTCTGGATCATCCAAATGCTCTCTAGCAAACTTCAGACGGGCCTGGACATGTACTGGCTTAAGCAGGGGGACACGTCTGGCACTGCAGGATTTGAGTCCCTGGCGGCGTAGTGTTTTTCTGATATAGCCTTTGTTACTTTAGTCCCAGCTCTCTGCAGGTCATTCAGGTCCCCCCATGTGGTTCTGGGATTTTTGCTCACCATTCTCGTGATGATTTTGACCCCACGGGGTGAGCTCTTGCGTGGAGCCCCAGATCGAGGGAGATTATCAGTGGTCTTGTATGTCTTCCATTTTCTAATAATTGCTCCCACAGTTGATTTCTTCACACCAAGCTGCTTACCTATTGCAGATTCAGTCTCCCCAGCCTGGTGCAAGTCTACAATTTTGTTTCTGGTGTCCTTTGACAGCTCTTTGGTCTTAGCCATAGTGGAGTTTGGAGTCTGACTGTTTGAGGTTGTGGACAGGTGTCTTTTATACTGATAACAAGTTCAAACAGGTGCCATTAATACAGGTAACGAGTGGAGGACAGAGGAGCCTCTTAAAGAAGAAGTTACAGGTCTGTGAGAGCCAGAAATCTTGCTTGTTTGTAGGTGACCAAATACTTATTTTACCCAGGAATTTACCAATTAATTCATTAAAAATCCTTCAATGTGATTTTCTGGATTTTTTTTTCTCATTTTGTCTCTCATAGTTGAGGTATACCTATGATGAAAATTGGAGACCTCTCTCATCTTTTAAGTGGGAGAACTTGCACAATTGGTGGCTGACTAAATACTTTTTTGCCCCACTGTACATACAAGTGTGGCATGCCGAACACACAACTGGACACACGATTGAATAAAATGGCCCAAGGATTATGGAAAATATACATAGTAGTGGTTTCACGGATAGGTCAATATACGTAAAAGTGTGGAGTGCAAAGACAGGTGTGATTATTATGATAATTGAACATGTCCTCATTTCTGTAAGGTTCATCATTCTGTTTGAATAATGTTGTTAAGGTCTGCTCCAAAATTATTGGCACTCCGTTAACCCCTTGCACTCCGGTCAATTTTCCTAAAAACGCCAAAAAAAAATGTGCCCAAAGTAAATCGAAAGCTGTTCTTCAGCCCTTTGCAGCATCTTCATGGGGTTGGTCTCATTTAAAAGAAAACACTTTGAATTTTTTGGCAAAAAAAAACATGATCTCTCTAAGTGCTCCGGCCACTGAGTTACAGTCATCTAAACATAGCGAACTTGAAGAAAATAAATTTGGCCTGGGTGTTTTTTTGGATACAAATGCTTGCAAATAACACACAGCTTCAGATCCGGGCTGGAAAGTGCAACAGAAATGTAGAACCAAGTGTTATCCAGCTGAGGTCCAAATTTTGTAACAATACCACAAAAAATGAATATTTTGCACAGCTTTGTTCTCAGGCTGTTCCCAGGCGTTTTGGAACTGTGCCAAATTGTGCCAAATGGCACAGTTTGGAAAAACGTCTGTAACTTTGGAATGATTCAATGTAGAATCTTCATTTTGGGCTCTAATGAAAGGTCACATTCAGGGCTGTGTCTGTGTGTGTGTGGGGGGGGGGGTTGTCCCCCCCCCGCTACAAAGGACGGAGATCGGCCCTCGCTACATGACAGATTACACTTGTTGCATGTTTCCACAGCAACGCTGTCACAGCGGCTTCCCCCCCCTCGCTACTGTGTGTGTGTGGGGGGGGGGGGTTGTCCCCCCACCCCCCCGCTACAGAGGACGGCCATCAGCCATCGCTACATGAGGGAATAGACTCATATGGCTATGTGGCGACCGCTGCGCAGTCACCGCGGCTTTTCCCCCGCGGACCGAGGGGCGTTCGGACCGTGAACGTCCCCCCCGCTCCTCTTCTGCAGCGGGGGGGGGGGGGGGCGTTCACGGTCCAAACACGGCAAATGAACCGTTAATCGCGGCGCATGCACTTCGTACTTCGTGCGCCGTACAGTTGTAATTTACCGATCGGTCAAAAGTCATTTTTTGATTACAATTTTCAGGGATAAATAATAACTTAGCTTATAACACCTTACCTCTTCACAGCAGCAGAGTCCTGGCGAACTTCTCTTCCCCATTGTCAAACGAACGCGACGCTGGTCCGCTCGTGGATCCCGGTCAAAACATAATTCCATTATTGCGGTTTTGGCGAATGATTTACGACCTTTGTCGTCAGCCTCCGTCGGTCTATGATGACAGAAGAGAATCCTAAACGTCTATTCTGCTGGAATGAGTGCAGGTCGCACTTGTGGGTGTTCTCCATGCTTCTGGGTCTGTAGCAGGTTCTTCCAGCGTCCTTTTTTTCATCTGTTGCAACAGTAAATCTCTCTTCACCCAGCCCGAACTTCTGTGCTTCAATTGGCTCCTGCATTCACAGTAGGCGGGTCCTCCTTCCTAGGTTTTCATTCATTGGTTCTTCAGGGTTTCAGAAACCCAATTCAAGGCTCTTATTAGTCGAATGAGAGGTCAATCAGATGAACTAATATGTTCGCGGCTGTGTCTGCAGCTTTTTTTTTCAGTGGCGCTTGGACGCCAACACCACCTACATCACCACCATCAGCACCATGCGTCTGAGAGCGAACGGGAGCGCACGAGAGCGCCCTCGTGCGCACTAGGACGCAGAGACTTGCCCACCCGTGGGACAACGGAGCGCAAGAGGTTAAACAACTTGAACTCAGTCTGTGAAAAACGTGTCATTCAGAAAGAAAAAATGTATCATTAGGCAAGCTCATGTCTTTAATATGAGTTTTTACTGATGCCATCGGGACGGGGTTACTTGCAGCCTCCCAGAAAGACTAACCATTATGCCAGTTCTTTTGTTCCTCCTGCCATCAAACCAATGAACACAGAGTAGTCTTTCTTTGTAGACCATTTGGAGGTTGCATTCCTATTCCAATTCTAATTCCAGTTCTTTAGCAGAATGTCACTGTTCATGTGCAATATTACTGTTGACCTGAGTACTTGCGCTATTTATGCTTATATTTAACCTTTTAAAACGATTGCATTCTTTTTAGATACTTATTTCTTATGTTGTTTTTATTGACTCTTTGGGTGCTTCTAGCTTTTTCCCTTTTAAAACTCCGGTTTTAGTTCGTATTTAGACTTATTTATTTTTGCACTGTTTTTGCACAAAGCCCTTCACACTTTTATTCCATAGTATGTCTTGAGTGCTTCCACATTCAGGATTATTTGGTTCTGGAGGTTAAAGGGTGCTTCACTGATTGATTCCCACAAACTGTGCTGTTTGAATGTGTATGTGAATAGTGGTCGATGGACTGCACAAACGGAATTGCCCCTTGGGGATTAATAACGTTTTCTGTATCTGTATCTACATGAAAGTGCAGAGTGCAAAGACAGGTGTGATTATTATGATAATTAAAAAAGGTCCTCAGTTCTGTGCATGTGAGCGTTCAGAGGGAGGGGGGTGGGACCTCTGACTGTTTGCAGTCTAGATGGCCCAGGGGAAGACGCTGTTTGTCAGTCTGGAGGTGTAGGACCTGATTGATCTAAACCGTCGTCCAGAGGGAAGCAGGTCAAACAGGTGGTGGGTGGGATGTGAGGGCTCTCCTGTGATGGCCTTGGTCTTTCTGAGACAGGAGGATCTGGAGATGTCCTCCAGGCAGGGCAGAGGGCTGCCAATAATTTTTTGGTTGGTGTTGATGACACTCTGCACACCATTCCTGTTCTCGGCCATCGAAGCAGTGTACCACACACCCAGACAGTAGGTGAGCACACTCTCCACTGAGCAGCGATAGAAGGCCAGCAGCAGCTTCTGGTCCAGGTTGTTCTTCCTCAGGGCATGGAGGAAGTGCAGCCGCTGCTGGGCTTTCTTCTGTTTCTTCTGTTTACCATTTTGCATGCATTTTTCTCCACTGTATCTACAACTTTCACCAACCAGCTCCTTGGCTTGTGTCTTTACTGTCTCTGCTGCTCTACACAACACTATTGCTTTGTCCAAAGTCAGATCTTGTTCTCTTAACAGTCTCTCTCTTAAACTATTATCAGGAATCCCGCACACAAGCCTGTGTTTTATCAAAGAGTCTGTGAGTCCTCCAAACTCACATCTTGCTTCTGTTTCTTAGCTCAGTCACATACTGGTCAATTGTTTCACCTGTTTTCTGCTCACATGTGAAAAATCTATGCCTCTCAAAAGTCACATTCCTTTTAGTTATACAGTATGACTCAAACTTCTCCATTATTTTGTCCAGCGTTACCTTATCCTCTTTATCATCAAATGTGAAGTTATTGTACACTTCCAGTGCCTCGTCACGACAATGTGCAGGAACACCAATGCTATCATCTTTTTACTCTTACCATCAGCGCCAATCACCGCTAGGTACAGTTCAAAATGTTGTCTGAATCTTCGCCAATTTTTCATCTACATTACCAGTCAGCTGAAGGCAGGGGGGTGGAGGCTGTAATCCTTCCATGTCACCTTGTTATGTCTGTAGTCTCGCTTCAGATGCTGCACCGAGTTAGTGTGTAGCTAGCTTGAAAGCTATCCTGCAACATGGATGTCCAGACACATTTAGAGTCAACTCCTGTCTTCACTCATCAAGTCCATCTTCTGACACCATGTTCTGTTCTGAGTGGTGGCCTAGTCAGTAAAGCATCTGCCCCACAACCGGGAGGTCGTTGGTTCAAGCCCCAGCTGAGTCATACCAAAGACCATATAAAAATTGTATTTTCTAGCTTGGTGCTTAGCATAATAGAATGGGGGAAGGAAAAGTTGTTTGTGGTGGCAGCGACCCCTCTGATTCAAGATATGGTTAACATTGTAGATAAGAGAAACGTAATTTCATTCTACTGTACATGATTGGCTGTATGGATTGAATGACAATAAAGTTGGGTTCTTCAATAATGACACCGGGTTTACTTGATGAGTATTAACTTTATGTAACAAATGGCAGAACAGGTTACAAAGCACAGCGCTACTCTCGCTGCCTCTCTCGTTGCAGTCTAGCAACACCACCAGATGATACCACAGTGCCACCTACTCGCTGCTCATGTCATTACAGTGTCCTTGAGCAAGACATTGAACTCCGAGTTGCTCCTGGTGGGTCAGGCCAGCGCCTTGCACGGCAGCTCTGCCACCATCAGTGTGTGAATGAGTGTAAATGAGCTGGATCTGTGAAGTGCTTTGGTCATTCAGAGATGAGATAAAAATAGCATATACGTAAGTTTAATGTTTATTTGAAAGGGACATTACATACTAATGAACATTAATACAAATGTAAGTGTGCCAGATTTAGCAATACTGCTAATTTGCATCTGTAGTCCCCCGGCGGGTCACAAAAACACACAAACAATCATACACAAGTAGAACAACTGAAATGAAACTGTACAAAGTGCAAGAGTTAAGGTGTTACAAAACAAAATATTCAAATGTTCCACACGTGAAGTGCTGTGTATGCGTACACACACATGCACCCAAGCATCTCACAGCAACAACAGACAGCAGCAAACAAGAGGCGGGGCATATGTGTGTGACGCACAGGCACATATATATATGCGTGTGCCGCAGAGCAACCACTAGTTATGGGTACAGTTTGGGTTGTTTACAAGCCAATTTTTACAATGCATCTTAAAAGTGTTTAGTGTGGTACGTTCTGATTACAGATGGTATGTTATTCCAAATCTTGGTACCTCTCACTGATAGCACAGATCGAGCAAATGTGGTACGTCTGTGGGGGACCTCACAGTCTCCTCTAGTGATTGCTCTGGTGCTTGTGCCAGTGACAGTTCTCAGTTTAACATATTCTCCCGGGGGGGGGGGGAGGTGCATAGCCACTTAATATTTTATAAACTGAACAGGCAAATTTGAGAGTTTTATAATTTTCAAAAGACAGAAGATTGTATTTCTTGTAAATGTGATAGCAATAACATGTGGGATCTTTCTTGTCAAGGATTTTTATGGCTTTTTTGTATAAAGATTCAGTGGGTTTGACTATGGTTACACTAGGGAGTGACCAGTTGGTTAAACAGTAATTGATGTGTGAGAAGATCATTGCATGCAGAAACATTTTGGCCACATTAACTGTGAACGCCATATACCATTCTGTCATGGAAATCACTGCACAGACTCAGGAACACATCAAGAAATCTTTGTCTGTGAACACAGTTCACTATGCCATCCAAGTTAAAGGTCTGCCACACAGAGAAGAAGCACAGTCTGTCCATCCAGATGGACGGACAGATAGACCTTAAGATAAACCTTTACTAGTCCCACAGTGAGGAAATTTACAGTATTATAGCAGTACCTCGACTGGGTCGAGGCAGCGCTCCAGGACAGAGCTGACCTTCTTGATCAACCTGTTCAGTCTTTTCCTGTTGGCAGATGTGATGCTGCTTCTCCAGCAGACTACTCCATACATGATGGCTGATGCCACCACAGAGTCATAGGAGGAGCAGCCTGCTCTGCCTCTTCCTGTTGAGCGTATTGGTGTTGTGTGACCAGTCCAGTTTATTGTTCAGGTGAACACCCAGGTACTCGTGAGATGTAACCAGCTCAATGTCTGTTCCCTGGATGTTTACCGGTGCTGTGGGGGAGTGTGTACACCTGTGGCAGACCACCATCAGTTTCTTGGTCATCCCTGCATTGATCTGGAGGCAGTTCTGCAGGGAACAGTAAACAAAGTCCTGGATCAGTCCTCTGTACTCCAAGTCATCCCCATCAGAGATGAGGCTGACAATCGCAGAGTCATCAGAGAACTTCTGCAGGCGGTAGTGTATTGTGTTATATGAAAAGTCAGCAGTGTAGAGGGTGAACTGGAAGGGAACCAGAACTGTTCCCTGGGGGGAAGAGGAGCATACTGCTGCTGCTGATGTCAGACACACAGTCCTGGGTCCTCACAAACTGTGGACGGTCTATGAGGTAGTTCAGGATCCATGATGACAGGAGTTGGCCATTCCTGCACACAGCAGCTTGTCCTTCAGGAGCACTGGTCAAATGGTGTTGAAAGAACTGGAGAAATCAAAGAACATGATCCTCACAGTGCTCCCAGGCTTCTCCAGGTGAGATAGAACATGATGTAGGAGGAAGATCACTGCATCCTTGACCCTCATGCCATGCTGATAGGCAAACTGAAGTGGGTCCATCGCTGGTCTCACCGGGTGGGGGGGGGGATTAGATAGATAGATAGATAGATAGACTATTATTATTATTATGGTTGTCTTTTAATTGGGTTAGGTCTGCCCTTCTCGATGAGGCTGTGGAGTGTGATCCCTCTAAAATTGGAACACACCCTCCAGTCCCCCTTCTTGAAGATGGGAACCACCACCCCAGCTTTCCATGCCAAAGGAACTGGCCCTGACCTCCACACGATGTTGCAGAGATATGTCAACCAGGACAGCCCTACAACATCCAGAACCTTGAGGTATTCTGGGCGAATCTTATCCACCCCTGGGGCCCTGTCACTGAAGAGTTTTTTTTAACTACTTCAGCAACTTCAGCTCCTGAGATGGATGAGTCATCCCCCTTGTTCTCAGGCTCTGCTTTCTCTATGGAAAATGTGCCAGTGGAATTGAGGAGATCCTTGAAGTGCTCCTTCCACCACCCAACAATATCCCAAGTCAAAGTCAGCAGCTGTCCATCAGCACCATGCACCTTATAGACCGGCAGCTGCAGTTTGATAGAATCTTTTCGAGGCTGACCAAAAGTCTTGTTCCATGGCCTCACTGAACCAAGCAGCCAACCAGCCAAGCTCAGTATGACTCCTTCAGCCTGATCCCCCCCCCACACACACACACACACCTCTGGTGTCCACCATTTGGTTCATGGGTTGCCACCACAAGAGGCACCAATGACCTTGCAGGAACAGCTCTGGGCAGCTGCTTCAATAATGGAGGTGGAGAACATGGCCCATTCAGATTCCATGTCTCCAGTCTCCCTTGGTATGTGGTTGAAATTCTTCTGGAAGAGGGAGTTGAAGATCTCTCAGACTGGGGCCTCAGCCAGACATTCCCAGCTCACCCTCACTATATGTTTGGATCTACCGGGTCTGAATGGCATGATCAGTTGACAGCTCTGCACCTCTCTTCACTCAAGTGTCTGAGACATAGTCGCAGATCTGATGACACAAATAACAAAATCAATCATTGACCTGCAACCTAGGGTGTCCTGGTGCCAGGTGTACATATGGACACCCTTATGCTTGAACATGGTGTTCGTTATGGGCAAAATGTGGTTAGCGCAGAAGTCAAATAAATGAACACTACTCGGATTCAGATTGGGCAGACCGTTCCTTCCAATCATACCCCTCCAAGTTTCACTGTCATTGCCCATGTGTGTGTTGAAGTCTCCCAGTAGGATAATGGAGTCTCCAAGAGGAGCACTTTCCAGCACCCCAGTCAGAGACTCCAAAAAGGGTGGGTACTCTGAAACATCATTTGGTGCATACAGAAAAAATCATGGAAAGGACTCATTTCCCATCCTGAAGGCACAGGAAAACTGCCATTTTATCTACTGAGAGAGAACCTAGAATATAGAGGAAGCAAGGTGGGAGGATAAGGGGAAAAGGGGGATCAGGACCTGTATTTAAATGGTGCTTTTACTCATCAGAAAGACCACTCAAAGCACTTAACTAATACAGGTAACTCATACAAGAATACCCACCACTACTCACTTCCTCATGCCTGGGAAAACTCTAGAATAGGCCAACTCCAGTTCTTCAGGAGACTGGTTCCAGAACCCAAGCTGTGCATCAAGGTGAGCTTGACTATATCCAGCCAGTATCCCTCAACCTCTTGCACAAGCTCAAGCTTCTTCCCTGCCAGAGAGGTGATATTCTACATCCCAAAAGCCCTGGTAACCCCATACCAGGCGGGGTATACTAAATCCTTGATTGTGCATCCATCATGAAAGTCTAACTGACCACTCTTTGTCTGGCTCTTCACCCAGGACCTGTTTGTTTTCAATTCAATTCAATTCAACTTTATTTATATAGCACCATTTCACAACAGCAGTCATCTCATAGCACTTTCAACTGTAGGGGAAACACCCACGATTGTAGAAAGACCCCAACAATCAGGCTATCCCCTGTGAGCAAGCACTTGGAGATGGTGGAGAGGAAAAACTCCCTTTTAACAGGAAGAAACCTCCAGCAGAACCAGGCTCAGGGAGGGGCAGTCATCTGCTGTGACTGGCTGGGGGGTGAGGGGATAGAGAAGATGAAAAGGACAGACATGTAGAGAGCAAACAGCACAATGGGGACTCGATCTATGGGAGAGAACAAACAGATGTTAATGACCAGCAAAAAGATTTCATTGAGAGTGAAGAAAGGAATGAAGCCCAGTGCATTGTTGGAGGTGCCCCGGCTGTGTAAACCTATTAACAGCATAACTAAGGGAGGGTTCAGAAACCCATGATCCCTCCCTAATTGTAGGCTATATCAAAAAGGAAGGTTTTAACCCTATTCTTAAAAACAGAGATCGAGTCTGACTCCCAAATCCAGATTGGCAGCTGTTTCCACAGGAGAGGAGCTTGATAACTGAAGGCTCTGCCTCCCATTGCACTTTTGGAGATTCTAGGTATTACAAGTAATCCTGCATTTTGGGAGCGTAGTGCTCTGTTTGGGATAATAGGGAAGTATCAGATCTTTTAAATAAAAAGGGGCCTGATTGTCTAGAGCTTTGTAAATGAGAAGGATTTTAAACTTAATTCTAAACTCTATGGGAGGCCAGAACCGGAGAGATATGATCTCTCTTTCTAGTACCTGTTAAAACTCTTGCTGCAGCATTTTGGATCAACTGAAGACTTTTTAAAGATGTTTTAGGACAACCTGTAATAAAGAGTTAGAGTAATCTAATCTCGAGCTAACAAAAGCGTGGATCAGTTTCTCAGCATCACTCTGAAACAAGATGCTCCTAATCTTGGCAATATTATGCAAATGATAGAAGGCAGTCTTAGAAACGAATTTAATATGTGAGTTGAAAAACAGATCTTGATGAAAAATAACTCCAAGGTTCCTCCCAGAACTATTCAGACAAAGAGTAACTGCCTTTATGGTTTTTATGGCTCTCATCAGTCTGCTTTGTTCTGGTTTTGTGTCTGCAGTCTACACTTCCACGGCCAGCCACAGTTTAAGAAAAACCCTCACATATTCCACAACATAGAATGCAAATTGACAACGATGGCTGCACACAAATACAGAAATAAAAACTCCCTTTCAAAGTTCAGAAAAATAGGTCCTTTTTTAAAATGGAAAAAAGTTGCAAATTTACTTACAAAACTATTCAGAATTTATGTGAGGAACTCTGGCAAATTTACGTGAAAAACAGGTTTAAATTTATAGGGAAAAATGACATGTATGAGGAAAAATTTAGGGACATTTCTGTAAAGTCTTTAATTTTCTGAGGAAAACTTGCTATGTTACAATGAAAAATGCTACAGATTTACAAAATAAATTAGGGAGTGTCTACAGATATGGAAGCGTCAACAATTGGACAAACCCTTTTCAAATCAGCTCAAGTCCGCTGCAGCTGTGGTGCAGGTGTCGAGTGGTTGACCGGTTGGCTTCCTGCTCTCACCGCCATAACATGAGATGGAATTTAGAATTAAAATTCAGAGGTGGGCCTTAGTATTTGGGAGTGGGTAAGGTTCAAATTGTTAAGGTTCACAGTTAGCCTTAGTGTTTGGTAAAAAGTTAATAAACGGATATTAATTAAAAAATTGAAACAAACTATGGGTTTATGAGAAATATCCTTTCTTTAACCTCTTGCACTCCGGTGTACCGTGGACGGACAAGTCTCTGCATCCCAGAATGCACGAGGGCGCACGAGATATTGTCATAGCCAGGAGCGGCACTGGGGTTAAGCTCCCAGTGCTCATAAAATGCTCCTTATGGTGTGCGTCTCGAAAAGCCTCTGACAATTAAGTCCAACTCCTAGCCTGCCCGTGTGGTTTAGTCTCTAAGCCCGGCGGAACTGCTTTTACTAATAGGAGAAGGGGCGAGGGCAGATCTCTGGCGCCTTAAAACCAGATGCTTCGGGTAGATGGTGGCTCGTCAACCTGGGAAGGTAGCCCATCTAGGGGAAGGTAAACCCTGATTTCAAACCTCCGCTGCCTTGCGGCATACCCGGTCACGGGAAAGGCTTCGGGAGTCAACCCTGAGGAAAAATCCGGAGTCGGAGCCCCTAAGGCAGTTCTATGTTGTGCTCAACATCGTTCTGGCAGCTCCTGCAATGGCGCTGGTGCCAAACTGTAGCAGCCCTGCTGTTCCTTTGGATTCATCAGTGACGTGGAGAGGGGGGACATGCTGCATGGGCAACATCTTGTCCTCCATATCTTCCTGCCCAGGCTTGAATCCTACCAACGCCCAACGCTGGAAGGTAGAACACCGGATCACTGGAGAGGACACTCCAACTTCGCCTTTGGCGTAGACAAAACATGGGGAATGACAGTTACCAGTTATAAGCCACCGCTCAATTGGCGTAGAGCACGGCGCCAGGGGTTGTTCCCGATGGTGGGAGGGATCATCGGATCTCACTGGACAGCTACTGCCCGCCTCAAGCTGGGCAGCCCCCAGCCAATAAGGTGTTGTCCCGCCACAGCTTGCTTTCCTCATTGGGTGCATGGGGATGAGGAGAAGTCCGAACAGCAGGCTGAGAACCTTCGCACCAGGCAAGACAATAAAACAAAAGAGACCAACTCTAAAACTGGGAACTTGGAACGTCCGCACTATGATGACAGGACTCACTGCTAACCTCAAGGACATCAACGACACCAGGAAGACTGCCATCATCAATAATGAGCTGAAGAGACTGGGAGTGGATATCGCCACTCTCCAGAAAATACGGTTGGCTGACGCAGGCACACTGAGAGAGAAGGACTACACGTTCTACTGGCAGGGAAAGGGCAGTGACGAACACAGGGAACACGGAGTGGGCTTCGCAGTGAAGAACACCTTGCTGAAGATGGTGGAACCGGGCAGCACTGGCTCTGCACGACTCCTCACCCTCCGCCTCAACACCACTCAAGGCCCAGTCACCCTCGTCAGTGTGTATGCCCCAACACTGACAGCCACACCAGAGGCAAAAGACGAGTTCTACGAGAATCTCGCAACAACTGTCAGGATCATCCCCAACTCTGAACAACTCATTCTCCTTGGAGACTTCAATGCCAGAGTGGGTGCTGACCACGACTCATGGCCCTCCTGTCTTGGACCTTTTGGCGTGGGCAGAATGAACGACAACGGACAGCGGCTGCTCGAGTTCTGCACATATCACTATCTGTGCATCACAAACTCGTTCTTCAAGACCAAGCCCCAACACAAGGTTTCCTGGCGACATCCGCGCTCAAAGCACTGGCACCAGCTAGACTTGATCCTGACCAGGCGCACCTCACTGAAGAACGTGCTAATCACCCGTTCGTTCCAGAGTGCAGATTGCGACACAGACCATTCATTGGTGTGTTGCAAGGTCAAGCTGCAGCTAAAGAAATTCCATCGTGCTAGACAGCCTGGAAAGGCACGGATTGACACCAGCAAGATGACTCAACCAGAACTTGTTGAGCAGTTCGCCTCCACCTTTGAGAAGGAACTTGGTGTACCACAAGAAGGAGAATCTGCAAAGCAGAAGTGGGAAGAGCTGCGAAACACCATCCACCGCACAGCCTTGGCTACCTTTGGGAGGAAGACCTCGAAGTCACAGGACTGGTTTGATGCCAAGTTGACCGAGATGACCCCCGTCATTGAAGCCAAGCGCTCAGCACTTGCTGAGTACAAGAAGTACCCAAACGAGAAGAATCTCCAGATTCTCAGGGCTGCGAGAAGCAAAGTTCAGCAGACTGCTCGGCACTGTGCCAACGAGTACTGGACTCAGCTCAGTCAAGACATTCAAACCGCTGCCATAACAGGGAACATCCGTGGTATGTACGATGGCATCAAGAAAGCACTTGGACCGGCTCAGAGGAAGACGGCCCCCCTCAAATCCTCCACTGGGGAGATGATCACAGAAAAGAACAAGCAGATGGAGAGATGGGTGGAACACTACTCCGACCTCTACTCCAGACAGAACACCGTGACACCGTCAGCCCTTGATGCCATCGACTGCCTGCCATCCATGGACGAACTTGATGCCGAGCCAACCATCGACAAACTCAGCAAGGCCATTGATAGCTTGGCCGCTGGCAAGGCACCCGGCAACGACGGCATACCCCCCTGACCTGATCAAGCACTGCAAGACCGCCCTACTGCTGCCATTGCATGACGTCCTCTGCCAGTGTTGGAAGGAAGGTGCCATACCACAGGACATGAGGGATGCCAAGATCATCACCCTCTACAAAAACAAAGGGGAGAGAAGCGACTGCAACAACTACAGGGGCATCTCCCTCCTCAGTGTTGTTGGCAAAGTCTATGCACGAGTTGTTCTCGTTCGTCTACAGAAGCTTGCCGAACGTGTCTACCCCGAGTCTCAGTGTGGCTTCCGCGCTGAGCGATCGACGGTAGACATGATATTCTCCATCCGCCAACTCCAGGAGAAATGCAGAGAACAGAACATGCCCCTGTACGTCGCCTTCATCGACCTCACCAAAGCGTTCGATCTGGTCAGCAGAGAGGGCCTTTTCAAGATCCTGCCAAAGATAGGATTCCCACCAAAGTTGCAAAGCCTCATCGAATCGTTTCACACCAACATGCAGGGGATAGTGCAGCACGACGGCAACGTCTCAGAGCCATTCAACATACGCAGCGGAGTGAAACAGGGCTGTGTACTTGCGCCAACCCTCTTTGGGATTTTCTTTGCTATGCTCCTGAGGCATGCCTTCAGCACAGCAACAGAGGGAATCTACCTGCACACAAGATCTGATGGCAGGCTTTTCAACCTCGCCCTCCTGAAAGCCAGAACCAAATTACGCGAGGCTTTAATCAGAGACATGCTGTTCGCAGACAACGGTGCAGTCGCAACCCACACACAGCAGGAGCTTCAGATCCTGATGGACCGCTTCTCCCAGGCATGCAAGGACTTCGGGCTTACCATCAGTCTGAAGAAGACTAACGTCTTGGCGCAAGACACGGAAGCACCACCAACCATCACCATCGACGACTACGAGCTGGAGGTCGTGAATCAGTTCACGTACCTGGGGTCCACGATCAGTAACAACCTCTCCCTTGATACAGAGATCAACAAGAGGATTGGAAAATCAGCCTTCACACTTGCTCGCCTCACCACACGAGTGTGGGAGAATCCCAAACTCTCTGTCAAGACGAAGATGGCAGTGTACAACGCCTGCATCATCAGCACACTGCTCTATGGGAGTGAGACGTGGACAACATACGCCCGGCAGGAAAAGAGACTGAACTCCTTCCACTTGCGCTGCATTCGCCACATCCTGGACATATCCTGGCAGGACAAAGTGCCCAGCACAGAAGTTCTGTCCCGCTCCGGCCTTCCCTCCATGTTCACTCTACTCAGGCAGCGCAGGCTCCGCTGGCTAGGCCACGTTCACCGTATGGAGGATGGCAGAATCCCCAAAGACGTCCTCTACGGAGAACTGGTAACTGGCAGGAGAGACGTTGGCCGCCCACAGCTGCGCTTTAGAGACGTCTGCAAGAGAGACATGAAGGCCCTGGAGATCAACACAGAGCGCTGGGAGGACCTTGCAACGGACCGCTCCAAATGGAGAGGCACCCTGACCAGACAGCTCAAGGCGGGTGAAGAGAGACTGACTGCTGCAGCAGATGAAAAAAGGACCCGCAGGAAGAACCGCCACAGACCCAGCAGCACGGAGACCACCCACAAGTGTGACCTGTGTGACAGGGACTGCCATTCGCGCTTCGGCCTGTTCAGCCACAGGCGGTGCTGTTCCAGCAGAGTAGACGTTTAGGATTCTCTTCCATGGTCATCATAGACCGACGGAGGCCGCTGCCGCCGACTCTTAAGGTTTTTGGACCAAATAGAATGACTTCAGTCTTATCTGAATTTAATAGCAGGTAATTACAAGTCATCCAAGCTTTGATTTCCTTAAGACAGGCTTCTAACTTAGCTAATTGATTATTATCATCTGGCTTCATTGACAGGTATAAATGTGTGTCATCTGCATAACAATGAAAATGTATACAGTGCTTTCTAATAATGTTGCCTAACGGAAGCATATATAAACTAAAAAGAGCAGGGCCTAGCACAGATCCCTGTGGAACTCCCCGACTGAGCTTTGAGTTGAAAGAAAACTCATTATTGACATGAACAAACTGGAACCTATCAGATAAATAAGATCTAAACCACTGCAGCGAAGTTCCATTAAGTCCAACATTGTGTTCTAATTTATCAAGTAGAATATTATGGTCGATAGTATCAAAAGCTGCACTAAGGTTTAAAAGGACAAATATAGAAACAAGTCCATTATCAGATGCGATAAGGAGGTCATTAGTGACCTTCACTAAGGCTGTTTCGGCCTATGATGGATTCTAAACCCAGATTGAAACTCTTCAAATAAACCATTTCCCTGCAAGTGGTCAAATAATTGTGTAGCAACAACTCTTTCTAAGATTTTTGAAATGAAAAGGAGATTAGAGATTGGTCTATAGTTAGCTAAAACTCCTGGATCCAGCGTTGGCTTTTTGAGTAAGGGTTTAGTTACAGCAGTTTTAAAAGCCTGAGGTACATGGCCTAATGTTAATGAAGAATTGATTATTTGAAAAATAGAGCTACCAATAAATGGGAAGACTTCTTTAAATAACCTGGTAGGAATAAGGTCTGAAAGACAAGTTGAAGGCTATCTAACTCTAAAAGGTAAGTTGGAGTAAACTCATCCAAACAGATATCAATTGAAGGAGTTGTAGTAGTTACTGTATTTAAGTTAACGGTGGGAAGAAACTGACTGATTTTATCTCTGATAGATAAAATTTTATTATTGAAAAAGTTCATTAAGTCCAGACTAGTAAGTTCTTAGGGAATGCTACGATTGACAGAGTTCCTGACTCTTTGTCAGCCTGGCTACAGTGCTGAAAAGAAACCTGGGATTGTTCTTGTTCTCTTCTATTAATGCAGAATAATAACTCGTTCTAGCTTTTCTAAGAGATTTTTTTATAAATTAAAAGATGATTTCTCCAAGCTATATAGATTTCATCTAAATTAGTGGAGCGCCATTTTCTTTCTAATTGACAAGTCTTCTGTTTTAAACTACGGGTTTCTGTGTTGAACCAAGGAGTTGCAAATCTCTGATTAGACTTTTTCTTTTTTAAAGGGGCCAACATGTCTAGAGTCTGATGCAGAGAAGCTGTAACACTATCTACCATGCTATCAATTACAGAAGGAGCAAGCTCTCCATAGCTTGTCTTCGTTGTGTTGACACATGGCATAGAGGAAACAATCTGCATAAATTTGGTTAACAACATCATCTGAGAGGCATCTACTGTAATAATATTTTTCTTTAGGAGCCAAATAGTCAGAAATAGTCAAATCAAAGGTTAACAGACAATGGTCTGACAGTACAGGGTTATGAGGACCCTACCAGATTTTCTATTTCTATGCCATATATCAGAACAAGGTCCAACGTATGGTGGAGATAATGGGTAGAATTTCCTACTTTCTGAGAAAACCCCATCGAGTCTAATATTGAATTAAATGCCATATTAAGACAATCACTATCTACATCTACATGTATATTGAAGTCCCCTTCTATAATTATTCTGTCTGATTTCAGCACTAAATCAGCTAAGAATTTGGCAAATTCGGATAAAAACTCTTGAGTAGGCTGATGGAGGACGATAAACTATGGCAAATAAAATTGGGTTTAGCCTAAAATGCCCAATACTGAGGACCAGGCCCTCAAATGAATTATAACATGTTTTTTGCTTTACATTAACTGGTAATTTGGAATGGTAAATTGTTGCTACTCCTCTTCCACGACCAGAACTTATGGGATTTTGACAGTTTTAATAACCAGAGTGAGTTGATTCATTTAAACCAACATAATCCTCTTGCCCTAACCAAGTCTCTGTAAGGGATATTAAATCAATCTGATGATCAATTAACAGATCATGGACTAGCAGAGACTTGGGAGTTAGAGACCTAATATTTAACAAACCACATTTAATTTTTAAATTGTGAGGAGGGACAGAGGCTAAATCATTAGATTTAGAGGCTTCATGTTTAATTTGAGTTTTACCAACTTTTTGTTTAATCACTTTGGGATGCTTATATAGTGTATTTTTATTTACTTTACTATACTTTATTTATTTACTTTTGTCTTGGGAGAGATTCCCCAACAACAGAGCTGTTGGGGTTGCTCGGGCACACAAACCCTCTACCATGATAAGATGCCGATCCATGGGTCCACAGTCGATAATATAGCTCGTTATTCGGACCTAATTTTGTTCTTGTTTTTGTTTATTTACCAGTATTGCATGGGCACACTGGCCATTAGAATTACTAGCTTTATGATGAGAATCAGCACAACCTGAGATTTTATGGTTCATAAAGTATATAAATATTATTTTAGCCCACTTTGTCTTAGTTTATTATACTCTGGACTGGACATCTCCTTTATTAGCAACAGTTTGCTGCCATTAGCAGTTAGCCATTCACTGATTAAAGGTTATTTCTGTGTTTACTGCTTCCCAGGGATGGATCTTTTTTTAACCTTTATTTATTCAGGGGAGGTCCACTGAGGGGCAATCTCTCTTTTTCAAGGATGCCCTGTTCACATTCACACAGCTACACATTCACACCAGAAAGCTGCCCAGTACAACCACAGACTGACCTGTGGCCACTGAGCAGCTCCACTGGATCAGTTGGGGTTAAGGGCCTTGCTCAATGGCACCACAGTGGGGTTAAGGAGGGTGGGGCAAACACTGCTTTGTTATCTGTCCCACCCAGATCTGATCTCTGCTGGTCCAGGGATTGAACCAGTGATCCTCTAGTCACAAGTTCACATCTGTAGCCATTAGGCCACCGCTGTCCCTAATGGTCATATACTATCAACCGCTCAAACCACACACCCTAGCCCCTTTCAGAGTACCTCAGCAATCCAGGCAAACCCAGTATGATCTGGATTCCCTCTGTTTTCTAAAGAGGGTTACATGCGGTACCTGACATAGGCTAAATGACCCGGCAAGCAATGTGGATCATTGCCCACCTCACCTCACCTCATTTCATTAGACATTTGAATAGGAAATGCAGATAAACACACGATGAAGTAGGTGTCATAATGACACAAATGTAACAGCAGCTGAGGGTGAGAAGTTTTTTTAAGAACATTTTTTCAGTCAATACTGCAGAGTCTTCAGAAGCACTGACCATCTCTGGCTGCTGTGGGAGACATTTTTCCGATGCAGGGCAGTCTCCCTGTTCAGCTCCGCTCTGTGCTCGTTTGTGTCGTAAGCACCCCTCCGGGGTGAAGAAGGTGGGGACCCAAACACCAGGCAAATTTGATAAACCATAGTTTTAATGTGCTAACAGAACAACAAGTAAAGCAGTGTGAGGGCTGAACAAAGAACACAAGCTAGGCTTGGCAAACAGGCTGACAGGAATTCTCTGACAAGACAGCCAGAAGCGTGTGTGAAACGCCAAAATGACTCAAGCTCGCCGCACCAGGTGATGGACAGCCATCATTAAATAAGGCTGGCTTAATTACTAAAACAGAAACAGATGTGGATAATCAAGAAATCAACACAGATCAGGCTAAGGTGGAAATAAGATAAGATAAGCGTTTATTAGTCCCACAATGGAGAAATTCCAGGATTACAGCAGCAAAGGGATAGCAGCACTCAGACCAATAGTAAATAGTAAAAAAAAAAAATAATAACATAAGAACTGGTTAGCCAAAGCAGTAAATGAATATACATATGTACACAGTTATACGTATAGACAGTGCAGAAGCATTGCAGCTAGATGGTACAAACAGTATTACGGTTTGTTAAATTACCCTGCAGAATATGAATGTGTACCCAGACAGTATATTTTGCATTTTAATCAGCAGTGTTGTTGCCACCCTCAGTAATGATTATTTTTGTCCTAGTTGTGTACTGGAGTAAACAGAACATTGTCAAAGTAAAAGCCCAAACTGGAACTGAGGAAAACCATGATGATGAAAATAATAATGCTAGAAAAGCAGGAACTAAGGACAAGACATGGATACATAAAACAAGAACATGATACTGTTCATGTGTAGTGATAATAAGCAGTGGTTTATTGTTGGTACAAGTATTAATGTAAGTATGCATGTGAGTAGGAATGAGGTTTCTCTTCATTACCAACATACATAAGCTCATGGGGCACCAGTCCAAAAGAATGGACAATTTTATTAATAATTCTGTATTTGTACCAATAATGAATCAGTCTCAAAAACCTGTGAGTTCTTGTTTGCTTTTAATCAAGAAGATGGATATGAAATCAAACCACAACTCCCATATTTTTTTAATAGTTTAATAAGAAATTTCAGGATAGATGGACGCATTCAGTTGACTTTAGGACAGTGAATTCAACATGTATCATGAGCACATTAGACTGTTAATGGATTACTGAGCATAAAGTGTATTATCAAACATTTGTGGAACCAAAGAAAAAAACATAGCTTAAATTGGCACTGTAATGGAAAATGAAAAACAATAAGAGTTTTAAAGCAGAATGATTAGGAAAATTGGATGCAGTTTTATGAAGAAAATGATGATTAAACTATTTTACAAAAAGGAAAATTTGTGTTACTCTGAAAAGGAATGGAGATTATTGAAAAGATAAATGCATTGGAAGTTCTGAAAGGAGTTTGAAGATGTTAGGTTTATAGAACTTATACCAGGAATATTCTAAAGAATTAAATTTAATTTGGACAACAGACCTTCAGCACAGCAGAGTCAGATTGTGTCCCTTGGCGATAGCAGGCCTCCTGGTACCAACCTTGGTCCAGATGGATGTCCATGGATACTGTTGAAAGAAAAGGGCAGGCAGGTTCTGGCACAACATGGCCTGGGCCCTGCTTCTTGGGATCACAACCGTAGAAGCTGGATGCTCATTAGAATGGCCAATGTCTGTTTATACACAGAAAAAGAAATTTGGCCAGGTTGTCAAATTCCTGATAATGTTTGTTTATTGTTCAAAGTCTGATCAGAAAATCAAACTTGGAAAAAAAACCCAACACAAATCCGTTTCTTCCAACGTGTTGTGGTCAGAACAAAGTTGACTTAAGCTTGGTGAAAATCAAACAAAATCTTCTTAGCACGGTAATTTAAGGAAAAAAGGAGTAAAATGGGAAAAGGTAAATTTTAAAGAAAAAGTTTACATATAACACGAAGCTCATGCTCTGGGCCTTGTTTAGAAAGGGGGGGGGGCAGAAACTGCTTCTTTCCCCCGACTTCTTCAGGAGTCAACACCCCACTGGCAACTGGGGACAAAGGAAAAATTTTCCAACTGGTAAGGTGTGGCAGGATGGCCCAGCAAATTTTGTGACAACTAAGCTTGACCAATTACTGTCACAAGCCGAGTCGGCTTGGCTTTCCCCGGCTCGGCCTCGATCTCTCTGGGGGTTTTGGTTTTTCTGGTTATGTGCATTTTGGTGTATTATTGTACTACTTCCATATCCTTTGCCACTGCCTGACCGGCAGCTGTTAGTCTGCGTCTGTGACCTACTTTCTCTCACGCTGCTGACAGTCTGTCAGTCCAGCCATGCCCCCTCAGTCTTCCTCTGACTCCATCAGCTGTTTCCAGTCCCATTAATCATCCCTTCCGCGCCTCGCACAGGTGTTCCCTATTTGCCACGCCAGTGCGTTTGTTCATAAGCAGCTCTTTGCTGGACAGACGTTACTGGATCATTGTACGAGTTCACATGGTCGAATCTTCCTCTGTGTAACCGTCACGTCTTTTAAGGCCTGTTGGGAGTATGCTTGCCGCTCCACTGGAGGACCTGGATCGCTAGGCTGTGAGTAACTGTAGCGTTTCTCTGTGCAGTCGTGCCGCTACGCTGGTGGCGTTTCCCTGTGCGGCACAACTGCTATGCTTTCCCTGTACAGCCTAGCATCACTATTGGACTCTTTGTTTGCCCGAGCTGCCCAGCCGTTTGTATGGTTTTCCCTGAACTGTGTTCAATAAATGAGTGTGTGGCAACCCCTGCATTTAAATCCTCATCTCTCCTTCTCTCCTCCATGCGCAATCATAGAGCGCACGGGGGGGGGGGGGGGGGTTATGACAATTACATTCAAAGATCAGGATTGGATCTGCCCATTAGCGTAAACTTTTGACCAATTGCACTGAGTTTCTTTGTTTCAACCAAAAGGTGGTAAAGTTTCCAAATAGGAAATGCTTGGAGTCGTGGAAGCTGATTGGTCAGTTCACAGTTTTGAAATGTGAGCTTCCCACAGAGAAGAAGAGAGGATTTGATATGAGAAGTGAAAACCTCCTAAAGCATATATATAAGATAAGATAAGATAAGCCTTTATTAGTCCCGCAATGGGGAAATTCCAGGATTGCAACAGCACAGGGATAGCAACACTCAGAGCAACAATCAAAAGACAAGAAAAAAACAAGAGCAGCGAGTATACATATGTACATATAAATATATAAACACACAGTGCGGAGCATTGTAGCTAGATGGAATTAATGTATAAACACACACAGTGCGGAGCATTGTAGCTAGATGGAATAAATATATAAATATATAAACACACACAGTGCGGAGCATTGTAGCTAGATGGAATTAATGTATAAACACACACAGTGCGGAGCATTGTAGCTATATGGAATAAATATATAAATATATAAACACACAGTGCGGAGCATTGTAGCTAGATGGAATGAAACAGCATAACCGTCTACTTAGTTATCCTACATGGTATGATTATGTACCCATACATATTGTCACCCTCCGTAACGACCGGTATTTTCCTAGTTGTATACCGGAGGGGACCATTGTGTAAGTATATTGCGTCTTTTGCATTCACTACTATTAGGTTGTTATGTTTTGTTTTGTTTTTTTGCTATCTCTGCGAGCAGCCCTGCTTAGGTTATACAGTCTGACAGCCATAGGTAGGAAGGACCTGCAAAACCTCTCAGTTGTGCACCAAGGATGATGTAGTCTGCTGCTAAATGAGCTCCTCAGTGCGTCCAGTATGTCCTGCATAGGGTGGGACTCGGACTCCAGCAGAGATGACAGTTTAGCCACCATCCTTCTCTCTCCCATCTCCTCCACTGGGTCAAGGCGTTGCCCCATGACAGAGTTAGCTTTCTTGATCAGTTTGTTCAGTCTCTTCCTATCGGCTGCTGTAACGCCACTGCCCCAGCAGACCACTCCAAAAGTGATGGCTGATGCCACCACCGTGTCGTAGAATGTCTTCAGCAGCACCCCTTGTACACCAAAAGACCTGAGTCTCCTCAGTAGGAAGAGCCTGCGCTGTCCCTTCTCGTAGAGTGCGTCAGTATTGTGTGACCAGTCTAGTTTATTGTTCAGATGAACACCCAGATACTTGTAGGATGTCACCATCTCGATGTCTGTTCCCTGTATATTTACTGGTGCTGTGAGGGGTTGTCCTTGCCTGCGTCAGTCCACCACCAGCTCCTTAGTTTTCCTCACGTTGATCTGGAGGCAGTTCCGATGGCACCAGTCCACGAAGTGCTGGATAAGTCCTCTGTACTCAGCTTCATCTCCGTTGGAGATGAGGCCAACGATCGCAGAGTCGTCAGAGAACTTCTGTAGATGGCAGTGTGTTGTGTTGTGTGAGAAGTCCACAGTATAAAGAGTGAACAGGAAGGGAGCCAAAACCGTTCCCTGGGGGGCCCCCATGCTACCGATGATCGTGTCGGACACACAGTCCCGGGTTCTCACAAACTGTGGCCGGTTAGTGAGGTAGTCCAGGATCCATGATGACAGGTGCTGGTCCACTTCTGCGCATAGCAGCTTGTCCTTCAGGATCATCGGATGGATGGTGTTGAAAGCACTGGAGAAGTTAAAGAACATGATCCTCACCGCATTCCCGGGCTTCTCCAGGTGGGACAGAGAACGGTGAAGGAGGAAGATCACTGCATCCTCCATCCCAATGCCATGCTGGTAGGCGAACTGGAGTGGCTCCATCGCTGGTCCCACCAGGGGGCGGAGGTGAGCAAGGAGCAGTCTCTC
This sequence comes from Pholidichthys leucotaenia, assembly GCA_020510985.1. Taxonomy (NCBI): domain Eukaryota; kingdom Metazoa; phylum Chordata; class Actinopteri; order Cichliformes; family Pholidichthyidae; genus Pholidichthys; species Pholidichthys leucotaenia. Next base: position 24,327,217 of record CM035848.1, on the reverse strand, counting down.
CAGGGTCTTCATCATGTGGGACGTCAGGGCCACTGGTCTGTAGCTGTTCAGATCTTTGGGGTGGGAAGTCTTTGGTACAGGTACCACACAAGATGTTTTCCACAACTGTGGTACCCTCCCCAGCTTCAGGCTCAGGTTGAAGATGTGCTCCACAATCCCACACAGCTGGTCTGCACAGGACTTGAGGAGCTTTGTGCTGATGCCGTCCGGTCCCGACGCCTTCCTCGCCTTGATCTTCCTCAGCTCCGTCTTCACCTGGGTCTTAGTGAGGGTCAGGTTGGGGGGCTGTGTGTTGGGAGTGGAGGGGGGTGATGGTGGAGTGGGGTGTGGGCAGCAGGACTCGATGTCTTCAGAGGCAGCAGTGGTTGTTGTGCAGTCGGAGGGGAGGGCGGTTGGTCAAACCTGTTAAAAAAACAGGTTCAGATTGTTCACCCACTCCCTGCCCCCCGTGGCCTGGGGGGAGGTATTCTGGAGCCCAGAGATGGTTTTAAGGTTTCTCCAGACCCCACCGATGTCGCTGTGTTGCAGTTTGTCCTCCATCTTCTTCCTGAAGCTGTCCTTGCCTTCTCTGATCTTCCTCCTCAGCTCCCTCTGTACGGACTTCAGCATCTCCCTGTTCCCCGACCTGAAGATCCTCTTCTTCTCTCTCAGAAGTGTTTTTATCTCAGGGTTGAGCCAGGGTTTGTTGTTCGAGCAACACCGTATGGTCTTGGTGGGTACGGTGTTGTCCACACAGAAGCTGATGTAGTCCGTGATGGTGTGAGTGAGGCCATCAATGTCCTCACCATGTGGCTCGCAGAGCTGCTCCCAGGCAGTGGTTTCAAAAACAGTCCTTTAGAACGTCCATTGCCTCCTCAGACCATAACTTCACTGTGCGCATGACCGGAGGTTGTCTGTGCACTAGGGGTTTGCACACCTGCCGGAGATGAACCAAGTTGTGATCCGATCTCCCGAGTGGGGGGAGTGGTGATGAGGTGTACGCCTCCTTAGTGTTTGCGTAGAATAAGTCCAGTGTTTTATTGTCTCTAGTGTGGCATGTGACATACTGGGTGAACGTGGGTAGAATGGGAGACAGTGAAACATGGTTGAAGTCGCCTGAGATGAGGAGAAGAGCATCTGGGTGTTCTGTCTGCAGCCTGCCAGTTACTGAGTGGATGACGTCACGCGCTGTCCCAGCGTTCGCTGTCGGATTTGCATAAATAACAATGCAGATCACGTGTGAGTATTCCCTCGGAAGATAGGTAGGCCGCATGCTAACAGCTAGCAACTCCATGTCCTTGTTGCAGTGTTGTTGTTTAACCGTGATATGTCTCGGTCTGCACCAGTTGTTAATAACATACATTATCACTCCACCGCCCCTTGCCTTCCCACTGTCTGGTGTTCGGTCTGCCCGTATTGCGTGGAAACCCTCCAGTTCAATGTTAGCATCTGCTGCTAGTTCTGATAGCCACGTCTCAGTGAATAACATAAGGCAGCACTCCTGGTATATGCTATCGTAGCGGGAGATAGCCGCTAGCTCATCTGTCTTTCCTATTATCGATCATACATTCCCCATAACAACGGATGGAAGGGTGGGTCTGTAGCTTATATTCCTTGCCCGCCGTCTTACACCAGCACGACACCCACGTCATTTTCGTCTTATTTCTCCTGGTATGTTGAGTTTTTTCGTTAGCGCCGAGTTAAGTGCTAACAGCTGGTCCCTGTTGTACCGTCTCCTGCTATAAACAGTGGCTCCGTCCACCGGCTCGGGAGACATTTGGGGTGATCTGTGTGTCCGTGATGTATAAGGTGTCGCCGATCAGAAAGTTGTTGCCAGATCAGAAAGTTAGAGGAAGAAAAAAAAAAAAACCTCGGAATTGAGCCGCTGTTGCAAAAAGGCAGTCGACTTGTGTGGCGCCGGAAGTTTGATATGCTGCCTGTTAAAGCATAAATTCTTTAAAACTTTAGTGACTAAGATATTATACTTAATAAAGGAACAAACAATGTGTCTACATTGTAAATGTGATAATTTCTTTATCGTGGGCATGCAAAATTAATTCTTTGTGAAGCTAAAGGAACAGGAACACATATCAACTCATATCAAAAAAAGCATTTCAAACCATAATTATCCATCACAGGTTCCCGCCATATCTTAAATAGCGGATGTTATCTGTGGAGAAGGATAAGTTATTTCATTGTTCACAATTAATAGTTTTAAGCATCAGAGAGAAAACCTTCAGTCCTTAAGAGAAATATTCCTGTGTTATCCATTGGAGGGCAATGTTGGACTTTTGAGTTTTAATGAGAGGAATCTTGCTGGTCGAGAGTCTGTGGAACATCGTCGTGTACCTGTTACTTTGGCATTCTTTTGTCAAATGGATTGGAGATGAAATGACTGCAGTCCTGAGCAGGGAGTCACTTATCCACTTTATGGCCGATGGCGTAAGGCTTCACAGCTCCAGTCTAGGGTGAAGAGGAGGAGGTTTATGACCAGACTTTTGGGTGAAACAATTTCTCTTCAGCCAAGAATAATTTTATAATTTGGAATCCAGCTGATCATGCTACACATGATGATAATAATAATAATAATAATAATAATAATAAATACTGAAGATCCCAAAATACCAGAATAAAGCGAGGGCGTGATTCAAACCCACACTCTGACAGTTTGTGCATCCCAGTTCACCCCACGTTAGCATGCACTTCTGTTCCTCCTTTTTTCCTTTTTTCCGACATCACCCTTCAAAAAAAAATTGCCCTGATTTGTGTGGTGCTGGACACATGAACACATGGCCCCACCAAATAAGTCCAAGTGCGCACATACACACACATCATGTCTCTTTGTGTAAATATGAAACCTATTCAGTGCCGATATGAAAAATTATGGTAATTATGTAAAATGTCGGGTAGATTTTACAACCCTTTCCGTTAAAATGGAAGACAAAGAGCAGCAACCATTTAACTAGATAGATTGGTGTATTCCAATCAGCCACTGATCTGTGATGAGTTTGGCGCAGGGAGACGAAATGAAAAGACTCAACTATTCGGTAGCAGCCAACATCACCAGCTTCTAGGTTCATTGGTGCATTCATGTGATATCAGCAGTGTGAGAACATGAAACTTGGTACACTGGAGAAATGTTCTGTTATATGTAGGTGATCAGACCTGCGTCTTTTTGAAGTTTGAAAAAGCGATGGAGGGTTGTTGTGTTGATTTATGCTAATGGAACTCACGATTGAAGCTGGCCAACTGCAGTTTGAAGATGCTTTTTTTGTTTGCTTGTTTGCTGGTATGTTATTTAGTCTGACAACAAAGAAAGTAAGCCAAGTTTATTGTCATTCAGATCGATACATCCAAAAATATGTATCTATAAATGCACAAAATCTCTGCCTCTGTGTGTGTATGTGTCTGTCTGTCTGTCTGTCTGTCTGTTCCACACATATATCTTGAACTGTTCGTCAGACTGGCCTAAGATTTTATACATATTTTGCTGAGGTTACAAGGGTGTGCATCCCCGAGTATGGAGTCACTCAATCAAAATGTGTAATTTTTATCAATAAAAGTTTAGCCACCGCTCTGTCGCCGCTCTCTCACTTCATGCCCTGGCTTCAAGAAGTGTGGGCGGGGTTTCCAATTGACACCATGCCGATTGCATAATACGCGGCATCACGAACATGCTGATTGGATAATACACGGTATCATGACTATGCTGATTGGATAATACATGGCATCACGACCAGTCAGTCACCAGTGTTCACGGAACAAAACAAGGAAGTGAAAAATGACAAATTTGACAAGAAAAAAAATAATACTGAAAATTTAATGCTTAAAAAAATTATACCATAAAGTTGCCATGATTGCGTAGGTCTAAAGGATAATTCAGCATACAGTGGTGTGAAAAAGTGTTTGCCCCTTTCTGATTTCTCATTTTTTGTATGTTTGTCACACTTAAATGTTTCAGATCATCAAACAAAGTTAAATATTAGACAAAGATAACACAAGTGAACACAAAATGCAGTTTTTAAATGAAGGTGTTTATTATTAAGGGGAAAAAATCCAAACCTACATGGCCCTGTGTGAAAAAGTGATTGTCCCCCTTGTTAAAACATAAATTAACTGTGGTTTATCACATCTTTGAAAAGCTGAGTTCAATTTCTCTAGCCACACCCAGGCCTGATTACTGCCACACCTGTTCTCAATCAAGAAATCACTTAAATAGGACCTGCCTGACAAAGTGAAGTAGACCAAAAGATCCTCTAAAGCTAGACATCATGCTGTGATCCAAAGAAATTCAGGAACAAATGAGAAACAAAAGTAATTGAGATCTATCAGTCTGGAAAAGGTTATAAAGCCATTTCTAAAGCTTTGGGACTCCAGCGAACCACAGTGAGAGCCATTATCTACAAATGGTGAAAACATGGAACAGTGGTGAACCTTCCCAGGAGTGGCCGGTCGACCAAAATTACCCCAAGAGTGCAGCGACGACTCATCCAAGAGGTCACAAAAGACTCCACAACAACATCCAAGGAACTGCAGGCCTCACTCTAGACTCCACAATAAGAAAAAGACTGGATAAAAATGGCCTGCATGGCAGAGTTCCAAGACAAAAACCACTGCTGAGCAAAAAGAACATAAAGGCTCGTCTCAGTTTTGCCAGAAAATATCTTGATGATCCCTAAGACTTATCGGGAAAATACTCTGAGGACTGACGAGACAAAAGTTGAACTTCTTGGAAGGTGTGTGTCCCATTACATCTGGTGTAAAAGTAACACAGCATTTCAGAATGACATGGTGTATAGACCCAGTGACCAGACTCAGTCTCAGGAATAGATACAATTGAGTTTATTAACAATAAAGTGTGTGTGTGTGTGTGTGTGTGTGTGTGTGTGTGCGTGGATGTGTAGTCAGAAGCCGTTGGGGGAGACCAGAACACCGTACGACCCGGCAACCCTAGGGACAAACAGAAGCAGGGACAGTTAGAGGTTGTCACCACTGGGGATGTGCAGGTTAGACCAAAGCTTACTGTTTGTAGAGATGTTAAGCGGCTCAGGTTCAGCTTGGTGGCTACGGCCAGGAGGACAGTGTTCTCCATTCTTGTCGCAGCTGCTGGAGGTGAATGTGTGCAGGGTGAGTGGTGAGGCATTGTCCACCGCTAGGAAGGAAGGAAGGTGGTCCGCTGCCACAGAGAGAGGGAGAGCCGCCGCCACGGAGCTCCGCCTGTGCACAGGGGACTGAGAGAGAGGTTAGAGGGAATGAGCAAGGCTTACTTGAGCTGGAGGGGATTTCTTCCAGACGCCGGTAGGCAGAGGCTAGGAGCAAGGACAGGCGTAGGCTTAGACTGGAACTGAGGAACGATGACGAAGGCAGGAGAAGGTTGTGTGGAGAGAAGACAGACGACTCCACACTGATCCCAGGGCAGCGCGGTTAATATAGCCCAGACCCTGATGAGGAGCAGGTGTGTGCGAAGCTGAAGGGAATGAGCACTGGAGCAGACCATTACACAGAAAAGGAACATCATACCAACAGTAAAATATGGTGGTGGTAATGTGATGGTCTGGGGCTGTTTTTCTGCTTCAGGACCTGGAAGACTTGCTGTGGTAAATGGAACCATAAATTCTGCTGTCTACCAAAAAATCCTAAAGGAAAATGTCCAGCCATCTTTTCGTGACTTCAAGCTGAAGCGCACTTGGGTTCTGCAGCAGGAATATGATCCAAAACACACCAGCAAGTCCATGTCTGAATGGCTTAAGAAAAACAAAATGAAGACTTTAGAGTGGCCTAGTCAAAGTCCTGACCTGAATCTGATTAAGATACTGTGGCATGACCTTAAAAAGGCAGTTCATGCTGGAAAACCCTCCAGTGTTGCTGAATTACAACAATTCTGCAAAGATGAATGGGCCAAAATTCCTCCACAGTGCTGTAAAAGACTCATTGCCAGTTATCACAAACACTTGATTACAGTTGTTGCTGCTAAGGGTGGCCCAGCCAGATATTAGGTTTAGGGGACAATCACTTTTTCACACAGGGCCATGTAGGTTTGGAATTTTTTTTCCCTTAATAATAAACTCCTTCATTTAAAAACTGCATTTTGTGTTTACTTGTGTTATCTTTGTCTAATATTTAAATTTGTTTGATGATCTGAAACATTTAAGTGTGACAAACATACAAAAAAATAAGAAATCAGGAGGGGGCAAACACTTCTTCACACCACTGTATGTGGAGAACACGAGACGCGTGAGCAGACTGGATGGAGCATCAGCGGGGACCCAGGTCTGACAAAGAACACCGGTGTATCCAACACAGAATGTGCCTGGAGAAGCAGCAGCCTGACACGACCTGCCTCTAAGGCACGCTAACTGATGGCAATAAAAAAAAGTTGTTTTCAATAAAGTGAAAAAAAAACAAGATAATGCATGGAGTGTGCTTTTGCCGGGAGGCACAGCCAACAGCAAAGTGTGCTCTTTGCTTTAAATGATCAGCTGATTGGATCCACCTCCTCCAGTGTTCTGACATTTTGGCATAGCTATCAGAACAACACTGGACAGATGATGGTACAGACTGCTGTCAAAGGTAAAAAAAAAAAACAGTGATTTGGATCTTTATCCTGTAGCTTGAAAGTGCTCAGACACATCCCCAACAGGTCCCGTTATATGAACAAATACATGTGTTTAAGTCTGTGTGTGTGTATGCGCTGCAGGCAGCAGCTGAGCAGAGCTCTGTACTTGGTTTTCCTGTGAACCAACACTGCAAATATGTCATTTTAGGGTAGCTCCAAGCTAGAAACCCATTCAGTAAGTTACACATAGGTTCAAAGAATTTTTTGGGTATGCAAAACATTGATCGACGTATTTCGACATATTTCGACTTTTGAGTAACTATGAGCCACTGACAAGTAACGTGTGTAAACAAATGCATTTTTTTTTTTTTTGATCGAGTCTCCTTGGGAGCAAGTGTTCCTTTCTATAGCTTACAGTACAGCCAGAAAGTATTCACGGTGCTTCACTTTTTTCCTCAAAATTCTACACACAACACCCCATAATGACAATGTGAACAAAGTTGTTTTTTTTTTTTTGAGATTTTTGCAATTTTATTAAAAATAAAAAAACTAAGAAATTCCATGTACATAAGTATTCACAGCCTTTGCTCAGTACTTTGTTGATGCACCTTTGGCAGCAATTACAGTCTCAAGTCTTTTTGAATATGATGCCGCAAGCTTGGCACACCTATCTTTGGGCAATTTGGCCCATTCCTCTTTGCAGCACCTCTCAAGCTTCATCAGATTGGATGGGAAGTGTCAGTGTCAGCCATTTTCAGATCTCTCCAGAGATGTTCAATTGGATTCAAGTCTGGGCTCTGGCTGAGCCACTCAAGGATATTCACAGAGTTGTCCTGAAGGCACTCCTTTGATATCTTGGCTGTGTGCTTAAGGTCGTTGTCCTGCTGAAAGATGAACCGTCGCCCCAGTCTGAGGTCAAGAGCACTCTGGAGCAGGTTTTCATCCAGGATGTCTCTGTACATTGCTGCATTCATCTTTCCCTCTATCCTGTCTAGTCTCCCAGTTCCTGCTGCTGAAAAACATACCCACAGCATGATGCTGCCACCACCATTGGCGTGGTTATGAGCGGTGCCAGGTTTCTTCCAAACATGACACCAGGCATTCATACCAAAGAGTTCAACCTTTGTCTCATCAGAGCAGAGAATTTTGTTTCTCATGGTCTGAGAGTCCTTCAGGTGCCTTTTGGCAGACTCCTGGGGGGGCTGCCATGTGCCTTTTATTAAGGAGTGACTTCCGTCTGGCCACTCTACCATACAGGCCTGATTGATGGATTGCTGCAGAGATGGTTTTCCTTCTTGAAGGTTCTCCTTTCTCCACAGAGGAATGCTGGAGCTCTGACAGAGTGGCCATCGGGTTCCTGGTCACATCCCTGACTAAGGCCCCGATCTTCCCCGATCACTCAGTTTAGACGGCCAGCCAGCTCTGGGAAGAGTCCTGGTGGTTCTGAACTTCTTCCATTTACGGATGATAGAGGCCACTGTGCTCATTGGGACCTTCAAAGCAGCAGAAATTTTTCTGTACCCTTCCCTAGATTTGTGCTTTGAGACAATCCTGTCTCAGAGGTCTACAGACAATTTCTTTGAATTCATGCTTGGTTTGTGCTCTGACATGCACTGTCACCTGTGGAACCTTATATGGACAGGTGTGTGCCTTTCCAAATCATGTCCAATCAACTAAATTTACCACAGGTGGACTCCAATTAAGCTGTAGAAACATCTCAAGGATTATCAGTGGAAACAGGATGCATCTGAGCTCAATTTTGAGCTTCATGGCAAAGGCTGTGAATACTTATGTACATGTGATTTCTTAATCTTTTATTTTTAATAAATTTGCAAAAATCTAAAAAAAACCAAAACTTTTTTTCATGTTGTCATTATTGTGTGTAGAATTTTGACCAAAAAAATGGATTTAATCCCTTTTGGAATAAGGCTGTAACATAGCAAAATGTGAAGTGCTGTGAATACTTCCCAGATGCACTGTGTAAAGGACAGGGGTCGCCACTCCTCTCACCTTTCCCTGTTTTATTATGCTGAGCACCAAGCTAGAGGGTGAAAAGTACCATTTTTACCTGGTCTTTGGTATGGCCCAGCCAAGATTTGAACCCCAGCCTCCTGGATGTGGGGCAGATGCTCTACCAACTAGGCCACTACTCCAGCTGCAAACCAATACATAACTTCCCTACAACCTTTGCTCTGCGAATGCAGGACATATCAACCATACACTGGATATGTTGGAGGAGCTCGGCAAACTACACCGTATACCAGCGCGCTTCAAGGTGCTTCAGCATGCTCTTAATTTAGACAAAACTTAACCATAACTGATTCCTCGTATGCCAGCGTATTCTGCAGATTTTTCATACATTTTGCAAATGCTGCTTAGATCATCTAGGTGTAACAGGGCCTAAACGCAGGACACAGAAATGCCCCAATAACGAAATAAATCATTTTTAATTTAATATTTACTGACAAATGGGCAACACTGATGCAACGGTTGTAGTCAAACGGGTCCTTCTGCTGTGTATAATAATGTTGGATGTTTTGTAGTTAATTCGGTTGATTACAATTTTAAAAAACTTTTAAATAACAAAATATTGCTAAAATATAAAATGATGCACTACAATGGGTCTGAAATATTTGTAAATGTGTCCTGTTATAGTACTGCATGAGTTTATTGACAATACACAGAAGAAATTCAGTATTACACTGAACTCCATCACTGAACAGTGATATAAACTAAAATAATTATAATGATGACTGAACAACTCCCATTCCTCAAAGTGCAAGGTACACTATTATCTGAATATAAGTGATAAAAGATCACACAAATAAGTGATTTGACAAACAAATAAACAGGGGATCGGAAGCAGTTGCTAATATTTGATGTACCATTTGTTTTCAATATTTAGGTTTTCTGTAATTAATATTCACACAATCAAATTAATCTTAAAATAAATCAAAGCTCATGACCATAGGTGAGGATAGGAATGGAGATTGACTGGTAAATCGACAGCTTTGGTTTGGAGCTCAGCTCACTCTTCACCACAACAGACCGGTATAACGTCTGCATCACTGCAGATGCTGCTCTAATCCGTCTGTCAATCTCTCGCTCCATTCTTCCCTCACTCGTGAATAAGACACCGAGATACTTAAACTCCTCCACTTGAGGCAGGAGCTTGTCTCCAACCCGGACAGGGCAAGCCACCCTTTTTCGGCTGAGGACCATGGACTCGGACTTGGAGGTGCTGATTCTCTCCCAACCACTTCACACTCAATAGCAAACCGTCCCAGCACAGTCATTGCTCGATGAAGCCAGCAAGTGATATCATCTGCAAACAGCAGAGATGAGATCCTGTGGTCACCAAGCATGGCACCCTCCATTCCTTGGCTGTGCCTAGATATCCTGTCCATAAATATTATGAACAAGATCAGTGACAAAGGGCAGCCCTGACAGAGTCCATCTCTGACTGGAAACGAGTCCGACTGGGTGTTGGCAATACGAACCAAACCCTTGCAATAGTCATATAGGGACCGGATAGCTCGTAACAACAAGCCAGACACTCCGTACTTCCACAGCACCCCCCACAAGAGCCCACAAGGGATGCAGTTGAATACTTTCTCCAAGTGCACAAAACACATGTGGACTGGCTGTGCAAACTCCCACGAACCCTTGAGGATTCTCGAGAGGGTACAGAGTTAGTCCGATGTGCCACGGCTGGAACAAAAGCCACATGCTTCTTCAGGATTCGAGGTTCAACCAGTGGTCAGACTCTCCTTTCCAGTACCCTGGCATGGACCGTCCAGGGAGGCTGAGAAGTGTGATCCCCCTAAAGTTGGAACACACCCTCCGGTACCCCGAGAGGAACCACCACTCCAGTTTGCCACGCCAAAGGCACTGTCACTGTCCTCCACACAATGTTGCAACATCCAGGGCCTTGAGGTACTCAGGGCACCAAACTCCTCCCGCACCTGAGTTTTTTCTTCAGCAACCACCTGAGTTGCACTACGCTTGGCCCATTGATACACCTCAGCTGCTTCAGGAGTATCACAAACCAACCAAGCTCGATAGGATTCCTTCTTCAGCTTGATGTCCCCCCTCACCACTGGTGTTCACCACTTGGTTTGGGGGTTGCCACCATGAGATTCACCAACAACCTTGTGGCCACAGCTCTGGACAGGTGCTTTAACAATGGAGGTGGAGAACATGGCTCATTCAGACTCCATGTCTTCAGACACCCTCAGAATGTGGTCGAAGTTCTTCTAGAGGTGGGAGTTGAAGACCTCTCAGACTGGGGCCTCAGCCAGACGCTCCTAGCACACCCTCACTATACGTTTAGGTCTACGGGGTCTGAGTGGCATCCACCCCTGCCATCAAATCCAACTCACCACCAGGTGGTGATCAGTTGATAGCTCTGCACCTCTCTTTACCCGAGTGTCCAAGACATGTGGTGAGAGGTCTGATGACACGATAACAAAATCGATCATTGACCTGTGACCCAGGGTGTCCTGGTGCCAGGTGCACATATGGACACCTTTATGCTTGAACATGGTGTTTGTTATGGACAAACTGTGGTTGGCACAGAAGTCCAATAACTGAACATCACTGGGTTCAGATCAGGCAGGCCGTTCCTCCCAGTCATGCCCCTTCAGGTTTCACTGTCAGTGCCCACGTGTGCATTGAAGTCCCCCAGTAGGACAATGGAATCTCCAAGAGGAGCACTCTCCAGTACCCCAGTCAGAGGCTGCATTCAGACCAGGATAGTCCGAGGGTCTTGGTTTGACTGGGCAGGGAATGCCAAGAATTTTCACACCTTCATTTGGTTTGGTTTGCATTCACACTGCAGTGGACCAAACCTCCTGGACAACGTCACACAGTTACAACAACTGCTCATTTGGGGCACTGTAGCCGAAACCACCACTGACCAGGAAGAAAAAATCTTGGCGAAGAAGAAAAATCAGGCTCATCGATTGGCCAGGACCAAAAATGGAAATCCGTTCCCTTCAGCTGGTTTGTTTGTCTGAAACAAATGAGACATTTTTTAACGTTTCTCCTCAGCTTTCTCCGGTAAAAGGATTTCTTGGATTTGCGCGGTTGTCTTTATTATATTCTACCCAAAATGTACTACGGTAAACACCACTTCCTCTTCTCTGACTATGTGTTGCTATGGTTACACAAACGCCGAGGGGCACTTCCGCCCTTTGGTCTGCTGGATAGTCTGTTTGGATTCACACTTCATTTGCAAGAGAACTGAGACCCCGGTTTTCAGGCAGACCAGACTTCGTTTGTTTGATGCACACCAGAGTTCCAACGCGCGTTCAGACGGACTGCACCAAACGAACCGAACTATCCGTGGAATCCACTGTTTGGTCCTTTGGTCCGGTCCAAACAATGGCTGTCTGAATGCTCCCAGAGATTCCAAAACGGGTGAGTACTCTGAGCCATCACCTGGTGCATAGGCACAAATGATGGTCAGGACCCGTTTCCCAACCCAAAGGCACAGCGAAACAACTCTTACGTCCACCGTGGAGAACTCCAATGTCGAGGCAGCAAGGTGGGTAGATACAAGAATACTCACCCCTGCTCATCGCTTCTTGCCCGGGGCAACTCCAGAGAAGGCCAAGCTCCAGCCCCTCTCCAGGAGACTGGTTTCAGAAATGGAGCTGTGCGTTGAGGTGAGGCCGACTATATCTAGCCGGTATTTTTCAACCTTGTGCACCAGCTCAGGCTCCTTCCCCACCAGAGACGTGACATTCCACATCCCAAAAGCCAGTTTTGAAATCCGAGGATCAGAGCCCCAAGGTCTCTGCCTTCGATCATCACCTAATCCACATTGCACCGGACCCCCATGGTCTCTCCTGCAGGTGGTGAGCCCCCTGTCTCACTTTCTATTGTTCTATTGTGAATAAAATTGTCATCTGCCCCTTCAGCCTCGAAAAGGCTGAAGGGGCAGGTGAGTGGCAGTCTCAACACCTACTTATGAACGCAGTAACTAGAGAAAGAAATGACTTAGACTTTCAAATCGATTCCATAGTTGTATCTATGAAAAATTTCAGATGACTTCAAATTAGGGTGACCTCTGACCTGAAGGTTTTGGGATCACAAGGTTATGCCAAATAAACTGCATCTCGACAACAAAGAGAGGCTGAGGGGTACCACTGGCGGCCACTAGTATTTTTAAACATTATTAGTCTTACTTGCAGGTTTTTTTTGCCAAACACGTGGTCATTGCATGTCATACTTGTACATAATGAGCATTTTCCTCCAGCAGCTGATTATTGTGATGATGAAAACATAGCTCACATTCTGTATTTCTGTGTTTGTGCAGATGAAATTCACAGATGCAATGCGCTCCAAAGCTCGTCTGTCCATCACAGGATCGACAAGTGAGAATGGCCGTGTACCAGTGGCTTACTTGCGTCCAGGATTACCCATGAGCCTCAGCATGACTGATCTCTCCTGACCATACCAGAGCCAGTGCCTTACAGCCAGTCAACATACTCTTTCGTTCTTCCCCTCTGAACGTGAAGTCAGCAAAAACATCATCTCATCTCCAGATTACCACGTGCTGGTTGATGTGTCCTGATTTTGTGGAGTTCAGCCATCCATCTCTCTCCAAGGACGTGTGATCTCATTTTCGACGTAGTCCTGAAAGACTGAACGAATGTCATCCCACTACTTGGCTGTGAGGCCTCAGAAAAGACCTGGCCCCTATGAACACAATCACTTGACCGTCGGTGATGGGATGGCTGCACGTGTACAAATTCCTGAAAAGCAATCAAGCACAGTGGACAGTTTTCTATTCACACACACACACACACACACACACACACACACACACATCATGGTTTCATAGATTTTAGCTGATGCTGGCGCAATAACAAATCAAATTATTTCTAACCTATCAAAGATGTGACCTGGGCGGGATATCAGGATCTTGTTTAAAACAAGAACAAAAATGCCCTGAAAAATCACATCTATAAGTAATGATAACAGTGATAATATTGATCCTGGTTATGTGTGGATGGGTGGACGTGCTTTTTTAACTTTTGGCTGTTGAATCCCTGATCAGTAGAGACTTTTTTTAGCATCCAACAGATGCATGGAGCTCCAACATACCCATTAAAGAACACAAGTCACATCAAAATATGCCACATATTGTGCATAGGATTTAACTTTTTTCACTTTTAGTGATATGTTAAAGACAATTAAAAATGCAACTTGGGACACTGAAAATCAGTCTGCAGACAGCAGCCAAGGTGACAGTGGAAAACGTGGGGAAAAGTTCCAAAAACATGTAATGGCACAAGCAGAGAAACTCACACAATATGACGTAATTTTGTCTAAATAGCTTTGGTTCCTGTAGTGCTGTGCCTACACAGTATCCTACTGTATGTTTATATTTTTGTATTTAGTTTCTGGCCATAGCTGTAGTCACATGTTGCTCCTGTTCATCAGCCAGCAGCTTCACAGTGAATATTTAGGCTTTGGCTGTGTGACTCACACTTTATTATAGTGGAACACTGAAGATCTTTAACGGTTAGTTAACTAGTCACGTCTCTGTCATCTCATAATGTTAGAGTAGGGTCAGGCTCAGTAGGATGGTTCTGCAGATTCATTTCATGGCAGTAGAGTCTAGGCCTGTAACGATAAATTCTCCCACATTCTACCATTTTATGCCACTGATGTAATAAGTCATCCATGCACATTCATATCTCCACACAGTAGATGGCAGTGATGAGCCACCAAACTGATTTTTTACACAGAACAGGAGGAAGAACATGAAGACAGCTCATTTCACTATAAACTATGGTATGGGTTAAAAGTATAAAATGAACTCATGAATCATTTTTATACAGTAAATTGAATTCTAGTGACAGACAGCTCGGAATCAACACTAGTGATGCACAAGAGACAAAATTGAATAAAATAAGTTAGAAAGTTTGTCAAAGTTAATCGACATCAGCCCAAATCTGGCCTGCTAGTGCTGCGTGTCAGGTGTGTTGTAGGGCTGGATCGCTGTGATCTCGTTTGTTTTATGCTGACAACGTGGGTTTTATCTGACAGAAACAGTTAGGAGGAGACTGTAACGACTGTAACGTCTCAGGTTGAGATCTCAAATACAGTTCATATGCAGATAACTTCAACATCCACCAGACTAAAGGGACGTAAATGTTAAGGTAGTAAAAATACACAATACTACTGTGAAGGAAGTTGGACTACAGTCAGATACTGTAACAGACAAATATGCAACGGATACAATTAACTGATTAGCAGCCATTAGCAGTCTCCAGAAGAAATGAGATGAATATGGTGCTGAAGGAGAACATCCACAGTAACAATATCAGCCATACAGATAGTATTTATTATCCAGAATAATAAAGGATACTTCAGTAACTCAGTGCATAAAATGCAATCCTGATTTATATCATATTTAACCGAATAACACTAATGTGACTGATATGGAACCCCGTTCATGTTTTCCAGATGCCACACTTTTTTTCTTTCATTCCTTTTTTGGGGGCGTGGAGGGGGTGGGATTGTCCCTTTATTGGACAGTTACAGCTGAAAGAGACATGAAACAGGATGAACATCAGGGACCCTATTGTGATGGTCTAAGGTGTGAATTAGTGCCAAACTTTGGACCTTCTGACTGACTGGTGGCATATTGTCCACTTTCACACTTTTCTCCCTCACCCAAATAAAAACTTCACTGCAGACAGAAAAATTCTGGAGAAAAAACCCACAGTCCTGCCAGTTTTTCAGCGTCCATCTTTGTGTCAGTACCTCTGACTAAAAGAGTGGCTTGGATTTTGCTCTGGCTATGACATGAAAACTGAAATGAAACCACCCTTCCGTCTTCCTCCACGTGAGTGTCTAAACCGGGGGTGGGCA
The DNA here is from genome assembly GCA_020510985.1 of Pholidichthys leucotaenia. NCBI lineage: Eukaryota > Metazoa > Chordata > Actinopteri > Cichliformes > Pholidichthyidae > Pholidichthys > Pholidichthys leucotaenia. The sequence goes on along the minus strand of CM035848.1, from coordinate 24,311,793 downwards.
GTGAGTGCCGATCCACTCCAGCTTTTCTTTCCAACCAGCATCTTCAACAGATAACTTCCTGAATTCCTTCCCACTGGCTGATGACCAGTGAAAACATCTGCTTTAGTGGGCTGGCTGGAAACAAATCTTGCAGTGTCTTGGCACGTAATGGGACATTGACGGTCCCTGGTCTAAACAAAGACTGCTGCTAATGCTGCTGTGACTGTGCTTATATAAATTCTAGTCAGCCCACTACACATCCTTGTTCCCACCTGCTTCACTGACCCAGGGTCGATAATATATCTCACATCATTCTGATGTATTGTGTTATATTTTGGCCCCTAATAGGCCAGCAGATAGCCCCACTAGCACCTTGGCTTTGGGATTTTACTCTTACATTTAGCTGCTAGCTAGCTCAGTCTGTTAAACCAAAGGAGCTAATAGCCAAGTAGGTAAAATAGAGCCTGCCTGGCCTTGATCAAACACCTCACCTGTGAGGAAATAGAGAGGGTGGGGTGAACTAGCATTCAGGAGTATTTAAAGCAGTATACCATTAGAGAGCCTATTTTGAGGAGAGCTCCTTCTCATGTTTGTAAAATGCACTACAATAATTAAACTCTGAGTTGTTTGACCAAACCATATCACATACATTTCATTAACACCTCTAGGAACTTTGTCAGCATGTGGAAAAAGGGAATATGTCGCTCCCTGTAAAAGGGGTGCGCTGGGTGCAAAGTCGATACATTGCTAGTTTATGCAGCACAGTAATGTTGAGCTTTTGATCAACTAAAAACAGCGGTGCACTGTCCATCACTAGTGAATTAGCGTGTTTTAAAGCCATACAGGTGCCAGAAGAAGACAAACTCACCACTATTTCCTTCCACATCTGGCTCGCTTTCTGGATGTTCTGGTGCATTTTCACTCTGTGCATGAGCACATCTATTTCCTCAATAGAAAAGCAATCTGCCTTCCCAGGTAAACACACCATTATAACATCAACCTGCCACAGGTCATGCACACCTTTTAAAGGCGATATACACTGAGAGTCACTCTGATTGGTTTATGGCACATTACAGCCAAAAAAACACCTCTGAATGATTAAGAAAGGTCAGACAACCATTTTGCACTGAGGTGGACACGCCCATCAATGATAACTGCTCTACTGACATCACACTTTGGACTAGACCATCACAGTAGGGTACCAGTGGAAAAAGCATGCAGGAAAGATGGCTGTGATCAGGAATCCAACCAGGGATCCCTGACTGAGCAGGCGCCTGGTAGTATGTACCCTAAATCCCCAGGTTTAACCCTTTCTGACTCCATTTACAGCAGAAATAGCTGACTTCCATGTGCACAGTTCCCCATTGAAGCTGTGGAGAATTTCTCTGGAGCAACATGGAGCTGAGGGTTGCAGTTAGATCCAGAAGAATGACAGAGAAGATTGATCATTTATTTTTAGACAAAAAAACTGAGTGCCAATTCATGATTTTATTCATGTATTTATGATATTTCATGTATTACTGTTGACTAAATTTCTGCCCGTCAGCATATGTTCATGTAAATATTTATACCTTATCAGCATTTCTTATCCCTGTTTATATCTCATCACAGAATGCAGCAACTTGGACACACACACACCAAGGTTATTGTGTATAAAGTTTACACACACACATTACAAACCACACACGCCTGTGGTCTACCATGTGCACGGACACATGCATAGCATGGTCACAGAGTGTTAAAGCCAACCAGATGACGTGCCAAACAGACTGAGAACAGCAGAGCTCCCCGTGCTCGGCCAATGGCAGCTGCTGATACTGAAACCTGAGCCAGCAGGAGCTCTCACCAATGTGAGTTGGAAAACAAACTGTGAACAAGACTTTTCCTTTTCTTAAACCTACTGCACTGATGATGGGATGGATGAAGCGAGGACAGAGAGGACGTTTGCATGTCACTTTTGAGTTTTTTCTTTCAGACGGACTTTTCAGCCTGAAGCTTTGTGACCGGCTGCATCTTAGTGTTTAATAATGATAGTAATAAGAGTAATATCAACTATATTAATTGCAGTATTAATGTGGTTCTTGTTATGTATAGTGTATGTTTTTAAGAACTCAAGTCTGCTATTTAGTTTCACAGGTTGCTGTTATTTGATCCTAGCTGGTTAGCTGAGTCGCCCCGTTTACAACGTGACGCAGGCGTGGAGCTGACATGGCCGACGCACCCACTTCCACTGCTTCTTATCAACTCATATCATTTTGGGGGTTGACTATCCAGACATAAGAACATGTTAGAACCAAATGGCTCTTTAACAGACTGGAGACTGAGAGAAATGTGAATAATCACTTCATTTCTGATTTTGCCTCTGTTATGACTTCCTTTTTTAAAATAAACATCAATTTTGACCAAAACTTTAAATAAAGTTTTTGTTTTCTTCCCACATCCCTACCTACAGAGTCACACAGGTGGGGACGTTGATTCTGACCGTATGTGTAAGAGTTAGCAAACATAGTTCTGTTTCCATCACAGGAACTATGGGTAAAGGTTAGGGTTCTCTCACCCATCATCTCTACATGGTGGGGGTCAGGCCCATCGGTGTCATGCTGTAATCCTTTAACAGTTTCATCTACAGTGCAGCACACCAAAGTGCAAGTACAGTGCAAGCTGCACTGATTAAAATGGATTGAAATGCAGAAATGATGATGATTCTAGAGTGGAGTGTATTGGACCAATGTGCCACCGTTGTTGTGACACTACATATACAGACGTGGACAAAATTGTTGGTACCCCTCTGTTAATGAAAGAAAAACCCACAATGGTCACAGAAATAACTTGAATCTGACAAAAGTGGTAATAAATAAAAATTCTATGAAAATTAACCAATGAAAATCAGACAATGCTTTTGAATGGTTCAACAGAATTATTTTAAAAAACAAACTCATGAAACAGGCCTGGACAAAAATGATGGTACCCCTAGAAAAGATTGAAAATAATGTGACCATAGGGACATGTTCAACCAAGATGTGTCCTCTAATTAACATCACAGGTGTCTACAAACTTGTAATCAGTCAGTCGACCTATTTAAAGGGTGACAAGTAGTCACTGTGCTGTTTGGTGACATGGTGTGTACCACACTAAACATGGACCAGAGGAAGCAAAGGAGAGAGTTGTCTCAGGAGATTAGAAAGAAAATTGTAGACAAGCATGTTAAAGGTAAAGGCTATAAGACCATCTCCACGCAGCTTGATGTTCCTGTGAGCTACAGTCGCACATATTATTCAGAAATTTAAGATCCACGGGACTGTAGCCAACCTCCCTGGACGTGGCCGCAGGAGGAGACAGATAATATGAATGGTAACAAAAGAGCCCAGAACAACCTCTAAACACATTCATGGTGAACTCCAAGGTCAAGGTACATCAGTGTCAGATCACACCATCCGTTGTTGTTTGAGCCAAAGTGGACTTCATGGGAGACGATCAAGGAGGACACCACTGTTGAAAACAAATCATAAAAAAGCCAGGCTGGAATTTGCCAAACTGCATGTTGACAAGCCACAAAGCTTCTGGGAGAATGTCTTATGGACAGACGAGACAAAACTGCAACTTTTTGGCAAGGCACATCAGCTCTATGTTCACAGACGCAAAAATGAAGCATACCAAGAAAAGAACACTGTCCCTACTGTGAAACATGGAGGAGGTTCTGTTATGTTCTGGGGCTGCTTTGCTGCATCTGGCACAGGGTGTCTTGAATCTGTGCAGGGTACAATGAACTCTCAAGACTATCAAGGAATTCTAGAGAGAAATGTGCTGCCCACTGTCAGACAGCTTGGTCTCAGTCACAGGTCATGGGTCTTGCAACAGGATAATGACCCAAAACACACAGCTAAAAACACCCAAGAATGGCTAAGAGCGAAACATTGGACTATTCTAAAGTGGCCTTCTATGAGCCCTGATCTAAATCCTATTGAATGTCTGTGGAAGGAGCTGAAGCATGCCGTCTGGAGAAGGCACCCTTCAAACCTGAGACAACTGGAGCAGTTTGCTCATGAGGAGTGGGCCAAAATACCTGCTGAAGTGTAGAAGTCTCATTGACAGTTACAGAAATTGTTTGATTGCAGTGATTGCCTCAAATGGTTGTGCAACAAAATATTAAGTCAAGGGTACCATCATTTTTGTCCAGGCCTGTTTCATGAGTTTGTTTTTTAGAATAATTCTGTTGAACCACAATTCAAAAGCATTGTCTGATTTTCATTGGTTAATTTTCATAGAATTTTTATTTATTACCACTTTTGTCAGATTCAAGTTATTTCTGTGACCATCGTGGGTTTTTCTTTCATTAACAGAGGGGTACCAACAATTTTGTCCACGTCTGTAACTCAGGATCACGGTGTGAACAAAACAGAATCCAACCAGAAGCACAAAAAAGAAAAGCGCAAAGTGAAGCTTTAATGTTAATGGTCAGATCCACTACATGGCATATTTCAGCTGTGTAGCTGTGCAACATGACTGACCAGAGTGTTTCCTTTTGTTCCATATAGTGACAGAACGGCACTGCAAAGGCTCATGTTCTGGATAGCGAGACCAGGCAAATATGAGCATTTCACAGTATGGATTCATGCCACCAGCCGACAGCTGCTGCCTTCACATCCTGAACATGCCTTATAGTCGATCAACCGTTCACTGTGGCATTACAACTTCGCTGTGCTCTTTTCTTTTTTGTGCATCTTGTCAGCTTCTGTTTCATTTTCTGTTCTAGAAATTAGCACTGGGTGCTAATTTGTAATTTGTAATTATACACTGCTCGTTGCACAATGCTTATTTGCACACCGTACATAAGTCTATGTCATCTCAGGTTCACATCATCTCTGATATCAACATGCCACTATCACTTTAGTCATCCAGTGAATTTTCAATTTCATTCCTCTTGTATGACTGCATTAACTGGCCAATTTGCCTCGTGTGTGTTATTAGTACACATAAGTTTTAGTATTTAGTATCATGGTGTGCTTAAGGAGTCCTAATTGCCTAACTGTGTGTTGGTGTGTGTATTATTAGCATCCATTAGTATTAGGATTGAGTTACTGTGTTAGTGTGTCTTGACCTATTAGAATTGTTACCGCCACCAAGGAGGTTATGTTTTTACCAGGGTTTATTTGTCTGTTTGTCTGTTTGTTTGTCTGTCTGTTACCAACATAACTCAAAAAGTTATGAACGGATTTTGACGAAATTTTCAGGACAAGTCCGAAATGGGACAAAGAAGAAATGATTAGATTTTGGGAGTGATCCGGATCACCGTCTAAATCCAGGAATTTTTTAAAGGATTCTTTATCATTGCAAGAGAGGGTCATTTTTTTTTTTTTTCCCTTGTCCTGTCAGGCAGCTAGGCAAGCAGAACAGGGATCTGTCACCCTTATTGTGCCAAAACAGATTTACTTTGCCAAGAGGAGCTTATACAGTACCTAACTGTGTAGTGTATATTGTTGTAAACTCCTCCTGTAATAACTTTTAATACTTTATTTTAATTGTTTTACCCATGGAAGACCCAACAGGATGGGGAAGAGGGAGAGGAAGTGTGTGAAGGGGGAAAAGAAAAGGGAGGGGAACAGACAAAAAAGAAACAAAAACAAACAAACAAACAAACAAACAACTAAAACAAACAAGAGACAAACTGCTTCTTCCACCGAAGATGTCTCAACACGAGTCTGGTTTCCGCACCTGTTAAAGGAGAGACACTTGTGCGTGTATGTCTGTGTACATATATATGAGAACGCGCGCAAAATAAGTGTGTGCATGTGAGTGGTTTGTCAGCGGAGGGCCGGTCGCAGCAGCTCTCCCCCCGGGAACCCCGAGCAGGCAAGGCAGCACCACCAGCCCCCAGCCCCGAGGTCAGCAAGCTCCAGGAAAGCCAGGCATCCGCCCCCGGAGGGATGATCAAGGGAGGCCAGGCTGCTCGGCGGCCGGCGCGGTGAGCCCACACCCCCGGACCCGCCCGACCTCCACCCCCCCAGCGGGGCCAACATCCACCCCCGGGCCCCAGGCACCAGGAGGCCAGCGACCCCACCTCCCGGGACAGAGACCAGCCCGCATCCCCCGGCATGAGCCCCCCCAGGCACCTCCACAGTGGGCCCACCCCAGCGCCTCTGTCACACACCCCGGGGACCCCACGTCCAAAGAAGTCCCCCCGCCTAGGGGAGCCCACGTTGCCGAGAGGCACTATCCCCCTTAATCCAGCACCTCCCGACTCACAGACACACCCCTCCCCACACCTTCACACCCACATGCTCCCATGCACACCCCTCTCACTCACCCAGACCGACCCATTTTCTCTCACTCCTGTACCTAAATCCTGTTCATAACTCAAAAAGTTATGAACGGATTTTGACAAAATTTTCAGGACAAGTCCGAAATGGGACAAAGAAGAAATGATTAGATTTTGGGAGTGATCCGGATCACCGTCTGGATCCAGGAATTTTTTTTAAAGGATTCTTTATCATTGCGAGATAGGGTCATTTTTAGCATATGTGCATATAACTCCACAATAAATGGTCAGGTTGCAAGGTTCCAAGGTTGTCATAGCCAGGAGCGGCACTGGGGTTAAGCTCCCAGTGCTCATAAAATGCTCCTTATGGCGTGCGTCTCGAAAAGCCTCTGACAACTAAGTCCAACTCCTAGCCTGCTCGTGTGGTTTAGTCTCTAAGCCCGGCGGAACTGCTTTTACTAATAGGAGAAGGGGCGAGGGCGGATCTCTGGCGCCTTAAAACCAGATGCTTCGGGTAGATGGTGGCTCGTCAACCTGGGAAGGTAGCCCATCTAGGGGAAGGTAAACCCTGATTTCAAACCTCTGCTGCCTTGCGGCATACCCGGTCACGGGAAAGGCTTCGGGAGTCAATCCTGAGGAAAAATCCGGAGTCAGAGCCCCTAAGGCAGTTCTATGTTGTGCTCAACATCGTTCTGGCAGCTCCTGCAACGGCGCTGGTGCCAAACTGTAGCAGCCCTGCTGTTCCTTTGGATTCATCAGTGACGTGGAGAGGGGGGACATGCTGCATGGGCAACATCTTGTCCTCCATATCTTCCTGCCCAGGCTTGAATCCTACCAACGCCCAACGCTGGAAGGTAGAACACCGGATCACTGGAGAGGACACTCCAGCTTCGCCTTTGGCGTAGACAAAACACGGGGAATGACAGTTACCGGTTATAAGCCACTGCTCAATTGGCGTAGAGCGTGGCGCCAGGGGTTGTTCCCGATGGTGGGAGGGATCATCAGATCTCACTGGACAGCTACCGCCCGCCTCAAGCTGGGCAGCCCCCAGCCAATAATCAGAATCAGAATCAGAATCAGAATCAGGTTTATTGCCATTGTTCATGTAGTACACAAACTAGGAATTTGTCTCGGTACAATGCTGCACATTAAACATGATAAGATAAGAGAAATAAACTATACGTGTAATAAAGTGTAGGATAAGATTAAGTGATACTGGTCAACAGTTAAAATATATATTAGCCAGCAGCAGATACTGTGGAGAACTATATAGTGCAGTCGGTAATGCAGGAAGAAAACAGTGATGATTGACATGAGTCTGATTGAGCTGCTGTACATGGTGCACGAGAGTCACTTAGTGTTCAGCAGTCTAATGGCAGAGGGGAAGAAGCTGTTGATGTGACGGGAGGTTTTAGTCTGGATGGACCGAAGTCGTCTACCAGAGGGGAGGGGGGCAAACAGTACGTGACCAGGGTGTGAGGGATCGGCTATGATCCGGCCAATAAGGTGTTGTCCCGCCACAGCTTGCTTTCCTCATTGGGTGCATGGGGATAAGGAGAAATCCAAACAGCAGGCTGAGAACCTTCGCACCAGGCAAGACAATAAAACAAAAGAGACCAACTCTAAAACTGGGAACTTGGAACGTCCGCACTATGATGACAGGACTCGCTGCTAACCTCAAGGACATCAACGACACCAGGAAGACTGCCATCATCAATAATGAGCTGAAGAGACTGGGAGTGGATATCGCCACTCTCCAGGAAACACGGTTAGCTGATGCAGGCACACTGAGAGAGAAGGACTACACGTTCTACTGGCAGGGAAAGGGCAGTGACGAACACAGGGAACACGGAGTGGGCTTCGCAGTGAAGAACACTTTGCTGAAGATGGTGGAACCGGGCAGCACTGGCTCTGCACGACTCCTCACCCTCCGCCTGAACACCACTGAAGGCCCAGTCACCCTCGTCAGTGTGTATGCCCCAACACAGACAGCCACACCAGAGGCAAAAGACGAGTTCTACAAGAATCTCGCAACAACTGTCAGGATCATCCCCAACTCTGAACAACTCATTCTCCTTGGAGACTTCAATGCCAGAGTGGGTGCTGACCACGACTCCTGGCCCTCCTGTCTTGGACCTTTTGGCGTGGGCAGAATGAACGACAACGGACAGCGGCTGCTCGAGTTCTGCACATATCACGATCTGTGCATCACAAACTCGTTCTTCAAGACCAAGCCCCAACACAAGGTTTCCTGGCAACATCCGCGCTCAAAGCACTGGCACCAGCTAGACTTGATCCTGACCAGGCGCACCTCACTGAAGAACGTGCTAATCACCCGTTCGTTCCAGAGTGCAGATTGCGACACAGACCATTCATTGGTGTGTTGCAAGGTCAAGCTGCAGCTGAAGAAATTCCATCGTGCTAGACAACCTGGAAAGGCACGGATTGACACCAGCAAGATGGCCCAACCAGAACTTGTTGAGCAGTTTGCCTCCACCTTTGAGAAGGAACTTGGTGTACCACAAGGAGGAGAATCTGCAAAGCAGAAGTGGGAAGAGCTGCGAAACACCATCTACCGCACAGCCTTGGCTACCTTTGGGAGGAAGACCTCGAAGTCACAGGACTGGTTTGATGCCAAGTTGACCGAGATGACCCCCGTCATTGAAGCCAAGCGCTCAGCACTTGCTGAGTACAAGAAGTACCCAAACGAGAAGAATCTGCAGATTCTCAGGGCTGCGAGAAGCAAAGTTCAGCAGACTGCTCGGCGCTGTGCCAACGAGTACTGGACTCAGCTCAGCCAAGACATTCAAACCGCTGCCATAACAGGGAACATCCATGGTATGTACGATGGCATCAAGAAAGCACTTGGTCCGGCTCAGAGCAAGACGGCCCCCCTCAAATCTTCCACTGGGGAGATGATCACAGAGAAGAACAAGCAGATGGAGAGATGGGTGGAACACTACTCCGACCTCTACTCTAGACAGAACACCGTGACACCGTCAGCCCTTGATGCCATCGACTGCCTGCCATCCATGGACGAACTTGACGCTGAGCCAACCATCGACGAACTCAGTAAGGCCATTGATAGCTTGGCCGCTGGCAAGGCACCCGGCAACGACGGCATACCCCCTGACCTGATCAAGCACTGCAAGACCGCCCTACTGCTGCCATTGCATGACATCCTCTGCCAGTGCTAGAAGGAAGGTGCCGTACCACAGGACATGAGGGACGCCAAGATCATCACCCTCTACAAAAACAAAGGGGAGAGAAGCGACTGCAACAACTACAGGGGCATTTCCCTCCTCAGCGTTGTTGGCAAAGTCTACGCACGAGTTGTTCTCGTTCGTCTACAGAAGCTTGCCGAACGTGTCTACCCGGAGTCTCAGTGTGGCTTCCGCGCTGAGCGATCGACGGTAGACATGATATTCTCCATCCGCCAACTCCAGGAGAAATGCAGAGAACAGAACATGCCTCTGTACGTTGCCTTCATCGACCTCACCAAAGCGTTCGATCTGGTCAGCAGAGAGGGCCTTTTCAAGATCCTGCCAAAGATAGGATGCCCACCAAAGTTGCAAAGCCTCATCGAATCGTTTCACACCAACATGCAGGGGATAGTGCAGCACGATGGCAACATCTCAGAGCCATTCAACATACGCAGCGGAGTGAAACAGGGCTGTGTACTTGCACCAACCCTCTTTGGGATTTTCTTTGCTATGCTCCTGAGGCATGCCTTCAGCACAGCAACAGAGGGAATCTACCTGCACACAAGATCTGACGGCAGGCTTTTCAACCTCGCCCGCCTGAAAGCCAGAACCAAAGTACGCGAGGCTCTAATCAGAGACATGCTGTTCGCAGACGACGCTGCAGTCGCAACCCACACACAGCAGGAGCTTCAGACCCTGATGGACCGCTTCTCCCAGGCATGCAAGGACTTCGGGCTTACCATCAGCCTGAAGAAGACTAACGTCTTGGCGCAAGGCACGGAAGCACCACCAACCATCACCATTGATGACTACAAGCTGGAGGTCATGAATCAGTTCACGTACCTGGGGTCCACGATCAGCAACAACCTCTCCCTTGATACAGAGATCAACAAGAGGATTGGAAAATCAGCCTTCACACTCGCTCGCCTCACCACACGAGTGTGGGAGAATCCCAAACTCTCTGTCAAGACGAAGATGGCAGTGTACAACGCCTGCGTCATCAGCACACTGCTCTATGGGAGTGAGACGTGGACAACATACGCCCGGCAGGAAAAGAGACTGAACTCCTTCCACTTGCGCTGCATTCGCCACATCCTGGACATATCCTGGCAGGACAAAGTGCCCAACACAGAAGTTCTGTCCCGCGCTGGCCTTCCCTCCATGTTCACTCTACTCAGGCAGCGCAGGCTCCGCTGGCTAGGCCACGTTCACCGTATGGAGGATGGCAGAATCCCCAAAGACGTCCTCTATGGAGAACTGGCAACTGGCAGGAGAGACGTTGGCCGCCCACAGCTGCGCTTTAGAGACGTCTGCAAGAGAGACATGAAGGCCCTGGATATCAACACAGAGCACTGGGAGGACCTTGCAACGGACCGCTCCAAATGGAGAGGCACCCTGACCAGACAGCTCAAGGCGGGTGAAGAGAGACTGACTGCTGCAGCAGATGAAAAAAGGACCCGCAGGAAGAACCGCCACAGACCCAGCAGCACGGAGACCACCCACAAGTGTGACCTGTGTGACAGGGACTGTCATTCGCGCATCGGCCTGTTCAGCCACAGGCGGTGCTGTTCCAGCAGAGTAGACGTTTAGGATTCTCTTCCATGGTCATCATAGACCGACGGAGGCCGACGACGAAATGGTCAGGATGCTTGCCAAAAAAATACAGGATAAGGTCCCAATAGGTTCTAGTGTGGCACATATGTTGGGTTCATATTTTCCACAAATGTATTGCTGTATGTTTATTGGGTGCTTCACGTCTCGAGGGACAAAAGGTCTGGATCTGCAGAGGTCTGCAGGAGATAACGAGGAGGTGTGAGATTTGGCCTTTGTCTCAGAGAAGATGCCCCAGAGGGATTTCCGGATCATCGAAGAATAAGAAACAATGGTGAAAGATCAAAGAGTTGCATTGTGACTGGGATTAAGTACCATGTGACTGTATGTTTGCTAAAGCACCATGTGTGGTCTATATTAATCATATATCCCATAACCTACATATGTATAAGCATGTGAGAATGTTTGGTGATTACATATGTAAAGCGACTTCACACCTCAGAACAGGACAAAGGGTCTCAACCGCCAGTGAAGATCAAAGAGCATCCGAGGCACTGCGGTGGAGACCAGATAGGTCACCCTGACCTCCCAGGGCCAGGTGGAGGGGTACGGAGACAAAGGAGGATAATTAAGTTAATGGGGGATGTCAGCTTTGTATGCATGTCTTTTGTTGTGTGTGAGTATAAGTACACAGAGCCGAATGTGTTCGCTCTCTTACTTCTTCTGCTGCTGCACTAGATGAGACTTGTTAGAGGAGCAAAGCTGATAATAAACTTTGGTTTATAAGTCACATCGCCTCGTTATTCCGAGCTCTTCTACACTGGTGACCCTGACGTGAGGATGGACCAGAGGCGTTCCCCAGCGATCGACTCATCTGTGGCGACCCAGGCAGACGCTGGCGCCCATGCAGACAGGGGAACAGATGGACAACGTTCCCCCACGGCAGAAGTGATAGAGAGGGCTCAACCGAGCACCAGCACCGCTGTGAGAGCCAAAGGAAGACACTCTCACCCTGCGGACACATCAGTGACGGTCCACAAAAATGCCGTCACCGTCAAGCTGCCGGACTTCTGGCAGGAAGACCCCGCCTCGTGGTTTCAGCAAGCTGAAGCCCAGTTTGCACTTGCGGGCATCATGGCTGACGATACAAAGTTCTATCACATCGTCGCCAAACTCGACGCCGCCACTTCGAGATGTGCGTGGAGCATAATCCAGCGGCCACCGGCCCAGGACAAATACAGAGAACTGAAAGCGACCATCGTGGCGAATTTCGTCCCCTCTGCCGAGGAGAGAGCCGAGAGGATCCTGGCGGTCTACGGCCACAGAGGATGCAGACCAAAGGCCCTCATGGAGGACTTGCTGCAACTTAAAGAAGAGGACAACGACAATTTCCTTTTCCAATTTATATTCCTCAGTACGCTGCCGCCACACATGAGAGGGATGCTTGCCAACATGCGATGCAGCACCCAGCAAGACTTCCGCACGCTGGCTCACGAAGCGCAGCGACTCGTCAACGCCTGCAAGGAACAGACACCCACAGCAGCATCCGCAGACCTCAATGCAGATGTCCGGAGCCACGGGGAGCCACAAACCACGGAGCAGAATCCGCCCGCCGTGACAGCGACACGGCCAAGACGTAACAGACGGAGCGACATCTGTTATTACCACCACCGCTTCGCCGAAAAGGCCTACAAGTGCGTTCCCCCCTGCAAATTCACGAATTCGGGAAACGCCAAAGCGGAGAACCGTTAACAGCGGCGGTTCTCGGCGAAAAAGCAAGCTTCTATATGTGACGGACGGACACACCGGCAAGCAGTTCCTCATCGACACGGGAGCTCAACTGAGTTTTGTCATGCCCTCACAAGCAGACCGGGCCATGGGCCCCCGGGGCAATGGAGCGGTGGCAGCCAACGGCTCCATCATCGACACGTTTGGCGAAAGGAACCTGCCCCTCCGCATCCATGGCCGCAACTACAGATGGACATTTGTTGTAGCGGCGGTGAGTTTTAACTTGTTGGGCGCAGACTTTTTGTGTGTACATGGGTTATTAGTCAATCTAGCGAACAGACGCTTGGTTAATGCATTGTCCTTTGCTTCTATTCCCTGCTCAGCTCGAGTTTCTCCACCACCCGTGCAGGCCAGCGTCACTACAGCAGGAGGTAAGTTTGATCAACTCCTTACCCAATTTCCAGCACTCACAATTCCCAAATTCTCAGCTACAGTGGCTAAGCACGGGGTCAAACACTTTATTCCCACAACGGGCCCACCCGTTTTCACCAAAGCTCGGCGCTTAGACGCGACCAAGCTCGCCATAGCTCGGGACGAGTTTACCACCCTTGAAAAACTAGGCATTATCAGGCGATCAAAAAGCCCCTGGGCGTAACCGCTTCACATGGTCCCGAAATCCGACGGTTCTTGGAGACCGTGCGGCGATTACCGCAGATTAAACAATGCGACAGCGCATGACCGCTACCCTATTCCTCACATCCAAGATTTTTCACTACATCTGGCGGGTGCGCGCATTTTTTCAAAAATAGATCTGGTCCGCGGCTATCATCAAGTCCCCGTTAGAGCGGAAGACATTCCTAAAACAGCTGTAATAACCCCCTTCGGTCTTTTTGAATTTTTGCGGATGCCTTTTGGCCTCAAAGGCGCCGCTCAAACCTTTCAACGGATGATGATGTAGTATTACGCGACCTCCCTTTCGTGTTCGTCTACCTCGACGATATGCTGGTAGCCAGCTCATCTGAGGAGGAACACGAACAGCATCTCACTATGGTTTTTCAGAGACTAGAAGAGCATGGGTTAATAATCAATCCAGCCAAATGCAAATTTGGCGTGTCACAAATTGATTTTTTAGGACACAGAGTTTCACCGAAGGGGGCAGTCCCACTGCCAGACAAAGTTCACGCAGTAAAAAGTTTCCCACGGCCACAAACGGTCAAATCGCTGCAAGAATTTTTGGGAATGGTTAATTTTTACAACCGTTTCCTCCCCCGCGTAGCTCAGCTCATGCAGCCCCTATATGACGCGCTTAGAAAACAAAAACCTTCCAACGCGGTTGAATGGACCCCGGAGCGCGAACGCGCCTTCGCGGAAGTAAAAAGTGCCCTAGCTAATGCCACATTGTTGGTTCACCCTGATCCCTCGGCCCGCATTGCGCTAACCACAGACGCTTCAGACCTGGCCATAGGGGCGGTTGTAGAACAACATGTCGGCGGAACCTGGCAACCTTTGGCATTTTTCAGCAAATCGCTAAACCAAACTGAGCGTAAATACAGCACCTTTGACAGGGAGCTGCTAGCGCTTCATTTATCCATCCGCCACTTCCAGTTCTGGTTGGAGGGGCGGCATTTCACGGCTTTTGTAGACCACAAACCGCTCACCTTTGCGATGGCTAAAATTTCTGAACCGTGGTCAGGCAGGCAACAAAGACAGCTAGCTGCGATTTCAGAGTTCACCACAGACATTCGACATGTGGCAGGCAAACTTAACGTGGTAGCAGACTGCCTCTCTCGCGCTGTGACATCGCCAGAGCGCGAGGAGACAGATTATACTACCTCAGCCGCAGAACTCTTCGCCAATGCGGACACATATGCAGCCCCAATCCACGTAGGGATAGATTATGCAGCCATGGCGGAGGAGCAAAGTAGTGACGCGGACGTGCGCGCACTCCTGTCTGGACCAACAGGGTTAAGGCTGGAGGAAAGGGATTTACGCGACGGTGTGCCCCCCTAATATGCGACATCTCAACCAGCCGACCTCGCCCAGTAGTCCCAGCTGCATGGCACCGCCGCATTTTCGACTCAGTTCACTCCCTCGCGCACCCAGGTGTGCGCGCTTCGGTTAAAATGGTCGCCGAAAAGTTTGTGTGGCCTGGCCTGCGCAAAAACGTAAAAGAATGGGCAAAGACTTGCATTTCTTGTCAGCGCGCCAAAATACACAAACACACAAAAGCCCCTCTAGAGCCTTTTCGAATCCCTGCTAGAAGGTTCGACCACGTTCATGTCGACCTCGTGGGACCACTACCTTCCTCCCAAGGTTTCACACATCTGTTAACAATGATAGACTGCACCACGCGCTGGCCGGAGGCGGTCCCTCTGGTGTCAACCACAGCGGAGGAAGTCGCTCGCGTTTTTTTGACAAACTGGGTGGCACGTTTCGGCATCCCATCGGACATCACGTCCGATAGGGGGCCTCAATTTGTCTCGGAGCTTTGGTCAGCCATGGCCAGCAGCTTAGGAGCGACAATTCACCGCACCACCGCTTATCACCCTCAGGCTAATGGGTTATGCGAGCGTTTTCACAGATCTTTAAAGGCCGCCCTCAGAGCCTCACTAACGGATACAAATTGGGTAAATAAACTCCCCTGGGTTTTATTAGGGTTGCGTGCTGCACCTAAAGAGGATCTAGACGCCTCCCCAGCAGAATTAGTTTTTGCACAACCTCTCAGGCTCCCAGGTGAATTTTTACCAGAGAACCCAGAGCCAGGGCATCTTCCAGCCCCGAGGTTTTTAGGCAGCAACGGACCAGACTCTCTCCCCGGACCGGCACATCACTCTTTTCCACGGGTTTTTGTCCCCCAAGCTTTAAAAAACGCTGAATTCGTTTTTGTTAGGCATGAAGCTTTAAAACCAACCTTCCGCCCACCATACGATGGACCATTCAGAGTGCTGGAACCTGGTGATAAACACTTTGTGCTTGATTTTGGGGATAGAAAAGAAACAGTCAGCATTGACAGACTTAAACCTGCCTCCTTGTTGAGAGACGAGCCTGCACGGTTGGCGAGAGCACCTCGGCGGGGTAGACCCCCCAAGAGAAAAGACTCAGCCTCCCTGCAGGGAACAAATAATCACTCTCCTTCCCAAGATGCAGATTCCTTACAGGAGGGTCCCACCAGGACGCCCGAACGGACCCACAGCAGATTCGGAAGAAGATTAAAGCCCAGATGGCACAAGGACTGATGCAAACTACTCAAAATTTGTTCACTAATTGTGCTGTAACAGTTTAGGACTGACTTGTGATATTACTATGCTGTTGTGATTACCACTGAATTCTCTACAGGAGCATAGCTGCTGGAAAGTTTCTTCTTTGTTAAGAGGTATAGCAGTTAGTATGTCATAATAATTATCTTAAACTGTGAATTTTCCTATTGTCCTTTTCTTAGTCGTTTGGGGGGGGGGGGGCTGTGGTCTATATTAATCATATATCCCTTAACCTACATATGTATAAGCATGTGAGAATGTTTGGTGATTACATATGTAAAGCGACTTCACACCTCAGAACTCGCTCTCTTACTTCTTCTGCTGCTGCACTAGATGAGACTTGTTAGAGGAGCAAAGCTGATAATAAACTTTGGTTTATAAGTCACATCGCCTCGTCATTCCGAGCTCTTCTACACCATGTGACTTAAGTTTCGATGCTCCAGAAATATAAGAGTGCGATGTTATATTGCTCTGTCTCTTTTCCTGCTTTGAGAATGCTAGAGATGTGTTCTGTTAATAAAGCCGAACCTGAGAAATAAAACTCAGCCTCATCCTTGAGCACATCCTCTACACTAGGAAATATCAAAGAGTGATCTGGATCCTGCAAAAAATCCGGATGCTGTGATCCAGAACAGGAAATAATAGGGGATCTTTGGAATTTTCATCACTGTAAAGTAACAAATTAAGATATAAACATACAACAAACACCAAAATATAGCCAAGACACTGAGGGATCAGTAGTGTGCCAATGGATTTGTTGTATCTTCAAAAGCTATGGAGCTATAGCCAGAAGAAAACCGCCATTACTGAAAAAGTGATTTTTTTTCAATAACTACTGAACTAATAAAGATATCAATGTGAATCCAATTGCTAAAGGTATGTTTTCATGGTCAAGGAATCTGAAAATATAGATAAATGTAGGACTATTATATTTGGGGATAATCCCAATATTATGGGGAACTGAGGTACTTGGCGGAGGTCTGTGCTCTCTGAGTGCTTTTCTAGTTGTTTCTGTATCTATTACCTTGGCATTCATTCGGAGAGCAAAGTAAGAATTTCATTGCTCAGGAAATGTAACATTTCTTAACTGTGCACACGATAATAAAGCTCTTGAATCTTGAATTTGTCACGACCTGGACGCTATCCTTCTCCGCGTTCAGGTTGTCCAGTGCCACTCCTGCTCCGAGGTAGTCCGTGCCGGGTCTTACAAGGCCCGTACTTTGACAGCGCCCAGCTGATCCCCAGCTGTCTAGTTCAGCTGCTCTGGGACAGCTGTCTCCCATTATTAATTATCTTCCCCATTTAAGCGAGCAGCCGAGAGTTACTCGTCGCTGCGACCTCGCTATGGAAAGACGTGCCCTGTGTTTCCACGACTGTAGCTCCTATGTCTAGCTTCAGTTCGCCGTTACCTCGGCGCTACCCCCAAAGTAAGTGCTGCGACTCGGCGTGTGTTTTCCCCTCGCCGCCTCTCTAGCCTTTCTCCCTGGGTTGTATGTTGTCCTTAGTTCTGTGCGTATTTTAGCCCCACGTGGCTCTTTACTTTACTGTTCGTTATCTAGTGTTGTGTGTGTGTTTTAGCCCCACGTGGCTCTTTACTTTGTTATTTTGTACTCTGTGTGTTTATGTTAATAAATTACGCAAACTCGCTGGTCACCCTCGCATCTCCCTTCTGGCTCGTGAGAGCCAGGCATGACAGAATTTACATCGTGACACTGAGTTATATGCAGTCAGCATCAAGTCAATCCCACACCCACCCAGCAGTTTTTACGGCCTGAACTGAAGTATGTACCCCGAGGCAGGGACTTATTTCAGCCCCTTCAAGTTCACAGAAACTTCCCTGAGGTGCTTCCTTTGGTGGAGACACATGCCTATGTTCCTGTAAAATTGGTTACTGGTTCCTGCAGTGAAAACAGGGTTCATGGTAGACAGGTCTACCCCTGGTTTCTAATTTTAGAGTAGAATCAGACAAAGGTCAAGGAGAGGGTGATGTGATGTGAAGGGAGTTTGAGTGTGTGACGAGATGAAGAACTATTCTGAGAAACTTGGAGATATTTTAATGCTGTTAGAACAGCTTGACCAGATGAACGTCTCTCTGCGACCTTTGGGCAAAAACATCTGAAGAAAAACATAAAACTCAAGTTAATCCACCCGAGGAGGCAGTGCAGTGGCTGGAAATGACCCTGATTTCTGGACTCTGTTTGAATAGAACAGAATAGAATGGGCTTTATTGTCATTGCACACTTGTACAGCACAACAAAATTGTGGGTGCCTGTTTGGAGAATTGTTTGAGGAGATATGTAATGCTGTGCCTGATGAAACTGGCCCTTTTCTAAACTGGAACAGATAAATAAATCAGTGAGTTGTCTGAGTAAGGGTATGAAAGTTCTGGACAGAAAAGTTAAAGACACTAAGTAAAGAATGTCAGATATGGAGGAGAACATGTCCCCCTTCCAGGATGACCTAGAACACACAGAGGCCCACCTGAGAGAGGCCATCATCAAGCTGGAGGAACTTGAAAATAAATCCAGACGCAGCAATAGAACAATTGCTTGTCTGCAGGACCCTACAGCGGTGGTCAGTGCTAAGAACTGCTTGATTCATGGTTACCAAAGACTTATTCTTTTGGTGAAGGTTGACTGGATCAAACCTGACAGGGCTGACCACGGACCAGAACAAACCTGGGCCAATTCAGGTCATGAGCTGTGGATGTTCAGCTTCGTAACTGCAGAGTCCAGCAGCTTATGATGCAGAACACACAAAAGCTGAGAAATATGTGCTATTTTGTTCTGGCTTGCTCATCTTTGTTTTTCTGTTTCAAAATGCCAATAAAGGATTAAGCGGAAGAAGATGGATGGAAGATGGAAAATGCCAATACAAGGAGGAGCTGAAAAGTTCATAGGCTGACCATGATTCAGTGGGCAAATCTGACCAAATGAGGTTTATTTTTCAACATTTCAACACTGGTGTGGCAGTGCTTGGATCCCTGCAGTACAGAAGCTCTCTTCTTGATCCTCAAAAACATAACTCCTTCTTAGTCAGCCTATGAACTTTTCAGTCCCCCTTCGTAAAAGGAGGAGTTGCAATTTTTAAGGTTACACATAAAAAAAATCCAAATTAATTTTGGGTCATAGTGACTTCGTTATTGAAGCTTGGGAGCCAAACATTTGAACACATCAAAGCCAATGATGGGACACATCCTGGAGGGAGAGAAAAAGAAATAGCTGACACCTTCCAGAGGTGGATGCATGAACCCAATCTCAGTGGATCAGGTCAGTGTCACTCACAGCTGTGTGAGAGTTCTTCTCCTGTGGAGAGAGCCCTTCTCCTGGACTGGAGTTCCTGACAGGCAGGGTCATGTGATGCAAAGTGTTTAAGAGGAGCTCCTTCACCGCCTCTCCTTCTCCACAGTATGAGGCAGCCATTTTAGCCTGCCACTTGATGTTTGGCATCTCACCAAGCGCACATCCATTGGCCATGTGCTTCATGGAGGGCATCTGCCAGCTTACGCCTGCAGTTTCCACATGGGATCCCTTGCTGGTCTTGGAGGCTCTCTGTGAATCAGAATCAGAATGAGATTTATTGCCATTGTCATGTAGTACACAAACTAGGAATTTGTCTCGGTGCAATGCTGCAAAATTAAACATAGAGTAACACTAAAGATAAAAACTGTGCATGCAATAAAAGGTAGAATAAGAATAAGTAATGCTAATCTATGCAATTTTTAAATATATTAACAAGAGCAGCAGATATTGTGGAGTTCCACATAGTGCAGTTGGCAATGCAAAAAGAAAACAAGTGATAATTGTCATGAGTCCGGCTGAGCTGCTGTACATAGTGCACGAGAGTCTAAGAAGTCACTTAGTGTTCAGCAGTCTGATGGCAGAGGGGAAGAAGCTGTTCATGTAGCGGGAGGTTTTAGTCTGAATGGACCGAAGTCTCCTGCCTGAGGGGAGGGGGGCAAACAGTGTGTGTCCAGGGTATGAAGGGTTGGCTATGATCCGACCTGCACGCCTCCGGGTCCTGGAGATGTACAGGTCCTGGAGGGATGGGAGCTTGCAGCCGATCACCTTCTCAGCAGCGCGCACAACGCGCTGCAGTCTTAGTCTGTCCCTGGAGGTGGCTCCTGCGTACCACATGGTGATGGAGGTGGTGAGGATGGACTCGATGATGTCCGTGTAGAACTGCACCAACATCTTGATGGGCAACTTGAGCTTCCTCAGCTGCCGCAGGAAGAACATCCTCTGCTGGGCCTTTTTGATGAGGGAGCTGATGGTCGGCTCCCACTTGAGGTCCCGGGTGATGGTGGTGTCCAGGAAGCGGAAGGAATCCGCAGTGGTGATGGGAGAGTCTGTGAGGGTAAGGGGGGGCAGAGGGGCTGTGACTTTTCTGAAGTCCCTCGTCCCTCGTGAGCCCCTCGTTTCAACCCCTGCCATCAATGGACATTAAACTCGTCTACTCCAAGCCTACCCTCATGCTAGCATTTACTGTACCTCTGCTAAGCCTGTAGGTGACCTGCATGATCTCTCTGTCCACCCTTCCAACTTTCAATTTTGTCTTGACGGCTCTAGGTTCCCGTTTCACCCTAACGGTGCATTTTTAGCGAAAGTCTTTTCCCATGATTTTGTCTTGACCATGTTCAAGTTCTTTCTTACACCCTCCTTCTTTTCAGTCAGATGAGCAGGTGAAGCTGCTTTCCCTCTGCCTAGTACATACACTTCATGGACACACCCAGGAGGTGTGCTCCACTGAGCAGCTCTTTGTGGGCTTCTCTCACTCAGCCATGGGCAAACCATTGTCCAAATTGAGCCTTTCTCACTGAATTATCAAGATCATTTCATCACATACTCCAGTAATGAATTTTCTGTATCCTGGAGTTGGGGTTACTGCAATGCCTGAGGCAGAAGTGTCAGGACCACAGTCTCAGGATGGCAGTCTCAGGACAGCAGTGTCAGGACTGCAGTGTCAGGACCACAGTGTCACCACAACAGTCTCAGGACAGCAGTGTGAGGACGGCAGTGTCAGGACTGCAGTGTCAGGAGAGTAGTGCCAGGACCTCAATGTCAGTACTACAGCGTCGATTCAGCAGTGTAAGGACAACAGTCTCAGGACCACAGTCTCAGGACAGCAGTGTGAGGATAGCAGTATCAGTATGGCAGTGTCAGTATGGCAGTGTCAGGACCGCAGTGTCAGTTTGGCAATGTAAGGACAGCAGTCTCAGGACCACAGTGTCAGTGTAAAAATGATAAAACACATGATACTCAAAGGGAAAAAACAATCATAATACTGTAGTAATTAACTCACACATACTTAAATTATATGATCAGAGGTGGTTAGAGCAGCCAGAAATTGTACTCATGTAAAAGCAGTGTTAGCTTATAAATTAATAATTAAGAGTAGCCCCAAAAATTACTAGTTGAGTTGAGTAAGAGTACAAAAGCAGACACTTAAAAAAAATACTTAAGTAATTAATTTCTTCTTGAAGGTTTGAGATTTTTCTCCTAAATTTATTACCATTTTCTTGTAGTTTTCTACTTTTTTCTCTGTAAATTTGTTTTTACCTAAATTTGCAACTATTTTTTTTTGCATGAACATAAATTAGTTAATATTGTAGTGGTTGGTGAACTAAATCCTCAGCAATTCAGCCATTCTTACCTCTGCCTCAGTTAGCCTGTATATCGAGACTAACCACACCTGTTAGCTTAGCAACTCATTATTGTCCCTGTTAGCGGGTTGAAACCATGATAAATGCCTCCACTTAGCGATGGGCAGGTGAAGCCTCACTGAAGCTCTGGGGCTTTCCTTCTAATTGTGCCGAAAAAGATTCAAAGCTTTGAGGCTTCAGTCTAACTAAGAACAGTGACATCTGGTGGCTAACTGCAGCCATAACAACCTCTCAAAAGCATGACTGAAGCACTGACACTGTTTCAGTCCCATGTCAGCAATAAAAATTCAGAAAAGACTGTGTGGTCATTTTAATCTGCAGATGTTTTTCTTAATTTATTCCAGTGGTTCTTAATTTTTTTTTATTCCCCACTGTCGGGAGGCAGATGATTACCAAGCCCACCTACACACACAGGTCTTTTTCTTCCCCTCCACATCCACAAGGAATCCAAAAGCAAGCTAAGACTCATATTTCCTTTTCTTCCTGGCTTTTTGGTTAAATACCATCAAGAATTTCTCTTTGCCCATCATTTTGATGGAGAGAGTTTTAAAAATTAGTTCATGATCTAATTTTATCAGTCATTTTAATTCTAATATGATAAAACACCAAGTAGATTTTATTATCATTTGCATTTTCAGTTGTAATTGTGAATTTACAGGATGGTATTACGTAGTTATTTACTGTTAATGTACTGTTTATTTTGGAGCTCTTATTTGTGTGGTACTGGGTGGTGGCTCCGGCTTCCGGTCTTGCCAGTCCCGGTGATGTAAGAGGGGCTGCAGGTAGAGGGGCGGTGTCTTCTGCCTTACCTCTGCCAGCGGTTGCATGCACGGTCGGGAGTTCAGTGTTATAATAGACTAGTGTTCAGCTACACTCCTGGTGTATTCGTTGTTTTCAAGTTACGACATAACATTTGGTGATGAGAAGTAAACTCATGGAGACGTGTGGAACACCAATTCAGCCATTCCTGGAGCTCCCGGGGGAGCCGCCTATACCGTGGCCTCAGTGGTATGAAGCTTTCCAGATGTATGTGGTGGCGCTGGACCAGGGAAGAATGGAGAAACTGAGAGCTCGTGCGTTGCTAGTGCACAAGCTTAGCCTGTGTACATAATTTATCAAAATCGCCAAGGTCTAGCGCTAACAGATATAGAGATAAAGATATTTATATATATAATATATATAAAGATATTCGAAAGCCGCCCGTCACCTGGTCCACAGGACCAGCGGCTCACCTGGAGCCTGCAACATAAAGCAAAGCACGGCAGCAGCCCTCTCCATCTCCGTTTGTCCTCATCGACAAATGTGGCGTCCGAATAATAAGGAGGCGAGGTGACATTTTATAATGTTTATTGACAAGAACTATATACACACGGGGAGACCCTACCGCAAGTACAGGAGTGTCAGCAAAGAGACAATATGTCTCCCGCTCCAGGCTTATATACTCCAGATGACGCCACCCCCCAAAGGTGGGGCATCACCCTTCCCTAGCCTAGGGCACCGCCATACTGATATTATATATACATTACAACTGTACAGGAATCTTTGTGGATGTTTTAGTTTCTGGAGATTTTGTGTGTAGATGTTTTACATGACTTCTAAAAAAAACCCAACAGCACCAGGACGTTGATTCAAAGGGGAAGAACAACTGACTTTTTACTTCAACAAAATTAGTCCTGTGAGACGTTGAGTTTTCAGTGCCCACTTTGTGAACTGCTAGATGTATAAAGCTGACATAAATTGGCCCCCCCATAAATTGGCCCCCTCAAAGAAGGGCAGACCCATGCGCTGAATTGCATTGTGACATTTCAATTTCAATTTATTTATATAGCGCCAAATCACAACACAGGTCGTCTCAAGGCACTTTACAGAAAAGAGTGGGTTTAGGTCACACTCTTAGTTTACAGAGCCCAGCAGAGACCCCAAAGAGCAAGCACTGTGGCAACACAGGCGAGGAAAAACTTCCCATTAACGGGCAGAAACCTCGGGCGGAACCATAGCTCAGAGAGTACGGCCATCCGCCTCGACTGGCTGGGTTGAGTAACTACATTCAAAACAAACATACAAACACAACATTCAAAGCCAAACAGTCCAGTACCAAGCCTGGCCAGGCTGCATATGCGAGTGAAGGCCTGGCAGGGGCAGCATTTCTAACTAAAGGCCTTATCAAAGAGAAAAGATTTCAACTTGCTCTTGAATAAAGAGAGAGTGTCTGCCTCCCAAACTGAACTGGGAAGATGGTTCCACAGGAAGAGAGCTTGATAGCTGAAAGCTCTACCTCCCAATCTACTTCTAGATACCTTGGGGACCACTAGTAGTTTGGATTTTTGGGATCACAGAGCTCTGGTTGGATGATAGGGAACTAAGAGTTCTTGCAGGTAAGAAGGAGCCATACCATTAAGAGCTTTATAGGTTAAAAGCAATATCTTGAATTCAATTCTATATTTTATTGGGAGCCAATGTAAAGAAGCTAAAACTGGAGTAATGTGTTCTCTTCTCCCTGTTCTCACAAGGATACGTGCAGCTGCATTCTGAATGAGTTGGAGAAACTTTATGGACTTATTTGGGCAACCTGATAAAAGTGAGTTACAATAGTCAAGTCAAGAGGTGATAAAGGCGTGGACAAGTTTCTCTGCATCTTCATGAGACAGGATGGACCTAATTTTTGAAATATTATGTAGATGGAAGAAGGCAGTCTTAATCATTTGCTGTATATGAGAGTTGAAAAACACATCTTGGTCAACAACAACTCCAAGATTCCAAACAGAAGACGTAGAAGCCAGTGCAATGCCATCTAGTGTTGTTATCTTGCTAAAAAGAGTACTTCTAGCATGTTTGGGGCCAAGAACGATGACTTCAGTTTTATCTGTATTCAGCAATAGAAAGTTGTAGTTCATCCAGGTTTTGATATCCTTAAGACACTCCTGGAGTAAATCCAACTGGCTGGGATCATCTGGATTGATGGATAAATACAATTGTCGTCAGCGTAACAATGAAAATGAATAGAACTCTTCCTCATAATGTCTCCCAAAGGCAGCATGTATAATGTAAACAATACTGGTCCAAGTACTGATCCCTGCAGGTTCAGGTTCAGGTTCAAGTTACTCTATTTGTACCCGTAGGTAGATTTGTTTTGCAGTCTGGTGACATCCATATTTACAAGCCACTAATTACATTCAACATAGACACAAACACAGGCACACATGAAGCTGACTATAAACATGATAAAAATACTCAAGGCTCCATCAATCAGGGTATAAAAAGACAAAGAGATGAGGGAAAATCCAGAGGTAAGAGAGAAGGGTCATATTAAAAGTTAAAAACTAGTCAAAGAGGTTAAAAAACTCAAAGGTCTAAAACCCAATAAAATATTTAGAACCCAAGTGACATCCTACAAAAATAAGTAAATATAAAATGAAGTTTAATAAATAGGTACCTAAATTATGTATAATATATTTTTACAGCTTGTTCAACTCTTTGACAGCAGCAGGGACAAAGCTGTTTTTGTAGCGCTGGGTTCTACTTTTTGGGACAGCAAACCTCCGTCTTGAGGGAAGAAGCTGAAAGTGGCAGTGCAAAGGGTGGGAGTCATCCTCTGTACTTGTCTGGTGTACAGGGATGTCAGGCTCAGTTGTGGCTCACCAAGCAAACGACTGGACCATCTAACTACCTGATCCAAGGATTTCCTCTGTTTCAGTTTTATCTGACCAAACCATGACACTAAAGAAAAGGATAAAACAGATTCAATAAAAGCCCGATAAAACATTGTCATTATGGTTCGGTCAACTTGGAAGCGTGCAAGTTTTCTCAAGCAATGCAAATGTTGCTGACCCTTTTTGCACACCCTTTCACAGTTCTCTTCAAACTTTAAATTACTATCAATAATCGTCCCAAGATATTTGTACGATTGTACACATTCGGTGGTCTGGCCTTTTAGTATGGTGACTTTGTGCCTGGGATTTTTCCTCCTAAAGTCAATAATCATGTCTTTAGTTTTTGTCGTATTCAGCTGCAGGTAGGAATCCTCACACCAGTGAACAAAATCATCAACTACTGGGCCGTGGCCACTCTCACCATCCTGGAGGAGACTGACAATAACTGAGTCATCAGCATACTTTATAATGTGTCTGTTGTCATGTCTGCTCCGACACATGTTTGTGTACAGGATGAAGAGTAGTGGTGACAACACACACCCCTGAGGAGAGCCAGTAGAAGAGCACTTTAGGTCAGACAATGTACCATTGACCCTTACTCTCTGCGTCCTGTTGGTTAAGAAATCCAGAATCCAACCCACCAGATTATTGCTCAAATCAAATTGTTGCAGGAGCCTTTCAACTAAGATATGAGGTTAGATTGTATTAAAGGCGGAAGAAAAGTCCACAAATAAAAGCCTGGCGTGTGTCCCATTAAAATCCAGATGTTTAAAAAGCATGTTAAACAGAGTGACAGTGGCATCCTCCACTCCTTTGTGTGGCCTATAGGCAAACTGCAGAGGATCCAATGCCTGCTCAGTCTGCCTTAGGACCTCACATCTGATCAGTTTTTCAAAAATTTTCATTAAAATTGAAGTCAAAGCAACTGGTCTAAAGTCGTTTACCATTTTAGGACAGCTGGATTTTGGAACGGGAACAACCACGGCTTCTTTCCAGATCTTAGGCACATGTTGTGTCTGTAAGGACTTATTGAAAATGTAATGAAATATAGGACTCAGTTCATGTACACAGGACCTTACCAAGCGCCCACATATATTATCAGGGCCCCGACTTTTGTTCACTTTTACAGCGCAGAACTCCATTTTAACATCCTGCACCTCAATATTAAAGTGCTGATTGTCTTTGAGTTTCTGTTTCAAATCTTGGATTTCTGTGCTAAAATCAAAGGAGTCAAAATGACCATAAAAACAATTAAGAGCATTAGCCAGCTCTGTGTCTGAATTAAAACCATCTAAAAACACACGATTACTGCGCTCTGTACTCTGAAGGCCTGCAATAGTTTTCATACAGGCCCAGGCTGAACCAAGTTTCTTTGTTGCCATCTTGCTTTCCAACTCTGATTTATAATTCTGTTTTGCTCTTAAAATTTCAAACTTCAGCTCTTTTGTGGCAACCTGTAGCTCAGAAACAGACCCCTGTTTAAAGGCAAGTGCTTTCCTCTTTAAGCAGGATTTAACTGATTTTGTAACCCATGGTTTGTTGTTGGGATATAATTTGACACGTTTACGTGGAACAATCTTATTTTTACAGAAAGACATGTATGAGCATGTGACGTCTACCAAAGAGTCCAAATCATCCCCGCAGGCCAGTGTGAACATCTCCCAGTCTGTACAGTCAAAGCATTCCTGGAGGCTGTGCACTGAATCTTCTGTCCACACATCAATGTCTCTCGTCTCCACCTTGCCTCTTCTGAGAGCAGTTTTATATGTGGGCAGCAAGTGTACACAGTTGTGATCTGAGGATCCTAAAGGAGGAAGGGGAGTGATTTATAGGCCCTCTCTATGGATCCATAGCACAGGTCCAATGTCTTTTTTCGCCTGGTTGGGCAGGAGACATACTGATAAAAGTTTTTAAGTGTCTTCTTTAAAAAAACATGGTTAAAATCCCCAAGAATGAAGTTTGGCGCCTGTGGAGAAACTGATTGCAGCTGCTGGATCACATCAAAGATGGTTCTGGAGGCGGAGTCAGCGTCTGCCCTCGGATGAATGTACACAATTGTGATGAAAAGTTGGGGGAACTCGCGAGGCAAATAAAAGGGGCGTAGTGACACAGACAGCAGCTCCACATCAGGTGTACAGATGCGCTCTCTGACCGTGACAGATGTGCAGTACTGCTTATTAATATATAAACATGCTCCGCCCCCCTGACGTTTCCCCATTACCTCTTCCTGCCGATCCGAGTGCAGCGGGGCTCCAAAGCCGTCAATCCACAGGTCTGCATCTCGGTCATGCGCAGTAAGCCAAGATTCGGTGAAGGCCATGATGCAGCAGTTCTTAACACTAGAAGACCCAGACATTAGCCCTCTTGTGGCCACTTGATGGTCCCCCTATGGGTTTTCTAGCCAAAAAGGCCAAATGGCCCCTCTCTGGGTCTTCTAGTGTTAAAGTCCTTCTGGTAGCGTACATTCCCTTGAATTTCATCCACCTTGTTTCTCAGAGACTGTACATTCCCAAAAATTATTGAAGGAAGAGGAATGTTACCAAACTGCCGTCTCCTAAGGCGCAATTTCACACCTCCACGCCTTCCACACTTCCTTCTGCCGCCTCTCCCGTCTCTCTTTTCACCGCTATGTTCGTCTCTCAAAATAAAGTCCGGCAGTTGCAGCTTAGGCTCAATCACAGCCGCTGCATCAACCGTGTTTAAATGCAGCAACATGTCCCTGGAATAATGTATTCTGCCCGCCATGGAGCCGAACATGTTTACTTCAGAGACAAAGAGCCAGAGAACAGATAGCAGCAGTGCAAGAAAGGGGAGGAAATCCATGCTGTAGATACCAGGGAGCTCTTCGCCATATAGTCCACAAACACTCCAGGGCAGAAACGACACAGAGGGCCTGTGTCCAAACTGAGGTAAGTGAGACCTGCAGTTCTTTAGATGTTGTTCTGGGTTTTTGTTTCTCATCTGATCTTGAATTTCTTTAGATCATGGTGGGATGTGTTGCTTTTTGAGATCTTTTAGCCTATTTCAGGTTGTCAGACAGGTTCTATTTAAGTGATTTCTTGATTCAACAAGTCTGGTAGTAATCAGGCTTGGGTGTAGCGACTGAAACTGAACTCAGCTTTTCAAAAAATGTGGTTAATCACAGTTAAATCATGATGTAACAAGAGGGACAATTACTTTTTCACATATGCTAACAGAGCACTATGCTCTCAAAATGCAGGATTACTTGTAATACCTAGAATCTCCAAAAGTACAATGGGAGGCAGAACCTTCAGTTATCAAGCTCCTCTCCTGTGGAACCAGCTGCCAATCTGGATTCGGGAGTCAGACTCGATCTCTGTTTTTAAGAATAGGGTTAAAACCTTCCTTTTTGATATAGCCTACAATTAGGGAGGGATCATGGGTTTCTGAACCCTCCCTTAGTTATGCTGCTAATAGGTTTAGTCAGCCAGGGGACCTCCAATAATGCACTGGGCCTCACTCCTTTCTTCACTCTCAATGAAAATGGTTTTTTTTGTTTGTTTTTTGGGGGGGGGGGGGTTTTGCTGGTCATTAACATCTGTTTGTTCTCTCCCATAGATTGAGTCCCCGTCGTGCTGTTTAATCTCTACATGTCTGTTCTTTTCATCTTCTCTGTCCCCTCACCCCCCAGCCAGTCGCAGCAGATGACTGCCCCTCCCTGAGCCTGGTTCTGCTGGAGGTTTCTTCCTGTTAAAAGGGAGTTTTTCCTCTCCACCGTCGCCAAGTGCTTGCTCACAGAGGATCGCCTGATTGCTGGGGTCTTTCTGCAACTGTGGGGGTTCCCCCTACAGTTGAAAGTGCTATGAGATGACTGTTGTTGTGAAATGGCGCTATATAAATAAAGTTGAATTGAATTGAATTGAATTGAATACGGCCAGGTAGGTTTGGATAGTTTTTTCCTTTAATAAATGAAATCATCATTTGAAAATGTTTTTAATTGTGCTCAAGACTTACAGGGAATGGAGTTGTGGATCCAGGTGAATATGGTGGTCCGACAGAATAAGTCCCTGTCTGCCCACAGGAGTCCTAAGTCCACCCCGAGGGAGACCCAGGTTGAGATAGTCCTGAGTAAGATGAGGAGGGGAGGAAATTGTGCAGCAGAAAATTATCTAGGCTTACTTGGTCTCCACGAAAGGACAAGGTGAGAGGAAGGCACGTAGCAGCAGAAAAGCACACTCAGGATGAGTTTCACCACTGGTAACACAGAGTGAAGTCCAACAGTCCTACGATGAGCAAGCATAATGAGTTATTTCTTATAGACAGGGGCTAATGAGGTGCAGGTGCAGGAGTTGATGGAGCTGGAGAGAATCAGGTAGGCAATAAACAGTGAAGTGTGGTGAGAAAGTGTGCATACCTGAAATTCTACACAGCGTTCCAAATTATTATGCAAATAGGGTTTTAGTGTCATAAATATTCAATTTTTTCTTTTTCAATTAAACTCATGGATGGTATTGTGTCTCAGGGCTCTTTGGATCATTGATATCAATCTCAGACACCTGTCATAATTAGTTTGCCAGGTGAGCCCAATTAAAGGAAAACTATTTAAGAAGGGTGTTCCATATTAGTAAGCATGCCACAGGTTTCAAGCAATATGGGAAAGAAAAAGGATCTCTCTGCTGCTGAAAAGTGTCAAATAGTGCAATGCCTTGGACAAGGAATGAAAACATCAGATACAGTATTTCATGAAAACTTAAGGGTGATCATTGTACTGTGAAGAAATTTGTAGCTGATTCAGAGTACAGACAGGTTCGTGCAGATAAATAATGAGGAAGGTTTCTGCCAGACACACTAATTGGATTAAGAGAGCAGCTGCTAAAATGCCATTACAAAGCAGCAAAGAGGTACAGTGTTTGAAGCTGCTGGTGCCTCTGGAGTCCCATGAACCTCAAGGTGTAGGATCCTCCAGAGGCTTGCAGTTGTGTATAAACCTACTATTCGGCCACCTCTAACCAACGCTCACAAGCAGAAACGGTTGCATTGGGCCCAGAAATACATGAAGACGAATTTTCAAACAGTCTTGTTTACTGATGAGTGCCATGCAACCCCGGATGGTCCAGATGGATGAAGTAATGGATGGTTGCTGGATGGTCACCATGTCCCAACAAGGCTGCAACGTCAGCAAGGAGGTGGCGGTGTCATGTGTAGCATCATCTCACTTTGGCTCAGCAATAATTATTCTTCTGCTTAAAGATATTTTGTTTCACCCAGGAGAAAGCCAGTCAAAAACTGCTCTTCTTCCCCAGGCCACAACAAAAATCTATTCCTTTGTTAAAACCAGCCTAAGGAATTCCACCTATGTCCGGCTTTGGTTTTATTGCCCCCATAAACATGCAACAGACCTGGCCACACAGATCCACAACTCAGTTAATTTCCTTAAACTCTGGGACATGCTGGATTTAACCAGTGAACTTTAAAGTACATTATTACGAACTCAATTCTAAACCTTCTCTTCTTTTCAGGACTATGAAAAGCAAATGGACTCTGATGTTTTTAATGTGGAAAATCAATAATATGTGTGAAATGCATTAATCTGTGATGTTATACTGTATATATGCATGTTAAAAATGTTTAAATGAATGTTTATTCCTGCATGTTGATTTAGAAGCACTGCTTATAAGATACATTAACGTTAGTTTAGTTATACATAAGTGTGTAAAAGCATATTCCAATGTATTTAAAATTGTGTGTATTCATGTGGACCGATCTCCCATTTCACCCAGTCTTCATGGAGCCCCAGCTTCTTCACCCTATTGGTCCCTCGCAGACTGTTTGTTTATTGGACTAAAAGTTCATCAAGCCCGCCCACGAAGGACGCTCATTGGCTGAGATTCCGGTCAACCCGGAAACCCGCGAAAGCTCAACAGAACTTATAAAAGGAGGGAAACCCCCTGCTACTACTTCCTACTTCCTCTTTCGATGCTCTTTTCTCTTTTGGATTCACCCTCTTTTGGCTCTCTCTAATGTCCCTTGTCTACACACAGCAAGAAAGAACTTTGGGACGAACAAAGACTTCTACCACGTGTCGCTTTTCTGAACACAGAGCAGATAACTCGTAATTTGTTTATGTAACTTTGTATTTTAATGTTTTTCCTTTTTCTCTTAAATGCCTAGGAATTCCTATTTCTTTGAGCTCAATTCTTAATCGGAGTTAAACTCCAATTTTTATTTATCTCTTTTTCTTTGTTAAACTTTCTGTAAAATCACCGTTTGTTTTAATTTTAATGTAAGTTTTAATCTTGACTTTATTTTTATAATATTTTTCTTGACCAATCACACACCAGAAGCTATTATTTTTATCTAAAGTCCAAAACTCTTTAATTTGAGATTGGATTAGATATCTTTAATTAATTATTATTGAAGGCCTCTGAGAAGACGCAGCTCCCCACATCACGCACAGCTGAGGAACCAGTGCACTTCTGCAGGATTTCAACCATTGAGATCAAACCTACGATCTCATACATTTCATTCATCATCGAGAATATTTGCGGGACAAATATTCTGGGTTTTGCCCCTGAACAACACACCAAAACTTCATGAGGACGACGACCGAACGTTTACCAGATCATCGAGGAATCACGTGAGCTGCAAACTTTAATTCATCTGCTGAATTAAACGTCTGAGGTTCAGTAATAATTTGTATATCTAATCAGATGCAAATTAAGAAGCCATTAACATAACTCTTCTTTTCATTAAAATTCCGTATTTATTTTCTTAAGATTAATCCAGGACTTTTCATATAATTAGTAAACTTTATCCATAAATTTGCGTTGTTTCCATAATCTGTTAACTCAAACTGATAGAAATTCATTTCCCAGTTTAACCCTGGTTCCGAAAATATTGACATTGTTAATCTATCATTTACAAGATTGATTTTATGATTAATGAAATTACTGCAATGTCTGTTAATCATTTTGTTTAATAAATATGTGAAAATGAGAGAAGTTGTTGAGAATTTATTTCATTCTGAGTCTGTTTCAAGCACAGGTATCGAATTCACGGAAAGTTTTTGAGACTGATTATTAATTAATTTATTGAGTGATTAAACAGGTATAAAGTGAAATTAAAATTAAAATTGCTTCTTAAAGATAGAAGCTGGTGCCCCTACGAGTGTTATTAACTTTTCTGGTGTATATGAAATGAGATTCAATCTCAGATTCCAATACATCAATATAAATTAAATAATTTATACCTGATCATATTTATTAATTTTTATATTTTCTCCTACACATGTTTTGGGCTGGAATTAGGGGGAGAGAGCTGGTAGGCCCCTTTAGGGTCCCTGAAGGTGTGAAAATGACCTCGGCAAAGTATATAGAGTTTCTGATTGACCACTTTCTTCCAGGGTACAAAAAGAAGAACCATGTCTTCCGTAGCAAAATTATCTTCATGCATGACAATGTTCGATCTCATGCTGCAAAGAATACCTCTGTGTCATTGGCTGCTATGGGCATAAAAGGAGAGAAACTCATGGTGATCCTCCCCTGACCTCAACCCTATTAAGAACCTTTAAAGTATCCTCAAGCAAAAGATCTATGAGGGTGGGAGGCAGTTCACATCAAAAACACAACACAGCTGTGGGAGGCTATTCTGACATCTTGCAAAGAAATTCAAGTAGAAACGCTCCAAAAACTCACTAGCTCAATAGATGCAAGAACTGTGAAGGTTATATCAAAGAAGGGGTCCTATGTTAACATGTAACTTGGCCTGTAAATATGTTTTTGATTGAAACAGCTTTTGATTTCAGTAAATATGACCTCCTAATGCTGCAAATTCAACAAATTACCATTTTCAGTTCTTTAAAACCAGTAAAATGTTTTGAAACTCTGTTGTGCATAAAATTTTGGAACAGTGCATTTTGAGTTTCTTTTAACATAGTTTCATTGGGAGGTTTGTTTAATAAGATCTGAATTATGCTCGGTTGATGACTTGAAAATTATACTGTCATTTGCACTGACTATTTGGGAAAATCAGAGACAAATACCATTTGCATAATAATTTGGAATGTGGTGTAAAAGCGAAGTGTGTGCAACCTTGTGTTATGTCATAACTCGAAGACAAGAACCACGCCAGGAGTGGAGCTGAACACTTGTTTATTAATAAGCTGAACTCTGTGCACCTGACCGTATATGCAGCCGCTGGCAGAGGTAAGGCAGAAGAGACCGCCCCCCTACCTCCAGCCCCTCTTATACCACCGGGGCTGGCGGGACTGGAAGCCGGAGCCACCACCCCGTACCACACAATTAAGAGCTCCAGTATGAACAGTATATGAACAATAAATAAATACATAATACCCCCCCCCCGCCATACAAAAATTCAAAACACACACATACAATCAACCCACCCCAATTTGCAACCTGAATCATCCGCTAAACATAACTAAACTCAAATCACAAAAGAGGCCTATGGCATTCACACAAAACAACTAAAATTAGGGGGGACCGGTAGACTGCCATCCTACCCCCCACACGGCGAGGCGGGTTATTCTGCCACCTATGCTATAAAAAAGTCCTGTAAAAAAAACTACTGCCATTTCTCCTATGTATGTAAAATATAACACTAAAACAATCCCCAAAATTATTAACACAGAACAAAATTTTAACAACCAGAACACATCCATGACTCGGTGAGGATGACCCATGCCCCCCACCCCACCCCAGACCCTTCACCAGTTAGTCCGGCCCTGGAGCTACTTTGCTTCCTGGGCCACAGCTGGTCGCCTCACTCCTGATGTGTCTTCTCCTCTATGCCTCCGAGTGCTCCAACCGTCTGGGGCCATGCCTTCCTGCCTTCTTCAGGGCACGCCGCAACTCATTAGGATGGCTCCATGAGCCATCTGACAGCAGAAGATAACCATCGTGCCACTCACCCGTCACCTGCAGTCGACTCTGGTATCACTCCATCTTCCACTTTTCCCTCACCCACCTGGACCTCGCCTCCACCCGAGCCCGAACCCAGTCCGCAACTCTAAGCGGGGTCCTGCATGGCCTGCAGTGTTTCCGCCTGGCGCTCGCTCTTCCAGCGCCACTTGGTCCTGCCCCGACCACTTGTATATCCGCTGCTGACCCTGCCGATGTGATCCCGCATTCACCAGCCCTCCACAGCCATGCTCCGGGAACGCCTGAGACCATCGTTTGGGTATTGCTCGTTGCCGCAGATCCTTCCCCATGCCACCCAGCGCCCATATCCAGGGCAGCACTGGCACCAGGGCCCTCCAGTGGTGACCCTGAGCATGACAAGGCCTGTCCACTTTCCGGAGTGCCCAACAACTGTTCATCAAGCCCATCATCGTCCCGACTCTCTGGGACTGGTCGGTCCCACAGTCCAAAGCCCAACCAGTCAACCAATCCAGTCTTCCCCAGCACCGCTCCTGATGGAGAATCCAGGGCCATAGAACAAGTTGCAACCCATGATGTTTGAACCGCAGGCCATCACGACAAACTCCACATCAGCCATCTCCGCCGACTTGTACCGAGCCGTCAGTGTGACGGTGCCCGCTGTGGCCAACCGTCCTCTTCCATAGCCGCAAAGCGATGCTGAGTCACTTCCAATCCTGTAGTGGGGAAAACACTGTCTGACCGTAGCCCAATTCAACAAAGAACGCTCCACTCCCGAGTCGATCAGCATCAGTACCGGAGCTCCATCCAAAACTACCATGCAGTGTGCACCCACAGGTACTCGGGGACACCGTGTGTATCACCGTTGGCGTGGGAGGGGTTGAATTCCTGTGCGGGCTCTCCTGTTCTGCTGACTGGCATACTCTCACGAAGTGGTGTAGACGGCTACATCTGCTGCAGCACTTCCCTCTTGCCGCACACTCTTTTACCTTATAGCGGTGTTTCGTGTACCCACAGCCCATACACCTGGGCTTCCCCGGGGCAGATCTCAGGTTCAGGTTCAGGTTCAGGTTACTTCATTTGTACCCGTAGGTAGATTTGTTTTGCAGTCAGGTGACATCCATATTTACAAACCACAATTACATTCAACACTGTACTCATCCATA
This sequence comes from Pholidichthys leucotaenia, assembly GCA_020510985.1. Taxonomy (NCBI): domain Eukaryota; kingdom Metazoa; phylum Chordata; class Actinopteri; order Cichliformes; family Pholidichthyidae; genus Pholidichthys; species Pholidichthys leucotaenia. The sequence continues at coordinate 24,276,486 of CM035848.1, read as the reverse complement.
CAGTGTTGGCCTCCTCCATGTCATCCTCAACGCTCCCATCACTGTCCGGGTCCACTACCTGCGCGGCCATGGGGGATCTTGAATTTCCCAATGAAAGGCACTCGCTTGGCTCCTGAGTTAGCTTGTCTGCTGCTTCCAGTTGTAGCACCAACTCGACGGTCCTAGTCAGCGTCAACTCACCTGGGAATATGAGCAGCTTGGAGCAGACTGTAGCACAGTTGGTGTGTTCCGCCAACTGGTCACGAACCATTTCCTCCTCCAACGGCTCGAACCGACACTCAGCAGCCAACTACTTTAAGTCTGACACGAATGGCTGAATGGGTTCGCCTACCTGTTGGCAGTGCTGTCTGAACTTAATTCTTCTGACGATGACATTGTCCAGGACCCTGAAATGGCGGGCCATTAACTCCACCACTTCTTCGTGATTGTCCGTGTCTCCAAGGGTGCCCAGAATTCTCTGTCCCTCCATTCCCATGTTGTACGCTAGCAACACACGAGCACTCAGCTTCTCCATTCTTGCTCAGGTCCAACGTCACCATATATGTCTGAAAGGCTTCGTACCACCGAGGCCACGGTACAGGCGACTTCCCTGGGAGCTCCAGGAATGGCCAAATTGGTGTTCTACATGCCTCCATGAGTTTATTTCTCTTTGCCAAATGTTTTGTCATAACATGAAGACAAGAACCACACCAGGAGTGGAGCTGAACACTTGTTTATAATAAGCTGAACTCTGTGCACCCGACCGTACATGCAGCCGCTGGAAGAGGTAAGGCGGAAGAGAGTGTCCCCCTACCTGCAGCCCCCCTTATACCACTGGGGCTGGCGGGACCGGAAGCCAGAGCTACCACCCCATACCACACAAATAAGAGCTCCAATATATGAACGGTAAATAAATGCATAATACCATGCATTTCCCATAGCGTCAACCCTGAGTTCTTTTCCTTTAGGAACAATGATTATACCTTTAAATAGTTTATGTTCTCAAAGTTCACAGATCAAATAGCCCCTGACTACCTCTGTGTGTGTGTGGGGGGGGGGGGTTTCCATAGTTACCATGGTACCATGGTAATGCATGGAGGAGTGAGGTGGCGTTTGCAGGGTATTTCAGATAGAGAAATATTGTGAAGGGCAGTTCTCTTAACTTCCCTGAGAATGGTGCAGGGAGTATGGAGTACCGGTGAAGCACTGTGGACTGGAACAGCCACAACACTGTTCCCTCTTTTCTGTTGGCAGATGTTCACTTTTTGAACTGTGGGTGGGTGTGGATAAAGTGTTGCAAAGTGGCATCAACTCAGTTCCCTCCAATGGACACTTTTAACTGTTATTGTGTATTGTGCCTCTCCACGCTCGCTACACCCTTACCCCCAGTTCCCCTATGATTAATCACAGTTTAACTGATTAATTAATCAAAAAAATAATTGTGATTAATTGAAAATGTGTGCAATTAATTAGTTGCACTTTTGAATCGATACCTAGCAGTAATATATACAAACACTAAATACTTTCTGAGAGCCTTTCTGTTGATGAGAGCCTGTTTCCAAAGGAACTTATATTATGTGGCCATTATTATTATTACTTATAGAATCCCAACCTGACATCCATCAAACTCTGAACCATGTGATCTACAATGTATTCTCTAAAACCACCCATGGATGGATGGATGCATGTGAGCTGTACTACTATGAAAATATAGGGCAGTCACATAGATGCTACATTAAACAGTTGAACAGTCTGTGACAGCACACAGTGCACAAGGAGGAGCAGAGTTCACAGAGAAATAGCAGCGCACTGTTCATGGAGATGCCTGAGGGATGAGTTCCTCTGACCATGTCCCACACTCAGAGAAGGCTTTTAAAGGAATTAGAGCCAGTCCTTTCAGCTGTCATGTAGACAAAAGGTCACAAAAGAGAACTCACCAGCATCCATGGTTCACACAGCAGAGTAGTTCACCGACTGTAATGAAAATAACTACCCTCACCAACAGCAGTGTGGAATGAATTTCTCTGAGAAAGCTCCAGATAAACACAATGAGCAGGTCATCAGAACTTAATCACAATGGTGCCGTCTGTAATTAAATCAGATGTCCAAATGAAACGTTTGATTTGATTTTAGATGTCACCACTGGAATTTAACGCCTAAAGACTGTTAGAGATAAAATGTATAGATCAGTGTTCACAAATACACAGGATGTGGCCAGCCAGCAAAAACTGCTTAAAAATGTTGAAAAATTGATTTCCCCAACCACCTAAATGACATCTGGATTTGGTTTAAAAGTGAAAGATAAAAATCGGCTTTTTCAGGTTGTTGAAAAAAATTACTTTTTTTTTTTTTTTTGGCTAAATATGGTGTGTATTAGGCACAACCTAATTTTCAACATATATTTTTGCTAAATTAAGTCTTGGACAGGCTGACCAGGTTTTGTCCAAAAAGCAATGTCTAACTGATGTGGTGCTGGGAGAGAAGGTATTAGAACAGAGACGTGTCACACTTAGAAAAAAGTGTTAAGACAGTGTCCACAGCACTGCTGTCTGTTTTTTGCTGTAGGTTAAAAGGAAACAAAAGGGTTTTTCAGTAACTATTTGCCCTCAAACTTTTCAGTGTAAGAAACAAGATGAATTATGTCAGCCATGGTCCATATAGAATGTTGCTCTGCTATAGCTGGAGAAGCTGTGTATTTCTGAAATGCCCTTTGAAATGAAATAATCATCAATAGAAAGGCTTATGGGTTTCATACTCTACCTGGATGACTGAATCCAGACAAAAACACAGAGATGCTTCACCCTTGTCAGGCCACTAGAGAACTGGGAATAGCAGTTCAGGAACGATCAGCTTCTCCAGCTCTGCACCAAACCTGCAGGACCATGTCGAACCTCACTAAAGAAAACCTGTAGCCGGCTGTCCGTATGCAGTTTTATATAAAAAAAATAACATGAGATATAACTCTATCAGTTCGACATGGGTGACAGAAACTATGAACAATTGCAGTAACATATAAACAAGAAAGGCAGTGCTGTAAATACTGGACCTAATATTGGACTTTACTGTAGTATTTCCCCTTCTTATATTTTGGGAAAGTGACTCAACACAGATAAGATGGTGGACTGAGGTGCTGGTTTCAGCAGATCTCTCTTCTCTCTGAGAAAGAAAGAGACTTATCTTGGTTGGTGTTTATCAGCGCGAAGTCTGAGTCCAAGTCACCACATTATTTCAGAGGCCAACTTCAAAGTGCTTTGCAAAATGTGTATTTTGTCTTGTGTTTCCTTCTCCCTTTCTCCTCGTACTCTTCATGATCAGTGAATCCAAACTGAATGATTTGTGATTTGGAAGACATAATTGACTCGTCAATGTACGACTTTTTTTCTCGATAAGAAGCAGCATTGCAATAATTCATACAAAAGAGGTCAAAATCAGATGTGTACTACTTGCAAAGGTCATGTATGCATGCACTGCATAATGTATACATGCACTGCATAATGTATGCATGAGCTAAGCACAGCAGGCGTAGCAGCAAAGTAGTGCATAATATTTTTGTATTATACACCGCGTACTGTACCGCGTGTTTGCATAGTGAGCAGATACATGTACTATGCACTGCCAAAACTTGCTAGTCTGTACATGTACCAGTACTGCACATGTACATGTATAGTGAATCGACAAGCGAAAAGATTATTCTGCCTTGCACATGTACTAGTACATGAACGGTACTACACTATACATATACAGTGGTGTGAATAAGTGTTTGCCCCCTCCTGATTTCTCATTTTTTTGTGTTTGTCACACTTAAATGTTTCAGATCAACAAATTTAAATATTAGACAAAGGTAACACAAGTAAACACAAAATGCAGTTTTTAAATGAAGGTGTTTATTATTAAGGAAAAAAAATCCAAACCTACATGGCCCTGTGTGAAAAAGTGATTGCCCCCTAAACCTAATAACTGGTTGGGCCACCCTTAGCAGTAACAACTGCAATCAAGTGTTTGCGATAACTGGCAATGAGTCTTTTACAACGCTGTGGAGGAATTTTGGCCCACTCATCTTTGCAGAATTGTTGTAATTCAGCCACATTAGAGGGTTTTCAAGCCTGAACCACCTTTTTAAAGTCATGCCACAGCATCTCAATTGGATTCAGGTCAGGACTTTGAGTTGGCCACTCCAAAGTCTTCATTTTGTTTTACTTAAGCCATTCAGAGGTGGACTTGCTGGTGTTTTTTTGGATCATTGTCCTGCTGCAGAACCCAAATGCGCTTCAGCTTGAGGTCACGAACAGATGAACTCACAGACGGACGAACGGACATTCTCCTTCAGGATTTTTTGGTAGACAGCAGAATTCATGGTTCCATTTACCACAGCAAGTCTTCCAGGTCCTGAAGCAGCAAAACATCCCCAGACCATCACACTACCACCACCATATTTTACTGCTGGTATGATTTTCCTTTTCTGAAATACTATGCTACTTTTACACTGGATGTAATGGTGCACAAACTGTCATGGATGGCCCTTGCGGGCCATTAATGAGACGCTATAGACCAGCCGATGAGCTTGCATATTTATTAACAAGAGATACAAATGACAAAAGAACAGCCACGTGGGGCAAAAACACGAACATAGGCTATAGCGAAGGCAATAAAGATAAAAACAGACTAGGAATACACTTACAGATTTGCGATGAAACAAGGGGGTGACTGGAGCTGGGGTTAGGGACTCCAGCCGAACGTTGTGTGGAACCAACGTTAAGCGAGGTCGCAGCGAGGAGTCAGCCTCAGCTGTTCCCTTAAATAATGCCTAAGGACTAATCAGGAAAGGAGAATGTAATCAATGGAATGTGATCCAGCTGTCATGGCGCGGCTTGGCTCTGACAGCCAGAAGTCCCGCCGTGATGCTGTCACAATAAAAGCCCTGGAAGGCCATATGACAACACAGAACGGAGAAAATACCGGACAGCCCGAGCGCAGACAGAATCAGCGCTCAGACCATGACAGTACTCCCCGCTCAAAAGGCGCATTCCAGGCACAGACGTAACATCCAAGCCCCCCTCCCCAACCAGAAGTATACCAGGCCCGACCCAGGGAGGGCGGAGGGGGAACCAGGCCAGGAGGGCGAGAACCACAAAAAGAAGAGGAGAACACTATATCAGGGGAAAAAAAACACACACACACACACACACACACACACAACAGAGGGCAACAAGGATAACCAAGATGATGAGGCATAAACCCAAAAAGAACACAAGGCCGAACATGCTAAAAATAATCCAAGAACATAGTAGAATACATAAAGAACATACATAACCTTCCGACTGATAAGGGGACAAAAATACAGATACGTACAAAAACACACAGTACCTTATAAACACCAGGAAAAAAAAAAACCTCAGAGCTACACAGCAGCGTAGCAACACCACAAATACCGTCCAAAATTATAAACAGGCAAAGACAAAAACAAAAAGAGCATCCCTCAAACTACAGAGGAAACAAGAAAACTAAAATACAGGTACATAACAAAAATTATACAGTACCCTATAAACACCAGGGGAAAAAAAACTCAAAAAGCTACAAAGTACAGCAGCAACACTACAAATATAGTCCAATATTATCAACAGGCAAAGAAAAAAAATAAAAGAGCATCTCTCAACTACAGAGGAAGGGGGAAAAAACACCACTTACAGGGATGCCGGCCGGCAGAGCACCGAGAGAGAGAGGAAAAAAAAAAACGTTCGGGTGGTCTACCCACATCCAGAGTCCAAATCGCAGGCAGGGAAAAAAGAAGCAGTTTGGGCCCGGAGAAACAGTACCTCTGGCGGCCGGACCAAATCGCCAAACCAACAAGGCAGTCCTTCGGGTGGTTAACCCAGAACGCCGAACCAGCAAAGCAGTCTCCCGGGTGGCCGACCCGCATCTTTTGGCCACCAGGACCGGAGGGGAGAACTCGGAGGAGGCCTCCCTACTGAGAGGGACAGCGAGGGACAGCCGAGCCGAATACGGGGAACCCCAGCGGCACCCGGTGGAGGAAGAAAGAGGGAAAGAAGAGGGACCAGTCCAACGTCAGACGGTGGAGAATCTGCAGCTCCTTCACCGACCTTGAACCAAACCGAGCTGCGTCCTTGCTGGACCCCGATAGGGACAGCGCAGCACCCACGACAGACCCCGACTGGACCAGAGCAGCCCCCATGACGGATCCCAATTGGGATATGACAACACAGAATGGAGAAAATACCGGACAGCCCGAGCGCGGACAGAATCAGCTCTCAGACCATGACACAAACCTTCCAAAAAGTTCAACTTTTGTCTCGTCAGTCTACAGAGTATTTTCCCAAAAGTCTTGGGGATCATCAAGATGTTTTCTAGCAAAACTGAGACGAGCTTTTATGTTCTTTTTTTTTCAGCAGTTGTTTTCATCTTGGAGCTCTGACATGCAGGCCATTTTTCTTATGGTGGAGTCATGAACACTGACCTTAACTGAGGCAAGTGAGGCCTGCAGTTCTTTGGATGTTGTTGTGGGGTCTTTTGTGACCTCTTGGATGAGTTGTCGCTGCGCTCTTGGGGTCATTTTGGTCGGCCAGTCACTCTTGGGAAGGTTCACCACTGTTCCATGTTTTCACCATTTGTGGATAATGGCTCTCACTGTGGTTTGCTGGATTCCAAAAGCTTTAGAAATGGCTTTATAACCTTTTCCAGACTGATAGATCTCAATTACTTTGTTTCTCATTTGTTCTTGAACTTCTTTGGATTGCAGCATGATGTCTAGCTTTTGAGGATCTTTTGGTCTACTTGACTTTGTCAGGCAGGTCCTATTTAAGTGATTTCTTGATTGAGAACAGGTGTGGCAGTAGTAAAAAACTGGTGGTAAGTGGTAAGTCGTAAAAGACTCATTGCCAGTTATCACAAACACTTGATTGCAGTTGTTGCTGCTAAGTGTGGCCCAACCAGTTATTAGGTTTAGGGGGCAATCACTTTTTCCACACAGGACCATGTAGGTTTGGAATTTTTTTTCCCTTAATAATAAACTCCTTCATTTAAAAACTGCATTTTGTGTTTACTTGTGTTATCTTTGTCTAATATTTAAATTTGTTTGATGATTTGAAACATTTAAGTGTGACAAACATACAAAAAAATAAGAAATCAGGAACGGGGCAAACACTTTTTCACACCACTGTATATTATAACTTGATTTGAAATAAGACCATACCTGAGTGGAAATGTAGAGAGCACACTCTTATTGACTCTGAGATGTTGTCAAGATGATTTTTTTGCGTCTTACTGCAGACACCCAGGCCATCCGACGTCTCCTTGTTAGCTAGCTCCTCTGTTCCCCCTCTCTTTGCTTCCAAGCACAGAAATGGTAGAATGTTGTTGGTTAATTTGTTTTTTTGTGCACTGGTCATGGGAGCTGCTACACAACAATACTGAATCCTTTCTGATTTTATGAAGAGCACAAGAGTCTAAAAAAAACAAAACACTTCAATAGCTACTCCTCCGTCTGTTCTTCTACATGCTGCAGGTGCTGCATCTACTCTCCCAACAAGGAGAATCTATCCCACAATTCATTGCGGCAGTGACGTCAGTACCCATTCTCGATTGTCAAGTGGAAACATAATAAGTGTCTATAAAACATACCTGTTTTATAAACACCCCCACCCCTGTTGCCCTCCTTCTGCTGGGGGTCTGGGGGCCCGGCGGCGGGCCTGGAACCTGTCATATTGTCAAAATCCCTGGGTGCTGCAAGGGAGTGAGAGAGTGATTGAACAAGAGAGTAAGTGAGAGTGAGGGAGTGATGAGTGGAGATGGTGATGGTGGGGCAGTTTTGTGTGGTGCTTTGCATAATTGAGTGGCATCTCGGAGCACCTGCAGTGGTCCACTGATCAGTCGCTCGGGTGGGCGTTGGGGGTGGTGGTTTGTTTCTGTGGCCGCAGCCACCTTGGGGTGGGTCGGCAAGGGTGTGGCTGCTAGTCTGCACTGGCAGTCTCCCCGGTTGCTGCTGGGTGCTGGTGCACATTCATGCTCTCTGCATCTGCATCGCGGTCACCCTAAGAACTAAGGGTGAATAAGTGTGGGTGAGTGTGTGGGGAGAGCACGAATGGATGTGAGTAGGTCGGAGCGTGAGTGAGAGTGCGTGTATGGGTGAACATGACTGAGTGCAGGTGACTTTGAGGGCGAATGTGAGTGGGAGCGAAATTGAGCGGGTACAGGAGTGGGAGAGAGTGCGTGGGTCCGGGAGAACAAGCGTGGGATTGTATGGGGGAGAGGGCGAGGAAGAGTGAGTGAGTGCATGTGGGTGCGTATGAGAGCATGAGGGTGTGAATGCGTGGGAATGGGTGTTTATGCTGGTCGGGAGGTGCTGGATTGAGGGGGTAATGCCTCTTGGCTGCGTGGGCTCCCCTAGACATTGGGGCACCTTCTTTGAGTGTGGGGGTCCCCGGGGTGTGCAGCGATGGTGCTGGGGTGGGGGCGATCCCGCTGTGGGGGGGTGCCTGGGAGGGCTCACACCAGGGGCATGGGCCAGTCTCCAGCCTGGGGGGTGTGGGCTCTGGCCTCCCGGTGCCTGAGGCCCAGGGACTGGCGTTGGCCCCTCTGAAGGGGCGGGGGGGTTGGCTGGTCCAGGGGCATGGGCCCGCAATGCCAATCGCCTGGCAGCCCAGCCTCCCTTGGCCGTCCCTCCTGGGGTGGATGCCTGGCTCTCCTGGGGCTTGTTGGCCTCTGACATTTGTGCTCTGTGGGGGTTGGTGGCATTGTCCTGCTTACTCGGGGTTTCCGGGGGTGGGGAGTAGCTGTGACCGATCACCCTTTTCGTATGTTCCTTGACAAACCACTCACATGTACACACTTATTTTGCGCACGCTCTCATACACATGCACATGGATGCACACACACATATGTCTCTCCTTTAACAGGTGCGGATGCCAGACTCGTGTTGAGACCTCTTCAGTGGAAGAAGCAATCTGTCTTCTGTTTGTTTTAGTTGTTGGTTCGTTTGTTTTTTTTGTCTGCTCCTCTCCCTTTTCTTTTCCCCTCCCCACACCTCCTTTCCCCATTCCCCATCTTGTCAGGTCCTTAATGGGTAAAATAATTTAAATAAAGTATTAAAAGTTATTACAAGAGGAGTTTACAACAATATACAGTACATAGATATGTGCTGTATAAAGCTCCTTTTGGCAAAGTAAAGATTTCCAGATTTCTGTTCTGCTCACCTAGCTGCCTGACAGGACAAGGGAACAAAACATACCTGTTAAGTCGATAGTTCAGAAAATCTCAGATCAAAACGCATCTAATACCAGTCGTCAGAAGCTAATAGTTAGTATGCTAGTGTTTTAGCACATGCTAACAATTTAGCACATTTTGCTTACTTTTCTTCACATTTTCAGATGAAACAAGTGTCATGATTCAGGACAAGAGAGGTTCAAATGCAGAGCTGCCAGAACGAATACTCAGACTAAGATGTAAAAGTTCACCAGTTTATTGTAAAAAAAAAAAAAAAAAAAAAAAAAAACTAACACACAACTCTAAAAGTGCACAACTAAAGAAAAGAGCAAAACAAAAACACACACTTAAATTTACACACAAAACCAGTGCCCGCTGGAGCACATGCAGCCTACGGGAGGAGAGCAGAAAAGAGATTATTAGGGACAGAATTTCCACAAGAGGAGAATAAAACTAGGACAGCACACTTACTCAGTGAGCAGAGGAGCCCAGCAGGGAACTCCTGCGTGGACCAGGGGAACAGGGGGAAGATGGTGACCTGGGTGGACGTCCGGCGTCTTCTTTGTCAGGCAAGCATGATTAGCCCCAGAACACACACCACTAAGGTGGCAGCAAACCTGAAAGGAGAGAAGAACACGGGAGTGAGGTGCACAGGTCAACAGAGATGAAATAACTTAACATCGCTTGATTCAGGTAGCAAATCTAACAATCCAGCAGTGAGCTCTTCATATGCTGGCTCTTAAATATACTGGATGATTAGGAAGCAGCAGATGTGTAATCATGCAGGTGTAGATAATACTCCGGAGCACGCTCACCTGATCATCACAATGCTCCCCCCCTCAAGGAGTGCCTCCTGATGTCCCACTGGGCTTACGCGGACGTGCTCGATGGAATGCCCATACCATTTGCTTGTCCAAGATGTAGGACCCCGGAATCTAAGACCTCTCCTCCGGACCATACCCTTTTCAATCAACCAAGTACTGGTACCCACGACCCCATCGATGGACGTCCAGGATCTTCTCCACAGTGTACGTGGTCTTGACTGCCGATAACCCGGGGGGGGGGGGGGGTCCGGAGGAGGGCAGAGAGAGGTGACGGGGAGAGGCTTGATGTGGGAGACATGGAACGTTGAGTGGATCCACATCGAAGGTGGCAGGTCCAACCGAATATTGACATTGTTGATGATCTGCTTGATGGGGAATGGGCCCAGATAGCGCGGGGAGAGCTTCCAAGACTCCGTGTTCAGTGAACTCTGTTCGGCAGACAGCCAGACCTTCTGTTCCACTGTGTACTTTGGCGCCAGCGCACATCTACGGTTAGCATACAGTTGAGTCCGCGTCCACAGAGCGGAGGAGGGCAGCACATGTGGCCCTCCACAGACAGCGACAATGGCGCACATGGGCCTCCACAGATGGGATGGCGAGGCCCATCTCCACCATGGGCAGCAGAAGTGGAATGTAGTCCAGCAAGGCCTCGAACGGAGTGAGCCCAGTAGAGGAGGAGATTGCGGAGTTGTGCGAATACTCCACCCAGGTCAAGTGGGAGCTCCAGGTGGACGGGTTGCAGGATGCTACGCACTTTAGGGTGGCCTCCAAGGACTGACTGGCATTATCAACCTGACCATTGCTTTGCGGACGGTATCCAAACGTCAAGCTGGCTGTATCACCCAAAAAGCGGCAGAACGTCTTCCACATCTGAGATGTAAATTGTGGAACCTGGTCCGAGACAATGTCCATAGGAATCCCATGCAGCCGGATCACGTGCTGTGTCACCAGATTGGCTGTCTCCATGGCAGATGGTAACTCAGGGAGAGGGACAAGGTGGATGGCCTTGGAGAACCGGTCGACGATGGTGAGGATAGTGGTGTTACCTCTGGATGGAGAGAGGCCCGTAACAAAGTCCAATGCAATGTGGGACCACAGACGACTCGGCACCGGGAGGGGATGGAGGAGGCCAGTTGGCGGGGAAGTGTCAGACTTGTTCACGGCGCAGGTGTGAAAGGCCTTGACATACTCATACACATCCCTCCTGAGTGTGGGCCACCAAAACGCTCTCCTGAGCAGCTCAGTAGTACGGGAGATGCTGGGATGGCAGGCCAAGAAGCTGAGCGCCCCCACTTAATCACCTCGCCATGTAGCGTGGAGGGCACATAAAGCTGGACAGGCAGACCTCCCTCCAGGATGGGTTCCAATGACTGGGCCTGCCAAACCCTCTGCTCAATCTCTCTTGAGAGTGTCCCGAGAAAGCAAGAGGAGGGGAGAATAGTCTCCAGGGGAGACGCAGCTGCTGCGGTGGAGGAGGTGGAGGAGTCGGAGTCGGAAGAGAACTGGCGTGAGAGAGCGTCAGCCTTGGCATTACAGGACCCTGGTCAGTACGAGATGGAAAGATTGAACCTATTAAAGAACAAGGCCCACCGAGCCTGCCCTGAATTCAAGCACCTTGTCGATCGAAGGTATTCTAAATTTTTATGATTGGTCCAGACAATGACCGGTTGGCTAGTTCCCTCTAGTCAGTGTCTCCACTCCTCCAACGCCAGCTTAATGGCCAACAGTTCGTGGTCCCCAACATCATAATTTCTCTCGGCTGGCGTTAGCTGCCGGGAGAAATACACACACGGATGGTGCTTCTGGTTGGAGGCGGAGCGCTGGGAGAGATGCTTCTGGTAGGAGACGGAGCGCTGGAAGAGGACAGCGCCCACCCTGAATTGGAAGCATCCACCACGACCACGAACTGAGCCAAAGGATCCACTTGCGCCAGGATGGGAGAGTTGGTGAAGAGGCCTTTCAGGGTCACAAAAGCTCGTTCAGCAACTTCAGACCACTTGAACGGGTTTTTGGTTGACGTCAACCGCATAAGCGGTTGCGCCACCTTACTATAGTCACGGATAAATTGGCGGTAGAAGTTGGCAAAGAACAGGAAGCGTTGGAGGTGCTTCCTGGACTGGGGGTTGGCCAGTCTTCTACCACCTTGATTTTCACCAGATCGGCCTCTAATGCGCCCTCGGCAATGATGAACCCCGAGAACGAAGTTGAGCGAGTAGAAAATTCACACTTCTCCGCTTTCACGAAAAGCTGATTCTCCAGCAGTCGCTGCAGGATGGACTAAACGTGGACTACATGCTCCTCCAGCGTGCGGGAAAAAATCAAAATATCATCCAAATATTTACACAAAAACAAACTGGTTCACCATGTCCTGCAAGACGTCATTAATTAACCGCTGGAAGAGGGCAGGGGCATTGGTCAGCCCAAATGGCATGACCAAATATTCAAAATGCCCCAGCGGTGTTTTAAATGCCGTCTTCCACTCGTCTCCCTCACGAATGCGGACCAAGTGATATGCATTACGGAGGTCAAGCTTGGTGAAGTCACACGCCCGTTGGAGTAGCTCAAACGCTGAGTTGATAAGGGGCAGCGTATATTTATCCTTACAAGTAATTGCATTAAGTTCACGGTAATCAATGCATAGCCTCAGTGTCCCGTCCTTTTTCCCTACAAACAAGAACCCAGCGCCGAGAGGGGCGGATGATGGACGAATAATGCTGGCGCTGAGGGAGTCTTTTATGTAGGTCTCCATTGCCTCCCTCTCCGGCCCAGATAAACTGTAGAGCCGGCTGGATGGCAGCTACGCACCCGGAAGGAGGTCGATAACACAGTCGTAGGCCCAATGAGGTGGTAACGATAGGGCCCTGGACTTGCTAATGACCTCCTCTAAAGGTGCGTTCACACCAAAGGCGAACAGGCAAATTTTTTGCGCGGCAAGATTACATTATAAATCAATGTAAACACACCAACAGACATAAATAGTGAGATGCGAACAGGCGAAATTGTCTTTAAAACTTCTGCAGCCGTGTTCAACCTGCGGTGGAGATTCCCAAAATAACGTCATGCTTCAGTTTACATTATCCAACCCGGGGCTCACCTGAAAATGTCGTCTCAAGCCTCCAAAACTTTACAGATGGTGGGTGTTTACGTTGCTAGCTTGCTAGCTTGTTAGGACGTCCGTGGCTGGTTTCCGTGGATGAATAACTCCAAAATCCCGATTCAGCTGAAGAGTTCCCGGTCCTCCTGTCTCCCAGTGAGTGAGTTTCATTTTCTAACTAGTTTACTCTGCAATGGTGATAATTTTACTCCGTCCGCTAGCAAGCTGCTAGCGGACTCGAATGTACGACGACGCAAATTTGAGCATACTCATGTCTTCCCATTCACTTTGTATGGATTCACGCCACCCATTCATGTTTGGTGTGAACACACCTTTAGTCATGATAGACCTCAGGCACGGAGCTAAGATCTGCTGGCTCAGCTCAGCCAGAGGGGAGGAAATCGAGAGAGAGCGAGCATATGGCCGATCGGAGACATGATGACAGACAAAAAGGGCTCCAGGATGAAATGGAGCCCTGACTCCAGTTTATAATTGGATTGTGAATGCGGAGCCACGGATACCATAGAATCGTGGAGGTGGTCGATTGAGGCAGCACATAAAACTGAACCGTCTTGCAGTGATTACCGGACAAAATGACCAAAATGGGCTCAGTTTGTTCTGTAACCACTGTGATGCTGCTGCCTGAGACCACCGAGACATTAAGGGTGTTGGGACATTCCTGGTGGGTATCTGGAATTTTCTGACCAGTGCCTGTTGGACGAAATTTTGCTCCGCTCTGGAGTCAATCAGGGTGGAGGTTTTGAGCTCAGCCTCCAGTAACTGAATGAGGGCCGGGAGTTCAAAATGGTTGGGAGAGTTCTGCGAAGGCCCTCCCGCCAGACCCCCATGGTGACTGGCAAGCCGGATCTTTCAGGCTGAATTGGGCATTTCAATATTGTGTTGCCAGGAACCCCATAAAAAATACACACCCCAACCCTCTTGCGACGCCGGCGTTCCCTCAGAGTCACACAGACCCTGCCGAGGTCCATCGGCTCTGGTAACAACGCTGTTACACAGCGACCTGTTAACAGCGGCTCTCCCACAGCCTCCAGAAAAGGTTGAAACGTGGCTGCAGCTCTCTCCATCTCCAATTTTCCTCGTCACCAAATGTAGTGTCCGGAATAATGAGGAGGCAAGGTGGCATTTATAAGGTTTATTATCAAGAACTATAACACACTAAAGGGAGACCCTACCGTGGGTACGGGAATGTGGCAAGACCAGAGGTCTCCTGCCTCAGGCTTTTATACTCCAGGTGATGCCACCTCCCGAAGGCAGGGCATCACCCCTCCCAGCCTAGGGCACCACCATACTAATATATTACATTACTATCCTACAGGCTCGCCTCCAACTCCCTTATTTCAAGACGCAACATTTGGCGACGAGGAATATAATGGATAACGCGTTTGAAGACACTTCCACCGTCTCCAAGAGACAGGGCGAGTTTATGTACCTTAAACAGCGGACAGGCGAGTCCCTTCAGTCATTTCTGTCGAAGCTGTGTAGCCTAGCTAAGAAGTGCAAGTTTGGGGCTACCGAGGATGGCTTAGTGAGGGACAAGTTAGCCCATGGCACCAATGATGTTTGGCTGCAGATGACGCTAAAAAAGGCTAAGGAGCCGCTATCGCTGGGGGAAGTGCTGGAATTGGTGAAACGAAGGGAGTCCAGGGTCCTGCATGAGCTAACGGCTAAAGCTAGTGAGGGGCCAACCACGTGCGATTTCCAGCCGAGAGCGGAGGTTTGCATGCTAGCTGAGCAGCAGCAGCTGGTTGTGGAATCTACACAGCAGGAGTGCGAGACCATGCAGGCTGAGGGCCCTGGGGAAGAGCAGCAGCCGCAGGACGCAGAGACGGCACAGCAGGACACCTGGAGCAAGAGTACCAGGAGCAGCAACAAAGCGTCCAGGTAGGAGGATATGGCCAATGAGAACAGTGTTGAGAGCCCAGAGGGAGAACAGCCGCAAATGGACAGCAAGTCGACGCAGCGGGGCACCTGGAGCGAAGGTGCTGAGAACGGTGACGAGGTGCCCAGGTTGGACAGTGATGCCGACGGGGGTGATGGTGAGGGCCCAGAGGGACAACAGCTGCAGCCGGACATGGTGCTAGTGCAGCGGTGCACTGGGACCGAGAGTGCTGGATACAGCGGTGGGGTGCCTGGACCAGAGAGCGAGACTGATGGGGTGACGTCATAAGCCCCGGAGGTAAGCAGCAGCAGCCGTGCGCCATGGAGGTTAGGCAGTGCTTTAGTGCCGAAGCTCCATGCACCTGTGATGAGGGCGCTGGCCGGTATGGCAAGGCGCCTGAGGCTGCGTGCGGCGCTGACGAGAGTGTTTCGTTTCTCCCCGAAGTGCAGCCACTGGGGGCCGGAGTGTCAGGAACCATGGTGGCAGTGAGGAAGACGGTCGTGAGCAGTCCGGCGGGCGCAAAGAGATGGCGCACCGGAGAACGGCACAGTGAGCTGAGAGGGAAGAGGCTCCTTATGGCGGGAGAGGACATTTTCACCAGGGAGGGGGGCTTCGACCCTGGGAGTGGACGACGGCCGGGTGTACAGATGCCATAGTGCTGTCCAGGGCCTCCAGATAGAGATATCTTTGCCAGGAAGGGGGGCTTCGACCCTGGAGGTAAACAACGGCCAGGGGCACATATACCATGGGGCTGCCCAGGTCCTCCGCGGCAGTGTGAAAGATGGTGGCTGGCCAGAGACATTGGGGTCACTTAAATTATTATGTGTAAATATGTAAATATATTAATATTTGTACATATATATGCGAATATACTGTATGTTTTGTATGTATTGTGTGCTAGTGTGCATGTGAGTGAGTGAATGTATATATAATATGGGGTTATTTTATACATTTTATAGAGACATGGTCCATTTTAGTTGTTCTTTGTGTGAATGTGATAGGTTGTTTTATTGCAGTTTATTGTTCCCCAGGTTCTTAGTGTGTGATTCAGGTTCTACATTTGGGGGGTTTTCAATAGTGTGTGTGATTTCCCATTTTCTAAGGGGGGAGGGAATGTTGTGTATGACTGTGTGTGTATGTGATGCCGTGCCCACCCACTGGGTGATGTCAGGCAGGCATGGCCCACCCTGTATATAAACCCAAGTTCATGTAATAAAGTTAGACTTGTTAGCTGCATGAAGACTCACCTCTGACTCCCTCATTTAAAGATGTAGCACTTTCAACACAGATTATGGAAAAAAAAAACGTTACCTCAGTTTTGATAATTTCCTCAAAGTAACTCATTTTGCCATCACAGGTCACAAGTCAAAGTTAACAAAAGTAGAAAGAAACAAAAGTAGTTGCTGTCATGAGCCGAGTTCTGGAGGGGTTTTTTTGCCAGACTCGGCCACATGGCTTTTTCTGTTTATTTATTCTTCTGTTGCATTTTTTTACCTTTAGTTTTATTTTTCCCCTGTTGACAGCTGTCAGGGGCGTGTAGCTTCATGTGGGCGTGCCCTGCCAGCTGTCAGTCTCTGGTTCGCCTCCCTCTCACGGCCATAGCTGATCCCACTTTATTATCATCACTTTCTCCTGCACGTTCAGGTACTCACATCTGTTGTTCATCATATTAATCATCCTGTTTGCTATTTTAGGGGGTCTGCACCATTCAATGGTGCAAACAATAATTTCTAAACTACAGAAATTGAGTTGACATTATGTTTCGTGGCCATGGGAAGGCTGGATAATCAGAAAATTCCAGCCAAGGAGAGTAGTTCTGTGAATAATACATGCAGTAAGTGTGTTTAGGTATGCCGTGATAATAGTCCTAATGATAGTCCTATATGAGTAAATTAAAATATCATGCAGTGCTTCAATCTTGTTATTAAGTGCCTAGGCCTAATCTAATTTGCAAAATATGATGACCAGCGTGCTGAATAAATTAATTTATTCAGCATGCTGGTCATCATACAGTGTAAATACTGTATCTGTGAACTAATTTACTTGTGATGCTAGTCATCAATGCATAATGGTCATGATGGTGGTACACATATGATGACTGAATTATTTATAATATTATTATCAGGAATAGTGATCACCAAGGACACTTACGGAGGACTTCTGATTCCTGATCATCTGACAGTGTTTATATCTGTGTTAAATGTCACGTTTGCCCTACAGGGCAGAGAGACAAACCCACGTGCTGAATGGTGTTTGTGCATTTTATTAACAAAAGAACATAAAAGTCCAAAAAACAGTGCAGTACATACAAAAAATGCAAAACAAGAAAAACTTGCAGACTGTAGCACTCCTGAGCCACCTTGGCTCAGGAGGAAACAAGGAAGCGATCAGTGTAATGATCAGGCAGAGAAATCCAGAGGAAAACCAGTCTTGACACATTCAATCTATCAGCAATGACTGAGTGAACAGACAGAACTTAAAGAGTGGAGTGAGATGGCACAATGAGTAGCAGGTGTGGGAAACCAGAGCAGACTGGTGACCTAATTACAGAACTCTCGCAGCTGAGATCACTGGGAGAGCAGGCAGAGAGTAATTAACCAGGTTAATTTACCAGGTAATTAACACTCAAAAACTACATAAACAGACCACATAATAACAACACTGGAGCATAAATAATAATTAGAACAATAAATAATAAATCAAAACACAGAAACACACCACAAGGCTAGGAAAACATACAGAAAATATTCATAAATGAACTGAGAGACTGAGCCCGGTAAAACCCGTGATCAGTCCCGTGACATTTAATTATTCCTGGTGCTGGTCATCAACTACTGATTACCAATCAACACTGGATCAATTCTACATGCCCATTTTTGTTGATAACCAATCACCTTTAACTGCACCATTGCCTGGTCCCAAGTCCAGGATGTGGAAGCAGGAGGAAAGGTGTCATGTTTTGGATCAGAACCTAAACTTGACAAAGATAATTATAGAAGAATTAGCATTAGGCCTTAACTTTTATTCCATTTGGGCCTATTCATCACTGTGACAAATTATTTCAATATATGGTTAGTCTATACTAATTAAATAGGCTATGTATAGCAAGACCTAGAGCTACATCATCACAGAAAATATGAGAGGCCTTTTTTCTCTAATTTTTACCTCAATTTAAATAGGACCTTTGTGAAAAGGTTGTGATCCCATATTTTGCAAATTAGATTAGGCCTAGGCACTTAATAGCAAGATTAAAGGGATGATGACATGATTTTGACATTTTTTAGGATGTTGTGAAAACCCAAAAGTCATTGTCGATGATCAATATAATATTTACAACCGTGCCTGCATAAACTAGTTATCATCAAAAAACCTCAGCCGCTGACTGGACTGTGGTGCCATCCACCGAATTAAAGGCAGCACCCCCATGGCATCAGCGACAGAACGGACACTGGTGTTGTTGACTGGAATGCCAGCAGCTTTGTAGCTCACAGTTTCTCTGGCGTGAAAGACCACATCACATGCTTCAGCTCCAACTGTCATAAGCCTTCTTGTGTGCTCCTCGTGCACTCCTTGTGCGCTTTTATGCAGGAGGAGCGCATGAGGGTCAATGGATTTACGCGCAGCTTTGATCTACTTTCTCTGATCGCATGCTGACTCTCACCGGTCCGGCCACGTCCCTTCTCTCATTATCACTGGCTGATTCCCCTCCTGCTGATCATGTTTCCCGGTCCTCGCTCAGGTGCTTCTCATCACACCATCACCAGCAGTGCGTGTACTTCGCTGCCGTTTGCCAGTCATCTGTGCAAACGGCCGCCAGTATTTTCAGCACTTTCACAATGTGTTAGTCACTCCATGTTCGCTGTGGTTCTTGTGCGTCCTTGAAGCAATGTTGGCTCTGGGGCACACCTGTGGCTAACACGTCTCCTCTCATTCGTTCTCTGGGCGATGTCGGCCCCCGCACACCATCAATAAGTGTGTTTGTGTTTTTTGTACGTCTTTACCTTTTAGGGAATTGTCTGTCTTTCTGTATTAAATGTGCTGTGGTGAACCCTGCACGTAAATCCTAGTTATTTCATCCTCCCTCTCCCTGCCCTGCGTAAGAGCGCACGGAGGATCATGATGAATGGATTTACGCGCAGAATTCACCACAGCACATGTATTGAACATAAGAATGATGACAACAGTTCCCAAAAAGGTGAAGACTTACAAAAATAAACAGAAACACTTACAGTTGGCGTTCGGGGCTGACATCGCCCAGCGAACATGGAGAGGAGACGTGTTAACCACGGTTGCGCCCCAGGGCCGACATCGCTTCAAGGCGCACAACAGAATCATGGCTGTGTGGAGTGGCTAACACGTTGTGATAGTGCTGGCAACACTGGCTGGCTGACAACACGGCAGATGATGCACACAAACCATGAACAGCTGACTGTCAAAGAGAGAGGACGCGTGTGTTCGGACCGGCGAATCTTGGACAGTGCCCACCTGAAAATGGGTCAAAACGCACATAAAACACATGTACAAAGCAAAAACAACAAGAACTCAAAATATAACCCATAATAAACCCGATGTTTGAGCCACAGAGAATACACTGCTATGATTTTATTGAAAAATTGGGTTTAAATAAATTATATTTATGAACAAATAATTTGTTGCAATATCTGTAACAAAAGAATAACACTCGGTGTTCCCCTACCATGTGTTTGTCACTGCTGCTGCGGTGGGCATGTGTGCCTCTCCACCATCACTCTCTGAGTGTGACTCGCTTGGCACGATGCCCGCCTGGCACGGCCCAAACCTATACGGTCTGATGCCCCCAGATTCTTCATTGTCATCCAATTCTTCGGAGCTATAATCGTCGGAAGATTGGACAACACAAACTAATTCCAGACTACATGTGCTGGAACCATCGTCAATGTTTTCAACCGCTTCCATCCTGTGTGTACAATGAGCAGCCAAGTGCTGTGTTCTGTTGGTGACATGACTACATGGCAGCGGGGTTTTCCAGTCACTGACGTAATTGGTGACGTGGCGCTCATGAAAACGTCAGATATTTGCGTGAAAAAAGCTTGTTTGACTTAGAACTGCACAGGCCAACCTATTTTGTCATATTGTATTATGTGTTGAAAAATTAGAGGAAGTCAAAAACGTGTCATCAGCACTTTAAAGCACTGCATGATATTTTTAATTTATTCATATAGGACTATCATTAGAACTACTAGTGCATACCTGTTCATGCCCGTAGAAACCAAGTATAAGCAAGTATTTCTGCATGCCCGTTGCTGAAGGGTCTCCTCCTGTCTCAGACGGCTGTGTTGTTCACAGTCATGCCTGCGGCGTACTGCTGGAACCTGTGGTGTTTCATGTTCATGGCATCTTTTCTGGCATGCAGCAGTTCTCCTCATTCTATTGTTCTCCATCTGGTGGGTCTTCTTCTTCTTCGTTCAGACTGCTGGTTAAGGGATAGGTGCGTCGTAATTCCAGTTCATGGGCAGGATCATGAAAATAGATCTGAGCAAAAAGTGGCTTTCAACCCTGTTCAGGAAGGCCCGTGCATGCCCATAGAAACCAAAGAAACTGGAGCACCCGGAGAAAATCAGTGTTTTGCTTGGCATTTTACACATTTGTAGTGTAGACTGGCATTCTTCAAGGTTACGTATTTTTACTGTGTCAGCACCTCTTTAAAAACGACATTGCTGAGAAAGCAACACTTTTGCTTATCTTGAGCAACAATATGAAGACTGCTTGATCTGGCAACTCTGCTCGTGGCAACGTAGAATTGGCCATGGCTGCAGAAATCTGTTGTGCAGAAAACACGAACACGCTGTAAAAACTGGCCCTGTGACTTATTCACCTTGCCAATTTTGAGTGATATGACATCATAAAGACACATTAGTCTATGTGCCGTCATATAGACATCATATCTTTATGACAGCATCGCGAGTCCTATGATGCCTGAGTTAATAGGACATCCTATGATGATCAGGCAGAGATCATAGGCTGTCCTATGATGTCCTATAAACGTGACAGACACACACACAAAGATTTCTTGCTTTAATAGAGTGATTATTATGACCACATGCCTAAACACACTTACTGCATGCTGACACAGTCCAAGGACGGATAATTTTTTCACACGTAGGGAGTTGTTCAGAACTCTTTATAAGAACTCCTGATACAAAGACATACAGTGATGATATAGAGCACAGGTGTCAAACTCACTCCATGGAGGGCCAAGACCCTGCAGGTTTTATCTCCACCCAGTGTCTTCAGCAGGTGATTTCACTGAATTTCTTCCCACTGATTGCTAATCAGTGAAAACACCTGCTAAAGACACTGGGTGGAAGTAAAACATGCAGGGTCTTGGCCCTCCATGGAATGAGTTTGACACCCCTGATATAGAGTGAAGTACGTGGCGGTAATGCACCTGTAAACTGGTTGCCAACCACCAATCAAATCTAAAAGAAGAAGAAAAAAGATTACTCACAGAACTACTCACCATGGCTTGACTTTTCCAATTATCCAGCCTTCCCATGGCCGCTAAACATAATGTCAACTCAATTTCTATAGTTCACCACTTGTGCAAGATTATAAGCTGTGTCTCCATACCAAGAGGTTCAAAATCTGTTAATTCTTTGGGAAATTATATTTCAATTTTTTTTTTACCCAATTATTGGGTAAAAAAGGCACCGTTTACTGCTAAACCCATTCATTCTCCATTGACTTGCTGACTGTTTTGGGTGTACTAAAATGGTAGCCAGATGGCTTTAATCGGCTCTGTACTTGCTAAAGGGGCGTATGCTATCCAGTTTTTCGATAGAGATCAGTGGTAAATGTAGAGGAGCTGGAAATGATGAGGTGATTTTGTATTAAAAACAGTCTTTAATGAACAGCTCTTCTATCTTGTCTCATCTGGTGCAGAGCTTGGCAGAAGGCAAAGAGCAAGATTTCTGCCCAGCTCGCTGGTTAAATACAGGCACACATCAAAGACATGCATTACACAAGCTGACATCCCCCGTTATCTTAATCCCCCCATTGTTCTGTTATCTCCTCTCTTCGTCTTGGGAGGTGATGGGAATTCCTCTCCTCGCCTTGGGGGGCGAAGGTGTCTAGTCCAGGGGTGGGCAGTGAGGGCCATTCCACTGCAGGTTTTCTGTTCCACCCAGTCTCTTCAGCAGGTGTTTGCTCTGATCACCTTCAAGGATTGCTAATCACTGAAAACACCTGCTGAAGAGACTGGGTGGAACAGAAAACCTGCAGTAGAATGGCCCTCCATGGCACATGATTGCCCACCCCTGGTCTAGTCTGTCTCCGCCGCCGCGTCCTGGGACGTCTTTGATCTTCCCACGGCGGGCGAGATTCCTTTGTCCTTTCCGAGGTGTGACGTTCCTTACATATGCTGTCACCAAACATTTCCACATGCTTTAACATATGTAGGTATGGAATATATGAGTAATATATACCACAGGCCCCCCAAACAACTAGGAAAGGACACAGAAAGATTCACAGTCTAAGGTAATTACTACGACATACTACGTGTTACAGCTGTTGCCACAGAAGAAACTTTCAAGCAGCCATGCTCCTAAGAGAGTTCAGTGGTAAACATAACAGCATAGTACAATCATAAGTCAGTCTTAAACTGTTGCAGCACAATTAGTGAATAATTGCGGAGTGGTTGGTATCAGTCCCTGTGCTGTCTGGGTTTTAATCTTCTCCCAAAACTGCTGTAGGTTGGTTTAGGCATCCTGCTGGGACCTTCTTGTGAGGAATCTGCAGTGTGGGAAGGAGAGAGATTATTTGTTCCCTGCCTGGGGGCTGAGACTTTTCCCTTGGGGGGTCTACCTCGTCGAGGTGCTCGTGCCAACTGTGCAGGTTCGTCTCTCAACAAGAAGGCAGGTTTGAGTCTGTCAATGCTGACCGTTTCATTTCTATGCCCATAATCAAGCACAAAGTGTTTGTCACCATTTTCCAGCACTCTGTACGGGCCATCGTATACTGGGCGTAACGTTGGTTTTAGAGCTTCATGCTTAACAAAAACAAACTCAGCGTTTTTTAAAGTTTGAGGAACAAAAACTCGTGGAAAGGAGTGATGAGCTGGACCGTGGAGAGAGTCCGGTCCGTTACTGCCTAAAAACCTTGGGACTGGGACAGGGAGGTGCCCTGGTTCCGGGTTCTCCGGTAAAAATTCACCTGGGAGTCTGATAGGCTGAGCAAAGACTAATTCTGCAGGGGAAGCGTCTAAATCCTCTTTAGGTGCTGCACGCAACCCCAATAAAACCCAGGGAAGTTTATTTACCCAATTTGTGTCCGTTAATGAGGCTCTGAGGGCGGCCTTTAAGGACCTGTGAAAACGCTCGCATAACCCATTAGCCTGAGGGTGATAAGCGGTGGTGCAATGAATTGTTGCCCCTAAACTGTTGGACATGGCTGACCAGAGCTCTGAGACAAATTGACGCCCCCTATCTGACGTGATGTCTGATGGGACGCCGAAACGTGCCACCCAATTTGTTAGAAAAACGTGAGCGACTTCCTCCGCTGTAGTTGCCGCTAGAGGGACTGCCTCTGGCCAGCGCGTGGTGCGGTCTATCATTGTTAGCAGGTGTGTGAAACCTTGGGAGGAAGGTAGTGGCCCCACGAGGTCGACATGAATGTGGTCGAACCTTCTAGCAGGGATTGGAAAAGGCTCCAGAGGGGCTTTTGTGTGTCTGTGTATTTTGGCGCGTTGACAAGAAATGCAAGTTTTTGCCCATTCTTTTACGTTTTTGCGCAGGCCTGGCCACACAAACTTTTCGGCGACCATTTTAACCCAGGCGCGCACACCTGGGTGCGCGAGGGAGTGAATTGCGTTGAAAATGCGGCGGCGCCAAGCAGCTGGTACTAACGGGCGAGGTCGGCCGGTTGAAACATCGCATATTAGGGGGGGCACGCCGTCGCGCAACCCTTTTTTCTCCAGCCTTAACCCTGTTGGTCCAGACAGGAGCGCGCGCACGTCCGCATCACTGCCTTGTTCTTCCGCCATGGTTGCATAATCTATCCCTTCATGGATAGGTGCTGCGTATGTGTCTGCGTTAGTGAAGAGTTCCGCTGCTGAGGCAGTGTAATCTGTCTCCTCGTGCTCTGGTGGTGCCACAGCGCGAGAGAGACAGTCCGCTACTACGTTAAGTTTGCCCGCTACATGTCGAATGTCTGTGGTGAACTCTGAAATCGCAGCTAGCTGTCTTTGTTGTCTGCCCGACCATGGTTCTGAAATTTTAGCCATAGCAAAAGTGAACGGTTTATGGTCCACAAAAGCCGTGAAACTCCGCCCTTCTAACCAAAACTGGAAGTGGCGGATGGACAAATGGAGCGCCAGCAGCTCCCTGTCAAAAGTGCTGTATTTGCATTCCGTCGGGTTTAGCGATTTGCTAAAGAATGCTAAAGGTTGCCAGACCCCGCTGACAAGTTATTCTACAACTGCCCCTATGGCCAGGTCTGAAGCATCTGTGGTTAGAGCAATGCGGGCCAAGGGATCTGGGTGGACTAACATTGTGGCGTTAGCTAGGGCGTTTTTTACTTCCACGAAAGCGCGTTCGTGCTCCGGGGTCCATTCGACCGCGTTGGAAGCTTTCTTTTTTCTGAGCGCGTCATACAGGGGCTGCATGAGCTGAGCTGCATGGGGGAGGAAACGGTTGTAAAAATTAACCATCCCCAAAAATTCCTGTAGCGATTTGACCGTTTGGGGCCGTGGAAAACCTTCTATCGCATGAACTTTGTCTGGAAGCGGAACTGCCCCTTTCGGGGAGACTCTATGTCCCAAAAAATCAATTTGCGATACGCCAAATTTGCATTTGGCTGGATTAATTATTAGTCTGTGCTCTTCTAGCCTCTGAAAAACGGTAGTGAGGTGCTGCTCGTGCTCTTCCTCGGATGAGCTGGCTACCAGCATGTCGTCGAGGTAGACGAAAACAAAGGGGAGGTCGCATAGGACTGCGTCCATCATACGTTGAAAAGTTTGAGCAGCGTCTTTGAGGCCGAACGGCATTCGCAGGAATTCAAAAAGGCCGAAAGGGGTTATAACCGCTGTTTTAGGAATGTCTTCAGCTCGGACTGGGACTTGGTGATAACCGCGGACTAAGTCTATCTTTGAAAAAATGCGCGCACCCGCTAAATGCAGTGAAAAGTCCTGTATGTGAGGGATGGGGTAGCGGTCATGCGCTGTAGCGTTGTTTAATCTGCGGTAATCTCCGCACGGTCTCCAAGAACCGTCGGATTTCGGAACCATGTGAAGTGGTGAAGCCCAAGGGCTCTTCGAACGTCTAACAATGCCCAATTTTTCGAGAGCTGCAAACTCGTCCCTTGCTATGTTGAGCTTGGCCGCGTCTAAGCGGCGAGCTTTGGCAAAAACGGGAGGTCCCGTTGTTGGAATGAAGTGTTTAACCCCGTGTTTGGCTACAGTGGCTGAGAATTTGGGGGTTGTGAGTGCTGGAAATTGGGTGAGGAGTTGCTCAAACTTACCTCCTGCCGTGGTGACGTTGGCCTGCACAGGTGGTGGAGAGACTCGAGCTGAGCATGGAATAGAAGCAAAAGATAGTGCATTAACCAGGCGCCTATTTGCTAGATCCACTAATAACCCGTGTGCACACAGAAAATCTGCACCTAACAAGTTAAAACTCACCGCCGCTACAACAAATGTCCATCTGTAGCTGCGGCCGTGAATGAGGAGGTGCAGGCTCTTTTCCCCGAACGTGTCGATGTCAGAGCCGTTGGCTGCCACTGCTCCGTTGCCCCGGGTGCCCATGGCTCGATCTGCGTGGGAGGGCATGACGAAGCTCAGCTGAGCTCCCGTGTCGATGAGGAACTGCTTGCCTGTGTGTCCATCCGTCACGTATAACAGCTTATTTTTCTCGCCGAGAACCGCTGCTGTTAACGGCCCTCGGCTTTGGCGTTTCCCGACATCGTAAACTTGCAGGGGGGAACACATTTTCGGGCTTTCTCGGCGAAGCGGTGGTGATAATAACAGACGTCATTCTGTTTGTTGCGCTTGGGCCGCGCCGCTGTCACCGTGGGTTGAGTCTGCTCCGTGGGTTGTGGCTCTCCAAGGCTCGGGGCGTCAGTTTTGAGGTCTGCGGATGCCGCTGTGGGTGTCAGTTCCCTGCAGGCGTTGATGAGCCGATAAGCCTCGTTGGTCAGTGTGCGGAAGTCCTGATGATTGTTGCACTTCATACTGGCGAGTGTCCCTCTCATGTGTGGTGGTAGCGTGCTGAGGAAAATAAATTGGAAGAGGAAATTATCATTGTCCTCCTCCTTGAGCTGCAGCAAATCCTCCATGAGGGTCTTTGGATTGCCCCCTCTGTGGCTGTAGACCGCCAGGATCTTCTCGGCTCTTTCCTCCGCTGACGGGACGTAATTCGCCACGATGGTCGCATTGAGTGTCTCATACTTGTCCCGGGCCGGTGGTCGCCGGATCAAGCTCCGCACACACCTCGAAGTGGCGGAGTCGAGTTTGGAGACGATATGGTAGAATTTAGTATCATCTGCCGTGATGCCCGCCAGTATGAACTGGGCTTCAGCTTGTTGAAACCAAGATGCCGGGTCTTCTCGCCAGAAATCTGGCAGTTTGACAGCGACGGCGTTCGTGCACATCATCACTGTTGTGCCCGCCGGGTGAGAGTGCCTTGCCTTGGCTCTCACGGCGGTGCTGGAGCTCGGTTGAGCTCTCTCGGTACCCTCTGCTGGGGGAAACAGCTGTCCGCTTGTTCCCTCGTCTGCGTCGTTGCTGGCGTATGCCAGAGTCGCCACGGATGAGTCGCTTGAAGAACGCCTCCGGTCCATACTCGCGTCAAGGTCACCAGTGTAGAGGAGCTGGAAATGATGAGGTGATTTTGTATTAAAAACAGAGTCTTTAATGAACAGCTCTTCTATCTTGTCTCATCTGGTGCAGAGCTTGGCAGAAGGCAAAGAGCAAGATTTCTGCCCAGCTCGCTGGTTAAATACAGGCACACATCAAAGACATGCATTACACAAGCTGACATCCCCCGTTATCTTAATCCCCCCATTGTTCTGTTATCTCCTCTCTTCGTCTTGGGAGGTGATGGGAATTCCTCTCCTCGCCTTGGGGGGCGAAGGTGTCTAGTCCGTCTCCGCCGCTGCGTCCTGGGACGTCTTTGATCTTCACACGGCGGGTGAGATTCCTTTGTCCTTTCCGAGGTGTGAAGTTCCTTACATATGCTGTCACCAAACATTTCCACATGCTCTAACATATGTAGGTATGGAATATATGAGTAATATATACCACAGTAAGCACCCTTTGTGCATGAGTTCCCAGGTTCCTGTAGTGGAAATGAAGCTATGGCAGACCCCAAAGAGGCCAGAGACACTGTCTCCTACTTAAACCATTTAGACTGGTGGGGGCACCAATAAAACAGAATATTTACTATGTACTGAGGCTTTTATTTTTGACACATTTTTTTCAAAAAGTTTCTGGTGATTGACGTGATCAAAGGCTTTAAAGCGTTGTTAAAACCCATAAAGACTGAAGAAGTATAAATCATCAAAATTAAAACAAAGAGTTTTTAAATACTTCCTTGATAAAAACACCGAGTATGAAGTTTACTGTTGGGTTAAACTTAAATGATGAAAAAATAAGTGAACATTTTCAATGACTCCAGGCTCCTATGAGCTAGCACCGTATAATATGAGAGTTGTGACACTCCACTAGACATCTATCGAGGGGTTGCACCGACGTCACACGGGTCACGTGTCTTTTGTTTATTGCGCCATTTTGGCAGAGTGGCGTAGACCCGACCACGGCATCATCATTGTTGAAAACAGTGATAGAGGATGGTGAGTGATGTGATATTATGCGTCTTTGCCATTATTTATCCCAGTGGTGGAAAGCTCACTTTGAACAAACAACACTGTTTTCTCCTGTATGCAGACAATGAGCTAACTAGTTAGCCATCAATGGTAACTCCGTGCTCTGCTTGTATTTTGCGCTTGTGTCGACAACATCTGGCGAAATAAGCTTGTGTTAATCCTGGTTAAAAAGTAGTTTTTTACATGTTGTACTTTTGTGCTGTGCATGTACTTAAGTTGTGTGTGTATTTTCATTCTAGAGTCCCACCGCAGGATGAAGATCTACTGAACCGGGACCAGCAGCACACCCAGTTGCTTCTCAGTGAAGCAAGAGAGCATGAAACGGGAACAGGTCAAGTGGACCTCTGACCAAGTGAGCACCCCAAGTGGACCCCGGGGTCCAGTCTGAATATGTACAAATACATTTTCAATCCAGTGATTTACAAACTGATTCAGAGCTTTCTAAAGCCTCATTCAGAACATTCTAGTCCCACATACCTATTCTGTGGATTTTCATCTGGGGGCAGCCAGTGGTGATGAGCAGCAGCAGCGGAAAAGAACATCTTTGACGTCATCTTTGTCTCAACTGAGACAAAGACGGTGGCGTGCATGGACGCTGCGGCCCCTCTAGGCAT
Organism: Pholidichthys leucotaenia; assembly: GCA_020510985.1. NCBI lineage: Eukaryota > Metazoa > Chordata > Actinopteri > Cichliformes > Pholidichthyidae > Pholidichthys > Pholidichthys leucotaenia. Next base: position 24,248,004 of record CM035848.1, on the reverse strand, counting down.
CAGTGAGTGTGAGAGTTTTGAGTGTTTTAATCATCCCAGACGTACATTCTGTAAAACTTACAACCGTGAGACCTTATAAAGCAACAAGGTAATGCACGCTGCAAGAATTGCGGCACTTGGATGTGACTTGGACATTCTACGCCAGCATGGAATACTATTGGAGGTTTCGCTGGCAGCTACCCGGGAGAGGAGGAAGCGTAAGCGGTGCAAACGCAAACAAAGGAGAGGAAAGAGAGCCGGGATTCATGCTAGGCTAAAGGCTAACCCCTCCAGACCAGCAGTACCGTCGCTCCTACTTTCCAATGTCCGCTCCCTCGACAACAAACTGGACGAGCTGTGTCTGCTGAGAGAAACCCGGAGAGAGTGGAGGGACTGCTGTGTGTTTGCGTTCACGGAGACATGGCTCCACGACAGCATCCCAGACACAGCCATTCAGCTGGAAGGGATGACATTGTTCCGGGCGGACAAGGAGGCTGCTAGCTCCAGTAAGAGCCGAGGGGCTCACACCAGTTCTATATTAACAAGAACTGGTGTGTTAACGCCACGTTAGTAACTAAACACTGCTGTCCGTTGGCAGAGTTCCTTATCGTGAATTGCTGGCCATTCTACCTGCAGAGGGAATCCACTAACGTGTTTGTAGCTGCTGTTTACATAGCTCCTAGCGCTAATGCTAAAGCTAATGCTAACAAGGCACTCGGAGAGTTGCACGATCACTATCAGTGAATTTCAAACTTCACACCCAGACAGTTTTGTGGTGGTTGCAGGGGATTTTAATCACACCTGTTTAAAGACTGTGCTCCCCAAGTTCAAACAATTTGTGGACTTTAAGACCAGAAGAGAGAATATGTTGGACTTGGTGTACACAAGCTTCCCAGATGCATATAAGGCAACATCTCGCCCCCACCTCGGCCATTCTGACCACCTATCTGTGATGCTAGTGCAGGGGTGGGCAATCATGTGCCATGGAGGGCCATTCCACTGCAGTCTTTCTGTTCCACCCAGTCTCTTCAGCAGGTGTTTCCAATGATTAGCAATACTTGAAGCTGATCAGAGCAACCACCTACTGGAGAGACTGAATGGAACAGAAAACCTGCAGTGGAATGGCCCTCACTGCCCACCCCTGTGCTAGTGCCTGCCTACAAACCCTTACTGAAGCGCAGCAGGCCAGTAGAGAAACAAATCAGGATTTGGCCAGAGGGTGCAGCCTCGGCATTTCAGGACTGTTTTCTGCACACAGACTGGGAGGTTTTCAAAATAACAGCCTCCCAGGGAGACAGAACAGATGTGGAGGAGTACGCTGAAACAGTCACCAGCTACATTGCGAAGTGCACAGAGGATGTCACTATTGTGAAGACTTTCACTGCACGGGGCAACTATAAACCCTGGATGACTGCAGAGGTGCGCTTGCTGCTCACAGCCAGAGATGCAGCCTTCAGAGTGAAGGACAGGATCGCCCTCCACTCAGCCAGGTCTACGCTCTCAAAGGGAATTAAGACAACGAAATGCGCTTATGCGGAGAAAATGCAGGGACACCTCTGTGACACAGGAAACACCAAACAGATGTGGCAGGGAGTTCGGGCGCTGACGGATTATAAGTCTAGGCAGGGGGTCGATGATGATGATGCTTCGCTTCCAGACAGGCTCAACAACTTCTTTGCACATTTTGAAGCATCAAACCCGACAAGAGGGAGGGCTGGCCCATCTCCACCATCTGTTGGGCCACCTATCATCATCAATGCAGCGGACACACGGAGGACCCTAATTAGGGTCAACCCACGTAAAGCTGCAGGTCCAGACAACATCCCGGGACGTGTGCTCCGAGTCTGCGCGAGCAAGTTGGCGGATGTCCTGACTGACATTTATAACATCTCCCTGAGTCATGCCATCGTTCCCAGATGCTTTAAGACCTCTACCATAGTACCGGTGGCAAAGAAACCAGTTGTGTCCTGTCTGAATGACTGTCGTCCTGTCGCACTGACACCAATTGTGATGGAGTGTTTTGAACAGCTTGTCAAACCACACATCACAGCCTGCCTCCCTGCATCACATGACCCGCTCCAGTTTGCGTATCATTCAAATTGCTCCACGGAGGATGCTATAGTCACCACCCTGCACTCTGTCATCACCCACCTGGATCAGAAAGACACCTATGCCAGACTTCTGTACATTGATTTCAGTTTAGCATTCAACACCATTATTCCCCAGAGACTGATGGAGAAATTACTCCTTCTCGGTCTGAACGCTGCCACATGTCTCTGGATCCTGGACTTCCTGACCGAGAGACCTCAGTCTGTCCATATTGGAAACAACATCTCCAACTCTATCACACTGAACACTGGATCCCCTCAAGGCTGCATACTCAGTCCACTGTTGTTTACACTTCTAACACATGAGTGTGTATCCAGACACGAGGGGAACCAGATTATTAAGTTTGCGGACGACACCACAGTGGTGGGACTTATTCAGAGGGATGAGGAATCAATGTACAGGGAAGAAGTTAGAGACCTGGAGGGCTGGTGCAGGGAGAACAATCTGGTGCTCAACGTGGACAAAACGAAGGAGATGATTATCGACGGCCTGAACACGTCCCTCTCAGCATCAGAGGCCGTTTGGTGGAGAGAATGGAGAACATCAAGTTCTTCGGAGTGCAGATCTCGCAGGACCTGACCTGGAGCAAGAATTCCTTGGGGATCAGGAAGCGGGCCCAACAAAGACTGCACTTCTTGAGGAAACTCAAACAGGCCTCTCTCCCCATCTGCATCCTCAGGGCGTTCTACAGAGGTATGCAGATGATGCAGCGAAGGCCCAAACGGGTTGCCAGGTCTCTAGACATAAAGCTTTGCTCAGCCCCGGAGTCGATTAAGGCCTATGTAAGTATCTCTGTGTGTTTGTGTATGAATCTAATGGAAAGAAGCAAACTGGATAGGGGATTAGACTGGGGTAAGTCCGTGAGTCCCCCTACTCTGACACACGGACTCCCCCTTTTGGCCAAAGCTGACACGACCCGACCTCATGCTCCCCGCTCCCGCAATACAGGCACAACCCAAGTTCGCGGCGACGCTGTTTCTCCGCCGCAGATAGCCTAGAATGTCCCACCGTCATAGGCTCCGCGGGCACTGAGGGTTCAGAGGACGGTAAAGCCAATATTGAGGACTGAGAGGAATGGCGAGACGGTTCCCCGGACTGTCCATAGGACCTATGTTCCGCCGCTCGCTCCCTCAGTGCTATTATCCAGACTAATGGCCAGAGAAATGAGCTTGGACAACCTAGTTGGTTTCTCTAAAGGGGCTAACTCATCCCAAAGGCTAGCACTGAGGCGCCTGATGAAAATACAGCAAAGAGAAGCGTCCTCCCAACCTACTTCAGTAGCCACCACCCGGAAGTCTATGGCATAATCTGCCACCGCCCTAGACCCCTGCCTTAGATTTAATAGGCAGGTGGTGAGATCATCATCTCAATCAGAATGATCAAACACCTCATTAAATTCACTAATGAATTGGCCAAAAGTGAGACTAGCATAATTTGCCCTAGCCATTACCGCATAGGCTCAAGCTAGTGCTCTCCCCTCCAACAGATTAATAACATAACCGACCTTACTATGGTCGGAAGGAAAGTCCTCTGGCACCCGCTGAAACACCACCTCGCATTGCATAACGAACCCTCTGGCTTCACCCAACTTGCCGTTGAAACAGCTGGGAGTTGGTACGGGAGAAAGCCGAACAGGAGGACTCTGCCTGAGCTGGTTAGCTGGAATGCTAGCGGGAGTTGAGGAGCTGCTGGTGACAGGTAATGCCTGAGAAAAGGGCTGAGAATTAGTTAGCCTATCTGTGACACGAGTTAGCTGGTTTAGAATGGTCTGTTATGGTTCGAGCGCCGATCTCGTCCGCGCTCAAGCCATGCACTACTTTCGCCCATCTGACGGCTGTGTGCCCCTTTTGGCTCTCCGAGCTTTTATTGTGACAGCGCTCGGAGGGGCTTCCGGCTGTCAGAGCTGTCAGCTGAGCCGCATTTCGCCTTATCAGCGGCTCCCTACTTAAGAGGGCAGCTGGGAGCGAAATATGCAGCAGTCTCGTCAAAGACTTCCCCTTGTTTGACATTTGCGAGCATTCCTCTGTTTGGATATTGACCATTATTCTTCTATGATCATAAGTGTGCCTCTTTATGTATCCGTTCTTCCCTGTCATGGACTGTATTTCGTTGTAGTGAGTTTTAGCCCCCCGTGGCTTGTTATTTTGAGTCCTTTTCTGTTCCTTTAATGAAACTGTGCAAACTCACTGGTGATTTGTGACATCTTATGATGGCTCATGAGGGTCATCCTTGACATGGTCTGCTGCTGATAAACCAATTGATCAATTTGAATCTCCATGTGGTTAACACGGCACACCAAAATGCTGTCAGCTGGGTTGTTCGGGCGGAGATGTACTGACATGGTTGTTGACCCAGTGACGAGGCACAGTCTCCAGATTGATACAATAAAGTTTATTAACAACAATGTGAGTGAACTGTGGTGTGAGTGCAGGCTGGAACCGCCAGGAACTGAGCGAGACACCGTTCGGCCTGGCAACCTGTGGGAACAGATGGTGAAGTTCTCCGGTTCGGCGTTATGGCCGTGGCCAGGGAGACAGTGCTCTTCAGACGGTGGTATAGTCCCGACAGGAGGGCGTAGAGGTCGGTGGTGAGGAGAAGGAGCTGGTAAGTCCGCTGCCCGGGAGGAAGAGGAAGAGACTCCGCCGTCACGGACTCCGCCTGTGCACAGGGGGCTAGTAGAAAGAGGTAAGTTGGCAATGGCGCTTACGTGGTGGGTTAGGTTGGATCTTCCTGGCGCAGGTGAGGGCTGGCTCAGCTGTGGCTTTGGTAGTTGAGACGATTCGGCGATGAAGCTCTCCTGGAGCGCAGTGAGACATCTCCGCACTGCCACTCTGGGCAGCATGGAAGATATAGGCCCAGCCTAATGAGGATCAGGTGTGCGTGCAGCTGCGGATAATGAGCAGAGCGGACCATGACAGGTACTCCAGCTGCAGTATGTCAGACAAAAAAGCCCTGAAGAGGATAGTTAAGGGAGCTGAGAGGGTAACTGGAGTTTCCCTCCCCTAGAACTTTTTCAGAGCCGTTGTAGGAGTAGGGCACTGAACATTGTCAAGGACCACTCTCACCCTCTGCATAAACACTATGAACTGCTGCCATTTGGCAAACAATTCCGGAGCATCAGAGGCAGAACCACCAGACTGATTAACAGCTTCCTTCCACAAGCTGTTAGGATGCTGAACAGTTGATCCAGAATCTTTCATACATACTACTGCACCTTATGGACATTATGTATATTATATGTATATAGTTCTAGTTAGTTTCAAGTGTGTCTCAGGGATGTGTGAATGGCTGTGTTGGGGTGGGGTGTGTGTGGGGGGTGTGAGTGTGTCTTAAATTATGTTCTTTTTACTTATATGGATGCCTAGAGAAATGTAATTTCATCTTGCCTGCACTACAGTTGAAGATACAGCAACATGACAATAAAGGTTGATTTAATTTGATTTGATTTTGATTTGATATATTTTTTACACTTCTTGGTGACTAGGAAAAGTCTTTCCAACAGTTTTACACAAATTCTTGTTGTTGTTCTCCTTCTACGCATTTACAAATCACTGGATTGAAAATGTGCTTGTCCATGTACAGACTGGATCCTGGGGTCCACTTTGAGGGCTCACTTGGTCAGGGGTTCACTTGACCTGGATCCCATGAAACTACCTTGTGAAGGTAGGAGATGGTTCAGAATGCTGCCTTCAATCAAGCGTTCCTTGGTGTGCTGGGCCACTTTGCGAAGGCAAGGAGTCAGCGTGTGTGGCCGGCGTGTGTGACCCATTCTGAGTTTGTTTTTTTTTCTTCAGTTTAAAGTTTGAATTTTGCACATTTTAAATAATCTGGACAATTTAGTGACTTATGTGTTTGCATCATGATTTTCTATTTGTCTGTTAAAACCACTTGCACTTCGTTGTTCCGCGGGCGGGCAAGTCTCTCATCTCTGCGTCCTAGGACGCATGAGGGCGCACAAGAGCGCACTCGTGCGCACTCGGACGCATAACGCATGATATACTGATGATGGTGCAGATGGAGATGGTGCTGGCCTCCAAGCGCCACTGGGAAAAAAATGCTGCAGACACAGAACAGATTAGTTCATCTGATTGACCTCTCATTCGACTAATAAGAGCTTTGAATTGGGTTTCTGAAACCATGAAGAGCCAATGAAAGAAAACCTAGGAAGGAGGACCCGCCTCCCAGCGCTTTGAATGCAGTGAGCCAATTGAAGCAGAGAAGTTTGTGGCTGTTTTTTTTTTTAAGGCTGGGTGAAGACTGGCTGCTGGAGCGGATCAAAAAAGGACACAGGAAGAGCCCCACAGACCCAGCAGCATGGAGACCATCCACAAATGCAACCTGTGTGACAGGGAGTGCCATTCGTGGATCGGCATGTTCGGCCACAGGAATGAATGAATGAATTTATTTCGGATAGTACAGTACAGGTTAAAAGAAACTGTATAATATAACAACAAGGTCAAATTAGACAAAGACTCCTTCTACTATACAATTCCACGTGAGTTATCCGAAATGGGTGATGGCTGAAGCCGCAGCTTATATTGCCCACCCATATTCCATCCAAGAATTCAAAAGAGAAAAAAGAGAAAACAAGACAAGAGCGATTACAATTTAAAACAAAGCTAAGACAAAATGTGACTGAGAGAAGGAAAAAAAAAAAAAAAGGAAACTAAGCTAAGTTAAGCGGTTATTATTCAAAACAAATCTAAGACAAAATGTCACAGAGAGAAAAAAGAAAAACTAAGCTACAACACAACACAGGCTGGATATGTCAATCCTTATGTGAGTTTACATGTCGTCTTGTAAATATGTTTGGAGTATTTCTTCCTTTAGTTTTTGTTTAAATTGTCCAAGCGTTGTACATGATTTTAATTCGGGTCCAAAATCGTTCCATAATCTGACTCCTTGCACTGAAATACAGTGTTGCTTGGTGGTTGTTCTCACTGTAGGCTTTTGAAATATACATGTTCCTCTGAAGTGATATCGTTTCTCCCTTGTTTGGAACAACTTTTGGATATTTGCGGGCAGTGATAAATTCTTCACTTTGAACATTATTATTGCGGTTTTAAAGTCAACCAGATCTTTCAACTTGAGAGTTTTTTGTTTAAGAAAAAGTGGGTTTGTTGGTTCCCTGTAAGCTGCTTTGTTTATTATTCTAATAGCTCTCTTTTGAAGCATAAAGACTGGATATATGTTTGTTTTATATGTATTTCCCCATACTTCATTACAATATGTCATGTATGGGAGTATTAATGAATGATACAAGGTGTATAGTGTGGGTTGATTCAGCAAATATTTCACTCTGTGTAATATTGCAATTGATTTGGATACTTGAATGAATGAATGAATGAATGAATGAATGAATTTATTTATTTCGGATAGTACATTACAGGTTAAAAGAAACTGTATAATATAACAACAAGGTCAAATTAGACAAAGACTCCTTCTACTATACAATTCCACGTGAGTTATCCGAAATGGGTGATGGCTGAAGCCGCAGCTTATATTGCCCACCCATATTCCATCCAAGAATTCAAAGGAGAAAAAGAGAAAACAAGACAAGAGCGATTACAATTTAAAACAAGGCTAAGACAAAATATGACTGAGAGAAAAAGAAAACTGAGCTAGTCTAAGTTAAGCGGTTACTATTCAAAAACAAATCTAAGACATAGTGTCACAGAGAAAAAAGAAAAACTAAGCTATAACACAACACAGGCTGGAAATGTCAATCCTTATGTGAGTTTACATGTCGTCTTGTAAATATGTTTGGAGTATTTCTTCCTTTAGTTTTTGTTTAAATTGTCCAAGCTTTGTACATGATTTTAATTCAGGTCCAAAATCGTTCCATAATCTGACACCTTGCACTGAAATACAGTGTTGCTTGGTGTTACTTTACCTTTAATATAATTAATATGTGACTTCCAACACAGTTTGTTATCAATTATTACTCCAAGGAATTTAGTTTCAGATACCCTTTCAATCTCTACACCATTTACACTGAGTTTGGGTACTGGGTTGTTGTGATGGTTGTTAAAGACTATAAATTTTGTCTTACTTAAATTGAGCGTTAATTTGTTTGAATCAAACCACAGTTTAAGCTTTCCTAATTCCTTTCCGAGTGTATCCAGAAGTTGTTCCAAATTGTTTCCACTGCATAGCAGATTAGTGTCATTGGCAAACAATATTAAGTCCATTTTTTCTGAAACTTTACATATATCGTTTATATACATATTGAATAATAATGGTCCCAAAACTGAACCCTGTGGGACTCCACAGGTGACCTTCAGCAACTCTGAGTTTTTGTTGCTAACACATACATAATGATATCTATTCTTTAAGTAACTACTTAACCAGGACAGTGCTACCCCTCTAATACCACAATTTTGTAGTTTCTTTAATAATAAATTATAATCTACTGTATCAAATGCTTTTTTAAGATCTAGGAATACTCCAACTGAATACTCTTTATTTTCAATGGCTGTTGATATTTTTTCTGTAAATTCCATTAGGGCATATGCAGCTGTCCTCTTGTGTCTGAACCCATATTGCTGCTCACACAGTAAATCATTCTTCAGTATGAAGTTGTCAATTCTCTCATAGAATATTTTTTCAAGTATCTTGGAAAATTGCGGTAATAGTGAAATTGGTCTATAGTTTGAGAATTCCCCTCTGTCACCCGTCTTGTATATCGGAATTACTTTAGCTATTTTCATTGCATTGGGAAATATACCTGATTGGAGAGACAGGTTACAGATATACGTCAGTGGTTTTACTATGCATTCGATAACAGTTTTGACTAGTAGCATGTCAATACCATCACAGTCAGTAGATGTTTTACTTTTGAACGATTTAACAATTTCAATGACCTCTCTTTCGTCTGTGTTCTTTATGAAGATGGAGTCTTTTACAGCAGTGTTATTGCATATTGTATCACCTGTAGGCACCGGAGTGGGTATTTCTCGGGCCAGTTTAGGTCCAATGTTAACAAAAAAATTATTAAATTCATCTGCAGGTGAAGCTATATTCACACTCTGAGTCGTTTTATTATTTTTAGGAATATTAGTTGGGTAGCTTGTATTTCTGCTTTTATTTCCAAGGATACTGTTGAGTATTGTCCATGTATTTTTAATATTGTCTTTGTTTTTCATCAGTTCTTTACTGTAATAGTCTCTTTTACTACATCTTATTATATATGTTAACTTATTTTTGTATGTTTTATACCGCTGCTCTGCTTCTTTTGTTCTTTTCTTTAGGAAAGCTTTATATAATAAATTTTTCTTTTTACACGCCTTTTGTAGTCCTTTGGTTAACCATGGCTTATCAGCAAATTTGTGTTTAAGCTTTTTTTTTTACTAATGGGCAGTTTTTTTCATAAAGAGTGGTTACAATGTTTATAAATGTGTCATAGGCTTCATTTACATCTGATACATAGACTTCTGTCCAGTCTTGCTTCAGCAAGTCCTCTTTAAGAGAACTGATTGCATTTGGTGATTTGTGTCTGAACGATTTTGAAATTTTTTCTGCGTTGGGCCCCGTGTGGCCATGGATAAGTGCAAAGGTTGGCAAGTGGTCACTTATATCATTTATCAATAATCCACTTTCTATTTTCTTATCGAAAACATTGACAAACAGGTTGTCAATAAGTGTAGCAGTGTGAACTGTGATTCTACTGGGATGTGTTATTGTGGGATATAGACTCATGCTGTACATAGAGTTCATGAACTCTGTAACTACATTTTGTTGATGTGGATTCAGTAAATCAATATTGAAATCTCCACAAATTGCTACCATTTTCTTACTAGTAATATTATTGTACAGCTTGACTAATTTATCTCTGAATGTCTCGATGCAAGTTCCCGGCGTTCTATATATGCAGCTTATGATTAGATTTTTTGTTTTGTCTAGGTCAATCTCAACAGTAACACATTCCAAAATCCCTGGTAGTGCTGAGGACATTTCATTTACAAGCTTACACCTATACAGGTCATCAATATACAGTGCAACACCACCACCCTTTTTTTGAGATCTGTTAATATAAAACATCTGATATCCCTCTATTGCCATCAGGGGAGCCAGTTCTTCATTAAGCCAGGTTTCAGAGACTGCTATAGCTGTGAATTTTCTGTCTAGCTGTTTTAAATAGTCCTGAATCTGTGGAAAGTTTTTGTTAAGACTTCTGCTATTGAAGTGTATTATTGACAGTTTACCATCTAATTGCACTTGACTTTTGAATTGTTTTTCAGTGTAGTATTCACAGTGATTATGAATATTATTGAAAAAGTGGTTATCAGGATCAATATCATTCTCCATCTCTTGTGGTTTATGTTCAGCATAATGGTATGTTTTCAGAGTTTGAGTTTCCTCATTCTGTGTCAAATGACTTCCTCCAACTGGTACAACAGGCGGTGCTTATTTTGTATTGGTTCCAGCAGAGTAGACGTTGTGATTTCTTCCATGGTCATTATACTGTAGACCGACGGAGGCTGACGACGAAGGCTGAGTGACACACACGCCTTCGCCAGTCTTTTTTTAATTACTACTGTTATTTGTTTTGAAAAATTGTTCGCCAAAAACCGCAATCATGGAAGCACAAAACCGCAATAATGGAATTATGTTTTGATCGAGTCGCGAGACCAGAACCAGAGCGGACCAGCGTCGCGTTCGTCTGACAATGAGGAAGAGAAGTTCGCTAAGACTCTGCTGTGAAGAGGTAAGGTGTTATAAGCTAAATTATTATTTATCCCTGAAAATTGTAATCCAAAATGACTTTTGACCGATCGGTAAATTACAGCTGTGCGGTTCACGAAGTCTGAAGTTCGTGCGCCGCGGTACAAGCGGTTGCTCGCAGTGTACAGGCTGTGAACGCCCCCCCACCCCCGCTATTCTTCTGCAGCGAGGGGGGGGGGAGCCTCGATGATTGCACTGCTGTCCCACATCACCACATGAGGCTAATCCGTTGTGTAGCGATGGCCGAAGTCCATCCTCTGTAGCGAGCGGGGGGGGGGCAACCCCCCCCCACACACACACAGTAGTGAGGGGGGGGAAGCCGCTGTGACAGCGTTGCTGTGGAAACATGCAACGAGTGTAATCCGTCATGTAGAGAGGGCAGAACTCCATCCTTGGTGGGGGGGGGTCCCCCCCCCCACACACACACACAGCCCTGAGTGTGACCTTTCCTTTGAGCCTAAAATGAAGCTTCTACATTGAATTATTCAAAAGTTACAGACGTTTTTCCAAACTGTGCCATTTGGCACAATTTGGCACAGTTCCAAAACGCCTGGGAACAGCCTGAGAACAAAGCTGTGTAAAATATTCATTTTTTGTGGTATTGTTACCAAATTTGGATCTCAGCTGGATAACACTTGGTTCTACATTTCTGTTGCATTTTCCAGCCGAATCGGACAGCTGTGTGTTATTTGCAAGCATTTGTATCCAAAAAAACACCGTGCCCAAATTTTTTTTTCTTCAAGTTCAGTATGTTTAGATGACTGTAACTCAGTGGCCGGAGCACGTAGAGAGATTATGTTTTTTTTGCCAAAAAATTCAAAGTGTTTTCTTTTAAATGAGACCAACCCCATGAAGATGCTGCAAAGGGTTGAAGAACAGCTTTCAATTTAGTTTGGGCACATTATTTTTTGGCATTTTTAGGAAAATTGCCCGGAGTGCAAGTGGTTAAGATACCGGTGGTGGGAAAAGCCAACAGTACAAATCAAACATTTATCAGTGACGTTGAAAATAATGGCTCATTTTTAAGAAAAAGTAACCAAAAACAATTATTTTGTTTACTAAAGACTGTATCGTTGGATGTGCCAGTGCACAAAACACTGCACACTTAAGTGGTTGTCATGATCCTGGGGCATGGGTGGGAGCTGTGCCCAGTTTCCCTGTCCAGTGAGCATTTTTCTGTCTGTTCCCTGTTATCTATAAGATTATTATGATTGTTTTGAGTTCTGTGGTGTTTGTATTTTTATGGTTTCCGGTTTGTTTATTTTGACAGCGCTGTGCAGTTTCCGGCTGTCAGTCTGTTTGGGGCTGCACAGTTGCTGTCTATTCTGTTACTCATGAATCCACACATGTCTCTGATTATGTGTTGTATTTAAGGGGCACAACAACCCATGTTGTGTCCTTCTTGTATGTGAACCCGTTCTCTGGATCGCTACCACCGTTTCCTGAGTGTGTTTGGGGTCCCGCTGTCGAGGTGAGTTGGAGTGTTCCGTCCAGGTCCGTTTTTCCTGTTGTCTCAGCCGCCGAGCCTCGCAGACTTCAGGAGTGATCTGGCTGGGTTCCGCCCCTGGTCAGGCATTCCCTGGCTTCCTGTCCCCCTGGACGTTCAGCCCCACTCTCCTCCAGCGTTTGTGTTTGTGTTTCATTATTGTCGCCTTGCACTTCATTATTAAGTATTTGTATGCCGCGTTCTTGTTTGTGCTTAAGTTAATAAATGTGCCAACCTACAGTGACCGTGTGGTGTCCTATTTGCGCCCGTGAAACAGGCACCTTATGACAGAAGGACACGGCCAACAGTGGACACCAGCTGCTGTAGGTTTTGGCATTTTTCTTTCATAACCATTTTTCTGTTTCCCCCTTGTTTTCTGGGAAGCATGCATGCTTTCATCATGCCACCAGTGCACCAGGACCCTGCTAATCAAAGAAAATTTGGAGTGGCTGGCCTCACTATTGGTGAACTGTGGACAGCGGATTTTGCACAAGAGTTTGTGGGCGCAGCCTTCACCTCCCATTTGCTGGAGGAGGTTCGCCGGAATGTGGAGGCAGTTGCAACCATCGTGGAGGTGCATCCTGGAATAGGGCACTACCCCAGGTATGCGGGGCTACTTAATTCCATCACAGACCAGCAAAATTTGCATTGTTTGAGGAAACTTGCACGCTTCCAAATTGACCGACCCATAATGACTATGTTTTATCGGGCTTTTATTGAATCTGTTTTATCCTTTTCTTTAATGTCATGGTTTGGTCAGATAAAACTGAAACAGAGGAAATCCTTGGGTCAGGTAGTCAGATGGTCCAGTCGTTTGCTTGGTGAGTCACAGCTGAGCCTGGCATCCCTGTACGCCAAACAAGTACAGAGGATGGCCGACTCGATTTTAAATGATGACTCCCACCCTTTGCACTGCAACTTTCAGCTTCTTCCCTCCAGACGGAGGTTTGCTGTCCCAAAAAGTAGAACCCAGCGCTACAAAAACAGCTTTGTCCCTGCTGCTGTCAAAGAGTTGAACAAGCTATAAAATTATATTGTACATATTCTATATTTACCTATTTTGTAAGATGTGTGCCTGTGTTTGTGTCTATGTTGAATGTAATTAGTGGCTTGTAAATATGGATGTCACCAACTGCAAAACAAATCTACCTACGGGTACAAATAAAGTAACCTGAACCTGAACCTGAACAGACCTCCAAACAGACCCTGCAGCCTGTTGGGAGTTCTGCTGTCACGGGCACCCAGGGCGAAGCAGACAAGGAGACATCCCCGGGAGCAGACTCTCCCCGCCTCTCGCACATCCAGCTGCTGAGTGCCGGAAGGACCCCTCCACCGCAGCTTCAAACCAAGCCGTCATCACCAGGTCTGCTAGGTTGGCTCCACCTGCCGTGGTGATGGTGCCCCCACCCACTGCCCTGTTCGGGGGGAGATCTCCAGGGACACCAGCAGCAGCTACCAACACTGCTCGGGAATTAAGGCAAATAATTTCTCATTCCGTAACACCTAATGATGAATTGCCTTGCTTAATTCCTGGCGGGGGGGGGGGGGGGCTCAGCTGCAGCCACGTAGTTTGGCTGAGCTCTCCCCCTCTGGTGCTGTTGAGGTGAATTCTTCTCTTTCTCCCGTCTCTCCTGCTGTGTCCAAGTTTCCGTCGGTCCTGGGAGGCAGCCGCTGCACTACAGAGGAGCCTGCTGTGCTGAAGATCTTCGCCTCTGCCCTACAGCGGCACCCTGGATGGGAGGCGAGTGCCACCAGGACCCCGGATCCTGAGCCAACCGATGAGTGTCCCCTGGATCCGGTTGCACGGGGGTTTGCACCATCTGTCACCACGGGTCCAGCCTCCCCTTCTCCTGAGGTGGCTGTGTTTGATTTGGACGCCCACGTGGAGAGGACCGAGATGCCCCAGCCTGGATCGTCGGAGTCCTGGGCGGCGGTGGAGCTCGAGCTCAGGCAAGTGCTGTGTGTGTGTGTGTGTGTGTGTGTGTGTTCCCCTGTCCCTGTGCTTAAGCCACTATCCAGGGTCACCGAGGTCTTCGTGGGTGCTGCGCCTCAGCCTGAGGCCTCCATGGGTGCTGCTTCCCTGCCGTCCGAGGCCACCATGGGTGCTGTGGTGCCCCAGTCCGGGTCCTCCAAGGACGCTGCGTTCCCACCGTCTATGGTCTCCTGGGGTGCTGTTGTCCCGCCATCCATGGTCCCCGAGGGTGCTGCCATCCCTCCGTTTATCCTCCCCGAGGGTGCTGCTGTCACGCCATCACCAGTCTCCGGGAGTGCTGCTGTCCCTCTGTCTATGGGCCCAAGGGTACAGCCATGCCACAGCCCGGGGCCGCCGTGGGTGCAGCTATGCCCCAGCCCGGGGCCGCCACGGGTGCAGCTGTGCACCAGCCCAGGGCCACCGGGGGTACAGCGCCTCCCTCTAGGGCCCCATTGCTTTACTGACTCCTTGTCCTGGTGCTCTTGAGGGTCAGCTTGATCATCATGGGTGCCATGCTCCGGTCCAGAGTCGCCGTGGGGGCTACACCCCAATCCGGGGCAGCCATGGGTGCACCTATGCTCCAGCCCGGGGCCACCACGGGTGCAGCTACACCCCAGTCTGGGGCCACCGTGGGTGCTGCTACCCCCCAGCCCAGGGCTGCTGCGGGTGTGTCACCCCAGCCCGGGGCCGCCATAGGTGCGTCTCAGGAGGTTCCCGCTGATCAGCCGTCCTTTGCTGGAGGATGCCACCTCCTAGCTAACCCGGCTTGTTGGCTTAGAGATGCTGGGAGGCCGCCTGATGGGCTGCTCCTCCAGCTTCGTTGGTTCTAGGGCACGGGGAGGCCACCCGACATGTTCCAGTACAGACGCTGGTGGTCTTGGGACTCAGGAAGACCGCCCAAACTGCTCCATCCACTGATCAGTCAGGCTAAGAGTCCCGTGTTGCCACCTGGTGGACAGTGTGTGGTTCAAGAGTGTTTTCTTTTGGTTTTCTTTTGTTTTTTGGGTTGTTTGCATTGGCTGCGGTCCCTCCGTGCCTGGTTCTCCCTCCTCCCCCCCAGGGTGGGTCATTTTTCTGTGTGTGTGTGTGGGGGGGGGTCCTTTTTTTTCTGTGATGTTACTCTCGGGTGTCTGGGTCCACCCCTTGAGGAGGGGGCTCTGTCATGATCCTGGGGCACAGATGTTTGCTGTGCCCAGTTTCCCTGTCCAGTGAGTGTTTTTCTGTCTGTTCCCTGTTATCTATAAGATGATTATGATTGGTTTGAGTTCTGTAGTGTTTGTATTTTTATGGTTTCTGGTTTGTTTATTTTGACAGCACTGTGCAGTTTCTGGCTGTCGATCTGTTCAGGGCTTTACAGCTGCTGTCTATTCTGTTACTCATGAATCCACACATGTCTCTGATTATGTGTTGTATTTAACCTTCCTCCTGTGTTAGCTTTCTGTTACCATCCCCAGTGTTATGTTCTTAAATCAGCTTTAAAATACACTAAAAACAATAACCTATCATCCAATTTTTTTGTCATCTCTTGGTTTCCTTGTTAGGCTGACAGTGCACTTATGATTTCAATTTTGGCTCTAATTATTGCTTTATAATCTTATTTTTATAACCGGGTCGAAACCAACCCTAACACCACAAAGGACATAATTTCAACCAGAGCATTTTATAATGTGGTGAAAAAAAATTTTTTTGTTTAATTTTGTTGAAATCAAGGTGCCTGACAAAGTCAAAAAGCCTTGATGCGATAAACTAAAACGGTGCCAACCCTAACACAAGAGAAAGGTTAAGGGGCACGACAACCTATACGGGTTGTCGTGTCCTTCTTGTATGTGAACCCGTTCTCTGGATCGCTACCACCGTTTCCCAAGTGTGTTTGGGGTTCCGCTGTCGAGGTGAGTTGGAGTGCTCCGTCCAGGTCCGTTTTTCCTGTTGTCTCAGCTATCGAGCCCCGCAGCCTTCGGGAGTGCTTCAGCTGGGTTCCGCCCCTGGTCAAGCGACCCCTGGCTTCCTGTCCCCCTGGACACTGAGCCCCACTCTTCTCCAGCATTTGTGTTTCATTATTGTTTCCTTGCACTTCATTATTTAGTATTTGTATGCAATGTTCTTGATTGTGCTTAAGTTAATAAATGTGCCAACCTACAGTGAGCGTGCGGTGTCCTATTTGCGCCCGTGAAATAGGCACCTTATGACAGTGATAGTACCAGTATATGGAGG
The DNA here is from genome assembly GCA_020510985.1 of Pholidichthys leucotaenia. Classification (NCBI taxonomy): domain Eukaryota; kingdom Metazoa; phylum Chordata; class Actinopteri; order Cichliformes; family Pholidichthyidae; genus Pholidichthys; species Pholidichthys leucotaenia. The sequence continues at coordinate 24,231,523 of CM035848.1, read as the reverse complement.
AATTCTGTGCCATATTACCATTTGTATTTCCTATTAATGAGTTAGGGTTTAATGAGATTTAACATGTTTTAACAAAATCTCCTTTATGGTTCATAGTTCTGTTGACAGACTTACACCAAACCAAAAGTGATTTTTCAAACTGCTGTATAATTCAGACAGCTTTTCCAGTCTTTTAGCATTTAATTTGTCACTAAATCCTGGTAACCTTCACAAATTAAACAAAAATGGAGACATATCTGCAAAAGGCACAAAAGTTTATTGTAAAAATCCCCAGTGCAATACAAAAGGAGTACATAGTACATTATTTACACATAGAATATATATTTATACAGTATCTACAGGTACATGTATATATCCAGTAAATCCATGTATTTTCATTGTAACCCTGTGACAGCATTATTTTAATTGCTTTTAATCCTAGATATGGCATTCAAATGGCATTCACTTATATAGCGCTTTTATTCTCATCTCTTGATGACCAAAGCGCTTTACAGATCCTGCTATCCACCCATTCACACACACATTCACAAACTGATGGCTGCATGCTACCTAACATGGCGCTTCCAGACCCACCAGGAGCAATTGGGGTGAAGTGTCTTGCCCAGGGACACAACGGCAGGATACCCGGGGACAGCGGGATTCAAACCGCCAACCATGTGGTTATTGGACGACCTGCTCTACCTGTTCCAAGGTTGTCATAGCCAGGAGCGGCACTGGGGTTAAGCTCCCAGTGCTCATAAAATGCTCCTTATGGCGTGCGTCTCGAAAAGCCTCTGACAACTGCCCCCTGGTGGAACCAGCGATGGATCCACTCCAGTTCGCCTACCAGCATGGCATTGGGGTGGAGGATGCGGTGATCTTCCTCCTTCACCGTTCTCTGTCCCACCTGGAGAAGCCCGGGAATATGGTGAGGATCATGTTCTTTGACTTCTCCAGTGCTTTCAACACCATCCAACCGATGATCCTGAAGGACAAGCTGCTGCGCGCAGGGGTGGACCAGCACCTGTCATCATGGATCCTGGACTACCTCACGAACCGGCCTCAGTTTGTGAGAACCCGGGACTGTGTTTCCGACACGATCATCAGTAGCACGGGGGCCCCCCCAGGGAACGGTGCTGGCTCCCCTTCTTGTTCACTCTTTATACTGCGGACTTCTCACACAACACAACACATTGCCATCTACAGAAGTTCTCTGATGACTCTGCGATCGTTGGTCTCATCTCCAGCGGAGATGAAGCTGAGTACAGAGGGCTTATCCAGGACTTTGTGGACTGGTGCCATCGGAACTGCCTCCAGATCAACGCGAGGAAAACTAAGGAGCTGGTGGTGGACTGCCGCAGGCATGGGCAGCCCCTCACAGCACCAGTAAATATACAGGGAACAGACATCGAGATGGTGACATCCTACAAGTACCTGGGTATTCATCTGAACAATAAACTAGGACTGGTCACACAATACTGACGCACTCTACAAGAAGGGACAGCGCAGGCTGTTCCTGCTGAGGAGACTCAGGTCTTTTGGTGTACAAGGGGCGCTGCTGAAGTCATTCTATGACACGGTGGTGGCATCAGCCATCACTTTTGGAGTGGTCTGCTGGGGCAGTGGCATTACTGCAGCCGATAGGAAGAGACTGAACAAACTGATTAAGAAAGCTAGCTCTGTCCTGGGGCAACGCCTTGATCCGATGGAGGAGATAGGAGAGAGAAGGACGGTGGCTAAACTGTCATCTCTGCTGGAGTCCGAGTTCCACCCTATGCAGGACATACTGGATGCACTGAGGAGCTCATTTAGCAGCAGACTACATCATCCCAGGTGCACAACCGAGAGGTTTCGTAGGTCCTTCCTACCAACGGCTGTCAGACTGTACAACCTAAGCAGGGCTGCTCGCAGAGATAGCAAAAAGACGTAACAAACTAATAGTTTTTTGAATGCAAAAGATGCAATAGACTTACACAATGGTCCTCTCCGGCATACAACTAGGAACATACCGGTCGCTATGGAGGGTGAGAATATGTATGGGCACATAATCATACCATGTAGGATAACTAAATAGACGGTTATGCTGTTTCATCCCACCTAGCAACAATGCTCTGCACTGTGTGTGTTTATATATTTACATATTTATTCCATCTAGCTACAATGCTCTGCACTGGGTGTGTTTATATTTATATATCTATATATTTATTCCATCTAGCTACAATGCTCCGCACTGTGTTTTTATATATCTACATATTATTCCATCTAGCTACATTGCTCCGCACTGTGTGTGTTTATATACTTGCATATTTATTCACCTAGCTGCAATGCTCCATACTGTGGGTGTTTATATATTTACATATTTATTCCATCTAGCTACAATGCTCTGCACTGTGTGTTCATATATTCATATATTTATTCCATCCAGCTACAATGCTCTGCACTGTGTGTCTGTGTCTGTGTGTGTATATATATATTTTATAGTAATATGTACATATGTATATTAGCTGCTCTTGCTTGCTTGTTTTTTCTTGCCTTCTGATTGTTGCTCTGAGTGTTGCTATCCCTGTGCTGTTGCAATCCTGGAATTTCCCCGTTGTGGGACTAATAAAGGCTTATCTTATCTTATCTTAACTAAGTCCAACTCCTAGCCTGCCCGTGTGGTTTAGTCTCTAAGCCCGGCAGAACTGCTTTTACTAATAGGAGAAGGGGCGAGGGCGGATCTCTGGCGCCTTAAAACCAGATGCTTCGGGTAGATGGTGGCTCGTCAACCTGGGAAGGTAGCCCATCTAGGGGAAGGTAAACCCTGACTTCAAACCTCCGCTGCCTTGCGGCATACCCGGTCACGGGAAAGGCTTCGGGAGTCAACCCTGAGGAAAAATCCGGAGTCGGAGCCCCTAAGGCAGTTCTCTGTTGTGCTCAACATCGTTCTGGCAGCTCCTGCGACGGCGCTGGTGCCAAACTGTAGCAGCCCTGCTGTTCCTTTGGATTCATCAGTGACGTGGAGAGGGGGGGACATGCTGCATGGGCAACATCTTGTCCTCCATATCTTCCTGCCCAGGCTTGAATCATACCAACACCCAACACTGGAAGGTAGAACACCGGATCACTGGAGAGGACACTCCAGCTTTGCCTTTGGCATAGACAAAACACGGGGAATGACAGTTACCGGTTATAAGCCACCACTCAATTGGCATAGAGCGCGGCGCCAGGGGTTGTTCCCGATGGTGGGAGGGATCATCGGATCTCACTGGACAGCTACCGCCCGCCTCAAGCTGGGCAGCCCCCAGCCAATAAGGTGTTGTCCCGCCACAGCTTGCTTTCCTCACTGGGTGCATGGAGATGAGGAGAAGTCCGAACAGCAGGCTGAGAACCTTCACACCAGGCAAGACAAAAAAACAAAAGAGACCAACTCTAAAACTGGGAACTTGGAACATCCGCACTATGATGACAGGACTCGCTGCTAACCTCAAGGACATCAACGACACCAGGAAGACTGCCGTCATCAATAATGAGCTGAAGAAACTGGGAGTGGATATCGCCACTCTCCAGGAAACACGGTTGGCTGGCGCAGGCACACTGAGAGAGAAGGACTACACGTTCTACTGGCAGGGAAAGGGCAGTGACGAACACAGGGAACATGGAGTGGGCTTCGCAGTGAAGAACACCTTGCTGAAGATGGTGGAACCGGGCAGCAATGGCTCTGCACAACTCCTCACCCTCCGCCTCAACACCACTCAAGGCCCAGTCACCCTCGTCATTGTGTATGCCCCAACACTGACAGCCACACCAGAGGCAAAAGACGAGTTCTACGAGAATCTCGCAACAACTGTCAGGATCATCCCCAACTCTGAACAACTCATTCTCCTTGGAGACTTCAATGCCAGAGTGGGTGCTGACCACGACTCCTGGCCCTCCTGTCTTGGACCATTTGGCGTGGGCAGAATGAACGACAACGGACAGCGGCTGCTCGAGTTCTGCACATATCACGATCTGTGCATCACAAACACCAACATGCAGGGGATAGTGCAGCACGACGGCAACGTCTCAGAGCCATTCAACATACGCAGCGGAGTGAAACAGGGCTGTGTACTTGCACCAACCCTCTTCGGGATTTTCTTTGCTATGCTCCTGAGGCATGCCTTCAGCACAGCAACAGAGGGAATCTACCTGCACACAAGATCTGACGGCAGGCTTTTCAACCTCGCCCGCCTGAAAGCCAGAACCAAAGTACGCGAGGCTCTAATCAGAGACATGCTGTTCGCAGACAGCGCTGCAGTCGCAACCCACACACAGCAGGAGCTTCAGACCCTGATGGACCGCTTCTCCCAGGCATGCAAGGACTTCGGGCTTACCATCAGCCTGAAGAAGACTAACGTCTTGGCGCAAGGCACGGAAGCACCACCAACCATCAGCATCGACGACTACGAGCTGGAGGTCGTGAATCAGTTCACGTACAGTGGGGCAAAAAAGTATTTAGTCAGCCACCAATTTTGCAAGTTCTCCCACTTAAAAGATGAGAGAGGTCTCCAATTTTCATCATAGGTATACCTCAACTATGAGAGACAAAATGAGAAAAAAAAATCCAGAAAATCACATTGAAGGATTTTTAATGAATTAATTGGTAAATTCCTCTGTAAAATAAGTATTTGGTCAGTCCCAAAAGTTCATCTCAATACTTTGTTATATACCCTTTGTTGGCAATGACAGAGGTCAAACGTTTTCTGTAAGTTTTCACAAGGTTTTCACACACTGTTGCTGGTATTTTGGCCCATTCCTTCATGCAGATCTCCTCTAGAGCAGTGATGTTTTGGGGCTGTCGCTGGGCAACACAGACTTTCAACTCCCTCCAAAGATTTTCTATGTGGTTGAGATCTGGAGACTGGCTAGGCCACTCCAGGACCTTGAAATGCTTCTTACGAAGCCACTCCTTCGTTGCCCAGGCGGTGTGTTTGGGATCATTGTCATGCTGAAAGACCCAGCCACATTTCATCTTCAATGCCCTTGCTGATGGAAGGAGGTTTTCACTCGAAGTCTCACGATACATGGCCCCATTCATTCTTTCCTTTACACGGATCAGTCGTCCTGGTCCCTTTGCAGAAAAACGGCCCCAAAGTATGATGTTGTCCTGGCTTAAGCAGGGGGACACGTCTGGCACCGCAGGATTTGAGTCCCTGGTGGCGTAATGTGTTACTGATGTAGCCTTTGTTACTTTGGTCTCAGCTCTCTGCAGGTCATTCACTAGGTCCCCCCATGTGGTTCTGGGATTTTTGCTCACCGTTCTCATGATCATTTTGACCCCACGGGGTGAGATCTTGTGTGGAGCCCCAGATCGAGGGAGATTATCAGTGGTCTTGTATGTCTTCCATTTTCTAATAATTGCTCCCACAGTTGATTTCTTCACACCAAGCTGTTTACCTATTGCAGATTCAGTCTTCCCAGCCTGGTGCAGGTCTACAATTTTGTTTCTGGTGTCCTTTGACAGCTCTTTGGTCTTGGCCATAGTGGAGTTTGGAGTCTGACTGTTTGAGGTTGTGGACAGGTGTCTTTTATACTGATAACGAGTTCAAACAGGTGCCATTAATACAGGTAACGAGTGGAGGACAGAGGAGCCTCTCAAAGAAGAAGTTACAGGTCTGTGAGATCCAGAAATCTTGCTTGTTTGTAGGTGACCAAATACTTATTTTACCCAGGAATTTACCAATTGTTCGTCGGCCTCCGTCGGTCTATGATGACCATGGAAGAGAATCCTAAACGTCTACTCTGCTGGAACAGCACCGCCTGTGGCTGAACAGGCCGATGCGCGAATGACAGTCCCTATCACACAGGTCACACTTGTGGGTGGTCTCCGTGCTGCTGGGTCTGTGGCGGTTCTTCCTGCGGGTCCTTTTTTCATCTGCTGCAGCAGTCAGTCTCTCTTCACCCGCCTTGAGCTGTCTGGTCAGGGTGCCTCTCCATTTGGAGCGGTCCGTTGCAAGGTCCTCCCAGCGCTCTGTGTTGATATCCAGGGCCTTCATGTCTCTCTTGCAGACATCTCTAAAGTGCAGCTGTGGGCGGCCAACGTCTCTCCTGCCAGTTGCCAGTTCTCCATAGAGGACGTCTTTGGGGATTCTGCCATCCTCCATACGGTGAACGTGGCCTAGCCAGCGGAGCCTGCGCTGCCTGAGTAGAGTGAACATGGAGGGAAGGCCGGCGCGGGACAGAACTTCTGTGTTGGGCACTTTGTCCTGCCAGGATATGTCCAGGATGTGGCGAATGCAGCACAAGTGGAAGGAGTTCAGTCTCTTTTCCTGCCGGGCGTATGTTGTCCACGTCTCACTCCCATAGAGCAGTGTGCTGATGACGCAGGCGTTGTACACTGCCATCTTCGTCTTGACAGAGAGTTTGGGATTCTCCCACACTTGTGTGGTGAGGCGAGGTAGGCCGACAACGCTCTACCTCAGTTTGTTTTAGGTTAAAAATGCATCATAATTGTTAAATATATCTTATTATACCTAACTCAGTACCGTTTACCTGTTGAAATATATATTTGACGGCTAATATAACCCCACAACTACAATATGGCACCTGGCAATCAATTTTTGGCAGCTGATCACTTTTTGCCACGACAACACCGGCTGGAGCAGCTGCATCCCATGACTCAACAGTCTCTCCATGACTTTCACACAGATCAGAGCAGTCTGTAGCACAGGAAGCTAAATGTTTCTACAGACATTCTGAAGTTCTGCAATCACTGCGGTTCATGAAGCTGGGGTGACATCCCAACACTGAGAGGCTCAGTCGAAGATCGACCGTTTGAAGCAATAATTTTGCCACAAGAGAGCCTTCTGAAATACACACACAGCATACATATTTTAGTACCTAATAGCGGTAACTTGCTGTGATTACAATGCAGTATGGGGGACTTAGTGCTTAACTAGCATTAGCGATCATTAGCTTACCTTCATTTGTGATCTAGCTCGTATCCTCACGTCTTCGGCTTAAACTGCTCCATGGCTTTCTAAACTCTCCAGTACTTTTCCAGTGTTTCATCTCACCACCTGTAGCCTTCTCTCGCCCTCCTTTTTTTGCCTTTACTCTGACAAAAAGCCAGTGAGCAGCAGGCTCGCCTCCATATTCGTCTTGTGTTTTGCTTGTCACATGCAAGTGATGTCATGGGCGTGTCAGGCCGCTTGCTGAAAAGAGCTCACTCACTTGAGGTGGTATTCAGTCGTAATAAAAATGAACAACACCGTGGTGAGTTGGGCTGAGTAGGTGCTAGTGGAATTATTATTATTCTCAACACAGGGTCCAGGCTATTTGCCATCCAAAATGGCAGAAAAACAATGTGGCATGTGACCACTGACGTCATATGCAACCCCTCTATAGAAACTGTGAAAGGTGGAAGTCACTTGGGTGTGAAGCTGTGAATAGTTTCAAACAATGGATCCAGTGTTGCCAACTTGTGACTGTCTCGCTAAATCTGGCAACTTTTCAAATCCTCTTGGTGACTTATTTTTTGGGTCAAAAGTGACTAGCGACAAATCTAGTGAGTTTTTGGTGTAATTGAAGACTTTTCTGGTGTTTTGGAGACTCTGACGTGAAAGTACTATTGCTCTTAAAGTAGAACTGAACTGAACGGCATTGAACGGCACTGGGTGATAGTACATACAATTATAAAGATAATTTATCATTGGCACCCCCTCCACAAATCCCGGAATCTTGGAGAAAATCGCGATTTTGAATTTCCCGCCCTGAAAAATCAGACAAATCCGCCGATTAACCGGAAGTGCAGCCGGAGTTCCGCGTGACGTCACGAGTGTGACACAGTCCTCCATGTTTACCATTGCGAGCACGTCGACACTGGTTGTTTTTGGTGCATTTTGTCGTGATAGTCGACTACAAAACACTTCCAACACCTGGGAAGATCTGTTCAGTGGCCAAGGAAAGCTGTCATGGCGACGAAAGAAAAGAAAGGGGGAGGAAAAGCGACCGGGAAGCGATGCATTTCTAGATATAGATATTACAGTGATCCCTCACTTATCGCGTTTAATGGGGACCAGAATCGACCGCGAAAAGTGAAAAACCGCGAAGTAGCATCACCCCCCCCCCCCCAAGGGCGTCACAAGCACTATTTTGCACAAAAAGGCACGAGAACAGCGAAAAGTGCCACTAAGCAACACGAGCGATAAAGAACAATGAATGCGGTGTTAACCGTTCCTGCTTCTGGTCTCCTAACCGTGGTTGAGGGACGCAGGGGAGATCTGTCTTCTTCAGGGCCGGAGGCGCTTTTCCTCCTCCGTGGTCAACTCCCGAGTAAAACCTCACACTTGTTAATAACGGTATTGTGGTGCACAGAAACACAGGCCGTTTCGCTGAAGCGTTGGGGCTTTATTCACAGACTGCAATATTATTAGCAACCATTTCTACCTGCTCCAGTCGCCTCGCTCTCTGTCTCTCATCCGCCCAAAATCATACACACCGTTCACTCGTCGGGGCCGTTCCACATACACCGCGGGCGCACCTCGGTTGCGCGCACGCACTCACTCACTCACGTTCACGCACTGAGCTGTCCTATCTAAATACATAAAAGAGACACATCTTACAACACTACCCCCACCATGGACTGGCAATTAATATTAATGACAAGTGTCCGTACAATATAAAAGTTGGCTCATTTAGCAGTGAACACATGAGTAAAAAAAAACATTGAACTGCAATTGTCTCTAATTAAACAAAGAGGAGTACATTATACTTTGAAACCTATTCTTTGGCGACCGGGAGTAATACTGACCGACTGAATCAGAATACAATACATTCAATTAAAGCAAAGTACATGTGGTATATGAAAGCATTGTTACTTCAGCTTTTTTTTTTTTTTTAAAAAAACAAAACAAACGTATAGAACATTACAACTAGACTAGAGTCCAAAAATGTGAACTTGAGAGTCTCTAGTGCAAACATGAACTACCACAGTTGGCTCACTCAGTAACCCAGTCCCCGTAACGGTCCGGTCCTCTGCGCCGACGTTTGGGCCGTGACACGTGCTGAGCCTGATGGCGTGGTTCTCCCACCGCACCCCCACCATGGCCAAATATCACATGGGAAGGAGTGGGTGGAAGAGACCCGATCACATTGGGAGCATTAGCAGGTGGAGTGGACGGCCGGGAACTGCTGGGGCCATCACTGGAGGCAGTAGCAAACAGGTTGTCCAAGCTGAGGTCCTGGTCTGCCGGGTCCCCTTCCACAGCTGGTGGCAAGATCTCAGAAGGTGTCCAGTTCTGGGCTTGGTCCAGGACCCAAGTGTTGTCCAGCTGCTCACGGCTGTGGTAATGTTTCAGTTGGTCATGATGGACGACTTTGACTTTGGCTCTGGGGCTCTTTTGGATCCGGTAGACTAGATCATCCAGCTGTCCCATAACAAAGAAGGGTCCTTCGTATGAGGGGAGGAACTTTTTGACTCTGTTTTTGACATGCCGTGTTCCTTTGAGGAGGTACCACACTGCGTCTCCGACTTTGTACTGTGTGTGGCAAGCGTTTTTGTCATATTGTCTTTTTGCACGTGTGACTGACTCACCCAGGGCTTCTCAAGTAATGTTGTGAGCCAGCTCCAGCCGCTCGCGTATTTGTTGCACATACTCTGGGGCTGAAGGTGCAGGGTCAGAGTCCGGGGGCAGACCGGCTACAAGGTCCACAGGCTCATTTATTTCACGTCCGAACATCATATAGTTGGGGGTAAAACCAGTAGCACTGTGCTTGGTCGCTCTGTAGGCCATAACTGCATATGGGGTCATCAGGTCCCAATCCCAGTGACAGCGTTCTGCAGTAGAGGCCAAGATCTTTTGAAGTGTGGCATTGAAACGCTCAACCTGGCCATCTGACTGTGGTCTGAATGGCGTAGTGTGGGTTTTCTCAATGCCAAATAGACGGCACATTTCTTGAAACACCTCTGATTCAAAATTGCGCCCTTGGTCGCTGTGCAAAGAGTGAGGCATTCCAAAGCGGCACACCCATTCTGTTGCAACAACGCGTGCCACGGTGACAGCCTTTTCGTCTGGAATAGGAAATGCTTCAGCCCATTTTGTGAAATACTCCTGTATTACGAGCACATAGCAGTTTTTGCGTTCCGTCTCATTGAGTGGGCCCATAATGTCCAGTGCAATGCGCTCCATGGGGGCTCCGACCCTGACAGTTCCCATGGGCGCTTGTGGCGTTTTGTGGGGTCTGGCTCTGCATGCACAGTTGGTACAAGTCCGGCACCAGAGAGCCACGTCTTCTCTCATGTGGTACCAGTAATATCTGGTTTGAAGTCTGGCCACAGTCCGTTCAGTACCAAAATGTCCACCTATTGGTCCCTTGTGTATCTGGCACATGACGTTGGGTTGCATTTTGCGTGGCTGGACAATTTGGGGGTAGTACTGTGTGTCGTCCAGACAGTAAAAACGGCGGACCAGAACTCCATCTCGGAAATACAGTCTTTTCCATTGGCTCCAGTATGTTTTGGTGGCTGGACTGCAAGGGGCGACTGTGGTCCAGGGAGGGCGCTCACTGCTGGCCTCTAACCAAGCTTTTATTGGTGCAATGTCTGTATCAGTGGCTTGGGCCTGGCACAACTCTTCTATAGTCCAGCCAGGAAACAGTGTGGTCTCATTTGTATTCGTCACATAAATTGTCTCTTTTTGTTTTAAAGTGTCTGTATTGGTAAAGCTGTCTGCACTTACCCCCACCGGACTCACGGCTGTGGTTGTAGGGCATGTCTCTACCCCCACCGGACTCAGCGACAGGGAGCTGGTGTCGGAGTCCACTTCACACTGAATGGCTTGGTGGTTTGTGATTCTCGGCTGTGAGGAGGGGTCCTGCATTTTACAAGGACAGGACTGGCGGCAGGGCCTGCGGGAGAGACTGTCAGCATTAGTGTGTAAGCGACCTGGGCGATGAATGATTTCAAACTCGTACTCTGCTAGCTTCTCAAGCCACGGGGCTAACTGACCTTCTGGCTCTTTCATTCGGGTTAACCAACGCAGGCTGCTGTGGTCGGTACGTACTTTGAAAGGCTGCCCAAGTAGATACTGCCGAAAATGTGATGTGAAATCAACAATGGCTAGCAGCTCTCATCTTGTAGTGCAATAGTTCTGTTCAGCTTTGGCTAGTTTGCGGCTGCCGTATGCCAACACACGTTCCGCGCCATCCTGCATCTGTGAGAGGACGGCGCCGATGCCTGTGTCACTAGCATCGGTGTCCAAGATCATTTCACCATGGTCCAGCGGGTAGCCTAAGACAGGGGCTGTGGTGAGACGGTGCTTGAGTGTGTTGAAAGCAGCTTGGTGTTCAGCGTGCCACTGGAAATGTGCGTTTTTCCTTGTCAGGTTGTGTAACGGTTCGGCAATGGAGGCAAAGTCTTTCACGAACCTGCGATAGTAGGAGGCGAGGCCAATGAAACGTCAGACCTCTTGGACCGATGTGGGAGTGGGCCAAGCTTGGACTTTGTGGACTTTATTGGGGTCAGTGGCTACACCGTGCTCGGACACAATGTGACCTAGATAAGCCACTTGGCGCCGGAAGAGGCAGCATTTGGCTGGTTTTAGTTTGAGGTTTGCATGTTTAAGTCTCTGGAACACCTGACTCAGCCGCTGCAGCATCCCGGACACATCCTTGGCCAGCACGATGATGTCATCCAAGTAAACGAGACAGGTCTCCCACTGCATGCCGGCGAGGACGCGGTCCATAAGGCGTTGGAATGTCGCTGGCGCATTGCATAACCCAAACGGCATAACGTTCCATTCAAACAGCCCATTTCGGGTGCAAAAGGCGGCTGCACGGCGAGCTCTTGGAGTCAGCTCGACTTGCCAATAACCTGAAGCAAGGTCCAAGGTGCTGAACCATTTGGCGGTGGCAAGGGTGTCTAATGTGTCTTGGATGCGGGGTAGCGGGTACGCGTCAGTGATGGTGCGGTCGTTGAGTGTTCTATAGTCTATACAAAGACGGTAAGTTCCATCCTTTTTACGTACCATAACAATCGGTGAGGCCCAACTGCTGTGGCTGCGGGTGGCGAGGCCGTTCTGGAGGTTCTCACGGATCTGCTGGTCTGCGTGTTGCTGCTTTTCTCCAGCCATGCGATGAGGGGGCTGCTTCACAGGAGCTCCAGGCCGGGTTATGATGTCATGCTGCACAAGACTGGTCCGTCCCAGGTCACCGGGCCCTCTGGAAAACACATTTTCATAGGCACACAACAGGTTAGACAGTTCAAGTTTTTCATTGTCATTAAGCTCGGTGGAACTCTGGGCATAGAGCTCCTGGAGGTGCTCTGGGACTGCAGGGGAGCTAGCTGGGAAGTCTGCCGCTGTGGAGGCATTGGGCGGGGGAAGAGCTTCAGCTGGCTGGAGGAGGCCTGCAATGGCACCTTCTTTAATAGTGACGGCCTTGTTGCCAGGGTTAAAGAGGCGTAGTGGAACAACATTAGTGGGCTGAGCGTTGACTAGGACCCTGGCAATGAGTATTTTGTGCTTCTCAACAAAGCCTTTTGTGGGGCTGAGCACCATGTCTCCGTGAGCTGCTTTGCCACAAGGCACAGTGCCCTTGACTAGGTACTCTTGTCCAGGTTCAACCACGACAGTTCTGGCTACTCTCACAGCATGCGACTTTGGGACAGTCTCTGGGTGAAAGTATGGCACTTCTTCTCCAAACAGAACTACGCGGCACTTACCAAAATCAAGGCGGGCCTCAGCTTAGGTGAGGAATGGGTGGCCTAGCAGTACTTCAGTGCCCGTTATGTCCGCCACGAGGAAGTCCACTTCAACTTGCCAGTTGTTAATACTGACAGGTATTTTGGCCTCACCACACACAAGCACGTCTCCTGGTCCCACCCCGAGCAGAGTCTCGACGATGGATGACTGTAGTGGGGGTCTCATGTCTTGGTGAATGGCATTGTAATGGTGAAGGGGCAGCACGTTCCTCCGCGCTCCACTGTCCAAGACTGCGCACACCTCCAGTTCATATATGCGCATGTGGATGCTCATTTCATGACTCTGGCCTTTAAAGTGGAGCACCGTGGCCTGTGGGCTTCCCTGGGGAGTGCTTGGAATGAAAGTCTTTGCATTTCTTTGAGGGGATGAACACTGGCTCTGTTTGTGACCCCAGCCCTTACAGTTATGGCAGCGAATGTCACCCTTTTTAAAGTTCTTGTGTTGCCCTGGTGTTTTTGCAGACGTGTGTGGGGCAAAGCGATTGGGTGAGGAGCTAGCTGCAGGTGTAGTGGCAGTTACAGTCTCATTCTCGTCTCTTTCTCTGACAACAGCGGCCCGGGGTCTGCGTTCAGTGAGGTTATGGGCCCCTGGCTGCATGACGCTAGTGATTTAGGACGCAGCTCTCTTTGTGGTTTCATGGCGATGGGCTATCTCATAAGCTCTAGCTAGTGTGGCTGGACGTTCTTCTAACAGTTTTTGAATTAGCTCTGCATCGCCCAGGCCATTTGTGAAAACTTCAACAGCTATAGCATCTTGCTCGGCCTCTGGCCAATTTCCATAAGCTACAGCTACTTTTCCATAAATGTCATCTCTGAACACATGAAGGGCCTCACCAACTTTGCGTACTCTTTGCCTCAGTTCCACTGCCACAGCTGCTGAGTGATATGAGGAAGGGCCATATGCAGTTTCGAGTTCCTCCAGCAGGCGGCGGTAGTCCCATTCGGATGAACGAGGGTTTCTGTGGATGATGGCGCCTGCAGCTCCAACAAGGCAGAATTTCAGCTGGATGGCCATTGTCTTTTCTGACCAGTGATTTGCCTCTGCGCAGGTCTCAAATCTGTGCAGGAACTCTCTCCATGGTGTGCTGCCGTCATACTGGCCTGGACGTAGAGTGGGGACTCTTTCTTTGGGGTCATAGTCCTCATCACTGTCTGATGTAAGAGGCTGACGGGGCGCAGAGCGGCTCTTATGTGTACGTGAGTGACAGGAATGACTCAATGGTGAATGCCCCTGTTTATCAGTCTCCTCTGAATTTATATAAGGAGTAAACATGGGGAGCGTACCTGCTTTGGGCTTGGAAATAGCTGGTGTGCTGTGTACAAAGCTTCTCATGTGAGCCGTGGCAAAGGGGTTTGTATCTGCATAATACAGCTTTAATGATGTGTTTGGAGCAGGATTCGGGGGCACGTAAATGTCTACGCCTCCCACGGGGGCGTGGCTTTGATTGTCGGCTCTGAAAAAGGGATCTGTGGGGGCGAATTGAGCGGGGCTGCCGAATGGTGCGAACAAATCCTCTCCATTAACAGGAGCGCCTGCGCAGCTTTCATCACACAAAAATGGGTTATAATGTCCAGACTTCGTCTCAGCCCGACATTCATGAGCCCTCACAGCACCTCGTCTGCACTCCTGATCATTGCTTAGCGACATGAACGGGTTTGAGCAGCTCATTATTTGTGTATGAATATCGGCGGGATAGCAAGCGGCCGCCATGTCTCACTAGCTTAGCTGCTATAACAGTCACTCAGCCCAGCTGCCGCGGTCCTTTTCGTTCGGTACTCACCACCCTCTTAACAGCGTGAGAGTCCCTTCGTGGTCGCCAGTGTTAACCGTTCCTGCTTCTGGTCTCCTAACCGTGGTTGGGGGACGCAGGGGAGCGTTGGGGCTTTATTCACAGACTTATTAGCAACCATTTCTACCTGCTCCGGTCGCCTCGCTCTCTGTCTCTCATCCGCCCAAGATCATACACACCGTTCACTCGTCGGGGCCGTTCCACACACACCGCGGGCGCGCCTCGGTTGCACGCACGCACTCACTCACTCACGTTCACGCACTGAGCTGTCCTATCTAAATACATAAAAGAGACACATCTTACAACAGCGGTCTTCCTTCGCTGGGTATGGGCGGTCTGGTGTACATCAGGTACATGTACCTGCCTTCCCTGACTACATTAGAACATCAGGTATCAACACGGAGAGCCCGCACAACTCAAAATCCACCTCTCTGACCACCGCTCCACTCCTCTCCGCCCACCTCTTCACCGCTCGGGAATCTCGCAAGCTGATTGGCCGAGACGTTTTACCTCGCAAGCTGATTGGCTGAGACGTTTTACCCAGCTTCTCTCCCTGCAGACCGCCCATACCCAGTGAAGGAAGACCGCATTCATTGTTCTTTATCGCTCGTGTTGCTTAGTGGCACTTTTCGCTGTTCTCTTGTGCCTTTTTGTGCAAAATAGTGCTTGTGACGCCCTTGGGGGGGGGGTGACGCTACTTCGCGGTTTTTCACTTTTCGCGGTCGGTTCTGGTCCCCATTAAACGTGATAAGTGAGGGATCACTGTATTCCCCGGCGGCGGACCTCGCCTCTGCATCGCCGTCTGCCAGCTGCTGTCACAGGTGCATTAGGTCTCTGTCTCCCGGGCTCGCCCTTGTGCACGCCTGCCACCTGCCACACTCCTGCATCCTCCTCTGTCTCGTCACCGATCCTGAATGCCTCTTCACTCTGAAAACTCTGGTTTTCTTGACTGCTGGAACTGCTATCATCTGCCATTGTTGTTTTGTTTAGGGATCACACTCGTGACGTCACGCAGCGTCGTCTGCACTACTTCCGGTTTGTTTGGCACTGCCAGCCAGAGGAAAAAGTTTCTCGGCTTATAGCTTGGCCATCGCACAGCCTAAAAATTTCTTTTATGTGTTGAAAAATACAATAGGTAATAAGGAATTAATCTGCTATTCTACTTTTTGCGCCAAAAGGTGGGTTCAGTTCTACTTTAAGGTACATGTCCACCTGGGCGTGCTTTCATACTTCCCATTCATTGTCTATGTAGCACGGCCCGCATGCACTCTGGTAGCATGGCGTCAAGAAACCCAAGCCGTCGCTTGGAGGCGCCCGCTTCTCCTCCTCCTAAAATCCCCGCTCAGATCCATAATACCAAGTAAGGAGCAGACCCGTGGAGCCGATCGCTTTTGAGTTCTGCTTGAAGACCAGCCAAAGATTCAAAGGTACCTCACAGTGGCCTCGTGCAGCAGGGCAATGCAGAGACTATTTGAGGGGCAGGGGCTCCAATTTGAAAAAAGGCAAACATGGAGCAAGATTTTTTTTTTTTTTATCCATCCATCCATCCATCTTCTACCGCTTTTCCGGAGGTCCGGGTCGCGGAGGCAGCAGTTCAAGCAGAGAAGCCCAGACTTCCCTCTCCCCAGCCACCTGCTCCAGCTCTTCAGAGGGGATACCAAGGCGTTCCCAGACTAGCTGGGAGACATAGTCTCTCCACCGAGTCCTGGGTCTGCCCCGGGGTCTCCTCCCAGTGGGACGTGCCTGAAACACCTCAAGTGGGAGGCGTCCAGGAGGCATCCTAATCAGATGCCCATACCACCTCAACTGACTCCTTTCAATGTGGAGGAGCAGCGGTTCTACTCTGAGCCTCTCCCGGATGACTGAGCTCCTCACCCTATCTCTGAGGGTGAGTCCAGCAATCCTACGGAGAAAGCTCATTTCAGCCGCTTGTATCCGCGATCTCGTTCTTTCGGTCATTACCCAAAGCTCGTGACCATAGGTGAGAGTAGGAACGTAGATTGACTGGTAAATCGACAGCTTTGCCTTAGAACTAAGCTCCCTCTTCACCACAACAGACCGGTACAACATCCGCATCACTGCAGATGCTGCTCCAATCCGTCTGTCGATCTCTCGCTCCATTTTCCCCTCACTCGTGAACAAGACCCCAAGATACTTAAACTCCTCCACTTGGGGCAGGAGCCTGTCCCCAACCCGGAGAGGACAATCCACCTTTTTCCGGCTGAGGACCATGGACTCGGACTTGGAGGTGCTGATTCTCATCCCAGCCGCTTCACACTCAGCGGCAAAACCGTCCCAGCAAGAGCTGTAGGTCATTGCTGGATGAAGCCAACAGGACAACATCATCTGCAAACAACAGAGATGAGATCCTGTGGTCACCAAGCATGACACCCTCCATTCCCTGGCTGCGCCTAGAAATCCTGTCCATAAAAATTATGAACAGGACCGGTGACAAAGGGCAGCCCTGGCGGAGTCCAACTCTCACTGGGAATGACTCCGACCGAGTGTTGGCAATGCGAACTAAACTCTCACAACGGTCGTACAGAGACCGAATAGCTCGTAACAACAAGCCCGATACCCCATACTCCCGAAGCACCCCCCACAAAAATCCACGAGGGACGCGGTCAAATGCCTTCTCCAAGTCCACAAAACACATGTAAACTGGTTGGGCAAACTCCCACGAACCCTCAAGAATTCTCGAGAGGGTAAAGAGCTGGTCCGATGTGCCACGGCCAGGACGAAAACCACATTGCTCCTCCTGAATCCGAGGTTCGACCAACGGCCGGACTCTCCTCTCCAATACCTTGGCATAGACCTTCCCAGGGAGGCTGAGGAGTGTGATCCCTCTAAAGTTGGAGCACACCCTCCCGGTCCCCTTTTTTGAAGAGAGGAACCACCACCCCGGTTTGCCATGCCAAAGGCACTGCCCCCGACCTCCACGCAATGTTGCAGAGGCGTGTCAACCATGACAACCCAACAACATCCAGGGCCTTGAGGTACTCGGGGCGAATCTCGTCCACCCCCGGGGCCCGGCCACCAAGGAGATTTTTAACCACCTTGGCGACCTCAGCCCCTGTGATAGGCGAGTCATCCCCCTCGTCCCCAAACCCTGCTTCCTCTGTGGAAGGCGTATCAGTGGGATTGAGGAGATCCTCGAAGTATTCCTTCCACCGCCCGACGATATCCCCAGTTGAAGTCAACAGTGTCCCATCCGCACCATACACAGTGTGGACGGGGAGCTGCTTTCCCCTCCTGAGCCGCCGAACAGTTTGCCAGAATCTCTTTGAAGCCGACCGAAAGTCTTGTTCCATGGCCTCACGAACTCCTCCCATACCCGGGTTTTTGCTTCAGCAACCACCCGAGCTGCACTCCGCTTGGCCTGCCGGTACACCTCAGCTGCTTCGGGAGTCCCACAAGCCAACCAAGCTTGATAGGACTCCTTCTTCAGCTTAATGGCCCCCCCTCACCACTGGTGTCCACCACTTGGTTCGGGGGTTGCCACCACGAGATGCACCGACCACCTTGCGGCCGCAGCTCTGGGCTGCCGCTTCAACAACAGAGGTGGAGAACATGGCCCATTCAGACTCCATGTCTCCAGACTCCCTCGGAATGTGGTTGAAGTTCTTCCGGAGGTGGGAGTTGAAGACCTCCCGGACAGGGGCCTCAGCCAGACGCTCCCAGCACACCCTCACTATACGTTTGGGTCTACCAGGTCTGAATGGCTTCCTCCCCTGCCATCGGATCCAACTCACCACCAGGTGGCGATCAGTTGACAGCTCTGCACCTCTCTTTACTCGGGTGTCCAAGACATACGGTCGCAGGTCTGATGATACGATAACAAAATCGATCATCGACCTGCGGCCTAGGGTGTCCTGGTGCCAGGTGCACATATGGACACCCTTATGCTTGAACATGGTGTTCGTTATAGACAGACTGTGGTTAGCACAGAAGTCCAATAACTGAACACCACTCGGGTTCAGATCGGGCAGGCCGTTCCTCCCAATCACCCCCCCTCCAGGTTTCACTGTCGTTGCCCACGTGCGCATTGAAGTCCCCCAGTAGGACAATGGAGTCTCCAGGAGGAGCACCCTCCAGCACCCCAGTCACAGACTCCAAAAAGGGTGGGTACTCTGAAACATCATTTGGTGCATAGGCACAAATGATGGTCAGGACCCGTTTCCCAACCCGAAGGCGCAGGAAGCAACCCTTTCGTCCACCGGGGAAAACTCCAATATAGAGGCAGCAAGGTGGGGCGATACAAGAATACCTACCCCTGCTCGTCGCCTCTCGCCCGGGGCAACTCCAGAAAAGGCCAAGCTCCAGCCCCTCTCCAGGAGACTGGTTCCGGAACCGGAGCTGTGTGTTGAGGTGAGGCCAACTATATCTAGCCGGTATCGCTCAATCTCGTACACCAGCTCAGGCTCCTTCCCCACCAGAGAGGTGACATTCCACGTACCAAAAGCCAGTTTAGAAAGCTTGGGATCAGTCCGCCAAGGTCTCCGCCTTTGACTGCCACCTAATCCACATAGCACCGGACTTCCATGATCCCTCCTGCAGGTGGTGAACCTACTGGAGGGCGGACCCATGTAACTCCTTCGGGCTGAGCCCGGCCGGGTCCCATGGGTGGAAACCCGGCCACCAGACGCTAGCCTTCGAGCCCCTCCCCCAGGCCTGGCTCCAGGGTGGGGCCCCGGTAACCCCATACCGGGCGGGGTACACTGAATCCTTGATATACAATTTATCATGAGAGTCTGTTGGATCGTTCTTCGTCTGGCCCTTCACCCAGGACCAGTTTGTCTTGGGAGACCCTATCAGAGGCAAATTGCCCCGGACAACATAGCTCCTGGGATCACTGGGGCACGCAAACCCCCCCCACCACGATAAGGTGACGATCCATGAGGGGGTGTTTTTTTTTAGATTTTCAAAATTGTAATTTAACAGTTTCAGCATCCCAACATTACTGTGCAGTCATGACCAAAAAGTTTGGTTTTCCCAACTTTGTAATGAGTTTAATTTTTATGATGATCAAATTATTTCAATTTTATCTACTCTAGGCAAAATGAGGCACAGGAGAGAGCAAAAGCAAAAATCATGAATCATATTTGAATATCACAGAAGAAAAACAGAAAGAAAACTAGAAGAAAGTAAAAAAAAAAAAGTGGTAAATTTGTCAGCAAAAAAAATAAATATGTAAAAAAAATAAAGTTATACTTAGGAAGAAAGTTGGGGGGGAAAGATTGCACATTTACATTTTTATTTATCTGTTTTTTATTTTTGAGGAAAAAGAAAAATTGCAAGAAAAAGTCCTAAATTAGCAGTTATCATCCTAAGCAGCAGACAGAGCAGCCTGTCCAGTCATGTGCTGGACTTAGCCACACATTTTAAATGCTGATCTCTAAACCTTTATTTAACAGCTGGTTTTATGTCCAGCTGTTAGAATGGAATGATGAACTTCCCTCGTTCCTGGTGGCTGCAGCTCCACTCTGCAGAACCACCAGGAAACCGCCTCACTCGCTAAAGGTCATGAGCAAAACCCACAAAAAACTTCTGATTCAAAGATGATCACATATATGAACACCAGTGATAAAATCAAATCAGAGAAATAAAACTTTAGACTGTGAGCGCTCTCTCAAATGGAAAAAAAATAAGTTAGTTATGCAGTTTTCAAGCAGATGTTTTAGACAACAGTCTTTAAACTCTTTCTTGTTTTGGTGAAAATGTCATGTTGCCTCTGGATGAAGGAATATCAGCCGTTCAGTCTCTCTCAAAAAAGTGGGAGCAGTCTGAACTTTTTTCAGTCCAAGCAGGAATAATAACAGACTCAGCTCTAGTCTCTTACATTTACATAAAGAAAGAATGAAGCAAAATTACTGTAAAACATCAACACAGTAAATTATAAAAGTGACCTACCTGCTGTCAGGGGAAGTGAGGGGGAACCAGCAGCACAGTAATGCTGCATTCACTTCCACTCACAAATCTGACTGTTCCTAAATATTCATTAACACCAAAGGCTTAGTGTGGGGCTTTGGGGGGAAACAGTAACTTATTATGGGGGAACAAACCCAGAATGACCCTCCATGGTGCCGACTCTCTAATTATACTGAATGAATATTGAAAATTTAAATGGCCAATCAAAACGGCACTTTGGACACTTTGGCAAAGGGAAGGGGCTCAAGCCCCTAAAGCTGCCCCTCTGCACGTGCATGTCGTGCAGCAGTCAGAGGAGGTCCACGCCACTGTCCAGACTGCAAATGAATTGTGCGTGCACCCCCCTCTGACAGTCCCGCCCTGTTTTACAAGAAGACGTTTATTGGAGATGATACACAATACTGCCTGTACTGTCCCAAACCAGGATAAAGGGGGAAGGTTGGACGTAGAGCTAGCAATTCCACCCCACATAGCAGTCTTTTGATTAAATTTGATATTCTAACATTTAACAATGCAAGACAAAAGTGATCTATGTAATGTGGGTCTAGACAAAGCATTAAAGTCATGAAGTTATTTTGAGAAGTGATGGCCTATTTAAATGACAGAATTAAAACAAGCAAACCAAGAATCAACAGTTAGTTTGAAGTTCTTGTGGTGGGCACAATACGCATGGCACTCCACCCAGGACAACGGGGTTGGTGGGGGAGAAGATAGTTAGGGATGCTAATGGAGAAAGGTGAGAGGAGCTAAACAGACAAAGATGTGCCTTTCGCCCCCCCCGCCACGCCAGGTTCACACCTGAGGATGAAGGGGTACGAATGTATGGTAGCAAGACCTGCTCTGTGACATGTGTGCCAATGTCATGTTAATGTGTGTACATGTCTTTCATGTCTGAATGCTAATGTGTTTACCCTGTGTGCTGGAGGTGGGAATAGAAATGTCTCTCTCTCTCTGGTAGTCCATCGAATTCGATGATGACCATCTTCTTTATTTGTGAGTCTGCTGGTGTTTGAATTGTCCGATCCTGGATCTGCAGATTCGGTTACAGACCGGGCATGTGAAGGAGGTGCTGGGGGGAGCAGGGGGGACTTGGCGAGCATGCCTCTTTGCACGCTTTACTGTCCGGTGTTGTGTGCGCTGTTCCTCCATATAATCCACTCCCTGTGAGGAGTGGGAGTGCCAGATGTCTCGGCAGGAAGCGAGTTCCTCCAGCGAAGAGGGGTTGATCCGACATCTCTTCAGGATGGACTTCATTTGGTTTTTGAAACGCTTCTTCTGCCCACCAGCGCTGCGTTGGCCTCGGTGTAACTGACCATACAGGATTCTGCGTGGGAGTCTGTGGCTGGGCATCCGGATGACATGCCCCAACCACCTGAGTTGATGCTGGGCCATGATGAACTCCACGCTGCAACTGCCAGCTCTCTCCAGCACTTCTGTGTGCGGCACTCTGTCCTTCCAAGTGATGCCAAGGATCTTCTGGAGACATCTTACATGGAAAGTCTCCAGGCTTCTCAGATGGCGGCTGTAAATAGTCCATGCCTCACATCCATACAGTAAGGTGGTGATACATACAGCTCTGTAGACCAGCACTTTGGTGTGGAGTTTGAGGTTACTGTTCTGAAAAACCCTTCTCCTTAGATGACCAAAAGATGCTGATGCTTGCTTGAGGCGGTTCTGGATCTCGTCATCCATTGAGCAGGTGTCAGACATTATGCTCCCCAGGTATTTGAATGTGGGCACTGTGAGCAACTGTTGCCCTGCTGCTGTGAGGGTTATTGGGTTTTGTGGGGGGTCAGTACTGGACTGACAGAGTACCTCTGTCTTCTGGGTGTTGATTGTCAGTCCCATTCTGGTGTATGCAGTTACAGCTGCCGAGAGGATGATTTGTAGAGCGTCTGGTGTATGAGCAACTAGGGCACAGTCATCGGCATATTGTAGCTCAATGATGGTCTCTGATGTCAGCTTGGAAGTTGCCTGTAGCCTCCTGATGTTGAACAGGTTACCATCAAGCCTGAAGTCAATGGTAACTCCAGCTTGCTTCTCCACCATCCTACGAAGCAGAGTTGTTACACAGACAAGGAAGATGTTGAAGAGAACTGGGGCCAGCCTTGCCTCACTCCGGTTTGCACTCCAAAAGGTTCTGAGCTGTGCCTTCCCACTACCACTTGGGCCATCATCCCAGAATGGAACTGCGCAAGGATGGTGAGAAACTTGGGTGGATACCCAAATCTCTTCAGGACTTGCCACAGTAGTTCCCTGCTCACTGTGTCAAATGCCTTTGACAAGTCGACAAAGGCAATGAACAGGTCCTTATGGTGCTCCCGACATTTCTCTTGGAGCTGACGCGTCACAAAGATCATGTCAACTGTGCCCCTGTCCTTCCAAAAACCACACTGTGACTCTGGGGTGACCCGCTCTGATATTGCAGAGATGAGTCTGCGAAGCATGACCTTGGCAAGGACCTCTCCAGCAATGGCCAACAGACAGATACCCCTACTATTGGAGCAGATGGATTTGTCTCCTTTATTCTTGCAAATGGTCACAATGTTGCCGTCTTTCCACTGTTGTGGGACACACTCTCGTCTCCACACCTCTAAGATATAGAGATACAGTGTCCGAGTGCAGAGGTAGCCTCCTTCCTTGAGAAGTTCAGCTGGGATGCCGTCAGGTCCAGGAGATTTATTGTTTTTCAGGGTTTTTACTGCATTCAGGATTTCTTTGAAGGTTGGGGGGAGGTCGAGATCTGGCAAGGTAGGATGTTCAGGGAGCTCTGCAAGGACAGTTGGGTCCACTGAGGTGGGCTGGTTAAGCATGGTGTTAAAATGCTCAGCCCACCTCTCCACTATCATGGCCTGATCCTTGATTAAAGAAGATCCATCAGCAGATCTAACAGATGCCAGGAAGCAGTTTCTGGGTCCATAGATGGTTTTGACTGCATCATAGAAACTGTGCATATCATTTCTATCAGCATGAGTCTGGATTTCATTGGCCTTTGAGATCCACCACTCATCTTGCAGTTTCCTGAGAGTTGTTTGGACCTCAGAATGAAGGGCTTGCCATTGCTTCTTATGGAGTTGGGATTATGGGTTGTTCAAGGTGGCTCTGTGTGCCCTGTGCATTCTGTCCAGGAGGGTGGAAATCTCTCCAGCATTCTGGTCAAACCAGTCCTGATGTTTCTTGGTTTTGAAACGGATGGCTTGGGCTGCAGTGTCAAAGAAGATGGTGGATAGAGTGGTCCACTTCTCATCCATCCCAGACTCTGAGATGAGCAGTTGTTCAATACCTGCCAGCCTCTCAGCTAGGGAGCGATGGAAATTGTCACAGATGATGCTGCTAGAGAGTCTGGCACAGTGGAGTGTTTTCCTCTTTGGGCCACCGTGGCGAGCTAGGGGCCGAACATGCATTCTGACCTTTGTCAGAATCATGCGGTGATCGGTCCAGCAGTCTGCCCCTCGCATAGCTCTTGTGATGAGCACGTCCTTGAGGTCAGCCCTCCTCACGATCACATAGTTGATCAGGTGCCAATGTTTGGACCTGGGATGCATCCAGGATGCCTTATATTTGTTCTTTTGCTGGAAGATTGTATTAGTGATGGTAAGATCATGTTCCGCACAGAGACTAAGAAGTCTCATGCCATTGGGGTCGACTTTTCCAATGCCATGGGCACCGATCATACCATTCCAGTTTTGCAAGTTCTTTCCGACTCTTGCATTGAAATCACCAAGCAGCATGATTTTGTCACCCTTCGGGATGTGACTGAGAATATCATCGAGTGCCTGGTAGAAGCGGTCCTTCTCGTCAGCGTTCGATGGCAGAGTTGGTGCATAGGCACTTACCAAAGTGACATACCTACATTTTGCAAGGGGGATGCGAAGAGTTATGAGCCTTTCACTGACACCCACTGGTGATTCTGTGAGCTTGTGCAGGAGGCTGTTCTTGATTGCAAAACCAACTCCATGAAGGAGCTGTCCACCAATGGGGTATCCTTTCCAAAAGAATGTATAACCCTCTCCTACTTCATTGAGTGAGCCTTCCTCGAGGAGTCGGGTCTCACTGAGTGCTGCCACATCCAAATTGTAGCGCTTCAGCTCACTGGCAACAAGTGCTGTTCTGCGCTGTGGTCTTTCCGGACTAGCATCCAGGAGTGTCCTTATGTTCCATGCTGCAATTCTAAATGGTATTGTTTTGTTTTTCGACCGTATAGTGGAATGTCCCAACAGGTGCGGTTTCCTATCCGGGTGCTATGCTGAGTGGGCAATGTTTAGACCACCTTTTCTAGGCCTTTCCCCAGTTGGGGTGAGCAGTGCGGTCCCTAAATAGGGCTGCTCAGATGCACAGGGGTCTGCTGGAAGCAGCTGCCACTCAATCCCAACTGCTAACAACCGTTGCCCTGTGCCGCTGACGTGCAGAGTTCCAGCTAGGAGCTTCCAGCTCATTCAAACCTGCCCCCGTTACTGGATGCTCCATCGCCGCCAGACTTTAGAGGTCGGAGACTCAGGTAAAGAAGATACCTGCGCAGTGATGGTTTTTAGAGTGGCATAGGGGGTGCGCTTTTCCCGATGCCACTACCTTGATTGTAGAGAAGATGGTTCCAGTGGCAAGGGAGACCCTAGACGACCGGCATCTTCTCACAACTGCAGGAGGCTGCCAGAATCCAGGATTTTGGGAAACCGCCTCAAAGCGTGCCACCACCAACTTGCTTTTTTGTCAGGGTGTGCTCCCTTAGCCTTCGTCCGCTTTTACAGCCATTATGGTGTTTATCATTACTACCAGCTTCTGCCTGCTCTACCGTTGAGGTCTTCATCTTCGTCTTCGGGATCACTCTTAGTCTGGCCTCTACCCTTCGACCTGTTCGGCTTGGGTGACCCTGCCAGGAGTACAAGACTCCGGCCGACATAGCTCTAGGGGTCATGGAGACGCTCAAAGTGCCCCACCACGATAAGGTGGTGATCCCATCGGAGCACAGCCAGAGGTGGGAATAGAAGTGTATAAAAGAGTTTGCTCAGGAACTCAGAGGGGGAGTTTCTGTGTTTTATATTGAAAGAAGAATAAAGTTTGTGTGTTGTTCAGCTCGCTGCCTCGTCTGCTTTCATCTTCCACATTGGTGACCCTAAGACGTGCAATGGAGAACAAGCCGAGCACCGCCCCAGAGACAACCCAGAAGGAGAACAGCAGCGCGGCATGCGCTGTCACAGTCAAGTTCCCAGACTTCTGGCTTCGCAAGCTGACCACTTGATTTCTACATGTGGAAGCCCAATTTGCACTCCGCGGGATTATAATGGACAACACCAAATAGTATCATGTGGTCACTGCACTGGAGTGCGTGCCACGCAGCAAATGACAAGCCTGCTCCAGGAACCGCTGGCCCCGGGGAAATATGATGCGCTCAAGCAGATGCTGATTCAGCGGTATACCCTGTTGGACAGTGAGAGAGCAGAAAGACTCCTAATGCACTCAGAGTTAAGTGAAAGATCAGCTGTGGAGCTGATGGAGAGCATATTAGCATCAATGGGGAAGAACGATGAATCCTTCCTGTTCACCCACCTCTTCCTCAGGAACCTACCGACTACTTCAAGGGAGATCCTGGCTAACTCACCGCTGCTGGTAACCAAGAACTACCACGCTCTGGCACAGGAAGTGGACCGCATCATCCTAGCAACCAGAACTCTCGGCGTGCATGCAACCGGCAACACCGGCATTACCGGCATCCGGGAAGGACTTCAGCAAGGTCAAGGAGCCATTGGTGGTGGCTGGGATAAACGGCAAGAGACGCAGGAACAGGATGCTCTGTTTCGATCACCGCCACTTTGGCTCGGATGCCCAATACTGTCTGCCACCGTGCCAATTCAAGAAGCCAGGAAAATGGCACAGCCAGCAGTCAGTAGCAGCTGTGACTGCTAGCGACAGGCACAAGCTGCTTTTCATCACAGACATACGTTTGGGGAGACGTTTCTTAGTGGACTCCGGCTCCCAGAAGAGCCTCATTCTGCCGGATAGCGCAGATAGATCGTCAGGAGGCAACAGTCGTAAGCTCATGGCCGCCAACGGATCCAACATCAGGACGTTTGGCGAACAGACATTGCCGGTGTGCTTACATGGACGCAATTACCAATGGGACTTTGTGGTGGGGGCATGTTCTGTCCCCATTTTAGGCACAGATTTTTTATGTGCTTATGGGCTTTTAGTGTTTATTAAGTTTTTTTGTTTTTTTTTTGCTTTTCTGATCTGTATGCTCCTTTTATGTGCTGCTGGAAATTTTAAATTTCCCAGAGGGAGTCATCCCAAAGGGATTAATAAAGTTAAGTCTAAGTCTAAGTCTAAGTCTGAGTTGCTAGTCGATGTCGCCAACAGATGTTTAGTGGATGCTGTCTCTTTTTCCTCCTTGTCCTGCACAGCTCAGGGAGTTGGGCCAACAACACAGGTTAATGTTATAGCTCCAGGGGCTAAGTACCAGCATTTACTTTCACAGTTCCCAGCACTCACGGTTCCGACGTTTTCTGCTACGGTAACCAAACACGGGGTTGAACATTTCATAACCACAAAAGGTCCACCAATGTTTGCGCAAACTCGGCGCCTGGATGCAGTTAAACTAGCCAGCATGGGCGAGGAGTTTACCAACTTAGAGCAGCTGGGCATCGTTAGGCGCTCCAACAGCCCATGGGCATCCCCACTACAAATGGTGCCTAAGGCCGATGGGTCGTAGCAACCGTGCTGCAATTTCTGGTGCTTGAACAACGCCACGGAACACGATCGGTATCCCATCCTGCACATCCAGGATTTTTCCATGCACCTGGCTGGGACGGGTGTTTTTCGAAAGTGGATTTGGTCCGCTGTTACCACCAGGCCCCAGTGTGCGTGAAGGACGTTCCCAAAACAGCGGTAATAACTCCTTTTGGCCTTTTTGAGTTTTTATGCATGCCATTCGGGTTAAAGGGTGTGGCGCAAACCTTCCAAAAAATGATGGACGCGGTGCTCCGTGACCTGCCTTTATTTTTTCGTTTGCTTAGATGACATTCTGGTGGCTAGCGCATCTGAGGAGGAGCACCTCACCCATCTCAAACTAATTTTCCAGAGGTTGGAAGTGCACGGGCTTATCATTAACTCGGCAAAGTGCCAGTTCGGTGTGCCAGTGATTGATTTTTTGGGTCACCGCATTTCGCCAGAGGGTGCAATTCCACTGCCTGATAAGGTGTGTGCTGTGTCATTTTCTGTGTCCGCAGACCGTGAAGGCCCTGCAGGAATTTTTGGGCATGGTCAATATTTACAACCGTTTCCTTCCCCGAGCAGCCCAGCTGCTGCAGCCATTGTACACCGCGCTCAAAAAAAGAAGCCCGCGGAAAACATCGACTAGACCCCCGAGCGAGTCCAGACTTTCACAAATGCCAAAACAGCGTTCACTAAGGCCGCTTTGCTAACCCACCCTGCCCAGTCAGCGCGGATAACACTCACCATTGATGCATCTGACATTGCCATGGGGGCAGTGGTGGAGCAGTACATTTCAGGTGCGTGGCAGCCGCTCACATTTTTCAGCCGTACTTTGTGCAACAACGAATGCAAATACAGTACGTTTGACAGAGAGTTGGTGGCCCTCCACCTGGCGATGCGCCACTTCCAGCTTTGGCTGGAAGGATGCGAGTTCACCGCGCTCGCTGATCATAAGCCGCTAACATATGCAATGTCCAAAGTCTCAGAACGACATTTGGCCGTGATCTCGGAATTTACAACCGACATCCAGCACATAGCCGGTAAGCTTAATGTTGTGGTCGACTGCCTGTCACGTGCGTTAGGCTCCCCGCTCTACATGGGAATAGATTTCCCTGCCATGGCCGCGGAGCAAACGGCAGACGCGGACATTTGCACGCTCCGGTCTGCACCTACTGGGTCAAAACTGGAGAGCAGGGCGGTGCAAGAAGGGTGCCCCCCCTTGCTCTGCAATGTCTCCACCAGTCACCCACGCCTGGTGGTTCCAAG
The DNA here is from genome assembly GCA_020510985.1 of Pholidichthys leucotaenia. Classification (NCBI taxonomy): domain Eukaryota; kingdom Metazoa; phylum Chordata; class Actinopteri; order Cichliformes; family Pholidichthyidae; genus Pholidichthys; species Pholidichthys leucotaenia. Next base: position 24,203,137 of record CM035848.1, on the reverse strand, counting down.
CTCTTGGCGCCGCCACATTTTTGAGTCAGTCCACTCCCTTTCACACCCCAGCATGCACGCCTCAGTTAAACTGGAGGGGGCGAAATTTGTCTGGCCGCACTTATGCAAGGACGTGAAAGAGTGGGCTGCAGCGTGTGTTGCGTGCCAGCAGGCCAACGTGCACAAGCACACCAAAGCCCCCCTCGAGCCGTTCCAAATTCCGGCCAGGAAGTTTGATCACGTCAACGTAGATTTGGTGGGCCCCCTCCCTCTGTCACAAGGTTTCACACACCTTTTGACAATCGTGGACCACACCACGCATTGGCCTGAAGTGGTCCCACTGGCTTCCACCACATCCGTGGAAGTGGCTTTTTTGTCGGCTTGGGTTGCACGGTTCGGATCCCTGTTGGACATCACTTCCAACAGGGGCCCACAATTCGTTTCGGAACTCTGGTCCGTGATGGCCCAGAGCCTGGGGGTCAAAATCCACTGCACCGCCATGTACAACCCCCAAGCTAATGGGTTATGTGAAAGTTTTCATAGATCACTTAAAGCAGCGCTCAGAGCTTCAGTCACGGATGCAAATTGGGTCGACCGCCTGCCCTGGGTCCTGTTAGGGTTGTGCTCTGCGCCTAAGGAGGATCTGGCGGCTTCCCCGGCAGAACTTGTTTTTTCTCAGCCGCTATGGATCCCTGGGGAATTTTTACCAGAAAACCCTGCACCCAGGACCGACCTGCCCGCCCAATTTTTTCACGGTGCAGGGCCAGCCAATGTGCCGAGCTCAGCACACCATTGTTTTCCCCACACCTTCATCCCAAAGAGCTTACACAGCACCAAGTTCATTTTTGTTAGGCACGACACACACAGAACCCCACTGGACCCACCGTATGACGGACCATTCAGAGTGATGGAAACCAGGGCAAAGCATTTTGTGTTAGACTTTGGGGGGCGTAAGGAAACTGACTGCATTGACAGGCTTAAGTCCGCATATGTGTTGGCAGACGAACAGGTGGTGTTGGCTCAACCTCCCCGGCGTGGACACCCACCTACAGTGGCTCTGCAAGTTGATGTTCCCCCTGCAGAGAACTGTTGGCAGCAGACTAGGTCTTTCCCCTCCCCACGCTCTCTCCCTCTTCAGGACTGCGCGCCGGAGGCCAAGTTTGTCTCCTGCCCACCTCAACAGCAAGACGCTTCAGCCAGTCTGGTGACTCCACGTTACAGCCATTACGGGTGCCAGCTCAGGCCCAAGGCACCGGAGGGTTAGAGCCCCTTCTGGGTGTTCGGGGGGGGGGGGGGTGCTGTGTAGTGGACACAATACACATGGCACTCTACCCAGGACAACATGGTTGGTGGGGGAGAAGATAGTTAGGGATGCTAATGGAGAAAGGTGAGAGGAGCTAAATAAACAAAGATGTGCCCCCCCCCCCTGCTGCGCCAGGTTCACACCTGAGGATGCAGGGGTGCGAATATATGGTAGCAAGACCTGCTCTGTGTGTGTGTGTCAGTGTCATGTTAATGTGTGTACATGTCTTTCATGTCTGTATGTTGATGTGTTTACCCTGTGTTGCGGAGGTGGGAATAGAAGAATTCGCTCAGGCACTCAGAAGGGGAGTTTCTGTGTTTTAGGTTGGAAGAGGAATAAAGTTTGTGTGTTGATCAGCGCGCTGCCTTGTCTGCTTTCATCTTCCACATTCTAAACATATTTAGGGTGTTTTTTATTCATTTTTTGTCTCTCCCATGACATTATTTTTCTCTCCTACAGCGTCCATTGCAATTGCAAATGAATAATTATGCAAATTAGGCAATGATGTCATTTAGCGACTTCTAGCAACTTCTAGGACAGCCAATAGTCCTTACTGAGGAGTTGGCAACACTGAATGCATCTTTCCCCATAGACCACCATTAATTTCACGGAGTGTCTGCTTAATAATCCTGGGTAAGTTAATGAATGGCCGTTGTTAGGCCATTTTACCACTTAAATTAACATGTGGATTCTGAAGTCTACGATCTTGTTTTATTTTGTTAGCTTTTGTTCTTCTTTGTGTGCAGTAAAAGTTCATAAACTTGCTACTTGTCATTAACCTGTGCTAGCTCAACTAGATAGCCGGGTCAGCCCTTATTTCAAAAATGTGTTGTACAGTTATTGGGTGAAGGCTCAGTTTCTGAGAGACATTAGAGATTGGTAGTAGCTGTAGAAGAGCTCGGAATGACGAGGCGATGTGACTTATAAACCAAAGTTTATTATCAGCTTTGCTCCTCTAACAAGTCTCATCTAGTGCAGCAGCAGAAGAAGTAAGAGGGCGAACACATTCGGCTCTGTGTACTTATACTCACACACAACAAAAGACATGCATACAAAGCTGACATCCCCCATTAACTTAATTATCCCCCTTTGTCTCCGTACCCCTCCACCTGGCCCTGGGAGGTCAGGGCGACCTATCTGGTCTCCACCGCAGTGCCTCGGATGCTCTTTGATCTTCACTGGTGGTTGAGACCCTTTGTCCTGTTCTGAGGTGTGAAGTCGCTTTACATATGTAATCACCAAACATTCTCACATGCTTATACATATGTAGGTTATGGGATATATGATTAATATAGACCACAGTAGCACTACATGATGGGACAAGACTAAAACCTGTGACAGAGCAGATGTGACTTACTGTCTTCTACATAGTATTGTCGTAGCATGAGCAGCATAACAGGACTATGGTGGTGGATTAAAAAGATGGCTTACAAAAATGAAATTGTTCTACTTTTTTATAGAGGAAAACATGAAATCATGAGAGACTGACATGTTTACCAGCAAACCTGCTTACAAGGAGGAAACCTGCCCTACAAGGAGGAAACGTGGAACAATGTAGGAAATGACCAAATGCAGTTCTTTACATCCACCAAAGTCTTCATCATCAGTGTCAACCCTGATAATGGCAATGTTATTTTTAACATCCATAAATTAGCACTGTTAATATTTTAGGATTCTGCTGTGTCTATACTTATTATACTTATACTTCTTTGAACAAACTGTTGTGAGAAACACGATAAGAAAGGTTCTCAGGATGAAGACTAGTTTAATTATTTTGTGAAGTGTGTCAAATAAGAGGCAGATTCATGGACAGACGGTTTATTACAAACTTCACATCTCACAAGCACAGAACAGAATGAATGATTTCAACAAGCTCTCCTCTCTTCACTGAACTCTCTCCTCACACGTTTCATGGCATTACTCATCACACAGCATGACATTTACATTACACTGCATTCAACCCCCTATGTCCCTGACTCCTTCCTGCTATCTCGCCAGGAACTCCCTGGGCATTGTTCTCCCATGTTTATTCACTGTCTCTTCCTGAGATGCTGCATAACCTGACTTCCTATACCGCCCCCCCCCCCCCAGCATCTTAGATAGAACATCAGTCCACACGCTCTGTTGGCTTCAGTCTCCTCCCATATCTGCTGTAACTGGGGTTTACTGCCTCCGTGGCGCTGCTGTGGCGGTGGGGGCTGCTGGGAGTGTGTCTGACTGCGGGTGGGCCATGGCGAGGGGGGGGGGGGGACTTTGCTCTGTCCGTGTGGCTGCTCTGGTGGATTGCTTCCCTGGGGAGCTCTCCGTGGGGGTCTTCCACGCTGAGGGGCCCTAGCCAACAGCACTTGCTCGTCCGCTGCTACCAAGGCGGGTTTGAGTCTGTCTATGCCAATTTTCTCCCACCGACCTCCCAAGTCTAGCAAAAAATGTTTGTCCTCTGTTTCCAACACTCTGAACGGGCCATCATAGGGTGGGCGCAATGGCGGGTGGTGGGCGTCATGTCTGACGAACACGAACTCCGCATTCTTCAAAGTTTTAGGCACGAAAGCACGCAGAAAACAGTGGTGGGTCGGGCCCGGCAGCGTGCCTGTGTTTGCGCTCTGCTGCAAAAGCTGAGATGGGGAGCTGTCCGGCACGGGATTATCTGGCAGAAATTCCCCAGGCAGCCGTAGGGGCTGCGCAAAAACAAGCTCTACCGAGGAAGCTTCCAAATCCTCTTTTGGCGTGGAGCGCAACCCCAATAAAACCCACGGCAACCTGTCTACCCAATTTGCATCCGTCAGTGAAGCCCTGAGTGCTGCTTTCAGTGATCTATGAAAACGCTCACATAACCCATTGGCCTGTGGGTTGCACGCGGTTGTGCGATGAATTGCAACACCCAGGCTGCGGGCCATCGCGGACCAGAGGTCGGAAACAAACTGAGGGCCCCCGTCGGACGTAATGTCCAATGGGACTCCAAAACGCGCCACCCATGCTGTTAAAAAAGCGCGTGCCACGTCCGCAGAGGTGGTTGCCGCCAGCGGGACTGCTTCTTGCCAGCGCGTGGTGCGGTCTACCACTGTCAGGAGGTGCGTGCACCACTGTGATGGCGGGAAGGGGCCCACGAGGTCCATGTGAACAGGGTCAAACCTCTTAGCCGGTACCCGAAACGGCTCCAAGGGAGCCTTTGTGTGTCTGTGTACCTTGGCTCGTTGGCACGCCACGCAGGCCGCAGCCCACTCTTTTACTTGTTTGTGTGGGCTCAGCCACACAAACTTCTCTCCCACCATCTTGACCGACGCGCGCACTCCTGGGTGCGCCAGAGTGTGAACCGACTCAGACACGCAGCGGCGCCACGCGACCGGGACCACCGGACGCGGGCGTCCTGTGGAGACGTCGCAGATTGGGGGGGCATGCCGTCTTGCAGTACCCTGCTCTCCAGCCTTAACCCTGTTGGTCCAGACTGGAGCGCGCGCAGGTCTGCATCGCTAATCTGCTCTGCAGCCATGGCTGCGTAATCTATCCCCATGTAGACTGGGGCCACCACGGCGCGCAAGAGGCAGTCTGCCACCACATTCAGTTTACCCGACACATGCTGAATATCGGTAGTAAACTCTGAGATCGCGGCTAGCTGTCTCTGCTGCCGGCCCGACCACGGTTCTGAAACCTTGGCCATCGTGAATGTTAGTGGCTTGTGGTCCACAAACACGGTGAAGCTGCGCCCTTCCAGCCAGAACTGGAAGTGGCGTATGGCCAGGTGGAGGGCCAGCAACTCCCTGTCGAACGCGTTGTATTTACGTTCATTGTCGCGCAAAGTTCTGCTGAAAAAGGTGAGCGGCTGCCAAGCCCCAGCGACACGCTGCTCCACGACGGCCCCTATAGCCACATCTGAAGCGTCGGTGGTGAGCGCTATCCGGGCCGCCGGGTCCGGATGCGCCAGCAGTGCAGCATTTGCCAGGGCTGCTTTAACCTCCGAAAACACCTCTCGCTCTGGGGTCCATTCGACCCTATCCACGGGTTTCTGTGTCTTGAGCACAGCGTACAATGGTTGCATGAGCCGCGCTGTGCGGGGAAGGAAACGGTTATAAAAGTTCGCCATCCCCAAAAATTCTTGCAGCGCCCTGACCGTCTGAGGCCGGGGAAAATCCGCTACGGCGCGCACTTTGTCGGCACAATGAGCACAATGAGTCAATGGCTCACACTGCTGCCTCACAGCTCAAAGCTTCCTGGTTTGATGGTTTGATTAATGAATCTCGTTCTACTCAAGTGTTTATGACACTGTCACAGACAGCTTTGAACAATTCTAAGACTGTAGCTGTCTCACAGTTCATAATGACTTGGACTGGAGCTTAAACTGTTCACATTCACACCAGGAAGCTGCCCAGTACAACCACAAACTGACCTGTGGCCAATGAGCAACTTCACTGGAGCAGGTGGGGTTAAGGGCCTTGCTCATGGGCACCACAGTGGGGTTAAGGAGGGTGGGACAAACACTTCTGTGTTTTCTGTCCCACCCAGATCTGATCCTGCCAGTCCAGGGATTGAATCTGTGACCCTCCGCTCACCAGTCCACTTCCCTAACCATTAGGCCACCACTGCCCACCATGTGTCAGATTTCTATTCCATTTGTTTTAACAAATGGAAGAAAAACCTGTGCCACACTACACCTGTGGCGCAGGTGTAGTGTGGCCGACTACTGATCGGAGGGTCAGGGGTTCGAGTCCCGCTGTGTCTGCAGTCTGCATGTCGAAGTGTCCTTGAGCAAGACACTGAACCCCCAGTTGCTCCTACTGGGTCAGGCCAGCGCCAGTGTATGGCAGCTATGCCGCCATCAGTGTGTGAATGGGTGGATAGCAGGATCTGTAAAGTGCTTTGGTCATCTAGAGATGAGAAAAAAAGTGCTATATAAGTGAATGTCATTTACCATTTAATAAAAGATGTTGGAAGTAAATTCATGGGTCATTGCAAATACTTTGCTTTAAAAGGGCCAAGTTGTCACACAGTGGGAGGGAAAAATCTTCAATAGAAAAAAAAATGTGTCAAGATGCATTGAGAATTGTTTTAGAAACACGTCAGAGTTCTGAATCATAATCGAATCATGAGGGGCCTAAAGATTCCCACACCTAGTTTGGACCTCGGCTGGGGAGGAGGACTGACTTATTGGACCTTTTGCAGTTTCAGTTGGTGACCCCTAGTTTAGGAGTAAAGTGCACTACTCCTAGTATCTTAGCCAAATCACATTAAACTTACTGATAGCAGGTTTTTTTTTACTACGTTTTCAATTCAGATAATTCTGCCTAATCTTGCAAAATAACCCACTGTATTTAAAAAGTTGAGAATTCAGTAATCAGCCCACTGAAGTCATAATATAAGGTAAGTGTTATGTCTGTAACTGAGGGTGAATGACAAGACTTAAGGTGGAACTGAACAAGACTTTATTATAGACTCACTGGTTATACAGAGGCGCTCCCGCTAAGCTGAGAGGTAGTCAAAGAGACCGTCCCTCTCCTGCACAGCCCTCTTATACACCGGGTGGCATCGGAACCGGAAGGTGAAGCCACCAACCGTGTCACACCATAATATGTTCCATAAACAACATCACAACGCCCCCCCCTTCAAAAAGGTCCAAAACACACAGATACAATCAAGACCCTCCCCAATTTAGAACCCGAATCACACACTAAAAGTGAACAGAAATATCAGCGCCTACCACATTCATACAAAACAACTAAGGCTAGGGGGAGACAGGTGGACTACCGTCCCACCCCCACACGGCTGGACGGATTATTCTGCCGTCATTGCTAAAACACAGTCCATTAAACAGAAAATTGCCATGTTCCTAAAATAAATAATCCAAAACAATCCCCTTACCAGAACAAACATATATACAAAAAGGTTATAACCCCATTAATAAATCCAATAAACAACTTAGTTACTATTCATACCAACACCATGCAATAAACACATCACCCCAAATATCAGTCTGCCCCAGTAGAGGAACCACCCCCTGGAAAACCATCAGACAGCTCCCCTCCGGAGCACCTTCTTCTCTTCATGCCCAGGGATGGCCCGTGCCGCTGTCCAAACACCTCCTTCACCAGCTTGGCAAGCCACAGCTTGTTGGGATGCCACCATGAGCCATCAGACAGCTGAAGGTAGCCATCCTCCCGAACGGCCACCACCTGTAGCCGCCCCGGTCCTCCTGTCGTTTGCGCTTTCTACGAACCCCTCTTGACCAGGCCTCCTCTCTGGGTCGGACCACATCAGCGACCCCCAGAGGAGCCTGATTCGGCTTCCAGTGTCCCTGGCACGTCATTTTACCATGCCAGTTGGTCCTGCCCCACTCGCTTTCATTTCAGACGCTGGCGAAGCCGTTTTGACCCCTTGTTTCTCGGTACCTCCTAGCCGAACTCCGGAAGCAAAATGGGCCAGCCACTCGGCTCCACCCGCTGTAACAGGTGTCCCACTGCGTTGCCCAGTTCCCTCAGCTAGGGCTACTGGGGCACTGACACCGGGACCCTGCCGCGATGGCCTTGAGTGGGGTTGGTTCTGCTAATCTTCCAGAATAGTAGACCAAGGTCTGTCCCATACAGCATCATCTACCACTCACGGAACCGGCCGGTCCCACAGGCCACAGCCTGACCACTCATTTCCAACACCACTAGTGACTGAAAAGCCCAGTCCATAAAAAAGGTCACAGCCCATAATATTCTCGCCATCAGCGGTCACCACAAACTTCAGGTTGGACACCTCTGCTGACTTGTACCTAGCTGTCAGTTCCACCGAACCCACAATGGCCAGTCTTTGTCTTCCATACCCACACAATGGCACTGAATGACCTCTCACTCGGTTGTATGGGAAAAAACTCACAGTAGGCCAATTCAACACGGACTGCACCACGCCTGTGTCAATCAGCAACGACACCTCCACTCCGTCTAATTTCACCTTACAGTATGTACGGCCATCGGTGCTAGGAGAGACGTTGTGAATAACCGTAGGAGTTGGAGCAGGGGTGTCCACTTTGCGTTGCTGTTCCCCCTGCTCAAACCTATTACAGGCCCTGGCAAAATGATGCAGGAGTCCACACTTGCCGCAGCGTCTTCCTCTTGCTGGACACTCTCTTGCCTTATAGCGGTGCTTAGTGGACCCACAACTCAAACACCTGGGCAATCCTGGGGCAGACCTTAACTTCACAGCCGTAGTGCATTCCGACTTCTCCTGCTCGCTATCATCGCTGTCTGGGTCCACAGCCTGCGCCATTGATTGTGATTTAGAGCGGTGCAGCGTAGCTCTCTCACCGAGGTCATATGACAGTCTGTCCGCTGTTTCACACTACTGAGCTATCTCGATAGCCATGGCTAACGTCAATTCGCCGGAGTGCGTGAGGAGCTTCAACCGTGCCGTCGAGCAGAGCGTGTGCTCCACCAACTGGTCGCGGACCAACTCTTCTTCCAATGCCCCAAACTGGCAGTCCCCGGCCAGCTGACGCAGGTCCGCAACATATTGTTGCATCGACTCGCCGATCCACTGGTGGTGCTGCCAAAACTGAATCCTCCAGAAAATGACGTTTACAGGGGCATAAAAATATCGCACCATTAGCTCAGCAACATCCTCGACGCGATCTCTAGCACCCAAGGTAGCAAGGATACACTGTCCTTCCATACCTAAATTATGGACCAGAATTGCCGAGCCGGTATCTTCTTCAGTTCACCAAGGTTCAGAGCCACCAAGTAATTTTGGAATGCGGCGAACCATCTCATCCAAGGAGCCGGAGGCTCTTCCGGAGACTGCAAAATGGCCGAATTGTAGACACACCAGCATCCATACTTTTATCCCCGTCGCCAGATGTTATGTCTGTAACTGAGGGTGAATGACGAGACTTAAGGTGGAACTGAACCAGACTTTATTATAGTATATTATAGTTTATAATCATTGTCTGCTCCCTCCGAAGTAAATAAAAATATAATATATAAGCATCCCAAAGTGATTAAACAAAAAGTTGGTAAATCTCAAATTAAACATGAAGCCTCTAAATTTGATTTGGCCTCTGTTCCTCCTCATAATTTAAAAATTAAATGCGGTTTGTTAAATATTAGGTCTCTAACTCCCAAGTCTCTGCTAGTCCATGATCTGTTAATTGATCATCAGATTGATTTAATATCCCTTACAGAGACTTGGTTAAGGCAAGAGGATTATGTTGGTTTAAATGAATCAACTCCCTCTGGTTATTTAAACTGTCAAAATCCCATAAGCTCTGGTCATGGAGGAGGAGTAGCAACAATTTACCATTCCAAATTACTTGTTAATGTAAAGCAAAGAACATGTTATAATTCCTTTGAGGGCCTGGTCTGCAGTAATGGGCATTTTAGCAATTTTAGGCTAAACCCAAATTTATTCGCCATAGTTTATAGTCCTCCCTCAGCCTACTCAGAGTTTTTATCTGAATTTGCCAAATTCTTAGCAGATTTAGTGCTGAAATCAATGTAGATAGTGATTGCCTTAATATGGCATTTAATTTAATATTAGATTCGATGGGGTTTTCTCAGAAAGTAGGAAATTCTACCCATTATCTCCACCACACACTGGAACCTGTTCTGACATATGGCATAGAAATAGAAAATCTGGTAGTGTCGCCTCATAACCCTGTACTGTCAGACCATTGTTTGTTAACCTTTGATTTTACTATTTCTGACTATTTGGCTCCTAAAGAAAAATATTACTACAGTAAATGCCTCTCAGATGATGCTGTTACCAAGTTTATGCAGATTGTTTCCTCGATGCCATGTGTCAACACAACAGAGATAAGCTATACAGAGCTTGCTCCTTCTGCAATTGATAGCATGGTAGATAGTGTTACAGCTTCTCTGCATCAGACTCTAGACATGGTGGCCCCTTTAAAAAAAGAAAAAGTTTAATCGGAGATTTCTGACTCCTTGGTTCAACACAGAAACAAAGAAAATGGCACTCCACTAAGATTACACTCCATTAGATTAGGCACTCCACTAAGACTCCATTAGATGAAATCTAGCTTGGAGAAATGAACTTCTAATTTATACAAAATCTCTTAGAAAAGCTAGAGCAAGTTATTATTCTGCATTAATAGAAGAGAACAAGAATAATCCCAGGTTTCTTTTCAGCACTGTAGCCATGCTGAGTCATGACTCTGTTAATCCTAGCATTCCCTTAGAGCTTACTAGTCAGGACTTCATGAACTTTTTCAATAATAAAATTTCATCTATCAGAGATAAAATCAGTCAGATTCTTCCCACCATTAACTTAAATACAGTAACTACTACAACTCCTTCAATTGATATCTGTTTGGATGAGTTTACTCCAATTGACCTTTTAGAACTAAGATAAAATGATTTCCTCATCCAAGCCTTCAAGTTGTCTTTTCGACCCTATTCCTACCAGGTTATTTAAAGAAGTCTTCCCATTTATTGGTAGCTCTACTCTTCAAATAATCAATTCTTCATTAACTTTAGGCCATGTACCGCAGGCTTTTAAAACTACTGTAATTAAACCCTTACTCAAAAAGCCAATGCTGGATCCAGGAGTTTTAGCTAACTTTAGACCAATCTCTAATCTGCCTTTCATTTCAAAAATCTTAGAAAGAGTTGTTGCTATGCAATTATTTGACCACTTGCAGGGAAATGGTTTATTTGAAGAGTTTCAGTCTGGGTTTAGACTCCATCATAGTACTGAAACAGCCTTAGTGAAGGTCACTAATGACTTCCTTATCGCATCTGATAATGGACATGTCTCTGTACTTGTCCTTTTAGACCTTAGTGCAACTTTTGATACTATCGATCATAATACTTGTAATACATAATACATACATACTTGATAGATTAGAATACCATGTTGGACTTTATGGAACTTCGTTGCAGTGGTTTAGCTCTTATTTATCTGATAGGTTCCAGTTTGTTCATGTCAATAATGAGTTTTCTTTCAACTCAAAGCTCAGTCACGGAGTTCCACAGGGATCTGTGCTAGGCCTTATATAGGCTGTGGAGTGTGTAAATGAAGAGGCAGATTCATGACATACTGGGGAAGACAAGACACATTTTGGACTATAAATCATTGGTCTTACTGTACAATTCACTGTTTCTACCTTATCTTAACTACTGTGTAGAAGTCTGGGTGAACACCTACAAGACCAACCTACAGTCAATATGCACATTACAAAACAGAGCTATAAGGATAATAAATAATGTAGGATATAGAGTGTAATGTATTTTAGTGTGTTTTTAAGGAGAGCAAGTGGAATAAACAGACAGGACAGCGAGGTCTTCAGTAACGTCAACAACAACCGTTTTTACTCTCTTTCTTAATCTGCATACAACACTTAACAGCGCCCCTAGTGGCAGACCACATTACTACATTACATCTCCCTTCTTTAGAAGTAGAATATCATACTATATTGTTACAGAAAAACAATAAATCCTAATATGACTCACAAGTTAAAAAGTATGGTTTTAACCTGAACAACTGCTTTTCTTTTCATTACAGGGCTAACATCCCTTAAGACACACTTAAACATTTCTTTATGTTGTTTTCACATTGTATAACGTTGTGGGGGTTTAATCAGTCTGCCAAAGCGTGAAGTTTTCCTTGACTCTTCAGTAACTGCTTTGGAATTCTCAGTTTCCTTTACAGGAGAATGAACAGGTGCTTGCTCCGATGAGATGGTCTCTGTTGGCTCACAAGCAGGGGTCGGGAAATCCTCCTGATCAGTGTTTGTGGTTTTAGGAACACTTTCTTCTCTGCACTTCAGTAGATGGCGCCTGTTTCTCCTGAATTTACATCCTCCAGGGGTCTGAATCACAAAGGATCTTGGTGTGTTGTGGTTCTTTACCACAATAGCTGGTTGCCATGTATTCTCAGCTCTGAATCTAACTGTCTCTCCCTCTTGTAGAGCAGGTAAGGCTCTGGCTCCACGGTCAAAGTAATGTTTCTGTCTCATCTGTCTCTCCTTCAGTTGTTTTTGCTAATTCTTGTTCAGCTGTGGCATTAACAGCTGATCTGATATTGGCAATTTTGTTTTCAGTCTCCGATTCATCAACAATTGTGCTGGAGACAATTTGACTCCATCCAAGGGCGAATTTCTGTATTCAAGAAGAGCAATATAAGGATCTCCTTGGCTCTCTTGTGTCTTCTTCAGTAGGTTTTTTATTGTTTGAATTGCACGTTCACTTTGCCCATTTGATTGTGGGTATCCCGGGCTCGATGTGGTGTGTTTAAACTCCCACGTTTCTGCAAACTGTCTGAACTCTGCACTTGAAAACTGTGGTCCATTGTCTGACATGAGCTCGTCTGGAATTCCATATCTGGCAAACATAGATTTAAGAGCTACAGTGACATGTTTGCTTGTTGTTTGTGGCAATTTGGCAATTTCAGGATATTTTGAGTAATAATCTACACACAGTAGATAATCACTTTGGTCAAAATGGAAAAGATCAACACCAACTTTTGCCCAAGCTCTGCTGGGAATGTCATGACTCTGAAGTGGTTCTTTGACATTGTTCCTCTTGTGTGTGTTACAGATAGAACACCTTAGCACTGTTTCTTCTATTTGTTTAGACATACTGGGCCAAAACAAAACATCTCTTGCTCTTTCTTTGCATTTAACAATGCCAAGATGTGCTTCATGGATTTTCTGAAGCATTTCTTTTCTCAGACTTTGAGGCACCACAAGTCTGGAGTTCTTGAATATTAGTCCTTCTGAGCATGTGAGTTCCTCTCTGAATGTCCAATACTTCCTTATCTCAGCTGGAAGTTGACTGACTTGTGCTGGCCATCCTGACTGAACTGCTTTCATTAACATTTGCAGTTCCTCATCTGCTGCTGTTGCTTTCTGGAATAACTTCAGCTTTTCCTCTGAGACAGGTAGGTGTGCTGTAAGGAGATTAACTTCAAGTTCCTCCTCCAATAATTTTTCTGTCTGCTCTTTAAGAAAAGCTCTGCTCAGAGTGTCTGCAATGTACAAGTCTTTGCCTGGTATATATGTAACCTGCAGGTTGAAAGGCTGCAGACTCATCAGCATACGTTGTAGTCTGGGTGGTGCTTTATGCAACCCTTTTTTGAACACAGCTTCCAGTGGTTTATGGTCTGACTCAACCTGTACTGGTCTTCCATACAGATACTGCTTGAATTTCTCACAGCCATACACAATATCCAAAAGTTCCTTTTCAATTTGTGCATATCTTTTCTGTGTGTCTGTTAGCGATCTTGAACCATAAGCCACTGGCTGACCCTCTTGCAATATCACAGCTCCCAATCCTTCAGAGCTTGCATCCACAGACAATGTAACTGGTTTATTTATGTCATAAAATCTCAGCACAGGGGTTTCACTGACAAGTGACTTCAGCTGTTCAAAGCTCTTTTGTTGCTGTGACTCCCAGTGCCATGCAACTTCTCCTTCCAGAAGTTTTCTGAGTGGTGCACTTACCTCTGACAGGTTTGGTATGAACTTTGCAAGGTACTGCACCATACCAAGAAATCTTCTGAGCGCAGCCACATCTTCTGGTTTAGGCATGTTAACTATTGCTCTGACTTTTTCTTGGTCTGGCTTCAGGCCTTCTGCACTCAAGATGTGTCCAATATATCGTATTTCAGTCATGCCAATCTTACGTTTGTCCTCGTTCAGTTTCAGATTAATGCTTTTCACTCTTTCCAGTAGTTGTCTCAGCCTCTTGTCATGTTGTTCTTTATTTACACCCCACACCAGGATGTCATCCATAACATTCTCAACTCCCTCCAGGTCCTCCAGTCTCTGGGCGATGTACTTTTGGAAGACTTCTGGGGCTGATGACACACCAAAGGGAAGCCTCTTAAATCGGTATCTACCAAATGGTGTGTTAAAGGTACATAACTTGGAGCTTTCTTCATCAAGCTGTATTTGCCAGAAGCCATGGTTTGCGTCTAGCACTGAAAACACCTTTGCATTCGGCATCTCTGCAACGACTTCTTCCACTGTTCGTAGGGGATAGTGCTCTCTTTTTATAGCTTTGTTAAGATCTTGAGGATCTATGCATATTCTTATTCTTTTATTTGCTTCCTTGACAATGACCATGCTGTTGACCCAATCAGTGGGCTCTGTTTGCTTCTCAATCACACCCAGAGTCTCCATTCTTTCTAGTTCTTTTTTTATATCATCCTTCAGTGCTAAAGGCACCTTTCTGGGTGGGTGAATCACTGGAGTTACAGCTGGGTCGACCTGAATGTGATGTAGTCCCAGTACACACCCCAGTCCTGTAAACACATCTTTGTATTCTGTCAGAATGTCAGTTTCCTCTTCTCTATCCACCTTGTGGACTCTGGTTATCAGTCCCAGTTGTTCATATGAATCCCCTCCAAGGATCGCTGGCAAATCAGCTTTTATAACTTGAAATTCAAGCTCCTGTTCTTGAGTTTTGTATTCACATTTCAGCTTTGCCATGCCCACTGGTTCCATCTTGTGGCGAGAATATGATACTAACTTTGTTCTGGATTCAAACAGTAGCATATCTCCTTTGGTCACTTTCTTTAAGATTTTGAGAGGAAGCACATTGCAACATGCACCCGTATCTAATCTGAAGACGACCTTTTCACCATTCATTGTCAGAACTTCTGTCCATCTTGATTTTTCAGCTTCTTCGATATTCATCGTATCAACATGAGCTGGCTTTTTATCTTCTCTTCTCTTTGGCTCAATGGTTCCAATAAACATTTCTTTTTCCTCTTGTTCTATCTCATTCACATTTTTCTCCAGTCTGTGTGAACTTTTTCTGCTTTCTTTGTGCATCCTTGTGTGGCACATGCGAGCAAAATGGTTTTTTCGTGAGCAGACTTTACATGTTTGCCCATACGCAGGACACTTGCGAGGCTCATGTTTATACCCACATTTACTGCATTCTCTTTTTGAGCAAATGTCACTTTCTTTAGACCTCTTAGTTAGCTTTATTTTGCTTAGCTTGTTTACTGAAACTTCTGTTTCTTCTTGTAAAGCTTTCATATGGCTTTGTGTGGCTTCATTAGCTTTGCATATATCCACAGCTTTACTCAGGGATAAGTCTGGTTCTCTAAGCAATCTTGCTCTCACCTGGTCATTGGTGACTCCACACACAATACGATCTCTTATGAATGAATCAGTTAACAGTCCAAACTCACAGTCTTTGGCCTTGTTTTTCAGGTCTGTCACATATGCATCAATAGGTTCACTCTTGCCTTGTACTCTTGTGAAAAATATGTGCCTCAGGTAGGTTATATTTTTTCTTGGCTCACAATATTGCCTAAATCTTTCTTTTAGGATGTCAAAATCATCCACATCATCATCATCAAAGTCCATGGTATTATAACGTTGGGGCCATGTTAAGTGAATTTCCCAGCATGCTTTGCCAGATAAAAACGTTACGTGTGTGTAACCGTGATGTAAACAGAGGTCTGGGAGAATGACCTCCCCTCCTGCCTGTGCCCAGAGTGTGTGTGAAAATAAATCCGGTTGGTCACAGCCATCTGCTCCATTTTCTTTGTGTGAACCCTGCATACGTCACACTGGTGTCAGAAGTGGGATCGAGCAGATGGATGCCAGGATCAGAATGGAGATCCAGCAGCTGGAGCAGTTCATTGCTCAGCTGATGATGGACGATGGGACCGAGACACCACCCCCGGGAGCCGGGACGAACGAAGCGGCGGTGGACCTGACGGGGCCAGCGCACCCCGCCTTCTGTCTTTTTCAAGACAGAGCGGGCAGAGCAGAGCAAACCAGCCCCGCATTCCGCCCTTTTCAGGACAGGACGGGCTGGCGATCCCACGGCAATCGAGAGTGACGATCGATCGGGAGGCGGCCATCCCATCTGTTAGGCAGCGGGCCAAGATTCCCCGCTTCAACGGCGAGGCCACGTTGGATGACTACCTGACCCAGGTCGAGCTGGCCGCTGCGCTGAACGGCTGGTCACCAGAGGAAACCGCCGTGCAAGTTGCGCTGGCCTTGGAAGGGAGAGCTCTCTGCACGCTTTCTGATCTCCTGCCTGAGGAGCGCTACAGCTGGCCAGCGCTACAAGGGGCGCTCCAGAGACGATTTGGGAGAACGGCGGACGCTGAGCACGCCCAGGAACAGCTGACTCGCCGCCGTAGAAGCAACCAGGAAAGCCTAGGAACCTATGCTGCAGATATACGGCTGCTAACCCGGCGCAGCTACCCGGATTTCGCACCGGAGGTGGTAGAGAAGCTCGCCCTCCGGAGCTTCATCCAAGGTCTCCGCCCGGCCCAGCTCCAGAGCCACGTACGGATCCACGCCGCGAGCGACTGGGAGACTGCAGTGGCAGAAGCAGAGCGGGTGGAGCCGCTGATGAATCGCACAGTTGAAGCGCCAACGCACAGACAGAGAACCTTCCAGGCCACGATGGAGAGCGAGGAGGAAGAGGAGGAATTACGGCAGACCACGGCGGCGCGTCCCTGGAGAAGAACGCCCCTCGCCGGCGTTAAACTAGAGTGAGGTGGCGTGAACGGGAACAGGCCGCCTCCCGCAGGTGTTTCCCCCGAGGAGCCGGCACCACGCGTGGGCCGAATTGGACACTCTCCAGGGATCTATCTACAGTGCAGCTTGGGGAAGACGTCGATCCGGGCCCTGATTGACACCGGCTCTACAATCTCCCTGGTTCGACCCGGTGTGCTGCCGGGCACGAACAAGACGGCCCCACGGGGGTGGGAACCCACCAAGCGCTGCGTCACCACGGCTACCAGTGAGCGCGCCAGACTGGGGGGGCGGAGAGTTTTGGTGGTGGGGGTGGCCGGTCAGAACATAAGACACCCGTTCTGACTGGCTGACATCCAAGACCCCTGTATTATTGGACTAGACCTGCTCACAGCCTGGAACGCCAAGATCGACACCGCCGGACCTTCCCTCCAGCTGGGAAACCGGACCATCACGCTCCACAGCAGAACCCAGGGAAGGAACATGGGAGCCTGCGCGATCGAGGGATCGCCAAGACAGACCGGACCAGGCAGGCCACTGCGAGGACTGGACACGATGACGTCACCAGCGCGGACAGAGGGAGCACGAACGCACACAAGGACAGCAAGGGGAGGGGTCAACGTGTCAGCAGAGACGCAGCAGGCGGTGGAGGAATTATTTCAGCGGAGCTGCAGCGGGCTGGACCTGGAACAGGGATGCCAGCTGCGGGAGCTATTGGATGGGTGTTTTCGCCGCGAAGGATGAGGAATGCGGCCGGACCGGGTTGGTGCAGCACGAGATCGACACCGGTGAGGCCAGGCCGATTTGACTCCACCCACGCCGGCTGCCCTTTTCAAGGCGGGCAGCGGCGGAACAAAAAGTGCAAGAAATGCTGGAGGCAGATGTTATTGAGCCCTCCAGCAGCCCCTGGGCGGCGCCTGTGGTGCTGGTCAAGAAGAAGGACGGGTCGTGGCGGTTCTGTGTGGATTACCGACGCCTGAACGACGCCACCAGGAAAGATTCCTACCCCCTGCCCCGCATCGATGACGCACTGGACCACATCGCCGGCTCCAGCTGGTTCAGCTCGCTGGATCTACGCAGCGGCTATTGGCAGGTAGAGCTGTCACCCGAGGCCCGCCAAAAAACAGCCTTCTCCATCGGGCAGGGACTGTACCAGTTTAAAGTGATGCCGTTTGGACTCTGCAACGCTCCGGCCACCTTTGAGCGCTTGATGGAGAGAGTGCTGGCTCACGTGCCCCAGAGTCGCTGCGTTGTTTACCTGGACGACCTGCTGGTGCATGCAGCTGATTTTGACAGCGCCCTGTCAAATCTCCGAGAGGTGCTGGGAGCCATCCAGCAGGCGGGGCTACGGTTACACCCTAAGAAATTCCACCTGTTCCGGCGGGAGACCACCTTTTTGGGCCACGTCGTCAGCGCAGCGGGGGTCGCCACCGACCCGGAAAAAGTGGCAACAGTGAGAGACTGGCCAGTGCCGCGGAACGTTGGAGAACTGAGGAGTTTTCTTGGATTGGCCTCCTATTATAGGAAGTTTGTGAAAGACTTCGCCACCATCGCCAGCCCGCTGCATCAGCTGACGCAGAAAGGACGCCCGTTCCAGTGGAGTGACAGCTATGCTGCTGCTTTCTCCCAGCTTTGCGCAGTGCTCATCAGAGCCCCCGTCCTGCAATATCCCGACCCGAACCGCCCTTTCATCGTGGACACGGACGCCAGCAACCAGGGCATTGGGGCGGTGCTATCCCAGGAGGGAGAGCATGGAGAGCAGGCAGTCGCTTACTTCAGCCGCACTCTCAGCAGAGCCGAGAGAAATTACTGTGTGACTCGCAGAGAGCTGCTGGCTGTCATTCAAGGACTGCGTCACTTCCGCCCGTATGTGTACGGGGGGAGGTTCCAGCTCAGGACGGACCACGCTTCCCTGACCTGGTTGTTAAATTTCAAAGAACCGGATGGACAGTTGGCGAGGTGGCTGGAGGCACTGCAGGATTATAATTTCCAGACTGTGCATCAGGCAGGCCGCCTCCATGCCAACGCTGACGCGCTGTCTCGGCGCCCCTGCGCGACAGAGGAGTGTCGTCACTGTCAACGGGCTGAAGATCGGGACCAAACCGCCCCACGGGTTGCCGCTCTCCGAGCCGCTGCGAGCAGGAATAACGCAGCAACGCACAGCCCCTCCTCAGATGATCAGGCAGTTCTCCCCAGCGATGACGTCACAGAGGTTCTTGGCACGCAGCAGCTGCAGAGCGAGCAGGACAGAGACCCGGTCATTTCGCGGGTTCGGCAGTGGCTGGACGCAGGACAGCGGCCCGCCTGGGAGGTTGTGTCACCGCTGGACCCAGAGACTAAGGCCCTGCACTCCCAGTGGGCCAACCTCCGCTGCTACGAGGGCGTGGTGTATAGACAGTGGCAGACTCCAGCTGGGCAGCGGCACGTCTGGCAACTGCTGGTTCCTCGTCGACTCCGGCCCAAAGTACTCCAGCTGGTTCATGGGGCGGTAGGAGCGGGCCACTTCGGAGTGACAAAGACGCTGCAGCGCCTTCGGGCCCGGTTCTACTGGCCCGGTTGTCATCAGGACGTGGAGCTCCACGTTCATCACTGCGACACATGCACAGCTCAGAAGGGACCAACTCAGCGATCCCACGCTCCCCTGCAGCAGTACCGGGTGGGAGCACCGATGGAGCGAGTGGGAGTGGACATCCTGGGCCCTTTCCCGACCACGGACCGGGGGAACCGCTACGTGCTGGTCGCGATGGATTATTTCACTAAGTGGCCAGAGGCGTACGCGGTCCCAGATCAGAGCGCCGCTACGACGGCATCAAAGCTGGTGGATGAAATGTTCTGTCGGTTTGGCGCACCGGAGGAGCTGCACAGCGATCAGGGTCGGAACTTCGAGGCGGAGGTCTTCGGAGAGGTCTGCAAACGGCTGGGCATCCGGAAGACCCGGACCACCCCACTGCATCCACAGAGCGACGGCCTGGTCGAACGATTCAACCGGACCCTCACCACCCAGCTCGCTATCCTAGTGGACCAGCGACAGCGAGACTGGGACCTGCACCTGCCTTTTGTTTTGTGGGCGTACCGGACGGCAGCTCAGGAATCTACCTGGTGCACCCCTGCAGCACTCATGTTTGGACGCGAGCTGCGCACACCGGTGGATTTGGTATTCGGTTGCCCCCCTGAGCCGGAGGTGGAGGGAAAAACCGGATTGGATTATTTTTTTTGTTTGAAAGAACGTCTCCACACGGTGCACGAGCTGGCTCGAGAGGCCCTGGCAGCGGCAGGGGGTCGGCAGAAGCGAGCGTACGACTCCCGCTGTCAGGGGAGGGACTTTGCACCGGGAGATCGAGTCTGGGTTTTCTGCCCTGAGAGGAAGAGAGGACAATCACCGAAGCTGGCGAGCCATTGGTCGGGGCCATGCGTGGTCCTGGAGAGACTGTCAGATGTGGTGTACAGGGTGAGGCTTAGAAAAAGGGACCGGGTTGTGGTTCTTCATCGTGACCGTCTCGCCCCGTATCAGCCATCTGCACCGCTGGTGGACGAACCGGAGCTTCCATCCCAGCCCGATACCCCGACCGAGACCCAGATGGACACTAGGGGGCCTGTACGTGTTGGCCACCGGCACCGAAGACCGCCCCGACACCTGGATGAGTTTGTATTGGACTTTTAAATTGGACTTTAATTTTTCTGGGGACAGAAACCAGTCCGGGGGGGGGGGGGCAGTGTAACGTTGAGGCCATGTTAAGTGAATTTCCCAGCATGCTTTGCCAGATGAAAACGTTATGTGTGTGTAACCGTGATGTAAACAGAGGTCTGGGAGAATGACCTCCCCTCCTGCCTGTGCTCAGAGTGTGTGAAAAATAAATCCGGTTGATCACAGCCATCTGCTCCATTTTCTTTGTGTGAACCCTGCTTACGTCACAGTATTAAATACCTTAATAGCTTTGTCACCTGCCACATGAAGAAACGTAGCACATTTTATTTTCTCTGATTTTTCAGCTATGCCGCTAGTAATCAGGTACAGCTCAAACTTCTGGATCCACGAACGCCAGTTTTCTGCGAGGTTTCCTTCCAGTGACAGACTGTTCGGCGGTTTTAGTTGGTCCATTTTCGTATGAGTGACACTTCTGACACCATGTAATGTATTTTAGTGTGTTTTTAAGGAGAGCAAGTGGTATAAACAGACAGGACAGCGAGGTCTTCAGTAACGTCAACAACAACCGTTTTTACTCTCTTTCTTAATCTGCATACAACACTTAACAGCGCCCCTAGTGGCAGACCACATTACTACATTACATAGAGACCATACCAATTCGTTGTTTTTAAAGTCACGTCATAAAGTTCATCGATTTAGTTAAATTTAAGACAGCACAAGTAATATACAGGGCAATTAATAATCAACTCCCAACTAATATACAAAAAATATTTAAAAAAAGAGACAATGATCATAATTTGAGAGGAGACTTAAACTTTACAAAACCCAACATACGAACAACCAAGAAAAGTCTGTGCATATCTGTCTGTGGGGTGGATTTGTGGAACAGTCTGGAGCTGGAACTGAAACTATGTGCAAGCAGAATTCAATTCAAAAAGAGGTATAAACATTATTTGCTGAAAGGATATATGTTAGAAGGGTAGTATTTATATGTACGATATGTACATCTAATCTGTGTAATCTGTGTTGTTTGAGGCTGGTTTTGATGTATGGACATCAATGTATGTTAGGATGGATGGGCGTTAATGTTGATATGTACAAAATACAGTAAATTGTTTACTTGGGGTCTTAAATGTGGTAATTTGTATATAATTGACATGGGTGTATTTATGGAAAAGAGGAGATGGAATTAATAAGTGTTCACTTCTTCCTTCTCCCTTTCGAACACTGTATACTGTTACTTTATTGCATTTGTCATTTGTTTTGTTTTTGTTATATTTTTTTGTTCGAAATAAAGTATCTATCTATCTATCTATCTGAAGAGCTGAAAGGGAATGACTGTGCAGACAAATTAGCAAAAAGTGGTCTTGGGAAAGAGATAACTGTATCATTGTCTCTTGGAAAAGGTGAAGGGAAAGCAGTAATCAAGAAAAAGAGAAACTGAGCTATGGCAAAAAAGGTGGGATGAAGATCATAAAGGTAGATCGTTATGGCGGTTTGGGAAAACCCCCACAAACAGACTAAGGACAGACAACTCGCTACTCCTGGGTTTTTCCGCTGCATGCTGTGATCTAATCAGCCATTTATGCATTTCACTGCTGTGAGGTTAATGTGCCACCCATGTGTTGTGTTCATGCATCCTGTCTGTGTCTCACAAATGCAGCGGAAAAACCCAGGAGTAGCGAGTTGTCTGTCCTTAGTCTGTTTGTGGGGGTTTTCCCAAACCGCCACAATCGTATTACAAAATACAAAAATCTATTGCAATAAAGAATTTCATAACAACCAAAAGGAGGGAAGACATCATTATGGCAAGACTCAGACTGGATCACACAGGTTTAAACAGCACTTTATTCACCATGGGGAAAAGTGAAAGTGAGAAATGTAGAGAATGTGGAGTAAAAGAAAATGCTGAGCACATCTTATTACACTGTCACAAATAAGGAAATGAAAAGAGAGATAATGGAAAATGAAGTTCGAGAGGCCGGTAGGGAATGGGATTTAACTGGGATTCTGGGAACAGATGGTGATGGAGAGGCAATAAGAATCACGAGAAGGGCTCTTTTCTCAAAATAACACAGGAATAAGTCATAGAATTTAGAGGTCGGGCTCAGATGACATAATGTTACACACTCTTGTACAGTAGGTGGCAGTATGCACCTTTTAGTTGTTTGCTATCCACCAGTAACCGAGAGAAGAAGAAGAAGAAGAAGAAGGCTGAGCAGTGGTGACAAGAGACTGCCCGTCTCCCGCACAGCCCTCTCATACCTCGGGTGGCGGCGGAACCAGAAGAAGCCACCACCCGTGTCACACCATAATGTGTCTCATAAACAACATCACAGTAAGGCTGCACAGCTCGGCAGTGATATTCACACCGCAGCTTTCATCAGTGTGAATCAGCAGTTCCTCCTTCCCTCCAAGACATACTCTTGACAGTGTTTTTAAAGCTGCTCTTTATATCATAATCCATTTAAATCTGTTCATTGTAAGTCTAAACAATGTACCTACTGATAGATATTCTTAATATTTACCAAATATGGCTAAAAAATGCTGTTAATACCGCAGATCGTCACAGCTGCCATGTTTGGAACTAGTTGGAGCGCCATGAACCACGTGACCGGGCAGCTGCGAGATCAAAGTGTGTCGCAACTCTCATATGGCCCTGCTCTGAGCTAAAACTACGTCACCCACATCGCAACACTGTGGAAGCGTGCATGTCTCCCATTGGTCCACCAAAACAAACATGACTGACGCAACGCGGAAGTAGTAGGTTTCCTCTAGTTTCCTCAAGCGCATTAGTTTATTTGGACTGACAGCAGGAACATGAAGGAGTTTATCACAGCTGGACTGCTGCTGTTGTTGCTGGGTTACAGCACATGTTGGGATGACGGTGAGTTGAGTTTATTTTAGCAGTTTTATGACCGTTTTAGCCTGATTTTACAGTTAGCGGATGTTTATTAGCTGCTCCGCACCTGTCATGGCTGCCTGCCATTAAACTCCGGAACTCCTACAGTCCAGCAGCGCTTCACTGACAGCAAATGTAGCTTATTTTTCACTCGCAGGGATCCAAGCGCTGCAACACCGATGGAAGAAGTGTGTGGCCCGAAGGGGAGACTAGGTTGAAAAATAAACCATCCATCCATCCATCTTCTACCGCTTAATCCTTTCGGGTCGCGGGGGGGCTGGAGCCTATCCCAGCATCCTTGGACGAGAGGCAGGGTACACCCTGGACAGATCGCCAGTCCATCGCAGGGCCAACACAGAGAGACAGACAACCATTCACTCTCAAAGTCATACCTAAGGACAATTTAGAATCCCCAGTTTTGATGCCAGTTAACCTAACTTGCATGTTTTTGGCATGTGGGAGGAAACTGGAGTGCCCGGAGTAAACCCACACAGACACGGGGAGAACATGCAAACTCCACACAGAAGGGTCACCGATGGTCTGGGGGTGGGATCGAACCCACGATGGTCAAGGGTGGAATCGATCCCATGACCTTTTTGCTGTGCTGCCACTGTGCTAACCACTGTGCCACCGTGCTGCCCCGAAAAATAAACCACATTTGGTCAAATGTGAACACTATGAACTTTTCAGCCCCCTATGTCAGACTTAGTTTGGGGGGGGCGGGGCTAATTTGTAATGGGGAGGAGTTTAAATGTTTTAAGGCGGTTCATGAAATTAAAATAAAGATCTGAAGTTGACCATGTAGTTTAGGTTGACAGGAAATGATGGTGGATTTATATCACAGTGATACTATTCAGGTTCAGGTTCCTTTATTTGTACCCGCAGGTAGATTTGTTTTGCAGTCAGGCGGCATCCATATTTACAAACCACAGTTCCATTCAACATAGACACAAACACAGGCACACATGAAGCTGACTATAAACACGATAAAAATACTCAAGGCTCCACCAATCAGGACATAAGACAAAGAGATAAGAGAGAAAACAAAGAGATAAGAGAGAAGGGTCATATTAAAAAGTTAAAGACTAGTCAAAGAGGTTAAAAACTCAAAAGTCTAAAACCCAATAAAAGATTTAGAACCCAAATAAAAAACCTACAAAAATAAGTAAATATAAAATAAAGTTAATAAATAGGTAACTAAATCATGTGCAATATATTGTTACATTCACACACGCAAGTTAGGTTAATTGGCATCAAAAACTGGGGATTCTAAATTGTCCTTAGGTATGACTGTGAGAATGAATGGTTGTCTGTCTCTCTGTGTTGGCCCTGCGATGGACTGGCGATCTGTCCAGGGTGGACCCTGCCTCTCGCCCAAAGATAAGATAAGAGAAGCCTTTATTAGTCCCACAACGGGGAAATTCCAGGATTGCAACAGCACAGGGATAGCAACAATCAGAAGGCAAGAAAAAAAAAACAAGAGCAGCGAGTATACACAACACTCACTCTCACACAACACAACACACTGCCATCTACAGAAGTTCTCTGATGACTCTGCGATCGTTGGTCTCATCTCCAGCGGAGATGAAGCTGAGTACAGAGGGCTTATCCAGGACTTCGTGGACTGGTGCCATCGGAACTGCCTCCAGATCAACGCGAGGAAAACTAAGGAGCTGGTGGTGGACTGCCGCAGGCATGGGCAGCCCCTCACAGCACCAGTAAATATACAGGGAACAGACATCGAGATGGTGACATCCTATAAGTACCTGGGTATTCATCTGAACAATAAACTAGACTGGTCACACAATACTGATGCACTCTACAAGAAGGGACAGCGCAGGCTGTTCCTGCTGAGGAGACTCAGGTCTTTTGGTGTACAAGGGGCGCTGCTGAAGTCATTCTATGACACGGTGGTGGCATCAGCCATCACTTTTGGAGTGGTCTGCTGGGGCAGTGGCATTACTGCAGCCGATAGGAAGAGACTGAACAAACTGATTAAGAAAGCTAGCTCTGTCCTGGGGCAGCGCCTTGATCCGATGGAGGAGATAGGAGAGAGAAGGACGGTGGCTAAACTGTCATCTCTGTTGGAGTCCGAGTTCCACCCTATGCAGGACATACTGAATGCACTGAGGAGCTCATTTAGCAGCAGACTACATCATCCCAGGTGCACAACCGAGAGGTTTCGTAGGTCCTTCCTACCAACGGCTGTCAGACTGTACAACCTAAGCAGGGCTGCTCGCAGAGATAGCAAAAAGACGTAACAAACTAATAGTTTTTTGAATGCAAAAGATGCAATAGACTTACACAATGGTCCCCTCCGGCATACAACTAGGAACTTACCGGTCGCTATGGAGGGTGAGAATATGTATGGGCACATAATCATACCATGTAGGATAACTAAGTAGACGGTTATGCTGTTTCATTCCATCTAGCAACAATGCTCTGCACTGTGTGTGTTTATATATTTGCATATTTATTCCATCTAGCTACAATGCTCAGCACTGGGTGTGTTTATATATTTATATATCTACATATTATTCCATCTAGCTACATTGCTCCGCACTGTGTGTGTTTATATACTTGCATATTTATTCCACCTAGCTGCAATGCTCCGTACTGTGGGTGTTTATATATTTACATATTTATTCCATCTAGCTACAATGCTCTGCACTGTGTGTTCATATATTCATATATTTATTCCATCCAGCTACAATGCTCTGCACTGTGTGTCTGTGTGTGTGTGTATATATATATATATTTTATAGTAATACGTACATATGTTTATTAGCTGCTCTTGCTTGCTTGTTTTTTTTCTTGCCTTCTGATTGTTGCTCTGAGTGTTGCTATCCCTGTGCTGTTGCAATCCTGGAATTTCCCCGTTGTGGGACTAATAAAGGCTTATCTTATCTTATCTTATCTTATACATATGTACATATAAACATAAATATATAGACACACGATGCGGAGCACTGTAGCTAGATAGACTAAATATATGAACATATAAACACACACAGTGCGGAGCATTGCAGGTAGATGGAATGAAACAGCATAACCGTCTACTTAGTTATCCTACATGGTATGATTATGTACCCATACATATTCTCACCCTCCGTAGCTACCGGTATTTTCCTGGTTGTATACCGGAGGGGACCATTGTATAAGTCTATTGCATCTTTTGCATTCAATACTATTAGGTTGTCACGTCTTTTTGCTATCTCTGCGAGCAGCCCTGCTTAGGTTATACAGTCTGACAGCCGTTGGTAGGAAGGACCTGCGAAACCTCTCGGTTGTGCACCTAGAATGATGTAGTCTGCTGCTAAATGAGCTCCTTAGTGCATTCAGTGTGTCCTGCATAGGGTGGAACTCGGACTCCAGCAGAGATGACAGTTTAGCCACCATCCTTCTCTCTCCCTTCTGGGATGGGCTCCAGCCCCCCCACGACCTGAAAAGGATTAAGCAGAAGATGATGAATGAATGAATGAATATTGTTACATCTTGTTCAACTCTTTGACAGCAGCAGGAACAAAGCTGTTTTTGTAGCGCTGGGTTTTACATTTTGGGACAGCAAACCTCCGTCTGGAGGGAAGAAGCTGAAAGTTGCAGTGCAAAGGGTGGGAGTCATCATTTAAAATGGAGGTAGCCATCCTCTGTACCTGTCTGGTGTACAGGGATGTCAGGCTCAGCTGAAACTCACCAAGCAAACGACTGGACCATCTAACTACCTGATCCAAGGATTTCCTCTGTTTCAGTTTTATTTGACCAAACCATGACACTAAAGAAAAGGATAAAACAGATTCAATAAAAGCCCGATAAAACATTGTCATTATGGTTCAGTCAATTTGGAAGCGTGCAGGTTTCCTTAAACAGTGCAAATGTTGCTGACCCTTTTTGCACACCCTTTCACAGTTCTCTTCAAAGTTTAAATTACTATCAATAATCGTCCCAAGATATTTGTAGGATTGTACACATTCAGTGGTCTGGCCTTTTAGTACAGTGACTTTGTGCCTGGGAGTTTTCCTCCTAAAGTCAATAATCATGTCTTTAGTTTTTGTCGTATTCAGCTGCAGGTAGGAATCCTCACACCAGTGAACAAAATCATCAACTACTGGGCCGTGGCCACTCTCACCGTCCTGGAGGAGACTGACAATAACTGAGTCATCAGCATACTTTATAATGTGTCTGTTGTCATGTCTGCTCCGACACATGTTTGTGTACAGGATGAAGAGTAGTGGTGACAACACACACCCCTGAGGAGAGCCAGTAGAAGAGCACTTTAGGTCAGACAATGTACCATTGACCCTTACTCTCTGTGTCCTGTTGGTTAAAAAATCCAGAATCCAACCCACCAGATTATTGCACAAATCAAATTGTTGCAGGAGCCTTTCAACTAAAATATGAGGTTGGATTGTATTAAAGGCGGAAGAAAAGTCCACAAATAAAAGCCTGGCGTGTGTCCCATTAAAATCCAGATGTTCAAATAGTGACATTATTGTCATATAGTGACATTCTCATTTTCTTTTTAGTTTATAAAGAACAGTTTTTATTTACCTTCAACATATTCAGGAAAAATAAAAGTATTTCTCATGTTAGTAATAGCAGCTCAGACGCAGGGCTGGCCAATTATGGCCTGTCAGAAAAATCCTAGAGTTTTGTGTGGCACATTCAATTCAAGATTCAATTTGATTTCCCCCAGGGGTGTTGTTTCTATCCAACGCCACGTAACCGTAGCAGCTGTAAACAAATCAGTAGTGAAAGCTGACTTTCACTGTTTGTGAACAGAGACTTTTCAGACTCCAGTCATCAGTTATGAAACACTCATGGTCATAAAGTGTGAAGACGAACCAGTTCTATATGGCAGAGGTAAGGCTTCCATTTTTAGGGACAAGATTCTTCCTTTTCTCTGCGCCTGCTGCCGTGTTTTACGTGGTTTTGTTTTGGACAGAGACGAGGTAGAGGAGAGGCTTAGTGCTGTATTTATTCTAGTGTAAATGGGGGGAAATAAAATATATATTCTTTTGTGGGGGAAAAAAATCAATTCAGTCGATTTTCATTAAAAAACATCTTCCAAACAAAAGTATTCAAACACTGATTGAAAATTGATTTACTGCCCAGCTCTAGTTTCAAATATAGTTTTAATTCTGTATCAAATATTACAAGAAAATATGAACTTCCAGATCTTAGTCACTGATGCTCACTGTTGTCCATAATTGTGAGAATGACGAGGAAGTCAGAACTTGGTGAACAGGGTTTTATTCTGGATATACAAAGGCTTACAGCACTCGCCTGCATGCCAGGTGGCTCCACGACGAAAGAGGCAGAGACTCTTCCGCCCACTTCCTTTATACCCCGAGTGGCGTCACTACCGAAAACCGGCAGTTAGCCACCCACGTCCAACCCGCCATCTTACTAGTACCAGCCTATTTACATATGTTACACCCCCCCCCTTAAAAAAATGTCAGGCACACAAACAACCCACCCTAATTTGTCACCCGACTCGCGCGCTAAAAGGAAAAACCTATGTACAAAAACAAACACCTATCCACTCACACAACTAAGGCTGGGGGGCCGGGTAGACTGCCAGCACCCCCTACACTGCTGAGTGGGTTATTCTGCCGCTGAAAGAGAACAACAAAATAAAATAAGGCCGTGTTTCTCATTCCAAAATAATCCCCGTAACAACACTACAAATACACACCACAATGCAAGCACTACTGGCGGCCCCCACCCCAACTCCCACCCCACAATGGGCATACAGAACAAAAGTATGTTGGGTCATTCAATTAAAACAGGTCAAATAAACAGGCGGGCTCAAATTCACCATAAACACACTTATCCACCGAGCCAACTTTCTAACTACAAAATTTAGCATACAAATACCAATTAAACCAAAACCTGCTGAAATTCAGTGCTAAACAGGCATAACACCACACTGGCCAATGAAATTTACCATGCAGACACTCCACTTAGGTTCACAACCACACAACTCAACCAGCCTTCTGCACTCACTCTCTTTTTTTTTTTTTTTTTAAACAAATTTAGCGGGGCACCAAATAGCGAAACAGCGTACACAGGACTAGGGTAAACACAACAGACACCAAAACCAAAAGACCCTCAGTCCTTGGATGGATCTCTCTCCAGGCGTCTCCATCTCTTCACCTCAGGGCTTCGGCTGCGCCGTCTCCTCTCCACCACTGGCAGCCGCAGATCCCTCGGGTGTCTCCAGACATGAATAGACCTACGCCCATCTGCCTCCATCCAGCTGGGCTCCACCTGGAACCGCCTCTGGTCGTCCCGCTGCTTGTGTGGACTGTGATCCTGTCGTACTTGAGCATCAACCTTGGTCTTCGAGGAAGCCCTCTTTTATCCAGATCACCAATCCTGCGACAGGCCTCAGTCATCGATCGCCTCATCTCGCAGGCTCATTTCGGTCTCCTCTTGGCAGGCCATCGCTGGGAGCGCTTTATGTTCACCACGCTCTGCGGTCTAGCCCCTTTTTCTCCCAACGTTGGCACCTCGTCCTCACGAGCCTCATCGGGGATCCCAGCATGCCGTCTGGCACCCTCGTCCAACGCAGCCTGCGTGACGGCATCGGGTCCAGCCCAAGATGGCTCCGCGTCGTGCAGCGTGTGCTCTCCCTCTGTCACTTTGTCCAACCAGTCTGAATCCCACACCTCAGCACTGTCCACGACTGGAACAGGCCAGCCCCACAGTCCACATCCAGACCATTCTTCACCTGACACATTAGCAATGGAGAACCCAAGACTGTAAAATAGGTTACAACCCATAACGTTAACACCGGATGCTGAAACATTGATGCGAACACTGAGTGCCACACTGTCCTTATACCGGGCCTCCATTTCCACATAGCCCAAAATAGCCAACCTGTTCCACCCATCACCATAAAACTCTTCATATTGCCTTCTAATCTGCCGGTGGGGAAACAGTCTCTCTATGGTTTCCAGATTCAGGACGGAAATCACCGCTCCAGTATCCACCAAAAGCGGGATCTCGACGCCATCTAGCGTGACGGTGCAGCCGATCCTCCCTGTCGTCTCTGGGGAGACGGTGTACACTACTATTGGAGTCATCTGCGCAGCACATGTTTCACCCCTGTGGCTCCTGCATACAAAGTTTTACCACACCCTGGCAAAATGGTTCAAAACACCGCACTTGCCACAACGCTTTCCTTTCGCCAGGCACATCCTGGACTTATAGCAGTGCTCAGTGGACCCACACCCATAGCACTTTGGTGTACCGGGGCAGACCTTATTCTGACCACAGAGGCAAAATCTTCCTCTCCGCCTTTGCCATCACAAGGGTCCATGATCAGTGCCTCAGCACGAGACTCATTCTTCTCCAGAGAAGCCCCTTCAGTAAGGCCTCTCGTGATGGTCTCTGCCGCCTCGAACTGTTGGGCAAGCTCGACAGCCTCAGCTAACGTCAACTCCCCTGGATGTGTCAACAACCAGGACCGGGCCGCCGGGCAGCGGATGTGCTCTGCCAGCTGGTCCCGAATTATCTCGTCCTCCAGGGCCCCAAACCTGCATTCCCTCGTCAGCTCACGGAGGTCCGCCAAAAATCTTCTCACCGGCTCTCCTGACCGCTGGTGGTGTTGTCGAAACTGAATGCGCTTCACGGTGGCGTTTTCCTGCGCCCTGAAGTACCGCACCATTAGCTTCACCACCTCGTCAAAGCTGTCAGCACCTCCAAGGTTCTCCAGAATCCTCTGCCCTTCCATTCCTAAATTATGGACCAACACAGCTCGTTCTCGGAGCTTCTCCATCTCACCCGGGTTTAAGACAATGAGATAGTTGGTAAAGGCAGCAAACCAACGAGGCCACGGCACGGGCGGCTTGCCCGGGGCCTCCAAAAACAGCCGAACGCTGGCAATGGAACGCTCCAATACCACTTTTACCTCGTCGCCAAATGTTGTGTCCATAATTGTGAGAATGACGAGGAAGTCAGAACTTGGTGAACAGGGCTTTATTCAGGATAACACCACAACTATATACAAAGGCTTACAGCACTCGCCTGCATGCCAGGTGGCTCCGCGACGAAAGAGGCAGAGCCTCTTCCGCCCACTTCCTTTATACCTCGAGTGGCGTCGCCACCGGAAACCGGCAGTTAGCCACCCCGGTCCAACCCACGTCCAACCCGGCCGCCATCTTACTCGTACCAGCCTATTTACATTTGTTACACTCAGTCATGTCTTAATGAAATATTTGTGACATATTTTGTTCACATTTTCTTTGTTTTGTTTTTTTAATTATTGAAGCACATTTGTATTTTTCCTGGCTTTCTTGATTTAAAGCCTGTCACTGTAAGAAACATCCTTCACCTGTTCAAGTCCGCTCTCCCTCTTATGTCAGCTAGCTGTTAGCTGACTAGCTTCTAGCTTTCAGCTTTTAGCCTCCTTCTAGTTGGGATGAGTGGCGCTGGTTCACTGATCCACAGTCGACAGCGCAGCGTGCGCCACCTCGGCCTACCCCCAACAACCCTGCCGTGACTCCACAGCACATTGTCAGCCAAGCCATGGGATCTCAAAGGGCAGTGTCCTGCTCTGTGGGACTCCACTGCTGTGACCAGCTGGGGGACGGCCCTCCATGAAACGCCTACCCTACGCTGCCTGTGAGAGCAGAGTCATGCAGAGCCCCGGAGGACTGTGGGGGAGCTGGCTGTGAGAGCCAGCAGCCTCTGGTCCTGGGCCACTTTGGTTGCAGTGACCAGCGCTGACAGTCCACTGCAGAATCATGACAGAACCACTGGGAGATGGTCGGAGTGACGTGAGGCACATCACCGACTGTGGACCGGTGAACCAAGTGGTAACGGGGACGGCTATTAGGGTGACTAAGAGCTGAAGAAAACGACAGTCTAAGCTGTGCTTGGTGTGAGCCTCCTGGTACCAGTGTTAGCTCAGGGCTGATAGGCTACCTTTAGCCCTCCCCCCTTCCATCTACATGACAGACAGCTAGGCAGGCCAATAATAGAGCAGTGGGTGGGTCTTTAGGACGGCGGTGGGTTGGATTTTTCTAATCGTGACGTATATGATTTACCTGGCAGAGTCAAAAATGTTTCTGGGAGAGAAAAATGAGATGAATGCTCTGTCTGTGTGTGTGTGTGTGTGTGTGTGTGTGTGTGTGTGTGTGTTTTATTAAGAGAATTGACAGTTTTGAAAATTTTTCGATAATTACGTGACCAGGAGGCTCATGTCAGACAGTTAACCATGACCCCTTTAAGTGGACTTTTAGATGTGTGGGTTTGTGTGCTGGATCAGTTGACATGTTGGACCGTAGCTCAGCACGCTCCTCAACATTTTTGCTTCTCTTTAACCTGAACAGTTTATTTTCTTCTTCAGTTGGCTGAATAAAATCAACCTGAAGTGACCCAAACTTAATAAAAATAGACCTCTGTACACTGACGGCTTCACACCGGACTGGTGTTATCGATGTGCAGAAAAATTCACAGATTATCCAAACTGTTGCACCATTTTTTTTTTCCAACATGGCAGCAGTCTGAAACCGCCTCAAACCTCCAATATCTCCTCACAGCTTCGGCCAAGTCCGACCATGGAGCAGCTGCTGTCTCCCTGCGCCATGTTTGTTTAAGCTGGGTAACCGTAGAAACACGTGGTGTACATCAACAGTGCAGTGGTGGGACGACATCACATCAATGTTTACGCCGCGGTGCACGGCAGGCTGCTCTGTGACAGGAAGTGCAACAGCTCAGGATTTTATTTTACATTTAGGAAACAAAGTATTTCAGTATGAAACAGTAAAACATTTAAAGTCCTGTTCCACCTAAAACGGTGAGGAAAAATAACCTATTATAAATGAATAAAGTGGGGTGTTATTTAGAATAACAAGACAAAGAATAAATTAAAAAACCTGATATGAGGTCCTCCAACCCCCCCAGACTAAAGGTGTTATCTAATTCTACAGGTGAAACGGCTGGATGAGCGTCAGCCGCCACGTCCCCGCTGAGGGTTGTGAGCTCATTGTGCTTTAATCAAGGCGTGGGTAGCTCGCCAACTCCACCCTCTAATGCCAGCTTTTTGAGAGAAATCATGAATAATTTGACAGAGGTGATCTCATGCTGTTTCAAATGTCTGCTCGTACCCTCCTGTGAATTTAACCAAAATGGCCTAAAAAATGATATGAGCAGCGTAAACTGAAAGCAGTACTGGAACCATTAAGAGTAAAAACATTGTTTTGCCCTATTTCACACTGTATCCCCCCCCCCCACACACACACATTCATTCATTCATTCATTCATCATCACTCCATAAATTCAAGAAATCATCACTCTATAATAATAATAATAATATAATAATAATAAATTCAAGAATTCAAGTCATATAGACCATGAGGACTCGCGATGCCGTCCTATACACAATAGGACACAGCACTTTAAAGCACACCCATTCAGAGCCTTTGATGGTCATTCATTCCACACTCCACCATGAAACCAAGAAGCGCCAGAAGATCCTCCACCCTGGTCTTGTAGTCGGAGACTGTGCTGCGTTTAAAGATGCTCGTGTCCTCTGACTGGAGGTACTTCAGACAGCAGAGGAAGGTTGCATTATCACAGGTGATATGGCTATTTTTGTGCCACACAGAAGTTTGATGAGGGAGTCGACTGTCTTGCACATCTCGGAGGGAGAAAAACACCTCATGGGTAAAACCAGGTCTTTGGTGGACCACTCCCAGTTACACGGGGTGAGACTGGACATCCTGGCAGATAAGCACATCTGTCGCAAGGTCTGTGGTGGACTTTTGCCAGTCGGTGCATCGTGACATGCACTACATAAAGAACAGAGATAAACAAACCTATCATCTGGTCAGTCACTGCAACAGATACAGGAGTCAGTTTGTCTTGGCCTGTTCTTGCCACTAATAGTACCTCTATCTGCCAAGAATGTGCCGCTAGTTCAGCAAAAGCTAGCGGTACTCAAATACTTTGCAAGCAGTTTCATGAGATGGTCAGTCAGAGAGCAACTCATAGCAGCTCGGACGTCACCCGGATTAACAAGGTCAGGAGCTCCTGGCAGCAGAAGGAGAAGGACAGAACTGCGTGGAGGAATCTGATCAGACCTAAATGAAACAGTCATTGTCGCCCCCGACAGACTGCTATGATGATGATGATATAAAAATGTAATTCTGTCTTTACCTGTGTTTTCTAGAAAGAGAAAGTTGAAAATCTACAATAGAAACACTAAAAAAATAAAAACTGTGGAAACAAAGAAAACGCGTCTGATTGTAGAAAATATATCAAATAAAAACATAAAAAGTTGAAAAATGCAGGAAAAAAATCAACATTTTTATGTATTCTGTGTGCAGAATTTTTCTGTATACTAATAATGTGAGATAGCAGATTTCAGTTTTTCATAAACTGTAAATCATCATAATTAAACAAAAAGGCTTCAGAACACATGAAAGTTGACTAATTAGTGAAAATGTCTATGATCTTCTGGTTGTTTTGTGACATGACAGCATGGGTTGTTGACCAGGATCTCTTTGGCTCCTCCCACAGGCAGCGTTCTCCTGCGCGACATCCAGGCGCTGACCCTGTACAGGAACCGCTACACCACGGCCAGGCGCTCCACGCCCGTCCCTCAGCTGAAGTGCGTTGGGGGCTCGGCAGGGTGCCACTCCTTCGCCCCCGACGTGGTCCAGTGTGTGAATAGAGGCTGGGACGGGGTTGACGTCCAGGTGAGGAGGAGGATTCTCGTGATGCGGGGTCACTTCTGGATCCTGGTGAAGGGGTTTAGTTTTCACCTTTGTCTAATTTAGTAGCACCGTTGTGGGGGATTTTCTGGACTCGGTGAAAACTCAGTCATCACTTGTAAGTTTTAATTGCATTTTTGTGTCGTACAATATGGCGTCTCCCTGAACAGAGGCTGCTTCTCACGTTCCTGTCCCCTGTGTAGTCTTCTTGGTTTCTGGATGGGCAGAACTTCTCTCCAGTAGGCGGAGAGGCTCAGATGTTTCTGTGACATTCCACACACCTGTTATGGCTGTGATGTAGTAACCAGACATTCCTTTACCTGACAGACAGGTGGTGG
This sequence comes from Pholidichthys leucotaenia, assembly GCA_020510985.1. Lineage (NCBI taxonomy): Eukaryota > Metazoa > Chordata > Actinopteri > Cichliformes > Pholidichthyidae > Pholidichthys > Pholidichthys leucotaenia. Next base: position 24,167,810 of record CM035848.1, on the reverse strand, counting down.
CTGGCATCAGTAGTTAGTTATTTTAACAAGGGGGGAGGAAGGAGGTATTCACCAGTTTAGGCTATAAATGTAAATTAGGTACAAATTTGCAAGAATAAAGGAGCAAAGATTTGATAAAAGATGCAATTTAAAAATTTTAAAAGTCATAAATTACAAGTTTAGGAAGCTTGGGATCAGTCCGCCAAGGTCTCCGCCTTTGACCGCCACCTGACCCACATAGCACCGGACCCCATGATCCCTCCTGCAGGTGGTGAGCCCACTGGAAGGTGGACCCATGTAACTCCTTCGGGCTGAGCCCGGCTGGGTCCCATGGGCAGAAACCTGGCCACCAGGCGTTAGCCATCGAGCCTCTCCCCCAGGCCTGGCTCCAGGGTGGGGCCCCGGTAACCTCATACCGGGCGGGGTACACTGAATCTTTGTTCTAGTATTTATCATGAGCGTGTTGGATTGTTCTTAGTCTGGCCCTTCACCCAGGACCAGTTTGTCTTGGGTGACCCTATCAGAGGCAAATTGCCCCGGACAACATAACTCCTGGGATCACTGGGGCACGCAAACCCCCCCACCTTGATAAGGTGACGATCCATGAGGGGCTCAGAGTAGAACCGCTGCTCCTCCACACTGAAAGGAGCCAGCTGAGGTGGTTTGGGCATCTGATCAGGATGCTTCCTGGACACCTCCTACTTGAGGTGTTTCGGGCATGTCCCATTGGGAGGAGACCCTGGGGCAGACCCAGGACTCGCTGGAGAGACTGTGTCTCCCAGCTGGGGAGAGGGAAGTCTGGGCTTCTCTGCTTGAACTGCTGCCTCCGTGGCCCGGACCTCTGGAAAAGCGGTAAAGGATGGATGGATGGATAAATTACAATTTAATTACACAGTAAAAATGTGATTGGCATGCATGAGTGTTGAACATTTATGAGGACAACGTTGCACATTTAGGAGAAAAAAGCCACAAATTTTTGAGAAAAAAGCTGCATATTTACAGGAAAAAAATTGCAACTTTGAGAGAAAAATCACAAATTTATGGGGGAAAAAATTTGGAAATTTGAGGAAAAGTTGAAAATTTACAGGAAAAACTGCACATTTACAAGGAAAAAAACAGACAAAAGTTGTAAATTTCTGAGGAAAAAGTCAAGTTTATGAGAAAAAAGTTGCAAATTTATAAGGAAAAAGTTGAAAATGTATACATTTTTTAAAAATGTTACTCAGTTCTTTAACTTGATATCAAAGGTTTATGATGATATTTGGGGGGAATTCTCTCTTTTTTTCCAGGTTGGAGGGGCAGTGTCCCCCCGTCCCCCTCCATGATTTACACCTGTGAAGGGGGGGGGGCAGGTTAGGAGGGGGAGGATTTGGGGTCGTTGACACAGGGGGATGGCATCCTCCTTCACCCCCGTGTGTGTGTGTGTGGGGGGGGGTATTCCCCTATAGCTGAAGGTGCTTTGAGACAACTGCTGTTGTGAAATGGCGCGATATAAATAAAGTTGAACAACTCTAAACGAGGAAACCAGTGAGCAGAAGAAGATGTAAAAGTGAAAGTGAGTTCCTCCCTGAAGGATTGTGGGACAAAGACGCCGAGTTCAGCATGAGTGTGAAACGCGGTGCAGACTGATTTAGTAACGAGGCTCGTGGTGGTCATGTGATGAAAACTGAGCTCAGTGTGGACTTTGTTCCTTTGTCTTGTTGGGTGGAGGGTTATTGCACATGTGTCCAAAGTACAGGGTGGGGCAGGTCAGACAGAAACATGATTGTTGGCAACAGAAATCCCTAAGTTTTAGGGGTCACTGGGACCCTGCAGAGTCCTGGTGAACCCTGAGGTCAGGTTTTTTTCCCCATTTATGTTTTTATTAGAAAAGGATGCCATTTTTACAAATATAGCATTCAGACATTTACATCATAGTCCTTCTCATTTGTTTTATAGGAACAAAAAAAAATTAAAAAACCAAAAAAAAATTAAAACCAAAAACCCAACCTGAACTGGGGGCTTACAGTCATTCCTTCTTCTCATATGGAAGAATAAATAAACAAAATTTCAGTCTTAGTAAGGTGATTCAACAAGGATGTTTACATCTGGAGTCACACAAAATCATTCCAAATAGGGGATATAAAATGAATCCACTTATTCCAAATTGAATAAAAATTTTTCCCTTTGAATTCTTAACAAATACGTCAGTTTTTCCATTTTGAAGATTTCCAAAATTACTCCAAACCAATCATTGACTGTGGGTGGGGCTTAACCATTTTCTAGTAATTGATTTCTTACTGGCTGCTAAGAGCGCCTGCAGCAATTTTATGTCCCACCCATATATAAATTTAAAAAGTCGTTTGTAATGTTTACCTTGAAGATATCATTTAAAGCTTTATGAATTCCAGACCAATATTGATGCAAAACCGGACATTCCCAGAATATATGAAAATGATTCGCTTCAACCGATCCACACCTTCTCCAACACTCATTATTTATGTTTCTATATTTACTTTGGTGAGGAGTCTCAAAAAATCTGATCACATTTTTCCAACAGTGTTCTCTCCGTACCAGTGAGTTTGTGGAGGACCATTGAAAGATACAAATTTTTTCCCAATTCTCATCAGAAATGCCCATTCCCACTTCATGTTCCCACTTATTCTTAAAGTGTAGCGTATCATCGTTCCTTGCATTTAGCGTCCCATTATATAACCTAGAAATTGCCTTTTTCATCGAAGTGTCATAAGCTGACTTTAAAATTTTAAAAAAGTGCGACTCTGTTGAAGATAGGTTTAGAGATTTGCTATGCTTGTTAAAATAATCACGTATTTGGAGGTACCTGAAGAAGTCTACTTGCTCAAGACCAAATTTGGTTTGTAGGGACTGGAAATTCTGTAGTGTTCCTTTGCTTGTAAAGGTGAGGTACGTTGTTAGCCCTTTTTTTGTCCAAGTTTGAAATCTTTTATCACTTTCGTTGGGTTGAAAATCTGTGTCATAGGCACACCATCTGAAATTTCTTAGCATGTTTCCTATTTCACAGGTTTTCACTACTTTATGCTATACCTTAAGTGTGTGTTCAGTCCAAGGGTTTAGACCCTGTAATTGGTCAGCTAGTCTTTTATCTGAAATTGCAGCTTGTAAGGGGAATATAGGTGATATGTTGGATTCTATTATCTTCCAATTGGCTTGGAAGTCTGGGTTGCACCAATATAATAGAGGAATAACTTGAGAAGCATAATAATAGTATTTTAAACAAGGAAGCATTGCGCCACCCTTTTCTTTCCTTAATTGTAAAACAGTATAGCTTATTCTTGGTTTCTTCCCCTGCCATATAAAGCGTGAAATCCATTTGTCCCATTCCTTGAATTGATTGTCACTCACTTCAATAGGTAATGTTCTAAACAAATACAGCAATTGGGGAACTATATTCATTTTCACTGCAATAATCCTTGAGTTTAAATTGAGAAAGCGTACAAGATTCCATCTATTTATGTCTGATTTTATTGCTAATGATAGTGGGTCATAATTTGCTTGAAACAGTCTAGAAATGTCTTTAGTGAGAATTATACCTAAATATTTTAGGGAGACAGCATCCCAGTCAAGATTATATTTTTCCTTAAGAGATTTTGAAACTTTATAATTCAGGGTCATCACCTGAGTTTTAGATATATTTAACTTGTATCCAGATAACTTCCCGAACCTGTTTAATACCGACATCAACTTCATAAAAGATTCTTCAGGCTCCTCCAAGAAAACAAGTACATCATCTGCAAACATTACAACCTTTTGTTCATTCCCAGCTACTGTAATCCCCTTAATCTCCCCAGTCTGTCTTATCAATTGGCCAAGGGGCTCAATATAAAGGGCAAAAAGAAGGGGTGAAATCGGGCATCCCTGCCTCGTTCCTCATTCCAGGAGGAAGGAGTCAGAAAGATCTCCGTTGATCTTTACACGAGCCCTTGGCTTATCATAAAGGGATTGTATTAATGTGATAAACTGAGGTCAGTTTTAAGACTGTGTAGTTTAGAAGTCATTATTGGAGCCTGAGGGTCATGATGGCCAGATGAAGCTTTTTTGAAGCCTTGAAGCTTTTCATCGAAATGGTTCATATCGACGAAGCCTCATGTGAAACTTCCATTTGCTCCACTAAGCCATCTACTGGACAAAAAGTATACAACATACAGATTTTTACAAGGGAATTATTGGTTTGATGTGTATTTTTTCATTTCAATAAATGTATGGTCCTTTAAGGAATATCAATGGTCATAAGGGAAAAAAGAAATAATGAACTTAAGTGAAAGTGCTTGTGTCACTTATCCTTTTTTATTACGAAATACCAACTTTTCAACAGTCTTTGGATTAAGCGGATTTTTTTTTTAATTATTCCACCAGTTTTTGAGAATACTCTCTCACAGGGCACCGAGGATGCAGGTGAGTAATTTTTAACAGCAGGAAATGTATTTAAATAGACACACATCAAAAAAGAAGCATGGAGTGAAGATTTAAAAAGATCAGTCTGTAGCCCACAATCTCAGCTTCTCATTGTGTGTGCTGGAACGTGTGTGTAGTTTTGGCCGTGTGTATTTATATACTGTGCATCTCCTGCTGTTAAAATGGCCATGGGTCTTTTTCACCATGAACTCAAGGTCCATAGGTGAAGCAGACAGCAGAAATGTGAGTGAAATTGTGCTAAACAAAAACTTGAACCCACACCCTTCAGCACCAGAGTCCAGCGTTCTACACATGCATTCCAGTGGCATGCTGTGGAAAGGCACTAAATTAGAAGGTGCTGAACATTTAATTAGATTTGGAGAGATTACATTGAACGCTTAATGCCTCGGGCAGAAATTAATGAGAGTTCTTGAATAAAGAAGCTCAACGGAATCTTTTGTGGGTGACAAATATAATTCACAGAAAATTGTATCCACAGTAACCACACATTGTGTATTTATATGTCATGAGTACACGCCTTGATATGCGCTTTGTCAAAAATTTCCTGGATTGCTCGGCACACACTCCAAAGCTCCGGCGCTGGAAGTCCCATCACTACCTGAGGATGTTTTCACACCTACGGACCTTAGTTTGTTTCAGCTGAACTAAAGTCTGTTTTCTCCGTTAGTGCAGTTCGTTTTGTCTGGTGAGAATATGGTGATCACACCCAGGTGTGCACCAAAACCACCACACTGGGACCACCTAATAGAGGTGGTCTCAATCTGAATCATCTGGTGGACTCTGGTGCGGTGCTTCAGGTGAGAAAGCGTAACCAACTAAAATGGGACCAGAAGCTAGAAACCCCATGATTCAAGGCGTTATATTATCAGCAGATTTAACTTTATTGCTTTCAGACACCTAAAACATAAATTGGGCCCAAACCTTGGTTGTGAGGAGCTGCAGACTGGTGGGATGATCACATAAACGCTCCTCTACCCAAAACCCAAATCATACAGAAAAGGATTCATTGGCAAACGGAGGGGAATTCAGAAATCAGCTGCTCCAACTCTAGAAAGCTCTGAGAGGAGGAGGATCAAGTGGAAAATGCCTGCGTAAAACCAGGAGCTTTAGTGCTGCAGAGAAATCTGTGACCCCTCACAGTCTGCCACATTATTACTTCTTCTGCTCAGTAAATCAGACATCAAAATCATGTTCAGCAGCTCTGTCCTCTCACATTAATCCAGACACTTCTGAGTTGACCGTACATCACAGTATGCAGTCGCACATTCTGATGGGTCATAGATTTCTGTGCAACCATGGTCAGGAAAACTACTTCCTCTGTTTGATTTTCTTGTTACCATGGGAAAAGCCACTGACCAATCAGAGGAGAGAACCTTCTGACGTAATTGTTTCATGATTTGATGTGACACATCTTGGTCCGTTTGACTTTTTCCCTAAGTGTAAGAGAGCCGAACCAAGGAGAAAATGACAGCAAGTTAGTGAATTGATTCAGACCAAAGTAGATGAATTTAGGTGTGGAAACGGCCTCAGTGAACCGAGTTGTTGTTGGATTTTCTCCACAGTGGGAGTGTAAGACGGACATGGACAATGCATACCGGTTTGGGCGTGTTGAGGTGAACTGTGAAGGCTACAGCCACCCCGCTGACGCCTACATCCTGAAGGGCTCCTGTGGACTGGAGTACACTCTGGAACTCACTGAAGAGGGCCACAGAAGGAGCCACGGTGGATTTCAAGGTTTTGAAGGTAGGAGAAGGTGATGAAGACTGACAGTGTCTGCGTGTCCACAAAGACCTTGAGCATGTCATTTGTCTCTGGGTTTGTCTCAGGTTTGGGGAGGTTTGCCTCGAGTTTCTTCAGCGGTTCCTCTGACAACAAACATCAGCATCAGAGCTCGTCTCCATCCGGCGGCGAGGGCGGGGGAAGCCTGCTGATTGTAGTTGTGCTGTTGCTGCTGGCCTATTGTGTCTACAAGCTGTTCATCAGTGGGGGGCACGGTCAGGGGGCATGGGACGGTGGACCAGCGGGGGATCCCAGAGATCACCACAGCTCCATGGGAGGACCACCCCCTCCAGGATTCAAACCTGACTACACAGGTGAGCGAGCTGTGGATTCCTGTGGTCACAGGGTTAACGGTCCTGGAGTCATTTCTTTACCGTGGTGATGGATGGGTGGAAGATGGATGATTGAATGAAAGAATGGATGGATGTTCATCTGGTCTGCTGTAGTAAAACGACTGTTATGTTCCTGTAAATTTCACTCTGCTCCTCCTTTCTGTTCGTGTGACTCCAGATCCTGGTTACCCAGGCGCCACCCCAGGCTCTGGCCCAGGCTACGGTTTCCACAGTGACTACACCCAAGGACACCAGTACGGGGGAGGCCAGGCTGCTCCCGGCACAGGTGGAGGGTTCTGGAGTGGCATGGGTACTGGGGGGCTGCTGGGATACCTGTTTGGTCGTCAGAGGTTAGGACTCGGATGTGACGTTGAACTTCCTGCCAAGCCTCTGTTCTGTGTTTTTATTATTTATTGTTACTTCCCAGAAACCAGCCTCACCACATGAACTTCTCTGGTTACCAAGACAACAGACCCACTAGAGCCGCTCCCTCTTCTGGAACCCGTACCGCTTCAGGTAGGACATTAACCACGTGTCCATGTGTCACCGTCCCTCCACCTCATGTTGGTCTGAATACAGAGTGATAGACAGAGGTTTACAGTCACACTGGAATTTATAGAACAACCACCACCACTGAATAGAACTTGTAGAAAATAGTGATCCAAAGCAGCCGGATCAACAGTTAAGCTAACACCAGGCGGCCTGTCTGTCACCCACTCCCCGCTGAGATGAGCTAACATTGTTAGACTGACTAACACTGACTACCCAGCCAAGCTAATGCTAACAGTTCGATGTAGTGTCATAGTGAAAGTATAAAATAAGCCAGAATGGCGTGAGCTGTGTTACCAACTGTGGATCAGTGAAGCAGGTGGAAACAGGGATGTCTGTTAGCGCTGAAGGAAATAATAAAAAACCACACTTGGTAAGCTAACTCCCTAGTAGCACTGTTAGCTCTGAAGCTAACACCATGAGCTCCCTACTTGCAGACAGACAGCTAGGCTGGCCAATAACAGAGCAGTGGGCGGGTGTCAAGGCTGGGTTTACCTTTTCATTATGCAGAGGAAAAACCTGAACAAGTTAAAATGGCCACTATGGAACTGATAAAAAGGCTGTGTGTTCTTTTTTTGAGAAGTGAGCGTTTTGATGTTTTTTTTGATAATCACATGACCAATAGACACATTTCAGAAGGTTAAACTTATAAAAACACAATTTTTCAGTGAATGGGCCCCTTAATTAAAATCAAAGACAATACCAGTGGAACAAAAGAACATGTGGGTCGAGTCCTACCTAAAATCTATTGGGACATATTTTTTGGATGACCGAGATGGTCCAGTCTGTAGGTGGGGCGTAAATTAACGTGACGATAGAAAAAGTGAATGAACATGTCCTCGTTACTGCAGCTTGTTTCTAATTTAAACTGTTGATGAAAATGTGTAGGAAGTCATTAATAACTTCCTGTTGAACTTTGATAAAACACAGTTCAAGTAAAGACCAACACCGTCTGTAGACAACAGTAGGCAGTGGTAGGATGAGGAGTGAGTAATCTTTTAGAGCATGTAGAAACGGGACGAGGTCATCACCTACAGGAGTGAAACGTAGCGGTGTTGTTGCTGAGTGTCTTCTCAGAATGAAAACATGGTGGTGTGTTTGTGTTGTGACTGACTGGAGATGTTTGGTCGGCAGGCTTTGGAGGAACCAAGAGGAGATAGAAGCTGCTGAGGGAACATGAACTGATGAACTCGTGAGTCTTCATGCAGACAGGAACCCTGCTGCCTGAAGAACATCTGCAGAGGAACTCTCTTCTGCTGTGTCTGAATGTTGCTCCTCCAGCGCTGCTTGGAAGGAACCTCGTGTCTTTCTGGTGAACCATGTGGATGACGATCACTTTAGATCGTTAATCCACTCTGTCATTCAGCGTTTTAGTCAGGTGTTCATAATCTGGTAATAGAAATTTATTGAGTTAAAACAGTGATGTGAGTCTGTAGACATTTTTAAACTCCAATAATTTTCATTTTAACTGACTAAAGTTAAAATGAAAGAATTTAATATAAAATGTTATTTTTGTATTTTGCTGCTTTGGCAGTACTGTTGCCTTTAAGATTTTCATCTTTAAATGTTTCCAGAATGATTTTGATGACCGCGTCATTGCCACTTCCCTCATAGCCTGAATGGGCCCACATTACCTGATGGCAACACTGAAAAGACTACAACTATGGCAACCATGTCCCTAGTCACTGAGGTCATGGTTGCCATAGTTGTAGTCTTTTCGGTGTTGCTCCTCAGAAGGTTACAGTACTGCTTTAAATTTGAAATGTGAATTTAACGTGAAAATCAGTGAAAATAACCTGTTAATTCAGCTTTTCTAGAACATTTTCCATTTTAAATGATGGTTTAATGACACATTCTGTGATGTAAATAAATAAAAGGGTTTTAAAAATACATGTTGGTGTCATCAGTAAAGAAGTGAAACACACCATAGGTCACACAAACTGAGACTCGCATTTTAACTTTGCTAAAACCAACATTAAGGCGGGGGGAGGCTGGTTTTGATCCTCAACAGTTATGAAGGTCCAGAGATTCTCCTCACTGTGGCGTGCTGAAGTATTCACCCCCTAGCATTGTTTCTATCTTATGTACAATCATTTAAATGTGACATAAAATTGGGTCTGAACTGGTGACGAGGCGACACACACAGATTCACCTCTGGACTGTGGATCCCCGCAGGTGAACCCCGGCAGCTGCAGCGACGTCAGAGTGAAGAGATGCTTCCATGGTCTAAAAGATCTCTGGAGATCACAACATGGAAATAAAAGGCTTCTTGCTGGCTGTCGTACATCATGTGGATTCTGACAGAGATTTGGTTTGTAACTATAAAGCTGTAAGACTGGAGTGGTAGGTAGTAGTGTTTATTTACCTTATTTTACGCAGTAACATCACATCAGCCTGCAGATTATTGAGGGCTTTCACGGCATTTTTTTTTCCATGTATCAGCACGTCACACTGTTATATCCGTCTATAGACTTTAATGCCATTTTATTTCAGTCTGAGCCGGCTGTATTAACTGAGGTGTAGACACAAGTTGTTGCGTCAGCCGCCACCCTTTGTCTGAAATCTGTTGTCTTTTTCTCTTTCCTTTTCTGTTATGATCTGACAGAAAAAAAAAAATGAACTGTTATTGTAACATGGTCCTCTTGGTAAACTTAGAAGTTTGTTGATTCTGCAGGGTCAGGACAAAATAAAATTGTTTTTTTCTGACCTCCACCTCCATTGTCAACACCTCAGCATCTTTTAATGTTGTGCTTTCCCGCAGGATTGACGATCACTGTTTGACAGAAGAGGCGTTTTTCTTTATTTACAGTCATTAGTGGGAGGAACCCAGGTGAAATAGAGAGATCGTGCACGTGTGCTGGTTTTCACGTGAGGTGGGATGTATAAAGAAAAGGAATGGAGAATGGGGTGTGGGCAGTTTTATACAGTAGGGCAAAAAAGTATTTAGTCAGCCACCAATTGTGCAAGTTCTCCCACTTAAAAGATGAGAGAGGTCATTTGGTCACCTACAAACAAGCAAGATTTCTGGCTCTCACAGACCTGTAACAACATCTTTAAGAGGCTCCTCTGTCCTCCACTCGTTACCTGTATTAATGGCACTGAACTCGTTATCAGTATAAAAGACACCTGTCCACAACCTCAAACAGTCAGACTCCAAACTCCACTATGGCCAAGACCAAAGAGCTGTCAAAGGACACCAGAAACAAAATTGTAGACCTGCACCAGGCTGGGAAGACTGAATCTGCAATAGGTAAGCAGCTTGGTGTGAAGAAATCAACTGTGGGAGCAATTATTAGAAAATGGAAGACATACAAGACCACTGATAATCTCCCTCGATCTGGGGCTCCATGCAAGATCTCACCCCGTGGGGTCAAAATGATCACGAGAACGGTGAGCAAAAATCCCAGAACCACACGGGGGGACCTAGTGAATGACCTGCAGAGAGCTGGGACCAAAGTAACAAAGGCTACCATCAGTAACACACTACGCCGCCAGGGACTCAAATCCTGCAGTACCAGACGTGTCCCCCTGCTTAAGCCAGTGTCCAGGCCCATCTGAAGTTTGCTAGAGAGCATTTGGATGATCCAGAAGAGGATTGGGAGAATGTCATATGGTCAGATGAAACCAAAATAGAACTTTTAGGTAAAAACTCAACTTGTCGTGTTTGGAGGAGAAGGAACACCATACCTACTGTGAAGCATGGGGGTGGAAACATCGTACTTTGGGGCTGTTTTTCTGCAAAGGGGCCAGGACGACTGATCCGTGTAAAGGAAAGAATGAATGGGGCCATGTATCGTGAGATTTTGAGTGAAAACCTCCTTCCATCAGCAAGGGCATTGAAGATGAAACGTGGCTGGGTCTTTCAGCATGACAATGATCCCAAACACACCGCCCGGGCAACGAAGGAGTGGCTTCGTAAGAAGCATTTCAAGGTCCTGGAGTGGCCTAGCCAGTCTCCAGATCTCAACCCCATAGAAAATCTTTGGAGGGAGTTGAAAGTCCGTGTTGCCCAGCGACAGCCCCAAAACATCACTGCTCTAGAGGAGATCTGCATGGAGGAATGGGCCAAAATACCAGCAAGTGTGTGAAAACCTTGTGAAGACTTACAGAAAACGTTTGACCTCTGTCATTGCCAACAAAGGGTATATAACAAAGTATTGAGATGAACTTTTGTTATTGACCAAATACTTATTTTCCACCATAATTTGCAAATAAATTCTTTAAAAATCAGACAATGTGATTTTCTGGATTTTTTTTTTCTCATTTTGTCTCTCATAGTTGAGGTATACCTATGATGAAAATTGGAGACCTCTCTCATCTTTTAAGTGGGAGAACTTGCACAATTGGTGGCTGACTAAATACTTTTTTACCCGCCCAGGTAAAAAACACAAACACCACCAGGATCAGTTCAAAGGAGCTTTCCAGAAAGTTTTTGTATGTGGCCAAAAGGCCAAACTGCATAGAAAAGGCTACGTTTTAAAAACATTCCTGTATGTGTGGACAAGGCCTCAGTGCTCCCAGAAGACCAGTACAGGTGGAAGCAGGGTTCACGGTTCAAAGTTAAAGCAACAGTGGCTACCTGGTCTGGACATGATCAACAGCTGCCACCAGACTCCTGATCAGGCCGATGGTGGAGAACCCTCGAGTGGCTGCAGGCACCAAGGTTCGAGTCTGTTCAGGAAGTCTGGTCTGGTCCCTGGTAGAAGGGAATTTTGTCTTTCCACCTTTAGAGCTGCTGCTCATGGGGGTTTACTTGGGATGAGTACTGTGGTCTGGTGCTGTCAGAACAGCAGGGGAGTGTAGTCTAAAGACCAGACCAGGACCCAGAGCACTGTGTGTTGGTGTGGCTCTGGTCTTGAACACTACAGTGGGTTTATCACCTCAGATCCAGTAAATGACATTAAAGAAAACCACAGCTGTTGTAGTTAAATCATTTATTAACCCTTTGTTCAGCCCATATCAAATCTCTGCTATAAGTTACATATTTACATTATTCAAGGCCCTTCACAAAATGCATCATGATCATTTTTAGAAAGAATCTATTTACATCGTACAAAACGCTGCACACATGAACATCCACATACCAAACCCACTCCCCCTCCCACACACACATGGAAATCACATTACGTTTCCCCACAATCAGCTTCATCATTGTGACCATCTCAAACCCCCAGTAAACCCCCCCACCCCACCCCCCACAGGACAGACCGTTGGTCACAGTAAACTGGTCAGCTACTAAATCTTCCATCAACACCATTGATAAGGCCGCCAGTCCTCCAGTCTTCTACAGCAGGGGTCTCCAACCCTGGTCCATGGAGGTCCAAGACCCTGCAGGTTTTCTCTTCCACCCGGCTGCTTCAGCAGGTGTTTTCACTCATCAGTGGGGAGAATCTGAGTGGAATCACCTGTAGGGTCACCATGGACCAGGGTTGGGGACCGCTGGTCTACAGCATCTTAGAAATGAAACGTAAAATCAACAAACAGAACAGCAACTAAATGAAACAGTTTATGCATTCAAAAACATTCTGGTGGTAGGACACGGCATCATGGAAGGGGATGTTTGGGGAAATAAATATGCAGAAAAGATTGTAGAAATGTTTTAGTCCGGAGAAAGCTCCGGATGTCACATGATCAGGGTGGCCACAGAACGAAGAACAAAAATCCAAAGTAAATGAGCTCTGAATACCTCTGTCAGCTGTGACAGAGGTGGTGCAGGTGGGCAGAGGTACTGATTTATGACCCAGACAGGAAAAACAGCTGCAGTTCTTCTAAATAATCATCACTTTGAATATAAAATGTTCGGCACTTTTATACTCGTTCTTTATTTAAAGGTCCAATATTGAGCATTTTTGAGGGATTAACGTTAAAATGTGATTATTACACAGTCTACGTATGTTAGAGCAGCTCCAACGGTCTGTGACACGCTCCGGTCAAAACAACTAATGGTTTAAAGTTTACTGGACCATTCCACGCATGGAAAAGGAGCTTTCGTCACAACTGGCCATTTTAGAAATGTTAGCAGAAACAGTCTGGGGCCAGCTCAATATTCATCAGCCCCTGATCTGATTGGTCTGAAGCTTTTTTTATTGGACCAATCACAAGTAAGAAAGCAGTCAGGATTTGTTTTGCCAACATAGACAAATGAAGGTGGGGCTCGCTGTTTGTGATGTCATAAAATCCAGGAAGTGCAGTCTGCTCACTTCTTTAAAGGTGCATTCCGATCGCCCAATAGTGTACTCCGAAGTGGACTGCTCAGGGTATTCCGCCATATTATGTCAGATTCCAAACTGAAGGGAGCGAACGGTCTCCAGTTCAAAGGTAACTGAGAACTGAGCAGGGAAGAAGTGAACAATGGTACGTCACTTCACCGGAAGTTGACAAGATTACCATTGCACCTCAAATACGAGTAAAACAAATAATTGTTGCCAACGTTATTAACAAGCTAAACTGATGCTGCTTATTGTTTATGTCAACTGAAAGCAATAAAAATATATTTGCATTAATATTTTTTTAAAGAAATCTAAATCATCCACCATAGTAAGGCTGTGCGATATGACCAAAATTTCATATCCCGATATAAGTAATCTTATTTAATGATATATATATATATCACAATATACATTTTCTGTAGTTTATTTATGAGAGGGCTGAAAAGTTCATAGTGGACAAATTTGACCAAATGTGGTTTATTTTTCATCACAGTCTCCCTTTCGGTCCACACACTTCCATCAGTGTTGCAGCGCTTGGATCCCTGCGGTTGAAAAATAAACCATATTTGGTCAAATTTGACCACTATGAACTTTTCAGCCCCCCATTTGTATAATAAACAATAAAAAAGGACCATCTTTTTTTCTACATTTTAAATTACATAGTGAAAAAAAATCAATTGTACAAATTCATCTGTCATTAATTTTATGCACATTTTCCCTCTTAATTTTGCAGTGTTATAAAACTGTTTTTTAATGTGCATTTGAGATGTCATCAACTACACACATTCCAAATTATTATGCAAATAGGATTTTAGTGTCATAAACAGTCAATTTTTTGTTTTTCAATTAAACTCATGGATGGTATTCTGATATCAATCTCAGACACCTGTCATAATTAGTTTGCCAGGTAAGCCTAATTAAAGGAAAACTACTTAAGAAGGGTGTTCTACATTATTAAGCATGCCACAGGTTTCAAGCAATATGGGAAAGAAAAAGGATTTTTCTGCTGCCGAAAAGCGTCAAATAGTGCAATGCCTTGGACAAGGAATGAAAACATTAGCTATTTCACAAAACTTAAGGGTGCTTTCACACCTGCAGGCTTTAGTTCGTTTCAATCAAACTCAAGTTCGTTTTCTTCGTTAGTGCGGTTCGTTTTGTCTGGTGAGAACATGGTAATCGCACTCAAGTGCGCACCAAAACAACCATACCAAGAACACCTAAAAGAGGTGGTCTCGGTTCGAATCAAATGGCGAATTCTGGTGTGGTCCTGCAGGTGAGAAAGCCACCGCACTAAAACAGGACCAGCGGCAAATGGTAAAACATTTTATGTTACTGTAAATACCTGATAGATCTTTGAAAATATTTGTGGCTAAGCAAGTCACGGTTCTGGAGGATTAATGAACGTTAACATGTTATTCATTTTCATTTGCTTCATTTTCTTCATTTCATTTTCAAACTGTATGATTTCTGGAAAGTAGCATATGCACGTATGTAATAAATGATAACCAGGGCGATGAAAACCCCCCGTAGATTATGCTACGATTTGTATTATTTTCTCCCCAGAAATGCATAAATACACAGTAGTCATCCTACTTCCTGTATTTACCTTTCCTGTTCTTGCGGCAAAAAAATCTGACCAATAAGAACAGAGAACATTCTGACGCAAGTCTCGCGAGATTTGTGACGCAGTTTGGTCTGCTTGAATTTTTGCCTGTGTGAAAGGGGACCGAACGAAAGAGAAAATGATACAAAGTTACAAACTTATCAACCGATTCAGACCAAATTAAATGAATTTGGGTGTGAAAGCACCCTAAGTGTGACTATCGTACTGTGAAGAAATTTGTGGCTGATTCAGAGCACAGATGGGTTCGTGCAGATAAAGGCATAATGAGGAAGGTTTCTGCCAGACAAATTCATCGGATTAAGAAAGCAGCTGCTAAAATGCCATTACAAAGCAGCAAACAGGTATTTGAAGCTCCTGGTGTCTCTGGAGTCCTACGAACCTCAAGGTGTAGGATCCTCCAGAGGCTTGCAGTTGTGCATAAACCTACTATATGGCCACTCCTAACCAATGCTCACAAGCAGAAACAGTTGCAGTGGGCCCAGAAATACATGAAGACTAATTTTCAAACAGTCTTGTTTACTGATGAGTACCATGCAACCCTGGGTGGTCCAGATGGATGGAGTAATGGATGGTTGCTGGATGGCCACCATGTCCCAACAAGGTTGCGACATCAGCAAGGAGGTGGTGGAGTCATGTTTTGGGCCGGAATCATGGGGAGAGAGCTGGTAGGCCCCTTTAGGGTCCCTAAAGGTGTGAAAATGACCTCGGCAAAGTATATAGAGTTTCTGACTGACCACTTTCTTCCATGGTTAAAAAAGAACTGTGCCCTCCATAGCAAAAGTATCTTCATGCATGACAATGCACCATCTCATGCTGCAAAGAATACCTCTGTGTCATTAGCTGCTATGGGCATAAAAGGAGAGAAACTCATGGTGTGGCCCCCTCCTCCCCTGACCTCAACCTTATTGAGAACCTTTGGAGCATCCTCAAGCAAAAGAACTATGAAGGTGAAAGCCAGTTCACATCAAAACAGCAGCTGTGGGAGGCTATTCTGACATCTTGCAAAGAAATTCAAGCAGAAACTCTCCAAAAACTCACAAGTTCAATGGATGCCAGAATTGTGCACGTTATATCAAAGAAGGGGTCCTATGTTAACATGTAACTCGGCCTGTTAAGATGTTTTTGATTGAAATGGCTTTTGATTTCAGTAAATATGATCTCCTAATGCTGCAAATTCAACAAATGACCATTTTCAGTTCTTTACAACCAATTAAATGTTTTGAAATTCTTGTGCGTAATAATTTGGAACAGTGCATTTTGAGGGTTTTTTTTAAATTTTTGTAAAAAAATAATTTCATTGGGAGGTTTGTTCAATAAGATCTGAATTACGCTCTGACAGTTGATGACTTGAAAATTATACTGTCATTTGCATCGACTATTTAGGAAAATCAGAGACAAATATCATTTGCATAATAATTTGGAACGCAGTGTATTCATTATCACTACTTGACTAATTAAAAATGATTAGAAATCAAGTTACACTAAGAGCCAGTTTGTTCCTCTAACATTTTAATTAATTTATTATTTATTTAGTGTGAATGCAGCTGCTGTCATGCACGTTTGCAGCTTTAGTAATATTTTTTCAGACACAATTAAGAAATTCAGCAGTAATTTAAATCAAAGAAACGATGGTCTGATACACTATAATGTTTCCTGTTACCGACAGGCTAGCATCATCATTTAGCATTTGCTGTTTTATAATTAGAGAGAGATGGTGTTAACATTACTTACCTCCAAATAAACAAGGTTAGAGGACTATCCTCTGATGCAGCACAGTGGGAAACAGTCCCACATCCCTGGAAAACAGAAGTAGTGGCTATCTGACCAAAACATTAGCTTGCAGTTAGCTGCTAACCACCAGAACCCACTACTGCACACACCAGGCACACTGTGGGGTAGAGGTGGGGCAGTGACAAGTAGAAACAGGGTATGTGTCTTTTAAATCCCAATATAAATGATACAGTTTTATATGAAATGGTAGGCAGTTTTTATCAAGTCACTGATATATATATCGTTATATAGCACAGCCCTACACCATAGTATCAGTACGTGTCCATGGATACTGTGGTAACGTACGGGGGGGTAGTAGTTCACTTAACTGATATTCCCTGAGAACGGAGCAGGGAGTAGGGAATACAACTGAAGTACACTGTGGATCGGAACGTAGCTAATGACTTTAAATAAAACCAGTGTTTGCTTGTGGAGTGTTTTCATATTCAAGTTAAAACTCAACTAAACACAATTTTGCACAATATAGGACCTTTAAACAATATTTCCCTATGAAGTATTTAACAAATCATCTACACCAATTCCTGTCATCCACACAAGGAGACAAAGGCAATAATTATTTTAGCCAATATTCTGGTAGATATTCAGCCTGGTTAACAGTAGGTGGTGGGGGGGGGTCAATATGGAATAATATCACAATACTGTATTGATTCACACCCTAGTATCACAAAACCTTATGAAGAATTATTACTAAATACTGTAAATCCAAACTTAAGTATTTAGGTACCAGACCAGTGGAATTTCTCACCACTAGATTGTGCTAAATGTTGTCTGGTGAAATCAGCAAAGTTATTGACTCCAACAAGAAAATCACAGTATATGATACTGCAATGCTCACAGGCTTTGAAAGACGGTCGCAACATTGTATCGCAGCCCAAGTATTGTTATAACATTGCATCGTGATAAGATGGCATCATGATTCCCACCCACATTAAGCAGACAAGCTGATTAAAAAGAGCCTTTGGTACATCGCATCAGTCTTCCTACCATTTAACATGATTAATGTCATGAATGGATGTGGTGTTTCAAAAAGACCTGAGAGCCAAATGACCAGACAGAGATAAAGGACAGAGAGAGGACAAAACAGGTCTGTGGGCCATTCTGCGGACCCCAACTTTAAATGGTTAGCAGTTCTGACCCCATCTGGAGTGTCCATAAATCAGGAGTGTATCAGCCATAGTTTGGCATATTTTGACATTGGGACTCTGCTCCTCTGGAGGCGCTCCAACGCTGGCTCATATCAAAAGCATGTAAACTGACGGTGTGTAGTAGTACATCCTCATACCGTCTCTGGATTCTCCCCCAGTGGGTTCTACCAGTCTTTACACAGCCATGATGTTGTTCATCTCCCATTTCTGAGTAGTTTTACTGTTGTCACAGTCTGATATAAACACTTTGTGAAGAAGGTCAGAGCGGTCCAGACATTTCCCTGAAGAACACACAGGACCATTACTGCTGTAGAATCTGCCAGACTCCTGGACTAAACATGACTTACCAGACAAAAAAGTTACATGAGACTGGCAGCACAATGAACCAGTGGTTCACACTGCTGCCTCACAGCTCAAAGCTTCCTGGTTTGATGGTTCGATTAATGAATATTTGTTCTACTCAAGTGTTTATGACACTGTCACAGACAGCTCTGAGCAATTCTAAGACTGTAGCTGTCTCACAGTTCATAATGACTTGGACTGGAGCTGTTCACATTCACACCAGGAAGCTGCCCAATCCAACCACAGACTGATCTGTGGCCACTGAGCAGCTCCACTGGAGCAGTTGGGGTTAAGGGCCTTGCTCAGGGGCACCACAGTGGGGTTAAGGAGGGTGGGACAAACACTTCTATCTTCTATGTTATCTGTCCCACCCAGATCTGATCCTGCAGGTCCAGGGGTTGAATTGATGACCCTCCAGTCACCAGACCACACCCCTAACCATTACATCACCACTGGCCAGAAAGCCCATAATGAAGCTGATGAAAGTGAAGTACGTGTGAAGTATCTGTTCACTGTGAGATACAGTAATAAATGAAGAGTGGAGATTCTTACCCGATGGCACATGAGTGAATCGATGGAGATCCTGCAGAGACAGCACAGGGCGAGTCAGTGAGTTTAATTCAGACAGAGACCACAGAGAAAACAGGAAGTAACACTGACATTCCCACTCTTTCTTCTGTTTCTTCAATGGGGTGACAGGCTGTGTGGTTCTCACCTTGAAGTACTTCCACTCCATGTGTTGCTTCTGCTCACAGTGTGTGATGATCACAGCTGAATTGTCTCCTTCTCTGGTCAGGCACTGGTCGTACTGCATCAGCTGGTTGGCCTCATTGATACGGAACAACTGCAGACACAAACATAGATGGGACAGTAGCACAACAAGTTCACAGCAGAGTCTGATGTAAAGCATAGGACCCACTGATCCCAACCTGGACCAGGACCACAGTAAACCAATAAATAATAAAAGAAACACAAGTTTATCTGAAAACAACCCCGGGGATTTGCTTCTGAGAAGATCAAACAGTTATTTTATAGTTAAGTGTACTGGAGGCTCTAGTCTTTTTGGTGTTGTACAGACAACCTGGTGGATGACATCACTTGGGGGGGTCACAGTGACCTAGATATGACTGGTAGGCAAAAGACAGATGCTCGCCAACCAATGGTCTATGTCGGTAGAAAGAACACTGACGCTGACTAAATTATGCCAATTATTGTATTAAAATTCACAGAAACAAATTGTGTGTGTGTGTGTGTGTCAGAGGTCCATTACCTGGTTGCCCCCCATCCTGTGACATGGGCCTATTTCCACGTTCCCTCCATTTGTGTGTCCCATACTGTCGATGCAGTAACTTGTCTCATAGCCCCGAATCTGCACATGTGGACATCACAGTAAAATGTTAAAACAGGCTACAGCTTCAATGGAAGTGTGTGTGTGTGTGTGTGTGTGTGTGTGTGTGTGTGTGTGTGTGTGTGTGTGCACCTACCTCCCCCCATTCCACATTTTTCGGAGGAAGAGGGTAGTGTTGTGGAATATCGTACGCTATTTCTTCCATGAACCATTTGAAACTCTTGCATCGATGTTCCTCCCTGAAACAGTTCAGTGGTCAGACAGCATTCATCAAATACAGAGTATGAACACAGTCAGTCAAAATTACTTCACTTATTTCAATAAAGTCTTCCTAAAAATGAAACCAGGAAATCAAGAAAATGTACTTATAACTGCTACAATAATCAAAGAATGTGTTTCCCTTAACAAATAACGTGGAACTGTGGCAGAAGGGACAGCACCAGTTAGAAGGAGATGGAGAATTCTGTTTACAGTGCTATAACAGAACTTTATAATACACCAGCAGAACTTTGTAGAAGCAGCTCAGTGGAGCAGTGGTTAGGTGGCAGCACAGCAAGAAGGTCGTGGGTTCCATCCCGCCCTTGACCATCAGTGACCTTTCTGTGTGGAGTTTGCATGTTGTCCCCGTGTCTGCATGGGCTTACTCCAGGGACTTTGGTTTCCTCCCACAGGCCAAAGACATGCAGGTTAGGATAATTAGCATCAACTGGGGATTCTAAATTGTCCTTAGGTCTGACTGTGAGAGTGAATGGTTGTCTGTCTCTCTGTGTTGGCCCTGCGATGGACTGGCGATCTGTCCAGGGTGGACCCTGCCTTTCGCCCAAAGATGCTGGGATAGGCTCCAGCCCCCCCGCAACCCGAAAGGGATTAAGCGGTAGAAGATGGATGAACGAAGAAATTTATAGTACAGTAAAAGAACTTCATAATGCTCTAACACAGGGGTCGGCAACCCACGGCTCTGGAGCCACATGCGGCCCTTCAGCCTTCATGCTGTGGCTCCCTGCAGTTATATCTCAAAACACATGGAAATTAATGAAGTTAATTTTAATCATTTTATTTTTCAAATTACTGTTTATTGGATTCATTTCTCAATGAAAACACATACCTTCATGAACGTAAAATATGTATTTTTTAAATTATTTATTATGTTGTCAACCATGCCTCACATCTGACAGCAGCTCACACGCACGGAGAGCCTCTCTGTCGTGCAGCGCATGTGGAGAGCACAGACAGCAGCAGCTTCCTTCTCCTCCCCACCCTCGGTAAGACATGAACACATTCAGAAAAAGTAAAATCACTGAGGGAAATACAGAGTTTAATTCTGTGGGGACAGATTCATTTGGTTCATGTATGGTTGTTGTGGAGAGAATTTCTCTACAAGAACACAAACAAGGAGAAAAACAACCACCTCATTAGGGTCTACAGGCCCATAAAAAGTCTTAAATGTGATTTTCTAAAATCAACACCTTAATTATCCTTAAAAATGAGAAACAATCCTTGAATTCCTGCTCTATAAATGCTGGATTCACCAGACATGGACTATCGTGGGCGATTTTTATTTCAGTCGTGTATTTAATCATGTGTTCTGTAACTGTGTTTTATCTAATCCTTCTCTCTTACTTTATTGTGCAGTAGCCTGGTGGAGCACCCACAGTTTGGTTGTACTGTACAACTGTACAATGAGAATAAAGCCTATTCTATTCTGTTCTATTCTGTGACCAAAGTCTGAATTTGTGTGAATTTATTTCACCATCACAGCTCAATACTTCCTGAGTTATGACAAAAATAAAAGCCCTTTATAGCAATTCCATTTTAAGAATGGTTGCAACCCGAAAAGGATTAAGCGGAAGAAGATGAATGAATGAATGAATGACTGTTTTTATGTGCTTTTATTGTGAAATGCCATCAACCAGATATACGGTGGTGTGAAAAAGTGTTTGCCTCCTTCCCGATTTCTCATTTTTTTATGTTTGTCACACTTAAATGTTTCAGATCATCAAATTTAAATATTAGACAAAGATAACACAAGTAAACACAAAATGCAGTTTTTAAATGAAGGTGTTTATTATTAAGGGGAAAAAAAAATCCAAACCTACATGGCCCTTTGTGAAAAAGTGATTGCCCCCTCCGTTAAAACATAAATTAATTGTGGTTTATCACATCTTTGGAAAACTGAGTGACCTCAAGCTGAAGTGCACTTGGGTTCTGAAGCAGGACAATGATCCAAAACACACCAGCAAGTCCACCTCTGAATGGCTTAAGAAAAACAACATGAAGACTTTGGAGTGGCCTTGTGAAAGTCCTAACCTGAATCTGATTGTCTGAGTCTGGACAACAGATGAAGGATACAGATTTATATTAATACAGTTGAATAAAGAGCATTATGAGGAAACATAAAAAGGATGAAAAGTAGCTTCTTCTAAATAAAACCTTTGTCTCTAATTTATTAAAATACCAGGAACTAAAGCTGTGTGATCACTGTTGAAAGTAGGAGATGGATGATATTTTTCAGATTTAAACAATTTACACTACCGTTCAAAAGTTTGGGGTCACCCAGACAATTATTTTGTGTTTTCCATGAAAAGTCACACTTATTTACCACCATGAGTTGTAAAATGAATAGAAAATATAGTCAAGACATTGACAAGGTTAGAAATAATGATTTGTATTTGAAATAATAATTTTTTCCAGATTCTCAACCTGCTCAAAGAAAGGTCAGTTTTATAGCTTCTCTAACCAGCTAAACTGTTTTCAGCTGTGCTAACATGATTGCACAAGGGTTTTCTAATCATCCATTAGCCTTCTGACGCAATGAGCAAACACATTGTACCATTAGAACACTGGAGTGATAGTTGCTGGAAATGGGCCTCTATACACCTATGTAGATATTACACCAAAAACCAGACATTTGCAGTTAGAATAGTCATTTACCACATTAGCAATGTATATTAGATATTAGAGTGTATTTCTGATTAGTTTAAAGTTATCGTCATTGAAAAAAACAGTGCTTTTCTTTCAAAAATAAGGAAATTTCTAAGTGACCCCAAACTTTTGAACGGTAGTGTATGAATGTGCAGATAATTAAAAAAAACTACACAAAAAATTATGGTCAGACATTCAGAAATGATTTTTCAGCACAAAACAATTTGTAATATACAGTATTTCTAATACTTTATTTCACAAATGAAGCTATATATAAAGCTTGACAGTTTTTTCCACTGTTGTAGTATGAATTCATTAATGCCACATAATATTCAGAGCTATGTATATAAAAAATTTTTATCAGCAGCATAATCTTTATTTTAAAGGTTAAACTGCCGTTGTGGCCCTCAGCTGCTTCTATTTTAGTCAGAGACGGGCAAAATGGCTCTTTGGTTGGCAAAGGTTGCAGACCCCTGTTCTAGAAGTACCAATTATGTGGTGTCGTATGAAATTCAAGGCAAAGAAATGTCGCAGTCTGTTGCTGAAAAGAAGTTGGATGGCTGAGAAAAGATTTCATCTTGACGATGAGGTGATTCTTATGGTTAGTGAGGAACCAGTGAAGAGCCATTTTTGCTGGTACATGCTGGGCCTGAATGACTGGAAGCAAGTGGCTGAGGTTGAGAAACGTATTGGATGGACTGAGAAGAACTGACTGTACAGACTTGCCTGGAAGGTTGAAGTTGTGGTGTTTGAAGTAGGGGCTTCTACCAAGACTGTTGTGGCCCTGATAATATATGAGGTTGCACTGTCTCATGTAGAGAAGATGGGAACTCTGATTTCTGCTCAGATCAGAAAGAAACTGAGGTCTCCAAAGCGTTTCTATGGTCACGACATGAAGTTAATCTTACCACTGTCCACAATGATTGAGGATTTTAAGGTGGAGAACAGCCGCCTATGGATGACCTTGTGTGACTCGAAGGATCCAGTGGTCAAGAATACGATACCCGATTTAAAAGACCGGTGTCAGGTGAAGCGCTAGTGCAAAGGCTGAAGAGGTGGAAGGAAAGTTGGGTTGCACAGTGGCGCAGTGGTTAGCACTGTGGCAGCACAGTTTACCCTCGGCCGGGGGATCGCGGGGATCGTGAGATCGTGGGTTCGATCCCTGCCCCCGACCAACAGTGATCTGTGTGGAGTTTGCGTGTTCTCCCCGTGTTGCGTGGGTTTACTCCGGGATTTCTCCGGTTTCCTCCCACATACCAAAAACATGCAGGTTAGGGATACGGGGCGCTTGCGCACGCAGCGACCGGCAGCTGGTGGCTTGTCACCAGACTGCAAACCAAATCTACCTACGGGTACAAAATAAGTAATAAAAAAAAAAAAAAAAAAAAAAGTTGAGACATAAGGACATACAGTGGGGCAAAAAAGTATTTAGTCAGCCACCAATTGTGCAAGTTCTCCCACTTAAAAGATGAGAGAGGTCTCCAATTTTCATCATAGGTATACCTCAACTATGAGCGACAAAATGAGAAAAAAAAAAATCCAGAAAATCACATTGAAGGATTTGTAATGAATTAATTGGTAAATTCCTCAGTAAAATAAGTATTTGGTCACCTACAAACAAGCAAGATTTCTGGCTCTCACAGACCTGTAACTTCTTTTTAAGAGGCTCCTCTGTCCTCCACTCGTTACCTGTATTAATGGCACCTGTTTGAACTCGTCATCAGTATAAAAGACACCTGTCCACAACCTCAAACAGTCAGACTCCAAACTCCACTATGGCCAAGACCAAAGAGCCGTCAAAGGACACCAGAAACAAAATTGTAGACCTGCACCAGGCTGGGAAGACTGAATCTGCAATAGGTAAGCAGCTTGGTGTGAAGAAATCAACTGTGGGAGCAATTATTAGAAAATGGAAGACATACAAGACCACTGATAATCTCCCTCGATCTGGGGCTCCACGCAAGATCTCACCCCGTGGGGTCAAAATTATCACGAGAACGGTGAGCAAAAATCCCAGAACCACATAGGGGGACCTAAGGGCCTTTTCCACTAGCCTCGCTTAGCCCTACACCGCACCACTCAGCCCGCGTTTGAGCATTTTCCATTAGCCCCAACACCGGTTAGCAGGCGCTATTTTAGTACCTGATCCAGGGCAGGGTCTAACCGAGCTGAGTAGGGCTGAGTATGGCTGTGATGTGACTTTAAGAGACTGGTCGCCGCTGATTGGTCAGGTCGTAACATCACGAAAGCGACTTTTTCTGCTGAATTTACTACACGACCGCCATTTGTAGTTGTTCAACCAGTGAACACAGTGCGCGGCTTTAATACAGTATATTTTCACACTCTGAAGATGTCTTCTCGTAAGGCTATCCCCTGGTGAAACGAGGAGGTGCGCAATTTTCTTTCTATATTAGCCGACGATCGCATCCAGCGCGAGTTGGACGGATCTACTCGAAATGAAAAAATATACCAGCAGGTGTCCGAGCAGATGGGTTCCCAAGGGCACATCCGTACTGCCAAACAGTGTCGGGAGAAGCTGAAAAAGCTGAAAAGCGATTACCGAGCAGTGAAGGACCACAATGCTCGAAGTGGAGCGGATCGGAAGGAGTGGAAGTGGTTCGCTGAGATGGACGCGATCTATGGACATAGGCAGAGACATTGGGTTCGACACGGCCACAGTCACGGCCTTGGAAACCGTGGATGGTGAGTGTTGTTTTGATATTGCGCGTCTTTTCGCCAATTTATCCTTTCTGTGCCAAGCTCACTGTTTTTAAGAAATAGGAAGGTTGTTAGATTGTGGGTAATGGTTGTTACTGAGGCTTTTTTTTTTTTTTTTGTTACTTATTTGTACCCGTAGGTAGACTTGGTTTGCAGTCTGGTGACAAGCCACCGGCTGCTGGTCGCTGCGTGCGCGAGCGCCCTAAACCTACATGTTTTGATGTGCGGGAGGAAACCGGAGAAATCCCGGAGTAAACCCACGCAACACGGGGAGAACATGCAAACTCCACACAGCTCACTGTTGGTCGGGGGCTGGGATTGAACCCACGATCTCATGATCCCCGCGGTCCCCCGGCCGAGGGTAAAACTGTGCTGCCACAGTGCTAAACCACTGCGCCACCGTGCAGCCTATTGTTATTATTATTGGCTTGCCTATTGTTTTGCAGCCAACTGCAGATTCACGCTTGCTTTGTGTATTAGCGCGAACAAAACGCTGAATTACGCTTATTGTATTCCGGTTAAAAACTTTAGAGTGTTGTGTACATGTTGCACTTTGGTGTTAAGTTTTAAATTGTGTGCATTTTCTTTCTAGAATTGCAGTTCATATCACAGGGGTCCACCTCAGTGGACATGGACACACCGGACTCTCCTGCGTCTGGCGGAGCGCCAGCTGGATCGACTCCGATGTCAGCCACATCACCAGCTCCATCTGGATCACGTTCAAGTGCCGGTAAGGCACAATAACCACAATTTTTTTTTTTTGTTGAAACAGGTCCAGCGGAAACCAGGGTCGAAAATCCATCCATCCATCCATCTTCTACCGCTTAATCCTTTACGGGTCGCGGGAGGGCTGGAGCCTAACAAGTTATGTACCAAATTGATTAATGCAATTTCCTGTAGCTGCATATTAATTAATTTAAAATGTCATTTTAAATGTACAAAAAGGTTATTCTTTGGTCTTCACTTATTATCGGTGTTCCCCAACCCGGTCCCATTTTTAGGTGTGGTGATTGAAGTGCTGTTGTAACTCCTGTTTTAGAAAAACAAATAAAGCTCATGAACTGCCGTTGAAATCAACATGCTTCATTGAAATGCTTCGCATCAGCTGACTGTATTAACCCATTCAGATTTCTGCGGCCACACTACAAGCAACTATTTTAAACATTACCCATCCATCCATCCATATTCTTAATCTTAATCCTTTTTAGTTTTGCAGGGGGGCTGCAGCCGAAGACAGCACCCTGCGTGTTGCAAAATCCGCTCTACTGAGGGGCAGCAACATGACAGTTCAGCTTATATACAGCAATGAAGCATAATATAATAGTGACATTCCACCACAGACTTTCACCAGTGTAATTCCATAATATATGTAGTGATCCAGCTTTAACAACCATGCCTTTCTGTCTTTCAATGTAGCCAAGAGGAAAAGGAGCAACTCCATTGCTGACCTTACATCAGCGATGGTCAACATGCATGACGAAGAGATGTGGCTCTTGGAACGGCAACATGACCAGCGGCAAGAACACCATCAGGAGTACATGCAGCATTTGCGACAGGTGGCCGCAGATGGGCGGGCAGATGCGCGTGAAGCCCTGGAGCAGGACGCTGTGTTACGAAGGGAAGAGCTCGCAGAGATGTCATCATTCGACAGAGATTTCCTGACCCTATTTGGCAGGCTTGTGGACGCATTTAGCAGTCGGCCTGTCTAACCATGTCTCCCCACGCCCAGTCTGTTTTCTTGTTTGTAAATTTTGCTTCTGGAATAAAATTGTATTGTTTGCATCAAAAGTCTGGTTTATCTGTTATGACACTGTATGAGAAAAGCCAATAATTACATACACATTCCATTTTCTGTTCACTCCACATGTTGCTGTTCATCAGGTCAGGTGTATAGCCTTCTAATGGTAATTTAATTTTTAACAACACAACGAAACGTAATGTCTTGGTAGTTTTTTTTTTTTATTTTAAACAAATTTGCAATGCTGAATCCATTTCTCTCGAACAGGTACATTTTTTATGTTATAAGCAGTTGTACAGGTGTACTTTAACTTGTACAGTAGACACTGATAAAGGTAAGTACATGTAAATTGAATGCTGCATCACCAGTCAAAATTTAATAAATTAAGAAGGAATCTAGCAAAAATTTGGCACTAATAACAGTAGACAAATCGGACAAGGATACACAACTGTGTTTTTGTTGCACATAACTGTTGTTACCAACAAGTGCAAAATTTATATTCCCTTTTCCCAAAAATTAAAAATCAATTTGGAAGTAAAAGTGGGAGACCTTTACATGGGAATATGACATGTATCAGCACATGATTTATAGTTCAATTTGCATTTCCACCTAAGCAAAAGTGGCTTGTCGAGCTGGATTTTTGTGAAGATGGCCTGTGTGGTGTTTCTGCATGTAATTACATACCTGTCAAGTGATACGGTTTCGCCGTATTTTAATACGGGGAAAATGCAATTTTAGCAAATACGGGCATATTGCCATTTCTGTACGCCAAAAAGAAAAATATACGGGAAAAAAAATTATTGAGAGTGTGGAGGAACACGTCGTGTGTGTGACCCCCACAGCGTATGGGGCTGGCAGAGCGCTCAGCGTGAGCAATTATCACAAAAGTGAGAAGTGTGGACTGATCATTATGCTGATGGCCTCGCACCTTCTGTTGTCCTGCGGCTCTGGAACAGAAAGGAATCGCTGGATAGATAAAGGCTTCTCCAGAGGGCCCTACACACTCCTTCTGTGTTCCATGTAGGAGGAGCATAAAAGTGACTGCATCGGGGATTTTCGACCTGAGGTCGCACTTCGCTACACAGGGCCACAAAAACTGTGTAGCCAAATCGAAAACGTATCGATCGATGGATGAACATTTTCAGCCAGTGAGAGAACCGACGCCTTCCAAATCCAATGCATCACTAGCAGAAGTGATGGTTTGTCATTTTGTGGCAGAGCACAATCTACCCCCATTGGTGGCAGATCACTTCTGATCTGCCACCTGATCTGATCTGCCACTTCAGAAATGCTAGAGTCAGCAAAGGCTGCTACTTGGAACTATAACAAGCAGCATCAGTGAACATTTTCTTGTTTCAAGTTCATCCAAGTGCATTAGTGTAACAAAGCTGACAATTAAAAACTCTTTAATTCCAAGTGTATATACAGTATCTAGCTGACAATTAAGAACTATATTCAGAATAATTCTTATTGTGTACTTTCAAATTAAGCAATCTACCTTGTGCTAATGTAAATTTGAAAAACATTTTTTTATTTATTTATTTTTATTTATTTATTATTAATATCATTTATTTTTTATTTATTCATTTTTTATTTTTTTGTGCTACTTGGCTTATTATTTTCACATTACCAAAAAGTTATGGCTCAAGATTGTGTCCATATAAGTGTACATTTGAATAAATATGTTTGAAATAGTTCATGTTGCAGTTGCTGTTTGTTTAGTTTTTTGTTTTTTTTTTGCTTCAGTTTTCTTTCATCTGCTGATAAATACAGTTTTTAAGTACTCAGTACAGGTGTGAAAGCCCCCCCAATAAGGGACGCATGAGGTATGCCTTGACAGGTATGTAATTACCCGTACCTTAACAGATAAGCGTTATGAACAACAGAGCACAGGTAGATGGAACATGCACAACATTTTATTTACAAAAACATTTTTGAAATATGTATGCACATAAATGTGGACGAAATTACATTTCTACCTACTGCTAGACAAGTACTGCATCACAGCATCTCGTATATCGGCACCCTGCTCCTCTGCTCCCTGGGTCGCTGCCACCACTGGTTCATCTACTGCATCATCCAATGTAGTGTCATACGTCTCTCCATGACTCTCACACAGATTATGCAGAGCACAACAAGTCAGCACCATAGATTTCACCAGTTTCATGTCACAGTCATTCCTCTCTCCTCCCTCCTTCCTTCTCTCCTCGTCATCAGCCATTTTCTTTGTTGTGGAGGATTCGGTCGTGTGTTTCACGTCACGAGAGTGTGGCGCCGCCTCGCTGTTCAAGAAATCCCACCCACCGCAGGTGTGCCAGCAGGTGTGCCAGCAGTAATGTTGAAAAGCAACCGAGGCAGAACCGAATCGAAGTGAGTCGAGTCGGGTTTTCTAATCGGGGCTAATGGAAAAGCGCCTCTAGTGAATGACCTGCAGAGAGCTGGGACCAAAGTAACAAAGGCTACATCAGAAACACACTACGCCGCCAGGGACTCAAATCCTGCAGAGCCAGACGTGTCCCCCTGCTTAAGCCAGTACATGTCCAGGCCCGTCTGAAGTTTGCTAGAGAGCATTTGGATGATCCAGAAGAGGATTGGGAGAATGTCATATGGTCAGATGAAACCAAAATAGAACTTTTTGGTAAAAACTCAACTTGTGGTGTTTGGAGGAGAAAGAATGCTGAGTTGCATCCAAAGAACACCATACCTACTGCGAAGCATGGGGGTGGAAACATCATACTTTGGGGCTGTTTTTCTGCAAAGGGACCAGGACGACTGATCCGTGTAAAGGAAAGAATGAATGGGGCCATGTATCGTGAGATTTTGAGTGAAAACCTCCTTCCACCAGCAAGGGCATTGAAAGATGAAACGTGGCTGGGTCTTTCAGCATGACAATAATCCCAAACACACCGCCCGGGTAACGAAGGAGTGGCTTCGTAAGAAGCATTTCAAGGTCCTGGAGTGGCCTAGCCAGTCTCCAGATCTCAACCCCATAGAAAATCTTTGGAGGGAGTTGAAAGTCCATGTTGCCCAGCAACAGCCCCAAAACATCACTGCTCTAGAGGAGATCTGCATGGAGGAATGGGCCAAAATACCGGCAACAGTGTGTGAAAACCTTGTGAAAACTTACAGAAAACGTTTGACCTCTGTCATTGCCAACAAAGGGTATATAACAAAGTATTGAGATGAACTTTTGTTATTGACCAAATACTTATTTTACCGAGGAATTTACCAATTAATTCATTAAAAATCCTTCAATGTGATTTTCTGGATTTTTTTTTCTCATTTTGTCTCTCATAGTTGAGGTATACCTATGATGAAAATTGGAGACCTCTCTCATCTTTTAAGTGGGAGAATTTGCACAATTGGTGGCTGACTAAATACTTTTTTTCCCCACTGTATAGACAGTGTGGTTCAAAGCAATAGAAGGGGAATCGGAATGAACCCTGTGGTCTTCTTTGAGGAAGCTTCAGATGTGGAGAACAGAACCCTGGTTGTTAAGGAAGTCCGTGGTTGTGAAGACTAGAAGAAGATGGCTTGGGCAAACAGTATGGTACAGCAGGGTAAGTGGACAGTGTGGGAAGGAGTTGAACTGAGGAAGCTCTCACAGTCTGAGATTTGGGCAATGGATGACCTGACATTGAGGTTCATGACCAGTTCAACATATGATGTCTTGTCATCCCCACATAACTTGAAGTTGCATTTCGCTGGTGACAATAAGTGTTTCTGTGGCCAAGTTGGTTCGCTCTGCCATATTCTATCTGGATGCAAGAGAACACTCGGAAAATATACATGGAGACACAACCAGGTCCTACGGGGGATCATGAATAGCCTAAAAGAGGAGGTTGAGAGAGTCATTGCCACTGATGTCCAGTCTGTGGCAGCTACCAGCATTCTGTTTGTCAAGGATGACAGAAGACAAGTAAGGGCAGAAGAACAAGAAGTCTTCAAGGGTGGTCACTGCAGCTCGGGGGATCCTGCCATCAGCTAGAGACTGGAGGTGTGAAGTCGACATTGGTGAGCGTCTTCTGTTCCCAGTCGAGGGTACCATAACAAATCAACGCCCTGATCTATTAATTTGGTTGGCATCAAAGAACATCATAGCGATGGCTGAACTGACTATATCGTGGGAGAAGAATATCTAATGTGCCCAAGAGTTCAGAGAAGCCAGATACGCAGAACTGATGGAGAACTACAGGAAGAATGGCTGGTGCACACACCTCTTCACCATCAAACTTGGTTGCAGAGGGTTCGTTGGAAAGTCTTATGTAAGCGTGTACAACAGGGTTAGAAGACTGTAGACTTGGCAATAAGATCAGCCATTACTTCATCCATTTGGATCTGGCAATAATTCAATGCAGACAGAGGTGGTGCCTGACGAGACCCTGGCAACTCACCCTCACCATCATAAGTTGCATCAGAGGTAATGGGCCAAAATGACCTGGTGAATGCGCTGACTGATGATCTATCTGCAATCTGCACTAGAAAGACCAAGCGTTTTCTATCTCCATTAACAAAATTTTATAATGCACTAACAGAATGTGCACAATGTGCTGATACCAAGATTTAAATGTTCCAGTGTGAGGTTCTGCTATAATCGAGGCTGTCCGACTACAGAACCGTAGGGAGCTGTGGATGGATAAATGCTGCATTGTTGATTGCTGCTGTGCTAAATATGTTGAACAAGAACAACTAACAGTTGGTCCCTTCTGGAAAAGACTGAGCCAGAGATGGGAGGCCTCTCACAAGAAAATAAAAGCCACATATTAAGTGAAAAAAGTCAGATGCTTTTTAACACGAGTTTAAGTTCAGATATGTGTTCTTTACCATTTCACACAATCGTTCTGCTCAACATCACATGACATGGAACAAAGAAGAGACTGCAATAAATGTTTTTACCTGAACCGCTTTAGCTCGCTGATGTCTCCATAGGCTAGCGTGAGAGTTTCAGGGCGGCTGGCGTAGAAGTAATCCTTATACTCATCCCACCACACCTCCACTACACGGACATAGTTCTGCACACAAAAACACACAAGAACAGAAATAACTTTAGACTCCTGTTCTGTCTTTATTAGAGAAACATTTTCACTTCCACTCGCCCTGTGGCTTCTCAAGGTCCAAATTATTGTTGAAAAACTATTACGGAGGTTAAAGAAACATCTAAAACTGGGTTAAGAACCGACTAACGCTTCATTAATACTTGGGAGGACAGTTCTTAAGGAAAAATTAACACATCTCTGGACAGGCACAAGTTCTCCATGGATTCATCAATGGGCCTCATGTTGGGATGATTAAATCCTTCATACTTTGTCCCTGTGACCAGAACCCTCGGATAAGCAGTAGAAGATGGATGGATGGATGGATGGATAAAACTTACAGCTGGTCTGGACAACTCATAAAATTCAGTAGAACCTGTATGAAATTTTAAAATACTAAAACATCTGTGAACACCACAGGTTCACGTGAACTGACTGTACATCATGTTTACGAACCAATGTGTATGCACACATGGTTCTTGTATGAGGCCCACTGTCTAGAACCATGATGGCTTCACTACTTGTGTCTTCCAGCTTCAGTGTTGAAGGACTTACATCAGAAAAAAACCGCAATAATGGAATCATGGTTTGACCGGGTCGCGTGACCAGAACCACGAGTCGTATCAAGCGGACCAGCGTCATGTTCGTCTGACAATGAGGAAGAGATGTTCGCCAGTGACACTGCTGTGTTGTGGACAGGTAAGTGTTATAAGCTAAATTATTCCTTATCCCTGAAAACTGTAATCAAAATGACTTTTGACCGATCGGTAAATTACAACTGTGCGTCATCGCCACATGATGGACTGCGGCACACGATCCGTGCGCCGAGAACAGTCCCCACCCCCCCACCCCCCGCTACTCCTCTGTAGCGGATTGCAGATATATTGCAGATATTTTAGTACAACTGTGCGTAGTAGACCGCGGCATGCGCCGCGGTCCGTCATGTGGCGATGTCCGTCCTCTGTAGCGGGGGGTGGGGGGGTGGGAGTTGTTATCCTCTACATTACAGATATTTTAGTATAATTTTTAGTGCACTGTAGGTTATTTTTTCTTGTAAAAAAAAAGCCACACATTTTTTACGTGGCATGTTTCTTTGTGTGTGGGGGCTTGTTTGTTCATTCATTCATTCATGAATGAATAAACAACCCCCCCCACAC
Organism: Pholidichthys leucotaenia; assembly: GCA_020510985.1. Lineage (NCBI taxonomy): Eukaryota > Metazoa > Chordata > Actinopteri > Cichliformes > Pholidichthyidae > Pholidichthys > Pholidichthys leucotaenia. The sequence goes on along the minus strand of CM035848.1, from coordinate 24,134,710 downwards.
ACACACACACAGCCCTGAGTGTCACCTTTCATTAGAGCCCAAGATCAAGTTTCTATATTGAATCATTCAAAAGTTACAGACGTTTTTCCAAACTGTGCCATTTGGCACAATTTGGCACAGTTCAAAAACGCCTGGGAACAACCTGACAAAAAAGCTGTGTAATATATTCATTTTTTGTGGTATTGTTACAAAATTTTGACCTCAGCTGGACAACACTTGGTTCTACATTTCTGTTGCATTTTCCAGCCCGGATCTGACAGCTGTGTGTTATTTGCAAGCATTTGTATCCATAAAAACACCCAGGCGAACTTTATTTTCTTCAAGTTCAGTATGTTTAGATGACTGTTACTCAGTGGAAGGAGTACTTAGAGAGATTATGACTGTTTTGCCAAAAAATTCAAAGTGTTTTCTTTTAAATGAGACCAACCCCATGAAGATGCTGCAAAGGGTTGAAGAACAGCTTTTGATTTACTTTGGGTACGTTATTTTTAGGCGTTTTTAGGGAAATTGACCAGAGTGCAAGGGGTTAAATGACTCATGTGGCCAATGAAGGAAAAGTCCCACAGGCTACACCACCACAGCATACATGCCATCATTGCACTGCCACATTTACATCCATGTGAAGTCCAGTATAAAGCCTCCAACAATTCCTGCCAGCCTACAAACTGATCCCCAGGACTTTGGCACAAGAGTATGGGGCGGGGGGGAAGGGGCACCAAAATGATCAACATAATCATAACAATTAATTTTTCAAATTAAAAAAACCCCACTTCCATCCATCCATCCATCCATCCACCTTCTACCACTTTTCCGGAGGTCCGGGTCACGGAGGCAGTTCAAGCAGACTTCCCTCTCCCCAGCCACCTGCTCCAGCTCTTCAGAGAGGATACCAAGGCGTTCCCAGACCAGCTGGGAGACATATATAGTCTCTCCAGTGAGTCCTGGGTCTGCCCCGGGGTCTCCTCCCAGAGGGATATGCCCGAAACACCTCAAGTGGGAGGCGTCCAGGAGGCACCCTGATCAGATGCCCATACCACCTCAACTGGCTCCTTTCAATGTGGAGGAGCAACGGTTCTACTCTGAGTCTCTCCCGGATGACTGAGCACCTCACTCTATCTCTGAGGGTGAGTCCAGCGATCCTACGAAGAAAGCTCATTTCAGCTGCTTGTATCCGTGATCTCATTCTTTCGGTCATTACCCAAACCTCGTCACCATAGGTGAAGGTAGGACCGTAGATTGACTGGTAAATCGACAGCTTTGCCTTAGAGCTCAGCTCCCTCTTCACCACAACAGACCGGTACAACGTCCACATCACTGCAGATGCTGCTCCAATCTGTCTGTAAATCTCTCGCTCCATTCTCCCCTCACTCGTGAATAAGACCCCAAGATACTTAAACTCCTCCACTTGGGGCAGGAGCCTGTCCGGAGAGGACAATCCACCTTTTTCCGGCTGAGAACCATGGACTCGGACTTGGAGGTACTGAGTCTCATCCCAGCCACTTCACACTCAGCAGCAAACCGTCCCAGTAAGAACTGTAGGTCATTGCTGGATGAAGCCAGCAGGACATCATCTGCAAACATGAGATCCTGTGGTTACCAAACATGACCCCCCCCCCCCCCCGTTCCCTGGCTGCACCTAGAATTCCTGTCCATAAAAATTATGAACAGGATCGGTGACAAACGGCAGCCCTGGCGGAGTCCAACTCTCAATGGGAATGAGTCCGATCGAGTGTTGGCAATATGAACCAAACTCTCACAACGGTCATACAGAGACTGAATAGCTCGTAACAACAAGCCCGATACCCCATACTCCCGAAGCACCCCCCACAAAAAACCACGAGGAACGCGGTTGAATGCCTTCTCCAAGTCCACAAAACACATGTAACCTGGTTGGGCAAACTCTCACGAACCCTCAAGGATTCTCAAGAGGGTAAAAAGCTGGTCTGATGTGCCATGGCCAGGACGAAAACCACATTGCTCCTCCTGAATCCGAGGTTCAACCAATGGCCAGACTCTCTTCTCCAGAAAAAAAACCCCAAAACACTTGTACCATATAATATTAGACCACTGTATGCAGTCTGAACTTTATATACTTGTCTGACATAACAATAATGATTTGGCTGTTGTGGCCTTCCCTCCCCCCATCACACCTCCCCGTGGTTTAGTCTGCACGGCATGAAAAAGACAAAAGATTCAAAGATTCAAAGGCTTTATTATCATGTGCACGGTTAAGAAATGCAACATTTCCTGAGCAATGAAATTCTTACTCTGCTTGCCGAAAAAATGCCAAGATAATAGGTGCACGACATACTAAGGTAATAACACACCTAATACTACACTATACACCCAGGCTATTTGGACACTAAAGCAGTTAAAGCAGTCAAACTAGAGGAAACACTAGTGCTAGAGCACTACAGAACTAGAGCACATGCTCTGAGGGCCCGCCCAGGGATGCTGTCTGGTCCTGCTGCCTTGAGAGGGTTGATATGCCTCAGTGCTTTGGAGGGAATGGTGCTTGAGTGTGTGTCTCCACTCTGCACTGTAGCTGGTGGTCTCAAAGCGGGTTTAAAAGATGTTGAGATCGTCCGGCAGGCTGTCTGTGGAGCTAGTGGTGCAGCTGTTGGTTCTCTTGTAGTCTGTGATGTGTTGCAGGCTTTGCCACATGCGCCCCAGGTCAGGAGTGGAGTAGAGGCTGTCCAGCTTTTCTCTGTACTGCCTCTTGGCTGTTGTTATAGCCTTCCTCAGTCCATACTTTGCAGCTTTATACTCGACCTCATTGCCTGATTTAAAATACAAGAGAGCGAGCACACAGCATCTGACATACAGTGGGGTAAAAAAGTATTTAGTCAGCCACCAATTGTGCAAGTTCTCCCACTTAAAAGATGAGAGAGGTCTCCAATTTTCATCATAGGTATACCTCAACTATGAGAGACAAAATGAGAAAAAAAACCCCCCCAGAAAATCACATTGAAGGATTTTTAATGAATTAATTGGTAAATTCCTCGGAAAAATAAGTATTTGGTCAATAACAAAACTTTATCTCAGTACTTCGTTATATACCCTTTGTTGGCAATGACAGAGGTCATACGTTTTCTGTAAGTTTTCACAAGGTTTTCACACACTATTGCTGGTATTTTGGCCCATTCTTCCATGCAGATCTCCTCTAGAGCAGTGATGTTTTGGGGCTGTCGCTGGCCAACACAGACTTTCAACTCCCTCCAAAGATTTTCTATGGGGTTGAGATCTGGAAACTGGCTAGGCCACTCCAGGACCTTGAAATGCTTCTTATGAAGCCACTCCTTCGTTGCCCAGGTGGTGTGTTTGGGATCATTGTCATGCTGAAAGACCCAGCCACGTTTCATCTTCAGTGCCCTTGCTGGTGGAAGGAGGTTTTCACTCAAAATCTCACGATACATGGCCCCATTCATTCTTTCCTTTACACGGATCAGTCATCCTGGTCCCTTTGCAGAAAAACGGCCCCAAAGTATGATGTTTCCAACCCCATGCTTCACAGTAGGTATGGTGTTCTTTCTCCTCCAAACACGACAAGTTGAGTTTTTACCTAAAAGTTCTATTTTGGTTTCATCTGACCATATGACATTCTCCCAATCCTCTTCTGGATCATCCAGATGCTCTCTAGCAAACTTCAGACGGGCCTGGACATGTACTGGCTTAAGCAGGGGGGCACGTCTGGCACTGCAGGATTTGAGTCCCTGGCGGCGTAGTGTGTTTCTCACATAGCCTTTGTTACTTTGGTCCCAGCTCTCTGTAGGTCATTCACTAGGTCCCCGCATGTGGTTCTGGGATTTTTGCTCACCGTTCTCGTGATAATTTTGACCCCACGGGGTGAGATCTTGCGTGGAGCCCCAGATCGAGGGAGATTATCAGTGGTCTTGTATGTCTTCCATTTTCTAATAATTGCTCCCACAGTTGATTTCTTCACACCAAGCTGCTTACCTATTGCAGATTCAGTCTTCCCAGCCTGGTGCAGGTCTACAATTTTGTTTCTGGTGTCCTTTGACAGCTCTTTGGTCTTGGCCATAGTGGAGTTTGGAGTCTGACTGTTTGAGGTTGTGGACAGGTGTCTTTTATACTGATAATGAGTTCAAACAGGTGCCATTAATACAGGTAACAAGTGGAGGACGGAGGAGCCTCTTAAAGAAGAAGCTACAGGTCTGTGAGAGCCAGAAATCTTGCTTGTTTGTAGGTGACCAAATACTTATTTTACCGAGGAATTTAACAATTAATTCATTAAAAATCCTTCAATGTGATTTTCTGCGGGGTTTTTTTCTCATTTTGTCTCTCATAGTTGAGGTATACCTATGATGAAAATTGGAGACCTCTCTCATCTTTTAAGTGGGAGAACTTGCACAATTGGTGGCTGGCTAAATACTTTTTTGCCCCACTGTACCTGACTGTTGATCCAGAGCTTTTGGTTGGGGAACTTCCTGACTTGTATGGTGGGTACGATGGTATCAACACACGTGCTGATGTACCCAGTCACATACTCAGCATATTCCTGTATGTTTACAGAAGAGTCCTCCCGGGTGGCTGCAGCTTTAAACACATCCCAGTCTGTACAGGCAAAACAGTCTTGCAGGGTGCTCTCAGTCTCTGGAGTCCAGTGTTTAATTTGCTTAATAACAGGATTTGTTTGTTTCAACTTTTGACTGTAGGCTGGGTACAAACACAGGGAGATGTGATCTGACTGTCCAAAGTGAGGGCGGGGTGCTGCTCTGTAAGCGCCGCGTATGTTGGAATAAACATGGTCGAGTGTGTTTTTATCGCGGGTGGGAATGTCCACATGTTGGTAATATTTGGGGAGTACAGTCTGTAAACTGCACTGGTTAAAGTCACCAGCAACAATAAAAACAGCATCGGGATGGGTCGTCTCTACTGCGCTGATGGCGTCATGGAGTTTGCTTAGCACTACTGTATAGTTGCTTTGCAGGCAAATGTAGACTGCGGCCAAAAACACAGCAGTAAATTCCCTCAGTAGATAATAGGGATGGCATTTCAGCAGTAAAAACTCATCAGGCGAACAGTGCTTAAAAACAGTCTGTACATCTGCACACCACGAGTTGTTTATAAACACACATACCCACCCTCCCCTCATCTTAGCCGAGGCTCCAGTTCTGTCTGCTCGATGTGTTGAGTGTGTCTGTAGTTGAATGGCGCATTCCGGGACTTTGTCCAAGAACCAGGTCTCGCAGAAAATTAGGGCGCAGCACTCTCTTATCTCCCGCTGGTCTTCAATCCTTACCTTTAGTTTGTCTAGCTTGTCTTCCAAAGACCGTACGTTAGCCAGTAAGAGGCTGGGCAGTGGTGGTCGGCAGGCGCGAGCCTTTAGCCTAGCATGTAGCCCTCCTCTTTTACCTCATCTCTGGCACCGCCTCCAACGTGCTATCTTGGGGTCAGCATGCTCACACGGGCTTGGTGCTTTGGGCCCTTCTTGGGGGTGGTGATGATTGCTTGGTGGATGCACAATGCATTGTAGATCAGGTGGTATGAAGCCAGTAAATTCCACATGACTGCTCATCTTGGCGATGTCCAGTAGTGTCTGTCGGTCGTATGTTAGCAGCACATGACCTTCATGCACTGTAGAATGAGCAGCAAACATGCAAAAAAGGAGAAAAAGTCGGCATTCATGAATGGAACAAGCAAAGACGTCTGCCTCGACGGGCGCCATCTTGCCTTTTTTTTCTCTGACTGTTTCTCTGCCCTCTGACTGTTGACATCTAAACTGGTAAAACTTTAACCCCTTGCACTCTGGTCAATTTCCCTAAAAACGCCAAAAAATAACGTGCCCAAAGTAAATCGAAAGCTGTTCTTCAACCCTTTGCAGCATCTTCATGGGGTTGGTCTCATTTAAAAGAAAACACTTTGAATTTTTTGGCAAAACAGTCATAATCTCTCTAAGTGCTCTGGCCACTGAGTTACAGTCATCTAAACATAGTGAACTTGAAGAAAATAAATTTGGCCTGGGTGTTTTTTCGGATACAAATGCTTGCAAATAACACACAGCTTCAGATCCAGGCTGGAAAATGCAACAGAAATGTAGAACCAAGTGTTATCCAATTGAGGTCCAAATTTTGTAACAATACCACAAAAAATGAATATATTACACAGCTTTTTCCTCAGGTAGTTCCCAGGCTGTTTTTGAACTGTGCCAAATTGTGCCAAATGGCACAGTTTGGAAAAACGTCTGTAACTTTTGAATGATTCAATATAGAAGCTTCATCTTGGGCTCTAATGAAAGGTGACACTCAGGGCTGTGTGTGTGTGTGGGGGGGGGGTTGTCCCCCCCCCCCTCGCTACAGAGGACGGACATCGCCCGTTGCGCCACGGTCCGTCATGCAGCGATGACGCACAGCTGTAATTTACCGATCGGTCAAAAGTCATTTTGATTACAATTTTCAGGGATAAAGAATAATTTAGCTTAGAACACTTACCTCTTCACAGCAGAAGCAGAGCTGGCGAACTTGTTCCTCATTGTCAGACGAACGCAACGCTGGTCTTGCGACCAGATCAAAACATAATTCCATTATTGCGGTTTTGCGCTTCCATGATTGCGGTTTTTGGCGAACGATTTTTCAAAACAAATAACAGTAGTAATTAAAAAAAGACTGGCGAACGCGTGTGTGTCACTCAGCCTTCGTCGTCGGCCTCCGTCGGTCTATGATGACCATGGAAGAGAATCCTAACGTCTACTCTGCTGGAACAAAAACAAAAAAAGCACCGCCTGTGGCCGAACATGCCGATGCGCGAATGGCAGTCCCTGTCACACAGGTTGCACTTGTGGATGGTCTCCGTGCTGCTGGGTCTGTGGGGTTCTTCCTGCGGGTCCTTTTTTTCATCTGCTGCAGCAGTCAGTCTCTCTTCACCCAGCCTTACACAAAAAAGCTCACGAACTTCTGTGCTTCAATTGGCTCGCTGCATTCACAGCGTTGGTAGGCCGGTCCTTCTTACTAGGTTTTCAGTCATTGGTTCTTCAAGGTTTCAGAAACCCAATTCAAGGCTCTTATTAGTCGAATGAGAGGTCAATCATATCTGATCTGTTCGCGGCTGTGTCTGTAGTGGGAGAACGGAAATGCAGCTTTTTTTTTCCAGTGCGCTCTTAGGACGCAGCGCCCTCGTGCGTCCTAGAGCGCACGAGAGCGCCCTCTGTGCGCTGTAGGACGCAGAGACCTGCCTGTCCGCGATACACCGGAGTGCAAGAGGTTAAAGTGGAAATTTATTGATTTTTAATTAGGCTGAATTTGGTATGTTTATGCAGGAAATGATATAATTTCCTAGAATATCATCATCTTTTGGAATAAATTGTGATCCGGAGAGAGAAATTTTGACAAAAAGTCAGCAAAAGTGACTGTTTCAGATGACCAAAATTCGCTCAGAATGTCGGCCTGAAATGCGTGACGTCACCAGTTGAACAATGAATTTACTACTAGTCTATTGTGCATGCGCTACATTGTATACACAAACTGCATTGTGCCATTACAATCTGAAAATGACGAGATTGCGAGCCGCTGCTGGTGCCAGTGCTGCAGCTGGAGTCCCTGCAGCTTACCTGCATGAACTGGGTCCAACAACACATGTGATGGTGATGAGAAACTGAGGAGAAATGAAGACCCTAACAACACTGTGAACTGCTATGTGTAAATGTATTTATTGATGTTTCTTGTCTTACTTTTATATTATAGAAAATTTAGAAATCTACTTTGCGACTGCCTAAATTAAAAAAAAAAGTGTAAAAGTTAGAGGGTCTAATTCTGTGCTGTCAGCTGTTGTGCTTGCATGGTTTCTGGCATCTGGCAAATTTCAGCAATGAATCTTCATTCACTGTAAACCTTGGCCTCACTCTAAGCCCTGCAAACATGCACGTCCCTCTAAAGCTTCTTACTTTGACTTTTCAAATAATCAAGTACATTTAAAATGTGTTTTCCCTTTTCATTTTCAATCATTTTATTTTACTGTCAATTACCTGATCTCTAATGACTTTTTTATAATGAAATGAATTTTATCAAGTGAATTTTAGGGTACTGGAATACAATGTCTATTTCAAATAAAATGGAAAAAAGCAACAAAATTATGTATTTACAACTATGTACAAAATTGTGGGGCTGGGCGAACTTAAAAAACCAAGCATGAGTTGTCCCTGAGTGATCGGCAACTCAGACAAAATGATTCATCAGATTTTAGAGAAACTAGAGTGTTCTTTATTTTAATATCAAATTAGGTTTTTAGCAAGGGTAGACCTTATTCTTCAAATACATGGACTTTATTGTTGGGGATGATTTTTAGGCAAGTCTTGATCATCATTTTTGCTTCATATCTTCACTCTCTCCTTGCAAGTTGCACGCTAGCAGTGATAATAGTGATCTCACCACAGAGTGACCGAGTGATCAAAATCTTCGCAAGGTCTGTTGTCTGCAATATTCTTTTATTTCTACAAGTTAGCTGCAAAATCAAGAGTGCGAGTTGGATCCGCTGGAGTCATTGAGCTTTTAGTTTGTTCAGCTGGTGACGTCACCAAAATCAGTCGGCAAATATGGAAGTCAGAGCCTCGACGTGGGTGCACAGAATGAATGAAAAAATTCAATTTCTTTTCTTTCTAGATGAAATTAAGGCTAAAAAAAGTACTATATTCATGTTTATTATCTTCTCAGCTTTTGGTAGAGGTATAATATGCTTATTTTAGGATTCTCAATGAGTATTTGGTTTAAGAATCACATTAAAATACTGCAGGAGTCTGAGGAGGAAAGAAAGAAGTAAAAACTCTAGACGCTCCTGCAAGCCTTCCAGATATGGTTAGAAAACTTAATCCTTTCTTGGGAAAGTTAGCTTGAACCTTGTATGTATAAGATGCTGAGGCAGGTTGGTAATTAGCTAATTAACTATAATTGTGACTGTAACCAGACCTGCTGCAGCTCTTCTCTCCCTCTGTGAGAATCATCAAAGATTGTCCTGTCAGCAGTTATACTGTACATCAGTCTAAACTACATGTAGCAGTGAATGACTACATGTTTAATTTTTCTAATGCCAGGAACTGACTGTGGAAACTTCACACTGGATCTGGTGCCACTTGGATTCTGTGCCTCCCCACTCTTCCTCCAGACTCTGGGACCTTGATTTCCACATGATAGGACTTTGCACCTGATTTGGGGAGCCATGTCATCTGCTGGTGTTGCTCCACTGTGTTTTATCAAGTCCAAAGTCAGTGCAGTCATCTACCAGGCAATTTCAGAGCACTTCATGCATCCCTCTGCTGAAAAGCTTTATTGAGATGCTGATTTCACTTTCCAGACGCACTTGGCACCTGGCCACACTGCCAAAAGTATCAAAACCTGGTTTAATGACCACTGTGAAACACCAGACCTAACAATGCAGACGAGCTGAAGGCTGCTATCAAAGCAACCTGGGCGTCCATAACACCTCAGCAATACCACAGGCTGACCCCCTCCATGCCACGCCGCTGTGATGCAATAATTCGTCAAAAAAAGCCCTGACCAAGTATTGAGTGTGTACATGGACACACTTTTCAGTCAGCCAACATTTCTATTAACAATCCATTGTTTAATTGATCTTAAGCAATAATCTAATTTCTTGAAAAACTGGGTTTTCATGAGTTGTAAGCCATAATCAGCAAAATGAAAAGAAATAAACACTCGAAATCTATCCCTCTGTGTGTAATAAATCTATATATGAGTTTGACTTTTTCAGTTACTGAAATAAATTAATTTTTGATGATATTCTAATGTACTGAGATGCAGCTGTAAACTAATAACTGACCATTTCTCAAAGTCGTTCCTGACATCTTGATTCATTTTTGTGTAGTTTGTGTCATAGTTTATCTATTCCTTTAGTAACATTAACTCACAAATATTTTGTAGATTTATCATTCCACTTCAGCTTTTGTTTCCCTTATCTAATGTGGAGACTAATTTATTGACAGAATCTGTGTTTTTGTGACTGATTTTATATCCTCAGTAATTTCCATAATTTTCTAATAGTTACATTGTTTCTGGAACACTTTCATCAGGTTGTGTTAAAAAGATTAATATATTGTCAGCTTATGCTGCTCTCCTCCTATCTTCACCCCTTTTACTTCTTCTTGCTGCCTAATCATCTGAGCTAAAGGTTCAAAAAACAGTGTGAAGAGACTCAGTGAGAGGCAACAATCCTGTCTTGTCCCCCTTTCCAGACTGAATCGCTTCATCAAATTGCTCTCTATTTTGATCCTTGCTATTCAGTCCCTCCAGGATTTTGCCATGTTGCAATCGCACAAATTCACGCGAAATCTCTGATTGGTCACGTCTTTTCTGCGACCTTGCAACTTTGTCCAATCACCACAACTTTCCCACAATTTCGGCCAATCCTTGTCAACTTCTGCCAATTTTACCAATCAAATTTGTCCCTGAGTAGCACACAAACACTCAGTCTAACCAATCAAATACGTCGCTGCACCACACTCACTTCCGCATTTACAGTGAGTATTAATGGGACACATCAGCAAAAAACAGAGTATGTGATTTAAAAAAAACCACTCACCTGTGGTGGACGTTTCTTCACATCTCTGTCCTGACCGCATGTACAAAGTGCCGGGTTTGTGTTGAAAAATGTTTGCTTCCCTGAAAGTACGCTGTTGCAGGAGCACGTGTGAGGAGACACGCCATAAAACCACAAACAAACGAGCAAATCTAACACTAAAGCCAATGTTTGAACATTTTATACATCTTCAGGTAAAATCCTTATTACATCTTGTCAAAGAGCTTTAAAGCTGTGAATCTCTGGTCTGGACATGGACCAAGGCACGCCCCACCCCAGCAAACCCCCAAGGAGAGCCCTTCCTCCCGGTAAAGGAAAGATGACTATCTGATGAGACAGATGTGTGTCAAGATGTAAAGCAGACAAACAGATAGGAGTCAGGCACGGAAAGAGAGAGAATATTCAGTATTTTTTTCAGAAAAACACAGACTTCAATAAACAACACAGATCAACAGAATAAATTATTTCTTTTTCCTTTGCACTCAGTACTGAGTGGTTGGGGACCGCTGCGGTTAAGGAGTTTTCAAATGAAGGTGCTGCCATGATTTCCAAATCTATACTCTTCAACATGCATTCAATGCAATTCAGCTGTTGTAATGGATAATTTTTTTTTTCATCCTTTATATTCAAGTTCTAAGCAAGAGTAGCCTACAGTGTTGGTCATTTTTATGACAGATTTATGAGTAGCAACTTCAATTCTCACTTAATTGTGTTAAAGTCTGTATTTGCTGTTGTACAGAGTTTTTCTGTATAGCAGAAGTTTCTGCATAATTTACAAATCACTGTTTAATAGGAAATTTTTTGGCAATCCTTTTCTTGTGGTGTATATAGAATCATCATCATCATCATAGCAGTCTGTCAGGGGCGAATCACTGCAGTAAACTTGTCATGATGCTGAGCACAGTTGGGGAACTGTGCTCATGCTTTCAGTTTATTCAGGTTATTTTCTGTACTTTCCCCACTTCAGTTCTATTATTGTATTTGAGTATGGTTTTGTCTGTATTATGTTACCTGAGTTTGCCCACTGTTTCTGTTTGTTTTGAGTTGTCCTGTTATCATAATCTTAGTTTGGTCATTATAGTCTTGTTTATTATTATTATGTGTTTATGGATGATCTTGTATTATAAATCATATTGTCCTGTGTTTGGATTTGAGCCTTCTCCGCCTTTGCCTTCAATTCTCCTTTTTGTACATGGGTATTTATTAGTATTGTATTATTAGTATCTCTGGGTTGTGTATTCTTTCTTCTAGCCATCCCTCCATCCATCTTCTTCCGCTTAATCCTTTTCGGGTTGTGGGGGGGCTGGAGCCTATCCCAGCATCTTTGGGCGAGAGGCAGGGTACACCCTGGACAGATCGCCAGTCCATCGCAGGGCTCTTCTAGCCTTGGTGGGTTACTATTATTATTTTCTCCTTTTGTATTATTTGGTTGAATCTTGTTTTGTAACATTGCTAGTTAGTTACCTTCTGACATTATTCCTCCTGTGCTTTTATTTTGACAAGGCTCTTTGTTTATTTCCTCTTCTAGTTCAGGTTTGCGGTTGTCACAGCTGTTCTCGATCCTAAGTTACTATCCTTGCTCTTGACCCACCCTTGTTATCCACGTGTTTCTGATTGTTATTGATTTCTCTTTGCCTATTTAAGGGACGCCACCCTGCAGTTCGGGGCAATGTCCTACTTTGCACATTGTCAACTTGGCGTGTATCCCACGCTTTATTCCACTTTGGCTATTTGGTTCAACTGGCGTGTGTCCCACGCTTCAGCCTTCCTGTCAATGTGACGTGTGTCCCACGTCTCAGCCTGAGTGCTGTTCAGCCTCCTCACAATCCTGTATTGTAAGTTTTTGTTCCTGTTTGGGTTTTTGTGTTCTTTATTAAAACCACTGCAACTCACAGTCCAGCGTTTGGGCCTCCGTTCTGCCCCTGAAGGGCCATTCATGACAAAACTATGGAAAAAAACATCTGCTTTAAAATTTGGAATTCTTCCCACAACATTTAGTGCAAAAAAAAAAAACCTCTCAAAGCATTACAACTTTTATCGCAACTTTTTAAACAAGCTCCCCCAAATTCAGGCTTTTTGGGCCACAGCAATCATAAAAACATCCCATGAAATCCTGGAGGGACTGATTATTGGTTTCTAGTATAATGATCTGATACAATTCACAGATTCCTCATTAAATCCAAAATTCTACATTACCTATTGCAGAAATGTCCAATTCCCGCTGTTGAAAGCCTTTTCTGCATTAAAGCTTACCAAAATTGTACTTTCTGCTTTCTTTTGTCTATGTTCTACTACATGTAAACTCCCTATGTTATCTTACATTTGACCTTCATCAATTAAGTCCTGTATAAAATTCCCTAATCTTTTAGTTATTATGAAGGTATAAACCCTATAACCCATGTTTAAAATCGAGATTGATCTGTAATGTGATGATTGGGTGAGCGCGCTCCCCCTCCCTTTCTATGGGAGGCCCTTCATCTGTTTCTTGGCTCCGCAGGTTATCAACGCACCTGCGTGAGCAGATGCACCTGCTGCCTCTTCACCGCCAGCGCTTAAAAGGATCAGCTTGTGAATGCTTCAGTGCTGGACCGTTGGGTATTGCTGCCTTGAAGTAAGGTTTAAAATTAATTCCTGAAACTCAGCCTAACCCCACTTCTCCTCTTCTCTTCCCAGGTTGCTGCCATCTCAGCGGTGCGTCCCCGGGATTGTGACGCGCTCACCTGCCTTCCTCATCTCCAGCTCCCAAGACTGCCTTCTCCACCCGGTTAGACTCTCCCCAGCTTCTTCCTACTCCTCTTCCTTCGCCAGCTTTGCCCTGCTGGCTCCTCCAACTGGGTTTCTGAGCTGGGTTTCTCTGCCGGACTCCCTGCTCATCTCTTGTGAGATTACCTTTGCTCTAGTCTATTATTCCCAGTTTAACTCCTCATTTCTAACCAGCTCTTGTTGTGTGTTCCCTCCGCGTTCGCCACTTTCTCCACCATTGAGTGTTTTCAATAAAATTGTGTTTTCAACATTTACTCCGCGTTTGAGTGTCTCTCTCTGGTATTGGTTGCCTGCACATGAGCTTCTAGCTATCAGTCATGACATGTAATTATAGCAATGTTTGTTTTTTCCTTACTTTGGAATAATGGAGATGATAGCCTCTTTCCATGAAGGAGGATCTTGCCTGTCCTGATAATATAATTAATGACTCATATAGCAGTGGAATTACCTCTCCTTAAAGGTTTTATAGAAGGTAGCCCCCAGGCCATGAACTCTTGGTGGTTTCCCTGATTTAGTCCAACTAATTGCCTTTTCTGTCTCTTCTACAGCTATTTTTGAGGACATTGTTGTATTCTATTTTGTACCTCACGCTGGTGAGTCTAATTTGTTTAAAAACTCCTTCATGTCCTTTTCTCCTGCAGAGGGGAGTTCAAGTGTATAAGTTCCTGTAATATTCCTCAAATACCCTTTCTATTTCTTCTGGTTCATATAGGATTTTATTGGCTACAGGGCCTCTTATTTTATGTATTTGCACATTTTGTTTCCTAACTTCTTTAGCCTGGTTAAGTATTCTTGGATCTTTTGTGTATTTATGCTGTTGTTCCAATTCTTTAAATTTTTCAATTTGTTTTTGATATGTTTCTAATCTTTTTTTGGGGGGGGGGAGAAATGATGTGTATAAAATCAGCCTCCCTCTTATTACTCTTACTTACATAAAATTGTTGGGTCTACTTCCCCATTATCATTTTCCTCACTGTATCTAATTATTCCCCTTTCAATTCCTCTACTAATCCTTTATTAATATACCTTCATTGAGTCTCCATACTATAGTTTTACTCTTATTGTTCAAGTTAATTTTTAGGTAAATTGCACCATGGTCTCACACATTGATTACCCCTATCCTACACTCCTTCACTCTGTATAAATCCCCCTTATTCTGTAATTTCCCAGTTTGGGATTAATAAACTACAGCCATCCATTCATCAATCCATCTTATTCATTACAGAGAAATCAATTCTGGATTATGTTGCATGTGGGACTGAGTAATGGAAACAGTCCCCATCAGATGGATGCAGTTCTCTCCAAACATCTAATATGTTCATTTTTGCCATCAAAGTATCAGGGCAGTACAGTGTGACACATATGTCACACGTGCAACGTGAAAATTGGACTGTGTGTAGAATGAATGAACTGACGTAACACCGGTGTGATGAGAAACAGACCGTTTGTATGTATACAGTGCTGTGAAAAAGTATTTGCCCCCTTCCTGATTTCTTATGTTTTTGCATATTTGTCACACTTCAATGTTTCAGACCATCAAACCAATTTTAATATCAGACAAAGATAACCTGAATAAATACAAAATGCAGTTTTCAAATGATGATTTCATTTATTAAAGGAAAAAAACTATCTAAACCTACCTGGCCCTATGTGAAAAAGTAATTGCCCCTCTTGTTACATCATGATTTAACTGTGATTAACCACAATTTTTGAAAAGCCGAGTTCAGTTTCAGTAGCTACACCCAAGCCTGATTACTACCAGACCTGATGAATCAAGAAATCACTTAAATAGAACCTGTCTGACAACCTGAAGTAGGCTCAAAGATCTCAAAAAGCAACACAACCCACTGTGATTTAAAGAAATTCAAGATCAGATGAGAAACAAAAACCCAGAACAACATCTAAAGAACTGCAGGCCTCAATTGCCTCAGTTTGGACAGTGGTCCATGATGGAACAATAAGAAAGAGACTGGGCAAAAAAGGCATCCATGGGAGAGTTCCAAGACAAAAACTGCTGCTGGACAAAAAGAACACAAAGACTCGTCTCACATTTGCCAGAAAACATCTAGATGATCCTCAAGACTTTTGGGAAAATATTCTGGGGACTGATGAGACAAAAATTGAACTTTTTGGAAGACGTGTCCTGTTTTATCTGGCATAAAACTAAACACAGAATGTCATAAAAAGAACATCATATCAACAGTCAAACATGATGGTGGTAGTGTCATGGTCTGGGGCTGCCTTGCTGCTTCAGGACCTAGACAACTTGCCCTAATTGACAGAATCATGAATTCTGCTCTCTACCAGGAAATCCTGAAGGAGAATGTCCGGCTATCATTTCATGAAGCCCTCCAATGCAGGGGTTAAAGCAAAAAAATTTCCTGAGCCTGAACTTTTTTCTGGGGGCAGGGTCATTGGGGTGGACGTGCGCGCGTGTGTGCGCGCGCACACACACGCGCGCGCGCGCGCGCGCACACACACACACACACTACTCACAAAAAGTTAGGGGTATTCGGCTTTCAGGTGAAATTTCAGGATGCACCTAAAATGCACTATAACCTTTAGAGGTGAACTTAATTTGACACTTCTCTAACCGTTTGAATGCACATGTCCAACTGTTCGTTTCAGTACGTTTTGCATAACCTGCTGTTCTCTAACAAGGTGCTTAATGGAAAAATTCACAACAAGTGTTTGATCCATGAATTGACCAATACATTTTCTGGTTCAATTAGAATTGGTATTTAAATAGTCCTCTTCATCATGCTGTTCATATTTTGACATCATGAGGCCAAGACAATGCCTAGCAATTGATCAACAGTACCTCGTCACTGCGAGGCTTCAAACAGGATGTTTTCAGAGGTAAGTGGCCACTGAGCTTAGAGTGTCACAGAGTGTCATCAGCAGGCTGCAAAAGAGATACAGACAGACTGGAAGAGTCACAGAAAGGCATAAAAGTGGATGTTCTTTGCCCATGTCCCATGCTAATGACTGCGCCATTGTGAACAGTGCCCTGCGGAACTGGATGATGAATGCCGCTGAACTCCAGGCACATTTAAGGGACGTAAGAGGCACCCAAGTGTCACGTCAAACCATTCAAAACATTTACATCAGCGTGGTCTGCGTGCTAGAGGACCTGCAAGGGTACCTGACCACACCACCAGGCACAAGCATCATTGTCTTGCATGGGCCAGGGAGCATTTACGCTGGACAAGGGACCAGTGGGCTTCAGTGCTGTTCTCTGATGAAAGTCGATTCATGTTGAGCAGAAAAGATGGCCACCAGTGATGTTGGAGACATCAAGGAGAGTGCTATAAATCAGCCACTGTTGTCACCATGTTACAGTTTGGGCAGGTGTGTCTAGTCAACACAGAACTGCCCTACACCTTGTGAATGGTACAGTGACAAGCTGATACTGCCTGAACAACATCCTTAATTCAGTCATTGTGCCCCTGCATGAACAACAGGCCTAATTTCATCTTCATGGATGTCAATGCTCCACCTTATCCAGATCGCACCATTAGGGAATGGCTGCTGGAGACCGGGGTACCTCAAATGGAGTGGCCTGCACTTTCTCCAGACCTGAATGCTATAGAAAACCTATGCAATCAACTGAGTCGCTGTGTAGAGGCTTGTAACCCTGCACCCCACAACTTCAGTGACCTGAGGGCCACCCTTCAAGAAGAGTGGAATGCCATGCCTCAGCAGACATTAAGTGGACTTGTGAACAGCATGAGATGTTGCTGTCAAGCTGTAATTGATGCTCAAGGGCACATGACAAGTTATTAAAATACTGATATTTTTTGTTGTGGTATACCCACCGTTGTTGGCTTTTGTTTCAATAAATTGTTTGAGATGAGGAAATCACCATTGCATGTTTCTACTTAAATGCCCTACTTTCATGATATTTTATCACTGTAGTGTGAACTTTTTACATTTTCCATAAATTTCACCTGAAAGCCAAATATCCCTAACTTTTTGTGAGTAGTGTATATATACATAAAAACAGCAACAGTGAACTTTATATAATACTCTAAATTGCAATATTTCCATAATTGTTTTGTTCAAAAGAAATAATTTCTAGGCTTCACAAACTTACTCTCTACCCTACAGAATGTATGAAAGGTTTTGTGTACGTTGAAGAATGAAACACTCTCACAGGGCCAGAGTGGGACCAATTTTCAGCCTGTGAGTTTCATACCCAAGACCAACCCATTTTTTGCCAAGTGGAGAAAACTGGAGCAAAAGCTCCATTTCTATCCAATAGTTTTTTATTGCATTCATGTTTTGACAAAAATATAGAACTTAGTTCACCTCAGTAAACCAGCTGACAAATGAGAAACTGAAAGATCAGTTCAGTGGCATAAAAATTCTATAGAAACAAAGTAGCTATTCATTAGACAACTTTAACCTAGTATGTAACAGTAATATATACAGTGCCATGTCAGTTCAGTGTCAGTAATGATATATTATTGTGTAATTTCCCCATATAGATTTCGTCCTGTTCCAACATATGCAGTCTGTGTCACAAATTTACCAGAAAAAAAGTTAAAAATGTCCAAGAATGTTTACAAGAAAAACCTCACTAATTGCATAAAAAAATGGGAAAAACTAAAACATTTATACTAATCTGCAGCTTTTGTTCTTTAAATTTTGGACTTCATTCTTGTGAATTTGTAATTATTTTTGTAGAAATGTGCCATTTCTTCAATGCATTCATTAGGTTTTTCATACAAAATTGTAACCTTTTTCTCACAATTACTTGTAAATCACCCTCCTTTGTCATATTTTACTGCTTTATTCTTGCTAATTTATACTTAATTTACATTTATAGGCTTTACCTTACACTAAATTTGTGAGTCCACTATCAGTACCATCCTCCTTGTTAAAAACTTATAAATCCCCTGAGAACAAGCAAGGCTTTTTTTTTTTTTTTCCATTCAGCAACATCTACTGTGGAAAGAGGCTTTTTCACCAAACTGCCTCCACAAAAATCTGCATTCAGCAGTATTTGAGCTTAAAATCAAGATAATGGGTAAAAGGTGGGAACTACTACAAATGTTTAGGCTATTATAAATATGCAGCTTTTTCTACAAATGTGATTTTCTTCACATAAAAAATGATATTCTTTTCATACAAAATTGTAACTTTTTTCTCACAAATTTTCTATTTTCCTTGTAAATTGGCCTCCTTTAATTTTAGAACTTTTTGAATGTATTTTTTTCCTTTGTAACCATAAAAATTGCAGCTTTTGCTTATAAATTTTCATATTAACATATACTGTAGGTTCATGTAGCTATTTTTTTCTTGGAAATTTAGAGAAGTGTGAACTATATGATGGCAGCTAAATATTACAGAATTTATTCTGAGAGTCACTTCACTCAGCTGAGGTGCTGAGAATCTCACGGCCTCGCTGCTGTAGCACAACTCGCTCCTCTGCAGCCTCCTCTCCCCTCACATGTGCCGTCTGACTCATTTTTCTTTGGGAAAATCGCCTCTTCTATAAATTTCTGCCATTTGTTAACCACCAAAATGTGAACGCACCTTCTGCAGTCCCGCGCCCTGTTGAATGCTGTCAGTCTGTCTTTCAGTCGCACCAATCATTACTGGATGCTCTGGTGTGTAGTTCAGTCAGGCAGATTTAGGGCTATTAAACATCGGGATAGTGCTAACAACATGCCTGCCGCAGATTATCACATTATATTGATGTTAATTAATTTTACTTCCATCTAGAACACCGGCCCATCAGTGAAGCGGCCCACTGGGATCTGGCCCACTCCAGTCTGCACTCGCGCCTCCAGACACGCTACATACGGCAACAACGCTTGGACAAAAAGCAGTTCGGCAATGGATGTCACTCGTAGCTCTAGATAAGCAAGAGTCTTGACTGCTAGCCAATGGGGACACCCCTGAGGGTCCACTAGCGACACCTGAGCATGTTTAACATCCATGCAGACTATGCACATAGTATAAGGGTCCCTACCTGAAATGGAGGTGCCGCATGATGCGGGTCACAGGTGGGATACAGCCTCTTTGGCCTTCAGGTCAAACACTGTGGCACGGTTAGCAGCCACAGCCAAGGGAACAGGGAATTTCTTATAAAAAAGACTTGTCGCGACAGGTTAGCCTGGCAGTCACTAGCAGTAGCTGTGAGTTTTAAGTCAAGCTCAGCCATGAAAACCCTGGGAGTCAGCTCATCGTAACACGTTACCTGTACTCTTATTGGTTTCAGTGAGCTACCTAATGCTAACCAAACACAGATTAAGCTACATGGTTAGCCAACAAGCAAATGCTAGCCAAACTGAAGACAAGCTCGCCACAACGCGGTAACTTGAGTCACACAAACGCACACGCTATAGGGGTGAGACAAAAAAATCGACTCAGTGATGGATTGCGATACTTAACACTAACGACAATGCACCGATCCCTAAACGCATGGCTCAATCTTTTATCAATTATCATGGAAACGTTACATATTCTCTTGGGTATTAAACCAATTGCATTTTCGGTCCACTAGATGGTGCAAAAGCGCCCATTGTTGGTGGAAGTCATGTCTTGTCTTGCGAGATTTGCAGCCAGCTTTCAAAGTGAGGAAGCAGTTAGCTCAAAGTTAGCTCAAATGTTGGGCTTTTTTTCTATTTAATAACAAAGATGGAAGGAAAGACCTTTACATGACACACAACTCACAAGAAGCGCTGCACCAAAAAATAAAACAAAACACTCCAAACACACGGGGCCAGCACACATCTCAGAGCAGCGTTAGCAAGAGCTAAGCTAAAAACACACCAGCATGGAGCTTTTTCTCAAAGCGCCAAGTAAGTAAAGTTTATTTATGAAGCACTTTTCACAGACATAGTCACAAAGCGCTGTACAATAAAATGGAATGAAAGGAAGTTGATAGATAAAAATTATTTTAAAAATACAAAAACAACTTAGAACACAAGATTAAAATAATTTAAAAATATCACTTACCATTAAAAAGCAGCTGAAACTCAACGGAAATGCTTGTTAAACAAAAAAGTTTTCAGCTGCTTTTTAAAAGCGTCCACAGAGTCAGCTAGACATATCTGGAATGGGAGTCTATTCCAAAACCATCCACCGCCCTCCCTGTGTCTCCGCAGAAAATGAAGTCCTGAGAATACTTGATTACTGTATATGAAAGAGATGTAGTTTTACTTTGGGACATGATTTGAGGTTAAGTAAATTGGAAAAAATTGCAGTATATGGGATTATGATACTTGATATCACCATATCGTGATTATCTTGAATAGGATTGTATCGTGACCCAAGTATTGCGATCCAAATCGAAAGGTAACTTGCATTTCCCACCCCTAACATGCTAACTAGTTAGCAAAAACCAGCTAGCCGTGAGAGCAGCTCACCCTGATGCAGATACTCTCCTTCACCACTGTGCACCAGTAACACACCCTTCATGTGAATGTCTCGGCACAACCAGACCGACAATAGAAAACTGTTGGGCAACGTGCTCCGTTAGGGGATGCCTGTGAACTGTTAAACAGCTAACCAAATCAGCCTGGATAAGCTGAGAGAGCTTGTAGTTCCACACGGGAAGAAAGTGAGAAATAATTTGGGTGGGGCAGGGCGGCCGTGGTATTATCTGGGGGGTGGGGTCATGAACATGGCGCGACCTGTCTGTCACTGACAGACGTAGTGTCATTGGAGTGTATGTAGTTGATTATGCTCACAACAATTTCTATAGTGAAACACCGAGCGAAGATGGAGAAAGAACCATGCTGGCACACAGTCAGACCAATACAAAACTTGGCGTTGTGAAGGGTGAACAGCGCTACCTTCAGGGTGGGTGAGGATCCAACATGTGCAGGTGGAGGGTTGCCCTGCCATCCCTGAAGTCTGTAGATATGGCCCACACGAGAACACGGTACAAACAGCAGCTGACCACCACACTGCCAAATCTGCAGACAGAAACAGGAAGAATCAGGGGTAGCACTAGGTGTGGGCACAATGGTACTACATATGAACAATCCCACGTCTACCTTGTACGATATTTCAAAATTCTCTCCTCCCCATATCTGCAGTCCTGGGTCATACAGACCCAGCTCAAAGAAAAAGTCTCTCTCTATTGCAAAGAGACCTCCCGCCATGGCTGGAGACCTACAGGTATAAAGACACACATATCACTGATCTTGACAGTACAGAGCAATCGGTTGTTTTTCCACTCTTTACAGCTGGTTTGAATATTATACTGTAAACAACAGTCCATAAACAGGTAATGATAAGACAGCTAATGTGTTAACACTGGTAAACTACAGTTAATGTGTTAAATCTCATTAACACACATTAAAACTACAGTGAATATAAGAAGTGAACACACACCTGTTAACATACCAGAGTTTGTGACTTTTACCACCTTTGATGTGACAATTCAGTTAAAAAAACAAATCTGTTGAGGGCAAAAATACATGTACAATAAGCTGATCACATAGTCTTAAATTAACATTTTTCTGAAGCGCCTTCTGATTTAATTATAGCATTCAGTCTTTTTCCCTTTCATTTTTTACAGACACCTAAAGGTTTTGTGCCAAAATTGACTCATATTTGGAATGACCATAGATCCCTCCACCCTGACTAAAGCCCCAGTTCTAGCTAAAGAAAAGCAACCACAAAGCATGATGCTGCCATCATCATGCTTCACTGTGGACCAATGCTCTTCTAGTGATGTGCAGTATTGTTTTGCAACTACAACATACCGCAATGAAAAATGTTTAAAGTTTTTTGAAAGAAATGGCTTCCAGACATTTGAAGACTATGTTGTACACATCCAGTACCTGCCAGAAACTCCTGCAGCTCCTTCAGTGCCTCGTGGCAGCCTCCCTGACCAGTTTTCATCCTGTCTTATTAGTTTCTCCAGTTCTCCATTTCTCACTGTGCTACATGGCATACAGACGTGGACAAAATTGTTGGTACCCCTCTGTTAATGAAAGAAAAACTCACAATGGTCACAGAAATAACTTGAATCTGACAAAAGTGGTAATAAATAAAAATTCTATGAAAATTAACCAATGAAAATCAGACAATGCTTTTTGAATTGTGGTTCAACAGAACTATTTTAAAAAACAAACTCATGAAACAGGCCTGGACAAAAATGATGGTACCCTTGGAGTTCACCATGAATGTGTTTAGAGGTTGTTCTGGGCTCTTTTGTTACCATTCGTATTATCTGTCTCCTCCTGCGGCCACGTCCAGGGAGGTTGGCTACAGTCCCGTGGATCTTAAATTTCTGAATAATATGTGCAACTATAGTCACAGGAACATCAAGCTGCTTGGAGATGATCTTATAGCCTTTACCTTTAACATGCTTGTCTATAATTTTCTTTCTAATCTCCTGAGACAACTCTCTCCTTTGCTTCCTCTGGTCCATGTTTAGTGTGGTACACACCATGTCAACAAACAGCACAGTGACTACATGTCACCCTTTACATAGGCCGACTGACTGATTACAAGTTTGTAGACACCTGTGATGTTAATTAGAGGACACATCTTGGTTGAACATGTCCCTATGGTCTCATTATTTTCAATCTTTTCTAGGGGTACCGTCATTTTTGTCCAGGCCTGTTTCATGAGTTTGTTTTTTTAAAATAAATCTGTTGAACCACAATTCAAAAGCACTGTCTGATTTTCATTGGTTAATTTTCATAGAATTTTTATTTATTACCACTTTTGTCAGATTCAAGTTATTTCTGTGACCATTGTGGGTTTTTCTTTCATTAACAGAGGGGTACCAACAATTTTGTCCACGTCGGTATGTAATTCTGTGGAAATGGTATTAAACTCTCTTGACTGATATCTATTACTCTTGAAAGGCATCAGTCAGGATTTCCCAACAGCACAATGGCTTTTGCCGTAGGAAAATTTTACTTATTTGGGCATAATCAAATAAAAAGGTGGCTGAGCAAATATTAGTTTAAGGGTGTGTAAACTTATGCAACCAGTTTATTTTGTTTATACTCCCTCCCCCCAACAGATTTGTTTGTTTTTACTGTTTATAGGTCACATTAAAGGTAGGAAGTTTGTAAATGATTTATTGTGTCCTGACATTTGATGGGGGTGGTGTGTACTTTTTATATCTACCGTAACAAACAGTCATGCAGCATTTAAGGCATCAACATGAGCCAGGCTGAGCAAGGAGCACACAGCAAGACAAGATGACTGAAAATGTGAAATGAAGACAGATGGGTGTTAAAGTGCCCCAGTTCAAACCCAATTCACATCAGAAGTTCAACAGGTAGACCCACACAGCGTTCCACCATGACCTCCTCACGACCATGGACCTTCCACTGAGGAACAGACTGCACTGCCTTCAGTCCATGTAGGCCGGGAAAGGTTTAAAGTTAGAAGTTAATAAGTGGACATTTCTGAACAAATGAGGCCAATAGCAACAACAACACAACCACCACTGACTTTACAACACAATAAAACAGAGAGGTACCAGCAGACAGGACAGGTGGTTCTCCTCTTTAGTAGGAGCTGCCATGGGTTAGAAGGTTAGCTGTGAGCAGAGATGGGTACCAGGACCTGAAGTAACGTTACGAGATTACTGAGTCAGGTAGGAGTAACTGTAGTACCAACACAGTTACTGCAGTAATAAAGTGCTTCCTAACAAAGTTGCGTTAGCAGTGCCAGCTTTACTGGTCCACGACTGTGAGGGTTTTTCTTAGATTTCACTCTTTTTCCTTATAAACGTGGGATCTCTTTTCTCTGAAATTCTCTCCCGTTTTCTCATAAATTTGCGATTTTCTCTTAAGAAATTCTTTAAATTTAGTTTTCTGATAAATCAGCTTACTATTTTCAACCTACATTTGTGAATTTTTTCTCTTAAATTTACATGAGTTTTTTTTCTTCTAAACTTTTATGACTTTTTATGAACTTTTTTTCAACTTTTTTTCTTGTAAACGTGTAATTTTACTCTCACCGGATTATGACTGTGTTATTCTGAGGAAAATATAATCCAATATATCTAATATAATCTAAATCCTGTGAAGACTCAAATCGTGATCAAATTAAACATTTCCTGAGCTGGAATAGAAAATGATTTAAAAACTGATGAGCGAAAACAGCTCAGCAACAGGATGATATTAAAATTTAATCTCACGATTATTCTAGAAAACATAATAGAGATTAACAATAATAATAATAATAATATTATTATTATCACAGTTATCATCTAAATATGATTCAAACTAAAACGTCACAGAATCACTTGACAGGACATTTTATTTTAAAACTACATTCATTAGATTTTAACTTCCTTTTAGAAAAGTAACATGACATACGTTAAACAAATATCTTATCTTAAATAAATATATGCTAAAAAACTGAGGATACTCTGACCTTAAATCAGCATCATATTATCTCAGTTCATCATCCAGCCCTAGAGGACGACATCAACAACCCTAATTAACCTGATAATAATAAAAAATCACTGTGATAAATTAATCACACATTTTTACCTTAACTACCTAAAAAATCATACATCACCCCACCCTCATCTTGATTTGGATTCACGTCAAATCAATAAAATCAGAAGTGACTAACAGTATGGCCACGTCTACTTTAGTTTTGTTCATAAATGTACTAGAGTAACAGAAGTATCCTGCACTGAAAGTACTGACAGAACTACAGTTTTCTGAGTACATGCATTTAAATAGAAGTAACCCATTATCACCCACCTCTGGTTAGTGAAGTTAGTGTTTCTCACACGGACAAACATCAGTTTTTATGACCCTCCCTACTCCTGTTACTACAGTAGTACTACTTTAGTGCAGGACAATGCAGTATAAAGTCATGGTCTACATCGAGGTTCATATGTGTACCTATAAGGCTCAGTCAGAGTTTCTCTCAGAGTTTTCTCCCTGTCCCCCAGAGGAATTCTCTTCCAGAGCATGCTCCAGTCCCAGGCACCTCTAGCAAACCCGTTGTGGTCTCCTCCACCCTGGGGCTCCATGGTGAACTTCTGGCCGTGGATGGAGTCGATCAGAGGCACCGTACACACAGTTCTGACATAGAGAGGGCACAGGCCCATGCACACAGACACACAGGGGTGGCGACACAATGGCAGTGCCAGTGAAAACACACAGACATGGTGAAGAAGGTGGTGGTGGGGGCAGGGTGTCACAGTTAGGCAAGAATGAAGGACAGGACAGGTGGGCAAGGGGGTGGAGATGGAGACAAAACAGAACAGAGATGAAATTCAGCATGCTGCGGCTGTGTACCGGTAAGGCTCGGTGGTCTGCCCTCTCTTGGCCTTCTCTCTCTGGCTAAGTGGGACCCTCTTCCACAGCAGGCTCCAGTCCCACGCCCCCCTAGCCAGGCCATCCTCATCTCCACCCTGCTGGGGCTCCATGCTGTATTCATTACCATCTATATAATCTATGAGTGGAACTGTACACACTGTCCTACACACACACACACACACACACACACACACACACACACACACACACACACACACACACTTGATGCATGGAGTCGACCAATAGTCAGGAAAGAACCCAGGTCTTTTCTCACAGATGCTGAGGCATAGATAGGTGTTAAGGTCTACTGGCCCTAAATTCACACAAAGGGAAAAATTAGTGGTAACTGGCGGGACTGAAGTAATTCAATTCAATTAAACTTTATTTATATAGCGCCATTTCACAACAAAAGTCATCTCATAGCACATTCAACTGTAGGAGAAACCCCCACAATTGCAGAAACACCCCAGCAATCAGGTGTTTGCTGTGAGCAAGCACTTGGCGATGGTGGAGAGGAAAAACTCCCTTTTAACAGCAAGAAACCTCCAGCAGAACCAGGCTCAGGGAGGGGCAGTCATCTGCTGTGACTGGCTGGGGGGTGAGGGGATACAGAAGATGAAAAGAACAGACATGTAAAGAACAAACAGCAAGATGGGGACTCAATCTATGGGAGAGAGCAAACAAACGTTAATGACCAGCAAAAAAAAAATATTTAATTGAGAGTGAAGAAAGGAGTGAAGCCCAGTGCATTGTTGGAGGTCCCCCGGCTGTCTAAATCTATTAGCAGCATAACTAAGGGAGGGTTCAGAGGCACATGATCCCTCCCTAATTGTAGGCTATATCAAAAAGGAAGGTTTGAACCCTATTCTTAAAAACAGGGATTGAGTCAGACTCCCAAATCCAGATTGGTAGCTGGTTCCACACGAGAGGAGTTTGATAACTGAAGGCTCTGCCTCCCATTGTACTTTTGGAAATTCTAGGAATTACAAGTAATCCAGCATTTTGGGAGTGTAGTGCTCTGTTAGGATAATAGGGTAGTATCGGATCATTCAAGTAAAAAGGGGCCTGACTGATTAGAGCTTTGAAAGTGAGAAAAAGGATTTTAAACTTAACTCTAAACTCTGTGGCAGAGGTGTCAAACTCATTCCATGGAGGGCCAAGACCCTGCATGTTTTACTTCCACCCAGTATCTTCAGCAGGTGTTTTCACTGATCAGCTATCAGTGGGAAGACATTCAGTGAAATCACCTGTTGAAGGCACTGGGTGGAGGTAAAACCTGCAGGGTCTTGGCCCTCCATGGAATGAGTTTGACACCCCTGCTCTATGGGAAGCCAATGAAGGGAGGCCAGAACCGGAATGATATGATCTCTCTTTCTAGTACCTGTTAAAATTCTTGCTGCAACATTTTGGGTCAACTGAAGACTCTTTAAAGATGTTTTAGGACAACCTGATAATAAAGAGTTAGAATAATCTAATCTAGAGCTAACAAAAGCGTGGATCAGTTTCTCAGCATCACTCTATGAGACAAGATGCTCCTAATCTTGGCAATATTACACAAATGATAGAAGGCAGTCTTAGAAATGAATTTAATATGTGAATTGAAAAACAGATCTTGATCAAAAATAACTCCAAGGTTCTTCACAGAGCTATTAAGAGAAAGCGTAACCACATCCAAACTAAAAGTTTCATTTGGAAAGGTATTTCTAAGGTTTTCTGGACCAACTAGAATGACTTCAGTCTTATCAGAATTTAATAGCAGGAAATTACAAGTCATCCAAGCTTTGATTTCCTTAAGACAGGCTTCTAACTTGGCTAATTGATTACTATCATCTGGCTTCAATGACAGGTATAATTGTGTGTCATCTGCATAACATTGAAAATGCATACAGTGCTTTCTAATAATGTTGCCTAACGGAAGCATATATAAACTAAAAAGAGTAGGGCCAAGCACAGATCCCTGTGGAACTCCATGACTGAGCTTTGAGTTGAAAGAAAACTCATTATTGACATGAACAAACTGGAACCTATCAGATAAATAAGATCTAAACCACTGCAATGAAGTTCCATTAAGTGCAGCATAATGATCTAATCTATCAAGTAGAATATTATGATCAGTACTATCAAAAGCTGCACTAAGGTCTAAAAGGACAAGTACAGAAACAAGTCCATTATCAGATGCGATAAGGAGGTCATTAGTGACTGTCACTAAGGCTGTTCCAGTACAATGATGGATTCTAAACCCAGATTGAAACTCCTTAAATAAACCATTTCCCTGCAAGTGGTCAAATAATTGTGTAGCAACAACTCTTTCTAAGATTTTTGAAATGAAAGGGAGATTAGAGATTGGTCTATAGTTAGCTAAAACTCCTGGATCCAGTGTTGGCTTTTTGAATAAGGGTTTAATTACAGCCGTTTTAAAAGCCTGCAGTACATGGCTTAAAGTTAATGAAGAATTGATTGTTTAAAGAATAAGGCTACCAATAAATGGGAAGACTTCTTTAAATAACCTGGTAGGAATAGGGTCTAAAAGACAAGTTGAAGGCTTGGATGAGGAAATTATTTTATCTAACTCTAAAAGGCAGGGTACACCATGGACAGATCACCAGTCCATTGCAGGGCCAACACAGAGAGAGAGACAACCATTCACTCTCACAGTCATACCTAAGGACAATTTAGAATCCCCAGTTTGATGCCAATTAACCTAACTTGCATGTTTTCACTCGCCCAAAGACGCTGGGATAGGCTCCAGCCCCCTCACGACCCGAAAAGGATTAAGCGGAAGAAGATGAATGAATGAATGAACTCTAAAAGGTCAATTGGAGTAAACTCATCCAAACAGATATCAATTTAAGGAGTTGTAGTAGTTACTGTATTTAAGTTAACGGTGGGAAGAATCTGACTGATTTTATCTCTGATAGATTAAATTTTATTATTGAAAAAGTTCATAAAGTCCTGACTAGTAAGCTCTAAGGGAATGCTAGGATTTTTTTTTTTTTTTTTTTTTTTTGGTACTTATTTGTACCCGTAGGTAGACTTGGTTTGCAGTTTGGTGACAAGCCACTGGCTGCTGGTCGCTGCGTAAGCGAGCGCCCTAAACCTACATGTTTTTGGTGTGCGGGAGGAAACCGGAGAAATCCCGGAGTAAACCCGCGCAACACGGGGAGAACATGCAAACTCCACACAGCTCACTGTTGGTCGGGGGCTGGGATCGAACCCACGATCTCATGATCCCCGCGGTCCCCCGGCCGAGGGTAAAACTGTGCTGCCACAGTGCTAAACCACTGCGCCACCGTGCAGCCGATTGACAGAGTCTGATTGACAGAGTCCTGACTCTTTGTCAGCCTGGCTACAGTGCTGAAAAGAAACCTGGGATTATTCTTGTTCTCTTCTATTAAATGAAGAATAATAACTCGTTCTAGCTTTTCTAAGAGATATTTTATAAATCAAAAGATGATTTCTCCAAGCTAAATAGATTTCATCTAAATTAGTGGAGCGCCATTTTCTTTCTAACTGATGAGTCTTCTGTTTTAAGCTATGAGTTTCTGTGTTGAACCAAGGAGTTAGGAATCTCTGATTAGACTTTTTCTTTTTTAAAGGGGCCACCATGTCTAGAGTCTGATGCAGAGAAGCTGTAACACTATCTACCATGCTATCAATTACGGAAGGAGCAAGCTGTCTATAGCTTTTTTCCATTGTGTTGACACATGGCATAGAGGAAACAATCTGCATAAATTTGGTAACAACATCATCTGAGAGGCATCTACTGTAGTAATATTTTTCTTTAGCAGTCAAATAGTCAGAAATAGTAAAATCAAAGGTTAACAGACAATGGCCTGACAGTACAGGGTTATGAGGAGACATTACCAGATTTTCTATTTCTATGCCATATGTCAGAACAAGGTCTAATGTATGGTGGAGACAATGGGTAGAATTTCCTACTTCCTGAGAAAACCCCATCGAGTCTAATATTGAATTAAATGCCATATTAACCCCTTGCACTCTGGTCAATTTCCCTAAAAACGCCAAAAAATAACGTACCCAAAGTAAATCAAAAGCTGTTCTTCAACCCTTTGCAGCATCTTCATGGGGTTGGTCTCATTTAAAAGAAAACACTTTGAATTTTTTGGCAAAACAGTCATAATCTCTTTAAGTGCTCCTGCCACTGAGTAACAGTCATCTAAACATACTGAACTTGAAGAAAATAAATTTCGCCTGGGTGTTTTTTTGGATACAAATGCTTGCAAATAACACACAGCTGTCAGATCCGGGCTGGAAAATGCAACAGAAATGTAGAACCAAGTGTTACCCAGCTGAGGTCAAAATTTTGTAACAATACCACAAAAAATGAATATATTACACAGCTTTTTTCTTAGGTTGTTCCCAGGCGTTTTTGAACTGTGCCAAATTGTGCCAAATGGCACAGTTTGGAAAAACGTCTGTAACTTTTGAATGATTCAATATAGAAGCTTCATCTTGGGCTCTAATGAAAGGTGAAGGGCTGTGTGTGTGTGTGGGGGGGGGTTGTATATTCATTCATTCATGAATGAATGAATGAACAAACAAGCCCCCACACACAAAGAAGCATGCCACGTAAAAAATGTGTGGCTTTTTTTTACAAGAAAAAATAACCTACAGTGCACTAAAAATTATACTAAAATATCTGTAATGTAGAAGATAACAACTCCCCCCCCCCCCCCCCCCCGCTACAGAGGACGGACATCGCCCATCGCTCCATGACGGACTGCGGCGCACGCCGCGGTCTACTACGCACAGTTGTACTAAAATATCTGCAATAATATCTGCAATCCGCTACAGAAGAGTAGCGGGGGGGGGGGGGGCGTTCAGGGTCCGGACGCGGCATGGACCCGTGCGCCGCGGTCTTCATGTTGCGATGACACACAGTTGTAATTTACTGATCGGTCAAAAGTCATTTTGATTACAATTTTCAGGGATAAAGAATAATTTAGCTTATAACACTTACCTGTCCACAACAGCAGTGTCGTTGGTGAACTTCTCTTCCTCATTGTCAGACAAACATGACGCTGGTCCGCTTGTTACGGACTCGTGGTTCTGGTCACGCGACCCGGTCAAACCATAATTCCATTATTGCGGTTTTGCGCTTCCATGATTGCGGTTTTGGCGAACGATTTTTCAAAACAAATAAGAACAGTAGTAAGAAAAAAAGACTGGCGAACGCGTGTGTGTCACCCAGCCTTACACAAAACAGATTTTACGCAAGGCACGCACGCTTTCAAACTTCTGTGCTTCAATTGGCTCGCTGTATTCGCAGCCGTTGGTAAGTGGGTCCTTCTTGCTAGGTTTTCAGTCATTGGTTCTTCAAGGTTTCAGAACCCCAATTCAAGGCTCTTATTAGTTGAATGAGAGGTCAATCACATCTAAACATCTTTAGATGTGTCTATAGTGGAAGAATGGCGGTGTCTGTCGTGGAAGAACGGAAATGCAGCTTTTTTTTTTTTTTTCCCCAGTGCGCACTAGGACGCACAGTGTGCCAAAAAGCCAACAATGGATCCAGGAGTTTTAGCTAACTATAGACCAATCTCTAATCTCCCTTTCATTTCAAAAATCTTAGAAAGAGTTGTTGCTACGCAATTATTTGACCACTTGCAGGGAAATGGTTTACTTGAAGAGTTTCAATCTGGGTTTAGAATCCATCATTGTACTGAAACAGCCTTAGTGAAGGTCACTAATGACCTCCTTATCGCATCTGATAATGAACTTGTTTCTGTTCTTGTCCTTTTAGACCTTAGTGCAGCTTTTGATACTATCGATCATAATATTCTACTTGATAGATTAGAACACCATGTTGGACTTAATGGAACTTTGTTGAAGTGGTTTAGATCTTATTTATCTGATAGGTTCCAGTTTGTTCATGTCAGTAATGAGTTTTCTTTCAACTTAAAGCTCAGTCACGGAGTTCCACAGGGATCTGTGCTAGGCCCTGCTCTTTTTAGTTTATATATGCTTCCGTTAGGCAACATTATTAGAAAGCACTGTATACATTTTCATTGTTATGCAGATGACACACAATTATACCTGTCAATGAAGCCAGATGATAGTAATCAATTAGCCAAGTGAGAAGCCTGTCTTAAGGAAATCAAAGCTTGGATGACTTGCAATTTTCTGCTATTAAATTCCGATAAGACTGAAGTCATTCTTGCTGGTCAAAAAAAAACCTTAGAAATACCTTTCCAAATCAAACTTTTAGTTTGGATGTGGTTACTCTTTCTCTTAATAGCTCTGTGGGGAACCTTGGAGTTATTTTTGATCAAGATCTGTTTTTCAATTCACAGGGTTATGAGGAGACATTACCAGATTTTCTATTTCTATGCCATATGTCAGAACAAGGTCTAACGTATGGTGGAGACAATGGGTAGAAATTCCTACTTCCTGAGAAAACCCCATCGAGTCTAATATTGAATTAAATGCCATATTAAGGCAATCTCTATCTACATCTAGATGTATATTAAAGTCCCCTACTAAAATTATTCTATCTGATTTCAGCACTAAATCAACTAAGAATTCGGCAAATTTGGATAAAAACTCTGAGTAGGTT
The DNA here is from genome assembly GCA_020510985.1 of Pholidichthys leucotaenia. Classification (NCBI taxonomy): domain Eukaryota; kingdom Metazoa; phylum Chordata; class Actinopteri; order Cichliformes; family Pholidichthyidae; genus Pholidichthys; species Pholidichthys leucotaenia. Next base: position 24,102,559 of record CM035848.1, on the reverse strand, counting down.
GATGGAGGACGATAAACTACGGTAAGTTGAGTCAGAGTCAGGACTCTGTCAAGCCTAGTACTCCCTTGGAGCATACTAGTCAGGACTTTATGACCTTTTCAATAATAAAATTTCATCTGTCAGAGATAAAATCAACCAGATTCTTCCCACCGTTAAGTTAAATATAGTAACTACTACAACTTACTCCAATTGACCTTTTAGAGTTAGACAAAATAATTTCCTCATCCAAGGCTTCAACTTGTCTTTTAGACCCTATTCCTACCATGTTATTTAAAGAAGTCTTCCCATTTACTGGTAGCTTGATTCTTCAAATAATCAGTTCTTCATTAACTTTAGGCCATGTACCACAGGCTTTTAAAACTGCTGTAATTAAACCTTTATTCAAAAAGCCAACGCTGGATCCAGGAGTTTTAGCTAACTATAGACCAATCTCTAATCTCCCTTTCATTTCAAAAATCTTAGAAAGAGTTGTTGCTACACAATTATTTGACCACTTGCAGGGAAATGGTTTACTTGAAGAGTTTCAATCTGGGTTTAGAATCCATCATTGTACTGAAACAGCCTTAGTGAAGGTCACTAATGACCTCCTTATCGCATCTGATAATGGACTTGTTTCTGTTCTTGTCCTTTTAGACCTTACTGCAGCTTTTGATACTATCGATCATAATATTCTATTTGATAGATTAGAACACCATGTTGGACTTAATGGAACTTTGTTGAAGTGGTTTAGATCTTATTTATCTGATAGGTTCCAGTTTGTTCATGTCAGTAATGAGTTTTCTTTCAACTCAAAGCTCAGTCACAGAGTTCCACAGGGATCTGTGCTAGGCCCTGCTCTTTTTAGTTTATATATGCTTCCATTAGGCAACATTATTAGAAAGCACTGTATACATTTTCATTGTTATGCAGATGACACATAATTATACCTGTCAATGAAGCCAGATGACAGTAATCAATTAGCCAAGTTAGAAGCCTGTCTTAAGGAAATCAAAGCTTGGATGACTTGCAATTTTCTGCTATTAAATTCCGAGAAGACTGAAGTCATTCTTGCTGGTCCAAAAAACCTTAGAAATACCTTTCCAAATCAAACTTTTAGTTTGGATGCGGTTACTCTTTCTCTTAATAGCTTTGTGAGGAACCTTGGAGTTATTTTTGATCAAGATCTGTCTTTCAATTCACATATTAAATTAATTTCTAAGACTGCCTTCTATCATTTGCGTAATATTGCCAAGATTAGGAGCATCTTGTCTCAGAGTGATGCTGAGAAACTGATCCACGCTTTTGTTAGCTTGTGGCAACCTGGGGAGTGCATAATGGTTTACCACCTTAGACAGGAACAAAGGACGCGAAGTTAACCTTTTGTGTGTGAGAAGTTTCTAGATGCCCTAGTAAGATAACAGGGAGGTGTCAAGGATGAATGGACTGACTGCAGTCGGACGGTTAAGATTATCTTTTGTGTGTGAGAAGAGTCTAGAAGGAGATTATCTTTTGTGTGTGAGAAGAGTCTAGAAGGATGTCATGTTATTTAAGGGAAGAGTTCCTACTTGTATGCCATTCTGTCTATGCTCCTTGTGTGAGTCGTGTAATAAACCGCCTGAACCAAATCCGCCTCATTATTTACACGCTCCACAAGCTCTAGATTAGATTAATCTAACTCTTTATTATCAGGTTGTCCTAAAACATCTTTAAAAAGTCTTCAGTTGATCCAAAATCCTCCAGCAAGAGTTTTAACAGGTACTAGAAAGAGCGGTCATATCTCTCCGGTTCTGGCCTCCCTTCATTGGCTTCCCATAGAGTTTAGAATTAAGTTTAAAATCCTTCTTCTTACTTACAAAGCTCTAAACAATCAGGCCCCTTTTTATTTAAAAGATCTGATCCTATCGTATTATCCTAACAGAGCACTATGCTCCCAAAATGCTGGATTACTTGTAATACGTAGAATTTCCCAAAGTACAATGGGAGGCAGAGCCTTCAGGTATCAAGCTCCTCTGCTGTGGAACCAGCTGCCAATCTGGATTCGGGAGTCAGACTCGATCTCTGTTTTTAAGAATAGGGTTAAAACCTTCCTTTTTGATACAGCCTACAATTAGGGAGGGATCATGTGTCTCTGAACCCTCCCTTAATTATGCTGCTAATAGATGAGATGAGATGAGATGAGATGAGATTCAACTTTATTGTCATTACACATGTATGAATACAAGGTAACGAAACGTGACTTGGCATTTGGGCACGCTCTGCAGAGCGCATCCAAGGCCTGTTTAGACAGCTGGGGGACCTCCAATAATGCACTGGGCTTCACTCCTTTCTTCACTCTCAATTAAATATTTTTCTTTGCTGGTCATTAACATCTGTTTGTTCTCTCCCATAGATTGAGTCCCCATTGTGCTGTTTGCTTTCTACATGTCTGTTCTTTTCTTCTCTATCCCCTCACCCCCCAGCCAGTTGCAGCAGATGACTGCCCCTCCCTGAGCCTGGTTCTGCTGGAGGTTTCTTACTGTTAAAAGGGAGTTTTTCCTCTCCACCATCACCAAGCGCTTGCTCATAGGGGATCGCCTGATTGCTGGAGTTTTTCTGCAACTGTGGGGGTTTCCCCTACAATTGAAAGTGCTATGAGATGACTGTTGTTGTGAAATGGCGCTATATAAATAAAGTTGAATTGAATTGAACTGAATCTGTCGGGGGTTGGTGTCTGTGAGGAAGCCCTCCACTTTCCTCCTATAGGCGTTCTTAGCAAGTTTTATGCCTCTCCTCAGGTTGGCTCTAGCAGTGCTGTACAGAGAGCTGTCCCTCTGTCTCAAGGCTGAGTTGTTTTTTTTTTGTTTTTTTTTTTGTACCCGTAGGTAGACTTGGTTTGCAGTCTGATGACAAGCCACCGGCTGCTGGTCGCTGCGTGCGCGAGCGCCCTAAACCTACATGTTTTTGGTATGCGGGAGGAAACCGGAGAAATCCCGGAGTAAACCCGCGCAACACGGGGAGAACATGCAAACTCCACACAGCTCACTGTTGGTCGGGGGCTGGGATCGAACCCACGATCTCATGATCCCCGCGATCCCCCGGCCGAGAGTAAAACTGTGCTGCCACAGTGCTAAACCACTGCGCCACCGTGCAGAGTTGTGGGCTCTGATCAGAGCCTGGACCTCACTGGTCATCCAAGGTTTGCGGTTTGGAAAGACCCGGATGTGTTTGGTGACTGCCACATTTTCTACATAGCATTTAATGTAGAAAAGGACAGACTCTGTTGGAGTCCAGGTCCTGCTGTTCAAAGATGCTCCAATCTGTGCAGGCAAAGTAGTATTGTAGCTGGAGGAGAGCATTTTCAGGCCAGGTTTTAACTGTTTGTTTGGTTGAGGGGGAACGCTTCCTCAAGGGGGTGTAGGCAGGTATCAGAAGCAGAGAGAGATGGTCTGATTGTCCAAGGTGGGGGAGAACAGTTAAGAAGTATACAGCAAACATGCTAAAATTGGTAGCATGTCTATGACCTAAGAACATCTAACAAAGGCTGTTTGTTTATTATTGATGGGTACCCATTATCTTCCACATTAGAAGTTACTAAAATTTCTGGGGACCACAGTTAAAATTCACAGTTTAAACCAATACAAAAACAATACAAACATTAACAAAATAATGCTGTGAATCTGACCGTGTGCTCCAGACTCTCTCTTCCTCTGTGAATGTGGTGTTCTTGAGCTGAGAAGCTCCTGCTACAGCTTATTTGGGACCAAGTGCTGAAACTCCTTTTTCTAATATTTATATGTTGCACTAACCCTCTGACGTTCCGCTTTCATAAGACATCAGCGTCACCTGCTGTCCCTGGCGCAGTTCTGCGCCTGTCATGTGATGTGTCCCAAAAGCACAGAAAACCCAGTTGTACCAAGGATTTCACATCACACGATGTCAGACACGTATAGCTTACTGCTCTTCACTAGAGGACTGGAGGACTTCAACCAACGAACCGTCGCAAACATTATTTCCGGTAACGCGAAGAAGTGAATGTAAACAAAGGCTCCATCCCAACATATATTTCCACTTGAAGGAAGCATTTGCTCCAACTTTTGCCAACTATGATTCGAAAGAGATTATTTAGCTTTTGAAGGGAAATATTTAACTTTTGTGATAGCAGAAGATGGTCTGGAGCATGTACACTTTCATCTGCCATCGACGGAGCTGCACGTGACGACAGAGAACAATAGCACCGGTTCAGTGGCGTAATGTAACCGAAATTGAGGTGGAATAATTTATAACATACATGTGACAGTTTTTGGATGTGGGAGAGAAAGCGAAAATGACTGGTAGAAGACAAAATAAGGACCGTGGATTACAAAAATGGACAAATGAAGGCATGACAAGTGGTAGGTCTGACCGTTTCTCAGTTTGTGGACGTTCTACTGATTTTCTGGTTCATATACTTTGAAGATGATAAAAAAAACAAAAACGAAGACAAAAAAATAAAACCATCCTTTATGTAAATATGTCCAAAGTCCACTTTTGACATAAAGTTATGTAAGTCGATACAGCTGCTGTCACATTATGCAAATTAGATGCATAAATTTACTCCCATCTCAAACTTTGGATCATATTCTACTTCTTTCTAAATGACAGTAAGCCATTATCTCTTACCACTTTCAAGTTACAGCCTTTGGAACGTCTGATATCAAAACTGAATATTTTCTTCAAAAAAATCTTGACCGCCAGAGGGAGAAGGCTGATGGGTGCACTGGTACGCCACAGATTTTTAAGACGTTAAGATGCATAGAGAATTGTAATTGACTTGAATCAGAGTCCCCCCACCCTCACACACCCCAAATCAGAATCAGCTTGAATCATGAGGTGCCTAAAGACTCTCACCCCTAGCCTGAATGATCTTGCCGATTGTCCTATATGTAAGCTAAACCTGGAGAACAGCATCAGTCATAACACTAAAGATGATTTAAGCTTCAGTCTACATACACCCTTCTGTACACTGCCATGTCGAAATTAATGGAAGATTAATGTCATTTCTTTTACATTATTTGTGTTTGTAATGATGAACTTCTGTGTTGGACATGTATATAAAGAATAAAACTAAAGAAAGCTGTAAGTCATTATGATCTTGAAATATTTACCATCTAAGCTGTTAGTGTCATTCCTAACAGTGATAATTATGTTACTTCACCTCAGTGTTGCAACAGCACACTGAGGAGTGAAATACGTTGCTCATGGGCTGTGTCAGGGTGTGACAGACCACAGCTTTCTATAGCCATGTTTACATGGACACAAGTAATTGGATTAAAAGCCTTATCGGAATAAAAATTCTTCATGTAAACACATCAATCTGAATATTATGACCTGATCACACTCATTCAGATCAAAATTTCCTTCCGATTGAGATGGGTGGGTTATGCCAATTGTTAATCTGATTGGTGCACATATAAACACTTATTCCGAAGTTTGGGTAGAAAATATGTTTACTGCGCATGTCTGTACGTCAGCCACACGTCAACATGATGTATTGCCTTTACAACAGCTTGCGGAAGACATGGCGGGAGTAAAACAAAACTGGTCTGTATCGTCCTGCTGTCTCCCTCTGTTCGTCATATGCAGAAGTATGTATTATTGGGCTTGTAGCTTCATTACAGAGACCAGCAGAAGCAAAAGTACAGTCTGAATAACACAATACAGGGCCACTTCAAAAGGAGAAAGACACAAAGCGAAGTTTGTTTACATCGGAAGTTGCTTCTTCTTCTACTATTTCCAGAATGTCAGATAATTGTGCGCATATCAAAATGATTTAGTCTGTTCAAACGTGTGACACATGGAAACGCATGTCCTAATCGGATCAACTTTTTCAGGATCCATGTAAACAGTAAAGTTCTGATCTAAACTGTAATCAGATTGAAGAAATTTTGCACATGTAACTGTGGCTGTAACTGTACTGTAACTGTAACTGTACCACAGCAGCATGGACTATAGACCCTCGTCCATAAAAACTGAACCGCCTATAAATGTACAATTTTGCTTATATCATCTTATGGTCGCATTTATTGATGTGCAAACACACAATTGAACGGATTCAAAATAGCTTACCAGATACCCAAATGAACAAGAACCACATAATGTTTGCATAGAAACTGGCATGTTTTTGCATGAAATGGTAATAATTAGGGGTGCAGCTAATTAGGGGGCTGTGGGGGGGCAGTACTGTGTGAATGACCCCATTAGTTCCTACAGTAACTCTGACTATACAGGGCTAATTAGAGGTGGTTTCATGTACGGTGTTAAGGCTCTGACATAATACACCACATCCAATGGTTTAATTCCTGGCTCTGCGTAGTCAAGACATGACACAGAACTCTAAAGTGACCCTGATACATCCACTGGGTGTTAGAAAATAACCCCTTGTATGAATGTGTATGTCTGTGGCTGATACACTGATAAATAACAACCAGCTGTTATGCAACACCATTGTAAATGTTGACATATGAAGCTAAAACGATGTTGGTATATATTACCTGTCCTTTGAAATTGGAGCTACCAGTGGAGGATACCAGTTGATTCCAACCTCACAGTGAGCGTCTAGGTAGATCAGCACCTATGAACCAAAACGAGACAGGAACACATGGTGATGACAGTCTGACCTCTCTAACTAATCAATACATAAGCTATAGTCTTATAATTAGAGAGAATTCTACACACCTTAACACTGACATCTACCGGTACTTTAGAGCCACAAATAAACCTATCAAGCATGTCTTCGGACTGTGGGAGGAAACCCCCACTGACACCTCTAAACTGGACCAGTTTTACAGCCAGATTTTGTTGAAAACTTCAGGTAAGCCGTATAACACCATTACAGCAGTGGTATTGAAGAACAAAAATGTGATTTTTACCTGCCCTTTGGTGGCCTTATTGGCTCCGATACTCCTGGCCTGAATCAGTCCTTCTCTCTTCTCATTTCTGAAGAGTTTTACAAGACCATTCCACTGATTGATATAGTCCTCCAACCGCTCCTTCAGGTGGACTACACACACACAGAACACAAATTCATTTTAAATCAGGTTGTGTCGATGTGTGACAGACTGGGGACTTTTACAGCATTAATCATACACAGTAGTAATAGTAGTAATAGAACTTTTATTGTCATTCAGAAAGACACACCATGGTGCACATACCAAATGAAATATTGTTGTATTTGGCATCGAGACAGAATTTTTAAAAAATTGAATGACATAAAAAAACACTCAATAAAATAAAATGAATCAAGAATTGCCCACAGGGGACTTCCGGTTATGGCGGCCACGTAGGAAGACGTGCTTCACACTGCTCTGCTTGTGAAAATAAAAATTTTTACTAAAACTCTCTTAATTGGAACAAAAACCCATCCTAGCGTTTTAGCGCGGATATGGTAAAGACTAAGGTTGGAAAATTAGGTGGAGGAAAAGGTAACTCGACAAAACAACCCAAGCTAACAGACTTCCACGCTCGAGGCGAAACAGAGAAAACTCCAGAGGCAATGGCCAAGGAGGGAGCCAGCGGTGGAGCGGGAACAGTTAAAGAGAGGACAAACGCAGTGCTTACTGCCATTAACTCCATGAGAACAGAGTTTTCGTCTAAATTCGACGGGATTATAGCAGCGATAGAAGGTATGAGAAAGGAAATAAACGACTGCATGGAGCGAGTGTCGCAGGTGGAGCTCCGAATATCAAGCGCTGAAGATGATGTCACCAGCCTGCAAACTAAACTGCAAATACTGGAACAAAATGCAAAAGTCTGGAAGATAACGTCCTAGACTTGGAATCCCGCTCGCGACGGAATAATTTGAGGCTGGTGGGCCTCCCGGAGGGAATGGAGGGATGGGACCCGTGTTCCTTTTTGGAAAAGTGGATTCCAGAAGCACTGAATAACGCGGATTTGCAGTCATCGGTCGTTTTAGAGAGAGCTCACCGAATCGGCCCACCGAGAGATAAGACACCACCGAGGACGCTGATTATGAAGTTCCTCAACTACAGAGACAAGATGACAGTCACCAATGCGGCGCGAGCTAAAGGGGAAATTAAGTACCAGGACCAACAAGTGCGGTTCTACTCGGACTTGGCTGCAGGAATACAACAATTGAGGAAACAGTTCGACCCGGCCCGCAAAGAGCTGCGCAACCTAGGGATTTGTCACGGAGTAATTCATCCGGCAAAACTGCTGGTCACATATAAAGGGAGAACCCACACCTTCAAGACCCCTCAAGAGGCGCAGGAGCTCATCAAGCAAATCCAAAAGGAGACTGGTGGGAGCTAATGCATGAACATGACAAAGGTAAAACACTTAAGCATATGTAGAGGCATCTGATTGATCTGAAACATAAACATGTCTACAAAATACAGACTGTATTAAAAAAAAATGTTATGATATACAACGTTGCTATAAAACTTTGAAGTTATGTTGAAAAAGCTACAGAAGAGAGTTAATGTCATAAGAATAGCAGTAGTGTCAGGGTGATTGAGAGGAGAAAGAGAGAGTGGTTTGACTGATCCTCGCAGGTGTGGAACAGTCACTAGCTACAATGGGAGATGGAATATTTTGGGGGGATTACCACGGGATTACCAAGGGAATCTGTTTTTGTGTAGTTTGTAGGATGAATGTTGAATCATCCATGTCTTTGCTTCTCTGTATGAGCATGTTCATATTGCAAGGTAGTCTCAAACTCCTTATTGATCATAGATCAAAACGTTAATCTTAATTTAACTTCATGGAATTGCAGGGGTCTACAAAATCTTAAAAAACTTAAACAAGCCATGAATAAAATAAAAGACATAGATTCGAAAATTGTATTTTTACAAGAAACTCATCTATTAGAGGAGGATGTAAAAAGAATTAGAAGAAGATGGCAAGGTAACGTGTTCACCTCATTTTCATCCCGAGCTAGGGGAGTTATGATTCTCATACATAAAACAGTCCCATTTCAAACGAAAAATGTAATTAGAGACAAATTTGGAAGGTATCTAATTATCCAAGGATCTTTGTTATTAGAAAATATAAATCTGGTGAACTTATACAGCCTCAATATTGATGATCAAAACTTCTTTGTTTTGTAATTAAAGTTTTTATTGACTTTATACAAGATGGTACTACACATACTGATCTTCCGAGTATCACATCAGTCTCCAAAAAGGGTAAATAAATAGGGAAAATTAAAAAAAATAAAATATATGTATACATATACTGTATATGTGGCTGATTACAAAGCAAGGATATCAGTGAGGGAAGGCAATACCCCCCCCCCCCAAAAAAAAAAAACAGGGAAAGAGAGAAAGACAGGCCTTCATTAAGAGATTGAATTGTTAGCCAAAGAAATAAAATTCCAAAAGTCTCTCCACATTGGTCCCTTAGTGTGATTCCCATCAGTCCTCCTATTTAACATGGACTCATATGAGGCAGTCTTTATCATATAGATAACCCATTCTTCCATTCTAGGGGGTTCGATTGATTTCCAGTGAGAAAGTATAGTTCTGGCTGCTGTAGTTAGTCCAGTCATGACCACTGAGAATTCTTCTTTCGATAAAATAGGTACTTGGGATTTATCTCCAAGTAGACACATTCTTGGTGACAATGGGAGTGTCTTGCCCAACCACTCACCTATATGCCTGAGATTTTTAGTCCAAAAAGGCTGAACAAGTGGGCAATCCCAAATACAGTGCAAAAAAGTTCCTTTTTCGTTCTTACATTTCCAACATAGATTATTATTTAACAGACCTACCCTATGTAGTCTTGCTGGCGTCCAATAGTATCTATGCGTTATTTTGTACTGTATAAGTTTACTTCTGGCTTCCCTTACATATTTCCCACTATCTGACAAAATGTTTAACCACTCTTCTTCACTCATTATACAATCCAGGTCTTCCTGCCATATTCTTCTCAAGCTGTCACATCCGTTACTAAGTAGACCATTAATTAGTCTGTAAAAAGCAGATGCATGAAGACATTTCAATGGTAATTTAAAAAAAAAAATCTATGATAGGGTTACAGTCCTTATACTGATTCATTGATGTCAGACAGCTCCCAATTTGGAGATACTTCCAAAAGTGACCTTTCCCTATAAGAGTATATTTCTTGAGCAAATCTGTATAAGACATAAACACGCCATCTTGGTACAGGTCATTCACCTGGCGTATGCCACCAAGGTGCGACGTTTTCCAGTATAATGGTGTTTTCCCAATAATAATTGCTGGATTATACCATAAAGATGAGTAGGACTGGCTAAGGTATGGGATCTTTAACATCCTATGTATTCTGATCCAGGCCTCTTTTGAATGAGATAAGATAGGGTTCAGGGATCTATGTTGGGACTGGGAAAAACTATCTATAGGAGTAAATGGACAACACATTTCAGCTTCAATGTCAACCCAATCCAATTTACTATGGCTGCCTAAGTGTTTTGCTAATTTGGTCATTCCAAATGAGACATGATATAGCCTCAGGTTTGGTAACCCCAGGCCACCTTTATCCTTTGGCCAACACAGTTTGTTCATACCAGTCCTTGGTCTCTTCCCCTCCCACAGAAATTCTTTAATTATGAAGTCATATTGTTTAAAAAACTGTGGTGATATGGCAATTGGCAACATAAGATAAGATAAGATAAGATAAGATAAGATAAGATAAGATAAGATAAGATAAGCCTTTATTAGTCCCACAATGGGGAAATTCCAGGACATTGTTATTCCAGGACATTGTTATAACATCATTGTTATATAATAGAGCTGGGGTGCAACAACCATTTTAACAACATTGATCTTGCCCCATAATAAGAGTTTTAATTTCCCCCACTTATCTAACTTAATTTTAATTTTCTGTAACATAGGCTCGAGATTCAGACTGGGGACATCTTTGATATTCCGGCTTAGCTTTATACCTAAGTATGACATTCCATTTGACACCCATTTGAAGTTAAAGCCAGACACTGAGCTAGGATGGCATGTACCAGAAATAGGCATGGCTTCTGATTTCCTCCAGTTAATTTTGTATCCTGATAGTTTAGAATAAGACTGAATAGTTGTCATTAAATGTGGCAAAGAGTTCAAAGGATCTCTAATTAGTGTCAAAACATCATCCGCATACAGTAATAATTTATGTTCTTTCCTCCCTCCCACCACTCCCTTAATATTTCCGTCTGATCTGATGGCAATAGCAAGTGGTTCAAGTACAATGTTGAAAAGTAAAGGGGACAGTGGACAACCTTGTCTGGTACCTCTCGAAAGGTTGAAGAATGATGAAATCGTCCCATTAGTTGTTAAGGCTGTCTTGGGATTTTTGTATATTATCTTAATCCAATTAATAAAAACTGGTCCAAAGCCAAACTGTGTTAACGTATAAAGTAAAAATTCCCATTCCACTCGATCAAAAGCCTTTTCGGCGTCAAGTGAAATGGCTACAATCGGGTCCTGGTTTGAATGATTAAGCCAGATCAGATGTAATAATTTTCTCATATGGTCTGTAGAAGATCGATTTTTCATAAATCCGGCCTGGTCTGAATGAATTATATTAGGGAGTACTCTCTCTAAGCGAAGGGTAAGAATCTTTGTAAGAATTTTGCAGTCCACGTTTAATAAACTTATGGGTCTATAATTACAGGGTTCTGTTGTGTCTTTATCTTTTTTAGGGATTACTGATATTAAGGCTTCATTAAATGATGGTGGGAGGAATCCTAATATGAATGCCTCATTGTAGACTTCCAATAACTTTGGTGCTAATATTTCAATGTATTGTTTATAATATTCTACTGGGAATCCATCCATGCCGGGTGATTTCCCCGTTTTCATCTGTGATACTGCCATCCTAATCTCCGCCTCTGTTATAGGATTATCTAAAAGTTCCACATATTCATCGGCTAATTTTGGTAGAGTGATATTAGAAAAAAAATCATTGATGTCGTTTGGATTTAAGCTGCCTTGTGATGTATAAAGTTCCCTATAAAATTGTTTAAATACATCATTTATTTCTTTACTAGATGACACCAGGGTATTCCCCTTCTTAATTATTGGTATCATATTGTAGGAGTTCTGTTGTTTAAGTTGCCTACTAAGCAGCTTGCCTGTTTTCTCTCCCTCCTCATAGAAAGTTGCTCTGAGCCTAAATAAGGCATACTCAGCTTTTTTATTATAAATTTCCTGCAACTGGAATTTAAATTTACATATATCTTGATATAATTTATCTGAAAAATATCTTGATAATACTATTTCCAACTTTCTAATTTGATATTCCAGATCCTTGATTTTATCCCTATTTTCATTTTTCTTTTTTGATGCCTGTCCTATGATTTTCCCCCGGATAAATGCTTTACATGCTTCCCATTCTGTGGCTCTTGAGCCCGTAGTACCTGAATTGAGCTCAAAGTAATACTTGAGTTCTTCCTTCATTGTCAGGTTAAATGTTTCATCCTGTAAAAGTGATGTATTTAACCTCCATCTGCCTTTTCTATCCTTGTCAATATCAGTGTCAATACATAACTCTATAGCTGCGTGATCTGACAGGGCCATTGCATTTATTTTACTCTCAATTACAGATTTTACAATATTACTTGAAATTAGAAAAAAGTCTATCCTGGAGTATGATTTCTGGCAGTGGGAGAAGAAGGTGTACTCCCTCCCCCTCGGATTTACCAGTCACCAAATATCCACCAAGCCCACATCTTCACACAGCATATATAAAGCAGCCCTATCCTTTGAAGTTGTCGATCCACTGAATTTACTCTTATCCAAAAATACATCCATCACTTGGTTGAAGTCACCTGCCAATATAATTTGACTCTCTGTTTCCCCTAAAATTTTGTTCACTTCATTAAAAAATTTGGGTCTTCTTTATTAGGTGCATATATGTTACACAACACCATTTTTATCCCATTAATAATTGCCTCAACACAGACCATTCTGCCTTCATTATCCTTATGTTCTTTGACCAAAACAAAACCCAATTTTTTATTTACTAGAATACAAACCCCATTCCTCTTGCTTGAGTAGGAGCTATGAAAAACCTGGCCCACCCAGCCCCATTTCAATTTGGCTGCCTCCTCTCCTTTAAAGTGGGTCTCTTGAATGAAAGCTATATCTACTTTATTATGTTTGAGATATGTTAGGACCTTCCCTCTCTTTTTAGGATCCCCACAGCCATTAATGTTCCAGCTGATATATTTAACATAATTATTGGCCATGTATTTGGTTAAAAGCATGAATATTCATGATAGGGGACTGGCTACCTGATGTCCAATATCCTGATAGCCAATATCCCACTTTAAAACTTGCGTCTTACTTATGATAATACTAGCAGTTATTTCCCTAGTTATTTCAGTCAGTACCATACCCTTATCAAAACACGTATTAATATAGACTTGAACATTTTTGAACTGAATACCTCTGAACATCTGAGGTAAGAAACAAAAATAATAAAAACTTGAATGCACTTCAAACGACATTAACAGGGGCATAGGGTCCCTGCTCCTTAGTAACAACTCAAAAATATCAAACAAAAACAAAAACAAAAACATCTTGGATCGTGGAGTATCGCTCACCCGGCCACTAGGTGTCTCCTCTGGCCTTGGCTCAGGCGGCACAAAACTAAATCCTCACACCCCCCCCCCCCCACCAATTCAACAACATAATATTAAATCTATTACCCACTGAATGTCATTGGTCCAAGCTATATGCATAATGGTATACAGATTCATTCATGCCTAGTAAAATTCTCCTCGATATATTGTTCAGCAACCCTTGCATCGGTAAAGCTGCAGCTCTTCCCTTCCCATGTAAAGCGCAACGTAGCTGGATATGTCAGCTTGTATCTTACGTTATGAAGCTGCAGAGATTTCCTCGCTGCCGTGAAAGTTTTCCTCTTTAACGCCAGTTCTCTAGCAACATCCGGGAACACCGATAATTTCAGATTCTCCCATTTTATTCCGCGTTTCTCTCTCGCCATGGTGATCACTTTCTCCTTCGCTGATTGTCGTAGAAATCTAATGAACACCGGTCTGGGCGGCTGGTCCCCGGCAGGTCTGGGGGCCGCTGTCCGGTGTGCTCTCTCCACCTCAAATTCTAAGTCCACGTCATTGCCAAGCCCTTCGCATAAGATTTTCTTCACGCACGCTTCCATCGTGCTGTTTGTTCCGTACGTTTCCTTCAGACCCACAAGTCTCACGTTATTTCTCTTAGAGTAGTTTTCCAGCTCCTGTAGGCGGTTCTGTAATATTTCCATCTTTTTATCGCGGGCTTCATTGTCATTCACTAGTGGGTCTATTGTATCTTCCAGTTTAGAAATCCGTACCTCCATCTCCTCCAACCTCTCATGTATGTTGTTCACTGCATTCTTTAGCTCCGTAGTTGTAGTTTTAATGGTTGAGGTATCTGCTGCGACCACCTGAAGCGTAATGCTTATTTTGGTGATTTCAGCAAACATAGTTTCCATGTTCCTTGGCTCGACGTCCTGTGTATTAGATTCTAAAGTGGGTACAGCAGCTTCCTCCACACGGCTGGGATTTTTCCTGGTAGATACGTGGCCTGTATGTCCTCCCTTAGAAGTCATTTGGACTTAAAAACTATCGCCGGGCAGCTTAAACAAACATACAGGCACTGACCGAGGCTGGTTTGCTCGAGGAATGTAGCAAATAGTCAGGTATAAAATAGTTTGGTGGACAGGGCGAGAAGAGCTAAATTAGTGTGCTGCCATCTTGCTCGGCATACCCACGTGACTCCAGCTCAAAACTTCTTTGTTAATTTATTCCTCACTTTATCGTCACTTACAGGGCAACATACTGTATAATAGCAGGGGATTTTAATTGTACATTGAATCCCAGTATAGATAGATCAACAGGACTGGACTGTACGCACAATGGATGTAGGATGACCATTAATCATTTTATGAAAGAGTTGAGATTGCTAGATATATGGAGAGAAATGAAACCACAAGTTGAAGACTATTCTTGTTATTCTAATACCTATAAGACATTCTCACGTATTGACTACTTTTTGATCTCTACAGAATTAAAGTCCAAGATTCAAAACTGTTTCTATGATAACATTGTGGTCTCTGATCATGCACCCTGCTGTCTAGTATATGTAGATAAGAAACTGACAAAGGGCCCTGTTGGGTGGCATTTTCAACATAAATGGCTTCAGGATGAGGAATTTGTTAAGTACATAGAAAAACAGATAGATGAGTTCTTTGATATCAATACTACACAAACAACGGCATGTATAAAGTGGGAGGCTTCCAAAGCTTTTATTAGAGGGCATATTATTAGTTATACAGGTTCAAAATCTAAGAAGACCCGAGAGGAGAGAGTCCAACTGGAACGTAAAATAAAAATTCTTCAAGAAAAGGTGTATGCAGGAAGTAACCCACAGTTAGAACGAATTACTGATTCTGAGAGATGAATATGACAAAAAAAATCAGCGAATAGAGCTGCCTCGAGTCTTCTAAGATTGAAGCAAACTTTTTATGAACAAGGTGAAAAATCAGGAAAATTATTGGCATGGCAGATTAAACAATTAGAATCTAAAATGCCAATTACCAGTATTATAAGTAACGGACAGGTAGTTATAGATCCTTTAGAAATTAATAGTGCCTTTAGAGATTATTATGAAAAACTATATGATACAAAAAATGAAACTGACTTAACAAAACTAAATGGGTTTTTGGGTGGATTATCTATACCAGGTATTCCAAATGAAAACAGGGAGATACTGGAGTCTAAAATTAGTCAAGAAGAAGTTGGGCAAGCCATTCATGATATGAAATCAGGGAAAAGAGCAGGACCAGATGGTCTTCCAGTTGACCTCTATAAAAAATTTAAGAATAAATTAATAAAACCACTTTTGGAAATGGTTTTAGAAGCATTTCAAAATGGTAATTTACCACCATACATGAATAATGCCTTAATTATACTGTTGCCAAAACCAGGTAAACCCCCTAATAAATGTGAAAACATGAGACCAATAAGCCTATTAAATGCTGATCTTAAAATAATCTGTAAAATTTTAGCAAAACGACTACAAGAAATATTACCAAATATTATTAATCGAGATCAGAATGGCTTTATAATGGGAAGACAAGGCTTCCATAATGTAAGAAGACTTATTTAATATTATTTATTCCAATAAAGAAGCACCGGATACAGCTCTCCTATCATTGGATGCCGAAAAGGCCTTTGATAGGGCCATTCGACCCTATCTTCTTGAAGTCCTACAAAGGTTTGGACTTGGAAATAATTTCATAAAATGGGTCCAGATAATATATAATAATGCTACAGCAGAAATCCTAACAAACAGCAATATCTCAAAATCAATAAAAATCAATAGAGGATGTTCACAAGGCGGTCCACTTTCACCTTTATTGTTTACTATGGCAACTGAACCTTTAGCGATGACAGTACATTTACATCCACAAATACAGTGGGGCAAAAAAGTATTTAGTCAGCCACCAATTGTGCAAGTTCTCCCACTTAAAAGATGAGAGAGGTCTCCAATTTTCATCATAGGTATACCTCAACTATGAGAGACAAAATGAGAAAAAAAAATCCAGAAAATCACATTGTCTGATTTTTAAAAAATTTATTTGCAAATTATGGTGGAAAATAAGTATTTGGTCACCTAAAAACAAACAAGATTTCTGGCTCTCACAGACCTGTAACTTCTTCTTTAAGAGGCTCCTCTGTCCTCCACTCGTTACCTGTATTAATGGCACCTGTTTGAACTCGTTATCAGTATAAAAGACACCTGTCCACAACCTCAAACAGTCAGACTCCAAACTCCACTATGGCCAAGACCAAAGAGCTGTCAAAGGACACCAGAAACAAAATTGTAGACCTGCACCAGGCTGGGAGGACTGAATCTGCATTAGGTAAGCAGCTTGGTGTGAAGAAATCAACTGTGGGAGCAATTATTAGAAAATGGAAGACATACAAGACCACTGATAATCTCCCTCGATCTGGGGCTCCACGCAAAATCTCACCCCGTGGGGTCAAAATGATCACGAGAACGGTGAGCAAAAATCCCAGAACCACATGGGGGGACCTAGTGAATGACCTGCAGAGAGCAGGGACCTAAGTAACGAAGGCTACCATCAGTAACACACTACGCCGCCAGGGACTCAAATCCTGCAGTGCCTGATGTGTCCCCCTGCTTAAGCCAGTACATGTCCAGGCCCTTCTGAAGTTTGCTAGAGAGCATTTGGATGATCCAGAAGAGGATTGGGAGAATGTCATATGGTCAGATGAAACCAAAATAGAACTTTTTGGTAAAAACTCAACTTGTGGTGTTTGGAGGAGAAAGAATGCCGAGTTGCATCCAAAGAACACCATACCTACTGCGAAGCATGGGGGTGGAAACATCATGCTTTGGGGCTGTTTTTCTGCAAAGAGACCAGGACGACTGATCCGTGTAAAGGAAAGAATGAATGGGGCCATGTATCGTGAGATTTTGAGTGAAAACCTCCTTCCATCAACAAGGGCATTGAAGATGAAACGTGGCTGGGTCTTTCAGGATGACAATGATCCCAAACACACCGCCTGGGCAATGAAGGAGTGGCTTCGTAAGAAGCATTTCAAGGTCCTGGAGTGGCCTAGCCAGTCTCCAGATCTCAACCCCATAGAAAATCTTCAGAGGGAGTTGAAAGTCCGTGTTGCCCAGCAACAGCCCCAAAACATCACTGCTCTAGAGGAGATCTGCATGGAGGAATGGGCCAAAATACCAGCAACAGTGTGTGAAAACCTTGTGAAGACTTACAGAAAACGTTTGACCTCTGTCATTGCCAACAAAGGGTATATAACAAAGTATTGAGATGAACTTTTGTTATTGACCAAATACTTATTTTCCACCATAATTTGCAAATAAATTCATTAAAAATCAGACAATGTGATTTTCTGGATTTTTTTTTTCTCATTTTGTCTCTCATAGTTGAGGTACACCTATGATGAAAATTGGAGACCTCTCTCATCTTTTAAGTGGGAGAACTTGCACAATTGGTGGCTGATTAAATACTTTTTTACCCCACTGTATATAGAATTAAAGTAGGACCAACAGAACATAAAATCTTCCTGTATGCCGATGACATAATTTTATTTATGTCGAATCTTAAAAAATCAATTCCGATCTTGTTAAATTTAATAAAGAATTTTGGGGATATATCAGGATATAAAATAAACAAAACAAAATCTTCAATATTAATGTTAAATGAGACCCAGAGAAATCACCCAGCTCCTAAGGTAAACCAATTCAATGTTGTAGATCAGTTTAAATATTTAGGAATTCAAATTTTGCCTAAGCTAGAATCAGTCGCCAATGCCAACTATGAAGCCTTAATGACAGATATTAATGAGTTACTTCAGAGATGGATGTCACTACAAATGTCGATGATCGGGAGAATTAATATACTTAAAAGCAATATCTTACCAAAAATACTTTACTTATTTCAAAACATTCCTTTACCACCACCTTCAGATCTATTCTCAAGAATTAAAAAAAAGTTAGTGGAATTTATATGGAACAATAGGAAGGCTAGATTACGTTTGTCCTTACTATATTTACCATTTGATCGTGGAGGTCTGAAATGTCCAAACTTTATGTTGTATTACTGGTCAGCACAACTGAGGTCTATGACATATTATTTTTCATCAAATGATCCTCTTCATTGGACTGAAATGGAATCATACAATTTACCTTTACCTCTTCCCTTATTCATATACTCAGACTCGGCTAAAAAATTACAGAAACAAGTTAAAAATCCAATTGTAAAGCACATGATCAAAATATGGTGTGAAACCAAAAAATATTTAAAAGAACCACACTCACTGTCACAATTTAGCCCAATATGGGGTAATCAATATTTTACACCAGGAAGAGCGGATACTGTATTTAAAGTATGGAATTTAAAAGGGATTCAAAAGATTCAAGACTTATATTTGTCACACTCAGATAACATAATGTCTTTTGAAGGACTGAGGATTGAATTCAATCTTAATAGAACACACTTTTTTAAATATCTTCAGCTTAGAAATTTTATTTGATCAAATCAATATAATGCTCTCACCCGACCTACTTATTCATCTTTGGAAAAAATTTTGATGAAAGATAGTAAGAGAAAGGGTATTATTTCAGAGTTTTATCACTCATTGACACTATTCTCAAGTGAAAACTCACAGAAAAGACTGAATGACTGGAAAGAAGACCTGTAAATTGAAATTTCAGAGGAACAGTGGGAAATGGCTTGTGCAGGAGTTCAAACCAAATCAATAAATGTATGTCTTAAACCGATAGATTTTAAATGGTTAATGCGGATGTATGTTACACCAGTGGAATTAAATAGATATAACAAAAACATACCAGATACATGCACAAAATGTATGGAAAGTAAAGGAACCCTATTTCACTGTTTATGGGAATGTAGAAAAATCAGAATGTTTTGGGAAGAGGTGATGGTAACAATTGAAAAAATAATTTCAAAACAAATCATATTGAACCCTAAACTTTTTGTTGGGTCTGTATCCAGAAAAACATAACTTTAATAAGAGTGAAAGAACATTCATAGACCTCGGTTTGCTTAAAATGACCTTAAATGACCCTAAAATGACCTTAAAATGCCAAAAAATGTATTGCACTACTGTGGAAAAAGACTCAGACCAGATGTGACTCAGTGGTTAAGACAGATGTTAACAAACCTTCAACTAGAAAGAATAACATATATACTGAAATTAAAGGAAAATGTGTTTGAGAATATATGGAGACCTTTCATTGATTATGTAAAGAAATTAAACATAACTTCTGAAGAAGAAGGTGAATGATACAGTATGTGTGGACCTTGCAAATTCCAAGCTGGTGAATGTATATTATGTATTCTTATGTAATAGATTACCTAGACTAAACAGAGGAGCATTGTTGTTGATTTGCTTTTGTTAATGGTTGTTGTTGTTTTTATTACACTTTTTTTTTTGTTATTGTTCTTTTTAATTTTTAAATTACTTTTGTGTTTGTGTCTGACTGTTTGTGCCATGTTTGTAAAAAATGTTCAATAAAAAATAGTGTGGAAAAAAAAAAAAGAATTGCCCACAGAGATGCAGCAATACATCTATATACAAACTAACATTAGTTCAGTGTGAATGTGTGGTGTGATGGTCTAAAAATGATCTTGTTTGAGATCAACAGTCATAGTCTGTTCACCAGCTTTATAACTGTCACACAAGCTGGCTGTTCTACATTTCCAGCTGTGGTTCCTCCTGCCAGAGGCGAGCAGGAGAACAGGTCATGATGTGGGTGTGACCAGTCTGAAAATGTTAGCTCGTGACAAGCAGTATTTGAGTCCAAGTCCTTGCTAGAAGGACGAGAAGTCCTGATAATCTCCATTGTCCTCACCACCTTCTGAAAGATCTTCCAGCTGAACAGCTGCCACTCCACACAGAAATGAAATTGGTCATTACGCTGTCTATGGTGCTTCTGTAGGAAGTGGTGAGGATGTTAACGGGGAGGTGAGCTCTACTCTTCCTGCGGAGGAAGTGATGTTGTGCCCACTTAACCAGAGACACAGTGTTCTGGGTCCAGGTTAAACTGTCTATGAAATGCACCCCTAACCACTTGGTGATCTCCACCAACTCCACTGCTATGTCATTTATGAGCAGTGGAGAGTGACTGGGTTGGCTCTTCCTGAAGTCAATGATGATCTCTTTCATTTCCTCAACATTCAGGATTAGACTTGTTTCTCCCACACCAGTTGACTAGCTGCTACATCTCCTCTCTACAGGCCGATTGTCATTGTTCCACGTGAGGTCCACTACTGTTGTACTGTCCGTATATTTGATATTTTTTTTTTTGTATTTTGTATACTTTATTAATCCCAGAGGGAAATTCGGGGCATCCACCTGGATGGATGAGACAGCCACAATACGGCGCCAATCCCTTCACCATTCACACACACATTCACACCCAGGGTCACTTTAGAGTCTCCAATTAACCTAATTTGCATGTTTTTGACTGGTGGGAGGAAACCGGAGTACCCGTGGTAAACCCACGCAGACACGGGGAGAACATGCAAACTCCACACACAAGGGTCACTGATGGTCAGGAGGTGGGATCAAACCCACGATGGTCAGGGGTGGAATCGATCCCATGACTTTCTTCCTGTGCTGCCACAGTGCTAACCACTGCTCTACCGGGCTGTCCTGTGTGAACTGTGGTGAACCTGGCAACTAGAGCGGCAACAATTACTCAAATAATTTGAGTAATTTGATTACAAAAATTCCTCGATTCAAAAATCTATGATTTGAAGCTTCATTTAATGTAGGACTTCCGGCCTATATTACCTTCTTCTGGTCACGCTATGTAAACAAGACGCGGGTTTGTTTAATAGCACAATGTCAGAGTGACAGAGCAATGGTAAAAAGGAAGAAATGCAGACAAAATGACAAAAAGCATCTCAAGTCTGGGACCATTTCAAGCTCAAATTGAAGAAAACTTTATGCAGTGTGTACACTGTAAAGCCGAGCAGCAGACTAGCATACCACAGTGTCTCGGCAGTAGGTGTGGGCAATATGGCCTAAAAATGATATCACAATATTTCTGTGAATTTTCACAATAACAATATTCTTCACAATATCAAGAAATACATTTTTTTTTCTTTTAAATTTATAAAGTACAGTTTCACAGGCCAGCATTAATTATGTTCAACATAAAAACAAAACAACTCTTATTTCTCCAGTTTACTATAAAGAGCAGTTTAGAATGCGTTTTGAAAGAAAAATTCCATATTATTCTATAATACTGTTTTATAGTTCCATGTCTGATATGACCTGTGATTCATGTATGGCCTTGAACAGCCCCGGTCTGTGTGTGAGTGTGCCTGAGTTAGCAATTTTAATCACCAGCTGTACTGATGCATTTTTGTTTTGGATGTCCAGTCCTGTGTGACTGAGAATGTACTGGCTCCTTGTTTACTGGGAGCAAAGATAACAACTGTTATACCCTGTCTTGCCAGATGTACTCAAGGACGGTTTCTCCGTCTTCCCATGGATAACACACCTTTAAAAGCTAGAACAATGAATGGCTGATTCAGAGGTATGGATGGTCAGACTTGGGGCTGCCTCTGTATTTCTCCCTCATGAGGAATAAATCTACTCACATCTAAATATTCTGCCTGATCTTTGACTCAGATTAATTATACTCAAAATTATTCTAACACGTTTAAAATTTTTTTAAATTCTGTATCAAATATTACCAGAAAATATAAACCACCACATCTTAAGCGCAGTGAGGGGTGGATTGAGACAAAAATTCAGGATGGGAATTTGACTTCATCCTAAGGCCACCCTGTTGTTGGAAACCAGAAACCACCACAGTTTTAGTAGGCCAACATTTTAAAATAACAGGTTTCAAACTAGTTATAAATGTAATTGTAACCTTTGGGTGAGACGAAAATTATAAATTTGGATTGTAATAGTCAACTGATCTATTGATTACACAGGGTTACAACAATAATTTTTTTGTAAGTTGTCTGTGTTTGTTCAACTGATTTAAGACAATTTTGCACCGCTGAATCCAAAAATGAC
Organism: Pholidichthys leucotaenia; assembly: GCA_020510985.1. Taxonomy (NCBI): domain Eukaryota; kingdom Metazoa; phylum Chordata; class Actinopteri; order Cichliformes; family Pholidichthyidae; genus Pholidichthys; species Pholidichthys leucotaenia. Next base: position 24,080,016 of record CM035848.1, on the reverse strand, counting down.
ATCCGTTTCTCTCGATCAGGTGCTAAGTAAAAACCTGTACTTACTTAGTACCTACTTAGTACTGTGCATGTACTCACCTTTATATAAAGGTAAGTACATGTAAATAAGATGTTACATCATCAATGTTCAAAATTCTCTGAATTTTGAACATTGATGACGTAACATTCAATTCAAGACATAAAAAAGAATTTTGCACCATATAAAGCAAAAATACCCGTACATGTAAACAAAAACATATAAAACAACATGTGGCCATAATTCAAAAAGTTGACTTGATCGAGCAAAACCAATATGGTTTTCGGATTCAGCACATCAAAATTGACCTAAATCAGCTAAAAAAAAACAAAAAAAACTTAGACAATAAATTTGGTGTTGACCAGTGTTATTAAAATAACTGTTTGACTAATCTTAATTTACATCTGGTGCTGTTTCTGATTTCTTCACTTTTTCAGAGTAAAAACACAAGGTAAGAGGCTTTAGGTAAAAAGTTACAATTTTGCATGAAAAAGGTCACAAATTTATTACCAAAAACATTGAAAATTTAAAAAAAAAAGTATGTTTATGAAAAGATGTTTAAATGGTGAGAAAACAAATTTAGGAGAGAACGGTAACAAGCAGATGAGAGACAAGTTGGTACTGCAGACCACATATAGCCTGTAGTTTTAAAAATTCTGCAGATTTTTCTTAAGACATCTGAACAATCTTGAAAACATTGCCTTATGAATGTAAGAGCAATTTAGCTTTGGTTAATGCAACCTATTTAATACATTTTAAAACGTAAACCTCAAACTACACGCAGCTACAGCAGTATAATATAACCATAGACAGGCTTTCACCACATTACTTCGGTCTTCATCTCATTTCTATGCTCTGGGACATAAGGGGTTTTGCTCCTTTTAACATATTAAATTAATTTAGTCTAGTATGTTATTTCACTGAGTCAGGAAGAGGGTCTAAATAAAACAGGGAGGGAGTGGGCTTATCTAATATCATTTCATCATTTTTATCATATTGAATATATGCTGGCCTACCTGTCTGCCGTTTCCCCCAAACTAGACACTTCTGCAGATAAATGACCACTGAATCAGACCTCCCATCTCTCTCTCTTTCTCTCAGTTTACCCGCGTAAAGGTGACTTCACACCAAACGCAAACGGGCAGCGCAAATCCATACAAAGTCAATGGAAAGAAGCGAGTACACACAAAATTGCGCATTCGCACGTTCACGTCCAAGGGAATATCGCTAGCTTTGAGATTCTGCCATCACCAGCATAAATGTATCAACATTGGAGAGTAAACTAGTTTGAAAATGAGACTGCCACTCACCTGGAGACAGAAGGACTGGTAGCTTTTTGGCTGAATCGGGATGCCGGAGTTATTTAACCACGGAATCCTGCCACAGACGTGCTAACAAGGCTACCACGCTAGCAGTGGAAACACCTATCATTTTGTAAAGTTTTGGAGAAAGAAACAACTTTTTCAGGTGAGTCCCCCGTTGGATAATGTAAACCTAAAGGATGACATTATTTTGGGGATTTCTACGGTAGGTTGAACACTGCTGCAGAAGTTATAAAGGCAACTTCGCCTGTCTGCATTTCACTCAGATGGTGAATTCCTGTGTATTCGTGTGTTTACATTGAGTTATAATGTAATCGTGCTGCACAAAAAATTTGCACGTTCGCATTTGGTGCAATGGCACCTTAGAAATCTCTGTTGCACAGACAAGTCCTGGGGCTGTTAACAGATTTTTTTTCTTTTGATTGGTTGAATAAATCACGATGGAGCAGCCACAATGGAATGAAAATAAACCTCTGGACACTTTGGACATCAGCAACACTGTTTCAGGGTGAAGTAAACCTTTCCCCGAAGTGGCGTTGGCATGCAGAAAAAAATGTGGGCAGATTATCCGCACCGCAGCACCGTTTTTTTTTTTTTGTTTTTGTTTTTTAAAGATGGCAGCAGTCTGAAACAGCCTTTAAACTAAATTACTTCCTCACAACCAAATGAAGATGTTCCAAGCACGGAGCGTCGCTTCCTGCGCCATGTTTGTTTTCCCATTTCTATGGTAACATTTAACTTCCACTGGCAGCGTAACGGACCCCAAATATCGTGATATTCATTTTTACACTGGTATAAAAATTTATACCGGTATTATCATGAATGATACGATATGGCACACCCCTACTGGACAGAGACATCACACAAGAGCAGCGGACTGAGACAAGGTATGTATGTGATTGAGATTTTAAATTAAGATGAATAAAATGTAGTCAGCTACGCTAATTATTCTTATATGGCCAAAGAAATTAGCTATGTTGAAAGTTGAAGCTAACGCTACAATACAGAACTTTATGGTGTAACATAATGTTTAAAGTTATGTTCTATGCAGTAAACATTGCAATAAAGCATTGCAATAAAGCATTGCAATAAATGTGTACCTTTCTTATTGAGTGTTTGGTACAATTACTACTGCTCTTTAGGAAAGAAAGTTCTGCACATGTTGGTGAATGCAAGTTTCTTCAATACAAAAAAAGTATCCAGTTACTCGAGTAATCGTTCGATTACAGTGACAAATTACTTGATTACTAAAATAATCAATAGCTGAAGCCCTACAGGTGACACAGTCATGGGTCATAAGGGTGAAGAACAGCAGGCTCAGGACACAGCCCTCAGAAGGTGTTCTTCCCCACACGTACAAGCTGGAGCCTTTCTGATAGGAAGTCTTGGAGCCAGTTACACGTGAAAAACATTTGATTACCATTACTCTACACTGAGTGTAGTAATCCAGCCTCCGGTAAGGCCTAGCTAGACCTGGAGCCGATCCCAAACCCGGATAAATGGAGAGGATCGCGGCAGGAAGGGCGTGTGGTGTAAAATTCAGCTTCAATCTGTATGGATATGGCAGATTGTAATATAAATGTGTTTTTAATGTGTGCCCTGATTTGTTTCTCAGTTGTTTTTAATATGTTTTAACAATCCAGTTCTCTTTATCTTAAGGCACACCATGACCTGGACAATATGACCTGTTTCTAGAAACTGTTTTCCTTAGCACAGCAAGTTTCTCACTCCTTAAATCACTGTTGCATGCTTATGAAACGAAGGCGTGACCTTTATTCCTTATATGTGTATTGGGAGAAATGTAGCAGGTGTTCCTGTATGTTTTGGGAATTGCCTGGGAACAGAAATTGGCCCTTCCTGTTCCCCACGCAATTCTATGATGGGAGGGGGGGGCTTGCTCGGAGCAGAGATGGCCACTCTGTTCTGTACCTAGCCTTCCTTTAAAAACAGGGGTCTTCCCTCAATACGTTGAGTCTGCCGTGAGTTTTTTTTGCGCAGAACGTCCGGCTAAGAGAAATCACGCTCTTCCTGGCCGTGGGCTCCCGGTCACCTGTATCAAACGGTAAGAGCTTGTGAAATGACATGAAATGCATTGATCCTTGTGTGTGAAGGAAATGTGTGACATGCAATGATTTCTCTTTTGTGTATGGAGATATGGTCTGTGGGGAATAAAGAGATACAGTTTTATTCTAGCAGCCGTGTCTCAGTGTGAATACTTTGTCTCAGTGTACATTCTTTCTTTCATATGCGCCGACTCCTCACGAACCTGTCTAAATATTTTCATAAAACATTTTGGCGTCACGAACAGGATTCGAAGAAAATAACAGAGGTTAAAGAGGAGCTGTGCATAGGAAAGTCATGTTTAAGAAAAAAATTAAACAGAGTGTAGCTGGGGGCTCTCCCAGCTGTTGTGCTGGTGATTGTGTTGGTAATTGTGCCGTTATCCCAGGCTGGGATGGCTTATGGAAGCAGGTTGGTGTGTGTTTAGCTGATGGAGGTGGCAGATTAGCGCCATGGGCAGATTTGGTAGGGGACAGGTCCCCTTCGGTGATGTCTGCGTGTCTACGGGGTATTGAAGTTGCTCCAAAAGCTCCGCTGAGCGGAATTCAGCAGCAGGTGCGGTGTTGTGTGAGTAGCCGTTCTTTCTCTCCCATCGGCAAGGGGAGAGGCGAGCAGCGCTACATGTAAAAAAAATAAACCTCCTTTTCCTTTCTCTCTCTCTCTCTCTCTCTGTGTTCCTCGCTCTCCCAAAGGGGGCGGGTGAGGGATAATTCTCTCTCTCTCTCTCTCTCTCTCTCTCTGTTCCTCGCTCTCCCAAAGGGGGCGGGCGCGGGAAGTTCTCTCTCCCTCCCTCTCTCCTTTTGCCTGAGGGGCGGGGGAGAGGCAAAGTTTGGCCTTTAGAAAAAAACAGAAGGTGAATTTTCTTTGCTGGCAAGTGAAGAATGCAAGAGGCGGGGCTGCCTGCCTCACAAGGCTTGGGAGATGCTGAGTTGCATAAAGGAAATATAAAAACAATAGGAATCAACAGTGAACAAAGAGGACAGTTTGATCCAGTTTTTAATGGATTTGGAACAAAGCAGAAGCTCTCCCAGAGGGTGAAATTTCTGGGAATCTGCTGGAATAAGGGAGAAAGGGAAATCACAGATAAAGCCCGAGAAAAGATAATGACTTTTGCCATCCCGCACACCAAAAAGGATGTGCAGCGGTTTGTTGGGCTGTTTGGATATTGGAGGAGTCACATTCCTCATTTGGGGCAAATTTTGCAGCCTTTATATTAAGTGACAAGGAAAAAAGAGCAGTTTGAGTGGACAGAAAAACAGCAAGTGGCTTTTGACATGGCCAAAGAGGCCATACAGCAAGCTCTATCATTAGGAAAACTGCAACCTGGTCCAGTTGAGTTGCAGGTGTCAGCTTGGAATAATTATGCAAATTGGAGCTTATGGCAAAAACAAGGCAAACAACGGAAACCTTTGGGTTTCTGGTCAAGGAAGCTGCCGAGTGCAGGAATTTGTTACACGCCTTTTGAAAAACAACTATTGGCGTGTTATTGGAGTTTGGTGGAGACAGAGGCATTAACTGCAGGGCATGAGGTGATCATGAGGCCATTGATACCTATTCTGACGTGGGTAATGAGTAACCCCACCACACATCGGATAGGTACCGCCCAGGAGAGTAGTATCATTAAGTGGAAATGGTACGTGTCTGAAAGAGTGAAATCTGGACAAAAAGGAGTTTCGGTCTTGCATGAACAGGTTGCTGATGTCCCAGAGGCAGATGAGTCTTGTTTTGAAGTTGAACAGCTGCAGGAGTCGCCTGTGTTAACAGGGCCCCGCTATGATGAACTTACAGAAGAGCAGAAAAGCAGGGCGTGGTTTGTAGATGGTTCTTCTCAGTGGGTAGCGGGAAAACGAAGGTGGAAAGCCGGGGCTTTCAACCCTCATCTGGGGCAAATTTTGGAAGAAATGGGTGAGGGAAAAAGCAGCCAATGGGCCGAGTTGAAGGCCGTACACATGGTGATACAACATGTGGGTGTGTCAGGAGCATATATTTACTCTGACTCCTGGTCAGTGGTTAATGGGTTAACCACATGGATGCCTACATGGCAGTCCAATCAGTGGCGGATTCAAAAGAAAGAGGTGTGGGGTAAAGAGTTGTGGGAGGAAATCTGGCAAAAGGTTCAAGGGGTCACTATCCATGTCACCCATGTCGATGCCCATACCCAAAATATGGACTCAGAAGCCCTCCACAATAGCTATATTGATGGGGTGGTTAGAGCAATGTCAGTGGAGAGGCAATCCACTGCGGATTTGGCCCGGTGGGCCCATGAAAAGAGTGGACATTGGGGAATTCAAGCTACCACCCAATGGGCCAGGGATAGAGGCATTGATTTGAAAACTGATGATGTAAAGACAGCCATTGAACAGTGTGAGGTCTGTCAGCATCATAGGAGAGGTGTCCCACAACACCTCACTGGACATATACAAAGGGGAAAGAGCCCAGGACAAATCTGGCAAATGGACTTTATTGGTCCCCTTCCAGAATCACAACGATGTAAATATGTATGCACGGCTGTGGATACATTTTCGGGTGTGGTAGTGGCACACCCAGCCAAAGTGGCTAATCAGAAGGCCACGCTGGCCTGTGTGGAACTAATTGAAAAGTTCTATGGGCTACCTGTACAGATTCAAACTGACAACGGGACCCATTTCACCGGAAACCTGGTGAAAGATTGGGCCAAACACAATCATGTGGAATGGATTTATCACGTTCCATATCATCCCCAAGCTGCGGGTTTAATTGAGAGAATGAATGGGTTGTTGAAAGCCACCTTGAAAAAAGAGGGATAAACAATAGTTTGGAAGGTTGGGAAAAAACGCTTACCACAAGCGCTGAAACAGCTAAACGATAGACCCATTGCACCTGGTACAACACCACTGAACCGAATGATCACTGTCAATCTTGAACAATTTGAAGGACAAATTATTGAGATGTGGAAAATTAACCCAGAGGCAACACTGCCAGTGCGAGCGACGAAAGGCTCGGCTGGATTAGATCTAAGAGCTATGGAAACTCTCACCTTAGTACCAGGAACACCCACTGTGGTAAAAACCGGACTAGGGTTGAAATGTCCGAATGGAATGTATGGTCACATATTGCCAAAGTCTGGATTATCCCTGAAAGGTTTAACGACTCTGGCAGGTGTGATTGACAGTGATTATCAAGGAGAACTGGGAGTGGTGTGCTATGTACTGGGATCAGAGCCCATAACCCTGAATAAGGGGGATGAAGTGGCCCAATTGGTCATTATACCATGCCTCCTAATGACTGACCCTGAAGAGATTGCTAAACCGGCTGTGATGACGCAGAGGGGCGAAAAAGGCTTTGGTTCCACAGATAAATCTGGGGCCAAAGTATGGGTGAGGCAAGAAAATGGCCCTCCCCGCCCGGCTGAGATCATAGCTCAAGGGACGGATCAGGTGGTGACCATTTTGTATCCAGGAGAGGAAACCTGGATAAATGTACCAATATCAAAATGTTATCTAAGGGAGAACTAATTGTGTGTTTTCTCTTCTCCTAAGTATGTGCTTGCTTTGCAGGAATGTTCGGGGGGAGACTGGTGATTGGGAACCGCAACGTCATGGGTCTTCTTCAACACCCCCACAAGCACCGAGGACATGGCTATGTCGTCTGCTGGGACATGTGCCGCCCTGCCCTCGTTGTGATCGTGTGGATGAGTATCGCCGGTTGCTGGATCCAGATCCACGCCACACCAGGCCAAGAAATGTTTGAGGTGGACCAACCTGTCTCGCTGAGCTGGAAGGAGAGTCGGGTCGGTGCCAATCGGAGTCAAGACAGTTTCTATTGTTTATCAAACCAAGAGTGCAAGATACTGAACTTAACCAGCCACTGTCCTATTTACATATGCCCCAAATGTGTCAAATACCAATATAATGTGTCTGCGGTGGAGAAGGGGTGTATAGTTAACTTGACTGCCAATGTAACCATATGTGTGGCCAAAGTGGTTAATGACTTACTGAAATGTGACACTACCTTAAATGGTACAAAGCTATCCATCAACATAACAGGAGATAAGGAAGTGTATTTGATGAATGGAACAGTCATAAAGGGTCGACGCATCCCCTTTGTGTACCTTATTCTGGTGGTCGACAAAAACCCAAAGCATACATCCCCGACGAATCTGGCACCCATACTGTCGACATGTACAACAGTAGCCACACAAACCAGCCATATCACCGTCAATTGGATGGTAAAGATACCACCCATTCCCAAATGTTCAAAAAGAAAGAAGAGAGCATGGTATGACACGTTGCTGGGAGGATTTGGCACAGTTTTGGGAATCGCCAACACCATTAACAACGAGGTAACCAGATCAATGTTGGCAGATACTGGACATCAAACGTCTTTAGGCATTCAACAAGTTGGATTTTGGATGCCTACGGTGGTGGGGCCTCAAATGGAGGCCGCCAATCTGTTTCAAAAACGTTTGACTTGGGATTTGACCATGTGGAATGCTACGAGTGAATTGATGACAAACATCACTCGCGCTTTCAATTGGACTGTGTGCAACATTCAAGTTTTGGATATCCGCATGCAGTTGGAACGTTTTACTCGCATTGTCACTACCAATCACGCTCGACAATGGCGAGACGTGTGGAACATCACTGAAGAATGGTGGTTAATTCCGCATCCTGAAAAAACCATCTACAATAGCACGATGTGTAGCGGGCAATGGACTCAATTAAATGTTACAGAAGCTGTTGATGTGTGCAAATATCATGTGTTACCAGTAATTACTGCTACAGCATTTTGGTTTATTCAGTTAAAAGGGGGATGGTTTGCTCCAGGGCAGAATAACACCTATGATTTATCAGAATGTGATTTGACTGACCAAGGATATGCATGCCTAAGTCGAGCAATATATACTGAACCATGCTTAACCATGACAGAGGCACTATGTGAATGGAGAATAGAAAAACCTCGTGACATGATGTGGCAAATAGGGCCCCATACTCTATGTGTAGCCACTTTAAACTCCCATCCAATGTTGCCTAGGGTACCTTTCACTGGGTGTCTGCATGGTGTTCACATGTGGCAATGGCATAATCGGACATATCGTCTTACCAACTTCTCTAGTGAGGCCCACCTGACCGCCCTGCAATGGCGGGTGCTGGAAGTTCCATGGCAGGTGTCCCTGGATCGATTCAGAGGCGCACTGAATGGATCCACGGAGATACAACAGCTCATTGGTGATCATATGTCTAATGTGCGTGCTGCAGTGATATCCACTGTGGTGGCCCAAGGAAAGGTATTGCATGCAGCTCATCAGATAGAGCAAGCTTCTGCTCATCACTGGTGGGATATATTCTCAGGCATGTCAGTCACTGCTCGCACAACACTGGTGCCTCCCCTAGCTATATTAGTTGCTGTTCTATGTGTCTTAACACTATGCAATTTCAGTGCTTTCTGCTATATTAGAAGAGTAAAACAGGTTTTAAGTAGAAGAATATATAATTCTCTGGCAAAATGAAAATAAAAGTTATCTTTCGAGATGGAGGATATGGTACCACATCTTGCAAAGTAGAGGTGAGTGCTGAACCTCCTGGTCACTGGATATGTTATAGCTATGCTGTAGGTCCGAGTAGTGAATGGAATTGGTACACTAGACATTTTATCACAAGAAATGAGTTATTATGGCATGTTGTAACATGCATTTGGGACATTAATTGGGTGGAATTAAATCACCACAATGATATTGGAATACCTTACGAGGATGAAAGTATTCCCCAAGAAGACAGTAATTACCCAATGTTCTTCACCAACTGATAGAACAAATAAGGTCAAAGGGTGGAAAATGTGATATAAATATTTTTAATGTGTGCCCTGATTTGTTTTTCAGTTGGGGAAGAAGGCACTTAGTTGGGGAAGAAAGCAATTATCTTCACCAACTTAACAACTGATCACAAATAAGGTCAAAGGGTGGAATGTAATATAAATGTGTTTTTAATGTGTGCCCTGATTTGTTTCTCAGTTGTTTTTAATATGTTTTAACAATCCAGTTCTCTTTATCTTAAGGCACACCATGACCTGGACAATATGACCTGTTTCTAGAAACTGTTTTCCTTAGCACAGCAAGTTTCTCACTCCTTAAATCACTGTTGCATGCTTATGAAACGAAGGCGTGACCTTTATTCCTTATATGTGTATTGGGAGAAATGTAGCAGGTGTTCCTGTATGTTTTGGGAATTGCCTGGGAACAGAAATTGGCCCTTCCTGTTCCCCACGCAATTCTATGATGGGAGGGGGGGGGCTTGCTCGGAGCAGAGATGGCCACTCTGTTCTGTACCTAGCCTTCCTTTAAAAACAGGGGTCTTCCCTCAATACGTTGAGTCTGCCGTGAGTTTTTTTTGCGCAGAACGTCCGGCTAAGAGAAATCACGCTCTTCCTGGCCGTGGGCTCCCGGTCACCTGTATCAAACGGTAAGAGCTTGTGAAATGACATGAAATGCATTGATCCTTGTGTGTGAAGGAAATGTGTGACATGCAATGATTTCTCTTTTGTGTATGGAGATATGGTCTGTGGGGAATAAAGAGATACAGTTTTATTCTAGCAGCCGTGTCTCAGTGTGAATACTTTGTCTCAGTGTACATTCTTTCTTTCATATGCGCCGACTCCTCACGAACCTGTCTAAATATTTTCATAAAACACAGATATACATCATGACGATCTGGGTAGGGCATCCCCGCCAGCGACGCGCGAGGACATCGCCATACACTCATGTCAAGACTACAGCTACTGTATCAGGAGCAGATCAGGACAAAGAAGATAGTTCAAAGGAGAAGGAAGAGAGTAAAGAGGGACGACAGGAGAGCCGTCAGGATTGGTACTTTAAACGTAGGCAGCATGTCTGGCAAAGGTCAAGAACTGGGGGACTTCATGAAGAGGAGGAAGGTTAACATCTTGTGTGTCCAAGAGACCAAGTAGAACGGCAGTAAAGCCAGAGAGCTGGGTAATGGTTTCAAGCTGTTCTACATCAGAGTCGATAGAAAGCGAAATGGAGATGGAATCACTTTGAATGACGAGCTGAATAAAGGTGTACTGGATGTGAAAAGAAAGTCAGACAAGATTATTTGGCTGAAACTCAACCTCAGTGGAGAGATTGTTAACATCAGGAGTGCATATGCTCCACAGACAGGCTGTGGAGAGGAAGAGAAGGACAAGTTCTGGAAGGAACTGGATGAGGAGATTAGAGCCATACCAGATGGTGAAAAGGTCTGGACTGGAGGCGACTTCAATGGTCACTGTGAAAGTGACAACAACGGCAAGGAGGAAGTAGTGAGTAAATTTGGTGTAGATGAAAGTAATGATGCTGGTGATGACTTTGTAATGTTTGCTGTGAGCCATGATCTAAGGATTTAATTCAATTCAATTCATTTATATAGCGCCAAATCACAACACAGGGTTATCTCAAGGCACTTTACAAAAGGGTGGGTTTAGGCCACTCAAATTTATAGAAACCAGCAGAGACCCCTAAGAGCAAGTACTGTGGCAACACAGGCGAGGAAAAACTTCCCTTTAATGGGCAGAAACGTTGAGTGGAACCATAGCTCAGAGGACGGCCATCCGCCTCGACCGGCTGGGTTGAAAAGAAGAGGTAGAAAAGTAGGAGGCCTGGCAGTAGCTACATTCAAGACAAACATAATAAATACAATTCAACATTAACATTCACAGCCAGACCTGCCAGTATCAAGTCAGGTTAGGCTCCACATGCAGGTGAAGGCCTGGCAGCGGCAACATTTAGAGCACACAAAGCAGTTTTAACTATAGGCTTTATCAAAAAGAAAGGATTTCAATTTACTCTTAAATAAAGAGAGAGTGTCTGCCTCCCGAACTGAATTGGGAAGATGATTCCACAGGAGGGGAGCTTGATAACTGAAAGCTCTACCTCCCAATCTACTTCTGGAGACCTTGGGGACCACAAGTAGTTTGGAATTTTGGGAGCGCAGAGCTCTGGTTGGATGATAGGGTACTATGAGTTCTTGCAGGTAAGAAGGAGCCAGACCATTAAGGTCTTTATAAGTTAGGCGTAAAATCTTGAATTCAATTCTATATTTTATTGGGAGCCAATGTAAAGAAGCTAAAACTGGAGTAATGTGATCTCTTCTTCCTGTTCTTGTTAGGATACATGCAGCTGCATTTTGAATGAGTCTGAAAATCTTTATGGACTTATTAGGACAACCTAATAAAAGTGAATTACAATAGTCTAGCCTAGATGTGATAAAGGCATGGACAGGTTTCTTTGCATTTTTATGAGACATGACGTGCCTAATTTTAGAAATATTACGCAGATGGGAGAAGGCAGTCTTAATAGTTTGCTGTATATGAGAGTTGAAAGACATATCTTGGTCAAAGACAACTCCAAGATTCCTAACAGTGGACTTGAAGCCTGAGCAATGCCATCTAGTGCTGTTATCTTACTAAAAAGAGTACTTCTAGCTTGTTTGGCGCCAAGAACAATAACATCACTTTTATCTATATTTTTTTTTTCCACAATATCTTTATTGAACCTTTTTTTTTTTTAACAAACATGATACAAACAATCAAACACTAACACTAAAGTACTACAAAAAAAAAAAAAATGCACTAAAAACACCAACAACCACCAACAAAATCAAGTCTTCAACAATGCTCCTCTGTTTAGTCTAGACAATCCAATACATAAGTATACATATTATGTTCACCAGTTTGGAATTTACAAGGTCCACACACATCATTCACCTTCTTCTTCAAGAGTTATGTTTAAATTTTTTACATAATCAATAAAAGGTCTCCATATATTCTCAAACACAATTTCCTTTGATTTCAGTATATATGTTATTCTTTCTAATGGAAGGTTTGTTAACATCTGTCTTAACCACTGAGTCACATCTGGTCTATGAGTCTTTTTCCATAATAGTGCAATACATTTTTTGGCATTAAGCAAACTGAGGTCTATGAATGTTCTTTCACTTTTATTAAAATTATGCTTTTCTGGGTACAGACCCAACAAAAACAGTTTAGGATTCAGTATGATTTGTTTTGAGATTATTTTTTCAATTGTTACCCTCACCTCTTCCCAAAACATTCTTATTAATCTATATTCCCATAAACAATGAAATAGGGTTCCTTTACTTTCCATGCATTTTGTGCATGTATCTGGTATATTTTTGTTATATCTATTTAACTCCTCCGGTGTAACATACATCCGCATTAACCATTTGAAATGTATCAATTTAAGGCGTGCATTTATTGATTTGGTTTGAGCTTCTGTACAAGCCAATTCCCATTGTTCCTCTGAAATTTCAATTTGCAGATCTTCTTTCCAGTAGTTTAATCTTTTCAGTGAATTTTCACTTGAAGATAGTGTCAATGAGTTATAAAACTCTGAAATAATACCCTTTCTTTTACTATCTTTCATCATCATTTTTTCCAAGGATGAATAAATAGGTCGAGTGAGAGCTTTATTTTGATTTGATCGAATAAAGTTTCTAAGTTGAAGATATTTAAAAAAATGTGTTCTATTGAGATTAAATTTGATCCTCAGCTCTTCAAAAGACATTATGTTGTCTGCACATGGCAAATATAAATCCTGAATCTTTTGTATCCCTTTTAAATTCCATACTTTAAATACAGCGTCCGCTCTCCCTGGTTTAAAATATTGATTACCCCATATTGGACTAAATTGTGACAATAACTGTGGTTCTTTTAAATAGTTTTTAGCTTCACACCATATTTTGATCATATGCTTTACAAATGGATTTTTAACTTGTTTTTGTAATTTTTTTGCCGAATCTGAGTATATGAATATGGGAAGAGGTAAAGGTAAATTGTATGATTCCATTTCAGTCCAGTGAGGGAGATCATTTGATGAAAAATAATATGTCATAGACCTCAGTTGTGCCGACCAATAATACAACATAAAATTTGGACATTTCAGACCTCCACGATCAAATGGTAAATATAATAAAGACAAACGTAATCTAGCCCTCCTGTTGTTCCATATAAATTCCACTAACTTTTTTTTTATTCTTGAGAATAGATCTAAAGGTGGTGATAAGGGAATGTATTGAAATAAATAAAGTATTTTAGGTAAAATATTACTTTTAAGTATATTGATTCTCCCGATCATCGACATTGGTAGTGACATCCATCTCTGAGTTAACTCATTGATATCTGACATTAAGGCTTCATAGTTGACGCTGGCGACTGATTCTAGCTTAGGCATAATTTGGATTCCTAAATATTTAAACTGATTTACAACATTGAATTGATTTACCTCAGGGGCTGGGTAATTTCTCTGGGTCTCATTTAGCATTAATATTGAAGATTTAGTTTTATTTATTTTATATCCTGATATTTCCCCAAAATTCTTTATTAAATTCAACAAGGTTGGAATTGATTTTTTTAGATTCGACATAAACAAAATTATATCATCGGCGTACAGGGAGATTTTATGTTCTGTTGGTCCAACTTTAATTCCATATATTTGTGAATGTAAACGTATCGCTTTCGCTAAAGGTTCAATTGCCATAGTAAACAGTAAAGGTGAAAGTGGACAGCCTTGTCGACATCCTCTATTGATTTTTATTGGTTTTGAAATATTGTTATTTGTTAGGATTTCTGCTGTAGCATTATTGTATATTATTTGAACCCATTTTATGAAATTATTTCCAAGTCCAAACCTTTGTAGGACTTCAAAAAGAAAGGGCCATTCAACTCTATCAAAGGCCTTTTCGGCGTCCAATGATAGGAGAGCTGTATCCGGTGCTTCTTTATTAAAATAAATAATATTAAATAGTCTTCTTACATTATGGAAGCCTTGTCTACCCTTTATAAAGCCATTCTGATCTCGATTAATAATATTTGGTAAAATTTCTTGTATTCGTCTTGCTAAAATTTTACAGATTATCTTAAGGTCGGCGTTTAATAGGCTTATTGGTCTCATATTTTCACATTTATTAGAGGGCTTACCTGGTTTTGGCAGCAGTATAATTAAGGCATTATTTATGTATGATGGTAAATTATTATTTTGAAATGCTTCTAAAACCATTTCCAAAAAAGGTTTTATTAATTTATTCTTAAATTTTTTATAAAGGTCAACTGGAAGACCATCTGGTCCTGCACTTTTTCCTGATTTCATATTATCAATGGCTAGCCCAACTTCTTCTTGACTAATTTTAGACTCCAATATCTCCCTGTTTTCATTTGGAATACACGGTATAGATAGTTCGTTCAAAAACCCATTTAGTTTTGTTAAATCAGGTTCATTTTTGGTATCATATAATTTTTCATAGTAATCTCTAAAGGCTCTATTAATTTCTAAAGGATCTATAACTACCTGTCCGTTACTTATAATACTGGTAATTGGTGTTTTAATTTCCAATTGTTTAATCTGCCATGCTAATAATTTTCCTGATTTTTCACCTTGTTCATAAAAAGATTGTTTCAATCTTAGAAGACTCGAGGCAGCTCTATTCGCTGATTTTTTGTCGTATTCAGCTCTCAAAATCAGTAATTCATTCTCCAACCTTGGGTCACTTCCTGCATACACTTTTTCCTGAAGACTTTTTATTTTATGTTCCAATTTAGCTCTCTCCTCTCGAGTCTTCTTAGATTTTGATCCTGTATAACTAATAATATGTCCCCTAATAAAAGCTTTGAAAGCCTCCCACTTTACACATGCTGATGTTTGTGTAGTATTGATGTCAAAGAACTCGTCTATCTGTTTTTCTATATACTTGACAAATTCCTCATCCTGAAGCCATTTATGCTGAAATTGCCATCTACCTGATTCCTTTGTCAATTTTTTATCTACATATATTAGACAACAGGGTGCATGATCAGAGATCACGATGTTATCATAAAAGCAGTTTTGAATCTTGGACCTTAATTCTGTGGAAATCAAAAAATAATCAATACGTGAGAATGTCTTGTAGGTACTGGAATAACAAGAATAGGCTTTAACTTGTGGTTTCATTTCTCTCCATATATCTAACAATCTCAATTCTTTCATAAAATGATTAATAGTCATCCTACATCCAATGTGCGTACAATCCAGTCCTGTTGATCTATCCACACCTGGATTCAATGTACAATTAAAATCCCCTGCTATTATATGTTGCCCTGTAAGTGATGATAAGATGAGAAATAAATTAGCAAAGAACTTCTGATCATCTATATTGGGACCATATAAGTTCACAAGATTTATATTTTCTAATAGCAAAGAACCTTGAATGATTACATATCTTCCAAATTTGTCTCCAATTACATTTTTCACTTGAAAAGGAACTGATTTATGTATGAGAGTCATAACTCCCCTGGCTCGGGATGAAAATGAAGAGGTGAATACACTTCCCTGCCATCTACTCCTAATTCTTTTAACATCCTCCTCTATCAGATGAGTTTCTTGTAAAAACACAATTCTTGAACCCATGTCCTTTATTTTATTCATAACTTGTTTAAGTTTTTTTAAATTTTGTAGACCTCTGCAATTCCATGAAGTTAAATTAAGATTAACACTTTGGTCCATGATCAATAGAGAGTTTGGGATTACCTTGCAGTGTAAACATGCTCATACAGAGAAGCAAAAACATGAGTGGTTGAACATTCATCCTACAAACTACACACAAACAAATTTCCCCTTCCCACACTTGTGGCAAACCCCCCAAAATCAAAAGAAAAATTCTGTCTCCCGATATAGCCATCGACCGTTCCACACCCACGGGGAACAGCCTAAGCCACTCCTTCTTCATCCTCCCAATCACCCTAACTCTACTGCGTTTAATGACGTAACATTAACTCTCCTCTGTAGTTTTCCAACTTAACTCCAAAATTTTTAACAACTTTGTACATCATAGTTTTTTTTTTTTTTTGTTTGTTTTTTTGTTTTTTTAATATATAATACAATCTATATTTTGTAAACTTACTATTTACTTCAAGTCAGTCAGATGCCTGTGCAAATGCTTAATTATTCTACCTTATATTTTGTTCATGCTTAGCTCCCACCAGTCTCTTCTTCTTCTTTGATCTTCTTGATGAACTCCTGCGCCTCCTCTGGGGTCTTGAAGATGTGGGTTCTGCCCTCATACGTGGTCAGCAGTCTCGCAGGATAGATTACACCATGACGAATCCCAAGGTTGCGCAGCTCCTTACGTACGGGATCAAACTGCTTCCTCAATTGCTGGATTCCTGTGGCCAAATCTGGGTAGAACCGCACCTGCTGATCCTGGTGTTTAATCTCTCCTTTTTTAGCTCGTGCAGCGTTGAAGATCTTCATCCTGTCTCTGTTGCTAAGAAACTTCATAATTAAGGTCCTCGGCGGTCCCTTATCTCTCCGTGGGCCAATACGATGTGCTTTTTCCAGAATCACTGCTGATTGCAACTCCTCGCTGCCCAGCACCTCCGGAATCCACTTTTCCAGAAAGGAACATACGTCCCGACCTTCTGATTCCTCTGGAAGACCCACCAGCCTCAAATTATTCTGTCTCGACCGAGATTCCAAATCCAAAATATTATCTTCCAGAGATTTATTTTTTTTTTCCAAAGTGCGCACCTTTAATTGAAGACGGGTGACGTCATCTTCAGCACTAGCGAGACGGAGCTCCATCTGCGCCGTTCGTTCTACACAGTCACCCAATTCCTTTCTTATTCCTTCCAACGCTGTCATAATCCCATCAAATCTAGAGGAAAAGTCCGCTCTCATTGAACTCATGGCAGCCATCAGCGCATCTGCGCCATTCCCCGCAAATATCGCACCGTTGCCAGCCTCCTCCGCCATATATGGAGTTTTGTTTGCTGCATCACAGACCTGAAAGTCCGTTAATTTGGACTGTTTCGGCGGCTCGCTTTTTCCTTTTCCTGGTTTTCCAGCCTTAGGCTTCGCCGACATATCCTCGCCCAAATGCTGGGATACGTTCTGTCCCAAATGAGAGAGTTATTTGCCGATTTTTTTTTTTTCCAGGAGCAGAGCAGAGCGAGACACGTCCGTCCTGCGTGGCAGCCATAACTGGAAGTCTTTTATCTATATTTAATAATAAAAAGTTATAGTTCATCCAGGTTTTAATATCCTTAAGACACTCCTGGAGTGAACCCAAATGGCTGGGATCATCTGGATTGATGGATAAATATAACTGAGTGTCATCAGCATAACAATGAAAATGAATAGAATGTTTCCTCATAATATCTCCTAAAGGCAGCATGTATAATGTAAATTAAATTAAATTAAATCACCCTTATTGTCATTCAACTGTACAACCAATCATGTACAGTAGAACGAGATTGTGTTTTACCCATCTACTGTGTTAATCACCCCCCCCCCCCAAGTGCAGAATCAGAGGGCCGCTGCCATGCAAGGCGCTGCCACAAATTTCCCTCCTCCATTCCATTATTGCTGAGCACCAAGCTGGACGGCAGGAAGTTCCACTTTTAAATGGTCTTCGGCATGACCCGGCCAGGATTTGAACCCCTGCCTCCCGGGTGTGGGGCGGATGCTCTACCAACTGGGCCACCACTCCGGTAAACAAACACCAGCAGATGACCTCTGTTCAGATAAAAGTAAATTTTGCATTTCATTTGGAAATCAAAGTCCCAGAGTCTGGAGAAAGAGTGGAAAGGCACAGAATCTAAGTTGCTTGGAGTTTAGTGTGACGTTTCCACAGTCAGTGATGATTTGAGGAACCATGTCATCTGCTGGTGTTGGTCCACTCTGTTTTATCAAGACCAAAGTCAGTGCAGTCGTCTACCAGGAAATTTTAGAGCACTTCAAACTTCCCTCTGCTAACGAGCTTTATGGAGAAGCTGATTTCATTTTCCAGCAAGACTTGGCACCCCCTCCACACTGCCAGAAGTATCAAAACCTGGTTTAATGACTATGTCATCACTGTGTTTGACTGGCCAGCAAACTCTCCTGACCTAAACCCCAGAGAGAATCTATGGAATATTGTCAAGAGGAAGATGAGAGACACCAGACCCAACAATGCAGATGAGCTGAAGGTCACTATCAAAGCAACCTGCACCTTTATGACACCTCAGCAGTGCCACAGGCTGATCATCTCCATGACACGCCACATTGATACAGTAATTAATCCAAAAGGAGCCCCGACCAAGTACTGAATGTGTACATGGACATACTTTTCAGTCGGCCAACATTTCTATTAAAAAACTATTTTTTTAAATTAATTTTGTGTAATATTCTATTTTTTTGAGAAACTGAATTTGGGGTTTTCATGGGCTGGAAGCCATAACCATCAAAATTATAATAAATAAACACTTGAAATATATCACTCTCTGTGTAATGAATCTATATAATAAATGGGTTTCACTTTCTGAAATGAGAGACAAAAAACATTGAACTTTTTCATGATATTCTAATTTTTTGAGATGTACCTGTAGACTGCCCCTCAACCGTGAGGTTTGGGGCTCAAGTCCTGGCTGGGTCATACCAAAGACCATATAAAAACGTTACTTTCCGCATTCTAGCTTGGTGCTCAGCGTAACAGAATGGGAGAAGGAGAAGTTGTTTGTGGCGGCGCCTTGCATGGCATCTGATTCTACATGTGATTAACATTGTAGATGGGAGAAACATAATTTTGTTCTGCTGTACATAATTGGCTGTATGGACTGATTGACAACAGAGATGGTTTATTATTATTATTATTATTTTCTAAAAAAGTGCACAGTTGATTGGTGACTACTTTTTCGAGGATCTTGGAAAGGTAGGAGAGGTTAGATATTGGTCTATAATTGGCCAAATTCTCCGAATCAAGTCAACGTTTTTTAAGCAGAGGTTTAATTACTGCCACTTTAAAAAACTGCGGTACATGTCCTGTCAATAGGGACATATTAATTATGTTCAAAAACAGTAGACTTGTGCGCCTCTATGAGGCGCGCGCAGAGAGAAACAAGCCAAAGCACTGGATGGTGCCGTGTGTTTATTAAACAAAGGACAAACAGTTCAAAATGTGGCAAATACAAAAAGCCAAACAAGAGAATATAACATGTCATGCCTCAGAGTGGGAAAACGGCTCTGGAGGGGAAACAGCACTACAGTGAAATAGACAGTTCCAAAATGAGTCAAATACAAAACGCCAAATGAGAAATTATAACATGTAGTGCCTCGGAACGGGGAAATGGCTCTGGAGGGGAAAAAAACAGCACCACAGAGGATTAACAGTTGAACGAGAGGAAGACTTAAATTTTGTGCCTCAGAGCGGAGCCAAGCTCTGGAGGAAAATACAGCACATCAAGGAAACAAACAGAAGATCGGGAGGATAACATATTAAGACACGGCAAGGAATAAGTGAGCAGGTAGAACTTAAGTAGTGGATGACATAACGACGTGAGTGATGACACCTGAGCAGGAGAGCAACAACTAATAATTGGACTCAGCTGAGAGTAGTAATGAGGGATGAGGGAGGAGCGGCACACAGCTTGACAGGCAGGAGAAATATGAACCTGGAAACACTACCAGCCAGCTGTCCACCCATAGCATGAATATAAACACACCAAAATACAGAACATAATTACAAATCAGGCACACAGTGAAACATAAATATACACATAAAAGGCAGTGACAACTCAAAAAGGGTACCAAAATACAGCAGATGAATATATAAGAACAGAAGAGTCACGAGACTGGGTCCGGCAGAACATTGGACCCAGCTCGTGACAGAGCGCCCCCCTCAAAGGGGTGGATTCCAGACACCCACCATAACACCAAAAGAAACCCCCCCCGCAGAACACACAAGAACCCACCCAGGGTGGGTGGTAGGGGGAACAGGCTAGGCGGGCACGAAAAATCCTGCCCAGGACCCACACCAGAAAAAACACACAGTTAGACCCCCCAAGTCCAGAAGCTAGAAGGCTTGGGTGGCCGCCCAGAGTCCCAGGCCCAGTGGATGGCATGGTGCACCCAGTCTGGTGGCCTGCCGAAGTCCCAGACCAGCCTGACGGCCAAGTAGAATGAGTCAGGTGGTCTGCCAGGGAAAATTGGCTATCCAACCCAACGGCACAGTCTATCGGGCGGCCGGCTTGAGTTCTTCAGCCACCAGCTCAGGAGAGGCGGCCCGGGAGGCGACTCCCCCACAGGGAAACCCACAACTGGAGAGGAGAGCTGAGGAGGGGGAGCCTCAACATCGTCTGGCAGTGAAAGAGAGGGAACCATGACGACACCTGGCAGCGAAGGAGGGGGAACCACGACGTAATCAGGTCGAGGACAAGGGGGGACCCCGATGGTGTCATGCTGAGGAGGAGGGGGGACCCTGATGCCATCGATGGTCTTGGACGGAAGGCAGGTAGCACCCATGGGGGTCCCGGTCTGGGACACTGTGGCATCCGCAGGGGCTCCGGGCTGAAGCACTGCAGCACCCGCGGTGGGACCCGGCTAGGCCAAAGCTGCATCCGTGGTGGGCCCCAGCTGGGCCAAAGCTGCACCCATGGTGGGCCCCGGCTGGGCCAAAGCTGCACCCTTGAAGGACTCGGCCTGGGCCACAGCTGCACCCATGGAGGCCCCGGGCTGGGACGGGACGCCCACAACGACCTCCAGTGGCAAACCTGGATCTACGGAGACCTCTGGCGGTGTTGGATCCTCTCCCGCGACCCTGGAAGAGAGCTCAGAAAAAGCACAGAGAGAAGAGGGGTCAGGGTCGCGGGCAGCGGCGGAGTCCGGCGAGGTGAGCTCAGGTGCAGCGCTACCTCTCCTCACCAAGAGCCAGGCAAGATTGCTCAAGGACTGAGAGGAGAAAAACAAAACAGACCACTTGCCTGAGCTCGAGCCCCACTGCCATCCAGGACTCCGATGATCCCGGTAATGATGGTTCTTCGAGCTCAGCCCTCTGGAGGTCCAGCTCGGTAGCTGACACTGCTGCAGCAGCCTCTGCAGCAGGCATGATGGTTGCAGCAGTCCCTTTGGCCCCAGGCGGAGAGGTCCACGCAGGGAGCTCATCCAGTGTGGCGACTGGGGTCCGGCTCACCACTGGCGCTGGATTCTGCGTGGTGGATTCGGGTTTGTCACCTTCCCGCCTTCCACTGAGCAGCAGCGAGGCTGGGATGGTGTCCTCCAGCACTGCGGGCTCCTCCATCATCTGGTGTTCCAAGTCCCAGGGCCGATGGGTACTCAGAAGCAAGAGAAGGAGACACGGAGAGGGCAGGTGAAAATTTATCATTTGCAGCTGGTGAAGAGGACTCAGGAGACTGCATGACCTGAGTCTCTTTGCCAGGGAGCAGGCAAGACAAATCATTGAAAATCGAAATAAAATGAGATTTTACTTGCCTGTCATCCCGGTGTGTGATGTTGCCTGCTGCGTTTGGTGCACAATCATCCCTCTCCGGGTCCATGGCAGGCCTGGGGTCCTTTGTGGATTGTGAAGGAGCTGCTTCAGCTGGCACGGAAGTGGGCGGAGTCGTGGAAGTGACGGCCAAACCCATAACAGCAGATGAGTGCGCAGAGGATAAGGAAGAGGCAGCAGCTGCAGAGGGAGTAGATGCTGGCGAGGCGGTGAGAAGGGGAAATTGTTGAGAAGGTTCTGCTGCCAAATTCTCCTCCCTCTGTGAAGGTGGGTTAGCTGACTGAGAGATGGTGAGGTTTTTCTGTTGAGACTTCCGGGAGCGGCAGCGACGAGTGAGAGATGAAGACGTGGGCTTGTTGTAGAGGTGGGGAGGCTCCGAGGTCAGAGTATGCTCGGTTCTTGGCACAAGCTCAGGTTCCCTCAGCGAAAACTCCTCCAACTTCAGGGCCAATTCCAGGAGGAGCCATGGCTTCACCTCCAGGAGGAGGTCAGTCTCAGCCCACAAAACCTGTCTTCGCTCCTCCAGCTCCTCGGCTGATGGAGCGGGCCAGGATTTGGGAGGAGGAGGCTGAGCTGCTGTGGGGAAGCTGCAGAAGGCTGATGGATTCTTTCGGTGCGAGCGCTTACTCTTCATGGAAGACGACTCAGGTGTCGGCTCTTCTCTCACCAGCTCTTCATCAGTGCACAGCAAGGAGTAGATGGAGAGGAGTATGTCCGTTGCCTCTGGATGATTCCATAAGCTGGGAAATGCCTACATTACGCGCGCTGCGCTGTCCCAACCCTCCCAGACCGTCTTGGAAGGAAGGGAGGCCTGGGTCTGCGACAAAATGCCCTCCAGGAGGCACACCGCCCGCTGCTCGACATCGTCCAGGTTGGACACGGCGCTCCAAAAACAGGTGGGTGAAAAAGCACAAAAAGAGTGAAGAAAAAAGAAACACACAGCACCACAGCTGGGCTCTGTTACAGGCCACGTCTTACTGCGCTGGATGGTGCCGTGTGTTTATTAAATAAAGGACAAACAGTTCAAAATGTGTCAAATACAAAAAGCCAAATGAGGAATTATAACATGTGGTGCCTCAGGGCGGGGAAAACTGCTCTGGAGGGAAAAAACAGCACCACAGAGGATTAACAGTTGAACGAGAGGAAGACTTAAATGTTGTGCCTCAGAGCGGAGCCAAGCTCTGGAGGAAAATACAGCACATCAAGGAAACAAACAGAAGATCAGGAGGATAACATACTAAGACGCGGCAAGGAATAAGTGAGCAGGTAGAACTTAAGTAGTGGATGACATAATGACGTGAGTGATGACACCTGAGCAGGAGAGCAACAACTAATAATTGGACTCGGCTGAGAGTAGTAATGAGGGATGAGGGAGAAGCGGCGGACAGCTTGACAGGCAGGAGAAATATGAACCTGGAAACACTGCCAGCCAGCTGTCCACCCACAGCATGAATATAAACACACCAAAATACAGAACATAATTACAAATGAGGCAAACACGGAAACATAAATAGACACATAAAAGGCAGTGACAACTCAAAAAGGGTGCCAAAATACAGCAGATGAATATATAAGAATATAACAGAAGAGTCACGAGACTGGGTCTGGCAGAACATCGGACCCAGCTCGTGACAAGACTAACCAGAGGTAGCGACTCCTTCAGGAGTCTAGCAGGGATTGGGGTCTAAGAGACAGGTATTTGGTTTAGGGGCTGAAACTGTTAACCACTTGCACTCCGGGCAATTTTCCTAAAAATGCCAAAAAATAACGTGCCCAAAGTAAATCGAAAGCTGTTATTCAACCCTTTGCAGCATCTTCATGGGGTTGGTCTCATTTAAAAGAAAACACTTTGAATTTTTTGGCAAAAAAACATAATCTCTCTACGTGCTCCGGCCACTGAGTTACAGTCATCTAAACATACTGAACTTGAAGAAAAAAAAATTGGACACAGTGTTTTTTTGGATACAAATGCTTGTAAATAACACACAGCTGTCCGATCCGGATGGAAAATGCAACAGAAATGTAGAACCAAGTGTTATCCAGCTGAGATCCAAATTTGGTAACAATACCACAAAAAATGAATATTTTACACAGCTTTGTTCTCAGGCTGTTCCCAGGCGTTTTGGAACTGTGCCAAATTGTGCCAAATGGCACAGTTTGGAAAAACGTCTGTAACTTTTGAATAATTCAATGTAGAATCTTCATTTTAGGCTCTAATGAAAGGTCACACTCAGGGCTGTGTCTGTGTGTGTGTGTGTGGGCGGGGGGTCGTTCCCCCCCCCGCTACCAAGGACTAAATTCGGCCCTCTACATGACGGATTACACTCCTTGCATGCTTTCACAGCGGCTCCCCCCCCCCTCGCTACTGTGTGTGTGTGGGGGGGGGGGGGGGGGAACCGTGAACGGACCGTGAACGCCCCCCCCCCCTCGCTACAGAAGAGGGCCATCGCTACATGATGGAATAGACTGATATGCTTCCTCCCGCGGACGGGGGGGCGTTTGGACCGTGCCCCCCCCCGCTCCTCTTCTGCAGCGGGGGGGGGGGGGGGGGCGTTCACGGTCCAAACACGGCAAATGAACCGTTTATCGCGGCGCACGTACTTCGTGCGCAGTACAGTTGTAATTTACCGATCGGTAAAAAGTCATTTTTGGATTACAGTTTTCAGGGATAAATAATAATTTAGCTTATAACACCTTACCTCTTCAAAGTAGCAGAGTCGCGGCGAACAGCTCTTCCCCCATTGTCAAGACTAACGCGACGCTGCTCCGCTCGTGGATCCCGATCAACATAATTCCATTATTGCCGTTTTGGATAATGATTTACGACTTTTGTCGTCGGCCTCCGTCTATTCTGCTGGAATGAGTGCAGGTCCCACTTGTGGGTGTTCTCCATGCTGCTGGGTGAGCCTGGGTCTGTAGTAGATTCGTACAGAGTCCTTCTGCAGCAGTAAATATCGCTTCACCCAGCCTGAATTTCTGTGCTTCAATTGGCTCCTGCGTTCACAGTAGGCGGGTCCTCCTTCCTAGATTTTCATTCATTGGCTCCTCAAGGTTTCAGAAACCCAATTCAAAGCTCTTATTAGTCGAATGAGAGGTCAATCAGATGAACTAATCTGTTCGCGGCTGTGTTTGCAGATTTTTTTTTCAGTGGCGCTTGGAGGGCACACCACCTACACCATCACCATCAATATCCTTATCATGCGTCATGCGCACGAGGGCGCACGAGCGCGCTCTCGTGCGCCCTCGTGCGTCATAGGACGCAGAGACTTGCCCGCCCGCGGAACAACGGAGCGCAAGTGGTTAAGGCTAGGTCAGAATGACTAATAAGAGAAAATTCAGAAAAGCAGAGTTTTGAACCTGTGGACACAGCAGTGTTAGGCAGAGTCTTGGTATTTTTAAAGGGGCTATTTTTTGGAATATTTTTCCTGATATTGATAATTTTATCATTAAAGAAATTCCAAAAGTCATCAGCACTAAGAGTTAAAGGAATGCAGGCATCCATGGCATTGTGCCTCTTGGTTAACTGAGCCACATTGTTAAAAAGAAATCTATGGTTGTTTTTATTTTCTTCTATCAAGGATGAATAGTACTGTCGCCTAGCATTACGGAGAGATTTCTTATAGATAAGGCTGGCATTCCAGGCTGAACATGAGCCTTCTGTCTTATTCGCACGCCATAGCTTTTCACAGGATCTGACTCTCTGTTTTAACTCACGAGTGTGGGAGTTGTACCATGGAGCTAATCTACTATTTTTAATAGTTTTCTTTTTAAGAGGGGCTATGGAGTCAAGTGTTGTCCGCAGTGAGGCTACAGTGTTAGCAACTGAAAAGTCTAATTTTCATGGACTGAAACAATCAGTGCTATCCTCTAATGCAGGGGTCCCCAACCCCCGGTCCGGTACTGGTCCGTGGATCATTTGGTACCGGGCCGCAAAGAAAAAAAATTGTCGGTAATATTAAAGCTATTTTTTTCCATTAGTCTTGCGGAGATTTTATTTTGAAAAACAACTGTTTCCTCCCTCGCCTCACAACCGCTCTTGACTCTGGCGCGACATAACTCTTGAAAAAATGAGCCAAAAACAAAATTATAGTTGCAAGGAAACAAGCCTAGAGTTCCCACTGATTATGGTGAGTTGATATGATGCTGTAGAATCATTGTAATTGCCAAATATAAAGTGTAATTGTTTCAGAATACATGTTCTGAACTCACAAAGGTTTTTGTTATTGGAACCCCCGCACTTCTACCCGGTCCGTGGAAAATTTTCATGCATGAAACTGGTCCCGAGTACAAAAAAGGTTGGGGACTGCTACTCTAATGTATTAAAACATGGTAATAGAGTAAGTGCTGAACGGATTAATTCTTTAAAGCGAGCCACAACACTATCAGGTAAGTGTCTGGTGACTATGTTTCTGCTTGATGCTGTAAAATCAGATAACACAAATTTGAAAGTTATCAAATAATGGTCAGTCAGTGTGGGATTTTTAGGAATGACTAGCAGTTCATCAACTTCTACACCATAGGCCAACACCAAGTCAAGGGTGTGCTCTATGATGATGAGTTGGTTTACTAACACACAGAGAAACCAGTTGGTGATCGTGAATACATTCTTTGAGAAGGCACTGCGGCACAAGATCACGTACAAGAGTGGCACTGCTGAGTCACAGATAAGACTACATCCTTTGTAGAAGCAGTGAGAAAAGTAACATCCTGGACTGCAAGGTTATCTTAGGTGAAAGTGTGACGAGTCAGCACAGGCCCTTAATATTCACCTTAAAGACCACAAAAGTGAAAGTTAGAAGACCTTCAAGAGTGCCAAAGACTAAGTGGTGGAAACTATCTGAATCAGACAGCAAAAGGGTCTTTGTTTCTGAAGCTTCCAAAGTCATAGAGCAGAGAATGACAGATGGTACAGATGACTAGGACACGGTGACAAACGACTTGAGAAAGTTAGGTGAGGAGTTGCTTGGGAAAACATTGGGCAAAGTGAAACGTGACAAAGAATCTTGGTGGTGGAATGATGAGGTCCAACAGAGCATCCAAGCAAAAGAAAACAGCAAGAAGAGCCTAGATATGAATAACACCAAGGAAAACAAAGTCACACACAAGACAGAAAAGAAGAATGCTAAAAGGGCTGTTGCCATCGCCAAAGCAAGGGGTTACGATCAGCTGTATGATGACCTGAATGCCAGTGAGGGGCAAAAACGGGTGTTTCGATTGGCTAAGCAGAGAGATAAAAACTCAAAGGACATCCACCAGACAAAGCTGATCAAGGACAAGGATGAAAATATACTGTCTGAGAACAGTAAGATCCTGGAGAGATGGCAAGAATATTTTCATAAGCTCATGAACGAAGAAAATCCACAAAAGACTATACAGGAACAACCGGTGGAAGTAAATGTGGATGTGGAAGAGATCATAGAAATTGAGGTGGAGCGGGCTTTGAAGAAGTTGAAGAATGGGAAAGCTGTTGGACCCGACAACATTCTAGTTGAAGTTTGGAAAGCTTTGGGGCCTCTAGGAACAAAGTACCTGGCAAGAGTTATGAATAAGATCTTGCAAGGAGAAAGAATGCTTGGAATTTGGAGGAAAAGCACAATGATTCCTATTTTCAAGAACAAAGGGGACATCATGAGCTGTGGGAATTACTGTGGTATCAAGCTAATGTGTCATAGCATGAAGTTGCATGAAAGAGTGATTGAAAGCCGTCTTAGAGATATTGTTTCCATCAGCAACGAGCAGTTTGGTTTCATGAAAAGAAAGTCAACGACTGATGCTATATTCTCACTCAGACAGCTACAAGAGAAGTATAGACAAGGTATGGGTACAGGTATGGTATATAATGGACTATAAGTGAATTATATAAAATGCAAAGAGATTTCTGACACATGAAATCCTTAACTTTATACAGTACGGCAATGGATTTAGACATTTTAGTTTTGACATAATTTATATGTGATTTCCAGTTTAGTCTGTTATCAACAATGACGCATAGGAACTTGGTTTCCAAAACTGTGTCAATTTCAACATTGTTTATTTTGATTTTTCTGTGATTATATAATTTGCGTTTTCCAAATATTATACATTTTGTTTTTCCAAGATGAAAAGATAATTTGTTGGCAGGAAACCATTGATTGATTTAAGTTCATTTTCTACTGAATCCAGAAGCTGCTTAAGATTTTCTCCACTACAAAAAATAAGTTGTGTCATCTGCAAATGAAATACACTTGAGCAATTTAGACACAGAACATAAATCATTAATATACAAAATAAATAACAATGGACCGAGTACAAAACCTTGTGGTACCCCACATCATCTTCAGCAACTCAGTGTCTGTATTATTCACATGAACATATTGATATTTGTCTTCTAAACACCTGTGTAACCAGTCAAAAGCAATCCTCTGATGCCATACTTGTGTAATTTTACTGAGGAGTAATTTATGGTCAACTGTATCGAATGCCTTTTGCTATGCCTGAATGGACCATCGTCAGGCAGTGGGGAGCTCCAATCAAGTGCAATTCCGGAAGTGAGAACTTTCAAGTACTTGGGAAGTACCCTGCAGACTGATGGCGGTAGCAATACTGAAGTAACCAGGCAGATCCAGTGTGGCTGGAACAATTGGAGGAAGATGTCTGGAGTCATGTGTGACAAGTGAGTGCCACCAAAAGTCAAAGGAAGGGACACATCGGACAGTCATTCAGCCAGCAATGCTCTATGCCATGGAAACAACACCACTGAACAGCCAACAAGCTAGGAGATTAGGAGTAGCAGAAATGAAGATGTGTAGATGGGCTTGTGGACACATGCTGAAGCACCATGTTAGAAATGATGACATCCGTAAGAGAATGGGCACTGAAGGCAATGACATGAAGAGCAGAAAAAGCAGGCTTAGATGGTTTGAGCATGTCAAGAGAAGAGATGATACCAATGTGTATAGAAGAACGTTAGAGATGGTACCACCAAGAAAGTGCAAAAGAGGACGTCCAAAATTGAAATGGTCAGACTGTTTTAAACGGGACTCGGAAGAGACTGGTGTATCAGCAAATGACGTCTGACAGAATCAAGTGGAAACAGAAGGTATCTGCCGCAACAACTCCACCAGAATATGAGAATAGCTAGAAGAAGACGACTCTACAGTGAGTGTAGTATTAGTGAATATAGTACTGCAGTGACATGCAGCACAGGGGCAAATATTACACAATCTGGAGTGTAACATTCCTTTTATAAACAGTTCCACAAACCTAGTTTATCAGTGGACAGTAATACATGACACCAGATGAGGTTGTGTTTGAAACCAGACCCACCTTTGTTGCTGAAGTCATCTATCAGTACAATCTCAGCCAGGTATCTCCTGGGTGTCCTCTTGATGACACTGTGGACCGTTCTCATCAGTGTAGACCAGCCTTCATTATGGAAAACTATCACCACACTGGACGTCAGCAGTCTGTCATCATAATGCCAGTATTTACACCTAGACGGGTGAAACGGAGCGCCATTACAAATTCTACCATCTTTACCCCTTCAAACCACTTTACAGGGAACAGATAACAGTCTCAGAAATCTGTCATGTTTGGAAGCTGTATCATTAGGTCTGCATTATTACACAGGACACAATAACGGCCTAAACAACAATAATGTTACTACCAGGGCTGTCCTGAATATTTGGGATCAATCGATTGTAAATATTCTCCCTCAGTAAACTGCCTCAGTGTCAATGTTTTTCACATGTTTGACTTTTCTTATAATTCTGGAACTTTTTCATGTTCAACTTTTTTAACATCTTTTCTTTACATTTCTCTAAAATATGCATTTGTGTCCCTTGTAATTTAATTTTTTTAATTTGCAGTTTTTCTTGTAAATTTTTAACTTCTTCTCATAAATTTGTGATTTTTGTTACTCAAATGTGAAACTTTTTATACATTTTCAAATGTATTCATGTAAATTTATGGCTTTTTTAATGTTTGTGTAGTGGAAAAAATATCAGAAAATGTATGTGTAGAGAGAGATGAAATAAAGAAATCAAACTCAATACATGTCAAAACACTGTATGAAATAAAAAGGCCTAGTTCAAAAACTGTGGGAGGAGTTAGCCAGACACGTCGGATGGACAGACAGATGGACATCATCATACCATAATATGTCCCATCTTTAGAAACAGGTATATAACACTGGTCAACACCAAATTTATTGTCTAAGTTTTTTAGCTGATTTAGGACAATTTTGATGTGCTGAATCCAAAAATCACATTGGTTTTGCTCAATCAGGTCAACTTTTTGAACTATGGCCACATGTTTTTTACATTTTTGTTTACATGTACGGGTATTTTCACTTTATAAGATGCAAAATTCTTTTTTATTTCTTGAAATTCTCTGAATTTTGAACAATGATGATGTAACTTTCAATTTACATGTACTTACCTTTATCAATGTCTACTATTCAATTTACAGTACAATTGTACAACTGCTTACAACTTGGCATAAAAACCTGACCTGATCAAGAGAAATGGATGTCATTTTCAGATTCAGAGGTGCAAAAATTGTCTTAAATCAGTTGAAAAAACACAGACAACTTACAAAAAAATTATTTTTGTTATGTTGTGTAATAATTGAAACTAGAAAGGCACTCAGAACGCGCATACCTCAGCCAAGGTTCCTTCCGTCCCTCATGGATCACCTCCAAAATGTAATGGGTTTGTGTGGAGGCCTAAAGCCACTTGTGGTGAAAATTGCATCAAAGTCTGTCAATAATAATCTTGGATTATTGTTGCTAACACACTGTGAGAAGGTAAGAGCCCCGGTGGAGATATGCATTCTCAGATCACCAAAATGTAATGGGTTCCTCTCTAGCCCAAGAACCACCTCTGGTGAAAATTTCATCTAAATCCATCCAGTAGATTTGAAGTAGTCTTGCTAACACTCTGTGAGAAGATACGAGCCTTGGCGGAGGTATGCATTCTCAGATCATTGAGATCTCAGATCTCAATCATCACCAAAATCTAATCATCTGGTGCTGCACACCTTTACTGAAAATTTCATCAAAATCCATCCATAACTTTTTGAGTAATGTTGCTAATAAACAGACAGACAGACAAACGCCGGCAAAAACGACCTCCTTGGCGGAGGAAATACAATTCAATCCATTTTGTCAACAGGGCAGTCTAAAATCTCTAGCCTTTATATGATCTATGAATTTATTGATCAAACGGGCACCAGATCTGCTCTAGATTAGGGCTGAAACAATTAGTCGATGTTGTTGATAATGTCGACGATAAAAATTTGTCGACACAGATTTTTATTGTGGACAAATCGTTTAATTATAAAGTTTATATGCATGCCATGAAAATGTTCAGTTGTAACTGCAATGCACGACCGGAACTGCTGTGGGCAGCAGCGCCTCTGTTGTCCGGCATGCATGAACAATTTCCAGCAAAGAAGAAGAGGAGCACAGCATGGAGAAGCAAAAAGATCAACAAGTTGAAGGAAGCTAAAAAAAAAAAACAAGGCAGATCCAAGCTTTCTGTAGTATGGGAACATTTCACAGAAAAAACAAGTAAAATGTAGACTCTGCAAGGCAGACCTTTCCTATTACAGCAGCACCACAGTGATGAGCATCTGAAACGACGGCACCCAGGAGCTGCGGCATTAACGGCTGCTTCTGCTTTGGAAGTTTTAGCGAGTAAAGAAAGTTAGCGCCGCTTATTTTCAATGGCCAACTGTTTCAAGTTTTAGAAAATGACAATCCTGTTAGTACGTGCTGTTAATGTTAGCTTAGCTGTCTGACAATCAGCTCTCTGGTTGCTGAGGGCTGCGCTGTTTAAAATCATGTGTAACGTGTTGAATGCAGTAAATGACTGAATTACAGAAGTCACCATCTCTTTTTCATCTTCGTTAATATTAGCCCTCATTCTGAATATTAGTGCATCTGGGTTAATTAGAATATCCCAATTTGTAATTTAATAAAAAAAAACCTGCAACCATAATCATCAAAACTAAATCAAACGGCTTGAAATGTCACTCTTAAGTGCAGTGAATACTGAATATGAAGGTTTACCTTTCTGGATTATATTGTTAAAAATGCACTTCTAGAAAACTTCCACCTAATGTTAGTTTGTGGGTTGGAGCAGATCAGTAACTCAGTTGTAAGATATTTAATCAGTTGTTTAACTGACATGAGGCATTATAACCTTAAACGTGTGATAATTAATACAGCTTTATTGTTTTTTGTATTTAGCTGTGGAAACTGCTTATAAAATGTTATATTGAAGCAAGGACTGACAGGGTGGTTTTCTCAGGTGTGCAGGCTTAAACAGCAGGTGAGGTCAAATATGCACTGGAGCCCCAATAGGGAGCAGAGATAGTGGATATGAGAAATAATCACGATTAGTCGACTGATTGAAAAAATAGTCGTTAGATTAGTCGACAACCAAAATAATCATTTGTTGCAGCCCTACTCTGGATAAAACCAATTTCAGACCTAAACTGATCCAAACTTTACAGGAAAAATAGATTAAGGATGTTTTCACACCTAATGTTTTGGTTCAGATTTTAAGAGCTTTCATTCTGAGTCGGACCAAAATTTTAGGTGTGAAACTTTCCCTGAACCACAGTCTGGACCAAAGAGCTGAAATTTGGTCCAGTAAACAGAGGTGGTCTCGCTCTGGATCAAACTGAACCTTGGTCTGGTTCGTTTAGAGTGTGAAAGCCATTTTCAAAGAGGTTCAGACTTTCAGACTAAACACAGGAAGTTAAGGCGGCTGATGACTAACTAACTAACTAACTAACCTGCACTTATATAGCGCTTTTCTAGTCACAAAGACCACTCAAAGCGCTTTCATTAATACTAACCCTCAATTCTAAGGGCCTATAGGAAACAGATATGTAGGGACAATTTAGAACAGCCAATTAACCTAACATGCATGTTTTTGGCATGTGGGAGGAAACCGGAGAAATCCCGGAGTAAACCCACGCAACACGGGGAGAACATGCAAACTCCACACAGATCACTGTTGGTCGGGGGCTGGGATCGAACCCACGATCCCACGATCCCCACAATCCCCCGGCCAAGGGTAAACTGTGCTGCCGCAGTGCTAACCACTGCGCCACCGTGCAGCAAGGCAGAGGAAAAATGATCCGTGGTAGCACTGGGAGAGAGCAAATATGGCCATAGTCACTTTAAAAAATCATAAAAATGCTAAAACTTACCAGATATTTTCAAAGAGGATGAGACAGAATTTATGAAAAAAAAAATGGAGGAACAACACCACCAGAAAATGATGACAGCTGATGAGAAGGACAAACATCCTTTTTAATGAAGACCTGGATAACTAGAAAAGCAGAGAGAGCGCATACCTCCACCAAGGCTCCTTTCGTCCCTCATGGATCATCTCCAAAATGTAACGGGTTTGTGTGTAGGCCACAACCCAGTTCTGGTGAAAACTGCAGCAAAGTCTATCCAGTAGTTTTGGAAGAGTCTTGCAAGCACACTGTGAGAAGATAAGAGTCTTGGTGGAGGTATGCATTCTCGGATCATCACCAATATGCTATGGGTTCCTCTCTAACCCAAAGACCACCTCTGGTGAAAATTTCATCCAAATCTATCCAGTAGTTTTGGAGTATTGTTAAGACCCTTGGTGGAGGTAAGCACTCTTAGATCATCACCAAAATTGAGTGGGTTCATCCTTGGTCTAAGGGCTACCTCTGGTGTAGTAGTCTGTGTGTAATCCTGCTAACAAATGGACAGATAGACAGACAGGCAAGTCACCCTGATTACATCACCTCCTTGGTGGAGGTAATAATCAAGCCTCACTAAACTCATCTGAACCAGTTTACATCTGAGGTGTCCAGAGCTGCGGAAAACACCTTGGAGGGTGAGTAGCATGTCTGCCAACTACTGGTCTGTGCTAATAACACAAACGTTGTCATGACAACGAGGCAGAGGCACGTCACGTAAAGTTGTTTAGTTTGGTTGACTAAAGAGCAGTCTGAAACCAAACCTAAAAGCCTGAACCTCAGTCTGGACCTTGGTGTGGACTGTCGGGTAGGAAAACGTGCCACATTAAAATAACTTCCAAAGCACCCTACCCTGTCAGCACGTCTAGAATGAAAACAGGACAACCTTCTGAGTGAAGAAACAGAAAACATGGAGCAATCACACATCTGAGGTGTGTCCCAGTAAAGTTCAACTCCTTTCTCCAGACAACTGACGTGTTCATGAGTGTGAGCTGCCACACAACCACTCCCTGTGGAGAGGAACTGGTCTCAGGAGGGTCTCAAATCGCAGCAAGTGAAAGACGAGGTTTGGCATGCATGCCATGTTTTCATTTTCTGAACTGCTTAGCCATTCCAGGGTAGAAAAAAACAATCATCTGTTCACACTTCTGAACTAATTTTACTCATGATAACCTCCAACAATAAAGTTTTCATTTGTGATTAGTGAATAGCATTAGCATTAAGGTGAGGTGATGTATCTCTTCATTCAGC
This sequence comes from Pholidichthys leucotaenia, assembly GCA_020510985.1. NCBI lineage: Eukaryota > Metazoa > Chordata > Actinopteri > Cichliformes > Pholidichthyidae > Pholidichthys > Pholidichthys leucotaenia. The sequence continues at coordinate 24,045,857 of CM035848.1, read as the reverse complement.
ATGACTACAAACTTCAGCTGTAAGGAACTGCTGGAGCATTTCTAAGAAGAGCTCAAACTTAAAAATAAATGGAGCGCACGGTAGCTTATTGTGTGTAAGAGTTATCGCCTGAATCAGTATCACATCTCAAAAGTTCCATACAGAACCTTTAAGATGCGTGACACGAGATACATCATCAACTGTGGATCAACAAATGAGTCGGGACCACAAATTTCTGTGGCAAAGTGGCACTGTAGGCGTGTGCACTCCACAGCTGACTGGCAAATGCCTCTCTCTCCCTCTTCTCCTTCGAGGCTTTATTGAGGACATGCCAGACTCGCCAGGGGGCAGGTCTGGACCAGGTAAGGGATAAGGACCTGTACTTGTACTGCAGTTTTTCTAGTCACAAAGACCACTCAAAGACTAGCAGCTACACCAACCTTCTATTCACGGGGCCCATCAGAGAGAGCTACCTAGGGACAACTTAGAATCACCAATTAACCTAACATGCATGGCTTTGGATTGTGGGAGGAAACCTGAGCCCCTGGAGTAAACCCACACAAAACAGGCAGAACATGCAAACTCCACACAGAAAGGTTCTCACCCCTGCCACCCTTGGGGTTTGAACCTGGAACCTTCTAGCTGTGAGGCGGCAGTGCTAACCACTGTGCTGCCCAGGTCTGTATAGTTAACCTCAAAAAAGAGAAGAGCCAATCCAAATAAGGCATTTCAGGCAGTTCTGTGGGAGAGGAAAACTGTGCAGGAGGACTCTGGGCTGTTTGACTAAAGTCACAAAAATCCTCCATAAAGAAGTAAAATAAAGTGGAAACCCCAAAAACCAGAATAGGCTCTTGACCCTGTGGACAGACCCTCAGTTAAAATGTCAAATGACGGTGCGTTGCTGCTGCAGACCTGTGGTGTGTCTGAACAGAACCATGTTCTTCCGTGTTCCTCTTGGCTGCGCACAGGAACTCCTCATGAACTCATCACGCATGTTTAACATGTGCGGTAGCTGGCACACAGCTTCTGGAACATTGGCCCTCATTAATCAAAAGTGTGTATACGCAGCAGAGAAAGGATCATAACACAAGGTCCATGTGGCATTCATGAAAGTGCGTCATGAAGAACATACCGTTAGCACTGCCGGTGCCGTCTTTTATTATTCGATATTGCACAGGTTGGTTTAGATGTGGTGTGCAGCCCCAATGAGAATAAAGCACTAATGTAGACCAGACTACAGCGTGAAGATAAAGAGCAGAACTCACTCGTCATGACGCAGATCACTGATGGTTCTGTCCAGAGAGATCATGTCACTGGCCACCATGTTGAAGCCAAACTCTTTTATAGAAGCCTGGATGGAGTCTTTGTACTCTGGACCCAGAACAAACGGCTTGGCTCCCTCACCCGGACCTCCGGAGACACCTTGAGGTTCGGGTTCCTTCGGCTCTAAGTTTCCTAGGACACCTTTCTTCAGGACAGGACTGGTGTAGGCGTGTGTGTGAGGTCTGAACGTCACATACTGCTGCTGGATCACCTGCTTCTGGTTGGGCTGCTGGCCAGGCTCTAAGGGAAGGTCTTTGCCTGGTAAAAAGGCAAATAAATGGAAAAATAAAATATTAACAACTACAACGCCGGCTTGGGCCTCTTATCAGAGAAGATTCTACAAGTGTTTTACCACTACACATGTATCAGGTCCAAGTTGGTGTTATAAAATTATGGCTGTTAAGTCATTAAAATATTTAATCATGATTAATCTCATTTTCCCCACAGTTGTTTTTCTTATTTCAAACAATAAAAAGGAGATGTTTTTACCTTTACCTTAGTTAATATGAACTAATGTATGCTCATTATTATGTACCTGTAAAGTTAAGATGACCAAAATTCACCAAGTCAATGACTTTAATCTGTCAGCAGCCTTCGGACAAACTAAACGTGCCAACATTTGGATTTCAAAATAAGGGTTCTTCCTGCTGTCTGGGTGCTGAGAAGAGTTCTAAAAGACTATAAATATATAGAAATATTATAACAGCAATAACTGTATCTTTGGTCATTTAAGTCAATTTATTTCATTAAATTATTTACAAATTTATTCTTTTTTTTTTCTTTGAAATCAGAGTTAAATTATTGTTCTATTCTGGCTCTGCAAATTTATGGTCAAAAGTGTAACTTGTATAAGGAAAAAAATCAAACTTTTACCACCATCTGCTTCAAATTTATTAAAAAAAAAACAGTAATTTTATTTTAAAAATAAACAAAAATTAGCTATAAAAAAATCCACAAATTTATAATAAAGTCTCAAATGTACAAGAAAAGTCAATTTTACAAGAGGAAGTTACAGATTTTAGGAAATGGTTTCAAATTTAGATAAATTTACATAGAAAAGTAGAAAACTATAAGAAAATTGTTATAAATTTTGGAGAAAAACCTCAAACCTTCAAGACTGAAGTCATTACTCAATTTTTTAAGTGGGTGCATTTTGCATCCTTAACTCTACTAGAAATTTTTGGTTGACTGATATGTGTGTGTAATGGAATGTGGAGTTAAAAAAAAAAAGAGGTTCCTACTCACGTGGTGATTTAAAACAAAACAAACCACAACAGTGGATGTGCACTGTTTGTTAATGTTATCAATCTTTTCTTGGGGAGTTTGTGCACTGAAGTGTTTGACAGTTCATTTTTTATTCAGCTATATTCACTTTGTGATGTGCCAAGGTCAGTTATGACCAGGATGTAGTAGATTTTATTTCAGAAGGAAAACAAATGGTAATGCTACTAACAGTGCACATTCAGTTTTTAATGTACTTTGAGATTTTTTTTATTTTTATTTTGTGTACTTTATTGATCCCCAGAGGGGAAATTGAGGGCATCCACCTGGATGGATGAAGCAGCCACGGTACAGCGCTATCCCTTAACCATTCACACACACATTCACACCTAGGGCCACTTCCAATTAACCTAACCTGCATGTTTTTGGCCTGTGGGAGGAAACCGGAGAAATCCTGGAGTAAACCCATGCAGATACGGGGAGAACATGCAAACTCCACACAGATTACTGTTGGTCAGGGGCTGGGATCGAACCAGGGATCCCATGGCCAAGGGTGAGTTGCTGTGCTGGTGCAGTGCTAACCACTGCGCCACTGCCCAATATAAGATAAGATAAGATAAGCCTTTATTAGTCCCACAATGGGGAAATTCCAGGATTGCAACAGCACGGGGACAGCAACACTCAGAGCAACAATCAGAAGGCAAGAAAAAACAACATTTAGCAAACATATGTCCATATTACTATAAATGTATATATATAGACACACAGTGCAGAGCATTATGGCTGGTGGATGTGCAGCAGAAAGTCTAAGCTCTCTCTCCGCGGATGCAGCGGGCCAGCTGGATATAGCTCAATATGCCTGAGAATATAAAATATTTCTACTACTTCAAGTTCTGCTCAACCCCAGCACTGTTATTGTGTTTTTATGCACTTTTGATGTGCCTTTGTCATGTGTCAAGAACACATTTAAAACAAGGACAATGAATAAAAAGTGTGTATTTTTCGTCATATTGATCTGTGTTGGTTAGAAATTTGTCCTACTCAACAGATCGCTGAACATGTGCGGCCCAGTTACACGTCTTGATTTCAAATTGTGGCTCAACTGATTTTGTAATTTAAGAGCCCTGACACACAACATCACAAAGTAATACAAATAACCAGAATAAATTTTGGAAAAATTCACAATATTCATCCAAATAATTCAAAGCAACAAGCAAGAATGAGCCAGGAAACAGGAACCATGAATCTGGTTAAATGTATTTAAAAAGAGAGAGAAGATAACTGACAGTTTTACATGTTATTTACTGGTCTGAACTCAGAAGCTCATAAAAACACTTATGTTAATGTCCAAGTCACTTCACAAACTTTCATTGGAAATACAAATTTTTTTTTCTAAACAAACAGATTTACTTCACGGGTTAAAAAACTTTACTTGCATGATTCACTTCAGCATAAATGTATACTGAGTTTAAGGTGACACAAAAGAGATGACACTCCACCCAATACTTCAGGGTGTTGGGGGGGGGGGCAGCCAAGGGCGCCAGAGTGCTGGGGGGTATGAAGTAAATAAAGATGTGCTTTTCACCCCCACCGTGCCAGGCTCATACCTGAGGACGCAGGGGCGCGATGTATTGTACTACGCCTTGGTCTGTGGCATGTAGATTAATGTGTATGTTGATGTGTGTTGACGCTTCGTAACTGGTATGTTAATGTGTTTACCCTGAGTGCCAGAGGTGGGAAGAAAATGTATAAAGGAGTTTGCTTTGACACTCAAGAGTCAGTCTGTTCTGTGTTGGAGGAGAAATAAAGTTCTGTGTTGTCAGCTCATGTCTTGTCTGCTTTCATCCTCCACATTGGTGACTTAAGAGACATGAAATGGAAAATGGACCGAGCACCACCACGGAGACACTCCCGCTGGAATCTCCCACCACTGCATGCGCCATTGCAGTCAGACTCCTGAACTTTTGGCTTCACGACCCGGCCGCTTGGTTTATTCATGCGGAAGCTCAGTTCGCCCTCCATGGGGTCATGGCAGATGACACAAAGTACCACCATGTGATGGCATCGCTGGACGCGCGCGTCATGCAGTGCACCATGAGTCTACTCCGAGCCCCGCCAGCCCAAGGAAAATACAGCGCTCTCAAGCAACTGCTGCTGCGCCGTTATACCCTTTCAGATGCAGAGAGGGCAGAAAGCTCATCACTCGCTCGGAGCTAGGAGACAGATGGGCTGTGGACCTGATGGAGACCATGCTTGCACTGATGGGCACGGACGACAGATCTTTCCTTTTCACCCACCTCTTCCTCAAACACCTACTGGATTCTGTCAGAGCGATTCTCGTGAACTCACCGCTGCTGGCGGCCAGGGACTACCGCGCGTTGGCAGAGGAGGCAGACCGCATCATCCTGGTAAACAAGGCTTTCAGTGTTCAGGCAGTAAGACCAGGATCTCCAGCGGAGCCCAGCGAGGTCGAGGAGTTGATGGTGGTGGCCGAGACGGCCACCCGGAGAAACAGGACTGGGACGCTGTGTTTTTATCACTGCCGTTTTAGCAAGGAAGTGCAACTTTGTCTGCCGCTGTGCCACTTCAAGAAGCCGGGAAACAGGACAGCCAGCAGTCAGTAGCAGGGAGAAGCTGCTTTTCATCACGGACACACGTTCGGGGAGACGTTTTCTGGTAGACTGACTCTCAGAAGAGCCTCATTTTGCCAGTTAGCGCAGACAGGCTGGCAGAAGGCTGTGGGCGGTCTTTAACAGCCGCAAACGGATGGAGAAAGGACAGTGACTGTATGTTTACATGGACACAATTACCAGTGACATTTCGTGGTAGCTGCATGTTCGGTACCCATCTTCGGTGCTGATTTTCTGTGTGCTCATGGACTACTTGTTCATGCTGCCAACAGGCGTTCAGTGGATGCTGTATCTTTTTCCTCCTTGCCCTGCACAGCTCGGGGAGTTGGGCCACCAACACACGCAAATACTGTATTCTAGCTTCAGGGGGTAAGTACCAGCGTTTGCTTCCTGAGTTCCCAGTACTCATGGTGCCCAAGCATTTTATCACCACGAAAGGTCCGCCCATGTTTGCGCGCCCTCACCGCCTGGATGCGGTTAAACTAGCCATCGCGCATAAGGAGTTTGCTAACTTAGAAGCTTAGGCATTGTTAGGCGCTCCAACAGCCCTTGGGCATCCCCGCTGCACATGGTGCCCAAGTCCAATGGGTCGTGGCGGTCATACAGCGATTTCCGATGCTTAAACAACGCCACGGAACACGATCGTTACCCCAATCTGTACATCTAGGATTTTTAAGTGCACCTGGCAGGGACGCGCATTTTTTCAAAAGTGGATCTGGTTCACGGTTACCACTAGGTCCCGGTGCACGCAGAGGACGTCCCCAAAATGGCAGTAATAATTCCCTTCAGTCTTTTCAAGATTTTGCACATGCCGTTCGGGTTAAAGGGCGCAGTACAAACTTTCCAAAGGATGATGGACATGGTGCTCCGTGACTTGCCGTTCGTTTTCGTCTACTTGGATGACATTTTAGTGGCTAGCATATCAGAGGGGGAGCACCTCACCCATCTCAAACAAATTTTCCAACGTTTGGAAGCACACGGGCTGATTGTTAACCCAGCAAAGTGTCAGTTCGGGCTGCCAGTAATCGACTTTTTGGGCTACCGCATCTCCACAGATGGTGCAATCCCGCTGCCGGATAAAGAACGCGCAGTGTCGGATTTTCCGCGTCCACAGACCGTGAGGGCGCTGCAGGAATTTTGGGGGATGATTAATTTTTACAACCCTTTTCTCCTCCGAGCAGCACAGCTGCTGCAACCACTGTATGCCGCGCTCAAAAAAAAGAAGCCCACAGATAGCATTGACTGGACCCCTGCGCAGGCTCAGGCTTTCACAAACGCCAAAATGGCGCTCGCTAACACAGTTCTGCCGGCCCACCCAGCCCCATCAGCACAGATAGCGCTCACCACAGACGTGTCTGACATCGTGGAAGGAGCCGTAGTGGAGCAGTATGTCTCTGGTTTGTGGCAGCCCCTCGCCTTTTTCAGCCGTACTTTGCACAACAATGAGCATAAGTATAGTGCTTTCGACAGAGAGTTGTTGGCACCCCACCTCGCTACGTGTCATTTTCAGTTCTGGCTCGAGAGTCGTGAGTTTACTGCATTTGTTGATCATAAACCACTGACCTACGCAATGTCCCAAGTCTCAGAACTGTGATCAGCTTGGCAACAACGGCACTTGGCCGCAACTTCGGAGTTCATTACCGACATCCAACATGTAGCCGGTAAATTGAACGTAATGGCAGACTGTTTGGTGGTCTCCCCGGTATACATGGGCATCGATTTCTCTGCAATGGCCACCGACCAAACCGGGGACACAGACATTTGCGAGCTTCAACCCGCAGCTACCGGGTTAAAACTCGAGAGCAGGGTGGTACAAGAAGGGTGCCCCCCTTGCTCTGTGACATCTCCACCGGCCGCACCCGCCCCATGGTTCTGAGCTCTTGGCACTGCCGCGTTTCGAGTCCGTCCACTCCCTTTCACATCCTGGTGTGCAAGCCTGGGTTAAACTAGAGGGGTCCAAATCTGTCTGGCCTCACTTATGCACGGACATTAAAGAATGGGCTGCAGCGTGCGTCACGTGCCAATGGGCTAAGGTGCAGAAGCACACCAAAGCCCCCCTCGAGCCTTTTCAAATTCCAGGCAAGAGGTTCAACCACGTACATGTGGATTTAGTGGGTCTCCTTCCGCCGTTGCAGGGGTTCACACACCTTTTATCAATCGTGGACTGCACTATGCATTGGCCAGAGGTGGTTCCGCTGAGTTCCACCACATCTGCCGAGGTAGCCCATGCGTTTTTGTCAGCTTGGGTTGCACGGTTCGGATTCCTGTCGGACATCACTTCCGACAGGGGTCCGTAATTTGTTTTGGAACTTTGGTCCGTGATGGCCGACAGCTGGGGTCAAAATCCATCACACCACTGCGTATAACCCACAGGCTAACGGTTTGTGCGAGCGCTTTCACGGGTTGCTTAAAGCAGCGCTCACAGCCTCACTTACAGATGCAAACTGGGTCGACCGCCTGCCTTGGCTCCTATTGGGGTTGTGTGCCGCACCTAAGGAAGATTTGGCAGCTTCCCCGGCAGAACTCGTTTCTTCTCAGCCATTGCAGATCCTGAGGGAATTTTTGCCAGAGAGCCCTGCACCCGGCACCTATCCACCCACACACCTTTTTTCTGGTACAGGGGCTGCCGGTGTTCCGGGCCCGGCACACCATTGTTTTCCCCGTACTTTTGTTCCAAAGCACTTAGAGAACACCAAATTAGTTTTTGTCAGGCACAACGCCCACAGAACCCCACTGCATCTGCGTACAACGGCCTGTTCAGAGTGTTGGAAACTGGGGAGAAACATTTTGTGTTAAGACTTGGGGGTGGGGGGGGTAAGGAAACCATCTGCATAGACAAACTAAAGTCCGCTTATGTGTTAGCAGACGACAAGGTGGTATTGGCCCAAGCTCCTCAGCGCAGGCACCCACCTACAGTGGGTCCGCAGGTTAGTGTTCCCACTACAGAGGACCATTTTTGAAGAAACTAACTTTTTCCCCTCCCCACCCTTTCCCCCTCCAGACACCAAGTCTTTCTCCTGCCTGCCTCGACAGGAAGGCACTTCGACCGGCCCACGTTACAGCTGCTACAGGCGCTTGCTCAAGCCCAAAGGTCCAGAGGGTTAGAACCCCTTCTGGGTGTTCAGGGAGGATGGGGGGCTGTGTGGTGACACAAAGGAGATGACACTCCACCCAATACTTCAGGGTGTTGGGGGGAGCCAGCCAAGGGTGCAAGAGCGCTGGGGGATATGAAGTAAATAAAGACGTGCTTTTCGCCCCCGCCATGCCAGGCTCACACCTGAGGACGCAGGGGCGTGAATGTATTGTACTAAGCCAGGGGTGTCCAATCATGTGCCATGGAGGACCAAGACCCTGCAGGTTTTCTCTTCTACCCAGTCTCTTCAGCAGGTGTTTTCACTGATCAGCAATCAGTGAGAAGAAATTCAGTGGAATCTGCTGTTGAAGACACTGGTTGGAGGTAAAGCCTGCAGGGTCTTGGCCCTCCATGGCACATGATTGGACACCCCTGTACTAAGCTTGCTCTGTGACGTGTATGTTAATGTGTATGTTGATGTGTGCTCACGTTTCATAACTGGTATGTTAATGTGTTTACCCTGAGTGCCAGAGGCGGGAAGAAAATGTATAAAAGAGTTCACTTTGGCACTCAGAGTTAGTCTGTTCTGTGTTGGAGGAGAAATAAAGTTCTGCGTCGTCAGCTCGTGTCTCATCTGCTTTCATCCTCCACAAGTTGAAAATATTTTTGACCCTAAATTGACTCCATACATTCCTGACCTAACTGCCGTGCGTCACATACTTTTCACTGCATCACACTACCTTTTTCCTCCAGGATAAGGACGCTTGAATTTGGTCAGCAGTGAACAGGATGAGTGTGGATAGGATGATGGGCACGTGTGTGTGCGTTTTCTGTGGGCCAGGGGCTGCGCAACATGTTGCCAATAAAAGTAGCATGGTTAAGTGGGGAGCTACATTAACATTAACCTTTATTTATACAGAAGTCCACTGAGAGGTGAATTCTCTTTTTCAAGGACACCCTGTTCACATTCACACCATGAAGCTCCCAGTCCAACCACAGACTGACCTGCGGCCACTGAGCAGCTCCACTGGAGCAGTTGGGGCTAAGTGCCTTGCTCAAGGGCACCACAGTGGGATTAAGGAGGGTGGGGGAACACTGCTATGTCATCCATTCCACCCAGATCTGATCCTGCAGGTCCAGGGATTGAACCAGTGACCCTCCAGTCACCAAACCACACCCCTAACCATTAGGCCACCACAATAACTTGTTAACGTATTCACGGTAACAATAACACTAATGGTAACAGTAACACTAAATAGAATCAAATTATGCTGTCGCAACTCTGGAGGAGTCATGACTGGAAAAGGTGAAGAACCAGGTGGAACCAGATTGGAATAATCTAGCTGGGTGACTGGAATTTAAAGAAAATTAGAACAAAGCCAGTGCTAGCTATGCTAACTCTATAGTAGCACTGTTAGTGCTGAAGCTAACACCTTGGTCCACCTCTGAGACCACCTTGGTCTCAGAGGTTCTGGGCATGGTCTGTAATCATAAAAAATTTTGTTGGACAATAAACTTCCAGAGAAATCATCACAACAACCGATACTGATGTTAACGTCCTGTCCCTGTGTTGTCACCTTGTTGTGGTGGAGAGCTTGCGTGTCCTAGTGACCCTGAGAGCTATGCCAGAGGGGACTCTGGTCCCTGGCAGGTTCAACCAAGCCAGGTTGGTCTCGGGCAAAGGACCAGATTAAGGACAACACCTGGCCCTCCAGGATGGGGGTTTGGCATGGGGGAAAAACAACCCCATCCTGTAAAAATTTCACTTGTTATAGAATGTGCAAAGAAAACATTAATAACAACTAGGGACCCAAAAGAGGACTTCAGCCACAACAAAGGCATGAGGACAGCTTCAGATGAAAGCCCATCCAGGGAAGTCAGGAGCTCGACAAGGAGTTTCATTATCATCATCACAGCAGTCTGTCGCGGGCGACAATGACTGTTTCATTTAGGTCTGATCAGATTCCTCTACGCAGCTCTGTCCCCCGCCCTCTGCTGCCAAGAACTCCTGACTCTGCAAACCCGGGCAACGTCCGAGCCGGTATGAGTTGCTTTCTGACTGACCATTTCATAAAACTGCTTGCAAAGTATTTGAATACTGCTAACTTTTGCTGTACTAGCGGCACATTCTTGGCAGATAGAGGTATTATCAGTAGCAAGGACAGGCCAAGACAAACTGACTCCAGTCTCTGTTGCAGTGACTGATCAGAATGTCACAGAAAATTAATAAGGAAGAGAAGCTAACTATGCAGTTAGAGCACATGGAGCCCAGAAGGAAGTGAAAGAAAGTACTGAAACGGGAGCAAGAAAAATGCAACAAAAGAATGAAAAAGTGCTTTCAGAGATCCATGTGTGATACCAAGAAGAGAACAGGAGGGAAGCTCATGCCCAGATCCATGCCTGCCAAACAGAAGATCAAAGTTGAAGAGGAAGCCCACGCCTCCACTGAGGAAGACACTCATGAGTACCTCTTTGTTGAAGACTCAAATTGAAAAAAAAAAAAAATCTTCAAAAACATCTTCAAGTTTGATGAGGTAACACAGGCCAAAAAAAAATCCTATTGGCTCAAAGAAAAAGTCCTTGATTGAAGTTTGTCAGCCTGTCTTATCACCAAAAGCCTATATGCTAACTATATAGCTGATATTTATTTTACCACAGTATCTAGTTTGAATCAATTGGAGGTGTGGGCTATTAAATGAGCTTCTGACCCCAAGCATTAGAGCAAAGTCAGAATGATTTGAAATTTTTAAAAAAAATGAAACTAGGGCCTTATGGATGTAGTTTACTTGGACCTAAATCCACTATCCAGGTAGAAGCATGGAATGTGCACACCATGTACAAGACATCTAAGACAGCCTGCAGCCCTATGTCCCATCTGGGACAATGTGGATAAGTAAGTAAGCAAATGTTAACATCATGATAATCCATGTAGATCCACTCGGAGAGCACTGACATTTTACTGACCATCATTACTGGATTTTGGAGCTGAAATGTGAAGAAATATCTGCTGTTCATATGTCCACACAGTAGATGGGAGCAATGCTCCACCAGATTGATTTAAACACCCAGAATGAAACAAAATGACTGTGTGTGTGTCTGTAACGATCACAGGACATCATAGGATAGCCTATGATGTGCCTATGATGTTCCTATGATTTCTGCATGATAGGACAGCTTAGGATATGAGGCCTGCCTTGATGTCTTTATGATGTCATATAGACTGATGCCTGCCTTGATGTCTATATGAAGTCATACAGACCATGCTATCCTATGATGTTCCTATGTCAGTGATGCCTGTCTTGCTGTCTACATGATGTCATATAGACCATCACGTTCATAGCACTCGCTATGACGGTCCTACATAGGGACATCATGTGAACCAGTAAATCTGGAAATCTCACATCATGTGAAGCAGTACATCTGCAAATCTCACTCAGTAAGTCAGAAGGCAAATCAATAATTACAAATTAGATAATGAAAAAATGGCAAGAATATTGCCACTCAATAGATACAGGAAGACATCCTTTATGACATTCAAAGCAGGTAAACTCTGGAATGGGAGTTGGCAGAAACAGGAACGCAGAGATACACATCACCCAATTAAGAAGACGACACACTAATTTAAACCAGACGCTACATAAATGGACAGCAATAGAGTGAGGACAACTGCTACATTTTCCAATAAGTCCTTACAGACACAACATGTGCCTAAGATCTGGAAAGAAGCCGTGGTTGTTCCCGTTCCAAAAATCCAGCTGTCCTAAAACGGTAAACGACTTTAGACCAGTTGCTTTGACTTCAATTTTAATGAAAATTTTTGAAAAACTGGTCAGATGTGAGGTCCTAAAGCAGACTGAACATGCATTGGATCCTCTGCAGTTTGCCTATAGGCCACACAGAGGAGTGGAGGATGCCACTGTCACTGTTTAACATGCTTTTTAAACATCTGGATTTTAATGGACACACGCCAGACTTTTATTTGTGGACTTTTCTTCCGCCTTTAATACAATCCAACCTCATATCTTAGTTGAAAGGCTCCTGCAACAATTTGATTTGTGCAATAATCTGGTGGGTTGGATTCTGGATTTTTTAACCAACAGGACACAGAGAGTAAGGGTCAGTGGTACATTGTCTGACCTAAAGTGCTCTTCTACTGGCTCTCCTCAGGGGTGTGTGTTGTCACCACTACTCTTCATCCTGTACACAAACATGTGTCGGAGTAGACATGACAACAGACACATTATAAAGTATGCTGATGACTCAGTTATTGTCAGTCTCCTCCAGGATGGTGAAAGTGGCCACGGCCCAGTAGTTGATGATTTTGTTCACTGGTGTGAGGATTCCTACCTGCAGCTGAATACGACAAAAACTAAAGACATGATTATTGGCTTTAGGAGGAAAAATCCCAGGCACAAAGTCACCATACTAAAAGGCCAGACCACCGAATGTGTACAATCCTACAAATATCTTGGGACGATTATTGATAGTAATTTAAACTTTGAAGAGAACTGTGAAAGGGTGTGCAAAAAGGGTCAGCAACATTTGCATTGCTTGAGAAAACTTGCACGCTTCCAAGTTGACCGAACCATAATGACAATGTTTTATCGGGCTTTTATTGAATCTGTTTTATCCTTTTCTTTAGTGTCATGGTTTGGTCAGATAAAACTGAAACAGAGGAAATCCTTGGATCAGGTAGTTAGATGGTTCAGTCGTTTGTTTGGTGAGCCACAGCTGAGCCTGACATCCCTGTACACCAGACAAGTACAGAGGATGGCTACCTCCATTTTAAATGATGACCCCCACCCTTTGCACTGCCACTTTCAGCTTCTTCCCTCAAGACGGAGGTTTGCTGTCCCAAAAAGTAGAACCCAGCGCTACAAAAACAGCTTTGTTCCTGCTGCTGTCAAAGAGTTGAACAAGCTGTAACAATATATTGCACATAATTTAGGTACCTATTTATTAACTCCATTTTATATTTACTTATTTTTGTAGGATGTCACTTGGGTTCTAAATATTTTATTGGGTTTTAGACCTTTGAGTTTTTAACCTCTTTGACTAGTTTTTAACTTTAAATATGACCCTTCTCTCTTACCTCTGGTTTTTTCCCTCATCTCTTTGTCTTTTTATATCCTGATTGATGAGCCTTGAGTATTTTTATCATGTTTATAGTCAGCTTCATATGTGCCTATGTTTGTGTCTATGTTGAATGTAATTAGTGGCTTGTAAATATGGATGTCACCAGACTGCAAAACAAATCTACCTACGGGTACAAATAAAGGTAACCTGAACCTGAACCTGAACTGCTGCACGTCAGGAAAGATCCGTGAAGATGAAAACAGCTGAGGTTCCAGCAGTACCTCCCAGGCATGACTGTGTTCCACGTCAGAAAAGATACCGTGAAGACGAAACACCTCAGGTTCCGCAGCTACGTCGCAGGCATGCCTGCTTACACCTGCTTTCTACGGACATGCCGAAATACATGCTTATACTTGGTTTCTACGGGCATGCCACAGGTACTGTATCTGTCAGTTTGTCTGTGTGTCATGATCATATGATGCCTACATGACATCACAGGACACCATAGTATAGAGGTCGCTGATGATGTTCCACGAGCAATACAGTGAGAGAACTGCTGCATGTCAGAAAAGATGCCGTGAAGATGAAACACCTGAGGTTCCAGCAGTACGTCGCAGCCATGACTGTGAACACAGCCATATGAGACAGGAGGAGCCCATTCAGCAATGGGCATGCCAGAAATACTTGCTTATACTTGCTTTCTATGGGCATGGATGGGTCACGATCAAAGGACCGCCTATGATGTGCCTATGATGTCTGCATGATGTCTGATGATGTTCCTATGATGTCATTGATCATAGGACTCGCTACATGATGTCTATCTGTGTGCAGAAATACATGCTAGACTTGGTTTCTACAAGTATGCACGGGCATTGCACGGGTATCACTAGTTCAGGATAAAGTATGATACAAGAATAATAAATCATTTCTATAGATACTGAAGGAGATTTTCTTGATTCTTATTGTGCTATGTAATCTTTTTTAAGATTGTTTTTAAAAGCTGTTTGAAGACTCAGGTCCAGAGAACACAGCATAACAAGAAACAGCACAGTCTGTGCCCTGTCATAAAGTTGTAAACAGAAGAAGACCAGTCCAAGTTCCAGATGTCATTCCTGAAAAGAGAATGACTCCCCTTCCTGTTGATTGAGATATCTGCTGACTGAGATGCCGACTAAAGAGATATTCTGTGTTGTGCGACATCATGCAGATTTGAAATTGTATATACGACCGTTTGAGGAGACCGGGGTGGTGGCCTAGTTTGTAGAGCATCCGCCCCACAACAGGGAGGTCGTGGGGTTCAAATCTCGACCGGGTCATACCAAAGACCATATGAAAATGGGACTTTCCACCTTCTAGCTTGGTGCTCTACATAATAGAATGGAGAAAGGAAAGTTAACGCTCAGAGCCACCACAGGTCTTGACCCCCACTGTAGCTTTCACTACTTACAGTAGCTGTGTGGCCTAGGGTCAATGAAATGGAGATAGGTGTCCCACATGCTGTGAAGGGATTAACTAACCGTTTGAGAATGCCTCAAACTGAGCATTTCCATCTGTGTATTCTGAGGTGAATGTCTCCCTTGCACAAGTATTAAAACTTACATTGCTTGTTTTTGAACTCTTCTCTCATTATTTTATGTTAGAAAATTCTTCAGACAGAACAGTTTTTCTCCAACAGACACATGGGTATAATAATTATGGTGACAGACCTAATCACAGCCATGACAGTGGTTGTGACTGTAGACTGGATTATGTGTCAGAGACGTAGGAAAATGGGACCAGAGAGGGCTAAACTGACTTCTGCTCAGTCTGACAAATGTAAAACAATAGTTCCGAGTGAAGCGACATTTTAACATATTTACTCTAGTCACATGACCCAAGAAACCCACAAACACACCCTATTTTAGTGGCCTTGTTATGGAACGCTTACAGGAGTCAGGGTGTCTTACCTTTTTTTCTAATGGAGTTCAGGTCAACCTCGACCCCCTCCACACGAGGCCAGGGCACCACAGGCTTAAACTGACCTGCAAGGTCATCTTTAGGCAACAAACCAGCCTCCTGTATGACAGAATAAAGGAACATTACGCACAAATACAGATGGCTATACAACAAGGTAATATGCACGGACAGCGCTTTAAAGGTCACGGTAGACTGAGACACAAGCATGGCGATATACAGTAACTAACACACACACACACAACACGTTTAATGTTACACAAGGTAATCCAAGCTGATGAGAGTCTACCACAAGTACCTGAATATCATTCAGGATGAGGAGACCACAGGATGATACTATGTGGCCATGGACTGGACAATAGAACGATTATGTACAATCAGTGGTTAGCTTCATTGAATTGCTTACTCATGCTATAAGCTATGTAGTTTCATATGATATACAGCGGGGAAAATAAGTATTGAACAAGTCAACATTTTTCTCACTTAACATATTTCTGATGGAGCCATTGACCTGAGATTTTCACCAGCCAACCCAAGTAACCCATACATACAAAGAAATCAAGGCAACTGTGTTCACAAAACAAGTTATATCTAATAAAGTGGAATGACACAGGGAAGAAGTATTGAACACATGAAGAAAAAGAGGTGCAAAAAGGCATAGAAAGCCAAAAAAAACAGCTGAAATTGATCAGAATTTAGGAAGTCATCCCATCCCCCATCAGTGCAAATTAATTTCAGCTGGGTAAGTCCTGACTGATGGCCTTTAAAAAGGTCGAATATCAGATTATCACACCACAAAGAACTCATGATGGGTAGAAGCAAAGAGCTCTCTCAAGACCTTCACAACCTTATTGTTGCAAAACACAATGATGGCATTGGCTACAGGCGCATTCTAAACTGCTGAATGTTCCAGTGAGCACTGTTGGGAGCCATCATTCGGAAGAACAGCATTTTTACCATAAACCAGCCGTGACCAGAAGCTCCTCGCAAGATTTCTGACAGAGGGAGGTCAAAAGAATTATCAGAAGAGTTACCCCAAGAGCCAAAGGACCACTCGTGGAACGCTCCAGAAAGGACTGGAGTATAGCAGGTACTGCTGGTTCAAAAACAATAAGTAATGCACTCAACCAACACAGGCTCTATGCCCACCCACCTCGCAAGGACTCCATTGCTGAAGAAAAGGATGTTAAGGCTTGTTTAAAGTTCGCTTGGACAACATTTGAGAAGGCCAGTAAATACTTGGAGAATATAGGTCTAGTCAGATAAGACCAAAATTGAACTTTCTGGATGCCCCCAACACACAGCATGTTTGGAGGAGAAATGGCACTGGATCATCATCATCATCATCATAGCAGTTCTGTCGGGGGCCAACAATGTCTTGCTTCATTATAAGTCTGATCAGATTTCCTCCATGCAGCTCTGCACATCAGGCCCAAACACCACCATATCATCAGTGACATTTGGAGTGGGGAGCATCATGGTGTGAGGGTGTTTTTCAGCACATGGTACAGGCAGACTTCATACAATTGAAGAAAAGATGACTGGACAAATGTACAGAGACATCCTCGATAAGAACCTGTTGCCATCTGCCAGATGCTGAAGTTGAAACGTGGGTGGACATTTCAGCAAGACAATGATTCCCAAACACACAGCCAAGGAAACTCAACTGGCTCCAGAGAAGGAAAATTAAACTGCTAGAACGGCCAGTCAGTCACCTGCTCTGAATCCAATTGAAAATCTATGGAATGAACTGAAGATCAGAGTTCATAGAAGACACCCACAGAAACCTTCAGATTTGAAGACAGTTTGTGTGGAAGAATGGACTAAAATCATTCCTGAGCAAAACCTGCACCTAGTTTCTCCATACAGAGGCATCTGGAAGCTGTTATTACCAACAGCGGCTTTTCTACTAAATATTAAATGAATTTCACCAAGTGTGTTCAATACTTATTCCCTGTATCATTCCACTTTATTAAATATAACTTGTTTTGTGAATACAGTTGCCTTGATTTCTTTATACGTATGGAATTACTTGGGTTGTTACTGATACCTGGTGAAAATCTCAGGTCAATGGCTCCATTAGAAATACGTTTAATGAGAAAAACGTAACGTGTTCAATAGTTATTTTCCCCGCTGTATGTCTGTTTCTGTGCAGCTGATTCAATCTAACAATTTTCCTTGGGGTTTATTAAAAGTCCATCTGTCAATCTATTAACAAATTTTGATTGTCCATCACTGTCAACATTTTTCTCTGTTAAAGAATATATTGTGATATGCTGAGTTTATGATTTGTACATATGCATACACTAACATGTTGACCATGGCGACGTGCACACAGCCATGTTCAGACTTGATTCCTGGCTCAGCAAAACCAACCATTTAACCAGACATAACCTTCTGAATGTGAGGTTATAACCTGGTACCTGTGTGGACAGCATGCTTCTGTGTTGGGCTGCAGGTGGTCAGCCATAGAGGAACTCCAAGGACCCGGGTGGTCTGGGGAGGATGGCTGACAAAGATATATTGCCATTTTAAATGGAGGTTTCTATTGATACGTAGAGCCGTAGCCCAATGGATACTGTCTATTGCTACAGAAGAGTTGCTTAATTCAACAAAACCTTTTCAGATCAACTCTAACCCAGAATTTACACTGACTCTGGATGTAGTACGTTATGGCTGTGATCCGGCCTCCGCAGCAAATACAGTGGTGTGAAAAAGTGTTTGCCCCTTCCTCATTTCTCATTTTTTTCTCTGTTTGCCACACTTAAATGTTTCAGATCAACAAACAAATTTCAATATTAGACAAAGATAACACAAACACAAAATGCAGTTTTTAAACGAAGGCATTTATTATTAAGGGTAAAAAAAAAAATTCAAACCTACATGCCCCCCCCCCCGTTAAAAACATAAATTAACTGTGGTTTATCACATCTTTCGAAAGCTTGAGTTCAATTTCACTAGCCACACCCAGGCCGATTACTGCCACACCTGTTCTCAATCAAGAAATCACTTAAATAGGACCTGCCTGGCAAAGTCAAGTAGACCAAAAGATCCTCAAAAGCTAGACATCATGCTGCAATCCAAAGAAATTCAGGAACAAATGAGAAACAAAGTAATTGAGATTATCAGTCTGGAAAAGGTTATAAAGCCATTTCTAAAGCTTTGGGACTCCAGCAAACAACAGCAAGAGCCATTATCCACAAATAGTGAAAAAAATGTAACAGTGGTGAACCTTCCCAGGAGTGGCCCGCCGACCAAAATTACCCAAACAGCGCAGCAATGACTCATCCAAGAGGTCACAAAAGACCCCACAACAACATCCAAAGAACTGCAGGCCTCACTTGCCTCAGTTAAGGTCAGTGTTCATGACTCCACCATAAGAAAGAGAGTGGGCAAAAATGGCCTGCATGGCAGAGTTCCAAGACGAAAACCACCACTGAGCAAAAACCATAAAAGCTCATCTCAGTTTTGCAGAAAACATCTTGATGAGCCCCAGGACTTTTGGAATATACTCTATGGACTAACGAGACAAAGGTTTGAACTTCTGGAAGGTTGTGTGTCCCATTACATCTGGCGTAAAAGTAACACAGCATTTCAGAAAAGGACATCATACCAAGAGTAAAATATTGGTGGTGGGCAGTGTGATGGTCTGGGGCTGTTTTGCTGCTTCAGGACCTGGAAGACTTGCTGTGGTAAACAGAACCATGAATTCTGCTGTCTACCAAAAAATTCTGAAGGAGAATATCTGGCCATCTGTTCGTGACCTCAAGCTGAAGCATACTTGGGTTTCTGCAGCAGGACAATGATCCGAAACACACCAGCAAGTCCACCTCTGAATGGCTTAAGAAAAAAAAAAAAAAGGAAGACTTTGGAGTGGCCTAGATTAAAGTCCTGAGCTTAAACCAATTGAGATGCTGTGGATGACCTTAAAAAGGCAGGGGGTTCATACTTGAAAACCCTCCAGTGTGGCTGAATACAACAATTCTGTTGGTTACGACAAAAATTCCTCCACAGCGCTGTAAGACTCATTGCCAGTTATCGCAAACACTTAATTGCAGTTGTTGCTGCTAACGGTGGCCCAACCAGTTATTAGGTTTAGGGGGCAATCACTTTTTCACACAGGGCCATGTAGGTTTGGATTTTTTTCTCCTTAACAATAAACACCTTCATTTAAAAAACTACATTTTGTGTTTACTTGTGTTATCTTCGTCTAATTATTTAAATTTGTTTGATGATCTGAAAGTGTGACAATACAAAAAAAAAAAAAAAAGAGAGAAATCAGGAAGGGGCAAACACTTTTTTCACACCACTGTAGTTCCTATTCTCGTCAATTTTTCTAATCTCCACTTGGTCCGGACCACTGCAGAACAAAACCGGCTTGTTAAATTTGGTTCGCTAATGAAACACAACAAGTTTATTTTGACAGATGCCAGATCCAATCTGCAAGGAAATGCCGTGATATCTTGTGGTATTAACAGCCGTTTGATCATTAAAAACAATTTAAGGATCATCCGTTATAATCTGAGGTCTACTCCTCCACCACTGTGTCAGAGAAGGTAAAATGTTGACATAACATACAAATGCTTCATAGAATTAAAATTAACAGCTACTTACGTTTTATTTACAGCCCAAAAATCCATGTGAAGAGCTGCTACATCACACTTCCTTCTTGTTATCACATGATCGCAATTGGTTCATCTCGGTTACTCTCGGGTCTTTCTTGAGATCTCGCATTATTTTGTTTTATTCTCATGCAATCTTGTATTTCGAACCTTGTTCTAATCCATTCCACTTGCAAAACACAAATGAGCTGGTACGGAATGAACGCAATGGAACACCTGCACTGCATCTGCAACGGACTGCATCCGGAGTCATGTAAATCCTGGGTAAGCCAGCTGCACTGTGGCTTAGGTTGACAGCATAGTGGACCTGTGATCAGAAGGTTGCTGGTTTCATGTCTTGCTTTTGGTGCCTTGCCCACACCATTTACTTGATATGAGATGGAGGGGACAAAGCCTTTTTCCCTTGCTGCCTCCTCCCTTTGGAACTCTCTCCCCCAACACATCCGTGAGACTGCACAGACTTAAACTCCTTCAAATTATTACTCAAACCCCACCTGTTCAGACTTGCTTTTAAATCTTTGATTTTAATTTTGTGGTTTTTTTTCTCTAATGTAAAGCATCTTTGAGTGCCTTGGAAAGCGCTATACAAATCAAACATATTAATTATCCATACATTATTATGAAATTTAGAATTAAAATCAAGAGGTTAGCCTTAGGATTTGGAGTGGGTAGGTTATAAAGATAGTAAATAGATATTTATTAAAATTTTGAAACAAATAAATGCCTCAGATGAACATACCTGTAGCCTGCTGCCTTTAAGATACGCATTAATAGAGCTTACTGGCCAATCAGATTGGAGCCGTATCTGTTGCAAGAATTCTGTGGGCACGGTTCCATATCCATAGCCATTGCCTTTATAAATAAAGTTACTGCTATTTCCAAGTTGTACACTGGGGGTCACACCGTTATTAAGAGTAGCAGACAATTATTTTACTGGTTCCGGCACACTGAGATTGAATCAGGCTTGTATGTGGCCTCTGGAAATTAAAATGAGCTCGACACCCCTGGTTTACAGTAAGAATAACTTACAGGACTAATATGCTAATATTGTCAAGAAGATGAAACATCTAAAAATATGTAATCATATACAATGGCCACTGCTGAAACTAAAAGTTAATTCCATAAAGTGTTTGCCCCCTTCCTGAGTCCTCATTTTTTGTATGTTTGTCACACTTAAATCATCAAACAAATTTAAATATTAGACAAAGATAACACAAGTAAACACAAAATGCAGCTTTTAAATGAAGGTGTTTATTACTAAGGGTAAAAAAAAATCCAAACCTACATGGCCCTGTGTGAAAAAGTGATTGCCCCCCGTTAAAACATAAATTAACTGTGGTTTATCACATCTTTGAAAAGCTGAGTTCAATTTCTCTAGCTACACACAGGCCTGATTACTGCCACACCTGCTCTCAATCAAGAAATCACTTAAACGTCCTAGGACCTGCCTGACAAAGTGAAGGAGACCAAAAGATCCTCAAAAGCTAGACATCATGCTGCCATCCAAAGAAATTCAGGAACAAATGAGAAACCAAGTAATTGAGAGCTATCAGTCTGGAAAAGGTTAAAGCCATGTCTAAAGCTTTGGGAGTCCAGCGAACCACAGTGAGAGCCATTATCCACAAATGGGAAAAACATGGAACAGTGGTGAACCAGCTGGCGTCCTGGTGCAACAACAACAACCTGCAGCTGAACGCTCTGAAGACTGTGGAGATGATTGGGACTTCAGGAAAGTCACAACCCCTCTGCCCCCCCCTCACCCTCACAGGCTCTCCCATCACCACTGCTGATTCCTTCCGCTTCCTAGGCACTACCATCACCAGGGACCTCAAGTGGGAGCCGACCATCAGCTCCCTCATCAAAAAGGCCCAGCAGAGGATGTTCTTCTACGGCAGCTGAGGAAGCTCAAGCTACCCACCAAGATGTTAGTGCAGTTCTACACAGCCATCATCGAGTCCATCCTCACCTCCTCCATAACCGTGTGGTACGCAGGAGCCACTGCCAGGGACAGACTAAGGCTGCAGCGCGTCGTGCGCACTGCTGAGAAGGTGATCGGCTGCAAGCTCCCATCTCTCCAGGATCTGTACATCTCCAGGACCCGGAGGCGTGCTGGCCGGATCATAGCCGATCCCTCACACCCTGTCACGTACTGTTTGCCCCCCTCCCCTCAGGTAGAAGACTTCGGTCCATCCAGACTAAAACCTCCCGTCACATGAACAGCTTTCTTCCCCTCTGCCATCAGACTGCTGAACACTAAGTGACTTATTGTCTCTCGTGCACTATGTACAGCAGCTCAACCAGACTCATGTCAATCATCACTGTTTTCTTCCTGCATTACCGACTGCACTATATGGTTCTCCACATTATCTGCTGCTCGCTAATATATTTAAACTGCTGACTAGTATTACTCATTCTTATTCTACACTTTATTGCATGTATAGTTTATTTCTTTTATTTTATCATGTTTAATGTTGCAGCATTGGACCGAGACAAATTCCTAGTTTTGTGTACTACATGAACAATGGCAATAAATCTGATTCTGAACTTTCCCAGGAGTGGCCGGATGACCAAAATTACCCAAACAGTGCAGCAATGACTCATCCAAGAGGTCACAAAAGACCCCACAACAACATCCAAAGAACTGCAGGCCTCACTCCAGACTCCACCATAAGAAAGAGACTGGGCAAAAATGGCCGCATGGCAGAGTTCCAAGACAAAGGCCACTGCTGAGCAAAAAGAACAAAGGCTCATCTTAGTTTTGCCAGAAAACATCTTGATGATCCCCAAGACTTAGGAAAATACTCTGTAGACTGACAAGACAAAAGTTTAACTTTTGGAAGGTGTGTGTCCCATTACAACCGGCGTAAAAGTAACACAGCATTTTAGAAAAGGAACATCATACCAACAGTAAAATATGGTGGTGGTAGTGTGATGGTCTGGGCCTGTTTTGCTGCTTCAGGTCCTGGAAGACTTGCTGTGGTAAATAGAACCATGAATTCTGCTGTCTATCAAAAAATCCTGAAGGAGAATGTTCCGGCCATCTGTTTGTGACCTCAAGCTGAAGCGCGCCTGGGTTCTGCAGCAAGACAATGATCCAAAACACACCAGCAAGTCCACCTCTGAATGGCTTAAGAAAAACAAAATGAAGACTTTGGAGCGGCCTAGTCAAAGTCCTGACCTGAATCTGATTGAAAATGCTGTGGCACGACCCAGTGTTTCCTCTGGCTTAAAGTCCTTGGCGCGGTGGCAACATATTTCTCCCCGGGAAGGCGGGGGTGTGGGGGGGGGACAGAATACACATATGTATGAATATGTAATTTTATATAATAATGCATCAAATTTTTTTATATAGCGCTTTATCATAGACACTCAAAGACGCTTTTTACAGATACATTATTCATTCACTCCAGACAGACAATGGTAGTGGCAAACTACTACTGTAGCCACAGCTGCCCTGGGCAGGCTGACGGAAACGTGGCTGCCAATCCGGGCCAACAGCCTCTCCAGCCACCACCAACATTTATACACATTCATACCCAGTGTTATGGACACTGGAGGCAAGGCGGGTAAAGTGTCTTGCCCAGGGACACAACGGCAGAATATCTGGGGACAGCGGGATTGAACCACCAACCATCCGGTTATTGGACGACCCGCTCTACCTCCTGAGCCACTGCTGTGCATATGGAACTTACAATTTGGAAGCACTGTACAACAGAGGCTTGAATGTTTGGAATTATTGAGCCAGTTGGGGTCCCATCCAGATGTCCTGTGTTTGGACTTTTTACTGGTGTCATGCCCTGCGCACCTCAGCACTGGCCCTTTCATACTCTGTAGCAGAATATTGTGCCCCTGTCTGGTCCAGGTCATCCTACACACACCCCCGTAGACACCCAGCTCAACACAACCACGAGAACCATAACTTGGGACAATCCGCTCATCACCACTCCCCTGGCTCCCTGTACTGTCAAACATAGCCCCCACACACATTCGGCGAGCAGCACTAACTAAAAGGATGCTTCAAAAAGCCAAAGATTCTCCTCACTTACCAATCTATGCAGATATCTACACCCACCCACTGCCTGACTTCCATCCAGACGGCCGATTTGGAAAAAACCCTCCCCCAGCTGACTTCACCATCCAGACAGCTTGGCAAGAGGAATGGGAGACCAAGGAGGGTCCCAAACAAACACCTGGTGACAAACCCCAACCAACAGGTCCCGGGCACCAACCTCCCAGGGAGACAGTGGTCTACACTCAATCGCTTCAGGACTGGACATGGCCCCTGCTTCGCCAGCCTTCACAGATGGGGCAGTAGCCCTAGCCCACTGTACGCATGTGGAGAGGAGCAAACAATGGAACACATCATAGAGGCTTGCCCGCTCCAAAGACTGGAAGAAGGATTACACACCCTCCATACAGCAAACCAGGAGGCAACTGCTTGGCTTGAGGACTTTGCATTCGCTAAATAAATAAACTGTGTCATCCTTCTCTCCTTCCTCTGCTCTCACCTCTCCTGGACCCTCTGCCTGAACACTTTCCTCTCCTTGGCTCCTCTCTTCTGTCTCATCTTGCCCTCTCTAAGCTCTGTCTAATTCAGGTTCTCTCTCTGTCTATGGTTGTTTACAAACAAGTTAGAAAATATCAAGTGCCATGTAAATGAAAGGAGACAACCAAAAATTTCTAGTTAAGGGTACAAAGAGCACCCACTTAAAACTTGAGTAATGACTTCAGTCTTGAAGGTTTGAGGTTTTCTCCAAAATTATAACAATTTTCTTATAGTTTTCTACTTTTCTCAGTAAATCTCTCTAAATTTGAAACCATTTTCCTCAAATTGTAATTTCCCTCTGTAAAGTTGACTTTTCTTGTACATTTGAAACGTCATTATAAATTTGTGGATTATTTTATGGCTTATTTTTGTCTTTTTTAAAATAAAATTACTGTTTTTCTAAATAAATTTGAAACGGACGGTGGTATTTTTTTTTTTTTTACTTTTTCCTTATAACAATTTATATTTTTGACCATAACTTGCAGTCAGAACAGAAGAGTAATTTAACTCTCATTACAAAGAAAAAATATTAATAAAATTGTATTTAATGATTTAAATTAACTTAAATAACCAAGGATGTCGTTATTTCTGTTATAATATTTCTATATATTATAGATTTTTTTTTGAAATCTTCCCACCGCCAAGAAAAACCTCCCTTATTTTGAAATCCAAATGCTGGCCACGTTCAGTTTGTCTGAAGGCTGCCGATGGATTAACGTCATTGAACGTCAATGAATTTCGGTCATCTTAACTTGCCAGGGTACATAAATGGGAACATAACTTAATATTGTAGTGGCTGGTGAAATATATCCTCAGCAATTCATCAGTCCCCCTTGCCTTTCCCTTCATATGAAGCCAGCTGCATTTGAATTCTAACCACATATCTCTTAGCTAAGTGGCTCTTCCGTTATTGCTCCCCGTTTCCAGCGGGTTAAAACCATGATAAATGCTCCAGTGCTTACATACCTCTTATGATTTTTTCCCCACGTTTAAAGTACTTTAATAAACTCATGTTTCTGTCAGACAGTCAAGCCTAATTCATGCTGCAGTTCCCCTCTAGTCCGCCTTGGTCCGTGTACGCTTTGGATGAGCCCGGCACACACACGGCACTGTACATACTCACTTTTTTTCAACTACCCAGGCCCAAGTGGTTGACGCATGCACACAACCATCACTTGTAGTTTCACTTCCGCCCGATAGGTGGCACCAAGGCGCTGACGCGCCAGGATTTTCACCAATGAAGAAACGGTGGACTTCTTCACAAAGTGTCTCTTCAAATAGAATCCATTTCTGCTGTTTGACTTCCCGGTTTTCACTCCTTTCCCACGAAGATGCTGCTGCCACTAGCGAGACACTGCCTGCTCACTGACTGGAAAGCTTGCGTGGGCGGGGCACTTCTAAACTCCTCGCGGATGACAGCCACGCGTGTTTGTTCGTGTGTGTGCGCTTGCGGAAAGTCATTGCTTCATATATTTTTCTTAAATTCATATCTCCTTCTTGGCGTGGCAGTAAATTTTCTGGCAACGTGGGCCACCACCAGAAATGTTACCAGAGGAAACGCTGTGACCTTAAAAAAGGCGGTTCATGCTCAAAAGCCCTCCAATATGGCTGAATTACAACAATTCTGCTAAGATGAGTGGGCCAAAATTCCTCCACAGCGCTGTAAAAGACTCACTGCAGTTATCGCAAATGCTTGATTGCAGTTGTTGCTGCTAAGGGTGGCCCAACCAGTTATTAGGTTTAGGAGGCAATCACTTTTTCACACAGGGCCATGTGGGTTTGGATTTTTTTTTCCCCTTAATAATAACAACCTTCATTTAAAAACTGCATTTTGTGTTTACTTGTGTTATCTTTGTCTAATATTTAAATTTGTTTGATGATCTGAAACATTTAAGTGTGACAAACATACAAAAAAAAATGAGAAATCAGATACGTGGCAAACACTTTTTCACACCACCGTATATAGTTGCTTAGTTATTAACTAGTGATATTTTTTTTTACCAAAATAATTTATTCAAGATCATTTGTAGTTTTACATAACACAAAGTTTTTTGTATCGAGATACTGAATAATTACAGTATATTGAGACAAGAATTTCGAGCCATATCGCCCAGCCCTATACTGCAATAGCCTATATTGAGATTTCCCATCTTTGTCTTGTCCAAACTCCCAGCTAGATCTGAAGAGTCTCTCCTTTGTTGTGCTGACCTAACCAGAACAGTGAGACTTTAGCACCACCTAGTGGACCAAGAAGGGGTTTTTTTTAATCACGCTGGTATCCAAAAAGCTGAGTTTGTATTTTGAACATTTATAAACACTTTTATAAAAGACCATGGGGGTATTTCAGAAAACAGGGTTAACATAGCCTGCAATAAACCCTGAACTCAGGGTTAAGTGAACCTGCCAGAACTTACTCTGAGCTTCTGGTTCCAGAACTCCGGTTATGAATCTGTTTAATCACTCAGAGTTGACTGACCTTGAGACGTGTGCGTTCACAGCAAACCTACTAAGACAGCGTGTGTTGAACACAGAGACCATGAGCAGGAGGAAAAGAGAGGGAATTACAATGGCTATAAAAAGTCTGCACACCACTGTTCAAATTCCAGGCTTTTGTGACGTAAAAAAATGACACCAAGATAAATAATTTCAAAACTTTTCCACTATTAATGTGACCTATAACCTGTACAACCCAATTGAAAAACTGAATTTTTTTAAGGGGAAAAATGAAAAATAAAAAAACTTACAATAACCTGGTTGCATAAACATGCACACCCTTAAACTAATACTTTGTTGCAGCACCTTTGGCTTTTATTACAGCACTCAGTCTTTTTTGGGTAGGAGTCTTATCAGTGTGGCACATCTTGATGTGGAAATATCTGCTAACTCTTCTTTGCAAAAACGCTCCAAATCTGTCAGGTTGTAAGGGCATCTCCTGTGTACAGCCCTCTTCAAATCACCCCACAGATGTTTGAGGTTTGGACTCTGGCTGGGCCATTCCAAAACCTTAATCTTCTTCTGGTGAAGCCATTCTTTTGTTGATTTGGATGTGTGCTTTGAGTCACTGTCATGCTGAAAGATGAAGTTCCTCTTTATCTTCATCTTTCTAGCAGAAGCCTGAAGGTTTTGTGCCAACACTGACTGGTATTTGGAACGGTTTATAATTCCCTCTACCTTGACTAAGGCCCCAGTAACAGCTAAAGAAAAAGAGCCTCAAATCATGATGCTGCCACCACCATGCTTCACTGTAGGTATGGTGTTCTTTTGGCGATGAGCAGTGTTGTGTTTGCCCCAAATATACACTACCGTTCAAAAGTCAGAATCAGAATCAGAATCAGGTTTATTGCCATTGTTCATGTAGTACACAAACTAGGAATTTGTCTCGGTACAATGCTGCAACATTAAACATGATAAGATAAGAGAAATAAACTATACATGTAATAAAGTGTAGGATAAGATTAAGTGATACTGGTCAACAGTTAAAATATATATTAGCCAGCAGCAGATACTGTGGAGAACTATATAGTGCAGTCGGTAATGCAGGAAGAAAACAGTGATGATTGACATGAGTCTGGTTGAGCTGCTGTACATGGTGCACGAGAGTCACTTAGTGTTCAGCAGTCTAATGGCAGAGGGGAAGAAGCTGTTCATGTGACGGGAGGTTTTAGTCTGGATGGACCGAAGTCTTCTACCAGAGGGGAGGGGGGCAAACAGTACGTGACCAGGGTGTGAGGGATCGGCTATGATCCGGCCAGCACGCCTCCGGGTCCTGGAGATGTACAGATCCTGGAGAGATGGGAGCTTGCAGCCGATCACCTTCTCAGCAGTGCGCACGACGCGCTGCAGCCTTAGTCTGTCCCTGGCAGTGGCTCCTGCGTACCACACGGTTATGGAGGTGGTGAGGATGGACTCGATGATGGCTGTGTAGAACTGCACTAACATCTTGGTGGGTAGCTTGAGCTTCCTCAGCTGCCGCAGGAAGAACATCCTCTGCTGGGCTTTTTTGATGAGTGAGCTGATGGTCAGCTCCCATTTGAGGTCCCTGGTGATGGTAGTGCCTAGGAAGCGGAAGGAATCAGCAGTGGTGATGGGAGAGCCTGAGAGGGTGAGGGGGGGCAGAGGAGTAGTGACTTTCCTGAAGTCTACAATCATCTCCACTGTCTTCAGAGCGTTCAGCTGCAGGTTGTTATTGCTGCACCAGGACGCCAGCTGGGCCACCTCTCTCCTGTAGGCGGACTCGTCGCCGTTGGAGATGAGCCCGATGAGGGTGGTGTCGTCCGCAAACTTGATCAACTTGACAGACTGGTGGCTGGAGGTGCAGGAGTTGGTGTAAAGGGAGAAGAGTAGGGGGGAAAGTACACAGCCCTGGGGTGATCCGGTGCTGATGCTAGTATAGTCTGAGACAGTCTTTCCCAGCCGCACATGCTGCCTCCGGTCCGTCAGGAAGTCGATGATCCACCTGCAGAGGGAGTCAGGCACGTTGAGCAGGGACAGCTTGTCCCGGAGCAGAGCGGGGCGGATGGTGTTGAATGCGGAGCTGAAGTCCACAAACAGGATCCTGGCGTAGGTTCCCGGGGAGTCCAGGTGCTGCAGGATGGAGTGGAGGGCCAGGTTGACTGCATCGTCTACAGACCTGTTGGCTCGGTAGGCAAACTGCAGCGGGTCCAGGAGAGGGGTGGTGATGGACTTGAGGTGGGACAGGACCAGGCGCTCAAAGGACTTCATGACTACAGAGGTGAGCGCTACAGGTCTGTAGTCATTAAGTCCAGTGATCCGTGGCTTCTTGGGGACAGGGATGATGGTGGAGGATTTGAGGCAGGATGGCACGTGGCATAACTTAAGGGAGGTGTTAAAAATGTCTGTGAATACAGGAGCCAGCTATTTCGCACAGAGTCTCAGGGTGGAGGGAGACACGCCGTCTGGGCCGGGGGCCTTGCGCGGGTTCAGTCTGGAGAACTGTTTGAGCACATCCTACTCACTGATGATAAGGGGAGGGGGGGAGGAGGGGCGGGGTGCCTTAAATGAAGTAGGGAATGTGGAGGCTGTGGAGCTGGAGGGAGGGGGGGAGTTGGACACAGATGACGAGGTGTCAAAACGGGCATAGTGTTGGGACAGTCTCTGACAAAGGGCTTTGTCATCCTGACCTTTAGGAGCCTTAGGTCGATAGTTGGTGATTTGCCTCAGTCCTCTCAAGACCTCAAAAGTTTGGGGTCACTTAGAAATTTCCTTATTTTTGAAAGAAAAGCACTGTTTTTTTCAATGAAGATAACTTTAAACTAATCAGAAATACACTCTAATATCTAATATACATTGCTAATGTGGTAAATGACTATTCTAGCTGCAAATGTCTGGTTTTTGGTGCAATATCTACATAGGTGTATAGAGGCCCATTTCCAGCAACTATCAATCCAGCGTTTTAATGGTACAATGTGTTTGCTCATTGCGTCAGAAGGCTAATGGATGATTAGAAAACCCTTGTGCAATCATGTTAGCACAGCTGAAAACGGTTTAGCTGGTTAGAGAAGCTATAAAACTGACCTTTCTTTGAGCAGGTTGAGTATCTGGAAAAAATTATTATTTCAAATACAAATCATTATTTCTAACCTTGTCAATGTCTTGACTATATTTTCTATTCATTTTACAACTCATGGTGGTAAATAAGTGTGACTTTGCATGGAAAACACAAAATAATTGTCTGGGTGACCCCAAACTTTTGAACGGTAGTGTACCTTTAGGAATTATAGCCAAAAAGTTAAACCTTGGTTTCACTGGACCATAACACATTTTCCCAAATGTGTTTGGGAGATTTCAAATGTGTTCTTGCAAAATACAGCCGGGCTTGGATGTTTTTCTTCATAAGATAAGGTTTCTGTCTTGCAACCCTAGACGGCAGATTGTTGTCACATACACTAAACAGCCAGTACTTGCCAGAAATTCCTGCAGCTCCTTCAATGTTGCTGTCGGCCTCTTGGCAGCCTCCCTGACCAGTTTTCTTTTCGTCTTTTCATCAGTTTTGGAGGGACATCCAGTTCTTGGTAATGTCACTGTTGTGCCATATTTTCTCCACTTGATGACTGTCTTCACTGTGTTCCATTGTATAGTTAATGCCTTGGAAATTCTTTTGTACCCTTCTCCTGACTGATACCTTTGAACAATGAGATCCTCTGATGCTTTGGAAGCTCTCTGCAGACCATGGCTTGTGCTGTAAGATGTGACGACAAAAATGTCAGGAAAACCATACTAGAACAGCTGAACTTTATTTGGGGTAAATCAGAGGCACTTTAAATGGTGGCAGGTGTGTGCTGACTCCCATTTAACATGAGTTTGAATGTGATTGGTTAATTCTGAACACAGCCACATCCCCAATTATAAGAGGGTGTGCATATTCATGAAACCAGGTTATTGTAAGTTTTTTTTATTTTATTTTTCCCCTTAAAAAAGTAAATAAAAATATAATGTATAAGCATCCTAAAGTGATTAAACAAAAAGTTGGTAAAACTCAAATTAAACATGAAGCCTCTAAATTGAATGATTTGGCCTCTCTTTCTCCTCATAATTTAAAAAATAAATGTGGTTTGTTAAATATTAGGTCTCTAACTCCCAAGTCTCTGCTAGTCCATGATCTGTTAATTGATCATCAGATTTATTTAATATCCCTTACAGAGACTTGGTTAGGGCAAGAGGATTATGTTGGTTTAAATGAATCAACTCCCTCTGGTTATTTAAATTGTCAAAATCCCAGACGTTCTGGTCGTGGAGGAGGAGTAGCAACAATTTACCATTCCAAATTACTAGCTAATGTAAAGCAAAAAACACGTTATCATTCCTTTGAGGGCCTGGTCCTCAGTATTGGGCATTTTAGCAACTTTAGGCCAAACCCAGTTTTATTTGCCATAGTTTATCGTCCTCCATCAACCTACTCAGAGCTTTTATCCAAATTTGCCAAATTCTTAGCTGATTTAGTGCTGAAATCTGATAGAATAATCATAGTAGTGGACTTTAATATACATGTGGATGTAGATAGTGATTGCCTCAATACGGCATTTAATTCAATATTAGACTCGATGGGGTTTTCTCAAAAAGTAGGAAATTCTACCCATTATCTCCACCACACGTTGCACCTTGTTCTGACATATGGCATAGAAATAGAAAATCTGGTAGTGTCTCCTCATAATGCTGTACTGTCAGACCATTGTCTGTTAACCTTTGAGTTTACTATTTCTGACTATTTGGCTCCTAAAGAAAAATATTACTACGGTACATGCCTCTCAGATGATGTTGTAACCAAATTTATGCAGATTGTTAATCATAGATTTCTAACTCCTTGGTTCAACACAGAAACTCGTAGTTTAAAACAGAAGACTTGTCAATTAGAAAGAAAATGACGTGCCACTGATTTAGATGAACTCTATTTAGCTTGGAGAAATCATCTTTTAATTTATAAAAAATCTCTTAGAAAAGCTAGAACGAGTTATTATTCTGCATTAATAGAAGAGAACAAGAATAATCCCAGGTTTCTTTTCAGCACTGTAGCCAGGCTTACAAAGAGTCAGGACTATGTCAATCCTAGCATTCCCTTAGAGCTTACTAGTCAGGACTTCATGAACTTTTTCAATAATAAAATTTCATCTATCAGAAATAAAATCAATCAGATTCTTCCCACCGTTAACTTAAATACAGTAACTACTATAACTCCTTCAACTGATACCTGTTTGGATGAGTTTACTCCAATTGACCTTTTAGAGTTAGACAAAATAATTTCCTCATCCAAGCCTTCAACTTGTCTTTTAGACCCTATTCCTACCGGGTTATTTAAAGAAGTCTTCCCATTTATTGGTAGCTTTATTCTTCAAATAATCAATTCTTCATTAACTTTAGGCCATGTACCGCAGGCTTTTAAAACGGCTGTAATTAAACCCTTACTCAAAAAGCCAATGCAGGATCCAGGAGTTTTAGTCAACTATAGACCAATCTCTAATCTGCCTTTCATTTCAAAAATCTTAAGGAGTTGTTGCTAGAGACTGATAGAGAAATTACTCCTTCTCGGTCTGAACACCGCCACATGTCTCTGGATCCTGGATTTCCTGACTGAGAGAACTCAGTCTGTCCGGGTTGGAAACAACATCTCCAACTCTGTCACGCTGAGCACCGGATCCCCTCAAGGCTGTGTACTCAGTCCACTGTTGTTTACACTTCTAACACATGACTGTGTATCCAGACACGAGGGGAACCAGATTATTAAGTTTGCAGATGACACCACGGTGGTGGGACTTATTCAGAGGGATGAGGAATCAATGTACAGGGAAGAAGTGAGAGACCTGGAGGGCTGGTGCAGGGAGAACAATCTGGTGCTCAACGTGGACAAAACGAAGGAGATGATTATCGACTTCCAGCGGTCACAGCCTGAGCACGTCCCCCTCAGCATCGGCGGCCGTTTAGTGGAGAGAGTGGAGAACATCAAGTTCCTCGGAGTGCAGATCTTGCAGGACCTGACCTGGAGCAACAATTCCTTGGAGATCAGGAAGCGGGCTCAGCAGAGACTGCACTTCTTGAGGAAACTCAAACAGGCCTCTCTCCCCATCTGCATCCTCAGGACCTTCTACAGAGGTGTGGTGGAGAGTGTTCTGACGTACTGCATTGCTACATGGTACTCCAGCTGCAGTATGTCAGACAAAAAAGCCCTGCAGAGGATAGTCAAGGGGGCTGAGAGGGTGATTGGAGTCTCCCTCCCCTCTGTCCAAGAACTTTTTCAGAACCGTTGTAGGAGCAGGGCACTGAACATTGTCAAGGACCGTTCTCACCCTCTGCATAAGCACTTTGAACTTCTTCCATCTGGTAAACGATTCCGGAGCATCAGAGGCAGAACCACCAGACTGATCAACAGCTTCCTTCCACAAGCTGTCAGGATGCTGAACAGTTGACCCGGAATCTCTCATACACACTACTGCACCTACAGACATTTTGTATATTATTTGTATATTATAGTTAGTTTTTTTGTTGTTTTTTTTCCCCCCAAGTATGTCTCAGGGATGTGTGAATGGATGGGGGGTGGGGGTGGGGGGTGAAGCTATGTGGGAGTGTGTCTTAAATCCTGCTGCTTCTATTTATATGGATGCAGAGAGAAACGCAATATCATCTTGCCTGCACTACAGTTGTATGTACAGCAATATGACAATAACGTTTGATTTGATTTGATTTTTTGCTATGCAATTATTTGACCACTTGCAGGGAAATGGTTACTTGAAGAGTTTCAATCTGGGTTTAGACTCCATCATAGTACTGAAACAGCCTTAGTGAAGGTCACTAATGACCTCCTTATCGCATCTGATAATGGACTTGTTTCTGTACTTGTCCTTTTAGACCTTAGTGCAGCTTTTGATACTATCGATCATAATATTCTACTTGATAGATTAGAACACTATGTTGGACTTAATGGAACTTCGTTGCAGTGGTTTAGATCTTATTACCTGCGCCAAGGAGGTTATGTTTTTGCCGGCGTTTGTTTGTTTGTTAGCAACATAACTCAAAACGTTACAGATGGAGTTTGATGAAATTTTCAGGAAAGGTCTATCATGGCACAGGGAACAGATGATTAGATTTTGGTCATGATCTGAGAGTGCACACCTCCACCAAGGGCTTTGTTTGCATTTGTGCAGCAGGATTACACAAAAACTACTGGATGGATTTAGATGAAATTTTCACCAGAGTTGGTTCTTGGGCTAGAGGGGAAGCCATTACATTTTTGGAGATGATCTGAGAATGCATACCTCCACCAAGGCTCTTATATCCTCACAGACTGTTAGCAACAATACTCCAAAACTACTGGATGGAGTTGGATGAAATTTTCACCAGAAGTGGTTCTTGGCCTACACACAAACCCATTACATTTTGGGGGTGATCTGTTAGTGCATACCTCTACCAAGGCCCAATCTTGCAATGTATGGTGGGATGGAGGCGGGGAGATACAAACAGATGGATGGACAAAGGGAGGGAGGGAAGGAAGGAGCCTTGGCGGAGGTATGAACTGTCTGAGTGCTTTTCTAGTTTATCTGATACATTCCAGTTTGTTCATGTCAATAATGAGTTTTCTTTCAACTCAAAGCTCAGTCATGGAGTTCCACAGGGATCTTCCCGCACCTCACTCCCTAAAGCCGGCCGATCGCCGTCTTGTTCCATTACGCACGAAGCACACCGGCCCGTGCGCCCACGATCCATGGCCATTCAACGTGCTGGAACCCGGAGCAGACGCTGTTTTTTTCCACCCCTCCCCCGTCCCCCCCACGGACCGACATGCCCTCCAACAGTTCTACCGGAGCTGAAGCCAAACGACAAGGGGGGGTCACAGCCCTTTCTGGGTGTTCAATGGGGGAGCCTGGTGTGGCGACACTAAACACAGCGGGGAGACATTCCTCTGGGACATTTTTCTGAAGCATTCCTCACACCCAGCAGTCACCCAGCAGGGGCTTGGAGGAAGCAGAGGACAATGGACACACGACCAAAAGAACCACAGGGGACAGTCAGACGGGACTGAATGCATGCGTCTTTGTATCAACCAATGTCATGCTAATCATGTGTATTGACCAATGGTGGTAGATGACAATTGATATGCATATGTGCCATGCATTCTCTCTGTATGTATGACGGTATAAAAGAGCTGGTCTCCCTTATCTCTTGGCTCTCAGCTCTTACACTCTACTCTCATCCCGACTAACCGGGCCCCAGCGGCCATGCTGGGGCCAGCAGGCTGTATTCATGTTAGAGGGTAAATAAAGAATCTGTGCTGACCTACGCTCGTGCCTCGCCTCCACATCCTTTCCTTCGCACCCTCTACATCTACACCCTCATGTGGCCATGACAGACCGTTGTAATTACCGATAGGTCAAAAGTCATTTTTATTACTATTTTCATTGATAAAGAATAATTTAGCTTATAACACTTACCTGTCCACAACAGCAGTGTCGTTGGCGAACATCTGTTCCTCATTGTCAGACGAACATGAAGCTGGTCCGGTTGTTACGGACTCGTGGTTCTGGTCACCCGACCCGGTCAAACCATCTCCACTTCCATGATTGTGGTTTTTGCAAACCATTTTTCAAAACAAATAAGAACAGTAGTAATAAAAAAAGACTGGCTAACGGCTGAGAGTGGCTAACGCTACTGTTACACACAGGTCTCAATGTGTGTCACCCAGCGACTTAGACAAAAAAGATTTTACGCACGGTGACACACGCGTTGCAATCGTCGAACTTCTCTGCTTCAATTGGCTCGTTGTATTCGCGGTTGTTGGTAGGCAGGTCCTTCTTGCTAGGTTTTCAGTCAT
The DNA here is from genome assembly GCA_020510985.1 of Pholidichthys leucotaenia. Lineage (NCBI taxonomy): Eukaryota > Metazoa > Chordata > Actinopteri > Cichliformes > Pholidichthyidae > Pholidichthys > Pholidichthys leucotaenia. The sequence continues at coordinate 24,010,117 of CM035848.1, read as the reverse complement.
TGGTTCTTCAAGGTTTCAGAAACCCAATTCAAGGCTCTTATTAGTCGAATGAGAGATCAATCAAATCTAAACCAATCAAAACACTCCTTTGGCTTTCTGTTCGTGGCTGTGTCTGTACTGGAAGAACGGAAATGCAGCTTTTTTTTTTTCAGTGCGCACTGAGACGCACTATGACGCAGAGACTTGACCGCCCGCGGAATCCCGGAGTTCAAGGGGTTATTAATAGCTCTGTGAGGAACCTTGGGGTTATTTTTGATCAAGATCTGTCTTTCAGTTCTCATATTAAATTCGTTTCTAAGACTGACTTCTATCATTTGTGTCATATTGCCAAGATTAGGAGCATCTTGTCTCAGAGTGATGCTAAGAAACTGATCCATGCTTTTGTTAGCTCTAGATTAGATTATTCTAACTCTTTATTATCAGGTTGTCCTAAAACATCTTTAAAAAGTCTTCACTTGACCCAAAATGCTGCAGCAAGAGTTTTAACAGGTACTAGAAAGAGAGATCATATCTCTCCGGTTCTGGCCTCCCTTCATTGGCTTCCCATAGAGTTTAGAATTAAGTTTAAAATCCTTCTTCTCACTTACAAACCTCTAAACAATCAGGCCCCTTTTTTATTTAAAAGATCTGATACTACCCTATTATCCTTACAGAGCACTACGCTCCCAAAATGCTGGATTACTTGTAATACCTAGAATCTCCAAAAGTACAATGGGAGGCAGCACCTTCAGTTATCAAGCTCCTCTACAGTGGAACCAGCTGCCAATCTGGATTCGGGAGTCTGACTCGATCTCTGTTTTTAAGAATAGGGTTAAAACCTTCCTTTTTGATATAGCCTACAATTAGGTAGGGATCACGTGTCTCTGAACCCTCCCTTAGTTATGCTGCTAATAGGTTTAGACAGTTGGGGGACCTCCAACAATGCACTGGACTTCACTCCTTTCTTCACTCTCAGTGAAATATTTTTTTTTTGCTTGTCATTAACATGCAAAAAAAAAAAAAAAAAAAAAAAAAAAAAAAAAAATTTTTTTTTTTTTTTTTTTTTTTTTGCTTGTCATTAACATCCCCCTCATGGATCGTCACCTTATCGTGGTGGGGGGGTTTGCGTGCCCCAGTGATCCCAGGAGCTATGTTGTCCGGGGCAATTTGCCTCTGATAGGGTCTCCCAAGACAAACTGGTCCTGGGTGAAGGGCCAGACGAAGAACGATCCAACAGACTCTCATGATAAATTGTATATCAAGGATTCAGTGTACCCCGCCCGGTATGGGGTTACCGGGGCCCCACCCTGGAGCCAGGCCTGGGGGAGGGGCTCGAAGGCTAGCGTCTGGTGGCCGGGTTTCCACCCATGGGACCCGGCCGGGCTCAGCCCGAAGGAGTTACATGGGTCCGCCCTCCAGTAGGTTCACCACCTGCAGGAGGGATCATGGAAGTCCGGTGCTATGTGGATTAGGTGGCAGTCAAAGGCGGAGACCTTGGCGGACTGATCCCAAGCTTTCTAAACTGGCTTTTGGTACGTGGAATGTCACCTCTCTGGTGGGGAAGGAGCCTGAGCTGGTGTACGAGATTGAGCGATACCGGCTAGATATAGTCGGCCTCACCTCAACACACAGCTCCGGTTCCGGAACCAGTCTCCTGGAGAGGGGCTGGAGCTTGGCCTTTTCTGGAGTTGCCCCGGGCGAGAGGCGACGAGCAGGGGTAGGTATTCTTGTATCGCCCCACCTTGCTGCCTCTATATTGGAGTTTTCCCCGGTGGACGAAAGGGTTGCTTCCCTGCGCCTTCGGGTTGGGAAACGGGTCCTGACCATCATTTGTGCCTATGCACCAAATGATGTTTCAGAGTACCCACCCTTTTTGGAGTCTGTGACTGGGGTGCTGGAGGGTGCTCCTCCTGGAGACTCCATTGTCCTACTGGGGGACTTCAATGCGCACGTGGGCAACGACAGTGAAACCTGGAGGGGGGTGATTGGGAGGAACGGCCTGCCCGATCTGAACCCGAGTGGTGTTCAGTTATTGGACTTCTGTGCTAACCACAGTCTGTCTATAACGAACACCATGTTCAAGCATAAGGGTGTCCATATGTGCACCTGGCACCAGGACACCCTAGGCCGCAGGTCGATGATCGATTTTGTTATCGTATCATCAGACCTGCGACCGTATGTCTTGGACACCCGAGTAAAGAGAGGTGCAGAGCTGTCAACTGATCACCACCTGGTGGTGAGTTGGATCCGATGGCAGGGGAGGAAGCCATTCAGACCTGGTAGACCCAAACGTATAGTGAGGGTGTGCTGGGAGCGTCTGGCTGAGGCCCCTGTCCGGGAGGTCTTCAACTCCCACCTCCGGAAGAACTTCAACCACATTCCGAGGGAGTCTGGAGACATGGAGTCTGAATGGGCCATGTTCTCCACCTCTGTTGTTGAAGCGGCAGCCCAGAGCTGCGGCCGCAAGGTGGTCGGTGCATCTCGTGGTGGCAACCCCCGAACCAAGTGGTGGACACCAGTGGTGAGGGGGGCCATTAAGCTGAAGAAGGAGTCCTATCAAGCTTGGTTGGCTTGTGGGACTCCCGAAGCAGCTGAGGTGTACCGGCAGGCCAAGCGGAGTGCAGCTCGGGTGGTTGCTGAAGCAAAAACCCGGGTATGGGAGGAGTTCGGTGAGGCCATGGAACAAGACTTTCGGTCGGCTTCAAAGAGATTCTGGCAAACTGTTCGGCGGCTCAGGAGGGGAAAGCAGCTCCCCGTCCACACTGTGTATGGTGCGGATGGGACACTGTTGACTTCAACTGGGGATATCGTCGGGCGGTGGAAGGAATACTTCGAGGATCTCCTCAATCCCACTGATACGCCTTCCACAGAGGAAGCAGGGTTTGGGGACGAGGGGGATGACTCGCCTATCACAGGGGCTGAGGTCGCCAAGGTGGTTAAAAATCTCCTTGGTGGCCGGGCCCCGGGGGTGGACGAGATTCGCCCCGAGTACCTCAAGGCCCTGGATGTTGTTGGGTTGTCATGGTTGACACGCCTCTGCAACATTGCGTGGAGGTCGGGGGCAGTGCCTTTGGCATGGCAAACCGGGGTGGTGGTTCCTCTCTTCAAAAAAGGGGACCGGAGGGTGTGCTCCAACTTTAGAGGGATCACACTCCTCAGCCTCCCTGGGAAGGTCTATGCCAAGGTACTGGAGAGGAGAGTCCGGCCGTTGGTCGAACCTCGGATTCAGGAGGAGCAATGTGGTTTTCGTCCTGGCCGTGGCACATCGGACCAGCTCTTTACCCTCTCGAGAATTCTTGAGGGTTCGTGGGAGTTTGCCCAACCAGTTTACATGTGCTTTGTGGACTTGGAGAAGGCATTTGACCGCGTCCCTCGTGGATTTTTGTGGGGGGTGCTTCGGGAGTATGGGGTATCGGGCTTGTTGTTACGAGCTATTCGGTCTCTGTACGACCGTTGTGAGAGTTTAGTTCGCATTGCCAACACTCGGTCGGAGTCATTCCCAGTGAGAGTTGGACTCCGCCAGGGCTGCCCTTTGTCACCGGTCCTGTTCATAATTTTTATGGACAGGATTTCTAGGAGCAGCCAGGGAATGGAGGGTGTCATGCTTGGTGACCACAGGATCTCATCTCTGTTGTTTGCAGATGATGTTGTCCTGTTGGCTTCATCCAGCAATGACCTACAGCTCTTGCTGGGACGGTTTGCCGCTGAGTGTGAAGCGGCTGGGATGAGAATCAGCACCTCCAAGTCCGAGTCCATGGTCCTCAGCCGGAAAAAGGTGGATTGTCCTCTCCGGGTTGGGGACAGGCTCCTGCCCCAAGTGGAGGAGTTTAAGTATCTTGGGGTCTTGTTCACGAGTGAGGGGAAAATGGAGCGAGAGATCGACAGACGGATTGGAGCAGCATCTGCAGTGATGCGGACGTTGTACCGGTCTGTTGTGGTGAAGAGGGAGCTTAGTTCTAAGGCAAAGCTGTCGATTTACCAGTCAATCTACGTTCCTACTCTCACCTATGGTCACGAGCTTTGGGTAATGACCGAAAGAACGAGATCGCGGATACAAGCGGCTGAAATGAGCTTTCTCCGTAGGATTGCTGGACTCACCCTCAGAGATAGGGTGAGGAGCTCAGTCATCCGGGAGAGGCTCAGAGTAGAACCGCTGCTCCTCCACATTGAAAGGAGTCAGTTGAGGTGGTATGGGCATCTGATTAGGATGCCTCCTGGACGCCTCCCACTTGAGGTGTTTCAGGCACGTCCCACTGGGAGGAGACCCCGGGGCAGACCCAGGACTCGGTGGAGAGACTATGTCTCCCAGCTAGTCTGGGAACGCCTTGGTATCCCCTCTGAAGAGCTGGAGCAGGTGGCTGGGGAGAGGGAAGTCTGGGCTTCTCTGCTTGAACTGCTGCCTCCGCGACCCGGACCTCCGGAAAAGCGGTAGAAGATGGATGGATGGATGGATGTCATTAACATCCGTTTGTTCTCTCCCATAGATTGAGTCCACATCGTGCTGTTTGCTCTCTACATGTCTGTTCTTCTCATCTTCTCTATCCCCTCACCCCCCAGCCAGTCGCAGTAGATGACTGCCCCTCCCTGAGCCTGGTTCTGCTGGAGGTTTCTTCTTCTGTTAAAAGGGAGTTTTTCCTCTCCACCGTCGCCAAGCGTTTGCTCACAGGGGATCGCCTGACTGCTGGGGTCTTTCTACAACTGTGGGGGTTTCCCCTACAGTTGAAAGTGCTATGAGATGACTGTTGTTGTGAAATGGTGCTATATACAGTAAATAAAGTTAAATTGAATTGAATTAAAAGATGTCAGGTTGTTTTTCAATTGGGTTGTTCAGGTTATAGGTCACATTAATGGTAGAAAAAGTTTTGAAAAGTTTTATCTTGGTCTCATTTTTTACATCACAAAAATATGGCATTTGAACAGGGGTGTGTAGACTTTTTATATCTACTGCATTTCTCTGAGGAATAGTTACAAGGTCTCTTGGAGGGGTATAAGGAGTGAAAAAAAAAATCACAATCAAGAAGAAAAAACACTGACATCAGCTAAAGACACAGGACAGCTGACCTGCAAAGAACTGCCAGCTGCATTTTTTGGATTCTTCACAAGTGGACAATCTATATAAGTTTGGTTATGACCCACTTTGTGGGCCAAGGCCAGAACTGCCCATTTAGCCTGGGATCCCCAAGTCCATTTCAACCCTTATATCAAGGTGGACTCACCTAGTCACTTTTGCCCTCTGGCAAGGTAGACATACACCTATATCCCAGGCTGGGATTTGAACCCATGACACTGCGATCTAAATCCTCCCGCTCTTACCACTGAGCCAAAGAGGAACCCCCTCTGCTAGCACTTGGCTAGTAGCGGAGGTGTACCCGAAGGTGTCAGGGATGGCACCACTGACTAATTCCCCATGGAGGGGTGTCTAACAGTTTATATAAATATTTCTATTTGATTTGCAAAGTGCTCAAGCCTCTTAAATGACACAAGTAGAGTGTCGTCTGGTGTGAGAGGTTGTGAGTTTGAGCCACTGCTTGGATGTCCTTTGGGTCAAATTTATTTTCCATTAAAAAAAATACTAAGTATTTAGAAAAATGTGATAAATCAAGTGCATTGCAAGGCAGTAGGCTATTTTACAACCTTTATCATGACATTCAGACATAATTGCTTTTGTTATCAAGATTTTTTTCATGTAACTTTGTACCTTTTTCATAAATTTGCAGCTTTTCATGTAAATTTGAGAGCCTTTTTTTCTTCTAATTTTGCAATTTTTATAGTAAATATGCAATTTTTCCATATAATTTGAAATAATTTTTCCAAAGTAAGAGAGAAGAAGTTGAAATAAAACAGTAACAGAACACATGATTAACCATACGACTGCAAGTCAAGGTAAAAGTAAAAATAACAAATAGCCCATAGGTATATACACAGGTAAGGCAGTGACTTTGCGGGTGGAACTATGTACATAAGAGTGCAGAGTGCAGAACACATAAGAGTAAAATGGCCCAAGGTTATGGAAAATATGTACAGTAGTGATTTCACAGATGGGTCAATTTACATGAACATGAGGAATGCAAAGACGGGTGAGTGACTGTAATGATAAAAAAGGTCCTCAGTACTGTGCATGTGAGCGTTGGGAGGCAGGGGGGTGGGGCCTCTGACTGTTTGCAGTTTGGATGGCCCAGGGGAAGAAACTGTCAGTCTGGAAGTGCGAGACCTGATCGATCTGAACAGTTGTCCAGAAGGATGCTGGTCAAACAGGTGGCGGGTGGGATGTGAGGGTCTCCTGTGACGGCCTTGAACCTTCTGAGACAGGAGGATCTGGAGACGTCTTCCAGGGAGGGCAGAGCGCCGCCGATAATTTTGGGGCGGTGTTGATGACCCTCTGCATAGCCTTCCTGTTCTCAGCTGTGGAGCTGGCGTACCACACACCTAGACAGTAGGTAAGCACGCTCTCCACTGAGCAGTGGTACAAGGCCAGCAGCAGCAGCTTCTAGTCCAGGTTGTTCTTCCTCAGGACACGGAGGAAATGCAACCACTGCTGGGCTTTCTTCACCAGGGCCTTGGTGTTGACAGTCCAGGAAAACTCAAAGGAGATGTGGGTGCCCAGGAACCTAAAGGTGGGGACGGATTCCACGTGGTTGCCATTTATGAGGGATGGGGGGGGGGGGGGGGGGGTTCTGTCTGTTGTTTCTTAAGTCCAGAATGAGTTCTTTGGTTTTTCGGACATTCGGTTTCAGGTTGTTTGCTTGGCACCACAGCAGCAAGATTCTCTACCTCTGTCCTGTATTCTTTCTCATCATCATCTATGATGAGCCCAACCAAGGTGGTGTCATCCACGTATTTCACGATGATGGTGGTTGGGTGGGTTGGAATACAGTCAAAGCTGTTCAGGGAGTACAGTAGAGGGCTTAGCATGCAGCCTTTGGGGGAGCCAGTGCTGAGGGACAGTGTGGAGGAGTGGTGGGGGCCAAGTCTGACTGTTTGTGGGTGGTTGGTGAGAAAGTTTTTTATCCAGGAGCAGGTGGGGGGGGGGGGGGTCTGGAGGAGGTGCAGTTTGTTGATCAGGATGTCTGGGATGATGGTGTTGAAAGCTGAGCTGTAGTCCACGAAGAGCATCCTCACGTAGCTCCTTGGGTTCTCCAGGTGACTCAGCACTCTGTGGAGAGTGGTGGCGATGGCGTCTTCCACAGACCAGATCTCCCTGTAGGCGAACTGATGGGGGTCGAAGGAGGGGGGAAGACAGTCCCTGATGTGCTGGGACACCAGTCACTCAAAACATTTCATGACTACAGATGTGAGTGCTATGGGTCTGTAGTCGTTTAAGCTGTCAACTGCAGACTTTTTGGGGATGCGGACGATGGTGGAGGCTTTGAGGCAGGAGGGGACGGTGGCATGTGTCAGGGAGAGGTTGAACAGCTTGGTGAGGATCCCTGCCAGCTGGTCTGCACATGCTTTGACCGCTCCTGGGATGCCATCTGGACCAGCAGCTCTGCGGGGGTTCACTGCTCTCAGTTGCCTCCTCACCACGTGCACCTGTAGAGTGAGGGGGGAGGGTGCTGAAACGGGGTAAAGAAGCTGTTTAGCTTCTCTGCCAGAGTGAAGCTGCTGTCTGATGTTGGAGGGCCCTGGCCCCTGTAGTTGGTGAGGGCCTGGATGCCTCTCCACATCTGTCAGGGGGCTGTTGTCTGTGAGGGAGCCCTCCACCTTCCTCCTGTAGGCGTTCTTAGTGAGTTTTATGCCTCTCCTCAGGTTAGCTTTAGCAGTGCTGTACAGAGAGCTGTCCCTCTGTCTCAAGGCTGAGTTGTGGGCTCTGATCAGAGCCTGGACTTCACTGGTCATCCAGGGTTTGCGGTTTGGAAATACCCAGATGTGTTTGGTGACTGTCACATTTTCTACACAGCATTTAATGTAAAAAAGGACAGATTCGGCGTAGGAGTTCAGGTCCTGCTGTTCAAAGATGCTCCAATCAGTGCAGGCAAAGCAGTCTTGTAGCTGGAGGAGAGCATTTTCAGGCCAGGATTTTATTGTTTGGTTGGTAGGGGAAACTCTATACTGCTTTTCTCTGCTGTTTATACCCCTGTTCAGTCAAAATGAAGTGTGCTGGACTTTGACTCATCACTACAGGAAGGAAGTCCAGGAAGACAACCGTAGTTCCACCTCCTTACCATTCCGGTGTCCCGCCCGTGAGACGTTTTACACTGGTTCGACAGGTTTTGTATTTTTTTTTAAACACTGGCTGGAATGGTAAAGGACACGTAGGACTCTAGCAATGATGACATACACGGATGTGCGTCCTGGAACCACCCTGGCAGAGACAAATGCGTATTTACACACTAACAGGTGTGGTCAAACAGATCCGGGAAAGATGAAAGTTTAACTCTAACAGTGCTCACGAACAGTCCACCGGCAGCTGGCTTTGCCCAGTAACCACAACCCAATCTTAGGTGCTGTCATCTGTGAAGAGCCGCCACGCTGCCGCTCTGGCACAGGTGCAGCTCAGTGTCAACTCTGACAGGTGTGCAGCCGCTGAAATCGCAACTAGGTAAATAAAACTGAGGCGATGGAGCTGAGCTAGCAATGCTACTACCGTGGTTTACCGGTTGTGCTGTCCACTTACCTTTTTCCTGAAGGGGCTGTCATCGTGGGGTTTGGGAGACAGTGTGGACCACAGCACCAACAGACCCAGAAACGTCCCGATGACAAGCAGACTCCTCAGGATAAATCCCACTTTGACCCTCATGTTGGCGGAAGTCCCGGACAGCCACGCTGCTAACGGCTAGGCTAGTTTAGCTGCTAGAGCTAGGCAGCTAACGGCTGATTTGCCCCAACGATCAAAGACGGAATCAGAGTAGAGACCTCGGCCTTCCGCTAAAATGAGGAGTCCAGTGCTGTCCCGCGGCTTTGACGGATGTCCCGTCTTCCTCCTGTCGTCACCGCCGACCTGCCTGCAGCGGTCAGCCCTCGGCACCGGCGACCTCCTCCTCCTCCCGCGGGAGCAGCTCTCCTCAGTCCAGCCACACCGCAGCTGCCTCCTGTCACAACACGCGCACACGCACACACCGGTAAGATCCGTCTTCAGACTGCAGTCCAGACTGGCACCACTGGTTTGTCTGCGTGTCGTGAGGACATGAGTCACATCAGCGATCATTCGTGGGAGTGGACAGGACTGGATGGGTTCTCACCGTTAGAATACAGGTGCATCTCAGCAAGTTAGAACATCATTGAAAAGTTTATTTATTTCAGAAATTCGGTTCAAAAAGTGAAGCTCATTATATAGCTTCATTACACACAGAGTGATAGATTTCAAGTGTTTATTTCTTTTATTTTTTTATGATTATGGCTTACAGCTCACAAAAACCCAAAATTCAGTTTCTCAAAAATTAGAATATTATTACATGTGTTGTGGAGATGTGTTGAAGGACGAGACTGAGTTTATTCCTCAGGTTCAGCTTTATTCACAATCACATACTCCAACATTCCAAAGCAGAAAAAGAGGATGAATCTTCTCACATCTGTCCTTTTATACCCAGGACATCAAACCTACAGTCACATGGTGTTTAATCAAACATACAGTCACATGGTACTTAATCCCAGTCACAATGTAACTTCCCCCGATCTTAACACCATCCACCCCCTAGTCTCCTGTGGTCAGGAAATCTCTCAAGGCCATCTCCTTGAAACAAAAGGCCAAATCTCACACCCTCCTGTTACCTCTAGGAGGCTCAGTCCCTTTGTTCCCCTGAGACATGAAGCACACAATAAACATACAGTAATATATCTGTGGAGCATATGAAACCAACATATGTGCCCCACAGTGTTATGAATGAATGAATGAATCTTTATTTATTTCGGATAGATTAAAAGTACAGATTAAAAGAAACAGAATAATATAACAAAGGGGGAAAGAAAATCCAACAAGGTCAAATTAGACAATAACTCCTCTGATTATACAGTTCAACATAAGTTATCCGAAATGGGTGATGGCTGAAGCCGCAGCTTATATTGCCCACCCATATTCCATCCAAGAATTCAAAAGAAAAACAAAACAGGAGTGATTACAATTCAGAACAAAGCTAAGACAAAATGTGACAAAAAACTAAGCAACAACACAGACTGGATATGACAATCCTTATGTGATTTTACATGTCATCTTGTATATATGTTTGGAGTATTTCTTCCTTTAGTTTTTGTTTAAATTGTCCAAGTGTTGTACATGATTTTAATTCAGGTCCAAAATCGTTCCATAATCTGACTCCTTGCACTGAAACACAGTGTTGCTTGGTGGTAGTTCTCACTGAAGGTTTTTGAAATATACATGTTCCTCTGAAATGATATTGTTTCTCCCTTATTTGGAACAACTTTTGGATATTTGCGGGCAGTGATAGATTCTTCACTTTAAACATTATTACTGCAGTTTTAAAGTCAACCAGATCTTTCAACTTGAGAGCTTTTAATTTAAGAAAAAGTGGGTTTGTTGGTTCCCTGTAAGCAGCTTTGTTTATTATTCTAATAGCTCTCTTCTGAAGCATAAAGACTGGATATATGTTTGTTTTATATGTGTTTCCCCATACTTCAGTACAATATGTCATGTATGGGAGTATTAATGAATGATACAAGGTATATAGTGTGGGTTGATTCAGCAATTTCACTCTGTGTAGTATTGCAATTGATTTGGATATTTTACCTTTAATATAATTAATATGTGACTTCCAACACAGTGTATTATCAATTATTACTCCAAGAAATTTAGTTTCGGATACCATTTCAATCTCTACACCATTTACACTGAGTTTAGATACTAAGTTGTTGTGATGGTTGTTAAAAACTATAAATTTTGTCTTACTTAAATTGAGCGTTAATTTGTTTGAATCAAACCACAGTTTGAGCTTTTCTAATTCCTTTCCGAGTGTATCCAAAAGTTGTTCCAAATTGCTTCCACTGCATAATAAATTAGTGTCATCGGCAAACAATATTAAATCCATTTTTTCTGAAACTTTACATATATCATTTATATACATGTTGAATAACAATGGCCCCAAAACTGAACCCTGTGGGACTCCACAAGTAACCTTCAGTAACTGTGAGTTTTTGTTACCAACACATACATACTGATATCTATTCTTTAAGTAACTACATAACCAGGACAGTGCTACCCCTCTAATACCACAATTTTGTAGTTTCTTTAATAATAAATTATGATCCACTGTATCAAATGCTTTTTTAAGATCCAGGAATACCCCAACTGAATACTCTTTATTTTCAACGGCAGTTGATATTTTTTCTATAAATTCCATTAGAGCAAATGCAGTTGTCCTCTTGTGTCTGAACCCATATTGCTGCTCACACAATAAATTATTCTTCAGTATGAAGTTGTCAATTCTCTCATAGAATATTTTTTCAAGTATCTTGGAAAATTGCAGCAATAGTGAAATTGGTCTATAGTTTGAGAATTCTCCTCTGTCACCCGTCTTGTATATCGGAATTACTTTAGCTATTTTCATTGCATTGGGAAATATACCTGTTTGGAGAGACAGGTTACAGATATACGTCAGTGGTTTCACTAAGCATTCAATAATAGTTTTGACTAAGAGCCTGTCAATACCATCACAGTCCGCAGATGTTTTACTTTTAAACGATTTAACAATTTCAATGACCTCTCTCTCGTCTGTGTTCTTTATGAAAATGGAGTCTTTTATAGCAGTGTTTTTGCTTATTGTATCACCTGTGGGTGCCGTAATGGGTATTTCTCGAGCCAAATAAGGACCAATGTTAACAAAAAAGTTATTAAATTCATCTGCAGGTGAAGCTCCACTCACACTCTGAGCCGTTTTATTATTTTTTGAAAAATCGGTTGGGTAGCTTGTATTTCTGTTTTTATTTCCAAGAATATTAAGTATTGTCCATGTATTTTTAATATTGTCTCTGTTTTTCTCCAGTTCTTTACTGTAATAGTCTCTTTTACTACATCTTATGATATATGTTAACTTATTTTTGTATGTTTTATACCGCTGCTCTGCTTCTTTTGTCCTTTTCTTTAGGAAAGCTTTACATAATAAATTTTTCTTTTTACATGCCTTTTTTAATCCTTTGGTTAACCATGGCTTATCGGCAAATTTATGTTTAAGCTTTTTCTTTACTAATGGACAATTTTTTTCATAAAGAGTGGTTACAATGTTTATAAATGTGTCATAGGCTTCATTTACATCTGATACATAGACTTCTGTCCAGTCTTGCTTCAGCAAGTCTTCTTTAAAAGAACTGATTGCATTTTGTGATTTGTATCTGAACGATTTTAAAAAAAATTTCTGTATTGGCCCCCGTGTGGCCATGGATAAGCGCAAATAAGTGCAGTGTTATGGCGGCATTTAATGTGAAGTGCGTTGTCATGATGCTGACTTCCTGTTGCATCATCACACCGCACTATATAAGGAGGCAGTCGCCATAGGCACTTCCTCTTGTGCCGGATGACTCCGCTGGGTGCATACCATATACTGTGTGTTCTACATTTAATAAAGCAGAGTTCAATGCTACATCTCTGTCGGCCTCGTTCATCACCAGGTTTGTGGACACAACATTTGGCGACTGTGGATTAACGTATGGAGGTGTGCATTACACCACTCCGTCCCTTCCTTGAGCTCCCGGGCGAACCACTGGTGCCATGACTACGTTGGTTCGAGGCTTTCCAAACTTACATCACGGCGCTGGGTATCAAAGGCCAACGAGTCCTACAGACGCTCGGTGCATTGGACTCATTCAAGGATGTCGTGGAGCTGCTAGCTAACCATTTCACCACCCCAGACAGCATGACTATTTGGAGAATTCGCTTTTGCCAGAGATGCCGACATGTCAGTGAGCCTATCCACCAGGATGTCACTGATTTGAGGCAGCTAGCTAGCAAGTGTCGTTTTGGGCAGCTTGAAGACAAGATGGTACGTGACCAAGTGGCCAAGCACATGTGCAGCACTGGACTGCGAGCTAAGATATTAATGGCGCCTAATCACTTGACGCTAGCTAGGGCTGTTGAGCTAGCTCTCCAATTGGAGGCCGCAGACAAGCTAGCTTTGAAGCTAAACTGGTGCCAATCAGAGAAGCCGTCAGAGCCGCCCGCCTCAGCTAATGTCGTGGACCATAATAGCAAGGATAGCTTGGATGAAGATTGTTTGGAAACTAATGCTGCCAGCCGAAGGTCTGCCCCAGGGAAGTCCCGTTGCAGGGGTTGTGGGTCTGCGACGCACCGCCATAAAGCGAGAGAGTGCCTGGGTAGAGGGAAACAATGCAGTAGATCTGGATGCTTGAATCACTATGCCAGGGTGTGCCGCTTATCTGATCCGGAGAGCCCACAGAAGAAATCACCCCGCCCGCCCCCGATAACCATCCACTCGGTGAGTCCCAATACCAACGGGTATACGTATTGTGCAGTGGAGTTAGATGGCATGGAGTGCTACTGCTACTCGACACGGCGGCGGTGCGGTCGATGCTGAATTGGGCCACGGTGAAAAAGTTTTTCCCCCGCCACAGGATTAGAAGTAACCCAGCACCATTGTACAGTATGCTATGGTGGTAGCAGGCTATGCACTTTTGGGACTGTGGAGTTGATTGTTCGTTACAAGTCCGAAATGATGATTGATGTCACATTCCAAGTGGCGGCGTGCAGTGATAACATCATGGGGTGTGACCTATTCTATGGACTGGGTTTCGCCATCAAAGACCATGCTGGAAACGAATGGTCTGGTTGTGGCCGCTGGTGCTCGTGGGCTCCGGTGGTCAAAGAGGATGTGGTGTGGGATGAGGAACTAATGGACACCCTCACTTTCGAGCCTGACCAGCCTCGCTCAGTTTCGGTGCGGGAAAGTCGCAGTGCGTGCGCTCGGAAAGAAGTAGTTGGGGGGACCAAGCGTGACGGCAGGGCACCCATGCTGATGAGCCACACTATGCTAGCCCCAGATACCTCCAACACTCGGCCGCAGTTGAGTGTGGGGTCTACAGCTACGACGGTGACCACTGCAACACTCTTAGAAGAGGGCAGGGCACGACCGATGAGCATGGAGTTACCGCATGCTCAGCAGCAGCACATCAGGCCAAGTAAGGTCCCACTTCGGGTTCGGGGTGATGAACGACCACAGCAAAGATGGGCCAGATGACAGCCAGCAAAACATCAAGCACGCCTGCAGATAGTGGTGAAGTTGGGAGCGGCATGCTTCCGGTTGTCTGATGGCTCGATGAGACACGCCAACCAGCTGCGGCGTGTTCAGGAGGATGCTCCAGGTGGCAGGGCGTGATGGGAGTCGGTGAAGGTGGTTTGGGATCCGGGCTCCAACGTCCAGAAGATCAGCCTTTGTTCCGGGGGCCTGTTGCCTCCAGGGGTGTCCCTGCTGTAGGGCTGCCCCCCCAACCCCAAGCCGGTTCCACCTTTCCCACCCAAGTGACTGTGCTGTGACAGCTTTTATGTTTATAGTTCCATTTATTGTTTTGTGTGTTTAGTTTAGGAGCACGGCGATTTTTAGTTGAAATTAAAGGACTTTTAGTTAATACCAGTGGCAAAATAACCCACTGTGCTGTGCGGGCCGTATGGTAGTCCACCCACTGGTCCAATTTTAGGTTGGTTTTGTGCGAATGTGTTAGGCCTTAGACTATTTTAGTTTATGTTAATTAGAGTGTGATTGGGGTTCTAAATTAAGGTGGGTTCGATTTGTGTTGAGTGTTTTTGGACCTTGTTGGGGGGGGGGGGGGGGTTATGGCAGCATTTAATGTGAAGTGTGGTGTGATGACGCCGACTTCCTGTTGTGTCATCACACCGCCCTATATAATGGAGCAGTCGCCATAGGCACTTCCTCTTGTGCTGGATGACTCCGCGGGGTGCATGCCGTGTACTGTGTGTTCTACATTTAATAAAGCAGTGTTCAGCACTACATCTCTGTCGGCCTCGTTCATCACCAGGTTTGTGGACATAATGAGATCAATTTTAAAAAAAGATTTTTAATAGAATGTTGGTGGCTGAAAAGTATGTCCATGAACACACTCAACACGTGGTCGGGGCTCCTTTTGCATGAATTACTGCATCAGTGGGCATGGCATGGAGGTGATCAGCCTGTGGTACTGCTGATGGGTTGTGGGGGCCCAGGCTGTTTTGATAGCATTGTTGGGTCTGGTGTCTGTCATCTTCCTCTTGACAGCACCCCATCGATTGTGGTTTTGGTTCACTGTGTTTTATCAAGTCCAAAGTCAGTGCATCCATCTACTGGGAAATTTTAGAGCACTTCATGCTTCCCTCTGCTGACAAGATAACACCTCAGCAGTACCACAGGCTGATCACCTCCATGCCACGCTGCATTGATGCAGTAATTCATGCAAAAGGAGCCCCAACCAAGTACTGAGTGGTACATGGACATACGTTTCAGTCGGCCAACGTTTCTATTAAAAATCCTTTTTTTTTCCTTATTGAGATTATATAATATTCTAATTTTAATATTCTAACGGGTTTTCATTAGCTGTAAGCCATAATCATCAAAATTAAAAGCAATAAACTAGAAGAAATAAATACATCACTCTGTGTGTAATGAACCTATATATGAATTTCACTTTTTGAATTGAATTTCTGAAATAAATTAACTTTTCAATGATACTCTCATTTATTGAGATGGACCTGTCAGGCCTGTTTGGCTTCTGTTGGTTATATAAGGGCTGGTATTCAAATACACACACATACGTAAATACAGATTATTAAAAATGAATCTCTTTCCAGAAGGACATGGATGTAGAAATAAAATGAAAAGGCTGCAGTGCTACAGGCATAAAAAAAAAATCAACGTGTTGGAAATGATAAATGACTAAGGCTGAGAGTCCATGAGTCAGTGAGTCTGGGTTGGGTCACAGGTGTGGTGTGTTCAGGTAACGTTAGAAGCTCTCAGACACAATAGAAACAGTAGCAGGGCTGGACTAGGGAGGCCATTCCATTCACATGAAACGACGCTGGCCACATCAGCACTACACATAGCCTTAAGGCGTCACTGTACAAGCCTTGCTGTCATGTTAATTCAGACAAACCTCTTTAAGGGTTTTTCTATTCAACCAATTTCCCTCACAAGCCTCTTTTTCATTGAATGAATGTGGGCTTTTATTTGAAATTTATCATTTTATCACCATCACAGTCCAACATGGTGTCCTAGTCTTGTTATCTATAGTTTTTCCCTTTTTGACAAATTATCCTCCATTAGGCCAAAGGCCATGAGACTGTTCATGCAATTAAAAGGCTGAAGAGGAGACGGCATCAGCTGTGACAGAAGTGGACATGGAGGCTCCAGAGGGTCCACGAAGCTATCTGGACAATAGATGCCGAGCATCAATATGTGACTGTGGTGTCTGAAGACAGAGGATCTGCAGCAGAACTTATTTCTGTTCCATCAGAGACTGAACAGGTCAGTGGAGTGGATCCTCCTCCAACATCTGGGCAGCAGTCTGACAATGGAAGAAACTAGTTTTATTGATCTTCATGGGAGACAAATTACTGCTAAACACAAATTAACATTTTACCTTTAAGATCACTAAATGTAAGAATTTCACTGCAGTTACCAGCAAAGGATCTGGACTAAATCTATCTCAATAGAAAAAAAATCAGAAACTGGATTTGGAGATGAAACATCTGCAGGTGAAGATGGAGGAGAAACGATGTTTGTTCAGGAAAATAAAGAAGGAACATTGAAAACTAATTAGTGATGATGTGTTTTATTAAAGGTTCTCTGATTCTCTGCCATCACACTTCTGTTTGTGGAGATGGTTCCTCTGAAGTTTAAATATTCTAAATGTCCCCCAACAGAACCGCAACAGAACCGAGTTAGGAGCAGCTGATGTTCACAGCCTTTGTTACCATGGTTGAATGAATGAATGAATCTTTATTTCGGATAGATTAAAGTAGAGATTAAAAAAGAAACAATACTATAACAAAGGGGGAAAGAAAATCCAACAAGGTCAAATTAGACAATAACTCCTCTGATTATACAGTTCAACATAAGTTATCCGAAATGGGTGATGGCTGAAGCCGCAGCTTATATTGCCCACCCATATTCCATCCAAGAATTCAAAAGAAAAACAAAACAAGAGCGATTACAATTCAGAACAAAGCTAAGACAAAATGTGACAAAAAACTAAGCAACAACACAACACAGACTGGATATGACAATCCTTATGTGATTTTACATGTCATCTTGTATATATGTTTGGAGTATTTCTTCCTTTAGTTTTTGTTTAAATTGTCCAAGCGTTGTACATGATTTTAATTCAGGTCCAAAATCGTTCCATAATCTGACTCCTTGCACTGAAACACAGTGTTGCTTGGTGGTAGTTCTCACTGAAGGTTTTTGAAATATACATGTTCCTCTGAAATGATATTGTTTCTCCCTTATTTGGAACAACTTTGGATATTTGCAGGCAGTGATAGATTCTTCACTTTAAACATTATTACTGCAGTTTTAAAGTCAACCAGATCTTTCAATTTGAGAGCTTTTAATTTAAGAAAAAGTGGGTTTGTTGGTTCCCTGTAAGCAGCTTTGTTTATTATTCTAATAGCTCTCTTCTGAAGCATAAAGACTGGATATATGTTTGTTTTATATGTATTTCCCCATACTTCGGTACAATATGTCATGTATGGGAGTATTAATGAATGATACAAGGCATATAGTGTGGGATGATTCAGCAAATATTTCACTCTGTGTAGTATTGCAATTGATTTGGATATTTTACCTTTAATATAATTAATATGTGACTTCCAACACAGTTTATTATCAATTATTACTCCAAGAAATTTAGTTTCGAATACCATTTCAATCTCTACACCATTTACACTGAGTTAGATACTAAGTTGTTGTGATGGTTGTTAAAAACTATAAATTTTGTCTTACTTAAATTGAGCGTTAATTTGTTTGAATCAAACCACAGTTTAAGCTTTCCTAATTCCTTTCCGAGTGTATCCAAAAGTTGTTCCAAATTGCTTCCACTGCATAATAAATTAGTGTCATTGGCAAACAATATTAAATCCATTTTTTCCGAAACTTTACATATATCATTTATATACATGTTGAATAACAACGGCCCCAAAACTGAACCCTGTGGGACTCCATAAGTAACCTTCAGTAACTGTGAGTTTTTGTTACCAACACATACATACTGATATCTATTCTTTAAGTAACTACATAACCAGGACAGTGCTACCCCCTAATACCACAATTTTGTAGTTTCTTTAATAATAAATTATGATCCACTGTATCAAATGCTTTTTTAAGATCCTGGGATACCCCAACTGAATACTCTTTATTTTCAACGGCAGATAATATTTTTTCTATAAATTCCATTAGAGCAAATGCAGTTGTCCTCTTGTGTCTGAACCCATATTGCTGCTCACTCAATAAATTATTCTTCAGTATGAAGTTGTCAATTCTCTCATAGAATATTTTTTCAAGTATCTTGGAAAACTGCAGCCATAGTGAAATTGGTTTATAGTTTGAGAATTCCCCTCTGTCACGTGTCTTGTATATTGGAATTACTTTAGCTATTTTCATTGCATTGGGAACTAGAAAAGCACTCGGAGAGCGCAGACCTCCGCCAAGCGCCACAGTTCCCCCCCATACAGTGTTTGTGTGTACGTTTTCAGATTCCTTGACCATGAAAACATATGACTAGCAATTGGATTGACAATGATAGGATTAGTGGTTCAGTAGTAAAAGCATTGCCTCCTTGGCGGAGGTAATAAACTGAAGTGTTGGTGTTGTGTCCATCTCCTCCATCTCCAAACTCCCAGGCTGCGGGCGTTGCAATTGAATGAATGAATGAATGAATCTTTATTTCGAATAGATTAAGAGTACAGGTTAAAATAAAGTTAATAATATAACAAAGGGGGGAAGAAAATCCAACAAGGTCAAATTAGACAAGAACTCCTCTGATTATACAGTTCAACATAAGTTATCCGAAATGTGTGATGGCTGAAGCCGCAGCTTATATTGCCCACCCATGTTCCATCCAAGAATTCAAAAGAAAAAACAAAAGAAATCATGGCACAACCGCGTACAACCCACAGGCCAATGGGTTATGCGAGCGTTTTCATAGATCACTGAAAGCAGCACTGAGGGCTTCACTGACGGATGCAAATTAGGTAGACAGGTTGGCGTGGGTTTTATTGGGGTTGCGCTCCGCGGCAAAAGAGGATTTGGAATCTTCCCCGGCAGAGAGCTTCTTTTTGCGCAGGCACTATGGCTGCCCGTGGAATTTCTGCCAAATAATCCGGCGGCGGACAGCTGCCCGTCTCAGCTTTTGCAGCATAGCGCAAACACAGGCACGCTGCCGGGCCCTGCCCAGCACTTTTTTTCCGCGTGCTTTTGTGCCTAAAACTTTGAAGAAGGCGGAGTTTGTGTTCGTCAGACATGACGAGCAGCGCCCTCTATTGCACCTGCACACATGTTGAAAATGGCCGTATCTCACAATGTTAAAGAATCCTTTAAAAAATTCCTGTATCCAGACGGTGATCCGGATCATCCCCAATAGTTGGAGAGCCAGGTGGATTTTATTCACACTATTGAGTACGAAAGGTTTGAGTGTGTAATTCTGTTGTAAATCGCCTATCAATGAAAGAATGGGACGTCTTAAGTTGCACAATCCTGGGGTTTGGTCCCTGAGGGTCTCAAAAGGGGACCCAAAAATCCATTTAAACAAACTTTCGAGTACAACAACCGTTTCAAGCCTGTTTCATTTAGATCACCCTTCACATTAAACTGATGCAACTTAAGACATGAAAATGTCTGGGGTTACTAATTAAGACACCTACTAATTAACGACCAATTAACGATTTATCTAAACTTTCAAGTACAACAAAAATTCTTTTTGCAAATGATAATTTA
The DNA here is from genome assembly GCA_020510985.1 of Pholidichthys leucotaenia. Classification (NCBI taxonomy): domain Eukaryota; kingdom Metazoa; phylum Chordata; class Actinopteri; order Cichliformes; family Pholidichthyidae; genus Pholidichthys; species Pholidichthys leucotaenia. Next base: position 23,990,258 of record CM035848.1, on the reverse strand, counting down.
CTAATCCTAGACACCATATCCACAACTTAAGACGCAATTTTTCCTGGGGTTTGTAGATAAGACGGAGGTGTTTTGACCCCAAGGGATACGAAGACCCTCAAAACTGAACTTATTCAAAAGAGGGAGTACAACAATTTTGATTGATGCGATGGATAAAACATTATTTCAAATGAACAAAAATGCAATTTAAGACATGACAATGTCTGGGGTTACTAATTAAGACACTCGCTAATTAACGACTAATTAACAATTTATTTAAACTTTCAAGTACAACAAAAATTCTTTTTGCAAAAGATAACTCAGTAACCCTAGATACCATATCCACAACTTAAGACGCAATTTTTCCTGGGATCTGTAGATAAGATGGGGGTCTTTGGACCCTGAGGGATATGAAGACCCTTATACAAAAGAGGGAGTACAACAATTTTGATTGATGCTATGGATAAAACATTATTTCAAATGAACAAAAATACAATTTAAGACACCAAAATATCTGGGGTTATTAATTTAGACAACTACTAATTAACGACTAATGATCGATTTATTTAAACTTTCATGTAACACAAAAATTCTTTTTTCAAAATATAATGCGGCATGGAATGTACATTGTGATGTATGACACAGTTTATTGTTTGAAAGTGGTTATTTGGCAAGCAAATGTCTTATTGTTTCATAGCGACCAAATCGGAATCCTAGGTCAAGTCACTCTGTCGTAATTTTACTGCGATCATCTCATTCGTGATCGTCATCACTGTCTTCATCAGAGGATTCCATTTCTCTTGGCAGAGGATCATGATCTTCATCCATGTCATCATCCGTACCACCATCTTCCTGGGCATCATCACTGTTGTCATCTGGCTCTGTTTCGACCTGAACCTCTGGAATGAGTGCAGGGGGCATCTGTTCTCCATTGAACCAAATGATGAGAAAGTCGCTATCGACATTTTCCCATCCATTGGTGGGTGTTTTGTCCAGGTCTTGGTGATGAGCACTACCCCATAATCTTGCAACGAATGCACTTCTGTCCACGTGAGGTGCTAGTTCCGCTTCACACAGTGGAATGCTACTGCCTGCAATGCTTTTAAGCTTCTCAAATGGGTGCTTAGCATTTGACTTTCTTTTGTAGGTTTTCTCGACCACGTTGAACCGGTGCTTGTTGAGTGGGACAAGTTTCCGTGCTCCGTACAACACGCAGACAAAATCCTGCAAGATTTGGATGACTTCATCTGTTGGGACAGCGTGACTCAATGAAGCAAACGCTCTCTGGAACTTGTCACTTTTTGCCACAATTGCATATGGCCTGTTCTTTCCTTTCCTTGCAAAGGCAGAGGTATAGTCACAGCCAGTGAACGCGTGTAGGCCGGGGAGTGCAGCACACATAGCTTGGCCTATCGCAGCAGCAATCTTAGTTACGTTTACATAACGCAGGTTGCCTTGTCCTCTTGTCCCAACCTCCATCCACACAGTGGAGGAAACTCGATGGACATGGTGTAGGAGTAACACTAGAATGTCAGTGTCAGAAGCTCTTACGACTATGTCGCCAGGTGTGGACTTGTCCGCCTCAATCATGTGAAGGATGACTCGGGTGTCGGCCTCCGAGTGGTTGCAGTTTAGAGATGGGACTGATTCTGCGTTTACTTCTCCATCTTCTGCGAAGTACCGAGTGCACTCTCCCATCACTCCCAAATACACTTCCCTTCCATCAAGAAGAGGCCTGTAGAAGTCGCTCGACCAATCCTTTGTGAGAAAGAGGGGTAGCTCTCGTTTGAACGACTCCCTCTCGAGTTGTTTCTTAAAGCTTGAGTCTCTTTTCTGTTGAGGTCCTTCAATAACTAGTTCCCCTCCCACAACAGCTTCTCTGCGCTCTCGCTCACAGTCCTTGATGGATGGTCTTTCATACGTATCGAAGTTGATGTCGATTCTCCGTGACTTATATGCCAAGCTAGTAACCAGGATGTTTCGTGACAGCTCCCCGTATGTTGCAGGCTGATCCGGCGACATGCAGTGGAATTGGAAATTGCCGTCAATGATATGAGTACCTACAAATGATGGGCTGCCATGGTCACTGACAGTTCTCTCCAGAATTTTGAACAATTTGCTTTTATCCGTGTGAGCCATCGTGCCATCACTGTGACACATTGAAAGTGGCACCGGTGTCAGTGGAAATGAGAAGACAAGCTCAAGGTCAACATCACCTGTTGCTGCTGTGAAGGCAATGCGGCCAAGAAGTGCACTGGCACATTTGAGTTGTGCCTCTTTGGCGTTTTTGTCTGCTTTTCGATTGGTTACGCATTCACTTGCGAACGTGCGAAGAGGATGTTTGCGAATTGGTTTTCAAAACGCTCTGCACTTTCGAGGCATTCTTTTACAAAGCTTTCATGCCTATTCTTGCCGTCTTCTGGAATGTTCAACAATGATGTACTCGTGGCATCTGTTACACTCTTCCAAGTGCTGATGTTAATGAGAGGCAAGCTTGAATCAAGTGTGAAAGGATTGGCGCAAGACTCAATGTGATTGATGATCTTCTGCAGCTTCTGCAGTCTTTCCTGATTCTGGCTGGACTGAGCTCAGTTTGAGTGTCGCTTGTATTCCCCATTCTGACCATAGTAAGAGCTCTTAAATTGCATTTTTGTTCATTTGAAATAATGTTTTATCCATAGCATCAATCAAAATTGTTGTACTCCCTCTTTTGAATAAGTTCAGTTTTGAGGGTCTTCGTATCCCTTGGGGTCAAAACACCTCCGTCTTATCTACAAACCCCAGGAAAAATTGCGTCTTAAGTTGTGGATATGGTGTCTAGGATTAGTAAATTATCATTTGCAAAAAGAATTTTTGTTGTACTTGAAAGTTTAGATAAATCGTTAATTGGTCGTTAATTAGTAGGTGTCTTAATTAGTAACCCCAGACATTTTCATGTCTTAAGTTGTATCAGTTTAATGTGAGGGGTGATCTAAATGAAACAGGCTTGAAACGGTTGTTGTACTCGAAAGTTTGTTTAAATGGATTTTTGGGTCCCCTTTTGAGACCCTCAGGGACCAAACCCCAGGATTGTGCAACTTAAGACACCCCATTCTTTCATTGATAGGCGATTTACAACAGAATTACACACTCAAACCTTTTGTACTCAATAGTGTGAATAAAATCCACCTGGCTCTCCAACTACAAAATTTAATCAGTTCTTCCTTGTACCATTTCCAACAACGCCTGAAAGTTTCATTGAAATCCGTCCCAAACTTTCTGAGTTATCTTGCTAACCAACAGACAAACAGACAAACGCTGGCAAAAACACATTACCTCCTCCTGGCCTCCGGCCTGGCGGAGGTAAATATACCTGTTTGGAGAGGCAGGTTACAGATATACGTCAGTGGTTTCACTAAGCATTCAATAATAGTTTTGACTAAGAGCATGTCAATACCATCACAGTCCGTAGATGTTTTACTTTTAAACGATTTAACAATTTCAATGACCTCTCTCTTGTCTGTGTACTTTATGAAAATGGAGTCTTTTATAGCAGTGTTTTTGCTTATTATATCACCTGTAGGCGCTGTAATGGGTATTTCTTGAGCCAAATTAGGACCAATGTTAACAAAAAAGTTATTAAATTCATCTGCAGGTGAAACTGGATTCACACTCTGAGTCATTTTATTATTTTTTGAAAAATTGGTTGGGTAGCTTATATTTCTGTTTTTATTTCCAAGAATATTGTTAAGTATTGTCCATGTATTTTTAATATTGTCTGTTTTTCTCCAGTTCTTTACTGTAATAGTCTCTTTTACTACATCTTATTATATATGTTGTTATTTTTGTATGTTTTATACTGCTGCTCTGCTTCTTTTGTCCTTTTCTTTAGGAAAGCTTTATATAATAAATTTTTCTTTTTACACGCCTTTTGTAATCCTTTGGTTAACCATGGCTTATCGACAAATTTATGTTTAAGCTTTTTCTTTACTAATGGACAATTTTTTTTCATAAAGAGTGGTTACAATGTTCATGAATGTGTCATAGGCTTCATTTACATCTGATACATAGACTTCTGTCCAGTCTTGCTTCAGCAAGTCCTCTTTAAAAGAACTGATTGCATTTTGTGATTTGTATCTGAACAATTTTAAAATTTTTTCTGTATTGGCCTCCGTGTGGCCATGGATAAGTGCAAAGGTTGGCAAGTGGTCACTTATATCATTTATCAATAATCCACTTTCTATTTTCTTATCAATAATATTAACAAACAGGTTGTCAATAAGTGTAGCAGTGTGAACTGTGATTCTACTGGGATGTGTTATTGTGGGATATAGACTCATGCTGCACATAGAATTCATGAACTCTGTAATTACATTTTTGTTGATATGGATTTAGTAAATCAGTATTGAAATCTCCACAAATTACTGCCATTTTCTTACTAGTAATATTATTGTACAGCTCGACTAATTTATCTCTGAATGTCTCAATGCAAGTTCCCAGCGTTCTATATATACAACTTATAATTAGATTTTTTGTTTTATCTTGGTCGATCTCAACAGTAACACATTCCAAAATCCCTGGTAGTGCAAAGGACACTCCATTTACAAGCTTACACCTATACAGGTCATCAATATACAGTGCAACACCACCACCCTTTTTTGAGATCTGTTAATATGAAACATCTGATATCCCTCTATTGCCATCAGGGGAGCCTGCTCTTCATTAATCCAAGTTTCAGAGACTGCAATAGCTGTAAATTTTCTGTCTAGCTGTTTTAAATAGTCCTGAATCTGTGGAAAGTTTTTGTTAAGACTTCTGCTGTTGAAGTGTATTATTGACAGTTTACCATCTAGCTGCACTTGACTTTTGAATTGCTTTTCAGTGTAATATTCACAGTGATTATGAATATTATTGAAAAAGTGGTTATCAGGATCAATATCATTCTCCATCTCTTGTAGTTTATGTTCAGCATAGTGGCATATTTTCAGAGTCTGAATTTCCTCACTCTGTGTCAAATGACTTCCTCCAACTGGGGATAATTGATGTCTACTCAAGTCAGTCATAAGTTTTTTTGTTTGTTTTGTTTATTTTTTTTTTAAAGTACATTGACATGGTATGTCAAAAGAACTATTCTTGCCGTGTGTGGATATGGATTATCATAGTCTCTTAATTTTCTTAATCCGTGTTCATCTGTATTTATTTAAGTCAGTAACATCTCTGATCATTATACTCTTTGCTTCCTCTGGTGTTCCATTTGGTTTGATCCAAACTCTACAATTTCTTGTTCATGTTGCCTGTATCTTATTTTGTCCCGTGCTGGCCGTGCTATTTCAGCATTAGTTTTTGTTAGATGTTCATTTAGGTAAACTTCTGTTCCCCGTAGCTTTCTGGCCTGCCTCAGCATGTCATTCTTTACCCTTCTGTTCACAAAACACATCACAATTGATTTCTTTGTTTTATTATCCTTTCTGGGTAAAGCATGACAGGCTGAAATTGCATTTGCTTCAACCTTTATATTTCTACTTTCAAGGAACTGAAGCACCTGGTTTTCCAGGGAGACTGATTCACTTGTGGGAGCCTCCTCACCTCTCATTCCTGCTGTAGCATGAGCATATGATTGATATTTAATGTCTAGTCCACTTATAATTAGATCATCCATACGAGAACATTGTTCAAGATCCTTGACACGTCGCTCCAAGTCTGCAATTTTTTTGTCTTTTTCCTTAATTGTTAATTTTAATTCTTGGACTTCTTCCATTAGCCCTAATATTTTAGCCTGCTGGCTAACCACTTTGGTCAGTTCTTCTGACATGAAGTTCAGAGATTTTTTGATCTCTTCCATTTCCTCCTTCTTTGGTGGCATTTTTACTGACCTGTTGATAGTAAAACATACTCTGACAAACTCTGAGTTAACTGACCCAGGTAAGACACTAAACCTGCTTTCTGGAACCAGGCCCAGGTGAAGGTCATGTCGCCTATAGCCTGAGTGGACCCACTTTGCCACCAGCAGCTGTTCTTGGTAAGATCACTGAAAAGACTACAACTATGGAGACCGTGACCTCAGAAGAGAGGAAACCTTTTAAAATTACTAAAAAAAAATTCTCCATCAAAACCATAAAAATAAATTTGGGTGAATACCTAGATCAGAGATTGGCAACCAGGTGTTATGGAGCACCAAGACGCTGCAGGTTTTATTTCCAGCCAGTCACACGCAGCAGGTGTTTTCACTGATCAGAAGAGAGTAGGACTTCAGTAGAATCACCTGGTGAAGAAAACGCAAGTGTTTTCCTCACAGCCTGCCCCTGACCTTTATTAACAGGGGAAAAATCCAACCATTACATAGAATAAAAATTTAAACAGCATCCACAGGAACACTGCACATTTACAGGGAAAAAAAAGCTGTAACTGTGCAAGAAAAAAGCAGCAAATTTATGATGAAAAAAGTAGGATTTATGAGGGAAAAAAAAGACAAAGCTTAAAATTTATGAGGGAAAAAAAGTTGTGAAATTGCTAGAAAAAAGTAGCAAAATGTTACTTCTTCTTCTGGTTGCTAATTACTAATTATTTTAAGTTACTAATTTAAAATAAAGAAAGTTGAACAATTTAATTTCTCCCCAAAACCAGTTGAGAATGAATTTTTAGCTTTAGAGCCCTCTAGTGGCAGATGGGGCCCACTGCATTGACATCCTCTGCTGCTCTCCCTCAGCAGCTGGGGGGGGGGGGGGGGGGGCACTGTTGTGGTTTTGTTCTGGCCCTGGACAACGGCAAAACAAACACAGTGAGACGGATGTGGGGCAGCTCAGTCAGTCATTTATTTGTTCATTTATTATTTACAGACACACACAGAAAAAAACAAGACTTCTGAACAAAGCATTCCTTCACAGATGGGCACATACAGAGTAACCAGCATTCAGAGACGTCAGTTCTGCATGCGACCCACTGTCAGTCACCAGCACGCAAACTTTGAATGCATGAACCGAGTAAGACGGTGATGATGGCAAACATCACTCTTCACTCTATCACTCTATAAATTTAAGAAATCTCTGTGTCACGATCATAGGACGGCCTATGATGTCTGCCTGATGTCCTGTGATGAGCCTATAATCTCAGGCACCATAGAATTTACAGTGCCGTCATAAAGATATGTCTATATGACGTCATACAGACAGGTGACGTCATGTAGAGTCTATATGATGTCACCTGCCTATACGTCTATATGACGTCATATAGCCAGGTGTCTTTGACTATGTGATCAACAGCAGACATCACTCATGTTAATAGGACTTGCTATGACCTATAATGTTCCAATTATCTATAGATAGGATGGTTATATGACATCATATAGCCATATAGTAAAGACGGTGAAGGACAAAGAACCCTGGCAGCTGTCAGGGGTTCCCCTCAGCCGGCTGCCATTAAGAGCTCTGATTGGCTGAATCGTCCAAGAGTTTTCATAGATGCTACTATGGGATCAATATGAAGCATTCACAAGTTATCACATTTTTTAGAGAATCAAATTCTAACTCGTCCTAGATTATTCTTAGGGACAACTATGGTATCGACTAGAGATGGGTCAATCCCGCATTTAGTATCGATATTGGGTTAGCTCTGCCAAAATAACTGGATCGGTATCAGGAAGCAATAACTAAATAAAAACCGATCCATTAAAACAAAAAATAAACGCCGATTAAAAGTGCCTGATGTGTAAAAATCTCTCCCTCCCTCCACTCTCTCCAGGGGCTTCATGTACAGACTTGTGTGGATTTCATACTGAAAGATGACAGACGTTTAAATCAAGAAAATGGCGTAAGCACAAAAAAATCCAGATGCACGGGGGGGGGGCTTAAAAGTTCATAGTGCTCAAATGTGGTTTATTTTTCAGCACAGTCTCCCCTTCGGTCCACACACTTCTTCCACCGGTGTTGCAGCGCTTGGGTCCCTGCGGTTGAAAGATAAAACCACATTTGGTCACATTTGACCACGATGAACTTTCCAGCCTCCCTCGCATGAAACGGTGCGTACACAGGAATCCAAGCACATTTTCTTTGTACATCCCAGATCTACCTGGAATTGAGCACATGAGGGAATCCCAGACTCCTCCCTTGACACATCACATTTGAATATGCAAATAGATGTAAATATGCCCCGCATGTGAGGTTCTGCTGACTGCAGGATCACAAGTCATGTCTACACGTGGGAAGAAGAGGAACGTCACACTTGAAATGACTTCAATTGACATAAAAAATGTCCTTTATTGTGTTCTTGATTTAGAAAGTTGAAAATATATATTGTAGCCTTCTGGGGACTGCAGCCGCAAGGGCTGATGGGAAATGATTAATGTCTAAATATAAGCATGTTCTCTTTAAGGAAATGATTTGAAAACATGTTAACTGGTCAGTTACTGTGCTAAAGTTGTTCTGTTGAGATTCTCTCGTGCTGTAATTTTTATGTCAGCACCATCAGTGTGAGCGCTGTTGTGGCGAGAGCAGAAACTCAGTCAAAGATGGCTGCTGGTTTCATCACTGACGTCTGTCGAACCTCCTGTTAAAAGCTAGTGATGCTGCCATATGACACAGTCAGTCTAACACTGTGGAAGCACAAATCATTCTAAGTTAAACATCAGAACCAACATGGAAACATGAATAATTGACATCTTGCGTTGAAAAAAATGTATGAAACAAAAATAAAAAAAATACTAATTTTGTGTATGTTTTTCATCTCTGTATCTTTTTTGTTTTATACAATTCCAGATACTTCTTTTTTATTTCTCTTTTTTATTTTTGTATGGTTTCACCTTTCTGTATTGTTTTAGATTTTAGATTTATATTTTCTATAATGTAAGACTCGTGAATTATTCTTGTTTTCACATTTTTGTTCATCATGTGTGTCTGGTGTGTACCGTAATTGTTTTCACATCGTTAACAGTTCCCCAGCATCACCTCTAAGCGTCGCCAATGGACCAGTAACTGCAGAAACGTGCTTACGCAAGCCGTGAAGTTGGCGTGGGGCTGCACACATTTCCACTGTCATTTCATTCTTGACACATCTGAAATTTTGTCTGGAAAAGGACGTACGCCATGTTTTTGTGTGTAAATACAGTACATGAAGCCCCCGGTGCAGTGATACAGCCTCTGGTCTGAGTGGAGACTGTCAAAGATGTAATGTTAGAGACAAGATGGTTGTTAACGACCATTTTTTCAGGAAGTCGATGACTGATTTTATCTGCTTTGCATAGCTAACGCCTCATAAAATCTTTCTAGTCTGACAGAGTGAACACTGTTGCTATAGAGAAGATCTTTGTTAGTTTGCTTTCCCCCTTCCCGTAGTGCTAAAGTTTGCCTTCTGGAGATTAAAAATGCACTGAAATAATTTCAAAGAAATGGATTAAAGCGACGTTTGCATCTGTCCAATACTTGTGTTGGTGAGGTGAGCTGTTAATTATTTAGGATGTTATTAACGTACTCTTAAAAGGGGTTTTACTGTACATCTGGGCTCAGCCTTGAGGGAGAATGCCTGCTGATATTTCATCAGCCATAATCAGATGTTACAGAAAATCTTTGATGCATTTATTTTTCTCTGATATTTTCAGACTTCAGTCTGTCCTTTGTGTAGTTAGCGACTGATTTAAAAAAACGATAAAGTTTATTAAAACTCTAGTTCTCGTGAAGTTGGGACATTGTGTAAAACAAACAGAATACAATGATTTAAAAATCCTTTTCAACCTATACTCAATTAAATCCACTACAAAGACAAGATATTTAATGTTCAAACTGAAAAAAAAAAAAAATTTTTTTGCAAATATTCACTCATTTTGAATCTGAGTCTCGCAACACGTTCCAAAAAAAGCTGGGACAGGGTCAACAAAAGGCTGGGAAAGTTGAAAAATTATCAAAAAACACCTTTCTGGATCATTCCAGAGGTGAACAGGTTAATGGGAAACAGGTGAGTGTCATGATTGGGTATAAAAGGAGCATCCCTGAAAGGTTCAGTCGTTCACAAGCAAGGATGGGGTGAGGTTCACCACTTCGTGAACAACTGTGTGGGCAAATAGTCCAGCAGTTTAAGAACAATGTTTCTCAACGTACAATTGCAAAGAATTAGGGATTTCATCATCTACAGTCTATAATATCATCAAAAGATTCAGAGAATCTGGAGAAATTTCTGCATGAAAGCAACAAGGCTGAAAACCAACATTGAATGCCCATGACCTTTGATCCCTCAGGCGGCACTGCATTAAAAACAAACATCATTCTGTAAAGGACATTACCACGTGGCTCAGGAACACGTCAGAAGACCATCGTCAGCTAACTCAGTTCATGGATACATCTACAAGTGCAAGTTAAAACTACCATGCAAAGCCAAAGCCATATATCAACAACACCCAGAAACCCCGCCGGTCGCTCTGGGCCCGAGCTCATCTAAGATGGATGGATGCAAAGTGGAAAAGTGTGCTGTGGTCTGACGTCTGGACATTGTGTCCTCCAGGCTAAAGAGGAAAAGGACCATCCAGACTGTTATCAGTGTTAAGTTCAAAAGCCAGCATCTGTGATGGTATGGGGAGGTGTTAGTGCCCATGGCATGGGTAACCTGCACATCTGTGAAGGCACCATTAACGCTGAACGCTACATACAGGTTTTGGAGCAACATATGCTGCCATCCAAGCAACATCTTTTTCAGGGACGTCCCTGCTTAATTCAGCAAGACAATACCAAGCCACATTCTGCACGTGTTACAACAGTGTGGCTTCATAGTAAAAGAGTGAGGGTACTAGACTGGCCTGATGCAGTCCAGACCTGTCTCCCATTGAAAATGTGTGAAGCATTCTGAAGAACAAAATACGACAACGGAGACCTCAGACTGTTGATCAACTGAAGTTGTACATCAAGCAAGGATGGGAAAGAATTCTACCTACAAAGCTTCAACAATTAGTGTCCTCAGTTCCTAAACGCTTATTGCGTGCTGTTAAAAGGAACGGTGATGGAACACAGTGGTGAACATGAACCTGTCCAGCTTTGTTGGAACGTGTTGCAGGAATCAAATTCAAAATGAGTGAATATTTACAAAAAAACCCAATGAAGTTTATCAGTTTGAACATTAAATATCTTGTCTTTGTAGTGGATTCAATTGAGTATAGGTTGAAAATGATTTTTAAATCATTGTATTCTGCTTTTATTCACAACATCCCAGCTTCACTGGAATCAGGCTTGACGGAGTTATTTGATATTAACGTCCATACTGCATATATTCTAATTACCTAAATGTTTATCAGTTACTGTACATTAATGCTGCTGTTTGGTGGTATTAAAATTAACACAATGACCTTTCTGAGATATATATATATATAAATGCTACAGCTTAACATCTATTATTATTTTTATTAAAATAGAGATCAGTGTGAATTTATATGCTCCATAAAAAGTCTTAAAAGTTCAGTTGTAAGTGTAGTTTTATAACTTTAACATCTCCAACCTTAAACACTTGCAGAAATACCATGGAAAGGACGATGCTGACTACATTCAGGCCACAATCTGAATATCAGTTTGTCTTGGCATTGGCACATATCTACATTTAAAAATATCGGATCGGACATTAAAAAGCTACATTCCTAGTATCAATATCGAAGACGCCCTTATTTCCTTTGGGCGTTATTACGTTTACAAGAGTTATGGAAAATCTGACTTGAGACCTTGAGGTCAAGGCCACCCTAACTGTACCTCATGTGAGATTTTATAGCTGTATCTGTGGTATGAGTATGAAGAGCCCACATCATTTCCTTCTCAAGTTATCGTGTGTTCAGGGTAGGTGTCGATGCCACCGCTGCCCGTCCACCTGGCAGGGTGACGACACTACCCCATCAGCCTTTTAGAGATTGCGTGGAGGGTTGGGTCATACGTGTGGTGTGATGTAGCCGATGCTGCCAGACCAGTAGTCAAAGATCATACAGGACTAACCATTCTCACGTTGGCTACAGTGACGGGTAAGTCCAAGAGCTTCAGCGGTGACGTGAGCTCACAGTGGTGCCGCACATGTGCCGCCGTCCTCCGTGTATTCCAGATAGCGCATGAGCAGGGAAGGGAGCGGGAGGAGAGGGAGCATCTTCAGCCTTGATCGCCCAATTACATTCCTGATGTGAAGACGACACAGCTGGCAGAGAGTCCTCGGAGAGGCTGCAAACACACAGATTATCACTGTTGTCACAGCTGATTTCACCTTTGAAATGCTCCCATAAACACCCTTAGAGGACGCTGCAGAAATGCTGACACGCAGTTTCGTGTGTGATGTCATTCATTCCCATGCTTTGGTTATTTCAGTCTCACGTTTTAATCATTTTATTCCCATGTTTAGTCCTGAAGAGGATCAGCTGGTGAAGTTGAGCTGATTATTTTGACGTAACCATCAAAGCATTTCCCCTCATTAGTTTTCCAAATTTATTCATCGTTCAGTGTGGCTGATTGAAGCTCATCAGTACAGTATTACGACATCAGTGTATGGGGCAAATTTATACAACAGTTAATTCTGACCCAGCAGTCTGACTGGACGACAGACCTTCTCAGAGAGTTCATGACAGGGTGTAATGTCATCTTTGTTTCAAAGATAATTATCCTTAATTGGCCTAACTGGCCCCCTCATGGATCGTCACCTTATCGTGGTGGGGGGGTTTGCGTTCCCCAGTGATCCCAGGAGCTATGTTGTCCAGGGCAGTTTGCCTCTGATAGGGTCACCGAAGACAAATTGGTCCTGGGTGAAGGGCCAGACTAAGAACGATCCAACAGACTCTCATGATAAATTCTAGATCAAGGATTCAGTGTACCCCGCCCGGTATGGGGTTACCGGGGCCCCACCCTGGAGCCAGGCCTGGGGGAGGGGCTCGATGGCTAGCGTCTGGTGGCCGGGTTTCCACCCATGGGACCCGGCCGGGCTCAGCCCGAAGGAGTTACATGGGTCCACCCTCCAGTGGGCTCACCACCTGCAGGAGGGATCATGGGGGTCCGGTGCTATGTGGATTAGGTGGCGGTCAAAGGCGGAGACCTTGGCGGACTGATCCCTAGCTTTCTAAACTGGCTTTTGGTACGTGGAATGTCACCTCTCTGGCGGGGAAGGAGCCTGAGCTGGTGTACGAGGTTGAGAGATACCGGCTAGATATAGTCAACCTCACCTCAACACACAGCTCCGGTTCCGGAACCAGTTTCCTGGAGAGGGACTGCAGCTTGGCCTTTTCTGGAGTTTCCCCGGGCGAGAGGCGATGAGCAGGGGTGGGTATTCTTGTATCCCCCCCACCTTGCTGCCTCTATATTGGAGTTTTCCCCAGTGGACGAAAGGGTTGTTTCCCTGCGCCTTCGGGTTGGGAAACAGGTCCTGACCATCGTTTGTGCCTATGCACCAAATGATGTTTCAGAGTACCCACCCTTTTTGGGGTCTCTGACTGGGATGCTGGAGGGTGCTCCTCTTGGAGACTCCATTGTCCTACTGGGGGGATTTCAATGCGCAAGTGGGCAACGACAGTGAAACCTGGAGGGGGGTGATTGGGAGGAACGGCCTGCCCGATCTGAACCCGAGTGGTGTTCAGTTATTGGACTTCTGTGCTAACCACAGTTTGTCCATAATGAACACCATGTTCAAGCATAAGGGTGTCCATAGGTGCACCTGGCACCAGAACACCCTAGGTCGCATGTCGATGATCGATTTTGTTATCGTGTCATCAGACCTGCGACCGTATGTCTTGGACACTTGGGTAAAGAGAGGTGCAGAGCTGTCAACTGATCACCACCTGGTGGTGAGTTGGATCCGATGGCAGGGAAGGATGCCATTCAGACCTGGTAGACCCAAACGTATAGTGAGGGTGTGCTGGGAATGTCTGGCTGAAGCCCCTGTCTGGGAGGTCTTCAACTCCCACCTCCGGAAGAACTTCAACCACATTCCGAGGGAGTCTGGAGACATGGAGTCTGAATGGGCCATGTTCTCCACCTCTATTGTTGAAGCGGCAGCCCAGAGCTGCGGCTGCAAGGTAGTCGGTGCATCTCATGGTGGTAACACCCAAACCAAGTGGTGGACACCAGTGGTGAGGGGGGCCATTAAGCTGAAGAAGGAGTCCTATCAAGCTTGGTTGGCTTGTGGGACTCCCGAAGCAGCTGAGGTGTACCGGCAGGCCAAGTGGAGTGCAGCTCGGGTGGTTGCTGAAGAAAAAACCCGGGTATGGGAGGAGTTCGGTGAGGCCATGGAACAAGACTTTCGGTCGGCCTCCAAGAGATTCTGGCAAACTGTCCGGCAGCTCAGGAGGGGGAAGCAGCTCCCTGTCCACACTGTGTATGGTGCAGATGTGGCGCTGTTGACTTCGACTGGGGATATCGTTGGGCGGTGGAAGGAACACTTTGAGGATCTCCTCAATCCCACTGATACGCCTTCCATAGAGGAAGCAGGGCTTGTGGACAAGGGGGATGACTCGCCTATCACAGGGGCTAAGGTCGCCAAGGTGGTTAAAAATCTCTTTGGTGGCTGGGCCCCAGGGGTGGACGAGATTCGCCCTGAGTACCTCAAGGCCCTGGATGTTGTAGGGCTGTCATGGTTGACACGCCTCTGTAACATTGCGTGGAGGTTGGGGGCAGTGCCTTTGGCATGGCAAACTGGGGTGGTGGTTCCTCTCTTCAAGAAAGGGGACTGGAGCGTGTGCTCCAACTTTAGAGGGATCACACTCTTCAGCCTCCCTGGGAAGGTCTATGCCAAGGTACTGGAGAGGAGAGTCCGGCCGTTGGTCGAACCTTGGATTCAGGAGGAGCAATGTGGTTTTCGTCCTGGCCATGGCACATCGGACCAGCTCTTTACCCTCTCGAGAATTCTCGAGGGTTCGTGGGAGTTTGCCCAACCAGTTTACATGTGTTTTGTGGATTGGAGAAGGCATTCGACCGCGTCCCTTGTGGTTTTTTGTGGGGGGTGCTTCGGGAGTATAGGGTATCGGGCTTGTTGTTACGAGCTATTCGGTCTCTATACGACCATTGTGAGAGTTTGGTTCGTATTGCCAACACTCGATCGGACTCATTCCCAGTGAGAGCTGGACTCTGCCAGGGCTGCCCTTTGTCACCGATTCTGTTCATAATTTTTATGGACAGGATTTCTAGGCGCAGCCAGGGAATGGAGGGTGTCATGCTTGGTGACCACAGGATCTCATCTCTGTTGTTTGCAGATGATGTTGTCCTGTTAGCTTCATCCAGCAATGACCTACAGTTCTTGCTGGGACAGTTTGCTGCTGAGTGTGAAGCGGCTGGGATGAGAATCAGCACCTCCACGTCCGAGTCCATGGTCCTCAGCCGGAAAAAGGTGGATTGTCCTCTCCAGGTAGGGGACAGGCTCCTGCCCCAAGTGGAGGAGTTTAAGTATCTTGGGGTCTTATTCACGAGTGAGGGGAGAATGGAGCGAGAGATTGATAGACGGATTGGAGCAGCATCTGCAGTGATGCGGACGTTGTACCGGTCTGTTGTGGTGAAGAGGGAGCTAAGTTCTAAGGCAAAGCTGTCGATTTACCAGCCAATCTACGTTCCTACTCTCACCTATGGTCACAAGCTTTGGGTAATGACCGAAAGAACGAGATCGCAGATACAAGTGGCTGAAATGAGCTTTCTCCGTAGGATTGCTGGACTCACCCTCAGAGACAGGGTGAGGAGCTCAGTCATCCGGGAGAGGCTCAGAGTAGAACCGCTGCTCCTCCACATTGAAAGGAGTCAGTTGAGGTGGTATGGGCATCTGATTAGGATGCCTCCTGGATGCCTCCCTCTTGAGGTGTTTTGGGCACGTCCCACTGGGAGGAGACCCAGGGGCAGACCCAAGACTCGGTGGAGAGACTATGTCTTTCAGCTGGTCTGGGAACGCCTTGGTATCCTCTCTGAAGAGCTGGAGCAGGTGGCTGGGGAGAGGGAAGTCTGGGCTTCTCTGCTTGAACTGCTGCCTCTGCGACCCGGACCTCCGGAAAAGCAGTAGAAGATAGATGGATGGATGGATGGCCTAACTGGCATTTTAAAATATGAATACGTACACGCCATGGTGTCTACTACACTTTCTCTTCCACAGTGGGGAGCTGTTTGACTGTCCCCAAAGTTCAGATGTGACGTCCTGACCTGAATATTTTTCTCTCCATTTAAGTCAGTTGGGTTAGCTAACGCTGTCTCCTCACAGTCCACTTCAAAATGATCTACTGCACAGTTCTGGTCAAAGTCTCACAGCGTATAGTTTCTGTTAAGGACTCACAGCCTAATTAACACTTCTGACGATATATAGAGTGACTGCAGACAAGGTGGATGTGGAAGAGGACAGCTCCTGAAAATCTAGAAGAAGTGGATATAATTCAACTAGGAGGAATGGAGGTGGGAAGTGGGGAAGAGGAAGTTTGGAGCACGGTGGAGTCTAAAAGAAAGAAAAGTAGACGTCAAGAAACTCAATCAAGACCGTTATCAAGTGCTGAGGAATCAGAGGATGAACGATCCCGGAATGAACAGAAGGAGTGGAAAGTAATCATTAAACTTACTCAGGAAGGGGCATCATTTCGTGCGTGGAACCCAATTAAGCTCACAAATGCAATTAATGGATTACTTGGGGAAGTTTTAAATGCAAGGATTCTTCGTAGTGGTTCACTGCTGATTACATGTAAAGATAGTGTTCAACAAGGAAAAGCAATCAGAGTCAATAAGATGGAGGGAAAAAATGTGCAGTGTTCAGTGTTGGAAAGAAATAACGCAATGAGAGGAGAGATATCGGGCATCTCAACGCTGTCTCAACTGATGAAATAATGAGGAACTTAACTGGAGCAAAAGTGACAGAGGTACAGAGACTGAAAGCTAATAGAAATGGTGAAAAATGTGATAGTCAGCAATGTTAAAATTTGATGAAATAAGACTGCCAAGTAAGGTGTATATTGGCTACATGAGCTATGAAGTCAGACTTTACATTCCTCCTTCACTCAGATGTTTCAAATGTCAAAAGTTTGGTTGTGTAGCAGCGATATGCAAAGGTGGACAACGATGTGCCAGATGCTCCGGTGAACATGAATAAGGCAAGTGTGAAAGAGGAGCCAAGTTAAAGTGCTGTAACTGCGGTGGTGAACATAGCGCTGCATATCGAGGTTATGAAGCCAGCAAAAGAGCAGCATAAATTCAGCAGGTAAAAGTCTTCCAGGGATTAACATATGCAGAAGCTGCGAAAAAAGTGCCAGCTAAAAAAGTGGGAGTGGACTCTACAACAGGGAAAGTGTGCAGACTTGCAGTGCATGCAGTAGAATTAAGGAAGATACTCTGGTTATGAAGGACAATAGTTTTGTCTTATTTGTGGTAGATGTGATAAACTGCACTGCGCAGACTTCCAAGAAAACAGAAAAAATCAAAATCATTGTGAAAGCAGCAGAAAAATATCTTGGCATTAAGGGGCTACATTGGGAAGCAGTTGATGACTTGTTAATTGGGGGACCTTTAAGTTCAAAGACATCATGGGCTGGTGGATCAACCGTCAATCAAGTTACGGACTACAGCTACAAGAAAAATAATGAGATGAGACGCAGATATGAGATTAAAGAAGAACAATGTCACAAAGCTATGAGGAAAACGTCATAAAATTTTGAGGAAAAACAGACACAGAAAGAAAGTGAAGTATGTGGCGGTAATGCACCTGTAGGCTGGTTGCCAACCGCCAATCAAATCTAAAAGAAGAAGAAAAAAAGAAGAACACTTCTGACAATTGATTCTTCTGAAAATGCCAAGAATAAACAGATGAGGTGCAGAAAACAGTACTAGCTTAGCATTTAGCACACTGAAGTTGGATTTATCATCCCTGTTATCCTACTACAACACCTGTGTGGTGATAAAACTATTTCATCTGAAGATGCTAAGGAGAAAAGGGTAAAGTGCATGGAAACTAACATGCAAATGGGCGTAGCTAAATCTGGCAGCTAGCAGCTAACCGCGTTAACATCATGACTGATCTGAGGTTGGATTTATGGTCAGCCACTCGTCATAAATACGCGGTGATAACACGATCAGGACTCCACCACGCCAAATACGAGCCGCCGTGACGGTGTGAGTCATGTGACCTACCAGAGCAGCTAAAGAGGACAACGTGTGAGCGTAAAAACAGCGACTTAAGCACTACTGAATAGCTAATGTTGTTGTATGCGTGTGTGAAATGTAATAAGACTATTTTCTCTCCATTATACTCGCTGTTTAATTGAGGAGCTGTGGGGACAGACATGAGGGAGGTGGTTCAGCAGACAAATGATGATGTGCTGTCTTGTATCGCTGTCACTTTCTAAAGTGTGCTGAACGAGCTGCTGTCTAACTCTGTACTGCCACGTCACAGCCATGCTGATGTCCCACTACATCATCACTCCCTCATGCGATACAGTTTACTTACCATTTAAAGCTTCATAACGAGACTTCAGGCTACTGCTAGAAGTGCTGCTTTTATTTTTTGTATTTGTGGATGCTGAACTGCAGAGGCCGGCGCTGTTTCAACAGACAGGTCCAACACCGTGACGCTGACATTAGCGAGTGGCTGGCTGTGTCATCACTGTTATTAATTACTGCACGGAAGTTAACTAAAGCGTGGGAATGAAATTAAATTAGTTAAAATCTGGGAACAAAACAGGTTAAATGTGGAATTAAATGAAACATTAAACCATTTCATCTCTTCAATTTAGCAAAATGTTGAGTGAAAACAGGATTTTTTTGTTTCATCACGTCCCCTCAGGTCTCAGCAGAGAACCACTGCAGTCGGAGATGTTGCTGTACCATCACATGTCAGTAGCAACTGCTGTGTTTTCCCACCAGGAGGCGCCACATCAACCGGCCGCTGGCTGTTCCCGTCTCTGACGTTGTAATCGGCCC
This sequence comes from Pholidichthys leucotaenia, assembly GCA_020510985.1. Lineage (NCBI taxonomy): Eukaryota > Metazoa > Chordata > Actinopteri > Cichliformes > Pholidichthyidae > Pholidichthys > Pholidichthys leucotaenia. Next base: position 23,971,440 of record CM035848.1, on the reverse strand, counting down.
CATAGTCCAGTAACAGGGACACCTGCTCCACGCTGTCCTGTCTGACAGCTACGTGCAGAGGACTGTCTTCTCCTTTGCCCACACTCACGCTGGCTCCTGGATAAACCAGGGACATGCAGAAGGAAACGAGAACAAGAGGAAAGCAGAGGGAGTAAGGAACAAGTCACATTAAACATGAATGCACAAATAAAAGGAGGTACAACAGAAGATAACTTCAGCAGCGTACTTTTAGTGGGAATGAATAAGTTGCAGTACTACATTTCTTCAGCTGCTGTTTTGTGTATGAACAGCTGGTATTAGTAAATTGTTCTCTATCAGTCTACATCCTGAACTTCAACCATGAAACCAGACCATGAGTGACACAGCAGCTTGCTGGCCTCTCTGGAAAGAGCTAAAAAAAAACATGGCAGAAGATGATGCTGATGAGGAACCGTTAAGGGGTTCCCTGTTGTAGAGTGTCGCAGCAGCTGAAACGTACCTCTGCGCAGCAACACCTTTGAACAGGCCGTGTGTCTGTGAAGGCAGCTGACGTAGAGCGCAGAACCCAGGTGGGGGACTTCATGGTCTGGATCCACTCCATGAGACAGCAGGGACTCCACACACTGGCTGTTACCTGCAGGACGCACACATCTGCTCACAAAGGTTCTGGACATGTTGGAGGTAGACAGTAGAGCAGTGATGGACCTGATGGCTGTCGAGATCCATTCCACGAAATCAACTTGTGACACATTTTACTGGAGCTAGACCCATGCTGTGTCTCTCCACCAATGGAGGCACGCTACATGGAAAACTTGTGAGAACTCTGCCCAGCTGGAATAAGGCCCTGCCTCAGGGTAGGTACTTCAGTCCAGCTCCGAATAGCTGCTGGGTGCGGGTTGGGATCAGAGGTGGGCAGTGACAAGTTACGTTTACCCAAGTTGCTTATTGACAAAAACTGTACTTATGTGAGTATTTTCATTGCAGGATGCTTTTTGGTATTATTTGAGTACATTAGCTCAGTACTGTACCTTTTATCAATGAAATCACATTCATAAGCTGGAAGTTTGTTTTGATTTCACTAAAGAACCATCTGTCACACCTTCAAAATACTTACGTTAATGACCATTCGCACAAAAATGTGCTCATTAAAAAAAAAATCAAGCTATACAAATGTTATAAATTATTACCTCCGCCAAGGAGGTTATGTTTTCATCGGCGTCGGCGTTGGTTTGTCTGTCTGTCTGTCTGTTTGTTTGTTTGTTAGCAAGATAACTCAAAAAGTTATGGACGGATTTTCATGAAATTTTCAGAGATTGTCAGAAATGGGGTATCCTACAGATGATTAGATTTTGGTGGTGATCCGGATCACCGTCCAGAAGAAAACCGCCATTACGGAAAATGCCATTTTCGTGAATAACTACTGAACCACTAATCCTATCATTGTGAATCCAATTGCTAGTCATATGTTTTCATGGTCAAGGAATCTGAAAACGTACACACAAACACTGTATGGGGGGAACTGTGGCATTTAGCGGAGGTCTGCGCTCTCCGAGTGCTTTTCTAGTTATTATTATTTGTTATCATTTATTGGTAGCTTTATTCTTCAAATAATCAATTCTTCATTAACATTAGGCCATGTACCGCAGGCTTTTAAAACGGCTGTAATTAAACCCTTACTCAAAAGGCCAACGCTGGATCCAGGAGTTTTAGCTAACTACAGACCAATCTCTAATCTGCCTTTCATTTCAAAAATCTTAGAGTTGTTGCTACGCAATTGTTTGACCACTTGCAGGGAAATGGTTTATTTGAAGAGTTTCAATCTGGGTTTAGACTCCATCATAGTACTGAAACAGCCTTAGTGAAGGTCACTAACGACCTCCTCATCGCATCTGATAATGGACTGGTTTCTGTACTTCTGCTTTTAGACCTTAGTGCAGCTTTTGATACTATCGATCATAATATTCTACTCGATAGATTAGAACACTATGTTGGACTTAATGGAACTTTGTTGCAGTGGTTTAGATCTTATTTATCTTGACAGGTTCCAGTTTGTTCATGTCATGAGCTCCCCGTGTGCCTCTCTAATGCGCACGGCGAGGGGAGAAAGGACGAGAGGATTTAAGTGCAGGGTTACACCAAACACACATTTATTAACACAAAACTTAACATACAGACATAAGACAGCTCGGATACACGGAGAGTTCTCCAGGCTGCCCAACACACACACACTGGAAATGAACAGCGGCGGAAGAGCGCACAGGCAGTTACTCACAGTGTGGGGGGGGCAGACCAAGTCGTCACAGCGAGAATCCAAGACACAAAGACAGTCCTTAGTGACATGACGGTTGACGGCAGAGAGAAACCATCAAATGCGTACAATGATCCAGCGGCGTCTGTCCAGCAAAGAGCTCCTTTATTACAGACACCGCTTGCGTGACAAATAAGAAACACCTGGGTGAGCGCGGGAAAGATGATTACCGGGGCAAACAGCTGACTGTCAGAAAGAGGGGGGTGTGGGCGGACAGGCCAGAGCGGCAGCTACAGGCAGGAACAGAAACGGTGCACGGACAAGAAAACAACAAGAAATCAAAACACAACTCCACATAATAAACCCACTGCCTGAGCCACCAGGATCGATCGGAACCGAGCCCACAAGAAACGCGGGCTCGGTTCATGACAGAGCCCCTCCTTCTAGGGGTGGATACCAGACACCCACGGTAACATCATAAGGACCCCCCCACCACCAATCCCACAGGCAAAACAATAACACACGAACCCAGGTGGGAGGTAGGGGGAACAGGAAAGGAGGGAACACAATACCCCGCCCAGGGTCCACAATTAACCCCCCCAAGTCCACGGGCGTTGGGGCTCAGGAGGCCGCCCAGAGTCCCAGGCCCAGCAGAAGGTCCGGTGGACAGAATCCGGCGGCCTGCCAGAGAACATGGGCCACCAGACCCAGGGAGTCCATTCTTCTGGTGGCCGCCCCACGTTGCTCAGCCACCAGGAAGGAGTAGGTGAAGCAGGAGGCGGCCTGCCAACCGGAAGGCTGACTGGAGGGCAACCGGACTGGGGAGAGGCAACCTCCACGGCTTCCTCAGTGGCACCTGTGGTGGGCCCTGACCGAGCCGGCTCTGCCGCACTCACGACAGACTCCAGCGGGAGCCTAGTTGCATCCACGGTGACCTCCGGCTGAAGCTCAGCTGCGCCCGCGGTGGACCCCGACCGGGCCAAGGCTGCACCCTCGGTGGAACCCACACTGGAGAGTAGCCTCCATGACGGGTCCGAGCAGGAGCGCAGCACCCACGACGGGCCGAAGCCAGCCTGCTGGACCCACAGCGGCGTGGCCTGCGGAGGAGACCACACGATGACCTCAGCCCCCAGGAAAGCTGGACCCGCGAGGTCTTCGGGCGGTGAGACCGACTCCATGAGGACCCCTGGAGATGGTTTTTCTTCTCCGGCGACCCTAGAAAATGGCTCAGGAGCAGGAGAAGAAACAGGGTCGTTAGGGTCGCCGGCAGCGGCGGAGCCCAGCGAGGGAAGTTCAGACGCAGCTGTGCACTGCGCCCAACTCTCCTCACCTAGAGCCAGACAAGATCTCTCTAAAACCGCCATAAGAAACACAAGAAAAAGTACATGCCTGAGCTCGAGCTCCACCGCAATCCAGGACTCCGTCGATCCTGGCGACGAACACTCGGGCCCGGCCTCCAAGAGGTCCAGCTCAGGCTCCCAGTCCACAGCAGACGCCTCCGCAGCTGGCAAGATGGTGACAGCAGTCCTATTAACCTCCCGCTACAGTTCCAACGCAGGGGATTCCACCGGTGTGGCTGCAGGGGGGCCTCTCCATGCTGGCTCTGGGAATGGATCATCCGAGGCCACTGGCTCCTCCATTGTCTGGCGGCTCGGTTCTTGGACCGACAGGCACTCTGAAAAAGAGGGAGGAGACATAGAGGGAGTAGAGGATAAATTCGCCGCTGCAGCCGGAGGACAGGACCCAGTGGACTGCTGAGACTGGGCCTCTCCCTCGGGAGACAGACAAGGGTCTTTATGGGTAGACTGAATTAAATGAAAACACACTTGCCTGTCATCCCGGCATCTGATGTTCTCTGCTGTAGCCAGTGAGATTGTGGCGTCAGTCCGATGCTCCTCCTGCAGTGGTTCCAACGCGGGGAAATCCTCCAGCGTGGCTGTAGGGGAGCCTCTCCATGCTGGCTCCGGGAATGGATCGTCCGAGGCCGCTGGCTCCTCCACCATCTGATGGCCCTGACCTTGGTCCAGCAGGCCCTCAGGAGGAATGGGAGGAGACACGGAGAGGAGAAAAGGTGATTTGACGTCTGCAGCTGGAGGAGAGGACCCAGCGGACTGCTTAAACCGGGTCTCTCCCTCAGGAGACAGGCAAGACTTAATACTATCTGGTGAAATAGAATGATAAAGTACTTGCCTGTCAGCCCGATTGTTGGTTTTGACAGCAGCAGACGGTAGACAGTCATCCCTCTCCGTGTCAGCGGTGACGTAGGCCCCTCTGCAGACTGGTGGAGAAGCCGTCTCCTTGGCGACGGAGGTGGGAGTGGCCGGGTGAGTTTAGCGGACCTCGAAGCGGCAGGAGTCGCTGCAGACAAGGAGGGCTTTTCCCGGTGTCTCCTGGGACGATGTCGATGACTGGGTGCTGGGGCTGGAGGAGCCGGGACGAGAGCGGGCATCTCGTGCTGGTGGGAGGCAGGAGGAATGGAGCCCCGGGAGCGCTTGACTCTCGGCGCAAGCTCGGTCTTCTTAAGGGAATTCTTCACCCCTTCGCTGCACCCACGCCGCAGCGCTGCCAATCGGTCAATCCTCTTCATTCCTTCAGCATGCCGAGCGAACTGAGGGCACCGCCGGTCCTCTGCCTCCGCCAGACCTACGTACCAGAGAATGTCCTCCAGGGTAGAATAAACACTGGTCGACGCGATGAGCCCATCGATGTCCATCAATGCCTTGCAGATCTCCCATCCCAAGCTTAACGGATAGCTGCGGGGCACCAAATCCATGGCCCACTCCAACACCGCTCAGTCACAAAAAATCACACAAAAAGGAAGAATGGGAAAAAAAGATGTGTGGGTGTACCCGCTAAATCCTATGATTCAGCTCGATCATTCTGTCATGAGCTCCCCGTGTGCCCCTCTAATGCGCACGGCGAGGGGAGAAAGGACAAGAGGATTTAAGTGCAGGGTTACACCAAACTAGTGTTGTAGTACTCGAGATCGGTCTTGGTCTCGAGACCGGTCTTGAGACCACTTTTTAAGGGTCTCGGTCTCGTCTCGGAATCGAAGGCATTTTTACTCGGTCTTGTCTCGGTCTCGGACAGGGTGGACTCGGGATTTTTGATCAAGACTGGCCGAGACCAGGCCAGTGATAAGTGATCTGTGATAAGTGAGAAAAGTAGAATGCAGGCTGGTGCCTTCCCAGTCACGCAGTGTGACACGCGGAGTGACACGCCCCCTGTACACAGAGAGTGAATGAAGACGACTGGAGACGCTGCGCCTCCGGGGAAACTAGCCGTTAAAAATGTCAGCAAACTCATCAGTCATTAAGTTTGGTTTCCAAAACCATAAGGACTTTATCTGCAAAACGACATGCAAGCGAAAACACTCTGCAGTGTGTAAATTCTGCGGTGCTCAAGTCACAGAAACTGCTGGGACAACGTCAAACTTTTATCGTCACATTGAGAGGAAGCATAAAGACAGGTAAATTAACTGTTAAATTAGCTACACTGGGAAACTTAAAATCAAAAAATTTCAACACCCCATCTTAAAACATTGTGCGAAAATAAGCTCTTTTCTTCCCACGATCGTTTTTTGCTAACGTTCAGAGCACTGACTTTATATTATAGCCAAGTTAGCTTGCGTAGCATTGTCAAAAGCAAGATAGCAGAATAACAAACAATGAACACGCCAGGTATTAGTCGAGGCCACTGGCGTTACTCGGGAGGTTCTTATGCAATGGAAACGTTGTTCACTGCACCAGTAAATGGGCTGAACTTTAGTTGGGACCAACAGGACATATTTCTGGTCAACAGTGTCTTCAGCTGCAGAAAGTTGATCGTTTGGCTCAGCCATGAGCTACAAAGCTAACGCTGTGCTAGCTAGTTCAAAGTCAATAACACTGAATGAGTACGTTCATCAAATTTGTTTGAAAAAATATATTGTAAAAGCAAAAAAGTTAAAAAGCATATTTTAAGACAATAAAGACTCCGAAAAAGGTAATGCTAAAAATTAAAGATTGTTTAAAAGCAATAATTCAAAGTGAAATTTGACTTCATTCATTTTAAAAAAGTGAATATATATGAACTATGTAGTGATGCATGATGTGTTTCTCTGGCTTCTATAATTTGTTGCTTGTTTGCACTAAGCACATATTTGTTAGATGTAACATTTGCATCTTCTGAGGCCCCACCGAGCCCGTTTAGGTCACAAAATATTACTTCTCTCGGCGCCACACCAGTCGGCTGCCTTTTGCAACAGCGGCTCGATTCCGAGTTTTTTTTTTTTTTCCCTTCCTCTCTCTTTTGATCACTTTTTTTTTTCACCCCACTTATATCACGGATACACAGATCGTCCCAAATGTCTCCTGAGCCGGTAGACGGAGCCACTGTTTATAGCAGGATTCGATACAACAGGGAAGAGCTGCTAGCATTTAACCGCCACCCGGTCCCACTGGAAAAACTTGACATACCGAGAGAACTGAGGCGAAAACGCCGCGGCTGCCGGGCTGGAGTAAGGCGGAGGACAAAAAATATAAGGTACAGACCCTCCCTTCCATCTGTTGTCATGGGAAATGTACGGTCGATACTGGGAAAGTTAGATGAGCTAGCGGCTATCTCCCGTTATGATAGCACTTACCGGGAGTGCTCTCTCCTTTTGTTTACTGAGACGTGGCTAACTGAACTAGCAGCAGATGCTAACATTGAGCTGGAGGGTTTTCACATGATACGAGCTGACCGAACACCAGAGAGTGGCAAAACTAGGGGCGGTGGAGTGATAATGTATGTTAACAACAACTGGTGTAGACCGGGACATATCACTGTTAAACAACGACACTGCAGCAAAGACATTGAGTTGCTAGCTGTTAGCATGAGGCCTACATATCTCCCGAGAGAACACTCACACGTGATCTGCATTGTTGTTTATGCAAATCCGACGGCGAATGCTGGGACAGCGCGTGACGTCATCCATTCAGTTACCAGCAGGCTGCAGACAGAACACCCAGATGCTCTTCTCCTCATCTCAGGCGATTTCAACCACGTTTCACTGTCTCCCATTCTGCCCACTTTCACCCAGTATGTCACATGCCACACTAGAGACAATAAAACACTGGATTTGTTCTACGCAAACACTAAGGAGGCGTACACCTCATCACAACTCCCCCCACTTGGGAGATCGGATCACAACTTGGTTCATCTCCGACCGGTGTACAAACCCCTAGTGCACAGACAACCTCCGGCCATGCACACTGTGGAGTTATGGTCTGAGGAGACAATGGACACTCTAAAGGACTGTTTTGAAGCCACTGCCTGGAAGCAGCTCTGCGATCCACATGGTGAGGACATCGATGGCCTCATTCACACCTTCACGGGCTACCTCAGCTTCTGTGTGGACAAATCCGTTCCCACCAAGACCATACGGCGTCACTCAAACAACAAACCCTGGATCAACCCTGAGATAAAAACACTTCTGAGAGAGAAGAAGAGGATCTTCAGGTCGGGGAACAGAGAGATGCTGAAGTCCGTACAGAGGGAGCTGAGGAGAAAGATCAGAGAAGGCAAGGACAGCTTCAGGAAGAAGATGGAGGACAAGCTGCAACAGAGCGACATCAGCGGGGTCTGGAGAAACCTCAAAACCATCTCGGGGCTCCAGAATACCTCCCCCCAGGCCACGGGGGGCAGGGAGTGGGCGAACAACCTGAATCTGTTTTTCAATAGATTTGACCAACCGCCCTCCCCCCTGTCTGCACAACAACCACTGCTGCCACTAAGAAATCAAGTCCTGCTGCCCACTCCCCACTCCACTGACACCCCCCCCCACTCCCAACACACAGCCCCCCATCCTGACCCTGACCAAGACCCAGGTGAGGACGGAGCTGAGGAAGATCAAGGCGAGGAAGGCGTCGGGACCAGACGGCATCAGCGCAAAGCTCCTCAAGTCCTGTGCAGACCAGCTGTGTGGGATTGTGACGTATATCTTCAACATGAGCCTGAAACTGGGGAGGGTACCACAGCTGTGGAAAACATCTTGTGTGGTACCTGTACCAAAAACTTCCCACCCCAAAGACCTGAACAGCTTCAGACCGGTGGCCTTGACGTCCCACTTGATGAAGACCCTGGAGAGACTGCTCCTTGCTCATCTCCGCCCCCTGGTGGAACCAGCGATGGATCCACTCCAGTTCGCCTACCAGCATGGCATTGGGGTGGAGGATGCGGTGATCTTCCTCCTTCACCGTTCTCTGTCCCACCTGGAGAAACCCGGGAATATGGTGAGGATCATGTTCTTTGACTTCTCCAGTGCTTTCAACACCATCCAACCGATGATCCTGAAGGACAAGCTGCTGCGCGCAGGGGTGGACCAGCACCTGTCATCATGGATCCTGGACTACCTCACGAACCGGCCTCAGTTTGTGAGAACCCGGGACTGTGTTTCCGACACGATCATCAGTAGCACGGGGGCCCCCCAGGGAACGGTGCTGGCTCCCTTCCTGTTCACTCTTTATACTGCGGACTTCTCACACAACACAACACATTGCCATTTACAGAAGTTCTCTGATGACTCTGCGATCGTTGGTCTCATCTCCAGCGGAGATGAAGCTGAGTACAGAGGGCTTATCCAGGACTTTGTGGACTGGTGCCATCGGAACTGCCTCCAGATCAACGCGAGGAAAACTAAGGAGCTGGTGGTGGACTGCCGCAGGCATGGGCAGCCCCTCACAGCACCAGTAAATATACAGGGAACAGACATCGAGATGGTGACATCCTACAAGTACCTGGGTATTCATCTGAACAATAAACTAGACTGGTCACACAATACTGACGCACTCTACAAGAAGGGACAGCGCAGGCTGTTCCTGCTGAGGAGACTCAGGTCTTTTGGTGTACAAGGGGCGCTGCTGAAGTCATTCTATGACACGGTGGTGGCATCAGCCATCACTTTTGGAGTGGTCTGCTGGGGCAGTGGCATTACTGCAGCCGATAGGAAGAGACTGAACAAACTGATTAAGAAAGCTAGCTCTGTCCTGGGGCAACGCCTTGATCCGATGGAGGAGATAGGAGAGAGAAGGACGGTGGCTAAACTGTCATCTCTGCTGGAGTCCGAGTTCCACCCTATGCAGGACATACTGGATGCACTGAGGAGCTCATTTAGCAGCAGACTACATCATCCCAGGTGCACAACCGAGAGGTTTCGTAGGTCCTTCCTACCAACGGCTGTCAGACTGTACAACCTAAGCAGGGCTGCTCGCAGAGATAGCAAAAAGACGTAACAAACTAATAGTTTTTTCTGAATGCAAAAGATGCAATAGACTTACACAATGGTCCTCTCCGGCATACAACTAGGAACATACCGGTCGCTATGGAGGGTGAGAATATGTATGGGCACATAATCATACCATGTAGGATAACTAAATAGACGGTTATGCTGTTTCATCCCACCTAGCAACAATGCTCTGCACTGTGTGTGTTTATATATTTACATATTTATTCCATCTAGCTACAATGCTCTGCACTGGGTGTGTTTATATTTATATATCTATATATTTATTCCATCTAGCTACAATGCTCAGCACTGGGTGTGTTTATATTTATATATCTATATATTTATTCCATCTAGCTACAATGCTCCGCACTGTGTTTTTATATATCTACATATTATTCCATCTAGCTACATTGCTCCGCACTGTGTGTGTTTATATACTTGCATATTTATTCCACCTAGCTGCAATGCTCCGTACTGTGGGTGTTTATATATTTACATATTTATTCCATCTAGCTACAATGCTCTGCACTGTGTGTCTGTGTGTGTGTGTATATATATATTTTATAGTAATATGTACATATGTATATTAGCTGCTCTTGCTTGCTTGTTTTTTTTTTTTTTTTTTCTTGCCTTCTGATTGTTGCTCTGAGTGTTGCTATCCCTGTGCTGTTGCAATCCTGGAATTTCCCCGTTGTGGGACTAATAAAGGCTTATCTTATCTTATCTTATCTTAAAATGCTTCAGTCTCTAATTTTTCTGAAATGCAACCAAGCTTTTGTTTAACCTCCTCATCCCTAGAGCCAGGCAGGACCATCCATATGTGGGCGCTTGGTAAAGTCCTGTGCACATGAACTGAGTCCTATATTTCATTATATTTTCAATAAGTCCTTACAGACACAACATGTGCCTAAGATCTGGAAAGATGCCGTGGTTGTTCCCGTTCCAAAATTCAGCTGTCCTAAAACGGTAAATGACTTTAGACCAGTTGCTTTGACTTCCATTTTAATGAAAATCTTTGAAAAACTGGTCAGATGTGAGGTCCTAAGGCAGACTGAACATGCATTGGATCCTCTGCAGTTTGCCTATAGGCCTCACAGAGGAGTGGAGGATGCCACTGTCACTCTGTTTGACATGCTTTTTAAACATCTGGATTTTAATGGGACACACGCCAGGCTTTTATTTGTGGACTTTTCTTCTGCCTTTAATACAATCCAACCTCATATTTTAGTTGAAAGGCTCCTGCAACAATTTGATTTAAGCAATAATCTGGTGGGTTGGATTCTGGATTTCTGAACCAACAGGACACAGAGAGTAAGGGTCAATGGCACATTGTCTGACCTAAAGTGCTCTTCTACTGGCTCTCCTCAGGGGTGTGTGTTGTCACCACTACTCTTCATTCTGTACACAAACATGTGTCGGAGCAGACATGACAACAGACACATTATAAAGTATGCTGATGACTCAGTCATTGTCAGTCTCCTCCAGGATGGTGAGAGTGGCCACGGCCCAGTAGTTGATGACTTTGTTCACTGGTGTGAGGATTCCTACCTGCAGCTGAATACAACAAAAACGAAAGATATGATTATTGACTTTAGGAGGAAAACTCCCAGGCACAAAGTCACCATACTAAAAGGCCAGACCACCGAATGTGTACAATCGTACAAATATCTTGGGACGATTATTGATAGTGGATTGAACTTTGAGGTGAACTGTGAAAGGGTGTGCAAAAAGGGTCAGCAAAATTTGCATTGTTTGAGGAAACTTGCACGCTTCCAAATTGACCGAACCATAATGACTATGTTCTATCGGGCTTTTATTGAATCTGTTTTATCCTTTTCTTTAATGTCATGGTTTGGTCAGATAAAACTGAAACAGAGGAAATCCTTGGATCAGGTAGTCAGATGGTCCAGTCGTTTGCTTGGTGAGTCACAGCTAAGCCTGACATCCCTGTACACCAGACAAGTACAGAGGATGGCCGACTCGATTTTAAATGATGACTCCCACCCTTTGCACTGCAACTTTCAGCTTCTTCCCTCCAGACGGAGGTTTGCTGTCCCAAAAAGTAGAACCCAGCGCTACAAAAACAGCTTTGTCCCTGCTGCTGTCAAAGAGTTGAACAAGCTATAAAAATTATATTGTACATATTTTATATTTACCTATTTTGTAAGATGTGTGCCTGTGTTTGTGTCTATGTTGAATGTAATTAGTGGCTTGTAAATATGGATGTCACCAACTGCAAAACAAATCTACCTACGGGTACAAATAAAGTAACCTGAACCTGAACCATCTCACCCTAACCCTGGCCCAGAAATGGGACCTTTGAGGTTTTTTACAACCACCCTTTTGTGAGTGTATTCTTAGTGTTCAGCTCAGACTTTTAAGGGTGTTTTTTTAAAACACATTTTGTTCATGCTTGGCATGCCATAATTTTCAGTTAAATTACTCCTAGTTAATTTATGCTGTAATTTTATGAAGGAAACTTGTTGTGGCTGCCTAGGAGAATTAATACTTCTAAAAAGAACATTATCTGGCTTTCTTTGTTGTTGTGAAAGTTCTGTTACTGTGAATGTTCTTCATGGCTGTGCACCTAAGTTGGCTGGCAAAGCACCAAAATGCAAAATGTCAAAGGGACCCATGTTCAAGAAAATTATTTAAAAAAATACCTTGCTGAAAAGAAATGTCAGGGTTATTTTTTCACTCATTTAATTTAATTTAGGTGTTATTCCTTACTTTTTCTTAATCTTTCTTTCTGAAATGACATATTTATCGTGGCTTGTCAGGACAATGCAGTTTTAATGAGTACAACTGCGTAATTTGTACAAGTGAAAAAACAAATTTGCTTAGATTTGAGATTTGTTTCATTTTGCTGGTTTGAAAACAACATAGCAGAATTTTTTTTTGTTGCTGTTGCATTTATGTAAAAGCAAACTTAAATTAAAAAAAAAAAAGATACTGGTCATTTTGTTCTGTTTTGTTATAATTTTTCTTTGATATATACAGTCTTGGTCTTGTTTCGGTGTCAACCTCCAAATGTCTTGGTCTTGTCTTGGTCTCGATACTCTCTAGTCTCGACAATGTCTTGGTCTCGGTTGGTGTGGTCTTGACTACAACACTACACCAAACACACATTTATTAACACAAAACTTAACATACAGACATAAGACAGCTCAGGTACACAAAGAGTTCTCTAGGCCGCCCAACACCCACACTGGAGGTATACAGCGGCAGACAGCGCACAGACAGAATACTCACAGTGCGGGGGCTGTCCGAGTCATCACAGCGATTATCCTCAAGCACACACAGACAGCCCGGATACACGTAGAATTCTCCAGGCCGCCCAACACACACACACTGGAAATAAACAGCGGCGGAACAGCGCACAGGCAGTTACTCACAGTGAGGGGGCAGACCAAGTCGTCACAGCGAGAATCCAAGACACAAAGGCAGTCCTTAGTGACATGACAGTTGACGGCAGAGAGAAACCATCAAACGCGTACAATGATCCAGCGGCGTCTGTCCAGCAAAGAGCTCCTTTAGTACAGACGCCGCTGGCGTGACAAATAGAGAACACCTGGGCGAGTGCAGGAAAGATGATTACCAGGGCGAACAGCTGACTGTCAGAAAGAGGGGGTGTGGCCGGACAGGCCAGAGCGGCAGCTACAGGCAGGAACAGAAACGGTGCATGGACAAGAAAACAACAAGAAATCAAAACACAACTCCACATAATAAACCCACTGCCTGAGCCACCAGGATCGATCAGAACCGAGCCCACAGGAAACATGGGCTCGATTCATGACAGTTCATGTCAATAATGAGTTTTCTTTCAACTCAAAGCTCAGTCATGGAGTTCCACAGGGATCTGTGCTAGGCCCTGCTCTTTTTAGTTTATATATACTTCCATTAGGCAACATTAGTAGAAAGCACTGTGTACATTTTCATTGTTACGCACATGACGCACAATTATACCTGTCAATGAAGCTAGATGATGTAATCAATTAGCCAAGTTAGAAGCCTGTCTTAAGGAAATCAAAGCTTGGATGACTTGTAATTTCCTGCTATTAAATTCAGATAAGACTGAAGTCATTCTTGTTGGTCCAAAAAAACCTTAGAAATATCTTTCCAAATCAAACTTATAGTCTGGATGCGGTTACTCTTTCTCTTCAAAATCAAATCAAATCACCCTTATTGTCATTCAACCGTACAACCAATCATGTACAGCAGAACAAGATTGTGCTTTACCTATCTACAGTGTAAGTCACACACACCCCAAGTGCAGAATCAGAGGGCCGCTGCCATGCAAGGCGCCGCCACAGAGTTCCCTCCTCCATTTATTGCTGAGCACCAAGCTGGATGGCAGGAAGTTCCACTTTTATATGGTCTTCGGCATGACCCGGCCGGGATTTGAACCCCTGCCTCCTGGGGTACCAACTGAGCCACCACTCCGGTCACTCCGGTCTTAATAGCTTGGGGTACCAAGGGGTACCAGTTGGTACCTGGGGTACCTGGGGTACCAACTGAGCCACCACTCCGGTCACTCCGGTCTTAATAGCTCTGTGAGGAACCTTGGAGTTATTTTTGATCAAGATCTGTTTTTCAATTCACATATTAAATTTGTTTCTAAGACTGACTTCTATCATTTGTGTAATATTGCCAAGATTAAGTGCATCTTGTCTCAGAGTGATGCTGAGAAACTGATCCATGCTTTTGTTAGCTCTAGATTAGATTATTCTAACTCTTTATTATCAGGTTGTCCAAAAACATCTTTAAAACGTTTTTGACAACATGACGGGTCTCAGGCTCCCCACCGGGCCCCCACGCCCCCAGCAGGAGGAGGGCAACAGGGTTGGGGGAAGACCCCCACCCCCACTCCCCCCTGCACAAAACATGTTGGGTGTATGTCGGTTATATGATGTGATTGTGTGTAAATGTGTGGACTACCAAAGTGCAATTAAAATTGGGGGGATGGTGACTGGAGCACCGCTAGCCACTGCGATGGGCAGTGGGGCCCCCACCCTCCCAAGCCCTCAGTGTCTAAAATGCAATCAAAACTGAGGTGAGGGCAGCCACACCACGCAGCAAAGGCATCCCCTTTGCTGACACAGCACAGCATACCCCCACCCCAAAGCCCTAAATGTATCCAAGAAGATGTATATTCCACCCAGAGTCAGGGGGAGGGGGAGAGCGGGAAATAAGACTGGGAGGGAGGCGGTCTAAAAATGAGGCCGTGCCCTCCCAGAAGCCAGCTTGCAAACTGGTTCATGAGGCCACCCACTGCCCCCAAATCCCAGCCCAGGGCGAGGGCCACCAGTGCAAGCAGCCCAGGAGCCCTGGCATTCTGTTGTTTGCACATGCAGTCTACTTTTGAAAATTTTTTGTAGAATATTCTGGATAGTTTTTGTCATTCTAGATATGTTGAGAGCTTTAATAAACCTGCAGGTGAAGACAGCAAGCATATTTGTTCACTCCCATGTTTATAACAGTACGACAAACTTGAAAAATTACCGACTTAAGGTACACTGTATTTATATGGAAATCATGATTAATTCAACATTCCAAAAGATTAATCGCGATTAAAAATTTTAATTGTCCAACACCACTAGAAAATTAATAATTAAAAGTAGACAACCAAAAACCTCTAGTTAAGGGTACAAAGAGCACCCACTTCAAAACTTGAGTAATGACTTCAGTCCTGAAGGTTTGAGATTTTTCTCCAAAATTTATAACAATTTTCTTAGTTTTCTACTTTTCTCTGTAAATTGATCTAAATATTAAACCATTTTCCTCAAATTTATAATTTCCTCTTGTAAAATTATGACTTCTAGATAGATAGATAGATAGTTTATTTCGAACACAAAAAATATAACAAAAAAACAAGCAAATAGCAAATGCAATAATGTTACAGTATACACTGTTCGAAAGGGAGAAGGAAGAAGTGAACACTTATTAATTCCAACTCCTCTTTTCCATCGATACACCCATGTGAATTTTATACAAATTACTACCTTTAATACCCCAAGTAAACAATTTACTGTATTTTTTTCAGATCAACATTAACACCTGTCCATTCTAACATACAATGAAGTCTATATTTCAAAACCAGTCTCAAACGACACAGACACACACAGTGCTGTCACACCCACCATTCCATAGTGTCCCATAATGTCCCAGAGTGAACATAATGAATCGTACATATAAATTCTACCCTTCTAACATATATCCTTTCAACAAATGGTGCTTATACCTCTTTTTAAATTGATTTCTGTTTGTACATAGTTTCAGTTCCGGCTCCAGACTGTTCCACAAATCCACCCCACAGACAGATATGCACATACTTTTCTTGGTTGTACGTATCTTGGGTTTTGTGAAGTTTAAGTCTCCTCTCAAATTATGATCATTGTCTCTTTTTTTAAATATTTTTTGTATATTAGTTGGGAGTTGATTGTTAATTGCCCTGTACATTACTTGTGCTGTCTTAAATTTAACTAAATCGATGAACTTTATGACATGTGACTTCAAGAACAACGAATTGGTATGGTCTCTATATCGTGCATTGTTTATTATCCTTATAGCTCTTTTTTGTAATGTGCATATTGTTTGTAGGTTGGTCTTGTAGGTGTTTCCCCAGACTTCTACACAGTAGTTAAGATAAGGTAAAAACAGTGAATTGTACAATAAGACCAATGATTTATAGTCCACGATGTGTCTTGTCTTCCCCAGTATGCCTATACATTTTGCTAATTTAGCCCGGATGTGACTGATGTGAGGTTTCCAGCAGATTTTACTGTCTAGCGTCACCCCCAGAAACTTATTTTCCTGTACTGTTTGTATTCTGGTATCATCTATCGTTATCATTATTTCATGATTTATTTTATAATTTCCAAACAACATAATCTTTGTTTTTTTTAGATTTAGAGATAATTTATTTTTGTTGAACCACTGCGTTAATTTTTCCATTTCAGTTGTGACCACCTCTAAAACCTGCTGCAAATTCTCACCAGTGCAAAGGATATTTGTGTCATCCGCAAACAAAATAAATTTCAGAATTTTTGATACTTGGCATATGTCATTTATATACAAGATAAAGAGTTTGGGTCCCAAAACTGACCCCTGGGGCACACCACAAGTGATGTCCATGCAGGGTGATTTGTGCTCTCCAATTTGTACAAATTGTTGTCTGTTACTTAAATAACTTTCCACCCAACTCAGTCCTACCCCTCTTATCCCATACCTTTCCAGTTTCCTTAGAAGTATTCTGTGGTCAATGGTGTCAAAAGCTTTCTTTAAGTCTATAAATACTCCTACAGCAACCTTTTTTTTGTCTATACAACTAGTAATTTCTTCTATAAGTTCGATCAGTGCCAAAGATGTAGATTTATCTGCTCTAAAACCATACTGGCTATTTGTAAGGAGGTTGTGTTTTTCAATGAAATCATCCAGTCTCTTAGTGAATATTTTTTCAAGTATTTTGGAGAATTGTGAGAGTAAAGAGACTGGCCTGTAATTTGTGAAACAATGACTGTCTCCTGTTTTGTAAAGAGGTGTTACTTTTGCTATTTTCATTTTGTCTGGAAATGTACCAGTTTGAAATGACAGGTTACAGATGTGGGTGAGTGGCTTAACAATTCCCTCAATTATTTTTTTCACTATTGTCATGTCAATTTCATTCCAGTCCGTTGATTTTTTGTTCTTAAATTTACTCACAGTCTCGATAATTTCCTTTTCAGTAACTGCACCCAAAAAGATTGTGTTTGGGTTTCTATCCTCTATTTCATTCACAGACCCACTGTGGTTTGTTTCTGGAGTCACTATTGATTTTGCTAATTCAGGACCAACGTTTACAAAAAATTTATTGAAACCACTGACCACATCTTCCATATTATTAATCAAACTGTCGTTTTCGATAAAATATTCTGGATAATTTGCATACTTAGGACGATTACTAATAATCCCCTTGAGTACTTGCCATATTCCTCTTATGTTATTTTTGTTATCCTCTAGTATTCTGTTGTAATATTCTTTCTTACAGGTCCTCATTATAGTGGTAAGCTTATTTTTATATCTTTTATATTTGATCTCAGCTTCCACTGTTCTGCATTTAATGAATTGTTTATATAATGTATTCTTCTTTTTACATGCATTTATTAACCCCTTGGTGATCCAAGGAATATTTTTTTGTTGTTGTCTGTCACTGTATTGTTTTATAGGACAGTATTTATTGTACAATGATTGAAATATTTATAAAAATTTATCATATGCTTCATTTATGTCATTTTCATCATAAACTATCTTCCAATCTTGTATTAATAATTCCTTTGTCAGTAAATACATTGATTCTTCGGTTCTTATTCTTTTATATTTAATATTTTTGGTATACTTTTTCTTCCTATAATCACATTGATAGACAACAAAAATCGGCAGGTGGTCGCTGATATCATTCAATAAAAGCCCACTCCTGATATTATTTTCCATAATGTTTGTGAATATATTATCTATTAGTGTGGCACTGTGCGACGTGATTCTGCTAGGTCCTGTAATTGTTGGATGTAAGCCCATACTGTACATTGTGTTGATAAATTCTTCTGTCAAACTATGTTGTTTTGAGTTCATCAGATCTATTCTTAAATCACCACAGATGAACATAACTTTATGAGTTAGTTTTGCGTACATTTTTTCCATCCAGTCCTTAAATAAGTCAATGTTTGATCCAGGTGTTCTATATACACAGCTCACTACTACATTCTTCACATTATTCAGACAGATTTCTATTGTAATACATTCAAATAAATCATCCACAGTTACTGACAGATTTTCAACAACCTTGTATTGCAAGCTCTTGTCAACATAAATTGCAACTCCTCCTCCTTTTTTCACTTTTCTATTTATATAATTTAATTCATAGCCATCCATGGTAAAATCCACTCCTTTCTCTTCACTGAGCCACGTCTCTGATATTGCCACAATATTGAAGGGCTCTTTAAACTGATTTAAATAATCTTTAATGTTATTAAAGTTTGCATAGAGACTTCTGCTGTTGAAGTGGAGCATAGAAATATTGAAATCAGATGTGACCAATGTGTTAAACTGTTCATCTGTGTAATAATTACAGTCATTATTGATTGAGTTAAAAAGATTATTATCAGGGTCTATGTCATATTCTACGTCCTGTGGGTTGTGCTCTGTGTATTCAAAAACTTTCAGTTCCTGTTGTTCCTGTTTGATGATTTTTTGATTCATACTGTAGAATGTTTTGTTGCAGATGAGTAAAATCCTTCAGTGTCCTATATTTGTCTGAATTGTTGCTGTGCCTCCAGATCGTATTTGTCCAGTTCCATAATATTACGGATGTTAATGACCTTGGCTTCTTCAGGCGATCCGTTTAATTTGATGAATATTTTACAGTTTGATGTCCAGGTGTTTTGAATTTTTTTCTGCTTTTTCATGTATCTTGCTTTCCTGGCTATTTCTGCGTTCTCTTTCGTGAGGTGCTCGTTTATGAAGACGTTGGTTCCTTGCAGCTTCTTACCTTGTTTCATTAGCGCCGTCTTGTGTTTTCTGTTTACAAACCTCATGATCATAGCAGGTTTGTCGCCGTTTTTCCTGGGCAGAGGGTGGCAGGACTCGATGTTGGTGCAGTCCAGCTGGATTCCTTTTGACTGCATGAAGGCCGTCACCTGTTGCTCAGCGGATTCCTCATCCAGCTGACTTCCACTGCTGTCTGCGGCCACTGCTCTCGCGTATGATCGGGGTTTGATGTGGAGCCCCGTGATGATCACGTCGTTTGCCCGAGTTCTCTGGTCCATCTCAGCCAATCTGCTTTCCAGATACGCCAGCCTCTTGTCTTTTCCAGCGTTCTGGCTGCGCAGCACTTTAATTTCTTCCACGAGGTCCAGTATACCTCTTTGTTGTGATTTTAGGGCAGCCATTTCTTCTGCCAAGAAATCCAGCGCTTTTTTAATCTCATCTTCATTTGGCAGAGCTCTTTTGGGACCCATTATTCCGGCCGATGATCTCTTATTTGTTGATCTCTTACTTCTCTTGTACATTTGAGACCATTATAAATTTGTGGATTATTTTATGGCTATTTTTTTTATCTTTTTTTAATCCAATCCAACTTTATTCATAAAGCATTTTAAAAACAACAGTTGACACAAAGTGCTGTCCATCAATGATAAATAAAATATTAAAACATAAAAATCAAATACAGCTACAGTACAAAACAGCACAAACAAAACAACAGTCACACAATAGAGACAATCAGAACAAATAAAATCAGTGTCTCAAACTGGGTCAAAAGCCAGAGAATAAAAATGGGTTTGAAGAGGAGTTTTAAAACTGGACAGTGAAGAGGCCTGTCTGATGGACAAACCCAGATTATTATAAAATTGCTGGGTTTTTTTAATAAATTTGAAACAGAATGCAGCAAAATTTTTACTTTTTTCCTCATACACTTCAACTTTTGACCATAATTCTGCAGACCCAGAACAGAACAATAATTTTAACTCTGACTTCAAAGAAATATAATTATTAAAATTTTATTTGAAGAAATAAATTAACTAAAATGACCAAAAGTGCGGTTATTTCTGTTATAATATTTCTTTATATTTATAGTTTTTTAGAAATCTCCTCACCAACCAGACAGCAGGAAAAACTTCCCTTATTTTGAAATCCAAATGTTGGCACGTTTAGTTTGTCTGAAGGCTGGTAACAGATTAAAGTCATTGACTTGGTGAATTTCAGTCATCTTAACTTGCCAGGCACATCATAATGATCATACATTAGTTAAGTGACGTAAATCCTCAGAGATTCATCAGTCACTCTTGCCTTTCCCTGCAATGAATCCTAACCACACCTGTGAGCCAAGCGACTCCTCATTGTTGTTCCAGTTACCAGCGGGTTAAAACCAACATACGTAAATGCCTCTAGTGCTTACATACCTCCTCTGCTTGTTTTCCACATTTAAAGTACTTTAATAAGCTCATGTTTCTCTCGGACAGCAACGCTAGAGAGACACTCTGCCTGCAGACTGAAACGGTCACATGGGCACTGGGCGGGTGGGGTGCTTCTGCGCAGATGACGGTCACGCACGCTGTTCATGTGCGCACTTGCAGAGCATCATTCTTTCATTTTTTTCTTAAAATAACATATCATAGGCGTGGCAGCATCCAAGGGTGGGGCCCGCCACAGGGAAATGTTACCAGAGGAAACCCTGCAATCAGCGTAACTATTGCGCAACCTTGCAACTTTGTCCAATCACTGCAACTTTCCTGCAATTTTGCCCAATCCTTGTCAACTTCCCCCAATTTCACCAATCAAATTTGTCTCACTGGCACTCAAACACTCAGTCTAACCAACCAAATGCATCACTGCACCGCGTTCACTTCCGTGTTTATACTCAGTATTAACGGAACACCTCAGCAAACTGAGTGTGTGATTTTAAAAAAAAATCACTCACCTGAGAGGTTTCCAACATCGTCCCTTCCTCCGTCTCCCCCAGCCTGCTGGTGGACGTCTCGCCATGTCTCTGTCCTGACCGTGTGTACCAAAGCGCTGGGTTTGTGTTGAAAAACGTCTGCCTGCCCCAAAAGCACCCTGTCACGGAAGCGCGCGTGAGGAGAGACTCCATAAAACCACAAACACAAATCTAACACTACAGCCAAGGTTTGAACATTTTATACATCTTTACAGGTAAAATCATTACTCCATCTGGTCAGTGAGCTTTAAAGCTGTGGATCTCCGGTCTGGACGGACAAACGCACCCACCCACCCCCGACCTCACCCCCCCACCGTCCCACCATAAATGAGAGATGTGTGTCTGAAGAGACAAGTGTGTGTGTCAAGACCAACGTGCAGCAGACAGACAGGTAGGAGTTAGGCACGGAGAGAGATTTGTAATTTTTTTCAGAAAAACACAGACGCCAATAGACAATACAGAGCAACAGAATAAATGACTTATTTTTTCCTCTCCGCTCAGTACCGAGTGGTTGGGCACCGTAGAGAGTTTTCAAATGAAGGTGCTGCCAATAATTTCCAAATCTCTACTCTTTAACATGCATTCAATGCAATTTAGCTGTTGTAATGGATATTGTGTTAAAGTCTGTATTTGTTGTTGCACAAGAGTTTTTCTGTACAGCAGAAGTTTCTGCTTAATTTACAAATCACTATAATAGGAGAATTTTTAACAATCCTGTGCTTTTCTTGTATTGTTATATAGAATATCACTGCAGAAATCCTGGAGGGACTGATATACAGTATTATAGTATAATTTTTTTTTAATTTAAGTTTTTGTAAAGGGTATACATGTCATTACAGCATTGCATTGTTTACATTTTCATCACATATTCCCTTTTTTTGTTTTTTGACAAGATTGAAAAAAAATTATTACAACACCCTTTTTTTAAGTGAAAGAAAATAAAAATTAAAAAAAAAAAAGAGAGAAGAAAAATAAAAGAACATCTGAGTAGCATTGGAACAAAGAGAGGTGCCATTATTGAAATGGTGTTTGTCAAAGATTAGATCTGATGGAAGACACATATGCATTCCAGGGTTGCCAAAAGTTCAAGAACCCATCCATGTCCTGTCGCAGTGCAAATGTCAACTTTTCCATCAAATAAATGTCCTGAATCACGTTAATCCAATCTTCAGGTGCAGGACAGTCTCTCGACATCCATTTTTTTGTTAGTGCATTTTTACTTGCCAATATTAAAAACACTGAATAAGTATTTTTCTCCTCGTCTTTCCAGTGATTCCGGTAGTAAACCCAAATACAAAGTTACAAAAGAAAAGGGAACTGTTACTTTGAATATTTTCCCCAATATTGTCTGTACATTAGTCCAATATTGGTGGATAACTGGGCATGACCAAAACACATGAAAATGATTTGTAGTCTTTTCACCACACAAGCGCCAGCAATTCAACCCTTTACGAGTAAATTTGTTTTGTGCAGGTGTTCTGAAAAATCTTACCAAATTTTTCCATCCAAATTCTCTCCACAGCAGGGATGAGGTACTTTTCCACTGTTGTTTGTTTAGTTTTTCCCATATTTCCAGTTGTAAAGTGAAATTCCCCTCTTTTTCCCCATTTCTCTTTTATACGTATATGATGTGTTGTCTCCTTTTAAATCTTGAAGACCATGGTATATTTTAGAGATGTACAGTATCTGATCCCTGGGATCCCTTTATATGCCATTAAGAAGACCTTCAGAATACCTGACTGGGCCCTTTCCAAATCCTCCTTTTAAAGTATTTTGTTTATGTGGTGTCTAAGCTGAAAGAACCTGTAAAGGTCTTGATTTATTAGACCTTGTTTTTTTCAAATCTTCAAAACTTTTTAAAGCTTGCCCTTCAAAAAAATTGTAGTATTTTATCAGTCCGTTCTCTTTCCACTTTTTAAATCTAGTGTCTGTTTTATTAGGAGTAAAATCCTGATCATAGGAAATCCATTGCAATAATCCATAGGGTTCTTTAGTTTGATTCTCTCTGACTGTCTTAAACCAAATGTTTAGCGGGGTCTCTATCCACGGGTTAGTGTTATTCAAATGTTTAAGTAAGGCATTATTCCCTATTATCGCCTGTAGGGGAATGTCACTTGTTATTTGGCATTCTATCTCCTTCCATTGTGCAGTGTAGACTGGGTTACATATCTCTACTAAAGTTTTAATTTGCGCAGCTTTAAAATAGTCCCTGATATTTGGCAGCGCAAGCCCACCTTTGTCTTTGTTTAGCTGTAGGGTTCTATACCTGATTCTTGGTCTCTTGCCCTGCCATATGAATCTTGAGATCCTTTTATCCAGTTCTTGCCATGTTTTTTGGGGAGGTTCTACCAGTATTGTTTGGAAAAGGTATAGAAGACGTGGAAGTACAGTATATTCATTCTGACTGCTTCAATTCTTTGTGCAGTACCCAAGAATGGTATCGTATTCCATCTTGCTAGATCAGATTTTATTTTTGCCAGCAGTGGATCATAGTTTAGTGTTATAATTTTGTTGAGTTGTTTCGGGATATTGACCCCCAGATATTTCATAGATTCCATCTCCTAGTTAGTTTTGAATTTGCTTAGTAAATATTGATTTTGGGTTATAGTTGAATGTTAAAATTTGGGTTTTATGCATGTTCAATTCGTACCCCGATAACTCTCCATATTCTGAAAAAACAGATTAGTTCTGGAAAACAGGTGTCCGGCTGCCCCAGGTATATTAAAATGTCATCAGCAAAGAGTGCCATTTTACGTTCCTTCTGACCAAGTGTATTACCTTGAATTTTTTGATTCTGTCTTATCCATTGGCTCAGAGGTTCTATGAAGATGGCAAAGAGCAGTGGAGACAAGGGGCAGCCCTGATGACATCCTCTCTCCAGTTCAAAAGATGATGATCATCATCATCAACTGCATAGTTTGCTTCTCTTCTTCCTTTATTAATTTTCTGACATTCTGGTCAGTCACTGCAGCAGATACTGGAGTCAGTTTCTCTTGGCCTGTCCTTGCCACTGATAATACCTCTATCTACCAAGAATGTGCCGCTAGTGATAATTTACCGTTAATCCTTATTTTAGCTGTTGGTTTTTTATATAATGCCTGGATAGTTCTAATGAAGTTGTTATGAAAATTGAAACTGGACAAGATTCTATATACTGTAGGAAAGACCAGTCAACCAAATCAAATGCTTTTTCAGCATCTAATCCCAGTATGGCTGCATTTAAATTATATTTTTTTATATGATGAATTATGTGTAAAGTGCATCTAATGTCATCTTGTGTCTGTCTTTGTCTTATAAAACCTGTTTGGTCTAAATGAATTAAGTCTGTCAGTATATTTTCTAACCTTCTGGCAAGGATAGCGGTAAAAAGTTTATAGTCCTGATTTAACACACTGATTGGTCTGCAGTTGGAGCAGTCTAATTTATCCTTTTCAGGTTTAGGTATGACTGCAATGACCCCTTCTCTCCAGGAGGGGGGAATTTCCCCTGTGTGGAGGACATAGTTAAATGTTTTCAGGAGGAGAGGAGATAGTTGCTGTTTAAAAGTTTTGTACCACTCTGCTGTATAACCATCTGTTCCTGGGGATTTGTTAGCTTTAAGTTTCATAATTGCTTTTTCTAAATCTTTAAGTTGTATTTCTGCCAATAGTTTTTTATTTTGTGACTCAGTAAGTTGGGAAAGATTTAATGTATTTAGGAAGGCTTCGGATGTGTCTTTTTTGTGTTTTTTGAGGGAGTACAAGTTCTTGTAGTAATTCTCGAAGCTTTTATGAATTTCCTGAATTCTAATTTTTATTTCCTTTGATACTGGGTCTCTGATTTTGTAGACTGCTCTCTCCGTTTGTTGTTTCCTCAATTTATAGGCTAGTAATTTTGCTGATTTGCTACCTGTTTCATAATATTTTTGTTTCAGAAATGTTCTTCACGATTTCTGTTGTGTAGATCTCGTTTGTTTTTTCTATTTCCTTAATTTTGAGCGAGTCATTAGAATGAGTGTTGTCTTTGTGCTCTTTTTCTAGTTTCTTAAGTTCTGACTCTAATGTGATTAGTTTTTCTTGTCTCAATTTCTTTTGGAGTGCAGTTTTGCAATAATCTTTCCCCTTATTACAGCCTTGCATGCGTCCCACAGTATTAAAGGGGATACTTCTCCATTATCATTTTCTTCCAAATATCTGAGAATATCTGATTCCAATTCATCTTTCAGTGGTCCTTTCAGCACATTTGAATTTAACCTCCAAGAAAATGTATTATTTGTGTATTTTTGGATATTTAAGTCCATATAGATCGGACTGTGGTCAGAGAGATCCATCAGTCCTATTTTATATGTTTTTACTCTTCCAAAGTTTCTATTAAACATAAAAATATAGTCAATCCTTGAATATGATGAATGTGGTGCTGAGTAAAATGTATAATCTTTTACACTGGGGTTGAATTCCCTCCACACGTCACAGATTCCCATTTCATTTAGTAGCATCCTAGTTTTTCTACTTTGAGTGTTATTTTGATGTGGAGAATTACCTGATGCATCCCAGTATGGATTCAGTCTTAGATTGAAGTCTCCACCACATATCACTAAACCTTGGGTTTTAGTTATCATTAGGTCAAATACATTTTTATAAAATTTCCAGTTAGCCCCTGGAGGTGCATATACATTCAGCAGGGTGATATCTTCTCCCTCTAGCCGACCAAGTACCATGCTAAATCTCCCTTCTTTATCTTTGTGTTCTGACTTTTTTTCAAATATAATTTTGGTTGAGATCAATGTCGCTACCCCCCTTCTCCTCCCTGACTTATACAAAGATGAAGAGATCAGTTTAAACCCTTGTCTATTAAGTTAGTGAGTTCCAAGTCTGTTAGGTGGGTCTCCTGTAAAAATATTATTCCTGCTTTGTCTTTTTTCATTTTGCCTAGAATCTTGGATCTTTTAACTGGATTCAGGATTATATGAGATTATTTTGGTTGAACCCTGTTTCTCCATTGTATTGTCTTATTTAGTATAATTATAGTGGCCCTCTTTAATGCTACTCAAAAACTGAAAGAACATTAAGAACATAAAAAACATTAAGAACATAATATATAAAACTTTAAAACATGAAACTGTCAAAAGATCTTCCTGAACTGAGGTCTTTTTAGCAACCTTAGAGGAGCCTTGATGGTGTGTTGGCTCTGAGGGAAATTCCTCAAACTTTGTTATATGTTGAGGGCCCTCTCTTACCCCTGTAAGTTGTCCCATGATTTTAACGTGATTTTCGGACCCCAATCCGAACTTGTATAGATTTTTTTTTTTTATGCCTATACCCTATGAAATTATGCGCTACCTCCCACCACCATCACAGCAAACAATCACGGTAATACAGTATTTGTTAGTGTGGAGAGTTCATGTGGTTCATCGTCACATTTCTATTTTAACAAGTTTTTTTTTTAAATGGTAAATGGCACTCACTTATATAGCGCTTTTATTCTCATCTCTTGATGACCAAAGCGCTTTACAGATCCTGCTATTCACCCATTCACACACACATTCACACACTGATGGCGGCATGCTGCCTAACATGGCGCTTCCAGACCCACCAGGAGCAATTGGGGTGAAGTGTCTTGCCCAGGGACACAACGGCAGGATATCTGGGGAGAGCGGGATTCGAACCGCCAACCATGTGGTTACTGGACGACCTGCTCTACCTCCTGAGCCACTGCCGCCCCCAATTTTAAGACTTATTTGTTTCTAATATTATGACTGTTCCATGAAATGTTTTACCACCTCATATTTGCTGATTCTGCATCTCCTTTAATGTCTGTTACCTTGTAGGAGGAAGGTTGGATGTGCATATTGACTAAAAATATCGTTATTCCCTCCTGAAAGCGTCCAGTTTTTCCTTATAGCCTTGGCGCTGGGTTTCCCGCTACTGGCCCATGGATTTTGAGGGTCTCTGTGTGCACCACGTTTGAGCCTTGAGTCTTTCGATCGGGTCTGCTGCGGGTTTATACACTGGTACCGGGAGCCCTCTTCTCACCATACCCTGTTTGCTTCTTCCGCCGAGTTGTAGAGACATGTCTCTTCCCCCTAAAAAACCCTCAGCTTTGCCGGAAATGGGGTTTGAAAGCACAGTTTCTTCTCTTTTAGTACCTTTTTAGCGTCATTGTATTCTAGACGTTTTTTAAGGACCTCCGGGGAGTAGTCATGCTCCACAAAAACTTTTCTTTCTTGGTGCATAAATCCTTTTTTCTGCCAAGCCAGTCTCAAAACCTCTTCTTTTGTTATGAAGTTGCAAAACTTCACCACCACCGATTGCGGGGGAGCTTCAGCCGACGGCCTTGGGGCTAATGAACCGTGCGCCCTTTCTATTTTCAAGTCGGTGGATTGGGGAATTTCCAGCTTTTCTCTCAGTATGGTTTCCATGCATGCAGCCATTGTGGTGAAACCATCCTCGACTCCTTCTTTCAGACCACAAATTCTTATGTTGTCCCTTCTTAGTCTTCCTTCCAGGTCAATTAGCTTAGCCTCCAGTCTTGTCTGTCGTTTAAAGTAATTCCAGCGTGGTTTCTTCCAGCCCTTTTATTCTTTCCTCTGCTTCCATGATTCGGTCCTCAGCCTGGTCCACTCTGTTGTTTGTCCTTTTTATTTTGTCTTTAAGTTCACGAAATTCGGCCCCACACTCTCGGCGAAATTCTCTTAATTCTTGAAGTATTGTTTTTAAGCTAGCTGTGTTGCTAGCCTCATTTTGCTCCTCCATTTCCGAGAAGTTATTGTCTTCGAGGTCAGTTTCTCCGGCTGATGCGTGTCTTGGCCTGGTAAATGTCGATCTCTTCTGTTTTCCTTTAGGCATAATAACTTTGTCTTTTTATTTTCACTCTTCCATAAATCCGTTAAATCTGATTTTCATGGTATTTTCACGGATGGGATCTGGGAGCTTCAGCGTTAAGCGGCTACCACCATGGTGTCCAGACCGGAAGTCCCATAGTATAATTTTTTAGGCATTAAATCATCAGTATTGTCTTTTTCGGATCAAATTTGTCACTTTTCACTTCCTTGTTTTGTTTACGAAGCGCTCTTGGTGACTGGTCGTGATGCTGTGTATTATCCAATCAGTATGGAGTCAATCCAAAACCCCGCCCACACTTCTAGAAGCCAGGCCATGAAGAAACAGAGTGGTGGCTAAACTTTTATTGATAAAAATTACATATTTTCACTGAGCAACTCCATACTCCGGGATGCACACCTTCATAACCTCAGCAAAGCACTGATAAAATCTGAGGCCAGTCTGACGAACGGTTTGAGAGATATGTGAGGAACACACACACACACACACACATTTATTTATTTACACAAGTGAAGGGAAATAAACACAAAGGTTGATGAAGTTTAAATGAAGTCTCAGAGCCTGCAGCTATACGGTGTATATGATGTGGTTAGGTGATAGCCGGCAGCAAAGCCTTTTAATGTTTAAATGGCTTAACGAATGTCAGACTGAAAGGTCAACGTGAGAAACGTTCAAATAAAACTTCCCATCATCACAAAACCAAAAAATACACATCTGATACACACACAAACACACACATACACACACACACACACACACACACTCAAACACACATATATACACTCACCGGCCACTTTATTAGGTACACCTGTCCAACTGCTCGTTAACACTTAATTTCTAATCAGCCAATCACATGGCGGCAACTCAGTGCATTTAGGCATGTAGACATGGTCAAGACAATCTCCTGCAGTTCAAACCGAGCATCAGTATGGGGAAGAAAGGTGATTTGAGTGACTTTGAACGTGGCATGGTTGTTGGTGCCAGAAGGGCTGGTCTGAGTATTTCAGAAACTGCTGATCTACTGGGATTTTCACGCACAACCATCTCTAGGGTTTACAGAGAATGGTCCGAAAAAGAAAAAATATCCAGTGAGCGGCAGTTCTGTGGGCGGAAATGCCTTGTTGATGCCAGAGGTCAGAGGAGAATGGCCAGACTGGTTCGAGCTGATAGAAAGGCAACAGTGACTCAAATAACCACCCGTTACAACCAAGGTAGGCAGAAGAGCATCTCTGAACGCACAGTACGTCGAACTTTGAGGCAGATGGGCTACAGCAGCAGAAGACCACGCCGGGTGCCACTCCTTTCAGCTAAGAACAGGAAACTGAGGCTACAATTTGCACAAGCTCATCGAAATTGGACAATAGAAGATTGGAAAAACGTTGCCTGGTCTGATGAGTCTCGATTTCTGCTGCGACATTCGGATGGTAGGGTCAGAATTTGGCGTCAACAACATGAAAGCATGGATCCATCCTGCCTTGTATCAATGGTTCAGGCTGGTGGTGGTGGTGTAATGGTGTGGGGAATATTTTCTTGGCACTCTTTGGGCCCCTTGGTACCAATTGAGCATCGTTGCAACGCTACAGCCTACCTGAGTATTGTTGCTGACCATGTCCATCCCTTTATGACCACAATGTACCCAACTTCTGATGGCTACTTTCAGCAGGATAATGCGCCATGTCATAAAGCTGGAATCATCTCAGACTGGTTTCTTGAACATGACAATGAGTTCACTGTACTCAAAGGGCCTCCACAGTCACCAGATCTCAATCCAATAGAGCATCTTTGGGATGTGGTGGAACGGGAAATTCGCATCATGGATGTGCAGCCGACAAATCTGCGCCAACTGTGTGATGCCATCATGTCAATATGGACCAAACTGTCTGAGGAATGCTTCCAGCACCTTGTTGAATCTATGCCACGAAGAATTGAGGCAGTTCTGAAGGCAAAAGGGGGTCCAACCCGTTACTAGCATGGTGTACCTAATAAAGTGGCCGGTGAGTGTACATAATGACTCATGTTTTTTAATATTTGGAAAACATGAAATTAAAACACACACACACATATATATATATATATATATATATATATATATATATATATATATATATATATATATATATATACACTACCGTTCAAAAGTTTGGGGTCACCCAGACAATTATTTTGTGTTTTCCATGAAAAGTCACACTTATTTACCACCATGAGTTGTAAAATGAATAGAAAATATAGTCAAGACATTGACAAGGTTAGAAATAATGATTTGTATTTGAAATAATAATTTTTTCCTTCAAACTTTGCTTTCGTTAAAGAATCCTCCATTTGCTGCAATTACAGCATTGCAGACCTAACATGATTGCACAAGGGTTTTCTAATCATCCATTAGCCTTCTGACGCAATGAGCAAACACATTGTACCATTAGAACACTGGAGTGATAGCTGCTGGAAATGAGCCTCTATACACCTATGTAGATATTGCACCAAAAACCAGACATTTGCAGCTAGAATAGTCATTTACCACATTAGCAATGTATAGAGTGCATTTCTGATTAGTTTAAAGTTATCTTCATTGAAAAAAAGTGTTTTTCTTTCAAAAATAAGGACATTTCTAAGTGACCCCAAACTTTTGAACGGTGGTGTATATATATATATATATAATGACTCATGTTTTTTAATATTTGGAAAATATGAAATTAAAATATAAAATTAAATCAAAAACTAATTTTACATTTTGAGATATGACTCATTTTTTCATCCATAAGAAGTAGTAGTAGTAGTAGTAGTAGTAGTACAATTTTATTTGTTTTAATTATGTATTGCACTGAATGAAGACAGTTTTTTAATATAAACTCCAAAACACACAGATGCTGGAGCACTGACAGCAGGCTGGGTGTAGAGCCAAATATGGTGGCCCAGGTGTACGTGTGTGTCGACTGTATACTGATTCTAATCAGAATCAGAATCAGAATCAGAATCAGAATCAGGTTTATTGCCATTGTTCGTGTAGTACACAAACTAGGAATTTGTCTCGGTACAATGCTGCAACATTAAACATGATAAGATAAGAGAAATAAACTATACATGTAATAAAGTGTAGGATAAGATTAAGTGATACTGGTCAACAGTTAAAATATATATTAGCCAGCAGCAGATACTGTGGAGAACTATATAGTGCAGTCGGTAATGCAGGAAGAAAACAGTGATGATTGACATGAGTCTGGTTGAGCTGCTGTACATGGTGCACGAGAGTCACTTAGTGTTCAGCAGTCTAATGGCAGAGGGGAAGAAGCTGTTCATGTGACGGGAGGTTTTAGTCTGGATGGACCGAATCCCCACACACCCATCCTGAAGCTACATTTAGCCTCACTTAGACATTATTCTCTAACTTTACAATATGAAATATGAAAACAAAAAGCATGACTACCGTGGGAAACTACGCGTAGCACATATGGTAGCTCCAGGTATGTGTGCTGAAGTTTCACATCTGCAACATTAACTGGCTCTTGTACTGGGGCTCCTCCATGCTATGCTAACTCCGTTTAGCGGAGTGTGGGCCATCTGAGCGTGCTCGTACATCTGTAGAGCATCACATTACTCAGACACCAGCTGACTGTTAGCAAGACAGCAGAATGTAAGCTTTTTTTTGTGATGTCAAAGCCACTGGATGTCAGAAGCCATGAGTGTGATATCAGAGGAGAGCGTCTCTAGTTTTACCTCTCTTGCAGGCTTCATGTAAAGCTGAAGGGAAGTGGGAGTGTGGCGTCTGTGTGTGCGCTCCATTCTGCAGCAGCAGCTCCACACAGCTGGCACTTCCAGAGGCACAGCAGTTGTAGAGAGGAGTCACCCCATCGATGGTAGCAGCATTCACCTGGACACAGTCATGAGGAACACCCAACAGTGACGGAGGAGCTCATTCTGGCCTGATGAATCACTCTGAGAGTGCTCAGATCTCATCACTTTGACCTTGACCACAGTCTAGACGCAGGATCATTGTGGATGAGTTTACTAAAAATTAGGGCAATTGACAAGGAGTGACGATTTTTAGAAAATAAAAGCATGCAGCTCACATCTGGTCTGAGCAAAATTTCAAAGTAAGAATAGACTGCTTTGTTGTTTCAGATACATGGAAAACAAACACCAAACAATAAATCACCCTGGTGTGAACAGACATGGACAGGCCACCACACTACTGTCACTGTGTGGGAGATATTTCTGCCTCTGTGAACTTTTCCAGAGTAAAACAGTTCTGCATGTTGCTCTCACTGATCTTGAACAAAGTCAGTTTTGATATACCCCCTTTAAACAGGGGTGAAGATCATTGAGAGATCTGGCCAAGTTTTGATCTATCAATGATCTTCAGTGATCGTCACAGGCACCATGGTCTCCTCAAAGTTTTGACTCGGTCCAAAACACACAAGGATCTCCCAAACGATCCCAAAGATCAAAAATTGGCCCAATTTCTCAACGATCTCCTTCGATGTCCTTCGTTGACAGATTTTTTTCAGCAGTGACAGAAAATTTAAAAGCTGTGTATCATTCTGACAAATTAAAATCAATTAAAATGACAAGTAATAATAGATGATGACAAAACTTTTACAACCCTGAATGTCAAAAAGATGACAATGACATCTAGTACAACCTCTGCCCTGGATATACAGTGGTGTGAAAAAGTGTTTGCCCCCTTCATGATTTCTCATTTTTTGTATGTTTGTCACACTTAAATGTTTCACATCATCAAACAAATTTAAATATTAAACAAAGATAACACAAGTAAACACAAAATGCATTTTTTAAATGAAGGTGTTTATTATTAAATGGTATTCACTTATATAGCACTTTTTTCATGACCAAAGCGCTTTTCCTGCTATCCACCCATTCATGCACACATTCACACACTGATGGCTGCCATACACACACAGGCGCTAGCCTGGCCACCAGGAGCAACTGGGGGTTCAATGTCTTGCTCAAGGACACTTCAACACGCAGACTGCAGACAGAGTAAGAATCGAACCCCTGACCCTCTGATCAGTAGTCGGTCACACTACACCTGCGCCACAGCAGGTAGGTTTGGAATTTTTTCCAAACGTTGCCCTGTGTGAAAAAGTGATCCCCCCCCCCCCCGTTAAAACATAAATTAAAAATTAACTGTGGTTTATCACATCTTTGGAAAGCTGAGTTCAGTTTCTCTAGCCACACCCAGGTCTGATTACCGCCACACCTGTTCTCAATCAAGAAATCACTTAAACAGGACCTGCCTGACAAAGTGAAGTAGACCAAAAGATCCTCAAAAGCTAGACATCACGCTGCCACCAACAGGGATGGCAATTTTCCGCCGATCCGCGGATTTATTTTCAAATTGATCATTTCTGTGAATTGTCTAAATCCGTTGAGAAAATTTTAGGGGGGGGGAAGGTACCTTGTTGTTACCGATTTTAGCGAAAATCAACACGATTACATAAGCGCTCGGCGCTTCCTCGGGTCAAGTCTCGCGATAACCCGGATATACTCAAGCTACTGCTGTATTGTAAACAGCCCTGCGATTGGATAGTTGCGAACGACTGGACCAATCAAATGGCTCGTTGTATGCTTTGTCAAAAATTCATGGCGGCTTGTTCTCAGGGATGTGATTTTTCCAGTAATTCACCGAATTACGCTTTATTTTATCTTCCAGGAAGATAAAGTACGTTAAGTACGTTAGCGGCTTGTGGTCCACGAACGCAGTGAAGGTACGCCCTTTCAGGCAGAACTGGAAGTGGCGTATGGCCAGGTGGAGAGCCATTAACTCTGTCGAACACGCTGTATTTATGTTCACTGTCGTGCAAAGACCTGCTAAAAAAAAAAGGTGAGCAGCTGCCAAGAACTGGCAACGCATTGCTCCACGATGGCCGCTATGCCCATGTCCGAGGCGTCGGTAGTGAGCGTTGTTTTAACCTCAGAACACCTGCTCCCGTTCAGGAGTCCAGTTAACTCTGTCCGCCGGTTTCCGTTTCTTGAGTGCGGGTTACAACAGCTGTATGAGCTGGGCTGCGCGGGGGAGGAAACGGTTATAAAAGTTAACTATCCCCAAAAACTCCTGCAGCGGCCTGACATTGATGTTGAGGAGAAAAAAAAATAGCAAAACAATTTAGTTACATTACTTTTATGATTCCAAACAGTTTGAAATTGACAGTGCACAGTGGACATTGACTCATAACTTTTGAATATTTCTAAGACTTGGCTGCATCAGTGATTGTGCAAAATGAACTGCTCAAGACTCAATGGAGATTGAAACTGGTGATCTGAAATGAATGCTGAAATTATAAAAAGTAATGGTATGTTGGAATTTTATTTCTATTATGGAATAGATAAAATTAACTGATTTTGATTTGATCAAGTGTTAAAGCATGTGATGGATAATGCTTGTTGGAATATTTTAGGAATGCTATCTTCTTGGAACATAAGTCAATATTATACAGTAATAAGTGGCATTCAGCTGTTTGTTTTGTGTCATTTAAGCACAGTTCTGGTACTTAAAAATCATAAAAACCCAGGAGCTTCGGGGGGCGAAGTGACAGTAAAGGTGAAAATTGGCTCAAAGTTTGACGAGGTAACAGAAACACTCGGACAGTTTCTGAAGAAACCAGAAAAGGAGATGAAGTTCAAAGTTCAAAGACTGACACAGCTAGCTGCCAAAAGGAAGAAAGTTTCACATTAGAAGTGACTTGGTGACCAGTGTAAATAGTGTAAATAGTGTAATAAACTCTTATAGAACTGTTAAATATGTTGGACTAAAGACAGTGAGACAATATTGAAGAAAAAGTAAGTTAACTTTTCATTAAATTTAATGATTTATCTAAGTCTAGTATTTCATTTTTTTTAATCACTTTTTTCAGTCTAAATTACTTCTGTTTTACTGAAAACCTCCCAGCTTCAGGGGGGCTGTGCCCCCCCGGCCCCCCCATAAGTCAATCGACCAAATTAGATTTCAGCTGAAATCAGAATTTCCTGTTGCCATCCCTGCACCAAAGAAATTCAGGAACAAATGAGAAACAAAGTAATTGAGATCTATCAGTCTGGAAAAAGTTATAAAGCCATTTCTAAAGCTTTGGGACTCCAGCAAACCACAGTGAGAGCCATTATCCACAAATGGCGAAAACATGGGACAGTGATGAAGCTTCCCAGGAGTAGCCAGCCGACCAAAATTACCCCAAGAGCACAGCGGCGACTCATCCAAGAGGTCACAAAAGACCCCACAACAACATCCAAAGAACTGCAGGCCTCACTTGCTTCAGTTAAGGTCAGTGTTCATGACCCTACCAAAAGAAAGAGACTGGGCAAAAATGGCCTGCATGGCAGAGTTCCAAGAAAAAAACCACTGCTGAGCAAAAAGAACATAAAAGCTCATCTCAGTTTTGCCAGAAAACATCTGGGCTGTTTTGCTGCTTCAGGACCTGGAAGACTTGCTGTGGCAAATGGAACCATGAATTCTACTGTCCACCAAAAAGTCCTGAAGCAGAATGTCCGGCCATCTGTTTGTGACTTCAAGCTGAAGTACACTTGGGTTCTGCAGCAGGACAATGATCCAAAACACACCAGCCAGCCCACCTCTGAATGGCTTAAGAAAAACAAAATTAAGACTTTGGACTGGCCTAGTCAAAGTCCTGACCTGAATCTGATTGAGGTGTTGTGGCATGACCTTAAAAAAGCAGTTCATTCTCGAAAATTCTCCAATGTGGCTGAATTACAACACTTCTGCAAAGATGAGTGGGCCAAAATTCCTCCACAGCGCTGTAAAAGATTCATTGCCAGTTATCGCAAACGCTTGACTGCAGTTGTTGCTGCTAAAGCCTGCTTTATGCTACACCTCTGCTGTCTGTGTATGTGAAACTGGAAACCTCGTGTGATGAAATTTACATCATCGTCTCCACTCCGCTAGCGTCCGGAGTGCTCGACCGCAGACGACTGCGTGCAGCCCAAATTTTGTGACTGCGCCACCTGCCCATGACCTGAACGCATTCAAAAGCACATGTGCAAGACTGAACGTCCCATTCACAAAGTGGCGATATCGACACAGCATATATCAGTAGACGAAGAAGACAAAGAGGAGGCGGAAAACAAGAATAAAAATATACATGAATCATACATACATACTTTTTTTCACAGTGGTAGTAGCATCTTTGTGGAAAAGGAGTGAAAAGCTGGAAGTCAAACAGCAGAAATGGACTCTATATTTGAAGAGAAACTTTGTGAAGAAGTCCGCCGTTTCTTCATTGGTGAAAATCCTGGTGCATCAGCGCCTTGACGCTACCTATTGGACGGGAGTGAAACTACAAATGATGGTTGTGCGCATGCGTCAACCGCTTGGCCTAGGTAGACGAAAAAAGTGAGCATGAACAGTGCCGAATGCGTGCCAGGCTTATCCAACGCGTACGCGGACCAAAGTGGACTAGAGGGGAAATGCAGCATGAAGCAGGCTTAAAACTGTTTAACTGTCACAGGTGCCAAATTGCACCATAACCCCCTAGTGGTCAAGAGTGGTCAAGATTTTTTTCAAGAAAATATTCAGATCAGATGTCAGAGTTTTCCAAGGCTGTAACTTGAAAGTGGTAAGTGATAATGGCTTACTGTCAATTAGAAAGCTATAGAATATGATCCAAAGTTTGAGATAGGAGTAAATTTACGCATCAAATTTGCATAATGCCACTTTCGATCAAAAGTGGACTTTGGACATATTTACACAAAGAATGGTTCTGCTTTTTGTCACCGTTTCTTGTTTTGGGCATTTTGTTATCTTATCTTCAAAGTATATGAACCAGAAAAATCAGTACAACGCAGTACAATGTAAACAAAACAATAAAACAGACATTCGTCACTTACTGCTGGCGAAAGGCCGCTTTTTGCAGCATGTTGGCCATTATTTTCTCTTCTGTGGGCATTTTTGCTTTTTCTCCCACATCCAGAAATGGTTAGCATTACTGCATCTCAATTTCGCTTTTATTCCGGTGCTATTTATGTTATAAAATGGCACGAAACCGGAGCCATTGTTTCCCCGGTCACGTGGCGCAGCGGTTGACACCAGGTGGAATCAAGCAGCTTTGCGCACCCTCTCTTATAACAAAATGTAAACATTTACCTTCATTAGCTAAATAATCTCTTTTTTGAATCATAGTTGGCAAATTTGGGAGCAAATGCTCTGTCGATCGGTAACGTCCGTTTTTTTTTTCTTTGTCTAATCTAAAAGAAGATGAGGAAGAAAAATTTCTTCCTCTTTGGTGTAAATGCGGATGCTTCTATGTCAGCCATCATCGAGTCCATCCTCACCTCCTCCATAACCGTGTGGTACGCAGGAGCCACTGCCAG
Source organism: Pholidichthys leucotaenia (assembly GCA_020510985.1). Lineage (NCBI taxonomy): Eukaryota > Metazoa > Chordata > Actinopteri > Cichliformes > Pholidichthyidae > Pholidichthys > Pholidichthys leucotaenia. Next base: position 23,934,343 of record CM035848.1, on the reverse strand, counting down.
GGACAGACTAAGGCTGCAGCGCGTCGTGCGCACTGCTGAGAAGGTGATCGGCTGCAAGCTCCCATCTCTCCAGGATCTGTACATCTCCAGGACTCGGAGGCGTGCTGGCCGGATCATAGCCGATCCCTCACACCCTGGTCACGTACTGTTTGCCCCCCTCCCTTCTGGTAGAAGACTTCGGTCCATCCAGACTAAAACCTCCCGTCACATGAACAGCTTCTTCCCCTCTGCCATCAGACTGCTGAACACTAAGTGACTTATTGACTCTCGTGCACTATGTACAGCAGCTCAACCAGACTCATGTCAATCATCACTGTTTTCTTCCTGCATTACCGACTGCACTATATGGTTCTCCACAGTATCTGCTGCTCGCTAATATATTTTAATTGTTGACCAGTATCACTTATTCTTATTCTACACTTTATTGCATGTATAGTTTATTTCTTTTATCTTATCATGTTTAATGTTGCAGCATTGCATCGAGACAAATTCCTAGTTTGTGTACTACATGAACAATGGCAATAAACCTGATTCTGATTCTGATTCCTCCAAGGCAAGAGAGCATTAAGTTATACGTGTGTGCCACCTTGTGAGGTGAAATCATCAGTACAAATCGTCCGTACAACTGGGGAGTGTTTGGCACGTCACATTACTTGACAAGCGCAGCGATGCGCTGTCCATGAAATCTTGACAGTTAAACAGTTAAGGGTGGCCAAACCAGTTATTAGGTTTAGGGGCAATCACTTTTTCACACAGGGCCATGTAGGTTTGGATTTTTTTCCCTTCATTTAAAAACTGCATTTTGTGTTTACTTGTGTTATCTTTGTCTAATATTTAAATTTGTTTGATCTGAAACATTTAAGTGTGACAAACATACAAAAAAATGAGAAATCAGGAAGGGGGCAAACACTTTTTCACACCACTGTATATGACAGATTTCTATGCTCTTCCATCAGGCTCCGACAAGCTGTTGAAAAACACTTCTAGAAGGTGCAGAGTCCAAGATGAAGAACCAAGTTTTGATACATAGTGCCATCTTACTGGGTCACCAAGAGCTTCTCCAGAACCAGATGGCCATTGCATTCGTCCAGAAGAAGGGCAGAGGTACAGAAGAAGGAGACCAGGAACCTAGTGGGTCTGCCCCTGGCTGACACAGGCAAGAAGGCTACAGTTTGGTGACTACAGACAAAACAATATAGCATTCATTGAAATATTGCTGAGTGATTATTAGGAGATCAATGAGATCATTGGGTGCTCCTTGAGCATTTGTTGAGAGATTGTTTTGGACAGAGTCACAACTTTGAGGAGACTATGGAGATCACTGGAAGATCATTGAGAGATCTTGGTGATGGTTGCACACTGGTTAAAAGATTCCTGAGACATCTGGCCATTTTTGCATCTCTCAGTGATCTCTAAACAATCATCTCCCCCATGTAGAGGCAGTATAAGCAAGAAGAAAAAACTAACGGCACTTTAGTTGCATGTGAACTACCTTCTGTGAGGTTATCTGTTTATTTTTTCTCTTTCATAAGTGGACTTACACCCTCTGTGTGTGTCTGTGCGCATGCGCTTGATCCACTTACAGACGACTTCCACAGATATATGGAGCTCTCCACTGTGTATCAAGATCCTGAATAATTCCATCTGGATGCAATTTCTCACCCAGAACACCCAGTTCTAAGCAAAGCTGGGCTGATATGTAGAACACTTACATTTGCTCCTGCATTTATTAATGCTCTGACACAAGCCATGTGTCCCGACAGACAGGCTTCATGGAGAGGCGTCACATGATCAATGGTGACAATGTTGGCGTGGTATCCCTTCAAAACAAAAGCACACATACATGGATTTTAACCGAGTGAAATGTTCAGTCCTAACACTTGGTTGGTTTTTACCAGTTAAATGGTACATAATAAACCTGACCAGTGTCTCACAGAAACAGGCTGATGAAACATCATCACTGGCTGTGACTAGTAAGCTGACCTTGTAGAGTCGGGGCTGCATGAAACAGCTCTCCAAAACTGAAAAAGATTTGTTTATCATAATGGTAAAAGAGAATTCAGCTCCAGTGTTTCCTCTGGCTTAAAGACCTTGGCACGGTGGCAACATATTTTTCAGAAAACACATGACACTATTGTAACTTGAATATGTTAATTTTATACTATTTATTTCTTTTCTAATTTTGCACAGTAACTTTGCATATGGAACTTACCATGTGAAGTATTGTACAACCGAGGCTTAATGTTGGAATATTGGGCCAGTTGGGGTCCCACCCAGACATCCTGTGTTTGAACTTTTTACTGGTGTATCCTTCTCTCCTTCCTCTGCTCTCGCCTCTCCTGGACCTTCTGCCTGAACACTTTGCTCTCCTTGGCTCCTCTCTTCTGTCTCATCTTTCCTCTCTGAGTCCTGTCAAATTCAAGTTCTCTCTCTGTCTATGGTGGTATACAAACAGGTTAGAAAATACCAAGTGTCATGTTTTGTCCCACAGGATTTTGTTTGTCATGGTTTACATAAACTGTTGTTAGCACATTCCCTATTTAAGTTCTGTCAGTCCATTTCATTGTGCTACTACCACGTTTGCCTTGGAATTTATGTCCTTCCACCGAGTGTTCCTCTGGACATTAATTCTTCCCCACCAGTCTCAGCTCCTCCTGAGCAGCCTGCTCAGAAACGCTACTTTCTAACACATGTGATCATCTCAAGAGTACTGTTCCACCTTGTCGCGATGTCCTGTGCAAGTGATTCTTCACTTTGCACATCCCATACCTGGAGACTGAGACGTTTCCTTTGGTAACGTATCATCACTTCCTGTATTGCTGGCTGTCCGTGTGGTTTGCTCTCCTCAATCTCCTGAGGATTACTGCCTTTAATTGTATTTTAATCACTTTTTTCCATCTACCGTCAGCTCTCACTTCTGTTTAACAAGCCTCTTGCACCTGTGTGCGCACTCAGTATCATCTAATCACCCTCTTTAGCTTTTTGTTCACCTTTCATCTGTGTTTTTGTTTGCTTCAGGTTAGCCACTAGCTATGGCTACTAGCTCTCCTTCCCCTTCTCCTCTGGTGTGCTCTCTCTGTCAGATGTTTAGCAACACCTCTGCCTCTTTAGTGATAATGGTAAATGTAATAAATATTGTGTTTTTGAGGTGCTCGAGGCGAGGTTGTCTGATTTGGAATCTCGGCTCCGCTGCATTGAAACACCGTCTGTGCCAGTTAATAATGATGGACGTCCCTTAGCTGCAGCGAAGCTCCCTAGCATAGGGCGGCCTGCTAGCGGTCCTCCGGTTCTGACATCTCCTGAGCAGCTGGGAGAGAATGGGTAGGTGACGGTGAGAAGGAAGCTTAGCCGCAAGCCTCTGGTACATCACCAACCTGCTCATGTTTCTAATCGCTTTTCCCTGCTCAGCGACACACCCGCTGAGGAAAAAACTATGATCATTGGCGACTCTGTAGTCAGAAACGAGAACCTAGAGACTCCAGCGGCCATAATCAAATGCATTCCTGGGGCCAGAGCAGGCGACATCGAGTCAAATTTGAAAATGCTGGCTAAAAGTAACTGTAAATACTCCACAATTGTTATCCACGCCGGCATAAACAACATCCGGCAGTCGGAAGTCTCAAAACTCAATGTGGAATCGGTGTGTGACTTTGCCAAAACAATGTCTGCCTCTGTAGTATTCTCTGGGCCCCTCCACAATCTGACCAGTGATGACATGTTTAGCCGCTTGTCATTCTTCAACCGCTGGCTGTCTGTGTGGTGTCCTGCAAAAGATATGGGCTACAAAGACAATTGGAACTCATGTTGAGGAAAACCCGGTCTTATTAGACGAGACGGCGTCCATCCCACTTTGGCTGGTGCATCTCTTTTATCTAACAATGTGGCATCATTTTTATCCAAATTTCCAAAACCTTGACAAGTCAGAGTTGGGACCAGGAAGCAGAGTCACAGTCTTACACGCCTCTCTGCAGCTCCTCTTCATCCGCCACCCCTCAACTTAGCCCCTATCTTCCCCATCAGAGAATCATTGTCTGCTCCCTCCAAAGTAAATAAAAATATAATGTATAAGCATCCCAAAGTGATTAAACAAAAAGTTGGTAAAACTCAAATTAAACATGAAGCCTCTAAATTTACTAATTTAGCCTCTCTTCCTCCTCATAATATAAAAATTAAATGAGGTTTGTTAAATATTAGGTCTCTAACTCCCAAGTCTCTGCTAGTCCATGATCTGTTAATTGATCATCAGATTAATTTAATATCCCTTACAGAGACTTGGTTAGGGCAAGAGGATTATGTTGGTTTAAATGAATCAACTCCCTCTGGTTATTTAAATTGTCAAAATCCCAGAAGTTCTGGTCGTGGAGGAGGAGTAGCAACAATTTACCATTCCAAATTACTAGTTAATGTAAAGCAAAAAAAACATGTTATAATTCCTTTGAGGGCCTGGTCCTCAGTATTGGCCACTTTAGCAATTTTAGGCTAAACCCAATTTTATTTTATAGCTTCTTCCCCTCTGCCATTAAACTGCTGAACACCAAGTGACTCTCGTGCACCATGTACAGCAGCTCAACCAGACTCATGTTAATCATCACTGTTTTCTTCCTGCATTACCGACTGCACTATATAGTTCTCCACAGTATCTGCTGCTGGCTAATATATATTTTAACTGTTGACCAGTATCACTTAATCTTATCCTACATGTATAGTTTATTTCTCTTATCTTATCATGTTTAATGTTGCAGCACTGTACCGAGACAAATTCCTAGTTTGTGTACTACATGAACAATGGCAATAAACCTGATTCTGATTCTGATTCTGATTTACCATAGTTTACCTTCCTCCATCAACCTACTCAGAGTTTTTATCCGAATTTGCCTAATTCTTAGCAGATTTAGTGCTGAAATCAGATTAGAATAATTATAGTAGGGGACTTTAATATACACGTAGATGTAGATAGTGATTGTCTTAATATGGCATTTAATTCAATATTAGACTCGATGGGGTTTTCTCAGAAAGTAGGAAATGCTACCCATTATCTCCACCACACGTTGGACCTTGTTCCGACATATGGCATAGAAACAGAAAATCTGGTAATGTCTCCTCATAACTCTGTACTGTCAGACCATTGTCTGTTAACCTTTGATTTTACTATTTCTGACTATTTGACTCCTAAAGAAAAATATTACTACAGTAGATGCCTCTCAGATGATGTTGTTACCAAATTTATGCAGATTGTTTCCTCTATGCCATGTGTCAACACAACGGAAATAAGCTATGGAGAGCTTGCTCCTTCTGTAATTGATAGCATGGTAGATCGTGTGATAGCTTCTCTGCATCAGGCTCTAGACATGGTGGCCCCTTTAAAAAAGAAAAATGTCTAATCAGAGATTTCTAACTTTTTGGTTCAACACAGAAACTCATAGCTTTAAACAGAAGACTCGTCAATTAGAAAGAAAATGGCGCTCCACTAATTTAGATGAAATCAATTTAGCTTGGAGAAATAATCTTTTAATTTATAAAAAATCTCTTAGAAAAGCTAGAGCGAGTTATTATTCTGCATTAATAGAAGAGAACAAGAGTAATCCCAGGTTTCTTTTCAGCACTGTAGCCAGGCCTTTGAGCTTACTAGTCAGGACTTCATGAACTTTTTCAATAATAAAATTTCATCTATCATAGATAAAATCAGTAAGATTCTTCCCACCGTTAACTTAAATACAGTAACTACTACAACTGCAACTACAACTCCTTCAATTGATATCTGTTTGGATGAGTTTACTCCAATTGACCTTTTAGAGTTAGATAAAATAATTTCCTCATCCAAGCCCTCAACTTGTCTTTTAGACCCTATTCCTACCAGGTTATTTAAAGAAGACTTCCCACTGATTGGTAGCTCTATTCTTCAAATATCAATTCTTCATTAACATTAGGCCATGTACCGCAGGCCTTTAAAACTGCTGTAATTAAACCCTTACTCAAAAAGCCAACGCTGGATCCAGGAGTTTTAGCTAACTATAGACTAATCTCTAATCTGCCTTTCATTTCAAAAATCTTAGAAAGAGTTGTTGCTATGCAATTATTTGACCACTTGCAGGAACATGGTTTATTTGAAGAGTTTCAATTTGAGTTTCGAATCCATCATAGTACTGAAACAGCCTTAGTGAAGGTCACTAATGACCTCCTTATCACATCTGATAATGGACTTGTTTCTGTACTTCTGCTTTTAGACCATAGTGCAGCTTTTGATACAATCAATCATAATATTCTACTTGATAGATTAGAACACTATGTTGAACTTAATGGAGCTTCATTGCAGTGGTTTAGATCTTATTTATCTGATAGGTTCCAGTTTGTTCATGTCAATAATGAGTTTTCTTTCAACTCAGAGCTCAGTCATGGGATCTGTGCTAGGCCGTACTCTTTTTAGTTTATATATGCTTCCGTTAGGCAACATTATTAGAAAGCACTGTATACATTTTCATTGTTATGCACATGACACACAATTATACCTGTCAATGAAGCCAGATGATAGTAATCAATTAGCCAAGTTAGAAGCCTGTCTTAAGGAAATCAAAGCTTGGATGACTTGTAATTTCCTGCTATTAAATTCAGATAAGACTGAAGTCATTCTTGTTGGTCCAAAAAACCTTAGAAATACCTTTCCAAATCAAACTCTTAGTTTGGATGTGGTTACTCTTTCTCTGAATAGTTCTGTGAGGAACCTTGGAGTTATTTTTGATCAAGATCTGTTTTTCCATTCACATATTAAATTAATTTCTAAGACTGCCTTCTATCATTTGCGTAATATTGCCAAGATTAGGAGCATCTTGTCTCAGAGTGATGCTGAGGAACTGTTTCACGCTTTTGTTAGCTCTAGATTAGATTATTCTAACTCTTTATTATGAGGTTGTCCTAAAACATCTTTAAAGAGTCTTCAGTTTATCCAAAATGCTCCAGCAAGAGTTTTAACAGGTACTAGAAAGAGAGATCATATCTCTCCGGTTCTGGCCTCCCTTCATTGGCTTCCCATAGAGTTTAGAATTAAGTTTAAAATCCTTCTTCTCACTTACAAACCTCTAAACAATCAGGCCCCTTTTTATTTAAAAGATCTGATACTACCCTTTTATCCCAACAGAGCACTACGCTCCCAAAATGCAGGATTACTTGTAATACCTAAAATCTCCAAAAGTACAATGGGAGACAGAGCCTTCAGTTATCAAGCTTCTCTACAGTGGAACCAGCTGCCAATCTGGATTCAGGAGTCTGACTCGATCTCTGTTTTTAAGAATAGGGTTAAAACCTTCCTTTTTGATATAGCCTACAATTAGGGAGGGCTCATGTGTTTCTGAACCCTCCCTTAGTTATGCTGCTAATAGGTTTAGACAGCCGGGGGGACCTCCAATAATGCACTGGGCTTCACTCCTTTCTTCACTCTCAATGAAATATTTTTGCTGGTCATTCACATCTGTTTGTTCTCTCCCATAAATTGAGTCCCTATTGTGCTGTTTTGCTCTCTACGTGTCTGTTCTTTTCGTCTTCTCTATCCCCTCACCCCCCAGCCAGTCGCAGCAGATGACTGCCCCTCCCTGAGCCTGGTTTTGCTGGAGGTTTCTTCCTGTTAAAAGGGCGTTTTTCCTCTCGACTGTCACCAAGTGCTTGCTCACAGGGGCTCACCTGATTGCTGGGATCTTTCTGCAATTGTGGGGGTTTCACCTACAGTTGATAGTGCTATGAGATGACTGTTGTTGTGAAATGGTGCTATATAAATCAAGCTGAATTGAATAGAATTGAATAAATATATTTTATTTATTCTAGTGTTTTGTTTTGTTTTTTATTGAGTAGGAAGAGAAAAAAACAATCATAATAGTAATTTACACATGAATGCTTAAATTATATGATCGGGGCGGGTTATAGTAGCCAGAAATTCTACTCGACTCCTGCAAAAGCAGTGCTTTGAAATTAATAATTAAAAGTAGACAACCAAAAATTTCTAGTTGAGTTTAAGCATACAAAGAGAACCCACTTAAAAACTTAAGTAATGAACTTCAGTCTTGAAGGTCTGAGGTTTTTCTCCAAAATTTATAACAATTTTCTTATTGTTTTCTACTTTTCCTCTGTAAATTATTTAAATGTGAAACCATTTTCCTCAAATTTGTAATTTCCACTTGTAAAATTGACTTTTCTTGTACATTTGAGACTTTATTATAAATTTGTTGATTAGTTTATATGGCTAATTTGTCTATTTTTTTAATAAAATTACTGTTTTTTAAATAAATTTGAAGCAGACTGTGGTAATTTTTTTTACTTTTTCCTTGTAACAAGTTATATTTTTGACCACAATTTTTGCAGAGCCAGAACAGAACAATAATTTAACTCTTGATTTCAAAGAAAAAAATATTAATACAATTGTATTCAATGAAATAACTTAAATTGATCAAAGATGCAGTTTATTTCTGTTATAATATTTTATATATCTGCAGGTTTTTTTTTTATAAATCGCCTCACCACCCAGGGACAGCAGAGAAAACCTCCCTTATTTTGAAATCCAAATGTTGCACATTTATTTGTCTGAAGGGCGGCTGACGGATTAAAGGTCATTGACTTCATGATTTTCGGTCATCTTAACTGCCAGTACATAATAATGAACACAAATTAGTTAATAACTAAGGTAAAGGTAAAAAACACCTTTTTATTCTTGTCTGAAATAAGAAAAACTAAAAATTAAAAAGAAGACACAATGAACCTACTCGAGCGCCTAACCACACCTGTTAGCTAAGCCACTCTTCATTATTGTTCTCGTTACCAGTGGGTTAAAACCACCATAAATGCCTCCACTGCGTACATACCTCTTCTGATTTTTTTTTCTGCGTTCAAAGTACTTTAATAAGCTCATGTTTCTTTGGGACAGTGATGCTAGCGAGACAGTCTGCTTGCCAACTGGAGCGGTCACACAGGCAGGGTGCTTCTGAACTCCGCGCGGATGGATGGTCATGTGCGTTGTTCGTGTGCGCGCTTGCGGGCTGTCATTCCTTCATATTTTTATTTATACTTCCTCTTAAGAGTGGTGGCATAAATTCAAGTGTGGCAGACCACCACATGGCAATGTTACCAGTGGAAACCCTGCAGCTGTATTGTATTTGATAAGTTATTTGAATCAGGGTTCAGAAAGTCATTGCAGCAGTGAAACAGCTTTACCAAAGTTTACTAACGACTTCTTATAGCATCTGATAATAACTTGTTTTCTGACTATTAGAGCAGCTTTGGAAAATGCACATCTTTTCTTCACTTCTCTTTTGCATTTTCCATAGAGAGGCTTAGTCACGCCCCCTCTACTTCTGCAAATGGGACCTGAAATCAAAAAATTCTCCACTGAAATCAAAGGCAAGAGCGAACTTATCTTTTGATCCTGATCGCATTTGATACGAGTTACACATATGATGTTTGTCAATTTTAAAAGATAATTTTTCCACATAAATAAAGTCGTCAGCTGTCATGTAATAACAGAATATATTTAGTTTTGTTTCAAAACGATTAGCGACAAGAACTCCCATCATCCCACATCACTAAACACGTTCATGGCAGGAGATTACTAAAACCTCACCTCCTGTTTCTTGACCGATGAAAGAAAGATCCAAAGAGGAGAAAACAACACAAATGTATTGTTTTGTGTTGTGAGAGCTGCAGCTGATCCAGAAGACCGTTAGTTACTACACCCTGGGCCGCTTGAAAAGATGACATAAGCTCTGTCCATCTGTGTTTGTAGTTTTTTAATTTACGTATTTTCATAACCTTATACTTAATAGTTAAACAACAACCTACACCAGTATCTACATGGTAAAATTATTTTATTAATTGATAAACATCATATGGGTAACTTGTGGCAAAAGTTGATCGGGATCAAAAGATAATTCCACTCTTGCCATTCATTTCAATGAAGAATTTTTCTGATTTATGGTCCCATATGCAGAAGTAAGGAGGTGTGACTTAGGCTCTCTATTGCTTGGATGGTTACCCCAGGTATTTAAACTCATCTACCTTCACTACCTCTACTCCTTCCATCTTCACCATTACACCTGCCCCCCTCTCATTCACACTCATGTGTTCTGTCTTGCTTCTACTGACTTTCATTTCCCTTCTTTCCAGAGCATACCTCCACCTCTCCAGGTTCTCGTCCACCCGTTCCCCTACTCTCACGAATGATCGTGAGAGATGTGGCAACTTTTTCATTGCTCAACTATCTCTCAATGATCTCCACCCCTTTGTTAAGGGGGGATTATCACGTAAAGTGTTTCTAGCCTGTTTAAATAATGAGGGTTTGTTTTCAATATAAACTTACATAAAAAGATTCCATGTTTTAACAACTGAGTAAGGAGCATCTAACACCTGAGCCGATAAACCAAACCTGACAGCCCTTCAGTTTTAGACAGTAAAAAGTAGAAAGTAGAAAGTATTCTACCTTTCAGGGGTAAGTCGACTCTAGAACATTGTACAAAATTTATATCTAATTATTGGAAAACGGGATTAAAACTTGATTGTACCTTATCAGCTCAACGAGAGACTAAAGATTTAAACCAATCAGGGCAAAGTTGTGTCTGTGTCTTCATAGGGGTGTATCCCAGCCTGTGCAGTGGGACTAAAGAAACAGAGTCTGACTGCAACCTGACCTCTCCGTGAGACTTTTTGGTCATGTGCAGAGATGGGTAATCCCAGGTCAAAGAGCAAAAGTCCAATCACATATTTGTTTCTAAGCCACTGACTAATCCAGCTGATTCTGATAAGGCACAGATCTTGAAGAGGTGTGCTTATCAGAATCAGCTGAGTTAGTCAACGGCTGGAACAAATATGTGATTGGACTTTTACTTTTTGGACCTGAGATTACCCACCTCTGGTCATGTGACATGATACAGACATTCCTAACCAGCGTGCACTACTTCAATACCACCATGTACTGCTTTAAAGGTGACCAGAGACAACATTCTGACCCCCTGGCCAGTAGGTGTCACACTTACTCCTGCACCAACTGTTGGTAGAAATGCTATAGGCTGTGATGTCCTTACCAGCCACCACAGTTTCTTCATCTAACCACTCAGATGTATGTAAATATTGATGATTGTTTTGGACACATAAAAAATTAAAAAGTACGTTTTCATGAATATTTTTTTTTTTTAAATACAGCCAAGTGAGAATATTAGGACACCCAATTAAAATATTCAGTTCTTTATTAAGAAATGTCACAAATCTATGTCTAACCTTGTTTTGTTTAATTTGCATTTTTTAACATTTATTTTAGCCATTTTAAGTGGGAATGAATGTGGGGGTGTCCTAAAAAAGATGGGGGTGTCCTAATTTATTCACATGACTGTATAAAAGGCTTTAATTCTGCACCTTTCTAAACACTTTAGCCACTTTTCCACTAGCACCTACTCAGCTCCACTTGCCGCGACTACATGGCCTGGCACGGTTTAGGTAATTTTCCATTACAACTGAGTAACCACCTCAAGGTGGGTGGGTTCATTTCAGGAAGGCGGCCCGTATTTGTTGACATGCTGAAGCTTTGCGATCAGAAGGGAATACTTCTTACAGCCAGCACAAAATACAAGCAAAGCACGGAGTTAGCGTTGATGGCTAGCTAGCTAGCTAGCTACCTAGCTAGCTCATTGTCGCATATAGGAGACAACAGCGATATCCTTGTTCAAAGTGAGCTTGCCACCATGGAATAAATAGACGTAAAAAGATCTTTAAAATCACAAAACACTCACCATCTTCCCCATGAGCAGCCGTCAGCTCGGAGACCTCCTGGTATACGTTTTCATTTCGGGTCGCTCTGTTGATGGAGCTGAAAAGATTCATAGTGGTCAACTTTGACCAAATGTTATTTTTCAACAGTAGGGATCCAAGTGCTGCAACACCGATGGAAGAAGTGTGGTGGACCAAACGGAGACTAGTTGAAAAATAAACCACATTTGGGCCAAATTTAACTACTATGAACTTTTCAGCCCCGTAGCTCTGAAATACTACAGGCGAAAAACTCACGGCCGAATTTACAAATGGTGGTTTTGAATCTTGTGCGGACATCGCTCTCATCCAGTGACGTTAGACCCTGACCAATCAGTGGCCTGCAATCTGCTGACATCACATTTTCAGCTCGACTCAGCACACTTGGAATCCCAGCAGAGTAGGTACTAAGAAAGTACCTAGTACCAGGTACTATAGGTACTAATGGAAAACCCTACAAACCAAGTAGAGTCGAGACGAGGTGGGGCTGAGTAGGTACTAGTGGAAAAAGGGCCATACGTTGATGTATTATTTAAAAAATGTTTTCCTTGAAAACACTGTCTAGTTCACCTTTAAGTCAGTTTGTGCAAATCTGCATGACAAGAAGATGTATGTACGATAGAATTACCTGGGCCAACAGAGTCCGGAGGACAAGAATTTCGTCCCTGAGAGGGCCTGCTTCATGGAGAGGAGAACGATCGGCCCAGGACCCTGGACACACACACACACACACTCAGCATTATGGATGGACCACACACAGCAGTCCTAGGTCAGGGGTGCCCAACCTGGGGCTCCCTGGAATTTCAGGTGTCTGTGGGAAATTTTCTCATTTCACTTCTTAATTGGCCCAAAGATTTGCAAATAAGATAAGATAAGATAAGATAAGAGTAAGCCTTTATTAGTCCCACAATGGGGAAATTCCAGGATTGGCAACAGCACAGGGATAGCAACACTCAGAGCAACAATCAGAAGGCAAAGAGAAAAACAAGAGCAGCAAGTATACATATGTACATATAATATAAATATATAGACACACATGTGCGGAGCATTGTAGCTAGATGGAATAAATATATAATATATAAACACAGTGCAGAGCATTAATTAATTAATTAATTAATTAATTAATTCACCCTTATTGTCATTCAACCGTACAACCAATCATGTACAGCAGAACGAGATTGTGCTTTACCTATCTACAGTGTAAATCACACCACACGCCAAGTGCAGAATCAGAGGGCCGCTGCCATGCACGGCGCCGCCACAGAGTTTCCTACCTCCATTCCATTTATTGCTGGAGTCACCAAGCTGGATGGCCGGAAGTTCCACTTTTATATGGTCTTTGGCATGACCCGGCCGGGATTTGAACCCCTGCCTCCCAGATGTGGGGCGGATGCTCTACCAACTGAGCCACCACTCCGGTAAAAGAACATTGTTAAATTTTTTACATTGGTAAAAGATTGTAGCTAGATGGAATAAATATATGAGTATATAAACACACAGTGCGGAGTATTGTAGCTAGATGGAATAAATATGTAAATATATAAACACACAGTGGCGGAGCATTGTAGCTAGATGGAATAAATATGTAGATATATAACACACACACAGTGCGGAGCATTGTAGCTAGATGGAATTAAATATGTAAATATATAAACACACAGTGCGGAGCATTGTAGCTAGATGGAATAAATATGTAAATACATAAACACACACAGCGTGGAACATTGTTGCTAGATGGAATAAATATATAAACACAAACAATGCGGAGCATTGTAGCTAGATGGAATAAATATGTAAATATATAAACACACACAGGGTGGAACATTGTTCTAGATGGAATAAATATAGTAAACACACGACAGTGTGGAGCATTGTTGCTAGATGGAATAAATATATAAATATATAAACACACACAGCGTGGAACATTGTTGCTAGATGGAATAAATATATAAACACACACAGTGCGGAGCACTGTAGCTAGATGGAATTAAACAGCATAACCGTCTACTTAGTTATCCTACATGGTATGATTATGTACCCATACATATTCTCACCCTCCATAGTGACCGGTATTTTCCTAGTTGTATACCGGAGGGGACCATTATGTAAGTCTATTGCGTCTTTTACATTCAATACTATTAGGTTGTCACGTCTTTTTGCTATCTCTGCGAGCAGCCCTGCTTAGGTTGTACAGTCTGACAGCCGTAGGTAGGAAGGAAGGACCTGCGAAACCTCTCGGTTGTGCACCTAGGATGATGTAGTCTGCTGCTAAATGAGCTCCTCAGTGCATTCAGTATGTCCTGCATAGGGTGGAACTCGGACTCCAGCAGAGATGACAGTTTAGCCACCATCCTTCTCTCTCCCACCTCCTCCACTGGGTCAAGGCGCTGCCCCAGGACAGAGCTAGCTTTCTTGATCATTTGTTCATTCTCTTCCTATCGGCTGCTGTAATGCCACTGCCCCAGCAGACCACTCCAAAAGTGATGGCTGATGCCACCACCGTGTCATAGAATGTCTTCAGCAGCACCCCTTGTACACCAAAAGACCTGAGTCTCCTCAGTAGGGAACAGCCTGCGCTGTCCCTTCTTGTAGAGTGCGTCGAGGGGTTGCCTTGCCTGCGGCAGTCCACCACCAGCTCCTTAGTTTTCCTCGCGTTGATCTGGAGGCAGTTCCGATGGCACCAGTCCACAAAGTCCTGGATAAGCCCTCTGTACTCAGCCTCATCTCCAACGGAGATCGCAGAGTCGTCAGAGAACTTCTGTAGATGGCAGTGTGTTGTGTTGTGTGAGAAGTCCGCAGTATAAAGGGTGAACAGGAAGGGAGCCAAAACCGTTCCCTGGGGGGCCCCCGTGCTACCGATGATCGTGTCGGACACACAGTCCCGGGTTCTCACAAAACTGAGGTGCCTGGTTTGTGAGGTAGTCCAGATCCATGATGACAGGTGCTGGTCCACCCCTGTGCACAGCAGCTTGTCCTTCAGGATCATCGTTTGGATGGTGTTGAAAGGCACTGGAAAAGTCAAAGACATGAGTCCTCACCGCATTCACGGGCTTCTCCAGTGGAGGACAGAGAACGGTGAAGGAGGAAGATCACTGCATCCTCCACCCCAATGCCATGTTGTAGGCGAACTGGAGTGGATCCATCGCTGTGTCCCACCAGGGGGCGGAGGTGAGCAAGGAGCAGTCCTCTCCAGGGTCTTCATCATGTGGGACATCAGGCCACTGGTCTGTAGCTGTTCAGATCTTTAGGGGGTGGAAGTCTTTGGTACAGGTACCACACAAGATGTTTTCCACAGATGTGGTACCCTCCCCAGCTTCAGGCTCAGGTTGAAGATGTACTCCACAATCCCACACAGATGGTCTGCACAGGACTTGAGGAGCTTTGCGCTGATGCCGTCCGGTCCCCGAGGCCTTCCTCGCCTTGATCTTCCTCAGCTACGTCCTCACCTGGGTCTTAGTGAGGGTCAGGTTGGGGGGCTGTGTGGTTGGGAGTGGGGGGGGTGTTTATGGAGTGGGGAGTGGGCAGCAGGACTTGATGTCTTCAGAGGCAGCAGTGGTTGTTGTGCAGTTGGGGGGGAGGGCGGTTGGTCAAACCTATTGAAAAACAGATTCAGATTGTTCTTCCCACTCCCTGCCCCCCGTGGCCTGGGGGGAGGTATTCTGGAGCCCAGAGATGGTTTTTAAGGTTTTCTCCAGACCCCACTAATGTCGCTGTGTTGCAGCTTGTCCTCCATCTTCTTCCTGAAGCTGTCCTTGCCTTCTTTGATCTTTTTCCTCAGCTCCCTCTGTACGGACTTCAGCATCTCCTGTTTCCCCGACCTGAAGATCCTCTTCTTCTCTCTCAGAAGTGTTTTTATCTCAGGGTTGATCCAGGGTTTGTTGTTTGAGCAACACCATATGGTCTTGGTGGGAACGGTGTTTGTCCACACAGAAGCTGATGTAGTCCGTGATGGTGGTGAGTGAGGCCATCGATGTCCTCATCATGTGGATCGCAGAGCTGCTTCCAGGCGGTGGTTTCAAAACAGTCCTTTAGAGCGTCCATTGCCTCCTCAGACCATAACTTCACTGTGCGCATGACCGGAGGTTGTCTGTGCACTAGGGGTTTGTACACCGGGCCGGAGATGAACCAAGTTGAGATCCGATCTCCCGAGTGGGGGGAGTGGTGATGAGGTGTACGCCTCCTTAGTGTTTGCGTAGAATAAGTCCAGTGTTTTATTGTCTCTAGTGTGGCATGTGACATACTGGGTAAACGTGGGTAGAATGGGAGACAGTGAAACATGGTTGAAATCGCCTGAGATGAGGAGAAGAGCATCTGGGTGTTCTGTCTGCAGCTGCCAGTTACTGAGTGGATGACATCACGTGCTGTCCCAGCGTTCGCCATCGGATTTGCATAAATAACAATGCAGATCACGTGTGAGTATTCCCTCGGAGATATGTAGGCCGCATGCTAACAGCTAGCAACTCGATGTCTTTGCTGCAGTGTTGTTGTTTAACAGTGATATGTCCCGGTCTGCACCAGTTGTTGTTAACATACATTATCACTGCCACCGCCCCTTGCTTGCCACTGTCTGTGTTTGGTCTGCCCGTATCGCGTGGAAACCCTCCAGTTTCATGTTAGCATCTGCTGCAGTCCTGTTAGCCAAGTCCTCTGTGAATAGGAACAGGCTACACTCCCGGGGTATAGCTATCGTAGCGGGAGATAGCCGCTAGCTCATCTACCTTTCCCAGTATCGATCGTACGATTCCCCATAACAACGGAGGGGAGGGTGGGGTCTGTACCTTATATTCTTGCCCGCCGTCTTACTCCAGCACGACACCCACGTCGTTTTTGCCTCAGTTCTCCCGGTATGTCGAGTTTTTTCCGTTAGCACCGAGTGGCGGTTGAGTGCTAGCAGCTGTTCCCTGCAGTACCGTCTCCTGCTATAAACAGTGGCTCCGTCCACCGGCTTGGGAGACATTTGGGGCGATCTGTGTGTCCATGATGTATAAGGTGTTAAGGTGGTCGCCGGATCATAAGTTTGTCACCGATCAGAAAGTGAGAGGAAGGAAAAAACTCAGAATTGAGACACTGTTGCAAAAGGCAGCCCGACTCGTGTGGCGCCGGAAGTAGAAAAAAAATAATAAGTTGCTGTTGTTGTGCATGGGTGCTAGGATGCCAACAAAACACATTGCACAACAATGACAAATTATTTTGCAAATCTTTGGACCAATTAAGAAGTGAAATTAGAAAATTTCCCACAGAAACCTGATATGCTCCAGGAAGACCCAGGTTGGGCACCCCTGGTCTAGGCTAATCAGAGCACTCACATGTCTGTGCAGAATCAGTTCTGTTGCCAGAGACACAAACAGCAACATGAACAAAAAGGGACAGGTGAGAACATGACAGTTAACACATTTATCTCTATTAGGCAGTGGGACAATATTACATTTTAATCTCAAACTATTCCAGCCAAATAAGTGTGATTATTTGTCAGCATCTTTTGACTTGTTTTGGCACTCTGAGATGCTGTTTTGATATTTTACATTCTTTTGACTATTTTTGGTTATTTTCACTGATTCTGTGTAGTGTAGCGATATTTAATAAAATTTAGTGTAATAAGTACAGTATTTATTTATTTATTAGTGGGTGTGCGAGGGGACAGAGTTAAACCATCACCCCCAACACTCACTAAATAAAATAGGAAAAGCACTCGTAAAAAGGGGGCACAGTTCTAAAAGAACAAATTGTTGATTAATTAATTTCAATTACTTAATTTCTGTACCTTCAGTTACTTAATGAATTCAGTCTCAAAATTTAGTGAGTTCTTTTACTGCCATGACCCAGGAAAGCATATATGCAAAGGGAAAACACTTCAACTTCTTCTCGTTTACAAGTTTATTTAATGAAACCATTCAGGTTACATGACATGGCATTCAAATGATGGATAAACAGATTCAAATGATAAACAGGTGTTAGATACACATCACTGTTAGTGGATTTCTGAGCAGAAAATTCTATAGTTAAACCTTTGTGGAACCAAGAGGAAACCAGATTTTATATTTCAACTGTATTGCAATGGAAGGCTGAAGTATCTAACAAAACAGAATGCATTTTTATGGGAAAAAATTCATAAGCTGATTATCTATATATATTTTTTTATAGGTAATACGTACATATGTATATAGCTGCTCTTGCTTGCTTGTTTTTTTGTTTTTTTTTTTTTTTTTTTTTTCTTGCCTTCTGATTGTTTCTCTGAGTGTTGCTATCCCTGTGCTGTTGCAATCCTGGAATTTCCCCTTTGTGGGACTAATAAAGGCTTATCTTATCTTATCTTATCTTATCTAAAAATGAACTTCTGAATTAATCTACAAAAAGGAAAGGAGGTTTACTTAAAAATGAATAAGAATTTTCCTTCAGTTTATAGCTTTGTCCTAACGGCTGAGGGACTAATTTTATGTTCAATTATAATTGATATTAGGACATCTCGTTTAATAAACCCAGCAGATAGGAAAAATGGAGTCCTCACTTACGAACAGCTGTAAGGTCCAGGTACTCAGCGGCAGTCAGCGCCAGCTGGTGCTATTGTTTGGGAAGCTCAATGGCTCTTCCAGACAGCGTTCGGAACAAAGGGGGAAAGCGACTGCTGGTCGGCTTTTCAGATCGTTTCACTAGCTGTGAGAAGCGTAGACTCGGCTGGGGGCTCCCACGGGGCATGTGCCCGAGAAGCCGGCGACAGAGTGAAGGCTGGCCCCGGAGCAGGCGTAGAGTCCCTTTGACAACACAGTCCAAATTATTGTGTCCCCGCCCCGTAGGACAAAACCCAAAGGCTGAAGGAAAAATGTTTTAGTCAGTTTCACCCATGAGCTCCTGGTTTCTTGATGGGGTCAGACATGGATGAGCAGGGAAAGAAAGTCCAAAAATCCTCTATCAGTTCACTTTAAAACAGGAAAATTAAAATCCACTTTAACTGCATGAAAAGTCAAAAAGTCCAAGAATAACATTCAAATAGGATAAGAACGGCTTCTGAGTGAAGGAAAAAGGATTTGAGAGTTTAACTCTCTTTAAAGGTGAGCTCATAGGAAAAGAATAGTTTCTCCTCAGTTTACCAGGAAACAGGCAAAGCTTATAAAAAGGTGATTTAAGAAAGCTAGCGCAGGACTTGACAAGGTTCAGACACACAGAACATCTTAGACTAAAACAACAGAAAAGCAAATGGTGTCAAAAGACTGCAGAGACAACAGAAGAACAAGACAACTCTGAGTTGCAGGGGCGGCTCTGATGCAGTTAACTGAAGCGCGCGCTGCTGGGTCATAAAACGGACCAGCAGCAGGACGGGACCAATTATCTTCCATGAAGAGGAGTTTGAATGGGCTTTTGTCCAATGAGGGAACATTTCCTTGTTTGTGAACAGCTAATCAAATGCAAAGGCATTATCCAACAGAGAAGCAGCCTGGGAAATTGGTCAGAAATAGCTGACTCACAAGGAAAAAAAATATACGTTCATTCAGTTCCTATGAAATTCATTCTATACTCAATATAAAATCTAACTAAATTAAGTGAATCAAGGCTAATATTCAGTGACCAAGCATTTATACCATTTACTAATAATTTTAACATTCATTTGAACAACATCTATGAAAAAAACATCTATGGACTGTTCCAGCTTCCCCCCTCCAGAAGGCGTTTCAGAAGCCTTCGGACTAGAACCAGCAGGTTTAGGAACAGCTTCTTTCCAACAGCTGTCCACGTTTTGAACTTAGTTCCCCGCTGAACTCCACTTCTCTCCCCTTTAACACCCCCCCTCCCCGTGCTTCCTCAACTGTATACACATATACCGTATATCATGCAGTGGGGCAAAAAAGTATTTAGTCAGCCACCAATTGTGCAAGTTCTCCCACTTAAGAGATGAGAGAGGGTCTCCAATTTTCATCATAGGTATACCTCAACTATGAGAGACAAAATGAGAAAAAAAATCCAGAAAATCACATTATCTGATTTTAAAGAATTTTTTGCAAATTATGGTGGAAAATAAGTATCTGGTCACCTACAAACAAGCAAGATTTCTGGCTCTCACAGACCTGTAACTTCTTCTTTAAGAGGCTCCTCTGTCCTCCACTCATTACCTGTATTAATGGCACCTGTTTGAACTCATTATCAGTATAAAAGACACCTGTCCACAACCTCAAACAGTCAGACTCAAAACTCCACTATGGCCAAGACCAAAGAGCTGTCAAAGAACACCAGAAACAAAATTGTAGACCTGCACCAGGCTGGGAAGACTGAATCTGCAATAGGTAAGGCAGCTTGGTGTGAAGAAATCAACTGTGGGAGCAATTATTAGAAAATGGAAGACATACAAGACCACTGATAATCTCCCTCGATCTGGGGCTCCACGCAAGATCTCACCCCGTGGGGTCAAATGATCACGAGAACGGTGAGCAAAAATCCCAGAACCACATGGGGGGACCTAGTGAATGACCTGCAGAGAGCTGGGACCAAAGTAACAAAGGCTACCATCAGTAACACACTATGCCGCCAGGGACTCAAATCCTGCAGTGCCAGACGTGTCCCCCTGCTTAAGCCAGTACATGTTCAGGCCTGTTTGAAGTTTGCTAGAGAGCATTTGGATGATCCAGAAGAGGATTGGGAGAATGTCATATGGTCAGATGAAACCAAAATAGAACTTTCTGGTAAAAACTCAACTTGTGTTTGGAGGAGAAAGAATGCTGAGTTGCATCCAAAGAACACCATACCTACTGTGAAGCATGGGGGTGGAAACATCATGCTTTGGGGCTGTTTTTCTGCAAAGGGACCAGGACGACTGATTCTGTGTAAAGGAAAGAATGAATGGGGCCATGTATCGTGAGGTTTTGAGTGAAAACCTCCTTCCATCAGCAAGGGCATTGAAGATGAAACGTGGCTGGGTCTTTCAGCATGACAATGATCCCCAAACACACCGCCCGGGCAACGAAGGAGTGGCTTCATAAGAAGCATTTCAAGGTCCTGGAGTGGCCTAGCCAGTCTCCAAATCTCAACCCCATAGAAAATCTTTGGAGGGAGATGAAAGTCCGTGTTGCCCAGCAACAGCCCCAAAACATCACTGCTCTAGAGGAGATCTGCATGGAGGAATGGGCCAAAATACCAGCAACAGTGTGTGAAAACCTTGTGAAGACTTACAGAAAACGTTTGACCTCTGTCATTGCTAACAAAGGGTATATAACAAAGTATTGAGATGAACTTTTGTTATTGACCAAATACTTATTTTCCACCATAACTTGCAAATAAATTCTTTAAAAATCAGACACTGTGATTTTCTGGATTTTTTTTTCCCTCATTTTGTCTCTCATAGTTGAGGTATACCTATGATAAAAAATGGAGACCTCTCTCATCTTTTAAGTGGGAGAACGAGCACAATTGGTGGCTGACTAAATACTTTTTTGCCCCACTGTAATTTAATAACATAATGGTAAGTGATGGCCACAAGATTTACCTGTTGTCACCTAGCTATTAACTTTCATTCATCATATTGGATAGGCCCACTACATGTTCATGTTCATGTTTTTGTTTTTTTGTTTTTTCCGGTTCCGGTTCCGCTGGACCGGCGGCGCCACAACGAGTTGGCTGCCTTTTGCAACTGCCTTTTTCTTATCTTCCTTCTTCTTTCTACACCTTTCACTCTATATATATATCACGGACACACAGATCGCCCCAAGGGTCTCCCGAGTCAGGCGGACGGAGCCACTGTTTGCAGCGGGGGACGATACAGCAGGGAAGAGCTAGCTAGCTGGCTAGCTAGCTCCAACCGCCACCCGGTGCTAACAGAGAAGCTCGACATGCCAAGGAACTGTGGCGAAAACGACGCGGATGCCGGGCTGGAGTTTAGGCGGCGTGCAAGGAATATAAGACAGAATAATAAAGAGCGATGGCAAGAACCAAGCAGACCACCCGTAACTCTACTGGAGGAAAAAGCCCCCCAGGAAGCAGCTAGCCACCAAGGCTGCTCGAAAAAAGCGCTCTGGCCACCTGCGGAGTGAAGAAGCCTCACCGTTACAGGCCCGGTACCGTGGCTCTGAGAGAGATCCGTCGCTACCAGAAATCCACGGAGCTGCTCATCCGTAGGCTGCCCTTCCAGCGCCTGGTGAGGGAGATCGCTCAGGACTTCAAGACCAACCTGCGCTTCCAGAGCTCCGCCGTCATGGCTCTGCAGGAGGCCAGCGAGGCCTACCTGGTGGGTCTCTTCGTGGACACCAACCTGTGCGCCAACCACGCCAAGAGGGTCACCATCATGCCCAAAGACATCCAGCTGGCCCGCCGCACCCGCGGAGGGAGAGCTTAGACTTTCTGCTGCACATTCACCAACCACAATGCTCCGCACTGTGTATATATTTATAGTAATATGTACATATGTATACTAGCTGTTCTCGTTTTTTTCTTGCCTTCTGATTGTTGCTCTGAGTGTTGCTATCCCTGTGCTGTTGCAATCCTGGAATTTCCCCATTGTGGGACTAATAAAGGCTTATCTTATCTTATCTTATGTTTATTGTAGCTGTGCTAATTATGGCATTTAATGTCTTGCTGGTTGCAATTAAGTTGTCAACTAGCTTTACTCAAACTAGATAAAAAATTAAGACATATAAGAAGATATTAACTTCCCTGTTTAAACTCAACCATTGTAAGGAAGTTTGTTTTTTCCTTTAAGCAATGAGTGATACTTTAGTCCCTGGGGACTCTCAGGATGAAATGGAGGGGCCTGACACCCAAGAACCTGACCTTCTACACTCTGCACCTGAGCAACCAGGTATACAGTGGTCCTGACCAAAGTTGTGTAACTTACCTAGTTACAGTGTGCTGTAACCTATAAAAAAAATAGGGAGCGTCTATTGGTATGGAAGAGTTGACAATCAGAAAAAACCTTTTTAAATCCACTCCAGCCTGCTGTAGTGTAGGTGAATAGAGGCTATGCATATGATGTCACCAAACAGAACTCATAACAGTTAATAAACAGAGCGGCAAAAATGAGTGGCCGCATTAGGGGTATGCATTAAAACACAAAAAATACACAGAGTATTCAGCCACAGCAGTGCACAAAGTACCTGCTTGCATTGTGAAGAGCTAATCTTATTATTCCATCTTGTATTAATTGGAAAAAAAATTAAATAAATAAAGGTACTTTATAAAGGTACTTACTATGTGCTCCTTGGTCTTTACTCACACATCACTCCAGTCAAGTAAATGGTGTGGTTTTAACATCTAAAAGTTAAAAACAGTACTCTGTGTACTGCTATGACTAAATAGTTTGTGTGTTTTTTATGTTTTGCTGCATATAAAATAAAGCTGTCACATGTGATTGCCACTCAGTGATGTGTTGCTATGGTAACTGTCCTATAACTGCTAAGAATTCTGTTCCAATGCATCCCCTCAAAAGTGAGGTCGACCTCTGATTGGAGGGTTGGTAGTTTGCATCCTGGTCTCGCTGCCATGCCCACACCATTTTACTTGACATGAGATGGAATTTAGAATTAAAATTAAGAGGTTAGCCTTAGAATTTGGGAGAGGGTGCAGTTAAAAAGGTAGTAAATAGATATTAATTAAAAAATTGAAAGAAAGTAAAAGCCTCAGATGCCCGTACCTGTAGCCTGCTGCCTTTTAAGATACAGCATTAATAAAAGGTACTAGCCAATCAGCTTTGAGCCATATCTGGAGCAAACATTCTATAGGCACTGTTCCATTACCATATCCACTGCCTAAAAAAATAATGGCCATCAAGTGTTCTGGTGAGGTGCTGATCACTAGAAGCACAAGACATTAAAGAAGTGCATCTACTAGTACAGTGGTTCCCAACCTGGGGTGCCTGAACCAATAAGATTTCTGTGGGAAATTTTGTAATTTCACTTCTTAATTAGTCCAGAAAACTGCAAATAATTTGCTGTTGTTGTGCATGTGTTCTGTGGGTACTCCACGCACAATGGTAAGTTAATTGCAGTTTTTTGGACCAATTAAAAATCATTCTAACTCAAGTGAATGTAACTCAAGTGAATGCCTGAATGTTTCAGGCACCCCAGGTTAGGAACCACTGTGCTAGTGCATCTCAAAAATGAATATTGTGAAAAACTGAAATAATTCAAAACTTAAACTCATTCATCACACAAAGTGTGCTATTTCAAGCCTTTTTGTTTTAAATATTCATGATTTTATTAAAGGTTAACAGGGGGTCAGTGATCTGACCTCACCAGAACTTTTTATGTATTACCTTCTTCCCTTATGTGCTAGTCTACCAGATTAACTGTCTGTTTTTGTGCCAGACCTGACAACCAGACGGGCAAAAAGGCTCAAAAAGGAGTACTCAACAACACTATAGCCTGTTTTCCACTAGCCCAGCACACCTCGGTACGGCTCGATTCACTTCAGTACAGCTCGGAACGCTTCTGTCTCCATTAGCACAGTGTTGCGGGGCAGCAGCAGATTCTCAGCGAGGCGGGGCCACACTCCCGTGATGTTATGCACCGGACTGAGTCCTTATTTACACCAGACAAAAATTGGAGGATCCAAGGATTATTGCCTTGCACGCTCTGTGGTTTTATCTCACAATTAATTTTATCTCATAATTAAGCTGCAACAACACAAGTCACTTTTGTTTTGAATTAACTGCCAAATGACCTAGAAATAATGAGCTGAAACTTGTTTTTATTCGTATTAAATAATGAGACGGTGGCACACTGGACTACACCACATCCTAGGGCATTTTGGATGTACTGAATTAAAAAAATTCATGTTTTTCACCTTCAGGTCAACGTTTGGAACAACAGTATTATTATTTCCCGTTTAGATGATGCTACACTCCTTCTAAAGTATTGTAAATCTCTGAATTTGGAATGCCGATAGAACATTCAATTTACATATACTTGTACCTTTGACTTGGTGCTAATTTTTTATGATATTTCAATAAAAAGAACAGAAAGCGTACAAAAAGATTTCTTTTTTGGTCTAGTTAAAAATTACATTACCTTTACAATGGTTGACCCTCAGCATCATTTTGATCACACTAGGCAATGGAATTTCTATGTAATTACACTGTTTTATAATTCAGTGTTATAACAGACAAACCACACTCTCCAAA
The DNA here is from genome assembly GCA_020510985.1 of Pholidichthys leucotaenia. NCBI lineage: Eukaryota > Metazoa > Chordata > Actinopteri > Cichliformes > Pholidichthyidae > Pholidichthys > Pholidichthys leucotaenia. The sequence continues at coordinate 23,909,475 of CM035848.1, read as the reverse complement.
ACAATTCCATTTTATTATATACAAAATATTAAAATAAAAAAAAACTTTGCAACACAACATGAAGGTTAATCGACATTTTATACACGCCGACCACTGAGTGCTGAGGCTCGGTAGAATGAAGCCGTCTCTGCCAGCTGTGGGTCAGGAAGGCTCGGTTGAATAATCCGTGCGGGCTGTCGCGGCGGACGCGTGGGATGATTCTACAAGGAAAATGCACACAATAAAATACAGCACGAAATATATACAGAAAAGACAATAGTTTTTAACAAGAATACATAAGCTTATTTCAGCGTACTGTTCACATGAATAATTACAATAAAAGCTTTAGTCCGCATTGTGCTGCAATAAAGCAGCGATCCATCCACAAATGAACAGCTTTTTTATTGCATAAATAAACTGAGCGTCTTACCGAATATATTTGCGAAAAAACGCACAATAAAAAAAAATTAAAACTCACTGTTAAAGGACTCCGATGTCGAGACCTCCCGGTATATTTTTTCATTCCGGGCGGCTCCGTCTAACTCGCGCTGAATACGTTCGTCTGACAATGCAGTGAGCAGACACTGCACCTCCTTACTGCTCCATGGAACACCCTTATTACGCGAAGCCATTTTTGATAGAGAATAAATGAAAAATAGCACAGCAATACAATGAAAAGGAACCGCCAACAGTGGTTGCGTGCTGAGTAGGTCGTGAAGATTCTTTTTTTTTTTTTTTTTTTTTTCAAAAACTTTATTGAGAAGGTCATGAAGATTTGGTAGAGGAGGAGGAGGAGAGGGGCGGTTACAACCTGACCAATCAGCGCTGGTTACGACCTGACCAATCAGCGGCGACCAGTCTGTTAACGTCACAACACGGCACAGCTCAGCACTGCTGTACCCTGCCCTTCAGCGGGGCTGAGAATCACAGCTGTTAAACCGTGTTGGGGATTGTGGAAAAGCGTACAAAGCGTGCTGAGCCGTCCCGTGTCGCGCTAAAGCGTGCTAGTGGAAAAGGCCCTTATGAGACCCTTGAAAGGCTACAGCGCCAGCACCAAGAATGGATGGCAACCCAGATGGCAGACCAACAAGAGCGGAAGGAACAACTCATCTCACCTCTGAGTCCAATGCAAAGGCCACAGAATGTGCTGTGTCCCTTAAGCTCGATGGTCTCCACAGACTGATGCCCCCGACGGCCCCACAGATGTATGGCCCTCATTCGTACACAGGGTTCTGTCATGCTCCAAATTATCCATCTACCTCAAGGGCACCAAATGATGAACACTTAGATTGGGCCAGACACTATCAGAACCTGTAGTTATCAGGCTTTTCCTGGACTTCCTAACATGTTCATAAAATTGTACAAGTTTACACTGTCTATGGTTCTTCTAACTTAATATTAAGCAGTATGTTACTGTTTACAATGAGTTTTGTATTGCACAGAGAAGCTATTAATATTGTATGTACAAGTAAAATATTTATGTACTTTAAAGTAGCTGGTTTAAACTGTTTACACTACAAAAAGCCTTATTTATATATTTATTGAAAATGTTATTACAAGAAAATAAAAATGCTCTGAAACTGTTAACACTTGTTCATACAAGTTATATTTGAAACCATCAAATCACGTGTACAAAAATGAATATGTAAAATGTGAAGTATTTCTCCTTTGTAAATGGTCCTATAGTGAAGAAAAATTTAGTTAAGGTTCAAAACAAAGTAAAAAGAGCACAAAATTAATGTTTTAAGTTGCAGTCCAGTCTATGAGTCTGTAGTTGCTGTTTATATTTCATGGTGACGAAGGGGGAAATTTCTGGCCATATATTGTGTGACGGCTCTCCTAACAGCATGAGCAGCATCGTGTGGGTGGAGTGACTGAAGGTGTGGCCGCGCTGCCGGCTGGGGTGTGGTTCTCTCAAGAGAAGCTGCCTCTTCCAGCCAGGTGGGCTTGAGTAATTCCTAAATTGTGCAGCGCACAACAAGTGACAGCAACAAAAGGCGAGAAGGTGAAGTGGAAGTCGCTCCGTTTGAGAAGGACACGCCATCTTGACTTCAGTCTTCCAAAAGCAATTTCCACTGCTGTCCTAGCAGCACTCAGATGGCTGTTAAAAGACTCTTCCTGAGGGGTGAGAGCAGATGCGTGGGAATACCCTTTCATGAGCCAGTCCAGCAGGGTAGCCTGGGTCACCAAGCACAAAAAGCTCAAAGATGTTCCAGTTATGCCTCGAACATGCTGTAAAGTGTAAGAAAAATGTAGTCAGCTTCCAGTAGGTATGACCATGGTAGTTAACTTTTTTCCTTTTTAAAGGGGCATAGATTTCTGTCTATAGTGTGAGTGGTAAGTGGAACAAAAAAATCTACAATATGCTGCCACTTAGTGATGAGGTTTTTTTTTTTTTAAGGGAAACTTGGACAAGCTATGGCTCCAGCCTGTCATTAGCATAATTAAAAATGATAATGGCCTAGAGCTGAAATGGTCAGTTTCCCTTTAAATAAAATGATCTACTTATCAGTAAGTGCTGGCAGACACGTTTAGACTACTTTATGGCCGTGCACTCTGACCCTTGACTGAGGAACAGAGTGTTGTGCACAACTTTCTGAGGTAGGTATAAGCATATGGAATGTAGTGAAAAATTCTAATAACCAAATTTTAAAAATAAAATATCTGAATTCTTTAAACAGTTGTGTGCCCAAACTTTTGCACATAGCACAAACGTATGCACCCCCCCCCCCGCCAATTTATGAAATGAAAAGTAAATTTGCATTAATGATTGCTGGTAATACTGCAATCTTTACATATCCTTCAGAGACTGTTTATATCTTTTCAATTAAATATGCCATTTGTCAAGGGGTGGCCAAATTTCTGCACACCACTATAAACAAGTCATCTTTCCTCACAGGACTTGCAAGTGAATGCTGCCAATGAACACAAATATCATTATGAAATAACAGTGTGTGGTGACCCAACACGCTGCGGACGGACGTTATCTCACACTCATCAGGGCTGGAGGAAGGGGAGGACAACTGACATATGGACAGAGAGCCCCGGGGGGCAATCAGACTGGACTGTTATGTATGCATCCCCTGAGGTCTGAGAGGACATCCAGGCGCCAGCTGATGTCAGGCTAATGATGCGTATTAAATGACAATCACTATGCTGATGTGCCATGCATTCTCTCTGTCTGTATGACGTGTATAAAAGAGCTTGTTACACGTGCCTAAGCAGTGCAGTAGCTCACCGAGCTGCAAAGCGTGTTTCATTATGACGGAGGAAATAAAACCTTGCACCCTTCCAGCTCGTTGCATCTCACCTGCTCTATTACCTCCACAAGCGCATATTTTAATCCCCTCATTGCTGGCCCACACATACCTTGGGAAGGTGGTGGGCCTTGAGGAACAGGTTAGACTGCTTCAGAACGGTGGCATCGTGGCACTTCCAGGCACCTTGCAGCTTGCACTCCAAAAGCTGGAAGCAGACACATACACATTACCTATACGCACTAGGGATGGGCATTCGGTGAAATTTTCTTCACCGATCGCCGGGAGAATTAATGATTAATAATCGGTTAATCATTAACATTTTTAGGTAGGTAGACTACATTAGAACATCAGGTATCAGCACGGAGGGCACGGAGTGCCGCACAACTCAAATCTACCTCTCTCTCTCAAATCTCTCTCTCTCTGTTCTCGTGTTTGCTCGGCTCGGGAATCTCGCAAGCTGATTGGCCGAGACGTTTTACCCAGCTCTCTCTCCCTGCCGAGCGGCCACCCAACAAACGAAGACCGCATTCATTGCTCTATCGCTCGTATTGCTTAGTCTAGCCGCGTGGAACTTTTTGCTGTTCTCTTGTGCCATTTTGTGCGAAATAGTCTTCCCGTCGAGGCACTACGCCGCCTCCTGCAGCTTCCCTCGACGTGTGTACACCGAATCTTCATGACCTTCTCAATAAAGTTTCTGAAAAAAAAAAAAGAATCTTCACGACCGCCATTACTCAGCGCGCAACCACTGTTGGCGGTTTCTTCGCGTAATAAGGGTGTTCCATGGACCCTGTCGATGAGGTATATTTGTATGCTGCATTGCAGTGATTGCAGTACACCTGGTCATTTTTTAAATTGAAATGGTCCCACGCAACACTTCGCCGTAACCGCCTCATGATTTGGCGATCGCCCTACGGAAGCCCGCATGTATCAACGGAGGCACGCCAGGGTACGGCGATGGTGTAATGTTGCCCCCTGGTGCCCAAATTTTGCCATTGCATTGTTTGAGGACGGCCGTGCACTAGGCCTTAATAACCTCGGATTGTTTAAAAAAAAAAAAAAAACGGTTTGTCGACGAAAATGAACTTCCTCGGTGAAATTCTTAATGATCAATTATCGGTTAATCGGTAAATTATGCCCATCCCTAATACGCACTATTGCTGTGTGTATACACTTATTAGGTTTGGTTTTGAGGCCCTTGGTAAAAGTAGTGAGATTTACTGTATATTAAACCTTTTTGGTTAAAAAAAAAATCAGTTAACAGTGGCCAACAATGAAAATTAATTAGGAATTCATATTATTGAAAATATCTAATAATATATACACTAAACTTACCAAATGCTGTCATCAACCACGCCTTGCAGAACATAAGACGTCCAACCTTTTCTGTTAAGGAAATCCCTGTAGCCATCACTGGGGGCCAGGACAGGGATGTGGGTCCCATCAACACATCCAGTGACTTGAGGGATATGAACCTTGGCCTCAAAATGTCGGGCTGTGGCACCGGCTTCTTCCAGTGTGGGGACTTTGATGAACAGGTGTATTAATTTAGTCACGATGGCTTTGCAAAAACATGTGCACAAACTTCATCACGGTTGACTTGTGGACACCAAACTGATTAGCAACCCACCTATATCCTCTGCATCTGCCAAGTTTAGACAGGGCGATTGCTGCTCGCATTTCCAGGGGTATAGTGGGATGCACAGTCACCTCATCGGGAGCGGGGCTCATAACATCTTCGAAAATTTCACACAATTTTACAAATGCTCTCTGCGACATCCTAAAATTCTCCCTCCATTCTGTATCTTTGAACTCTTTCAACACGACTCTCTCCCACCGCATCCAGCAAGCACGGGGCTTTGGTGGTACCGGCGGAAGGTCGGTGCTGAGACCAAGTATAGATGCTTGTTGGAGAAGAGCTAGCCGTCTTTTTCTGCTCTTGCAGACAACACGAAGAAGCAGAGAAGTGTTAAATTAAGTTTCATCCACGTAAAAACTTCGAAATTAACAGTGCAATATTAACCAGAACTGCCATTTTGACAGTTAGCCAGTTTTGGAAATAACGGAAATTATGTTTTACGTCTTATACATCAGTTACGTCTTGTGCGTTCGGGGAGAAACCTGATTATTGACCATATCATGTATAAGGGGTTTTTCCCAGTTGACAGCTTACTGAAATGCATGTAAACACCTAAAACCGTTTATTACCTTTATCAGTTTACTCCAGTAATCGGTTTATTTGTGACCATGTAAACAGGGTCACTGATGTATACAAGTTCTTAGCAGTTTTACTTTATATGGGTAATCCCTTTGTCTATTACGCTGTGTGTTTCTGTCGGTTGGTTGTCTACTGACATGCTGCTGTTACACTGTAATTTCCCAGTTCGGGATCAATAAAATGCAAGTATGTATGCATGTATGTATGTATCTATCTATCTATAATCTACTGTATTCTGTTTTCTCAGAATAGAACTGAAATTTTCAAAACTATTAGTTCAGCCTCCACATCACTGAGTCACTTCTGCTCATCATCAAAGCAGTTTCTCATCATTCTGAACAATGAATACTTCTGTACATTATGCAGCTGCTTGTGGTCAACTGCTATTTTTGACAAGCTCATTTGCTGTTGTCATGTTAGTCAAAACACATTAAACGGGTTTTCTGTTGAACAGTCCTTCAACCCAAAACATTTAGGCATTCATTCAATGCTTGAGTCATTACATGCACCAAACAGACTGTATACATTTCTATTATATCCATCCATCCATCCATCTTCTATCACTTTTCCAGAGGTCCGGGTCGCAGAGGCAGCAGTTCAAGCAGAGAAGCCCAGACATGCTATCAGTTGATAAATTAAAATATCTCGCTCTGGAAAAAATTAAGAGCCCAAAGAGACTACTGCAAAATTATCACTTTATCTGGTTTTACTACAGGGTTTCCTGTGGTAACATTTTTGGGTGGCGGCCTGCCAGCTGCCAGAGAACTAAACATCCACCTGAGCGGACTCAAGCTTAAGCATGCCTCAAATCCAACCTACCTTGGAGTGACCCTTGACAGGACCCTATCCTTCAAGGAACATTTAAAGGGGACGGCTGCTAAGGTGAAGGCACGAAACAACCTGCTCTGCAAGCTCGCTGGTGCAAAATGGGGGGGCGGCAGTCTCCACCCTGCGCACCTCAGCACTGGCCCTTTCATACTCTGTAGCAGAATATTGTGCCCCTGTCTGGTCCAGGTCATCCTGCACACACCACGTAGACACCCAGCTCAACACAACCATGAGAACCATAACTGGGACAATCCGCTCAACACCACTCCCCTGGCTCCCTGTACTGTCAAACATAGCCCCCCCACACATCCGGCGAGCAGCACTAACTCAAAGGATGCTTCAAAAAGCCAAAGACTCTCCTCACTTACCAATCTATGCAGATATCTACACCCCACCCACTGCCCGACTTCCATCCAGAGGGCCGATTTGGAAAAACCCTCCCCCAGCTGATTTCACCATCCAGACAGCTTGGCAAGAGGAATGGGAGACCAAGGAGGTCCCAAACAAACACCTGGTGACAAACCCCAACCAACAGGTCCCGGGCACCAACCTCCCAAGGAGACAGTGGTCTACACTCAATCGCTTCAGGACTGGACATGGCCCCTGCTTGGCCAGCCTTCACAGATGGGGCAGTAGCCCTAGCCCACTGTGCGCATGTGGAGAGGAGCAAACAATGGAACACATCATAGAGGCTTGCCCACTCCAAAGACTGGAAGGAGGATTACACACCCTCCATACAGCAAACCAGGAGGCAACTGCTTGGCTTGAGGACTTCATTCGCTGCATTCGCTAAATAAATAATGTACAATACTTCAAACGGTAAGTTCCATATGCAAAGTTACTGGGCAAAATTTTAAAAAAGAAATAAATAGTATAAAATAAACATATTCCGGTTACAATAGTGTCATATGTTTTCTGCCCCCCCTCCCTCGAAAATATGTTGCCACTGCGCCAAGGTCTTTAAGCCAGAGGAAACACTGTTAACTATTATTTATATGTATGTGTATGAGTAAAACGAACAATTTTGTTTTACTGTCTATCCTACTGAAAACTGAAAAAAAACCTCAGAAATTAACTCACGTTAATTTGATCAGACCTAAAAGCTGTTTTATGTAATTACACCATGTATAGTAACATGACAGCAATCTAAAATAACATTTAGTAGTTACACTGTAACAACATTCCCCTGGTCTCTCTGTAACAACTTACCCCATCATCATCTAGATTTGACAGCACCAGGAAGGAGCCCTGTACTACTGAGCATGCCCATGTGTCCTGATACAGTTTCAGGAGGAAACATGCTGTGCAGAGATCACTCCTTTATCTTTACTTTTGGTTTTATTTTCAAGGTTTTGAACTCTTCGTCGTTACAAAAATAGGGACCACCAAACACAATCTTTCATAGGGCCTCCAAAGACCTAGAAATGGCCCATGAAGTTGTACACAACATTTACATAAATACAAGAAGTAAATATTTTTTTAAAGAATTTTCCTTTCGTTTTGTGGAGCATAATTCAGGTAAATGAGCAGACTAACCTGCATGACACTGTATGACCAAGTGTTAAATATGAAAACACCAAACAACTCAGATTACATCACAAAGATAACAGTTTACACCATATTAATGTAGCCAACAGCAGTCTGATCTTGTAAATATAAAAATCTAACAGAATCTTTACAAATCTAAAACATTATGATGGCAAAATCTCATAAATTTGTGCATAACCTAGAAAATATGATTTCAACACTGCCGTATGTTCTTTGCTTAAAAACAGCATGGCAGCATTGCTCAGTTATATTTAGAGCTAGTCTCCTTCAGCAGCTGTTGCTCAGAAACACTGCAGCATTCAGCGCAAACACACACACACTTCAGCATACCCAGATCACCATCGCCCCATGGCACATCCAACCACTGGTAGATATAGGACATGTATAATAAGCAATCTGTTCCTTTCTTCTTCTAGTCCTCACTGTCTGCTGGATGTATCGGCCTAAAGGTCACCTGACCACTGACAACAGTCAGACTACACTGTACAATTCACCAGCTGACTAGCTAGCTAGCATATAGGAACACTAAATATACCTGCTAACTAGCATATAGGAACACTAAATATACCTGCTAACTAGCATACAGAAACACTAAATGTACCTGCCAACTAGCTAACTAGCATAAAGGAACACTAAATACACCTGCTAACTAGCTAACTAGCATACAGGAACACTAAATATACCTGCTAACTAGGTAACTAACATATCCACCTTATTCCGAGGCCCCATGATGCCTTGCGTGAATTACGGTAGCAACTTCCGGTACTAGTTTAGAACATATGGTTGTCACTGAAACGGGACACTTTTTCTTGTTAAAAACCAGTGACTTTGGCATCAGAAATGCGGGAACACGGCCTCTTGCACCTCAAAACAGTAATATAATCATACCATTTCCCAGGACTATCAAGGAATGGGAAGGTGACCTTATAAAGTGGCCTTGTAGACAGTAGCTCCATTAGTTAGTGCCGCTGCTAAGATGCTAACGCTGTAAACAAATGACCTGTGCTGGCAAAATGAGTCACATTAAGGACATTTTCAAAACTGATGTAACGTTATTTCCATATTTTGAATTGAAAGATCTTCAAAATGATATTTAATTTGTTGGTAATGCGCGAAAACTGACCCAGAAAAAGACGATTTGTTTATGTTTTAGCTAGGTTGAAAACTCGCGTTTGATCAGTCGGGAGTTACGTCTTCTGCAAAAGCACAGGTATTTTTAGAAAGTACAATTTCTGAGCTTTCCAATAATACCAGGCACTCGGACTTCCGGTTATGGCTGCCACGTAGGACGGACGTGTCTCGCTCTGCTCTGCTCCTGGAGAAAAAAAATCGGCAAATAACTCTCTCATTTGGGACAGAACGTATCCCAGCATTTGGGCGAGGATATGTCGGCGAAGCCTAAGGCTGGAAAACCAGGAAAAGGAAAAAGCGAGCCGCCGAAACAGTCCAAATTAACGGACTTTCAGGTCTGTGACGCAGCAAACAAAACTCCATATATGGCGGAGGAGGCTGGCAGCAGTGCGATAAATGCGGGGAATGGCGCAGATGCGCTGATGGCTGCCATGAGTTCAATGAGAGCGGACTTTTCCTCTAGATTTGATGGGATTATGACAGCGTTGGAAGGAATAAGAAAGGAATTGGGTGACTGTGTAGAACGAACGGCGCAGATGGAGCTCCGTCTCGCTAGTGCTGAAGATGACGTCACCCGTCTTCAATTAAAGGTGCGCACTTTGGAAAAAAAAAATAAATCTCTGGAAGATAATATTTTGGATTTGGAATCTCGGTCGAGACAGAATAATTTGAGGCTGGTGGGTCTTCCAGAGGAATCAGAAGGTCGGGACGTATGTTCCTTTCTGGAAAAGTGGATTCCGGAGGTGCTGGGCAGCGAGGAGTTGCAATCAGCAGTGGTTCTGGAAAAAGCACATCGTATTGGCCCACGGAGAGATAAGGGACCGCCGAGGACCTTAATTATGAAGTTTCTTAGCAACAGAGACAGGATGAAGATCTTCAACGCTGCACGTGCTAAAGGAGAGATTAAACACCAGGACCAGCAGGTGCGGTTCTACCCAGATTTGGCCACAGGAATCCAGCAATTGAGAAAGCAGTTTGATCCCGTACGTAAGGAGCTGCGCAACCTTGGGATTCGTCATGGTGTAATCTATCCTGCGAGACTGCTGACCACGTATGAGGGCAGAACCCACATCTTCAAGACCCCAGAGGAGGCGCAGGAGTTCATCAAGAAGATCAAAGAAGAAGAAGAGACTGGTGGGAGCTAAGCATGAACAAAATATAAGGTAGAATAATTAAGCATTTGCACAGGCATCTGACTGACTTGAAGTAAATAGTAAGTTTACAAAATATAGATTGTATTATATATTAAAAAAACAAAACAAAAACAAAACAAACAAAAAAAAAAACTATGATGTACAAAGTTGTTAAAAATTTTGGAGTTAAGTTGGAAAACTACAGAGGAGAGTTAATGTTACGTCATTAAAAGCAGTAGAGTTAGGGTGATTGGGAGGATGAAGAAGGAGTGGCTTAGGCTGTTCCCCGTGGGTGTGGAACGGTCGATGGCTATATCGGGAGAGTAGAGGAGTGTGGGAAGGGGAAATTTGTTTGTGTGTAGTTTGTAGGATGAATGTTCAACCACTCATGTTTTTGCTTCTCTGTATGAGCATGTTTACACTGCAAGGTAATCCCAAACTCTCTATTGATCATAAACCAAAGTGTTCATCTTAATTTAACTTCATGGAATTGCAGAGGTCTACAAAATTTAAAAAAACTTAAACAAGTTATGAATAAAATAAAGGACATGGGTTCAAGAATTGTGTTCTTACAAGAAACTCATCTGATAGAGGAGGATGTTAAAAGAATTAGGAGTAGATGGCAGGGAAGTGTATTCACCTCTTCATTTTCATCCCGAGCCAGGGGAGTTATGACTCTCATACATAAATCAGTTCCTTTTCAAGTGAAAAATGTAATTGGAGACAAATTTGGAAGATATGTAATCATTCAAGGTTCTTTGCTATTAGAAAATATAAATCTTGTGAACTTATATGGTCCCAATATAGATGATCAGAAGTTCTTTGCTAATTTATTTCTCATCTTATCATCACTTACAGGGCAACATATAATAGCAGGGGATTTTAATTGTACATTGAATCCAGGTGTGGATAGATCAACAGGACTGGATTGTACGCACATTGGATGTAGGATGACTATTAATCATTTTATGAAAGAATTGAGATTGTTAGATATATGGAGAGAAATGAAACCACAAGTTAAAGCCTATTCTTGTTATTCCAGTACCTACAAGACATTCTCACGTATTGATTATTTTTTGATTTCCACAGAATTAAGGTCCAAGATTCAAAACTGCTTTTATGATAACATCGTGATCTCTGATCATGCACCCTGTTGTCTAATATATGTAGATAAAAAATTGACAAAGGAATCAGGTAGATGGCAATTTCAGCATAAATGGCTTCAGGATGAGGAATTTGTCAAGTATATAGAAAAACAGATAGACGAGTTCTTTGACATCAATACTACACAAACATCAGCATGTGTAAAGTGGGAGGCTTTCAAAGCTTTTATTAGGGGACATATTATTAGTTATACAGGATCAAAATCTAAGAAGACTCGAGAGGAGAGAGCTAAATTGGAACATAAAATAAAAAGTCTTCAGGAAAAAGTGTATGCAGGAAGTGACCCAAGGTTGGAGAATGAATTACTGATTTTGAGAGCTGAATACGACAAAAAATCAGCGAATAGAGCTGCCTCGAGTCTTCTAAGATTGAAACAATCTTTTTATGAACAAGGTGAAAAATCAGGAAAATTATTAGCATGGCAGATTAAACAATTGGAAATTAAAACACCAATTACCAGTATTATAAGTAATGGACAGGTAGTTATAGATCCTTTAGAAATTAATAGAGCCTTTAGAGATTACTATGAAAAATTATATGATACCAAAAATGAACCTGATTTAACAAAACTAAATGGGTTTTTGAACGAACTATCTATACCGTGTATACCAAATGAAAACAGGGAGATATTGGAGTCTAAAATTAGTCAAGAAGAAGTTGGGCTAGCCATTGATAATATGAAATCAGGAAAAAGTGCAGGACCAGATGGTCTTCCAGTTGACCTTTATAAAAAATTTAAGAATAAATTAATAAAACCTTTTTTGGAAATGGTTTTAGAAGCATTTCAAAATAATAATTTACCATCATACATAAATAATGCCTTAATTATACTACTGCCAAAACCAGGTAAGCCCTCTAATAAATGTGAAAATATGAGACCAATAAGCCTATTAAACGCCGACCTTAAGATAATCTGTAAAATTTTAGCAAGACGAATACAAGAAATTTTACCAAATATTATTAATCGAGATCAGAATGGCTTTATAAAGGGTAGACAAGGCTTCCATAATGTAAGAAGACTATTTAATATTATTTATTTTAATAAAGAAGCACCGGATACAGCTCTCCTATCATTGGACGCCGAAAAGGCCTTTGATAGAGTTGAATGGCCCTTTCTTTTTGAAGTCCTACAAAGGTTTGGACTTGGAAATAATTTCATAAAATGGGTTCAAATAATATACAATAATGCTACAGCAGAAATCCTAACAAATAACAATATTTCAAAACCAATAAAAATCAATAGAGGATGTCGACAAGGCTGTCCACTTTCACCTTTACTGTTTACTATGGCAATTGAACCTTTAGCGATAGCGATACGTTTACATTCACAAATATATGGAATTAAAGTTGGACCAACAGAACATAAAATCTCCCTGTACGCCGATGATATAATTTTGTTTATGTCGAATCTAAAAAAATCAATTCCAACCTTGTTGAATTTAATAAAGAATTTTGGGGAAATATCAGGATATAAAATAAATAAAACTAAATCTTCAATATTAATGCTAAATGAGACCCAGAGAAATTACCCAGCCCCTGAGGTAAATCAATTCAATGTTGTAAATCAGTTTAAATATTTAGGAATCCAAATTATGCCTAAGCTAGAATCAGTCGCCAGTGTCAACTATGAAGCCTTAATGTCAGATATCAATGAGTTAACTCAGAGATGGATGTCACTACCAATGTCGATGATCGGGAGAATCAATATACTTAAAAGTAATATTTTACCTAAAATACTTTATTTATTTCAATACATTCCCTTATCACCACCTTTAGATCTATTCTCAAGAATAAAAAAAAAGTTAGTGGAATTTATATGGAACAACAGGAGGGCTAGATTACGTTTGTCTTTATTATATTTACCATTTGATCGTGGAGGTCTGAAATGTCCAAATTTTATGTTGTATTATTGGTTGGCACAACTGAGGTCTATGACATATTATTTTTCATCAAATGATCTCCCTCACTGGACTGAAATGGAATCATACTAACTAACTAACTAACCTACACTTATATAGCGCTTTTCTAGTCACAAAGACCACTCAAAGCGCTTTCATTAATACTAACCCTCTATTCTAAGGGCCTATAGGAAACAAATATCTAGGGACAATTTAGAACAGCCAATTAACCTAACATGCATGTTTTTGGCATGTGGGAGGAAACCGGAGAAATCCCGGAGTAAACCCACGCAACACGGGGAGAACATGCAAACTCCACACAGATCACTGTTGGTCGGGGGCTGGGATCGAACCCACGATCCCACGATCCCCACAATCCCCCGGCCAAGGGTAAACTGTGCTGCCGCAGTGCTAACCACTGCGCCACCGTGCAGCCCCAGCCATACAATTTACCTTTACCTCTTCCCATATTCATATACTCAGATTCGGCAAAAAAATTACAAAAACAAGTTAAAAATCCATTTGTAAAGCATATGATCAAAATATGGTGTGAAGCTAAAAACTATTTAAAAGAACCACAGTTATTGTCACAATTTAGTCCAATATGGGGTAATCAATATTTTAAACCAGGGAGAGCGGACGCTGTATTTAAAGTATGGAATTTAAAAGGGATACAAAAGATTCAGGATTTATATTTGCCATGTGCAGACAACATAATGTCTTTTGAAGAGCTGAGGATCAAATTTAATCTCAATAGAACACATTTTTTTAAATATCTTCAACTTAGAAACTTTATTCGATCAAATCAAAATAAAGCTCTCACTCGACCTATTTATTCATCCTTGGAAAAAATGATGATGAAAGATAGTAAAAGAAAGGGTATTATTTCAGAGTTTTATAACTCATTGACACTATCTTCAAGTGAAAATTCACTGAAAAGATTAAACTACTGGAAAGAAGATCTGCAAACTGAAATTTCAGAGGACCAATGGGAATTGGCTTGTACAGAAGCTCAAACCAAATCAATAAATGTACGCCTTAAATTGATACATTTCAAATGGTTAATGCGGATGTATGTTACACCGGAGGAGTTAAATAGATATAACAAAAATATACCAGATACATGCACAAAATGCATGGAAAGTAAAGGAACCCTATTTCATTGTTTATGGGAATGTAGATAATAAGAATGTTTTGGGAAGAGGTGAGGGTAACAATTGAAAAAATAATCTCAAAACAAATCATATTGAATCCTAAACTGTTTTTGTTGGGTCTGTACCCAGAAAAGCATAATTTTAATAAAAGTGAAAGAACATTCATAGACCTCAGTTTGCTTAATGCCAAAAAATGTATTGCACTATTATGGAAAAAGACTCATAGACCAGATGTGACTCAGTGGTTAAGACAGATGTTAACAAACCTTCCATTAGAAAGAATAACATATATACTGAAATCAAAGGAAATTGTGTTTGAGAATATATGGAGACCTTTTATTGATTATGTAAAAAATTTAAACATAACTCTTGAAGAAGAAGGTGAATGATGTGTGTGGACCTTGTAAATTCCAAACTGGTGAACATAATATGTATACTTATGTATTGGATTGTCTAGACTAAACAGAGGAGCATTGTTGAAGACTTGATTTTGTTGGTGGTTGTTGGTGTTTTTAGTGCATTTTTTTTTTTTTTGTAGTACTTTAGTGTTAGTGTTTGATTGTTTGTATCATGTTTGTTAAAAAAAAAAAAAAAAAAAAGGGTTCAATAAAGATATTGTGGAAAAAAAAAAAATAATACCAGGCACTCATGGGGGTTTTCCTGCGACTTTGCCGCTACCAAACAAAGAAAGAGTCATGATTTATGACTTCTCGTTGTCTGTACTCATAATGATGCGGTGGGCATTCCGACCAGCACATCTCCACTGCAAAAAAGTCGGCTGCATTTTGTTAAAATATGTTGGACATAATCAAATTTACCGTAGAGCAGACATACGCCACAACACTGTGCTTGGATGTCGTCTGTCACCGTGTGGTGAGAAGCCTCCATTTATCCAGTCTGGCACAACCACGAACACCAGCAAGTACCAGAACTTCGCAAAAACATTCACAAAATACAAAAACTACAAGAGATGAAATCTGCTGCCACTTGAGTGCAAAACACGTTATGTGGACTATACATTAAAATGAATTTGAAAAACTTTTAAAAATGCTATTTTAAATGCCCCTGCTACTCCACTCTTATTGGCTGATTTAACACTACATCAATCGAAACCGGAAGCTCCGCCCATAATCGTTCCTACAGCGGCACCCCCAGGAATAAGGTGGATAGGAACACTAAATATACCTGCAAAGTATGCACTTTCTGTGTGCCTTGTATGTGTGATTTGGTTTCATGAAAATGTTGTCTATAGGGCTGTCTACACATCTAGGTACTTCATGTGAACGCGCAAAGTGCGGCAGTAACAAAAACCGTCAGTTTACCATTGAAACAATATGGCATATCAATATTATGACAAGCTTTCACTGCAAGATCGGATCAGATATGATCAAAAACTTTTAATTTATGATCTCAAAAAGTGTCTTTACCGTCTACCAGCCAGTATGTGGACGAATGATTCAACAGTGTCCAGAAACAATATTTATTGATATTTGTAATGACAAATAAATGTGTCAGCTTGGCTGTACATTGGCGGAACACTCCAATAACAGAAAATAAAATGTACCTGCTGTGTAAATCTCCAAAAAGCCGTCATGTTTAGGTTTGCAAAAGAGACGCAGTTTGTTTACAGTGGTAAAAAAAAAAAAAGAAAAAAAAATTACACTCATTCGCCCTGTTAATCCCGACACTTCGTTTCAGCTCTACAGAGCTTCGGTCCATTTGTCAGCAGGTGAGTGTCAGTCTTATTTTTAAACTAGTTCAATTGCAGTGTTTATATGTTTACTCTGAGGCTGATAAACAGCTCAAATTGGAATTAATATTTCTACCGAGCCCACAAGCTTCTATGCTAATGCTATTTTAGCTCTTAACTCCCTGTGATGCAAATTCAGGTGTTTTTTTTGCATGTTTGCATTAACTTTATATGTAGGCAAGTTACTTTCAATGATAAATAAGAGTCATAATTTGGTAAACAGGCAAACCTGCAGCAGGAGCCAGCTCCATGTGGCCAGACGGAGACGTGGGTCATATCGTCCCTCAGCCAACTCATATGAAAAGGCAGCCCACAAAATCCTCCTTTGCTAATCTCTGCTGGCCGACATGAATTCAGAAAACTTGTATTCTGATTCTGATGGCTACATGAGCCAGTTGCACACCAGTTTGACATTTTTTGTGTTTAAATTTAGCTAACATTGCCACAGAAATGCACTGAAATCGTCACTTTTTGATACCTCCGCGCGTCGTCCTGCGTGTTCATGAGATTGGTGACGTAAGCATAGACAGCCCTGTCATCAGATTTCTACCCTTGTGGTTCAGCTGTGTGTGCATCAGTCTGGAGTCCACACCACCTGAACTCTTTATTATACCGGACTTATGATTTTCATGAACTTTAAATCATTATCATCAAAGTTAAAGGCATCAAATGTTTACTTCTACGCATTAGGTGATCTGTTATTTTTTTTTAACAAGGGAGATGGGAGGTATTCACAAATTCTGCATAAAGTACAAATGTACAAATGTAAGTTAGATATAAATTTGTAAGAATAAATGTGCAAAAATACAATAAAAGATGGCAAAAGTTAAAAAAAAGTTGCAAATAATTTAATTGCATAGAATAAAAATGTAACCAGCATTCAGATGAGTGTTGCAAATTTTCAAAAGTTAAAATTTAGAGAAAAAAGTTGCAAATTTGAAGGAAAAAAGTTGCAAATTCATGAAAAAAATTGAAAATTTACAAGAAAAATGGTGCAAATTCATCAGAAATAAAGTTTCAGTATTACAAGAACAAAGTTGCACATTTTTGAGGAAAAAAGCTGTAACTTTACAATGAAAAAGTCGTAAATTTACAAAAAAAAAAGGTCACAAATATATGGGAAAAAATTGCAAATTTATAAGGTTGTTTTGCATTTGTGCTTAGAACTGGTGTACTGTTAATCAGTCCTGTAACATGATCTAGAAAGGTTTATGATGATTTGGGGAGGGACAGGTCTGTCTTTCGTCCAGGATGGGGGGGAATGGCCCACCTGTGAATGGAGGCATATTTTGGGTCATCTGGCTAAGGGGGCTCAGGTTCAGGTTCAGGTTCCTTTATTTGTACCCGCAGGTAGATTTGTTTAGCAGTCAGGCGACATCCATATTTACAAACCACAGTTCCATTCAACATGAACACAAACACAGGCACACATGAAGCTGACTGTAGACATGATCAAAATACTCAAGGCTCCACCGATCAGGACACAAGACAAAGAGACAAGAGAGAAAAAACAAGGAGACAAGAGAGAAAAAAGGAGACAAGAGAGAAGGGTCATATTAAAAAGTTAACGACTAGTCAAAGAGGTTAAAAACTCAAACGTCTAAAACCCAATAAAAGATTTAGAACCTAAATAAAAAAAACCTAAAAAAAATAAGCAAATATAAAATAAAATTAATAAATAGGTAACTAAATTATGGGGGGGGCAGCATCCCCCCCATCCTCCTCCAATCAGCTACAGCTTCTAAGGAAGACCAAACAGTTTAAAAACTTTACCTCTGGAATTAAACTGTGGAAAGTAAGTAATGTATTATTAGCTACAAGTGGATTTGGACCCACCTGGGTACTACGTAACAGTCACACACACACACACACGCGCGCGCGCGCAGACCGGTGTTGGTGTTCTCACCCTGGCTGGTCAGGACTCCCCAGCAGGCCCTCTTCCTCTCTGGGACAGCCCCCGGTAGAGTCTGCCGGTCTCCGGCTCTTTTCCGGGACTTCTCCGCCGCTCCGGTCCCAGCCTCCATCACCGAGTCGCAGCTCGCTCTCGCGAGCTCTCTCCCCACACTGCAGAGAGCACGAGGCCGACTCAGAGACGGGGAGGCGGGGCTAGCTGTGATTGGCTAACAGGTTATGTTGCTGTGGGGGCACGTGACCGTGTCACACGCGCGCCCACGTGTTACTTCTTTTTTTTTTTGTTTTTGTTTTTGTTTTTTATTATTATTTAACATTAACAATAACAATACACAACACAAAAATGGCACAGTTGAGGAGCGGAACACGTACAGAAAAACAGACAGCAAAGAGAGAGGTGGCAAAAAAAGCAAAACTGCAACATAATGTGGGGTTCACATAATAAGGAGAGATGACTGTGATGAAACAGGCTTTACACAGAGCGGAGGGGAGGTCGTGCACACACACACACACACACACACCCCCGTCTCACGCACGGTGACACGCACACATGATCTGTCACATACAGAGGAAAACAACGCTGTCACAGCTGGTCTTATAACACAGTTATGATGGCACAGCAACAACACTTAGAACACAATATATGTAATTCATGCATGCTGTTGATAATGTGTGTGTGTGTGTGTGAATAAAGTGTTAAACATTAAACACGGATAATAACAGTATTTGAATCCTCCGCGGCGCAAAGCATGCCGGGAGAATCCCCGCCCCTTATCACAGCCCCAACGTTACAATAAATTCAAATAAAAAAAGCTACTAGAAAAAATAAAAATACATCCACCTTTTTCCTAAGGGCGCTGCAGTAGAAACGATTATGGGCGCAACTTCCGGTTTCAGCTGAAGTAGCGTTAAATTAGTCAGCAAGAGTGGAGTAGTGGGGCATTTAAAATAGCATTTCTAGAAGTTTTTCAAATTCATTTTAATGTATAGTATATACAAGTATATATACTTGTACGACTGTCACAGACGTTTATATATGTCACCAGATGCAAGGCTGCATGAAGTCAAATAATAAATAAAAAATAGTAACAGCTTGCTTCCTAAGGCTGAACGATTTAAGAAAGATTTTGGGGAGTTTTTTTGCATTCATTGCACTGCCTTGGAATGATATGAACTTGATATTAGCTGCTTCAGCATGCATTAATTTTTAAATGATCACAAAATATAGATCAATAAAATTTTGAACAGTTGTCAGAGAATGTTTGTACGTGTTAAGTTAAATAACGAGCATTCATGGCATGACAGCAGCATGAGCATTTTAATTTTGCGGTTTTACCCCAACATTAAAACACCCAAACACGGTGTTGTGGTTCTTTGTGGCTCTGACTAGATTCTACATCTGCTCTTAAGGTAAATTTGATTATGTCCAACATCTTTTAACAAAATCCATCCGACTTTAATGTGGTGGAAACATTGATTTATCTCAGAGCTTTTATTTGTTTACAGCGTTAGCATCTTAGCAGCGGAGCTAACAAACGGAGCTACTGTCTGCCAGGCCACTTTTTAAGGTCATCTTCTCATCCCTCTATAGTCATTGGAAGTGGTGTGATTATATTACTGTTTTTGAGGTGCAAAAGGCCGTGTTCCCGCATTTTTGATGCTGAAGTCCTTGTTTTTTAGCAAGGAAAAGTGTCCCATTTCAGTGACAACCACATGTTCTAAACTAGTACCGGAAGTTGCACCCATAATTCACGCAAGGCATCATGGGGGTTAGGAATAAGGTGGATAAACATCCATCTTCTTCTTCCGCTTAATCCTTTTCGGGTTGCGGTGGGGGGGCTGGAGCCTATCCCAGCATCTTTGGACGAGAGGCAGGGTACACCCTGGACAGATCGCCAGTCCGTCGCAGGGCCAACACAGAGAGACAGACAACCATTCACTCTCACAGTCATACCTAAGGACAATTTAGAATCCCCAGTTGATGCCAATTAACCTAACCTGCATGTTTTTGGCATGTGGGAGGAAACCGGAGAAAACTCGGAGTAAACCCACGCAGACACGGGGAGAACATGCAAACTCCACACAGATCATTGTTGGTCGGGGGCTGGGATCGAACCCAGGATCCCCCGGCCAAGGGTGAGTTACTGTGTTGCCACAGTGCTAACCAGGATAAACACATAAATAAAAATAAAATAGCATTAAAATAACATTACTAGGGGTTTTCAACCAGTTCCAAATTAGAAGCAACTTTGCAGAGTCTCACAGCATATTTTCCTTTCATGAAGACGAGATTGTTACACAGTTGCTTATGAAAAACCAGGAGAAGAGGCATATGACTGCATACCTGTTCATCCCACAAACATTATAGTGAAGTTTGCAGATGATACAACAGTGGTGAGGCTCATATCAGGAGGAGATGAGTCTGCATACAGAGATGAGGTCCATAAACTGGTGAGATGGTGCTCAGATAATAATCTGCTATTGAACACAAAAAAAAGCAAAAGAACTCATTGATTTTAGGAAGCATAGCAGTGAGCCGCCTCCTCTATATATAGGCAAGGAGCGTGTGGAGAGGGTGGAGGCTTTTAAGTTTCTGGGTGTTCATATTTCTCACATCCTTACCTGGGCAGTTAACACCATAGCTACGATAAAAAAAAAAGGCTCAACAACGTCTACACTTTCTGAGGCTCCTCAAGAAGAATGACCTGAATGCACAGTTGCTGGTTTTATTTTATTGCTCTGCTATTGAGAGCGTTTTCTCATATGGTATCACAGTTTGGTATGGGGTTTGTTCAGCCGCAGACCACAAAGCCTTCCAGAGAGTGATCGAGACTGCGCAAAAAATCACTGGCTGTTCTCTCCCTTCTCTGGAAGAGATTTCCAGGTCTCGGTACTTCAGCAGAGCTACTGCCATTATTAAGGACTGCACTCATCCAGGCCATGATTTCTTTCACTTGCTCCCCTCGGGAAAGCGGTACAGATCCCATAAAACCCGGACTACCAGGTTTAATCATAGTTTTTTCCCAACAACAGTACCGTACATATTTTGAATGGACTTATGTAACACATACTGACAGCTGATGTTATGTTATTTTAGGTTATTTTGTGGCAATAACCTTGTGTATAAGCTGGTCTTATTTATTTATTGCTCAGTATGTTTTTATTATTGTTATGTACATATTGTATTTAACTTTTTTAGGTATCATTGTTTTAGGCATTATTTACTGTTGTAATTATGAGAATGTTAAATTCAGGAATGTGAGTGTGATAGTTTGTTTTAGGGAGCAGTATCTCAATTTTGTTGTATTGTTTTTTAGCAATGGAATGACAATAAAGGCACTTTGACTTTGACTTTGGTCTTCCAGCATTTACATTTACGAATATAAAATTTCCCACAGATTGTTATAAAATTTAGGATTAGTTCAAAGTCTTTGGTGGTCCAGATTAAACCAAAAATAATAACCTTTTTTGAGAATTCAGACGGATTTGGTATTTTAAGAAATAGCCAATAATGTCCATCGTCTCAAAAAGCCTTACTATACACACATTCATAAAACACATGGTCAGACGACTCAATATCATTTTCACAAAAAGAACAGCCGTTACTGTGGTGTTAGTATTTGGCACCTTATTGTGAAGTGCGGTGTAGTGGCGGGCACTTCCTGTTCCGCCACTGCACTGTCCTATAAATAGCAGAGGGCATCCATGATGTGGCCTCTTCGACCGATGCCCTCTTTCTGGTGCGTACTCTGTGTCCGCTGTTCTGACATCCTTCAATAAAGCTGTGTTTGTTCAGCCATCTGGCCTCATCCTTTATTAAGGTATTTTACCATACATAACATTTGGCGATCGAGGATTAACTCATGGAGGTGTGTATCACACCACTTCACCCCTTCCTTGAGCTCCCGGGCCAAGATGGTTTGAGGCCTTCCAGACCTACATCTACGTCCTATGAGCTCGACCTGGGTAAGCTCGACAAGTTAAGAGCACGTGTGCTCCTTGTTCACAACCTGGGGATTAAAGGCCAGCCTGTCCTGCGCACACTCGGCGCGTCAGACTCTTTTGAAGGCATCGTCAAGCTGCTAGCAAGTCACTTTCATACCCTGGATAGCGGGACTGTCTGGAGGATTCGCTTTCGGCAGCGACATCAATGAGTGGGTGAACCTATCCATCAGTTTGTCGCCGACTTAAAGCAGTTAGCTAGCGAGTGTCGTTTTGGACCACTGGAAGATGATTTGGTACGTGACCAGCTCACGGAGCACACTAGTAGCACCACATTGCGGGCTAGGCTACTCACAGCGCTGAATGACTTAACGTTAGCCAGAGCTGTTGAGCTAGCTCTCCAACTGGAGGTCGCAGACAAGCTAGCTTTGAAGCTAAATTGGCACCAGTCACATGGCCGCAGGAGCCTCCCGCCACAGCAAATGTAGTGGACTCGGATAGCGAGGATAGCTTGGACAACAATACTACGGAAGCCAATGTTGCCAGCTAAAAGTCTGCCCTGGGAAAACTCCTTTGCAAAGGTTGTGGGTCCATGAAGCACCACAACAAGGCTAAGGACTGCCCGGCTAGAGGAAAGCGTTGCAGAAGATGTGGACGTTTGAACCATTATGCTAGGGTGTGCCATGTATCTGAGCCAGAGAGCCCACGGAAGAAATCACTCCGCCTGCCCCCGACAACCATCCATACGGTGTCCCCCAGTACCAACAGGTACATGTTCTGCACAGTGGAACTAGATGGCATGGCGGTACCACTGCTGCTCGACACAGGGACAGAGGGGTCGTTCCCGAATTAGGCCAGGGTGAGGAAGTTTTTCCCCCACTACAGAATAAAAGGTAACCCAGTGCCACCTTATGGTTATGGAGGTGGCAGGCTGTGCACGGTTGGGACTTTGGAGTTAACGGTTCAGTACAAGTCTGCGACAATGGTTGACTTCATGTTCCACGTGACAGGCCGAGGCGATAACATCATGGGCTGTGACTTGTTCTGCAGACTGGGTTTCGCCATTACAGACGACGCTGAGGAAGAATGGTTGGGTTGTGACCAGTGGAACTCTCCGGTTCCAGTGGTCGATGAAGACGTTGTGTGGGATGAAGAACTAATGGACACCACGGCGGTCAAGCAGGACCAGCCTCGCTCAGGTTTGGCGCAGGAGTGGTCTCATGCCAACGCACAGGAAATGGTAGAGGGGGGTACCAAGCTTGGCGGTGAGGCGCTTGTGCTAGCGAATGACACCGATGTACTAGTCCCAGATTCCTCCGGAGCTAGACCGCAAAAGGATGGAGGATCTGCAGCTACGATGGTGACCGCTATGACAGCTTCAGAAGAGGTTGGGGCCAGACCGATGAACATGGGAAAACCGCCTGCTCAGCAGCACCATGTCAGGCCGAGCCGAGCCCCTCTGAGGGTTATGGACTTGGTTCGGGTTCGAGGCGAGGAACGTCCATGGCGAAGATGGGCCAAACGACAGCCAGCGAAACACGGTGGTGTTTGGTGGCGCTTTTGTCCGGGAGATCAGCCATCGTCCTGGGGGCCTGCTGCTTCCAGGGGCACGCTTGCTGAGGGGCTGCCCTGGGCCCCCCCATGCCGGTTCTGCTCCTCCTGCCCAAGGAACAGTGCTGTAACTTTTTGTGTTAATAGTTCTGATGTTCTTGTGTTTATGTATGTTGTAAAATGGGATTGATTTGTGTGTTTTATTTAGTTTAGGAATACAGCAGTGATTTTAGTTTATTAATGGACTTTTTTTAGTTTATCAGGTGGCAGAATAATCCACCATGCCATGTGGGCAGGACGGTAGTCCACCCATCCGCCCTATTTTAGGTTTTGTTGTGTGAATGTGGTAGGCTATTTAGATACTTTAGTTTCTGTTTTGTTAGTGCATGACTCGGGTCCCAAATTGGGGAGGGCTTTGATGGTGTGTGTGGTTTTGGACTTTTCTAAGGGTGGGAGGAAATGTGGTGTTAATATTTGGCACCTTATTGTGAAGTGTGGTGTAGTGGCGGGCACTTCCTGTTCCACCACTGCACCGCCCTATAAATAGCAGAGGGCATCCATGATGCGGCCTCTTCGACCAGTGCCCTCTGCCTGGTGCCTACTGTGTGTCCGCTGTTCTGACATCCTTCAATAAAGCTGTGTTCATCCAGCCATCTGGCCTCATCCTTTATTAAGGTATTTTACCATACGTAACAGTTACATTCTAAACTAGAAAAGCACTCGGAGAGCGCAGACCTCCGCCAAGCGCCACAGTTCCCCCATACAGTGTTTGTGTGTACGTTTTCAGATTCCTTGACCATGAAAACATATGACTAGCAATTGGATTCACAATGATAGGATTAGTGGTTCAGTAGTTATTGACGAAAATGGCATTTTCCGTAATGGCGGTTTTCTTCTGGACGGTGATCCGGATCACCACCAAAATGTAATCATCTGTAGGATACCCCATTTCTGACAATCTGTGAAAATTTCATGAAAATCCGTCCATAACTTTTTGAGTTATCTTGCTAACAAACAAACAAACAGACAGACAAACAAACAGATAGACAAACCAAACGCCGATAATAATAATAATAAGTTTATTTATAGAGCACCTTTCACAGACAGAGTCACAAAGTGCTTAACATGGTAAATAAAGCAAATAAAAATACAGGCACATAAAGAGTAAAAGAACAAAATAGACAGTAAAAACACATAAAAATACAATCAACACATAGTTAATTAAAAAACCAGGCTAAAAAGGTGGGTCTTTAGTTGCTTCTTAAAAACACCAATGGAAGGTGCAGATCTAAGTTCAAAAGGCAAGGAGTTCCACAGTCTGGGAGCAACAGCAGCAAAGGCTCTATCGCCTTTGGTTTTGAGCCTAGTACTAGGAACTACCAATAGATTCTGATGAGAAGACCTGAGAGACCTGGTGGGCTGGTGTAAAGAGAGCAGGTCACTAATATAAAAAGGTGCCTCTTCATGAATGGCTTTGTAAGTAAGAACAAGAACTTTAAAATCAATTCTATAATTTACAGGAAGCCAATGCAAGGAGGCCAAAACAGGAGTGATATGACAGAATCTACTGGACCTAGTTAGTAATCTTGCAGCAGCGTTCTGGACTAACTGTAGGCGGTGTAAAGAGGATTTACTAAGACATGTAAAAAGAGCATTACAATAGTCCAAACGTGAAGAAACAAAGGCATGAATAATGATTTCTAATTGAGTGTAGGAAACCAATGACCTAATTTTGGATATATTCCTAAGGTGGAAAAAACAACTCCGGGTCAGAGATTTGACATGCTGATCAAAACTCATCGATTGATCAAAAATGACGCCAAGATTTTTTAGATTAGACCGTATGTTAGAGCTTAATGAACCAATGCTATTAACCAACTTAGGAATTAGATTATCAGGTGCTACAATAAGGACTTCAGTTTTATCAGCATTAAGTTGCAAGAAGTTACTAGACATCCAGTCCTTGATTGCAGACAATCATGAATAATTTTTAAATTGTCAACATGGTCAGGCTTAAAAGAGAAAAGTAGCTGTAAATCATCAGCGTAGCAGTGATAAGACACACCTTTAAATTTGCTGATAATAGAACCAAGTGGCAGCATATATAGGGTAAATAAAAGTGGACCCAGAATAGAACCCTGAGGCACCCCACAGGTTAAAGGAGCAGAGTCAGATGAATAAGAGCCAACAGCCACGGAAAAGCTCCTACCAGAAAGGTAGGAGAAAAACCAATCCAGAGCTTTTCCAGAAATACCTACCCAATCTCTAAGCCTTTGTAACAAAATAAAATGATCAATAGTATCAAATGCTGCAGTAAGATCTAATAACACTAAAACAGAGCATTTGCCAGAGTCTGATGACATTAAAATATCATTAGACACCCTCAGAAGAGCGGTCTCTGTCGAGTGTTTCTGACGAAAGCCTGACTGAAATTTGTCAAAAATATTATGTTCAATCAGAAAGTCAGTGAGCTGCTTGGCAACAACTTTTTCTAAAAGCTTAGAAATAAAAGGAAGCTTAGAAATTGGCCTGAAGTTTTTAAAAACAGATGGATCAAGGTTAGGTTTTTTTAAAAGTGGCTGCACAACTGCATGTTTAAAATACGAGGGTACATAACCAGATTCAAGTGAACTATTAATGATATAAACCAAAGACGTACCCACTGAGCCAATTACCTCTTTTAACATTGAGGAAGGCAAAATATCTAAAACGCAGGAGGAGGATTTCATTGTGCTCACCAACACTAACAAATCCTCAAAAGAAATTGGAGTAAAATCACTTAAAAAGGCCTGTCTGTTAGGACAATCAAGGATTGGGGGAAAGGAATGAGTAAAACCAGCCCTAACAGCAGTGACCTTGTCAACAAAAAAGGAAAGAAACTTGTTACAGTCATTACATGAATAAACAGGGGGAGCAGAACTGACAGGATTAACTATACTGTTAATTGTGCTGAAGATGATCTTTGAATTGTTACTATTGGAGGAGATGATGTTGGAAAAATAAGAAGTTCTTGCCATTTTTATCATATTGTTAAATTCAATTAACAGCTCCTTAAGGTACAATCGATGCACCTCAAGTTTAGTGGACTTCCACAGTCTTTCCACCCTCCGACATTTACGTCTAAAACAACAGAGATCATCATTGAACCAGGGGGATGAATTAACAGCACGGACAGTCCTGGTTTTAAAGGGAGCAACTACATCCAAGATGCTTGAACAGTGTGAGTTAAAAGAGCAGACCAAGCTCTCAGTGTCGTCATCAGAGGATAAAACCACACTGCTGTCAAAGGGAGCAGAAAATTTCACAGCTGAAAACTGGTCAATGACACAAGAGCATTTTACCCGCTTGCCAGTGTAACAGACTGATTTGACTGATAAATTAAAAAGAACACAAAAATGGTCTGACACATGAAGCTCCTTAGTCTGAACATTATTCACATTAAGACCAAGTGTAAAAACAAGATCAAGAGTATTTCCTTTTATATGCGTAGGACCAGATAAACACAAAACAAAATTAAAAGATTCAATAATACCCAAGAAATTAACTGCAAAGCTGTCATTGGGATCATTGATATGCAAATTAAAATCTCCAAGTAATAAAATCCGCTCAAATTTAATAATAGAAGTTAAAAAATCACTAAACTCAGATAAAAAAGAGGCATAAACTCCTGGAGGGCGGTAAATTAAAACACAATAAAATGGGTTTGAGGAGCCAATTTTTAAAATCATCAGTTCAAACGATGAAAAAGTTCCATGGCTCACCGTCCATGTAACGAAGCGGCGCCTGTTCACGATGGCCAGACCACCACCGCGGCCTGTCAATCTCGGAGATGATCACATAACCTCCTTGGCGGAGGTAATTAAATCGATGTTTGAGGAGCTCTGGTGATGGAAAGATACCAGAAAGGATCTTAAAGTGGACTTCCTTAGCTTTTTGAGGCAGTGGGAGTTTAATGGAAACAGTTCTGATCTTTTTCTTTTCCTCGTTTGTCAATAGTTGAGAGATTGAGTTTGAGTTTGACTGAAAAAGATACAAAAAACAGCATCAAATAGTCATCTAATTACAGAGCTTGGAAATTTGTTATTCATGAAATCAAGTTCAAGAACCTAATGGTCACTCTGTCAGAGCTCCAACATTCCTCTGTGGAGAGAGGAGAGCCTTCCAGAAGGACAACCATCTCTGCAGCAATCCACCAATCAGGCCTGTATGGTGGACTCTCAGACCATGAGAAACAAAATTCTCTGGTCTGATGAGACAAAGATTGAACTCTTTGGCATAAATGCCAGGCATCATGTTTGGAGGAAACCTGGCACCGCTCATCATCAGGCCAAAACCATCCCTACAGTGAAGCATGGTGGTGGCAGCATCATTCTGTGGGGTTGTTTTTCAGCGGCAGGAACTGGGAGACTAGTTAGGATAGATGGAAAGATGAATGCAGCAATGTACAGAGACATCCTGAATGAAAACCTGCTCCAGTGCACTCTTGACCTCAGACTGGGGGGACTGTTCATCTTTCAGCAGGACAACAACCCTAAGCACACAGCCAAGATATCAAAGGAGTGGCTTTAGGACAACTCTGTGAATGTCCTTGAGTGTCCCAGCCAGAGCCCAGACTTGTCAGGAATCCGGGTTTGAAGGCCGAACCCGGTTCTGACTTATTGTTATGATTTGTCCTAGTTTCCTCCTGACAGCTCTGGCACGCCCCCTCCTCCTGTCAAGCTCCGTCAGCTGCACTGTCACGGGTGCTCACACACACACACACACACACACACACACATGCACACACTCCATTCACTCTCATTTACACACGCTCTCACACACTGGATGCCAATCAGTTCTGCCCACGCATTCGCACACCAGCAATCTTTTTCCTCGTTAGCTTCTGGAGTATTTGTTGGCCGCTCCAGAGGAAAGAGATTGTCGGGGCATTCACCCTCGTTCATGGCTGCCTGCTTTCCATGAATGACGTTCCACTTCCTTCATGCATTCAGCCATGCATCTTCAGATGATCTATCCCTGGATGTTCGCAGCTGCCCCAGCCTCCTATCTTATCCGCCAGACTGCACGGCTTACCCCGGATCAGCTCCAGACCTGTAAGTGTCTTTAGTCTTTTCTCCTGTGCATTACAGCCCTGCTGCACTAGGCTATTTGCCTTTCCTTTTCGTGATTTACACAGCCCTGTTTCACGAGGCTTCATTTTAGACCAGGCTGTAGAGCATTCGGCTGCGCCCTGTTAGTCTGGTGGCCAAACTCCGTCATTGCACCTGTCTGTAAAACTGTGTGGTTTAACTGGACTGAGCTCGGTGATTGTTTGGACTTGTTATTTTCTTTGTGTTCGTTAATAAAAGTGCATCATCAACTCTCGCTCTTGGGTTTTCATTCTGTCTCCCATGCGCCGAGCTATGACGCACAGAGGTTTATGACAAGGCTTGAATTCAGCTGAACATCTCTGGAGAGATATGAAAATGACTGTTGTTAGGATTCCTACCTGCCCTGTTCATCTCTTGCTCATCTCCTCTGATTAGACTCTCCTGGCAGTTGATTACACCACCTGTTGCCTATTTTGGGAGGCCCTATATATGGGGTACTCTTCTGTCATTCTGAAAGGTTACATTGGATTGTCTGCCTGTATCCTACCTGAGCTCTGTGTTATGCCTGCCTGCCTTTCTGTGTTTTTTGACTCTGACTTCTACCCTAGGACTACGAGCCAGCCTGCCTGTTTGGATGTGTTTGCCTAAGCTTGGACTGGATTCCCATGCTTCTGACCTCTGCCTGCCTGACCCCTGTTTCAGCCTCATGGATTGGATTATTTGCCTTCCCCTCATGGATCGTCACCTTATCATGGTGGGGGGGTTTGCGTGCCCCAGTGATCCCAGGAGCTATGTTGTCCGGGGCAATTTGCCTCTGATAGGGTCTCCCAAGACAAACTGGTCCTGGGTGAAGGGCCAGACTAAGAACGATCCAACAGACTCTCATGAATTGTATATCAAGGATTCAGTGTACCCCGCCCGGTATGGGGTTACCGGGGCCCCACCCTGGAGCCAGGCCTGGGGGAGGGGCTCGAAGGCTAGCGTCTGGTGGCCGGGTTTCCACCCATGGGACCCGGCCGGGCTCAGCCCGAAGGAGTTACATGGGTCCGCCCTCCAGTAGGTTCACCACCTGCAGGAGGGATCATGGAAGTCCGGTGCTATGTGGATTAGGTGGCAGTCAAAGGCGGAGACCTTGGCGGACTGATCCCAAGCTTTCTAAACTGGCTTTTGGTACGTGGAATGTCACCTCTCTGGTGGGGAAGGAGCCTGAGCTGGTGTACGAGATTGAGCGATACCGGCTAGATATAGTCGGCCTCACCTCAACACACAGCTCCGGTTCCAGAACCAGTCTCCTGGAGAGGGGCTGGAGCTTGGCCTTTTCTGGAGTTGCCCCGGGCGAGAGGCGACGAGCAGGGGTAGGTATTCTTGTATCGCCCCACCTTGCTGCCTCTATATTGGAGTTTTCCCCGGTGGACGAAAGGGTTGCTTCCCTGCGCCTTCGGGTTGGGAAACGGGTCCTGACCATCATTTGTGCCTATGCACCAAATGATGTTTCAGAGTACCCACCCTTTTTGGAGTCTGTGACTGGGGTGCTGGAGGGTGCTCCTCCTGGAGACTCCATTGTCCTACTGGGGGACTTCAATGCGCACGTGGGCAACGACAGTGAAACCTGGAGGGGGGTGATTGGGAGGAACGGCCTGCCCGATCTGAACCCGAGTGGTGTTCAGTTATTGGACTTCTGTGCTAACCACAGTCTGTCCATAACGAACACCATGTTCAAGCATAAGGGTGTCCATATGTGCACCTGGCACCAGGACACCCTAGGCCGCAGGTCGATGATCGATTTTGTTATCGTATCATCAGATCTGCGACCGTATGTCTTGGACACCCGAGTAAAGAGAGGTGCAGAGCTGTCAACTGATCACCACCTGGTGGTGAGTTGGATCCGATGGCAGGGGAGGAAGCCATTCAGACCTGGTAGACCCAAACGTATAGTGAGGGTGTGCTGGGAGCGTCTGGCTGAGGCCCCTGTCCGGGAGGTCTTCAACTCCCACCTCCGGAAGAACTTCAACCACATTCTGAGGGAGTCTGGAGACATGGAGTCTGAATGGGCCATGTTCTCCACCTCTGTTGTTGAAGCGGCGGCCCAGAGCTGCGGCCGCAAGGTGGTCGGTGCATCTCGTGGTGGCAACCCCCGAACCAAGTGGTGGACACCAGTGGTGAGGGGGGCCATTAAGCTGAAGAAGGAGTCCTATCAAGCTTGGTTGGCTTGTGGGACTCCCGAAGCAGCTGAGGTGTACCGGCAGGCCAAGCGGAGTGCAGCTCGGGTGGTTGCTGAAGCAAAAACCCGGGTATGGGAGGAGTTCGGTGAGGCCATGGAACAAGACTTTCGGTCGGCTTCAAAGAGATTCTGGCAAACTGTTCGGCGGCTCAGGAGGGGAAAGCAGCTCCCCGTCCACACTGTGTATGGTGCGGATGGGACACTGTTGACTTCAACTGGGGATATCGTCGGGCGGTGGAAGGAATACTTCGAGGATCTCCTCAATCCCACTGATACGCCTTCCACAGAGGAAGCAGGGTTTGGGGACAAGGGGGATGACTCGCCTATCACAGGGGCTGAGGTCGCCAAGGTGGTTAAAAATCTCCTTGGTGGCCGGGCCCCAGGGGTGGACGAGATTCGCCCCGAGTACCTCAAGGCCCTGGATGTTGTTGGGTTGTCATGGTTGACACGCCTCTGCAACATTGCGTGGAGGTCGGGGGCAGTGCCTTTGGCATGGCAAACCGGGGTGGTGGTTCCTCTCTTCAAAAAAGGGGACCGGAGGGTGTGCTCCAACTTTAGAGGGATCACACTCCTCAGCCTCCCTGGGAAGGTCTATGCCAAGGTACTGGAGAGGAGAGTCCGGCCGTTGGTCGAACCTCGGATTCAGGAGGAGCAATGTGGTTTTCGTCCTGGCCGTGGCACATCGGACCAGCTCTTTACCCTCTCGAGAATTCTTGAGGGTTCGTGGGAGTTTGCCCAACCAGTTTACATGTGTTTTGTGGACTTGGAGAAGGCATTTGACCGCGTCCCTCGTGGATTTTTGTGGGGGGTGCTTCGGGAGTATGGGGTATCGGGCTTGTTGTTACGAGCTATTCGGTCTCTGTACGACCGTTGTGAGAGTTTAGTTCGTATTGCCAACACTCGGTCGGAGTCATTCCCAGTGAGAGTTGGACTCCGCCAGGGCTGCCCTTTGTCACCGGTCCTGTTCATAATTTTTATGGACAGGATTTCTAGGCGCAGCCAGGGAATGGAGGGTGTCATGCTTGGTGACCACAGGATCTCATCTCTGTTGTTTGCAGATGATGTTGTCCTGTTGGCTTCATCCAGCAATGACCTACAGCTCTTGCTGGGACGGTTTGCCGCTGAGTGTGAAGCGGCTGGGATGAGAATCAGCACCTCCAAGTCCGAGTCCATGGTCCTCAGCCGGAAAAAGGTGGACTGTCCTCTCCAGGTTGGGGACAGGCTCCTGCCCCAAGTGGAGGAGTTTAAGTATCTTGGGGTCTTGTTCACGAGTGAGGGGAAAATGGAGCGAGAGATCGACAGACGGATTGGAGCAGCATCTGCAGTGATGCGGACGTTGTACCGGTCTGTTGTGGTGAAGAGGGAGCTTAGTTCTAAGGCAAAGCTGTCGATTTACCAGTCAATCTACGTTCCTACTCTCACCTATGGTCACGAGCTTTGGGTAATGACCAAAAGAACGAGATCGCGGATACAAGCGGCTGAAATGAGCTTTCTCCGTAGGATTGCTGGACTCACCCTCAGAGATAGGGTGAGGAGCTCAGTCATCCGGGAGAGGCTCAGAGTAGAACCGCTGCTCCTCCACATTGAAAGGAGTCAGTTGAGGTGGTATGGGCATCTGATTAGGATGCCTCCTGGACGCCTCCCACTTGAGGTGTTTCAGGCACGTCCCACTGGGAGGAGACCCCGGGGCAGACCCAGGACTCGGTGGAGAGACTATGTCTCCCAGCTAGTCTGGGAACGCCTTGGTATCCCCTCTGAAGAGCTGGAGCAGGTGGCTGGGGAGAGGGAAGTCTGGGCTTCTCTGCTTGAACTGCTGCCTCCGCGACCCGGACCTCCGGAAAAGCGGTAGAAGATGGATGGATGGATGGATGGCCTTCCCCGCGTTGTGCACATCCCCCCACTTCCAGTAAGTCGATTTAACTCTTTCCCCCCACAGTTCCTCCACTCCTCTCCCCAGCACACAGGCCTGATCAGCCTGCCATGTTTCCCCAGCAGCATCCTCTGTGGTCCTGTTCCCTGGAGTCTCATTCTGCTTCCAGTCTCCCAGGAAAGGCAAACCCTTCAACGGTCCTCCCCACTGGAAAGACTGTAAGAAATTTCACTCGATTAATTCCCTGAATTCAGCCATTATGAATGAATGAATGAATAAGGTTTATTGTCAATACTACCATACGTAATACATACAGGAGAATTGAAATTTGACTTGACATTGGGCGCGCTCAGTAAGCGCATCCCATAGCCGGGGTAGCCCGAAGGTGCCATTCGAACAGTGGGGGGGTAAGGGGGGGAGGGGGGGAAAGGAGGGGAAACACAATAGGAGAGAGAAAAAAGCATTGTTGATCAAAATAAAGCTCATTTTTATGACCAATATTGTGATTACAAGAAAAAAAACTCTCAAATGCACAATTAGCAGACAATAAATTCACACGATGACAAAGCAGTTGAGAGAGTCAGTGTATGTTTTTATATATATCAGTGTATGTATCAGTCCTGTAATGAATGTTGTATGCAGTGTAATGTAGGTGTGTCAATCGCTAGTGAACAGCAGAGGGCGCCTCCTGGCAGTGGATGGATGTTAGTCATGTGATCTATGGCAAGTCCAGAGTCTCTCTCTCTTGCTTGCAGGTGGCAATTGAAGACACATGGTGTCCTTGGGAGTCCAGTCTGCTGGAACAACAGCGATTATGTCGATTGTTTGGGTTAGCAGAGCCGATCCTTCCGCTTATCTCCATCGAGGAGGAATGTAAATATAAACAGGGCGCCAAAGACAAGGTCAAATCTGCACAGTGCACTCAGAGAATAGAATTTCCCTCACCCGTGCAATTCTGTGCTTCAAAATTTCCATGTACAGGCTTAAACTTTAACATTTCTCTGGAGAGCACTGGCGACTTCAAGATGTATTCCACCATCTGAATCACCATTCAGTTCACCATGCCGCCTCGTGCACTCCCCAACTGGTCGAAATTGGTGAAGGAGCTTGCCTGGATCAGCATTTTGAACAGCTCTCCACCTTCCTCAATTTCTGAAACACCAGGAAAACTCCAGAGCCAAAAATAGAAATCCTGTGTCATAGCCAATAGATGTCTTCTGCATCTCCAGTCAAATCATACACCCAGCAGGTTCTTGGGCTCCCCCTTGGCCCGGTTCTTGTTGAAAAGTGGTGACAATAGCACATTTAAGCCACTTCCAAATCCATAATTTCCGTTTAGATTAAGATTCAGCAGAAGAAGAGCGACTAAACACAGACACGAACGCAACATTGCAAGCTGGGAATAGATCAGGAAGGCAAGAGGAGGGAGGAGGAGGAAATGCGACTGCTCTCTCTGAGGGCTGAAGTTCCTCTTTGTTCGTACACTCACCTCTGTGTTTCTCTTCCCCTCTCCAGGGTTGCCAGACCACTATCACATCCTTTCATTGGCCCTGTTTAATAAACAATAATTGTTCAAAACTACTCAAGCGGTCTCGTCCATGTCTGCTTTTGAGCCTGGGATTAATTCACCATGTCATGTAACCAGCATTCAGGCTCAGCGGACACTGTGATGGATTCGTTTGCCACCCATCGCAATGCTTTGGAGCATCGGTCTGAGCAGAATGTTTACCAATTAGAGGTGCTTCTCCAGCAAGTCTCAAACATGTCAGAGCAGTTAACTCAGTTACTGACTAGCTTTCAGTGTCAGTTGGCTGCGTCGTCTGACCAGGCTCCCTCTGCATTGATAATCCTTCCAGGCCAAGTGTCGGTAACTTCAACCCTCCGTTACGAAGGGAAGCTTGGGGTGGGCGGGGTCTTTTCCCCTGCCATTTAGTTTTTGCCCATGCTCCTGATGAGTTTCCTGATGATCAAAGCCACATTAGCTTCTTAGCCGGCCTCTTAGACGGACATGCCCTTGTGTGGACTCAGGCTATCGCTACGGGTCCAAATTTCCATACTTATACCCTTGACCAATTCACTGAGGAATTTATCCCTGTTTTTGATCATTCTGACCAATTCCCAATTCTCCTCCCAGGTGTGGCAAGCCTTTTGTAAGTCCATCAGGGTCATGGTCAGCCTCTCCTCCGGCTACCATCTGCAGAGCAACGGACAGTGTGTGCAGGCCAACCAGGAGCTGGAGGCCCTGCTGCAGTGTGTCACAGCATCAGAATCATCATCATGGAGCACCTACCTCCCATGGATTGAGTACACCCATAATTCGGCCACCTCTACCGCCACTGGATTTTCCCCTTTTGAGGCCTTGCTCAGGTACAACCCTCCTCTCTTCTCCATCTCCAAGGAGGAAATATCTGTCCCTTCCATCACTGCCCACATATCAAGATGGAGGTGCTTCTGGTGGGACACCGAGGCTGCTTTGCTCCGATCTGCTGGGGAGAACTCCAGGTGGGCCAGTCTTAAGAGGCATCCTGCTCCCGCCTATGCAGTTGGCCAGAGGGTTTGGTTGTACACCAGGAACTTTCCCCTCAAAACCGACTCCAAGAAGCTTGCACCTCATTTTGTGGGTCCATTCACCATTAAGAGCATCGTCAATCCCTGTTTGGTGAGACTTAACCTACCTGCCTCGCTCCATGTCCACCCCACCTTCCACGTGTCACATATTAAACCTGTTTTTGCCATTTCTCTCTGCCTTCCATCCAAGCCTCCCCCACAACCTCCAAAGATGGTTGATGGAGGACTGGTCTACGCAGTGACACGTATTCTGAATGCTCGCTGCAGGGGGCATGGCGTCCAGTTTCTCATGGACTGGAAGGGGTATGGTCTTGAAGAGAGATTGTAGATCCCTAGATCCTTCATAAAGGATGACTCTTATCCCTGAGTTTTACTGGTGTCACCCTGACAAGCCCCAAGTTATGCCAGGAGGCATTCTTTGAAAGGGGAGTACTGTAAGGATTCCAAGGTGCTCTGTGTTTCTCTCTCCCTTTCTCTCTCCCTGATTAGGCATCCTACCTGCAGCTGTGATCCCCTGTTGCCAGTCAGGAGGGCCTTTAAATTGGACACTCTCCCTCTGCTCTTCCTGGTCGTGTCAGACCTTCCACCAGCCTGTAGCCTGCCTGCATTTCAGCGTGGAGTTTTCCCTTCTGCCTGCCTGCAGTTTGGACTGCTTCTTGCCTTGCCTGTTGCCTGACTTGGATTGGAACCTGTCTGGCGGATTGGACAATCCCCCCGTTATATGTAAGTCGACTTACCACCAATTATCTTCACTGCCTTCTTCACTCCTCTCTTCCACACCCAGGCCTGGCCAGCCTGAATCTGGTTCCCCTCTGGAGTGCAGCATCGCTGCTCCCAGCTCTGGAGGATTCACAACCAGGTACCCTGCTCCCCTGCACTGGAGTATTATCTGCTAGATCCACGCTCCCCTCACCAGCTGAGCCTGTAAGCCTTAATAGCAATGATTTAATGGGTAGGATTAAATATGTGTTGACTTCATCCTACTCCTTTTCAAGCATGTAGATGATCCTCCTCATATGTTATTTGCACAATTATTGTCAATAAAACATTGCTTCACTCAACTTTTTGCTTCCATCTGTGTCTGCTTTTGGGTCTTGGTCTGAAAACCATGTCAATGACAGAAAAGGCCCTGCTCCCTCAGAGTTTTCGCTTGGACTTGGGAATACCCAGAAGCAGCTGGTCAGCTGACCTGAGGGCCTGAGCAGGATTGTACTGCTGTAGCAGCTCGGTGAGGTAATGAGGTGCAAGACCATTAAAAATTTTAAAAACAAACAGAAGAATTTTAAAATGGACTCTGAAGTGGACAGGCAGCCAGTGGAGTGAGGCCAGAACAGGGGTTAGGTGGTGTCTTTTTTTTGTACCTGTTAAAAGTCTAGCAGCCGCATTCTGCACCAGCTGCAGATGTGCAAGTGAAGACTGATTTACTCCGATATAGAGGGAATTACAGTAATCCAGCCATGACGAGATGGATCACTGTTTCCAGTTGCTGCCTAGGAAGGAGAAATTTTAATTTTGCCATTTGCCTCAAGTGAAAAAAGCTGGACTTAGTTACAGTGTAGAGGGAATGGATGCAGGCGAGGCACGAGCATAGATGACACAGAATCTTTATTTCCCTCTAACAAACATGTACAGCAATGAGCCTCCAGCGCAGAGTCGCTGGGGCTGGAAACCCCCATCAAGGGGACTATCTCAGTCATTGCGCATCTGGCCTTTATATCTTTAATCTCATGCATAATGACTGAGGCTTCTGACATTATTCATGTTGCATGGACAAAGAGAATGTGTGGCACAATTATCATAACAGTTGTTACATAAATTACAATACATCCACCCCACTGCACTTCACACGGCAGCTTGGTGTAGCGGGGAGTGAAAGACGCATCTTTGTCTGGTTGGCTCCATGTAAATTTTCCCCTCTCCAGGAGATGTTTAAACTCTGCCTAGTCTGAACCTCCCGGTGAGCCTCCTCATGCGGTCCATTGTCCTCGTGTTTCCTCCTGCCTCTCTGGGTGTGAGAGAATGCTCCCACGTGTGTCTTAGTGTTCCTCACAACCGCCCCCCCCCCAAACACCCAGAAGGGGCTGTAACCCCCCAGTCCTTTGGGCTCAAGTCGGCGCCCATGGCGGCTGCAGCGGGGGTTGTCGATCCGGTAGAACCGTCCTGCTAAGGGGATGAGGACCTGTACTTATATAGCGCTTTTTCAAGTTTCAAAGACCCCTCAAAGCACTTCACTAGTACTAACCGTCTATTCTAAGGGCCTATAGGAGACAGATATCTAGGGACAATATTTTTTTTTTTAGAACAACCAATTAACCTAACATGCATGTCTTTGGATTGTGGAAGGAAACTGGAGCACCCGGCGTAAACCCACGCAGCACAGGGAGAACATGCAAACTCCACACAGAAAGGTTCCTACCCCTGCCAGCCTGGAGATTCAAACCTGGAACCTTCTAGCTGTTGGGCAACAGTGCTAACCACTGCACCAAATTTTCCCCTCCCCGGGAGATGTCTAAACTCTGCCCAGTCTGAACCTCCCGGTGAGCCTCCTCACACGGTCCATTGTCCTCGTGTTTCCTCCTGCCTCTCTGGGTGTGAGAGAATGCTCCCACATGTGTCTTAGTGTTCCCCACAACAGCACTAACTTGACTGTCTAAAATTACTGTCCATCTTAAAACCCAGACTTAACAGTTGGCTTGATATACGCAGTCAAGGGTCCCAGGTTGACAGGAAGGGGCTGTTATCCTGTTTTAAGATAAGATAAGATAAGCCTTTATTAGTCCCACAATGAGGAAATTCCAGGATTGCAACAGCACAGGGATAGCAACACTCAGAGCAACAATCAGAAGACAAGAAAAAAAAAGCAAGAGCAGCGAGTATACATATGTACATATAAACATAAATATATAGACACACAGTGCGGAGCATTGTAGCTAGATGGAATAAATATATTAATATATAAACACACACAGTACGGAGCATTGTAGCTAGATGGAATAAATATATGAATATATAAACACACACAGTACGGAGCATTGTAGCTAGATGGAATAAATACGTAAATATATAAACACACAGTGCGGAGCATTGTAGCTAGATGGAATGAAACAGCATAATCGTCTACTTAGTTATCCTACATGGTATGATTATGTACCCATACATATTGTCACCCTCCGTAGCTACCGGTCTTTTCCTATACCAGAGGGGACCATTGTGTAAGTTTATTGCGTCTTTTGCATTCAATACTATTAGGTTGTCACATCTTTTTGCTATCTCTGCGAGCAGCCCTGCTTAGGTTGTACAGTCTGACAGCTGTAGGTAGGAAGGACCTGCAAAACCTCTTGGTTGCACACCGAGGATGATGTAGTCTGCTGCTAAATGAGCTCCTTAGTACATTCAGTATGTCCTGCATAGGGTGGAACTCGGACTCCAGCAGAGATGACAGTTTAGCCACCATCCTTCTCTCTCCCATCTCCTCCACTGGGTCAAGGCGCTGTCCCAGGACAGAGCTAGCTTTCTTGATCAGTTTGTTCAGTCTCTTCCTATCGGCTGCTGTAATGCCACTGCCCCAGCAGACCACTCCAAAAGTGATGGCTGATGCCACCACCGTGTCATAGAATGTCTTCAGCAGCGCCCGTTGTACACCAAAAGACCTGAGTCTCCTCAGTAGGAACAGCCTGCGCTGTCCCTTCTTGTAGAGTGCGTCGGTATTGTGTGACCAGTCTAGTTTATTGTTCAGATGAACACCCAGGTACTTGTAGGATGTCACCATCTTGATGTCTGTTCCCTGTATATTTACTGGTGCTGTGAGGGGTTGTCCTTGCCTGCGGCAGTCCACCACCAGCTCCTTAGTTTTCCTCGCATTGATCTGGAGGCAGTTCTGATGGTACCAGTCCACGAAGTCCTGGATAGGTCCTCTGTACTCAGCTTCATCTCCGTTGGAGATGAGGCCAACGATCGCAGAGTCATCAGAGAACTTCTGTAGATGGCAGTGTGTTGTGTTGTGTGAGAGGTCCGCAGTATAAAGGGTGAACAGGAAGGGAGCCAAAACCGTTCCCTGGGGGGCCCCCGTGCTACCGATGATCGTGACGGACACACAGTCCAGGGTTCTCACAAACTGTGGCCGGTTAGTGAGGTAGTCCAGGATCCATGATGACAGGTGCTGCTCCACCCCTGCGCACAGCAGCTTGTCCTTCAGGATCATCGGTTGAATGGTGTTGAAAGCACTGGAGAAGTCAAAGAACATGAGCCTCACGGCATTCCCGGGCTTCTCCAGGTGGGACAGGGAATGGTGAAGGAGGAAGATCACTGCATCCTCCACCCCAATGCCATGCTGGTAGGCGAACTGGAGTGGATCCATCGCTGGTCCCACCAGGGGGCGGAGGTGAGCAAGGAGCAGTCTCTCCAGGGTCTTCATCATGTGAGACGTCAGGGCCACTGATCTGTAGCTGTTCAGGTCTTTGGGGTGGGAAGTCTTTGGTACAGGTACCACACAAGATGTTTTCCACAACCGTGGTACCCTCCCCAGCTTCAGGCTCAGGTTGAAGATGTGCTCCACAATCCCACACAGATGGTCTGCACAGGACTTGAGGAGCTTCACGCTGATGCTGTCCGGTCCCGAGGCCTTCCTCGCCTTGATCTTCCTCAGCTCCGTCCTCACCTGGGTCTTAGTGAGGGTCAGGTTGGGGGGCTGTGTGCTAGGAGTGGGGGGGGGGGTGTTGGTGGAGTGGGGTGTGGACAGCAGGTCTCGATGACTTTAGAGGCAGCAGTGGTTGGTGGGCAGTCGCGGGGGAGGGCGATTGGTCAAACCTATTAAAAAACAGGTTCAGATTTCTTGCCCACTCCCTGCCCCCCGTGGCCTGGGGGGAGGCATTCTGGAGCCCAGAAATGGTTTTAAGGTTTCTCCAGACCCCGCCGATGTCGCTTTGTTGCAGCTTGTCCTCCATCTTCTTCCTGAAGCTGTCCTTGCCTTCTCTGATCTTCCTCCTCAGCTCCCTCTGTACAGACTTCAGCATCTCCCTGTTCCCCGACCTGAAGATCCTCTTCTTCTCTCTCAGAAGTGTTTTTATCTCAGGGTTGATCCAGGGTTTGTTGTTCGAGCAACACCGTATGGTCTTGGTGGGTACGGTGTTGTCCACACAGAAGCCGATGTAGTCCGTGATGGTGTGAGTGAGGCCATCGATGTCCTCACCATGTGGATCGCAGAGCTGCTCCCAGGCAGTGATTTCAAAACAGTCCTTTAGCGCGTCCATTGCCTCCTCAGACCATAGCTTCACTGTGCGCATGACCGGAGGTTGTCTGTGTACTAAGGATTTGTACACCGGCAGAAGATGAACCAAGCTGTGATCCGATTTCCCGAGTGGGGGGAGTGGTGATGAGGTGTACGCCACCTTAGTATTTGCATAAAATAAGTCCAGTGTTTTATTGTCTCTAGTGGGGCATGTGACATACTGGGTGAGCATGGGTAGAATGGGGAACAGTGAAATATGGTTGAAATCACCATATTTCACTGAAATCAGATGAGGAGAAGAGCATCTGGGTGCTCTGTCTGCAGCCTGCCAGTTACTGAGTGGATGATGTCACGCGCTGTCCCAGCGTTTGCCGTCGGATTTGCATAAAGAACAATGCAGATCACGTGCGAGTATTCCCTTGGGAGATATGTAGGCCGCATGCTAACAGCTAGCAACTCGATGTCTTTGCTACAGTGCTGTTCCTTAACCGTGATATGTCCCGGTCTGCACCAGTTGTTATTGACATACATTATCACTCCTCCGCCCCTTGTCTTCCCACTGTCTGGTGTCCGGTCTGCCTGTATTGCGTGGAAACCCTCCAGTTCGATGTTAGCATCTGTTGCTAGTTCTGTTAGCCACGTCTCGGTATACAACATCAAACTGCTCTCTCTGAAGACGCTCTTGTAGCGGGAGATAGCCGCTATCTCATCAGTCTTACTGAGTAGCGATCGAACGTTCCCCATAATAACGGATGGGAGGACGGGTCTGTACCTTATTTTCCTCGCCCACCGTCTTACTCCAGCTCGACATCCACGCCATTTCCGTCTTATTTCTCCCGGTATGTTGAGTTTTTGCATTAGCATCGTGGGCCGGTTAAGTGCTAACAGCTGGTCTCTATTGTACTGCCTCCTGCAAGAAACAGTGGCTCCGTCCGCTGGCTCAGGAGACATTTGGGCGATCTACGTGTTTGAATGGAATAAAGGTGACGCTGGATCAGAAAGATTGGCAAGAGAGCCAGATAGTAAATAGAAATAGGCAGAAATTGATCCGCTGTTGCAAAAAGGTAGCCTACTCGTGTGGCGCCGGAAGTGAAGACAGGCAATTTGGGGAAATTGTCCCCAGACAATTTCTACGCAATACAGAGGCTGTGAGCATACCAGGCCCGGCCCACCATTGGTTTCCCCCGCACATTCCTCCAAAAAAGCTTGCAGAACACCAGTTTTGTTTTCGTCAGGCACGACGTGCACTGGACCCCGCTGCACCCACCGTACGACGGACTGTTCAGAGTGTTGGAACCTTGGGCGAAACATTTTGTGTTAGACTTGGGGGGACGTAGAGAGACCGTCTGCATTGACAGGCTAAAGCCCGCTTTTGTGTTGGCAGACAAGTGACATAACGTTCGGCTCAGGAGACGCACACACACAGGCTCAGAGTAGTTCAAATAGTTTATTGGCAACAGGGGTGAATGGATGTGTGTCTGCGAAATGTTAATGTGTTGGTGGCGGCGTCTGCTTCAGGCACAGGGGCAGGAGACCGTACAGCCGGCAACCCTATGGGAGAGAACACAGGGTGACGGGCACACACCAACACAGGAGGAGAATAGGCGAGGGAGAAGCTTACTTGCTAGGAACAGATGACTGGCACAACAAGGACGGAACCCGGGAGACAGCCACCTGCAGGGCTCGGTGCAGCAGCGAGGAACGACGAGGGAACGGGGTTGTCCGCCGCCGAGGAATCCACCTGTGCACAGGGGAGCAGACTGGAAAAAATGAGGTAAGGACTTCTTACCACACAGCGTCGTGCTGAAGAGTAGGTTGCTTCACGTTGAAGGGGGATGAAGTCTGACGGCTTCAGGCCGAAGCTCAGGGCGAGGCGGCTTATATCCCTCGCCGCTGATGATGAACAGGTGTGCGAGCAGGTGGCGCCGCTGATGAGCGGCACGGCGTGACAGTACTCCCCCCTCTAGCAGCGCCTCCTGGCGATGGCTTCTCTGGGTGCGCCCGGTGGAAATCAGCGATGAGCGATGGGTCCAACATGAACGACGAGGGTACCCACTGTCGATGCTCGGGCCCATAGCCCTCCCAGTCCACCAAGTACTGCAACCCACGACCCCGGCGCCGGGAGTCCAGGATGGAGGCGATGGACCAGGCCGGATGGCCACCAATCATCCGGGGCGCGGGTTGCACAGCAGGAGGAGGGCAAAGGGGGTCGGTGACTGCCAGCTTCACCTTAGACACGTGGAAGGTGGGATGGATGCGGAGGGAGGGGGGAATAGCCACGTGCACAGCCACCGGGTTGATGATCCGGGTGATGGGGTAGGGACCCATGAACCGCTGTGCCAGCTTCCTCCTCTCGCCTTTTAAAGTTACGTCCTGGGTTGACACGTAGACACGTTGCCCAACTCTGTACGCCGGGGCAGGTCTTCTGTGCCGGTCCGCCACAGTTCTGTTGCGCTCCGCTGTGCGTAAAAGCGCATTGCGCGCGGCAGCCCAGATGGAGCGGAACTGCCTGAGATGCGCCCTAACCGAGGGGACAGTTACCTCACTCTCCTGCACCGGGAACAGCGGGGGGTCATAACCCAGGGACGCCTTGAAGGGGGACATCCCTGTAGCAGAAGAGCGAGCGGTGTTGTGGGCGTATTCAACCCAGGCAAGATGG
Source organism: Pholidichthys leucotaenia (assembly GCA_020510985.1). Lineage (NCBI taxonomy): Eukaryota > Metazoa > Chordata > Actinopteri > Cichliformes > Pholidichthyidae > Pholidichthys > Pholidichthys leucotaenia. Next base: position 23,866,376 of record CM035848.1, on the reverse strand, counting down.
TTACTCCAGGACGTGGGTTTAGATGCTGTTACACAGCGGAGCGCAGCCTCCAGCTCCTGATTAGTCCGCTCACACTGCCCATTGGATTGGGGGTGATGGCCGGAGGAGAGGCTCACCTTGGCTCCGATGGCGTTACAGAACGATCTCCAAACCTCAGAAGAAAATTGGGGCCCCCGGTCCGAGACCACGTCCACCGGAATCCCGTGCAGCCTGACCACGTGTTGGACGAGGAGATCCGCCGTCTCCAGGGCAGTTGGAAGACCTCGCAGGGGGACGAAGTGCACAGCCTTGGAGAAGCGGTCCACGATGGTCAGGATGGTGTCATAGGAATTGGAGGCTGGGAGTCCGGTGACGAAATCCAAAGCGATGTGTGACCAGGGCCTGCCAGGGACGGGCAGGGGCTGGAGCAGACCCGCTGGGGGGGCGTTTCCCGACTTGTTGGTGGCACAGATTGGACAAGCCCGGGCGTAGCGGGCTGCGTCCCTCCGCAGGCCCGGCCACCAAAAGGACCGCTGGAGGAGGTCTATCATCCGGGAGGAGCCAGGGTGACAGGTGAGCTTGGAGGTGTGCAGCCAGTGGATGACCTCTCCACGAACCGCGGATGGCACGAACAGCCTCCCCTCCGGTCCGCCGCCAGGGTCAGGTTCCACTTCCTGCGCCTTCCGGATCTTGCTCTCTATGTCCCAGGAGATGGCTCCCACGACGCACGACCTGGGCAGGATGGTGTGGAGCGTCTCCTCCGACTCCTCGGGGGTGAACTGCCTAGAGAGGGCGTCAGGCAGGCCGTTCTTGGAGCCAGGCCTGAAGGTGATGGAAAACAGGAACCTGGCGAAGAACAAGGACCAGCGCGCCTGGCGGGCGTTCAGACGCTTGGCAGATCAAAGATATTCCAAGTTCTTGTGGTCCGTAAGGACCACGAACGGCAGGTCCGCCCCCTCTAGCCAGTGGCGCCATTCTTGCAGCGCGAGCTTGATGGCCAGGAGCTCTCTGTCCCCCACATCGTAGTTCCTCTCCACCGGGGACAAGCGCCGGGAGAAGAAGGCGCAGGGCCATTTGGCGCCATCGTCAGGCGACCGCTGAGATAGCACCACCCCCACTCCTGTGTCCGAGGCGTCCACCTCCACGATGCACTGCAGCGCGGGGTTGACCTGGCGAAGGACCCGGGAGGAGGAGAACTCTGCCTTCAGCGCCTGGAAGGCAGCAGCGGCCTCTTCGGTCCACCGGAACGGGACCTTAGGGGACGTGAGACGGGTCAGTGGTCCGACGATGGAGCTGAAATTGGGGACAAAGCGGCGGTAGAAATTTGCAAATCCAACGAACTGTTGCACCTGCTTCCGTGATGCAGGTGTAGGCCATTCTACCACCGCCTTTACCTTCTCTGGGTCTGGGAGCACCTGGTCATGAGAAATGACGAAACCCAGGAAGGACGTCGTTCTGGCGTAAAATTCACACTTTTCAGCCTTCACGTATAGCCGGTTCTCCAGCAGTCTTTGGAGGACCCGCCTCACATGGACCTGGTGCTCGTCCCTGGACTTGGAGAAGATGAGAATATCGTCCAGGTAGACGAACACGAAGAGGCCGATGAAGTCCCGGAGGACGTCATTAATGAGGCGCTGAAAGACGGCAGGAGTGTTGGTCAACCCGAACGGCATTACCAGGTATTCAAAGTGGCCGTTCGGGGTACGGAAGGCTGTCTTCCACTCATCTCCCTCCCGGATCCGGACGAGGTGGTATGCGCTGCGTAGATCCAGCTTGGTGAACCAGGTCGCCCCCTGGAGGGAGTGGAAGGCAGTGTCCATGAGGGGCAGGGTGTAACGGTCCTTCTCAGTGATGTCGTTGAGAGCCCGGTAGTCTATGCAAGGGCGGAGGGATCCGTCCTTTTTCCCAACGAAGAAGAACCCTGCCCCCACGGGTGATGACGATGGGCGAATTATCCCAGCGCTCAGTGATTCTTTTAGGTAGGCGTTCATCGTCTCCTTCTCCGGCGCTGACAGGCTGTAGAGCCGACCAGAAGGTAAGGGAGCCCCCTGGCGGAGGTTGATGGCACAGTCATAGGGCCGATGAGGGGGGAGAGACGTAGCTTTAGTCTTGCTAAACACCATACCCAGGTCGTGAAATTCCGGAGGCACCAGAGACAGGTCCGGGGGTGCAGCATCCATAACAGGGGGAGAAGCGGACGAAGAGCAGGCAGCAGACTGAAGGCAGGTGCCCATGCAGAACGTGCTCCATGCCGATACCCCAGCTGACTTCCAATCCAGGATCGGGTTGTGGAGGCGTAGCCAGGGATACCCCAGGATGACGGGCGACACAGAGTTGGGCAGGACGAGAAAGGTTATCTCCTCCCGGTGGTTTCCAGAGATGATCACCGGGACCGGGATGGTCTGGTGGGTGACTCTCCCAAGGGAAGCACGGGAGAGGTTGACCAGGGAGATGGGGTCCTTGAGCGTCTGGCAGCGGATGCCCAACCGGGTTGCCAGGCTTTGTGAAATGAAGCTGCCCTCTGCACCCGAATCCACCAGTGCGTGGGTGAGGTGCCCAGTGGGGTTGTGGCAGAAACAGATGGGCAGCTTTAATTGAGTGAGGGGACTTAACCGATTGACGTCCGCGAGGCCCCCTACAGTGACTCGCGGACTCCCCCGTTTGGCTTCTGTGGGCAAAGCTCTACCGTGTGTTGATTATCTCCGCAATACATGCAGAGATTCAACGCACGGCGGCGTTGTCTCTCCGCCGGGGAGAGCTTTGTCCAGCCCGTCACCATCGGCTCCGACTCCTTGGGGTGCGATGGTGGCGGCGTCACCAGGGGGCGAGCTTGGGGCTGGCGCGACGAGGCTCCGCGAGGGCGAGAAGATGACGACTTCCGCCCCGAGGAGCGCTCGCGCAGCCTGTTATCCAAGCTGATGGCAAGGGAAGACAGCTCCCCTAGCGTCCCAGGGAGGTCCCGCCCAGCCAGTTCATCCCTCAGATCGTCATTGAGGCTGCGGAGGAAAAGACCGCAGAGGGAGCGTTCCTCCCAGCCTATTTCCTCCGCTGCTACCCGAAAGTCGACCGCATAGTCCGCGGCCAACCGGCTTCCCTGCTGGAGAGCGAGAAGCCGGTCGACCTGGACTGTCTCGGTTCGAGAGTGGTCAAAGACCTCCAGGAAGCGCCTCACGAACTGGTCATAAGTGAGGGTGGCGTAACTGGGCCTCGCCATAACGGCGTAGGTCCAAGTCAACGCGCGCCCCTCCAGGAGATTCCTGATATAACCAATCCGGCTGTGATCCGAGGGAAAGTCTCCGGGCACGTGGTGGAATACGGACTCACACTGCATGATGAACCCCCGCGCTCCGCCGAGCTTTCCGCTAAAGCGGGCGGGGGTCGGAATGGGTGTGAGCCGCGCCGGTGCTACCGGAGCCTGCTGGACGGCCACTGGAGCGGCAGAAGCCGCGCCACCCTGATGAGCCGGGGGGAACGGCTGCTGGGGGTCCAGGCGGTCCAATCGGTTATTAATAAGGATCAATTGATTTAGGATCACCTGTTGCTGATAAGCTATCTGATCCACCCGAGCCTCGAGGTTGGTAAGCCGGTGTGCGAGCCCGCCGTCTGCCGAGCTGCTCTGCTGAAGCCGTACTGACATAACGTTCGGCTCAGGAGACGCACACACACAGGCTCAGAGTAGTTCAAATAGTTTATTGGCAACAGGGGTGAATGGATGTGTGTCTGCGAAATGTTAATGTGTTGGTGGCGGCGTCTGCTTCAGGCACAGGGGCAGGAGACCGTACAGCCGGCAACCCTATGGGAGAGAACACAGAGACACAGGGTGACGGGCACACACCAACACAGGAGGAGAATAGGCGAGGGAGAAGCTTACTTGCTAGGAACAGATGACTGGCACAACAAGGACGGAACCCGGGAGACAGCCACCTGCAGGGCTCGGTGCAGCAGCGAGGAACGATGAGGGAACGGGGTTGTCCGCCGCCGAGGAATCCACCTGTGCACAGGGGAGCAGACTGGAAAAGATGAGGTAAGGACTTCTTACCACACAGCGTCGTGCTGAAGAGTAGGTTGCTTCACGTTGAAGGGGGATGAAGTCTGACGGCTTCAGGCCGAAGCTCAGGGCGAGGCGGCTTATATCCCTCGCCGCTGATGATGAACAGGTGTGCGAGCAGGTGGCGCCGCTGATGAGCGGCGCGGCGTGACAACAAGCAGGTGGTGTTGGCCCAGGCACCCCGGCGCAGACGCCCACCGTTGGGGGCTCCGCAGGTTGGTGATTCCTCTGCAGGGACCGGCACTCGTGAAGAGGATGTGTTTTCTCCCCCTCCCTTTTCCCCCCACAGACTGACGTGCCCTCCTGTGCACCCCAGCAGCAGGGCAGTTTGACTGGATCGGTGACCCCCCACTACAGCCGCTATGGATGCCGGCTCAAGCCCAAAGGACGGGGGGGTTAAGGCCCATTCTGGGTGTTCGGGAGGGGGGGGCTGTGTGGGGGGGCAAGGTGTTGGACTTCTCCAGCCAGAGAACAATGGACCAAGAGATGAGGCTTCGCCGGGGGGTCCAGATGGGACAGTAAAGGCTATGCACCCACCAGGGAGAGGAACAGATGCCAGGCCATCGGGAGAAGAGTGAAGAGCGGCACTGGTGTAATATTATGTTAATGCACCGCGCAGGCTTTGTTCTTGACATAATGTGAGGTCTGAGCCTCGGGCCATGATGCATGAAATTAAAGGCATAAAAGAGGGATGCACAGTGGCCCGGGGGATTCTTTTGCTATCCTGTTCTGTTAGAGGAAGAATAAAGTCTGTGTTGATCAGCTCGTTGCCTTGCCTGCATCCTTTCCTCTACAATACTATGGACTACACAAAAGTTAAATGTGCTGTCTTGCAAAAGTTTGAAATCAGTGCTGAAATATATCATGTGAGATTTCGTTCCAGTGTGTTGGGAGAAGAGGAAACGCCTAAAGAACTACAGGTTCATCTTAAAGACTTGTATGGCAAGTGGATGGTTCCAGAATCAAAGACAAAGGATCAAATTGGAGATGCCATCATTATGGAGCAGTTTCTTAAAGTCCTGAATCTTGAGTTACAAACTTGGATTAAAGAACGCAACCCAAAGACCTCTAAAGAAGCAGCCAAAGTGGCAGCGACATTTCTAGCAGCACGTCGTCCAACAAAAGACTACTTATCAGATGACACGTTAACCCACACAATATACTAAACCAACTGGTAGTAATGAACCTAGGGTTAGGCCTATAAGACAAAGTTTAAATCCTGCACATACAGCTAAATTTGAAACTAGAAATAAAGCATGCCATTTGAGTGGTCAGACAGGGCATTTTAAAGCAAACTGTCCAAAAATACACACTAGTAAAAATTACATGTGTTCTGCTCCCCAGTCACTTATTAAGGAGGTAGAGGGGGGTGTTGCTTTTGAGAACCCAGAGGAAGAGTTTACAATAAGTGTGTTTATTGAAGATAGACCCTGTGGGCGCTATTCTTGATTTTGCAAGTAATCACACCTTAGTCAGACTTGATAGCCTTCCCAGAGATCTGTTTTTTTGTGGTGGCACGGTTGATGTTTCCTGCATTCATGGGGACAAAGTGCAGTGTCCCACTGCTGAATTAGCTATTTAGGTTGAAGGCCAACAGTACTTTCTTTCTGTAGGAGTATTAGAACACCTTCCATATCAGGTTGTACTAGGCCGCAAGCTCCCCATTCTTGCAGAGTTGACGGCTAAGTATGCAGGTGAAGTTAAGGCTAGTGAAAGTTTGATGGCTGTCACAAGGTCCAAAGCTAAACAGGAGCAGTCTAACTCATCAGGATGGGAGGCGTTACCTTTTGCAAATGAGGAAGCTGCAGGGTTGAATGCACTATGGAGGTTAAAATAAAGAAGAGTAAGAGGCAGAGAAGAGGGGAAAGAGTGAAGGGAACAATGGTAACTGAGCACATTTCTGAGCCTGCAGATGGTAATCTTTTTCTCCTTAACAGTGATATTGCTAGGCTACAAAGGGAGGATCCCACTCTTAAACCTTTGTTTTCCAAATGTGTGTCTGAATCAGTCCAAGTGACAGGAAAAGAGGAAGTTTTTTTTAATTGGGTACTGGGAGGACACGTCACTTGTAATGTATCGTCACTTCCTGTATTACTGTCTGTCCCTGTGGTTTGCTCTCCTCACTCTCCTGAGGATTTTGCTTTTAATTGTATTTTAACCACTTTTTTCCATCTACCGTTAGTTCTCATTTTTGTTTATCAAGCCTCTTGCACCTGTGTACGCACTCAGTGTCACCTAATCACCCTCTTCAGCCTTCTGTTCACCTTTCATCTGTGTTTTTGACAGCTTCGGGTTAGCCACTAGCTATGGCTACTAGCTGTCCTTCCCCTCCTCCTCTGGTGTGCTCTCTCTGTCAGATGTTTAGCTACACCTCTGCCTCTTTTAGTGATAACGGTAAATATAATAAATATTGTCTTTCTGAGGCGCTTGAGGCGAGGTTGTCTGATTTCGAATCCCGGCTCTGCTGCATTGAAACACCGTCTGCGCCAGTTAATCTTTGACGGACATCCCCTAGCTGCAGCGGAGCTCCCTAGCATAGGGCGACCCGTTAGTGGTCCTCCGGTCCTCGTCAGCAGTGAGGAGACTGGATGGGTGATGGTGAGAAGGAAGCCTAGCCACAAAGCTCCGGTTCACCATCAACCTGTTCACGTTTCTAATCGTTTTTCCCCGCTCAGCGACACACCCGCTGAGGAAAAAACTCTGATCATTGGTGACTCTGTAGTCAGAAACATGAACCTAGAGACTCCAGCGGCCATAGTCAAATGCATTCTTGGGGCCAGAGCAGGCGACATCCAGTCAAATTTGAAAATGCTGGCTAAAAGTAACTGTAAATACTCCACAATTGTTATTCACGCTGGCATTAATGACATCCGTCTCCGGCAGTCGGAAGTCACGAAACTTAATGTGGAATCGGTGTGTGACTTTGCCAAAACAGTGTCTGCCTCTGTAGTATTCTCTGGGCCCCTCCCCAATCTGACCAGTGATGACATGTTTAGCCGATTGTCATCCTTCAACCGCTGGCTGTCTGTGTGGTGTCCTGTAAACAATGTGGGCTACATTGACAATTGGAACTCATTTTGGGGAAAACCTGGTCTTATGAGACGAGACAGTGTCCATCCCACTTTGGATGGTGCGTCTCACTTATCTAACACTCTGGCATCTTTTTTATCCAAATTTCCAAAACCGTGACACCTCAGAGTTGGGACCAAGAAGCAGAGTCACAGTCTTACACGCCTCTCTGCAGCTCCTCTTCATCTGCCACCCCTCAACTTAGCCCCTGACTTCCCCATCAGAGAATCATTGTCTGCTCCCTCCAAAGCAAATAAAAATATAATGTATAAGCATCCCAAAATGATTAAACAAAAAGTTGGTAAAACTCAAATTAAACATGAAGCCTCTAAATTGAATGATTTAGCCTCTGTTCCTCCTCATAATTTAAAAATTAAATGTGGTTTATTTAATATTAGGTCTCTAACTCCCAAGTCTCTGTTAGTCCATGATCTGTTAATTGATCATCAGATTGATTTAACATCTCTTACAGAGACTTGGTTAGGGCAAGAGGATTATGTTGGTTTAAATGAATCAACTCCCTCTGGTTATTTAAACTGTCAAAACCCCAGAAGTTCTGGTTGTGGAGGAGGAGTAGCAAAAATCTACCATTCCAAATTACTAATTAATGTAAAGCAAAAAAAACATGTTATAATTCCTCTGAGGGCCTGGTCCTCAGTATTGGGCACTTCAGCAATTTTAGGTTAAACCCAATTTTATTTGCCATAGTTTATCGTCCTCCATCAACCTACTCAGAATTTTTATCCGAATTTGCTGAAATCTTAGCTGATTTAGTGCGAAATCAGATAGAATAATTATAGTAGGGGACTTTAATATACTTGTAGATGTAGATAGTGATTGCCTTAATTTGGCATTTAATTCAATATTAGACTCAATGGGGTTTTCTCAGAAAGTAAGAAATTCTACTCATTATCTCCACCATACGTTGGACCTTGTTCTGACATATGGCATAGAAACAGAAAATCTGGTAGTGTCTCCTCATAGCCCTGTACTGTCAGACCATTGTCTGTTAACCTTTGATTTTACTATTTCTGGCTATTTGGCTCCTAAAGAAAAATATTATTATAGTAGATGCCTCTCAGATGATGTTGTTACCAAATTTATGCAGATTGTTTCCTCTACGCCATGTGTCAACACAACGGAAAAAAGCTACGGAGAGTTTGCTCCTTCTGTAATTGATAGCATGGTAGATAGTGTTACAGCTTCTCTGCATCAGACTCTAGACATGGTGGCCCCCTTAAAAAAGAAAAAGTCTAATCAGAGATTTCTAACACCTTGGTTCAACACAGAAACTCGTAGCTTAAAACAGAAGACTCGACAATTAGAAAGAAAATGGCGCTCCACTAATTTAGATGAAATCTATTTAGCTTGGAGAAATCATCTTTTAATTTATAAAAAAATCTCTTAGAAAAGCTAGAACGAGTTGTTATTCTGCATTAATAGAAGAGAACAAGAATACCCAGGTTTCTTTTCAGTACTGTAGCCAGGTTGACAAAGAGTCAGGACTCTGTCAATCCTAGCATTCCCTTAGAGCTTACAAGTCAGGACTTTATGAACTTTTTCAATAATAAAATTTCATCCATCAGAGATAAAATCAATCAGATTCTTCCCACCGTTAACTTAAATACAGTAACTACTACAACTCCTTCAATGCACTTTGTATATATATTTATATATTTATGTGTACGAATGTATATCCACTGCTCTTATTTATATTTTTCGTATCTTCTTAATTATTGCTCTGAGTGTTGCTATCCCTGTGCTGTTGCAATCCTGGAATTTCCCCATTGTGGGACTAATAAAGGCTTATCTTATCTTTTCTTATTGATATCTGTCTTGATGAGTTTTGTCCAATTGACCTTTTAGAGTTAGACAAAATAGTTTCCTCATCCAAGCCTTCAACTTGTCTTTGAGACCCTATTCCTACCAGGTTACTTAAAGAAGTCTTCCCACTTATTGGTAGCTTTATTCTTCATATAATCAATTCTTCATTAACTTTAGGCCATGTACTGCAGGCTTTTAAAACGGCTGTAATTAAACCCTTACTCAAAAAGCCAACGCTTGATCCAGGAGCTTTAGCTAACTATAGACAAATCTCTAATCTCCCTTTCATTTCAAAAATCTTAGAGTTGTTGCTACGCAATTATTTGACCACCTGCAGGGAAATGGTTTACTTGAAGAGTTTCAATCTGGGTTTAGAATCCATCATAGTACTGAAACAGCCTTAGCGAAGGTCACTAACGACCTCCTGATCGCATCTGATAATGGACTTGTTTCTGTACTTGTCCTTTTAGACCTTAGTGCAGCTTTTGATACTACTGATTATAATATTCTGCTTGATAGATTAGAACACTATGTTGGACTTAATGGAATTTCGTTGCAGTGGTTTAGATCTTATTTATCTGATAGGTTCCAGTTTGTTCATGTCAATAATGAGTTTTCTTTCAACTCAAAGCTCAGTCATGGAGATCCACAGGGATCTGTGCTAGGCTCTACTCTTTTTCCGTTAGGCAACATTATTAGAAAGCACTGTATACATTTTCATTGTTATGCAGATGACACACAATTATACCTGTCAATGAAGCCAGATGATAGTAATCAATTAGCCAAGTTGGAAGCTTGTCTTAAGGAAATCAAAGCTTGGATGACTTGTAATTTCCTGCTATTAAATTCATATAAGACTGAAGTCATTCTTGTTGGTCCAAAAAACCTTAGAAATACCTTTCCAAATCAAACTTTCAGTTTGGATGTGGTTACTCTTTCTCTTAATAGCTCTGTGAGGAACCTTGGAATTATTTTTGATCAAGATCTGTCTTTCAATTCACATATTAAATTCGTTTCTAAGACTGCCTTTTATCATTTGCGTAATATTGCCAAGATTAGGAGCATCTTGTCTCAGAGTGATGCTGAGAAACTGATCCACGTTTTTGTTAGCTCTAGATTAGATTGCTGTAATTCTTTATTATCAGGTTGTCCTAAAACATCTTTAAAAAGTCTTCAGCTGATCCAAAATGCTGCAGCAAGAGTTTTAACAGGTACTAGAAAGAGAGATCATATCTCTCTGGCTCTGGCCTCCCTTCATTGGCTTCCCATCAGAATCAGAATCAGAATCAGAATCAGGGACTTCCGGTTATGGCGGCCGCCTAGAAGGACACGTATCACTCTGCTCTGCCCTTGGAAATAAAAATTCGGCAAATAACTCTCTCATTTGGAACAGAACTTTTCCCAGCGTTTGGGTGAGGATATGCCGGTGAAGACTAAGGCTGGGAAATCAGGAGGGGGAAAAATTGAATCGCCGAAGCAGTCCAAATTAACGGACTTTAAAGTTTGTGGCGCAGTAGAAAAAGCTGCGGATATGGCGGATGAAACTAGCGGTGGTGCGGTAACTGCTGCTGCTGACGGTGACGGCACAGGTGCAGTGCTGGCTGCCATTAGCTCAATGAGAGCAGACTTTTCCGCTAAACTTGATGGGATTATGGCAGCGTTGGATGCAATGAGAAAGGAGCTGGGTGACTGCGTGGAGCGTGTGACGCAGGCGGAGCTTCGTGTCTCAAGTGCGGAGGATGAAATTAGCGGACTTCAAATAAAGGTGCGCACTTTGGAAAAAAAAAATAAAGATCTGGAAAATAGTGTTCTGGACTTGGAATCTCGGTCCAGAAGGAACAACCTGAGGCTGGTGGGTTTACCGGAGGGAGCCGAAGGTCGTGATTCATGCTCCTTTTTGGAGGGGTGGATCCCGGAGGTGCTGAACAACGCGGAGCTAAAATCATCAGTCGTCTTGGAAAGCTCCCACCGAATTGGCCCACCGAGAGGTAACAAGGCAGCACCGAGGATGCTAATTATGAAGTTTCTCAGCTACAGAGACAGGATGACGATCTCCAACGCGGTGCGGGCCAAAGGAGAAATTAAATACCAAGATCAGCAGGTGCGGTTCTACCCAGATTTGGCCTCAGGAATCCAACAATTAAGGAAGCAGTTTGACCCCATCCGCAAAGAACTGCGCAACCTTGAGATTCGTCATGGAGTGATTCACCCTGCAAGACTTTTGGTCACATATGAGGGCAGAACACACATCTTCAAGACCCCCGAGGAGGCGCAGGAGCTCATCAAGAAGATCCAGGAAGAGACTGGTGGGAGCTAAGCATGAACAGAATATAGGGTAGAATATTTGAGCATTTAACTGATTAGAAGCATATAACAAGATTACAAAATATAGAATGTATTACATATTTAAAAAAAAAAAAAAAAAAAAAAAGTACAAAATTGCTAAAAAAATTTGGAGTTAAATTGGAAAATTACAGAAGAGAGTTAATGTTACGTTATTAAAAGCAGTAGAGTTAGGGTGATTAGGAGGATGAAGAAGGAGTGGCTTTGGCTGTTCCTCGTGGGTGTGGAACGGTCGATGGCTATATCGGGAGACGGAATTTTTCTTTTGCTTTTGGGGGGATTGCCACAAATGTGGAAAGGGGGAATTTGTTTGTGTGTAGTTTGTAGGGTGAATGTTCAACCACTCATTTTTTTGCTTTTCTGTTTGAGCATGTTTACACTGCAAGGTAATCCCAAACACCCTATTGATTATAAATCAAAGCGTTAATCTTAATTTAACTTCATGGAATTGCAGAGGTCTACAAAATTTAAAAAAACTTAAACAAGTTATGAATAAAATAAAAGACATGGGTTCAAAAATTGTGTTTTTACAAGAAACTCATCTAATAGAGCAAGATGTAAAAAGAATTAGGAGTAGATGGCAAGGAAATGTTTTCACCTCATCATTTTCATCCCGAGCCAGGGGAGTTATGACTCTCATACATAAATCAGTCCCATTTCAAGTGAAAAATGTAATTGGAGACAAATTTGGAAGATATGTAATCATTCAAGGATCTTTGCTATTAGAAAACATAAATTTGGTGAACTTATATGGTCCCAATATAGATGATCAAAAGTTCTTTGCCAATTTATTTCTTATCTTATCATCACTAACAGGGCAACATATAATAGCAGGGGATTTTAATTGTACATTGAATCCCAGTATAGATAGATCAACAGGACTGGACTGTACGCACAATGGATGTAGGATGACCATTAATCATTTTATGAAAGAATTGAAATTGATAGATATATGGAGAGAAATGAAACCACAAGTTAAAGCATACTCTTGTTATTCCAATACCTACAAGACATTCTCACGTATAGATTATTTTTTGATCTCCACAGAATTAAGGTCCAAGATTCAAAACTGTTTTTATGATAACATCGTGATCTCTGATCATGCACCCTGCTGTCTAATGTATGTAGATAAGAAATTGACAAAGGAACCAGGTAGATGGCAATTTCAGCATAAATGGCTTCAGGATGAGGAATTTGTTAAGTATATAGAAAAACAGATAGATGAGTTCTTTGATATCAATACTACACAAACATCAGCATGTGTAAAGTGGGAGGCTTTCAAAGCTTTTATTAGGGGACATATTATTAGTTATACAGGTTCAAAATCTAAGAAGACTCGAGAGGAGAGAGCCCAATTGGAACATAAAATAAAAATTCTTCAAGAAAGAGTATATGCAGGAAGAGATCCAAGGTTGGAGAACGAATTACTGATTTTGAGAGCTGAATATGACAAAAAATCAGCGAATAGAACTGCCTCGAGTCTTCTAAGATTGAAACAATCTTTTTATGAACAAGGTGAAAAATCAGGAAAGTTATTGGCATGGCAGATTAAACAATTAGAATCTAAAACACCAATTACCAGTATTATAAGTAAGAGACAGGTAGTTATAGATCCTTCAGAAATTAATAGAGCCTTTAGAGATTACTATGAAAAATTATATGATACCAAAAATGAATCTGACTTAACAAAACTACATGGGTTTTTGAATGAACTATTTATACCGTGTATTCCAAATGAAAATAGGGAGATACTGGAGTCTAAAATTAGTCAAGAAGAAGTTGGACTAGCCATTGATAATATGAAATCAGGAAAAAGTGCAGGACCAGATGGTCTTCCAGTTGACCTTTATAAAAAATTAAAGAATAAATTAACAAAACCTTTTTTGGAAATGGTTTTAGAAGCATTTCAAAATAGTAATTTACCATCATATATGAATAATGCCTTAATTATACTGTTGCCAAAACCAGGTAAGCCCTCTAATAAATGTGAAAATATGAGACCAATAAGCCTATTAAATGCCGACCTTAAGATAATTTGTAAAATTTTAGCAAGACGAATACAAGAAATTTTACCAAATATTATTAATCGAGATCAGAATGGCTTTATAAAGGGAAGACAAGGCTTCCATAATGTAAGAAGACTATTTAATATTATTTATTCTAATAAAGAAGCACCGGATACAGCTCTCTTATCACTGGATGCCGAAAAAGCCTTTGATAGAGTTGAATGGCCCTTTCTTTTTGAAGTCTTACAAAGGTTTGGACTTGGAAATAATTTTATAAAATGGGTTCAGATAATATATAATAATGCTACTGCAGAAATTCTAACAAATAACAATATTTCAAAATCAATAAAAATCAATAGAGGATGTCGACAAGGCTGTCCACTTTCACCTTTACTGTTTACTATGGCAATTGAACCTTTAGCGATAGCGATACGTCTACAGTCACAAATATATGGAATTAAAGTTGGACCAACAGAACATAAAATTTCCCTGTATGCCGATGACATAATTTTGTTTATGTCGAATCTTAAAAAATCAATTCCAACCTTGTTGAATTTAATAAAGAATTTCGGGGAAATATCAGGATATAAAATAAATAAAACTAAATCTTCAATATTAATGCTAAATGAGACCCAGAGAAATTACCCAGCCCCTGAGGTAAATCAATTCAATGTTGTAAATCAGTTCAAATATTTAGGAATCCAAATTGTGCCTAAGCTAGAAGATAAGCCTTTATTAGTCCCACAACGGGGAAATTCCAGGATTGCAACAGCACAGGGATAGCAACACTCAGAGCAACAATCAGAAGGCAAGAAAAAAAAACAAGCAAGCAAGAGCAGCTAATAAACATATGTACGTATTACTATAAAATATATATATATACACACACACACAGACACACAGTGCAGAGCATTGTAGCTGGATGGAATAATATATGAATATATGAACACACAGTGCAGAGCATTGTAGCTAGATGGAATAAATATGTAAATATATAAACACCCACAGTACGGAGCATTGCAGCTAGGTGGAATAAATATGCAAGTATATAAACACACACAGTGCGGAGCAATGTAGCTAGATGGAATAACATGTAGATATATAAATATATAAACACCCACAGTACGGAGCATTGCAGCTAGACGGAACAAATATGCAAATATATAAACACACACAGTGCAGAGCATTGCCGCTAGATGGAATGAAACAGCATAACCGTCTACCCAGCTATCCTGCATGGTATGATTATGTGCCCATACACACTCTCACCCTCCATAGCGACCGGCATGCTCCTAGTTGTATGCCGGAGAGGACCACTGTGTAAGTCTATTGCATCTTCTGCATTCAAAAAAAAAGAATCAGTCGCCAGTGTCAATTATGAAGCCTTAATGACAGATATTGATGAGTTACTTCAGAGATGGATGTCACTACCAATGTCGATGATCGGGAGAATTAATATACTTAAAAGTAATATTTTACCTAAAATACTTTATTTATTTCAATACATTCCCTTACCACCACCTTTAGATTTATTCTCAAGAATTAAAAAAAAGTTAGTGGAATTTATATGGAACAACAGGAGGGCTAGATTACGTCTGTCTTTATTATATTTACCATTTGATCGTGGAGGTCTGAAATGTCCAAATTTTATGTTGTATTATTGGTCGGCACAACTGAGGTCTATGACATATTATTTTTCATCAAATGATCTCCCTCACTGGACTGAAATGGAATCATACAATTTACCTTTACCTCTTCCCATATTCATATACTCAGATTCGGCAAAAAAATTACAAAAACAAGTTAAAAATCCATTTGTAAAGCATATGATCAAAATATGGTGTGAAGCTAAAAACTATTTAAAAGAACCACAGTTATTGTCACAATTTAGTCCAATATGGGGTAATCAATATTTTAAACCAGGGAGAGCGGACGCTGTATTTAAAGTATGGAATTTAAAAGGGATACAAAAGATTCAGGATTTATATTTGCCATGTGCAGAAAACATAATGTCTTTTGAAGAGTTGAGGATCAAATTTAATCTCAATAGAACACATTTTTTTAAATATCTTCAACTTAGAAACTTTATTCGATCAAATCAAAATAATGCTCTCACTCGACCTATCTATTCATCCTTGGAAAAAATGTTGATGAAAGATAGTAAAAGAAAGGGTATTATTTCAGAGTTTTATAACTCATTGACACTATTTTCAAGTGAAAACTCACTGAAAAGATTAAACTACTGGAAAGAAGATCTGCAAACTGAAATTCCAGAGGAACAATGGGAATTGGCTTGTACAGAAGCTCAAACCAAATCAATAAATGTACGCCTTAAATTGATACACTTTAAATGGTTAATGCGGATGTATGTTACACCGGAGGAGTTAAATAGATATAACAAAAATATACCAGATACGTGCACAAAATGTATGGAAAGTAAAGGAACTCTATTTCATTGTGTATGGGAATGTAGATTAATAAGAATGTTTTGGGAAGAGGTGAGGGTAACAATTGAAAAAATAATCTCAAAACAAATCATATTGAATCCTAAACTGTTCTTGTTGGGTCTGTACCCAGAAAAGCATAATTTTAATAAAAGTGAAAGAACATTCATAGACCTCAGTTTGCTTAATGCCAAAAAATGTATTGCACTATTATGGAAAAAGACTTATAGACCAGATGTGACTCAGTGGTTAAGACAGATGTTAACAAACCTTCCATTAGAAAGAATAACATATATACTGAAATCAAAGGAAATTGTGTTTGAGAATATATGGAGACCTTTTATTGATTATGTAAAAAATTTAAACATAACTCTTGAAGAAGAAGGTGAATGATATGTGTGGACCTTGTAAATTCCAAACTGGTGAATATAATATGTATACTTATGTGTTGGATTGTCTAGACTAAACAGAGGAGCATTGTTGAAGATTTGATTTTGTTGGTGGTTGTTGGTGTTTTTTAGTGCATTTTTTTTTTTTTTTGTAGTACTTTAGTGTTAGTGTTTGATTGTTTGTATCATGTTTGTTTAAAAAAAAAAAAAAAAAAGGTTCAATAAAGATATTGTGGAAAAAAAAAAAAAGAATCAGAATCAGAATCAGCTTTATTGGCCAAGTATGCACAACACATACAAGGATGTGTTTAGAATTACATAGAGTTTAGAATTAAGTTTAAAATCCTTCTTCTTACTTACAAAGCTCTAAACAATCAGGCCCCTTTTTATTTAAAAGATCTGATACTACCATATTATCCTAACAGAGCACTACGCTCCCAAAATGCAGGATTACTTGTAATACCTAGAATCTCCAAAAGTACAATGGGAGGCAGAGCCTTCAGTTATCAAGCTCCTCTTTTGTGGAACCAGCTGCCAATCTGGATTTGGGAGTCAGACTTGATCTCTGTTTTTAAGAATAGGGTTAAAACCTTCCTTTTTGATATAGCCTACAATTAGGGAGGGTTCATGTGTTTCTGAACCCTCCCTTAGTTATGCTGTTAATAGGTTTAGTCAGCCGGGGGACCTTCAGTAATGCACTGGGCCTCACTCCTTTCTTCACCCTCAATGAAATATTTTTTTTTTTGCTGGTCATTAACATCTGTTTGTTCTCTCCCATAGATTGAGTCCCCGTTGTGCTGTTTGCTCTCTACATGTCTATTCTTTTCATCTTCTCTATCCCCTCACCCCCCAGCCAGTCGCAGCAGATGACTGCCCCTCCCTGAGCCTGGTTCTGTGGGAGGTTTCTTCCTGTTAAAAGGGAGTTTTTCCTCTCCACCGTCGCCAAGTGCTTGCTCACAGGGGATCGCCTGATTGCTGGGGTCTTTCTGCAACTGTGGGGGTCCCCCCTATAGTTGAAAGTGCTATGAGATGACTGTTGTTGTGAAATGGCGCTATATAAATAAAGTAGAATTGAATTGAAGATGAAGAGTGATTTCCTGAATTAGCCTGAGGAGAAGCTGATGCTACACAGGCCTTGTTATGTCGGTCACATCACGTGGTTTGAGGGCTTGCGGGAAGTTTGAGAGGGAATTTTTTTTTTTTTGCTTTGTATTGTTTGTTCCTGGCATCCAATTTTGAATAGACCTTGGATGACCAAATGCTTAAAAAAAGTATTGAGATTTTTTTCTGGTTTTTTAACTCTGATGCAGTTCTGACAGTCAGTCACCAGATGGCAGTCTTTATTAGAGGTTTCATCACACTGTGTTGCTTCAAAGCAATTGTCTCAAAGTTGCTCATTGTTTCATGAGGCCTCAGTTTTAACATCACTAGCAGGGTAGCGGAGGGCACTAGAGTATCACACCTTCAGTTAATATTCATTGATACCGTAACGACCTCCAGTGTAATATTGCTCTTATACAGCAGTTCCACAAGCACAATTTATTAAATGACAGCAATACTGGACAAAATATTATGATTTGTTTGTTTAACCAGTTACTTTGTGCAGCTGACAAAAAAAGTCCCTTCTAAATGTAGCCAGTAACTGGTGGTAAACATCTCCATCAGCATGAAGACGTTTGTTATCATTTCACACACATGTAAACAAATTAAATATTGTCGAGTGCAAAGGTCAGTGTTTATAAAACATGTATCTGTTGAGTCAGTATCGCAGAAGACCCCAGATCAAAATGTGGGGCACAGCACTGGTAGCTAGCTGGCAGCTAGTAGTTACTACTTCGCTTGCTTTCCTTGGCATTTTTAGATGAAATAAAGAGTCCATCACCACAAAGGTGTTGTGGTTTGTTAAACAAGACAATAAATCAAACTCTAGTGCTGCTTCTTTTTAAACAGAAGTGAAATACGTAGCTTCACAGTAGTCAATCAAGGGCAGACTGTAAGGCTTTTCACAAAAGGGTGGGACTTCCGAGTCAGGTAAGAAATCTTTTCAAACAGTGCCTCACTGTGGAAATTAAGGTGTTCTACAGAGTATTGCAATTGTCAGAGTTAGTTGACAGTAAATTATGGCCCTTTTCCACTAGCATCTACTCAGCCCGACTCGCCTCAACTCTGCTCGGTTTGTAGGGTTGTCCATTAGTACCTAGTACGAGGTACTATTTTGGTACCTACTCGAGTGAGGTTCCAAGCATGCGGAGTCGATCTGAAAATGTGACGTCAACAGATTGTACGCCACTGATTGTCCAGGGTGTAACATCAGTGGATGAGAGCATCATCTTCACAAGATTCAAAACTGCAATTTGTAAATTCGGCCGTGAGTTTTGATTACTTCTGTGATAATCAACGATCACAAAACACCAACTTCCCTGTGAGCAGCCATCAGCTCAGAGACATCCTGGTATGCTTTCATTTTGGGTCGCTCCGCCGGCAACAGGGCTGAAAAGTTCTTATAGTGGTCAAATTTGACCAAATATGGTTATTTTTCAACAGTCTCCCCTTCGGTCCACACACTTCTTCCATCGTTGTTGCAGCGCTTGGATCCCTGTGCTTGAAAAATAAACCACATTTGGTCAAGATTTGACCACTGTGAACTTTTCAGCCCTGTTGCCAGTGGAGTGACCCGAAATGAAAAACCAGGAGGTCCCCAAGTGATGGCTGTTCACGGGGAATGGTGAGTAACTCAGTGCTTTGCTTGTATTTTGCACTTGCTGTCATAAGTGTTCACTTCTGGCAGCAAAGCATCAACATGTCAACAACATTACGGGATAACGGGCTGCCTTCCTGTAATGAACCCACCCACCTTGAGGTGGTACTCAGTTGCAATGGAAACAACCTAAACCATGTCAGGCCGAGTAGAGTTGAGATAATTAAGTTACATGAACTCCTTTGAAGTGGAGTGATACATATCTGGTGAAACTGGAGTGCAATTATCGTGGATCTTACTAACTCCTGGAATCCCTCCTGTCCAATCAAATTGCTTGGTTGGACCTAACTGTTGTATAATTAGAATTAACATTTAGAGGTTAGCCTCAGGGTGAGGTTATACAGTAATACGAGGGGGGGTTGAAAAGTTCATAGTGGTCAAATTTGACCAGATGTGGTTTATTTTTCAGCTGCAGGGATCCAAGTGCTGCAACACCGATGGAAGAAGTGTGTGGACCAAAAGGGAGACTATGTAGAAAAATAAAGCACATTTGGTGAAATTTGACCACTATGAACCCCCCCCCCCAATAAACAGATATTAATTTAAAAACTGAAACAAGTTCTGGGTTAATATGAGATTGTTGATAAATGCCTCACATTTCCGTACCTCTAGCTGCATCAGATCTGACGTCAGTAGAAGGTACTGGCAAATCAGATTTGAGTTGCACGTGCTGCATTTCCCCTCTAGTCCGCTTTGGTCCGCGTGCACTTTAGACGAACCCGGCACGCACGCGGTGCTTTTCATACTCACTTTTCTCATCTACCTACGCCAAGCGGTTGACGCATGCGCACAACCACCATTTGTAGTTTCACTCCCGCCCGATAGATAGCGCTAATGCGCTGACGCACCAGGATTTTCACCAACGAAGAAACGCTGCTTACTTTCTGCTGCTTGACTTCCCGGTTTTCACTTCTTTTCTACAAAGATGCTCCTGCTGCTGAAGTATTTATGCATGATTCATGTATTCTCGTTTTCCGCGTCCTCGTTGTCTTCTTCGTCTACTTTGTCTTGGTATTCTGTGCCGATATCGCCACCTCGTGGTTCAGTCTTGCGCATGCGCTTTTGAACGCGTTCAGGTCGCGGGCAGGCGGCGCGGTCACAAAATTTGGCATGCACGCGGTCGTCCGCGGCCCAGCACTGCGGACACTAGCGGAGTGGAGATGATGACGTAAATTTCGTCACACAAGGTTACCAGTTACACGTACGCGGACAGCAGAGGTGCAGCATGAATCCGAGGGTGGAAATTATATATAGAGTGACGGTGGACGACATGGCGAAGATGTGCAGAGTGATGTAATAGAGTGAAGTGATGATACAGAGTAAAGTACAAGGAGACGAAGAAGAGTGATGTCTGAAGATAGAGTTGAGGTTCGATTGGACACAGCAATGATGATAGAAGATCTACAGCTCCCGACCAGATAAGAGCGATGATATAGAGTGAAGTATGAGGCAGTAATGCCCCTGTAAGCTGGTTGCCAACTGCCAATCAAATCTAAAAGAAGAAGAAGATATATAGAGTGACACACAGACAGAGGAGTTGTTCGGAACTCCTTATACAAAGATATAGAGTGATGATAATCAAGTCAAAGGCATAATGCACCTGTAAGCTGGTTGCCAACTGCCAATCAAATCTAGAAGAAGAGTGAAGTTCAAATCTAAAAGAAGAAGAACAGTGAAGTACGTGGCTGTAATGCACCTGTAAACTGGATGCCAACCACCAATCAAATCTAAAAGAAGAAGAAGGATCCTAGGGTGGGTTTACTGTGGGACTGCAGCAGCGCTAGGGTCTGTAAATATCTCATGATGGATGAGAACAAGCCACAGTACAGCAAAAGACTGGTGAGTTCATGACCATGGGCATTTATTCACTTAATTTAAACATTTATTCTACCACAGTCTCATGTCTTCAATATAACTTCTGTTTCTGTTCTGTTAAAGGACTTACATGGAGATTTCAGTTCTTTTGAAGTGTGGTTATCTCAAATACTTCTGGGTACTTGGTGGTCTGGCTTCTCTCCTTTTAGAGAACTAGTGCCTGCCTGTAGAAAGCAAGTATTCCTGTCTGAAAACAGGTATCCCAGTCAGACTTTCCAGGGCCAAATGTAGACTGTGTTTGAAAGTGGAACACAGAGGTGTAGCCTATTATGTAGGCACTCACACATGTTAGACTTTGACGACTATAAAAGGGACTGAACACTAAGTTTTATTTGATTGTGTGAATATTAATTACAAAATTATTGAAAATGAATGGGACATCCAATATTAGTGACTGTGTAAGAACTCTTGTTTGTCAGACTTATTTGTGTGATCTTTTATGACTTATAAGTGTTGTGTCTTGCACTTTTGGGAATGGGAGCTGTTCAGTCATCATTAAAATTGTTTTAGTTTATATGTGTAATTTGTAGTCTATCGTCAATAAACTCATGCAGTACTATAACAGGACACGTTTACAAATATTTGAGACCCATTGTAGTGCATCATTTTATATTTTAGCAGTATTATGAGTACAAAACACCCAACATTATTGTACATAGCAGAATGATCCGTTTGGCTGCAACTGTTGCATCAGCGTTGCCCATTTGTCAGTAAATAAAAAATGATTTATTTCGTTACTTGGGCCGTTTTTGTCACGGTTGTCGTTTAGTCAAAGTGCACATATGTGTCTGCATATGATATGCAATTGATCTGACTATTCTGCTCCACAATTATGGTGGTATTATTATTATTATTATTAAATTTTAATTTTTAGGTAGCTGTGCACCAGGAGGAGTGGTATGTTGAATTTGCGGTGCTGCAAAGGACAGCGGTGGCATGGGTGAAGCAGCAGCCGAGACTCCTGTTATGTTCATAATTATAGGAATAACGAGGAAGTACTGACTCAGTTAGCAGGGCTTTATTTCAGGATATAACTGTATACAATAAAGGCTTACGGCACTCGCCTGCATGCCAGGTGGCTCCCACGACGAAAGAGGCAGAGCCTGTTCCACCCACCTCCTTTATACCATGAGTGGCGTCACTACCGGAAACCGGCAATTAGCCACACCGGTCCAACCCACGTCCAACCCGGCTGCCATCTTACTACTACCAGCCTTTTCCATATGTAACAACTCCATCCCGTTAATCGGGCAGGCTGGGCTTGGCTCCCTGCAAGGACTGCGATAAGCCGGTATGGCTGCACCCCCCCTTCCCCCCCCCGCGCACCTTGTGTTCTCCACATATATCGATGACCTCACTCACACCATCACGGACTACATCGGCTTCTGTGTGGACAACACCGTATCCACCAAGACCATACAGTGTTGCTCGAACAACAAACCCTGGATCAACCCTGAGATAAAAACACTTCTGAGAGAGAAGAAGAGGATCTTCAGGTCGGGGAACAGGGAGATGCTGAAGTCCGTACAGAGGGAGCTGAGGAGGAAGATCAGAGAAGGCAAGGACAGCTTCAGGAAGAAGATGGAGGACAAGCTGCAACAGAGCGACATCAGCGGGGTCTGGAGAAACCTCAAAACCATCTCTGGGATCCAGAATACCGCCTCCCAGGCCACAGGGGGCAGGGAGTGGGCGAACAATGTGAACCTGTTTTTTAATAGGTTTGACCAACCGCACCCCCCCCCCCCGACTGCACACTAACCACTGCTGCCTCTAAAGTCATCGAGACCTGCTGTCCACACCCCACCCCACCAACACCCCCCCCCCCCCACTCCCAGCACACAGCGCCCCAACGTGACCCTCACTAAGACCCAGGTGAGGACGGAGCTGAGGAAGATCAAGGCGAGGAAGGCCTCGGGACCGGACGGCATCAGCGCGAAGCTCCTCAAGTCCTGCACAGATCAGCTGTGTGGGATTGTGGAGCACATCTTCAACCTGAGCCTGAAGCTGGGGAGGGTATCACAGTTGTGGAAAACATCTTGTGTGGTACCTGTACCAAAGACTTCCCACCCCAAAGACCCGAACAGCTAGACCCTGACGTCTCACCTGATGAAGACCCTGAAGAGACTGCTCCTTGCTCACCTCCGCCCCCTGGTGGGACCAGCGATGGATCCACTCCAGTTCGCCTACCAGCATGGCATTGGGGTGGAGGATGCAGTGATCTTCCTCTTTACCATTCCCTGTCCCACCTGGAGAAGCCTGGGAGTGCGGTGAGGATCATGTTCTTTGATTTCTCCAGTGCTTTCAACACCATCCAACCGATGATCCTGAAGGACAAGCTGCTGTGTGCAGGGAGGGGTGGACCAGCACCTGTCATCATGGATCCTGGACTACCTCACTAACCGGCCACAGTTTGTGACAACCCGGGATTGTGTGTCGGACACGATCATTGGCAGCACAGGGGCCCCCCAGGGAATGGTTTTGGCTCCCTTCCTGTTCACCCATTATACTGCGGACTTCTCACAACACAACACACTGCCATCTACAGAAGTTCTCTGATGACTCGGCGATCGTCGGCCTCATCTCCAACGGAGATGAAGCTGAGTACAGAGGACTTATCCAGGACTTCGTGGACTGGTGCCATCGGAACTGCCTCCAGATCAACGTGAGGAAAACTAAGGAGCTGGTGGTGGACTGCCGCAGGCAAGAACAACCCCTCACAGCACCAGTGAGCATCCAGGGAACAGACATTGAGATGTGACATCCTACAAGTACCTGGGTGTTCATCTGAACAATAAACTAGACTGGTCACACAATACCGACGCACTCTACAAGAAGGGACAGCGCAGGCTGTTCCTACTGAGGAGGCTCAGGGCTTTTGGTGTACAAGGGGCGCTCCTGAAGACCTTCTATGACACAGTGGTGGCATCAGCCATCACTTTTGGAGTGGTCTGCTGGGGCAGTGGCATTACTGCAGCCGATAGGAAGAGACTGAACAAACTAATCAAGAAAGCTAGCTCTGTCCTGGGGCAGCGCCTTGACTCAGTGGAGGAGATAGGAGAGAGAAGGGTGGTGGCTAAACTGTCATCTCTGCTGGAGTCCGAGTCCCACCCTATGCAGTTCATACTGAACGCACTGAGGAGCTCATTTAGCAGTAGACTACATCATCCTAGATGCACAACCGAGAGGTTTCGCAGGTCGTTCCTACCTACGGCTGTCAGACTGTATAACCTAAGCAGGGCTGCTCGCAGAGATAGCAAAAAAAAAAACGTGACGACCTAATAGTATTGAATGCAAAAGATGCAACAGACTTGCACAAATGGTCCCCTCCAGTATACAACTAGGACAATATCAGTCGCTATGGAGGGTGACAATATGTATGGGTACATATTCATACCCTGTAGGGTCACTAAATAGACGGTTATGCTGTCTAGTCCATCTAGCTACAATGCTTCGCACTGTGTATATATATATTTATATATTTATGTGTACATATGTATATTCACTGCTCTTATTTTCTTATCTTCTAAATCATTGCTCTGAGTGTTGCTATCCCTGTGCTGTTGCAATCCTGGAATTTCCCCATTGTGGGACTAGTAAAGGCTTATCTTATCTTATCTTATCTTACATCAATGGCCAAAACGCAAAACCTCCTATCTGGAAAATGCACTTTTTGAGAAAACTTTAAAAAAAACACAAAACTTTTTGTTTTCCTGCAGAATGCTATGCTATTTTTTTTCCATCAGAATAATTTTCTGTCACAATAAAGGGTAGGACTGTCTTGCAGACAGACATGAGCAGCCTTCCTTGTTCTCATCATCCAAAGTGAAATCCACAAATCAGAAAATCTTGCAGATAGGAGGTTTTGCATTTCAGCCATCGATATGCCGAATTATCCTTTAGACCTTACGCAATCATGGCAACATTATAGTATAATTTTTTTTAAGCATTAAATCGTCAGTATTCTCTTTTTCTGGTCAAATTTGTCACTTTTCACTTCCTTGTTTGGTTTGTGGAGAGCTCTGGTGACTGGTCGTGATGCCAGGTATTATCCAATCAGTATGGAGTCAGTCTGAAGCCCACCCACACTTCTAGAAGCCAGGGCATGAAGAAACAGAGCGGTAGCTAAACTTTTATTGATTAAAAATTACATATTTTGACTGAGCAACTCCATATTCGTGGATGCACACCATCATAACCTCAGCAAAGCACTGATAAAATCTGAGGTCAGTCAGAGGAACGATTTGAGAGATACAGTATGTGAGGAACACACACAGACAGACAGAGATTTCTTGCATTTATAGATAGATGATTTAGGACTGGGGATGCATGATAATATCAATCTATCTAAAAATGCAGCACATCTCTGTCTGTGTGTGTGTCTTCCTCACATATCTCCCAAACCGTTTGTCAGACTGACCTCAGATTTTATCAGTGCTTTGCTGAGGTTAGCAGGGTGTGCATCCCCGAGTATAGAGTTGTTCAGTCAAAATATGTAATTTTTATCAATTAAAATTTAGCCACCGCTCTGTCTCCTCATGCTCTGGCTTCTAGAAGTGTGGGCGGGGTTTTGCATTGACTCCGTACTGATTGGATTATATGCGGTGTCAGTAACCACAGTGCTCCATGAGCAAAACAAGGAAGTGAAAAGTGACAAATTTGACTAGAAAAAGATAATACTGAAGATTTAATGCTTAAAAAATGATACCATAAAGTTGCCATTATTGCGTAGGTCTAAAGGATAATTCGGCATTTGTGGAGAACGCAAGGAGTGTGGGGACACTGGGTGGAGTGTCACTGGGGACCCGGGTCTGACAAAGAACACCGGTGTATCAACACAGGACACGCCGGGAGAAGCAGCGGCCCGACCGGGCAGGCCACGGTCCTTGGCGGGGAGGTACGCCCAGCCTGCCCGGTCAATGGTAGGCAGGAGTCCCAACTGCTGCTTCACCTGTGTGGTACCACTGTACTAGTGTCGGTAAAATGACATGATTGCTCTGTCTTTCTCACACTTCTTTATCTGCTTGCTTCACATGCTACACTGCAGAGTTTAGTTTACACCCTATAATTCATTTGCTGAAATCAGTTAGAATCAGCTCTGCACACAGCTGAGCTGCCACATAAGCGGAAATCACTGTTACTGATACAATGAGGAAACCACCCCCTTGTATGGTGGGTGGGAGAAGTTTTATAAGAAGTATAGGGCCCACTTTTCGAGTAGCACACTCTTGGAGAATTGCCTAAAGAGCTGTGTTCCAGCGCTGCTTGTATCCATATCTCACTTTCAGTAAATTAAGTAAAAGTATACTTCATCTCTCAGTCTGATTACTTGGCCGTCGTATCAAAGAACTGGGGTTTAAGGTATTTTAGACGCAACAATGTGGTGTTTCCGCCCGGTTACGAGGCTAAATTTTAGTTTTAGATTTGTAAACGGTGTGAGGATTTTTTTCTCTACAGACTGGCGGCCGCAACATGATAAGAGGTGAGAAGAAACCCTTTTTAAATAAATTTCTGCTTGTCCCTTTGGGGACAGCCCTTTCTGTAGAGATTAAATACACGTGCACGTGTGATTTTATTTTTGGAATGAAACTGAGATATGGTCTTGAATTTATGATATGTTGTTTTAAGAAATGTATTTACTGAGTTTGATGAGGAAATCTCCAAACGGTTTTGACCCCGAGGGATAAGTCAGATGCATTAAAACTGTCCCTGAAAGTCCGGTGGACATATAAATAAAGACAAAAAAAATCCTATAGAGCCACAGGAAAGGTTGGGGAGAGCTTGGGCAAGAGGTTTAAACCCCGAGGTGGACATATAAAAAAGACAAAAAAATCCTGTAGGGCCACCGAAAAAGAAGTGTTGCCCCGTTGAACATTGCATAGTCTGGGTGAAAGGTTTAAATCCCAAGGTGGACATAAGAAAAAGACAAAAAAAATCCTGTAGGGCCACCTAAAAAGGTCGAGCAAACACAAGAAAAAGACAAAAAAATTCGTATAGGGCTGCTGACAAAAGAAATGATACCCGGCTGATGCATAGCTTGGCCAAAAGGTTATAACCCCTTGAAATCATTGCTTGATTTCAAAAAGGAGAAGGTTGGCACCCCTACCGTATTTAGCTCAGACCAAAAAAGGTTGAAACTCCCAGAAAAATTGCAACGAGCGTGTTTCTAAAATATAGTTGGTCTAAATAAACATATAAGTTTTAAGTAACCTGATCGGGACAATCGGTTCATAGGTGATATATAATAATATAATTAAACTAATTATAGTAAAAAACACAGTGATGTGTGAGGCAATATTGTCGTGAGGAAGTGGAAATAAATAAAATCATAATAATAATTTCATTCTATGCTATAAGATATTGATATTAGACTATGACATTTAAAGATGCTGGATTAAAATGACATCATCGGTCTCCATCGGTCTATGATGACCATGGAGGAGAATCCTAGATGTCTACTCTGCTGGAACAGCACCGCCTGTGGCTGAACAGGCCGATGCGCGAATGGCAGTCCCTGTCACACAGGTTGCACTTGTGGGTGGTCTCCGTGCTGCTGGGTCTGTGGCGGTTCTTCCTGCGGGTCCTTTTTTCATCTGCTGCAGCAGTCAGTTTCTCTTCACCTGCCTTGAGCTGTCTGGTCAGGGTGCCTCTCCATTTGGAGCGGTCCATTGCGAAGTCCTCCCAGTGCTCTGTGTTGATCTCCAGGGCCTTCATATCTCTCTTGCAGACGTCTCTGAAGCGCAGCTGTGGGCGGCCAGCGTCTCTCCTGCCAGTCGCCAGTTCTCCGTAGAGGACGTCTTTGGGGATTCTGCCGTCCTCCATACGGTGAACATGGCCTAGCCAGCGGAGCCTGCGCTGCCTGAGTAGAGTGAACATGGAGGGAAGGCCGGCGCGGGACAGGACTTCTGTGTTGGGCACTTTGTCCTGCCAGGATATGTCCAGGATGCGGTGAATGCAGCGCAAGTGGAAGGAATTCAGTCTCTTTTCCTGCCGGGCGTATGTTGTCCATGTCTCACTCCCATAGAGCAGTGTGCTGATGATACAGGCATTGTACACTGCCATCTTCGTCTTGACAGAGAGTTTGGGATTCTCTCACACTCGTGTGGTGAGGCGAGCGAGTGTGGAGGCTGATTTTCCAATCCTCTTGTCGATCTCTGTATCAAGGGAGAGGTTGCTGCTGATCGTGGACCCCAGGTACGTGAACTGATTCACAACCTCCAGCTTGTAGTTGTCGATGGTGATGGTTGGTGGTGCTTCCGTGCCTTGTGCCAAGACATTAGTCTTCTTCAGGCTGATGGTAAGCCCGAAGTCCATGCATGCCTGGGAAAAGCGGTCCATCAGGGTCTGAAGCTCCTGCTGTGTGTGGGTCGCGACTGCAGCTTCGTCTGCGAACAGCATATCTCTGATTAGAGCCTCACGTACTTTGGTTCTGGCTTTCAGGCGGGCGAGGTTGAAAAGCCTGCCGTCAGATCTTGTATGCAGGTAGATTCCCTCTGTTGCTGTGCTGAAGGCATGCCTCAGGAGCATAGCAAAGAAAATCCCAAAGAGGGTTGGCACAAGTACACAGCCCTGTTTCACTCCGCTGTGTATACTGAATGGCTCTGAGACGTTGCCGTCGTACTGCACCATCCCCTGCATGTTGGTGTGAAACGATTTGATGAGGCTTTGCAACTTTGGTGGGTATCCTATCTTTGGCGGGATCTTGAAAAGCCCCTCTCTGCTGACCAGATCGAACGCTTTGGTGAGGTTGATGAAGGCGACGTACAGGGGCATGTTCTGTTCTCTGCACTTCTCCTGGAGTTGGCGGATGGAGAATATCATGTCCAACGTCGATCGCCCAGCGCGCAAGCCACACTGAGACTTGGGGTAGACACGTTCGGCAAGCTTCTGTAGACGAACGAGGACAACTCATGCATAGACTTTACCAACAATGCTGAGGAGGAAGATGCCCCTGTAGTTGTTGCAGTCGCTTCTCTCCCCTTTGATTTTGTAGAGGGTGATGATCTTGGCGTCCCTCATGTCCTGTGGTACAGCACCGTCCTTCCAGCACTGGCAGAGGACGTCATGCAATGGCAGCAGTAGGGCGGTCTTGCAGTGCTTGATCAGGTCGGGGGGTATGCCGTTGTTGCCGGGTGCCTTGCCAGCGGCCAAGCTGTCAATAGCCTTGCTGAGTTCGTCGATGGTTGGCTCAGTGTCAAGTTCATCCATGGATGGCAGGCAATCGATGGCATCAAGGGCTGACGGTGTCACGGTGTTCTGTCTGGAGTAGAGGTCGGAGTAGTGCTCCACCCATCTCTCCATCTGCTTGTTCTTTACTGTGATCATCTCCCCAGTGGAGGATTTGCGGGGGGCTGTCTTGCTCTGAGCCGGACCAAGTGCTTTCTTGATGCTGTCGTACATACCACGGATGTTCCCTGTTATGGCAGCGGTTTGAATATCTTGGCTGAGCTGAGTCCAGTACTCGTTGGCACAGCGCCGAGCAGTCTGCTGAACTTTGCTTCTCACAGCCCTGAGAATCTGGAGATTCTTCTCGTTTGGGTACTTCTTGTACTCAGCAAGTGCTGAGCGCTTGGCTTCAATGATGGGGGTCATCACGGTCGGCTTGGCATCAAACCAGTCCTGTGACTTCGAGGTCTTCCTCCCAAAGGTAGCCAAGGCTGTGCGGTGGATGATGTTTGGCAGCTCTTCCCACTTCTGCTTTGCAGACTCTCCTTCTTGTGGTTCACCAAGTTCCTTCACAAAGGTGGAGGCAAACTGCTCAACAAGTTCTGGTTGGGCCATCTTGCTGGTGTCAATCCGTGCTTTTCCAGGCTGTCTGGTGCGGTGGAATTTCTTCAGCTGCAGCTTGACCTTGCAACAAACCAATGAATGGTCTGTGTCGCAATCTGCACTCTGGAACGAGTGGGTGATTAGCACGTTCTTCAGTGAGGTGCGCCTGGTCAGGATCAAGTCCAGCTGGTGCCAGTGCTTTGAGCGCAGATGTCGCCAGGAAACCTTGTGTTGGGGCTTGGTCTTGAAGAACGAGTTTGTGATGCACAGATCATGATGTGTGCAGAACTCAAGCAGCCGCTGTCCGTTGTCGTTCATTCTGCCCACACCAAAAGGTCCAAGACAGGAGGGCCAGTAGTCGTGGTCAGTACCCACTCTGGCATTGAAGTCTCCAAGAAGAATGAGTTGTTCAGAGTTGGGGATGATCCTGACAGTTGTTGCGAGATTCTCGTAGAACTCGTCTTTTGCCTCTGGTGTGGCTGTCAGTGTTGGGGCATACATACTGACGAGGGTGACTGGGCCTTGAGTGGTGTTAAGGCGGAGGGTGAGGAGTTGTGCAGAGCCATTGCTGCCTGGTTCCACCATCTTCAGCAAGGTGTTCTTCACAGCGAAGCCCACTCCGTGTTCCCTGTGTTCGTCACTGCCCTTTCCCTGCCAGTAGAATGTGTAGTCCTTCTCTCTCAGTGTGCCTGCGTCAGCCAACCGTGTTTCCTGGAGAGTGGCGATATCCACTTCCAGTCTCTTCAGCTCATTATTGATGACGGCAGTGTTCCTGGTGTCGCTGATGTCCTTGAGGTTAGCAGCGAGTCCTGTCATCATAGTGTGGACATTCCAAGTTCCCAGTTTTAGAGTTGGTCTCTTTTGTTTTGCTGAACTACGAAAATGACAATGAAAATGGATAATGATAAATGCAGCTCTGAATATCCATTGGGTAGTCTGGGTTATGCTATGAATGAAATGGAAGAAATATTAAAGGCCGCTGTGCGTCGGAAAAATTAGACGAAGAATGAAAACAGCTTAAAACATGGGTAAAATGGACAATGAGAAACACAGTTATTTTATTTTTGTGAGTGTTTAGAAGCAGCTACAGTTTGGGTTGTTTTGTCTTTCTGGAAGGTTGCTGCTTCAACCTTGGGGAGATAGGAGAGAGAGAAGCAATTCTGTGTTTGTGTGTGTGTGTGGTTGTTTTTTAAAAAAAGGAGAATGAAAAAAAAACCAGGCTGTGTGGAAGAGAAGTAATTTAAAATATGGGTATTTTTACAATGTTTTGGGGTTTTATTTTTTCAATCTAACTTTGCGGGTTTTTAACTAATGTTGTGTACATGATAAATTATTTACATATTTTTTAAAGCAATTTTTTGACGTATTACTGACTTTTTACTTTGGCTGACGCATAACAGTGCACTTTACAGGGAAAAAGAACATATGACGTGACGACGTGACCACATGCACATCGAACACCAAGTTAAGTGTAAATGTTTACATCTTAATCAATGTTACCAGCATGACAATGATGAAATTAATTGAATATTACAATATCATGATGCCACTTAATAATGCCTAATCACTGAAGGCTTTATGTATACCCTAGATTACATGATTTAAAGCACAGAGGTTCAAAAGAGATTGATAATTAATGTGTTTGTGCATATGATTTGCCAGAGACTACGGATTATTAAACAGAGGCCTTGGCCTGACCATGAAAAAAAAGGAGAGAGAGTGCGAGAGCAGGATCTGGGACAGTCCGTGCTGTGGTTTTTTTTCCCTCTTGGAGAGCATAGCAAGATGATGATGAAGTTTTTATTATTGGGAGATGGTAAACCTATGAACAGAAAAGACAGAAATGTCACAAGAATTCTGATAAAATGGAGAAAGGGAATTTAATTTTAATGGCAACTGAGACTGATTAGTGGGTTGTGTCATTCTGACCTAGATAAGAATAGACAGAATCAGCCTTCAAAGAGAAAAAAAAAACAACACACAGGCTGTGGTTCTGTGTCATAAATTCTTGAAAACAGAGATTAGGTTTATATCTACAGTTATTAATTCTAGCAAACTCACATTCAAATTGTGGAAGCTTAAGGTGTGATTTCAAGGTTTTTCTGCTATTCCTTATTCTTTTTTTTTTCAAAAGGAAAGGGAAAAGCATTCACAAAATTTTTTTAGCTTTCACCAGGAATTAAATTTGCCAAATTAACAAGGAATGATAACATCATCATTACCTTTTAATTTAATAAATCTTTGGTGACATATGCAATATGTAATAAAATAATAAAAAACAATAATTGACATTCATTGACTGAAAGGGGCGACATGGACATTGACTGACCACAGGAGAAAGGACCCCTAAATTGATAAGCATTTTTGGAAGCTAAGTATGACTTTGCATGACATTGTAAATGACATAAAGCATAATGATTTAAATGACTCTGATTTTTCAAATGTAATGTTTATATGATTTTGCACTGCAGGATACATTTGATGTTACCACATAATGGTGTGACAACGTCATATTTCAGAAATGTGAGTAATAAGGAATGTGTTTTCCTGATGCTCAGCCGTGGCCAAGCTGGGCCTCGGGACTACATTCACCCCATAATTTACCAAGGAATGTATGAAATGAGGCATTCCTTGTACAAAATTAAGCCAAATTCTAATTAGGAAAAATGTCCACCTTTCCATTGACTGAAAGAGTGTGACACAATCTTTATTCATTTATACAAATTCAACCTATCTGTGTTCAACTGGACAAACTGACCTTATTTATCAATGCTAAAGCATATCAAATATGCACAGATAGCTATTTTGTTTTTCTTAAATGGAATTTGTTAATTAGTTCAAGAGACGTCACAAAAGAAGCCATGATTATTGAAATCTCATTTTGAAGGAGCTGTACTACCCACAAATTTTCATCTAAATTAAAAGTGGTAACACACTTCCTTTCTGTAAAAGAATCAAGCAAATACCCTGTAACTTTGCTGCATGTGCATCTCCATGCATCAAACAGAGGGTATCAAAGAAATTAATTAGCAAAAATAATTAGTAATCCTCAGAAAAATAGATAATACATAAAAAATATCAATAGATGATCAATAATGAAGAGAAAAATACAAATGAAACCGCTTGGTAATGAAATCACAACATTCAATAGGAGAAGTTAAAAGATACATCAATAAATTTCCAGATATTTAAGGAAATATCTGTAGATTACTGTAAAGGAAATATCATGTCTATAAGGAACAAAGTAAACTGATAAGGAAGAAAACCATGCAAATTTATGAGAAAAGTTCCAAATGTCTTAGGAAAGTTCAACTTGTGCTGAATTTATGTTTACTGTGGGACTTGATTTAGAAGTTACTACAAAGACAATACATATTTTTGCATTTATTAAAATTGCTTTTCAAAAATTAAGTGGGTACTGCCACAAGCCCCACTGTATCAAGTGTGCAGTGCCTCCAGGAACTCGGACATTGGCAGAAGTCCGTGATTTATTATCTTTGTAATGCTAAAATTCTAATCAGATACAAAAGGATGCAAAAAGACATATGATAACATAAATATACACTTCATAAAATTTTTTGAAATTTAAAAGGACTCTCAGAAAATGGGAAAATACAGTTAACATCGACAAAGAAATGTAAGGTAATGATTAGAGAAAGGGAGGAATTAGCTAAATTTAAACCTTAGTTGTTCTGATGTATGAATAATAGTGCAGTAAGATTATGAGTGCAGATTTTTGTGTTCTTTTTTCCTTAGTGCTTCTTC
This sequence comes from Pholidichthys leucotaenia, assembly GCA_020510985.1. NCBI lineage: Eukaryota > Metazoa > Chordata > Actinopteri > Cichliformes > Pholidichthyidae > Pholidichthys > Pholidichthys leucotaenia. The sequence continues at coordinate 23,833,110 of CM035848.1, read as the reverse complement.
TCATATTTTTCCTTTTCTTTATTTAATAATGGAAGTGTATTAGGGAAAATTAAAGCTGAAACTTTTGTCGATACTGAACAGCAACCACAAGACATTTTAGGAGATATTGACCCAGACAATAACTATTCTAATCATATTAACAATATCCATCCATCCATCCATCCATCCATCTTCTACCGCTTTTCCGGAGGTCCGGGTCGCGGAGGCAGCAGTTCAAGCAGAGAAGCCCAGACTTCCCTCTCCCCAGCCACCTGCTCCAGCTCTTCAGAGGGGATACCAAGGCGTTCCCAGACCAGCTGGGAGACATAGTCTCTCCACCGAGTCCTGGGTCTGCCCCGGGGTCTCCTCCCAGTGGGACGTGCCTGAAACACCTCAAGTGGGAGGCGTCCAGGAGGCATCCTAATCAGATGCCCATACCACCTCAACTGACTCCTTTCAATGTGGAGGAGCAGCGGCTCTACTCTGAGCCTCTCCCGGATGACTGAGCTCCTCACCCTATCTCTGAGGGTGAGTCCAGCAATCCTACGGAGAAAGCTCATTTCAGCCGCTTGTATCTGCGATCTTGTTCTTTCGGTCATTACCCAAAGCTCGTGACCATAGGTGAGAGTAGGAACGTAGATTGACTGGTAAATCGACAGCCTTGCCTTAGAACTAAGCTCCCTCTTCACCACAACAGACCGGTACAACGTCCGCATCACTGCAGATGCTGCTCCAACCCGTCTGTCGATCTCTCGCTCCATTTTCCCCTCACTCGTGAACAAGACCCCAAGATACTTAAACTCCTCCACTTGGGGCAGGAGCCTGTCCCCAACCCGGAGAGGACAATCCACCTTTTTCTGGCTGAGGACCATGGACTCGGACTTGGAGGTGCTGATTCTCATCCCAGCCGCTTCACACTCAGTGGCAAACCGTCCCAGCAAGAGCTGTCCGTCATTGCTGGATGAAGCCAACAGGACAACATCATCTGCAAACAACAGAGATGAGATCCTGTGGTCACCAAGCATGACACCCTCCATTCCCTGGCTGTGCCTAGAAATCCTGTCCATAAAAGTTATGAACAGGATCGGTGACAAAGGGCAGCCCTGGCGGAGTCCAACTCTCACTGGGAATGACTCCGACCGAGTGTTGGCAATACGAACCAAACTCTCACAACGGTCGTACAGAGACCGAATAGCTCGTAACAACAAGCCCGATACCCCATACTCCCGAAGCACCCCCCACAAAAATCCACGAGGGGCGCGGTCAAATGCCTTCTCCAAGTCCACAAAACACATGTAAACTGGTTGGGCAAACTCCCACGAACCCTCAAGAATTCTCGAGAGGGTAAAGAGCTGGTCCGATGTGCCACGGCCAGGACGAAAACCACATTGCTCCTCCTGAATCCGAGGTTCGACCAACGACCGGACTCTCTTCTCCAGTACCTTGGCATAGACCTTCCCAGGGAGGCTGAGGAGTGTGACCCCTCTAAAGTTGGAGCACACCCTCCGGTCCCCTTTTTTGAAGAGAGGAACCACCACCCCGGTTTGCCATGCCAAAGGCACTGCCCCCGACCTCCACGCAATGTTGCAGAGGCGTGTCAACCATGACAACCCAACAACATCCAGGGCCTTGAGGCACTCAGGGCGAATCTCATCCACCCCCGGGGCCCGGCCACCAAGGAGATTTTTAACCACCTTGGCGACCTCAGCCCCTGTGATAGGCGAGTCATCCCCCTCGTCCCCAAACCCTGCTTCCTCTGTGGAAGGCGTATCAGTGGGATTGAGGAGATCCTCGAAGTATTCCTTCCACCGCCCGACGACACCCCCAGTTGAAGCCAACAGTGTCCCATCCGCACCATACACAGTGTGGACGGGGAGCCGCTTTCCCCCCCCCGAGCCGCCGAACAGTTTGCCAGAATCTCCCCGAAGCCGACCGAAAGTCTTGTTCCATGGCCTCACCGAACTCCTCCCATACCCGGATTTTGCTTCAGCAACCACCCGAGCTGCACTCCGCTTGGCCTGCCGGTACACCTCAGCTGCTTCGGGAGTCCCACAAGCCAACCAAGCTTGATAGGAATCCTTCTTCAGCTTAATGGCCCCCCTCACCACTGGTGTCCACCACTTGGTTCGGGGGTTGCCACCACGAGATGCACCAACCACCTTGCAGCCGCAGCTCCGGGCCGCCACCCCAACAACAGAGGTGGAGAACATGGCCCATTCAGACTCCATGTCTCCAGACTCCCTCGGAATGTGGTTGAAGTTCTTCCGGAGGTGGGAGTTGAAGACCTCCCGGACAGGGGCCTCAGCCAGACGCTCCCAGCACACCCTCACTATACGTTTGGGTCTACCAGGTCTGAATGGCTTCCTCCCCTGCCATCGGATCCAACTCACCACCAGGTGGTGATCAGTTGACAGCTCTACACCTCTCTTTACTCGGGTGTCCAAGACATACGGTCGCAGGTCTGATGATACGATAACAAAATCGATCATCGACCTGCGACCTAGGGTGTCCTGGTGCCAGGTGCACATATGGACACCCTTATGCTTGAACATGGTGTTCGTTATGGACAGACTGTGGTTAGCACAGAAGTCCAATAACTGAACACCACTCGGGTTCAGATCGGGCAGGCCGTTCCTCCCATTCACCCCCTCCAGGTTTCATTGTCGTTGCCCATGTGCGCATTGAAGTCCCCCAGTAGGATAATGGAGTCTCCAGGAGGAGCACCCTCCAGCACCCCAGTCACAGACTCCAAAAAGGGTGGGTACTCTGAAACATCATTTGGTGCATAGGCACAAATGATGGTCAGGACCCGTTTCCCAACCCAAAGGCGCAGGGAAGCAACCCTTTCGTCCACCGGGGAAAACTCCAATATAGAGGCAGCAAGGTGGGGCGATACAAGAATACCCACCCCTGCTCGTCGCCTCTCGCCCGGGGCAACTCCAGAAAAGGCCAAGCTCCAGCCCCTCTCCAGGAGACTGGCTCTGGAACCGGAGCTGTGTGTTGAGGTGAGGCTGACTATATCTAGCCGGTATCGCTCAACCTCGTACACCAGCTCAGGCTCCTTCCCCACCAGAGAGGTGACATTCCACGTACCAAAAGCCAGTTTAGAAAGCTTGGGATCAGTCCGCCAAGGTCTCCGCCTTTGACCGCCACCTAATCCACATAGCACCGGACCCCCATGATCCCTCCTGCAGGTGGTGAACCCACTGGAGGGCGGACCCATGTAACTCCTTCGGGCTGAGTCTGGCCGGGTCCCATGGGTGGAAACCCGGCCACCAGACGCCAGCCTTCGAGCCCCTCCCCCAGGCCTGGCTCCAGGGTGGGGCCCCGGTAACCCCATACCGGGCGGGGTACACTGAATCCTTGATATACAATTTATCATCTGGCCCTTCACCCAGGACCAGTTTGTCTTGGGAGACCCTATCAGAGGCAAATTGCCCCCGGACAACATAGCTCCTGGGATCACTGGGGCACGCAAACCCCCCCGCCACGATAAGGTGACGATCCATGAGGAGGATATTAACAATAAGTGTGCTTATTATGATCAACAATTAAATGGAATTATGAATTCGGATTAGACATTATTAATAGTAGGAGTCTCTATGCAAACTTTGATAGTATTAAGGAGTTTTAAATCAATTTAACACCCCATTTAGGATTATTGCAATAAGTGAAACATGAAGTATAAAAAAGTATATATGATAAGGCAACAGCTGCCTAACTGTACAGGGCTTCAAGGCCATCAAGCAGTCTACTCCCAGGAGGGGGGGAGGCAGTGAGAGCATGAAACCCTTTAGCTGGTCACTGTGACATAAAACTCTTATCTTGGAACACAAAATACAATAGACATATCAAACAGCTTGTTAATATAGCATATTAAACCAGTTCATATATGGATAAAAATTACAATCATATGTTGTAACACACACACACTTTTATAAAATATGTGATTTTAACAGATAAATGCATAATTAGTTAATTTCTATTACAAGGTAATATTAGATGATAAAAATAATTGGAAATCACACGTCAGATAAATACAAAACAAAGGTGCAAAAAATATAGTAATTATAAATAAAATTAAGACAAATCACTTTATATCTTGTATTGCTCATTGATATTTCCATACTTGACCTATTGTATAGAGGCCTGGGGTAACAATTATAAAAGTACACTTAATTCATTGCTAACATTACAAAAAGGGCTGTACATGGTATACACAAAGTCGGGTATCTTGAACATACTAATTTATTGTTTACACATTTAAAGTTATTGAAATTGTGGGATTTGGTTGATTATTATATAGCACAGCAATCTTTAGTGGAGAAATTTGCAAGAGCAGCTAGCCAATTCAGCCTCCAAATCAACATCAAGAAGACAGAGTGCCTTTATCAACCACCAAAGTTCCAGCTATCAACATCACTACCAGAAGAGATCAGCACTGGTACAGAGCCACTAGTCATGTGCAAGACTTTCAAGTACCTAGGTAGCACTGTTTCAGAGAATGCTAGGCTGGAGGATGAACTATCTCTCAGAATGGGAAGAGCAAGCGCTGTGTTTGGAAACTTGAGGGAGAGACTGTGGAACAATCGACATGTGTCTATCCATGTGAAATGCAAAGTGTACAGAGCAACAGTACTGGCAACTCTATTGTACAGTGCTGAAACTTGGACTGTCTACAGAATGCAGGTGAAGAAACTCCATGCATACATGATGAGACACCTTCGAGCCTTAATGAACATCTCATGGAAAGATAAGATAACCAACATAAAAGTATTGAAACGAGCTGGTCTACCATCAATGGAGGACATGCTAATACAGATGAACCTGAGATGGCTCGGACATGTTGAGAGGATGGACCACCAGTGTCTCCCTCAGCAGTTACTCTACTCACAGTTATGTGAGGGCGAATGCAATCAGGGTAGACCAAGGCTCAGATTTAAAGACACTGTAAAAAGAAACTTGAAGAAGTTGGACATAGACAGGAGTCCCTGGTAGTGGAAGGCTAAGGACAGAGCTGTGTGGAGGAATCTGATCAGACCTAAATGAAACAGTCATTGTCGCCCACGACAGACTGTTATGATGGATGGAATGTTTAGAAAAAAGAAAAAGAAAAAACCTTTTGCATAATTAATCAATTAACTTATTAAAATAGTTATAAAATCCATAAGTTGCATACTTTTAATAAAATTATTATAAAGTACAGCTTAAATTTTAGAAAAATGAAAATATAAAAGCTAAAGGCTCAATAAAGCTTAATTTGGCATTGATAATCTTGTAGGTAGTTGGTTTGATAATATATTTGGCAAATGGGGAAAAATTATTCGAGGAGTCCTTACAGTATAATTATTAGTTTATTGATTTTTGTTTTTGTGGATGCTGTTGTATTCCCATGATTAAAGAATAAAAATTAAAAGAATAAAAAATAAAAGAAAGATCTATTTTAGTGGCCTTCTCTTCCAAGGACCCGCCTCCATATCAAGGGGACCCACCTGCCCATCTGCCCACCTATTGCCAGGACAATGACGAGGTTGTGCCACGACTGAACCTAGATGGGGATCTAGAAGACACCGAGGAATCAGAATCAGAATCAGAATCAGAATAAACTTTATTGCCAAGCATGTAAAAAACACACGAGGAATTTGACTTGACATTGGTGCGCGTGCGCGCGACACAACGACACGGCAGCCATAATAGGCGCCTCATCAAACAGAGATAGATAAGAAAGGGAGGGGAGGGGAGGGAATGACACAAGGGGGGAGGAGAGAAAAAAAAACTTCGTTATCAGAATACAGCTTATGAATATTTAAGCAGATTATGATTACAATGAAAAAAAATCTCTCAATAGCACAGAGCAACAATCAATCACAAAAAACCAAAAGACCAAAAGTCAGAGAGGATCAGTGAATGGATGGGTGTAATTCAGTATATGAGTCAGTGTGTTCGTGTATGTTGAATGCAGGTGGGTGTTTATCAGTTACTGGAGGCAGCAAAATCTCTCCCAGCTGAGATGTTATGTCTTAGTGTCTGAAACTCGGAAGCATGTCCTTGAGGCATGGCAGATGGAAATTTCCTGAGCCAGTCACATGTCCTTGAGAGTTCAGATGCAGCCCCAGTATGTTTATGAAAGAGAAGCACAATCTTCTGTTTTGTCTTAATCCAGGAGGAAAATAGACAACAGGGCATCAAATTCAAGGTCTGATAGACACAGATCACTCAGAGCATAGAATTTTTTCATCACTTGCAATCCTGTTCATAATTTCCATACATAGGCTTTACATAACTCCGGTTCCGCCGGACCGGTGGCGCCACACGAGTAGGCTGCCCGTTGCAACAGCCTTTTTTTTTATCTTCCTTCTTCTTTCTACACCTTTCACTCTGTATATATATCACGGACGCACGGATCGCCCCGGGGGTCTTCCGGGTCGGCGGACGGAGCCACGGTTTGCAGCGGGAGACGCTACAGCGGGGAGGAGCTGGTGCTAGCTAGCACTTGGCCGCCGCCCGGTGTTAATGGGAAACTCGACATACCAGGAGCTGTAGCGAAAACGACGCGGGTGCCGGGCTGGAGTTTAGGCGGCGTGCAAGAAATATAAGACAGAATAATAAAGAGTGATGGCAAGAACCAAGCAGACCGCCCGTAAAATCTACTGGAGGAAGAAGCCCCCCAGGAGACGGCTAGCCACCAGGGCTGCTCGGAGAGGCGCTCCGGCCACCGGCAGAGTGAAGAGGCCTTGCCGTCACAGGCTCGTGGCTCTGAGAGAGATCCGTCGCTACCAGAAATCCACGGAGCTGCTCATCCGTAAGCTGCCCGTCCAGCGCCTGGTGAGGGAGATCGCTCAGGACTTCAAGACCGTCCTGCGTTTCCTGAGCTTCGCCGTCATGGCTCTGCAGGAGACCAGCGAGGCCCACCTGGTGGTCTCTTCTTCGTTAAGGGGGTCACCATCATGCCCAAAGACTTCCAGCTGGCCCGCCGCATCCACGGAGAGAGAGCTTAGACTTTCTGCTGCACATTCACCAACCAACCATAATGCTCTGCACTGTGTGTCTATATAGATACATTTATAGTAATATGGACATATGTTTACTAGATGTTGTTTTTTCTTGCCTTCTGATTGTTGCTCTGAGTGTTGCTATCCCTGTGCTGTTGCAATCCTGGAATTTCCCCATTGTGGGACTAATAAAGGCTTATCTTATCTTATCTTAAATCCATTCCTTGGAGGCACCAAAAACGACTCCAGATGTTTCCCTTCTAGAACATGGGTAAACATGTCCGGTAGAGTCCATCCCTCTACAGTGCATGCCAGATGGTAATTTCCATGTTAGTCATTGCCGTTAGTTAGTGCACTCCCCCGTCTGGTCGAATTGTTGAAGAAGCAGCTATGCCGGGACCGCTTTTAATTAGCTCTTCCAGTTAATTTTTCGATACACCAGGAAAAACTCCAGAGCCAATCAGCAGAAATTCCTGTGATCCTAGCCAAACCAGGTAGATGTTTCCACATCCTCAGTCGAATCATGCAGACACATGCGTTCCAATCCATGGGTCTCTCCATAGGGGCTCCCCCTGGCCCGAATTTATATAAAATGTTGTTAATTTTATTAAAGCCGCTCACCAAATCCATTTTTTTTCGTTTGGATCAAGATTCAGCCAGAAGAACAGCGACGCAGACAAGACAGCAAGCTGGGATTCTCAGTTAGGGAGGGAAGGAGGGTAAAAGAGGGAGCAAAGGAAAAAGCGTCTGTTCTCTCTGAAGGGCAGAAGCAGAAGTTAGGAGAGGAGATAGTTTAGGGTCTGCAATAGGGTCCACAATGTACATTCACATGGTTTTAGATTTTGCTCTGCTGTGCTTCTGCCCTATAGGTTTCCTTTGTGATAAATGATTAATGAAAGAATAGATGCATGTATATGAATGTATTCATATATGCATATATTCATATATACATATATGCATTTTCACATATATTCATATATATGCATAGATGAGGATAGTTTAGTTTTGCATATAATTTACACATATAGGATTGTTAGCTATATTAACTCATGATGTCTGCACCACACCCGATGTCCTCTGGAGAAATGGTGACCTGAGGGGGGCAGGTCTATGCGAATGCTGGAAGGAGGACGTCACGCACATATAGAACTTCAGAAGCACTACACACAGAGGATAGAATAGGGTTATGAGATGGGTTTAGACCCATCTCAACAGGGGGAGATGCAAAAATGTAAGTTTAGGTTATAGATAGATAGATAGATGATAGATAGATAGAGAGAGAGAGAGAGAGAGAGGTGCCCCAATAGGACACCACAACAGGGGGTATTGTCGGTAAAATGACATGATTGCTCTGTCTTTCTCACACTTCTTTATCTGCTTGCTTCACACGCTACACTGCAGAGTTTAGTTTACACCCTATAATTCATTTGCTGAAATCAGTTAGAATCAGCTCTGCACACAACTGACCTGCCACATAAGCGGAAATCACTGTTACTGATACAATGAGGAAACCACCCCCTTGTATGATGGGTGGGGGAAGTTTTATAAAAACTATAGGGCCCACTTTTCGAGTAGCACACTCTTGGAGAATTGCCTAAAGAGCTGTGTTCCAGCGCTGCTTGTATCCATATCTCACTTTCAGTAAATTAAGTGAAAGTATACTTCATCTCTCAGTCTGATTATTTGGCCGTCGTATCAAAGAACTGGGGTTTAAGGTATTTTAGACGCAACACTAGGCAGGACGGCGAGTCCCCACTCCCCTGAGAGTATCTAAAAACTTAATAATAATACTGCCATGATAAGGGAGCGGAATGGCCAAACAGGACACAAAAATGCCCAAATAACGAAATAAATCATTTTTAGTTAAATATTTACTGACAAATGGGCAACACTGATGCAATGGTTGCAGTCAAACGGGTCCTTCTGCTGTGTATAATAATGTTGGCTGTTTTGTAGTTAATTTGATTGATTACAGTTTTAAAAACCTTTTGATAACAAAATATTGCTACAATATAAAATGATGCACTACAATGGGTCTGAAATATTTGTAAATGTGTCCTGTTATAGCACTGCATGAGTTTATTGACGACAGACTATAAACTCCACATATAAACTAAAACGATTATAATGGTGACCGAACAACTCCTATTCCCCAAACTACAAGAATCTAAGTCATCAAAGATCACACAATAAGTGACAAACAAATAAACAAGGGTTCTTAATTCTTGCTGGGTCACCAACTGTCCAGATGCATACCTGTGCTTGAAATCCAGCCGTGGCTGTTGAGACAAGAGTATTTCCACTTTACATCCAGCTGTTGCTGTTCAGAATACAGTAGATCCACTAACACGGTGTTGTTAGCATAGCTAGTCGTTGCTGAGCATTAGCTTTGTTGGAGCGTTGTTGCTGTTTTCAGGCTCTTCTGAAGATTGCAGTAGGTCTCAACCAACACTTTAGCTTCCAACCCACCAATATGCTTTTGTCCTTAACCGCGACAAAGGAAAAATAATCTATTTCCACAAAAACAAAGTAGCTTCATCTCTTCTTCCGCTCAGTAGTGAAAACTCGACTTTCTGCAACAGGCCACATTGACTGATGGCTGCGTCAGCTGCGGTCACATCAGTTTGTATATTCATTTATTTGTACTAAAAATATCTATCCATATTAATAAAATGAGTATCGCATCTGATCAAATTTCAGTAAGTGTAACGCATTACTGAATTTTTAAACAGTAATTTTATGACACAGCACATTACTGGAAAAGTAGTGTCATTCCAGCAATGCGTTACTCCCAACACTGATAAGTCAGTATAGTAATTATCAGACACGTCTACATGGAACACAGATTGGAGTTCCTGCACAAGCACATTTACAGCTGAATTGTCCTTTTGAGTTAACCCTACAGTGTTGGTGTCCATTAGTGGCCTGCGCCGCTGTCAGCATTTGTCAGGGAAAATGTGTTCTCTGCTGAAGTGTGTACTCATTTATTCAAACAATAGTGATGGTTGTGATGGCTGTGGAGCTCCTAGATGTGGAACAGCTTTTACTGCAGTCATTGCAGCAGAAAAGAGAGAAGGCATCAGAGGAGGGGGTGTGTACAACCACTGAACCGTGGTTGTACACTGGCAGTACAGTGGTGCAGTGCTTAGCACTACTGCCTCACAGTTAGAAGGTTCCAGGTTTGAATCCCCAGGCTGGCAGGAGTAGGAACCTTTCTGTGTGGCGTTTGCATGTTCTCCCTGTGCTGAATCCAAAGACATGCTTGTTAGGTTAATTGGTCATTCTAAATTGTCCCTAGGCATCGGTCTCCTATTGGTCCTTACAATAGAGGGTTAGTACTATTGAAGTGCTTTGAGCGGTCTTTGAGACTAGAAAAAGCACTATATACAGCGAGGAAAATTAGTATTTAAGACGTCAACATTTTTCTCATTAAATGTCTGGAAGCTGTTATTACCAACAAAGGCTTTTCTACTAAATATTAAATGAATTTCACCAAGCGTGTTCAATACTTATTCCCTGTGTCATTCCACTTTATTAAATATAACTTGTTTTTTGAACACAGTTGCCTTGATTTCTTTGCATGTATGGATTACTTGGGTTGTTACTGATATCTGGTGAAAATCTCAGGTCAATGCTCCATCAGAAATATGTTTAATTAGAAAAATGTTTGTGTTCAGTATTTATTTTCCCCACTGTAAGTACAGGTCCTTATTCCTTATCCCCTAACCATCGCCACCAAAGATGGTCAAATTTGCAAACTTCTTTAGTCAATCACTCATCAATTTAGTCCACCGTTTACCCACCTTGCTCTTGGAATGTTACCATGGAGACCGAGTGTAAAAGGAGGGAATGAGGAGACAAAGTGGTCCAAATCACAGCTGTTAGTCTGCGTCACCATGGAGAGGTACACAGAGGTTAGGGAGCGAGCTGCAGTGTAGGGTATACAGCAGAAGAAATCATCATGCAGGATAGTTGAGCCAGCACACTTCCTGACTGGTAAAAGTCACGTGACTGTAGTGGAGCTGAAATAACGAGGCGGTTTTGTATTAAAAAACAGGGTTTTTAATGAATAGCTCCGCTATCAAATCTCATCAGGTGTAGAGCTTGGCAGAAGGCAAGAGACAGAACTCTGCTTCGCTCGCTGGTTAAATACAAGCACGCATAGCACCACTCATTGAAACAGCTGACATCAGAGCCACTCATTGAAAAAGGTAACACCTCCCCGTTATCTTAATCCCCATTGTCCTGCCATCCCCTCTCCCTGTCTTGGGAGGTGATGGGAACTCCCCCTCTCGCTTAGGGGGTAAAGGTGTCGAGTCCGTCTCCACTGCCGCGTCTTGGGAGGTCCATTGTCTTTACCCCGGCGCGGGGGATGCTCTGTCCTTACTAGGTGTGAAGCTCTTTACATATGCTGTCACAAAACATTTCCACTTGTTCTAACATATGTTGATATGGGATATAAGAGTCATATATACCACAGGCCCCCCAAACACTAGGAAAGGACATAGAAAGAATTACAGTCTAAGATAACGACTATGAAATACTACGTGTTACAACTGTTGCTACCGGAGAAATTTTCTAGCAGCTATGCTCCTAAGAAAGTTCAGTGGTAAACATAACAGCATAGTGAAATCATAAGTAGCCTTAAACTGTTGTAGCACAATTAGTGGATAATTGCGGGGTGATTGGTATCAGTCCTTGTGCTGTCTGGGCTTAATCCTTCTCCCAAAACTGCTGTAGGTTGGCTTAGGTGTCCCACTGGGACCTTCTCGTGGTGAATCTGCATTGTGGGAAGGAAAGAGATTATTTGTTCCCTGCCTGGGGGCTGAGACTTTTCCTCTGGGGGGTCTACCACGCCGAGGCGCTCGTGCCACCTGTGTAGGCTCGTCTCTCAGCAAGAAGGCAGGTTTGAGTCTGTCAACACTGACCACTTCCTTTCTGTCCCCATAATCAAGCACAAAGTGTTTGTCACCATTTTCCAGCACTCTGAACGGGCCATCATAAACTGGGCGTAACGTTGGTTTAATAGCTTCATGCTTAACAAAAACGAACTCAGCGCTTTTCAAAGTTTGAGGAAGAAAAACTCGTGGAAAAGAGTGATGAGCTGGACCGTGGAGGGAAACCGGTCCACTGCTGCCTAAAAACCTTGGGACGGGAAAGTGTCCTGGTTCTGGGTTCTCTGGTAAAAATTCTCCTGGGAGTCTGATAGGCTGGGCAAAAACTAATTCTGCAGGAGAAGCGTCTAAATCCTCTTTAGGTGCTGCACGCAACCCCAATAAAACCCAGGGAAGTTTATTAACCCAATTTGTGTCCGTTAAGCCTGTTTTCCACTAGCCCAGCACACCTCGGTACGGCTCGGTTCACTTCAGTACGGCTCGGAATGCTTCTGTCTCCATTGGTGTTGTGCTTGTGCTGTGATGGTTTGTTAGGAGGTTTTAGAAGCGGGGCAGCAGCAGATTCTGAGCGAGGCGGGGCCACACTCCCGTGACGTTACGCACCCGACTGAGTCCTTATTTACACGAGACAAAAAAGGATTCAAGGATTATTGCCTTGCTCGCTCTGTGGATTTATCTCACAATTAATTTTATCTCATAATTAAGCTGCAACAACACAAGTCACTTTTGTTTTGAATTAACTGCCAAATGACCTAGAAATAAAGAGCTGAAACTTGTTATTTGTATTAAATAATGAGACGTGGCACACTGGCCTACACCAAATTATTATTTTTTACATCCTAGGGCATTTTGGATGTACTGAATTAAAAAAAATTCATGTTTTTCACCTTCAGGTCAACGTTTGGAACAACAGTATTATTATTTTCCGTTTAGATGATGCTACACTCCTTCTAAAGTATTGTAATTCTCTGAATTTGGAATGCTGATAGAACATTCAATTTACATATACTTACTTTTTTACATTGACTTGTAAGCTTGATCAGTCTCTCCTGCTGCATTTTAAAGTCCAACTGTGCAACTTCTTATAAGTTAACATAAAAAATGTACCCAAAGTTTAGAACTGGATCATGTGGGGCTAATTTTTTATGATATTTCAATAAAAAGAACAGAAAGCTTACAAAAACATTTGTTTTTTGGTCTAGTTAAAAATTACATTACCTTTACAATGGTTGACCCTGACAGGAAGATCAGTATCATTTTGATCAGACTAGGCAATGGAATTTCTATGAAATTATACTGTTTTATAATTCAGTGTTATAACAGACAAACCACACTTTCCAAAACAATTCCATTTTATTATATACAAAATATTAAAAGAAAAAAAAAACTTTGCAGCACAACATGAAGGTTAATCGACATTTTATATACGCCGACCACTGAGTGTCTACACCAGCTTCCCAAACTGGGTCACGACTCGGATGAATGAAGCGTCTCTGCCAGCTGTGGGTCAGGAAGGCTCGGTTGAATAATCCGGACGGGCTGTCGCAGCGGACGCGTGGGATGATTCTACAAGGAAAATGCACACAATAAAATACAGCACAATAGTTTTTAACAAGAATACATAAGCTTATTTCAGCGTATTGTTCACATGAATAATTAAAATAAAAGCTTGAGTCCGCAGTGTGCTGCAATTAAGCAGAGATCATCATCCACAAATGAACAGCTTTTTTATTGTATAAATAAACTGAGCGTCTTACCGAATATATTTGCGAAAAAACGCACAATAAAAAAAAATTAAAACTCACCGTTAAAGGACTCCGATGTCGAGACCTCCCGGTATATTTTTTCATTCCGGGCAGCTCCGTCTAACTCGCGCTGCATACGTTCGTCTGACAATGCAGTGAGCAGACACTGCACCTCCTTACTGCTCCATGGAACACCCTTATTACGCGAAGCCATTTTTGATAGAGAATAAATGAAAATAGCACAGCAATACACTGAAAGGAACCGCCAACAGTGGTTGCGTGCTGAGTAAAGGCGGTCGTGAAGATTCTTTTTTTTTTTTTTTTCAAAAACTTTATTGAGAAGGTCGTGAAGATTTGGTAGATGAGGAGGAGGAGAGGGGCGGTTACAACCTGACCAATCAGCACCGGTTACGACCTGACCAATCAGCGGCGACCAGTCTGTTAACGTCACAACACGGCACAGCTCAGCACTGCTGTACCCTGCCCTGCAGCGGGGCTGAGAATTGCGGCTGTTAAACCGTGTTGGGGCTTGTGGAAAAGCATACAAAGCGTGCTGAGCCGTCCCGTGTCACGCTAAAGCGTGCTAGTGGAAAAGGCCCTTTAGTGAGGCCCTGAGGGCAGCCTTTAAGGACCTGTGAAAACGCTCGCATAACCCATTGGTCTGAGGGTGATAAGCGGTGGTGCGATGAATTGTTGTCCCTAAACTGTTAGACATGGCCGACCAGAGCTCTGAGATAAACTGAGGCCCTCTGTCCGATGTGATGTCTGATGGAACACCGAAACGTGCCACCCAGTTTGCTAGAAAAACGCGAGCGACTTCCTCCGCTGTGGTTGACGCTAAAGGGACTGCCTCTGGCCAGCGCGTGGTGCGGTCTATCATAGTTAGCAGGTGTGTGAAACCTTGGGAGGAAGGTAGCGGCCCCACGAGGTCGACGTGAATGTGGTCGAATCTTCTAGCAGGAATTGGAAAAGGCTCCAGAGGGGCCTTTGTGTGTCTGTGTATTTTGGCGCGTTGACAAGGAATGCAAGTTTTTGCCCATTCTCTTACGTTTTTGCGCAGGCCTGACCACACAAACTTTTCAGCAACCATTTTGACCGAGGCGCGCACACCTGGGTGCGCGAGGGAGTGAATTGCGTCGAAAATACGGCGGCGCCAAGCAGTTGGTACTAACGGGCGAGGTCGGCCGGTTGAAACGTCGCATATTAGGGGAGGCACGCCGTCGCGCAAGTTTTTTTTCTCCAGCCTTAACCCTGTTGGTCCAGACAGGAGCGCGCGCACGTCTGCATCACTGCTTTGTTCTTCCGCCATGGCTGCATAATCTATCCCATCCTGGATAGGTGCTGCGTATGTGTGTGCGTTAGTGAAGAGTTCCGCTGCTGAGGCGGTGTAATCTGTCTCCTCGTGCTCTGGCGGTGTCACAGCGCGAGAGAGACAGTCAGCTACTACGTTAAGTTTGCCTGCTACGTGTCGAATGTCTGTGGTGAACTCTGAAATCGCGGCTAGCTGTCTTTGTTGTCTGCCTGACCATGGTTCTGAAATTTTAGCCATAGCAAAAGTGAGCGGCTTATGGTCCACAAAAGCCGTGAAACTCCGCCCTTCTAACCAAAACTGGAAGTGGCGGATGGACAAATGAAGCACCAGCAGCTCTCTGTCAAAAGTGCTGTATTTGCGTTCAGTTGGGTTTAGCGATTTGCTAAAGAATGCTAAAGGTTGCCAGACCCCACTGACAAGTTGTTCTACAACTGCCCCTATAGCCAGGTCTGAGGCATCTGTGGTTAGAGCAATGCGGGCTGAGGAATCTGGGTGGACTAACATTGTGGCGTTAGCTAGGGCGCTTTTTACTTCCGCGAAAGCGCGTTCGCGCTCCGGGGTCCATTCGACCGCGTTGGAAGCTTTCTTTTTTCTGAGCACGTCATATAGGGGTTGCATGAGCTGATCTGCGTGGGGGAGGAAACGGTTGTAAAAATTAACCATCCCCAAAAATTCCTGTAGCGACTTAACCGTTTGAGGTCGTGGAAAACTTTCTATCGCACGAACTTTGTCTGGAAGCGAAATTGCCCCGCCGGGGAGACCTTATGTCCCAAAAAATCAATTTGTGATACGCCGAATTTGCATTTGGCTGGATTGATTATAAGTCCGTGCTCTTCCAGCCTCTGAAAAACGGTAGTGAGGTGCTGTTCGTGTTCTTCCTCGGATGAACTGGCTACCAGCATGTCATCGAGGTAGACAAAAACAAAGGGTAGGTCGCGTAGGACTGCGTCCATCATCCGTTGAAAAGTTTGAGCCGCGCCTTTGAGGCCGAATGGCATTCTTAAGAATTCAAAAAGGCCGAAAGGGGTTATAACCGCTGTTTTAGGAATATCTTCAGCTCGGATTGGGACTTGGTGATAACCGCGGACTAAGTCTATTTTTGAAAAAATGCGCGCACCTGCTAAATGTAATGAAAAATCCTGAATGTGAGGAATTGGGTAGCGGTCATGCGCTGTAGCGTTGTTTAGCCTGCGGTAATCTCCGCACGGTCTCCAAGAACCGTCGGATTTCGGGACCATGTGAAGTGGTGAAGCCCAAGGGCTCTTTGAACGTCGGCAAATGCCTAATTTTTCAAGAGCTGCAAATTCGTCCCTTGCTATGTTGAGCTTGGCCGCGTCTAAGCGGCGAGCTTTGGCAAAAACAGGAGGTCCCGTTGTTGGGATGAAGTGTTTAACCCCGTGTTTGGCTACAGTGGCTGAGAATTTGGGGGTTGTGAGTGCTGGAAATTGGGTGAGGAGTTGCTCAAACTTACCTCCAGCCGTGGTGACGTTGGCCTGCACAGGTGGTGGAGAAACTCGAGCTGAGCATGGAATAGAAGCAAAAGATAGTGCATTAACTAGGCGTCTATTTGCAAGATCCACTAATAACCCGTGTGCACACAGAAAATCTGCGCCTAACAAATTAAAGCTCACCACTGCTACGACAAATGTCCATTTGTAGCTGCGGCCGTGGATGAGGAGGTGCAGGCTCTTTTCCCCGAACGTGTCGATGTCAGAGCCGTTGGCTGCCACTGCTCCGTTGCCCTGGGTGCCCATGGCTCGATCTGCGTGGGAGGGCATGATGAAACTCAGCTGAGCTCCCGTGTCGATGAGGAACTGCTTGCCTGTGTATCCATCCGTCACGTATAACAGCTGATTCTTTACGCCGAGGACCGCTGCTGTTAATGGCCCTCGGCTTTGGCGTTTCCCGACCTCGTAAACTTGCAAGGAGGAACACATTTGCGGGCTCTCTCTGCGAAGCGGTGATGATAAAAGCAGACGTCGTTCTGCTTGTTGTGCTTGGGCCGCGCCGCTGTCACCGTGGGTTGCGTCTCTCCAAGGCTCGGGGTGTCAGTTCTCAGATCTGCGGATGCCACTGTGGGTGCCCGCTCTCTGCAGGCGTTGACGAGCCGGTAAGCCTCGTTGGCCAGTGTGCGGAAGTCTTGATGATTCTTGCACTTCATACTCGCTAGTGTCCCTCTCAAATGCGGTGGTAGAGTGCTGAGGAAAATGTACTGGAAAAGGAAATTATCATTGTCCTCCTCCTTGAGCTGTAGCAAATCCTCCATGAGGGTCCTTGGATTGCCCCCTCTGTGGCCGTAGACCGCCAGGATCCTTTCGGCTCTTTCCTCCGCTGACGGGACATAATTCGCCACGATGGTAGCCTTGAGTGTCTCATATTTGTCCCGGGTTGGTGGTTGCTGGACCAAGCTCCGCACACACTTCGAAGTTGCGGAGTCGAGCTTGGAGATGATGTGATAAAATTTGGTATCATCTGCTGTGATACCCGCCAGTATAAACTGGGCTTCGGCTTGCTGGAACCAAGATGCAGGGTCTTCTCTCCAGAAGTCTGGCAGCTTGACAGCGACAGCGTTCGTGCACACCATCATTGTCATGTTCGCCGGGTGAGAGTGTGTTTCTACGGCTCTCGCGGCGGTGCTGGAGCTCGGTTGAGCTCTCTCAGTGCCCTCTGCCGTGGGGAACAGCTGTCTGCTCGTTCCCTCGTCTGCGTCGTCGCTGGCGTATGCCAGAGCCACCATGGATGAGCAGCTTGAAGAATGCCTCCGGTCCATATTCTCGCGTCAGGGTCACCAGTGTAGTGGAGCTGAAATAACGAGGCGGTTTTGGTGTTAAAAAACAGGGTTTTTAATGAATAGCTCCGCTATCAAATCTCATCAGGTGTAGAGCTTGGCAGAAGGCAAGAGACAGAACTCTGCTTCGCTCGCTGGTTAAATACAAGCACGCATAGCACCACTCATTGAAACAGCTGACGTCAGAGCCACTCATTGAAAAAGGTAACATCTCCCCGTTATCTTAATCCCCATTGTCCTGCCATCCCCTCTCCCTGTCTTGGGAGGTGATGGGAACTCCCCCTCTCGCTTAGGGGGTAAAGGTGTCGAGTCCGTCTCCACTGCCGCGTCTTGGGAAGTCCATTGTCTTTACCCCGGCGCGGGGGATGCTCTGTCCTTACTAGGTGTGAAGCTCTTTACATATGCTGTCACAAAACATTTCCACTTGTTCTAACATATGTAGATATGGGATATAAGAGTCATATATTGGCTGCACGGTGGCGCAGTGGTTTAGCACTGTGGCAGCACAGTTTTACCCTCGGCCAGGGGATCGCGGGGATCATGAGATCGTGGGTTCGATCCCAGCCCCCGACCAACAGTGAGCTGTGTGGAGTTTGCATGTTCTCCCCGTGTTGCGCGGGTTTACTCCGGGATTTCTCCGGTTTCCTCCCGCACACCAAAAACATGTAGGTTTAGGGCGCTCGCGCACGCAGCGACCAGCAGCCGGTGGCTTGTCACCAGACTGCAAACCAAGTCTACCTACGGGTACAAATAAGTAACAAAAAAAAAAAAAAAAAAAAAAATATATATATACAGTATATACCACAGTGACTACAAATGAACAACCGGAGCTGAAGAGCCCTCCGTCACCATTAAACAGTGGGTTATTAGTGAAATAAGAAGACGTGTGGTGACATTGTTCAGCAATGATGAGGATCTTCTCTGGCAACGTGTCAGACTCGCTGAGTCTATAAATATGAACATCATGACTACAAGAAGAAAATACCCCAATGATTGATAATTTTGCAGTTGAAGAATCTGTTTTGGAGAATGAGGTTTTGCAGTAGTATTTATTATGCGTGATTTAAAATGTTCAACATTATAAACAGTTGATGTTTACACATGTTCATAACTGCACTCATTTAATTTCGTCCTTTGCATTATTTTTCCTCCTTGTGCTAAAAATGAACTGGACCATGACTTCAGATCTGAGCTGCCAAAGTCAAATCAGTTTTTTACCGTTTCATCCCTACAGAACAGGGATTATTGGAATTTCTCATCCCAGTAAAGTCCGTTATCAGCGTTTTTTTTAATGGCTTTGATATTAAGGGTACTGGAGTTGTTGTCGCCAGAACTTATCCAAAGCCCTGTTTCCACTACAGGAACCAATTTGCGGAGACAGGAACTTTGGTAGGGGTTGTTCCTGTATCTGGACCTCTCCCCCATCGTGTCTCCATTAGGGTGTAGGAACCATCAGTGACGTATTTGACAGTTTATACCAAATAATCATTCAGATCCTCCACTATTACAGCAGCGTTGGGTTTTTATTAATTTTTAGGTGTCTGGTCAAATTTGGTTCTTCTCATTTCCTTCTTTACATCACAATGCTGAGTTTTATCCAGTCAACACCAAGTCAGTCCTAAGCCCCAGCCAGCAGTTTTCAGGGTCACTGTGAAGTACCTACCCCAGACCAAGACCTTATCTTGGTTCCTACAAATTCCTGAAAACTTCCTTTTACAGGGAGGTCCCTGTAGTGGAGACACACACCACGGGGGAAGTTCCTGTAACATTAGTTCCTGGTTCCTGAAATGGAAACAAAGCTTTATATTGGTGTAGATCAGGGGTGTCCAACCATGTGCCACGGAGGGCCAAAACCCTGCAGGTTTTACCTCCAACCAGAGCAACAACAGCAGATTTCATGGATTTCTTCCCACTGATTGCTGATCAGTGAGAACACCTGCTGAAGACACTGGTTGGAGGTAAAACCTGCAGGGTCTTGGGCCCCCATGACACACTGTTGGCGACAACTGATTTAGGTCATTCGACGATTAAGATAATCAGTTTTTACCTTTTTGTGTCTTTTTCACCTCACCTGTCATGCAGCAGTTGTTGCTAGTCAGGTGGTTACAGTTGACTCTCCAGGGGCGCAGTAGCCACGTAAGATAAGCATAGAGTACCTTAGTATGGCTCCTTGATCTACTGGAATATTTACCCTATTTCTGCTTCCAGCCCTCATGGTACCAGCTTCCTCCTCCTCCTCCACCACCTCCTCGTCCCAAACTGGCTACCACCCCCATCATCCCACGACCTCAGAAACCAGCCTCTTCCATGTCTGTGCTGAGGCGTCGCAGAGTCAGGTAAGCTCATACATGCGTGCACCTCTGTATGCGTTGGACTTTTCTGTGATCATCGGTCTGCCATGCCGTCCATCTGTGCAGATGTAAGCGCTGTGAAGCCTGTATGAGACCAGAATGTCGAGAGTGTAACTTTTGCAGAGACATGAAGAAGTTTGGAGGACCAGGGAAGCTCAAGCAGACCTGTGTGCTACGCCAGTGCCTCTCTGTGAGTAACTCAGGTCTTTTAGACGAGGACTACAGTACTGGACATCCTTTAACACAAAACAACTACACTCGTCAAAAACATTTCCCTTTAATAATACTAACTGGTATTGTCTTTTATAATGTTGGGAAGCCTGATTAGTCACCTTTACGAGGTACAACTTAAAACAGTCCCTCCAGGATTTTGTGATGTTGCGATTGCACAAATTCCTTGCAATTGTGTCCAATCACCACAACTTTCCCGCAATTGTGGCCAGTCCTTGTCAACTTCCACCAATTTCACCAATCAAATTTGTCCCAGAGTAGCACTCAAATGCTCAGTCTAACCAATCAGATGTGTTGCTGCACCGCACTCACTTCCGTATTTACAGTGAGTATTAATGGAACACATCAACAAAAAACAGTGATTTTAGAAAAAAACCCACTCACCCGCAAGTTTTCCTGCACCATCCCTTCCTCCGCCTCCCCCGGCCCACCAGTGGACGTTTCTTCACATCTCCATCCTGATCGCGTGTATGAAGTACTGCGTTTGTGTTGCAAAAAGTCTGCCTGCCTGAAAGTACCCCGTTGTGGGAGCACGCATGAGGAGAGACACCATAAAACCACAAACAAACGAGCAGATAGAACACTACAGCCAGTGTTTGATCATTTCATACATCTTTAGAGATAAAATCATTACTACATCTTGTCAATGAGCTTTAAAGGTGTGACACTCCGGTCTGGACACAGACCAACGTGCGCCCCGGTAAACCCCCAAGGAGAGCCCCTCCTCCCGGTACGACTCCTGGTGTGTGTCAAGACGCGCAGCAGATAGACAGACAGATAGGAATCAGACACAGAAAGAGAGAGAATATTCTGTAATTTTTTTTCAGTACAGCTAGAAGGTTCCTGGTTCGAATCTCCAGGTTGGCAGGGGTTGGAACCTTTCTGTGTGGAGTTTGCATGTTCTCCCTGTGCTGCGTGGGTTTACTCCGGGGGCTCCAGTTTCCTCCCACAATCCAAAGACATGCATGTTAGGTTAATTGGCTGTTCTAAATTGTCCCTAGATATCTGTTTCCTATAGGCCCTTAGAATAGAGGGTTAGTATTAGTGAAAAAGCGCTTTGAGTGGTCTTTGTGACTAGAAAAGTGCTATATAAGTGCAGGTTAGTTAGTTAGTTAGTTAGTTAGTTAGTTAGTTAAAACACAGACTTCCATAGACAACATAGAGCAACAGAATAAATTATTTCTTTTTTCCTCTGCGCTCGGTACCGAGTGGTTGGGGACTGCTGCGGTTAGGGAGTTTTCAAATGAGGCTGCTGCCATAATTTCCAAATCTCTGCTCTTTAACATGCATTCAATGCAATTTAGCTGTTTTAATGGATATTGTGTTCTGTATTTGCTGTTGTACAAAAGTTTTTCTGTATAGCAGAAGTTTCTGCTTAATTTACAAATCACTGTTTAATAGGACATTTCTGACAATCCTGTGCTTTTCTTGTGGTGTTATATAGAATATCATTGCAGTAAACTATGGAAAAAAGCATCTGCTTCAAAATTTGTAATTCTCCCCACAACTTTTAATGCAAAAAAACCTGTCATAACATTCCAACTTTTATCACAACTTTAATCAATAGCTATTTCAGAGGATCAAATATGATGCTAGTGGTTCTGTCCAGTAAATTGGTCATGATTCCTTCTCAAATACACACGAGTTTCAAGTCACTGTTCTGTCACTCAGTCATGGTCAGAGACATCTTGTCTCCTCCATGGGCTGATTCAGCACGGTAGTGATGCACAGCCGTTGCTTTGTGCAATTGACTGGGCTGCAGTATTTTATTTTATTTTTTTATTACTTATTTTGTACCCGTAGGTAGATTTGTTTTGCAGTCTGGTGACAAGCCACCAGCTACCGGTCGCTGCATGCGCAAGCGCCCCTTAACTCCCTATAGCAGTCAACAAAGTTTCAACATCAGAATTTTATGTAATTTTTTACAACCATGTACAAGCAAATCTACCCGCATATAATTTAATGAAATAAATTCCAGTATATCAAGATTTATTCAACGTGTTTTGAAGTTACTTGACTGGAAACTTGCCTGTTGGTCAGGTCCCCTTCAGCTGCCGGTCCCCGGAGGTACCTGCGGATCATGCCGTCAAGGAAGGCCATTTCCAAGAACGGTTTGTGCAGTATGTATCTGTGCAGATTTTGTGCTGTTTTCAACTCAGATCTTGACCCGCTGAGCATCTGCTGAACATGTTTACTCATCAACAGTAAACACGTTACTTGTCTGTAGTAAAGCCAGACACAATGATTGTACGTCACTTCCAGTCGGCAATAGCTGCTCCCTATTGGTTTGGACCAAACAGTTTTCATAGGATACATTTCGTGTACAAGACAATTCAAAGTGCTTTACATAAAGCATTACAGCAAGTTGCAAAAATCAAGAAAATATGGCGACACAATGATACAAGCCTTTAGTTCCACTTAATTTTGACTGGGAGAGCTGAAAAGCTGGTAACACACACACACACACACACACACACACACACACACACACACACACACACACACACACACGTTGAGTGATTACTGTATGCCTTTGTTTTCCACCGAGGTATAATAATTTGTAATAGTGGATGATGGTCAGCTGTTACTTCTCTGTTTCTGCAGCCGGGCTTACCTCTGTCTGTAGTGTGTGAGATCTGCAAGGAGCCCAATCAGGTGGCGAGTGGGGACCCTTCACTGACTCTGATGGAATGTTCCAACTGTGCACAGATTGTCCATCCTGCCTGTCTGACGGTAACAAACACACACTGTATGATGTACTGTAGACCAGGGGTGTCAAACATATGGGATGAATTTGTAAAGTATGAAAATTAAATAATGGAATACCTGAGCAGCACTTTTTCAATAAAGTAGCTGCTATTCCCAATTTGTCCATTTGGGGTCACACAAGAGTAGCAGATGCAAAAGCGGTCCACAATTTCCACTGAGGGAGTCTGTTATGCAGATCGGGAAGACAGGATTTTTTCCAGAAAGACTGCAAGGCAAACTTTTCCCACCTGCGTCTGCTATTATCCCTTCTCGGCCGTAACATTGCTAAAAATATGCAACAAGTCTTTTTTTTTTTTATGGATGCCAGATCCAGCACACACTAAAATGTCACAGCATTTAATAATGAAAGCACCGCAAGTGCTGGTGCCTCGGTGCGTGTGGCATGGTAGCATGGGTATTGTGTCATGCCATCCATGCACGGGTTTGAAATGCTTGGTATTTGTTTATGCAGGTATGACTGTGATGTCACTGTCACAATACACATGAGGTGTATGTCATCCCAGGGCTGTACGCTGGCATTTTTGTCAATGAGCGCATTAAAGAAAAATATAGAAGCACAAGAATAAAATTAGGAGCAGAAAGAAAAATGCTGGATTAACAGATTTTATTAATATAACACATGTATATTTACACTGTGGCATGCAGCAGCAGGTAAAAATATCAAAACTTCAAAAACTATCACGATAATATGAACATTAAATCAGAATGGGTTGAAATGTTTCACTCTGTGTGTAATGAGTATTGAGAGAGGTTCTTGAATTATCTTGCAAAAAAAAAGTATTGGAAATGTAGTTTTTCTATAAAGAGAACATGTGATATTGTTCTGTAGCTTCCAGCCCATTCTCTTCACAGCTGCTCTGACTGCTCACCCTCAGGTTCACCACCGTGGACGTCTGAGAGAGAAATGAGAAGGAAAAAAAATTCTGAAAATGTGATTATTATTACAGATGTGATGGAACATTTTTAAAGTAAGCGTCATTCAAGAAATTCTATTACAGATGACATGTTCCTACTCAACTTAAGAAATTGTTTGGTTCTCTGTAAAAATAACCTCAAGTGGTTTTCATATTCCACACCTCACATCAGCTTTGAGTAAATAAATCAGTAATGATGGGACTGTAAAAGTTATTTTAAAGGAAATAATTCAACGACGTCACACCATGGTGTTTTTATATTACTGACATCAGTATTGAGTTGAACAAATTGTCTGAACTTTAGAGAAACCAGTTTAACATTAACAAGTTATTAACATATGAATCATGTAATGACAGAGCAACCAGTAGCAGAGCACATTGGAAAAAATAATGTGAAACCTGTGGTGTTTGGACGTGGTGGCTCGTCGTAGGTGACATCATCACATGGTGAACTGGCCGTGGCGCGATACGGCGCCACCCTTCTGTATATAATTCAGTTATGTATTGAATAAAGGAGAGCGTAGTTCATGTCTGCTGTCCGTGCCTATTTCTTAGATATAACAAATGGCGACGAGAATAAACCCTGATAACTCCATCATGAAAACGTGCACAGATCCCCCACAGCCATTCCTCGCTCTACCAGGTGAGCCGCTGATCCCCTAGACCCGCTGGCATAAGATATTTCGGAATTATATCACCACTACCAAGGGTGAGTTGCTGTGCTGCTGCGGTCCCAGCCCCCGACCAACAGTGATCTGTGTGGAGTTTGCATGTTCTCCCCGTGTCTGCGTGGGTTTACTCCAGGATTTCTCCGGTTTCCTCCCACATGCCAAAAACATGCAAGTTAGGTTAATTGGCATCAAAACTGGGGATTCTAAATTATCCTTAGGTATGACTGTGAGAGTGAATGGTTGTCTGTCTCTCTGTGTTGGCCCTGCGATGGACTGGCGATCTGTCCAGGGTGGACCCTGCCTCTCGCCCAAAGATGCTGGGATAGGCTCCAGCCCCCCTGCGACCCGAAAAGGATTAAGCAGAAGAAGATGAATGAATGAATGAATGAATGAATCACCACTACCGGCTTGAACGATGGTAACGATGAGAAACTAAAGGGGATACTAGCTTGCTTTCTTGGCACGGAAGGACAGCGGATGCTTTACTCTCTTGGCCCTAAGGACACATATGAAGATTATGTGGCTGCAATGAACACGCTTTATGCTGACAAGAACAGCGTAATGCCACGGAGAGCGATGTTCTTCCAGTGCCACTAGTGTGAGGGTGAGTCACTCCAGCATAATATAACAGACTTGCGGGACCTAGCGAGCACCTGTGATTTTGGAGGGTTGAAAGAAGAGTTGATACACAATAAGCTAGCGCAGAGTACCAACAACAGGAGGCTGCGGAGGAGGCTATTTTCAACAGCAGACAAGCTAACATTGGATGAGACTGTGAAATGGGTGTCCCAGATGGAGGCAGAGGACGAGCTATTATCACAGCTAACGCCACTTAGCCAACAAGCACCGTGTCCAACCCCGTGAACACAGGTTGCCGCCGTCACCGCCCAACACTACGGCCCCGTACCTCCCTGCTACAACCAAAAGAAGGGTAGGAAATGGGACAATGCAGGTGAGCGCCCGCACTGCAGTGGCTGTGGTTCACCTAAACATCAGACTCAATCACCCCCCCGCCGAGCCAGAGGGGTGAAATGCTACCGCTGCAGGAAGCTAAACCATTTTTCCAGGGTCTGTCGCTCAACCTGCACAGACTCAACGGCCCACTCACTGTGCACGGCCACCGTTCACTCAATTAGCGCCAAATACTCACCGTTCAGGCGGTGCATGGTGAAACTGGATGGTGTTAATGTGCTGCTGCTGCTGGACACGGGGGCCTTGAGGTCCCTTCTGAGCATGTCTACGGTCAGGAAGCTGTTTCCTGGGAAAACCATTGCAGCTGATGTGGAGGACTTATTCGGTTATGGCCACACTAGAATTGGTTTGGTAGGGACAGTCAGTTTTTCCGTGCGATATGGCTCAATGGCCATTCCATTGTTCACCTTCAAGGTGACGCATCAGGGAGCCGGTCTGATGGGCATCGTCCTGATCAGCGAGCTGGGTTTCTCCATCACTGACCCAATGGGCACCACCGTCCTGGCGGTCACCTCATCCTGGCAGTACCACTGGCCAATGCTTTTCACAGGGCTGGGCTGCCTCACCTCTTTCAACCACCAACTTCTCATTGACACGACAGTGCCCTGAAAGTTCAACCTCTGCGCTGGCTTCCCTTTGCACTTCGGGATGACGTCACGACAGAGCTACAGAAGTTGTTGGACACCAGCATCATCGAGTGGATCCATGCATCTCCCTGGATCTCAAACTTGGTAGTAGCAAAGAGGAAGACGGGTGGCCTGTGACCATGTATTGATCTCAGAATGGTAAACAAAGCGGTAATCCCCAACAAATATCCCCTGTCCACGACAAAGGAGCTGATGGCAGCATTCCATGATTCAAGGGTTTTTTCCAAACTAGACGTCTGCCAAGGCTACCTACAAGTTCCCCTTCACCCGGACAGCCGCAACCTGACAGCCTTCATCACCCACATGGGAGTATTCATGTACACCTGCATGCCCTTTGGCCTTGGCTCTGCCCCGAGCTGTTTTCAAAAGATCATGGCTATCATCTTTGCTGGTCTCCCAGGGGTGGTGGTGGTGTACTTGGACGACATCGTGGTGCACAGTGCAACAGCGGCCTCCAATGACGCCTGCCTTAATAAAGTTATAGAGATACTAACAAAACACGGCTTCACACTCAATGGGGAGAAGTGCATCTTTGGAGCAACGACCGTCGAGTTTGTGGGTTTCTGCCTGTCTGCCGAGGGTCTGAGTCCCCTGCACTCGAACATCGAGGCAATACTGCAGCTGCTTGAACCATCACGCCCCAGACAGCTTTCGTCCTTCTTAGGCATGGTGAATTTTTATGGACATTTTATCCCTCAGTACTCAGAGACAATAGACCCACCATGGGCCCTCCTGAAGCAAGATGCAACCGGGGTATGGACCCCGGCGTGCTCTGCCACCGTCAGTGAATTAAAGACATGGCTCACCTCCCCACCTCACCCGCTTCGACCCACAAAGCCCCATGCTCGTAACGTGTGGTGCTTTCAACACAGCAGAGGGAGCCGTTTTATCACAACTGCAAGGAGGAACCGAGCACCCAGTGGCGTTTGCCTCAAGGTCACTCACCTCGGCTGAGCAGAAGTACTCAGTGGGAGAGAGGGAGGCACTGACGTGCGTTTGAGCATGCAAACGCTGGCACATATACCTACAGTGATGTGAAAAATTGTTTTACCCTTTGAGTTCTCATTTTTTTGTATGTATGTCACTTAAAATGTTTCAGTTCATCAAACAAATTTAAATATTAGACAAAGATAACACAAGTAAACACAAAATGCAGTTTTTAAATGAAGGTGTTTATTAAGGGTGAAAAAAAATCCAAACCTACATGGCCCTATGTGAAAAAGTGACCCCCCCCCATTAAAACATAAATTAATTGTGGTTTATCACATCTTTTGATAGCTGAGTTCAATTTCTCTTCACACACCCAGGCCTGATTACTGCCACACCTGTTCTCAATCAAGAAATCACTTAAATAGGACCTGCCTGACAAAGTGAAGTAGACCAAAAGATCCTCAAAAGCTAGACATCATGCTGCGATCCAAAGAAATTCAGGAAGAAATTAGAAACAAAGTAATTGAGATCTATCAGTCTGGAAAAGGTTATAAAGCCATTTCTAAAGCTTTGGGACTCCAGTGGACCACAGTGAGAGCCATTATCCACAAATGGCAAAAACATGGAACAGTGGTGAACCTTTCCAGGAGTGGCCAGCCGATTAAAATTACCCCAAGAGCAAAGCAATGACTCATCCAAGAGGTCACAAAAGACCCCACAACAACATCCAAAGAACTGCAGTCCTCACCTCAGTTAAGATCAGTGTTCATGACTCCACTATAAGAAAGAAACTGGGAAAAAATGGCCTGCATGGCAGAGTTCCAAGATGAAAACCACTGCTGAGCAAAAAGAACATAAAAGCTCATCTCAGTTTTGCCAGAAAACATCTTGATGATCTCCAAGACTTTTGGGAAAATACTCTGTGGACTTACAAGACAAAAGTTGAACTTTTTGGAAGGTTTGTGTCCCATTACATTCAGCGTAAAAGTAACACAGCATTTCAGAAAAGGAACATCATACCAACAGTAAAATATGGTGGTGGTAGTGTGATGGTCTGGAGCTGTTTTGCTGCTTCAGGACCTGGAAGATTTGCTGTGGTAAATGGAACCATGAATTCTGCTGTCTACCAAAAAATCCTGAAGGAGGATGTCTGGCCATCTATTCATGACCTCAAGCTGAAGTGCACTTGGGTTCTGCAGCAGGACAATGATCCAAAACACACCAGCAAGTCCACCTCTGAATGGCTTCAGAAAAACAAAATGAAGACTTTAGAGTGGCCTAGTCAAAGTCCTGACCAGAATCCAACTGAGATGCTGAGGCATGACTTTAAAAAGGCGGTTCATGCTCAAAAATCCTCCAATGTGGCTGAATTACAACAATTCTGCAAAGATGAGTGGGCCAAAATTCCTCCACAGCGTTGTAAAAGACTCATTGGCAGTTATCCCGAATGCTTGATTGCAGTTGTTGCTGCTAAGGGTGGCCCAACCAGTTTTTAGGTTTAGAGGGCAATCACTTTTTCACACAGGGCCATGTAAGTTTGGATTTTTTTCCCCTTAATTATAAACACCTTCATTTAAAAACTGCATTTTGTGTTTACTTCTGTTATCTTTGTCTGATATTTAAATTTGTTTGATCTGAAACATTTAAGTGTGACAAACATATAAAAAAAAAAAGAAATCAGGAAGGGGACAAACACTTTTTCACACCATTGTAGGTATATGTGCCAGCGTTTGCACGCCCAAACACTTGCTTTTTAATACTGAATCTTTTGAATTAATGATTTTTAACTTGGAATAGGGTTAGGACTAGGCAAGTTTTGTACTTCATCCTTTCCTGTTTTTGAATGTTGGACAAGTATTTTTTAAATTTTTTATGTTTTGCATTTTTTATGATGTTCAAAATAAATAAATGAAAAAAAGTGGGAGGTTTAATCTTGAGACATTATCCTGCTAGCTTTTAGCTCAGCTGGGTTCAAAGTCTGTTTTTCTTTAGTTTTTTTTATATGCATTACATCCACCCCCTCTAGACACCCATGCTCTCAGTCAGATCTACCAATACTTGACCATATGTCTCCTGCTTATATGCTATTTTAATATATTTTTATTAAAGACGCACTCCGGCCAGCACTACCAGAGTGGTGGCTTAGTTGATAGAGCATCTGCCCCATAACCGGGAGGTTGGGGGTTCAAGTCCCAGCTGGGTCATACTAAAGACCATATAAAAATGGTACTTCCCACCTTCTAGCTCGGTGCTCAGCGTAATAGAATGGGGGAAGGAGAAATTGTTTATGGCAGTGACCCCTCTGATTCTATATGTTATTAACACTGTAGAAAGGAGAAACATAACTTTGTTCTACTGTACATGATTGGCTGTATGGACTGAATGACAACAGCGATGGCTTCTTCTTCTCCGATGGATATAAAGACAAATCTACATTGTCTAAAATGGTATCTTTATGCCCTTTTTTCTACAAAAACCTTTTATTGTCTTTTAGTTTGGGGTCAAAATCTTTTCACTTTTCCTCCGCCTTCAAAAACACCAGTATCTGTGAATAGGTCCATCCACATCCCACAAGACTAATGATAGTTAGCGCTACATTAAATAGAATAAATCCTGGGATAAAAAGACTTACCAATTGAAGGACATGCCCAGTTGTATGCACGGTGGCCCAGGATAATGACTGAAACTGCATCGGTCCTTAAAAGCAGTTTAATGGTAAAACCCATCTTAATTTGGTTCAGGTTTTCAAAGCAGCTGCCTAAAAATGCTAACTGGCCCTGGAGGCTGACTTCAGTCAGGCCAGAGACAGATCTTACTCCTGACTGCGTCACTACTATGGACCTGTTATAGTGACGTCACCAAAAATGTTCCATCGAAACTCGCCTTTTTGCTAGGGGAGGAGCTTAACTGAAATTTCACACCGAAACGGAGACATGGCATATTTGATTGATTTAGCTCTTGATGCATCTTGAAAGTCATTAAAAACATGTCACAGACATGTTAACAAGAAAAAAAAATAGATTTTTGGCAGAGTGTCACTGTAAACTGTTGGGTTGCTCTTGGACTGGTTACCAGCTTCCTGCTGTGGAAAAGACGGTTCAGTGCACACCATGATATGATAAACAGCAGCTACTGTAGACTAATTTATGGTGATGATCTGTGAAGCAGAGTGATGATACAGGTGTTATACGTTCTGACTCTGTAGACGGCTGTTGTCCAGTCACACTGATGAGATGGAACTGTTATGTTATTTATCATCTCCTGATCTGTTTATGGATGCTGTCTCCTCCATCCCTTCATCTTGAATAACAATGATAACCTGAAATACCATGTGTCTGTTTCTGTGCAGATCCAGAGTGAAGGAGTGGTGAATAAAGACCTGCCCAGCTGTTGGGAATGTCCAAAGTGTGTCCAAGGGATCACTGACCCAGAGGTACACAACGTCTGATAACCGCCTATTGGACCGTCGGTCACTCACTCTTTAATGGCTACTCGCATGTCTCCTCTCTGATTCTATTTATTTATTTATTTATTTTTTTCTGGCTGCTTTCTTTGAATTTGATTTAATCCTGTCAGTCATCAGGCAGTGATGAGTCGTTTGCTGCCGGCCATCAACAGCGCATCCGTCCCCACGGTCCCCTGCTCCTCACACTGGGTCCCGGGCCCTCTCCTGCCACAGGGGGTCCTGTGGGCTTCCAGCAGGATGGGGAAGTTGTCCGCTGTGGTTTCTTCCCTACTCCTCCTCTTCCTTCCTGCTCTTCCTCCTCCTTGCCGTCACTTCTCTTGGTGGCAGCCCCTCTCCCTTCTCAGCCAACCAGCTCGAGACTGGTGAGAGGTGCCGCCGCCTTCGCCGTCACTGTACTCATCTCATGTGAACCCATTCTTCTTTTCCTCCTTCAATCTGTTTTAATGTTTTTAATTGAAGAGAAGCAGGGCTTGATGTAGATGTTCGAGTTACTTCATGACAGAATGATTTCCTCTTTTATTTACACCATCCATTCATCCATCTTCTTCCGCTTAATCCTTTTTGGGTCGTGGGGGGGCTGGAGCCTATCCCAGCATCTTTGGGCAAGAGGCAGGGTACATCCTGGACACATCGCCAGTCCATCGCAGGGCCAACACAGAGAGACAGATAACAGCAATGTTTTATTTACACATTTTATTCAAACATTTCAAGCCTTTTCTGTTTTCATTTTGATGATTTATAACATTAAATCTGGAACCTGGTATCGCATATAGTTAGACTATTCTGTTAGATCATGTAAATTAAGGGTTTACACTGTAGAAATGTTCAGTTTCTTAAAGCTGAGTTCATGTGTTCATGCCATACTTGTTGTGGCTCCCTTACCATGAATTACTGCATCCACCGAGGTGATCATCTTGTGTCTCTGCTGAGATATTATTGAAGCCAGCGTTGCTCTGATAGCAGCTTTCATCTCTTCTGGATTGCTTGTCGGTGTTTCTCATCTTTCTCCTGACTATCCTCCATACAGAATCTGTGGGGTTCAGCTCTGTCAGTCACAGTGATGTTATAGTCAGTAAACCGTTTCATAGTAGTCTTGGTGCTGTGGTCTCGGGCTAAGTCCTGCTGTAAAAGAAAATCAGATGAAAGCATGAAGTGCTCTAAAATATCCTGGTAGACGTCAGTGTTGACTTTGGACTTGATAAAACCCAGTGGACCAACACCAGCAGATGACATGGTACTCCAGATCATCACATACTGTGGATACTTTAAACATCTTAGATTCTGAGCTTCACCACCCTTCCTCCAAAATCCGGGACCCTGGTTTACAAATGAAAAGTAAAATTTGCTTTGACCAGAAAAGAGAACTTCGGACAACAGAGCAATAGAATAGAACAGGCTTTATTATCATTGTACAGTTGCAAAGTAAAACGAAACTGTGGGTGCTCCACCCGGCTGCTGTGCAGTAAAAGTATAAGATATGAAAACAGAGATATAAAGCAGACATTTAAATAAAATAGCACACATTAAATAGAATAAATAAAAGTATAAAAATACACACTTTGATAGCGGCTCAGCAGATGGATCAATGTACTGAAAGTGTAAAGTGCAAAAACAGGTGAGACATTTTTTTTAATGATAATTAAAAGGTCCCCTCAGTTCTATGTGTGTGAGCGTTCAGAGGGAGGGGGATGGATCTCTGGCTGTTTGCAGTCCAGGTGGCCCAAGGGAAGAAACTGTTTGTCAGTCTGGAGGTGTGGGACCTGATTCATCTGAACCGTCGTCCAGAGGAAAGCAGGTCAAACAGGTGGGTGGTGGGATGTGAGGGGTCTCCTGTGATGGCCTTGGTCTTTCTGAGACAGGAGGATCTGGAGATGTCTTCCAGAGAGGACAGAGGACAACCGATGATTTTTTTGGGGGGGGTGGGGGGGTGTTGATAACCCTCTGCACAACCTTTCTATTCTCAACGGTGGAGCCGGCGTACCACACACCCAGACGGTAGGTGAGCACGCTCTCCACTGAGCAGCGGTAGAAGGCCAGCAGCAGCTTCTGGTCCAGGCTGTTCTTCCTCAGGGCACGGAGGAAGTGCAGCCGCTGCTGGGCTTTCTTCACCAGGGGCCTTGGTGTTGACAGTCCAGGAGAGGTCAAAGGTGATGTGGGTGCCCAGGAACCTGAAGGTGGTGACAGTTTCCATGCGGTCTCCATTCATGAGGAGGGGTGTGTGTGGTCCTGTCTGTGCTTCCTGAAGTCCATAATGCGTTCTTTGGTTTTGTGGACATTCAGTTTCAGGTTGTTTGCTGAGCACTACATCAGCAGATTATCTCCCTCCACCCTGTATGCTTTTGCGTCATCATCAGTGATGAGCCCAACCAAGGTGGTATCGTCCACGTACTTAACGATGATGGTGGTTGGGTGAGTTGGAATACAGTCAAAGGTGTACAGGGAGTACAGTAGAGAGCTTATCACGCAGCCCTGGGGGGAGCCAGTGCTGAGAGATAGTGTGGAGGAGTGGTGGGGGCCAAGTCTGACTGTTTGTGAGTGGTTAGTGAGAAAGTTTTTTTTTTATCCAGGAGCAGGTGGGGGGGGGGGGTCTGGAGGAGGTGCAGTTTATTGATTAGGATGTTCGGGATGATGGTGTTGAAAGCTGAGCTGCAGTCCACAAAGAGCAACCTCACATACAGTGGCTCCTTGGGTTCTCCAGGTGGCTCAGCGCTCTGTGGAGTGTGGTGGCGATGGCACCTTCTGTAAACCGGTTCTCTCTGTAGGCAAACTGGTGGGGGTCGGGGGTGGGGGCAGTCCCTGATGTGCTGAGACACCAGTTGCTCAAAATACTTAACGACTATAGATGTGAGTGCTATGGGTCTGTAGTCATTCAGAGCAGGTCAAAATGTGGTCATGGGATGGGGCATGCACAGTGCGCATACTTGGTCTGGTGAGACGAAGGAGAACGATGGACAGGAAGCACACCACAGTTCCACTGATCTCTCAGTGCCTGCATATTTTCAAGTGCACACATACGACACCCCTAGTGCCCCCACAGAAAGCCACTCCCAACCTATGAACGAGAAATCAAGTGGCCCAAAATGAGTGATGCCAAGGAGTGGACCAGCCTGGATGAAGACTTGGACAAAGTCCTTGAAAGAGTCCATGCAGGACCCATTGAAAGGAAGATAGTATGCCTGACCACTATCACCCACAATCTGGCAAAAGAACGTTATGGAACATTGCCAAGGATAGGAGAAAGCCAGGGGTGGAAAAACAGCCTCATAGACGACAAAGGAAAATCAGACAAATGAGGAAGGAGATCAGGAGCGTAAATAAGTAGTCCAAAAAGGCCAGCAGTGGGGAAAAGGAAGGAATAAAAGAACTAACAGCAAGCCTCCGAGATCAGCTAATTAGAGCAAGAAGGGCAGAGGGCCACAAAAAAAGGTGAAAAAGAAAGGAAGCAGAGAGAGCCTGGTTAATCAAACATTCATTCCACTTGGTAAGGTCCCTCTTAGGGGAGACCAAGCCTGGGACCCTAACAAGCTCTCGGGAGGAGGTGGAGGAATTTATGAAGGCAGTCTTCAGTGATTCTTAAAGAGACGAGGCCCTAGCTGATAATGATAACCTCTGTAACGTGGATCCTCCAACCTCAATACTAAGCAAAGAACTTCCATCATGGAGAGAAGTCCAAGATGTTGTGAAGCGTGCCAAATCATCCGCTGCTCCAGGTCCCAGTGGTATGCCATATAAGGTATACAGAAAATGCCCTAAGCTCTTCAGGAGGCTTTGGAAGCTTATCCAAGGAATTTGGTCAAAGGGCATTGTACCGACAGTCTGGAAGAGAGCAGATGGGTGCTTTGTGCCCATCCATCCATCCATCCATCCATCATCCATCTTCTTCCGCTTAATCCTTTTGGGTCGTGGGGGAGCTGGAGCCTATCCCAGCATCCTTCGGCGAGAGGCAGGGTACACCCTGGACAGATTGCCAGTCCACCGCAGGGCCAACACAGAGAGACAGACAACCATTCACTCTCACATCCACACCTAAGGACAATTTAGAATCCCCAGTTTTGATGCCAATTAACCTAACCTGCATGTTTTTGGCATGTGGGAGGAAACTGGAGTACCCGTAGTAAACCCACACAGACACGGGGAGAACATGCAAACTCCACACAGAAGGGTCACCGATGGTCTGGGGGTGGGATCGAACCCACGATGGTCAAGGGTGGAATCGACCCCATGACCTTCTTGCTGTGCTGCCACTGTGTTAACCACTGCGCCACCGTGCTTTGTGCCCAAAGAACAAAACTCAACTCACATCAGTCAATTTCAGACCATCTCCTCGCTTAGTGTGGAGGGTAAAAAGAAAAACACATGACACTATTGTAACCAGAATATGTTAATTTTATACTATCTCTTTTTTTTTAATTTTGCACAGTAACTTTGCATATGGAACTTACCATCTGAATTATTGTACAACCAAGACTTGACTGTTGAAATATTGGGCCAGTTGGGGTCCTACCCAGATGTCCTGTGTTTGGACTTTTTACTGGTGTCATCCTTCTCTCCTTCCTCTGCTCTCACCTCTCCTGGATCCTCTGCCTGAACCCTTTCCTCTCCTTGGCTCCTCTCTTCTGTCTCATCTTTCCCTCTCTGAGCTCTGTCTAATTCAGGTTCTCTCTCTGTCTGTGGTGGTATACAAACAGGTTAGAAAATACCAAGTGTCACATTTTGTCCTGCATGATTTTTTTGTCATGGTTTACATAAATGACAAAAATACGTGTATTTTTTTGTTTTATTCTAGTGTTGTGGGGAACCCACTCAGTAGTTTTCCCTCAGACTGAAGTGGCAGATCAAAGGTGGGGAGTGTGGGGAGTGATCTGTTAATGCAGCACCCCAGGTAGCAGAGAAGTGTTAGTGCTGTGATATAAAAGAGAGTGCCTGCAACCTGGTGGGTAGTTGTCTTATTCTGGTGAATGTGAGAGAGAGTGGAATAAAGTTTCATCTGCTTGGAAAAGTTCGGCCTGGTTATTTCTCGCCACAGTCACAAAGACCTTTGAGTGGTCTTTGTGACTAGAAAAGCGCTATATAAGTGCAGGTTAGTTAGTTAGTAGTTAGTTAGTGTTTCTTTTTTAGTGGGTATAGTAGCCAGAAATTCTACTCACGTAAAAGCAGTGCTGTGAAATTAATAATTAAAAGTAGACAACCAAACATTTCTAAAATGGTACTTCTTGCCGTCTAGTTGGGTGCCCAGCATAATAGAATGGGGGAAGGAGAAGTTGTTTGTGGTGGTGCCTTGCATGGCAGCGACCCCTCTGATTCTACATGTGATTAGCATTTTTTTTTTTTTTGTTGTTACTTATTTGTACCCGTAGGTAGACTTGGTTTGCAGTCTGGTGACAAGCCACCGGCTGCTGGTCGCTGCGTGCGCGAGCGCCCTAAACTTACATGTTTTTGGTATGCGGGAGGAAACCGGAGAAATCCCGGAGTAACCCACGCAACACGGGGAGAACATGCAAACTCCACACAGCTCACTGTTGGTCGGGGGCTGGGATCGATCCCACGATCTCATGATCCCCACGATCCCCCGGCCGAGGGTAAAACTGTGCTGCCACAGTGCTAAACCACTGCGCCACCGTGCAGCCTTGTAGATAGGAGAAACGTAATTTCGTTCTACTGTACATGATTGGTTGTATAGACTGAATGACAATAGAGATGGCTTCTTCTTCTTCTTCTAAAATTGGCTTTTCTTGCACATTTGATGTCATGAATCCGGGTTTGGCCTCCAAACCTGATTCTGACTCATGGTTATGCTGTGACCTAGTTTCCTCCTGAGAGCTCGGGCACGCCCCCTCCTCCTGTCAAGCTCCGTCAGCTGCACTGTCTGGTGTTCACACTCATGCACACACCCATGCACTCACTCCATTTATTCTCATTTCACACCCTCACACACACCTGGTGTTAATCAGTTCTGCCCACGCACTCACACACCGGCAAACTCTTTCCTCGTTAGCTTCTGGAGTATTTGTTGAGTGTGTCAGAGGAAAGAGATTGTCGGGGCATTCGCCTCCATACGCGGCAGTTTGTTCCCCCACTTATGGTTTCACTCCCTGCGTTATTCTCCAGCCCGTCTCTGCTACCTGTCTCATCCGTTGGTGTTTCGGCTGGCCCTTCTTCTCCATTTCATCCACCAGACTGCATGTTGCGCCCCGGATCCGTCCCAGCCTTGTAAGTCTTTCTTCGCCTTTCCTTCTGAGCATTACAGCCCTGCAGCACTAGGCTGCTCGCCTTTTCCTTTCCCGTGCTTTATGCAGCTCTGTAGCTTGAGGCTTCATTTTAGACCGGGCTGTTGTGCACTTGGGTGGTGCCCTGTAAGTTTGGTGACCAAATCCAATCATTGCATCCCTCCGTATATTGTGTGGTACTGAACTGCATCTGTGATTACTGGACTTGTTACTTTTGGTGAACTGAAATAAACCTGACACTCTCCACTCCTGCAATTGGGTTCTATTCTCTCTCTCGTGCACCATGTTATGGCGCACGGAGATTTATGACATTTGAGACTTTATTATAATTTTTTGGATTATTTTATGGCTAATTTTTGTCTGTTTTTTAAAATAAAATGACTTTTATTTTTTAAATAAATTTGAAACGGACTGTGGTAATTTTTTGAAACTTTTTCCTTATAACAACTTGTATTTTTGACCATAATTTTGCAGAGCCAGAACAGAACAATAATTTAACTCTGATTTCAAAGAAAAAAATTGATAAAATTGTATTTAATGAAATAAATTAACTTAAATGACCAAAGATGCAGTTATTTCTGTTATAATATTTCTATATATTTACAGTCTTTTAGAACTCTTCTCACCACCCAGACAGCAGGAAAAACCTCCCTTGTTTTGAAATCCAAATGTTGGCATGTTTAGTTTGTCTGAAGGTTGTTGACGGATTAAAGTCATTGACTTGGTGAATTTCAGTCATAACTTGCCAGGTACATAATAATAAACATAAATTTGTTAATTAATATTGTAGTAGCTGGTGAAGTCAATCCTCAGCATTTCATCAGTCACTCTTGCCTTACCCTGCATATGAAGTATTAACTACACTGTTAGCTAAGGAACTCTTGATTACTATTCCCGTTATGAGTGGGTTAAAACCCCCATAAATGCCTCCACTGCTTACATACCTCTTCTGCTTTTTTCCACGTTTAAAGTACTTTAAAGGTCTGATGACACAATTCTGACTTCATCTAATTTTGCAACACATAATTTCAATATGACAAAATATGTTGGTCTGTGCAGTTTTAAGTCAAACATCCTTTTTTTCATGCAAATATCTGACGTTTTCATGAGTGCCATGCCACCAATTGCGTCAGTGACTGGAAAACCCCCCAGCCATGTTGTAACATCAGTGACAGAACACAGCGCTTGGCTGCCCATTGTACACACAGGATGGAAGCGGTAGAAAACATCGATGATGGTTCCAGCACATGTAGTCTGGAATTGGTTTGTGTTGTCCAGTCTTCAGACAATTATAGTTCAGAAGAATGGGATGATAATGAAGAATCTGGGGGCATCAGACCTTATAGGTTTGAGCCGTGCCAAGCGGGCATTGTGCCTAACGAGTC
The DNA here is from genome assembly GCA_020510985.1 of Pholidichthys leucotaenia. Classification (NCBI taxonomy): domain Eukaryota; kingdom Metazoa; phylum Chordata; class Actinopteri; order Cichliformes; family Pholidichthyidae; genus Pholidichthys; species Pholidichthys leucotaenia. The sequence continues at coordinate 23,794,836 of CM035848.1, read as the reverse complement.
AGACTCAGAGAGTGACAGTGGTGAAGCACACATGCCCGCCACAGCAGCAGCAGCAAACACACGGCAGGGGAACACTGAGTGTTATTCTTTTGTTGCAGATATTGCAACAAATTATTTGTTCATCACTCTATGAAAGAAATCTGTCTGTCACGCTTCATAGGACATCACTGGACGGCCTATGATCTCTGCCTGAACATCATAGGACGTCCTATGAACTCAGGCATCATAGGACACAGAGACAAATGTGTCTTTATGATGTCATATAGACCATGTGTCTTTGAACTCAGGCATCATAGGACACATAGACAAATGTGTTTTTATGATTTCATATAGACCATGATCTCAGGCATCATAGGACGACTCATGATGCCTATATGATGGCACACAGACAATGTGTCTGATCCTGTCCATGAACTAGAATTACGACACACCTGTCCCTCAACCAGTCGACTCGACGAAGAAGAAGAAGAAGAAGAAGAAGAAGAGGAAGAGGAAGAGGAAGAGGAAGAGGAAGAAGAAGAAGACACCCTTCACCAGCATAGGGTACAGCAGACTTTAAAGCAGCACGTTTGCACGCTTGTAGGACACCATAGGACGGCCTATGATCTCTGCCTCATCATCATAGCGCGTCCTATGAACTCAAGCATCATAGGACGACTTGCCATGCCTACATGACGGCAAATGTATAACCTTGATGAATGCCAGTGTACACTACAAATGTGTAAAATGCCAAGCAAAGCGCTGATTTTCTACGGGTGCTCTGGTTTCTTGGTTTGTACAGGCATGCACAGGCCTTCCTGAACAGAGTCGAAAGCCACTTTTTCAGGATCGTTTCCATGAGCTGGAATCACGACGCTCCTATCCCTCAACCAGTGGTCTGAACGAAGACGACGACAACCCACCAGATGGAGAGCAAAAGAATGAGGAGAACTATTGCACGTCAGAAAGGATGCCGTGAACATGAAACACCTCAGGTTCCACCAGTATGCCTCAGGCATGACTGTGAACAACACAGCCGTCTGAGACAGGAGGAGACCCCTCAATGATCTGAACGAATTAGAAGAAGACCCACCAGATGATGTCTATATGATGGCACATAGACAGAGCACATGACTCCCTACAAGACATATACTGTATATAGACACAGGTAAGCAACATAACACAGAACAGTGACAGGCAGGAGAAGAAGTAACAAGCTGACATATTGTCGGCCCAGGAAACACGCACGCAGGCTCAGGTAGATTTGACAGCTTTATTAACAACAAGGTGCGTGTATGGATGCGTGTGTGAGAGATTAGTGTGTGATGCGGGTGGAGGATGCAAGCCAGGACAGAGCAGCACGTCGTGCGGCCAGACAACCCTATGGGAGAGAGGAGAAAAGGAGTTAGCTAGGCAACCACACGGGAACGTGATCTAGAGCTGTGCTTACTTGCAGAGGAGTGGTGGCTGGCGTTGGCAGGTCCCAAGCCCGGGAGACAACGTCCTGCTGTGCGTCCGGGCGAAGCGGTGAGGCAGAGGAGCGGCGGGACGAAGGAAGGTACGTCCGCCGCCGGGTAATCCACCTGTGCACAGGGGAGGCTGATAGGAGATGATGAGAAGGCAATAATGACAGCTTACGTGTCCTTAGCGAAGATCAGCAGGCCTGATGAGGAGGAAGCTGCTGGGAGATTTCCATGTAGGGAGACAGACGGCTCCAGGCTGCAGCTCAGGGCAGGATGGAATAAATAGCGGCACACTAACGAGGCGTAGGTGTGCGCGCAGCTGAGGTGAAAGCCCATGAGCTGCGGGTGATGACAGTACTCCCCCCCCCACCACCAGCGCCTCCTGGCGCTGGCTTACCTGGGTGTGTCCGGTGAAACTCAGCGATGAGGTCTGGATCCAACACCCACGAAGAGCGCACCCAGGATCTCCACTCTGGCCCATAGCCCTCCCAATCCACCAGGTACTGCAGCCCACGACCCCGACGCCGGGAGTCCAGAATGGCAGAAACACCCCACGCCGGGTCACCGTCGATCATTCTAGGCGCGGGAGGAGACCTAGGAGGAGGGCAGAGTGAATTGGACACAACAGGCTTAAGCTTGGAGACGTGGAAAATGGGACACACACGGAGGGAGGGGGGAGGGCCAAACGCACAGCCACCGGGTTGATGATCTTGGAGATCACGAAGGGGCCGAGGAATCTCGGGGCCAATTTCTTCTTTTCTCCTTTCAGGTTGATGTCTTGGGACGACAGCCACACCCGCTGACCCACCTGGTAAGCAGGAGCTGGTCTCCTGTGACGATTGGCGGTGGAGCTGTTGTGCGCCGCTGTGCGTAAAAGTGCGTCCTTAGTTTTGGCCCAAATCCTCCGGCAGTGCCTGATGTGCGCCTGGACGGAGGGGACGGCTAACTCACCCTCCTGCTCAGGGCAAACAGGGGGGTAATACCCCAAGGACGCTTCAAAGGGTGACACTCCAGTTGCCGTGGACTGGGCCGAATTATGGGCGTATTCTACCCAGGTCAGGTAGGAGCTCCAGGACGAAGGATTGGAGGATGTTACGCAGCGCAGAGTGGCTTCCAACTCCTGGTTCGTGCGCTCGCACTGCCCGTTGGATTGGGGATGGTGACCTGAGGAGAGACTCACTGTGGCCCCTAAGGTGCTGCAAAAACTCCTCCAGACCTGGGAGACAAACTGTGGGCCCCTGTCCGAGACCACATCCAGCGGGATACCATGCAGTCTGACGACATGGTGGACCAGTAGATCGGCCGTCTCGCATGCTGAAGGGAGACCCTGAAGAGGCACAAAATGGGCGGCCTTGGAGAATCTGTCCACAATTGTCAGGACCGTGTCATAGGTGTTAGAGACTGGTAAACCGGTGACGAAGTCAAGGGCGATGTGCGACCAGGGCCTGCCTGGGATCGGCAGGGGCTGGAATAGACCCGCAGGTGGAGAGTTCTGGGACTTGCCGGTTGCGCACTGGGGACAGGCCCGGACATAGTTGGTAACGTCTTTATGGAGACCTGGCCACCAAAATGAGCGCTGCAGTCAACTCACCAGGCGGGTAATGCCGGGGTGACAAGCGAATCTGGAGGTGTGGGCCCAATGGATCACCTCACCCCGAACTGCAGATGGAACAAAGAGCCTCTCCTCCGGCCCCCCGCCAGGATCCGGTTCCGTCTTCTGAGCATCCAGAATCTTGTCCTTAATGGGCCAAGCGATTACTCCTAAGGCGCACGACTTGGGCAGGATGGTATGACCGGATTCTTCTGGACCCTCGGGGGCAAACTGTCTGGAGAGGGCGTCGGGCAGCCCATTCTTCGAGCCTGGACGGTACGTGATGGTGAAGTTAAAACGAGCAAAAAATAGAGACCAGCGCGCCTGGCGGGCATTCAGACGCCTCGCTGACCTCAGGTACTCGAGATTTTTGTGGTCCGTCCAGACCACAAAGGGTTGGGCTGACCCCTCCAACCAGTGACGCCATTCCTCTAGCGCAAGCTTGACAGCGAGAAGCTCCCTGTCGCCGACGTCATAGTTATGTTCCGCCGCCGTCAGCCGTCGGGAGAAGAAGGCGCAGGGCCGCTTGACTCCATCCACCGGCGAGCGCTGAGAAAGCACCGCCCCCACCCCTGTGTCAGATGCGTCAACCTCCACTAAGCACTGAAGTGCAGGATCGACCTGGGTCAGGACCCTGGGGGACGAGAATTCCACCTGGAGGTTCTTGAAGGTGGTGGCCACTTCCTCGGACCACTGGAAAGGCACCTTCAGTGACGTGAGGCGGGTCAGGGGGGAGACGATGGCGCCAAACTTAGGGATAAAGCGCCGGTAGAAATTTGCAAAGCCAATAAACTGCTGCACCTGCTTCCTGGACGTGGGCGTGGGCCACTCGACCACTGCTTTAACCTTCGCGGGGTCGGGGAGGATCTGGTTATGCGAAATGATGAACCCCAGGAAGGAGGTGGTTCGGGCATAAAACTCGCATTTCTCGGCTTTAATAAACAGCCGGTTCTCCAGCAGCCGTTGCAGGACCCGCCTCACATGGACCTGGTGTTCATCTCGTGCCTTGGAAAAGATGAGTATATCATCCAGATATACAAAGACGAACACTCCCAGAAAGTCCCGGAGGACGTCATTGATTAGACATTGGAAGATGGCAGGTGCATTGGTAAGCCCAAACGGCATCACGAGATACTCGAAGTGGCCGCTGGGCATCCTGAAGGCCGTCTTCCACTCGTCTCCCTCCCGGATCCTGACGAGATGGTAAGCGCTGCGGAGGTCAAGCTTGGTGAACCAGGTCGCCCCCTGGAGGGAGTGGAAGGCAGTGTCCATAAGGGGCGGTGTGTAACGGTCCTTAATGGTGATGTCGTTCAGGGCTCTGAAGTCGATACAGGGGCGTAGGGACCCATCCTTCTTTGCCACGAAGAAGAATCCCGCACCAAGTGGGGACGAAGAGGGGCGGGTGATCCCAGCGCTGAGCGACTCCTTAATGTACGTGTCCATTGCTTCTCGCTCCAGTGCAGAGAGGCTGTACAGACGGCCTGACGGCAGGGGGGCCCCCGGGCGGATGTTGATCGCGCAGTCGTAGGGTCAATGCGGGGGAAGAGACAAGGCTCTGGACTTACTGAACGCCGCCCCTAGGTCGTGGAATTCCTGCTGCACCAGGGTCAGGTCCGGAGGTTCGGAGACGGGCGCTGATGGAGGGGAGGACGGTGCGCAGGGCGCCGACTGGAGACAGGTGCCCAAGCAGAAGGTGCTCCAGGACAGGACAGGGTTGTGCAGCTGCAGCCAGGGGTATCCCAGGATGACACGGTCCGACAAGGAGGGCAGGACATAGAAGGACAAATCCTCCCGGTGGTTGCCGGAGACGATGATGGGGACTGGCTTCGTGCGATGTGTAACAGTACCCAGGGGAGAACGGGAGAGTGTGACCAAGTTTAAGGGGTTAGGCAGTGGTTGACATGATATGCCCAAACGGGTTGCCAGGCTTTTAGAAATAAAGCTCTGCTCTGCCCCGGAATCCACCAGTGCGTGAATGGAGTGCCCAGTGGAGTTGTGACAGAACCGTAAGGGCAGTGTACACGAGGATAGGGAGTTAGACCGGTTAGAGTCCGCGAGGCCCCCTATAGTGACTCGCGGACCTCCCCGTTTGGCTTAACCGGGCACAGCTCCACGGGATGCTGGTCATCTCCGCAATACATGCAGAGACCCCGTTCCCGCCGGCAGTGTCTCTCCGCTAGAGGGAGCCTAGTGCGCCCGATAGCCATGGCCTCTGGTTCATCGGCGGACTCCGGAGCCGGTAACGCCAGGGGGCGAGACTGAGCTGGGCAGAGGGAAGCTCCGCTCGAGCGGCTGGCAGACTTCCGCTCCGCAGCCCGCTCACGTAGCCTGTTGTCCAGGCTAATCGTGAGCGAGATTAGCTCAGAGAGTCGCCCTGGGAGGTCCCGGCCAGCTAGCTCATCCCTCAGACCAGAGTTGAGGCTACGGAGGAAAACGCTGCAGAGAGATGCCTCTCCCCAGCCCACCTCCTCCGCTGCCACCCGGAAGTCGACCGCGTATTCCGCCGCTGACCGGCCTCCCTGTTGAAGACCGAGAAGCCGGTCAGCCGAGGACGCTGTCGAGACGGGAATGGTCAAAAACCTCTAGAAAGTCCCGCACGAACCGGTCATACGAGAGGTTAGCGTAACTGGGCTTCGTCATTATGGCATAAGCCCAAGTTAACGCTCGCCCCTCGAGAAGATTGGCCATGTAACCAATTCGGCTGTGATCTGAGGGGAAATCCCCGGGGACGCGCAGAAACACCGACTCACACTGCAGAATAAACCCCTTCTCTCCACCGAGTTTCCCGTTGAAGCGAGCGGGGGTCGGGATGGGTGTGAGACGGGTTGGCGCCCCCGAGCCAGGCTGGCCGGCCGAGGAGACAGCCGGAGCTGCGGCACCAGGAGGACCTGGAGGGAAGGACCGTGGAGGATCCAGGCGGTCTAACCGGTCAGTAATCAATGTCAACTGATTTAATATCACCTGCTGTTGGTGAGCTATCATATCCACCCGAGCCTCGAGGGTGGAAAAACGGCGTGCGAGCCCGCTGTCCGCTGGGCCACTTGGCTGGAGCCGTACTGACATATTGTCGGCCCAGGAAACACGCACGCAGGCTCAGGTAGATTTGATAGCTTTATTAACAACAAGGTGCGTGTATGGATGCGTGTGTGAGAGATTAGTGTGTGATGCGGATGGAGGATGCAAGCCAGGACAGAGCAGCACGTCGTGCGGCCAGACAACCTATGGGAGAGAGGAGAAAAGGGGTTAGCTAGGCAACCACACGGGAACGTGATCTAGAGCTGTGCTTACTTGCAGAGGAGCGGTGGCTGGCGTTGGCAGGTCCCAAGCCTGGGAGACAACGTCCTGCTGTGCGTCCGGGCGAAGCGGTGAGGCAGAGGAGCGGCGGGACGAAGGAAGGTACGTCCACCGCCGGGTAATCCACCTGTGCACAGGGGAGGCTGATAGGAGATGATGAGAAGGCAATAATGACAGCTTACGTGTCCTTAGCGAAGATCAGCAGGCCTGATGAGGAGGAAGCTGCTGGGAGATTTCCATGTAGAGAGACAGACGGCTCCAGGCTGCAGCTCAGGGCAGGATGGAATAAATAGCGGCACACTAACGAGGCGCAGGTGTGCGCGCAGCTGAGGTGAAAGCCCGTGAGCTGCAGGTGATGACACAAGCAGTGACAAACAGTCCCAGATGGCAGGGCATATTTTGTGTGATTTTTATGTTTTGCTGCATATAAAAGCCATCACATGTGATTGCCACTTAGTGCTGTGTTACTATACCAACTGTCCTGTAACTGGCAAGAATTCTGTTCCAATGCATCCCCTCTACGGGCATGCATGGGTTTCTACGGGTATGCACTAGTATAGGCAAAAGGACCATGCCGTCATATACACAATAGGACACAGCACTTTAAACCACACCCAATCGAAGCAGTAAATTTGGAAATCTTAAAAAATATCACTCGATAAATTCAAGAAATCTCTGTCAGTTTGTGTAAATCTGGGGTTGTGTAAATCTCGAATGGGTGTAAGACTTACACCCATTCGAAGCAGTACATCATCGCTATGCCATCATCAAAGATCATAGGACATAGGACATCTTCAAAGATCACATGCAGGCATGACTCACGATCATAGCACTTGCTATGACATCATCAAAGATCATAGGACTCACTAAGACACCATTAAAGATCAAAGGCAGCCATCACTGAATGAGTGCTGACGTGCTTGCTTACACCCTTGCTTACACTTGCTTTCTACGGGCATGCAGAAATACTTGCTTATACCCATGGGCATGCATGGGTATGCACGGGCATGCACGGGTATGTACTAGTAAATATAATTTATTTAAACCCGATTTTTCAATAAAATCATAGTATTCTCTGTGGCTCAGGCATCAAGTTTATTTTGTATTATATTTTGAGTTCTTGTTTGTGTTTTGTACATGTGAATAATGTGCTGTTTTGAGCCACTTTCAGGTGGGCACTGTCCAGGGTTCGCCGGTCCGATCACACCCCCTCTTTCTTTGACAGCTGTTCATGTTTTGTGTACATCATCTGCCGTGTTGTCAGCCAGCCAATATTGCCAACACTATCACGACATGTTAGCCACTCCACACAGCCGTGGTTCTGTTGCACCCTTGGAGCGATGTCGGCTCTGGGGCGCAACCGTGGTTAACACGTTTCCTCTCCATATGTTCGCTGGGCGATGCCGGCCCCGAACGCCTACTGTTTGTGTTTCTGTGTGTTTTTGTAAGTCTTCACCTTTTGGGATCAGTCTTTATGTTCAATAAATGTGCTGTTGTGAATCCTGCGCATAAATCCATTCTTCCTTCCCCTCCTCGTGCGCTCTTACGCAGGGCACAGAGAGGGAGGATGAAATAACGAGGATTTACGTGCAGGGTTCAAATCAAATCAAATCAAATCAAATCAAATCAACTTTTATTGTCATATTGCTGTACATAAGATAAGATAAGATAAGATAAGCCTTTATTAGTCCCACAACGGGGAAATTCCAGGATTGCAACAGCACAGGGATAGCAACACTCAGAGCAACAATCAGAAGGCAAGAAAAAAAAAGCAAGCAAGCAAGAGCAGCTAATATACATATGTACATATTACTGTAAATATATATATATACACACAGACACACAGTGTAGAGCATTGTAGCTAGATGGGATAAATATATGAGTATATAAGCACACAGTATGGAGCATTGCAGCTAGGTGGAAAAAAAAATATGTAAATATATAAACACAGTGCGGAGCAATGTAGCTAGATGGAATAATATGTAGATATATAAACACACAGTGCGGAGTATTGTAGCTAGATGGAATGAATATATAGATATATAAATATAAACATAAACATAAACACACCCAGTGCGGAGCATTGTAGCTAGATGGAATAAATATCAGAATCAGAATCAGAATCAGAATCAGCTTTATTGGCCAAGTATGCACAACACAAATAAGGAATTTGACTTTGGCTAAAAAATTGCTCTCGTTGTTCAGGTGGAGGATTTAAATAAGGATTCAATGACAACAGAGTATGTACAGTAAATTACAGTCTGTCCACGTTTCTATAAAAGGATGCAAATATATACAGGAATATATGCAGTTATTTACTCAGACTAACCACACTTTGTAGAAATATATGAAAAAATATACAGTCACACAGCATTTCAATGTGAACTCAGAGTCAGTGATATAATGTGAATGAAGTAAAAAGCAGTGTGAGAGTTATGTGCAATGTAATAATGGATGAAAAGTCATGAGTACAGCAACAGGTAGGACTAGGTGAATGTTAGGAGTTCATCAGAGTGATGGCTTGAGGAAAGAAACTGTTCCTGTGACGGGTGGTTTTGACCTTCAGTGATCTGTAACGTCGACCAGAAGATAGAAGTTCAAACAGTTTGTGGCCAAATATGTAAATGTATAAACACACACAGTGCAGAGCATTGTTGCTAGATGGGATGAAACAGCACAACCGTCTACTTAGTTATCCTACATGGTATGATTATGTGCCCACACATATTCTCACCCTCCATAGCGACCGGTATTTTCCTAGTTGTATGCCGGAGGGGACCATTGTGTAAGTCTATTGCATCTTTTGCATTCAAAAAACTATTAGGTTGTTACGTCTTTTTGCTATCTCTGCGAGCAGCCCTGCTTAGGTTGTACAGTCTGACAGCCGTTGGTAGGAAGGACCTGCGAAACCTCTCGGTTGTGCACCTGGGATGATATAGTCTGCTGCTAAATGAGCTCCTCAGTGCATTCAGTATGTCCTGCATAGGGTGGAACTCGGACTCCAGCAGAGATGACAGTTTAGCCATTGTCCTTCTCTCTCCTATCTCCTCCACCAGATCAAGGCGCTGCCCCAGAACGGAGCTAGCTTTCTTGATCAGTTTGTTCAGTCTCTTCCTATCGGCTGCAGTAATGCCACTGCCCCAGCAGACCACTCCAAAAGTGATGGCTGATGCCACCACCGTGTCATAGAATGTCTTCAGCAGCGCCCCTTGTACGCCAAAAGACCTGAGTCTCCTCAGTAGGAACAGCCTGCGCTGTCCCTTCTTGTAGAGTGCGTCAGTATTGTGTGACCAGTCTAGTTTATTGTTCAGATGAACACCCAGGTACTTATAGGATGTCACCATCTCAATGTCTGTTCCCTGTATATTTACTGGTGCTGTGAGGGGTTGTCCTTGCCTGCGGCAGTCCACCACCAGCTCCTTAGTTTTCCTCGCGTTGATCTGGAGGAAGTTCCGATGGCACCAGTCCATGAAGTCCTGGATAAGCCCTCTGTACTCAGCTTCATCTCCATTGGAGATGAGGCCAACGATCGCAGAGTCATCAGAGAACTTCTGTAGATGGCAGTGTGTTGTGTTGTGTGAGAAGTCTGCAGTATAAAGAGTGAACAGGAAGGGAGCCAACACCATTCCCTGGGGGGCCCCCGTGCTACTGATGATCGTGTCAGACACACAGTCCCGGGTTCTCACAAACTGAGGCCGGTTCGTGAGGTAGTCCAGGATCCATGATGACAGGTGCTGGTCCACCCCTGCGCGCAGCAGCTTGTCCTTCAGGATCATCGGTTGGATGGTGTTGAAAGCACTGGAGAAGTCAAAGAACATGATCTTCACCACATTCCCGGGCTTCTCCAGGTGGGACAGAGAACGGTGAAGGAGGAAGATCACCGCATCCTCCACCCCAATGCCATGCTGGTAGGCGAACTGGAGTGGATCCATCGCTGGTTCCACCAGGGGGCGGAGGTGAGCAAGGAGCAGTCTCTCCAGGGTCTTCATCAAGTGGGACGTCAAGGCCACTGGTCTGTAGCTGTTCAGGTCTTTGGGGTGGGAAGTTTTTGGTACAGGTACCACACAAAATGTTTTCCACAGCTGTGGTACCCTCCCCAGCTTCAGGCTCAGGTTGAAGATGTACGTCACAATCCCACACAGCTGGTCTGCACAGGACTTGAGGAGCTTTGCGCTGATGCCGTCCGGTCCCGACGCCTTCCTCGCCTTGATCTTCCTCAGCTCCGTCCTCACCTGGGTCCTGGTCAGGGTCAGGATGGGGGGCTGTGTGTTGGGAGTGGGGGGGTGTTGGTGGAGTGGGGAGTGGGCAGCAGGACTTGATGTCTTTACAGGCAGCAGTGGTTGTTGTGCAGTCAGGGGGGAGGGCGGTTGGTCAAACCTATTGAAAAACAAATTCAGATTGTTCGCCCACTCCCTGCCCCCCGTGGCCTGGGGGGAGGTATTCTGGAGCCCAGAGATGGTTTTGAGGTTTCTCCAGACCCCGCTGATGTCACTCTGTTGCAGCTTGTCCTCCATCTTCCTCCTGAAGCTGTCCTTGCCTTCTCTGATCTTTCTCCTCAGCTCCCTCTGTACGGACTTCAGCATCTCCCTGTTCCCCGACCTGAAGATCCTCTTCTTCTCTCTCAGAAGTGTTTTAATCTCAGGGTTGATCCAGGGTTTGTTGTTTGAGTAACACCGTATGGTCTTGGTGGGAACGGATTTGTCCGCACAGAAGCTGAGGTAGCCCGTGAAGGTGTGAATGAGGCCATCGATGTCCTCACCATGTGGATCGCAGAGCTGCTTCCAGGCGGTGGCTTCAAAACAGCCCTTTAGAGTGTCCATTGCCTCCTCAGACCATAACATCACTGTGCGCATGGCCGGGGGTTGTCTGTGCACTAGGGGTTTGTACACTGGCCAGAGATGAACCAAGTTGTGATCCGATCTCCCGAGTTGGGGGAGTTGTGATGAGGTGTACGCCTCCTTAGTGTTTGCGTAGAATAAGTCCAGTGTTTTATTGTCTCTAGTGTGGCATGTGACATACTGGGTAAACATGGGTAGAACGGGAGACAGTTAAACATGGTTGAAATCGCCTGAGATGAGGAGAAGAGCATCTGGGTGTTCTGTCTGCAGCCTGCTGGTTACTGAATGGATGACGTCACGCGCTGTCCCAGCGTTCGCCATCGGATTTGCATAAACAACAATGCAGATCACGTGTGAGTGTTCTCTCGGGAGATATGTAGGCCGCGTGCTAACAGCTAGCAACTCAGTGTCTTTGCTGCAGTGACATTGTTTAACAGTGATATGTCCCGGTCTGCACCAGTTGTTGTTAACATACATTATCACTCCACCGCCCCTTGCTTTGCCACTGTCTGGTGTTCGGTCTGCCCGTATCATGTGGAAACCCTCCAGCTCAATGTTAGCATCTGCTGCTAGTTCAGTTAGCCACGTCTCAGTAAACAAAAGGAGAGAGCACTCCCGGTATGTGCTATCGTAACGGCAGATAGCCACTATCTCATCTACCTTTCCCAGTATAGAACGTACATTCCCCATACAACTGTAGTGCAGGCAAGATGAAATTGCGTTTCTCTCAGCATCCATATACGTAAAAGAACATGATTTAAGACACACTCACACATATCTTCACCCCCCACCCCACCACATCCATTCACACATCCCTGAGACATACTTGAAAAAACTAACCAGAACTATAATATACAAATAATATACATAATGTCCGTAGGTGCAGTAGTATGTATGAGAGATTCCGGATCAACTGTTCAGCATCCTAACAGCTTGTGGAAGGAAGCTGTTAATCAGTCTGGTGGTTCTGCCTCTGATGCTCCGGAATCGTTTGCCAGATGGCCGAAGTTCAAAGTGTTTATGCAGAGGGTGAGAACGGTCCTTGACAATGTTCAGTGCCCTGCTCCTACAATGGTTCTGAAAAAGTTCTTGGACAGAGGGGAGGGAGACTCCAATTACCCTCTCAGCTCCCTTAACTATCCTCTGCAGGGCTTTTTTTGTCTGATATGCTGCAGCTGGAGTACCATGTAGCAATGCAGTACGTCAGAACACTCTCCACCACACCGCTGTAGAAGGTCCTGAGGATGCAGATGGGGAGAGGGGCCTGTTTGAGTTTCCTCAAGAAGTGCAGTCTCTGCTGAGCCCGCTTCCTGATCCCCAAGGAATTCTTGCTCCAGGTCAGGTCCTGCGAGATCTGCAGTCCGAAGAACTTGATGTTCTCCACTCTCTCCACTAAACGGCCGCCGATGCTGAGAGGGACGTGTTCAGGCTGTGACCGCCGGAAGTCGATAATCATCTCCTTTGTTTTGTCCACATTGAGCACCAGATTGTTCTCCCTGCACCAGCTCTCCAGGTCTCTCACTTCTTCCCTGTACATTGATTCCTCATCCCTCTGAATAAGTCCCACCACCGTGGTGTCGTCTGCAAACTTAATAATCTGGTTCCCCTCGTGTCTGGATACACAGTCATGTGTTAGAAGTGTAAACAACAGTGGACTGAGTACGCAGCCTTGAGGGGATCCGGTGCTCAGCGTGACAGAGTTGGAGATGTTGTTTCCAACCCGGACAGACTGAGGTCTCTCATTCAGGAAATCCAGGATCCAGAGACATGTGGCAGTGCTCAGACCAAGAAGGAGTAATTTCTCCATCAGTCTCTGGGGAATAATGGTGTTGAATGCTGAACTGAAATCAATGTACAGGAGGTACGTAGGTGTCTTTCTGATCCAGGTGGGTGATGACAGAGTGCAGGGTGATGATTATAGCATCCTCCGTGGAGCGGTTTGAACGATATGCAAACTGGAGCGGGTCATGTGATGCAGGAAGGCAGGCTGTAATGTGTGGTTTGACAAGCCGTTCAAAACACTTCATCACAATTGGTGTCAGTGCAACAGGACGAAAGTCATTCAGACAGGACACAACTGGTTTCTTTGCCACCGGTACTATGATAGAGGTCTTGAAGCATCTGGGAACAATGGCCTGACTCAGGGAGATGTTATAAATGCCAGTCAGGACATCCGCCAACTCGCTCACGCAGTCTCGGAGCACACATCCCGGGATGTTGTCCGGACCTGCAGCTTTATGTGGGTTGACCCTGGTTAGGGTCCTCCGTGTGTCTGCTGTGTTGATGGTAAAAGCTGGTCTGACCGATGGTGGAGGTGGGCCAGCCCTCCCTCTGATTGTCGGGTTTGATGCTTCAAAACGTGCAAAGAAGTCGTTGAGCCTGTCTGGAAGCGAAGCGTCGTCATCATCGACCCCCTGCCTAGACTTATAGCCCGTCAGTGTCCGAACTCCCTGCCACATCTGCTTGGTGTTCCTAGTGTCACAGAGGCGTCCCTGGATTTTCTCCGCATAGGCGCGCTTCGCCGTCTTAATTCCCTTTGAGAGCACAGACCTGGCTGAGCGGAGGGCGATCCTGTCCTTCGCTCTGAAGGCTGCATCTCTGGCTGTAAGCAGTGAGCGCACCTCTGCGGTCATCCAGGGCTTATGGTTTCCCCGCACAGTGATGGTCTTCACTGTAGTGACATCCTCTGTGCACTTCGCGATGTAGCTGGTGACCGTTTCAGCATACTCCTCCACATCTGTCTTGTCTTCCTGGGAGGCTGCTATTTTGAAGACCTCCCAGTCTGTGTGCAGAAAACAGTCTTTCAGTGCTGAGGTTGCACTCTCTGGCAAAATCCTGATTTGTTTCACTACTGGCCTGCTGCACTTCAGTAAGGGTTTGTAGGCAGGCACAAGCATCACGGATATGTGGTCAGAAAGGCTGAGGTGGGGGCGGGGCATTGCCTTATATGCATCTGTGTTTGTGTACACTAAGTCCAACATATTCTCTCCTCTGGTCTTAAAGTCTACACATTGTTTAAACTTGGGGACCACAGTCTTTAAGCTGGTGTGGTTAAAATCCCCCTCAACCACCACAAAACTGTCCGGGTGTGAAGTTTGGATTTTGCTAATAGCATCGTGCAGTTCCCCGAGTGCCTTCTTAGCATTAGCATTAGTGCTCGGCGCTATGTAAACAGCAGCTACAAACACGTTGCTGAATTCCCTCGGCAAATAATATGGCCGACAATTTACAATAAGGAACTCCGTCAACGGAGAGCAGTGTTTAGATACTAACGTGGCATTAATGCACCAGTTCTTGTTAACATAGATGCATAGCCCCCCCCCCCCACGACTCTTACCGGAGCTCGCCGTTTCTCTGTCTGCTTGGAACACCGACATACCTTCTAGTTGAATGGCCTCGTCAGGGATGTTGTTGTGGAGCCATGTCTCCGTGAACGCAAGCACACAGCAGTCCCTCCACTCTCTCCGGGTTTCTCTCAGCAGACGCAGCTTGTCCAGCTTGTTGTCGAGGGAGCGGACGTTAGAGAGAAGGAGCGACGGTACTGCTGGTCTGGAGGGGTTAGCCTTTAGCCTAGCATGAATCCCGGCCCTTTTTCCACACTTTTACTTGCGTTCCCTCCGCTTACGCTTCCTCCTCTCCCGGGTAGCCTCCAGCAGGGACTCCGCCAGAATTCCATGCTGGCGTAGAATGTCCAAGTCACAACCGAGCGCCGCGATTCTTGCAGCATGCAGTACCTTGATGTTTAATCATGTCTCACGGTTGTAAGTTTTACAGAATGTACGTCTGGGATGATCAAAACTCTCACACTCGCTGATGCCAAGAGGGGCCACTGCGTCTAGGCATGCCGCCATCATCACCACAGCACATTTACTACAGAAAGACAGACAATTCCCAAAAGGGTGAAGACGTACAAAAAACACAAACACACTTACTGATGGCATTCGGGGGCTGGCATCGCCCAGCGAATGAATGAGAGGAGACATCGTTTCAAGGACACATGAGAACCATGGCGAACATGGAGTGACTAACATGTTGTGAGAGTGCTGAAAATACTGGCAGACTAACAGCACAGATGACAATACTATGGACCAGCAGTGCGTGACTGGCAAACAGCCGCTAAGTACACGCACTGATGGTGATGGTGTGATGAGAAGCACCTGGGCGAGGACCAGGAAAGATGATCAGCGGGAGTTTGAATCAGCTGGTGATAATGATAGAGGGGGCGTGGCCGGACCGGCGAGCGTCAGCATGCGCTCACAGAAAGTAGGTCAAAGCTGCACGTAACTACATTAATCCTTCTCCTCCTCGTGCGCTCCTCCTGCATAAAAGTGCACAAGGAGCGCACGAGGAGGCTTATGACAGTTAGAGCTGAAGCATGTGATGTGGTCTTTCACGGCCTGCTCTTTATCTAAGCCCGCGACACAACGCGAAGGCATAGTTGTAAAATTCGCTTACGTCATGGTGGTGCCACCCTTCATTCGGTGGGCAGCACCACAGTCCAGTCAGTGGCTGCGGTTTTTTGATGATAACTAGTTTATGCAGGCACGGTTGTAAATATTATATTGATCATAGACAATGACTTTTGGGTTTACACAACATGCTAAAAAATGTCAAAATCGTGTCATCAGGCCTTTAATAAGCTCATGCTTCTCTTGGACAGTCACGCTAGAGAGACACTCTGCCTGCCGACTGGAACAGTCGTGGGCGGTGCACTTCCGAACTCCATGCAGATGACAGTCACGCACGTTGTTCATGTGCGTGCTTGCGGAGTGTCATTCCTACATATTTTTTTCTTAAATTCATATTTCCTTAGTGTGGCGGCATAAACACAAAGATGGCAGCCCACCACGCAGAAATGTTACTGGAGGAAACCCTGTGCTTGGCAGACATTAGACTACAATTTCAGACCTTGAAGTTCATAACAAAGTTCCAGCCTCTTGAAAAAGGTATTGTGACAGGGTGCACCATCTTGCCCATCTTGTTTGTCATGGGGACGAACCTGATCATTTCCACAGCCCATAAAAAGGCAAGAGGATCAGTGACTACTGCAGGAAGCCAACAACCAGCAATCAGGGAATTCATAGATGATCTCACTATACTCAACCGCAAAAGAAACGTCACCCTACTAAAGTTTTGGTAATATAAGTTTCGTTTTAATTTTGATTTTTTAAAATCATTTTATGTTCTTGCTAGACGTGGTTCGAAGCTATTGGTCAGGAAAATTTGCTTTCAGATTCTGTAATTGATACCAAAAACACATCGCCAAAACGCAGTCAATAAAGTAATGATGGGGTACGGTTGCTGTGCGCTTTTCCTGAAAGTGACAATGCACGTGCATTCTGAGGTGTCGTCCCTATAAAAAGAGCCACCGAACATGCCCCAAATCATTCGCGATTCGACTGCAGCGACATGCCACGACTGACAAGGGAGCAGAGAGACCAAGCCCTGGGAAGACTCCATGCCGGCCAGACTGCAAGACATGTTGCCAATCACTTCAATGTTCATGTCCGAACAATATACCGCCTGCAGCAACGTGTCCAAGCCACTGGAAGCACAGCCGATCGTCCTCATAGTGACAGACCGCCTGTTACAACGTTGAGGCAAGATCGACAGATCGTCCGACACCACCTGCAAAACCGCTTCGCCAGAGCTACAGAAACTGCACGGACAACCATTGGCGGTCATCAGAGACCAATCAGCGACGACACAGTGTGCAGGCGTTTGAGGCAGAGAAATGTCAGATGTCACAGGCCTTACACGGGTCCGATCCTCACTGTTTGACATCGTCGCGCTCGTCTCCAGTGGGCTACACTGCATCGGAACTGGCGTAACCGGGACTGGCGGACTGTAGTCTTCTCTGACGAAAGCCGATACTGCATCTCGACAGCTGATGGCAGAATGAGAGTGTGGCGAAGACGAGGGGAGCGTTTTGCAGATGGGTGTGTTCAGGAAAGAGACTCGTGGAGAGGTCCGAGCATCATGGTATGGGGTGCTATTGCTCTGAACCACAAACTAGGCCCTATGGTGTTCCAGAATATCGGTCATGGTAGAGGCAACGGTGTTACAGCTGCCCGCTACATCGATCAAGCGCTGAGACCCTTCATCGTACCCCATTTCGGTCGTCATGGAAACCACATCTTCCAGCAGGACAACGCTCGTGCCCATACTGCCAGAGCAACGAGAGACTTCGTCCGTCAACATGGGATACAGACTCTTCCATGGCCTGCCCTCAGTCCTGACCTAAACCCGATTGAACACTTGTGGGACGAGATTCAGAGGAGACTCAATGACGTTCGACCAAGGCCGACAACTGCAGTTCAACTCACTCAGGCGTATCAGCGAGTATGGGCCCAAGTTCCTATGGCCTTCATCAACTGTCTCATCCACTCCATGTACAGACGATGTAACGCTGTATTCAACGCCCAGGGAGAGGTCATCCACGCTATTGACTTTGAGATTGCGCTGTAGCGCCACCTGTCATCACTTTCACTTGAAACTCATGGAACTTTATCTCTAAATGCTGATGATCAAACATGTCCATTTTAAAATCATTCTGCCAATTATTTTGTTGTTTACATTTACTGTATGTGAATTAAACTGATTACCAATTTTGAAAAAGGGTGACTTTTTTTTGCGGTTCAGTATATAACAACTCCAATCTATGTGCAAGCAAGATGGATCTTAGCTGAACTTGACAACATGGCAACTTGGACAAAGATGACTTTCATACCCAAGAAATCAAGGTGCTTGGTAATCCAAAGGGGGGAAAACCAACTGAAAAGTTCAATCTACTCATGAAAAAGGAAGTCATTCCAAGCATAAAAGGAAAACCTGTCAAGTGCCTGGGAAAATGGTACAATGACACCCTGACTGACAAAAACAACATCTGCAATACAGAACATCAAACGGAGGAGTGGCTGAAGAAAATCGATAGGTCTGGGCTGCCTGGAATTTACAAGTGCTGGATTTACAAGCACGACCTGCTTTTGAGACTTATGTGGCTTCTCAATGTGTACGAAGTGCCTTGAAGATGGGTTGAAGGACTGGAAAGGAAATTCAACAAGCACCTCCATAGATGGTTAGGAATACCTGAGTTTTACATCTGTGGGGCTCTACATAATGTCTGGACAGCTTCAGCTTCTGTTGTCTTCTGTGGTGGAGGAATTCAAGGTCACCAAGTGCAGATGTTTGCTGACATACCAGGACTTCAAGGACCATCTTATTTGAGAAGTGGGGATTCAAACAAGGTCAGGGCGAAAGTGGTCTGCCAAATAAAGCCATCAGCCAAGCAGAAGGCTCCCTTATTATCAGGGAGATCATTGGAAACCCCTGCATTGGATGTCAAGGCTTAGGAACATCTCATTTTCAACAGTGGTCAAAGTCTACACCTCAGGAAAAGAGAACCTTAATCCAGGAAGAAGTCAGAAACCTTGAAGAGGAGAGGAGAAGAGCTAAAGCCATTGAGCTTGGAATTCAAGGATCCTGGACTAGGTGGGAACTGCCTACATGGAAAATGTCATGGGCTAACCTATGGCGGTGGAGCCTTTCCCGGTTTACTTTCTGGTCAGAGCATTATATGATACCCTTTCAATCCTGGTTAATCTGCACAAGTGGGGATTGAGGGAGAGCCCCCTGTGTAGCTTGTGTAGAGCAAGAAGGACCATGGTGCATACTCTGTCGGGGTGCAGTATTGCTCTAGTGCAGGGGAGATATAGGTGGCACCAGCCAAAACACGACCATTGCTTAACACCATCAGCTTTGCGAAAGAGGGGCAGAGGCCAGTCATCCTGGGAGGGGCTAAATAAAACCTTTGCAGTCCGCCAAGGGATGGGAAATGAAGGTGGACCTTGGGAGGAAACTCCACTTTCCAGAGGAGATACTTTCCACACCCTTGAGGCCAGATATTGAAGGTAATTCTGGTGGAATTAACAGTTCCATGGGAGGAGAATTGTGAGGAGGCAGTAGAGGGTAAGAAGGTCAAATACCAACAGCTGGCCCGGGAATGTCAAGACAAAGGGTGGATGACGTGGTTATTTACAGTGCAGGTGGAGTGTCGAGGGTTCCCAGCCCAATCTATGTGGAACCTGATGACGAAAGTAGGAGTTACAGGGCACAGGCAAAAAAACACTGTTCAAAGGGTTGGGAGAGGTTACAGGCCAAAAAGCCTGAATTTGCGGGAGCCTTTTTAAAAAAGTTGCGATAAAGTCCTAGATAGATAGATAGAGTCCTCCCATATAGACACTGTCCGGAAAAAGGCCCAGCAGAGGTTGTTTTTTCTGCGTCAGCTCAAGAAGTTTGATTTGCCTCAGGAGCTGCTGGTTGTCTTCTACACTGCCATCATCCAATCTGTCCTCTGCTTTTCCATCACTGTCTGGTTTGGATCTGCCACTAAACAGGACAAGACCAGACTGCAGCGGATCGTTAAGTCTGCGGAGAGGATCATTGGTACCGACCTACCCTCCATTGAGAACTTATATCAGTCCATAACCAGGAAACGGGCGGGAAACATCTGTGCTGACCCATCACACCCCGGCCACAAACTGTTTGAACTTCTATCTTCTGGTCGACGTTACAGATCACTGAAGGTCAAAACCACCCGTCACAGGAACAGTTTCTTTCCTCAAGCCATCACTCTGATGAACTCCTAACATTCACCTAGTCCTACCTGTTGCTGTACTCATGACTTTTCATCCATTCTTACATTGCACATAACTCTCACACTGCTTTTTACTTCATTCACATTATATCACTGAATCTGAGTTCACATTGAAATACTGTGTGACTGTATATTTTTTCATATATTTCTGCAAAGTGTGGTTAGTCTGAGTAAATAACTGCATATATTCCTGTATATATTTGCATCCTTTTATAGAAATGTGGACAGACTGTAATTTACTGTACATACTCTGTTGTCATTGAATCCTTATTTAAATCCTCCACCTGAACAATGAGAGCAAGTTTTTAGCCAAAGTCAAATTCCTTGTATGTGTTGTGCATACTTGGCCAATAAAGCTGATTCTGATTCTGATTCTGAAAAGTTGCGATGTTTTTAGTGTTTTCTGCACTAAAAGTTGTGGGAAGAATTCCAAATTTTAAAGCAGATGCTTTTTTCCAGTTTACTGCAGTGATATTCTATATAACAATACAAGAAAAGCACAGGACTGTCAAAAATTTCTTATTATACTGATTTATAAATTAATAGTAGTAGTAGATTAGTTTATTTGACAGGGACAGTGCAATAAACATAGACAATTAATCAAAGACAATCAATCTGATGTGTTGCACATAGAGTGTATAGCTATTAGCTAATTTGCAACTCTTGTCCCTGGATGGGCTTTAGAAAAAAGAATCAAGATAAAAATATACACAATAACCACATACATCAATGCAGAAAAATTATAAATACACAATTATAAATATTATAAATATTATAAATACACAAATATAACAGCCTGACTCACATTTAACACATATAACATAACTCACATTTGCCTATTTCAGGCCTTCCTCCCTCCGTCACTCACTATAAACAAACACATTTATTCCTTCCCTTCATTCACTCTCACTTTGCAGACAAATAATTCATACATGAGTACATTCTTGTTTATTTTTCAGCCAGTTTTTAACATTTTTAGTGAATGTTTTAAAGTCCGTTATTATTTTAATTTCATTTGGCATTGTGTTCCAGATGTGACTGCCCTTTATAGAGAAAGCTGTTTGTCCAAATGTGGTTCTGCGGTGGAATATTTTACAGTTATTGTTAACAGAACTCCTGGTGGCTCTGCTGCTGTCCTGTCTTTGGACGAAACCAGCAAGTGGCTCGGGTGCTGATTTATGGAAACATTTGAACGTTAATTTCAGAAGACAGAGGTCAATGAAGCTCTCAAAACTCAATAGGTTGTGTTTTTTTAAAACATTACAGTGATGCCACCTAATGGGCTTTTTGTCCAAGATTTTTAGGGTTTGATTATATAATGAACCTATATGTCTTATTGTGGAAGGGGCTGCTTGAGCCCAGACTGTCAAACAGTATGATATATGAGAAAAAACCATAGAATGCATATACAGTGCAGCTGCTTCGTAAGGTATGTAATATCTAATTAATTTAAAGCAGTTCAGATTTTTTTTACTGTTTTTGAAATTTTCTTTATATGAAGATTAAATTTGAGTTGAGGATCTAGTACAATGCCAAGGTATTTGAATTCTGTAGCTAAACTGATGTCATGATCATGTATATTAACTTTAAAATGTTGCAGGTTACATTTTTTGATTGAAAAGCACATTGAGACTGTTTTCTGAAGGTTCAGCAATAGATGGTTCTTGAGGAGCCACTCTTGGACATCAACCATACTTGTAGACAGTACATCTGCAGCCTGTGCTGGAGTCTTGGCAGCTGTGTAAATAACTGCATCATCTGCATAAAGTTGGCATGTTGCAGCTGAGCAGTGTAACGGCAAGTCATTAATAAAAATGCTGAAAAGTAAAGGACCAAGAATGGACCCTTGTGGGATACCCATGCGGTTGTTTAAAAATGAGGATTTATCCTGGTGAACTTTTACACACTGTTCTCTATTCTGGAGATAAGATGCAAACCATTCTAATGTATTTGGGGAGAAGTTAAAAGATACCATTTTGGATAAAAGCAAACTGTGGTTTACAGTATCGAAAGCCTTTTTGAGATCTAGAAAAACAGCTCCTACCACATTACCCCTGTCCAAGGACTGTTTGACGTTTTCAATAAGGCAACAATTTGCTGTTTCTGTTGAGTATCCTGGTCTAAAACCAAATTGATGTGGATGAAGAAGTTGACTGTCTTGTAAGTAGTCTATCAGCTGTGTAGCTACAACTTTTTCAAGAACCTTAGATAGGACTGGTAAGATAGAGATTGGGCGGTAATTGCATATATCGTCTTTACTGCCTGATTTATGAACTGGTATGACGACAGCTTTTTTCCAGCCAGTTGGAAATGTACTAGACCTAATGGAGAGATTAATGAGATGAGTCAGTGGTTTGATTA
This sequence comes from Pholidichthys leucotaenia, assembly GCA_020510985.1. Lineage (NCBI taxonomy): Eukaryota > Metazoa > Chordata > Actinopteri > Cichliformes > Pholidichthyidae > Pholidichthys > Pholidichthys leucotaenia. Next base: position 23,772,654 of record CM035848.1, on the reverse strand, counting down.
ATATTTTGCTGTGCATTTTGAGAAAGGAGGTGCTCATATTGTAGATATCACTAGTTTTTGAGTTTGACAGTGTTTTAACAATACCAGCAATTAACTTCTCATTTACCTCATCGATGTGAAAAGTATCTGTTGGGAGTATGGAATTTGTGTTGTTGAGCACATTTGGCAGCACAAAAATTTTTGTTAAGTCTTCCACAGAGCCCACAAAGTGTGAATTAAATTCATTTGCCAAAGTAGCCTTGTCACTGACGGTCTTGCCATTGATTCTAAGTTCCTTTACCCCCTTCTGATCGTTTTTTTTTATTAGTTAAGTTATTTAAATGCCTCCATAGGGAACTGTTGTTACCCTTTGCATGATCTATCAGTTTATTGTAATAAGATATTTTTGATTTTCGCAGCTCATGTACCACTTTATTTCTTAAACTTTTGTACACAAGGTGATCATTTTGTAGTTTGGAGGTTAGTGATGTTTTCAGTGCATAGTCTCGCCTCTTCATAAGTTTTCTTATTTCATTATTTAACCATGGTAGGCTAATCTTCTGTTGTCTACTTTTAATTTGCTTTGAAAATTTTTCTATAGACTTTGTGATTGTTGCAGTTATAAAATTACAACAATCATCTACTTCACATGTTGCCATGAGCTGCTCCCAATTTTGATTCTCTAAGTAATGTTCAAACTCCTCATTTTTTGATTTGGGGATAATAAAATTTGATTTGTCAATATCGACTCCCCCAAAATACTGTAGTCGCTTTTTAGTAAGTTTCCTGACAGCAAGAACCATGTTATGATCTGAGAGACCAGTTACAAGATTATAGGTTCTGGTTATTCGTTCTGGTTTATTAGTAAATACCATGTCAATAAGTGTTCTGGATTGTTTGGTTATCCTGGTGGGTCCTTTGATGATTTGCTGGTAATTAAATTTAGTCATGAGGCTTTTCAGTTTTTGTTTGTCTTTTTTATCAGACCAGTTGATATTAAAGTCACCATGAATTATTGTTTCTCTGTTCTTCTCAAGTTGTTTAACCAGATCACTTAATTCATTATAAAAGGAAGAGTTGTGTGACGGTGGGTTGTACACTACTGCAATGTTGAAATTCATTACCGGAGAGAGACATACATTAACAGCTAAACATTCAAGTGAAGTATTCAAATCAACCAGTTGACATTTATATTTCTCTTTGATGTAAATTAAAACACCTCCTCCCCTCCCTACCTGCCTGTCTTTTCTAAAGACAACAATATCGATCATATTAGTGTCTATGTTACTGTGTAGCCAGCTTTCTGAGAGACAAAGGTAGTCCAGATTTGAGTCCAACAGCAACACCGAAATCTCATCTCTTTTGGGGATTATGCTCCGTATGTTTAAATGACCGCCGAGGATCCCCTTTGGTTTAGCCTTGGTGTCCCAAAGAACTCGTGCATGATTAACAGTTTGGAAAAATAAATGTTGTTTTTGCTTTTGTACAGCTCGGTTTTGTGCTAACCCAGTGGTCTGCTGTTTAATAGTGGCAGGTCCAGGGTTAAGGTGAATATCTCCTGCCAGAAGTAGCAGAACTAACAGAACTTTAATTGTATATCCTCTGCCATATTGTGATTTTTGCTTAACAGCCATGTTTGCCTTAATTTGGAAGTTTTTGCTCAGGGCTTTTAAAGACCACATAGAGTGTAGGGTGAGATGTCCAAGCCCAAATCCATACAGATAAAACTTTTTAACTTCACCTTTGGTTGAGTTTGTCGGAAAATCCTTCTTGTTGCAGGTCCAGACACACAAAGACAAAACGAAGAGGAAGTAGAGAAGTAGAGAAGGCTTATTAGTGGTGCCCATCAGCCCACTTTTTAATCCGGTGGCAGCCATCTTCAGTCCTTCTTGGAAAGAAGGAAAAGGAAAATCTGTGGATAGTAAAATAAATTCTGCTTATATCGCCAGAATCTGATCCGATCGTCCTCGAATCCAGCTGGGCCTCAGCTAGCCAACTAGCCCCTTCCGTTGCTGGTCTCGTTGCTCATAGTCGCCGTAACTGGTCTCCCGTCCCGCTCCTCCAACCGAGTCTCGTCACACACCGCCGCTGCCACCGAGCTCCGCTGAGGTCACGGTAAATCCTCCGCTAGGCACCGCCACCTACCGTCGTCTGCCTGGGTGAAATCTCTGCTGAGCCCCGTCAACAAATAGCCGCTTGCCTGGTAGTATCTCCGCTGGGCCTCGCAGCTGGGCTTCGATTCAGGCTGGTGTAAGGTGGAATGACTGGCGCCAGCATTAAGCTAACTAGCGTTAGCTTAGCAATCGCTTCGGGTAGTCTCGTCGCACACCGCCGCTGCAGTCACGGTAAGTCCTCCGCTGGGCACCGCCGCCTACCGCCGTCTGCCTGGGTGAAATCTCTGCTGAGCCCCGTCAAACAAATAGCCGCCTGCCTGGTAGTATCCCCGCTGGGCCTCGCAGCTGGGCTTTGATTCAGGCTGGTGTTAGGTGGAATGGCTGGCGCCAGCATTAAGCTAACTAGCGTTAGCTTAGCAATCGCTTCAGGTAGGGCACATCAGTGAATCACAAGGAAGCGCTGGAATCGCTGGTCAGTTTACTCACAGTGGCCGGATAAAAGCGATCAAAGGGGTAATCCACCGGAGGTATATCCGATCGCTGTAGGTAGTTATTTAGAGACTGGCGCCAGCATTAAGCTAACTAGTGTTAGCCACGGCAAGCAGTCTACCCAATTTGCATCCGTAAGCGAAGCCCTGAGCACTGCTTTAAGCGATCTATGGAAACAACTTCTCCTTCCCCCATTCTATTATGCTGAGCACCACGCTAGAAGGTGGGAAGTGCCATTTTTATATGGTCTTTGGTATGACCCGGCCGGGACTTGAACCTCCAACCTCCCTCCTGGTTGTGTCCATGCTGGAGGAGCCAGCTGCTCCTCCAGCATGGTCTTTGTCTCGAGGAGAATAAGCAGAAACCTCTGCTACACAGAAAAACCCTTGTGCAACAGCAAATACAAACAACACAATATCTATTACAACAGCTAAATTACATTGAATGCATGTTAAAGAGTAGAGATTTGGAAATTATTGGCAGCATCTTCATTTGAAAACTCCCTACGGTCCCCAACCACTTGGTACCGAGCGGAGAGGAAAAAATAAATTATTCTGTTGCACTATATTGGCTATTGGAGTCTGTGTTTTGTTTTGTTTTTTGAAAGAAAAATACAGATGTGGCGGCATGAAATAATAAGCAGCGAACTGAGGTTTAAAAGTGGGTTTTATTGATCATTCATCCCGCCATCACAGAACTCACTCCAGCGCCGTGCAGGCGTGCCAAAGTGAGCTCTCAGGCTCTCAGGCAAGGCGTGTAGTCAGAAGCAGTGGTCAGAGAGAGAGAACATGTGAATTTCAGTCAGCTTATATACCCCGTTACAGACAATACATGAAAGGCACATTTACATCACAGTAAATGCAGGAAGGCATGGGACATTTGCATCACAGTACCGAGCAGGAAGTCATGAACACCTGCATTTGAGTCAACATAACAGCAGGATACTGGCAGGAAAGAGCTAGACAAAGAGAAGCTGCCTATTGATCTCAATACACACATCTCATTGTTCTGCTAATTGCTCCAGCTGAGCGCTCTGTTTGTCCGTAGGCTGTGGGGGTGACCCCACACACTCCCCCCCAGACGGCTCAGCAGGAAGCTGAGGCCTCGATAGTCCGGCTTTGGAAGCGAGCTGCGGGGAAGGCTCTGTGCCGAGGAGGTGGAGGGAGGGGGGTGGGGGTAGCAAGTGCTGGCCGAAGTTGTCTGGGCCGCGCAAAAATTGCATGTGGATCCACGGTGTTGAGGGGCTGTCCTGTTGAACGTGCGGTGGTCCACAGCGGCTGTGAGAAGAAAAACTTGCCTCTGACTCCTCTCACGGCTATGAAGAAAAACAGGAGCTGCAAGGCTGCGTAGCAGCTGTGAGAAAAAAGGAGCTGCAGCTGTGTGAGGGACTTGGCGTGTTGGCTTTAGGTGCGCGCGTGCAGCCCTAAAGCCCTCGGGGACAGCTGACGGCTGAATTCCCTTTGTGCGCCGTGGCTGAGACCCATACAAAATCCTGTGAGCGAGCTGCGTGCGTGCTTCAGGTGTGTGAGCAGCCCTGAAGGTTCTGTGTGCAGCGGCGAAGGACGATGGCAGTCTGTGGAGCCGTTATTGTCCCGTGCGTGGTGCGCCGTCCTCGTAACCCCCCGGTGTGCGCGCGGGGGTTCGTTGCGTGGGTGTCCCGCTGTTGAGAGGCAAGTCAGGGTCAGGGAGCTTGATGGAGATCAGCGTCGTCGGCGCCGATGGTCCTCCCTGTCTTGGCTGTTGCTGTAGTTCACTAGTGCCGGGTCATGGTGCGTTCAGGTCCACGCGCTGCGTTCTCCGTCGGCCCTGGAGGTCGCCGTCATGGAGAGAAGACGAGGTGCGTGCGCTCTCGTGTGTATGCGGAGGAGCTGTGAGAGCGGCCGGTCCCAACGTGGATGTCCAGATCTCAGGCGAAGGACGCACCATGAAGCTTTCTGCGGCTTTCCCGGTCGTGGGTGATCTCCGGAGAGTTCGCCTGGTGTGGTTCTGCGTCGAGGTCTCCCTGTAGCCGAAGGGAGGGCAGTCCATTTGCGTCAGGCTGCTGCGTTCGCTTGTCGTCGGAGAGTCACCGCCGGGGGCTGCCAACGTGTTCTTTTCTCGGGGTCACCAGTGTGGCGACATGAAATAATAAGCAGCGAACTGAGGTTTAAAAGTGGGTTTTATTGATCATTCATCCCGCCATCACAGAACTCACTCCAGCGCCGTGCAGGCGTGCCGAAGCAAGCTCTCAGGCTCTCAGGCAAGGCGTGTAGTCAGAAGCAGTGGTCAGAGAGAGAGAACATGTGAATTTCAGTCAGCTTATATACCCCGTTACAGACAATACATGAAAGGCACATTTACATCACAGTAAATGCAGGAAGGCATGGGACATTTGCATTACAGTACCGAGCAGGAAGTCATGAACACCTGCATTTGAGTCAACATAACAGCAGGATACTGGCAGGAAAGAGCTAGACAGAGAGAAGCTGCCTATTGATCTCAATACACACATCTCATTGTTCTGCTAATTGCTCCAGCTGAGCGCTCTGTTTGTCCGTAGGCTGTGGGGGTGACCCCACACACAGAATATTCTTTCTCTTTCCATGCCTACCTGTCTGCTGCATGTTGGTCTTCACACACACATCTCTCATTTACAGCAGGATGGCGATGGGGAAGGGGGATGGATGGGTGGGTGCATTTGTCTGTCCAGAGTCCACATCGGAGATTGAGTTTTAAAGCTCATTGACCAGATGTAGTAATGATTTTACCTCTAAAGATGTTCAAACACTCACTGTAGTGGAGTGTACCCTCCTCACGCGCGCCCCCGCGACAGGGTGCTTTTGGGGCAGGCGCATGTTTTTCAACACAAACCCAGTGCTTTGCACACGTGGTAAGGACGGAGACGTGGCGAGGCGTCCACGGTCAGGCTGGGGGAGACGGAGGAAGGGACGGTGTTGAAAACCTCATGGGTAAGTGTTTTTTTTTAACTCACACACTCTGTTCGCAGATGTGTTCCATTACTCAGTGTAAACTATAAATTGACTACTCACTGTAAACATGGAAGTGAACATGGTGCAACGATGCATTTGATTGGTTAGACTGAGCGTTTCAGCGCCAGTTAGACAGATTTGATTGGTGAAATTGGCGGAAGTTGACGAGGATTGGCCAAAATTGTGGGAAAGTTGGGGTGATTGGAGAAAGTTGCAAGGTCGTGCAATGGTTGCACTGATTGGCTGATTTTGCGTGAATTGGTGTGATCGCAACATCTTGAAATCCTGGAGGGACTAGTGAGTTCCTATTTGCAAAGCTGTGTTGCAGAGTTTTGGGAGTTTATTTGTTCAGGAGTCTGATGGCAGTGGGAAAGAAGGAGTATTCCAGTCTGATTGTCCTGCATTTCATACTTCTGTACCTCTGGCCTGAGGGTAGAAGTGTGAACATTCTCTGCTGGGGGTGGGTGGGGTCCCGGAGGATGGCATCAGCTCTACTTTGGACTCTGCAGTGGTAGATGCTCTGCAGAGAGGGGAGTAAAGTCCTGATGATCTTCTCTGCTGTTTTCACCACTCTCTGCAGTCATTTGTGGTCCAGGGCAGTAGTACTGCTGTACCATGCAGTGACGCAGTTGGTCAGGATGCTCTCGATGATACATCTGTAGAAATTGTTGAGGATCCTGCCTCCTCAGAAAGTATAGCCGCTGTTGAGCTCTCTTAACCTGTCTGTGGTGTTGTGTGTCCACGTAAGGTCCTCGCTGATGTGGATGCCCAGGTATTTAAAGCTGTTCACCCTGTCCACCTCAAGCTCCCAGATGAACAGCAGCCGATGCAGTTTCCTCCTGCTCTTCCTCATGTCCACTATCATCTCCTTTGTCTTGTCCGTGTTGAGGGTGAGGTTGTTGTCCTCACACCATGACACCAGGCTGGCCACCTCCCTCCTGTAGGATGTTTCGTCGTCACTGGTGATGCATCCTGTCACTGCTGTGTCATCCGCGAACTTTAAGATGATATTGTCCTTGTGGGAGGCAACACAGTCATGGGTGAAGAGGCTGTAGAAGATGATAAGCTTGTCATAATTTGCTTCTTCCACAGTAATTATATTGAAAAGTTGAAAAATGTTCTCCTTCAGCAAGTATTGGAATCTTCAAAGAAAGTGGAGGCAGGGGGATATTGCGCTCACCTCAGAGTGCTCTTGTTAGAAAAAATTGTAATTTTTGTTTTTTTGAAAAATATGCTAGTTGAAATCATAAAGAAGCTACTCCATGCTTCAAATAACAGTGTGGGAGAGCAAAATTATTTTGCAGTGATTTCACAACAAATCGCTAGCACCACACACCAGGCGGCCCCCCAATCGCCACACCAACCTGGCACGGGACTCGAGGCTGCTTGCTGAGCCACGAGATCTCAAAGGGTAGTGTCTTGCTCTGCGGGACACCGCTCTGCTCCCGTGGCCAACTGGGGGATGCCCCATCACGAGGCGGCTTCCCTACACTGCAGAGTTGCGTGGAGTCCTGGAGGACGGTGGGGGACCCGGCCGTGAGAACCAGCAGCCAGTAGGTTGTACCTACACCGGGCCAGGTTGGTTGCTGCCACCAGCATGCCAGTGCTGGCAGTTGGCTGTGGAATCACAGTAAAATTCTTGGGAGAAGTTCAATTCAATTCAATTCAATTCAACTTTATTTATATAGTGCCATTTCACAACAACAGTCATCTCATAGCACTTTCAACTGTAGGGGAAACCCCCACAATTGCAGAAACACCCCAGCAATCAGGCGATCCCCTGTGAGCAAGTGCTTGGTGACGGTGGAGAGGAAAAACTCCCTTTTAACAGGAAGAAACCTCCGGCAGAACCAGGCTCAGGGAGGGGCAGTCATCTGCGGCGACTGTCTGGGGGGGTGAGGGGATAGAGAAGACGAAAAGAACAGACATGTAGAGAGTAAACAGCATGATGGGGACTCAATCTATGGGAGAGAACAAACAGATGTTAATGACCAGCAAAAGAAAAATATTTCATTGAGAGTGAAGAAAAGAGTGAAGCCCAGTGCATTATTGGAGGCCCCCCGGCTGTCTAAACCTATTAGCAGCATAACTAAGGGAGGGTTCAGATACACATGATCCCTCCCTAATTGTAGGCTATATCAAAAAGGAAGGTTTTATTCTTAAAAACAGAGATTGAGTCTGACTTCCGAATCCAGATTGGCAGCTGGTTCCACAAAAGAGGAGCTTGATAACTGAAGGCTCTGCCTCCCATTGTACTTTTGGAGATTCTAGGTATTACAAGTAATTCAGTTAGAGACCTAATATTTAACAAACCGCATTTAATTATTAAATTATGAGGAGGAAGAAAAGTCAAATCATTCAATTTAGAGGCTTCATGTTTAATTTGAGTTTTACCATCTTTTTGTTTAATCACTTTGGGATGCTTATACATTATATTTTTATTTACTTTGGAGGGAGCAGACAATGATTCTCTGATGGGGAAGACAGGGGCTAAGTTGAGGGGTGGCGGATGAAGAAGAGCTGCAGAGAGGCGTGTAAGACTGCGACTCTGCTTCCTGGTCCCAACTCTGAGTTGTCAAGGTTTTGGAAATTTGGAAAAAAAAATGATGCCAGATTGTTAGATACATGAGACACACCATCCACAATGGGATGGACACCGTCTAGTCTAATAAGACCTGGTTTTCCCCAAAACGAGCTCCAATTGTCTGTGTAGCCCACATTGTTTGTAGGACACCACACAGACAGCCAGCGGTTGGAGGATGACAAGCGGCTAAACATGTCATCACTGGTCAGATTGGGGAGGGACCCAGAGAATACTACAGAGACAGACATTGTTTTGAAGTGCCAGAGTAACACAAGGTATATTGTTGACAGTGGACTGGTGACCCAGGTGGTAACAGGGATCGCTATGACTAGGAAAATAACAATATAAGCTGTGCTTGATGCGAGCCTCCTGGTACCAGTGTTAGCTGGAGGGCTAATAGCTCAGGGGTGAATAGGCTACTTTTAGCAACCCTTCCATCTACATGACAGACAGCTGAGTGGGCCAATAATAGATCAGTGGGCGGCTCTTAAGGATGACAGTGGGTTGGCTTTGTCAAATCATGACAATACGATTTACCCAAAAGAGTCAAAAACGTTTCTGGCATTTTTGTGAGAGAAAAACGAGATAAGGGCTCTGTGTGTGTGTGTTTTAAGAGAACTGACTGTTTTATTTTTTGGATTATTATGTGACCAATAGACACATTTCAGATAGTTAAAACCCTACAAACACACCATTTTTCAGTCAGTGACCCCTTTAAGGTCCATCCCAGGATTTCGGGTTCACACTGACCCCAGCTGGTCCACATATGGAATTTTATCATGTGTGATCCTAGACATACCAGTTACATTAAAGGTGTATTCATGATATTCTTAAGGCTGACGTTTTTATATTATAAAGACCAAGAAAAATGATCAAATAACGAGTTAGGACTTAGCACAGGTTGTCTTCAGGTGTTGAGTTTTCATTCCACACTCCACTGTTTAGTTTAATCTTATCATTGTTGCTGCATTAGCAGCTACATCACACAACTTTTAGGACTTCTCCACACCATAATCTTCATTACAGTGATCACCTTTAGATTGTTGAAATTTTTTGACAATTTTCATGCAGCTCGAAGTCTTTACCAGTATTAAGAGAGATGATTTTCTCATTGACCCATTCTTCTGTTGAATACCTATAGTGGTGTTGTGGTCAAGACCCAGGGTTGAGCTCCATTCTGAATAGAACTGGAGTTTTTTTAAAATGTCAGAATTGAGTCATCTGTGCAAGTGGAATTGATCAATTCCATTTTCGATTCCAGTGAACTTGCAGTGCCTTGTTGCTTGCTGGTGCCTGTCTTTGATGTATAGACTCTTTGCAGTCATGAGTATTGTGATGGCAACACCCATGCACAGCCACAGCATCAGTAAGCACAATTGGCTTAGTTCAGTACCTGGATAAAAAAAACAGCTCTGAAAAGCTAGAAAACAAGATGTAATGTGAAAAAGTCTTTATGCAAAATATACCTGCACTACTTTAGGCTACTGGGGTGTTATAAGCTGAGAAACTGAACCTAGTTGGTGGCAAAGATCCTGACAAGATGCTTTCTGTTTAACCTTCCCCAAACAAAAATTCTTGTGAGACTAACCCCATAGTTTTGTTTTGGATTAGTGATGCTTCACTAATTTAAATCAGTTGATCATGACAAAGATAATTAAAGGGCCTATATCATGCAAAATTGACTTTTTTGAGCTTTTGAGCATGTTATAATGATAATTCCTCATCAAAAACACCCCCAAAGTGGTATTTTGCTCCATTCACGCATCTCTGAGTATTCCTCCTCAATGCTGCTCTCTGAGCTGCTGCTCCGCCCTGTCCCTGATAATGATTGGGTCCCCACATTCATACGTATGAACGTGGGTGAGCCGCCCACTCCAGGAAGTGCCTGTGCTGCCAGCACCGCCCCCAGGCTAATGCACACATCCACTTTCTCCGCGCAGCTAACGGAGCGGTGATCGGCAAAACTCTTTCACTTTAGCATTGACGCTGTGAAGAAGTAGTTCCTCTCGCACCTAATTTGTTCAGTGACAACAATTGTTTGCTTTTTTACATAAGACAATGTCTTCTAAGTGGCGTAAATGTGTCTTTGGCTGTGAGAGATTTAGGATGAGAGATTTACCCCTGAGCCGCTGCAGCAGCCGGCTCAGGGGTTACGTCATGAAATGGGCGGCAGCCACAAGAAGGAGAGGCAGAGCCTCAGAGATCGAGGCATCTTACTTTGGGCTTGCGAAAATAACTCATATTTCATAAGAAATTCATTCTCCAGTGTACCAAAGGTAATATACTATCACATACATGCATATAGTTTACTCTGAAAGGCTTAAAATAGCATGATATAGGCCCTTTAAGATCACCACCTTATCATAGTGGAGCAGTTTGCATGCACTAAAGATCCCAGGAGCTATGGTGTTGGGTATAACTTACCCCTGGTAGGGTCTCCCAGGATAAACTAGTCCAGGGTGAAGGTCCAGACACAGGCCTGGTGCACATGATACATTTTTATTTAAAACCAGAGAGAAAGATCTGCATGTATACAATGCATCATGGAAGCATCCACGCATGCACAAGGATTCACCAAATGTGTGAAAACTGCGGATGACAAGTCACCCTCTGTGATCACTGCGTTTGTTCATGCAGCTCGGGCTGCACGGTGGCGCAGTGGGGCTGCACGGTGGCGCAGTGGTTAGCACTGCGGCAGCACAGTTTACCCTTGGCCGGGGGATTGTGGGGATCGTGGGATCGTGGGTTCAATCCCAGCCCCCGACCAACAGTGATCTGTGTGGAGTTTGCATGTTCTCCCCGTGTTGCGTGGGTTTACTCCGGGATTTCTCCGGTTTCCTCCCACATGCCAAAAACATGCATGTTAGGTTAATTGGCTGTTCTAAATTGTCCCTAGATATCTGTTTCCTATAGGCCCTTAGAATAGAGGGTTAGTATTAATGAAAGCGCTTTGAGTGGTCTTTGTGACTAGAAAAGCGCTATATAAGTGCAGGTTAGTTAGTTAGTTAGTTAGTTAGCTAGAATATGGCGTGTAGTCTGATTATTCCTCTCTGCAGTCATAGCAGCATGAAATCTTTACTGCACTGAAGACCTACTCTGAGGCAGAGATGTATTTTAGCCCTTACAAGTTCCAGCTCTCTCATGGATTGTGGTGGAGGGGTTGCGAGCCCTAGTGATCCCAGGAGCTATATGGTCGAGGGCAATTTGACCCTGGTAGGTTCTCCCAACACAAACAGGTCCTGGGTGGAGGTCCAGTCAAGAGTGATCCAAAAGACTGTCATCAAGGATTCAGTGTACCCCACCCGATATGGGGTTACGGGGGCCACGCCGTTGAGCCAGGCCCGGGGGAGGGGCTTGATGGCAAGCACCTAGTTGCTGGGTTTCTGCCCATGGGACCTGGCTGGGCTCAGCCTGAACAAGCCACATGGGTCTGCCTCCAGTGGGCTCACCACCTGCAGGAGGGATCGTGGGGGTCCAGTGCTATGTGGATTGGACGGTAGTCGAAACCAGAGACCTCAGTGGTCTGATCCCCTGCTTACTATACTGGGTTTTGGAATGTGGAACATCACCTCTCTGCCAGGGAAGGAGCTTGAGCGTGTACACAAGGCTACGATATACTGTCTAGATATAGTCAGGCTCACCTTGAAGCACAGCTCAGTTTCTGGAACCAGTCCTCCTGGAGAGGGGTTGGACCTTGGCCTTTTCTTGAGTTATCCCAGGCAGGAGGCAGCGAACAAAGGTGGGTATTCTTGTATGCCTCCATCTGGCCTCCTCAATGTTGGGGTTCTCCTCGGTGGAAGAAAGGGTCATTTCCCTACACCTTCAGTTTGGGAAAAGGTCCCCACCATCATTTGTGCCTATGCTCTAAATGATGTTTCATAGTACCAACTCTTTTTGGAGTCTCTGACTGTGGTGCTGGAGAGTGCTCCTCTTGGAGTCTCCATTGTCCTACTGGAGAAAAACTCTTTGGTGGCAGGGCTCCTGGGGTGGATGAGATTTGCTCTGAGTACTTCAAAGCTCTGGATGTTGTTAGACTGTCCTGATTGACATGCCTCTGCAACATCGCATGGAACAGTACCTTTGACATGGCAAACGGGGGGTGGTTCCCCTCTTCAAGAAGGGGGAGCTGAGGGTGTGTTCCAATTTTAGAGGACTCGCACTGCTCAGCTTCCCCGGGGAAGTCTGGGCCAAGGTACTGGAGAGGAGAGTCCAGCCATTGGTCGAACCTCGGATTCAGGAGGAACAATGTAGTTTTCGTCTTGGTCATGACACATCAAACCAACTCTTCACCCTCTCAAGGATCCTCAAGGGTTTGTGGGAGTTTGCCCAACCAGTCTACGTGTGTTTTGTGGACTTGGAGAAAGTGTTCAATTGCATCCCTCATGGTTTCTTGTGGGGAGGTGTTTCAGAAGTAACTGATATTGGGCTTGTTACTACAAGCTATCCAGTGTCTGTACGACCATTGCGAGTTTGGTTTGTCTTGCCAACAATCAGTCAAACTTGTTCCCAGAGAGCATTGAGACTCCACCAGGGCTGCCCTTTGTCACTGATCCTGTTCATGATATTTATGGACAGGATTTCTAGGTGCAGCCAAGGAACAGATGGTGTCATGTTTGGTGACCACAGGATCTCATCTCTGCTGTTTGCAAATGACCTAAGGTCTTACTCGAATGGTTTGCTACTGAGTGTGAAGTGGCCAAGATGAGAATCGGTACTTCCAAGTAGTCCATGGTGCTCAGCTGGAAAAAGGGTGGATTGTCCTCTCCGGGTTGGGGACAAGGTCCTGCCCCAAGTGGAGAAGTTCAACTATCTTGGGGGTCTTATTCACGAGTGAAGGGAGAATGGAGCAGGAAATTGACAGACTGACTGGAGCAGCATCTGCAGGGATGTGGATGTTGAACCAGTCTGTTGTGGTGAAGAGGAAGCTGGGCTCTAAAGCAAAGCTGTCAATTTACCACTCAATCTACGTTCCTCACCTCACCTATGGTCATGAACTTTGGGTAATGACTGAAAGAACGAGATTGCAGATACAAGCAGCTGAACTGAGCTTCCTCCGTAGGGTTGCTGGACTCACTAGAGATAGGGTGAGGAGCTCAGTCATTCAGTGAAGACTCGAGAGTAGAGTGGCTGCTCCTCCACATTGAAAGGAGTCAGTTGAGGTGGTTTGGGCATTTGATCAGATTCAAATATAAATGTGAGAGTTTCTGTTTGAATTACTTTATGAAATAATATAAGTAAATTAATCTTTTTTCAACAGTTAACCAGCTAAGATGCTGATGCATGTCAAAAATATTGGTCCTTGAAGAGCAGCCCAAAACAAGTGTAGCTGCTTTATTTTGCACAACTTGTAGCCTACTGAGTTGCCCTTTTTCACGTGGATGACCACACTACCGAACAATAATCCAAATGGCGTAAAACCAAAGCACGGACATTTTGATTCAACAGTAAAGAAGGAAGAAATTTTGCACATTTTCTTGTGATGCCCACTGCTCTGCCCATTTTAGAGATTATTGTGTTGATGTGTTCAGACCAAGACAATGAACTATCAAGCCAAAGGCCCAAAAGTTGAGTTTTCTTGACCTGTATGGCATTACCAATTAACAATAAATCTAAGTTGGGGACCAATAGACAATCTATACAGCTAGATCTATACAGTTAGGGCTGTGCGATATGACAAAAATTTCATATTATGATAAAAGTCATCATATCACAATAACAATATTTATCATTTTATACATCTTCTATAAATTCTACAGTTTAGATAATCACATAAAAAGGACCATCTCTTTTTAAAACTTTTTTTACATGCATCTTTTTCCCTCATAATTGTGCAGTGTTGTTATAAAATAGTTTTTTAATGTGCATTTGAAGCTTGATTCTCATAAATTTCAGGTTTTTCTTCTAAATCATTTCATATGAATAAAAAGGAAACATCAGTAAGTTAAATATTTACTGAGCCAGAGGAGAATAGCAAAAGAAAAACTTTTTTGAGAAACTGAATTTGGGATTTTCATGGGCTGTAAACCATAATCATCAAAATTAAAATAAATAAACACTTGAAATATTTCACTTTCTGTGTAATGAATCTATATAATATATGGGTTTCACTTTGTGAAATGAGTGACAAAAAATATTGAACTTTTCATGATATTCTACTTTTTTGAGATGTACTTGTATTGACAGCCTTTGCTCAATACTTTGTTGATGCACCTTTGGCAGCAACTACAGCCTCAAGTCTTTTTGAATATGATGCCACAAGCTTGGCACACCTATCTTTGGGCAGTTTGGCCCATTCCTCTTTGCAGCACCTCTCAAGCTCCATCGGCTTGGATGGGAAGCGTCGGTGCACAGCCATTTTCAGATCTCTCCAGAGATGTTCAATTGGATTCAAGTCTGGGCTCTGGCTGGGCCACTCAAGGACATTCACAGAGTTGTCCTGAAGCCACTTCTTTGATATCTTGGCTATGTGGTTGTTGTCCTGCTGAAAGATGAACCATTGCCACAGTCTGAGGTCAAGAGCGGTCTGGAGCAGGTTTTCATCCAGGATATCTCTGGACGTTGCTGCATTCATCTTTCTGTCTGTCCTGACTCGTCTCCCAGTTCCTGCTGCTGAAAAACATCCCCACAGCATGATACTGCTACCAACATTGGCATGGTTATGAAAGGTGCCTGGTTTCCTCCAAACATGACGCCTGGCATTCACACCAACGAGTTCAATCTTTGTCTCATCAGACCAGAGAATTTTATTTCTCATGGTCTGAGAGTCCTTCAGGTGCCTTTTGGCAAACTCTAGGGGGGCTGCCATGTACCTTTGACTAAGGAGTGGCTTCCGTCTGACCACTCTACCATATAGGCTTGCTTGGTGGATTGCTGCAGAGATGATTGTCCTTCTGGAAGGTTCTCCTCTCTCCACAGAGGAATGCTGGAGCTCTGACAGAGTGACCATCGGGTTCTTGGTCACCTCCCTGACTAAGGCCCTTCTCCCCCGATTGCTCAGTTTAGACGGACGGCCAGCTCAAGGAAGAGTCCTGGTGGTTCCGAACCTCTTCCATTTACAGTATGGGTGATGGAAGCCACTGTGCTCATTGGGACCTTCAAAGCAGCAGAAATTTTTCTGTACCTTCTGTACCTTCCCCAGATTTGTGTCTCGAGGCAATCCTGTCTCGGAGGTCTACAGACAATTCCCTTGACTTCATGCTTGGGTTGTGCTCTGACATGCACTGTCAACTGTGGGATCTTATATAGACAGGTGTGTGCCTTTCCAAATCATGTCCAATAAACTGAATTTACCACAGGTGGACTCCGATTAAGCTGTAGAAACATCTCAAGGATGATCAGTGGAAACAGGATCCCCCTGAGCTCGATTTTGAAGTTCATGGCAAAGACTGTGAATATTTATGTACATGTGATTTCTTGGTTTTTTGTTTTTAATAAATTTGCAAAAAATCTCAAAAAAACTTTGTTCACATTGTCATTATGGGGTATTTTGTGTAGAATTTTGAGGGAAAAAATGAATTTAATCCTTTTTGGAATAAGGCTGTAACATAACAAAATGTGGAAAAAGTGAAGCGCTGTGAATACTTTCCAGATGCACCGTACACCCTGAACAGATTGCCAGTCCATCGCAGGGCCAACACAGAGACACAGACAGCCATTCACTCTCACAGTCATACCTAAGGACAATTTAGAATCCCCAGTTGATGCCAATTAACCTAACTTGCTACTTGACTAATTAAAATTATTAGAATTCAAATAAATTACATTAAGAGCCAACTTGCTCCTCTGACCCATCTTAATTATTTATTTTGCATGTATGTGCCACCATTATACACTTTTGCGGCTTTAATAATTTTTTTTCAGACAAAACTAAGAAACTCAGCTGTAATTTAAACCACAGAAACGATGGTCTGATACACTATAATGTTTCCAGTTAGCACAACTTAGCATCGTCATTTAGCATTTGCCGTTCTGTGATTAGACATGGTGTTAATGTTGCTTACCTCCTATTAAAACGAGGTTTGCAGACCATCCTCTCTGACGCAGCATGATGGAAAACCCTCCCACATCCCTGACAAACTAGAGTAGTTGCTATTTTACCAAACCAGTAGTTTGGAGTTAGCAACCACCGGAGAGCCTAGCCAACCACCACACACCTGTTTCTGCTGCGCGCACTGCGGGGGAGAGGTGGGGTGCTGGCAAGTAGTGCATGAGGAGCTTTGTTCAAGAAACAGGAGTATGTGCATTTAAAATCACAATATAAACAATAGACATTTTTAGATAGACAGATACGCGGACGGACGGACGGACGGACAGACTTTATTGATTCCAAACTGGGAAATTACAGTGTAACAGCAGCATGACAGTTGACAACCAAACAACAGAAACACACACATGACAGATAAAGGGATTACCCATGGAAAGTAAAAACTAACACGACTATAAAAACCTATATACATCATAGCTTAATATATGATGACCCGTATAAACAAATGAATCATCCCATTGCACAAAGAAGGACTAACAGGAGCAGAGTGAAAATGTGATGTACCAGTTAGTCTGTAAGGTGCAGTGTGGCAGCATAGCTATGACCAGAATACAACATCGTAGTGAGTTCATGTACAGTGAAATTGCATGTGGCAGGAAAGATTTCCTGTACCTGGCCATTTGACAACGAAGCTGTAGTAGTCTACTGGAGAAAGTGCTTTGCTGTCTATCTAGTGTGTGATGGAGGGGGTGATCAGGATTGTCCATGATGGATCGCAGTTTATTTAGTGTTCTCCTCTCCATCACTGTCTCAAAGGTCTCCGGTCTGAGACCAATTACAGAGCCAGCCCTCTTGATAATCTTGTCAAGTTTGTTGGTATCTCTGGCCCTGATACTTCTACCCCAACAGACAGCAACAAAGAAGATGGCGCTGGCGACAACAGTCTGGTAGAAAAGCTCCAGCATCCTGCTGCACATGTTGAAGGATCTCAGCTTTCTCAGGAAGTAGAGTCTGCTCATCCCCTTCTTGTGCGCAGCATCGGTGTTGGAGCTCCAGTCCAACCCGCTGCTGATCCTGACACCCAGATATTTGTAGTCCTCAACCACTTCCACATGCTCCCCCCTAATCTGCAGTGGCGGAGAAGGAGCCTTCCTCTTCCTGAAGTCAATCACCATCTCTCTGGTCTTGCTGACATTCAACCTCAGGTGATTCTGCTCCGTCCACTCCACAAATCTGTCTACCAGTGCCCTGTACTCCCCCTCCTCTCCTCCTCTTATACACCCCACAACAGCTGAGTCATCAGAAAATTTTTGCAGGTGGCATGACTCAGTGTTGTACTGAAAGTCAGTGGTGTATAAGGTAAAAAGAAAAGGAGAGAGCACAGTCCCCTGTGGAGCTCCCGTATCACTAGCCGCCACTCCAGACAAGACACTGCCCAGCCGGACAAACTGTGGTCTGCCTGTCAGGTAGTCAGTAATCCAGGAGATCACAGAGCTGTCAACCCCCATCACCCGCAGCTTCTCACCCAACAGCAGTGGCTGGATGGTGTTAAAGGCACTGGAGAAATCAAAAAAAGTGATTCTCACAGTATCTCCTCCACCACCCAGGTGCAGATGGGCTTGTTGCAGCAGGTAGATGACAGCATCTTCAACTCCTAAATGGGGCTGATATGCAAACTGCAGAGGGTCCAGCCACATCTTCACGTGGGCTAAGACCAGTCTCTCCAGGACCTTCATCACATGAGATGTGAGGGCAACTGGTCGGTAGTCATTCAAATCCGATGGAGATGACTTCTTGGGGACAGGAACCAGGCAGGATGTCTTCCACAGCACCGGTACTCTCTCCAGACTCAGGCTCAGGTTGTACAGGTGTTTCAGTACCAGAGCTAGTTGGTTGGCACAGGTCCTCAGGGTCCTTGCGGAGATGCCATCAGGGCCCTAAGCCTTCCACTGATGGAGTCTCTCCAGCTGTTTCTCCACCTGATCTGTAGTCACTGTGAAGTGAGGGAGGGTCCTGGTGCCCCCTGAGGAGGAGGAGGGGGAACCAGGACCCTATTTATATTGTCATCTGATACATATCAATATATCGCACAGCCCTACTAACAGTTTTGGATGTATTAAGCACCAACTTGTCAGGCCTTACCCAGTTATAAACAAAGTAAAGCACCCTTGTTAGGACCTGGCCAAGCTCAAAACAAGTTGGTGCTGCAAAGTAAATGGTGGAGTCATTAGCATACACTGTGAAGCTAGCCTGTTTAACTGCAAGTGGCATATCATTTGTGAATATTGAGAATAGGAGGGGGCAGCGCGGTGGAGGAGTAGTTAGCACTGCGGCAGCACAGCAACTCACCCTTGGCCAGGGGATCCTGGGTTCGATCCCAGCCCCTGACCAACAGTGATCTGTGTGGAATTTGCATATTCTCCCCGTGTCTGCGTGGGTTTACTCAGGGATTTCTCCAGTTTCCTCCCACATGCCAAAAACATGCAAGTTAGGTTACTTGGCATTTTATTTATTTATTTAGTGAATGCAAAGTCCTTAAGCCAAGCAGTTGCCTCCTGGTTTGCTGTATGGAGGGTGTGTAATCCTCCTTCCAGTCTTTGGAGCGGGCAAGCCTCTATGATGTGTTCCATTGTTTGCTCCTCTCCACATGCGCACAGTGGGCTAGGGCTACTGCCCCATCTGTGAAGGCTGGCCAAGCAGGGGCCTTGTCCAGTCCTGAAGCGATTGAGTGTAGACCACTGTCTCCTTGGGAGGTTGGTGCCCGGGACCTGTTGGTTGGGGTTTATCACCAGCTGTTTGTTTGGGACCTCCTTGGTCTCCCATTCCTCTTGCCAAGCTGTCTGGATGGTAAAGTCAGCTGGGGGAGGGTTTTTCCAAATCGGCCGTCTGGATGAAAGTCGGGCAGTGGGTGGGGTGTAGATATCTGCATGGATTGGTAAGTGAGGAGAATCTTTAACTTTTTGGAGCATCCTTTGAGTTAATGCTGCTCGCCGGATGTGTGGAGGGGCTATGTTTGACAGTACAGAGAGCCAGGGGAGTGGTGTTGAGCGGATTGTTCCAGTTATAGTTCTCATGGTTGAGTTGAGCTGGGTGTCTACATGGTGTGTGTAAGATGACCTGGACCAGACAGGGGCACAATATTCTGCTACAGAGTATGAAAGGGCCAGTGCTGAGGTGCGCAGGGTGGAGACTGCCGCCCCCCATTTTGCACCAGCGAGCTTGCAGAGCAGGTTGTTTCGTACCTTCACCTTAGCAGCCGTCCCCTTTAGATGTTCCTTGAAGGATAAGGTCCTATCAAGGGTCACTCCAAGATAAGTTGGATTTGGGGCATGCTTAAGCTTGAGTCCGCTCAGGTGGATGTTTAGTTCTCTGGCAGCTTTTGCATTGTGGAGATGGAATACACTGGAGACAGTTTTTGCTGGGCTTGGTTTTAGGCGCCAGATTTTGCAGAACTGGTCCAGTTTGGCAAGATCTTCCGTGAGCACCCGTTCCAGTGGTTCAAAGTCTGGTGCTTGGAATGCCAAACAGATGTCGTCTGCATAGATGAATTTGCGGGATTTTGTAGTAGGCAGGTCGTTTATGTAGAGGTTGAACAGAGTTGGAGCTAGAACTGAGCCTTGTGGGAGTCCATTTTCTGCATTCTCCATGCACTTGTGTTCTGACTGAGGTGGACTCTGAACCTTCGGTTGGTCAGCAGGGTTTTTATAATTGCTGTTGCCCAAGCAGGGATCACCTTTATAAGTTTCAGGAGGAGGCCTTTGTGCCAGACCATATCATCATGGCATTAAAACTGGGGATTCTAAATTGTCCTTAGGTATGAATGTGAGAGTGAATGGTTGTCTGTCTCTCTGTGTTGGCCCTGCGATAGACTGGCGATCTGTCCAGGGTGTACCCTGCCTCCCGCCCGAAGATGCTGGGATAGGCTCCAGGCCCCCGCGACCTGAAAAGGATTAAGCGGAAGAAGATGAATGAATGAATGAATGAATGAATGAATGAGAACAGGAGGGGCCCAAGGAAACTCCCTTGTGGAATGCCGCAGTTTGACTCCCTACTGTTTGATAAAATTAATCTCCTGTTACAGCCTCACTCAAGCACACACTTCTTTTGTTTTTCTTCCCTGTCATGTCCAGAAGAGGAAATCATCTTCCCTGCTTGACGCTCGTATGGCTAAGGTTTATAACAGACGGCAGAGACATGGCAGGGATGGGGATGACTCAGCCAGTGATGAGGAGGATTACGATGATGATGAAGGTTTGTCATTGTGAAGACTAACCTGAAACTCCTTTTCTTTACATTCACTGGTTTTACTTCTAATTTGGTGTGAAAGAACAATGGAATCAAATGGTCTTCTTTCCTCATTTTGTCCTGACCCTGTGTCAACTCTGCAGCATCTCAGAGAAGAAAGCTGGCTCTTCCGGCCCGAGGGGGGAGCCACTCCTCCAGGAGGGGATTTGGCACCAACAGGAGAGGCCTACTGAGAGAAAGCTCCTCCCACAGAGGAGGCAGAGTAGGGCTCGTCAGCTCGTCTGTCCTGAAGCTAAAGAGAGGGATTGGTGTGAGGGAGGGTGGGCGGAGGGGACGAGGCGTGAGACTGCGGGGAGGCTCCAGGATGCAGCGACGAGGAGATGACTCTGAGGAGTCGGATGATGAAGATGATGACGATGAAGAAGAAGAGAGTGAAGATGGAGACAAGGAACGCCCTCATCGCCAGCGTAGGAGGACGCGAAGGACTGATGACGATGAGGATGAAGATGAAGAGAGTGAGGGGCAGGAGTTTGAGGCTGAAGAGGAGGAAATGGACACATTGGAGAATGAAGAGGAGGAAGGGGAGGAGATGGATGAGGAAGGACACTGGGATTCAGACCCAGAGCCTCCAGTTCTTCTGGTGTCTGATCTGAATGATGGCTCCTACCTGACTGTAACGCTGCAGCACCCCCACAAGACCAAGAGACAGACTGGTAAGAAACCTCAGCCTCGTCCTCAGACGTACAGTTATGCTGATAAGGTTACACACTTCCGGGGTATGAAAACTTAGGATGCTTTCGCACCTAACCCTTTTGGTCTGGACTTTCAGATTTTCCAAATTGGTCTGGACCAAAATTTTAGGTGTGAAAGCTCCCCTGAACTTTGGTCCAGGTTCAGGTTCAGGTTCAGGTTACTTTATTTGTACCCGTAGGTAGATTTGTTTTGCAGTCAGGTGACATCCATATTTACAAACCACAATTACATTCAACATGAGCACAAACACAGGCACACATGAAGCTGACTATAAACATGATAAAAGTACTAAAGGCTCCACCAATCAGGATATAGGACAAAGAGATAAGAGAAAAAACAAAGCGATAAGAGAGAAGGGTCATATTAAAAAGTTAAAGACTAGTCAAAGAGGTTAAAAACTCAGACGTCTAAAACCCAATAAAAGATTTAGAACCCAAATAAAAAACCTACAAAAATAAGTAAATATAAAATAAAATTAATAAATAGGTAACTGAATTATGTGCAATATATTGTTACATCTTGTTCAACTCTTTAACAGCAGCAGGAACAAAGCTGCTTTTGTAGCACTGGGTTTTACTTTTTGGGACAGCAAACCTCTGTCTGGAGGGAAGAAGCTGAAATCATTTAAAATGGAGGTAGCAATCCTCTGTACCTGTCTGGTGTGCAGGGATGTCAGGCTCAGCTGTGACTCACCAAGCAAACGACTGGACCATCTAACTACCTGATCCAAGGATTTCTTTTGTTTCAGTTTTATCTGACCAAACCATGACACTAAAGAAAAGGATAAAACAGGTTCAATAAAAGCCTGATAAAACATTGTCATTATGGTTCGGTCAATTTGGAAGCGTGCAAGTTTCCTTAAACAATGCAAATGTTGCTGACCCTTTTTGCACACCCTTTCACAGTTCTCTTCATAGTTTAAATTACTATCAATAATCGTCCCAAGATATTTGTAGGATTGTACACATTCAGTGGTCTGGCCTTTTAGTACAGTGACTTCGTGCCTGAGAGATTTCCTCCTAAAGTCAATAATCATATCTTTAGTTTTTGTCGTATTCAGCTGCAGGTAGGAATCCTCACACCAGTGAACAAAATCATCAACTACTGGGCCGTGGC
This sequence comes from Pholidichthys leucotaenia, assembly GCA_020510985.1. Classification (NCBI taxonomy): domain Eukaryota; kingdom Metazoa; phylum Chordata; class Actinopteri; order Cichliformes; family Pholidichthyidae; genus Pholidichthys; species Pholidichthys leucotaenia. The sequence continues at coordinate 23,750,421 of CM035848.1, read as the reverse complement.
CACTCTCACCATCCTGGAGGAGACTGACAACAACTGAATCATCAGCATACTTTATAACGTGTCTGTTGTCATGTCTGCTCCGACACATGTTTGTGTACAGGATGAAGAGTAGTGGTGACAACACACACCCCTGCGGAGAGCCAGTAGAAGAACACTTTAGATCAGACAATGTACCACTGACCCTTACTCTCTGTGTCCTGTTGGTTAAAAAATCCAGAATCCAACCCACCAGATTATTACTCAAGTCAAATTGTTGCAGGAGCCTTTCAACTAAAATATGAGGTTGGATTGTATTAAAGGCGGAAGAAAAGTCCACAAATAAAAGCCTGGCGTGTGTCCCATTAAAATCCAGATGTTCAAAAAGCATGTTAAGCAGAGTGACAGTGGCGTCCTCCACTCCTCTGTGAGGCCTATAGGCAAACTGCAAAGGATCCAATGCATGCTCAGTCTGCTTTAGAACCTCAAATCTGACCAGTTTTTCAAAATTTTTTATTAAAATTGAAGTCAAAGCAACTGGTCTAAAATCATTTACTGTTTAAGGACAGCTTGATTTTGGAACGGGGACAACCACAGCATCTTTCCAGACCTTAGGCACATGTTGTGTCTGTAAGGACTTTTTGAAAATGTATTGAAATACAGGACTCAATTCATGTGCACAGGACTTTACCAAGCGCCCACATACACTACCGTTCAAAAGTTTGGGGTCACTTAGAAATTTCCTTATTTTTGAAAGAAAAGCACTTTTTTTCAATGAAGATAACTTTAAACTAATCAGAAATACACTCTATACATTGCTAATGTGGTAAATGACTATTCAAGCTGCAAATGTCTGGTTTTTGGTGGAATATCTACATAGGTGTATAGAGGCCCATTTCCAGCAACTATCACTCCAGAGTTCTAATGGTACAATGTGTTTGTACAATGGTACATTGTGTCAGAAGGCTAATGGATGATTAGAAAACCCTTGTGCAATCATGTTAGGTCTGCAGTGCTGTAATTGCTGCAAATGGAGGATTCTTTGACGAAAGCAAAGTTTGAAGGAAAAAATTATTATTTCAAATACAAATCATTATTTCTAACCTTGTCAATGTCTTGACTATATTTTCTATTCATTTTACAATTCATGGTGGTAAATAAGTGTGACTTTTCATGGAAAACACAAAATAATTGTCTGGGTGACCCCAAACTTTTGAACGGTAGTGTATATTATCAGGGCCCTGACTTTTGTTCACTTTTACAGCACAGAACGCCCTTTTAACATCCTGCACCTCAATATTAAAGTGCTGATTGTCTTTGAGTTCCTGTTTCAAACCTTGGGTTTCTGTGCTAAAATCAAAGGAGTCAAAACGACCATAAAAACAATTAAGAGCATTAGCCAGCTCTGTGTCTGAATTAAAACCATCTAAAAACACACGATTACTGTGCTCTGTGCTCTGAAGGCCTGCAATAGTTTTCATACTGGCCCAGGCTGAACCAAGTCTCTTTGTTGCCATCTTACTTTTCAATTCTGATTTATAATTCTGTTTTGCTCTTAAAATTTCAGCCTTCAGCTCTTTTGTGACAACCTGCAGCTCAGAAACAACCCCCTGTTTAAAAGCAAGTGCTTTCCTCTGTAAGCAGGATTTAACTGATTTTGTAACCCATGGCTTGTTGTTGGGATATATTTTGACACGTTTACATGGAACGATCATGTCTCTGCAGAAAACCATGTATGAGTATGTCACGTCCACTAAAGAGTCCAAATCTTCTCCGCAGTCTAGCATGAACACCTCCCAGTCCGTACAGTTAAAGCATTCCTGGAGGCAGTGCACTGAATCCTCTGTCCACACGTTTATGTCTCTGGTCTTTGCCTTGTCTCTTCTGAGAGCAGTTTTATATGTGGGCAGCAAATGTACACAGTTGTGATCTGAGGATCCTAAAGGGGGCAGGGGAATAGATTTATAGGCCCTCTCAATGGATCCATAGCACAGGTCCAATGTTTTTTTTTCGCCTGGTTGGGCAGGAAACATACTGATAAAAGTTTTTAAGTGTCTTCTTTTAAAGAAACATGGTTAAAATCCACAAGGATAAAATTTGGAGCCTCTGGGGAAATCGACTGCAACCACTGTACCACATTTTGTCCAGACCAAAAAGTTGAAATTTGGTTGGGCAAAAAGAAGTGGTCTCACTCTGGATGAATCAAACTGAACCTTGTTCAGGTTTGTTTAGAGTGTGAAAGCAATTTTCAGAAAGATTTGGACTTTCAGACCAAACACACCTAAGAGGGAAAATGATCCATGGTAGCACTGGGGAGAGGAAGAGACCCGGATTTTAATTCAAATATGGTTTGTTAATGGAATAAATAGTCAGTTAAAATCATAAAAGTGCAGAAACTTACCAGATATTTTTGGAGGGGATGTGACAGAGTAGTGAAAGATTAGAGGAGCAATGCCAGCTCAAAGTCATCACGGCTGATGAGACAAACGTCCTTTTCGATGAAGACTTGGACTTCTAGCCTCACTAAACTAGTTCACCTTTTAATATATGGCGTGTGAACCAGCTTACACTTGAAGTGTGGTTATTGATGTGTCCAAAGCAGCAGAAAACACCTCCGAGGGTGAGTAGCGTGTTCGCTAACTGCAGCTTCCGCGCTAACTACATAAACGTCATCATGACAATGATGCGTGAGTGTTTCATAAAGTTGTTTGTGTTATGTATGAGGAAAGGAGTCGGACTCTCTTCATGCAGGGAACCAACAACCAGCAACCAACCTTTATTATCAGAACTCAGAACTATATATACAAGTGACCGTGCCCGCCTGACGTCACACTGTGAGCAGGTACGGCAGCACACATACACACTACACAACATTCCCCTCCCCCTTACAAAATTGTAAGACCACACACACAATCGAGACCCTCCCCAATTTAAGACCCGAATCCTACACTAAAGAACTAACGGGGAACAGTGCACAAGAATAATCTAACACATTCATCCCAAAAACAACTAAAATCGGACCATGTCTCTAAAATATAAACAATCAATCCCATATCACACATACTCACATCCACACCAGCAGCGTATATACATACAGTATCTACATCAAGAGTGTTCAAGTCACATCTGTGTCTACCGGCAGCCAGCGGTAAAACCGGCGCGAGGGCCCAAGGCAGCCCCAAATCATGCATGCCCCTGACCGCCGAAGATAAGACCGGCTCGAAGGCCCCGAGCAGCCCCACGGCATGTGTACCTCTGGCCGCCGTCTGCCTCTGGGATCAAAAACGACCTCTCTTGCGATAGTGTCTCCCTTTATCACCAACTGCCTCACTCCTCGGGACCCACAATGCTGCTGTCTGGCATGCCGTCCCTCCGTGCTTGTCGGTCTGCTCCCGACTGCTTTCAACACCGCCGTCGTGGTTCCAAACACTCCGGCCCTCTGTAGCTGAACTCCGGGGAGACCTGAAGCCTGCTCGTTGGGGCTGGTCGCTGCCTCAGGCTCCTCGCCATACTGCCCAGTACCTTCATCCAGGGCACATTGAGCTCTGGCACTGAGACTCTGCCCAATCTCTACAGTGCCTGCTGCCTCCTCTCTGTTGTCTGAGGAGCTCCGCTGCGCTGCCTCCGTGCACAGGTGCCGTTGCTCACTCCCAGGGTTCATAGCATCACTTTCACTGGCATCGTCTGCCGACCCAGGCACCTCACCGCTGCTCCCAGCACCCTCGTCCCAGGCGCTCCGCTGCGCCGTCTCCGTGCCCGGTTGTAGCTGCTCTCTCCCGGGGCTCTCAGCGTCCCTCTCATCGGCGTCACTCTCCGACCCAGGCGCTTCGACGCTGCTCTCAGCACCCTCGTCCCAGGAGCTCTGCTGTGTCATCTCCATGCCCGGCTGTCGCTGCTCTCTCCCGGGGTCCTCAGCCTGCACATTCCCTCTCTCCCGCTGCCCATCCTCCAGCTGCGGCCACTGCGCCTTCTGCAGTGATCAGGAACTCCACCACTCGCGGCCCTGGTCCCACCTCGATGTCTATCTGGTAGCCTGGAACTCACTTTTGGCACGCAGTCAGCTTTGTGGCGAACTTGCCCATAGACAATGAGTGGGTCGTTAGCTTCTCCGAGCTAACTAGCCTAGCTCTATTTGGCACCAACACTCCTTCCACCCACAGCTTCGTGGTCCTCATCTGCTTGGTGAAGTGCTCAGCCAGCCGCTGAACAACATCCTCATAGCACTCTGTTTCACCCAAAGAACCAAGAATTCTTTGGCCTTCCGTGCCAAGATGGTGGGCCAGAAGTGCTCATTGTCATCTCCCGTCGAGTCTACTTAAGCCCAGCACCCGATATAATCCTCAAACATGGCCTGCCACTTTGGCCACAGGATCACTGGCTCTCCCGTGTACTCCAGAAACGGTAGCAGTGATGGAGGTAGCCCATACAGTCCCATAATTTTTCTTCTCGTTGCCAAAATGTTATGTATGAGGAAAGGAGTCCTAGTCTCTTCATGCAGGGAACCAACAACCAGCAACCAACCTTCATTATCAGAACTCAGAACTATATATACAAGTGACCGTGCCCGCCTGACGTCACACTGTGGGCAGGTACGGCAGCACACACACACACACACACACACACACACACTACACAACAGTTTGGTCCACTTGGATAAAGAGCAGTGTGAAACCAAACCTAACCAGACCAAATGTCAAATGAAAAAAAAAAACGATCGGTTTTCCCTTTCACTGTAGTAAATATAGTAGTCTCAGCTCCCCTGACAGGTGGTGAAACATGGTGGGCGTCAGTGAGGTACTTTATAGAAACTAATAAAATGACCTTTGACCTTTGTTTATTCAGCTTTAAGATGACAGAGGAACTTAGGTTGGCAGATGGTTAATCAGAACTGTGTGGGTTAGGGCTGTAGCTAACAACTATTTTATGGCTCAGGTAATCACCCATGCTAATTGAAGAATACTCGAGTAATCTGATATTTTTTTTAAAGAAACTTGCATTGACCAACATTTGCGGAACTTAAAGAGCAGTAGTAATTGTACCAGACACTCAAAAACACAGGTACACATTTATTGCAATGCTTATTGCAATGTTTATTGCATAGAACGTAACTTTAAATGGTACATTACACCATGAAGTTCCTTTCACTAGCCGTTAGCATCCGCTAGCAGACACATTAGCATCCGGATGCTAACAGTGGTGGCTATTATGTTCTTTGGACATATAAGCATAATTACCATAGCTGACTGTTACATCAGAAAATGATGAGGAGTGGAGGTGACGTTTTATGGTTTTATTAACACTCTAACAGGAACGTCCAGGAGTCAACTCCATCTAGCCTGAGAATCCACAGTGAAGAGACTCCAGAGTCTTCTTCTTCTTCTTCTTCTTCTCTCGGTTACTGGCGGATAGCAAACAACTGAAAGGTGCATACTGCCACCTACTGTACAAGAGTGTGTAACATTATGCCATCTGAGCCTGACCCCTAAATTCTATGACTTAATCCTGTGCTATTTAAAAACGAGAAAAGAGCCCTTCTCGTGATTCTTATTGCCCCTCCATCTCCATCTGTTCGAACTTCATTTTCCATTATCTGTCTTTTCATTTCCGTATTTTTGACAGTGTAATAAGATGTGCTTGACATTTTCTTTTACTCCACATTCTCTACATTTCTCTTTCGCTTTTCCCCATGGTGAATAAAGTGCCGTTTAAACCTGTGTGATCCAGTCTGAGTCTTGCCATAGTGATGTCTTCCCTCCTTTTGGTTGTTATGAAATTCTTTATTGCAATAGATTTTTGTATTTTGTAATACAATCTACCTTTCTGATCTTCATCCCGTCTTTTTTTGTCATAGCTCAGTTCCTTTTTTCTTGATTACTGCTTTCCCTTCACCTTTTCCAAGAGACAATGGTAGTCCCTTCCGCTGGGCCCTCTTATACTTCCGTGATGCCACCACCGGGAAGGCGGGGCATCACCTCCCATTACACCCAGGGCACTGCCATATTAGTACACCCCAACTATGTACACTATATTCCTGTTTGACCCCCCCCCCCCCGAAGAAAATTGCAAGCACACTAATCAGGTCCACCCCAAATTTGGTAGCCCGATACACACTAAACACACTCTAAACAATATAAATACACAAAACCATCCATGCACACCACACCAGCCCAGCGGACTACTCCACCATTTTGATTATAACAATCAGTGAACATACAAAAGGGCCACACACCAAAATAATCCCGATACAGTATCTACATTGTAAACACTCAGAACTATAAACACTTACAAATAACATGTATACTAACCTAATGGCTGTCCCGAATCTCTCCACCCCAGTGCTCCCACCCCACCACATGGGCATAACTAACAAACAGCACTGGGGAACATTTGCATTTCACTCACACCATTATTTACTTTAACCACACACACGCATATATAGGGGCAACTTGCCTAACATTAGCGGGGGTTTTTTCAAGACCCAAAAAATTCAATAATGACAATAATAATAGGAATAACATAACCAAAACTCCACACACCGCTAGCCCCTTTTCAAAAGTCCTCCTAAGGAACCCCCGGAGGCTCCCCTCTGGAACGTCCGTCTCGCGGGCCGCTACCAGAGCGTCTCCGTTTTCTTCTTACCTGAGATGGGCTGCACTGGCGTTTCCTGTCTCCTAACCGCCGCAGCTCGTTCGGGTGCCGTCTGGATCCATCTGTCAGCTCAAGCTAACCGTCATCATGAATCCTCACTTCCCGCAGTTGACCCTGGTCATCCTGCTGTTCTCAAGATTTGTCGACCCCACCAAGCCGAGACTCGACCCTAGGGCGCACATCATTACCCACACCCAGGGGAGTACTCACTGGCTTTTGTGGTCCGCGGAGTTGTGACCTGGTTCCTGTACGGTGCTGCAGGGTCCCACTGATCCGGCCCGAGCTCTGCCTCTTGTCCGTCCCATGGGCACGCCTAGGGCACGTGCCACACAATCTCGCCCCATCCACTTTCATTTTGTGCGTTGAATCAGCCACGGCAGCGCCTGGCTCAACAGTGGTACTCGGTCGGCCACCGGAGCTACGCTGTGCTTGCTCGCTGGCTCTATTCGCCCCCACAGGTGTCCGACCGTGCCATTCAGGTCCCTCGTCCAGGGTACCTCGAACAGTGGCACCGGAACTTCCCCGTGACTGCGCTCCGTGGTGCTGGTCGTGACCTCCATCACTCGGTCCAGGCATGTTCAAGTCCCACCATCTTTTCCTACGTAGAAGAGTCGGTCCCACAGCCCACCACCGGACCACTCCTCTCAGACGCTGCAGGCAATAGAGAACCCAAGCCCGTAGAACAAGTCGCAGCCCATCAGGGTATTTCCTTCGCAAGACACTATGAACTTAGTTGTGCACACCAAAGCAGACTTATACCTTGCAGAGAGCCATAACGAGCCCACAATGTCCAGGGGGTTGTTACCATAAACGTAACAAGCAATGTCTGTTCTACTCACGCTGTAATGTGGGAAAAAGGTCTTCACTGTCGCCCAACTTGGGATGGAAGTCGCCGACCCTGTGTCCAGCATCAGCGGGACTACCACCCCATCCAATTTGATGTTGCATATTATGCGTCCGTCAGTGCTGGGTGAGACTGTATGGGCCACCGTGGGCTTCCTCACCGAATAGTCCCCCTCTGGCCTCCGATCTCCCCGCTCAAAATTTCGACAGGCTCTAGCAAAGTGGTGGAGCAGACCACACTTCCCACAATGCTTCCCCTTGGCTGGGCACTCCCTCGCTCTGTAGCGGTGCCTGGTGGATCCACAGCCGTAGCATCTCGGCGTCCCCGGGGCGGGCCTAATCTTCACAATGAAGGCGTATTCGTCATCACTCTCGTCGTCAGGATCCATGGCCAGTGCCTTCCACTGTTTACCGTTCTCTGGCAGGTTTTCTTTCTCACCGAGAGTCTTCGTAATCATTTCTGCTGCCTCATGTTGCTGTGCTAGGGTCATGGCAGCCAGAAGCGTTAGCTCACCAGCATGAGTGAGGAGGCGGACCTTTGCGGAGGAAAACAGCACGTTCTGCTAGTTGGTCACAAATCATCTCTTCCTCAAAGGCTCCGAATCCGCACTCTCCTGCCAGCTGCCGCAAGTCTGCTGCAAACTGTTGTACTGACTCACCCGGCCGCTGGCATCGTTGTCTGAACTGGATGCGCCTCATAATGGTGTTTCCAGGGACACGAAAATAGCCCGCCATGAGCCTCACCACATTGTCGAATGTATCACCTTCTCCCAATGTGCTCAGGATCCTGTGGTCCTCCATTCCTAAATTGTGGACCAGAATTGCCCTCACATGCAATTACTCAAGGTCCAGAGCAATGAGGTAGTTTTCGAATGCGGCATACCACTTGGCCCAGAGAACAAGCAGCTCTCCCGGAGCCTCCAAAAATGGCCAAAAGGCAGTATCAGCCCGCTCCATATCCTTTTGTCCTCGTTGCCAAATGTTACGTCCGAAAATGATGAGGAGTCGAGGTGACATTTTATGGTTTTATTAACACTCTAACAGGAACGTACAGGAGTCACTCCGTCTAGCCTGAGAGTCCACAGCAAAGAGACAGAGTCCCTTCCGCTGGGCCCTCTTGTACTCCCATGACGCCACCACTGGGAAGGCGGGGCATCACCTCCCATTACACTCAGGGCACCGCCATATTAGTACATCCCAACTACGTATGTACACTATATTCCTATCTAACACTGACTACATTCTAATCTCATTCATGTACTTTGTCTCAGGTATGCTGGCTGTGCATGATGTGGGATGCTTTCTGCCGAGACACTGTAACATCCAACTTTGTAGCATGCTAGTTCACCGCTCGACTTTACCATATACACACTGCACATTGTTTTCCTTCAATATGAGCTTGAAGTTATTCCAGACTTGAGATACTTTTGTCATTTTTTAAAGTTTTCTTTATCTTTTCCAGCCCGTCACTATGCCACTCTGCCATGGCGCCGTTAAACAAACCTGTGTTTTGTTAGGTAGCGTGACCGGAAGGAGGTCGCACTGGAAGGTCATACAGACAGGAAGTGTTGCATTAAATGACACGTCAACACATAAATTTTGGATTGAGAACTTTTTCTAACCAAATTATTTGAGTAATCATTGCAGCCCTAGTGTGGTTTCATCTATGTTTGATCAAATCTTTATTATAAAAAAAGATTGATGTGATAAAGCAGCTTTGACCTTTAATCCCAACATGGAATCATAAGTGTTTGTTTCTTTAAAAAAAAGACTGTATTTAAAATAATTCCTAATCCTTTCTAGTTTAAAAGAAAAAATATGAAATGCAAAAATCAAAAGTGGCATGAAAAAAGTCTTGGATTTAGGATGTTTTATTCAGTTTTTACAAGCAAAATTTCTATGATTGTCAATCCTGTGTTGTGGGAGCACAGTTCTCTGTTAAGATGATAAGATACTTTCAGATATTTTAAATAACAAGGAGCCTGATCATTTAGAGCAGGGGTGTCCAATCATGTGCCATGGAGGGCCAAGACCCTGCATGCTTTACCTCCAACTAGTGTCTTCAGCAGCAGAGTCCACTGAATTTCTTCCCACTGATTGCTGATCAATGAAAACACCTGCTGAAGATACTGGGTAGAAGAGAAAACCTGCAGGGTCTTGGCTTTCCATGGCACATGATTGGACACTCTTGATTTAGAGCTTTGTAAGAAGGATTTTAATCCCTTGATGCCTGTTGTCGCGAATTCGCATCAAACCGCTTCCGCTCCAAATGCAACCAAAATACCGTCTGTATTCCTCCACTTCCAGTTGGAGCACTTCCAACACATACCTAGGAACGTTTTGCAAGCATTAGTTTCTCGTAGGAATGGTCTAAGAGATGGAGCACCATCCATTTCCTGATTGCTAGGGTTAGGGTTAGGGTTAGGGTTAGGGTTAGGTTTAGGGTTAGGGTTAGGGTTAGGGTTATAGTTTGGCAGTCATGAGAGTTGAAAATACTGAAAATAACTTTGTTGTATAAATAAAAGACTCTTTAAATTAAAATTAAATTAAATTAAATCACCCTTATTGTCATTCAACCGTACAACCAATCATGTACAGTAGAATGAGATTGTGCTTTACCTATCTACAGTGTCAATCACACACACCCCAGTGCAGAATCAGAGGGCCGCTGCCATACAAGGCGCCGCCACAGATTTCCCTCCTCCATTCCACTATTGCTGAGCACCAAGCTGGATGGCAGGAAGTTCCACTTTTATATGGTCTTCGGCATGACCCGGCCAGGATTTGAACCCCTGCCTCCCAGGTGTGGGGCGGATGCTCTACCAACTGAGCCACCACTCTTCATACTTGAGATGGGAACAGGTGCTTTTTTTTACCATTTTTTTTTACCATAGATGCCTGTTGTCGCTAATTTGCTTCATACCTAAAATTATATCTATTTTATGTGCTATAGTCAAATTAACTTTCTCAACTTCAACCCAGCAGATGACTGCCTCTCCCTGAGCCTGGTTCTGCTGGAGGTTTCTTCCTGTTAATAGGGAGTTTTTCCTCTCCACCGTCGCCAAGTGCTTGCTCACAGGGGATCACCTGATTGCTGGGGTCTTTCTGCAACTGTGGGGGTTCCCCCCTACAGTTGATAGTGCTATGAGATGACTGTTGTTGTGAAATGGCGCTATATAAATAAAGTTGAATTGAATTGAAATTGAATTGAATTGAATTGAACTTAATTTAGCATCTACTTGAAAGCAAAAACACAAGTGAAAATTTTTTTTTTCATAATTGGAAATAAATTCAGGCGTTAAGGGGTTAAACTTAATTCCATGAGAGCTGCTCATTAAAGATTTCCCGACTCATTCCCCATGGGCAGAGAGGAACCAAACTTCTCACAGTTATCAGTCTTTCTCTACATAGATACCACCAATGGTCACACACTTCTCCCATTGCTTTATGCAGCTGTGGAGAACTCACCTAGGGGTTATGTCAGAAGTCATGACTTGACCTCAGAAATCAAAGTTTCATCATCTTGGAAGTGCTTTCCCTTCAAAAATGACTTCATGGTTGGAAAGCGGTGAATTCGGGTGGTGTGAGGTCAGGAGAGTAAGGGGGTGAGGAAGGATTTCATAGCTGCAGGACCATGCTTCTGTCTGGGCAAGATGGGGTTGTGAACCAGGGAATTGTCTTGCAGAAGCTGGACACCTTTGATCAGCATGCCACACCTCTTGGTTTTTCTGCAGCAGTGAAGTGTAGTATGTCCTGGTAATCTTGGTACCCTTTGCCAGGAAATCCATCACCGATACTCCATGCTGGTCTCAAACACTGTGATCTTGCCTGTCGAGGGTTGGACATCTTGGTATCTTCTTCAGAGGTCATAATACTTCCATTATTTCAATTGGGCTTTAGTCTCTGGATCATAGTGACGGACCCATGTTTGGTCCTGTGTGATCAGTCTGTAGAAGAAGTCCTCCTAGTTTTCTTGGCACATGACAAAAAGAGCCTGGGAGCATGTGGCTTGTTCTGCTTCTCGAAATGTGTGAGCAACCAGGGAGTCCATCGTGCGGACAACTTCCACATGTGCAAATGGTCATGGAAAATTTTTTTCCATAGACTCCACACTGATCTTGACATCTTGGGCTGTCCCCCACAATGGTGCCCCCCACTTGCCGGATTGTTTCTTCATCAGTGGCACACTGTTCACCCAGGAATGGGTGGCGTTTCCACTGATGTCCGACTTGAACTGTGGATGCCAGTGGTTCACTACGTCATACAGTGGTTCATGATGAAAGAGACTTATGGGGAGCATAAGTCTTTAATCTCATCAAGCATCTCCTGTGGTGTGCGGCCTCTCAAGTACCAGAACTTGATGAACACTGCATGCAGCTGGCTCCATTATCACACCTTACTCCACCTCAATACCTGGACAAGAGAAACTCTTAGGAGTTCAGCGCTGCAAATTACTGCATAACCTAAAGAGATATGGTTTATTACACATGTGACATTTCAGCCTCCAACAATAACAGGAAGTGGGTCAGGGGAAATTTTTAATGAGCAGACCTGATGTTAGGACAGCCAGATGATACAGAATTACAGTAATCTAACATAGAGCTAACAAAACCGTGGATTAGTTTCTGAGCATCACTCTGAGACAAGATGTTCCTAATGTTGGCAGTATTATGCAAATGACAGAAAGCAGTCTTAGAAACAAGTTTAATATGAGAATTAAAGGACAGATCTTCCAATCCAATCCAACTTTATTTATAAGCACCTTAAAAACAACCAGACTGGACCAAGGTGCTGTACAGAAAAGTAGGAAACATAATAAATACATAAAAAACACAGCAGCCCAACTACTAAAATCAAATAAAATGTATACATAAAAGCAAGGGTAAAAAAATAATCATACAATAACTAACAAATAAATAAAATTAATTGAATCAATAAAATCAGTGACCAAATGCCAAGGAGGACAGATGGGTTTTAAGATAAGAGATTTAAAAACAGACGGGGAAGAAGCCTGTTTGTTATGAAGAGGCAACTCAATCCAAAGTTTAGGAGCTGCCACAGAGAAGACGCGGTCCCCCCAGAACTTTCCCTTAGTTTAGGTACACTCAGGAGCAGATGATTAGCTGACCTAAGAAGGCAGGAGGGTAAACGGTATTCACTTATATAGCACTTTTTACTCATCTCTGGATGACCAAAGCGCTTTACAGGTCCTGCTATCCACCCATTCACGCACACATTGATGGCCGTGGAGCTGCCATACACAGACGCTGGCCTGACCCTCCAGGGGTTCAGTGTCTTGCTCAAGGACACTTCAACATGCAGACTGCAACCAGAGTGAGAATTGAACCCCTGACCCTCTGATCAGTAGTCAGCCACACTACACCTGAGCCACAGCCGCCCCAGGTATGTAGTGGTCGAGTAGCTCAGAGAGATGGGGCGGCGCAAGGCCATTAGGGATTTAAAAGCAAATAAAAGAATCTTAAAATGGATCCTGAAATGTACGGGCAGCCAGTGAAGTGAGGCTAAAATGGGAGAAATGTGTTTGCATTTGCATGTGCCAGTTAAAAGACATGCAGCTGCATTTTGCACCAACTGGAAAAGACATGCAGGTTATATGTTTATTGGCATCAACTGGGGATTCTAAATTGTCCTTAGGTATGGATGTGAGAGTGAATGGTTCTCTGTCTCTCTGTGTTGACCCTGCGATGGACTGGCTATCTGTCCGGGGTGTACCCTGCCTCTCGCCCAAAGATGCTGGGATAGGCTCCAGCCCCCCCGTGACCCGAAAAGGATTAAGCGGAAGAAGATGGATGGATGGATGGAAACAAGCAATGGAAGACCCACTAATCCCCACATACAAAGCATTGCAGTAATCCAGCCTAGTGGTCACAAAGGTGTGGATTACTGTCTCAAAGAGCTGCGCTGACAGAATTGGCTTTATTTTGGCCAGCTGCCTCAGTTGGAAAAAACGTGATCTTCTAATGACTGAGTTGACCTGACTGTTAAATTTAAAATCAGGGTCCATTTTAACCCCCAAGTTTGTAATTATTGGCTTAACATATTAGGTTAAGGAACCAAGGTCTACAAGGGGGGAGCCAAAAGCCATCACTTCAGTCTTATTGTCATTAAAACTCGGGAAGTTTAAGGCCATCCGGGCCTTGATGTCATTGAGACACTTAAGCAGTATCTCAACAGAATGTGAGGGATTCTTTCTAAGAAGGACATAAATTTGACAGAAAATAAAGAGAAAAAAGCAGGGGGCCTAGGGCTGAGCCCTGGGGGACCCCTCAAGAGAAAGGGGGATACAGAATCACCAAGGCTAACACAGAAGGTCCGATCTGCCAGGAAGGACTTAAACCACTCCAATGCTACTCCTGTGGTGCCCACCCATTGCTCCAGATGGGAAATTAAAATTTTATGGTCCACTGTGTCAAATGCAGCAGTTAGATCTAAAAGCACAAGGATAACACAGTCACCAGAATCAGTAGCTAAAAAGATATCATGAAAAACTTTTAAGATAAGATAAGCCTTTATTTGTCCCACAGTGGGGAAATTCCAGGATTGCAGCAGCACAGGGATAGCAACACTCAGAGCAATAGTAAATAAGGTAGTAAGATAAAAATTGGTTAACCAAAGCAGTAAATAAATATACATATGTGCACAGTTATATACACAGTGCAGGAGCATTGCAGCTAGATGGTGTCAACAAGATTACGGTTAGTTAAATTACCCAGCAAAAAAAGAGCTGATTCAGTACTGTGAAGAGTTTTAAAACCGGACTGGAAAACCGCGAGGATTGCCTGCTTCTCCAAAAGGGCCATTAATTGGCTGTATACTGTCTTCTCAAGGATTTTTGACAGAAAGGGCAGTTTGGAGATAGCCCTAAAATTATTAAAAACTGTATGATCCAGACCAGGTTTTTTAATCAGCGGTTGCACAACAGAATGTTTAAAACTTTGGGGAACTACACCTGAGGTCAGATTGATGTTAATAACTGCAAGGACAACTGGCCCTACAGTGGGGAAAACCTCTTTAAAAAGTTGAGGAGGGACAGCATCATTTGGAGAACCTGAGGGTTTTAAATGACCAACAATCTCATGTAAAAAGTTCAGCGTCACAGGCCCAAACCTGTCAAAAAGAGCAGGGCAGGGAACTGAGATTGAAGGGTCATAAGAAGGAGGTGAGAGCAGAGCCCTAGTAGAAGTCACGACCTTATCATTAAAAAAGTTGAGAAAGTTTTCACACAAAACAGGTGAGGGCTCCATACGTACATGTAGTCTGAGGTGGATTAAGAACAGAATTGATTATTTTAAACAGAACATGAGGCTTGTGACAGTTTAAGATAATATCTGAAAAATGTTTTCTTTTGGCCTCTTTCACAATCTTTTGATGGTGATGCCAACAATCCTTTAACATTTGAAATGACATACAATTTGTCTTTCTTCCATTTGCACTCAGCTCTGTGACATTCCTGTCTGGCAGCACAGGTTATGTACAGCCACGGCTCAAATCTAGTTTTAGGCTGCCTGGATTTTAATAGAGCCACGGTGTCCAAAACAATTTGGCAGGTGGAATGAAACCAAGAGGTGATTTCCTCCATATTGCACACAGACTCAGGAATGACACAGTTCTGATTAAAAGCAGCGAAGAAGTGAGCAGCAGTGGAAGAGTTAATAATACAATGGTGTCGAACAGCAGAGGGAGGTTTAACCGTGTTAAGAGCAAGCGCAACCTCAAATACAACAGGCATATGATCTGAAAACACTGCATCACAAATCTCTAGGTTAAAAACAGGCAGACCATATGATGGCACAAGATCCAGACAGTGTCCGTGTTCATGAGTGGATCCCCATACAGACTGCTTAGTATTAAAAGAATAAATGAGATTTAAAAAGTCTTTTACCATAGGCTTGCCAGGGCAGCAAACATGAATATTAAAATCCCGCACAACAAGAACACGGTCATATTTAGGCATGATTTCAACCAAGAAATTAGCAAAGTCACTAATAAAATCCTTAATGTATTTAGGAGGCCGATATACCACAGCACAGAGCACTGTGTGGAAATGACCATGCAGTTCAAATAAGCTTGGTTCAAAGCTGGTAAATGACGATGATAAGAAAGGCTGTTTCCATTTATAGTGATTTTTATAAACAGTTGCTCTTCCTCCTCCTTGCCCTGATGTCCATGAGGAATTAAAATAGCAGCAGTCATGCGGTAAAAGTTCAATAAAAACATTGGACTCATGAACAGTCAACCAGGTTTCAGTGACACATAAAACTGAAAATAACTCCAAGGTTCCTCATGGAACTGTTAGGGGATAGAGTAACCCCATCCAAAATAAGAGTCTGATTTGGGAAAGAATTTCTAAGGTTTTGAAATTTATAGTAAGAAATTACAAGTCATCCAGGTTCTGATTTCCTTCAGACATGCCCCTAATTTAGTTCATTGATTACTGTCATCTGGCTTAATTGACAAATACAGTTGTGTGTCGTCTGAATAACAGTGGAAATTTATGCAATACTTTCTAATAATATTACCTAATGGAAGCATATATAAACTAAAAAGAATAGGACCTAACACAGAGCCCTGCGGAACTCCGTGACTGAGCTTTGAAACTGAAGAAAACTTATTGACATGAACAAACTGGAACCTATTGGATAAATATGACTTAAACCACTGCAAAGAAGTTCTGTTAAGTCCAACAAGGTGCTCTAATCTACAAAGTAAAATACTGTTTTTTTTGATCGACAGTATCAAAAGCTGCACTAAGGTCTAAAAGGACAAGTACAGAAACAAGTCCATTATCAGATGCTATAAGGAGATCGTTGATGACGTTCACTAAAGCTGTTTCAGTACTATGATGAATGCTAAACCCTGACTCGAACTCCTCAAATAAACCGTTCCCTGCTATCATATGTTATGATGGTAAAATAACCCTAAGTCATCAACCCTAATATTACCTTCCAATCCACACTGTACTTCAACTGTACTCCCTACTCCCTGCTCCATTCTCAGGGGATATCAGTAATAAGTTAACCCTTTAACTGCCCAGATTAAATGGACGGGTCACGCGCCCCCAGTGGCACAGCGCAGCAACTGCACGTGTCAACTTATTGACATCCCCCGGCTATACTGAAAATTTGTGCTAATCTCTATTGTTCTGACTGTTTAGAAGGTGGCAGACACGTGCCGAAGGAATCATGGCTGACATGGAATATAGCAAAGAAGGAGAAATCCTCATTATTCTTCCTTTTTCCGCTTTGAGTTCACATCAATGTGGATCCTGCTGTGTTTGGTCATCGTGACAGCGATGATGACGGAGACTACATGAAACTGGAAAAATAGCCGCGCAATACAAACGAAATTCATGTGGGATAATCATAAGAGTTTGTAGATGTGGTACATGGGTGTAAATTACTAAGTAAACGTGTTACATCGAGGTCGATGTAACAAAAAACTGAGCTCCTCGTACCAAGATGGCAGTGCCCATGGGTGGCATGGATTCCCACAGGAATAATGCACCAAACAGAAAAAATAGCCACTTAATACAAACAAAATTCACTTGGGGTAATCATAAGAGTTTGTAGATGTGGTACATGGTGTAAATGGCTAAGCAAACACACAAACATTGGCTACGATGGACGAAAACAGACCAGTCACGTGGGCGGGTGAGCCCACCTCCCGGTAACAGGTAAGGGAGAAATATGTTGTTTTTGACATTTTATTGATTTTCTGGTTCATATACTTTGAAGATTAGATGAAAACATACCCTTGTAGACAAATCAGTGTCAAAAAAATGGACCATTCTTTATGTAAATGTGTCCAAAGTCGACTTTTGGCTGAGTTATGTAATTTATATAGCTGCCGTGACATTATGCAAATTAGATGCGTAAATTTATTCCTATCTGAAACTTTGGCTCATATTCTACATCTTTCTAATTGACAGTAAGCCACTATCTCTTGTAATTTTCAAGTTATAGCCTTGGAAATCTGAACTATTTTATTGACCAAATTTTTTACTACTCTTGACCACTGGGGGGGGGGGGGGGGGCTTGAGTTGCCTTGCGTTTCCCCAGGCGCCATATGGCGAATTTGGCAGTTAAAAGGTTAACTGCCCTTCACAAAATTTCTCCATTTGAAACACTCTGTAACTGTCGGCTCCCTCCTCCGTGCGTTACCACGGTAACCATGGACACATACTTATACTATGGTGAATAATTTATATTTTTTAAATAAAATATTAATACAGATATATTTTTATTACTATCAGTTGATATAAATAATAACCAACATTAGTTTAGCTTATTAATAACATTAGCAACAATAGTTTGTTTTACTCGTATTTGAGGTGCAATAGTTTATGGGTAATCTTCCTGTCAACTTCCGGTGAAGTGACATCTGGTTGTTCACTTCTTCCCTGCTCAGTTCTCAGTTCCCTTTGAACTGAAGACCGTTCGCTCCCTTCGGTTTGGAATCTCACTTAATATGGCGGAATACCCTGTGCAGTCCACTTCACAATACACTACTGGGCGATCGGAATGCAGCTCCCGATTTTTATTTATTTTTTTTAAATAAAAGGCAGATTAGCGATTGGTCTATAGTTAGCTGAAACTCCTGGACTCAGTGTTGACTTTTTAAGTAATGGTTTAATTACAGCAGTTTTAAAAGCCTGTGGTACATGGCCTAATGTTAATGAAGAATTGATTGTTTGTGTAGAAGAGCTTGGAAGAACGAGGCGGTATGATATATAAACCAAAGTTTCTTATCAGCTCCTCTAACAAGTCTCATCTAAGTGCAGAAGCAGAAGCAAGAAAAGAGACCGAATACCTCCGGCTCTGTGAACTTATACTTGCACATAACAAAAGACATGCATATCAAAGGCTGACATCCCTCATTATCTTAATCCCCCCATTGTCTTAGTACCCCCCCCCCCCTCTTCGCCCTGGGGGGTGAGGGTAGCTCCTCCGGTCTCCACCGCAGTGTCTGGGAAACTCTTTGATCTTCACTGGCGGTTGAGATCCCTTTGTCCTGTTCTGAGGTGTGAAGTCGCCATATGTAATCACCAAACATTCTCACATGCTTCAACATATGTAGGTTATGGAATATATGATAAATATAGACCACAGCCCCCCCCAAACGACTAAGAAAAGGACAATAGAAAAAGTCACAGTTTAAGATAATTACTATGACATACTAACTGCTACCTCT
Organism: Pholidichthys leucotaenia; assembly: GCA_020510985.1. Classification (NCBI taxonomy): domain Eukaryota; kingdom Metazoa; phylum Chordata; class Actinopteri; order Cichliformes; family Pholidichthyidae; genus Pholidichthys; species Pholidichthys leucotaenia. The sequence goes on along the minus strand of CM035848.1, from coordinate 23,731,743 downwards.
TGCCACAGAAGAAACTTTCCAGTAGCTATGCTCCTAAGAGAGTTCAGTGGTAATCATAACAGCATAGTAAAATCACAAGTCAGTCCTAAACTGTTACAGCACAATTAGTGAACAACTGTTGAGTAGTTTGCATCAGTCCCTGTGCTGTCTGGGTTTTAGTCTTCTCCCGAAACTGCTGTGGGTCCGCTTGGGCGTCCTGCTGGGACCTTCCTGTAAGGAATCTGCAGCTTGAGGAGGAGAGTGGTTAATTTTTCCCTGCAGGGGGGCTGAGTCTTTTCTCTTGGGGGGTCTACCCCGCCGAGGTGCTCTCGCCAACAGTGCAGGCTCGTCTTTCAACAAGAAGGCAGGTTTGAGTCTGTCAATGCTGACTGTTTCTTCTCTGTCCCCAAAATCAAGCACAAAGTGTTTATCACCAGGTTCCAGCACTCTGAATGGCCCATCGTATGGTGGGCGGAAAGTTGGTTTTAAAGCTTCATGCCTAACAAAAATGAATTCAGCGTTCTTTAAAGCAGCACGGTGGTGCAGCACGGTGGTGCAGTGGTTAGCACTGTTGCCTTACAGCTAGAAGGTTCCTGGTTCAAATCCCCAGGCTGGCAGGGGGTGGAACCTTTCTGTATGGAGTTTGCATGTTCTCCCTGTGCTGCGTGGGTTTACTCCGGGGGCTCCGGTTTCCTCCCACAATCCAAAGACATGCATGTTAGGCTAATTGGTTGTTCTAAATTGTCCCTAGACATCTGTTTCCTATAGGCCCTTAGAGTAGAGGGTTAGTACTAGTGAAAGCGCTTTGAGTGGTCTTTGTGACTAGAAAAGCGCTATATAAGTGCAGGTTAGTTAGTTAGTAGTTAGTTAGTAAAGCCTGTGGGACAAAAACCCGTGGAAAGGAGTGATGAGCCGGACCAGGGAGAGAGTCCGGTCCGTTGCTGCCTAAAAACCTCGGGGCTGGAAGATTCCTTGGCTCTGGGTTCTCTGGTAAAAATTCACCCGGGAGCCTGAGAGGTTGTGCAAAAACTAATTCTGCTGGAGAGGCGTCTAGATCCTCTTTAGGCGCAGCACGCAACCCCAATAAAACCCAGGGAAGTTTATTTACCCTATTTGTATCCGTTAGTGAGGCTCTGAGGGCGGCCTTTAAAGACCTGTGAAAACGCTCGCATAACCCATTAGCCTGAGGGTGATAAGCGGTGGTGCGATGAATTGTCGCCCCTAAGCTGCTGGCCATAGCTGACCAAAGCTCTGAGACAAATTGAGGCCCCCTATCGGACGTGATGTCCGATGGGACGCCGAAACGTGCCACCCAGTTTGTCAGAAAAACGCGAGCGACTTCCTCCGCTGTAGTTGACGCCAGAGGGACTGCCTCTGGCCAGCGCGTGGTGCGGTCTATCATTGTTAACAGGTGTGTGAAACCCTGGGAGGAAGGTAGTGGCCCCACGAGGTCGACATGAACGTGGTCAAACCTTCTAGCAGGGATTGGAAAAGGCTCCAGAGGGGCTTTTGTGTGTTTGTGTATTTTGGCGCGCTGACAAGAAATGCAAGTTTTTGCCCATTCTTTTACGTTTTTGCGCAGGCCCGGCCACACAAACTTTTCGGCGACCATTTTAACCGAGGCACGCACACCTGGATGCGCGAGGGAGTGAATTGAGTCGAAAATACGGCGGCGCCATGTGGCTGGGACTAACGGGCGAGGTCGGCCGGTTGAAATATCGCATATTAGGGGGGGCACGCCGTCGAGTAAACCCCTTTCCTCCAGCCTTAACCCTGTTGGTCCAGACAGGAGTGCGCGCACGTCCGCGTCACTGCTTTGTTCCTCTGCCATGGCTGCATAATCTATCCCTGCATGGATTGGTGCTGCGTATGTGTCCGCGTTAGTGAAGAGTTCTGCGGCTGAGGTAGTATAATCTGTCTCCTCGCGCTCTGGCGATGTCACAGCGCGAGAGAGGCAGTCTGCTACCACGTTAAGTTTGCCTGCTACATGTCGAATGTCTGTGGTGAACTCTGAAATCGCAGCCAGCTGTCTTTGTTGCCTGCCTGACCATGGTTCTGAGATTTTAGCAATGGCAAAGGTGAGCGGTTTGTGGTCTACAAAAGCCGTGAAACTCCGCCCTTCTAACCAGAACTGGAAGTGGCGGCTGGATAAATGAAGCGCTAGCAGCTCCCTGTCAAAAGTGCTGTATTTACGCTCAGTTTGGTTTAGCGATTTGCTGAAGAATGCCAAAGGTTGCCAGATCTCGTTGACATGTTGTTCTACAACTGCCCCTATAGCTAGGTCTGAAGCGTCTGTGGTTAGTGCAATGCGGGCCGAGGGGTCGGGGTGAACCAACAATGTGGCATTAGCTAGAGCGCTCTTTACTTCCGCGAAGGCGCGTTCACGCTCCGGGGTCCATTTGACCGCGTTGGAAGCTTTTTGTTTTCTGAGCGCGTCATATAGGGGTTGCATGAGCTGAGCTGCGTGGGGGAGGAAACGGTTGTAAAAATTAACCATTCCTAAAAATTCTTGCAGCGATTTGACCGTTTGTGGCTGTGGGAAACTTTTTATCGCGTGAACTTTGTCTGGAAGTGGGACTGCCCCCTTCGGAGAAACTCTGTGTCCTAAAAAATCAATTTGTGACACGCCGAATTTGCATTTGGCTGGACTGATTATTAGCCCGTGCTCTTCTAGCCTCTGAAAAACCAAAGTGAGGTGCTGCTCGTGTTCTTCCTCAGACGAGCTGGCTACCAGCATATCGTCGAGGTAGATGAAAACAAAAGGAAGGTCGCGTAATACTGCGTCCATCATCCGCTGAAAAGTTTGGGCGGCGCCTTTGAGGCCGAAAGGCATCCGCAAAAATTCAAAAAGGCCGAAAGGGGTTATTACAGCTGTTTTAGGAATGTCCTCCGCTCGAACTGGGACTTGATGATAACCGCGGACCAGGTCTATTTTTGAAAAAATGCGCGCACCCGCCAGATGCAGTGAAAAATCCTGAATGTGAGGAATTGGGTAGCGGTCATGCGCTGTCGCATTGTTTAATCTGCGGTAATCGCCGCACGGTCTCCAAGAACCGTTGGATTTCGGAACCATGTGAAGTGGTGAGGCCCAGGGGCTTTTCGAACGTTTAATAATGCCTAATTTTTCAAGGGTAGTAAACTCGTCCCGAGCTATGGCGAGCTTGGCCGCGTCTAAGCGCCGAGCTTTGGCAAATACGGGTGGGCCCGTTGTCGGAATAAAATGTTCAACCCCGTGCTTAGCCACTGTGGCTGAGAATTTGGGAACTGTGAGTGCTGGAAATTGGGTGAGGAGTTGATCAAACTTACCTCCTGCTGTGGTGACGCTAGCCTGCACGGGTGGCGGAGAAACTCGGGCTGAGCAGGGAATAGAAGCAAAGGACAGTGCATTAATCAAGCGTCTGTTCGCTAGATCGACTAATAGCCCATGTGCACACAAAAAATCTGCGCCCAACAAGTTAAAACTCACCGCCGCTACAACAAATGTCCATCTGTAGTTGCGGCCGTGGATGTGGAGGTGCAGGCTTTTTTCGCCAAAAGTGTCAATGTTGGAGCCGTTGGCTGCCACCGCTCCGTTGCCCCGGGTGCCCATGGCTCGATCTGCTTGGGAGGGCATGACAAAACTTAGTTGAGCTCCTGTGTCAATAAGGAACTGCTTGCCGGTGTATCCGTCCGTCACATATAACAGCTTACTTTTCTCGCTGAGAACCGCTGCCGTTAACGGCTCTCGGCTTTGGCGTTTCCCGAAATCGTAAATTTGCAGGGGGGAACACATTTGTGAGCCTTCTCGGCGAAGCGGTGGTGGTAATAACAAACATCGCTCCGTCTGTTACGTTTTGGCCGTGTCGCTGTCACCGCGGGCTGGATCTGCTCAGTGGGTTGAGGCTCGCCGTGGCTCTGGGCATCAGCGTTGAGGTCTGCGGATGCTGCTGTGGGTGTCTGCTCCTTGCAGGCGTTGACGAGTCGTTGAGCTTCGTTGGCCAGCACGCAGAAGTCTTGCTGGGTGTTGCATCGCATGTTGGCGAGCGTCCCTCTCATGTGTGGCGGAAGCGTGCTGAGGAATACGAATTGGAAGAGGAAGTTGTCATTGTCCTCCTCTTTAAGCTGCAGCAAGTCCTCCATGAGGGCTTTAGGTCTGTATCCTCTGTGGCCGTAGACCGCCAGGATCTTCTCGGCTCTCTCTTCGCCTGAGGGGATGTAATTTGCCACGATGGTTGCTTTCAGTATTTCATATTTGTCTTGGGCCGGCGGCCGCAGGATTATGCTCCGCACACACCTCGAAGTGGCGGCGTCGAGTTTGGCGACGATGTGACAGAACTTCGTATCGTCGGCCGTGATGCCCGCCAGTGTAAACTGGGCTTCAGCTTGTTGAAACCACGAGGCGGGGTCTTCCTGCCAGAAGTCCGGCAGCTTGACAGCGACGGCATTTGTGTAGACCATCACTGCTGTGTCCGCAGGGTGAGAATGCCTTGCCTCGGCTCTCTCAGCGGCGCTGGTGCTCGGTTGAGCCCTCTTTATCACTTCTGCCGGGGGGGAACGTCGTCCATCTGTTCCCCTGTCTGCGTGGGCGCCGGCGTCTGCCTGGGTCGCCACAGATGAGTCGATCGTGGGGGAACGCCTCTGGTCCATACTCGCGTTAGGGTCACCAGTGTAGAAGAGCTTGGAAGAACGAGGCGGTATGATATATAAACCAAAGTTTATTATCAGCTCCTCTAACAAGTCTCATCTAAGTGCAGAAGCAGAAGCAAGAAAAGAGACCGAATACCTCCGGCTCTGTGAACTTATACTTGCACATAACAAAAGACATGCATATCAAAGGCTGACATCCCTCATTATCTTAATCCCCCCATTGTCTTAGTACTCCCCCTCTTCGCTCTGGGGGGTGAGGGTAGCTCCTCTGGTCTCCACCGCAGTGTCTGGGAAACACTTTGATCTTCACTGGCGGTTGAGATCCCTTTGTCCTGTTCTGAGGTGTGAAGTCGCCATATGTAATCACCAAACATTCTCACATGCTTCAACATATGTAGGTTATGGAGTATATGATAAATATAGACCACAGTTTGAAGAATAAAGTTAATGGAAAGAATTCTTTTACATAGCCTGGTAGGAATAGGGTCTAGTAGACAAGTTGAAGGCTTGGATAAGGAAATGATTTGATCTAACTCTAAAAGATCAATTGGAGTAAACTCATCCATATGAATGTCGTTTGGAGAAGTTGTAGTTGTTACTGTATTTAAATTAATGGTAGGAAGGATCTGACTGATTTATATCTTTGATAGATGAAATTTTATGAAGAAGTTCATAAAGTTCTGACTAGTGAGCTCTAAAGGAATGCTAGGTTTGACAGAGTTCTTAAGCTAGATTTCCACTGACTGCACATGCAGTCTTGCAGATGCAGTGCGGACAGAGTACATCTTTAATAAAAAAAAATATATATTAAAATAGCATATAAGCAGGAGACATAGTCAAGTATTGGTAGATCTGACTGAGAGCATGGGTGTCTAGAGGGGGTGGCTATAATGGATATAAAAAATAACTAAATAAAAACAGACTTTGAACCCAGCTGAGCTAAAAGCTAGCAGGATAATGTCTCAAGATTAAACCTCCCACTTTATTTCATTTCATTTATTTATTATTCTATTATTATTTTATTTATTTATTCATTTATTTATTTTGAACATCATAATAAAATGCAAAACATAAACAATTAAAAAAATACTTGTCCAACATTCAAAAACGGGAAAGGATGAAGTACAAAACTTATCTAGTCCTAACTCCTTTTCCAAGGATAAAAATCATTAATTCAAAAGATTCAGTATTAAAAAGTAAGTGTTTAGGCATGCAAACATATGGCTTACTGTCAATTAGAAAGACGATATGATCCAAAGTTTGAGATAGGAGTAAATTTATCCATCTAATTTGCATAATGCCATGGCAGCTATATTGAATTACATAACTTTCAGTCAAAAGTGGACTTTGGACATATTTACACAAAGAATGGTTTTGCTTTTTGTCACTATTTCTTGTTTTGGGCATTTTGTTATCTTCAAAGTATATGAACCTGAAAATCAGTACAATGTAAACAAATAAAGACATTTGTCACTTACCATGGCCAGGCGGCTCGCTCGCTTTGTCCTTTTGCAGCATCCTGGTTGTTATTTTCTCTTCTGTTGGTCATTTTAGCTTTATCTACCACATCCAGAAACTGTTAGGATTATTCCACCTCAATTTTGCTTTTATTCTGTCGCTATTTATCTTATATGAGGACATGGAACCAGCGCGGTTGTTCTCCCTAGTCATATGGCGCTGGCGTCGATAGCAGGTGAACATCAGTCAGCTTCACCCACCCTCTGTTGTAACAAAATGTAAACATTTATCTTCATAAGCTAAATAATCTCTTTTTAGAATCATAGTTGGTAAATTTGGGAGCAAATGGCTCCTCAGTCTGCGATCGAGTATATCCACAGCAATTGGTAACGTCCATATTTGTTTGTCTAAAAATTTCTTCTTCTCTGGTGTCCTGAAGGATGCTTCTATGTCCGCCACAAGTCCTCCAAGGCAAGAGCAGTGTTATACATGTCTGCCACCTTGTGAGGTGGAATCCTTTGTACAACTTAAATCACCTGGGGAGTTTTTGGCCACGTCATATAACATCACATGACAGGCGCAGAACTGTGACTGTGGCAGTGGGGGTGCTATGTCCATTAACTGTAGGGCAGCCTAAGGGTTAACCTGCTTGCTTCTTAGTCAAAATATTTCACATTGGTCATGATCTGAAAATCAAAGACACAAAAGGTAATGTAATAAATAATATACATGTGATGACTTTATTCATTATCACTACTTGACTAATTAAAATGATTAGAAATCAAATAAATTACATTAAGAGCCAACTTGCTCCTCCGACCCGTTTTAATGTATTTATTATTCATTTTGCTTGTATGTGCCATCATCATGGACTTTTGCAGCTTTAATAAAATTTTCTCAGACAAAACTAAGAAACTCAGCAGTAATTTAAACCAAAGAAACAATGGTCTGCTACATGTTTCCAGTTAGCACAACTTAGCATCATCATTTAGCATTTTATAGTTAGACATGGTGTTAACGTTACTTACCTCCTATTAAAACAAAGTTAGCAAACTATCCTCTCTGACGCAGCATGATGGAAAACAGTCCCACATCCCTGGCAAACAGGAGCAGCAGCTATCTGAACCGGTAGTTTGGACTTAGCATTAGCATCCACTGGACTGAAACCTAGCCACCACACACCTGTTCCGCTGTGCACACTGCAGAGGAGAGATGGGGTGCTGACAAGTAGTGGTGAGAAGCTTTACTGAATAAACGGGAGTATGTGCATTTTAAATAATGATATAAACGGTATTCTGTGAAATGATAAATGTTTTTATATCATCATCTGATATATATCGTCATATCGCAAAAACATCAGAACACTGGTTCTCCACCTGGATTTTTGTGCTCTAATAATACATAAGTAGCCTGCTAATTTTAATTCTATGAAGTGTTTGTATGTTATGTCAAAGTTTTTATCTTCTCTGACACAGTGGTGGAAGAGTAGAGCTCAGAAAATAGTGGATGGTCCTTAAATAGTTTTTAATGAGCAAATCATTATTAAATACAATAGATACAGTGGGGGAAAAAAGTATTTAGTCAGCCACCAATTGTGCAAGTTCTCCCACTTAAAAGATGAGAGAGGTCTCCAATTTTTATCATAGGTATACCTCAACTATGAGAGACAAAATGAGAAAAAAAAATCCAGAAAATGACATTGAAGGATTTTTAATGAATTAATTGGTAAATTCCTCGGTAAAATAAGTATTTGGTCACCTACAAACAAGCAAGATTTCTGGCTCTCACAGACCTGTAACTTCTTCTTTAAGAGGCTCCTCTGTCCTCCACTCGTTACCTGTATTAATGGCACCTGTTTGAACTCTTTATCAGTATAAAAGACACCTGTCCACAACCTCAAACAGTCAGACTCCAAACTCCACTATGGCCAAGACCAAAGAGCTGTCAAAGGACACCAGAAACAAAATTGTAGACCTGCATCAGATGAGATGAGATGATGAGATGAGATTCAACTTTATTGTCATTACACATGTATGAATACAAGGTAACGAAACGTGACTTGGCATTTGGGCACGCTCTGCAGAGCGCATCCAAGGCCGGGGCAGCCGCTAGGCGCCAGTCATAAAGAAGAAAAGAAAAAAAAAGAAAAGAAATGATATGACACAATAGGCGAGAGAAAAAAACATGTTTTATCAAATTGACGCTTAATGGGTAAGCGAAATTTTGATTGCAGGCAAAAAAACCCTCAATGCATATTTAGCAAACATTTAGTAGACAATCACACAGCAGAGGGAGGGAGAGCAGTGTGTGTATATTTGCATGTCATTGTGTAGTGTAAGTGTAACAGTTGTTAGTGAGCAGCAGAGGGCGCCTCCTGGCAGTGGATAGATGTTATAATCATGTGACTTATAAACAAGTCCAGAGTTCAGAGTCTATCTCTCTTCTCTCTTGCTTGCAGAAGGCACATGGGCATTGTCCTTGAGAGTCCAATCCGCTGACGACAACAACTGATTGTTGATTGTATGGGTAGACATAAGAGCCGGTTCTTCCGCTAATCTCAGTCAGGAGGAATGTAAACACGGGGCAAACAAGGTCAAATCAAATCAAATCAGCACAGTGCACTCAGAGAGTAGAATTTGTCCTCACCCGTGTAATTCTGTGCTTCCATTATATATGCAGGCTTAAACTGTTTTTCCATAGAGAGCACAGGGCTTCAGATATATTCCTTCACTGAATCACTGTCATTCAGTTCACCGTTTGCCGCTACTCGTGCCCTCCCCAACTGGTCGAATTTGATGAAGGAGCTGGCTGGGTCCGCTTGATCCGCTCTCTCACCTTCCTTCAATTTCTGATGCATCAGGGAACTCCACAGCCAAAAATAGAAGTCCTGAGATCATAGCCAATAATATTTCCATAGACGCATGGATTCCAATGTCCATGAGTCTCTCGTAGGTTCCAATTCTTGGGCTCCCCCTTGGCCCAATTCTTGTTGAAAAATAGTGACAATAGCACATTTAAGCCGCTTCCAAATCCATAATTTCCGTTTAGATTAAGATTCAGCAGAAGAAGAGCGACTAAACACAGACAAAAACGCAACATTGCAAAAGCTGGGAATAGGTCAGGAAGGCAGGGGAGGAGGGAAGAAAAATGCGACTGCTCTCTCTCAAGGCAAGAAGGACTGGGAAGGCTGGGAAGACTGAATCTGCAATAGGTAAGCAGCTTGGTGTGAAGAAATCAACTGTGGGAGCAATTATTAGAAAATGGAAGACATACAAGACCACTGATAATCTCCCTTGATCTGGGGCTCCATGCAAGATCTCACCCCGTGGGGTCAAAATGATCACAAGAACGGTGAGCAAAAATCCCAGAACCACACGGGGGGACCTAGTGAATGACCTGCAGAGAGCTGGGACCAAAGTAACAAAGGGTACCATCAGTAACACACTACGCCGCCAGGGACTCAAATCCCTCAGTGCCAGGCGTGTCCGCCTGCTTAAGCCAGTACATGTCCAGGCCCGTCTGAAGTTTGCTAGAGAGCATTTGGATGATCCAGAAGAGGATTGGGAGAATGTCATATGGTCAGATGAAACCAAAATAGAACTTTATTGTAAAAACTCAACTTGTCGTGTTTGGAGGAGAAAGAACACCATACCTACTGTGAAGCATGGGGGTGGAAACATCATGCTTTGGGGCTGTTTTTCTGCAAAGGGACCAGGACGACTGATCCGTGTAAAGGAAAGAATGAATGGGGCCATGTATCGTGAGATTTTGAGTGAAAACCACCTTCCATCAGCAAGGGTATTGAAGATGAAATGTGGCTGGGTCTTTCAGCATGACAATGATCCCAAACACACCGCCCGGGCAATGAAGGAGTGGCTTCGTAAGAAGCATTTCAAGGTCCTGGAGTGGCCTAGCCAGTCTCCAGATCTCAACCCCATAGAAAATCTTTGGAGGGAGTTGAAAGTCTGTGTTGCCCAGCGACAGCCCCAAAACATCACTGCTCTAGAGGAGATCTGCATGGAGGAATGGGCCAAAATACCAGCAACAGTGTGTGAAAACCTTGTGAAGACTTGCAGAAAACGGTTGACCTCTGTCATTGCCAACGAAGGGTATATATCAAAGTATTGAGATGAACTTTTGTTATTGACCAAATACTTATTTTACCGAGGAATTTACCAATTAATTCATTAAAAATCCTTCAATGTGATTTTCTGGATTTTTTTTTCTCATTTTGTCTCTCATAGTTGAGGTATAGCTATAGTGAAAATTGGAGACCTCTCTCATCTTTTAAGTGGGAGAACTTGCACAATTGGTGGCTGACTAAACACTTTTTTGCCCCACTGTAGATAGTAGGCTTTTCCTTGCAGACTGGATCCAGTGTTGGTCAAAAATAGACTCCTTGCGTTTTTTTAAATGATTCGTTCTGTAGTGGTCCAAACCAGGTGGGGATTTGAACATTGACGGGAATGGGAACTATATGCTGTGGAGAACAAATTGCAGCTATAACAGACTGGACCTGGAGTCAGTGGAACTCCTGGGTGACTTTGTCAGCCTGGCTACAGTGCTGAAAAGAAACCCACTGTTTGGGGAATCGAGCTGAACTTTGGTGGACAAAACCCCTCAGAACAATCGCATCCAGTCACGTTGGATGAGCAGACTTTATTACATGTGTCAGTGTTCATTGTCCTTTTATGGTGGAATGTGGGTGCGTAAAGGCTGGAATATGAGATGGATGAATGTTTGCACACGTCCAGGTGCAGTGTTATTTAAATAGTGCTTTTCTAGTCTTAAATACTACCAAGTACAAATGACTACACTAGTGATGTGCGGTGAGGTTTGTGGGTGGTGAGGCACTGACTCTTTCAAAGTCAGATTTACAAATATATGAACACAATAGCATAAGCTTGAATTTAATTTCAATTCAAAGTTTGCATAGGATCTAACAGCTGGTCCAGGAACACCTTGGTATCCTCTCTGAAGAGCTGGAGCAGGTGGCTGGGGAGAGAGAAGTCTGGACTTCTCTGCTCGAACTGCTGCCTCCACGACCCGGACCTCCGGAAAAGTGGTAGAAGATGGATGGATGAAAGTTTGCATCTTTTATGATCTGTTAATTGTACATTATAAAATCTGATTATATAAATAATTTATTAACAAAATGACGAAGGCATTTTACTGAATTGCCTCTTGATAGAATGTGCAGTGAATTTAAGTTCAGTTCTGCTATGCATGTCTAGAGCTTTTGTTGTGAAGGGAAGAATCAGAAATAGTTGTCCACTCCAGTTGCTTTTGTTTTGCAGAAAGGCAGTTAAAGTTCTGCTGACTAACTCCATGCCTCCATGTTTTCATTTAATTCAACTCTCCTGAATATAAACATAGTGCAAAAAGACCCTTGGCTACACAAATAATATGTATTAAGTTATTTTACAGACAAATTTGGGTGCCCAAAATTGATCAGACTACTGGTTTCTGGCCAAGGAAGAATTAAAATTATAGCAGCTCAGAAAACACATTTGCTGTCTACCCTGTAGCTCCACAATTCAATACAAATTCAAGCAAGGGGGCTGAAAAGTTCATAGACTGATGAAGAAGGAGTAATGTCTTTGAGGATCAAGAAGAGAGCTTCTATACCGCAGGAGTCCAAGCTCTGCGACACCAATGGAAGAAGTGTTTGGACCGAAGGGCTATGTTGAAAAGTAAACCACATATGGTCAAATTTGACCACTACATCGTAGAATAGAATAGCTTTATTGTCATTGCACAGTACACTAGCACAATGAAATTAAGGTGCATGTCTAGTCTCTAGTTAATGACATTCACACTCAGATCCATCACACACTCATCCATGCTAGATACAAATAATAAACATAGTAAAAATACTGACTAAATATGCAATAAAATAAGGCAGCAGTACAATAATGACCCAGGTTACACATGATTACACTGTATATAAAATATACAATAAAAAGGGCAGCAGTGAAACAAGGCCCAGGATATTTACACAAGTGCGATATTGCACTAAGACTATTAATTATTGCACAGGGAATGGTTGTAAGATTTGACAGAATTTTACCAGAATGTCATTGCAGTTTATTGCATCTTCAGTATTCTAATGGCCCAGGGAAAAAAGCCATTTGACATCCTGGCTGTGCGGGCTTTGATCGACCTATATGGTCTACCAGAGGGGAGCAGGTCCAATAGGTGGTGGGCTGGATGGAAGGGGTCGGACAGGATGGCTTTGCTTGGTCATGGTCAGCCTATGAACTTTTCAGCCCCCCCTCAAGTAAAGAAGAGACGAGTAAATCTCAATGACTTTGTTGTAAAAGCTCTCCTTGTCTTCTTTTAAATCTCTGTCTCAATCGACATTACTGCCAGTTTTGATTGAAAAGCCAATTTTAAGAATTTTTTAAGTTTAGCTATAAAATCTTCCAGTTTCAGTCTGTATAAAATAGAAGCACAAACGGAGTCCTCGGTACACTTGACTTGCTGATTTTATCTTTAGCTAAATCTTTAGGCATAGACGAACAAGAAGTAAACTCCTGTGTCTACGGTGCTCAAGCACGCCCCCCTTGTTGAAGCAGTGGCACTGCACAGCCTCTGACCATGACTTTTAACTAAAGACTTATATCAGATTAAGAAGACTAAATATGTTATACACACACATTAAGTACATTACATAGACTATGGAAAAAGAGGACACACAATAGGGCAGTGCCAGGGCAGCGCGGTGGCAGAGTGGTTAGCACTGTGGCAGCACAGCAACTCACCCTTGGCCAGGGGATCCTGGGTTCGATCCCAGCCCCCGACCAACAATGATCTGTGTCTGCGTGGGTTTACTCCAGGATTTCTCCGGATTCCTCCAACATGCCAAAAACATACAAGTTAGGTTAATTGGAGACTCTAAAGTGGCCCCAGGTGTGAATGTGTGTGTGAACGGTGAAAGAGCTGGGCGCCGCACCAGTGGCTGCCTCATCCACTCATGTGGATGCCCTGTAATTTCCCCATTGTGGGACTAATAAAGGAATCTAAAAAAAAATAAAAGCTCCCACAAACATTACATTTTTAACATACACAGAGCTGTCACCAGGAATGCGCATCTTGCACGAGCTCTAACCAGGCTGTGGAGGATTGCGCAATCCTTTTGAGGCTGTTGCTGCTTCACCTGGTCTCTCTCCCTTGTATTTGAACAGGAAATGTGCAGATTCAGAAAATTTAAATATTGTTGAAATGATTGGAATCATTCAGAAATTACATTTAGACCTACAAGACAAATTAGTGGACAAATAATAATATATTTATAATTCTTTATTTTGTCATAACAGGTGAGGCTGTGTCTCACCTGCCTCCCCTGACTGCATGTCACTGGACTACACTATCCCTCTATCATAAGGCTGATCAAAGACATATACTGTACCTCGGGCCAGTTTAGAGTCACCAATTAACCATACATGCATGTCTTTGGATTGTGGGAGGAAACCGGAGTACCAGCAGTAAACTCACACAGTGCAGGAAGAGCATGTTAACTCCACACAGAACGGTTCCTACATGTGAAGGAGAGTGTGTGTTTAAAGTGACACTGACGGTGAACTCTTTCTCCTGCTCAGGCTCCATAGTTCCAAAGCTAGAAGCAGCCATGGGTCCCAGGACAGCTGCTACGGGGGCTGGTGGTCAGCAGGGCTTCATCCAGAGGAAGAGCTCCCTGTCCAAACCTGCACGGCTCAAGAGTGGAGACTCTACGGCTGACAGCGTAACCCCGAGAGGACCTGGCAGGTAGAGACCGCCTCTGTTACCTACTGGATTTGTTCACTCTTAGGACCATTCATGTGTTCACTTTTTGACAGTTAAAGGGGACCTTTTCATTGCTTTTGCACATTCATTTGGGTATTCTGAGGGGCTACTAATAGGAAAACTCTGAAGAAACTTGTCATTTTGTTATGGTCAACCTCCATCTCAGTTTTTCCCTAAATTAACAGTTCTGATTTTATTTTGGAGTGACGGTAGAACCAGAGGTCACTGGAATGATACCAGCCTCCATCTTCATCTCCGCCCATTTTAACGATGGTGGGTATCACGACGGCCCTCACGGACCATCACAAGACGCCTCAGTCACCAGAGAGTTTGCAGTGGTAATTTATTGTTGAGTAAGGATGAACACACACAGAACACATGCAGTGGCTGGGGGAAGTCTGAGCCGGAGAACACCCGATGCGCCAGACGAGATAATCACAAAGATACAGTCAAATAGAGCGTACCTTACAACGGAACCGTTAACAGACGGGTAACGGGGAATTCCCAAGTCCGTTAACCACGATGAGCAAGGAGAATAACAGGAGCACGACGGAACGTGGCTGAACATACAGGTGAACAACAGGATATAACAGAGACTGCCGCGTTGGAGGACATTTAGCACCCGCTTATATCTCTGGTGGCTAATGACCCCAACGCGGCACAGCTGCTGCTAATGACAGCAGAGCAGCAGCTGACTTTGACAACAGGGAGCTCCCCCGGGCGCCTTCACAATAAGAGCCCGAGGAGCTGGAAGGAATCCTCAGCTGCCAAAGCCAGAGAACAAAAAGATATGAGACCCGAGTGTGGCCAGAGCCGACACTCGGGTTATGACAGTACCTCCCCCTCAAGGCTGAGCTCTGAGCGGCCTGAGTAACACCCAAGCCCCCCACCCCACCCCCCTAGGGTGGGTGGATGGGGAGCTGGCAGGAGGGAGAGAGAGACAAACAACCAACAAGGCTACAAAGGTAGGGAGAAAAAAAACCCACAATAAGTACAAAATAGGCAACACACCCTTGGGCAAACAGAGTGACACAAAAACACAAAACAATCCCCCCCCCCACACACACACACCCCAACAGTCCCACAGACGAGATCAGGAACCCGGAAAGGGCGCAGTCCAGGCCCGGAGGGATGGGGCAAAAGGTTCGGGGGGGTCGTCCGGCAACAAGAGGCCACAGAACAGGGAGGGGAAAAGAGGACAGTTCGGGCGGCCTACCCCAGTCCCATGCTCGGGGGAAGAGAGTTTCAGGCGGCCGGAGCAGGTCGCTGCACAGGAAGATAAACAGGTCGGGGGGACGGCCCAGAGAACCAAACCAACGAGACAGCCCTTCAGGCGGCCGTCCCGCAACACCAGCCCACCAGAACCGTTGGGAGGAAGCAGCCAGTGATCCCGCAGAAAAGGGGGGAGATGAGGGGAAACCGGGCGGAGCGTTCGGGACCCCAACGGCCCCAGGTGGAGATGGGTAGTGCTCCTCAGGGAGACGAGGAGGATGACTGTGGAGATGAGGGTGATGAAGAAAACGAGCCTGTCCAGCATCCGGTGGCTAGGGATCTGCAGCTCCCTCACCGAACCTAGGACCTGCTGGTGCAGCACCCACGGTGGACCCCGATTGGGCCTCCGGAACAGCACTCCCGGTGGACCCCAACTGGACCGGAACAGCACTCCCGGTGGACCCGGTCGGCGTGGCACCAGACTCGACCTCCAACCCTGAAACCGGAACCTCTGGCGCAGCAGGCGAGAGCAGCCCCTCGCCGGCGACCCTGGGAGAAGACTCACACAAGAGAGAAAACCCGGGATCAGGATCACCGGCAGCGCCAGAACCCGGCGAGATAAGCTCAGACGCAGCGGGCAGCTGCACCCGGCTCATCTCCCCTTGAGACAGGCAAAAGTGCTCTTAAAGGTGAAGAAGAAAGATAAAACAGAGCACTTGCCTGAGCTCGGGTTCTGACGCCGTCCAGGACTGCGATGATCCGGGCTCAGAAGTCAGGAGGTCGTCCTCAGGCTCCCACTCAGTTGCGTCGGGCTCCGCAGCTGGCATGATGGTGCGTGCAGCTAGAGAGTCCTCCAGCACTGATGTCCACGCCGGTGGCCCGCACGGCGTGGTGGCAGGAGAATCTCGCCCTGCTGGACCGGACCGCTCCTCCGTGGAACCCCGGGGACGCTTCTTCATCGGCGATGGCTCCACGCTGCATTCCGCTCTCCTCCTCCGCCCATGGCGTGGCTGCGGAACCGGAACAAGGCTCTCCAGAACCGCAGGCCCCCTCCTCATCCAGCGACGTTGGCCTGACGTCGAGGACCGCTCAGCGGGGGGAGACACAGAGGAAGCAGGGTTATTACTTTCGTCCACAGCGGGTGGAGGGAGCTCGGGGGGCTGCATACCCCGAACTCCACCCCCAGGAGTCAGACAAGGCAAAACAATATCAAAAGAAGAGAAATTATCATGCACTTGCCTTTCCCCTAAGGGTAAGATGGTCCTCGCTGTGGGGGACGTCATTCCTTCCTTTCCCCGCTGGATGGCGACAGAGGGCCCTCTGGGAAGACGAGATAAGGCCACTCGAGGCGGATCCGGGATGAAGATCGCCGAAACGGAGCTCTCGTGACACACAGCAGCCAGGATAGGCGACGAGGAGGAGGGGGCGACAGCCGGGGTCAGTCGGGCATGAAGCGCTGACGGGACAGCAGGCGAGGGCCCGGGAGAAGACGAGGCTGCGGGGATTCCCCTCTGACGAGGCGCGGGAGTGACAGCTGTGTGGGGGGTTGAGCCCTTGCGGCGACCCGGGACAGCATCCAGACGGGGCTCTAGCCGAGGTTGGAAGCCGGAGTGACGACGGTTCCTTGTAGGGGGTGAGGCGAAGGTGAGGTCCGGAAATCGCCGTTCCTGAGCAGAAACGGCGGCAAGCAAGTCAGCAAACTCAGGAAACTCACGCAGCGCTGGATTCCTCTCCACGAGTCTAACCGCCGCCACCACATGCTTCATACACGCTGGAGGATTCTCAGCGGAGCAAGCAGCTGCCACCCGGTCCCAGATCTTGTCTGCTGTCATCTGCAGCTTCTCTGGGGGAATCCCGAGTGACGACATGCCCGATGGGAAAAGACCTCCGGATGGTGCGAACTCCCGGGCCGGAACAGAGGCAGGAGCGGCATCCCGAAGCGAGGGGCGACGTCTCCTCCGCTTCAGCTTCCTGCCAGGATTTCCCTCCAGCCCTCGGAGTATCTCACGCTGGGCGGCGATGTCATCTCTCCTCACGCTTACCTCTGGATGATTAGTGAAGCGGGGGAGAGAATCCAGAATTTCCTCGGCTAGGTCCAGGTACCAGGGCACTTCGCTGTTGTATTCGAGGAGGGAGGCGGCGACAAGGACTCTGTCCACGCGCTCGAGGGTGTCAGCGAGAACAGCGTCCTGCCTCCGAGCACGAGACCTCCACGATGGCATGCTTCAACACGGCACCCAGACAGGTAGGAACAAACAGTCCACTACTGCAAACTACACGGTGAATGGCGTCTCGATGCAACGCCTCCTCTCCGGGCGTTTGGCGGCAGTCTACTATCACGACGGCCCTCACGGACCGTCACAAGACGCCTCAGTCACCAGAGAGTTTGCAGTGGTAATTTATTGTTGAGTAAGGATGAACACACACAGAACACATGCAGTGGCTGGGGGAAGTCTGAGCCGGGGAACACCCGATGTGCCAGACGAGATAATCACAAAGATACAGTCAAATAGAGCGTACCTTACAACGGAACCGTTAACAGACGGGTAACGGGGAATTCCCAAGTCCGTTAACCACGATGAGCAAGGAGAATAACAGGAGCACGACGGAACGTGGCTGAACATACAGGTGAACAACAGGATATAACAGAGACTGCCGCGTTGGAGGACATTTAGCACCCGCTTACATCTCTGGTGGCTAATGACCCCAACGCGGCACAGCTGCTGCTAATGACAGCAGAGCAGCAGCTGACTTTTGACAGCAGGGAGCTCCCCCGGGCGCCTTCACAATAAGAGCCCGAGGAGCTGGAAGGAATCCTCAGCTGCCAAAGCCAGAGAACAAAAAGATATGAGACCCGAGTGTGACCAGAACCGACACTCGGGTTATGACAGTGGGAGGATCCCAGTAAGAGTCTAAACCCACACTTAGGGTGCTTCTATGGCTGTTAGCCTGCTACCGAGTTAGCTTTGTGACTTCACTTTATATCACTGCTTTTTTTTAAAAATTCTAGTCACTTGACTAGACATCCTTGTTCCTACCTGTTCACTAGTCTGCCCATCCATCTTCTACCACTTATCCAGAGTCTGAGTTGTAGAGGCAGCAGTCCAAAGACAGCAGCCCAGACTGCCGCTTGGTTCACATGGCACCATGATCTCCATGATCCCTCCTGCAGGTGGTGAGCCCAGTGGAAGGTGGACCCATGTGGTTTCTTTTTGGTACGCTGAGTCCTTGATGTAGCTTTTTTTTCTTGGGGATCGACTGGACTGGTTCTTATCAAAGCTTTCCATGAGATTCTATTAGATCAGTCTTGGTCTTGTCCTTCACCCAGGACCTGTTTGTCTTGGGAGACCCTGCCAGGGCCCAGTTTCCCACAACATAGTTCCTGGGTTCATTAGGGCAGACAGACCCCTCTGCCAAGACAAAGTGCTGATCCATGGAGGGGTGTTCACTAGTCCACAGTAGTAAGATATCTCGCCTCATTCTGGCTGATTTAGTTAATTTTTTAACATGATAGGACAGCCTGTCAGACAGCTAGCATCTTGGCTAGCCGGCTGAGGTTGTGCTCTCCACCTTCTTAGAGATCTCGATGAAGAGAGGGCAGTACATTCGCCCACCCTGCGTTAGCAGAATTAGCCATTCACTCATTTAGAGTTATTTCAGTGTTTTTATTAGTTCATTCTGGTGAAGCGGAAAGAAGCTGTTGCCATGACGTGGCATCTGTCATCCATCCATCCACTTTTCATGAAAAACTTTACTCCTTCTAGGCCATGGGCCTTGACCTCAAGCACATCCTAGATGGGTCTGTATGTAGGATGTGCTCAAGGGGAACAGTCAGATCGTCAGGCCAGAATAAGCTACTCCATCATTGACGGTCTGGTTTGTCCTACATGGACCGGTCATCAAACTACACAACCCTTTCTCTGATGATGTTTAATTTGGGCTTTTACATCATCACATTCAGATGGCAGATAACCGTTAGAATGTCAGATAAGAGACGAGGAGACTTCTACTGGAGAAAACTGTGGGGGGGCAGTATTTGATTCATATGATACTAGTACATACCCGTGCATGCCCGTGCATGCCCCTAGAAACCAAGTATAAGCAAGTATTTCTGCATGCCCATAGAAAACAAGTGTAAGAAAGGGTGTAAGCAAGCACGTCAGGAAAGGATTGATTGGTGGGGTAGAACAGTGCATCAATAGGTACAGTGGGGTAAAACAGTATTTAGTCATCCACCAATTGTGCGAGTTCTCCCACTTAAAAGATGAGAGAGGTCTCCAATTTTCATCATAGGTATACCTCAACTATGAGAGACAAAATAAGAAAAAAAAATCCAGAAAATCACATTGAAGGATTTTTAATGAATTAATTGGTGAATTCCTCAGTAAAATAAGTATTTGGTCAATAACAAAAGTTCATCTCAATACTTTGTTATATACCCTTTTCTGGCAATGACAGAGGTCAAACGTTTTCTGTAAGTTTTCACAAGGTTTTCACACACTGTTGCTGGTATTTTGGCCCATTCCTCCATGCAGATCTCCTCTAGAGCAGTCATGTTTGGGGGCTGTCGCTGGGCAGCACAGACTTTCAACTCCCTCCAAAGATTTTCTATGGGGTTGAGATCTGGAGACTGGCTAGGCCACTCCAGGACCTTGAAATGCTTCTTACAAAGCCACTCCTTCGTTGCCCGGACGGTGTGTTTGGGATCATCGTCATGCTGAAAGACCCAGCCACGTTTCATCTTCAATGCCCTTGCTGGTGGAAGGAGGTTTTCACTCAAAATCTCACGATACATGGCCCCATTCATTCTTTCCTTTACACGGATCAGTCGTCCTGGTCCCTTTGCAGAAAAACAGCCCCAAAGTATGATGTTTCCACCCACATGCTTCACAGTAGGTATGGTGTTCTTTCTCCTCCAAACACGACAAGTTGAGTTTTTACCAAAAAGTTCTATTTTGGTTTCATCTGACCATATGACATTCTCCCAGTCCTCTTCTGGATCATCCAATGCTCTCTAGCAAACTTCAGATGGGCCTGGACATGTACTGGCTTAAGCAGGGGGACACGCCTGGCACTGCAGGATTTGAGTCCCTGGCGGCGTAGTGTGTTTCTGATGTAGCATTTGTTACTTTGGTCCCAGCTCTCTGCAGGTCATTCACTAGGTCCCCCATGTGGTTCTGGGATTTTTGCTCACCGTTCTTGTGATCATTTTGACCCCATGGGGTGAGATCTTGAGTGAAGCCCCAGATCGAGGGAGATTATCAGTGGTCTTGTATGTCTTCCATTTTCTAATAATTGCTCCCACAGTTGATTTCTTCACACTAAGTTGCTTACCTATTGCAGATTCAGTCTTCCCAGCCTGGTGCAGGTGTACAATTTTGTTTCTGGTGTCCTTTGACAGCTCTTTGGTCTTGGCCATAGTGGAGTTTGGAGTCTGACTGTTTGAGGTTGTGGACAGGTGTCTTTTATACTGATAACGAGTTCAAACAGGTGCCATTAATACAAGTAACGAGTGGAGGACAGAGGAGCCTCTTAAAGAAGAAGTTACAGGTCTGTGAGAGCCAGAAATCTTGCTTGTTTGTAGGTGACCAAATACTTATTTTACCGAGGAATTTACCAATTAATTCATTAAAAATCCTTCAATGTGATTTTCTGGATTTTTTTTTCTCATTTTGTCTCTCATAGTTGAGGTATACCTATGATGAAAATTGGAGACCTCTCTCATCTTTTAAGTGGGAAAACTTGCGCAATTGGTGGCTGACTAAATACTTTTTTGCCCCACTGTATATGATTACCCCAAGCAGGAAAGTGATAAGAAAGCATACTCACACCGTTTCCGTTTTGGTCCAAAACTGACGGCACCGTTGACGTCTTCAGCAGCCTGACGCTGCTGTGAGTCCGAATTGTTCATCATATCAGTATCAGTATTAAGTGTGCATGTGTGCTGTATGTTTCTGCTGAGCAGCGTTCGGCGTGCACTCAGGTTGCTTGTGACGACTGTCAGGTGCAGTGTTATGTAATCTTCTGTCTTCACACTGCTCGGCTACTTCTTTTCCCAGTCTACAACGTTGGGTGGTGTTTGTGGCTAATCACTTACTTCTGTTTCTCGTCCTCGTCTGGTCTGGATTCTTCTGGCTTGACCGCTGGAACCTTTCTGCAGTACGTTGCATGGATCCCCATTGCCCTTTCTGCGATCTTCACATCCGTGAATGTTGTCAGCAGGACTTGGTAGAGGGCCAACCACCGTTTGCTGTGGCAGTTCTTTCTTTTGAAGCTTTTGATCATCACCCAATCGCCAGGCCTTATGTCGTGGAGAACACCCTCAGCAGGTTTGGGCAGTGCAGCCTTCACCTGTTGAGAGATGTTTTGCAATTGGCAGGACAGAGCAGAGCAATAAGCTAACATAGCATTTTCAAAATGTGATGTGGTTAATGGGGGATCAGGTGTCTTTTCCACAGAGAAACCTAAAGCTGGGGGACGAGCAAACAGGATTTCAAATGGAGATATGTTATGCTTCTTTCTAACTCGCATGCGCATGTACATGAGTGGTAATGGGAGGTACTTAGTCCAGGGCAGGCCAGTTTCATCTTCCAAGTTTTTCCAGTTTGTTCTTTAAAGTGCCATTTTCACACTCAATGGCGCCACCTGACTGCGGGCGGTAGGCACAATGTTTTCTCAGGTCAAAACCCAGTGTAAGACTCAAATCAGTTAGAGCTTCATTGACAAAATGTCTGCCATTATCACTGGAGATTTTCTCAGGTATTCCCCATCTGGGAATAAGTTCTGACAACAATGCCCTAGCTATGACTGTGCTAGTGGCATGTTTGGCTGGAAAAGCTTCTACCCATTTGGACCACATGTCAACCATTACCAAACAGTACTTTTTACCCTCTGCTGGTGAGAGTTCAGTGAAGTCCATCATCAGGTGCTGGAAAGGACCTGTGGGAGGTGGATGAGCAGCTGGAATCTGTTTGGAGAGCCTATGAGCATTGTTAGTGGCACAGATTAGACATTTTTTGCAAAAATTTTCAGCATAGAAAATCTTGATGCATTTTGATGTATTTAAGCTAACTTCTGGCAACTTTCAACTATTTTTTCTTTTATGCTAATATTTTTTAAATATTATGCTATTTTATTATGTAAGCTAGCATTTTTTTATATTTTAGGCTAATGTTTAGAATCTATATGCTAACTTCCTGTGACATTAATCTACTTCTGCTTTTATGCTAACGTTTGATATTAAACGTTATGAAGAATGTATTTAGCATTTTTAAGTCGTTTCCTCATTTATAAGTCATACTGGCTTAATGCTAACATTTTTATACTTCAAGCTATGTTAGCATGTAATCCAGCATTTCTTAAGGTTTGGGCTTAAATTTAGCATCTTTAAGCTAATTTCCTGCAACGTTAAGCTATTTCTACTAATATGCTAATGTTTTTCAAGCTTGTGCTGAATTTGCATGTGAGCTAGCATTTTTTTCATATTTTAGGCTAATTTTGATGTATTTTAGCTAACTTCTGGCAAATTTCAGGTAGGTACATCCCAAAAAATTAGAATATCATGAAAAAGTTCAGTATTTTTGGTCACTCATTTCAGAAAGTGAAACCCATATATTATATAGATTCATTATACACAGAGTGATATATTTCAAGTGTTTATTTTAATTTTGATGATTATGGCTTACAGCCCATGAAAACCCCAAATTCAGTTTCTCAAAAAATTAGAATATTACATAAAATTAATTTTAAAAAATAGTTTTTTAACAGAAAAGTTGGCCGACTAAAAAGTATGTCCATGTACACAATACTTGGTCGGGGCTCCTTTTGGATTAATTACTGCATCAATGTGGCGTGGCATGGAGGTGATCAGCCTGTGGCACTGCTGAGGTGTTATGAAGGTCCAGGTTGCTTTGATAGTGACCTTCAGCTCATCTGCATTGTTGGGTCTGGTGTCTCTCATCTTCCTCTTGACAATCCTCCATAGATTCTCTATGGGGTTTAGGTCAGGAGAGTTTGCTGGCCAATCAAACACAGTGATTAATGTGGACAGTGGACAAACAGATGATCTCTGTTCAGATAAAAGTAAATTTTGCATTTCATTTGGAAATCAAAGTCCCAGAGTCTGGAGAAAGAGTGGAGAAGCACAGAATCTTAGTTGCTTGAGGTATAGTGTGAAGTCTCCGCAGTCAGTGAAGATTTGAGGAACCATGTCATCTGCTGGTGTTGGTCCACTGTGTTTTATCAAGACCAAAGTCACCGCAGTCGTCTACCAGGAAATTTTAGAGCACTTCATGCTTTCCTCTGCTGACAAGCTTTATGGAGAAGCTGATTTCATTTTCCAGCAGGACTTGGCACCCCCCCCCCCCCTTGCCAAAAGTATCAAAACCTGGTTTAATGACCATGGCATTGCTGTGTTTGATTGCCCAGCAAACTCTCCTGATCTAAACCCCATAGAGAATCTATGGAGTATTGTCAAGAGGAAGATGACAGACACCAGACCCAACAATGCAGACGAGCTGAAGGTCACTATCAAAGCAACTTGGACCTTTTTTGATTGAATTGATTGATTGATTGATTGATTTTATTTGAACATCCAGACCAAAAAATAATTTTTAAAACCAAAATCAAAACCAAAAAAATTAAATTAAAAATACAAAATGCCTTGTTCAAAAGGAGTGGGAAGAAGCCAACGCTTATATAGTCCCACCCCTTCTCCATACCCAATAAATTATAATATCATTCTAGTCACTAGTCATCCCACAATTACATTCATTATACAATACCATAATATATAATAGCATAATTAAATTATGCAATAGAAATGATACAACAATGATAGTTTATATTGACAATAACACCAACATCTAATAATAATTGTAATAATAATAAATAAATACTTCTGGTATGTTTAATATAACTATAGACAATATTATCATCATCATAATGACCATATATACCACCATATACCCCCACATGGCTTACAATACCTAGGCGCAATAAGTAACCATATAATAACTAGAAAAGCACTCGAGAGCGCAGACCTCCGCCAAGCGCCACAGTTCCCCCCATACAGTGTTTATTTTTTTTTTCCAAGTGTTCTGACGATTTTTTGGCAGAGTTACATGCACAAAAAAATATTGAAAAAATATTGAAAATGGCCCTATCTCGCAATGTTAAATAAAAAAAAAAAAAAAAAGAACCCTTTCAAAAATTCCTGGATCCAGACGGTGATCCAGATCACCACCAAAATCTAATCATCTGTAGGATACCCCATTTCTGACAATCTCTGAAAATTTCATGAAAATCCGTCCATAACTTTTTGAGTTATCTTGCTAACAAACAAACAAACAAACAAACAGACAGACAGACAAACCAACGCCGATGAAAACATAACCTTCTTGGCGGAGGTAATAATAACCATAATAATAGACCGGACGGCATCAGCGCAAAGCTCCTCAAGTCCTGTGCAGACCAGCTGTGTGGGATTGTGACGTATATCTTCAACATGAGCCTGAAACTGGGGAGGGTACCACAGCTGTGGAAAACATCTTGTGTGGTACCTGTACCAAAAACTTCCCACCCCAAAGACCTGAACAGCTACAGACCGGTGGCCTTGACGTCCCACTTGATGAAGACCCTGGAGAGACTGCTCCTTGCTCACCTCCGCCCCCTGGTGGAACCAGCGATGGATCCACTCCAGTTCGCCTACCAGCATGGCATTGGGGTGGAGGATGCGGTGATCTTCCTCCTTCACCGTTCTCTGTCCCACCTGGAGAAGCCCGGGAATATGGTGAGGATCATGTTCTTTGACTTCTCCAGTGCTTTCAACACCATCCAACCGATGATCCTGAAGGACAAGCTGCTGCGCGCAGGGGTGGACCAGCACCTGTCATCATGGATCCTGGACTACCTCACGAACCGGCCTCAGTTTGTGAGAACCCGGGACTGTGTGTCCGACACGATCATCAGTAGCACGGGGGCCCCCCAGGGAACGGTGCTGGCTCCCTTCCTGTTCACTCTTTATACTGCGGACTTCTCACACAACACAACACACTGCCATCTACAGAAGTTCTCTGATGACTCTGCGATCGTTGGCCTCATCTCCAATGGAGATGAAGCTGAGTACAGAGGGCTTATCCAGGACTTCGTGGACTGGTGCCATCGGAACTGCCTCCAGATCAATGCGAGGAAAACTAAGGAGCTGGTGGTGGACTGCCGCAGGCAAGAACAACCCCTCACAGCACCAGTAAATATACAGGGAACAGACATCGAGATGGTGACATCCTATAAGTACCTGGGTGTTCATCTGAACAATAAACTAGACTGGTCACACAATACTGACACACTCTACAAGAAGGGACAGCGCAGGCTGTTCCTGCTGAGGAGACTCAGGTCTTTTGGTGTACAAGGGGCGCTGCTGAAGTCATTCTATGACACGGTGGTGGCATCAGCCATCACTTTTGGAGTGGTCTGCTGGGGCAGTGGCATTACTGCAGCCGATAGGAAGAGACTGAACAAACTGATTAAGAAAGCTAGCTCTGTCCTGGGGCAGCGCCTTGATCCAATGGAGGAGATAGGAGAGAGAAGGACGGTGGCTAAACTGTCATCTCTGCTGGAGTCCGAGTTCCACCCTATGCAAGACATACTGGATGCACTGAGGAGCTCATTTAGCAGCAGACTACATCATCCCAGGTGCACAACCGAGAGGTTTCGCAGGTCCTTCCTACCAACGGCTGTCAGACTGTATAACCTAAGCAGGGCTGCTCGCAGAGATAGCAAAAAGACGTAACAAACTAATAGTTTTTTGAATGCAAAAGATGCAATAGACTTACACAATGGTCCCCTCCAGCATACAACTAGGAAAATACCGGTCGTTATGGAGGGTGAGAATATGTATGGGCACATAATCATACCATGTAGGATAACTAAGTAGACGGTTATGCTGTTTCATCCCATCTAGCAACAATGCTCTGCACTGTGTGTGTTTATATATTTACATATTTATTCCATCTAGCTACAATGCTCAGCACTGGGTGTGTTTATATTTATATATCTATATATTTATTCCATCTAGCTACATTGCTCCGCACTGTGTGTGTTTATATACTTGCATATTTATTCCACCTAGCTGCAATGCTCCGTACTGTGGGTGTTTATATATTTACATATTTATTCCATCTAGCTACAATGCTCTGCACTGTGTGTCTGTGTGTGTGTGTATATATATATTTTCTAGTAATATGTACATATGTATATTAGCTGCTCTTGCTTGCTTGTTTTTTTCTTGCCTTCTGATTGTTGCTCTGAGTGTTGCTATCCCTGTGCTGTTGCAATCCTGGAATTTCCCCGTTGTGGGACTAATAAAGGCTTATCTTATCTTATCTTATCTTATCTTATAACACCTCAGCAGTGCCACAGGCTGATCGCCTCCATGCCACGCCACATTGATACAGTAATTAATCCAAAAAGAGCCCCGACCAAGTATTGAGTGGTACATGGACATACCTTTCAGTCGGCCAACATTTCTATTAAAAACTATTTTTTTTAACTGATTTTATGTAATATTCCAATTTTTTGAGAAACTGAATTTGGGGTTTTCATGGGCTATAAGCCAGAATCATCAAAATTAAAATAAATAAACACTTGAAATATATCACTCTCTGTGTAATGAATCTATATAATATATGGGTTTCACTTTCTGAGTGACCAAAAATATTGAACTTTTTCATGATATTCTGATTTTTTTGAGATGTACCTGTATTTCTTCTTTTATGCTAATTTTTTTAAATATTATGCTATTTTATTATGCAAGCTAGGATTTTTTACATTTTAGGCTAATATTTAGCATCTTTATGCTAACGTTTGGCAAGATTAGCCTGTTTGACCATGCAAGCTACCATTTTTTCAGTTTTAAGCTTATATTTAGCATTCATTCATCTTCTTCCACTTAATCCTTTTTGGGTCGCGGGGGGGGGGGGGGGGGCTGGAGCCTATCCCAGTATCTTTGGGTGAGAGGCAGGGTCCACCCTGGACAGATCACCAGTCCATCGCAGGGCCAACACAGAGAGACAGACAGCCATTCACTCTCACATTCATACCTAAGGACAATTTAGAATCCCCAGTTGATGCCAATTAACCTAACTTGCATGTTTTTGGCATGTGGGAGGAAGCCGGAGAAATCCCAGAGTAAACCCACGCAGACACGGGGAGAACATGCAAACTCCACACAGATCACTGTTGGTCGGGGGCTGGGATCAAACCCAGGATCCCCCGGCCAAGGGTGAGTTGCTGTGCTGCCGCAGTGCTAACCACTCCTTCACCGCGCTGCCTTTAAGCCAGTCCTTCTCAAATAGTGGGGCGGGCGCGATGCGATGCCGGGGGGGGCCGCGTGTGACCCCGGGGAACAGGCTTTGCTTTTGCCGTGTGAAGTGTAATTGCACATCCACGGCAGTAGGTGGTGCAGTGGTGCTCTCATTGTCAAAGTCTGTGCGGGAGTTTAAAACTTTTTAAATTGCTGTCAACAAACCCCTCGAGAGACACCATGGAGAAATATTTAACAGTAACGAAAAGAAAGGCAGAGAGAGACAGAGGTAAAGAGACAAATGAAAGTCTCCCAAAAGCTAAGACGAGGAAATATGACGAAGCTTATCTAGCGCTTGGCTTCACTGTGACTACGGTGGGAGACGAGGAAAGACCGGTGTGTTCACTGTGTCTGAAAGTGTTGGCAGCGGACAGCATGAAGCCAAATAAATTAAGACGTCACCTACAGACATTACATCCTCAACACGTTGATAAGCCGCTTGATTTTTTTCAGCGAAAACGTGCGGAGTACGGCCAACAATCATCCCGCTTTGTGAACGCTACATCAGTAAACCAGCGAGCACTTTCAGCATCATTTAAAGTGGCACACCAAATTGCGCGGTGCAAAAAACCCCACACAATTGCAGAGTTGATACTGCCTTTTTCTACCTTTTTCTTCAGACTAAAATGTTAAATATATTGGTACTCCTGTGTTAATGTTCCAGATCAATTTACATTTAATATTATTTATTGATTGAATTATTTTTCTCAGCATCAAATGGTTCAGTTGGTCAAAAATGTTTCTAGTTTAAATAAGGATTGACATATTTTTTATTTCAGGCACTTTGATGCACTTTAAGTTTTTTTTTTTCTGTTTTAGACTATAACAGGGTTTCTGTGTGGCAAAATAAAGTTAATATTTGTTGAAAGTTGATTTATATTGCTTTTTTCTTTTGTTAATGTTAAAAAGGATACAATTTTAGGTATACTTATACAATTTTTATAGATAATGATCTTATTTATAGTCACCGCGGCGAGTGGGGGGGGTGCGAAATATTTTCTCTTTCCTAGGGGGGGCTTTGCAAAAAATAATTGAGAAGCACTGCTTTAAGCTAATTTCCTGCAGTGTAAAACTATTTTTACTAATATGATATTTTTTTCAACATTGTGCTAATTTAGCATGTACACTAGCATTTTTGACCCTTAAGGCTTATTTTTGACGTATTTGAGCTAACTGAATGCAACTTATTCTATTTTTTCTTTTATGCTAATATTTTTAAATATATGCTATTTTAACATGTAAGCTAGCATCTTTTACATTTAAGGCAAATATTTACTATCTTTATGCTAACTTTTTTTTTTTTTAAATTAAGCAACTTCTGCTTTTATGCTGTTTGTCAAGATTAGCCTGTTTTAGCTTGGAAGCTACCATGTTTTCAGTTTTCATCCATCCATCCATCCATCCATCCATCTTCTTCTGCTTAATCCTTTTCGGGTCGCAGGGGGGCCGTAGCCTATCCCAGCATCTTTGGGCGAGATGCAGGGTCCACCCTGGACAGATCGCCAGTCCATCGCAGTTTTGTGCTTACATTTACCATCTTTAAGCTAACTTCCTACAGTGTTAAGCTATTGTAGCTATTTGTACTATTTATGCTACTTCTACTTCTTTATGCTACTTCTTCTTTATGTTATTTCTATTTTTATGCTAATGCTTTTTAAAAACTGGGCTAAGTTAGGCATTGAGCTATCATTTTTCAATTAACTAAGGTTGCATTTAGCATTTTTAAGCTGATTTCTACAAGAAGCTATTTTATAATTTTATGCTAATGTTTTTATGATTATGCTAATTTAGCCTTTCAGCTAGCATTTTTTAGTTTTTAAGCTTTTATTGAGCAAAATTACGCTAAATTCAGGCAACATTAAGCTACATCTACATATATACTTTTCAAGCTATGTTATACCAGCATATTTCTGCATTTTTAAGCATTTCAGGAATGCATTTTCTGTAAACAGCATTCACAGACATACTGACGTATATCTGTAACCTGTCTCTCCAAACAGGTATATTTCCCAATGCAATGAAAATAGCTAAAGTAATTCCGATATACAAGACGGGCGACAGAGGGGAACTCTCAAACTATAGACCAATTTCACTATTGCCGCAATTTTCCAAGATACTTGAAAAAATATTCTATGAGAGAATTAACAACTTCATACTGAAGAATAATTTATTGTGTGAGCAGCAATATGGGTTCAGACACAAGAGGACAACTGCATTTGCTCTAATGGGATTTATAGAAAAAATATCAACTGCCGTTGAAAATAAAGAGTGTTCAGTTGGGGTATTCCTGGATCTTAAAAAAGCATTTGATACAGTGGATCATAATTTATTATTAAAGAAACTACAAAATTGTGGTATTAGGGGGGTAGCACTGTCCTGGTTATGTAGTTACTTAAAGAATAGATATCAGTATGTATGTGTTGGTAACAAAAACTCACAGTTACTGAAGGTTACTTGTGGAGTCCCACAGGGTTCAGTTTTGGGGCCATTGTTATTCAATATGCATATAAATCATGTATGTAAAGTTTCGGAAAAAATGGATTTAATATTGTTTGCCAATGACACTAATTTATTATGCAGTGTGCTGGTGTGTGCAGTGTGCTGGAACAACTTTTGGATACACTCGGAAAGGAATTAGGAAAGCTTAAACTGTGGTTTGATTCAAACAAATTAACGCTCAATTTAAGTAAGACAAAATTTATAGTTTTTAACAACCATCACAACAACTTAGTATCTAAACTCAGTGTAAATGGTGTAGAGATTGAAAGGATATCCGAAACTAAATTTCTTGGAGTAATAATTGATAATAAACTGTGTTGGAAGTCACATATTAATTATATTAAAGGTAAAATATCTAAATCAATTGCAATACTATACAGAGTGAAATATTTGCTGAATCAACCCACATTATATACTTTGTATCATTCATTAATACTCCCATACATGACATATTGTACTGAAGTATGGGGAAATACATATAAAACAAACGTATATCCAGTCTTTATGCTTCAGAAGAGAGCTATTAGAATAATAAACAAAGCTGCTTACAGGGAACCAACAAACCCACTTTTTCTTAAATTAATAGCTCTCAAGTTGAAAGATCTGGTTGACTTTAAAACTGCAGTAATAATAGTTAAAGTGAAGAATCTATCACTGCCCGCAAATATCCAAAAGTTGTTCCAAATAAGGAAAAAACAATATAATTTCAGAGGAACATGTATATTTCAAAAACCTTCAGTGAGAACTACCACCAAGCAACACTATGTTTCAGTGCAAGGAGTCAGATTATGGAACGCTTTTGGACCTGAATTAAAATCATGTACAACGCTTGGACAATTTAAACAAAAACTAAAGGAAGAAATACTCCAAACATATATACAAGATGACATATAAAATCACATAAGGATTATCATATCCAGTCTGTGTTGTGTTGTAGCTTAGTTGTTTGTTTTTTTTGTCACATTTTGTCTTAGCTTTGTTCTGAATTGTAATCGCTCATGTTTTGTTTTTCTTTTGAATTCTTGGATGGAATATGGGTGGGCAATATAAGCTGCGGCTTCAGCCATCACCCATTTCAGATAACTTATGTTGAACTGTATAATCAGAGGAGTTATTGTCTAATTGGACCTTGTTGGATTTTCTTTTCCCCTTTGTTATATTATTCTGTTTCTTTTTTTAATATTTACTTTTAATCTATCTGAAATAAAATAAAGATTCACAGATTCTTCTTGTTATACACATTATTGCTGTGTTGTAGGCCTCATCTGCGGACTAGCCATAGTGACAGAGGAACAAGAACTCACGCTTCGTCTTCTTCAGAGGAAGAAGCTGCTGCTGCTGCCCTGTCCTCCTGTCTGTCTCCTCCGTCCTTGCTGTCTCTGCCGTCCTTTAAGGATGTGGGCAACGAGGGGGGAGGGGAGAAGGAGGTGTGGGTGTCCGTGTTCAGATACTTGAGCAGAGCTGAGCTGCTCAGCTGCATGTTGGTCTGTAAGGCCTGGTACAAGTGGTACGTTCTACACACACACAGGTCTTTGAGCGGACACTCCCCCTTCCCCCCATGGCCTGGAAGTCAACCGCTGTCACGTCTCTGTTGTGTGTAGGAGCTGTGACAAACGCCTGTGGAGCCGTATGGATGTGAGTCGGTGCAGTCCGCTGAGTAACCAGGCCCTGGCAGGCATCATCAAACGTCAGCCTGTTTCTTTGGACCTGTCCTGGACCCCGCTGGCCAAGAGACAACTCATCTGTCTGCTCACCAGACTCCCAGGTAGGAGCACCAATCGACCAATATACTGGTCTGTGCAGGTCTAACCCCTCACTGATGTTGTGGTCTCTGCAGGTCTAACCTCTCACTGATTGTGTGGTCTCTGCAGGGCTAACCTCTCACTGATGTTCTGGTCTCTGCGGGTCTAACCTCTCACTGATTGTGTGGTCTCTGCAGGTCTAACCCCTCACTGATGTTCTGGTCTCTGCAGGGCTAACCTCTCACTTATGTTGTGGTCTGTGCAGGTCTAACCCCTCACTGATATTCTGGTCTCTCCAGGTCTAACCCCTCACTGATGTTCTGGTCTCTGCAGGGCTAACCTCTCACTGATGTTGTGGTCTCTGTGCAGGTCTAACCTCTCACTGATGTTGTGGTCTGTGAAAGTCTAACCCCTTACCTTGTGGTCTCTTCAGGTCTGCGGGAGTTGAGTGTGATTGGTCTGCCCTGGTCCGGTGTATCAGCACTGGTGTCTCCTACCCTCCCCCATTTGAGGCTGCTGGACCTGCGCTGGTGTGAAGGAATCACAGATGCTCGGATTAAAGAGATCGTCATCCCACCAGGTCAGTGTTGGAGGATCGGGATCAGCTCAGTAAAGGTGTAGTTGGCGCTCTG
This sequence comes from Pholidichthys leucotaenia, assembly GCA_020510985.1. Lineage (NCBI taxonomy): Eukaryota > Metazoa > Chordata > Actinopteri > Cichliformes > Pholidichthyidae > Pholidichthys > Pholidichthys leucotaenia. The sequence goes on along the minus strand of CM035848.1, from coordinate 23,699,449 downwards.
CTGAATGAGTCCATGGTGATGCTAACACAGCAGTGAAGGACCCCACCATCGAACACAGTCATGGTGGCTTTGCTAGCCTGTTTGGAGTGAGACTACACACCTATGTCAGCATGGACAACAGCAACATTTTATTCTGAATGTCTGGAGTGAGGCTTAAAATGATGATTTGATCATTGTAAAGGCTGCAGTTTGGGTGACATGACCCAGACAGCAGAATAGTCATCTAGAAGAAAAAGCATCTGTGCTGCCTGAATATGTAGACTACAGCCCACCCACAGCTGTCTGATTGGTCAGGATTGTTCTGTCAGCTAAAAGGTAACACAGCAACTTTCACTTTTTATTGTCCTTCCAAATTCAAAACGTTAAAGTCTTATGACCTAATTTGATGATAACGACATCCACAGTTTTACTGTTGAAGTGGTAATTCCCAGTGAAATGAGGCTAATCTAGATCTCAGCAGTCTCTCCATCGCTGTGCTGACCTAAGCAAACAATGAGAGTTTTGCACCATCTAGTGGACTGAACAGACAGTTGCTTTTATTTCTCTGGTACCTAAATAGTTAAGTTTGCATTTGGAATATTTATTAATTTTATTTATTACACAGCGTAACAAAAATAATTTTTTTGTAAGTTGTCTGTGTTTTTTCAGCTGATTTAAGACAATTTTGCACCGCTGAATCCGAAAATGACATCCATTTCTCTCGATCAGGTCAGGTTTTTATGTTAAGTTATAAGCAGTTGTACAGCAGTTGTACAGGTGTACTGTAAATTGAATAGTAGACATTGAGAAAGGTAAGTACATGTAAATTGAATGTTACATCATCATTGTTCAAAATTCAGAGAATTTCAAGAAATAAAAAAGAATTTTGCATCATATAAAGCGAAAATACCCATACATGTAAACAAAAACGTCAGAAAACATGTGACCATAGTTCAAAAAGTTGACCTGATTGAGCAAAACCAATGTGATTTTTGGATTCAGCACATCAAAATTGTCCTAAATCAGCTAAAAAAAAAAAAACTTAGACAATAAATTTGGTGTTGACCAGTGTTATTTATTTTACCATTATTTAACCAGGAAAGATCCCACTGAGATTAAAGATCTCTGTTGCAAGGGAGTCCTGGCCAAGAGGCAACCTCACAACCTACATCACAAAGCAAAGAGACTATAGTTAAAACAGCTAAGAAAACCATAAAAACAAATAAAAAGAAATAGAATGAAATATCTCAAAACAACAACAAGCCACTGATTGCATTTCCAGGTCCTTCAGAAAAAAAAATAGAAATGATCCAGAGAAACAAGATTTCTAAGTTTGAAAGTTTTGTAATTTGTTGGGGAGCAGCTGTGGCGCAGGTGTAGTGTGGCCGACTACCGATCAGAAGGTCAGGGGTTCGATTCCTGCTTTGTCTGCAGTCTGCATGTTGAAGTGTCCTTGAGCAAGACACTGAACCCCCCAATTGCTCCTGGTGGGTCAGGCCAGCGCTTGTGTATGGCAGCTCCGCCACCATTGTTGTGTGAATATGTGTGTGAATGGTCGGATAGCAGGATCTGTAAAGCGCTTTGGTCATCTAGAGATGCGAAAAAGCGCTAGATAACTGAACGCCATTTACCATTTGTTCCAGTCAGAAGGAGCATGATACTGAAACGCCATTTTCCTACTCTCTGTGCACACTGGGGTCAATCAGAATATAAAAGTCATGTGATTGTAGTCCATAAGGTCCATTTCACTTCTGCTGAAGACAGGCACAGAGGTACAGTAAGTCCCAATCTGACCAGTGATGACATGTTTAGCCGCTTGTCATCCTTCAACCGCTGGCTGTCTGTGTGGTGTCCTGCAAACAATGTGGGCTACATAGACAATTGGAGCTCATTTTGGGGAAAACCTGGTCTTGTTAGACGAGATGGCGTCCATCCCACTTTGGATGGTGCGTCTCATTTATCTAACAATCTGGCATCATTTTTATCCAAATTTCCAAAACCTTGAGAACTCAGAGTTGGGACCAGGAAGCAGAGTCACAGTCTTACACGCCTCTCTGCAGCTCCTCTTCATCCGCCACCCCTCAACTTAGCCCCTGTCTTCCCCATCAGAGAATCATTGTCTGCTCCCTCCAAAGTAAATAAAAATATAATGTATAAGCATCCCAAAGTGATTAAACAAAAAGTTGGTAAAACTCAAATTAAACATGAAGCCTCTAACTTGAATGATTTGGCCTCTGTTCCTTCTCATAATTTAAAAATTAAATGTGGTTTGTTAAATATTAGGTCTCTAACTCTCAAGTCTCTGCTAGTCCATGATCTGTTAATTGATCATCAGATTGATTTAATATCCCTTACAGAGACTTGGTTAGGGCAAGGGGATTATGTTGGTTTGAATGAATCAACTCCCTCTGGTTATTTAAATTGTCAAAATCCCAGAAGTTCTGGTCGTGGAGGAGGAGTAGCAACAATTTACCATTCCAAATTACTAGTTAATGTAAAACAAAACACACATTATAATTCCTTTGAGGGCCTGGTCCTCAGTATTGGGCATTCTAGCAATTTTAGGCTAAACCCAATTTTATTTGCTATAGTTTATCGTCCTCCATCAACCTACTCAGAGTTTTTATCCGAATTTGCCGAATTCTTAGCTGATTTAGTGCTAAAATCAGATAGAATAATTATAGTAGGAGACTTTAATATACATGTAGATGTAGATGGTGATTGCCTTAATTTGGCATTTAATTTAATATTAGACTCGATGGGGTTTTCTCAGAAAGTAGGAAATTCTACCCATTATCTCTACCATATGTTGGACCTTGTTCTGACATATGGCATAGCAATAGAAAATCTGGTAGTGTCTCCTCATAACCCTGTACTGTCAGACCATTGTCTGTTAACCTTTGATTTTACTATTTCTGACTATTTGGCTCCTAAGGAAAAATATTACTACAGTCGATGCCTCTCAGATGATGTTGTTAGGAAATTTATGCAGATTGTTTCCTCTATGCCACGTGTCAACACAACGGAAATAAGCTATAGACAGCTTACTCCTTCTGTAATTGATAGCATGGTAGATAGTGTTACAGCTTCTCTGCATCAGACTCTAGACATGGTGGCCCCTTTAAAAAAGAAAAAGTCTATTCAGAGATTTCTAACTCCTTGGTTCAACATGGAAACTCGTAGCTTAAAACAGAAGACTCATCAATTAGAAAGAAAATGGCACTCCACTAATTTAGATGAAATCTATTTAGCTTGGAGAAATCATCTTTTAATTTATAAAAAATCTCTTAGAAAAGCTAGAACGAGTTATTATTCTGCATTAATAGAAGAGAACAAGAATAATCCCAGGTTTCTTTTCAGCACTGTAGCCAGGCTGACAAAGAGTCAGGACTCTGTCAATCCTAGCATTCCCTTAGAGCTTACTAGTCAGGACTTTATGAACTTTTTCAATAATAAAATTTCATCTATCAGAGACAAAATCAGTCAGATTCTTCCCACCGTTACATACAGTAACTATTACAACTCCTTCAGTTGACATCTGTTTGGATCAGTTTAACTCCAATTGACCTTTTAGAGTCAGACAAAATAGTTTCCTCATCCAAGCCTTCAACTTGTCTTTTAGACCCTATTCCTACCAGGTTATTTAAAGAAGTCTTCTCACTTATTGGTAGCTTTATTCTTCAAATAATCAATTCTTCATTAACTTTAGGCCATGTACTGCAGGCTTTTAAAACTGCTGTAATTAAACCCTTTCTCAAAAAGCCAACGCTGGATCCAAGAGTTTTAGCTAACTATAGACCAATCTCTAATCTCCCTTTCATTTCAAAAGTCTTTGACCACTTGCAGGGAAATGGTTTATTTGAAGAGTTTCAATATGGGTTTAGAATCCATCATAGTACTGAAACAGCCTTAGTGAAGGTCACTAATGACCTCCTGATCGCATCTGATAATGGATTTGTTTCTGTACTTGTCCTTTTAGACCTTAGTGCAGCTTTTGATACTATCGATCATAATATTCCACTTGATAGATTAGAACACTATGTTGGACTTAACGGCACTTCGTTGCAGTGGTTTAGATCTTATTTATCTGATAGGTTCCAGTTTGTTCATGTCGATAATGAGTTTTCTTTCAACTCAAAGCTCAGTCATGGAGTTCCACAGGGATCTGTGCTAGGCCATACTCTTTTTAGTTTATATATGCTTCCGTTAGGCAACATTATTAGGATGCACTGTACACATTTTCATTGTTATGCAGATGACACAATTATACCTGTCAATGAAGCCAGATGATAGTAATCAATTAGCCAAGTTAGAAGGCTGTCTTTGGAAATCAAAACTTGGATGACTTGTAATTTCCTGCTATTAAATTCAGATAAGACTGAAGTCATTCTTGTTGGTCCAAAAAAACCCTTAGAAATACCTTTCCAAATCAAACTTTTAGTTTGGATGCAGTTACTCTTTCTCTTAATAGCTCTGTGAGGAACCATCCATCCATCCATCCATCTTCTACCGCTTTTCCGGAGGTCCGGGTCGCGGAGGCAGCAGTTCAAGCAGAGAAGCCCAGACTTCCCTCTCCCCCGCCACCTGCTCCAGCTCTTCAGAGAGGATACCAAGGCATTCCCAGACCAGCTGGGAGACATAGCCTCTCCACCGTGTCCTGGGTCTGCCCCGGGGTCTCCTCCCAGTGGGACGTGCCTGAAACACCTCAAGTGGGAGGCGTCCAGGAGGCATCCTAATCAGATGCTCGTACCACCTCAACTGACTCCTTTCAATGTGGAGGAGCAGCGGTTCTACTCTGAGCCTCTCCCGGATGACTGAGCTCCTCACCCTATCTCTGAGGGTGAGTCCAGCAATCCTACGGAGAAAGCTCATTTCAGCCGCTTGTATCCGCGATCTCGTTCTTTCGGTCATTACCCAAAGCTCGTGACCATAGGTGAGAGTAGGAACGTAGATTGACTGGTAAATCGACAGCTTTGCCTTAGAACTCAATTCAATTCAATTCAATTCAATTCAACTTTATTTATAAAGCGCCATTTCACAACAACAGTCATCTCATAGCACTATCAACTGTAGGGGGAACCCCCACAGTTGCAGAAAGACCCCAGCAATCAGGCGATCCCCTGTGAGCAAGCACTTGGCGACGGTGGAGAGGACCTTTTAACAGGAAGAAACCTCCAGCAGAACCAGGCTCAGGGAGGGGCAGTCATCTGCTGCGACTGGCTGGGGGGGTGAGGGGATAGAGAAGGTGAAAAGAACAGACATGTAGAGAGCAAGCAGCACGATGGGGACTCAATCTATGAGAGAGAACAAACAAATGTTAATGACCAGCAAAAAAAAAAATATTTCATTGAGAGTGAGAAAAGGAGTGAGGCCCAGTGCATTACTGGAGGTCCCTCGGCTGACAAAACCTATTAGCAGCATAACTAAGGGAGGGTTCAGAAACACATGATCCCTCCCTAATTGTAGGCTATATCAAAAAGGTAGGTTTTAGCCCTATTCTTAAAAACAGAGATCGAGTCTGACTCCTGAATCCAGATTGGCAGCTGATTCCACAGGAGAGGAGCTTGATAACTGAAGGCTCTGCCTCCCATTGTACTTTTGGAGATTCTAGGTATTACAAGTAATCCTGTATTTTGGGAGCGTAGTGCTCTGTTAGGATAATACGGTAGTATCAGATCTCAGCTCAGATCTCTCTCTAACTCAGCTCCCTCTACACCACAACAGACCGATACAACGTCCGCATCACTGCAGATGCTGCTCCAATCCGTCTCTCGATCTCTCGCTCCATTTTCCCCTCACTCGTGAACAAGACCCCAAGATACTTAAACTCCTCCACTTGGGGCAGGAGCCTGTCCCCAACCCAGAGAGGACAATCCACCTTTTTCCGGCTGAGGACCATGGACTCAGACTTGGAGGTGCTGATTCTCATCCCAGCCGCTTCACACTCAGCGGAAAACCGTCCCAGCAAGAGCTGTAGGTCATTGCTGGATGAAGCCAACAGGACAACATCATCTGCAAACAACAGAGATGAGATCCTGTGGTCACCAAGCATGACACCCTCCATTCCCTGGCTGCGCCTAGAAATCCTGTCCATAAAAGTTATGAACAGGATCGGTGACAAAGGGCAGCCCTGGCGGAGTCCAACTCTCACTGGGAATGACTCCGACCGAGTGTTGGCAATACGAACCAAACTCTCACAACGGTTGTACAGAGACCGAATAGCTCATAACAACAAGCCCGATACCCCATACTCCCGAAGCACCCCCCACAAAAATCCACGAGGGACACGGTCAAATGCCTTCTCCAAGTCCACAAAACACATGTAAACTGGTTGGGCAAACTCCCACGAACCCTCAAGAATTCTCGAGAGGGTAAAGAGCTGGTCCGATGTGCCATGGCCAGGACGAAAACCACATTGCTCCTCCTGAATCCGAGGTTCGACCAACGGCCGGACTCTCCTCTCCAGTACCTTGGCATAGACCTTCCCAGGGAGGCTGAGGAGTGTGATCCCTCTAAAGTTGGAGCACACCCTCCGGTCCCCTTTTTTGAAGAGAGGAACCACCACTCCGGTTTGCCATGCCAAAGGCACTGCCCCCAACCTCCACACAATGTTGCAGAGGCATGTCAACCATGACAGCCCAACAACATCCAGGGCCTTGAGGTACTCAGGGCGAATCTCGTCCACCCCCGGGGCCCGGCCACCAAGGAGATTTTTAACCACCTTGGCGACCTCAGCCCCTGTGATAGGCGAGTTATCCCCCTCGTCCCCAAACCCTGCTTCCTCTGTGGAAGGCATATCAGTGGGATTGAGGAGATCCTCGAAGTATTCCTTCCACCGCCTGACGATATCCCCAGTCGAAGTCAACAGTGTCCCATCCGCACCATACACAGTGTGGACGGGGAGCTGCTTTCCCCTCCTGAGCCGCCGGATAGTTTGCCAGAATCTCTTTGAGGCCGACCGAAAGTCTTGTTCCATGGCCTCACCGAACTCCTCCCATACCCGGGTTTTTTTCTTCAGCAACCACCCGAGTTGCACTCCGCTTGGCCTGCTGGTACACCTCAGCTGCTTCGGGAGTCCCACAAGCCAACCAAGCTTGATAGGACTCCTTCTTCAGCTTAATGGCCTCCCTCACCACTGTGAGGAACCTTCGAGTTATTTTTGATCAAGATCCGTTTTTCAATTCACATATTAAATTTGTTTCAAAGACTGCCTTCTATCATTTGCGTAATATTGCCAAGATTAGGAGCATCTTGTCTCAGAGTGATGCTGAGAAACTGATCCACGCTTTTGTTAGCTCTAGATTAGATTATTGTTACTCTTTATTATCAGGATGTCCTAAAACATCTCTAAAAAGTCTTCAGTTGATCCAAAATGCTGCTGCAAGGGTTTTAACAGGTACTAGAAAGAGAGAGCATATCTCTCCGGTTCTGGCCTCCCTTCATTGGCTTCCCATAGAGTTTAGAATTAAGTTTAAAATCCTTCTTCTCACTTTTAAAGCTCTAAACAATCAGGCCCCTTTTTATCTAAAAGATCTGATATTACCCTATTATCCTAACAGAGCACTACACTCCCAAAATGCTGGATTACTTGTAATACCTAGAATCTCCGAAAGTACAATGGGGGGCAGAGCCTTCAGCTATCAAGCTCCTCTCTTGTGGAACCAGCTGCCAATTTGGATTCGGGAGTCTGACTCGATCTCTGTTTTTAAGAATAGGGTTAAAACCTTCCTTTTTGATAGAGCCTACAATTAGGGAGGGATTATGTGCTTCTGAACCCTCCCTTAGTTATGCTGCTATTAGGTTTAGACAGCCGGGGGACCTCCCAATTATTGCACTGGGCTTCACTCCTTTCTTCACTCTCAATGAATTTTTTTTTTTTTTTTTTTTGCTGGTCATTAACATCTGTTTGATCTCTCCCATAGATTGAGTCCCCATCGTGCTGTTTGCTCTCTACATGTCTGTTCTTTTCACCTTCTCTATCCCCTCACCCCCCAGCCAGTCGTAGCAAATGACTGCCTCTCCCTGAGCCTGGTTCTGCTGGAGGCTTCTTCCTGTTAAAAGGGAGTTTTTCCTCTCCACTGTCGCCAAGCACTTGCTCATAGGGGATCGCCTGATTGCTGGGGTCTTTCTGAAATTGTGGGGGTTTCCCCTACAGTTGAAAGTGCTATGAGATGACTGTTGTTGTGAAATGGTGCTATATAAATAAAGTTGAATTGAATTAAGGAGGAAGCAGGCCAAGTACACCTTTATATATGTCTATACCAGTGCATTTGCCATCGAGCTTCTAGGGCAGACTATCCAGCCCGAGAATATAACTCGGTGATGAATTTGAGGTTTACAATTTGTAATAAATCGAAGGGAGGCATGATAAACTGAGTCTAGCATATGTACAGTATTGCCTGTACAGGGCCATGCATATATAAAAGGTCTCAATAATCCAGCACTGGTAGAAATATGGCTGCCACAAGTCTCTTTCTAACATTGGATGAGAAACACAACTTGTACCTAAAATAAAAACTTACTTTGAGACGCAATTTTTTTCACCAAAGAATCAACATGTGGTTTGAAATTGAGAGAGTCATCAAGTAAAACACCCAAATATTTAAAACACTTAACAACTCCGATGACTGTTCCGTCAATCTGAACTCTCCAAGGACAGCATCACCATGTGACTAACATGGTTTTTTACCATCTGACATGCAAAGAGAGATGAACTCTGTGGACATGTTATCTATGTTTTAGAACACCATGGTCATAACATCTAGCCGTTGCCTAGGAGAGGATTTTTGTTGTCCACCAGTAACTGATACTTCACACACTGCATTCACACTGATATCACATGACTGACATACACACACTGGTCTCTCTCTTGCTTTGTTAATGTGTGGATTTGTATCTTGTTTGCTAAGTGTGCAATAGAGGTTTTTTTTCTATATGATCACAATCTTGCTCACTTGAGCTATATTTTGATAACTATGTTTTTTCTCTCTGCCCAATGTGTCACCCCTCCCCCTCCCCCTCTTTACCCCCCACTGTATGAGGCGCCTGTAAGTGGCTGGCGCGTCATTAGGGAGCGCTTAACACGAGCACACCTTAGTGATAAGTAAAATTCCTTGTATGTGTGAACATACTTGGCAATAAAGTTGATTCTGATTCTGATGGGTGACCACTGATGGAAGAGTTTCTGACCTGTTCTTACTTTTAGAAAACAGTGTGACTTTAGTTTTGTTTGCATTGAGAGATTTAGCTGAGAAAAATTGTTTTGGACATCACTACAGGCACTTTGTAAGCAACAAATGGCTTTAACAAGTGATGGTGCAGAAGAATAAATAATCATGTTATTGGCATAAAAATGAAAATTGGCATCAGTTACTGTATATCAAGCCCTACATTAATTATATATATTATGAATAAGACTGTCCAGAGAATTGAGCCCTGTGGCACACCCCTCATGAATGGAAGAACATGGTTGTCATATTTGACACTCAGTTCTTTCAGAAAGATAATTTGAGAACCAGCCAACTGCTTGTTCAGAAAGACCTATATCAAAAAGTCTCTGTTTCAGTATAAAATGGTCAACTGAGTCAAAAGCTTTTGACAAGTCAATAAAAAGAGATGCACAATGCTGCTTTCTGTCAAGAGCAGTAGATACATCATTAATAACCTTTAATGTGGCTGTGATGGTACTATGTTTTTTCCTAAAACCTGATTGGTAAGTGGATAAAATGCAATTTGAATCTAAAAATTCTTTGAATTGTTCATTTATTAGACCTTCTAAAATTTTGGATAAGATGGGTAATTTTGAAATCAGTCTGTAATTATTTAAAACGGTAGGGTCACCACCTTTAAACAAAAGGAAAACAAAAGCAGACTTCCAAATCTTAGGGATTTCCTTATTCACCAAAGTTTGATTAAAAAGATATGCAAGGGAGCCATGCTGGAGTAAAGACGTGTCCCTCAGTGCTCCCGCAGACTTTTGGACATTTTACTTTTAAAAACGAAGTTTCTTTGGTAAAGCTCAATACAGACTCGTCACCTATCATTGTCGGACTCTCCTGCCCACTTTTATCGTCATGATGGATAAACTTCAGAAGTTTAAATTCGACGCTACCGACAAACCCAGTAGGCCCAACACGAGGCTGCAAGCCGAGCTGGAAAAGAATGACGAACCACAGAGCGCAGTGCCAACGTTGACCATGGACAAAGGCTTTAAAACTCAGATTTTGGCATCCTTAAGAGAAGACATCACACAAATTATACGGGAAGAATTTAAGAATGCCTTAGCTAACGATTTTGCCTCTCTCAAAGCCGAAGTCCAGGCTGTACGTTCGGAAATAGCTAGCAACGCCACCTCCGTTAGCGCACGATTTGGCACAATTGAAGCTAACATTCAAGACGTGAAAGACGGCTTGTCTACTTGGTCAGATGATATAACTGGGCTTCAGAGCTCGGTGAAAGAGCTCCAAAGTGAAGTGAAGTCACTGCGGAGCAAATGTGAGGATCTGGAGGGGAGAATGAGACGTGGAAATATCCGCATTGTCGGTGTCAATGAGCAAAACCCCTGCAATCCAAACGAGGTGGCTAAAATTATTAAACAAGCCTTATACATGGACCGAGAAGTGAAAGTTGATCGATCTCATCGTACACCAGCACCACGGACCGCGGGAGCAGACAGACCCCAAGTGATAATCGCCAAGATGCACTATGATGGAGATGCAGCGGATATTTTGAGAAGAGCCAGGGAAAAGGCACCTTTGATGTATAACGGTAACAGGATCAGCATCTTCCCTGACTACACGGCAGGTGCTGCTAAAGCCCGGGCTGCCTTTTCAGATGCACGGAAGGCGCTACGAGGCCGACGTGATGTGCGCTTTGGGTTTTTTTACCCCGCAAGATTCCGGATCACTTTCGGGAATGAGAGTCAGGACTTTCATGATCCAACAAAGGCCATGGACTACATAAAGAACAATATCCTGCCCGAAGGTGATGATCCTTGAGGTACCATGTTTGGATTATATAGCGTGAGTCCGCAGGTTATGATTGCAGTGGGTGCGTAATCTGTTAAAATATGTTTTTTTTTTTTTTTTTTTATGGTGACGAGAATAATACATTTTTTTTTTCCTATCCTGTATTGTTATAGTGTATTGTGTTGAGTATTTTGAAAATTTTCATTTAATGTTGTTCCTTATCGTAATTTAGTCTGCAGGGGCCTGAGCTCCTTTAGTAAATTTGTTTTGCCGATTTAATTTCTGCTCCTTTTTTTTTTTTTTGCTGTGGACACAGCCTACCATAGCAGGTTGTGTATTTAGCTGCTAATATACAGTGGCTAGGGACTTAATCCCACCCTTTAGTATTTCGCTTGTTCGATATACATTTTGTTTTTGTGTTTCTTGCTTTCTGATCCCTTTGTTCCCCGGGGATCACATATTATTTAAAAGAGCAACAGTCACTATTTGTTACTTACTGGAACCATATTCTCTCAGTCCTAAAGTCTTTCCACTTCGATGCAACATTCCTATGTGAAGTAATATTCCCTATGTTGTTTCTGCTGTACTCTCGATCATGGGCCCGCCTCTGCCTCAAAACAACTTTCATGATGCCCTATACTGTAACTATCTGCACCACAGTACTTAAGTTATGAGTCCATTGACAATTATAAGTTATAATGTGAAGGGTCTAAATAGCCCCATTAAAAAGAAGAAAATATTATTACAGCTTAAACGTTTGAAGTGTCAAGTAGCACTATTACAAGAAACCCATTTGTCCGATGATGAGCGCCTGAAATTAAAGAAATCCTGGGCAGATAAGGTGTATTTCTCATCTCACCGCTCAGGTAAAAGAAGAGGGGTAGCAATATTAATACATAGACAAGTTAATTTTGTTGATACATTTGTACATGCAGATGGAGAAGGTAGATTTATTCTGGTAAATGGGCTGCTTGATGGCATACCTGTCTCCCTAATTAATGTGTATGCCCCAAATGAGGACCAACCAGGCTTCATCAAATTACTATTTAACAGAATCACGGAGTATAGTGTTGGTCTTTTACTCATGGGGGGAGACTTTAATTGTGTAATGTCACAACAAGATAGACAACCTCCACCTAAAGCATCCATATCCAAGATGGGTAAGATGCTTAAATATTTGACTGCTGAAGCAGGAATGGTTGATGTATGGCGATCAAAATTTCCAAAAGAAAGAAATTTTACATTTTACTCTAACAGTCATGCATCCTATTCAAGGATTGATTATTTTTTCACTTCTAAAGCTGAACTCCACAGAGTTGAAGACATAACCATCATGCCCATTACAATCTCTGATCATGCCCCAGTGGTTCTTCAGTGGGACATGGGATTGACACCAACTTATAAACAATGGAGATTGAACGCCTCTCTTCTTAATGATAAAGATTTCATTACTCTCATTAAAACAGAGCTCAAGAACTATCTTGATATAAATGATACACCTGGCATGTCTCCTCTTGTACTTTGGGACTGTGCAAAAGCCTATTTACGAGGCTGTATAATTTCTTATGCTACTGCAAAAAGGAGGCAAAAAATGGCTAAACAAACAGAATTGGAGCATAAAATTAGGGAGCTCGAACATAAGCATAAACGAGGGATGGCGTCTAATCTCTTAACTGAACTCAAAGCAGCCCGCTCAGAGCTACAAGAGCTGCTATCAGAGAAGATCGAGGGAACTTTACGTTTTGCCAAGCATCAGCATTATGAACATGGAAATAGAGCGAGCAGGCTTCTGGCTTTCAAATTACGTAAACAACAATCTTCTAATATTGTACATAAAATAAAATCTGGACACAAATATATAGTAAAGCCTAAGGAAATAGCTGAAACATTCGGAGAATTTTATAAATCTCTCTACCAAGATACTGATACATGCCCCGATGAGTCCAATATTGCTCAATTCTTACAGGATATTAATATACCTCAGTTATCTGGTGAAATTGCTGCAAATTTGGATGAACCAATCCAAGATTGGGAAATAAAACAATGTATTTTATCTCTCAAAAATAATAAATGTCCTGGTCCAGAGGGATTTATCAATGAGTTTTATAAATGTTTCCATGAAGAACTTATTCCACTCCTCTTAAAAGCTTATCACCATTCATTAGGAACAAAAACAATGGCTGTGTCATGGGCAGAAGCTACTATAGTGGTATTGCAGAAGGAAGGTAAAGATCCCACTGATTGCAGCTCTTACAGGCCATTGTCTATGTTAAATGGAGATGTTCGTATCTTGACGGGTGTATTGGCACGGCGACTAAATGACATAATAACTAACATTATTCATCCAGACCAGACTGGGTTTATTGTCGGGAGACATTATGCAAATAATTTACGTCGTTTGTTTAATATCTTATCATACCAAAAACAAAGCAAAACCAAGACAGTTGTATTATCACTGGATGCCCAAAAGGCTTTTGATAGAGTGTCATGGAAATATCTTATTCAAACATTAAAAAGATTTAATTTTGGCCCTAAATTTATTGACTGGATTGAAACCATATACTCTTCACCTCAAGCAGCTGTGAGAGTTAATGGGTTTCGATCTACAAGGTTTAACTTGGAGCGTGGTTGCAGACAAGGGTGTCCTCTGTCACCCTTGCTCTTTGCTTTAAGTATAGAGCCAATGGCCCAACTCATTAGAGATGACAATAATATTAAAGGGGTGCTGATTGGCAAAGAAGTACATAAAATATCACTGTACGCGGATGATGTCCTACTGTATCTGACAGAGCCATCCTGTACAATTCCATGTTTAATGAAAATTATATCAACATATGGATATTTCTCAGGATATAAAATTAATGTTGATAAAACTGAGGCAATGGACATTTTGGACAATATTTCACCAGAGTTTAAACAACAAAGTGGCTTTCGTTGGCCTAAAGAAGGTATAAAGTATTTGGGTATCTATGTTCCCCTTTCATTAGACAAGATATTTGATGCAAATTATGGTAGGATAATTAGTACTATAAAAAATGACCTAAACCGTTGGTCATCATTGCCTTTGTCTCTCCTAGGTCGCATAGAAGCCATTCGTATGAATGTTCTGCCTAGGCTTTTATATCTGTTTCAAATGTTACCAATACTAATACCTAAATCAACATTTGAAGAAATGGACAAAACATTCTCAAAATTTATATGGCAGGGCAAGCGCCCTCGGATAAAATATAAAACACTTCAAAGACTTAAGGAAGAAGGGGGGCTTAACCTGCCAAACTTGAAATATTATTTTTGGGCTTCACAATTAAAACCATTGATTTCATGGATGCAGAATGACATTCATACGAGATGGGTGGACATTGAACAAAACCTGAGCCTCAAACCACTACAAGCTTTGCCTTTTGCTAATATTCCAGTAGTGGGCTTATCAAGGTGGACTAAAACCACACTTGATATCTGGAAGAGGGTTGGAATTGCCTTTAAGTTACCAACTAGTCTATCTGCCTTGTCTAGTATCGGGCATTTAAAATCCTTTATACCAAGCAGACTGGATACGAACTTTCTCAAGTGGGCTGATCATGGGCTTATTTACATACATCAGTTAATCGATAAGGATGGTTTTGTATCGTTTGAATATTTGAGAAGACGCTTCCAACTCCAAAAAAATGATTTTTTCAGATATCTGCAAATACGATTTTTTTTGGTTTCTCATAAAGAGTGGGATAAAGTGCTAGACCCATCACTCATTGAACATTTTTTAATTCAAACTCAAAAACACAAAGAGGATAAAAAAGTGATCTCAAAGTTATACAAAATATTTGGTTTAATGGCTCAAAATAAACCTATTCTGGCAAAACAAAGATGGGAGGCAGAGGCGGGTCAAATTTTCTCTGATCAAATGTGGGAAGAGGTATGTACAGTGGCGCATAAGACCACAAATTCAAATACATGGAGGGAATTTAAATGGAAGATATTTAGTAGATATTTCAGAACACCAGATATTGTGGCCAAGATGACACCAAATGTTCCAAGCCTGTGTTGGAGAAATTGTGGTACAGAAGTGCCTAATCACACACACATTTTCTGGTCGTGCCCTAAAATACAAACATTTTGGGATGAGGTATACAAGGCAATAAATCATATGTTTCAAGTTACAATACCAAGGGACTTGGCAGTAGCAGTTCTTGGCATCACCCCTCTGGAAGTGCACGGGAGAGCACCAGCATACCTCCTAAACATACTTTTTGTAGCAGCCTTGAAATGTGTCACTGCCTCTTGGATGAAAACAGACCCACCCTCCTTCAGTGCATGGCTTCAAAAAGTACAAGAACTTTATCACATGGAGAAGATTACTTACGCACTGAGACTCCAATTACCTACTTTTAAATCAAGATGGCATCCAGTAGAAGTCTCTTTATTGTAGTTGCTCAAGGTGGCTATTAAGCGCTTGGTTTTATTTTTTTTTTGACAGATGCTGTTTCTCTTATATTGATGTGGAATTTGTGTATTAAATAATCTTGACTACATATGGTAATTATATCTGTAATGACTCTGTTGTTAAAAATTTTAATAAAATATAAGTTCTAAAAAAAAAAAAGATATGCAAGTGGCTCTGGACTAAAAACAGCTTTAATTTTTTTTTAAAAATATGGCTTAATGAGATCTGGGCCATGTGCTTTTTTTAGTATCAAGAGATTTTAATGCTTTATGAACCTCACCAACAGTAAAAGGTTGATTAATAATTCTTAATAAGGACAGTGATGGCCTAATGGTTAAGGGTGTGGTCTGGAGACTGGAGGGTCGCTGGTTCAATCCCTGGAGTGGCAGGGTCATATCTGGGTGGAATAGATAACACAGCAGTGTTCCCCCCCAACCCCACTGTGGTGCCCTTGTGCAAGGCCCTTAACCCCAACTGTTCCAGTAGAGCTGCTCAGTGGCCACAGGTCAGTCTGTGGTTGGACTGGGGGGCGTCCAGGTGTGAATGTGAACAGGGCATTGTTGAGAAAGAGAGTTCACCTCTCACTAGACCTCTCCTGAATAAATAAAGGTTATGTGTCACCCTGGCCATCTGTCCAGGGTGTACCCTGCCTCTTGCCTAAAGACATGGGGATAGGCTCCAGCACCCCTGCGATCCGAAAAAAGGATTAAGCAGGAGAAGATGGATGGATAAATAAATAAAATATCACCATACTGGTGTCACCACCATGAAGTATATGGTATACTATGATATACCACCCCGTTAGTTCACCTTTTTATCCCCCACCAGTTGAAGCCCAAAGGGGGGGAATATGTGATGGGTGAGTTCGTCCATTCCACTTTTGTCTTATCAACTCCTCCTACAGTTTTGGTCCGATTGTTTTGAAACCTGGTACCATGGTTTGATATACTCTGATGATGTGCATATTGCAATTTCACTCTCATTGGATGTCCTTGAGGTCAAAGGTAAGGGGTGAGATTTTTACCTAAATTTTCTAAATACAATAACTGAAATGTAGGCATTTCAAGTTGATACAGGAGTTGTATCTAATGCCCATCAGTTTACACCCTCACGTAACTATGGGTTTGGGGTCAAGGGGTCAAAGTTCAAAGTTAGCATTGCAGTTGCACTATGGTAAATGGTACATTTACCATATAAATCGTGCCCTATAAATGCAGGAAATCTCTGTCTGTCTGTGTGTTTGTGTCTGTCTTTTCCACACATATCTCTTGAACCATTCCTCAGACTGACCTCAGATTTTATAAGTGCGTTGCTGAGGTTACGAGGGTGTGCATCCCCGAGTATGGAGTCGCTCAGTCAAAATATGTAATTTTTATCAATAAAAGTTTAACCACTGCTCTGCCACCATTTTGTCTCTTCATGCCATGGCTTCAGGAAGTGTGAGCGGGGTTTTGGATAGACTCCATGCTGATTGGATAACACGCGGCATCACGACCTGTCAGTCACCACAGCGCTTTGCAAACAAAGATTTTATACGTGCTTTGCTGAGGTTATGAGGGTGTGCATCCCCGAGTATGGAGTCGCTCAGTCGAAATATGTAATTCTTATCAGTAAACGTTTAGCCACTGCTCTGTCTCATGCCCAGGCTGCTACAAGTGTGGGGAGGGTTTTGGATTGACTCCGTACTGATGGGATAACACGTGACATTATGGCATCAGTAACCACATTGCTCCGTGAGCAAAACAAGGAAGTGAAAAGTGAGAAATTTGACAAGAAAAAGAGAATACTTAAGGTTTAATGCTTAAAAAATACCATAAAGCTGCTATGATTGTGTAGGTCTAATCATTAGACCTACACAATCCATACAGTTCTCCATACTGATAATTCAGTATGGAGAACGCGAGGGGGAAGGGGACCCGTGGTGCTGCAAAGGACATCACTGGCACACGGGTAAAGCAGCAGCCGAGACTCCCATTAACCGGGCAGGCTGGGCTTGGCTCCCTGCAAAGGACTGCAGTCCTCCAGAGTGTGGAGGGATCGTGGAGCGTGTCCGACGGGGTGCTCCACGATCATTTGCGGGGAGGCACGCCCAGCCTGCCCGGTCAGTGGCAGATGGCAGTCCGGACTGCTGCTTCATTGTGGAGCGGAATGGCCAGATCAACCTCATATCATATCCAGACACATATGCAAGCTTTGACTAAATGACAACAAGATGCAAAAATACCCAAATAACAAAATAAATCATTTTTATTTAAATATTTACAGACAAATGGGCAACATTGATGCAACAGTTGCAGAAGAACAAGTTATTCTGCTGTGTGTATGTGTGAATGGTGAAGGGATCGGCGCCGTACTGTGGATGCCCTGAATTTCCCTCTGAGGATCAATACAAGATACAATAATAATAATAATAATAATAATAATAATGATGTTTGGTGTTTTGTACTTATAATATTGCTAAAATATAAAAGGATGCACTACATCCATCCATCTTCTTCCGCTTAATCCTTTTTCGGGTCGCGGGGGGGTGGGGTGGAGCCTATCCCAGCATCTTTAGGCGAGAGGCAGGGTACACCCTGGACAGATCACCAGTCCATCGCAGGGCCAACACAGAGAGACAGACAACCATTCACTCTCACAGTCATACCTAAGGACAATTTAGAATCCCCAGTTTGATGCCAGTTAACCTAACTTGCATGTTTTTGGCATGTGGGAGGAAACCGGAGAAATTCCGGAGTAAACCCACGCAGACACGGGGAGAACATGCAAACTCCGCACAGATCACTGTTGGTCGGAGGCTGGGATCGATCCCAGGATCCCCCGGCCAAGGGTGAGTTGCTGTGCTGCCGCAGTGCTAACCACTCCGCCACCGTGCTGCTCGGGATGCACTACAATGGGTCTCAAATATTTGTAAAAGTGTCCTGTTATAGTACTGCATGAGTTTATTGACGCTAGACTATAAACTACACATATAAACTAAATTATAATGGTGACTGAACAACTCTCATTCCCCAAAGTGCAAGATACACTATTATGAATATAAGTCATAAAAGATCACACAAAGAAGTGATCTGACAAAAAATAAACAAGCGGTGTTATGGCCTGAGCGCCGATTCTGTCCGCGCTCGGGTTGTCCAGTATTTTCCCCGTTCTTATCTGTTGTGGCCGTCCAGGGCCTTTATTGTGACAGCGTCACGGTGGGACTTCCGGCTGTCAGAGCCAGTTGCGCCGTGACAACTGATTCACATTCCCTTTGATTACTTGCTCATTGTCTGATTACTCCTTAGCCCTATTTAAGGGAGCAGCTGAGGTTACTCCGGGCTGCGACCTCACACGTGTAACGTTGGTCTCCCCAATGTTCGGCTGGAGTCCCGATCCCCCGGCTCCAGTCATCCTCTTGTTCTCCATATTATCCGTAAGTTTACTCCTGAACTTGTATGTGTTGCTACCATGCCTTAGTCGTGCCCCTTGTTTGTGCTTTTGCCCCACGTGGCTCATTATTTTGTAATCATTTATCTTTCATTAATAAACATGCAAACTCATTGGCTGCCTACAGTGTCTCATTGATGGCTTGTGAGGGCCATCCCATGACAGTAGGTCGCAGCCAAGCGAGACGCCTGTCACCGTGAGTTTGCATTGTTAGGGCTTGAAGTTTTTTCCTTTTCTGCGTACCAGTGTGCTGGGAGATGGCGTCGCCACGCAAGGGCTACGCTGTGAGCTTGGGCTATGAGCTAGTGATGGCCCTCATTGAGATAGATGATCTCCTTTCGCAAGCTCGTAGTGACCCTTTCCCAGCAACTCACGCTGGTACCTGGACCTCGCAGAGACGGTAATTAATCGCTATCCTCGCTACTCCGACCACCCTGAAATTACGACGAGGATGGCGGAGATCTCGGCATTCCGGGAGAAGATCCCCGGACTGGAGGGAAACTCCGGCAGGAACCCGAAGATGAGACATCCCTGCTCCTCGCCTCGGAATCCAGTTCCTGTCACCCGGCCAGCCCAGGAATCTACACCACCCAAGTGCCGTTCCCAGCGGAGGAGGACGTCAGATGGGATTCCCCCGGAGGAGACTCAGTGGACAGCTATGATCCTCCAGGACTTTGAGGCTGCGGCTTGTTCTGCCTCCCATCCTACCGAAGTTATGAAGCATGTGACGGCAGCAGTCCGACTGGTGGAGATCAGTCTCAAGCTCCATGATTACCCTGAGTACGCTGAACTGCTCGCCTCTGTCTCCGCGCAGGAGCGGCATTTCCCTGGCCTTACCTTCGCCTCGCCCTCAACCAGTAAACAGCGTCACCATGCTCATAATGGGCCTCAGCGAGATCCCCGTCCAGATCCAGTTCCGGGTGGCTGTAAGAACTCTGCCTCCCAGCCAGCTGTTGCCTCTGCGTCACGTCAGAGGGGTAAGACTGCAGCCTCTGTCTCCGGGTCTTCCGTTCCTGCTGTTCTGTCAGCTCCTCGTCCCCGGACCGTCTCGGTTGTTCCTCCCTCCACCTCGACGCTTTCCTTAGCTGCTGTGAGCTCCATGAGTCTGACTCCAGCTGTCCTCGTTGCTGATCCTGTGCGAGCGGTTCCTCCTCGTCTTCCCGGGGGGCCCTCCGTCACCATCCAGAGGAAGAAGGAGAAAGCCAAGCCCACTGCAGCAGTTTCCATCGACCCTCAGCAGAGCAGGCAAGTGCTTTTTCATTCTTTTCCCTCACAGTGTGAATTGCCTTGTCTGACTCCTGGGGGTGGAGTTCGGGGCTCACAGTCCTCCGAGCTTCCTCCACCTGCTGCAGTTGCTAATTGTGAACCTGCATCCTCTGTGTCTCCTTCCCCTGAGCGTCCCCCGGTGCCAGGATTACACCGCCAGACGAAGAAGGAGCCTCCGGCCATGGAGAATCTGGTTCCAGCCACGCAGCCACATCACGGGCAGAGGAGGAGAGCGGACTGCTGTTTGGAGCCTGCGCCGACGATCAAGTGTCCCCGGGTCTCCGTGGAGGGGCAGTTCGACCCAGCAGGCCACCGATCCCCTGCCACCACGCCGTGCGGGCCTTCGGCGTGGACTTCAGCGCCAGGGAATCCCCAGACTGTGATGACCATCATGCTGGCTGCGGAGCCCACCGCAGTCGAGTGGGAACCAAGAGTGGACCTTCAGATCGTTGAACCTGGATCGTCAAAGTCCTGGACGGCGGTGGAGCCCGAGATCAGGCAAGTGCTCTATTTTGTTTTTCTCTCTTCCATTCTTGAGCATTATTGCCTGTCTCTCGGGGAAACGAGCCGGGTGCAGCCGATCGCTGCATCCGAGCTTGTTTCGCCAGGCTCTGCCGCTGCCAGTGATCCTGATCCCGGTTTTCTTTCTTCTCCTGAGCCTTCTCCCAGGGTCACCGGTGACGAGTTGGCTCCGGTCGCTGTCCTGGAGGTTCCGGGTTCGTGTCTGGAGGTCATTCCTGGTGCTACACCGGTCCAGTCTGGGTCCTTTGTGGGTAATGTTCCGGCCCAATCGGGACCCGTCGAGGACGCTGCGCCGGTCCAATCGGGGCCCGTCAAGGATGCTGCGCCGGTCCAATCAGGGCCCGTCGAGGACGCTGCACCGGTCCAATCAGGGCCCGTCAAGGACGCTGCGCCAGTCCAATCGGGACCCATCGTGGGTGCTGCGCTAGCCCAATCGAGGTCCATCAAAGGTGCAGCGCAGTCCCGCTTGGGATCCAGCAGGAGCGCAGCGCCAGTCCAAGAGGAGTTCGGAGAAGGAGCTGCAGATGCTTCGCCGTTCGACGCCAGACTGGCCCCTCATCTTTTCCCTGTTCCTTTTCTTCCTCCACCGGGTGCCGCTGGGATTCCCCATATTCGGCTCGGCTGCCCCTCGCTATCCCTCTAAGTAGGGAGGCCGCCTCCGAGTTCTCCCCTTCGGTCCTGGTGACCTAATGACATGGGTCGGCCACCTGGGAAACTGCTTCACTGGTTCGGCGTTCTGGGTCAGCCACCTGATGGACGGCTTTCTCTGTTCGGCGACCTGATCCGGCCGCCAGAGGTACTGTTTCTCCGGGCCTGGGACTGGGGTAGACCGCCCAAACTAATTCTATTTCCCCTGCCAGCAATCTGGAAGCTGGATGCGGGCAGACCTCCCGAACTATTTTTCTTTGTTCTATCATACTCTGCCTGCTGACATCCCTGTAGTGTTTTTTTTTTTCTCTGTAAGGTTAGGGATGCGCTTGTGTTTTGTCTATGGGCTATATTGAACTGATTGTTTATCGCCGCTCTGTAGCGGGTTGAATTATTTTTTTCTGGTTTTTGTTCCATTGTACTCTGCCTGCTGACATCCCTGTAGTGTTTTTTTTTTTCCCCTCCTCTGTAATGTTAGGGATGCTCTTGTGTTTTGTTTTGTTTTGGTTTTTTTTGTCTATAAACTATATTGGTCTGATTGTATATCGCCGCTCTGTCGCGGGTTGGATTATTATTTTTTTTCTGGTATTATGGGGCACTCTGTACTTTGCTTTGTGCCTGTATTACAGTTTTTCTGATTCCCTCTGTATTTTGAGAGATGCTGTTTTGTTTTTCTTGTTCTTCTGACCCGTTACATTTATTAGACTGTATACTTGATGTGCTGCAGTGCTTGTAGCGTGCTGAGGTTTTTTTTTTCCCTCCTGGTATTTTGTGGGTGCAGTGCGGATGTACCTGGATTTATTCTTTTTTTGTGTATTCTAGGCTCTGGGTTTATAGTAGCCTGTCGTTTTTTGGTTTTTTTTCCATGTCTGAGCCTCTTCATTTCTGTATTGTTCTTGCCCTCCTGGCCTGCTTCCCCCTCCACTCTCCCTGGGGTGGTCCTGGGGGCCTTCTGGGGGGGGGGGGGGCTTGGATGTTACGTTTACGCCTGGAATGCGCCTTGTGAACGGGGGATACTGTTATGGTCTGAGCGCCGATTCTGTCCGCGCTCAGGTTGTCCAGTATTTTCCCCGTTCTTATCTGTTGTGGCCATCCAGGGCCTTTATTGTGACAGCATCACGGTGGGACTTCTAGCTGTCAGAGCCAGCTGCGCCGTGACAACTGATTCACATTCCCTTTGATTACTTGCTCATTGTCTGATTACTCCTTAGCCCTATTTAAGGGAGCAGCTGAGGGTACTCCGGGCTGCGACCTCACACGTGTAACGTTGGTCTTCCCAACATTCGGCTGGAGTCCCTATTCTCCTGCTCCAGTCATCCTCTTGTTCTCCATATTATCCGTAAGTTTACTCCTGAACTTGTATCTGTTGCTACCGTGCCTTAGTCGTGCCTCTTGTTTGTGCTTTGCCCCACGTGGCTCATTATTTTGTAATCATTTATCTTTCATTAATAAACATGCAAACTCATTGGCTGCCTACAGCATCTCATTGATGGCCCGCGGGGGCCACCCATGACAAGCGGTTCTTTAACAGTGGCTAATATTGGATGTCTCATTTATTTTTCAATTATTCTGTAATTAATATTCACACAATCAAATAAATCTCAGTTCAGTCCCTTTCATATGTGTCAAAGTCTAACATGTGATTGCCTCCATATAGGCTACACCTCTGTATTCCACTTTCAAACACAGCCTACATTTGGGCCTGGAAAGCCTGATTGAAATACCTGTTTCAGACAGGAATACTTAGTTTCTATGGGCATGCACTAGTTACTATAAAACAAGCAAAGCTAGGGTCACCAAACCTGGTACACAGGTTCACTCTGAGACCATAACCTGTGACTACAGGTTTGGGGTCAGAGGTCAAGGTTGGCATTCCCTGTGATCTCTTACTATAGAATGTGTAAAGCTCTCTAGGGTGACCAGACTTGCTACACAGGTTCACCTTGTGATCCTGACCTACAACTGTGGGTTGTATACTTTACTGTATACTGGTGGATGATGGGCTTATCGTAATTTGGTTCTGCCACAGTAATTATAGTGAAAAGTTTAAAACTGCTCTCCATCAGTAAATATTGGGATCTTCAAAGAAAATGGAGGCGGGGGATATCGCACTCACCTCAGAGTGCTCTTGTTTAACAAGAAAATAGAAATGAGATATTTTCCTCAAATTGTTCCACTTTAATTTGAAGCCAGTTTTGATATTTCTGGTACAGGTGTTAACCTCAGTGGAGGAGCTTTGATAGTTTCTGACGTGAACTGCTGTCCACTTCCTGTAGGACTTCCTTGTGGCCTTGTTGTCCATGTACCTGCAGTAATGACAGTATTTCCCCTCTGGGGATCAATAAAGTATACAAAATCAAATCAAATTTAAGAGGTTTCATGGGGTTAGAGATGGAACCAGTTCTGTGAAGGACATCCTGGTAGACAGACTGGTCATCTGCTTGTGTAAAATGTGTAAAAGTGTTTTTACATCATCTCAGCTGAATACGTCATAACCTCCACCCTGACCGATCGTAGGTTTGGAGTCCTCCCGCAGCAGACTGAGGAACATGGTGTCCCTGGGTCTGTCTGGCCTGGAGATCAGCGACTCCACTCTGAGACTTCTGCAGCGCCACATGCCCCAACTGGAGAAACTGGACCTGGCCCACTGTAAGGAGATAAGCAACTCGTCCATCGCCCTGCTGGCAGCAGCAGGGACGCACACCCGCAACAACCTCACCGAGCTGACACTCGCAGGTAGGTGTGAAGGTACTACGGCCCTCTGATGGACAAGCCTCTGTGATGTCATTCATTAGAGTAATATGTCCACTGGGTCAGTCTGAGCATTTTGGATCGCTAGATCAGATTTAGTTTGGGATCTGACTGGCACTGGTACTCACCCTCCTTATACACCAGAATTTTACAATCAAACTTCATGCATAAATTCTCCAAGAAGTTAACAAAAGTGAAAAATGTCTGATTTTACAACGTCAAAGAAAGTGAGGAAAGAACATCCTGGATCTGCCTCCTGATTTTGATGTGAGAGGTTCTTCTGTAGTCCAGAGCCACTGTTCCACTAAATGACTGGGTCAGTACTTTAGGATTTTCTGACAGACATCATGAGGTCCTTGGTGGAGAAAACTTCTGACTGAAGTCATTAAAAGATTGTAAATAAACGTGTCATGGTGCAGGTAATTCATTTCCAGAGTGAGATCACACAGTGGGGGGAAAAAGTGTTTGCCCCCTTCCTGATTTCTCATCTTTTTGTATGTTTGTCACAGTTAAATGTTTCAGATCATCAAGCCAATTTAAATATTAGACAAAGATAACAAGTAAACACAAAATGCAGTTGCTAAATGAAGGTGTTTATTATTAAGGGTCAAAAAAAAAAAAAATCCAAACCTACATGGCCCTGTGTGAAAAAGTGATCTCTCTCCCACCCACCCCCCTGAAGCTGAGTTCAATTTCTCGAGCCACACCCAGGCCTGATTACTGCCACACCTGTTGTCAATCAAGAAATCACTTAAATAGGACCTGCCTGACAAAGTAGACCAAAAGATCCTCAAAAGCTAAACATCGTGCTGCGATCCAAAGAAATATAGGAACAAATGAGAAACAAAGTAATTGAGATCTATCAGTCTGGAAAAGGTTATTCAATTCAATTCAACTTTATTTATATAGCGCCATTTCACAACAACAGTCATCTCATAGCACTATCAACTGTAGGGAGGACCCCCACAGTTGCAGAAAGACCCCAGCAATCAGGCGATCCCCTGTGAGCAAGCACTTGGCGACGGTGGAGAGGAAAAACTCCCTTTTAACAGGAAGAAACCTCCAGCAGAACCAGGCTCAGGGAGGGGCAGTCATCTGCTGCGACTGGCTGGGGGGTGAGGGGACAGAGAAGAAGAAAAGAACAGACATGTAGAGAGCAAACAGCACGATGGGGACTCAATCTATGGGAGAGAACAAACAAATGTTAATGACCAGCAAAGAAAAAATATTTCATAGAGAGTGAGGAAAGGAGTGAGGCCCAGTGCATTACTGGAGGTCCCCCGGCTGACTAAACCTATTAGCAGCATAACTAAGGGAGGGTTCAGAAACACATGATCCCTCCCTAATTGTAGGCTATATCAAAAAGGTAGGTTTTAGCCCTATTCTTAAAAACAGAGATCGAGTCTGACTCCCGAATCCAGATTGGCAGCTGATTCCACAGGAGAGGAGCTTGATAACTGAAGGCTCTGCCTCCCATTGTACTTTTGGAGATTCTAGGTATTACAAGTAAACCTGCATTTTGGGAGCGTAGTGCTCTGTTAGGATGATACGGTAGTATCAGATCTTTTAAATAAAAAGGAGCCTGATTGTTTAGAGCTTTGTAAGTAAGAAGAAGGATTTTAAACTTAATTCTAAACTCTATGGGAAGCCAATGAAGGGAGGCCAGAACCGGAGAGATATGATCTCTCTTTCTAGTACCTGTTAAAACTCTTGCTGCAGCATTTTGGATCAGCTGAAGACTTTTTAAAGATGTTTTAGGACAGCCTGATAATAAAGAATTACAATAATCTAATCTCGAGCTAACAAAAGCGTGGATCAGCTTCTCAGCATCACTCTGAGACAAGATGCTCCTAATCTTGGCAATATTACGCAAATGATAGAAGGCAGTCTTAGAAACAAATTTAATATGTGAATTGAAGGACAAATCCTGATCAAAAATAACTCCAAGGTTCCTCACAGAGCTATTAAGAGAAAGAGTAATTGCATCCAAACTGAAAGTTTGATTTGGAAAGAAATTTCTAAGGTTTTTTGGACCAACAAGAATGACTTCAGTCTTATCTGAATTTAATAGCAGGAAATTACAAGTCATCCAAGCTTTGATTTCCTTAAGACAGGCTTCTAACTTGGCTAATTGATTAGTATCATCTGGCTTCATTGACAGGTATAATTGTGTGTCATCTGCATAACAGTGAAAATGTATACAGTGCTTTCTAATAATGTTGCCTAACGGAAGCATATATAAACTAAAAAGAGTAGGGCCTAGCACAGATCCCTGTGGAACTCCATGACTAAGCTTTGAGCTGAGAGAAAACTCATCATTTACATGAACAAACTGGAACCTATCAGATAAATAAGATCTAAACCACTGCAACGAAGTTCCATTAAGTCCAACATAGTGTTCTAATCTATCAAGTAGAATATTATGATCAATAGTATCAAAAGCTGCACTAAGATCTAAAAGGACAAGTACAGAAACTAGTCCATTATCAGATGCAATGAGGAGGTCGTTAGTGACCTTCGCTAAGGCTGTTTCAGTACTATGATGGATTCTAAACCCAGATTGAAACTCTTCAAGTAAACCATTTCCCTGCAGGTGGTCAAATAATTGCGTAGCAACAACTCTTTCTAAGATTTTTGAAATGAAAGGGAGATTAGAGATTGGTCTATAGTTAGCTAAAGCTCCTGGATCTAGCGTTGGCTTTTTGAGTAAGGGTTTAATTACAGCCGTTTTAAAAGCCTGCGGTACATGGCCTAAAGTTAATGAAGAATTGATTATATGAAGAATAAAGCTACCAATAAGTGGGAAGACTTCTTTAAATAACCTGGTAGGAATAGGGTCTAAAAGACAAGTTGAAGGTTTGGATGAGGAAACTATTTTGTCTAACTCACAAAGGTCGATTGGAGTAAACTCATCAAGACAGACATCAATAGAAGGAGTTGTAGTAGTTACAGTATTTAAGTTAACTGTGGGAAGAATCTGATTGATTTTATCTCTGATGGATGAAATTTTATTATTGAAAAAGTTCATAAAGTTCTGACTAGTAAGCTCTAAGGGGATGCTAGGATTGACAGAGTCCTGACTCTTTGTCAACCTGGCTACAGTACTGAAAAGAAACCTGGGATTATTCTTGTTCTCTTCTATTAATGCAGAGTAATAACTCGTTCTAGCTTTTCTAAGAGATTTTTTATAAATTAAAAGATGATTTCTCCAAGCTAAATAGATTTCATCTAAATTAGTAGAGCGCCATTTTCTTTCTAATTGACGAGTCTTCTGTTTTAAGCTACGAGTTTCTGTGTTGAACCAAGGAGTTAAAAATCTCTGATTAGACTTTTTCTTTTTTAAGGGGGCCACCAAGTCTAGAGCCTGATGCAGAGAAGCTGAAACACTATCCACCATGTTATCAATTACAGAAGGAGCAAGCTGTCTATAGCTTATTTCCGTTGTGTTGACACATGGCATAGAGGAAACAATCTGCATAAATTTGGAAACAGCATCATCTGAGAGGCATCTACTGTGATAATATTTTTCTTTAGGAGCCAAATAGTCAGAAATAGTAAAATCAAAGGTTAACAGACAATGGTCTGACAGTACAGGGTTATGAGGAGACACTACAAGATTTTCTATTTCTATGCCATATGTCAGAACAAGGTCCAATGTATGGTGGAGGTAATGAGTAGAATTTCCTACTTTCTGAGAAAACCCAATCGAGTCTAATATTGAATTAAAAGCCACATTAAGGCAGTCACTATCTACATCCACATGTATATTAAAGTCCCCTACTATAATTATTCTATCAGATTTCAGCACTAAATCAGCTAAGAAATCAGCAAATTCGGATAAAAATTCTGAATAGGTTGATGGGGGACGATAAACTATGGCAAATAAAATTGGGTTTAATCTGGAATTGCTAAAGTGCCCAACACTGAGGACCAGGCCCTCAAAGGAATTATAACATGTTTTTTGCTTTACATTAACTAGTAATTTGGAATGGTAAATTGATGCTACTCCTCCTCCACGACCAGAACCTCTGGGATTTTGACAGTTTAAATAACAAGAGGGAGTTGATTCATTTAAACCAACATAATCCTCTTGCCCTAACCAAGTCTCTGTAAGGGAAATTAAATCAATCTGATGATCAATTAACAGATCATGGACTAACAGAGACTTGGGAGTTAGAGACCTAATATTTAATAAACCACATTTAATTTTTAAATTATGAGGAGGAACAGAGGCCAAATCATTCAATTTAGAGGCTTTATGTTTAATTTGAGTTTTACCAATATTTTGCTTTATCACTTTGGGATGCTTATACATTATATTTTTATTTACTTTGGAGGGAGCAGACAACGATTCTCTGATGGGGAAGACAGGGGCTAAGCTGAGGGGTGGCGGATGAAGAGGAGCTGCAGAGAGGTGTGTAAGACTGCGACTCTGCTTCCTGGTCCCAACTCTGAGTAGTCACGGTTTTGGAAATTTGGATAAAAAAGATGCCAGATTGTTAGATAAATGAGAAGCACCATCCAAAGTGGGATGAATGCTGTCTCGTCTCATAAGACCAGGTTTTCCCCAAAAAGAGCTCCAATTGTCAATGTAGCCCACGTCATTTGCAGGACACCACACAGACAGCCAGCGGTTCAAGGATGACGAGCGGCTAAACATGTCATCACTGGTCAGATTGGGGAGGGGCCCAGAGAATACTACAGTGGCAGAGATCGTTTTTGCAAAGTCACACACCGATTCTATATTAAGTTTCGTGACTTCCGACTGCCGGAGACGGATGTCATTAATGCCGGCGTGAATAACAATTGTGGAATATTTACAGTTACTTTTAGCCAGCATTTTCAAATTTGACTCGATGTCGCCTGCTCTGGCCCCAGGAACGCATGTGACTATGGCCGCTGGAGTCTCTAGGTTCACATTTCTGACTACAGAGTCGCCAATGATCAGAGTTTTTTCCTCAGCGGGTGTGTCGCTGAGCGGGGAAAAACGATTAGAAACGTGAACAGGTTGGTGGTGAACCGGGGCTTTGCGACTAGGCTTCCTTCTCACCGTCACCCACCCAGTCTCCACGCTGCTGAGGAGAGCCGGGGAACCGGTGACAGGGGGGGCTAAGCTAGCTAGCTCCGCTGCAGCTAATGGGCGTCCGTCGAGATTAACTGGCGCAGACGGTGTTTCAATGCAGCGGAGCCGGGATTCCAAATCAGACAACCTCGCCTCGAGCGCCTCAAAAAGACAACATTTATTACATTTACCGTTATCACTAAAAGAGGCAGAGGTGTAGCTAAACATCTGACAGAGAGAGCACACCAGAGGAGGAGAGGAAAGAGAGGTAGTAGCCATAGCTAGTGGCTCGAGAGCTGGAGAGCTGGAGAGCAAACCACACAGGCAGACAGCAAAACAGGAAGTGACGATACGTTACCACAAGGAAGTGACGATCCTGGTGGTTATAAAGCCATTTCTAAAGCTTTGGGACTCCAGTGAACCATAGTGAGAGCCATTATCCACAAATGGCGAAAACATGGAACAGTGGTGAACTTTCCAGGAGTGACTGGCCGACCAAAATTATCCCAAGAGCGCAAAGACGACTCATCCAGGAGGACACAAAAGACCCCACAACAACGTCCAAAGAACTGCAGGCTTCCCTTGCTTCAGTTAAGGTCAGTGTTCATGACTCCACCATAAGAAAGAGACTGGGCAAAAATGGCCTGCATGGCAGAGTACCAAGACGAAAACCACTGCTGAGCAAAAAGAACATAAAAGCTCGTCTCAGTTTTGCCAGAAAACATCTTGATGATCCCCAAGACTTTTGGGAAAATACTCTGTGGACTGACTAGACAAAAGCTGAACTTTTGGGAAGGTGTGTGTCCCATTACATCTGGTGTAAAAGTAACACAGCATTTCAGAGAAGGAACATCATACCAACAGTAAAATATGGTGGTGGTAGTATGAAGGTCTGGGGATGTTTTGCTTTTTCAGGACCTGGAAGACTTGCTGTGGTAAATGGAATCATGAATTCTGCTGTCTACCAAAAAATCCTGAAGGAGAATATCCGGCCATCTATTCGTGACCTCAAGCTGAAGCACATTTGGGTTCTGCAGCAGGACAATGGTCCAAAACACACCAGCAAGTCCACCTCTGCATGGCTTTTGGCGTGGCCTAGTCAAAGTCCTGACCTGAATCTGATTGAGATGTTGTGGCAGGACCTTAAAAAGGTGGTTCATGCTGGAAAACCCTCCAATGTGGCTGAATTACAACAATTCTGCAAAGATGAGTGGGCCAAAATCCCTCCACAGCGCTGTAAAAGACTCATTGCCAGTAATCACAAATGCTTGATTGCAGTTGTTGCTGCTGTGGCCCAACCAGTTATTAGGTTTAGGGGGCAATCACTTTTTCCACACAGGGCCATGTAGGTTTGGATTTTTTTTCCCTTAATAATAAACACCTTCATTTAAAAACTGCATTTTGTGTTTACTTGTGTTTTTTTTTGTCTAATATTTAAATTTGTTTGATCTTAAACATTTAAGTGTGACAAGTATACAAAAAAAAAGAGAAATCGGGAAGGGGGCAAACACTTTTTCACACCACTGTAGATGTCTGTGCTGCTGCTGGAATTCTAGTTTAAAGGCTCAATCCATCCGTCCATCCATCTTCTTCCGCTTAATCCTTTTTGGGTCGCGGGGGGGCATATTGTCTAAAATGGTGTTTTTCTGGGTTTTATCTTTCGAGAATATGTCTCAGGGTCACATTTGTGCCGTTAAATTATTTAAACACTTCACAGTAAAATACCCACTTCATTTATTTAAACTCCCAATGAAACCAGCACGTTGGACTTCTGGTTTTTAGCTCATTCCAAAAGAAGCTAATGCGATGACCCGCTGTCCATCCGTTCACATTTCACGAGAATCACTACTCCTCCTACACAATTGCCCTGATGGTCACCAAACTCATGGTGAACCTCAGGTGGGTCTACATCCAGGTTGTGCTCAAGGTCAAAGGTCAGGAGATCTGACCACTCTGAGTGATTTCATCAGGCCGGAATGAGCAACTGTTTGTTTCATCTGTTTCGTCCTGAACGTTTAAACCAGCGATTGTTGATGTCAAATAACGACAGATTCACTAACTCCGCCCACTATTCCTCACCTCAAATGTTGTTGGAAACAATTTTCACTGGTTTGTTTTAATGATGTCAGACAGACATTTAACTCACAATCCGCCATGTTGTTAGCTGGATCAATTGACCAATCAGGAGCAGCCTTTGTGTTCTCAGCAGCAGCAGGACCAATGAGAGTCTTTCCCCCAGGACAGAGCTCTTTGACTATTGGTTTTCCATAATGTGAGTTATTTCCTGTCACTCCATCTGGTTACGCCTCATCCCCGCACCGTGCCACATCACCGAGGAGATTCTTAACCAAAACATGGAGCAGTAGACACGTACCCCTCCCAACACAAATTGGTTGAAAAAATATTGAAAAGATGGCTTTGCCCACATCTGAAAAATGTCTGGATTTGTTTGAAAAGTGAAAGATGAAAAGTCATCTTTTTCAGGTTGTTGGGGGGCGGGGGGGGGGGGGGGTCATTTGGACACCTTTTAATAATTTTTGTTACACCAACGTCATTCATTCATCTTCAGATCCTTTTAGATTGTGGGGGTCTATCCCAGCAGCTGTGGGTGAGAGGCAGAGTACATCCTGGACCGATCACAGCACCTGGTATTCCCAGGTGGTCTCTCATCCAAGTACTGGCCAAACCAGACTCTCCTTAGATTTGAGATCAGGCGAGACCAGGGGCATCTGGGGTCCCCTGGAGTCTGAGGTGTGAGCATCAATAAAGAGGCAAAACACAAAGATAAATTTGCAAAGTACACTTGAATTCAAACAGTGCTTATTAAGTGTACAGTACAATAGTACTAGCACTGGTTTCAGATTGTTCCACATGTTATTTAATGACCACTATGTGTTCCGGCCCCGGATTATGAGCTGCATTTTGGTGTGTTATAACTGATGTTTGACACATCTTTAATGTCCTTGCTTTTGACTTTAATGCATCAAACACCCCCTCATGGATCGTCACCTTATCGTGGTGGGGGGGTTTGCGTGCCCCAGTGATCCCAGGAGCTATGTTGTCCGGGGCAATTTGCCTCTGATAGGGTCTCCCAAGACAAACTGGTCCTGGGTGAAGGGCCAGACGAAGAACGATCCAACAGACTCTCATGATAAATTGTATATCAAGGATTCAGTGTACCCCGCCCGGTATGGGGTTACCGGGGCCCCACCCTGGAGCCAGGCCTGGGGGAGGGGCTCGAAGGCTAGCGTCTGGTGGCCGGGTTTCCACCCATGGGACCCGGCCGGGCTCAGCCCGAAGGAGTTACATGGGTCCGCCCTCCAGTAGGTTCACCACCTGCAGGAGGGATCATGGAAGTCCGGTGCTATGTGGATTAGGTGGCAGTCAAAGGCGGAGACCTTGGCGGACTGATCCCAAGCTTTCTAAACTGGCTTTTGGTACGTGGAATGTCACCTCTCTGGTGGGGAAGGAGCCTGAGCTGGTGTACGAGATTGAGCGATACCGGCTAGATATAGTCGGCCTCACCTCAACACACAGCTCCGGTTCCGGAACCAGTCTCCTGGAGAGGGGCTGGAGCTTGGCCTTTTCTGGAGTTGCCCCGGGCGAGAGGCGACGAGCAGGGGTAGGTATTCTTGTATCGCCCCACCTTGCTGCCTCTATATTGGAGTTTTCCCCGGTGGACGAAAGGGTTGCTTCCCTGCGCCTTCGGGTTGGGAAACGGGTCCTGACCATCATTTGTGCCTATGCACCAAATGATGTTTCAGAGTACCCACCCTTTTTGGAGTCTGTGACTGGGGTGCTGGAGGGTGCTCCTCCTGGAGACTCCATTGTCCTACTGGGGGACTTCAATGCGCACGTGGGCAACGACAGTGAAACCTGGAGGGGGGTGATTGGGAGGAACGGCCTGCCCGATCTGAACCCGAGTGGTGTTCAGTTATTGGACTTCTGTGCTAACCACAGTCTGTCTATAACGAACACCATGTTCAAGCATAAGGGTGTCCATATGTGCACCTGGCACCAGGACACCCTAGGCCGCAGGTCGATGATCGATTTTGTTATCGTATCATCAGACCTGCGACCGTATGTCTTGGACACCCGAGTAAAGAGAGGTGCAGAGCTGTCAACTGATCACCACCTGGTGGTGAGTTGGATCCGATGGCAGGGGAGGAAGCCATTCAGACCTGGTAGACCCAAACGTATAGTGAGGGTGTGCTGGGAGCGTCTGGCTGAGGCCCCTGTCCGGGAGGTCTTCAACTCCCACCTCCGGAAGAACTTCAACCACATTCCGAGGGAGTCTGGAGACATGGAGTCTGAATGGGCCATGTTCTCCACCTCTGTTGTTGAAGCGGCAGCCCAGAGCTGCGGCCGCAAGGTGGTCGGTGCATCTCGTGGTGGCAACCCCCGAACCAAGTGGTGGACACCAGTGGTGAGGGGGGCCATTAAGCTGAAGAAGGAGTCCTATCAAGCTTGGTTGGCTTGTGGGACTCCCGAAGCAGCTGAGGTGTACCGGCAGGCCAAGCGGAGTGCAGCTCGGGTGGTTGCTGAAGCAAAAACCCGGGTATGGGAGGAGTTCGGTGAGGCCATGGAACAAGACTTTCGGTCGGCTTCAAAGAGATTCTGGCAAACTGTTCGGCGGCTCAGGAGGGGAAAGCAGCTCCCCGTCCACACTGTGTATGGTGCGGATGGGACACTGTTGACTTCAACTGGGGATATCGTCGGGCGGTGGAAGGAATACTTCGAGGATCTCCTCAATCCCACTGATACGCCTTCCACAGAGGAAGCAGGGTTTGGGGACGAGGGGGATGACTCGCCTATCACAGGGGCTGAGGTCGCCAAGGTGGTTAAAAATCTCCTTGGTGGCCGGGCCCCGGGGGTGGACGAGATTCGCCCCGAGTACCTCAAGGCCCTGGATGTTGTTGGGTTGTCATGGTTGACACGCCTCTGCAACATTGCGTGGAGGTCGGGGGCAGTGCCTTTGGCATGGCAAACCGGGGTGGTGGTTCCTCTCTTCAAAAAAGGGGACCGGAGGGTGTGCTCCAACTTTAGAGGGATCACACTCCTCAGCCTCCCTGGGAAGGTCTATGCCAAGGTACTGGAGAGGAGAGTCCGGCCGTTGGTCGAACCTCGGATTCAGGAGGAGCAATGTGGTTTTCGTCCTGGCCGTGGCACATCGGACCAACTCTTTACCCTCTCGAGAATTCTTGAGGGTTCGTGGGAGTTTGCCCAACCAGTTTACATGTGTTTTGTGGACTTGGAGAAGGCATTTGACCGCGTCCCTCGTGGATTTTTGTGGGGGGTGCTTCGGGAGTATGGGGTATCGGGCTTGTTGTTACGAGCTATTCGGTCTCTGTACGACCGTTGTGAGAGTTTAGTTCGCATTGCCAACACTCGGTCGGAGTCATTCCCAGTGAGAGTTGGACTCCGCCAGGGCTGCCCTTTGTCACCGGTCCTGTTCATAATTTTTATGGACAGGATTTCTAGGCGCAGCCAGGGAATGGAGGGTGTCATGCTTGGTGACCACAGGATCTCATCTCTGTTGTTTGCAGATGATGTTGTCCTGTTGGCTTCATCCAGCAATGACCTACAGCTCTTGCTGGGACGGTTTGCCGCTGAGTGTGAAGCGGCTGGGATGAGAATCAGCACCTCCAAGTCCGAGTCCATGGTCCTCAGCCGGAAAAAGGTGGATTGTCCTCTCCGGGTTGGGGACAGGCTCCTGCCCCAAGTGGAGGAGTTTAAGTATCTTGGGGTCTTGTTCACGAGTGAGGGGAAAATGGAGCGAGAGATCGACAGACGGATTGGAGCAGCATCTGCAGTGATGCGGACGTTGTACCGGTCTGTTGTGGTGAAGAGGGAGCTTAGTTCTAAGGCAAAGCTGTCGATTTACCAGTCAATCTACGTTCCTACTCTCACCTATGGTCACGAGCTTTGGGTAATGACCGAAAGAACGAGATCGCGGATACAAGCGGCTGAAATGAGCTTTCTCCGTAGGATTGCTGGACTCACCCTCAGAGATAGGGTGAGGAGCTCAGTCATCCGGGAGAGGCTCAGAGTAGAACCGCTGCTCCTCCACATTGAAAGGAGTCAGTTGAGGTGGTATGGGCATCTGATTAGGATGCCTCCTGGACGCCTCCCACTTGAGGTGTTTCAGGCACGTCCCACTGGGAGGAGACCCCGGGGCAGACCTAGGACTCGGTGGAGAGACTATGTCTCCCAGCTAGTCTGGGAACGCCTTGGTATCCCCTCTGAAGAGCTGGAGCAGGTGGCTGGGGAGAGGGAAGTCTGGGCTTCTCTGCTTGAACTGCTGCCTCCGCGACCCGGACCTCCGGAAAAGCGGTAGAAGATGGATGGATGGATGGATGGCATCAAACACCGTAAAGACTGAAACATATCAAACACAAGAAACATTATTTTAGCTGTGGACACAAAATTCTAGTATTACAGAAATTAAATCATACTGCATACACACAAATGTAAACATTTATGATCTCAAATTGATAGATTTTTTAGGTTTACTGAGTTGTTGCAAGAAAGCTACCAGCAAAAATTATGCAGCATTTACTGTAAACAAATACAGATTATCAAATCCACATTTAAAATTGTATGGTTTGTGCACATCAGATTTTCATATTAGAAACACACACAAAAGTTTCTATTCTTTGGACATGTGCATATTCAAACAACCATCATTAAACTTCAACAGAGTTAAACATTTCACTAACCACTTTGCCGGGTCGCAGCCTTCCGAGGGCAGAAATTCCTTGCAGGCTCTCACATTTTGTCTGCAATTAATAGCCCGGAATAAATACCTTGTAAATTGGTATTTCAGCTAATTTAAAGTCAAGATGTCAATTCAAAAATATAACAATAAAATTGACTAGAACTAGGCATCCAGTAAATAATGAAGGGTTGCCAGATTTGCACTTCTAAAAGCTACCAAGGCCCTGCAGGCCGGAAGTTGTAGCAGTGACTGACCAGAATAATACTGCATTTACTTCAAGTCAAAAATACATCCCTATTCACAGAATGAAGCTTCAAAAATTACTTTCTCACAACTATTACAGTTTTTCGCACATGCATGGAGACTAGGTGAAATGTTACATAGGCATGGATTACCACTGACAGTCACATGGTCTAGTCACACTTCAACAAACTTCAAAAATATCATCATCTCTCAAACAACCTACAAAATATCGGGTAGATAATTGGATATGAGGGATTATTTCATCATTATGACAGTTTCACCCTACCTGGACTGAGGTAAGCAGCTGGATGGCTTGGATTTTGTTTTAGCCAGCCATGCTAAATCCGTCCGTTGCCATATTCTGCTGGGCAGGAAGTCTCAAAATTGTCTACTTCCTGTTGTGAATAATCTTATACCTCATGTATTTTTGATGACAAATTATTTCAATAATTTTTAAATCTCAAAGGACAAATTTCCAAACCTAGGTTTTTAAAAGAAAATATGGAGGGAATAAATAAAAAAAGGTAGGGAATTCCCAAGGGATTCCCCAGAGGTCAAAGGTCATTTCCATCTTGGGAGTTCCCCCAGACACAAAGTAAACAACTTTTGACTGGCACACAGAGCCAGGCTGTGAGTATATATACCTGCCAAAACAAATCTTTGGGAGGCATTGCTGTACAACCAAAGGTCAAATACTGGAAAGGATGTCACTGTTGACATATAAGATAAGATAAGATAAGATAAGATAAGCCTTTATTAGTCCCACAACGGGGAAATTCCAGGATTGCAACAGCACAGGGATAGCAACACTCAGAGCAACAATCAGAAGGCAAGAAAAAAAAACAAGCAAGCAAGAGCAGCTAATATACATATGTACATATTACTATAAAATATATATATACACACACACACACAGACACACAGTGCAGAGCATTGTAGCTGGATGGAATAAATATATGAATATATGAACACACAGTGCAGAGCATTGTAGCTAGATGGAATAAATATGTAAATATATAAACACCCACAGTACGGAGCATTGCAGCTAGGTGGAATAAATATGCAAGTATATAAACACACACAGTGCGGAGCAATGTAGCTAGATGGAATAATATGTAGATATATAAAAACACAGTGCGGAGCATTGTAGCTAGATGGAATAAATATATAGATATATAAATATAAACACACCCAGTGCTGAGCATTGTAGCTAGATGGAATAAATATGTAAATATATAAACACACACAGTGCAGAGCATTGTTGCTAGGTGGGATGAAACAGCATAACCGTCTATTTAGTTATCCTACATGGTATGATTATGTGCCCATACATATTCTCACCCTCCATAGCGACCGGTATGTTCCTAGTTGTATGCCGGAGAGGACCATTGTGTAAGTCTATTGCATCTTTTGCATTCAAAAAAAACTATTAGTTTGTTACGTCTTTTTGCTATCTCTGCGAGCAGCCCTGCTTAGGTTGTACAGTCTGACAGCCGTTGGTAGGAAGGACCTACGAAACCTCTCGGTTGTGCACCTGGGATGATGTAGTCTGCTGCTAAATGAGCTCCTCAGTGCATCCAGTATGTCCTGCATAGGGTGGAACTCGGACTCCAGCAGAGATGACAGTTTAGCCACCGTCCTTCTCTCTCCTATCTCCTCCATCGGATCAAGGCGTTGCCCCAGGACAGAGCTAGCTTTCTTAATCAGTTTGTTCAGTCTCTTCCTATCGGCTGCAGTAATGCCACTGCCCCAGCAGACCACTCCAAAAGTGATGGCTGATGCCACCACCGTGTCATAGAATGACTTCAGCAGCGCCCCTTGTACACCAAAAGACCTGAGTCTCCTCAGCAGGAACAGCCTGCGCTGTCCCTTCTTGTAGAGTGCGTCAGTATTGTGTGACCAGTCTAGTTTATTGTTCAGATGAATACCCAGGTACTTGTAGGATGTCACCATCTCGATGTCTGTTCCCTGTATATTTACTGGTGCTGTGAGGGGCTGCCCATGCCTGCGGCAGTCCACCACCAGCTCCTTAGTTTTCCTCGCGTTGATCTGGAGGCAGTTCCGATGGCACCAGTCCACAAAGTCCTGGATAAGCCCTCTGTACTCAGCTTCATCTCCGCTGGAGATGAGACCAACGATCGCAGAGTCATCAGAGAACTTCTGTAGATGGCAATGTGTTGTGTTGTGTGAGAAGTCCGCAGTATAAAGAGTGAACAGGAAGGGAGCCAGCACCGTTCCCTGGGGGGCCCCCGTGCTACTGATGATCGTGTCGGAAACACAGTCCCGGGTTCTCACAAACTGAGGCCGGTTCGTGAGGTAGTCCAGGATCCATGATGACAGGTGCTGGTCCACCCCTGCGCGCAGCAGCTTGTCCTTCAGGATCATCGGTTGGATGGTGTTGAAAGCACTGGAGAAGTCAAAGAACATGATCCTCACCATATTCCCGGGCTTCTCCAGGTGGGACAGAGAACGGTGAAGGAGGAAGATCACCGCATCCTCCACCCCAATGCCATGCTGGTAGGCGAACTGGAGTGGATCCATCGCTGGTTCCACCAGGGGGCGGAGATGAGCAAGGAGCAGTCTCTCCAGGGTCTTCATCAAGTGGGACGTCAAGGCCACCGGTCTGAAGCTGTTCAGGTCTTTGGGGTGGGAAGTTTTTGGTACAGGTACCACACAAGATGTTTTCCACAGCTGTGGTACCCTCCCCAGTTTCAGGCTCATGTTGAAGATATACGTCACAATCCCACACAGCTGGTCTGCACAGGACTTGAGGAGCTTTGCGCTGATGCCGTCCGGTCCCGACGCCTTCCTCGCCTTGATCTTCCTCAGCTCCGTCCTCACCTGGGTCTTGGTCAGGGTCAGGATGGGGGGCTGTGTGTTGGGAGTGGGGGGGGTGTCGGTGGAGTGGGGAGTGGGTAGCAGGACTTGATTTCTTAGAGGCAGCAGTGGTTGTTGTGCAGACAGGGGGGAGGGCGGTTGGTCAAATCTATTGAAAAACAGATTCAGGTTGTTCGCCCACTCCCTGCCCCCCGTGGCCTGGGGGGAGGTATTCTGGAGCCCCGAGATGGTTTTGAGGTTTCTCCAGACCCCGCTGATGTCGCTCTGTTGCAGCTTGTCCTCCATCTTCTTCCTGAAGCTGTCCTTGCCTTCTCTGATCTTTCTCCTCAGCTCCCTCTGTACGGACTTCAGCATCTCCCTGTTCCCCGACCTGAAGATCCTCTTCTTCTCTCTCAGAAGTGTTTTTATCTCAGGGTTGATCCAGGGTTTGTTGTTTGAGTGACGCCGTATGGTCTTGGTGGGAACGGATTTGTCCACACAGAAGCTGAGGTAGCCCGTGAAGGTGTGAATGAGGCCATCGATGTCCTCACCATGTGGATCGCAGAGCTGCTTCCAGGCAGTGGCTTCAAAACAGTCCTTTAGAGTGTCCATTGTCTCCTCAGACCATAACTCCACAGTGTGCATGGCCGGAGGTTGTCTGTGCACTAGGGGTTTGTACACCGGTCGGAGATGAACCAAGTTGTGATCCGATCTCCCAAGTGGGGGGAGTTGTGATGAGGTGTACGCCTCCTTAGTGTTTGCGTAGAACAAATCCAGTGTTTTATTGTCTCTAGTGTGGCATGTGACATACTGGGTGAAAGTGGGCAGAATGGGAGACAGTGAAACGTGGTTGAAATCGCCTGAGATGAGGAGAAGAGCATCTGGGTGTTCTGTCTGCAGCCTGCTGGTTACTGAATGGATGACGTCACGCGCTGTCCCAGCGTTCGCCGTCGGATTTGCATAAACAACAATGCAGATCACGTGTGAGTGTTCTCTCGGGAGATATGTAGGCCTCATGCTAACAGCTAGCAACTCAATGTCTTTGCTGCAGTGTCGTTGTTTAACAGTGATATGTCCCGGTCTACACCAGTTGTTGTTAACATACATTATCACTCCACCGCCCCTAGTTTTGCCACTCTCTGGTGTTCGGTCAGCTCGTATCATGTGAAAACCCTCCAGCTCAATGTTAGCATCTGCTGCTAGTTCAGTTAGCCACGTCTCAGTAAACAAAAGGAGAGAGCACTCCCGGTAAGTGCTATCATAACGGGAGATAGCCGCTAGCTCATCTAACTTTCCCAGTATCGACCGTACATTTCCCATGACAACAGATGGAAGGGAGGGTCTGTACCTTATATTTTTTGTCCTCCGCCTTACTCCAGCCCGGCAGCCGCAGCGTTTTCGCCTCAGTTCTCTCGGTATGTCGAGTTTTTCCAGTGGGACCGGGTGGCGGTTAAATGCTAGCAGCTCTTCCCTGTTGTATCGTATCCTGCTATAAACAGTGGCTCCGTCCACCGGCTCAGGAGACATTTGGGACAATCTGTGTGTCCGTGATATAAGTGGGGTGAAAAAAAAAGTGATCAAAAGAGAGAGGAAGGGAAAAAAAAACTCGGAATCGAGCCGCTGTTGCAAAAGGCAGCCGACTGGTGCGGCGCCGAGAGGAGAGATACATATATAGCAGGGAAATTACAACAGTCACAAGAATTGCCATGTTTCTCACATGGATCAAACAAACACAGCTGCTGCCGTTACACTCCCACCAAAATCTTTATGATGGAAGACTATAAAGTCATGCCAACATAAAATTTTCACAATGTCACCTAATCTTTAACCGGCAGCAAGAGCACAACCCTTTGCACTGGTCTTTCCAGTTCGGAGACTGGCTTAATCTTCTCCCCACGAGCCACACTTCTGGCGTTCGAAATTCTCAGCCTCACTTTTCGGACAAGTCCGTCCTTGTCGGCCATTGCACTCGTCACAAGTCCAAGTGGCCACTGGTTTCTCGCCAACCCTTCATCCATCATGAGAACAATGTCTCCTGTTTGGAGGTTTCTTTGTGGTTTGCACCACTTTTGGCGATGTTGGAGATTCAGTAAGTATTCTTGTTTCCATCTACTTCGAAAGAGCTGACTCAGGTGTTGAACACGCCTCCAGCGTTTCCGTGCATAAACGTCCTGGGCGCAGAAGGCTCCTGGTGGAGGTAAGACTCCCTCAAGCTTGCCATGAAGTAGAGCGTTTGGCGTTATGGGAGGTTCGGCGAGTGGGTCATTCAAAGACGTTGGAGACAATGGACGACTGTTCACGATGTATGCTGCCTCATAGAACAGTGTTCTTAAGGAGGCGTCGTCTAGTCGTGTGTTCGCAAAGTCTATCACCGACTTCAGCGTCTTCCTCACTGTGCGGATCTGTCTTTCCCATACACCACCTTGCTCACTAGCATGAGGAGCATTGAACTTGAACTCCACTTGCTTGTTTGCTAGAACTGTCTCCAGCTTGTCATGATCCAATTCGGCGAGAGCTTGTTTCAGTTCATTGTCAGCACCGATGAAGTTGGAACCTTGATCGCAGAGTATGCTTCTAACCACACCTCGCAATGCCAAGAAGCATCTTAGGGCATTGATGAAACAGTCAGTTGAGAGGTCGTCTAGAAGCTCCAGGTGAATTGCACGACTGTACAGACACGTGCACAGCAGTCCGTAGCGCTTGATTTCTGATCTTCCGCGTTTGATGAGATACGGGCCAAAGACATCCATTCCAGACTTGTAGAATGGAGGATGCGCTTCTGTACGTTCTTGTGGCAAGTCAGCCATCTTCTGACTCTCCGCTGGTCTTCTTTGCTTGCGACACATGATACAGTTGCGTATCACTTGAGCCACTGTCTTGGAGCCCCTTTGTACGTAATATCCTTGAGATCGTAGTTCATTCAAAGTTGAGCTGCGACCTCCATGATTGGTCTTTTGATGTACATGCCTGATGATGGCTTCGGTGACATGTGATTTTCTTGGAAGGATAATGGGGTGACATTCTTCCTTGGTGATGTCTTCTGCTTCACGAACTCTTCCCCCAACCCTTAGCAGGCCTTCTTCATCCAACATGGGATCTAGAGTCTTCAAGCAGCTTGACGTTGCTACGTTTCCACCTTTCCCCAGGGTTGTGATCTCTTCAGGAAACTCTTTGGCTTGTAACCACTTGATG
The DNA here is from genome assembly GCA_020510985.1 of Pholidichthys leucotaenia. Taxonomy (NCBI): domain Eukaryota; kingdom Metazoa; phylum Chordata; class Actinopteri; order Cichliformes; family Pholidichthyidae; genus Pholidichthys; species Pholidichthys leucotaenia. Next base: position 23,657,417 of record CM035848.1, on the reverse strand, counting down.
GCTAGATTACGTGCTTTTCTGTCTTGGAGTAGACGGCTTGTCTTCGAAGACACTCTTCTTATCATAGTTCCCAAGATGCTGATCATGGTCTGCCACTTCGAAATCCTTTGTAGTACATCCAACAGTCCTGTTGGTAGAACAACGCTAGATGCCCCGAGACACTGTGCTTTTACTTCAGGGTCGCCAAGGTTGAGAGTATCGTCTGGCGAAGTCGGTGGTAGCTCTGCTTTGTAGAGAAATTCTGGGCCTTTCAGCCACATAGAGGTGCCCAGTTCTTTGGCCGACACGCCTCTCGAAGCTAGATCGGCTGGATTTGACTTGGTCGGTACGTGGTGCCATTGTTGCACTTCAGTGTTCTCCCGAATGTACTGTACACGGTTGCTGACAAACACGTGAAACCGCTTTGCACTGTTGGCGATGTATCCCAGCACGACCTTGCTGTCCGTTTAAAAATATTCCTTGGTGACCTGGATCTCGAGCTCTCTTCTGAGGAGCTTGCTGATTTTCACTGACGTTGTTGCTGCTGTCAATTCAAGCCGAGGAATGGAGACAACCTTTGATGGTGCCACTCTCGCTTTGCTCATGAGCAAGGCGCAGTCTATGTTTCCATCTTGGTCACACATTCTGACATACGAGCACTGCCCATAACCTTGAGTGCTGGCATCACTGAAATGATGCAACTCGAAAGATTTCACTTCCTTGTCAGGCTTGAAACATCTGGGTATTTTCAGATCCTCCAGTTCCTGAATATCTGCTTTCCAGCTCTCCCACCGTTCAATTATGACAGGCTCGACAGGTTCGTCCCAGGATTTCTTTTGCTTGCACAGTTCTTGCAGGATCTTTTTCCCTTGCAACACCACAGGGCTAACAAATCCATTTGGGTCATAGACTGACATGACTGTAGAGAGGATGCCTCTTCTTGTGTTGGGTTTATCCTGTAGTGTTATCTTGAACCTGAAGCAGTCATTTTGAACATCCCATCTTGTTCCAAGTGTGCGCTCAACTGGGAGAGGTTCCAGTTCCAAGTTTATTTCGGAGACGGTAGTGGCTCCTTCTGAAGGTGGTATAGATTCCAGGACGTCTATGCTGTTTGACAGGAACTTATGGAGTCTAACTTTGCCCTTTTTGCATATTTCAGTGGCCTGGCAGATTAGCTCCTTCGCTTCACCCACGGTAGACAGGCTGCTCAAACCATCGTCCATGTAAAGGTTCCTTGTGAGGAATTTTGCTCCTTCAGGAAAGCTCTCTTTGTGCGTCCTTGCCAAGTACTTTATGCCATAGTTGGCACATCCTGGTGATGATGCGGCCCCGAATAAGTGTACAGTGAGCCTGTACTCCGCTGGCGGGAGTGTCAAGTCCCCATCGGGCCACCATAAGTATCTCAGTAGATCTCTGTACTGTGGCAGAACATCGAAGTTGTAAAACATCTGTTCGATGTCACAGGTCACTGCAATTTTGTCCTGACGAAACCTCAATAGCACGCCAAGCAAGCCATTCATCAAGTCCGGACCCTTCAGCAGCATGTCGTTCAGGCACAAACCTTGGTACTTGGCCGAACCGTCGAAAACCACTCTTATCTTGTCTGTTTTTTGTGGGTGGTATACACCTTGATGTGGTATGTAATTGATGACTTGATTTGGTGAAGGAGGTTCAACACGCTCTGCATAGCCCTTTTGAATCATCTGGTCCATGAAGTTGCAGTAGTGGTTTCTAAACTTGTCATCCTTGCTCAATTTCCTTTTCAGAGAATTTAGCCTAGACATGGCCATCCCGTAGTTGTTGGGCAACTTCGTGGTAGACTTGATCGGCAATGGCATGGAGATTCTTCCATTTTCATTGATTTGGATGTTTTCTTTCATGATTTGCAGAAACGCGAGATCATCCTGGGAATAGCATGCTTCATCTTTGGTGTCGCTGAAATCTTGGTCGAGAACCTTCAGGATCTCACAGGGTGGTGGCACTATCAATTCTTTGGCGACAATCCTATAGCATACACCATTGTTGCCTTGTTCATAACAAGGGCCTCCAATGATGCTCCATCCCAAGTCTGTTTTCACAGCAAAGGCTTCTTCGGGATTTCCGGAGACTATCTCCACCGGTCTGAGTGCTTGTGGGCAGGAGTATCCAATGAGCAGTCCCACTTCACAGTCTTGAATAGGAGGAATGAAGGGGGCTATTCGAGCCAAATGAGGCATCATACTTGCCGCTACCTTTGAAGGAATGTGCTCCCTGTTGTGAGGGATGTGGTCTCTTGTGTAGCACGACTTGACTCGGACTTCGACAGTCGAGTCGTATCCTCTCAGTTTGATGTCTGAGAACTTCTTACAATAGACCACCGATGAAGATGTCATAGTTGTTATCTTCATTCTTGTTATTTCATGTGGCATGCACAGCTTGGCTGCCAGATCCTCTGTGATATAGGAGCTGTCGCTCTGGGAATCAATCAGTGCATAAACCAATACTTCTTGCGAGCCAGCTTGGCCTGTGTTGACCCAAACAGGTACGATCATTGAAGTATAACTCTTCATGTAATCTTGGTTGGTTTTGTTTGAAATAGATTCAAATGTGTTTTCATCTTTGTCGGCTTCTGACTCTGTAAGCTTTGTGTCTGCTTTCTTCTTGTCTAAGTGCAGCAGAGTTTGGTGTTTGCCTTTGCACGTGTTGCAGGACACTTTAACTAGACACTTCTTTGATGTGTGGCCACGTCTGAGACATTTGAAGCAAAGGGCCTTGCTTTGAATGCTTTGTATTTTGTCATCATAAGGCAACTCTTTGAAAGCATTGCACTTGTAGATGAGGTGATCTTTGTCGCAGTAGGTGCAAACTGGAGAATTTTTGGCTCCACTTTTAGGGGTTTCTTTTTCAGCACTGGTGTTGGTTTTGGTGGCATGAGTAATGCCAGGTGCTCGTTTTGTCTTTGCCCTAAACTCGTTTCCTCTATTCGCGGTTGGCAACTTGTCTTGGTTTTGAGCGACCACGCATATAGGGTTGTTAGCCACTCTGGCTTCTCTGGCTACGAAGTCGACAAATTCTTGAAACGAAGGGTAGCCCTTTCCAACATCTATGTCTTCTGTAACACGCCGTGTCCACCTAGTGTTACAATACTCGGGTAACTTGGTTGCTGTTTCCTGGATTTGGACGCAATCGTTCAAAACTTCAAGACCCTTCACGTAGGGGATAGCTTCTTTGAGGGTGCTCAGGAAATGGCTGAAATCTTGAAGACCTTTCTTATCTTTGCCTGTTACTTTGGGCCAGTCTCTCAACTTGTTTCTCAAGGAGAGTTGAATGATGAAGGGGTGTCCGAACCGCTCTTCCAACGTGGTCCATGCACGGTTGTAGGCAGCTTCATCACTTCCGAAAAAACAACCTTCTACTGCCGCTCTGGCTTCTCCTGCAAGGTACTGCTGCAGATAATACAGCTTGTCTGATGGTGGAATTCCCTTGTTCTCAACAAGTGTCACAAAACTTTTGCGAAAGTTGATGAACTTGAGTGGGTCACCATCAAACACAGGAGGTGTGGGGACAGGCAGCCTTGATCTGCTGACGCTATCTGAGAAGGTTTGGGCGATGAAGGCCAACTGTGACTCTACTTGGCTCGCGCAATCTTCAGCTCTTGGTGATCTGGCCTCAGGAGAAAAAGCAGGTGCCTCTGGATTCAGATAACCTTTACTAGGCTTGTCACTGCGACAAGAGATGTCATCTGACCTTTGGACTCTTTCCTTTTCTTCTGCTATTTCTAATTGTTCATGACAACTTTCCAAGGCCACCTTGTATTTCCTTATCTTTGCGTGAAGTTCTGCACACTTTCGCTTAGCGCTCAATTCAGCCAGCTTCCTGGCCTTTTCTGAGGCATTACTTGATCCTGTTGAAGAGCCTGTTGAAGATTCTGAAATCTGTGTACTTACAGATACCTTTGACTGAATGGAGACTTTAGACTTGGCAGAAATATCAGACTCATAGTCTAACTTGCTTCCAAAGAGAGACCTGGAATAATTCATTCCCCAAGTAGTCTTGAGAAGGCTTTTTCTCTCCTTGTCTGCCATCATTGGATTCTCTCCAATTTGTTTCAAGGCTTTCGCCATGTCTGAGCACATTTGCTTAGCGCTGTCGACTCTGCACCGCATCTCTTTGTCTGGCGGGCACAAATCTCGACAGGCTTCATATGTAGCTGTCATTTCTTTGTCCAGGCAAATCAGGTCTTCCAAGTCATCTTCAGTTGTGTCCAAGACCTCATCTTTGTATGCATAAAAAAGAGCGAACACAGCCTTCTTTACTTTACTGTATGTTCGCATAAACTTTTTGTTTGCTCTGTCTACCTGTGCTTCTTGTTATTCTTTTTTACTGATGACAGCATCTAAAGTCGCAACTTTGTCATTGAGGCTGTCGTATTCAGCAGAAATCTCTGGTGAGACAGACTTATCCTCTCCCTTTGCTTTCACTAACCGCCTGACTTCTTTCAGTCTCTTCATGCATGTCTCTCGTCTTTGCTTCAGCTCATGAAGTGGGACATGCCTGAGTTTTGTTTGTGCAGTGTTCTGGTTAGTCTTGCCAGTGGTGCCATCTTCTGGATCACTTGCATCTTCTTTTTCTTGGACTCCAGCTACCGCATTCTCTCCTTCTGGTTGCTTCTTGTCACCATTATTCTTTTCTTGTTCACTGATTGTAGCCAACTCCATTTCAAGAGTTTCTATTGCATCATGTACTGTTTCTGCATCAGTGTTGAGTTGAGCTCGCTCTTCCTCAGACAAGGTTTCAACTGCCAAGTCAGCATTTATGGCTTGTAATTGCTCTTTGGCAGCTGTGATCTGCTCTCGCAATTCTTGCTCAGTTGCATTTTTGGCAGCTGCAGCCATTTTGTTGCAGTACAGTGTTTACGGAAAATAGTGAGGAAATGGGACAAAAAATGAAATGGTAATTTATATTACCTCTTTGAATAAAGTGAGTTTCGATTGCCGGCAGTAATACATACACTGTCAACTGTTTCAGTGAGTTGGTGAACTCTTTGTGACAGCATATGCCACCCGACAGTCGTTTGGAAATCTAATGACCGTAAAAAAAATGTTTAGTAAATCTGGATGGTCTGACAGACAATGCTAGCCAGACTTGGTAATTGGGATTTTCACCAACCAGATTTCTTGAGTGAAAACCTGGAGATAAAAAATATTATGCAAACCTGAAAAACAATGTGTTTTTTATGTTTACGTCGAAATTTCCACTCAAAATAACTGAATGGAAACTATACTTGAATTAGGGAATTCTTATCTTTGGGGTATATGATTCCCTAAATACTTTAAGCTTGTACTTGATTTGATTAATTCAAAATTGAATTAAATTTGAGGAATCTTGAAATATACTTATATCATTGGATTGAAGCTCAACCAGCCCTTACCTCAGCCCTTGATCTTACTTGATCTTACTAGCCTGATTTAAATTGATGTTCAAAAATACTGATTGAAATACGCTAGCAACAGGATGTGCACAAGCAGTACATGTACAATGAAAACAGAATAATGCAAACACTTCTCTCAACATCAGCACAAAATAAACACAGTATTCAGTGACTAATAAACTTGACTTTGCACTTGAGAAACACAAACTTGACTTGACTTGACTTGACTTAAAATGTGTCCTCAAGGTTCAATCACTGGATACATGTCCTTCACTTACAGGCTGTAGCAGAAAAGTGAATGTCTCTTACTTAATTGTCATATACTAGCACTAGCACACTGGTGAGTGGTACCGACAGGATGTCACCATCACGATCTCGATGACACGGCACGACCCAACCTCTTGAATCTGCAGCGTTCCTTGCTTGCACACCCATGCTCGTCCACGATGACTTGGTACAGACGAGTATGAGGTAGTGTCTTTACTAGTGTCTTTACTGTTCCGGCCCCGGATTATGAGCTGCATTTTGGTGTGTAATAACTGATGTTTGACACATCTTTAATGTCCTTGCTTTTGACTTTAATGCATCAAACACCGTAAAGACTGAAACATATCAAACACAAGAAACATTATTTTAGCTGTGGACACAAAATTCTAGTATTACAGAAATTAAATCATACTGCATACACACAAATGTAAACATTTATGATCTCAAATTGATAGATTTTTTAGGTTTACTGAGTTGTTGCAAGAAAGCTACCAGCAAAAATTATGCAGCATTTACTGTAAACAAATACAGATTATCAAATCCACATTTAAAATTGTATGGTTTGTGCACATCAGATTTTCATATTAGAAACGCACACAAAAGTTTCTATTCTTTGGACATGTGCATATTCAAACAACCATCATTAAACTTCAACAGAGTTAAACATTTCACTAACCACTTTGCCGGGTCGCAGCCTTCCGAGGGCAGAAATTCCTTGCAGGCTCTCACATTTTGTCTGCAATTAATAGCCCGGAATAAATACCTTGTAAATTGGTATTTCAGCTAATTTAAAGTCAAGATGTCAATTCAAAAATATAACAATAAAATTGACTAGAACTAGGCATCCAGTAAATAATGAAGGGTTGCCAGATTTGCACTTCTAAAAGCTACCAAGGCCCTGCAGGCCGGAAGTTGTAGCAGTGACTGACCAGAATAATACTGCATTTACTTCAAGTCAAAAATACATCCCTATTCACAGAATGAAGCTTCAAAAATTACTTTCTCACAACTATTACAGTTTTTCGCACATGCATGGAGACTAGGTGAAATGTTACATAGGCATGGATTACCACTGACAGTCACATGGTCTAGTCACACTTCAACAAACTTCAAAAATATCATCATCTCTCAAACAACCTACAAAATATCGGGTAGATAATTGGATATGAGGGATTATTTCATCATTATGACAGTTTCACCCTACCTGGACTGAGGTAAGCAGCTGGATGGCTTGGATTTTGTTTTAGCCAGCCATGCTAAATCCGTCCGTTGCCATATTCTGCTGGGCAGGAAGTCTCAAAATTGTCTACTTCCTGTTGTGAATAATCTTATACCTCATGTATTTTTGATGACAAATTATTTCAATAATTTTTAAATCTCAAAGGACAAATTTCCAAACCTAGGTTTTTAAAAGAAAATATGGAGGGAATAAATAAAAAAAGGTAGGGAATTCCCAAGGGATTCCCCAGAGGTCAAAGGTCATTTCCATCTTGGGAGTTCCCCCAGACACAAAGTAAACAACTTTTGACTGGCACACAGAGCCAGGCTGTGAGTATATATACCTGCCAAAACAAATCTTTGGGAGGCATTGCTGTACAACCAAAGGTCAAATACTGGAAAGGATGTCACTGTTGACATATATAGCAGGGAAATTACAACAGTCACAAGAATTGCCATGTTTCTCACATGGATCAAACAAACACAGCTGCTGCCGTTACACTATGCAAAATGTTGAACTTAAAAGTAGCTGTTGTGAGACAGACCCCCACCACCATCACCAAATGGCAAAAAATATTTTGAGGCTAAATTAGGGCCAAATCCTGTCAACTAAACTGCTTAATTCTCAACAACTGGTCTCTGTTTAAATATGGCCCGTATTAGACGGACCAACACAACCCAATTCTCAACGTCTATTTTTGGTCTAAATTGAGGCTTGGACCAACTGACCTGATTTAACCCAAAATACAGTGTCTAAATAACAGCTTGTGCTGGATTGTTAATGTTATTGATAAGGATGAAAATAAGTGTCAGACAGAACTTTATTTTAGAAGCTGTAAAACAACACAGATTTAGGTCTTTATATTGATGAAGCCTAAACTGAAATGAGTTCCTGGATGATACACAGTACAGGAGCTGTGGCACTTCTGCATTATTGTCTGGTCTCTAATTAATTTCTTCCTAACTGTCTGAGACACACAGCTAACATGGCAGCACACTTTGATAAGACTTTTCCGTGTGTGTGTGTGTAGGCTGCAGTGAGTTGACGGACACATGTCTGTCCTACCTGAAGCGTCTCTCCTCCCTGACTCTGCTGGACCTCAGAGGCTGTAAGAACATCAGCAGACGGGCGTGTGACGCCTTCATCTCTGACCTGTCCCACGTCGCCCTCTACTGTATGATGGAGGAGAAGCTCATCCAGCGTCTAGAGTAAAGCCTCCTTACACACTCTGATATTTTAGCAGCTACTACTTTACCATACCAAGCTGTGGTTAAAGAAGAAAACACTAAAACTGGAGCTGTTTGACCTTGGTAGACCTAAACTAGACCAGGACATCCTACCGAACATGAAACCATCAGTACCACAGCAGCAGCAAGAGGGTAGACTGTATAAAAGACTCTGGAGAAGCCAGTGATGTTCACAGAACTGTCAGACTCCTGGTCGTCTGTTACCATGACGTCAGTCCATCTGTATATAGGTTTACAGTTGATATTGTTCACTATGAAAGGTTAAAAATAAAATGTCTACTTTTGAGTCTTTGTGTCTAATTTAGTAATTAAACTTACAGAGAATCGTGATCTACTGGTTGAACATCTGCCCCACAAACGAGAGGTTGTGGGTTCAAGCCCCAGCTGGGTCATACCAAAGACTATAAAAATGGTACTTTCCACTTTCTAAGCTTGGTGCTCAGCATGATAGAATGAGGGTAAGGAAAAGCTGGTTCCCCAGCCTCATCGGGGAAAGCACAACCAGTCCTAGTGCTGGTCCCAAGCCGGGGTAGATGAGGGTTAGGGTTGATTCAGGAAGGGCACCATATATGTGGATCACCATGAATGAGACTTGTACTGTGAGGTAGAGGTAGATGATCCACTGTGGCAAACCCAGAAGGGAGAAGCCAAGAGAATCAATCAAACTATTTGTTTAGCACTTTTTAAACAGATGCTGTGCAAAGTGCTTTACATAGATAAAAACAGTCGACACATTTAGTTACATATTTTATACGATACATCCCCACCCCTTCCAACCCTCCCATAAACATACCCACAAACACAACACACACAGGCACATACATCACCCCCTACTTCTCTTACACACATATAAAATAAATGAGACATTGCTCAGCACCGAGGCACTATGTGAAGGAGCAACCATCCTGTGGAGCCCCCCACGCCGGGAGACCACACAGCTCATAACCACAGAAAGCGCCACAAAGACCGCCCCAACCAGGACAGGCCGGGGCCCGCACCACAGCTGTAAATAGTGGTATAAAGCCCCCACCCACCCAAACTACAGCGACCCACAAGACCAGCACCTCTGCAGATGGGCCAGGCAGCATGGTCAGATACAGCCAAGTAAACAACAGATGACACACTCGTGGGCAGGCCATGGCTAATGACAAGATCCAGAGTGCGTCCCCTGTTGTGAGTCGGCTGCGTTCATGTTTGTCAGGCACGATGCCCAGCGCCCTCCATTGCGCCCACCCTACGATGGCCCGTTCAGAGTGCTGGAAACAGGGGACAAACATTTTTTGTTAGACTTGGGGGGTCGTCGGGAGAAAATATGTATAGACAGACTTAAGCCCGCCTTTGTGGTGGCGGACGAGCAAGTGCTGTTGGCTCAGGCCCCTCGGTGCGGAAGACCCCCACTGGCAGCTCCCCCACTGACAGCTCCCCAGGTAAACGATTCATCAGAGCAGCCACACGGGCAAGTCGAAGGGGTCACCCCCCTCGCCACGGCCCACCCACAGACAGACACAGCCCCCCTCTGGCACAGCAGTGCCACGGAGGCGGTAAACCCCTGTTACAGCAGATATGGGAGGAGACTGAAGCCAAAAGGACGTGAGGACTGAAACTCGGTCTGAGATTCTGGGGGGCCGTGTAGAGGCTGGGTTAATCATCTCAGACTGGATGCAGAGGGTAAACAGAGAGGACAATAGCTATGGAGATTACGGTGAGGTAGCAGGAAGAAGGAGTTGGGGGGAGAAGGGGTGAATGTATTGTGATGTGAGATGTCATGCAGATGTGAGAGGGCGGTTGGTATAAAAGGAGAACCCATGGTGTATTGTGAGATTCTTTTCTGTGTATGACTGATTGGAGAGTGAATAAAATCATTCATTCATTCATTCATCTTCTTCCGCTTAATCCTTTTCGGGTCGCGGGGGCAGCGGGGGGCTGGAGCCTCTGTTGGTCGGAGGCTGGGATCGAACCCAGGATCCCCCGGCTAAGGGTGAGTTGCTGTGCTGCCGCAGTGCTAACCACTCCTGCACGGTGAATAAAATCGTCTGCTGCATATATCAGTCTCGTTATTTACACTCTTCACAGGATCACAACCTTTTCACAAAGGTCCTATTTAAATCGAGGTAAAAAATTAGAGAAAAAAGGCCTCACATATTTTCTGTGATGATATCGATCTAGGCCTTGCTATACATAGCCTACTTAACTAGTACAGACTAACCATATATTGAAGTAATTTGTCACAGTGATGAATAGGCCCAAATGGAATAAAAGTTAAGGCCTAATGCTAATTCTTCTATAATTATCTTCATCAATTTTAGGTTCTCATTCAAAACATGACACCGTCCCTCCTGCTTCCACATCCTGGACTTGGGACCAGGCAATGGTGCAGTTAAAGGTGATTGGTAATCAACAAAAATGGGCATGTAGAGTTGATCCAGTGTTGATTGGTAATCAGTAGTTGACGACCAGCATCAGGAATAATTTAACACAGATAGAAACACTGTCAGATGATCAGGAATCAGAAGTCCTCCTTAGGCATCCTTGGTGATCACTATTCCTGGTAAGTATATTATAAATAACTCAGTCATCATATGTGTACCACCGTCATGACCATTATGCACTGATGACCAGCATCACAAATAAATTAAGAGTTCACAGATATTTACACTGTATGATGACCAGCAAGCTGAATAAATTAATTTATTCAGCTTGCTGGTCATTATATTTTGCAAATTAGATTAGGCCTAGGCACTTAATAACAAGATTAAAGCACTGCATAATATTTTAATTTACTCATATAGGACTATCCATCCATCCATCCATCTTCTACCGCTTTTCCGGAGGTCCGGGTCGCGGAGGCAGCAGTTCAAGCAGAGAAGCCCAGACTTCCCTCTCCCCAGCCACTTGCTCCAGCTCTTCAGAGGGGATACCAAGGCGTTCCCAGACTAGCTGGGAGACATAGTCTCTCCACCGAGTCCTGGGTCTGCCCCGGGGTCTCCTCCCAGTGGGACGTGCCTGAAACACCTCAAGTGGGAGGCGTCCAGGAGGCATCCTAATCAGATGCCCATACCACCTCAACTGACTCCTTTCAATGTGGAGGAGCAGCGGTTCTACTCTGAGCCTCTCCCGGATGACTGAGCTCCTCACCCTATCTCTGAGGGTGAGTCCAGCAATCCTACGGAGAAAGCTCATTTCAGCCGCTTGTATCCGCGATCTCGTTCTTTCGGTCATTACCCAAAGCTCGTGACCATAGGTGAGAGTAGGAACGTAGATTGACTGGTAAATCGACAGCTTTGCCTTAGAACTAAGCTCCCTCTTCACCACAACAGACCGGTACAACGTCCGCATCACTGCAGATGCTGCTCCAATCCGTCTGTCGATCTCTCGCTCCATTTTCCCCTCACTCGTGAACAAGACCCCAAGATACTTAAACTCCTCCACTTGGGGCAGGAGCCTGTCCCCAACCCGGAGAGGACAATCCACCTTTTTCCGGCTGAGGACCATGGACTCGGACTTGGAGGTGCTGATTCTCATCCCAGCCGCTTCACACTCAGCGGCAAACCGTCCCAGCAAGAGCTGTAGGTCATTGCTGGATGAAGCCAACAGGACAACATCATCTGCAAACAACAGAGATGAGATCCTGTGGTCACCAAGCATGACACCCTCCATTCCCTGGCTGCGCCTAGAAATCCTGTCCATAAAAATTATGAACAGGACCGGTGACAAAGGGCAGCCCTGGCGGAGTCCAACTCTCACTGGGAATGACTCCCGGTTGGCATGGCAAACCGGGGTGGTGGTTCCTCTCTTCAAAAAAGGGGACCGGAGGGTGTGCTCCAACTTTAGAGGGATCACACTCCTCAGCCTCCCTGGGAAGGTCTATGCCAAGGTACTGGAGAGGAGAGTCCGGCCGTTGGTCGAACCTCGGATTCAGGAGGAGCAATGTGGTTTTCGTCCTGGCCGTGGCACATCGGACCAGCTCTTTACCCTCTCAAGAATTCTTGAGGGTTCGTGGGAGTTTGCCCAACCAGTTTACATGTGTTTTGTGGACTTGGAGAAGGCATTTGACCGCGTCCCTCGTGGATTTTTGTGGGGGGTGCTTCGGGAGTATGGGGTATCGGGCTTGTTGTTACGAGCTATTCGGTCTCTGTACGACCGTTGTGAGAGTTTAGTTCGCATTGCCAACACTCGGTCGGAGTCATATAGGACTATCATTATGACTATTATGACCACATGCCTAAACACACTTACTGCATGCATTACTCACAGAGCTACTCTCCTTGGCTTGACTTTTATGAAGAAAAACATTCAAGCCCAGCTACAGTTTGCTAAAACACATTTGAAATCTCCCAAATGCATGTGGGAAAATGTGTTATGGTCCAAGGAAACCAAGGTTGAACTTTCTGGCCATAATTCCAAAAAGTATATTTGGCACAAATACACTGCTCAAAAAAATCAAGGGAACACTAAAATAGCACATCCTAGATCTGAATGAATGAAATATTCTTATTAAATACTTTGTTCTTTGCATAGTTGAATGTGCTGACAACAAAATCACACAAAAATTATCAATGGAAATCAAATTTATTAACCCATGGAGGTCTGGATTTGGAGTCACACTCAAAATTAAAATGGAAAAACACACTACAGGCTGATCCAACTTTGATGTAATGTCCTTAAAACAAGTCAAAATGAGACTCAGTAGTGTGTGTGGCCTCCACGTGCCTGCATGACCTCCCTACAATACCTGGGCATGCTCCTGATGAAGTGGTGGATGGTCAGGTAGTGCAGCTCATCCAGGATGGCACATCAATGCGAGCTGTGGCAAGAAGGTTTGCTGTGTCTGTCAGCGTAGTGTCCAGAGCATGGAGGCGCTACCAGGAGACAGGCCAGTACATCAGGAGATGTGGAGGAGGCCGTAGGAGGGCAACAACCCAGCAGCAGGACCGCTACCTCCGCCTTTGTGCAAGGAGGAACAGGAGGAGCACTGCCAGAGCCCTGCAAAATGACCTCCAGCAGGCCACAAATGTGCATGTGTCTGCTCAAACGGTCAGAAACAGACTCCATGAGGGTGGTATGAGGGCCCGACATCCACAGGTGGGGCTTGTGCTTACAGCCCAACACCGTGCAGGACGTTTGGCATTTGCCAGAGAACACCAAGATTGGCAAATTCGCCACTGGCGCCCTGTGCTCTTCACAGATGAAAGCAGGTTCACACTGAGCACATGTGACAGACATGACAGAGTCTGGAGACGCCGTGGAGAACGTTCTGCTGCCTGCAACATCCTCCAGCATGACCGGTTTGGCAGTGGGTCAGTAATGGTGTGGGGTGGCATTTCTTTGGGGGGCCGCACAGCTCTCCATGTGCTCGCCAGAGGTAGCACTGCCATTAGGTACCGAGATGAGATCCTCAGACCCCTTGTGAGACCATATGCTGGTGCGGTTAGCCCTGGGTTCCTCCTAATGCAAGACAATGCTAGACCTCATGTGGCTGGAGTGTGTCAGCAGTTCCTGCAAGACAAAGGCATTGATGCTATGGACTGGCCCGCCCGTTCCCCAGACCTGAATCCAATTGAGCACATCTGGGACATCATGTCTCGTTCCATCCACCAACGCCACGTTGCACCACAGACTGTCCAGGAGTTGGCAGATGCTTTAGTCTAGGTCTGGGAGGAGATCCCTCAGGAGACCATCCACCACTTCATCAGGAGCATGCCCAGGCGTTGTAGAGAGGTCATGCAGGCACGTGGAGGCCACACACACTACTGAGTCTCATTTTGACTTGTTTTAAGGACATTACATCAAAGTTGGATCAACCTGTAGTGTGCTTTTCCACTTGAATTTTGAGTGTGACTCCAAATCCAGACCTCCATGGGTTAATAAATTTGATTTCCATTGATAATTTTTGTGTGATTTTGTTGTCAGCACATTCAACTATGTAAAGAACAAAGTATTTAATAAGAATATTTCATTCATTCAGATCTAGGATGTGTTATTTTAGTGTTCTTTATTTTTTGAGCAGTATATAACACTGCTCATCACCAAAAGAACACCATACCTACGGTGAAGCATGGTGGTGCCATCATCATGCTTTGGGGCTGTTTTTCTTCAGCTGGAACTGGGGCCTTAGTCAAGGTGGAGGGAATTATGAACAGTTCCAAATACCAGTCAGTGTTGGCACAAAACCTTCAGGCTTCTGGTAGAAAGCTGAAGATGAATTTAATCCTTCAGCACGACAATGACCCAAAGCACACATCCAAATCAACAAAAGAATGGCTTCACCAGAAGATTAAGGTTTTGAAATGGCCCAGCCACAGTCCAGACCTGAATCCGATCGGACATCTGTGGGGTTATCTGAAGAGGGCTGTGCACAGGAGATGCCCTCACAATCTGACAGATTTGGAGCATTTTTGCAAAGAAGAGTGGGCAAATATTGCCACATCAAGATGTGCCACACTGATACACTCCTGCCCAAAAAGACTTGCTGTAATAAAAGCCAAAGGATGCAACAAAGTATTAGTTTGAGGGTGTACATATTTATGCAAACAGGTTGTTGTAAATTTTTTTATTTTTCCCCTTAAAAGCTTTCAGTTTGTTTTTCAATTGGGTTGTACAGGTTGTAGCTCACATTAAGGGTGGGAAAAGTTTTGAAATGATTTATCTTGGTCTCACTGTTTGCATAAAAAACCTGGCATTTGAACAGGGGTGTGTAGACTTTTTGTATCCACTGTTGCTGATGATGGTTAACCGTGGTTGAGGCATATTACATGATGGTTAACACAACACATTGCCAGTAATACAATATGCATATATGCATGACGTTGATAGCATAATATGGTAGTATTAACTTCAAACCAGATCATAAACCATTTCAGGTTCCTTACACCATAACCATTATTTCTTTGAAACATTATAAGAACCTGGGCAACCGGGTAGACTTCCTGTAAAACTCTGCATGGTTGAGTGGGTTATTCTGCCACTACTGTCAACCATGCTCTGCCTAAACATTTCAAAACAGTCACTTCACAGTTCAACTTCAGGAGACCTCTGATGAGCCTGCAGTGGGTGTGGCCCTGGAGGCACTGAATGTGGCAGATCTGGGTGCCCTCTTGCTGGAAACGCTCTCTCGTCAGCAAAGTTCCTGTCCAGGTCCCACACTAGCTGGGCCAGTTCCAGCGTTGCATCTTGATGTGGATCAGCAGCTTCCTCTCTGGTCGCAGACAAAGAGTCAGGGTGGGCCATCATACATCTACGGCCCTAAGCCTCAGTACCGGATCCCCCCAGGGCTGTGTGCTGAGTCCCCTGCTCTACTGTCTGTATACACACGACTGCACCCCCGCCCATCACAATAACACCATCGTGAAGTTTGCAGACGACACTACAGTGATGGGTCTCATTTTGGGGGGGGGGGGGGGCGAGTCTGCCTACAGAGATGAGGTGGTGCGGCTGTGGTCATGGTGTAAAGAGAATAACCTTCTCCTGAACACCTCTAAGATTATTCATTCATTCATTCATCTTCTTCCGCTTAATCCTTTTCGGGTCGCAGGGGGGCTGGAGCCTATCCCAGCATCTTTTGGGCGAGAGGCAGGGTACACCCTGGACAGATCGCCAGTCCATCGCAGGGCCAACACAGAGAGACAGACAACCATTCACTCTCACAGTCATACCTAAGGACAATTTAGAATCCCCAGTTGATGCCAATTAACCTAACTTGACTAAGATTAAAGAATTGATAATAGACTACAGGAGGAAGAAGACAGAGATTCTCCCTCTTATCATCAACAGGGACTGTGTAGAGAGGGTAGCTGACTTCCGTTTCCTGGGAGTCCACATAGAGGAGAACCTGTCCTGGAGTGTGAACACCTCTGAGCTGGTGAAAAAGGCCCAGCAGAGACTGTACTTCCTGAGGATTCTCAGGAAGGAGAACATCACACAGACTGCTGGTGTCCTTTTATCGAGCTTCTATTGAAAGCATATTAATATACTGTATATGCATCTGGTACAGTAGTTGTACAGTAGCTCAGAGGAAAGCACTCCAGAGGGTCATTGACACCGCCCAGAAGATCATTGGCTGCCCTCTCCTCACGTTGGAAGACCTACACCGCTCCCGTTGCCAGAAGAAGGCTCAAAATATTTTAAAGGATACTTCACATCCTGGACACTCATTGAACTACTGCCATCTGGGAAACGATATAGACAAATGAACACAAGGACAAATAGACTCAAACACAGCTTCTATCCAACAGCAATAACCATTCTGAATAAAATGAGGAAGTAATGTGCTAAATGGACATGATTGTATGTTGTTGAATGCTCCTTGCAATGACTGTGTGCATGATGTCCTGTGTTGATGTCTGTGTGAATGTGGCTTGTTATTTGTTCTTTTTAATTATTATTTTATCTGATTTTTATGTTTTTCATAATGGGGCAATGCTTTTATAAATGGGGCACTGACTGGAGAGCACTTTGAATTTCGTTGTACCTGTGACAATGACAATTAAAGATCTATGTATCTATCTTGATCCAGGGCAGCTGCTGTTCCTACGTTTCGCAGACGGCTGGCGTACAATCTCAAACCATCGGCCATCTGGAAGATGGCTGGCCTGAACTGCACGGTGATCTGCATCAGCGGTGACAGGAGCATCTGCAGGTCGTCTAGGCGTTTGGATCAGTGGAACCAAACCCAATCAAGCACTGTGAATGCTGACCCGTTGGGCTTCACGTGGTGTCGCTGCTACTCTCTCATCCCTGATGCTGGTTGCAGTTGTGACTGTGTGACGTTCTCGTGAATTGGTGTTGTTCTGCGGGGTCCTGCTCAGCCACGGACTCTCTCTCCTGCAGCTGTACAGCGGCTCCCTGAGGCTTATGCCAGACGAGGATCTGAGACGAGTCTGGATTACACCCTCTCTCCGTGTTCTGCTCTTCATGCAGTGTCAAGCTTGGAGCACCTGTGCTCCCATCTGGGTGGGATGTGCTCCAGTCATCAGTGGTCAGACAAAGTCCCTCGTGGTCATGTATGGTGAAACCCAATTTTTAGAAAAGGCTGCATCCCAGAAAGTTATCGCATGGATTGCTACCTGGAAGTAGTGATGTTATGCTCGACACCGCCCACTCGACACTGACTCGAGCAATATAACACGGAAGTGTCACGAGCAGAGTGTTGAGCACTGTGTCAACATGCCCAAGGTCATGTGACCATAGCAAGCGAGGCCTCGTTATGTCGGTCACATCACGTGACTTGAGGGCTCGTGGGAAGTTTGAGAGGGAATTAGTTTTTTTTTTTTTTTGTTTGCTTCATATTGTTTGTTCCTGCCATCCAATTTTGAATAGACCTTGGATGGGCAAATGCTCAAAAAAAAAAAGTATTGAGATTTTTTCAGGTTTTTCAACTCTGATGCAGTTCTGACACACAGTCACCAGATGGCAGTCTTTATTAGATGTTTCATAACACTGTGTCGCTCATGAAGGTATTGTCTCAAAGTTGCTCATTGTTTCATGAGGCTTCAGTTTTAATTCATTACCTGGAAGGTGAATGCTGGGAGGACTTTGGATCTGTAGCGAACCATCAGCGTGATGGTCCCTACTAGGCTAATTCTGGTGTGACTGTATCCATAAAGCTCCGCTGTGTTCTCCCAATTGGATGCCAAGGGAAGAATCTCTTCACTGTGACCCAGTCCATCAGCAGTCTCATAGCGGTGGTGTCCATTAGTAACGGCAGAGTGATATCATCGAGCCTCACTGTCCACCACTTGCACGCTGTATTGCTGAAGTCCACTGCATGGATGGTAGTTGTTAAAGGTGGTCCAATTGAACTGGGTGGTGAGCTTGTTGTTGACCATGTTGAACGACACACTTTGGCAAAATGGTTAAGCTTGCTGCAGCGCTGGCATCGCTGCCCCTTGGCTGAGCAGGAGTGCGCGCGCGTTTGGTGTGCAGGGGAACCACAGTTACGAGACATTTAGCATCCCATGATGTTCTGTTGTCCTGTAGTGTTCACCTCGATGCTCTCCAAAAAGGTTGAGGTCTCCACAGTCTCTTCTCCTGGGGTAACTGTGTGAGCTAGTGGGATTTGTTGCTGCAAAGCTGCTAGCTAACTAACTAACTAACTAACCTGCACTTATATAGCGCTTTTCTAGTCACAAAGACCACTCAAAGCGCTTTCACTAGTACTAACCCTCTATTCTAAGGGCCTATAGGAAACAGATATCTAGGGACAATTTAGAACAGCCAATTAACCTAACATGCATGTCTTTGGATTGTGGGAGGAAACCGGAGCCCCCGGAGTAAACCCACGCAGCACAGGGAGAACATGCAAACTCCACACAGAAAGGTTCCAACCCCTGCCAGCCTGGGGATTTGAACCAGGAACCTTCTAGCTGTAAGGCAACAGTGCTAGCCACTGCACCACCGTGCTGCCCACTGCACCACCGTGCTGCCCGCAGCTGTGATGTTAGCTGGGCAGCGGCCTCCAACTGGTAAGCTAACTCCACCACCTTCGCCAGCGGCAGGTCGTCTGGCGCCATTAACAGCTTCACCCGCAGCCTCAGGTTGTTGGTATGCTCCGCTAGCTGGTCCAGCACCATCTTGTCCTCAAGCTGTTCAAGCACAATTGAAAACCTCCCAAATTTAGGACCCGAATCACACATTAAGAACACGGAATAACTAACTGCAATAAACCATCCTATCACATTCACCCAAAAGAACAACAAAATAAAATTGGACCACGTCTCTAAAATATACAAAATAGTCCCATACAATACATACTCACATGCACACCAGCAGAGTATATATACAGATATTTACATAAAATGTTTTAAGTCACACCAATGTCCCTGGGTAGCCATGGGCAAAACCGGCCCAGCGGCCCTGGGCAGCCCCACGGCATGTGCGCCCATGGCCGCTGTCTGCCCCCAGGCTCGAAGCCACCCGCCCCGGTGAAAATGTCTCTTCCCGCCATTAGCTTCTTCCCTCCGGCCCCGCAGTGCTACTGTCCAGCATGCCGTCCCTCAGTGTCCACCGGACCGCTCCCAACCGCCTTTAACACCGCCATCATGGCTCCAAACACTCCGGCCCTCTGTGGCTGTACTCCGGGGAAAACCGAAGCCCACTCGTCGGTGCCACTCGCTACCTCAGGTGCCTCGCCATAACACCCAGCACCCTTGTCCAGTGCGCTCCACTGCGTTGCCTCCATGTCCATGTGCTGCTGCTCACTCCCAGGGCTCACCACAATGCCCTCGCCAACGTCGTTCTCCGACCCAGGCACCTCACCGCTGTTCCCAGCACCCTCGCTCCAGGTGCCCCGCTGTGCCGTCTCCACGCCCAGCTGCTGCTGCTCTTCCCTGGTGCTCTCAGCCTCCGTGGTCCCGCTCTCCCCCCTGCCTAGCCTCCAGCTGCGGGGGTGACTCCTGCTGCATTCCCTCTCCGCACACTGCGCTGTAGGACCCATCAGCGCTACGGTCTTGCACTGTGCCGAGCTCCCTGACTGGCTCGCTGTCCTCGGTGACCGAGGACTCCTCTACTTGTGGTCCCGGTCCCACCTTGACCCCCAGCTGGCCGCCTGCTGCCTGATTTTGGCGCAAAGCTAGCCCCTCAGCTAGCCCATCCATAGGCGTGGAATGGGCCGTTAGCCTCCCAGAGCTAACTAGCTCAGCCGTACCCGGCGCCAATAGCGCCATCACCCGCAGCCTCATGGTTCTCGTCTGCCCATCAAAGTGCTTGGCCAGCCGCTCAGCAGCATCCTCATAACAGTCTGCTCCACCCAGCGTACCGAGGATTCTTTGGCCCTCTGCGCTGAGATTGTAGGCCAGGAATGCCCGCCGCCGTCTCCCGTCAAGCCCATGTAAGCCCAGCGCCCTGATATAATCCTCAAACATGGACCTCCACTCTGGCCACAGGATCACCGGCTCTCCTGCGCGCTCCAGAAACGGCGCCAGTGGTGGAGACAGCCTGCGCGCTCCCATTTGTCTCCTCGTTGCCAAATGTTATGTTGGAATAATGTGAGACGAGAGCCTCTCTCTACTGAACACTGAGCTCCCTTTATTATCATGAACAACAGAATATATACACAGTAGGCCGTGCCCGCCTGACGTCACCCTGTGGGTGGGTACGGCATCACACACACAACACCGCGCACACACAGCACAGAGATGGTACAGACGGGGCGCTGTGTGGCTATATTTTCAGGTCGAAAATGAGACAACTGCAAACTGTACAATTTGTAAAAAGGCTGTGAAATACAGTGGTAACACAACTAATTTACGCAAGCATATGAAAAATCATTCAAAAGACAACTCTGAGCTGCAGAAATGGAGAGAGAAGAGAAATCCCCCACCCCCACACCCCGACAGGCACAGACCCCCGACCCAGAGATCATTGGCAGAAGCCTTTCAGTATGACAGAGAATATCCAGGGATTTTAGTCATCTTGGCATTAGGTAGTATTAATTTTCAAAGTGTAACTGGTCATTTGTTACTTTAGCCAACTCAAAAAGTATAAATTATGCCAAGACCTTGGTATAATACATTTATCCCATTAAAACGTGTTATTTAAATGAATACATTTACTGGGATTCAAACAAATACTGAATATAATATGGCTCAGATTTGATTGAATGTAATTATCCTTTTGTGTTAACCCCAGAACACTTTCGCTGTAAAAAGTAACACCATCACTTTCGCCGGGTAATTTTTACCCAATATATCCAACAAAAAGTACTTGTCATAAAAAATAGATCAAAATATGACAACACATGATAAATTAGAGTGGTTTTCTTTTATTTTCAACTGTGGCATGTGTAACAAAATGAAAAAAAATGTCATAGGAGGACATGCTTTACTGAAAAATTAGGAATTCATGAACAAAAAAATTCCTAAAAAAAAAAAATAATAATGATACTGGAAACTTGGTCTTTGGTCCACCCATTCCTGGGACATGTGAGACTTCCCTGGTGAAGGCACAGACTCCTTGACACGCGAACAGCTGCAGGAGAGAGGAACAAATAATGGTATTTTTTGAGTGGGTAAAAATGACCAGTTGACTAAAATATTGTTTTCACCATATGAATTTTCTTTGAAATCACCACTTTGTGATATTTATTCATAACCACTGCACTAAATAAGGATAGCATGCAAATTCCAGGACCACTTTTACTTACCTATTCCTTACAAGCAGTCTCACATGTCCCAGGAATGGGTGGACCAAAGACCAAGTTTCCAGTATCATTATTTTTTATTTTTTTTAGGATTTTTTTGTTCATGAATTCCTAATTTTTCAGTAATTTTGGAGCATTTTATGGGGGTCCTCCTATGACATTTTTTTTCCATTTTGTTACACATGCCACAGCTGAAAATAAAAGAAACCACTCTAATTTATCATGTGTTGTCATATTTTGATCTATTTTTTATGACAAGTACTTTTTGTTGGATATATTATATTGGGTAAAAATTACCCGGCGAAAGTGATGGTGTTACTTTTTATAGTAAAAGTGTTCTGATTTTATACACTATCACTGGGTGAAATCCACCCTAAACGTACTTTACCCTCTTTCACTATTGCCGGGTGAAAATCACCCAAAAGCATGCCTGCAGGAAAAAGTGGGCTTTGGGGTAGGGAAACACCCACACCTTCAAAGATGTCAAAAACAATGGTGAAGCTACCCAGGGACCCATGACACTCAGAAAAATGCAACATATTGAAAATCATGTAAATACATTTGCTCGGGTGAAAATCACCCGGCGATAGTGCTCTAGGGTTAACTGTGAAAGTGATGCTGTATGTATTTACCTTTAACTTGTCCTGGGTTTTAACTAGGTGGCGTGCAAGAAATATAATACGGAATAATAAAGAGTGATGGCAAGAACGAAGCAGACCGCCCGTAAAATCTACTGGAGGAAAAGCCCCCAGGAAGCAGCTAGCCACCAAGGCTGCTCGAAAAAGCGCCCCGGCCACCGGTGGAGTGAAGAAGCCTCACAGTTACAGGCCCGGTACTGTGGCTCTGAGAGAGATCCGTCGCTACCAGAAATCCACGGAGCTGCTCATCCGTAAGCTGCCCTTCCAGCGCCTGGTGAGGGAGATCGCTCAGGACTTCAAGACCGACCTGCGCTTCCAGAGCTCCGCCGTCATGGCTCTGCAGGAGGCCAGCGAGGCCTACCTGGTGGGTCTCTTCGTGGACACCAACCTGAGCACCATCCACGCCAAGAGGGTCACCATCATGCCCAAAGACATCCAGCTGGCCCGCCGCATCTGTGGAGAGAGAGCTTAGACTTTCTGCTGCACATCCACCAACCACAATGCTCCGCACTGTGTGTCTATATAGATAGATGTACTTTATTTATCATCTATATATTATTATTATAATATTATTATAATATTGATATATAATAATATTTATATATTATCTATATCTATACTATAAATATATATATATTTATAGTAATATGTACATATGTTGTACATATGTACGTACGGCTGCACGGTGGCGCAGTGGTTTAGCACTGTGGCAGCACAGTTTTACCCTCGGCCGGGGGACCGCGGGGATCATGAGATCGTGGGTTCGATCCCAGCCCCCGACCAACAGTGAGCTGTGTGGAGTTTGCATGTTCTCCCCGTGTTGCGCGGGTTTACTCCGGGATTTCTCCGGTTTCCTCCCGCACACCAAAAACATGTAGGTTTAGGGCGCTCGCGCACGCAGCGACCGGCAGCCGGTGGCTTGTCACCAGACTGCAAACCAAATCTACCTACGGGTACAAATAAGTAAAAAAAAAAAAAAAAAAAAAAAAAAAAAATATGTATACTAGCTGCTCTTGTTTTTTCTTGCCTTCTGATTGTTGCTCTGAGTGCTGCTATCCCTGTGCTGTTGCAATCCTGGAATTTCTCCATTGTGGGACTAATAAAGGCTTATCTTATCTTGATTAACAATCCAAAGGAAAAACCACAAATCACTTAAAGGCCATGAAAATTCATTCAGATTTAGTAATTTGATGATGCCATCCACCTTTTCGTTACCTAGTATTCATACATGTGTAATGACAATAAAGTTGAATCTCATCTCTCTCATCTCTTAATTATGAAAAAAGTATCGGTATCGCCGATACTGGTCGTGTATTTACTTGGTGTCGGATCGATACCGAACCTTTCAGTATCGCGCGCCACCGGCTGGCGGAACTTAACTGTGCTCGGCAGCAGTGTTGTGTGGATGAAGAAACTCCGATGTTACCGTTAATTCTCTCTGCAGTCCCAGCAGCAAGAGTTCTTATTGGCTGCAGATGATATTCGCCCAACAAACCGGGATAAAATCAATGAAAAAACATACAAAAACAAAAAAAATAAACAGCGCTGAACGGAGGAACTCCGAGCCGCAGCGCCCGTGCGCGCCGCCGCCATGACGGTCGCGTTCATATCTACGCTTCCTTCCTCAGACTGTATAAATGAATGAATGAATTTATTTATGAATGAATGAATTGAATGAATGAATGAATTTATTTATTTCGGATAGTACATTACAGGTTAAAAGAAACTGTATAATATAACAACAAGGTCAAATTAGACAAAGACTCCTTCTACTATACAATTCCACGTGAGTTATCCGAAATGGGTGATGGCTGAAGCCGCAGCTTATATTGCCAAATAAATGAATACAGTGTTTTATTCCGTCTGTAGCTGTCACACCAAGCCCGCCTGCCTTCGTCTCTTCGGTGATTTATATCCGTAAGTCCGTGCTGAACCTGAAAAATCACATTTGTCGTCATTTCCTGTTTTATTTCCCGTTTAGCGTTCTCAGACACTTTATTTTGAAACGCCTGTACAGGAAGTGCGACCAGGAACTGCTAGCTGCTAAACGGTGACGGGTCTGCTGGAGTTCGCGCCGCTCTTCTGCTTCTACCGTAGCGTCTTCAGCCATGAACACGGTCCTGTCCAGAGCCAACTCGCTGTTCGCCTTCTCTCTGAGCGTCATGGCGGCCCTGACCTTCGGCTGCTTCATCACCACGGCCTTCAAAGACAGAAGAGTTCCCGTGCACATCCATGTCTCTAAAGTCATGCTGTAAGAGTTCCCGCAGACATCCCGTGCAGCTCTCCGTCATGCTGGAGGCTGCCTTTGGTCCAGGAGCCGCTGTTCTGCCGGCGGTTGGACCTTCTTCAGCCTCCACAGTCAGACCACAGCTGCTAACATCAGCACTTCTCTGCATGGCCGCTGTTTCCTCCTCATTCATCTCCCCTCTCCTCTCTCTAACAGGAAGAACGTGGACGACTTCACAGGACCCAGGGAACGCAGCGATCTCGGTTTTGTCACATTTGACCTCTCGGCTGATATCTTTTTAATTTTGCTGCTGATTACTTCCATCAGGGAGCTGATGTAGTCAAGCCTGTTTATTTAGTTGAATGTTAGCAGGATTACAGGAAATCTACAAGGCAGCGTCAACCCTCCACTGCTTGTTACACGTGCAGCTCAAATCTGATTGGCCAGTACCTTCTACTGACGTCAGATCTGATGCAGCTAGAGGTACGGAAATGTGAGGCATTTATCAACAATCTCATTTAACCCAGAACTTGTTTCAGTTTTCAAATTAATATCTGTTTATTGGGGGGGGGGGTTCATAGTGGTCAAATTTCACCAAATGTGGTTTATTTTTCTGCATAGTCTACCTTTTGGACCACACACTTCTTCCATCGGTGTTGCAGCACTTGGATCCATGCAGTTGAAAAATAAACCACATCTGGTCAAATTTGACCACGATGAACTTTTTAGCCCCCCCTCGTATTACCGTATAACCTCACCCTGAGGCTAACCTCTAAATGTTAATTCTAATTATACAACAGTTAGGTCCAACCAAGCAATTTGATTGGACAGGAGGGATTCCAGGAGTTAGTAAGATCCACGATAATTGCACTCCAGTTTCACCAGATATGTATCACTCCACTTCAAAGGTGTTCATGTAACCGTCAATTACCAACACAAAAGCCACTTTTCCACCACCACCTACTCAACTCGACTCGTCCCAACGCTACTCGGCCTGACATGGTTTAGGTTGTTTCCATTGCAACTGAGTACCACCTCAAGGTGGGTGGGTTCATTACAGGAAGGCAGCCCATTATCCCATAATGTTGTTGACATGTTGATGCTTTGCTGTCAGAAGTGAATATTTATTACTGCAAGTGTAAAATGCAAGCAAAGCTCGGAGTTACTCACCATTCCCCATGAACAGCCATCAGCTTGGGGACCTCCTGGTTTTTCATTTTGGGTCGCTTCGCTGGCGACAGGGCTGAAAAGTTCATAGTGGTCACATCTGACCAAATGTGGTTTATTTTTCAAGCACAGGGATCCAAGCGCTGCAACAATGATGGAAGAAGTGTGTGGACCGAAGGGGAGACTGTTGAAAAATAACCATATTTGGTCAAATTTGACCACTATATGAACTTTTCAGCCCTGTCGCTGGCAGAGTGACCCAAAATGAAACCATACCAGGATGTCTCTGAGCTGATGGCTGCTCATGGAGAAGATGGTGTTTTGTGATCGTTGATTATCACAGAAGTAATCAAAACACACGACTGAATTTACAAATTGCAGTTTTGAATCTTGTGAAGGCGTCACTTTCATCCACTGATGTTACACCCTGGACAATCAGTGGCGTACATTCTGTTGACGTCACATTTTCAGCTCGACTCAGCACACTTGGAACCTCACTCGAGTAGGTACCAAAATAGTACCTCGTACTAGGTACTAATGGACAACCCTACAAACCGAGTAGAGTTGAGGCGAGTCGGGCTGAGTAGATGCTTGTGGAAAAGGGCCATAATTTACTGTCAACTAACTCTGACAATTGCAATACTCTGTAGAACACCTTAATTTCCACAGTGAGACTCTGTTTGAAAAGATTTCTTACCTGACTCGAAGTCCCACCCTTTTGAAAAAAGCCTTACAGTCTGCCCTTGATTGACTATTGTGAAGCTATTTCACGTCTGTTTAAAAAGAAGCAGTGCTAGAGTTTGATTTATTGTCTCGTTTAACAAACCACAACACCTTTGTGGTGATGGACTCTTATTTCATCTGAAAATGCCAAGGAAAGCAAACGAAGTATGTGAAAGAAATTGCTAGCATGCCAACTACTAGCCACCAGCTAGCTACCAGTGTTGTGCCCCATGTTTTGATCTGGGGTCTTCTGCAATACCGACTCAACAGATACATGTTTTATAAACACTGACTTTTGCACTCGACAATATTTAATTTGTTTACATGTGTGTGAAATGATAACGAACGTCTTCATGCTGATGGAGATGTTTACCACCAGTTACTGGCTACATTTACAAGGGGCTAGTTTTTGTCAGCTGCACAAAGTAACTGGTTAAACAAACAAATCATAATATTTTGTCCAGTATTGCTATCATTTAATAAATTGTGCTTGTGGAACTGCTGTATAAGAGCAATATTACACTGGAGGTCGTTACGGTATCAATGAATATTAACTGAAGGTGTGATACTCTAGTGCCCTCCGCTACCCTGCTAGTGATGTTAAAACTGAGGTCTCATGAAACAATGAGCAACTTTGAGACAATTGCTTTGAAGCAACACAGTGTGATGAAACCTCTAATAAAGACTGCCATCTGGTGACTGATTGTCAGAACTGCATCAGAGTTGAAAAACCTGAAAAAAATCTCAATACTTTTTTTTTGAGCATTTGGCCATCCGAGGTCTATTCAAAATTGGATGGCAGGAGCAAACAGTATAAAGCAAACAAAAACCCAATCAAACTTCCCTTGAGCCCTCAAGCCATGTGATGTGACCAACATAATGAGGCCTCGCTTGCTACGGTCACATGACTGGGCATGTTGACACTGTGCTCACGACACTTCCGCGTTATATTGCTTGAGTCAGTGTCAAGTGGGTGGTGTCGAGCATGACATCACTATACCCTGCACACTGGCAGTTCCATTCATCCATCTTCTTCCGCTTAATCCTTTTCGGGTCATGGGGGGGCTGGAGCGTATCCCAGCATCTTTGGGGGAGAGGCAGGGTCCACCCTGGACAGATCGCCAGTCCATCGCAGGGTCAACACAGAGAGACAGACAACCATTCACTCTCACAGTCATACCTAAGGACAATTTAGAATCCCCAGTTGATGCCAATTAACCTAACCTGCATATCTTTGGCATGTGGGAGGAAACCGGAGAAATCCCAGAGTAAACCACGCAGACACGGGGAGATACTATATTCATTGATACCATTACTCCCTCTTGTGTAATATTGCTTAAATAACATCTCATGTCAAGTAAAATAGCGTGGGCATGGTGGTGAGAGCAGAAAGCCAACCACCAACCCCCATCAGAGGTCAGCCACTCTGCACCTGCACCACAGATGCAGCCAGATTGGTTCAATCTGAAAAGGTTTTGTTGGATTGTCAGCTCTTCCGTACCACTAGACACTCCCTTAGTTATTTGTGTGTTGGCAGGATTATCTAGAAACTACAGGACAGATTCAGATGAAGTCTTACCAGAGGTGGCCTTTGGCCTACAGCTGAACACAGATTTAGGAGGTGACCCGGGCTGGTGAACATTTTTACAGGCACCATCACTGATTTTTCTCTGTATTCATGGGACCGTGTGTGTCGTGTATGTTCTGTATACTCTGTCATGTTGTTTCTTAACTTTGACACATCTGCAGCCAATTTTTGACTGGAACGTGAAGCAGCTGTTTCTCTATCTGTCTGCCGAGTATGCCACGAAGACTAATGTAAGTCCTGTAAGAACACATCAGGTTGCATTAAATTGGTAGTGTTTCTGCAGGATCCAGTCTGTGTGTGTGTGTGTGTGTGTGTGTGTGTGTGTGTGTGTGTGACAACAGCTCCAACCCACTAACATGTTTGTGTCTAATGTTGCATTTAGCACCGTTCCTAACACACTTAATTGTCCTAGCTTTTGTTGACTGTCAACAGCAAATTAACACAGGAAAATGACGTGTGTGTGTGTGTGTGTGTGTGCGTTCCAGTCTCTGAACCAGGTGGTGCTGTGGGACAAAATTGTTCTCCGGGGTGAAAACACCAAACTGAACCTCAGAGACATGAAGTCCAAGTACTTCTTCTTTGACGACGGCAACGGACTCAGGTTAGAGACACGGCAGGCCTTCAAAGGACCTGACACTGAGCTGGTTAAAGCCATCACGGGGAATAATCAGTATTTGACGTGTTTACATGCACTGCATAAGGGCAGGAAACTATCCAAGGTAATGTGATTACCTGATAACAGCCCGTTTACGGGACTGCTTGAACAATCGGATAACCCCAGAATTCCAGTTATAATCAGTTTATTTGTGTGACTAAACGTGGCCACTGACTCATACTGATTTCTTGTACTCTAAACCTAAACGGCCTTTTTCACCGACTAAAAAAAACCTTCTTGCCTGTTGAACATCTGGTTTAAATAAAGGCAAATATACAATCGTGAGTGACCATGGGGGGGGGGGGGGGGAAGGGTTGGGACGATTGTTGGTGAGATTATCGATGTTTCTACAGGCTAAAGTTGGTGTGGGAGCAGCTAAAGATGTAGTTCAGAAACTCAGGTTTGTTCATATGAACTTACAAAGGTGAAAAGATAAAGTTCCATGGCTGGGTAAATGTTCCATCTTGCAGAACAGTAGGGAGTGATCACGCTGTCAGATGTTCCGGACTTTAGGGGTCAAACCTGGGTCAGAACGGGACAGAAACTACAGCAGGTCCTCGGGGGACTGGAGCAGGTTCTCCACAGTGTCGGTGACCTGATTAGAAGCACTAAGTTCCTGCCAACACGTTTAACATTAAAGTTGTTATGATATTAGTGTTCTCATTGATTCTTTACTCAGTGAAGTGACCGCCATGTTTCCTTGTCTTCAGGGCCAATAAGAACATCACCCTGATGCTGTCATGGAACGTAGTTCCCAACGCTGGAATCCTGCCCCTGGTACCTGGAAGTGGTCATGTCAGCCTTCCTTTTCCTGACACATACGAGACCACAAAGAGCTATTAGACATGCATGCGCACACACACAGAGTGGACAGAGGTGTTTTTACATGGATGTAAATGAGTTTTTCTTTGTAATAAACACTGAAACAGTCGTGTCTTCTTGAGTTTGTTCACCCTGACTGTGGGCTAGCACACAGTTCTGTCTCCTGTCACCACTTCTGATCCAACCAAGGTTGTAGGACAGATTCTAGGCTGTCATGAGGAGAGATGAAGTGCGATTGACCGTGGGAGGAACCCTCCACTAGTGGACCTAATCAGGAAAAATCACCCAAGCTTTTTGTTTGTAAAGGTGTCAGGCACATCTCCCCCGGGTGTAAACGGTTTAAAGGGACCTGACAAACACCACCACGTTGTCCAGACCCATGTCAGGACCAGTCCCTGGAGCTTCTGAGCAGCACGAAAAAGTGTTTTCAAGTTTCTCTATGAAAAAAAAAAAAAGACTAAATTCCACCATATTGTCAGTTGGAGTCATTTCCAGTTTAGAACTCGATAACTTAATTTTAGTCTGGTTCTGCAGAGGGAATAGCCCGGGGGAATGAACCAACAACCTTCTGTACACCTGAAAGCCAAAGAATCTATGTGACAACTGCTGAAGACGAGCTGACGATGATGTCTCCAGGTTTGTTAGATATTCAGAAATGAAGCAGCAGCTAAATCACTAACCAGGATCAGAAAAACATTAAATTTGTTCAAATCAGTGAGTTTATACAGGATAATACACAACGTTAATATGTGGCACAGAGAATCTATTGAGTCACAACAGAGAACTGAATGGGGAATTTAGGTGGAAAAACAGGACCGGCCCAGAAAAGGCTGTGGTGTAGATGAACTGCTGGAGGTCAGGTGGTCGTTATTGCTGCTGCAGTGTAGAAAAAAAAAAAAAAAAACACCCAGAGATGGTTGGAATCTGGATTTCAGATCAGATTCCTGGGAAGCCTTTACTGCAGAAAATCTGAAAAATAAAATCTTACTGGGGTGAAAATGTTCTGAGCCTGCGGAACCACAGCTGCTAAACTGGTTAAAAATGAGTTTTGACATCTGTGTGATGGAGAAAATGGTCCGAAGTAAAGATGAATTTACACACATGGACAAAATTGTAGGCACCCCTCTGTTAATGAAAGAAAAACCCACAATGGTCACAGAAATAACTTGAATCTGACAAAAGTGGTAATAAATAAAAATTCTATGAAAATTAACCAATGAAAATCAGACAATGCTTTTGAAATGTGGTTCAACAGAATTACGTACTTTAAAAAACAAACTCATGAAACAGGCCTGGACAAAAATGATGGTACCCTTAACTTAATATTTTGTTGCACAACCTTTTGAGGCAATCGCTGCAATCAAACAATTTCTGTAACTGTCAATGAGACTTCTGCACCTCTCAGCAGGTATTTTGGCCCACTCCTCATGAGCAAACTGCTCCAGTTGTCTCAGGTTTGAAGGGTGCCTTCTCCAGACGGCATGTTTCAGCTCCTTCCACAGATGTTCAATAGGATTTAGATCAGGGCTCATAGAAGGCCACTTTACAATAGTCCAATGTTTGGCTCTTAGCCATTCTTGGGTGTTTTTAGCTGTGTGTTTTGGGTCATTATCCTGTTACAAGACCCATGACCTGCGACTGAGACCAAGCTGTCTGACACTGGGCAACGCATTTCTCTCTAGAATACCTTGATAGTCTTGTGATTTCATTGTACCCTGCACAGATTCAAGACACCCTGTGCCAGATGCAGCAAAGCAGCCCCAGAACATAACAGAACCTCCTCCATGTTTCACAGTAGGGACAGTGTTCTTTTCTTGGTATGCTTCATTTTTGCGTCTGTGAACATAGAGCTGATGTGCCTTGCCAAAAAGTTCCAGTTTTGTCTCATCTGTCCATAGGACATTCTCCCAGAAGCTTTGTGGCTTGTCAACATGCAGTTTGGCAAATTCCAGTCTAGCTTTTTTATGATTTGTTTTCAACAGTGGTGTCCTCCTTGGTTGTCTCCCATGAAGTCCACTTTGGCTCAAACAACGACGGATGGTGCGATCTGACACTGACGTACCCTTGACCTTGGAGTTCACCTTGAATGTGTTTAGAGGTTGTTCTGGGCTCTTTGTTACCATTCGTATTATCCATCTCTTCCATTTTTCATCAAGTTTCGTCCTGTGGCCACGTCCAGGGAGGTTGGCTACAATCCCGTGGATCTTAAATATCTGAATAATTTGTGCAACTGTAGTCACAGGAACATCAAGCTCCTTGGAGATGGTCTTATAGCCTTTACCTTTAACGTGCTTGTCTATAATTTTCTTTGTAATCTCCTGAGACAACTCTCTCCTTTGCTTCCTCTGGTCCATGTTTAGTGTGGTACACACCATGTCACCAAACAGCACAGTGACTACTTGTCACCCTTTAAATAGGCCGACTGACTGATTACAAGTTTGTAGACACCTGTGATGTAAATTAGAGGACACATCTTGGTTGAACATGTCCCTATGGTCACATTATTTTCAATCTTTTCTAGGGGTACCATCATTTTTGTCCAGGCCTGTTTCATGAGTTTGTTTTTTTAAAGTAATTCTGTTGAACCACAATTCAAAAGCATTGTCTGATTTTCATTGGTTAATTTTCATAGAATTTTTATTTATTACCACTTTTGTCAGATTCAAGTTATTTCTGTGACCATTGTGGGTTTTTCCTTTCATTAACAGAGGGGTACCAACAATTTTGTCCACGTGTGTAGAGGAGGTGAGTCCACAGGATGAAGAGGTGGACATCACTGAAGCAAGAACCCAGAAGATGAATAGACGATCTGTAAGGATGATTGATGGTTGACTTATCAGTAACAGTGTTTGTGGACAAGTCATTTTATATAATGTGTTGTTATGCCATGACCCCAAAAGCAATGTTAAAAAGCCAGATTACAGTTTGCATATGCACACAGGGACAAAGACCTTAATTTTTGGAGACATGTCCTACGGTCTGATGAAAGTAAAGTTATGCTGTTTGACCATAATGACCATTGTTACATTTGAAGGAAAAACGGACAAGCTTGCAATCCTGAGAACACTATCCCAACTGTGAAGTATGGGGGTGGCAGCATCATGTTGTGGGGGTGTTCTGCTGCAGGAGGGACCGGTATACTTCACTAAATAGACGGAAGCATGAGGAAGGAACATTATGTGAAAATACTGAAGCATCTCAAGACATCAGCCAGGAAGTTAAAGCTTGGGCACATAGGGGTCTTCCAAATGGACAATGACCTTAAACATATCGCCAAATTAGTTACAAAGTGGCTTAAGGACAACAAAGTCAACCTGTGTAGCAAGTTTGGTGACTGTAGCTTTACTCGTTATATTGGAATAGTGTAAAGGTGATGTTGACCTTTGACCCCAAACCCATAGTTTGGTGACCCTAGTTTTTTTTTTCTTGTTGAGAT
Organism: Pholidichthys leucotaenia; assembly: GCA_020510985.1. Taxonomy (NCBI): domain Eukaryota; kingdom Metazoa; phylum Chordata; class Actinopteri; order Cichliformes; family Pholidichthyidae; genus Pholidichthys; species Pholidichthys leucotaenia. The sequence continues at coordinate 23,624,904 of CM035848.1, read as the reverse complement.
ATGGTTTATTTGGTATTTTGATATTGACCTATGACCTTGTAATGCCCAAACCATAATCACACTTCAGGGTCTCAGGGTGAACCTGTTTGGTGACTCTAGCTGTACTTGTTAAGATAAGCCTTTATTAGTCCCACAATGGGGAAATTCCAGGAAATTCCAGTTCTATAGTAATAGGGCAAATGGAATGTTAATTTTGACCTTTTGACCCCAAACCCATAGTCAGGTCAGGGTGTAAGCTGTCCAAGATGTGTCTTAGAACTAGTGTCGATTTGAAAAGCCTACATCATTTCTTTCAGTAGTTAACACATTTACAAGATTTAGGGAAAACTGACCTTCACCTCAAGGTCTATAATTCTTGCAAAAATCATCCAATCAGAGCCAAACTGCAATATTGCATCATCAGTGTATATCAAACCCTGGTACTAGGTTTTAAAACAGCTGGACGGACGGACTGCACCATACCATAAATCACCCTTTGGTCATCAACAGGTGGGGGATAATACAAAGTAGTGTGAACGGCATCTTCTAGTGGTAGTTTTAGTTTTAAAAATGTGTGAAAAGCAGACTGTCACAGAACCAGAACCAGAACCAGACCCTGACATCACACTAATGAAAGCCTCACCCTGGACACAGATGGGGCCAGAACATCTGATTTGGATCTACCTGACATCCAACAGAAGCTTCCATTCTTCGTAAAATAGAAAACATCACATTTAAAATGGGATATTTTACTATGTTACTTTCTGAACAAAATGATGGTTTGAAATTTGCAAATCATGCATTTTTTGTATTTAAATTTTCCATGGCGTGTCAACCTGTACAGTAGAATTAAGTTGTTGAAAGCAGGTCTGATATGGAAATAATGGCCCCATCAACTTCAACACACACACACACAGGAACACATTTTTAATGCTCCACCAACTGACACTTTGATATTAATCACTGAACAAAGCTTTGGTGGATGCATGCACTCTCTGAGTGCCATCTGGTTTATTTGTCTTTAATTTCAGAGAGACCCATGAGGATCCTTTCAGTGAGTTGTTCCTGGGCTCGTTTCATTGCCCTGTATGTTCACACATCCAGGTCTTTACTGCCCTGTCACACATTGACGATTTAGGCAGTGTATGCCGACATTTAAAAAAAATTGGCGTATACACTGGCGTACCATCAAATAGGTTAAGGGTAAGTATGGTATGGTATACCATATGTCGAAGTACGGCAAGATCTTCTCCACTTATCCAGCATATGGCTAATACAGTGGTGTGAAAAAGTGTTTTGCCCTCTTCCTGATTTCTCATTTTTTGTATGTATGTCACACTTAAAATGTTTCAGATCATCAAACAAATTTAAATATTAGACAAAGATAACCCTATCAGAGGCAAATTGCCCCCGGACAACATAGCTCCTGGGATCACTGGGGCACGCAAACCCCCCCACCACGATAAGGTGACGATCCATGAGGAGGAGTCTGATAGGGTCTCCCAAGACAAACTGGTTCTGGGTGAAAGGCCAGACTAAGAACGATCCAACAGACTCTCATGATAAATTGTATATCAAGGATTCAGTGTACCCCGCCCGGTATGGGGTTACCGGGGCCCCACCCTGGAGCCAGGCCTGGGGGAGGGGCTCGAAGGCTAGCGTCTGGTGGCCGGGTTTCCACCCATGGGACCCGGCCGGGCTCAGCCCGAAGGAGTTACATGGGTCCGCCCTCCAGTGGGTTCACCACCTGCAGGAGGGATCATGGGGGTCCGGTGCTATGTGGATTAGGTGGCGGTCAAAGGCGGAGACCTTGGCGGACTGATCCAAAGCTTTCTAAACTGGCTTTTGGTACGTGGAATGTCACCTCTCTGGTGGGGAAGGAGCCTGAGCTGGTGTACGAGGTTGAGCGATACCGGCTAGATATAGTCGGCCTCACCTCAACACACAGCTCCGGTTCCGGAACCAGTCTTCTGGAGAGGGGCTGGAGCTTGGCCTTTTCTGGAGTTGCCCCGGGCGAGAGGCGACGAGCAGGGGTGGGTATTCTTGTATCGCCCCACCTTGCTGCCTCTATATTGGAGTTTTCCCTGGTGGACGAAAGGGTTGCTTCCCTGCGCCTTCGGGTTGGGAAATGGGTCCTGACCATCATTTGTGACTATGCACCAAATGATGTTTCAGAGTACCCACCCTTTTTGGAGTCTGTGACTGGGGTGCTGGAGGGTACTCCTCCTGGAGACTCCATTGTCCTACAGGGGGACTTCAATGTGCACGTGGGCAATGACAGTGAAACCTGGAGGGGGGTGATTGGGAGGAACGGCCTGCCCGATCTGAACCCGAGTGGCGTTCAGTTATTGGACTTCTGTGCTAACCACAGTCTGTCCATAACGAACACCATGTTCAAGCATAAGGGTGTCCATATGTGCACCTGGCACCAGGACACCCTAGGTCGCAGGTCGATGATCGATTTTGTTATCGTATCATCAGACCTGCGACCGTATGTCTTGGACACCCGAGTAAAGAGAGGTGCAGAGCTGTCAACTGATCACCACCTGGTGGTGAGTTGGATCCGATGGCAGGGGAGGACGCCATTCAGACCTGGTAGACCCAAACGTATAGTGAGGGTGTGCTGGGAGCGTCTGGCTGAGGCCCCTGTCCGGGAGGTCTTCAACTCCCACCTCCGGAAGAACTTCAACCACATTCCGAGGGAGTCTGGAGACATGGAGTCTGAATGGGCCATGTTCTCCACCTCTGTTGTTGAAGCGGCGGCCCAGAGCTGCGGTCGCAAGGTGGTCGGTGCATCTCGTGGTGGCAACCCCCGAACCAAGTGGTGGACACCAGTGGTAAGGGGGGCCATTAAGCTGAAGAAGGAGTCCTATCAAGCTTGGTTGGCTTGTGGGACTCCCGAAGCAGCTGAGGTGTACCGGCAGGCCAAGCGGAGTGCAGCTCGGGTGGTTGCTGAAGAAAAAAACCCGGGTATGGGAGGAGTTCGGTGAGGCCATGGAACAAGACTTTCGGTCGGCTTCAAAGATATTCTGGCAAACTGTTCGGCGGCTCAGGAGGGGAAAGCAGCTCCCCGTCCACACTGTGTATGGTGCGGATGGGACACTGTTGACTTCGACTGGGGATATCGTCGGGCGGTGGAAGGAATACTTCGAGGATCTCCTCAATCCCACTGATACGTCTTCCACAGAGGAAGCAGGGTTTGGGGACGAGGGGGATGACTCGCCTATCACAGGGGCTGAGGTCGCCAAGGTGGTTAAAAATCTCCTTGGTGGCCGGGCCCCGGGGGTGGACGAGATTCGCCCTGAGTACCTCAAGGCCCTGGATGTTGTTGGGTTGTCATGGTTGACACACCTCTGCAACATTGCGTGGAGGTCGGGGACAATGCCTTTGGCATGGCAAACCAGGGTGGTGGTTCCTCTTTTCAAAAAAGGGGACCGGAGGGTGTGCTCCAACTTTAGAGGGATCACACTCCTCAGCCTCCCTGGGAAGGTCTATGCCAAGGTACTGGAGAGGAGAGTCCGGCCGTTGGTCGCACCTCGGATTCAGGAGGAGCAATGTGGTTTTCGTCCTGGCCGTGGCACATCGGACCAGCTCTTTACCCTCTCGAGAATTCTTGAGGGTTCGTGGGAGTTTGCCCAACCAGTTTACATGTGTTTTGTGGACTTGGAGAAGGCATTTGACCGCGTCCCTCGTGGATTTTTGTGGGGGGTGCTTCGAGAGTATGGGGTATCGGGCTTGTTGTTACAAGCTATTCGGTCTCTGTACGACCGTTGTGAGAGTTTGGTTCGTATTGCCAACACTCGGTCGGAGTCATTCCCAGTGAGAGTTGGACTCCGCCAGGGCTGCCCTTTGTCACCGATCCTGTTCATAATTTTTATGGACAGGATTTCTAGGCGCAGCCAGGGAATGGAGGGTGTCATGCTTGGTGACCACAGGATCTCATCTCTGTTGTTTGCAGATGATGTTGTCCTGTTGGCTTCATCCAGCAATGACCTACAGCTCTTGCTGGGACGGTTTTCCGCTGAGTGTGAAGTGGCTGGGATGAGAATCAGCACCTCCAAGTCCGAGTCCATGGTCCTCAGCCGGAAAAAAGTGGATTGTCCTCTCCGGGTTGGGGACAGGCTCCTGCCCCAAGTGGAGGAGTTTAAGTATCTTGGGGTCTTGTTCACGAGTGAGGGGAAAATGGAGCGAGAGATCGAGAGACGGATTGGAGCAGCATCTGCAGTGATGCGGATGTTGTACCGGTCTGTTGTGGTGAAGAGGGAGCTTAGTTCTAAGGCAAAGCTGTCGATTTACCAGTCAATCTACGTTCCTACTCTCACCTATGGTCACGAGCTTTGGGTAATGACCGAAAGAACGAGATCGCGGATACAAGCGGCTGAAATGAGCTTTCTCCATAGGATTGCTGGACTCACCCTCAGAGATAGGGTGAGGAGCTCAGTTATCCGGGAGAGGCTCAGAGTAGAACCGCTGCTCCTCCACAATGAAAGGAGTCAGTTGAGGTGGTATGGGCATCTGATTAGGATGCCTCCTGGACGCCTCCCACTTGAGGTGTTTCAGGTACGTCCCACTGGGAGGAGACCCCGGGGCAGACCCAGGACTCGGTGGAGAGACTATGTCTCCCAGCTGGTCTGGGAACGCCTTGGTATCCCCTCTGAAGAGCTGGAACAGGTGGCTGGGGAGAGGGAAGTCTGGGCTTCTCTGCTTGAACTGCTGCCTCCGCGACCCGGACCTCCGGAAAAGCGGTAGAAGATGGATGGATGGATGGATGGACAAAGATAACTTAAATGAAGGTGTTCACGATTAAGGGAAAAAAATCCAAACTTACATGGCCCTGTATCAAAAAGTGATTGCCCCCTAAACCTAATAGCTGGTTGGGCCACCCTTAGCAGCAACAACTGCAATCAAGCGTTTGCGATAACTGGCAATGAGTCTTTTACAGCGCTGTGGAGGACTTCTGGCCCACTCATCTTTGCAGAATTGTTGTAATTAAGCCACATTGGAGGGTTTTCGAGCATGAACCACCTTTATAAGGTCATGCCAAAGCACCTCAATTGGATTCAGGTCTGGACTTTGACTAGGCCACTTCAAAGTCTTCATTTTGTTTACCTTAAGCCATTCAGAGGTGGACTTGCTGGTGTGTTTTGGATCATTGTCCTGCTGCAGAACCCAAGTGCACTTCAGCTTGAGGTCACGAACAGATGGCCGGACATTCTCCTTCAGGATTTTTTGGTAGACAGCAGAATTGGTGGTTCCATTTATCACAGCAAGTCTTCCAGGTCCTGAAGCAGCAAAACAGTCCCAGACCTTCACACTACCACCACCATATTTTACTGGTGGTATGATGTTCCTTCTTCTGAAATGCTGTTACTTTTATGCTGGATGTAATGGGACACACATCTTCCAAAAAGTTCAACTTTTGTCTCATCAATCCACAGAGTATTTTCCCAAAAGTCTTGGGGATCATCAAGATGTTTTCTGGCAAAACTGAGACGAGCTTTTACATTCTTTTTGCTCAGCAGTGGTTTTCGTCTTGGAACTCTGCCATGCAGGCCATTTTTGCCCAGTCTCTTTCTTATGGTGGAGTCATTAACTGAGGCAAGTGAGGCCTACAGTTAATTGGATGTTGTTGTGGGGTCTTTTGTGACCTCTTGGGGTAATTTTGGTTGGCTGGCCATTCCTGGGAAGGTTCACCACAGTTCCAGGTTTTGGACATTTGTGGATAATCACTCTCACTGTGGTTCCCTGGAGTCCCAAAGCTTTAGAAATGGCTTTATAACCTTTTCCAGACTGATTGATCTCAATTACTTTGTTTCTTTTTTGTTCCTGAATTTTTTTGGATCGTAGCATGTCGTCTAGCTTTTGAGGATCTTTTGGTCTACTTTACTTTGTCAGGCAGGTTCTATTTAAGTGATTTCTTGATTGAGAACAGGTGTGGCTAGAGAAATTGAACTCAGCTTTCCAAAGATGCGATAAACCACAGTTAACTTATGTTTCAACGGGGGGGTGGGGGGTCACTTTTTCACACAGGGCCATGTAGGTTTGGATTTTTTTTTACCCTTGATAATAAACACTCATTTAAAAACTGCATTTTGTATTTACTTGTGTTATCTTTGTCTAATATTTAAATTTGTTTTGATGATCTGAAACATTTAAGTGTGACAAACAAAAAAATGAGAACTCAGGAAGGGGACAAACACTTTTTCACACCACTGTATGTTCTGAAAACGCAGGGCGTAAGTTACATTTAAGTTATGTGATCGTTCATACACACTATGTGCAAGTTACTTCCAAGCTGAAATACTTCGAGATAATGTCTAGCACACCCAAAACTTTTTTGTAGCCTATAAGTAATGTGCTTTGAACCTACTCTATGTGCAACTTACTGAACGTGTTTTTAACTTACAGCTACCGTATTGGCAGCATTGGTTCACAGGAGGAAACCGTCAAGACTCCATGGTGAGCAGATGTCCATGTGAAACTGGTCTTCTTCCATTCAAAGAGATGTTTCATACCTTGACACGTTTTGACTGTCATCTGACATTCGTGACGTGTCACATCAGCCGTTTTATCTTTTCCGTGGGTGTGACTGACCCGACAGATTGACAGATCTGCCATGTTGGTCTCACCCCCCACTGTGTGATGGTCTTTGGAGGAGAGAATCATTCTCGGTTAAACCGAGATGATGGAGCCTTCATGCTCTTGCACACCTAGAATTCATGGATTGGGAGGCAATGGCAGTTTGGCATGACCACACTATGCATACAGTGGGGTAAAAAAGTATTTAGTCAGCCACCAATTGTGCAAGTTCTCCCACTTAAAAGATGAGAGAGGTCTCCAATTTTCATCATAGGTATACCTCAACTATGAGAGACAAAATAAGAAAAAAAAAATCCAGAAAATCACATTGAAGGATTTTTAATGAATTAATTGGTAAATTCCTCGGTAAAATAAGTATTTGGTCAATAACAAAAGTCCATCTCAATACTTTGTTATATACACTTTGTTGGCAATGACAGAGGTCAAACGTTTTCCAAGTTTCACAAGGTTTTCACACACTGTTGCTGGTATTTTGACCCATTCCCCCATGCAAATCTCCTCTAGAGCAGTGATGTTTTGGGGCTGTCGCTGGGCAACACAGACTTTCAACTCCCTCCAAAGATTTTCTATGAGGTTGAGATCTGGAGACTGGCTAGGCCACTCCAGGACCTTGAAATGCTTCTTACGAAGCCACTCCGTCGTTGCCCGGGCGGTGTGTTTGGGATCATTGTCATGCTGAAAGACCCAGCCACATTTCATCTTCAATGCCCTTGCTGGTGGAAGGAGGTTTTCACTCAAAATCTCATGATACATGGCCCCATTCATTCTTTCTTTTACACGGATCAGTCGTCCTGGTCCCTTTGCAGAAAAACAGCCCCAAAGTATGATGTTTCCACCCCCATGCTTCACAGTAGGTATGGTGTTCTTTCTGCTCCAAACACAAGTTGAGTTTTTACCAAAAAGTTCTATTTTGGTTTCATCTGACCATATGACATTCTCCCAATCCTCTTCTGGATCATCCAAATGTTCTCTAGCAAACTTCAGATGGGCCTGGACATGTACTGGCTTAAGCAGGGGGACACGTCTGGCACTGCAGGATTTGAGTCCCTGGCGGCGTAGTGTGTTTCTGATGTAGCCTTTGTTACTTTGGTCCCAGCTCTCTGCAGGTCATTCACTAGGTCCCCCCATGTGGTTCTGGGATTTTTGCTCACAATTCTCGTGATAATTTTGACCCCACGGGGTGAGATCTTGCGTGGAGCCCCAGATCGAGGGAGATTATCAGTGGTCTTGTATGTCTTCCATTTTCTATTAATTGCTCCCAAAGTTGATTTCTTCACACCAAGCTGCTTACCTATTGCAGATTCAGTCTTCCCAGCCTGGTGCAGGTCTACAATTTTGTTTCTGGTGTCCTTTGACAGCTCTTTGGTCTTGGCCATAGTGGAGTTTGGAGTCTGACTGTTTGAGGTTGTGGACAGGTGTCTTTTATACTGATAACGAGTTCAAACAGGTGCCATTAATACAGGTAACGAGTGGAGGACAGAGGAGCCTCTTAAAGAAGAAGTTACAGGTCTGTGAGAGCCAGAAATCTTGCTTGTTTGTAGGTGACCAAATACTTATTTTACTGAGGAATTTACCAATTAATTCATTAAAAATCCTTCAATGTGATTTTCTGGAATTTTTTTTTTCTCATTTTGTCTCTCATAGTTGAGGTATACCTATGATGAAAATTGGAGACCTCTCTCATCTTTTAAGTGGGAGAACTTGCACAATTGGTGGCTGACTAAATACTTTTTTGCCCCACTGTAAGTTATGCATAAGTTGTGAACGTTGGCAACATGCTAAGCATTAGTTGATATGTTATCAATAAATTATTAAAACATTCTATATAAGTTACTAATACATTACATATACGTCCAACTTGTTATGGCTATACGATGCATACGTCCCAAATTGAAAATTTTGGCTGTATGCCAGTGTTTTAGAGAAATGTTGATAAATCAGCAAACAGTGCCTAAATCATCAAGGTGTGACTGGGCCTTCATGACCTATTAAGTTGTTTCTTTTAGTACATAAAACTTCTGTTAGCTTCATAAACCTGCAACACTACCATATGCTAGATGATAGGCAGCTGCCTGTTAGGAGGTCAAGTCACACAATGTTGTCTTTGTCTTCTGGCTTTTACGCACCAGTTTGGCGCTGGTGCCAAACTGTAGCAGCCCTGCTGTTCCTTTGGATTCATCAGTGACGTGGAGAGGGGGGACATGCTGCATGGGCAACATCTTGTCCTCCATATCTTCCTGCCCAGGCTTGAATCCTACCAACGCCCAACGCTGGAAGGTAGAACACCGGATCACTGGAGAGGACACTCCAGCTTCGCCTTTGGCGTAGACAAAACACGGGGAATGACAGTTACCGGTTATAAGCCACCGCTCAATTAGCGTAGAGCGCGGCACCAGGGTTTGTTCCCGATGGTGGGAGGGATCATCGGATCTCACTGGACAGCTACCGCCCGCCTCAAGCTGGGTAGCCCCCAGCCAATAAGGTGTTGTCCCGCCACAGCCTGCTTTCCTCATTGGGTGCATGGGGATGAGGAGAAGTCCGAACGGCAGGCTGAGAACCTTTGCACCACGTAAGACAAAAAAAAAAAAAAAAAGAGACCAACTCTAAAACTGGGAACTTGGAACGTCCACACTATGATGACAGGACTCGCTGCTAACCTCAAGGACATCAGCGACACCAGGAACACTGCCGTCATCAATAATGAGCTGAAGAGACTGGAAGTGGATATCGCCACTCTCCAGGAAACACGGTTGGTTGACGCAGGCACACTGAGAGAGAAGGACTACACGTTCTACTGGCAGGGAAAGGGCAGTGACGAACACAGGGAACATGGAGTGGGCTTCGCAGTGAAGAACACCTTGCTGAAGATGGTGGAATCGGGCAGCAATGGCTCTGCACGACTCCTCACCCTCCGCCTCAACATCACTCAAGGCCCAGTCACCCTCGTCAGTGTGTATGCCCCAACACTGACAGCCACACCAGAGGCAAAAGACGAGTTCTACGAGAATCTTGCAACAACTGTCAGGATCATCCCCAACTCTGAACAACTCATTCTCCTTGGAGACTTCAATGCCAGAGTGGGTGCTGACCACGACTCCTGGCCCTCCTGTCTTGGACCATTTAGCGTGGGCAGAATGAACGACAACGGACAGCGGCTGCTCGAGTTCTGCACATATCATGATCTGTGCATCACAAACTTGTTCTTCAAGACCAAGCCACAACGCAAGGTTTCCTGGCAACATCCGCACTCAAAGCACTGGCACCAGCTGGACTTGATCCTGACCAGGCGCACCTCACTGAAGAATGTGCTAATCACCTGTTCATTCCAGAGTGCAGATTGTGACACAGACCATTCACTGGTGTGTTGCAAGGTCAAGCTGCAGCTGAAGAAATTCCATCGTGCTAGACAGCCTGGAAAGGCACGGATTGACACCAGCAAGATGGCCCAACCAGAACTTGTTGAGCAGTTTGCCTCCACCTTTGAGAAGGAACTTGGTGTACCACAAGAAGGAGAATCTGCAAAGCAGAAGTGGGAAAAGCTGCGAAACACCATCCACCGCACAGCCTTGGCTACCTTTGGGAGGAAGACCTCGAAGTCACAGGACTGGTTTGATGCCAAGTTGACCGAGATGACCCCCGTCATTGAAGCCAAGCGCTCAGCACTTGCTGAGTACAAGAAGTACCCAAACGAAAAGAATCTCCAGATTCTCAGGGCTGCGAGAAGCAAAGTTCAGCAGACTGCTCGGCGCTGTGCCAACAAGTACTGGACTCAGCTCAGCCAAGACATTCAAACCGCTGCCATAACAGGGAACATCCGTGGTATGTACGATGGCATCAAGAAAGCACTTGGTCCGGCTCAGAGCAAGACGGCCCCCCTTAAATCCTCCACTGGGAAGATGATCACAGAAAAGAACAAGCAGATGGAGAGATGGGTGGAACACTACTCCGACCTCTACTCCAGACAGAACACCGTGACACCGTCAGCCCTTGATGCCATCGACTGCCTGCCATCCATGGACGAACTTGACGCCGAGCCAACCATCGACGAACTCAGCAAGGCCATTGATAGCTTGGCCGCTGGCAAGGCACCCGGCAACGACGGCATACCCCCCGACCTGATCAAGCACTGCAAGACTGCCCTACTGCTGCCATTGCATGACATCCTCTGCCAGTGCTGGAAGGAGGGTGCCGTACCACAGGACATGAGGGACACCAAGATCATCACCCTCTACAAAAACAAAGGGGAGAGAAGCGACTGCAACAACTACAGGGGCATCTCCCTCCTCAGCGTTATTGGCAAAGTCTACGCACGAGTTGTTCTCGTTCGTCTACAGAAGTTTGCCGAACGTGTCTACCCCAAGTCTCAGTGTGGCTTCCGCGCTGAGCGATCGACGGTAGACATGATATTCTCCATCCGCCAACTCCAGGAGAAATGCAGAGAACAGAACATGCCCCTGTACGTCGCCTTCATTGACCTCACCAAAGCGTTCGATCTGGTCAGCAGAGAGGGCCTTTTCAAGATCCTGCCAAAGATAGGATGCCCACCAAAGTTGCAAAGCCTCATCGAATCGTTTCACACCAACATGCAGGGGATAGTGCAGCACGACGGCAACGTCTCAGAGCCATTCAACATACGCAGCGGGGTGAAACAGGGCTGTGTACTTGCGCCAACCCTCTTTGGGATTTTCTTTGCTATGCTCCTGAGGCATGCCTTCAGCACAGCAACAGAGGGAATCTACTGTATCTGCACACAAGATCTGACAGCAGGCTTTTCAACCTCGCCCGCCTGAAAGCCAGAACCAAAGTACGCGAGGCTCTAATGAGAGACATGCTGTTCGCAGACGACGCTGCAGTCGCGACCCACACACAGCAGGAGCTTCAGACCCTGATGGACCGCTTCTCCCAGGCATGCAAGGACTTCGGGCTTACCATCAGCCTGAAGAAGACTAACGTCTTGGCGCAAGGCACGGAAGCACCACCAACCATCACCATCATCGACTACGAGCTGGAGGTCATGAATCAGTTCACGTACCTGGGGTCCACGATCAGCAGCAACCTCTGTATCAAGGGAGAGGTTGCTGCTGATCGTGGACCCCAGGTACACACACACTCGTGTGGGAGAATCCCAAACTCTCTGCCAAGATGAAGATGGCAGTGTGCAACGCCTGCGTCATCAGCACACTGCTCTATGGGAGTGAGACGTGGACAACATACGCCCGGCAGGAAAAGAGACTGAACTCCTTCCACTTGCGCTGCATTCGCCGCATCCTGGACATATCCTGGCATGACAAAGTGCCCAACACAGAAGTTCTGTCCCGCGCCGGCCTTCCCTCCATGTTCACTCTACTCAGGCAGCGCAGGCTCCGCTGGCTAGGCCACGTTCACCGTATGGAGGATGGCAGAATCCCCAAAGACGTCCTCTATGGAGAACTGGCGACTGGCAGGAGAGACGTTGGCCGCCCACAGCTGCGCTTTAGAGACGTCTGCAAGAGAGACATGAAGGCCCTGGAGATCAACACAGAGCGCTGGGAGGACCTTGCAACGGACCGCTCCAAATGGAGAGGCACCCTGACCAGACAGCTCAAGGCGGGTGAAGAGAAACTGACTGCTGCAGCAGATGAAAAAAGGACCCGCAGGAAGAACCGCCACAGCTCCAGCAGCACGGAGACCACCCACAAGTGCAACCTGTGTGACAGGGTATGCCATTCGCGCATCGGCCTGTTCAGCCACAGGCGGTGCTGTTCCAGCAGAGTAGACGTTTAGGATTCTCTTCCATGATCATCATAGACCGACGGAGGCCGACGACATGCAGCCGACTCACAACAGGGGACGCACTCCGGATCTTGTTATTAGCCATGGCCTGCCCACAAGTGTGTCCTCTGTTGTTGACTTGGCTGTATCTGACCATTACTGTGTTTTTTAACATCACTGGTTTTATGCAACGGGAGACCTCGGTGCGAACTGTGAGGAAGCGCCATCTGACACCTGAAGTGGCTGCTGATTATATCAAACTTTCACGCAACACTTCCCCAGTTATTTCACCTGGACTGTGTGATTTTATTGTTGATAATTTTAACAGTAAATTAAGATCAACCATTAACAGAGTTTCCCCCATAATCACAAGGACTGTTAGGAATAAACCAAAGCCTCCATGGAGAAATAACCAAATCCAAAAACTGAAAAGAGAGTGCAGGATGGCTGAGAGGAAATGGAGGAAAAACAAATCAACTATCAATTACCAAATACTACAGAATAAATTAAAAATATACAATAATGCAGTCAAGACATCGAGAACAGAGTATTTTGCCAACATAATCTCAACCCATAACAATAACCCTAAAGTCCTTCTTGCAACCACTGATCTCTTAATCAACCCAGATTTTAATAAAAACACAAACCTGCCATCAGACTCTCTCTCAGAGTTTTGCAGCCCACTTCAGGTGCAAGGTTGATTCTATTAGACCCAACATTTTAACTGACCAGATGACTGCTTTTAATGGAATCTTGGACTCACCTTTAGCTGAGCACACGCTGGACTGTTTTGCCCTGATTGATGCTAAGATGCTTGGTAGAGTTTTCTCCCAAGTAAACTTCACCTCCTGCCTTTTTGAGCTGATTCCCACATCACTTTTAAAAACATTTTATGGATTCTTCGAACATGACATTTTAAACATTGTATATTGCTCTCTTCAGACTGGTGTTTCCCCTGCTGCCTTTAAAACGGCTGTGGTGAAGCCCCTTTTGAAGAAGAGTAATTTGGATCCTGATACTCTCAGTAACTATCGACCTGTATCCAACTTACCGTCTTTAAGTAAAGTTTTAGAAAAAAACGTATTCTTCCAGTTAAATAATTTTCTTACTGACCACAACATTTTTGAGAAATTTCAATCTGGTTTTAGGACAAACCACAGTACTGAGACAGCCCTTTTAAAATCGTTAATGATATCAGGTGTAACATGGACTCCCACAAACTGTCGGTCCTGGTGCTGCTGGATCTCAGCGCTGCCTTTGATACAGTAGATCACCACATTTTATTAAGCAGACTCAAACACCTGGTGAGCCTCTCAGGTACTGTTCTTGAATGGTTTCATTCCTATCTCACAGATCGTCGCTATTTTGTAAGTATGGATACATGTTCTTCAGCAATCCATGAAATCAAGTGTGGGGTGCCCCAAGGTTCAATTTTAGGGCCAATACTTTTTAATCTTTATATGTTACCACTTGGGGATGTTATCAGGAGACATGGCATCAATTTTCATAGCTATGCTGATGATACTCAACTGTACATTGCCACGTCTCCTGATGACACAAAACCAATTAATGCCCTTTTGAACTGTATTTTAGATGTAAAGTCATGGATAGCAGAGAACTTCCTACAGCTCAACCAGGGCAAAACAGAAGTTTTAACCCTTTGAGTGTGTGAATTTGCGTGCCCCTAGTGGCAGAGCACGGCACTGCGCCTGTCGTCTCACTCTTACATGATCGCCTGCATTGGGGATTTGTACTGATTTGCCAGTTTCAAAAGGTGACAGATATCTGTTGGAGGACTCAATGGATGGCACGTAATACACCAAAGAAGAGAACTCCTCATTTCCTTTTCCTGTTTTTAGCATTTTAGCCCAGAAAGCTAATATGTCCGCGATTGGTCACCGTCACTTTTATCGGCTTTGTACGCGGAAAATAGCCACAGGATACAAGCAAAATTTATGTGGGATAATCATAAGACTTTGTAGATGTGGTAGAGACTTTAAATGACCTACAGAACACAAAATAACCATGACGGGTGAAAATGCAGTGACAACGCCAGCCAGCCAGCCAGCCCCCCTTTGTCAAAAGTAAATGAGAATTTTCTGTATTTTTTTTATATTATACTCATTTCTTGTTCATATACTTTGACGATAAGATAATGAGGTACCTCTGTACAAAAAACGGTGTCAAAAGACTGAACCATTCTTTGTGTAAATACGTCCAAAGTTCAGTTTTGACTGAGTTATGGAATTTAAAGAGATGCCGTGACATTATGCAAATTAAATGCGTAAATTTATTCCTATCTGAAACTTTGGATCATATTTTACATCTTTCTAATTGACAGTAAGCCATTATCTCTTACCACTTTCAAGTTATAGCCTTGGAAATCTTAACTATTTTATTGACAAAAAATATTTACCACTCTTGACCACTAAGGGTTATGTCGCAATTCAGCGACAAACACACTCAAAGAGTTAATCATTGGTTCTGAAGACAACAGAGAGAAACTTCTACCAAAATTGCTAGGTCTAAAACCTAAACATTGTGTCAAGAACCTGGATGTTCTTTTAGACTCTGACTTTAATTTTATTTCACACATTAAAAATGTAACAAAAATTGGATTTTACCATCTTAGGAATATAGCCAGAGTCCGCCCTCTTCTCTCTCTTGCCAGCACGGAGGTCTTGATGCATGCTTTTATTACTAGTCGTATAGACTATTGTAATGCCCTGCTCTCTGGTCTTCCTCAAAAAAAGAATATCACATCTCCAACTGCTCCAAAATTCAGCTGCACAAGTGTTAACGAGAACCAAGGGGCGCGTGCATATTACACCAGTTTTAGAATGGCTGCATTGGCTCCCCATGCATTTTAGGATCGATTTTAAGGTTCTCTTAGTAGTTTTTAAATGCCTCGATGGTCTTGGGCCTTCTTATCTATCTGAGCTGCTTTTATCTTACGAGCCCTTGCAGACCCTAAGATCCTCTGGTATCTGCCTTTTATTGGTTCCCAAAGTCAAGGCCAAGACCTTTGGTGAAGCTTCCTTTCACTATTATGGTCCTCGTCTGTGGAACAGCCTGCCAGAGAGCCTCAGGGCCACAGAGTCAATAGAGGTTTTTAAGAACAGGCTCAAGACCCACCTTTTTAATTTGGCTTTTAATAAACCTGTTAATAAGCCACCGGAGTGGTGACTCAGTTGGTAGAGCATCTGCCCCACACCCGGGAGGCAGGGGTTCAAATCCTGGCCGGGTCATGCCGAAGACCATATAAAAGTGGAACTTCCTACTGTCCAGCTTGGTGCTCAGCAATAATGGAATGGAGGAGGGAAATTTGTGGTGGCGCCTTGCATGGCAGCGGCCCTCTGATTCTACACTTGGGGTGTGTGTGATTAACACAGTAGATAGGTAAAACACAATCTCGTTCTACTGTACATGATTGGTTGTACAGTTGAATGACAAAGGGTGATTTAATTTAACTATTACTGAAGTAGTCATTTATGTTCTTCTTGGTGCCATTTGTCCTTAGACTTTTTCATCTTCTTATTGATGTGTTTAGTTCAGTTTTTAAATATGGGTTTTTAGTTCCTGTTTTTATGTGTTCTTAGTTTCTTTTTGTACCTTTTTACATTTTGGCTTTGAACAAACCGTTTAACTATTATTGAAGTAGTCATTTATGTTCCATTGTTTTACATTCTTCTTAGCTCCATTTACTTTTAGATTCTCTTATTTTGATGTGTTCTTAGCTCAGTTTCTAAGTATGGGTCTTTAGTTCCCTTTGCTCTATGTGTTGTTAGTTTTATCTTGTATTTTATGTGTTTTAGCTCCAGTGTTCCCTCAGTGGGGCCCCTCATGCCGGATGCTGCCTGGCCCATCTGCAGGGGTGTTGGTCTCGTGGGTCGCGGCTTTATACCACTGCCTACAGCTGTGGTGCGGGCCCCGGCCTGTCCTGGTTGGGGTGGTCTTTGTGGCGCCTTCTGTGGTTACGAGCTGTGTGGTCTCCCGGCGTGGGGGGCTCCACAGGATGGTTGCTCCTTCACGTGGTGCCTCGGTGCCGCACAATGTCTCTTATTTTATATGTGTGTAAGAGAAGTAGGGGGTGATGTATGTGCCTGTGTGTGTTGTGTTTGTGGGTATGTTTATGGGAGGGTTGGAAGGGGTGGGGATGTATCGTATAAAATATGTAACTAAATGTGTCGACTGTTTTTATCTATGTAAAGCACTTTGCACAGCATCTAATGTTTAAAAAGTGCTAAACAAAGTTTGATTGATTGATTCTCTTGGCTTCTCCCTTCTGGGTTTGCCACAGTGGATCATCTACCTCTACCTCACAGTACAAGTCTCATTCATGGTGATCCACATATATGGTGCCCTTCCTGAATCAACTCTAACCCTCATCTACCCCGGCTTGGGACCAGCACTAGGACTGGTAGTACTTTCTCTGACAAGGCTGGGGAACCAGCTTTTCCTTACCCTCATTCTATCATGCTGAGCACCAAGCTTAGAAAGTGGAAAGTACCATTTTTATAGTCTTTGGTATGACCCAGCTGGGACTTGAACCCACGACCTCTCGTTTGTGGGGCAGATGCTCAACCAGTAGATCACGATTCTCTGTAAGTTTAATTACTAAATTAGACACAAAGACTCAGAGTAGACATTTTATTTTTAACCTTTCATAGTGAACAATATCAACTGTAAACCTATATACAGATGGACTGACGTCATGGTAACAGACGACCAGGAGTCTGACAGTTCTGTGAACATCACTGGCTTCTCCAGAGTCTTTTATACAGTCTACCCTCTTGCTGCTGCTGTGGTACTGATGGTTTCATGTTCGGTAGGATGTCCTGGTCTAGTTTAGGTCTACCAAGGTCAAACAGCTCCAGTTTTAGTGTTTTCTTCTTTAACCACAGCTTGGTATGGTAAAGTAGTAGCTGCTAAAATCTCAGAGTGTGTAAGGAGGCTTTACTCTAGACGCTGGATGAGCTTCTCCTCCATCATACAGTAGAGGGCGACGTGGGACAGGTCAGAGATGAAGGCGTCACACGCCCGTCTGCTGATGTTCTTACAGCCTCTGAGGTCCAGCAGAGTCAGGGAGGAGAGACGCTTCAGGTAGGACAGACATGTGTCCGTCAACTCACTGCAGCCTACACACACACGGAAAAGTCTTATCAAAGTGTGCTGCCATGTTAGCTGTGTGTCTCAGACAGTTAGGAAGAAATTAATTAGAGACCAGACAATAATGCAGAAGTGCCACAGCTCCTGTACTGTGTATCATCCAGGAACTCATTTCAGTTTAGGCTTCATCAATATAAAGACCTAAATCTGTGTTGTTTTACAGCTTCTAAAATAAAGTTCTGTCTGACACTTATTTTCATCCTCATCAATAACATTAACAATCCAGCACAAGCTGTTATTTAGACACTGTATTTTGGGTTAAATCAGGTCTGTTGGTCCAAGCCTCAATTTAGACCAAAAATAGAGAATTGGGTTGTGTTAGTCCGTCTAATACGGGCCATATTTAAACAGAGACCAGTTGTTGAGAATTAAGCAGTTTAGCTGACAGGATTTGGCCCTAATTTAGCCTCAAAATATTTTTTGCCATTTGGTGATGGTGGTGGGGGTCTGTCTCACAACAGCTACTTTTAAGTTCAACATTTTGCATAGAGGTCATTAAATAACATGTGGAACAATCTGAAACCAGTGCTAGTACTATTGTACTGTACACTTAATAAGCGCTGTTTGAATTCAAGTGTACTTTGCAAATTTATCTTTGTGTTTTGCCTCTTTATTGATGTTCACACCTCAGACTCCAGGGGACCCCAGAAGCCCCTGGTCTCGCCTGATCTCAAATCTAAGGAGAGTCTGGTTTGGCCAGTACTTGGATGAGAGACCACCTGGGAATACCAGGTGCTGTGATCGGTCCAGGATGTACTCTGCCTCTCACCCACAGCTGCTGGGATAGACCCCCACAATCTAAAAAGATCTGAAGATGAATGAATGACGTTGGTGTAACAAAAATTATTAAAAGGTGTCCAAATGACCCCCCCCCCCGCCCCCCAACAACCTGAAAAAGATGACTTTTCATCTTTCACTTTTCAAACAAATCCAGACATTTTTCAGATGTGGGCAAAGCCATCTTTTCAATATTTTTTCAACCAATTTGTGTTGGGAGGGGTACGTGTCTACTGCTCCATGTTTTGGTTAAGGATCTCCTCGGTGATGTGGCACGGTGCGGGGATGAGGCGTAACCAGATGGAGTGACAGGAAATGACTCACATTATGGAAAACCAATAGTCAAAGAGCTCTGTCCTGGGGGAAAGACTCTCATTGGTCCTGCTGCTGCTGAGAACACAAAGGCTGCTCCTGATTGGTCAATTGATCCAGCTAACAACATGGCGGATTGTGAGTTAAATGTCTGTCTGACATCATTAAAACAAACCAGTGAAAATTGTTTCCAACAATATCTGAGGTGAGGAATAGTGGGCAGAGTTGGTGAATCTGTCGTTATTTGACATCAACAATCGCTGGTTTAAACGTTCAGGACAAAACAGATGAAACAAACAGTTGCTCATTCCGGCCTGATGAAATCACTCAGAGTGGTCAGATCTCCTGACCTTTGACCTTGAGCACAACCTGGATGTAGACCCACCTGAGGTTCACCATGAGTTTGGTGACCATCAGGGCAATTGTGTAGGAGGAGTAGTGATCCTCGTGAAATGTGAACGGATGGACAGCGGGTCATCGCATTAGCTTCTTTTGGAATGAGCTAAAAACCAGAAGTCCAACGTGCTGGTTTCATTGGGAGTTTAAATAAATGAAGTGGGTATTTTACTGTGAAGTGTTTAAATAATTTAACAGCACAAATGTGACCCTGAGACATATTCTCGAAAGATAAAACCCAGAAAAACACCATTTTAGACAACATTGAGCCTTTAAACTAGAATTCCAGCAGCAGCACAGACATCTACGGTGGTGTGAGAAAGTGTTTGCCCCCTTCCTGATTTTTCTTTTTTTTTTTGTACATTTGTCACACTTAAATGTTTCAGATCATCAAACAAATTTAAATATTAGACAAAGATAACAAGTAAAGACAAAATGCAGTTTTTAAATGAAGGTGTTTATTATTCATTCATTCATTCATCTTCTTCCGCTTAATCCTTTTTGGGTCGCGGGGGGGGGGGGGGCTGGAACCTATCCCATTATCTTTGGGCGAGAGGCAGGGTCTTCCCTGGACAGATCGCCAGTCCATCGCAGGGCCAACACAGAGAGACAGACAACCATTCACTCTCACAGTCATCGTCGTCGGCCTCCGTCGGTCTATGATGACCATGGAAGAGAATCCTAAACGTCTACTCTGCTGGAACAGCACCGCCTGTGGCTGAACAGGCCGATGCGCACCAGTGTTCTACCTTCCAGCGTTGGTAGGATTCAAGCCTGGGCAGGAAGATATGGAGGACAAGATGTTACCCATGCAGCATGTCCCCCCTCTCTATGTCACTGATGAATCCAAAGGAACAGCAGGGCTGCTACAGTTTGGCACCAGCGCCGTCGCAGGAGCTGCCAGAACGATGTTGAGCACAACAGAGAACTGCCTTAGGGGCTCCGGATTTTTCCTCAGGGTTGACTCCCGAAGCCTTTCCCGTGACCGGGTGTGCCACAAGGCAGCGGAGGTTTGAAATCAGGGTTTACCTTCCCCTAGATGGGCTACCTTCCCAGGTTGACGAGCCACCATCTACCCAAAGCATCTGGTTTTAAGGCGCCAGAGATCCGCCCTCGCCCCTCCTCCTATTAGTAAAAGCAGTTCCGCCGGGCTTAGAGACTAAACCACACGGGCAGGCAAGGAGTTGGACTTAGTAGTCAGAGGCTTTTCGAGACGCACGCCATAAGGAGCATTTTATGAGCACTGGGAGCTTAACCCCAGTACCGCTCCTGGCTATGACAACCTTGGAACCTCTCACAGTCATACCTAAGGACAATTTAGAATCCCCAGTTTGATGCCAATTAACCTAACATGAATGTTTTTGGCATGTGGGAGGAAACCGGAGAAATCCCGGAGTAAACCCATGCAGACACGGGGAGAACATGCAAACTCCACACAGATCACTGTTGGTCGGGGGCTGAGATTGAACCAGGGATCCCATGGCCAAGGGTGAGTTGCTGTGCTGCCACAGTGCTAACCACTGCGCTGCCCAGGTGTTTATTATTATTACTTCCGCCAGGCCGCAGGCCAGGAGGTTATGTTTTTGCCAGCGTTTTGTCTGTTTGTCTGTCTGTCTGTTTGTTAGCAAGATAACTCAAAAAGTTTTGGACGGATTTCGATGAAACTTTCAGGCGTTGTTGGAAATGGTACAAGGAAGAACTGATTGAATTTTGGGGATGATCCGGATCACCGTCTGGATACAGGAATTTTTTTAAAGGATTCTTTAACATTGTGAGATACGGCCATTTTCAACATGTGTGCAGGGCCAATGGAGGGCGCTGGTCGCCGTGTCTGACGAATACAAACTCCGCGTTCTTCAAAGTTTTAGGCACAAAAGCACGTGGAAAACAGTGGTGGCCAAGGCCCGGCAGCGTGCCTGTGTTTGCGCTACGCTGCAAAAGCTGAGACAGGCAGCTGTCCGGCGCCGGATTATTTGGCAGAAATTTCCCGGGCAACCATAGTGGCTGCGCAAAAACAAGCTCTCTGCCGGGGAAGCTTCCAAATCCTCTTTTGCCGCGGAGCGCAACCCCAATGTAAAACCCACGGCAATCTGTCTATCCAATTTGCATCCGTCAGTGAAGCCCTGAGTGCTGCTTTCAGTGATCTATGAAAACGCTCGCAGCCTGGGACTTTGCAGATTGAGGAGATGGACACAACACCAACACTTCAGTTTATTACCTCCGCCAAGGAGGTAATGCTTTTACTACTGAACCACTAATCCTATCATTGTGAATCCAATTGCTAGTCATATGTTTTCATGGTCAAGGAATCTGAAAACGTACACACAAACACTGTATGGGGGGGAACTGTGGCGCTTGGCGGAGGTCTGCGCTCTCAGAGTGCTTTTCTAGTTATTATTATTATTATTATTATTATTATTAAGGGGAAAAAAATCCAAACCTACATGGCCCTGTATCAAAAAGTGATTGCCCCCTAAACCTAATAGCTGGTTAGGCCACCCTTAGCAGCAACAACTGCAATCAAGCGTTTGTGATTACTGGCATTGAGTCTTTTACAGTGCTGTGGCGGAATTTTGGCCCACTCATCTTTGCAGAATTGTTGTAATTCAGCCACATTGGAGGGTTTTCCAGCATGAACCGCCTTTTTAAGGTCCTGCCACAGCATCTCAATCAGATTCAGGTCAGGACTTTGACTTGGCCACTCCAAAGTCTTCATTTTGTTTTTCTTAAGCCATTCAGAGGTGGACTTGCTGGTGTGTTTTGGATCATTGTCCTGTTGCAGAAACCAAGTGCGCTTCAGCTTGAGGTCACGAACAGATGGCCGGATAGTCTCCTTCAGGATTTTTTGGTAGACAACAGAATTCATGGTTCCATTTACCACAGCAAGTCTTCCAGGTCCTGAACAGAATAACAGTCCCAGACCTTCACACTACCACCACCATATTTTACTGTTGGTATGATGTTCCTTTTCTGAAATGCTGTGTTACTTTTACATCAGATGTAATGGGACACACACCTTCCAAAAAGTTCAGCTTTTGTCTCATCAGTCCAGAGTATTTTCCCAAAAGTCTTGGGGATCATCAAGATGTTTTCTGGCAAAAACTGAGACGAGCTTTTATGTTCTTTTTGCTCAGCAGTGGTTTTCATCTTGGAACTCTGCCATGCAGGCCATTTTTGCCCAGTCTCTCATGAACACTGACCTTAACTGAGGCAAGTGAGGCCTGCAGTTCTTTGGATGTTGTTGTGGGATCTTTTCTGAACTCTTGGATGAGTCGTCGTTGCACTCTTGGGGTCATTTTGGTCAGCCAGCCACTCCTGAGAAGGTTCACCACTGTTCCACGTTTTGACCATTTGTGGATAATGGCTCTCACTGTGGTTCCTTGGAGTCCCAAAGCTTTAGAAATGGCTTTATAACCTTTTCCAGACTGATAGATCTCAATTACTTTGCTTCTCATTTGTTCCTAAATTTCTTTGGATCGCAGCATGATGTCTAGGTTTTGAGGATCTTTTGGTCTACTTGGCTTTGTCAGGCAGGTCCTATTTATGTGATTTCTTGATTGAGAACAGGTGTAGCAGTGGTCAGGCCAGGGTGTGCTAGAGAAATTGAACTCAGCTTTCCAAAGATGCGATAAACCACAGTTATGTTTTAAGCGGGGGGGGGGGGGTCACTTTTTCACACAGGGCTATGTAGGTTTGGATTTCTTTTTACCCTTAATGATAAAGGCCTTCATTTAAAAACTGCATTTTGTGTCATGGGCAGTGAGAGCGCACCCCTCCCGTCCTGCCTCATCTTCATCAACTCATCACTGCACACAGCCACATCTCACCATTCCCTCAGCTTCCTATCTCCACCCGATCAGGCACCACCAGCTCATTCCCCACACCCTACTGGTTCGTCTGTTCTCTGCTGGGGCCCTGCTGGTTCTCCTTAGATTCCCAAGTAATTGGCAATTTGGCTTGCCCATTTCCCCATACTCTGTTCCGCCGCTCACAGCTCTCGTCTTCTTTCCACAGGGTGGTTCCTCTGGCAAGTGACTGTTTCCTCAGCTGTGTGCTTGTTTTGCAATTTAATAAACTTTCAAACGTGCCCCTTTGTGTGGTTACTTTCCTGTGCTGTTGCATTGTGCACGTGAGCTGTCAGCTTAATAAACCATGACAGAACAAGCCAGCCAGGACGGTAGCTCAGCCGGTGCTACAGCACAAGAGCTGTCTGCTTTTGATCGCTTGTCGGCGACTGAGCACCAGCTCGCTGTGCTGACTCAGCAAGTTTCTAACATGATCAGGCTTTGGACCAATGCGCCTCAGGCTCCTCCTCCTCAGCCTGCTCCCCGCACTACGGTGCGCCATACTACCTCCGTTCCCACACCTACCCCATACGTGGGGGAGGTGGGGAAATGCAAAGGGTTCCTTATTCAGGTCCGCAGGTTATTTGAAGCAGGTCAGGGAGGAGTACTCAGGAGTGGCCAAAATTCAGTTCTTTACACTGTTGCTCAAGGACCAAGCCCTGGATTGGGCACGGTCTAGAAGGGGGGGCCCTGTCATGGGCAGAGAGAGCGCACCCCTCCTTTTCTGCCTCACCTTCATCAACTCATCACTGCACCTGAGGCAGAAGACGCACCTGCGCCTGCTCATCAGCCAGCGTACTTAAGGAGGCTCTCTCCGCACATTCAACGCTGGCTCGTCTGGGTATACTGTCCACTTCACAGACAAGCAAGTATAATTTAACGAGCTTAGACACGCTGTCTTACCTTGTTGCTCTTCTCTCCTCAGGTTGCTGCCACCGTGCAGGTGTGTCTCCAGGACTGCGTGCGCTCTCCTGCCACATCTTACCATTCCCTCAGCTTCCTATCTCCACCCAGTCAGGCACCACCAGCTCATTCCCCACACCCTACTGGTTCGTCTATTTTCCACTGGGGCCCTGCCGGTTCTCCTTGGATTCCCAAGTAAGTGGCAATTTGGCTCGCCCATTTCCCCATACTCTGTTCCGCCGCTCACAGCTCTCGTCTTCTTTCCACAGGGTGGTTCCTCTGGTGAGTGACCGTTTCCTCAGCTGTGTGCTTGTTTTGCAATTTAATAAACTTTCAAACATGCCCCTTTGTGTGGTTACTTTCCTGTGGTGTTGCATCGTGCACATGAGCTGTCAGCTTAATAAACCATGACAATTTTGTGTTTACTTGTGTTATCTTTGTCTAATATTTAAATTGGTTTGATGATCTGAAACATTTAGTGATAAACATACAAAAAGATGAGAAATCAGGAATGGGGCAAACACTTTTTCCCCCCACTGTGTGATCTCACTCTGGAAATGAATTACCTGTACCATGACACGTTTATTTACAATCTTTTAATGACTTCAGTCAGAAGTTTTCTCCACCAAGGACCTCATGATGTCTGTCAGAGGATCCAGAAGTACTGACCCAGCCATTTAGTGGAACAGTGGCTCTGGACCACAGAAGAACCTCTCACATCAAAATCAGGATGCCTCCTGATTTTGATGCCCATTTCCCAGTGTAGAAGAGCTTGGAAGAACGAGGCGATGTGATATATAAACCAAAGTTTATTATCAGCTCCTCTAACAAGTCTCATCCTAGTGCAGCAGCAGCAGAAGGAAAAAGAGTGATGTGCCGGTCCGGGGAGAGAGTCCGGTCCGTTGCTGCCTAAAAACCTCGGGGCTGGAAAATGCCCTGGCTCTGGGTTCTCTGGTAAAAATTCACCTGGGAGCCTGAAAGGTTGTGCAAAAACTAATTCTGCTGGAGAGGCGTCTACATCCTCTTTGGGCGCAGCACGCAACCCCAATAAAACCCAGGGAAGTTTATTTACCCAATTTGTATCCGTTAGTGAGGCTCTGAGGGCGGCCTTTAAAGATCTGTGAAAACGCTCGCATAACCCATTAGCCTGAGGGTGATAAGTGGTGGTGCGGTGAATTGTTGCCCCTAAGCTGCTGGACAAAATCCAGGATGTTCTTTCCTCACTTTCTTTGACATTGTAAAATCAGACATTTTTCACTTTTGTTAACTTCTTGGAGAATTTATGCATGAAGTTTGATTGTAAAATTCTGGTGTATAAGGAGGGTGAGTACCAGTGCCAGTCAGATCCCAAACTAAATCTGATCTAGCGATCCAAAATGCTCAGACTGACCCAGTGGTCATATTACTCTAATGAATGACATCACAGAGGCTTGTCCATCAGAGGGCCGTAGTACCTTCACACCTACCTGCGAGTGTCAGCTCGGTGAGGTTGTTGCGGGTGTGCGTCCCTGCTGCTGCCAGCAGGGCGATGGACGAGTCGCTTATCTCCTTACAGTGGGCCAGGTCCAGTTTCTCCAGTTGGGGCATGTGGCGCTGCAGAAGTCTCAGAGTGGAGTCGCTGATCTCTAGGCCAGACAGACCCAGGGACACCATGTTCCTCAGTCTGCTGCGGGAGGACTCCAAACCTACGATCGGTCAGGGTGGAGGTTATGACGTATTCAGCTGAGATGATGTAAAAACACTTTTACACATTTTACTCAAGCACATGACCAGTCTGTCTACCAGGATGTCCTTCACAGAACTGGTTCCATCTCTAACCCCATGAAACCTCTTAAATACTGTCATTACTGCAGGTACATGGACAACAAGGCCACAAGGAAGTCCTACAGGAAGTGGACAGCAGTTCACGTCAGAAACTATCAAAGCTCCTCCACTGAGGTTAACACCTGTACCAGAAATATCAAAACTGGCTTCAAATTAAAGTGGAACAATTTGAGGAAATTATCTCATTTCTATTTTCTTGTTAAACAAGAGCACTCTGAGGTGAGTGCGATGTCCCCCGCCTCCATTTTCTTTGAAGATCCCAATATTTACTGATTGAGAGCAGTTTTAAACTTTTCACTATAATTACTGTGGCAGAACCAAATTACGATAAGCCCATCATCCACCAGTATACAGTAAAGTATACAACCCACAGTTGTAGGTCAGGATCCCAAGGTGAACCCGTGTAGCAAGTTTGGTCACCCTAGAGAGCTTTACACGTTCTATAGTAAGAGATCACAGGGCGTGCCAACCTTGACCTTTGACCCCAAACCTGTAGTCACAGGTTATGGTCTCAGAGTGAACCTGTGTACCAGGTTTGGTGACCCTAGCTTTACTTGTTTTATAGTAACTAGTGCATGCCCATAGAAACTAAGTATTCCTGTCTGAAACAGGTATTTCAATCAGGCTTTCCAGGCCCAAATGTAGGCTGTGTTTGGAAATGGAATACAGAGGTGTAGCCTATATGGAGGCAATCACGTTAGACTTTGACACATATGAAAGGGACTGAACTGAGATTTGATTGTGTGAATATTAATTACAGAATAATTGAAAAATGATGAGTATGGGGTATCGGGCTTGTTACAAACTATTCGGTCTCTGTACGAGTGTTGTGAGAGTTTGGTTCGTATTGCCAACACTCGGTCGGACTCATTCCCAGTGAGAGTTAGACTCCGCCAGGGCTGCCCTTTGGCACCGATCCTGTTCATAATTTTTATGGACAGGATTTCTAGGCGCAGCCAGGGAATGGAGGGTGTCATGCTTGGTGACCACAGGATCTCATCTCTGTTGTTTGCAGATGATGTTGTCCTGTTGGCTTCATCCAGCAATGACCTACAGCTCTTGCTGGGACGGTTTGCCACTGAGTGTGAAGCGGCTGGGATGAGAATCAGCACTTCCAAGTCCGAGTCCATGGTCCTTAGCTGGAAAAAGGTGGATTGTCCTCTCTGGGTTGGGGACAGGCTCCTGCCCCAAGTGGAGGAGTTTAAGTATCTTGGGGTCTTATTCACGAGTGAGGGGAAAATGGAGCAAGAGATTGACAGACGGATCGGGGCAGCATCTGCAGTGATGTGGACGTTGTACCGATCTGTTGTGGTGAAGAGGGAGCTGAGTTCTAAGGCAAAGCTGTCGATTTACCAGTCAATCTACGTTCCTACTCTCACCTATGGTCACGAGCTTTGGGTAATGACCGAAAGAACGAGATCGCGGATACAAGCGGCTGAAATGAGCTTTCTCCGTAGGATTGCTGGACTCACCCTCAGAGATAGGGTGAGGAGCTCAGTCATCCGGGAGAGGCTCAGAGTAGAACCGCTGCTCCTCCACATTGAAAGGAGTCAGTTGAGGTGGTATGAGCATCTGATTAGGATGCCTCCTGGACGCCTCCCACTTGAGGTGTTTCGGGCACGTCCCACCGGGGCAGACCCAGGACTCAGTGGAGGGACTATGTCTCCCAGCTGGTCTGGGAACACCTTGGTATCCTCTCTGAAAAGCTGGAGCAGGTGGCTGGGGAGAGGGAAGTCTGGGCTTCTCTGCTTGAACTGCTGCCTCCGCGACCCGGACCTCCAGAAAAGCGGTAGAAGATAGATGGATGGATAATTGAAAAATGAATGAGACATCCAATATTAGCCACTGTTAAAGAACCACTTTTTTATTTTTTGTCAGATCACTTCTTTGTGTGATCTTTTATGACTTATATTCATAACAGTGTATCTTGCACTTTGGGGAATGAGTTGTTCAGTCACCATTATAATTTAGTTTATATGCGTAGTTTATAGTCTGTCGTCAAACTCATGCAGTGCTATAACAGGACACGTTTACAAATATTTGAGACCCACTGTAGTGCATCCTTTTATATTTTAGCAATATTATAAGTACAAAACACCAAACATTATTATTATTATTATTTTTGTATCTTGTATACTTTATTGCTCCTCAGAGGGAAATTCAGGGCATCCACAGTACAGCACCGATCCCTTCACCATTCACACATACACACAGCAGAATAACTTGTTTTTCTGCAACTGTTGCATCAGTGTTGCCCATTTGTCTGTAAATATTTAAATAAAAATGATTTATTTTGTTATTTGGGCATTTTTGCATCTTGTTGTCATTTAGTCAAAACTTGCATATGTGTCTGGATATGATATGAGGTTGATCTGGCCATTCCGCTCCACAATGAAGCAGCAGTCCAGACTGCCGTCTGCCACTGACCGGGCAGGCTGGGCATGCCTTCCCGCAAATGATCGTGGAGCACCCCGTCGGACACGCTCCACGGTCCCTCCACACTCCGGAGGATCGCAGTCCTTCGCAGGGAGCCAAGCCCGGCCTGCCCGGTTAATGGGAGTCTCAGCTGCTGCTTTACCCGTGTGCCAGTGATGTCCTTTGCAGCACCACGGGTCCCCTTCCCCCTCGCGTTCTCCATACTGAATTATCCATTAGACCTACACAATCACAGCAACTTTATGGTATTTTTTAAGCATTAAACCTTAAGTATTCTTTTTTTCTTGTCAAATTTGTCACTTTTCACTTCTTTGTTTTGCTCATGGAGCAATGTGGTTACTGATGCCGTAATGCCACGTGTTATCCCATCAGTACGGAGTCAATCTAAAACCCTGCCCACACTTGTAGCAGCCTGGGCATGAGACAGAGCAGTGGCTAAACTTTTACTGATAAGAATTACATATTTTGACTGAGCGACTCCATACTCAGGGATGCACACCCTCGTAACCTCAGCAACGCACTTATAAAATCTGAGGTCAGTCTGAGGAATGGTTCAAGAGATATGTGTGGAAAAGACAGACACAAACACACAGACAGAGATTTCATGCATTTATAGGGCACGATTTATATGGTAAATGTACCATTTACCATAGTGCAACTGCAATGCTAACTTTGAACTTTGACCCCTTGACCCCAAACCCATAGTTAGGTGAGGGTGTAAACTGATGGGCATTAGATACAACTCCTGTATCAACTTGAAATGCCTACATTTCAGTTATTGTATTTAGAAAATTTAGGTAAAACTCTCACCCCTTACCTTTGACCTCAAGGACATCCAATGAGAGTGAAATTGCAATACGCACATCATCAGAGTATATCAAACCATGGTACCAGGTTTCAAAACAATCGGACCAAAACTGTAGGAGGAGTTGATTAGACAAAAGTGGGATGGACGAACTCACCCATCACATATTCCCCCTTTGGGCTTCAACTGGTGGGGGATAAAAAGGTGAACTAACGGGGTGGTATATCATAGTATACCATATACTTCGTGGTGGTGACACCAGTATGGTGATATTTTATTATTTATTTATCCATCCATCTTCTCCTGCTTAATCCTTTTTTCGGATCGCAGGGGGGCTGGAGCCTATCCCCATGTCTTTAGGCAAGAGGCAGGGTACACCCTGGACAGATGGCCAGGGTGACACATAACCTTTATTTATTCAGGAGAGGTCTAGTGAGAGGTGAACTCTCTTTCTCAACAATGCCCTGTTCACATTCACACCTGGACGCCCCCCAGTCCAACCACAGACTGACCTGTGGCCACGGAGCAGCTCTACTGGAGCAGTTGGGGTTAAGGGCCTTGCACAAGGGCAACACAGTGGGGTTGGGAGTGGGGGACACTGCTGTGTTATCTATTCCACCCAGATCTGACCCTGCCGCTCATGGGGTTGAACCAGCAACCCTCCACTCACCAGACCACACCCTTAACCATTAGGCCATCACTGTCCTTATTAAGAATTATTAATCAACCTTTTACTGTTGGTGAGGTTCATAAAGCATTAAAATCTCTTGATACTAAAAAAAGCACATGGCCCAGATCTCATTAAGCCATATTTTTTTTTAAAAATTGCTGCTGTTTTCAGTCCAGAGCCACTTGCCTATCTTTTTAATCAAACTTTGGTAAATAAGGAAATCCCTAAGATTTGGAAGTCTGCTTGTTTTCCACTTGTTTAAAGGTGGTGATCCTACCGTTTTAAATAATTACAGACCGATTTCAAAATTACCCATCTTTTCAAAAAATTTAGAAGGTCTAATAAATGAACAATTAAAGAATTTTTAGATTCAAATTGTATTTTATCCACTTACCAATCAGGTTTTAGGAAAAAACATAGTACCATCACAGCCACATTAAAGGTTATTAATGATGTATCTACTGCTCTTGACAGAAAGCAGCATTGTACATCTCTTTTTATTGACTTGTCAAAAGCTTCTGACTCAGTTGACCATTTTATATTGAAACAGAGACTTTTTCATATAGGTCTTTCTGAACAAGCAGTTGGCTGGTTCTCAAATTATCTTTCTGAAAGAACTCAAAGTGTCAAATATGACAACCATGTTCTTCCAGTCATGAGGGGTGTGCCACAGGGCTCAATTCTGGGGCCAGTCTTATTCATAATATATATAAATAATGTAGGGCTTGATATAACTGATGCCAATTTTCATTTTTATGCCAATAACATGATTATTTATTCTTCCGCAACATCACTTGTTAAAGCCATTTGTTGCTTACAAAGTGCCTGTAGTGATGTCCAAAACAATTTTTCTCAGCTAAATCTCTCAATGCAAACAAAACTAAAGTCACGCCGTTTTCTAAAAGTAAGAGCAGGCCAGAAACTCTTCCATCAGTGGTCACTCATGATGGAACAGTCATCGAAGTTGTTCAGTGTTTTCAATATTTGGGTGTTTTACTTGATGACTCTCTCACTTTCAAACCACATGTTGATTCTTTGGTGAAAAAAAATTGCATCTCAAATTAAGTTTTTATTTTAGGAACAAGTTGTGTTTCTCATCCAATGTTAGAAAGAGACTTGTGGCGGCCACATTTCTACCAGTGCTGGATTATGGAGACCTTTTATATATGCATGCCCCTGTACAGGCATTACATATGCTTGACTCAGTTTATCATGCCTCCCTTCGATTTATTACAAACTGTAAACCTCAAATTCATCACCGAGTTATATTCTCGGGCTGGATGGTCTGCCCAAGAAGCTCGATGGCAAATGCACTGGTATAGACATATATAAAGGTGCACTTGGCCTGCTTCCTCCTTACCTCTGTGCCTATCTTCAGCAGAAGTGAAATGGACCTTATGGACTACAATCACATGACTTATATTCTGACTGTCCCCAGTGTGCACAGAGAGTAGGAAAATGGCGTTTCAGTATCATGCTCCTTCTGACTGGAACAAATGGTAAATGGCGTTCACTTATCTAGCGCTTTTTTTCATCTCTAGATGATCAAAGTGCTTTACAGATCCTGCTATCCACCCATTCACACACACATTCACACACTGATGGTGGCGGAGCTGCCATACACAAGCGCTGGCCTGACCCACCAGAAGCAATTAGGGGTTCAGTGTCTTGCTCAAGGACACTTCAACATGCAGACTGCAGACAAAGCAGGAATCGAACCCCTGACCCTCCGATCGGTAGTCGGCCACACAACACCTGCGCCACAGCCGCCCCCCAACAAATTACAAAACTTTAAAACTTAGAAATCTTGTTTCTCTGGATCATTTCCATTTTTTTCTTAAGGACCTGGAAATGCAATCAGTGGCTTGTCGTTGCTTTGAGATATTTCATTCTATTTCTTTTTATTTGTTTTCATGGTTTTCTGAGCTGTTTTAACTATAGTCTCTTGTGATGTAGTCTTTATGATCTATAGTCTTTGTGATGTAGGTTGTGAAGTTGCCTCTTAGCGAGGACTCTCTTGCAAAAGAGATCTTTGATCTCAGTGGGATCTTTCCTGGTTAAATAATGGTAAAATAAATAATAAATAAAATTAATAAATATTCCAAACGCAAACTTAACTATTTAGGTACCAGAGAAATAAAAGCAACTGTCTGTTCAGTCCACTAGATGGTGGAAAACTCTCACTGTTTGCTTAGGTCAGCACAGCGATGGAGACACTGCTGAGATCTAGATTAGCCTCATTTCACTGGGAATTACCACTTCAACAGTAAAACTGTGGATGTCGTTATCATCAAATTAGGTCATAAGACTTTAACGTTTTGAATTTGGAAGGACAATAAAAAGTGAAAGTTGCTGTGTTACCTTTTAGCTGACAGAACAATCCTGACCAATCAGACAGCTGTGGGTGGGCTGTAGTCTACATATTCAGGCAGCACAGATGCTTTCTCTTCTAGATGACTATTCTGCTGTCTGGGTCATGTCACCCAAACTGCAGTCTTTACAATGATCAAATCATCATTTTAAGCCTCACTCCAGACATTCAGAATAAAATGTTGCTGTTGTCCATGCTAACATAGGTGTGTAGTCTCGCTCCAAACAGGCTAGCAAAGCCACCATGACTGTGTTCGATGGTGGGGTCCTTCACTGCTGTGTTAGCATCACCATGGACTCATTCAGCAGAGCGCCAACTACACCTTTACTGAGCTGATCCCAATCCTCCAACACTGACCTGGTGGGATGACGATCTCTTTAATCCGAGCATCTGTGATTCCTTCACACCAGCGCAGGTCCAGCAGCCTCAGGTGGGGGAGGGTAGGAGACACCAGTGCTGATACACCGGACCAGGGCAGACCAGTCACACTCAACTCCCGCAGACCTGCAGAGACCAGAACATCAGTGAGGGGTTAGACCTGCAGAGACCAGAACATCAGTGAAAGGTTAGACCTGCAGAGACCAGAACATCAGTGAGGGGTTAGACCTGCACTGACCAGAATATCAGTGAGAGGTTAGACCTGCAGAGACCACAACATTAGTGAGAGGTTAGACCTGCAGAGACCACAACATTAGTGAGAGGTTAGACCTGCAGAGACCAGAACATCAGTGAGAGGTTAGACCTGCAGAGACCAGAACATCAGTGAGAGGTTAGACCTGCAGAGACCACAACATCAGTGAGAGGTTAGACCTGCAGAGACCACAACATTAGTGAGAGGTTAGACCTGCAGAGACCACATTAGTGAGAGGTTAGACTTGCAGAGACCACAACATCAGTGAGAGGTTAGACCTGCAGAGACCACAACATTAGTGAGAGGTTAGACCTGCAGAGACCAGAACATCAGTGAGAGGTTAGACCTGCAGAGACCACAACATTAGTGAGAGGTTAGACTTGCAGAGACCACAACATCAGTGAGAGGTTAGACCTGCAGAGACCACAACATCAGTGAGGGGTTAGACCTGCACAGACCAGTATATTGGTGGATTGGTGCTCCTACCTGGGAGTCTGGTGAGCAGACAGATGAGTTGTCTCTTGGCCAGCGGGGTCCAGGACAGGTCCAAAGAAACAGGCTGACGTTTGATGATGCCTGCCAGGGCCTGGTTACTCAGCGGACTGCACCGACTCACATCCATACGGCTCCACAGGCGTTTGTCACAGCTCCTACACACAACAGAGACGTGACAGCGGTTGACTTCCAGGCCATGGGGGGAAGGGGGAGTGTCCGCTCAAAGACCTGTGTGTGTGTAGAACGTACCACTTGTACCAGGCCTTACAGACCAACATGCAGCTGAGCAGCTCAGCTCTGCTCAAGTATCTGAACACGGACACCCACACCTCCTTCTCCCCTCCCCCCTCGTTGCCGACATCCTTAAAGGACGGCAGAGACAGCAAGGACGGAGGAGACAGACAGGAGGACGGGGCAGCAGCAGCAGCTTCTTCATCTGAAGAAGACGAAGAGTGAGTTCTAGTTCCTCTGTCACTATGGCTAGTCCGCAGACGAGGCCTACAACACAGCAACAACAACATGTATAACTTGAAAAATCTGGGAATGCCGTTTACAGAAAATGCATTCCTGAAATGCTTAAAAATGCAGAAATATGCTGGCATAACATAGCTTGAAAAGTATATATGTACAGTGGGGAAAAAAATTACTAGGGCATTTTACTAGGGCAAATTACTAGGACTAGGGCAGACCTGGTCTGCCCTGGTCTGACGTGTCCCCCTGGCACACTCAAATCCCTGGCACTGCAGGATTTGAGTCCCTGGCGGCGTAGTGTGTTACTGATGGTAGCCTTTGTTACTTTGGTCCCAGCTGTCTGCAGGTCATTCACTAGGTCCCCCCGTGTGGTTCTGGGATTTTTGCTCACCGTTCTCATGATCATTTTGACCCCACGGGGTAAGATCTTGCATGGAGCTCCAGATTGAGGGAGATTATCAGTGGTCTTGTATGTTTTCCGTTTTCTAATAATTGCTCCCACAGTTGATTTCTTCACACCAAGCTGCTTACCTATTGCAGATTCAGTCTTCCCAGCCTGGTGCAAGTCTACAATTTTGTTTCTGGTGTCCTTTGACAGCTCTTTGGTCTTGGCCATAGTGGAGTTTGGAGTCTGACTGTTTGAGGTTGTGGACAGGTGTCTTTTAAACTGATAACGAGTTCAAACAGGTGCCATTAATACAGGTAACGAGTGGAGGACAGAGGAGCCTCTTAAAGAAGTTGTTACAGGTCTGTGAGAGCCAGAAATCTTGCTTGTTTGTAGGTGACCAAATACTTATTTTACCGAGGAATTTACCAATTAATTCATTAAAAATCCTTCAATGTAATTTTCTGGATTTTTTTTTTCTCATTTTGTCTCTCATAGTTGAGGTATACCTATGATGAAAATTGGAGACCTCTCTCATCTTTTAAGTGGGAGAACTTGCACAATTGGTGGCTGACTAAATACTTTTTGGCCCCACTGTATATAGATTCTTTACACTGAGAGTGATCTATTTCAAGTGTTTATTTATTTTAATTTTGATGATTATGGCTTACAGACCATGAAAACCCAAAATTCAGTTTCTGAAAAAATTAGAATATTACATAAATTAATTAAAAAAAAAGTTTTTAACAGAAATGTTGGCCGACTGAAAAGTACACACGTGGACAAAATTGTTGATACCCCTCTGTTAATGAAAGAAAAAGCCACAATGGTCACAGAAATAACTTGAATCTGACAAAAGTGGTAATAAATAAAAATTCTATGAAAATTAACCAATGAAAATCAAACAGTGCTTTTGAATTGTGGTTCAACAGAATTATTTTAAAAAAACAAACTCATGAAACAGGCCTGGACAAAAATGATGGTACCCCTACAAAAGATTGAAGATAATGTGACCATAGGGACATGTTCAACCAAGATGTGTCCTCTAATTAACATCACAGGTGTCTACAAACTTGTAATCAGTCAGTCGGCCTATTTAAAGGGTGACAAGTAGTCACTGTGCTGTTTGGTTACATGATGTGTACCACACTAAACATGAACCAGAGGAAGCAAAGGAGAGAGTTGTCTCAGGAGATTAGAAAGAAAATTATAGACAAGCATGTTAAAGGTGAAGACTATAAGACCATCTCCAAGCAGCTTGATGTTCCTGTGACTACAGTTGCACAAATTATTCAGAAAATTAAGCTCCACAGGACTGAAGCCAACCTCCCTGGACGTGGCCGCAGGAGAAAACTTGATGAAAAATGGAAGAGTCAGATAATACGAATGGTAACAAAACAGCCCAGAACAACCTCTAAACACATTCAAGGTGAACTCCAAGGTCAAGGTACATCAGTGTCAGATCGCATCATCCGTCGTTGTTTGAGCCAAAGTGGACTTCATGGGAGACGACCAAGGAGGACACCACTGTTGAAAACAAATCATAAAAAAGCCAGACTGGAATTTGCCAAACTGCATGTTGACAAGCCACAAAGCTTCTGGGAGAATGTTCTATGGACAGACGAGACAAAACTGCAACTTTTTGGCAAGGCACATCAGCTCTATGTTCACAGACGCAAAAATGAAGCATACCAA
Source organism: Pholidichthys leucotaenia (assembly GCA_020510985.1). Classification (NCBI taxonomy): domain Eukaryota; kingdom Metazoa; phylum Chordata; class Actinopteri; order Cichliformes; family Pholidichthyidae; genus Pholidichthys; species Pholidichthys leucotaenia. Next base: position 23,589,389 of record CM035848.1, on the reverse strand, counting down.
GAAAAGAACACTGTCCCTACTGTGAAACATGGAGGAGGTTCTGCTATGTTCTGGGGCTGCTTTGCAGCACCTGGCACAGGGTGTCTTGAATCTGTGCAGGGTACAATGAAATCTCAAGACTATCAAGGTATTCTACAGAGAAATGTGTTGCCCAGTGTCAGACAGCTTGGTCTCAGTCGCAGGTCATGGGTCTTGCAACAGGATAATGACCCAAAACACACAGCTAAAAACACCCAAGAATGGCTAAGAGCCAAACATTGGACTATTCTAAAGTGGCCTTCTATGAGACCTGATCTAAATCCTACTGAACATCTGTGGAAGGAGCTAAAACATGCCGTCTGGAGAAGGCACCCTTCAAACCTGAGACAACTGGAGCAGTTTGCTCATGAGGAGTGGGCCAAAATACCTGCTGAGAGGTGCAGAAGTCTCATTGACAGTTACAGAAATCGTTTGATTGCAGTGATTGCCTCAAAAGGTTGTGCAACAAAATATTAAGTTAAGGGTGCCATCATTTTTGTCCAGGCCTGTTTCATGAGTTTGTTTTTTAAAATAATTCTGTTGAACCACAATTCAAAAGCATTGTCTGATTTTCATTGGTTAATTTTCATAGACTTTTTATTTATTACCACTTTTGTCATGCTGATCACTGTGGCACTGCTGAGGTGTTATGAAGGTCCAGGTTGCTTTGATGGTGACCTTCGGCTCGTCTGCATTGTTGGGTCTGGTGTCTCTCATCTTCCTCTTGACAATACTCCATAGATTCTCTATGGGGTTTAGGTCAGGAGAGTTTGCTGGCCAGTCAAACACAGTGATGCCATGGTCATTAATCCAGGTTTTGATACTTTTGGCAGTGTGTGTGTGTGTGGGGGGGGGGGGGGGGGGCAAGTCCTCCTGGAAAATGAAATCAGCTTCTCCATAAAGCTTGTCAGCACAAAGAAGCATGAAGTGCTCTAAAATTTCATGGTAGATGACTGCACTGACTTTGGTCTTGATAAAAAGGTGAACAAACACCAGCAGATGACTGCTGTTCAAATAAAAGTAAATTTTGCATTTCATTTGGAAATCAAAATCCCAGAGTCTGGAGAAAGAGTGTAGAGCAGTCCTTCTCAAATAGTGGAGCGATGCGATGCCGGGGGGGGCGCGCGTATGACCCCGGGGAACAGGCTTTGCTTTTGCCGTGTAAAGTGTAATTGCACATCCACGGCAGCAGGTGGTGCAGTGGCGCTCTCATTGTCAAAGTCTGTGCGGGAGTTTAAAACTTTTTAAATTGCTGTCAACAAACCCCTCGAGAGACACCATGGAGAAATATTTAACAGTAACGAAAAGAAAGGCGGAGAGAGACAGAGGTAAAGAGACAAATGAAAGTCTCCCAAAAGCTAAGACGAGGAAATATGACGAAGCTTATCTAGCGCTTGGCTTCACTCTGACTACGGTGGGAGACGAGGAAAGACCGGTGTGTTTACTGTGTCTGAAAATGTTTGCAGCGGACAGCATGAAGCCAAATAAATTAAGACGTCACCTACAGACATTACATCCTCAACACATTGATAAGCCGCTTGATTTTTTTCAGCGAAAACGTGCGGAGTACGGCCAACAATCATCCCGCTTTGTGAACGCTACATCAGTAAACCAGCGAGCACTTTTAGCATCATTTAAAGTGGCGTACCAAATTGCGTAGTGCAAAAAACCCCACACAGTTGTTAAATATATTGGTGCTCCTGTGTTAATGTTCCAGATCAATTTACATTTAATATTATTTATTGATTGAATTATTTTTCTCAGCATCAAATGGTTCAGTTGGTCAAAAATGTTTCTAGTTTAAATAAGGATTGACATATTTTTTATTTCAGGCACTTTGATGCACTTTAAGTTTTTTTTTTCTGTTTTAGACTATAACAGGGTTTCTGTGTGGCATAATAAAGTTAATATTTGTTGAAAGTTGATTTCTATTGCTTTTTTCTTTTGTTAATGTTAAAAAGGATACAATTTTAGGTATACTTATACAATTTTTATAGATAATGATCTTATTTATAGTCACCGCGGCGAGTGGGGGGGGGGCGCAAAATATTTTCTCTTTCCTAGGGGGGGCTTTGCAAAAAATAATTGAGAAGCACTGGTGTAGAGGCACAGAATCTAAGTTGCTTGAGGTTTAGTGCGAAGTTTCCACAGTCAGTGATGATTTGAGGAACCATGTCATCTGCTGGTGTTTGTCCACTGTGTCCTATGAGTGACCAAAAATACTAAACTTTTTCATGATATTCTAATTTTTTGGGATGTACCTACCTGAAATTTGCCAGAAGTTAGCTAAAATACATCAAACTTAGCCCAAAATATGAAAAAATGCTAGCTTACATGCTAACTCAGCACAAGCTTGAAAAACATTAGCATATTAATAGAAATAGCTTAACGTTGCAGGAAATTAGCTTAAAGATGCTAAATTTAAGCCCGAACCTTAAGAAATGCTAGATTACATGCTAACATAGCTTAAAGTATAAAAATGTTAGCATTAAACCAATATGACTTATAACACAACATAAGAAAAATAATTTTTTTTTAAGTTGTCTGTGTTTTTTCAACTGATTTAAGACAATTTTGCACCACTGAATCAAAAAATGACATCTGTTTCTCTCGATCAGGTCAGGTTTTTATGTTAAGTTATAAGCAGTTGTACAGTTGTACTGTAAATTGAACAGCAGACATTGATAAAGGTAAGTACATGTAAACTGAATGTTACGTCATCATTGTTCAAAATTCAGAGAATTTCAAGAAATAAAGAATTTTACATCATATAAAGTGAAAATACCCGTACATGTAAACAAAAACGTAAAAAACATGTGGCCATAGTTCAAAAAGTTGACCTGAGTGAGCAAAACCAATGTGATTTTTGGATTCAGCACATCAAAATTGTCCTAAATCAGCTAAAAAAAAACTTAAGACAATAAATTTGGTGTTGACCAGTGTAACTGAGGAAACGACTTAAAAATGCTGAAGACATTCTTAATCCAAAATATCATAACCAGGGATGGCAACAGGAAATTCTGATTTCAGCTGAAATCTAATTTGGTTGATTGACTTATGGGGGGGGGGGGGGGGGGGGGGGGCACAGCCCCCCTGAAGCTGGGAGGTTTTCAGTAAAACAGAAGTAATTTAGACTGAAAAAAATGATTAAAAAAAATGAAATACTAGACTTAGATAAATCATTAAATTTAATGAAAAGTTAACTTACTTTTTCTTCAATGTTGTCTCACTGTCTTTAGTCCAACATATTTAACAGTTCTATAAGAGTTTATTACACTATTTACACTGGTCACCAAGTCACTTCTAATGTGAAACTTTCTTCCTTTTGGCAGCAAGCTGTGTCAGTCTCTGAACTTTGAACTTCATCTCCTTTTCTGGTTTCTTCAGAAATTTTCCGAGTGTTTCTGTTACCTCGTCGAACCTTGAGCCAATTTTCACCTTTACCGTCACTCTTCTCTCAAGCCAATTCCATCGAAACTTATTTTTGACACTTTCTAGCACTGATGACTCCTGATCCTTCGATAAAAATCTCATAATACCGGAGTGGTGGCTCAGTTGGTAGAGCATCCGCCCCACACCCAGGAGGCAGGGGTTCAAATCCCGGCCGGGTCATGCTGAAGACCATATAAGATAAGATAAGATAAGATAAGATAAGCCTTTATTAGTCCCACAACGGGGAAATTCCAGGATTGCAACAGCACAGGGATAGCAACACTCAGAGCAACAATCAGAAGGCAAGAAAAAAAAAAACAAGCAAGCAAGAGCAGCTAATAAACATATGTACGTATTACTATAAAATATATATATATACACACACACACAGACACACAGTGCAGAGCATTGTAGCTGGATGGAATAAATATATGAATATATGAACACACAGTGCAGAGCATTGTAGCTAGATGGAATAAATATGTAAATATATAAACACCCACAGTACGGAGCATTGCAGCTAGGTGGAATAAATATGCAAGTATATAAACACACACAGTGCGGAGCAATGTAGCTAGATGGAATAACATGTAGATATATAAATATATAAACACCCACAGTACGGAGCATTGCAGCTAGACGGAACAAATATGCAAATATATAAACACACACAGTGCAGAGCATTGCCGCTAGATGGAATGAAACAGCATAACCGTCTACCCAGCTATCCTGCATGGTATGATTATGTGCCCATACACACTCTCACCCTCCATAGCGACCGGCATGCTCCTAGTTGTATGCCGGAGAGGACCACTGTGTAAGTCTATTGCATCTTCTGCATTCAAAAAACTATTAGTTTGTTACGTCTTTTTTGCTATCTCTGCGAGCAGCCCTGCTTAGGTTGTACAGTCTGACAGCCGTTGGTAGGAAGGACCTACGAAACCTCTCGGTTGTGCACCTGGGATGATGTAGTCTGCTGCTAAATGAGCTCCTCAGTGCATTCAGTATGTCCTGCATAGGGTGGAACTCGGACTCCAGCAGAGATGACAGTTTAGCCACCGTCCTTCTCTCTCCTATCTCCTCCATCGGATCAAGGCGCTGCCCCAGGACAGAGCTAGCTTTCTTAATCAGTTTGTTCAGTCTCTTCCTATCGGCTGCAGTAATGCCACTGCCCCAGCAGACCACTCCAAAAGTGATGGCTGATGCCACCACCGTGTCATAGAATGACTTCAGCAACGCCCCTTGTACACCAAAAGACCTGAGTCTCCTCAGCAGGAACAGCCTGCGCTGTCCCTTCTTGTAGAGTGCATCAGTATTGTGTGACCAGTCTAGTTTATTGTTCAGATGAATACCCAGGTACTTATAGGATGTCACCATCTCGATGTCTGTTCCCTGTATATTTACTGGTACTGTGAGGGGCTGCCCATGCCTGCGGCAGTCCACCACCAGCTCCTTAGTTTTCCTCGCGTTGATCTGGAGGCAGTTCCGATGGCACCAGTCCACGAAGTCCTGGATAAGCCCTCTGTACTCAGCTTCATCTCCATTGGAGATGAGGCCAACGATCGCAGAGTCATCAGAGAACTTCTGTAGATGGCAGTGTGTTGTGTTGTGTGAGAAGTCCGCAGTATAAAGAGTGAACAGGAAGGGAGCCAGCACCGTTCCCTGGGGGGCCCCCGTGCTACTGATGATCGTGTCGGACACACAGTCCCGGGTTCTCACAAACTGAGGCCGGTTCGTGAGGTAGTCCAGGATCCATGATGACAGGTGCTGGTCCACCCCTGCGCGCAGCAGCTTGTCCTTCAGGATCATCGGTTGGATGGTGTTGAAAGCACTGGAGAAGTCAAAGAACATGATCCTCACCATATTCCCGGGCTTCTCCAGGTGGGACAGAGAACGGTGAAGGAGGAAGATCACCGCATCCTCCACCCCAATGCCATGCTGGTAGGCGAACTGGAGTGGATCCATCGCTGGTTCCACCAGGGGGCGGAGGTGAGCAAGGAGCAGTCTCTCCAGGGTCTTCATCAAGTGGGACGTCAAGGCCACCGGTCTGTAGCTGTTCAGGTCTTTGGGGTGGGAAGTTTTTGGTACAGGTACCACACAAGATGTTTTCCACAGCTGTGGTACCCTCCCCAGTTTCAGGCTCATGTTGAAGATATACGTCACAATCCCACACAGCTGGTCTGCACAGGACTTGAGGAGCTTTGCGCTGATGCCGTCCGGTCCCGGCGCCTTCCTCGCCTTGATCTTCCTCAGCTCCGTCCTCACCTGGGTCCTGGTCAGGGTCAGGATGGGGGGCTGTGTGTTGGGAGTGGGGGGGTGTTGGTAGAGTGGGGAGTGGGCAGCAGGACTTGATTTCTTTAGAGGCAGCAGTGGTTGTTGTGCAGTCAGGGGGGAGGGCGGTTGGTCAAATCTATTGAAAAACAGATTCAGGTTGTTCGCCCACTCCCTGCCCCCTGTGGCCTGGGGGGAGGTATTCTGGAGCCCCGAGATGGTTTTGAGGTTTCTCCAGACCCCGCTGATGTCGCTCTGTTGCAGCTTGTCCTCCATCTTCTTCCTGAAGCTGTCCTTGCCTTCTCTGATCTTTCTCCTCAGCTCCCTCTGTACGGACTTCAGCATCTCCCTGTTCCCTGACCTGAAGATCCTCTTCTTCTCTCTCAGAAGTGTTTTAATCTCAGGGTTGATCCAGGGTTTGTTGTTTGAGTGACGCCGTATGGTCTTGGTGGGAACGGATTTGTCCACACAGAAGCTGAGGTAGCCCGTGAAGGTGTGAATGAGGCCATCGATGTCCTCACCATGTGGATCGCAGAGCTGCTTCCAGGCGGTGGCTTCAAAACAGCCCTTTAGGGTGTCCATTGTCTCCTCAGACCATAACTCCACAGTGTGCATGGCCGGAGGTTGTCTGTGCACTAGGGGTTTGTACACCGGCCGGAGATGAACCAAGTTGTGATCCGATCTCCCGAGTGGGGGTAGTTGTGATGAGGTGTACGCCTCCTTAGTGTTTGCGTAGAATAAATCCAGTGTTTTATTGTCTCTAGTGTGGCATGTGACATACTGGGTGAACGTGGGTAGAATGGGAGACAGTGAAACATGGTTGAAATCGCCTGAGATGAGGAGAAGAGCATCTGGGTGTTCTGTCTGCAGCCTGCTGGTTACTGAATGGATGACGTCACGTGCTGTCCCAGCGTTCGCCGTCGGATTTGCATAAACAACAATGCAGATCACGTGTGAGTGTTCTCTCGGGAGATATGTAGGCCTCATGCTAACAGCTAGCAACTCAATGTCTTTGCTGCAGTGTCGTTGTTTAACAGTGATATGTCCCGGTCTGCACCAGTTGTTGTTAACATACATGATCACTCCACCGCCCCTAGCCTTGCCACTGTCTGGTGTTCGGTCAGCTCGTATCATGTGAAAACCCTCCAGCTCAATGTTAGCATCTGCTGCTAGTTCAGTTAGCCACGTCTCAGTAAACAAAAGGAGAGAGCACTCCCGGTATGTGCTATCATAACGGGAGATAGCCGCTAGCTCATCTAACTTTCCCAGTATCGACCGTACATTTCCCATGACAACAGATGGAAGGGAGGGTCTGTACCTTATATTTTTTGTCCTCCGCCTTACTCCAGCCCGGCAGCCGCGGCGTTTTCGCCTCAGTTCTCTCGGTATGTCGAGTATTTCCAATGGGACCGGGTGGCGGTTGAATGCTAGCAGCTGTTCTCTGCTGTATCGTATCCTGCTATAGACAGTGGCTCCGTCCACCGGCTCAGGAGACATTTAGGACGATCTGTGTGTCCGTGATATAAGTGGGGTGAAAAAAAAAAAAAAAAAAAAAAAATAATATAAAAGTGGAACTTCCTGCCGTCCAGCTTGGTGCTCAGCAATCATGGAATGGAGGAGGGAAATCTGTGGCGGCGCCTTGCATGGCAGCGGCCATCTGACTCTACACTTGGGGTGTGTGTGATTAACACTGTAGATAGGTAAAGCACAATCTCGTTCTACTGTACATGATTGGTTGTACGGTTGAATGACAATAAGGTTGATTTGATTTGATTTGATTTGATAATTCCGCTGAAAACAATACTGAAAGCTCAGAATTCCAACACGAACCAGGGATGTGATTTGGGGTTGGGGAAATTATCTGAAAATTCAGCAGGGGGTCTGGGGGACATGGTCCCCCAGCGGGGTCCGGGACAGAGCCCCGGTGGGGGGGGGGGCAAAGCCCCCCGAAGCTCCTGGGTTTTTATTATATTTAAGTACCAGAACTGTGCTTAAATGACATAAAACAAACAGCTGAATGCCACTTATTACTGTATAATATTGACTTATGTTCCAAGAAGACAGCATTCCTAAATTATTCCAACAAGCATTATCCATCACATGCTTTAACACTTGATCAAATCAAAATCAGTTAATTTTATCTATTCCATAATAGAAATAAAATTCCAACATACCATTACTTTTTATAATTTCAGCATTCATTTCAGATCACCAGTTTCAATCTCCATTGAGAATTGAGCAGTTCATTTTGCACAATCACTGATGTAGCCAAGTCTTAGAAATATTCAAAAGTTATGAGTCAATGTCCACTGTCAATTTCAAACTGTTTGGAATCATAAAAGGGGATGGTTAACTTTTATTACCGTTTCCTCCCCCGCGCAGCCCAGCTGTAGTATGCCGCCAGTAACGGAGAGTTAATGGCTCTCCACCTGGCCATACGCCACTTCCAGTCCTGCCTGAAAGGGCGCAGCTTCACTGCGTTCGTGGACCACGAGCCGCTAATGCACTTAACGTACTTTATCTTCCTGGAAGACAAAATAAAGCGGAATTCGGCGAATTAGCAGAAAATCACATCCCTGAGAACACGCCACCATGAATCTTTGAAAAAGCATACAACGAGCCATTTGATTGGTCCAATCATTTGCAACTATCAACTAACGGGATCGTCACTTCCTTGTGGTAACGTATCGTCACTTCCTGTTTTGCTGTCTGCCTGTGTGGTTTGCTCTCCAGCCACTAGCTAGCCACTAGCTATGGCTACTAGCTCTCTTTCCTCTCCTCCTCTGGTGTGCTCTCTCTGTCAGATGTTTAGCTACACCTCTGCCTCTTTTAGTGATAACGGTAAATGTAATAAATGTTGTCTTTTTGAGGCGCTCGAGGCGAGGTTGTCTGATTTGGAATCCCGGCTCTGCTGCATTGAAACACCGTCTGCGCCAGTTAATCTTGACGGACGCCCATTAGCTGCAGCGGAGCTAGCTAGCTTAGGTCCCCCTGTCAGCGGTTCCCCGGCTCTCCTCAGCAGCGTGGAGACTGGGTGGGTGACGGTGAGAAGGAAGCCTAGTCGCAAAGCCCCGGTTCACCACCAACCTGTTCACGTTTCTAATCGTTTTTCCCCGCTCAGCGACACACCCGCTGAGGAAAAAACTCTGATCATTGGCGACTCTGTAGTCAGAAACGTGAACCTAGAGACTCCAGCGGCCATAGTCACATGCGTTCCTGGGGCCAGAGCAGGTGGCATCGAGTCAAATTTGAAAATGCTGGCTAAAAGTAACTGTAAATATTCCACAACTGTTATTCACGCCGGCATTAATGACATCCGTCTCCGGCAGTCGGAAGTCACGAAACTTAATATAGAATGGGTGTGTGACTTTGCAAAAACGATGTCTGCCACTGTAGTATTCTCTGGGCCCCTCCCCAATCTGACCAGTGATGACGTGTTTAGTCGCTCGTCATCCTTGAACCGCTGGCTGTCTGTGTGGTGTCCTAAAAATGACATGGGCTACATTGACAATTGGAGCTCTTTTTGGGGAAAACCTGGTCTTATGAGACGAGACAGCATTCATCCCACTTTGGATGGTGCTTCTCATTTATCTAACAATCTGGCATCTTTTTTATCCAAATTTCCAAAACCCTGACTACTCAGAGTTGGGACCAGGAAGCAGAGTCGCAGTCTTACACGCCTCTCTGCAGCTCCTCTTCATCCGCCACCCCTCAGCTTAGCCCCTGACTTCCCCATCAGAGAATCGTTGTCTGCTCCCTCCAAAGTAAATAAAAATATAATGCATAAGCATCCCAAAGTGATAAAGCAAAATATTGGTAAAACTCAAATTAAACATAAAGCCTCTAAATTGAATGAATTGGCCTCTGTTCCTCCTCATAATTTAAAAATTAAATGTGGTTTATTAAATATTAGGTCTCTAACTCCCAAGTCTCTGTTAGTCCATGATCTGTTAATTGATCATCAGATTGATTTAATATCCCTTACAGAGACTTGGTTAGGACAAGAGGATTATGTTGGTTTAAATCAGGGGTCACCAACCATTTTGAAACCAAGAGCTACTTCATGGGTATCGAGTCATGCGAAGGGCACCAGCTTGACACACTCCTCTAAAATAACAAATTGTGTGTGTGTATATATATATATATATATATATATATATATATATATATACACACACACACACACACACACATACATATATACATACAGTGGGGTAAAAAAGTACTTAGTCAGCCACCAATTGTGCAAGTTCTCCCACTTAAAAGATGAGAGAGGTCTCCAATTTTCATCATAGGTATACCTCAACTATGAGAGACAAAATAAGAAAAAAAAATCCAGAAAATCACATTGAAGGATTTTTAATGAATTAATTGGTAAATTCCTCGGTAAAATAAGTATTTGGTCAATAACAAAAGTTCATCTCAATACTTTGTTATATACCCTTTGTTGGCAATGACAGAGGTCAAACGTTTTCTATAAGTTTTCACAAGGTTTTCACACACTGTTGCTGGTATTTTGGCCCATTCCTCCATGCAGATCTCCTCTACAGCAGTGACGTTTTGGGGCTGTCGCTGGGCAACACAGACTTTCAACTCCCTCCAAAGATTTTCTGTGGGGTTGAGATCTGGAGACTGGCTAGGCCACTCCAGGACCATGAAATGCTTCTTACGAAGCCACTCCTTCGTTGCCCGGGTGGTGTGTTTGGGATCATTGTCATGCTGAAAGACCCAGCCACGTTTCATCTTCAATGCTCTTGCTGGTGGAAGGAGGTTTTCACTCAAAATCTCACGATACATGGCCCCATTCATTCTTTCCTTTACACGGATCAGTCGTCCTGGTCCCTTTGCAGAAAAACAGCCCCAAAGTATGATGTTTCCAACCCCATGCTTCACAGTAGGTATGGTGTTCTTTCTCCTCCAAACACGGCAAGTTGAGTTTTTACCAAAAAGTTCTATTTTGGTTTCATCTGACCATATGACATTCTCCCAATCCTCTTCTGGATCATCCAAATGCTCTCTAGCAAACTTCAGACGGGCCTGGACATGTACTGGCTTAAGAAGGGGGACACGTCTGGCACTGCAGGATTTGAGTCCCTAGCGGCGTAGTGCGTTTCTGATGTAGCCTTTGTTACTTTGGTCCCAGCTCTTTGCAGGTCATTCACTAGGTCCCCCTGTGTGGTTCTGGGATTTTTGCTCACCGTTCTCGTGATAATTTTGACCCCACGGGGTGAGATCTTGCGTGGAGCCCCAGATCGAGGGAGATTATCAGTGGTCTTGTATGTCTTCCATTTTCTAATAATTGCTCCCACAGTTGATTTCTTCACACCAAGCTGCTTACCTATTGCAGATTCAGTCTTCCCAGCCTGGTGCAGGTCTACAATTTTGTTTCTGGTGTCCTTTGACAGCTCTTTGGTCTTGGCCATAGTGGAGTTTGGAGTCTGACTGTTTGAGGTTGTGGACAGGTGTCTTTTATACTGATAACGAGTTCAAACAGGTGCCATTAATACAGGTAACGAGTGGAGGACAGAGGAGCCTCTTAAAGAAGAAGTTACAGGTCTGTGAGAGCCAGCAATCTTGCTTGTTTGTAGGTGACCAAATACTTATTTTACTGAGGAATTTACCAATTAATTCATTAAAAATCCTTCAATGTGATTTTCTGGATTTTTTTTTCTTCTCATTTTGTCTCTCATAGTTGAGGTATACCTATGATGAAAATTGGAGACCTCTCTCATCTTTTAAGTGGGAGAACTTGCACAATTGGTGGCTGACTAAATACTTTTTTGCCCCACTGTATATATATATATATAATTATCAATAACTTAGAGTAACAGACAAGATCAATATTCAACACTTTATTTTTATTAATCTCAGCAATTGTTCAGATGATCCCTTCTACATTAAAAAAATGTCCAGTTTTCACCAGCCCCTTTTAACCATAAAAAACTAAACCCTGTTAATTCATGAACTATGTTGAACCATGTTTGAAAAAGTTATGCAACATTTAAGAAAAATCAACTTTCATATTAAATAAATCTTATCCCATTTTTAACTGAACAAATCTGCTGCAATTCTGCTCAAAATCTGTTACATTTAATAAACACACTTTTGTGTGTTCTTCTTCACTGGAATTATATCCATACAGTTCTTGCCAAGAATCATGCTTGACAAGAAGCTAAACAGCACTGAGAGTGCTTATATGCACGGTGGCACCGCGGCAGCACAATTTACCCTCGGCCGGGGGATCGTGGGTTCGATCCCTGCCCCCGGCCAACAGTGATCTGTGTGGAGTTTGCATGTTCACCCCGTGTTTGCGTGGGTTTACTCCGAGATTTCTCCGGTTTCCTTCCACATGCCAAAAACATGCAGGTTAGGGAGTTAAGGGGCGCTTGCGCACACAGCAACCAATGGCTGGTGGCTTGTCACCGGACTGCAGAAGAAATCTACCTTCCATCAAAAAAAAAGGAGTGGGCAGCAGTGGGCCACAGTCGCCCCGCAAATTAAACACACGCAGCTTCCTTTCACGGTAGTAAAAAAGAACTCTTCCTCCTGCTCACTTTGAAAATGATAAATTTTCTGTCTTTTTTTTTTGGAAAAAGAACTGTGTAGGAAACTGCACTCCACTCACATCTTCACTGCCCGCTAGCTTACTCTCAGCAAGCGCGAAGGTTTTGTCATGCGCACAATACTGACCTTTGAACTAGGTCAGAGTTCACATTAACTTTACGTGTAATAAACATATTTTCATTTTTTTTTTATTTTTAAGACATTGTCATTTTAAAATCTATATAAATGCAAGTGTGATTTTAAAAAATAGCTGCAGAAAAAATTACATCTTAGACGCAGCTCACTTGCGAGTTGTGCTATTTTTAGAACAGGCCTGCGGGCGACTCATGTGGTCCCTGCAGGCAACATGGTGCCCGTGGGCACCGCGTTGGTGACCCCTGGTTTAAATGAATCAACTCCCTCTGGTTATTTAAACTGTCAAAATCCCAGAAGTTCTGGTCGTGGAGGAGGAGTAGCAACAATTTAAGATAAGATAAGATAGGCCTTTATTAGTCCCACAACGGGGAAATTCCAGGATTGCAACAGCACAGGGATAGCAACACTCAGAGCAACAATCAGAAGGCAAGGAAAAAAAAAAAAAACAAGCAAGCAAGAGCAGCTAATATACATATGTACATATTACTATAAAATATATATATACACACACACAGACACACAGTGCAGAGCATTGTAGCTGGATGGAATAAATATATGAATATGTAAACACACAGTGCGGAGCAATGTAGCTAGATGGAATAAATATATAGATATATAAACATAAACACACCCAGTGCGGAGCACTGTAGCTAGATGGAATAAATATGTAAATATATAAACACACACAGTGCAGAGCATTGTTGCTAGATGGGATGAAACAGCACAACCATCTACTTAGTTATCTTACATGGTATGATTATGTACCCATACATATTCTCACCCTCCATAGTGACCGGTATTTTCCTAGTTGTATGCCGGAGGGGACCACTGTGTAAGTCTATTGCATCTTTTGCATTCAAAAAACTATTAGTTTGTTACGTCTTTTTGCTATCTCTGCGAGCAGCCCTGCTTAGGTTATACAGTCTGACAGCCGTTGGTAGGAAGGACCTGCGAAACCTCTCGGTTGTGCACCTGGGATGATGTAGTCTGCTGCTAAATGAGCTCCTCAGTGCATTCAGTATGTCCTGCATAGGGTGGAACTCGGACTCCAGCAGAGATGACAGTTTAGCCACCGTCCTTCTCTCTCCTATCTCCTCCACCGGATCAAGGCGCTGTCCCATGACAGAGCTAGCTTTCTTGATCAGTTTGTTCAGTCTCTTCCTATTGGCTGCAGTAATGCCACTGCTCCAGCAGACCACTCCAAAAGTGATGGCTGATGCCACCACCGTGTCATAGAATGTCTTCAGCAGCACCCCTTGTACACCAAAAGACCTGAGTCTCCTCAGCAGGAACAGCCTGCACTGTCCCTTCTTGTAGAGTGCGTCAGTATTGTGTGACCAGTCTAGTTTATTGTTCAGATGAACACCCAGGTACTTATAGGCTGTCACCATCTCGATGTCTGTTCCCTGTATATTTACTGGTGCTGTGAGGGGTTGTCCTTGCCTGCGGCAGTCCACCACCAGCTCCTTAGTTTTTCTCGCGTTGATCTGGAGGCAGTTCCGATGGCACCAGTCCACGAAGTCCTGGATAAGCCCTCTGTACTCAGCTTCATCTCCATTGGAGATGAGGCCAACGATCGCAGAGTCATCAGAGAACTTCTGTAGATGGCAGTGTGTTGTGTTGTGTGAGAAGTCCGCAGTATAAAGAGTGAACAGGAAGGGAGCCAGCACCGTTCCCTGGGGGGCCCCTGTGCTACTGATGATCGTGTCGGACACACAGTCCCGGGTTCTCACAAACTGAGGCCGGTTCGTGAGGTAGTCCAGGATCCATGATGACAGGTGCTGGTCCACCCCTGCGCGCAGCAGCTTGTCCTTCAGGATCATCGGTTGGATGGTGTTGAAAGCACTGGAGAAGTCAAAGAACATGATCCTCACCATATTCCCGGGCTTCTCCAGGTGGGACAGAGAACGGTGAAGGAGGAAGATCACCGCATCCTCCACCCCAATGCCATGCTGGTAGGCGAACTGGAGTGGATCCATCGCTGGTTCTACCAGGGGGCGGAGGTGAGCAAGGAACAGTCTCTCCAGGGTCTTCATCAAGTGGGACGTCAAGGCCACCGGTCTGTAGCTGTTCAGGTCTTTGGGGTGGGAAGTTTTTGGTACAGGTACCACACAAGATGTTTTCCACAGCTGTGGTACCCTCCCCAGTTTCAGGCTCATGTTGAAGATGTACGTCACAATCCCACACAGCTGGTCTGCACAGGACTTGAGGAGCTTTGCGCTGATGCCGTCCGGTCCCGACGCCTTCCTCGCCTTGATCTTCCTCAGCTCCGTCCTCACCTGGGTCCTGGTCAGGGTCAGGATGGGGGGCTGTGTGTTGGGAGTGGGGGGGTGTTGGTGGAGTGGGGAGTGGGCAGCAGGACTTGGATTTCTTTAGAGGCAGCAGTGGTTGTTGTGCAGACAGGGGGGAGGGCGGTTGGTCAAACCTATTGAAAAACAGATTCAGGTTGTTCGCCCACTCCCTGCCCCCCGTGGCCTGGGGGGAGGTATTCTGGAGCCCAGAGATGGTTTTGAGGTTTCTCCAGACCCCGCTGATGTCGCTCTGTTGCAGCTTGTCCTCCATCTTCTTCCTGAAGCTGTCCTTGCCTACTCTGATCTTTCTCCTCAGCTCCCTCTGTACGGACTTCAGCATCTCCCTATTCCCCGACCTGAAGATCCTCTTCTTCTCTCTCAGAAGTGTTTTTATCTCAGGGTTGATCCAGGGTTTGTTGTTTGAGTGACGCCGTATGGTCTTGGTGGGAACGGATTTGTCCACACAGAAGCTGAGGTAGTCCGTGAAGGTGTGAATGAGGCCATCGATGTCCTCACCATGTGGATCGCAGAGCTGCTTCCAGGCTGTGGCTTCAAAACAGCCCTTTAGAGTGTCCATTGTCTCCTCAGACCATAACTCCACAGTGTGCATGGCCGGAGGTTGTCTGTGCACTAGGGGTTTGTACACCGGCCGGAGATGAACCAAGTTGTGATCCGATCTCCCGAGTGGGGGGAGTTGTGATGAGGTGTACGCCTCCTTAGTGTTTGCGTAGAATAAGTCCAGTGTTTTATTGTCTCTAGTGTGGCATGTGACATACTGGGTGAACGTGGGTAGAATGGGAGATAGTGAAACATGGTTGAAATCACCTGAGATGAGGAGAAGAGCATCTGGGTGTTCTGTCTGCAGCTAACAGCTAGCAACTCAATGTCTTTGCTGCAGTGTCGTTGTTTAACAGTGATATGTCCCGGTCTGCACCAGTTGTTGTTAACATACATTATCACTCCACTGCCCCTTGCTTTGCCACTGTCTGGTGTTCGGTCAGCCCGTATCATGTGAAAACCCTCCATCTCAGTGTTAGCATCTGCTGCTAGTTCAGTTAGCCACGTCTCAGTAAACAAAAGGAGAGAGCACTCCCGGTAAGTGCTATCGTAACGGGAGATAGCCGCTAGCTCATCTACCTTTCCCAGTATCGACCGTACATTTCCCATGACAACAGATGGAAGGGAGGGTCTGTACCTTATATTTTTTGACCTCCGCCTTACTCCAGCCCGGCAGCCGCGGCGTTTTCGCCTCAGTTCTCTCGGTATGTCGAGTTTTTCCAATGGGACCGGGTGGCGGTTGAATGCTAGCAGCTCTTCCCTGCTGTATCGTATCCTGCTATAAACAGTGGCTCCGTCCACCGGCTCAGGAGACATTTGGGACGATCTGTGTGTCCGTGATATAGTGGAGTGAAAAAAGACGGATCAAAAAGAGAGAGAAGGGGAAAAAGACTCGGAATCGAGCCGCTGTTGCAAAGGGCAGCCTACTCGTGTGGCGCCGGGAGAGAGAAAAAAAAAAAAAAAAAAACATTTACCATTCCAAATTACTAGTTAATGTAAAGCAAAAAACATGTTATAATTCCTTTGAGGGCCTGGTCCTCAGTATTGGGCACTTTAGCAATTTTAGGTTAAACCCAATTTTATTTGCCATAGTTTATCGTCCCCCATCAACCTACTCAGAATTTTTATCCGAATTTTCTGATTTCTTAGCTGATTTAGTGCTGAAATCTGATAGAATAATTATAGTAGGGGACTTTAATATACATGTGGATGTAGATAGTGACTGCCTTAATGTGGCATTTAATTCAATATTAGACTCGATTGGGTTTTCTCAGAAAGTAGGAAATTCTACTCATTACCTCCACCATACATTGGACCTTGTTCTGACATATGGCATAGAAATAGAAAATCTTGTAGTGTCTCCTCATAACCCTGTACTGTCAGACCATTGTCTGTTAACCTTTGATTTTACTATTTCTGACTATCTGGCTCCTAAAGAAAAATATTATTACAGTAGATGCCTCTCAGATGATGCCGTTACCAAATTTATGCAGATTGTTTCCTCTATGCCATGTGTCAACACAACGGAAATAAGCTATAGACAGCTTGCTCCTTCTGTAATTGATAACATGGTGGATAGTGTTTCAGCTTCTCTGCATCAGACTCTAGACTTGGTGGCCCCTTTAAAAAAGAAAAAGTCTATCAGAGATTTCTAACTCCTTGGTTCAACACAGAAACTCGTAGCTTAAAACAGAAGACTCGTCAATTAGAAAGAAAATGGCGCTCCACTAATTTAGATGAAATCTATTTAGCTTGGAGAAATCATCTTTTAATTTATAAAAAATCTCTTAGAAAAGCTAGAACGAGTTATTACTTTGCATTAATAGAAGAGAACAAGAATAATCCCAGGTTTCTTTTCAGTACTGTAGCCAGGTTGACAAAGAGTCAGGACTCTGTCAATCCTAGCATTCCCTTAGAGCTTACTAGTCAGGACTTTATGAACTTTTTCAATAATAAAATTTCATCCATCAGAGATAAAATCAATCAGATTCTTCCCACAGTTAACTTAAATACTGTAACTACTACAACTCCTTCTATTGATGTCTGTCTTGATGAGTTTACTCCAATCGACCTTTGTGAGTTAGACAAAGTAGTTTCCTCATCCAAACCTTCAACTTGTCTTTTAGACCCTATTCCTACCAGGTTATTTAAAGAAGTCTTCCCACTTATTGGTAGCCTTATTCTTCATATAATCAATTCTTCATTAACTTTAGGCCATGTACCGCAGGCTTTTAAAACGGCTGTAATTAAACCCTTACTCAAAAAGCCAACGCTAGATCCAGGAGCTTTAGCTAACTATAGACCAATCTCTAATCTCCCTTTCATTTCAAAAATCTTAGAAAGAGTTGTTGCTACGCAATTATTTGACCACCTGCAGGGAAATGGTTTACTTGAAGAGTTTCAGTCTGGGTTTAGAATCCATCATAGTACTGAAACAGCCTTAGCGAAGGTCACTAACGACCTCCTCATTGCATCTGATAATGGACTAGTTTCTGTACTTGTCCTTTTAGACCTTAGTGCAGCTTTTGATACTATCGATCATAATATTCTACTTGATAGATTAGAACACTATGTTGGACTTAATGGAACTTTGTTGCAGTGGTTTAGATCTTATTTATCTGATAGGTTCCAGTTTGTTCATGTAAATAATGAGTTTTCTTTCAACTCAAAGCTCAGTCATGGAGTTCCACAGGGATCTGTGCTAGGCCCTACTGTTTTTAGTTTATATATACTTCCGTTAGGCAACATTATTAGAAAGCACTGTATACATTTTCACTGTTATGCTGATGACACACAATTATACCTGTCAATGAAGCCAGATGATAGTAATCAATTAGCCAAGTTAGAAGCCTGTCTTAAGGAAATCAAAGCTTGGATGACTTGTAATTTCCTGCTATTAAATTCAGATAAGACTGAAGTCATTCTTGTTGGTCCAAAAAACCTTAAAAATTCCTTTCCAAATCAAACTTTCAGTTTGGATGCGGTTACTCTTTCTCTTAATAGCTCTGTGAGGAACCTTGGAGTTATTTTTGATCAGGATTTGTCCTTCAATTCACATATTAAATTTGTTTCTAAGACTGCCTTCTATCATTTGCGTAATATTGCCAAGATTAGGAGCACCTTGTCTCAGAGTGATGCTGAGAAACTGATCCACGCTTTTGTTAGCTCGAGATTAGATTATTGTAATTCTTTATTATCAGGCTGTCCTAAAACATCTTTAAAAAGTCTTCAGCTGATCCAAAATGCTGCAGCAAGAGTTTTAACAGGTACTAGAAAGAGAGATCATATCTCTCTGGTTCTGGCCTCCCTTCATTGGCTTCCCATAGAGTTTAGAATTAAGTTTAAAATCCTTCTTCTTACTTACAAAGCTCTAAACAATCAGGCTCCTTTTTATTTAAAAGATCTGATACTACCGTATTATCCTAACAGAGCACTACGCTCCCAAAATGCAGGATTACTTGTAATACCTAGAATCTCCAAAAATACAATGGGAGGCAGAGCCTTCTGTTATCAAGCTCCTCTCCTTTGGAATCAGCTGCCAATCTGGATTCGGGAGTCAGACTCGATCTCTGTTTTTAAGAATAGGGCTAAAACCTACCTTTTTGATATAGCCTACAATTAGGGAGGGATCATGTGTTTCTGAACCCTCCCTTAGTTATGCTGCTAATAGGTTTAGTCAGCCGGGGGACCTCCAGTAATGCACTGGGCCTCACTCCTTTTCTCACTCTCAATGAAATTTTTTTTTTGCTGGTCATTAACATTTGTTTGTTCTCTCCCATAGATTGAGTCCCCATCGTGCTGTTTGCTGTCTACATGTCTGTTCTTTTCTTCTTCTCTATCCCCTCACCCCCCAGCCAGTCGCAGCAGATGACTGCCCCTCCCGGAGCCTGGTTCTGCTGGAGGTTTCTTCCTGTTAAAAGGGAGTTTTTCCTCTCCACCGTCGCCAAGTGCTTGCTCACAGAGGATCGCCTGATTGCTGGGGTCTTTCTGCAACTGTGGGGCTACCCCCTACAGTTGATAGTGCTATGAGATGACTGTTGTTGTGAAATGGCGCTATATAAATAAAGTTGAATTGAATTGAATTGAACTATCCAATCGCAGGGCTGTCAAGCTACTGCAATACAGCAGTAGCTTGAACACAACACATCCGGGTTATCGCGGGAGACGACTTCTGGGGAAGCGCCGAGCGCTTATGTAATCGTGTTGATTTTCGCTAAAATCGGTAACAATACGGTACCTTACCCCCCATAAAATTTTCTCAACGGATTTAGACGATTCACAGAAATGATCAATTTGAAAATAAATCGGCAGAAATCCACGGATCGGCGGAAAATTGCCATCCCTGCATAACGTCTAACATCAAATGTTAGCATAAAAGCAGAAGTAGCTTAATGTCAAAGGAAGTTAGCATAAAGATTCTAAACATTAGCCTAAAATATAAAAAATGCTAGCTTACATAATAAAATAGCATATTTAAAAAATATTAGCATAAAAGAAAAAATAGTTGAAAGTTGCCAGAAGTTAGCTTAAATACATCAAAAATTAGCCTAAAATCTAAAAAATTGCTACGTTACATGCTAAATTAGCACAAGCTTGAAAAATTCGCATTAAAGTAGAACTTGCGTAATGTTGAATAAGTTTGCTTAAAGATGCTAAATACAACCTTAATTTATTGAAAAAAGCAAGCTGAAAGGGTAAAATCCCAAAATGTTGCAGCAAAGGACTAGCTACTTCAATAAAAATGGACTTTTGCTTTGAAGAACCACTATACTTCAAAGTGTTTGTTCCAACATCCATTGGTAAGTAAAATGGTAGTGATAGCACCTCAAATATTCAAATTGGAGCAAAACCACACTTTTTAAGGCCATTAATTTTGGGGGGCTGTTATTTTGAAAGTCTGTCTAACATCCTGATGTGTGTGAGTTTCCTGCTACAGGTTCAAGTTAATATCACTGAAAATGAGAGCGATATAGTCACCAAATATTCCAAGAAAATACCGACAAATTCAATATCAAGAGGCTTTTATTTTGAAAAACCAATGTATTTCAGTGTTGTGTGGTTGTTGCATGGCTGTCATGAGTTAACATGGTAGTGACAGTACCTCACATATTCAAATTGTGCCAAATTATGCACTTTAAGGTTTTGAGTTTTGGGGGCTTTTACTTTGAAAGTCTAACATCCTGCTGTGTGTCGGTTTCATTCCTTCCTGCTACAGGTTCAAGTTAATATTTTAGAAGATGAGAGAGATATAGGCTGTGTTCGGAATGTTCACTCCCTCCCTCCCTCCCTACTCACTATATTGTGAATTTAGAAATAGTGGACTATATAGTAAACTCAATATAACAATGAAATTAACAGCTTTCAGACACTACTGGCTTGTTTTCGCAGCACAGCTAATGACGTCATCACATGAGACAGGAAAACTGAACAGACTAACGGTGGAAAAAAAAAAAAATGACTACCTGCATGTAATTTGTAGTAAATATGTATTAAATCAAATCGTTTTTGCTGAACTAATAAATATAAATACCTTAAGGTAGTTTATGTTGTGATGTGAAGCTCTTCTTCACTGCTCCGTTGGCTGCACATTGCATTATGGTATATACTGGCTAATGTAGTGACCATCCGTTGTACACTACTTTTCAAAATGCATTGTGGGGTATTTTGAGTGTATTATATAGTTAATGACATTTTCAGTTAAGATTTCGAACAGTACTACAAGACGGCTGATTCACAATATAGTACACTATCTGGGGAAGGAGTGAACATTTCGAACACAGCACCAGTCACCAAATATTACAGGAAAATATTGACAAATTCAATATATAAAGGGGCTTTTATTTTGAAAAACCACTGTATTTCAGTGTTATGTGGTTGACCAATGGCTGTCATGAAGTAACAATTTTAGTTATATCAGAGTACCAGGACAATGAATTCTGTGGCTCTCAGAAATCCTTCATTCTTTTCAATGGACAATCAACTCATAGAAATGAACGAGGAAACAGAACTTTCCGGAAGGATGACTCAGCATCATCATCATCATGACTGGATCATACAGTTAAAACATATAGGAGGATCACTCCTCAAACAACCGTGAATAGAACACATCCTACATACAGACCCATCTAGGATGTGCTTGAGGTCAAGGCCCATGGCCTAGAAGGAGTAAAGTTTTTCATGAAAAGTGGATGGATGGATGACAGATGCCACGTCATGGCAACAGCTTCTTTCGGCTTCACCACAATGAACTAATAAAAACACTGAAATAACTCTAAATGAGTGAATGGCTAATTCTGCTAATGCAGGGTGGGCGATGTACTGCCCTCTCTTCATCGAGATCTCTAAGAAGGTGGAGAGCACAACCTCAGCCGGCTAGCCAAGATGCTAGCTGTCTGACAGGCTGTCCTATCATGTTAAAAAATTAACTAAATCAGCCAGAATGAGGCGAGATATCTTACTACTGTGGACTAGTGAACACCTCTCCATGGATCACCTCTTTGTCTTGGCAGAGGGGTCCGTCTACCCTAATGAACCCAGGAACTATGTTGTGGGAAATTGGGCCCTGGTAGGGTCTCCCAAGACAAACAGGTCCTGGGTGAAGGACAAGACCAAGACTGATCTAATAGAATCTCATGGAAAGCTTTGATAAGAACCAGTCCAGTGGATCCCCAAGAAAAAAAAAGCTACATCAAGGACTCAGTGTACCAAAAAGAAACCACATGGGCCCACCTTCCACTGGGCTCACCACCTGCAGGGGGGGATCATGGAGATCATGGTGCCATGTGAACCAGGTGGCAGTCTGGGCTGCTGTCTTTGGACTGCTGCCTCTACAACCCAGACTCCGGATAAGTGGTAGAAGATGGATGGGCAGACTAGTGAACAGGTAGGAACAAGGATGTCTATTCAGGTGACTAGAATTTAAAAAAAACAAACAAAAAAACAACAGTGATATAAAGTGAAGTCAAAAAGCTAACTCGGTAGCAGGCTAGCAGCCATAGAAGCACCCGAAGTGTGGGTTTAGACTCTTACTGGGATCCTCCCACCATCATTAAAATGGGCGGAGATGAAGATGGAGGCTGGTATCATTCCAGTGACCTCTGGTTCTACCGTCACTCCAAAATAAAATCAGAACTGTTAATTTAGGGAAGCACTGAGACGGAGGTTGACCATAACAAAATGACAAGTTTCTTCAGAGTTTTCCTATTAGTAGCCCCTCAGAATACCCAAATGGATGTGCAAAAGCAATGAAAAGGTCCTCTTTAACTGTCAAACAGTGAACACATGAATGGTCCTAAGAGTGAACAAATCCAGTAGGTAACAGAGGCGGTCTCTACCTGCCAGGTCCTCTCGGGGTTACGCTGTCAGCCGTAGAGTCTCCACTCTTGAGCCGTGCAGGTTTGGACAGGGAGCTCTTCCTCTGGATGAAGCCCTGCTGACCACCAGCCCCCGCAGCAGCTGTCCTGGGACCCATGGCTGCTTCTAGCTTTGGAACTATGGAGCCTGAGCAGGAGAAAGAGTTCACCGTCAGTGTCACTTTAAACACACACTCTCCTTCACATGTAGGAACCGTTCTGTGTGGAGTTAACATGCTCTTCCTGCACTGTGTGAGTTTACTGCTGGTACTCCGGTTTCCTCCCACAATCCAAAGACATGCATGTATGGTTAATTGGTGACTCTAAACTGGCCCGAGGTACAGTATATGTCTTTGATCAGCCTTATGATAGAGGGATAGTGTAGTCCAGTGACATGCAGTCAGGGGAGGCAGGTGAGACACAGCCTCACCTGTTATGACAAAATAAAGAATTATAAATATATTATTATTTGTCCACTAATTTGTCTTGTAGGTCTAAATGTAATTTCTGAATGATTCCAATCATTCCAACAATATTTAAAATTTCTGAATCTGCGCATTTCCTGTTCAAATACAAGGGAGAGAGACCAGGTGAAGCAGCAACAGCCTCAAAAGGATTGCGCAATCCTCCACAGCCTGGTTAGAGCTCGTGCAAGATGCGCATTCCTGGTGACAGCTCTGTGTATGTTAAAAATGTCATGTTTGTGGGAGCTTTTATTTTTTTTAGATTCCTTTATTAGTCCCACAATGGGGAAATTACAGGGCATCCACATGAGTGGATGAGGCAGCCACTGGTGCGGCGCCCAGCTCTTTCACCGTTCACACACACATTCACACCTGGGGCCACTTTAGAGTCTCCAATTAACCTAACTTGCATGTTTTTGGCATGTTGGAGGAATCTGGAGAAATCCTGGAGTAAACCCACGCAGACACAGATCATTGTTGGTCGGGGGCTGGGATCGAACCCAGGATCCCCTGACCAAGGGTGAGTTGCTGTGCGGCCACAGTGCTAACCACTCTGCCACCGCGCTGCCCTGGCGCTGCCCTATTGTGTGTCCTCTTTTTCCATAGTCTATGTAATGTACTTAATGTGTGTGTATAACATATTTAGTCTTCTTAATTCGACATAAATCTTTATTTAAAAGTCATGGTCAGAGGCTGTGCAGTGCCACTGCTTCAACAAGGGGGGCGTGCTTGAGCACCGTAGACACAGGAGTTTACTTCTTGTTCGTCTATGCCTAAAGATATAGCTAAAGATAAAATCAGCAAGTCAAGTGTACCGAGGACTCCGTTTGTGCTTCTATTTTATACAGACTGAAACTGGAAGATTTTATAGCTAAACTTAAAAAATTCTTAAAATTGGCTTTTCAATCAAAACTGGCAGTAATGTCGATTGAGACAGAGATTTAAAAGAAGACAAGGAGAGCTTTTACAACAAAGTCATTGAGATTTACTCGTCTCTTCTTTACTTGAGGGGGGGGCTGAAAAGTTCATAGGCTGACCATGACCAAGCAAAGCCATCCTGTCCGACCCCTTCCATCCAGCCCACCACCTATTGGACCTGCTCGCCTCTGGTAGACCATATAGGTCGATCAAAGCCCACACAGCCAGGATGTCAAATGGCTTTTTTCCCTGGGCCATTAGAATACTGAAGATGCATAAACTGCAATGACATTCTGGTAAAATTCTGTCAAATCTTACAACCATTCCCTGTGCAATAATTAATAGTCTTAGTGCAATATCGCACTTGTGTAAATAACCTGGGCCTTGTTTCACTGCTGCCCTTTTTACTGTATATTTTATATACAGTGTAATCATGTGTAACCTGGGTCATTATTGTACCGCTGCCTTATTTTATTGCATATTTAGTCAGTATTTTTACTATGTTTATTATTTGTATCTAGCATGGATGAGTGTGTGATGGATCTGAGTGTGAATGTCATTAACTAGAGACTAGACATGCACCTTAATTTCATTGTGCTAGTGTACTGTGCAATGACAATAAAGCTATTCTATTCTACGATGTAGTGGTCAAATTTGACCATATGTGGTTTACTTTTCAACATAGCCCTTCGGTCCAAACACTTCTTCCATTGGTGTCACAGAGCTTGGACTCCTGCGGTATAGAAGCTCTCTTCTTGATCCTCAAAGACATTACTCCTTCTTCATCAGTCTATGAACTTTTCAGCCCCCTTGCTTGAATTTGTATTGAATTGTGGAGCTACAGGGTAGACAGCAAATGTGTTTTCTGAGCTGCTATAATTTTAATTCTTCCTTGGCCAGAAACCAGTAGTCTGATCAATTTTGGGCACCCAAATTTGTCTGTAAAATAACTTAATACATATTATTTGTGTAGCCAAGGGTCTTTGCACTTTGATTACATTCAGAAGAGTTGAATGAAATTAAAACATGGAGGCATGGAGTTAGTCAGCAGAACTTTAACTGCCTTTCTGCAAAACAAAAGCAACTGGAGTGGACAACTATTTCTGATTCTTCCCTTCACAACAAAAGCTCTAGACATGCATAGCAGAACTGAACTTAAATTCACTGCACATTCTATCAAGAGGCAATTCAGTAAAATGCCTTAGTCATTTTGTTAATAAATTATTTATATAATCAGATTTTATAATGTACAATTAACAGATCATAAAAGATGCAAACTTTCATCCATCTATCTTCTACCACTTTTCCAGAGGTCCGGGTCGTGGAGGCAGCAGTTCGAGCAGAGAAGCCCAGACTTCTCTCTCCCCAGCCACCTGCTCCAGCTCTTCAGAGAGGATACCAAGGTGTTCCTGGACCAGCTGTTAGATCCTATGCAAACTTTGAATTGAAATTAAATTCAAGCTTATGCTATTGTGTTCATATATTTGTAAATCTGACTTTGAAAGAGTCAGTGCCTCACCACCCACAAACCTCACCGCACATCACTAGTGTAGTCATTTGTACTTGGTAGTATTTAAGACTAGAAAAGCACTATTTAAATAACACTGCACCTGGACGTGTGCAAACTTTCATCCATCTCATATTCCAGCCTTTACGCACCCACATTCCACCATAAAAGGACAATGAACACTGACACATGTAATAAAGTCTGCTCATCCAACGTGACTGGATGCGATTGTTCTGAGGGGTTTTGTCCACCAAAGTTCAGCTCGACTCCCCAAACAGTGGGTTTCTTTTCAGCACTGTAGCCAGGCTGACAAAGTCACCCAGGAGTTCCACTGACTCCAGATCCAGTCTGTTATAGCTGCAATTTGTTCTCCACAGCATATAGTTCCCATTCCCCTCAATGTTCGAATCCCCACCTAGTTCGGACCACGACAGAACGAATCATTTAAAAAAAAACAAACAAAAAAAAAAAAAACGCAAGGAGTCTATTTTTGACCGACACTGGATCCAGTCTGCAAGGAAAAGCCTACAGTCTATCTACTGTATTTAATAACCGTCCATCCATCCATCCATCCATCTTCTACCGCTTTTCCGGAGGTCCGGGTCGCGGAGGCAGCAGTTCAAGCAGAGAAGCCCAGACTTCCCTCTCCCCAGCCACCTGCTCCAGCTCTTCAGAGGGGACACCAAGGCGTTCCCAGACCAGCTGGGAGACATAGTCTCTCCACCGAGTCCTGGGTCTGCCCCGGGGTCTCCTCCCAGCGGGACGTGCCTGAAACACCTCAAGTGGGAGGCGTCCAGGAGGCATCCTAATCAGATGCCCATACCACCTCAACTGACTCCTTTCAATGTGGAGGAGCAGCGGTTCTACTCTGAGCCTCTCCCGGATGACTGAGCTCCTCACCCTATCTCTGAGGGTGAGTCCAGCAATCCTACGGAGAAAGCCCATTTCAGCCGCTTGTATCCGCGATCTCGTTCTTTCGGTCATTACCCAAAGCTCGTGACCATAGGTGAGAGTAGGAACGTAGATTGACTGGTAAATCGACAGCTTTGCCTTAGAACTAAGCTCCCTCTTCACCACAACAGACCGGTACAACGTCCGCATCACTGCAGATGCTGCTCCAATCCGTCTGTCGATCTCTCGCTCCATTCTCCCCTCACTCG
The DNA here is from genome assembly GCA_020510985.1 of Pholidichthys leucotaenia. Lineage (NCBI taxonomy): Eukaryota > Metazoa > Chordata > Actinopteri > Cichliformes > Pholidichthyidae > Pholidichthys > Pholidichthys leucotaenia. Next base: position 23,562,719 of record CM035848.1, on the reverse strand, counting down.
TGAACAAGACCCCAAGATACTTAAACTCCTCCACTTGGGGCAGGAGCCTGTCCCCAACCCGGAGAGGACAATCCACTTTTTTCCGGCTGAGGACCATGGACTCGGACTTGGAGGTGCTGATTCTCATCCCAGCCATTTCACACTCAGCGGAAACCCGTCCCTCCTCATGGATCGTCACCTTATCGTGGTGGGGGGGTTTTGCGTGCCCCAGTGATCCCAGGAGCTATGTTGTCCGGGGCAATTTGCCTCTGATAGGGTCTCCCAAGACAAACTGGTCCTGGGTGAAGGGCCAGACTAAGAACGATCCAACAGACTCTCATGATAAATTGTATATCAAGGATTCAGTGTACCCCGCCCGGTATGGGGTTACCGGGGCCCCACCCTGGAGCCAGGCCTGGGGGAGGGGCTCGACGGCTAGCGTCTGGTGGCCGGGTTTCCACCCATGGGACCCGGCCGGGCTCAGCCCGAAGGAGTTACATGGGTCCGCCCTCCAGTAGGTTCACCACCTGCAGGAGGGATCATGGAGGTCCGGTGCTATGTGGATTAGGTGGCAGTCAAAGGCGGAGACCTTGGCGGACTGATCCCAAGCTTTAATAACCGTTTGCTCATTAAAAACTATTTAAGGATCATCCACTATTTTCTGAGCTCTACTCCTCCACCACTGTGTCAGAGAAGACAAAAACTTTGACATAACATACAAACACTTCATAGAATTAAAATTAGCAGGCTACTTATGTATTATTAGAGCACAAAAATCCAGGTGGAGAGTCGGTGTTCTGATGTTTTTGTGATATGACGCAGTGTTTCCTCTGGATAACCTTGGCACGGTGACAACATATTTTTCCGGGGGGGGGGGGGGCGGAAAACACATACAGTATGTATGAATATGTTAATTTTATACTGCTTATTTCTTTTTTAATTTTGCACAGTAACTTTGCATATAATAATAATAATAATAATAATGCATCAGATTTATATAGCGCTTTATCAGACACTCAAAGACGCTTTTTACAGATACATTATTCATTCACTCCAGACAGACAATGGTAGCGGCGAGCTACTACTGTAGCCACAGCTGCCCTGGGGCAGGCTGATGGAAACATGGCTGCCAATCTGGGCCAACGGCCTCTCCGGCCACCACCAAACATTTACACACATTCATACCCAGTGTTATGGACACTGGAGGCAAGGTGGGTAAAGTGTCTTGCCCAGGGACACAATGGCAGGATATCTGGGGAGAGTGGGATTTGAACCGCCCACCATCCAGTTATTGGACGACCCGCAATACCTCCTGAGCCACCACCGTGCATATGGAACTTACAATTTGAAGTATTGTATAACCAAGGCTTGAATGTTGGAATACTGGGCTATTTGGGGTCCCACCCAGACGTCCTGTGTTTGGACTTTTTACTGGTGTCATCCTTCTCTCCTTCCTCTGCTCCCACCTCTCCTGGACCCTCTGCCTGAACACTTTCCTCTCCTTGGCTCCTCTCTTCTGTCTCATCTTGCCCTCTCTGAACCCTGTCTAATTCAGCTTCTCTCTCTGTCTATGGTGGTATACAAACAGGTTAGAAAATATCAAGTGCCATGTAAATGAAAGGAGACAACCAAAAATTTCTAGTTAAGGGTACAAAGAGCACCCACTTAAAACCTGAGTAATGACTTCAGTCTTGAAGGTTTGAGGTTTTTCTCCAACATTTTTAACAATTTTCTTATAGTTTTCTACTTTTCTCTGTAAATCTGAAGTTGAAACCATGTTCCTCAAATTTGTAATTTTCTCTTGTAAAATTGACTTTTCTTGTACATTTGAAACTTTATTATAAATTTTAAAGTTTTCTACTTTTCTCTGTAAATTTATCTAAATTTGTGGAATATTTTATGGCTTATTTTTGTCTGTTTTTTTTTTAAATAAAATGACTGTTTTTTAAATAAATTTGAAACAGACTGTGGTATTTTTTTTTTTTAACTTTTTCCTTATAACAATTTATATTTTTGACCATAACTTTGCAGTCAGAACAGAACAGTAATTTAACTCTCATTACAAAGAAGAAAATATCAATAAAATTGTATTTAATGACTTAAATTAACTTAAATAACCAAGGAGGCCGTTATTTCTATTATAATATTTCTATATATTTAAAGTTTTTTTTAGAAATCTCCTCACAGCCAAGAAAAACCTCCCTTATTTTGAAATCCAAATGCTGGCACGTTTCGTTTGTCTGAAGGCTGCTGACGGATTAAAGTCACTGACTTGGTGAATTTTGGTCATCTTAACTTGCCAGGTACATAATTGGGAACATAATATTGTAGTGGCTGGTGAAATATATCCTGAGCAACTCAGTAGTCGCCCTTGCCTTTCCCTTCATATGAAGCCGGCTGCATCTGAATTCTAACCACATCTCTTAGCTAAGCGACTCTTCCGTTATTGCTCTCGTTTCCAGTGGGTTAAAACCCTGATAAATGCCTCCAGTGTTTACATACCTCTTATGATTTTTTTTTCCGTCTTTAAAGTACTTTAATAAACTCATGCTTCTCTCAGACAGTCAAGCCTTATTCATGCTGCATTTCCCCTCTAGTCCGCCTTGGTCCAGGTACGCTTTGGACGAGCCCGGCGCGCACGCGGCGCTGTACATGCTCACTTTTTTCATCTCCCCAGGCCAAGCGGTTGATGCATGCACACAACCATCATTTGTAGTTTCACTCCCGCCCGATAGGTGGCGCCAAGGCGCTGACGCACCAGGATTTTCACCAATGAAGAAACAGCGGACTTCTTCACAAATTTTCTCTTCAAACAGAGTCTATTTCTGCTGTTTGACTTCCTGGTTTTCCCTCCATTTCCACGAAGATGCTGCTGCCGCTAGCGAGATACTGCCTGCTAACTGACTGGAAAGCTCGCGTGAGCAGGGCGCTTCTAAACTCCGTGTGGATGACGGCCACGCACGTTGTTTGTGAGCACGCTTGCGGAAAGTCATTGCTTCATATATTTTTCTTAAATTCATATCTCCGTCTTGGCGAGGCGGTAAAATTTCTGGCGTAGCGGGCTGCCACCGAGAAATGTTACCAGAAGAAACCCTGTGACGATATATATCAGATGACGATATAAAAACATCCATCATTTCATAGAATACTTTTATCGTTTATATTCAATTCAACTTTATTTATATAGTGCCATTTCACAACAACAGTCATCTCATAGCACTTTCAACTGTAGGGGAAACCCCCACAATTGCAGAAAGACCCCAGCAATCAGGCGATCCCCTGTGAGCAAGCACTTGTCAGCGGTGGAGAGGAAAAACTCCCTTTTAACACGAAGAAACCTCCAGCAGAACCAGACTTAGGGAGGGGCAGTCATCTGCTGCGACTGGCTGGGGGGTGAGGGGATAGAGAAGATGAAAAGAACAGACATGTAGAAAGCAAACAGCACGATGGGGACTCAGTCTATGGGAGAGAACAAACAGATGTTAATGACGAGAAAAAAAAAAATTAATTGAAAGTGAAGAAAGGAGTGAAGCCCAGTGCATTATTGGAGGTCCCCCGGCTGTCTAAACCTATTAGCAGCATAACTAAGGGAGGGTTCAGAGACACATGATCCCTCCCTAATTGTAAGCTGTATCAAAAAGGAAGGTTTTAACCCTATTCTTGGGGAGGGGGAAAAAAAACAAACAAAAAAAAAAACAGATCGAGTCTGACTCCCGAATCCAGATTGGCAGCTGGCTCCACAGCAGAGGAGCTTGATAACTGAAGGTTCTGCCTCCCATTGTACTTTTGAAGATTCTAGGTATTACAAGTAATCCTGCATTTTGGGAGTGTCGTACTCTGTTAGGATAATAGGGTAGTATCAAATCTTTTAAATAAAAAGGGGCCTGATTGTTTAGAGCTTTAAGAAAGAAAACTCATTACTGGTTGACTGTTGGTGAGTCCAATGCTTTTATTTAACTTTTACCGCATGACTGCTGCCATTTTATTTCCTTGCGGACATCAGGCCAAGGAGGAGGAATAGCGACTGTTTAAAAAAATCACTATAAAGGGAAACAGCCTTTCTTATCATTGTCATTCACCAGCTTTGAACTGAGCTTATTTGAACTGCACGGTCATTTCCACACAGTGTTCTGTGCTGTGGTATCATCATCATCCATCATAGCAGTCTGTCGTGGGCGACAATGACGGTTTCATTTAGGTCTGATCAGATTCCTCCACACAGCTCTGTCCTTAGCTTTCCGCTGCCAGGAATTCCTGTCTATGTCCAACTTCTTCAAGTTTCTTTTTACAGTGTCTTTCAATCTCAGCCTTGGTCTACCCTGATTGTGTTTGCCCTTGCATAACTGAGTAGAGTAACTGCCGAGGGAGACGCTGGTGGTCCATCCTCTCAACATGTCCGAGCCATCTCAGGTTCATCTGTATTAGCATGTCCTCCAATGATGGTAGACCAGCTCGTTTCAACACTTTTATGTTGGTTATCTTGTCTTTCCATGAGATGTTCATTATGGCTCGAAGGTATCTCATCATGTACGCGTGGAGTTTCTTCACCTGCACTCTGTAGACAGTCCAAGTTTCAGCACCGTACAATAGAGTTGCCAGTACTGTTGCTCTGTACACTTTGCATTTCACACGGATAGACACATGTCGATTGCTCCACAGTCTCTCCCTCAAATTTCCAAACACAGCGCTCGCTCTTCCCATTCTGAGAGATAGTTCATCCTCCAGCCTAGCATTCTCTGAAACAGTGCTACCTAGGTACCTGAAAGTCTTGCACTTGACTAGTGGCTCTGTACCAATGCTGATCTCTTCTGGTAGTGATGCTGATAATTGGAACTTTGGTGGTTGATAAAGGCACTCTGTCTTTTTGATGTTGATTTGGAGGCTGAATTGGCTAGCTGCTCTTGCAAATTTCTCCACTAAAGATTGCAAATCTTCCACACTGTGTGCAACTAGAGCACTGTCGTCAGCAAAGAGCATTTCTCTTACTACCTTTATCGATGTCTTACTCTTGGCTTTAAACTGTGCCACATTGAACAAGTCTGCTTCTTTCCTTGTTTGAATGTATACTCCTTCTGAAGTGTCTTTGAAGGCCACCTCAAGCATGGCTGCCAGATATAGCGAGAAGAGTGTACTGTAGGTGCCAGCACACACCCTTGTTTCACCCCATTGCTTACTGAAAAGTCTTTAGATACTGAACCACTCATTGCCACGTTTGCTTGCATACCTGTATGGAGTACCTCGATCAGGCTGACAAACTTGTCTGTACAGCCATATTTCTTGAGTACCTGCTAAAGTCCTTGTCGCGAAACAGTATTGAAGGCTTTACTGAAGTCTATGAAGACTACATAAAGTGGCACGTTCTGTTTGATACACTTTTCTTGAACCTGTTTCAAGCAGAAAATCATGTCCATTGTGCTTCTTCCACTTCTAAAGCCGCACTGGGTTTCCGGTAGTACATTCTGCGAGATGTGTTCACGGAGTCTGTTAAGTAGCACACGTGAGAGAATCTTACCAACAGTGGCTAGCAGTGATATACTTCGGTAATTTCCACAATCTTTCCTGTCACCTTTCTTGAAGAAAGGCACAATACTTGCATCCTTCCAGTCTTGAGGTACTTTCTGGGCATCCCATATCTCTTGGATGAGCTTGTGCAGGCAGTTGGTCAGCTGAACACCACCAAATTTCCACACTTCTGCTGGAATTCCATCCCTTCCTGGAGCTTTACCATCATGTGTTGTCCTGATAGCTGCCATTAGTTCATCAAAATTTGGTGGTTCATCCAGACTTGATACAGCTGGTCGCTGCACTAGAGCTTCTTTAGCCTCTTCAGTGAGATATCCAGGGTTGTTTAGTAGTTGGTCAAAGTGGTCTGCAAATCTGTCCAGGATCTTGTCTTTCTCCTGCAAAACCGTTTCACCATCCATAGCCTTTAGTTGGATCAACCCTCTTGGTTTAGGGCTGTAGATTTCTCTCAAACCTGTGAAGAATGTTTTCATGTCCTTTCTGTCTGCTGCAGTTTGAAGTTCCTCCGCTTTTTCATCCCACCAGTTGGACTTCATCTCTCTGGTGTAATTCTGTAGCTCACTCTGAGCCTTTGAGTATTTCTTCTTCTTCGACTTTGTGTTACACTGTAGGTTTTCCTACCTAGCTGTATTCCTCGCTTTTAGTAGTTTCTTCAGGTGTTCATCATGCTCATCAAACCAATCTTGATGTTTCCTCTCAGGGTGGCCTAATACATCACTTGCAGTCTGACACACCGTATCCTTCAGTGTTGCCCATTTCTCTTCTATGCCATTCTCTGAGTTGTTGCTGTCCCAGTCTTTCGAGTTTTCATCCATTTCCTGTGTAAGTTCTTCCTGCTTCTTTTGGCCTTGCAGTGCACTAGTGTTTAGCTTCCGTGGTGGCTTCGCACCAGTCCTGCAGTGCTGTTTTCGTCTCCAAATCCTTTATCTAGATCTCAGCATAACATGATCAGTACCACAGTCCGCGCCTCTCCTTGCTCTGGTGTCCAATACATCCCTTATGTCTCTCTGCCTGACTATGATGTAGTCTAATAAGTGCCAATGCTAGGATCTTGGGTGCATCCACGTCTTCTTGTGTGTGTCCTTGTGCTTAGAGTGTTGGTTATCACAAGGTTGCACTCTGAACATAGTGCAAGTAGAAGTTCTCCATTAGCATTGCACTTGCCGACTCCATAACTGCCTAGCACTCCTTTCCATTTTTCAGTGTCCGAACCAACTCTGGCATTAAAATCTCCAACGAGTATCAGCTTGTCATCAGTTGGTAGACGCCTGATAGTCTCACGTAAATCACTGTAGAACTCTTCCTTCACCTCCTCTGTGTGGGTCATTGTTGGGGCATATACACTGATGAGTGTGGCATACATCTTCTGCTGTAGTGGGAGTCTCATAGTCATTATCCTGTCGTTGATTGGCACCAGTTCCTCATCAAGCATTGCTGCTATCTCCTTTCTAACTGCAAAGCCCACTCCTGCTTCTCTCCTTTCTTGAGTTGATCTCCCACTCCAAAAGAAGATGTACCCATGGTCTTCCAAGCTGTCATATCCAGGCAATCTTTTTCACTAAGTGCAGCTATGTCTACATTGTACCTGTTCATTTCCAGGGCCACAAGCGCGGTCTGTCTTTCTGGGCGCTGTGATGTTGCTCTGTCCAACAGAGTGGGTACATTCCATTCTGCTACACACAAGGCTGCTGTTTTCCTCTTTTGTCTTCCTGCTCCTAGCTTACTTTTTGCTGCCTGTCGGAGTGTGAACAGATCAGCGCGGACCTTGTAAGCCCGGGCGACGTCCGAGCTGGTATGAGTTGCTTTCTGGTTGACCATTTCACGTCACTAGCTTTTGCTGGACTAGCAGCACATTCTTGGCAGATAAAGGTATCATCAGTGGCAAGGACAAGCCAAGACAAACTGACTCCAGTATCTGTTGCAGTGACTGACCAGATGATAGGTTTGTTTATCTCTGCTCTTTGTGTAGTGCATGTCACAATGCACCGACTGGCACAGTCCACCACAGACCTTGCGACAGATGTGTTTATCTGCCAGAATGTCCAGTTTCACCCCGTGTAATTGAGAGTGGTTCACCACAGACCTGTGGCAGATGTTGTTTTTAGTTCTGCCAGGATGCCGTTTCACCCTCCACACCCTCGGAAGGGCGGGGATGCCGGTTGAGTCACCAACCCATGAGACAGGTAGTACTGGTTTTCATGGTTATCCGGTAGCAAGCAAGCCAATGCCTGACCTGACAAAAGGTCAGGCTTTTTGCTGTGGTATATCGGCCTCCAAAATACAATAAGGATTTTATTAATGACTTTGCTAATTTCCTGGCTGAAATCATGCCTAAATATGACCGTGTTCTTATTGTGCGGGATTTTAATATTCATGTTTGCTGCCCCGACAAGCCTATGGTAAAAGACTTTTTAAATCTCATTTATTCTTTTAATACTGAGCAGTCCGTATCGGGATCCACTCATGAACACGGACACTGTCTGGATCTTGTGCCATCATATGGTCTGCCTGTTTTTAACCTAGAGATTCGTGATGCAGTGTTTTCAGATTATATGCCTGTTGTATTTGAGGTTGCTCTTGCCATTAACACGGTTAAACCTCCCTCTGCTGTTCAACACCGTTGTATTATTAACTCTTCCACTGCTGCTCACTTCTCTGCTGCTTTTAATCAGAACTATGTCATTCCTGAGTCTGTGTGCAATATGGAGATTGTTTTGGACACTGTGGCTCTATTAAAAACCAGGCAGCCTAAAACTAGATTGAGCCGTGGTTGTACACAACCCGTGCTGCCAGACAGGAATGTTGCAGAGCTGAGCGCAAATGGAAGAAAGACAAATTGTATGTCATTTCAAATGTTAAAGGATTGTTGGCATCACCATCAAAAGATTGTGAAAGAGACCAAAAGAAAACATTTTTCAGATATTATCTTAAACTGTCACAAGCCTCATGTTCTGCTTAAAACAATCAATTCTGTTCTTAATCCACCTCAGACTGCATGTATGGAGCCCTCACCTGCTTTGTGTGAAAACGTTCTCAACTTTTTTAATGATAAGGTGGTGACTTCTACTAGGGCTCTGCTCTCACCTCCTCCTTATGACCCCTCAATCTAACTTCCCTGCCCTGCTCTTTTTGACAGGTTTGGGCCTGTGACGCTGAACTTTTTACATGAGATTGTTGGTCATTTAAAACCCTCAAGTTCTCCAAATGATGCTGTCCCTCCTCGACTTTTTAAAGAGGTTTTCCCCACTGTAGGGCCAGCTGTCCTTTCAGTTATTATCAATCTGACCTCAGGTGTAGTTCCCCAAAGTTTTAAACATTCTGCTGTGCAACCGCTGATTAAAAAAACCTGGTCTGGATCATACAGTTTTTAATAATTTTAGGGCTATCTCCAAACTGCCCTTTCTGTCAAAAATCCTTGAGAAGACAGTATACAGCCAATTAATGGCCCTTTTGGAGGAGCAGGCTATCCCTGAGGTTTTCCAATCCAGTTTTAAAACTCTTCACAGTACTGAATCAGCTCTTTTTTTGCTGGGTAATTTAACTAACCGTAATCCTGTTGACACCATCTAGCTGCAATGCTCCTGCACTGTGTATATAACTGTGTACATATTGTTATGTATGGAAAAATAGTAGCAACATGGCGGCCTGGGGTTTACCAGGGAACAGAGAGGGTTGGTGGCCCACCTTTCCGGTGGTGATGTCACCCGGGGTATAAAGGCCACGGCGGGAGGGGATACTTCCTCTTTCGCTGTTGATGACTGGATTAGAGCGCTGTGGCCATCTGTTGTGCTGGTAAAGTGAGTGTAAAACCTCCTTCATGAGACACCTCTGCTGTCCGCGTACGTGTAACCGGAAACCTCATGTGACGACATTTATGTCATCGTCTCCACTCCGCTAGTGTCCGCAGTGCTCAACCGCGGACGACTGCGTGCAACCAAAATTTTACCACACCGCCTGCCCACGACCTTAACGCGTTGAAAAGCGCATGCGCAAGACTGAACATCCCATTCACGAGGTGGCGATATTGACACAGCATACATAGACGAAGAAGACAACAAAGAGGCGGAAAATGAGAATAAAAACATACATGAATCATACATACATTCTTTCACAGTGGCAGCAGCATCTTCGTGGAAAAGGAGTGAAAAGCGGGAAGTCAAACAGCAGAAATGGACTCTATATTTGAAGAGAAACTTTGTGAAGAAGACCGCCGTTTCTTCGTTGGTGAAAATCCTGGTGCGTCAGCCCCTTGGCACTACCTATCGGGCAGGAGTGAAACGACAAATGATGGTTATGCACATGCGTCAACCGCTTGGCCTGGGTAGATGAAAAACGTGAGCATGAGCAGCGCCGCATGTGTGCTGGGCTCGTCCAAAGCATACGCGGACAACAGCGGACTAGAGGGAAATGTAGCATGAAGCAGGCTTTAATAAACTCTGTTAATTGTCTTCCGCCCCATTCCTTATTTCACCTGATTATGGACACAACACATATGTATATTTATTTACTGCTTTGGTTAACCAATTATCTTACTACCTTATTACCTCCGCCTGGCCGAAAAGGCCAGGAAGAGGTAATGTTTTTGCCGGGGTTTGTCTGTGTGTCTGTCTGTGTGTCTGTCTGTCTGTGTGTCTGTTGGTTAGCAAGATAACTCAAAAAGTCTTGGACGGATTTCCATGAAACTTTCAGGCGTTGTTGGAAATGGTACAAGGAAGAACTGATTAAATTTTGGGGATGATCCGGATCACCGTCGGGATACAGGAATTTTTTAAAGCATTCTTTAACACTGACATACGGCTATTTTCAACATGTGCGCAGGCGCAATGGAGGGTGCTGGTCATCGTGTCTGACCAACATAAACTCCGCGTTCTTCAACGTTTTAGGCACAAAAGCACGCGGAAAACACTGGTGGGCTGGGCCCGCCACCGTGCCTGTGTTTGCGCGACGCTGCAAAAGCTGAGACGGGCAGCTGTCCGCCGCCGGATTATTTGGCAGAAATTCCCCGGTCAGCCATAGGCGCTGCGCAAAAACGAGCTGCTCGGCAGCGTGCTGTGTGCCTGTGTTTGCGCAACGCTGCAAAAGCTCAGACGGGCAGCTGTCCGCCGCTGGATTATTTGGCAGAAATTCCCCGGTCAGCCATAGTAGCTCCGCAAAGAGAAGCTCTCTGCCGGGGAAGTTTCCAAATCATCTTTGGCCGCGGAGCGCAACCCCAATAAAGATAAAGATTAGATGTACCACGAAGGTCGAGTGCAAGCAAGATGTTTGTGTCTGTGAACATTCCGTCTTTTGGCGAGTTGATACGTAACAATGTTTACAGTTTGATGAGAAGGTTGCTGCCATGTAACAATCATCTTATATCAGCAATTGTCAACTCGTCACTCACACTTCACTCCAGCATTTGGAAGTGGTGGCGTTCCATTTTATACTGAGTCCAATATTGTATGTTATTGTTGTTACAAGACCGCTGACTGTCTGCTGATCTGAATATACTTTTATTTATTTATTTATTTTCTATTCCTTTTAGTTCTGCATTTAATATGAACCCTGAGTTTGAAATAAACATTTGAATTTTGAATAAAACCCACGCCAACCCGTCTACCTAATTGGCATCCGTCAGTGAAGCCCTCAGTGCTGCTTTCAGTGATCTAAAACGCTCACATAACCCATTGGCCTGTGGGTTGTACGCAGTTGTGTCATGACTTCTTTTGTTTTTTTCTTTTGAATTCTTGGATGGAACATGGGTGGCCAATATAAGTTGCAGATTCAGCCATCACACATTTCGGATAACTTATGTTGAACTGTATAATCAGAGGAGTTACTGTCTAATTTGACCTTGTTGGATTTTATTACCCCCTTTGTTATATTATTCACTTTCTTTTAACCTGTACTCTTAATCTATTCAAAATAAAGATTAATTCATTCATTCATTCAATTGCAACACCCCCAGCCTGGGAGTTTGCAGATGGAGGAGATGGACACAACAGCAACACTTCAGTTTATTACCTCCGCCAAGGAGGTAATACTTTTACTAATGAACCACTAATCCTATCATTGTGAATCCAATTGCTACTCAGATGTTTCCATGGTCAAGGAATCTGACAACGTACACACAAACACTGTATGGGGGGAACTGTGGCGCTTGGCGGAGGTCTGCGCTCTCCGAGTGCTTTTCTAGTTTACTATTGCTCTGAGTGTTGCTATCCCTGTGCTGCTGCAATCCTGGAATTTTCCCATTATGGGACTAATAAAGACTTATCTTAACAGTTTTTAATGGTATCTTTTTAGCTACTGATTCTGGTGACTGTGTTATCCTTGTGCTTTTAGACCTAACTGCTGCATTTGACACAGTGGACAAAAAAATTTTAATTTCCCATCTGGAACAGTGGGTGGCCACCACAGGAATAGCATTGGAGTGGTTTAAGTCCTTCCTGGCAGATCGGACCTTCTGTGTTAGCCTTGGTGACTCTGTATCATCCTTTGCTCCTTTCTCTTGGGGGAAGGGGGGGGGGTTCCCCAGGACTCAGCCCTAGGCCCCCTGCTTTTTTCTCTTTATTTTCTGTGAAATTTATGTCCCTCTTAGAAAGAATCCCTCACATTCTGTTGAGACACTGCTTAAATGTCTCAATGACATCAAGGCCCGGATGGCCTTAAACTTCCCGAGTTTTAATGACAATAAGACTGAAGTGATGGTTTTTGGCTCCCCCCTTGTAGACTTTGGTTCCTTAACCCAATATGTAAAGCCAATAATTACAAACGAGGGGGTTAAAATGGACCCTGATTTTAAATTTAACAGTCAGGTCAACTCAGTCATTAGATCACGTTTTTTTCTAACTGAGGCAGCTGGCCAAAATAAAGCCAATTATGTCAGTGCAGCTCTTTTTTTTTTTTTTTGTTACTTATTTGTACCCGTAGGTAGATTTGGTTTGCAGTCTGGTGACAAGCCACCGGCTGCTGGTCGCTGCGTGCGCGAGCGCCCTAAACCTACATGTTTTTGGTGTGCGGGAGGAAACCGGAGAAATCCCGGAGTAAACCTGCGCAACACGGGGAGAACATGCAAACTCCACACAGCTCACTGTTGGTCGGGGGCTGGGATCGAACCCACGATCTCATGATCCCCGCGGTCCCCCGGCCGAGGGTAAAACTGTGCTGTTACAGTGCTAAACCACTGCGCCACCGTGCAGCCCTTTGAGGGAGTAATCCACACCTTTGTGACCACTAGGCTGAATTACTGCAATGCATTGTATGTGGGGATTAGTGGGTCTTCCATTGCTCATTTCCAGTTGGTGCAAATGAAGCCACACGTCTTAACTGGCACATGCAAATGTGAACACATTTCTCCCATTTTAGCCTCACTTCACTGGCTGCCCGTACATTTCAGGATCCATTTTAAGATTCTTTTATTTGCTTTTAAATCCCTAAATGGCCTTGCTCCGCCCCATCTCTCTGAGCTACTCGACCACTACATACCTGGGGCGGCTATGACGCAGGTGTAGTGTGGCCGACTACTGATCAGAGGGTCAGGGGTTCGATTCCTGCTCTGGTTGCAGTCTGCATGTTGAAGTGTCCTTGAGCAAGACACTGAACCCCCAGTTGCTCATGGTGGGTCAGGTATATATACATATGGCAGCTCCGTGACCATCAGTGTGTGAATGTGTGCGTGAATGGGTGGATAGCAGGACCTGCAAAGTGGTTTGGTTATCCAGAGATGAGTAAAAAGCACGATGTAAGTGAATACCATTTACCCTCCTGCCTTCTTAGGTCAGCTAATCATCTGCTCCCGAGTGTACCTAAAACTAAGGGAAAGCTCTGGGGGGACCGCGTCTTCTCTGTGGCAGCTCCTAAACTTTGGATTGAGTTGCCTCTTCATAACAAACAGGCTTCTTCCCCGCCTGTTTTTAAATCTCATCTTAAAACCCATCTGTTCTCCTTGGCATTTAGTCGTTGATTTTATTGATTCAATTGATTTTATTTATTTGTTAGTTATTTATTGTATGATTATTTTTTTTTTACCCTTGTTTTTATGTATACATTTTATTTGATTTTTAGTAGTTGGGCTGCTGTGTTTATGTATTTATTATGTTTCCTACTTTTCTGTAGGAAAAGTAGGAAACATGGTCAAGTCTGGTTGTTTTTAAGGTGCTGATACATAAAGTTGGATTGGATTGGAAGATCTGTCCTTTAAATCTCATATTAAACTTGTTTAATATGAGACTTGTTTGTTTTCAAAGACTGCTTTCTGTCATTTGCATAATACTGCCAACATCAGGAACATCTTGTCTCAGAGTGATGCTCAGAAACTAATCCACGGTTTTGTTAGCTCTAGGTTAGATTATTGCAATTCTGTATCATCTGGCTGTCCTAAAATCAGGTCTGCTCATTAAAAATTTCCCCTGACCCACTTCCTGTTATAGTAGGAGGCTGAAATGTCACATGTATAATAATCCATATCTCTATAGGTTATGCAGTAATTTGCAGCGCTGAACTCTTAAGAGTTTCTCTTGTCCAGGTATTGAGGTGGAGTAAGGTGTGATAATGGAGCCAGCTGCATGCAGTGTTCATCAAGTTCTGGTACTTGAGAGGCCGCACACCACAGGAGATGCTCGATGAGATTAAAGACTTATGCTCCCCATAAGTCTCTTTCATCATGAACCACTGTATGACATAGTCAAACACTGGCATCCACAGTTCAAGTCGGACATCAGTGGAAATGCCACCCATTCCTGGGTGAACAATGTGCCACTGATGAAGAAACAATCCGGCAAGTGGGGGCCACCATTGTGGAGGACAGCCCAAGATGTCAAGATCAGTGTGGAGTCTATGGAAAAAAAAATTATCCATGACCATTTGCACATGTTGAAGTTGTCCGCACGGTGGATTCCCTTCCCTGGTTGCTCACACATTTCGAGAAGCAGAACAAGCCACATGCTCCCAGGCTCTATTTGTCATGTGCCAAGAAAACTAGGAGGACTTCTTCTACAGACTGATCACACTGGACCAAACATGGGTCCATCACTATGATCCAGAGACTAAAGCCCAGTTGAAATAATGGAAATATTAGGACCTCTGAAGAAGATACCAAGATGTCCAACCCTCGGCAGGCAAGGTCACAGTGTTAGAGACCAGCATGGAGTATCAGTGATGGATTTCCTGGTAAAGGGTACCACAATTACCTTAATACACTTCACTGCTGCAGAAAAACCGAGAGGTGTGGCATGCTGACCAAAGGTGTCCAGCTTTTGCAAGACAACTCCCTGGTTCACAACCCCATCTTGCCCAGACAGAAGCATGGTCCTGCAGCTATGAAATCCTTCCTCACCCCCTTACTCTCCTGACCTCACATCACCCGAATTCACCGCTTTCCGACCATGAAGTCATTTTTGAAGGGAAAGCACTTCCAAGATGATGAAACTTTGACTTCTGAGGTCAAGTCATGCCTTCTGACGTAACCCCTAGGTGAGGTCTCCACAGCTGCATAAAGCAATGGGAGAAGTGTGTGACCATTGGTGCCATCTATGTAGAGAAAGACTGATAACTGTGAGAAGTTTGGTTCCTCTCTGTCCATGGGGAATGACTCAGGGGAAATCTTTAATGATCAGCTCTCATAGAATTAAGTTTAAAATCATTCTTCTTACAAAGCTCTAAATCAGGAGTGTCCAATCATGTGCCATGGGAGGCCAAGACCCTGCAGGTTTTCTCTTCTACCCAGTCTCTTCAGCAGGTGTTTTCACTGATCAGCAATCAGTGGGAAGAAATTCAGTGGACTCTGCTGTTGAAGACACTGGCTGGAGGTAAAGCCTGCAGGGTCTTGGCCCTCCATGGCACGATTGGACACCCCTGCTCTAAATGATCAGGCTCTCTGTTATTTAAAAGATCTGAGAGTATCTTATCATCTTAACAGAGAACTGTGTTCCCAAAACACAGGATTGACAATCATAGAAATTTTGCTTGTAAAAACTGAATAAAACTCATCCTAAATCCAAGACTTTTTTCATGCCACTTTTGATTTTTGAATTTAATATTTTTTCTTTTAAACTAGAAAAGATAAGGAATTATTTTAAATACATTTGTTTTTTTAAGAAACAAACACTTATGATTCCATTTTGGGATTAAAGGTCAAAGCTGCTTTATCACATCAATCCTTTTTTATAATAAAGATTTGATCAAACATACACAGCCAGTAACGCCAAGTGGACGGTCAACCAAGACAGGCAACCAAGCCTCAACTGGTAACGTCCAACTGCAGGGATGAGAATGGGGTTTGGGAAAAAAAGAGGAAACTAAGCTGGGGGTCTTAGTTAGGCCTGCGTCCCCCAAGCCGAATCCAAGGTGGAGCCTTGGTGGGGGGTCAACGAAGTCTGGTGTTTTAGAATGCTCAAATGTGGTCTTATATTTAAAGTTAGAAGTAAGTACAAATGCATTTATAGTTTACCTTTTTAATCTGCTGCTGCATCACATGTGTAAATTTATGATATCTGAATGGTATGTTGATGTAGTAATACTAAATTATATTTTACTACTATTTAATATGTTTAGAATGGTAAATGGTGTTCACTTATATAGTGCTTTTTCTCATCTCTGGATGACCAAAGCGCTTTACAGATCCTGCTATCCACCCATTCACGCACACATTCACACACTGATGGTGGCAGAGCTGCCATACACACACAGGCGCTAGCCTGGCCACCAGGAGCAACTGGGGGTTCAGTGTCTTGCTCAAGGACACTTTGACATGCAGACTTCAGACAGAGTGGGAATCGAACCCATGACCCTCCGATCAGTAGTCGGTCACACTACACCTGCGCCACAGCCGCCCCTAGAACTGACACAGAATTACATTTACATAGTTCTAGAACAGACAAAATAATTTAACCAAGTAAAATAAATTATAAATATTAACAAAATTCCATCACCAAGTCCATCAACCATTTATTAAAATATACTGACATTCTGCAAGCATTTTGATTTATTAATGTGTGCATTTGTTAGTGTTACTAGGAATATAAAAAAAGTTGCATATTAGTATATTTTAATATTTGAAAGATAATCTAAGAAAGTAAGTAAAACCTAAAAGATGTTTAATTAGTGTTTCAAATTATCAAGTGTTTCAAAACAGGCATGACGTCACAACTTACACATGCTATTTCATAAATTCATTACGCGAAAATTCTCAAGTGCATTACTTATAACGAGAAAAAAATCTTACCTCGGAATGTGTCTTCCGATCACTAATTGCTGTAATCGGGGCCGATTGTGATGAACTTTGACTGGCATCTGAATTTAACCGTGTCCGTCGATTGTTTTGAACGCAGCACGAGCGAGTAATTCGATCTCCTTGTAGCCACAATTTTGAGAGGTTTCTGTTTTTTTTCGAGCCATTCCCAACGAAACTTGTTCCTTATCCCTTTGTCTTCTTGCTTTGTTGTCTTTCTTGAGTTTTAGGTTCACCATTTTCACAAAATCAGGAAAACTCGGTTGATTGAATTGTCCGCCATTTGCATTTCGCTCCGCGTGTGGGATATGACAAAGGAATAACAAAATCGTCGATTGGTTGCTTCAATAAGTATCAGCCAATCAGTGGCCTTGTTACATTACATTACTGATCTCACTGGGGTGGATTTGAGCAGCCGATTGAAAATACGACTCGCCGGCCATAACAGACCCCCCCCCCCCCAAAAAAAAAAAATTCTCCTTGAATGTAGACGTTTCACAAGAATGACCCTAGACATGATCAAATCTGAGGAATTCCTCGGATCCGCGGAGGATTCTCATCCCTGCAACTGGGGGGTCTGAACTTACGACCTCTGGCTTCAGAGTCCAGCACTGTACCTGTGTTGTCAAGCAGGTCGACCCACTGATACACCCCAGGTCGAACCAGCTGAGGTGTACCGGCAAGTGTAAGCGGAGTGCAGCTCGGGTGGTTGCTGAAGGAAAAACTCGGGTATGGGAGGAGTTTGGTGAGGCCATGGAACAAGACTTTTGGTTAGCCTCAAAGAGATTCTGGCAAACTGTCTGGCGGCTCAGGAGGGCGAAGCAGCTCCCTGTCCACACTGTGTATGGTGTGGATGGGGCGCTGTTGACTTTGAATGGGAATATTGTTGGGCGGTGGAAGGAATACTTTGAGGATCTCCTCAATCCCACTGATACGCCTTCCACAGCGGAAGCAGGACTTGTGGAGGAGGGGGACAATTCGCCTATCACAGGGGCTGAGGTCGCCAAGATGGTTAAAAATGTCTTTGGTGGTCAGGCCCCGGGGGTGGACGCGATTCGCCCTGAGTACCTCAAGGCCCTGGATGTGGTAGGGCTGTCATGGCTGACAAGCCATGACAGCTGCATGACATGCTGCATGGTGGTGCAGTGGTTTAGCACTGTGGCAGCACAGTTTTACCCTTGGCCGGGGGATCGCGGGGATCATGAGATCGTGGGTTCGATCCCAGCCCCCAACCAACAGTGAGCTGTGTGGAGTTTGCATGTTCTCCCCGTGTTGCGCGGGTTTACTCCGGGATTTCTCCGGTTTCCTCCCGCACACCAAAAACATGTAGGTTTAGGGCGCGCGCGCACGCAGCGACCAGCAGCCGGTGGCTTGTCACCAGACTGCAAACCAAGTCTACCTACGGGTACAAATAAGTAACAAAAAAAAAAAAAAAAAAGCCTCTGCAACACTGCGTGGAGGTCGGGGGCAGTGCCTTTGGCATGGCAAACCAGGGTGGTGGCTCCTCTCTTCAAAAAAAGGGGACCGGAGGGTGTGCTCCAACTTTAGAAGGATCATACTCCTCAGCCTCCCTGGGAAGGTCTATGCCAAGGTACTGGAGAGAAGAGCACAGCCGTTGGTCAAACCTCGGATTCAGGAGGAGCAGTGTGGTTTTTGTCCTGGCTGTGGCACAGTGGACCAGCTCTTTACCCTCTCGAGAATCCTCAAGGGTTCGTGGGAGTTTGCCCAAACAGCTTACATGTGTTTTGTGGACTTGGAGAAGGCATTCAACCGCGTCCCTCGTGGTTTTTTGTGGGGGGGTGCTTCGGGAGTATGGGGTATCAGGCTTGTTGTTACGAGCTATTTGGTCTCTGTACGACCTTTGTCAGAGTTTGATTCGTATTGCCAACACTCGATCGGACTCATTCACAGTGAGAGTTGGACTCCGCCAAGGCTGCCCTTTGTCACCGATCCTGTTCATAATTTTTATGGACAGGATTTCTAGGCGCAGCCAGGGAACGGAGGGTGTCATGCTTGGTGACCACAGGATTTCATCTCTATTGTTTGCAGATGATGTTGTCCTGCTGGCTTCATCCAGCAATGACCTACAGCTCTTACTGGGATGGTTTGCCGCTGAGTGTGAAGCGACTGGGATGAGAATCAGTACCTCCAAGACCGAGTCCATGATCCTTAGCCGGAAAAAGGTGGATTGCCCTTTCCGGGTTGGGGACAGGCTCTTGCCCCAAGTGGAGGAGTTTAAGTATCTTGGGGTCTTATTCACGAGTAAGGGGAGAATGGAGCGAGAGATTGACAGACGGATCGGAGCAGCATCTGCAGTGATGCGGATGTTGTGACGGTCTGTTGTGGTGAAGAGGGAGCTGAGCTCTAAGGCAAAGCTGTCGATTTACCAGTCAATCTACGTTTCTACTCTCACCTATGGTCACGAGCGTTGGGTAATGATCGAAAGAATGAGATTGTGGATACAAGCGGTTGAAATGAGCTTTCTTCATAGGATCGCTGGACTCACCCTTAGGGATAGGGTGGGCTCAGTCATCCGGGAGAGGCTCAGAGTAGAACCGCTGCTCTTCCACACTGAAAGGAGCCAGTTGAGGTGGTATGGGCATCTGATCAGGATGCCTCCTGGACGCCTCCCACTTGAGGTGGTTTGGCCACGTCCCAACGGGAGGAGTCCCCGGGGCAGACCCAGGACTCGCTGGAGAGACTATGTCTCCCAGCTGGTCTGGGAACGCCTTGGTATCCTCTCTGAAGAACTGGAGCTGGTGGCAGACAAGGTGGCACTTCGCCGAGCAGACAAGGACCATGAGGCTGTGGGTGGCGAAGTGTTGGCACCAAATAGAGCTAGGCTAGCTAGCTCAGAGAAGCTAACGGCCCACTCATTGTCTGTGGACAAGTTGGCCATAAGGCTAACTGTGCGCCAAAAGTGAGATCCAGGCTACCACACAGGCATCGACGTGGGACCGGGGCTGCAAGTGGTGGAGGTCTTGGTCACTGCAGACGGCGGGCCAGCCAAGGAGCGCAGCACGGTACAGGACCGTAGCGCTGGTGAGTTTGATGGCGCGGTGTGCGACAACAGCAGAAAGGGAGAGCAGCGAAAGGAGTCATCCCTGCAGCTGGAGGTTGGCAGCGGGGACATGCAGGCTGAGGACCCCGGGAGACAGCAGCGACAGCCGGGCATGGAGACGACATAGCAACCTCAACCTCGCCTGGGACGAGGGTGCTGAGAGCAGCGTCGAAGCGCGACGTTGATGAGAGAGACGCTGAGAGCCCCGGGAGAGAGAAGTTACGACCGGGCATAGAGACGGTGCAGCAGAGTGCCTGGGATGAGGGTGCTGGGAGCAGTGGCGAGGTGCCAGGGTTGGCAGACGACGCCGGCAAAAGTGATGCTGTGAACCCCGGGAGTGAGCAACGGCAGCTGTGCGCGGAGGCAGCGCAGCAGAGTGCCTCAGACGACAGAGAGGAGGTACCAGGCAGAGTCTCAGTGCCGGAGCTCAACACGTCCTGGATGAGGGTGCTGGGCAGTATGGCGAGGCGCCCGAGGCAGCAACTGGCACCGACGAGCAGGCTTCGGGTCTCCCTGGAGTTCGGCCACAGGGGGCCGGGGTGTTTGGAGCCATGATGGCGGTGTTGAAAGTGGTCGGGAGCGGACCAACAAGCATGGAGGGACAGTGTGCCGGACAGCAGCACTGTGTGTCCCGAGGGGTGAGGCAGTCAGTGGTAAAGAGAGACACTATCGCAAGACAGGTCGTTTTTGATCCCGGAGGCAGATGGCGGCCAGGGGTGCACATGCCGTGGGGCTGCCCGGGGCCTCTAAGTCGGTCTTCTCTTCGGCGGTCAGGGACGTCCATGATTTGGGGCTGCCCTAGGCCCCCGGGCCGGTTTTACCGCTGGCTGCCGGTAGACATAGGTGTGACTTGAACACTCTTCATGTAAATATGTATATACGCTGCTGGTGTGCATGTCAGTTTGTGTGATATGGGATTAATTGTTTATATTTTAGAGACATGGTCCGATTTTAGTTGTTTTTAGGATGAATGTGTTAGGTTATTCTTGTGCACTGTTCCCCGTTAGTTGCTTAGTGTAGGATTCGGGTCCTAAATTGGGGAGGGTCTCGATTGTGTGTGTAGTCTTACATTTTTGTAAGGGGGAGGGGAATGTTGTGTAGTGTGTGTGTGCTGCCGTACCCGCCCACAGTGTGATGTCAGGCGGGCACAGTCACTTGTATATATAGTTCTGAGTTCTGATAATAAAGGTTGGCTGCATGTTGTTGGTTCCCTGCATGAAGAGGTTCCGACTCCTTTCCTCATACATAACACAAACAACTTTATGAAACACTCGCACATCATTGTCATGACAACGTTTATGTAGTTAGCGCAGAAGCTGCAGTTAGCAAATACGCTACTCACCCTCGGAGGTGTTTTCTGCTGCCTTGGACACATCAATAACCACACTTAAAAGTGTAAACTGGCTCACACTCCATCATATTAAAAGGTGAACTAGTTTAGTGAGGCTAGAATATTATTCCAAGTCTTCATCAAAAAGGACGTTTGTCTCATCAGCCGTGATGACTTTCAGCTGGCATTGCTCCTCTAATCTTTCACTACTCTGTCACATCCCCTCCAAAAATATCTGGTAAGTTTCTGCACTTTTATGATTTTAACTGACTATTTATGCCATTAACAGATCATATTTGAATTAAAATCCGGGCCTCTTCCTCTCCTCCAGTGCTACCATGGATCACTTTCAGTCCAAATCTTTCTGAAAATTGATTTCACACTCTAAACCAGGGGTGTCAAACTCATTCCATGGAGGGCCAAGACCCTGCAGGTTTTACCTCCACCCAGTGTCTTCAACAGGAGATTTCACTGAATTTCCCCTCACTGATTGCTGATCAATGAAAACACCTGCTGAAGACACTGGGTGGAGGTAAAACCTGCAGGGTCTTGGCCCTCCATGGAATGAGTTTGACACCCCTGCTCTAAACAAACCTGACCGAGGTTCAGTTTGATCCATCCAGAGTGAGACCACCTCTTTTTGCCCAACTAAATTTCAACTCTTTGGTCCAGACCGTGGTTCAGGGGAGCTTTCACACCTAAAATTTTGGTCCAGACCAATTTGGAAAATCTGAAAGTCCAGACCAAAGGGGTTGGGTGTGAATGCATCCTATGTTTTTATACCCTGGAAGTGTGTTACCTTATCAGCATAACTGTACGTCTGAGGACGAGGCTGAGGTTTCTTACCAGACTGTCTCTTGGTCTTGTGGGGGTGCTGCAGCGTTACAGTCAGGTAGGAGCCATCATTCAGATCAGACACCAGAAGAACTGGAGGCTCTGGGTCTGAATCCCAGTGTCCTTCCTCATCCATCTCCTCCCCTTCCTCCTCTTCATCCTCCAATGTGTCCATTTCCTCCTCTTCAGCCTCAAACTCCTGCCCCTCACTCTCTTCATCTTCATCCTCATCGTCGTCAGTCCTTCGCCTCCTCTTACACCGGCGATGAGGGCGTTCCTTGTCTCCATCTTCACTCTCTTCTTCATCGTCCTCTTCATCGTCATCGTCTTCATCATCCGACTCCTCAGAGTCATCTCCTCGTCGCTGCATCCTGGAGCCTCCCCGCAGTCTCACGCCTCGTCCCCTCCGCCCACCCTCCCTCACACCAATCCCTCTCTTTAGCTTCAAGACAGACGAGCTGACGAGCCCTACTCTGCCTCCTCTGTGGGAGGAGCTTCCTCTCAGCAGGCCTCTCCTGTTGGTACCAAATCCCCTCCTGGAGGAGTGGCTCCCCCCTCGGGCCTGAAGAGCCAGCTTTCTTCTCTGAGATGCTGCAGAGATGATACAGGGTCAGGACAGAATGAGGAAAGAAGACCATTTAATTCCATTGTTCTTTCACAACAAATCAGAAGTAAAGCCAGTGAATGTCAATGACATACCATCATCATCGTAATCGTCCTCATCACTGGCAGAGTCGTCCCCATCCCTGCCATGTCTCTGCCGTCTGTTATAAACCTTAGCCATACGAGCATCAAGCAGGGAAGATGATTTCCTCTTCTGGACATGACAGGGAAGACATACAGAAAGATAAAAGAAGTGTGTGCTTGAATGAGGCTGTAACAGGTGATTAATTTTATCAAATAGTAGGGAGTTAAACTGCGGCATTCCACAAGGGAGTTTCCTTGGGCCCCTCCTATTCTCAATATTCACAAATGATATGCCACTTGCAGTTAAACAGGCTAGCTTCACAATGTATGCTGCTGATTCCGCCATTTACTTTGCAGCACCATCTTGTTTTAAGCTTGACCAGGTCCTAACAAGGGAGCTTTACTTTGTTTATGACTAGATAAGGCCTGACAAGTTGGTGCTTAATATATCCAAAACTGTTAGTAGGGCTGTGCTATATATGATGATATGTATCAAATGACAATATAATAACGTCTATTGTTTATATCGTGATTTAAAATGCACATATTCCCATTTCTTGAACAAAGCTCCTCACGCACTACTTGTCAGCGCCGCGCCTCTCCCCCACAGTGCGCGCAGCAGAAACAGATGTGTGGTGGTTGGCTAGGCTCTCCGGTGGTTGCCAACTCCAAACTATCGGTTTGGTAAAATAGCAACTACTCCTGTTTGTCAGGGATGTTGGAGGGTATTCCATTGTGCTGCGTCAGAGAGGATAGTCTGCAAACCTCGTTTTAATAGGAGGTAAGCAACATTAACACCATGTCTAATCACAAAACGGCAAATGCTAAATGACGATGCTAAGTTGTGCTAACTGGAAACATTATAGTGTATCAGACCATCGTTTCTTTGGTTTAAATTACTGCTGAGTTTCTTAGTTGTCTGAAAAAAATTTATTAAAGCTGCCAAAGTGCATGATGGTGGCACATACATGCAAAATAAATAAATTAATTAAAATGGGTCAGAGGAGCAAGTTGGCTCTTAATGTAATTTATTTGAATTCTAATAATTTTACTTAGTCAAGCGGCAATAATGAATAAAGTTAAAGTCAGATGTATTTTATTACATTTCCTATTGTGTCTTTGATTTTCAAATCATGACCAATCTGAAATATTTTTACTAAGAAGCCAACTGGTTAAATCAGGCCAGAATAGCTGGCTGCAGGCTCTAGCTCCACATTTAAATTTTCACTAATTTAAACTAACAGGTAATTTATATCTGTAGATGGCAGCAATGGGTAATTTTCTCATTTTCAGACATTTTTTTAATGTCATTTTTTTTTTCTTTTGCTATTCTCCTCTGGCTCAGCAAATATTTAACTTAGGCTACGGTCACACTGCAGGTCTTAATGCTCAATTCCGATTTTTTGCCGAGATCCAATTTTTTTGTGTGGGCATTCACATTATAATTTAAATGCGACCCCCATCCGACTGGAGTATGAACGGTCTCCAGCTATGAAGTGACCCGCATGCGCAGAAGAAAACGCAACGTCAGACACAGCGTTGTGTTTGCGGAAGTAAATATGAGCCCCGAACGACTGGGGAGGGGCAGAACTTCTTCACCTTTGATGCAGTGCAGCAAAATAAATGTTGTAAACATTCAGAAATGTTTATGCACAAAATAAATGAGACCAGCTTCATTCCTCTACATGCCAGATGACCACTGTGATCAGCTCTGCTTTAACAGAACTGATCGATTAAACAGCTGTCTTGAAAATGGGACCCCTTGTCTCATTGGGATTACCTGTATAAATAAGGTTAATAATAAGTAATCCTAGCGATTACAATAGGGCTCTCGCCATAATAAACAGCACGGATTGTACCAGCGGCGTAACACTGGTCCTGCACAGAAGCCGCCAGAGACTCCCCTCTCCTGGACTGTGTTTTCGTATGCCCCTATCTGGCCATTGCACTCCACATTTACATATTACAGCGGCCAGGACTGTGTTGTTTACAGCGTCCGGTAAATGTACAGTTACTTTTTTTTTTTTTAAAAAAAGTGCTGTTACTGTGCGCCTGTAATGTCTGACGGTTTCAGCCCCGAACTCCCCTCCCCCCTGCAATTTTAAAGCCGTTGTGCCGTGGGAGCCGACAAAATTATGATCCAGTGATAAAGGGAAGAAGATTGATTAAAAAAAGAGAACACAAATCAGCTGTCTGCCATGCTTGCTGCATCCTCCACAGCAGAATTGTAGCGTCTGTCTCACTTCAATGAGGAAAAAGTCGGATGACATGCGACATTACCGTTCAGACTGAGGTCGCTTTGGAAAATATCAGATACGTATCGGAATTAGGGCTACATATGAAAGTGGCCTGGGTCTGGTGTGAAAAAAAAAAATCAGATATGTGCCTTTCAGACTGTCATTAAAAAAAAAAAAAAAAAAAAAAAAAAAAAAAAAAATCAGATATGGATCACATTTGTGCAAAAAAAAAAAAAAAATCAGAATTGAGTATGAAAACCTGCAGTGTGACTGTAGCCTTAATGATGTTTCCTTTTTATTCATATGATATGATTAAGAAGAAAAACATGAACTTTATGAGAATCAGGCCTCAAAAAACTATTTTACAACAACACTGCAAAATTATGAGGGAAAAAGATGAATTTTAAAAAAAGTAAAAAAAAAAATAGAGATGGTCTTTTTTATGTGATTATCTAAACTGTAGAATTTATAGAAGATGTATAAAATGATAAATATTGTTATCATGATATGATGACATAGTATGAAATTTCTGTCATATCGCACAGCCCTCGCTGTATAGATCTAGCTGTATAGATTGTCTACTGGTCCCCAAATTAGATTTATTGTTAATTGGAAATGCCATACAGGTCAAGAAAACTCAGCTTTTGGGCCTTTGGCTTGATAGTTCATTGACTTGGTCTGAACACATCAATACAATAATCTCTAAAACGGGCAGAGCAGTGGGCATCACAAGAAAATGTGCAACATTTCTTTCTTCTTTACTGTTGAATCAAAATGTCTGTGCTTTGGTTTTACGCCATTTGGATTATTGTCCGGTAGTGTGGTCATCCACATGAAAAAGGGCAACTCAGTAGGCTACAAGTTGTGCAAAATAAAGCAGCTACACTTGTTTTGGGCTGCTCTTCGAGGACCAATATTTTTGACATGCATCAGCATCTTAGTTGGTTAACTGTTGAAAAAAGATTAATTTACTTATATTATTTTATAAAGTAATTCAAACAGAAAACCTCACATTTATACTTGGAAAAAATTTTTTACAGTTCAGCTGTGCATGACGATGCCACCAGAGGGACCAGTAGTGGACTGATGATTTTACCCTGTGCAAAATCCAATAAAATGCAAAATACTGTTTATACAGGACAATGTGTTCATGGAATTGTCTTCCAACTGGGGTACGGAACATAAAGGGAAATTTGGGTTTTAAAAAGAAATTAAGATCCTATCTACATTAGAGCCAGTGTTGAATTGTGGTGCCATGATGTCTTACTGTACTTATTATGGCATATTTTCTTTGCTCTGTTGTTTCTTTCAAAGTTTGTTTTTTGAAATTTTATTAACAGTTTATGGACACCAGGAAGACTAGCTGGTGTCAGTTAATGGGGATCCTTTTAAATAAACAAAAAAATAATTTTGAAAAAAAGAGGCCTTTCCAAACTCACCAGTGGAAGAGTGTCACCTCTGTCACCTTTAGATGGCTGGAGAAAGGGGACAAAAGGAACGCATTCTGTGACAGCAATATTAGTACTGTTCCATCAGCTGAGAAATAACATGAGCAGTGAACACCAGTGTTGTAGTCAAGGCCAGAAGAAGAACAGTGTTCTGAGACCAACAACTTGATGTAACCTCTGGGTTATTGTTATAAGTGTGCACATAACTTCTAAATAACCCTTGCATAATATTAAATACATTACATTGTAATATTTTTCATATATCTGCGGATGTATTGCTACATTAGTAATATTATTTTTCCTGTTCACAAATAGTGTAACATTCTTGGTTTTTTTTTCTTTAATATAGGCTTTACATACAGTGTTTTAGTCTTTTTCTCGAACATTCTACAGAAACTCCTATTTACTAATGCCCGTAAAAGGGTCATTCTCTAACTACCTCCTATTTGCTGCCTACTGGTCAGTCAAGGACAGCATCAATGTTTTAATTGCTGTGACTGGCTTTTGTTGTTGGGGGTGGGGATTGTGTGGTGGTTTCTGAGAGTTAATGGTTTTTTCTTCAGAAGTTGGCAGGCGGCCGCTCCCGGAGTGAGGTGTGTCTCTTACTGCCTGTGGATGCCGACCGTTAGACCTGAAAAGCTAGCTTGGACCTGCTAAACTGGCTAGCTGAGAGTTTTCCCTGGACTTAACGTTTTCTTCAGCTGGCTGGCGGCTGCTACCAGAGTAAGCTGTGCCTCTTACTGCCAGTGGACGCCGACCGTTGGACCTGCTAAGGCTGTTTTCCCAGAGCTTTGGCGTTATGCAGAGACCTTTTGGATTGTGCTGCCGTTTAGAGCGCCTTGTTAAGGAGGGCTGCTCTTCTGTGACCTCTGCTTTTGTGAACTGTTCAGTGGGTGCCATGTTCCCACCGAGCCAATATCCCGCTGGAGGCGCTGCTGGGGTCTGGGTTTGGCCGGATTACCCCGCTACAGAGGATCTCTGCCAATGCTGAAGACAGTGCTGGATTTTCCCTGACTACTCAACCTGCTGAGGACATCGCTGGATGTTTGTTTGTTTTTTTTTCCTCTCTCATTGAGGACATCGCTGGATTTGTCCCCGAGTCCCCTTGTTGTTTTTGCGCCACGTTCTTCTTCCCGAGGCTACTCTCCGCTGTCCGCCATTTTCAGACGTTAACTCTGGTATGGGTGAGTACCTCGCTTTGCCCCACGAGATTGTTAATGGTGGCCACCATTTTGACTTAGCCGTTGGAGTGGCAGTTTAATATTAGAACAGGCCTGCAATGTCAGAGACCTCTTTATTACCACTCAGTACCAAATAGGAACCTACATATATAGACCTATAAATTAATAAAATATGCCAGCTTAGATTTATTAAGAGTTGTTTTGTGGATCCACCATTTTGTGAGTTACTGCCTTTTCCCACTTTTGAACATTTGTTTTTTTTTCTACATGCATGTTGTTTACCCAACAGTTATTTAATGGTTTTGTGGTATATGTTTTGAAACTATTAACATTGCCTTGGTTCCTTCTGCTGACCAGTGGGTAAATAAATTCTGTTTTTTTGAAATATACCCAATTGTTTGCTTATTTAAATGAAGGTTTACACTACACACCCTACAGATTTAAATATACCCCACACCATTTTCACACACAACCTAATCTTGATTAAAGTAGCCCTTCACACACGCTGCTTATTCTGTAGGCTAGTTATTTGCATTTACACTGGTTTTAGTTGGGCCTAGTCTATAAGTTAGAGTGTAAGTACACGAACTTGGGCGCTGTTCATAGCAGTAAAGCAGCACTGGGATCTACTGTGTGATTGGTGCTACAATCAAGACTAGCTGTGAAAGTAAAAGCAGGTTACCAAAATGGCCAACCTTACCTGTCCACTATCATTATTGGAGCTCCTAACCTGGTGCAGTGAAGAGAATGTTAATCCAGCCCATGCAGTTGTTGTGAGTGGTGTGCCAAGCAACACAAATATTGCTGATGTTGAAGAAGTGGTTGAGACCATCAAAGCTTTTGACAAAGTCAGAATCAGAGCTCAAAAGTCTCACCCACAAGTTAAAGGCGACATGATACTGTGTGAAACCCGCAACAAAGTCGAAGCTCCCCCTGAAATACTCCCACCTTCTGGTGAGTCACCGTGGAAGCTAACCCTGATTGTTAAAAATACTGACAACACACCTGATAAGTTTTCTAAGCTACTGAGTCTACTTGCAAGTGAAGAAAGTAAGGCGCCCTCAACAGAACAATGCCTTCCGCCGCTTGGGTGTCTTTTCTGGAGTTAACCCGACGCCTGCTTGTGAAGAGACCCATGACACTTGGCTGGAACAGACGCAGCTGGTGTTGGATGAATGTGATTGCTCATCAAAAGAAAAGAGAAAACGGATTGTGGAAAGTTTAAAGAGGCCAGCACTCGAGATAATACAAGCCACCCGCTGCAATGATCCCGATGCAATCCCTCAAGCCTACTTGGCTGCCATTGAAACTGCGTGCAGCACTTCAGAGTCTGGTGAAGATCTATATTTCAAGTTCTGCTCCATGCAACAAAATCAAAACAAAACCCCCCTTCATTCATGACTCTGTTAAGTGAAATAAGGGCTGAAGAGAATCAGAAAATGACAAAACAACATACAAGTACAAGTGTGAGACAACTTGGTGCTGCGGACACAAAGACAGAAAACGTGGAAGTTGACAATCTCAAGCTCCAGGTCCAAGCGCTCCAAAGTCAAGTAAACCAATTAACTGTCAAAAGCAAATGCTTGCGCCAACAGATTCCAAGAGCCCTTGCCACTCCTGCTGGCCACTACAGATCCTGACTTCCATGTCCTTAAAGAACAAATTCACAGCCTACAACACCAACTAAGTCAAAGAGATCAGTCGTCCAAAGCTCCTGCTGCTCAAGCGAGACCAAAATGAAACTCCTCTCAGAAGCCAAACAGTCAAGGCCGAGCCAAAGAGCCCACAAAGTTCACCAAAGAAAGTTCTGAGGTGTTCTGTTATTGCTGTGGTGAAGACAGGCACATTGCCACAAACTGTGCCAATTCTGAAAATTCCGCCAGTCATCCGCAAGCTCATCGACTCCATGCAAAAGCTTCAAAACAGTCAAAAAGAGGCCACAGCAAGCTCCTCAGATCCAAGCAGAAAAGGCGGCCAAGTCACTCCGAGCAAAATTGGCCCTCCTGAGTCCAGCCACACCCCAACCGGCTTAATTGGAGCACCCACAGTTGGCCGCATCATCATTGAGGGAAAGTCTTGTGATGCTCTAATGGACAATGGCTCTACAGTCACCATCATATTTCAAGAGTGGTACACCAAACACCTGTCTCACCTGCCACTGCATCCCATCTCCAGTCTTGACCTATGGGGCCTTGACCAGAACAGTTACCCTTACAAAGGCTTCATCACTGCTCAGATTCAGTTTCCTGATGACGACTCGCAGTGTGAGGCGCGTATTGTTTTGGCCCTCATCTGCCCAGGCCCAGAGCAGCAACCTATCACCATTGGCACCAACGCTCGCTCTTTCGATCACAAGCCACCACCAAAAAGCCACTTCAAGAATGACCAAGCACAGTTCATGCGAGCCTGCACTTAGTCCTCTCCACCCACCAAGTGGATGCTGAACAGCCAAGAAGTTGTGGCTGAAGTGAAAGCGGCAGGGCCTGGTCCGTTAAATATTCCTCCTGGTACTGAACTCTCTGCTGTTTGTAAAGTATCAAGTTCAGAGTCACTCAATAACAGCATCCTCATGATTGAGAATCCTCCCACCGGTTCTCTCCCTGCTGGTGTGCTCATGCCCCCTTGTGTCCTCCTCTCCACTGAAATGAACATGAACAGATTTGCGCTGTTTCTGAAAAACGAGTCTGTCAAGTCCAAGTCTATTTCCAAAGGCACCGTCCTTACTCATGTCTACAAAGCTGATATAGTCACCCAAGTCCGGCCCAGCAAAGTACCATCTCAAAAACTTGACCTGGCCCTCTTCAGGTTTGGTGATTCTCCCATTCCTGAACAAAAGAAAATAAGACAGTGAGAATACTGCTGGATGCTCTATCAGAATGGGATGGTGGACTAGCAAAAGGGGTGGAACATAACATCAGGCTCAAAGTTCCAAGACCCTTCAGAGAGAGAGTCAGGCAGTTAGCCCCCGCTGATATCGACGATGCCTGCCGTCACTTACAAGAATTGCTGGCTGCAGGCATCATCAAAGAGTCTCGTTTGCCCTATGCCTTGCCAATCATCATCGCAAGAAAGAAAAATGGCAAAATAAGAATGTGCATTGATTATCACACCCTGAATGCAAGAACAGTACCAGACCAGTACACACTGCCCAGAATCAATGATGCTTTGGTCTGCCTCACTGGAAGTCGATGGTTCTCTGTGCTCGACCTCCGCAGCGGCTATTACCAAATCACCATGTGCGAAGAAGATAAAGAAAAGACTGCATTTATTTACCCTCTGGGGTTTTACCAGTTTGAACGCATGCCCCAAGGCATCACAGGAGCCCCAGCCACGTTTCAAAGGTTAATGGAGAAGGCCGTGGGAGACATGAACCTGCTGCAATATCTTGTATACCTCAACGATCTTACTGTGTTTGGTCGCAATTTAGAGGAGCACAAAGAGCACCTTCTGAAAATCCTCGACCATCTGGCAGAGCAAGGTTTGAAACTATCCATCGATAAATGCCAGTTTTGCCAGCCCCAATTCAAGTATGTTGGCCATATTGTTTCAGCTGCAGGCATCGCTACAGAACCAGACAAGATAAAGGCTGTAGCTCAGTGGAAAGCCCCCAACAACCTCAAGTCGCTCCAGTCCTTCCTTGAATTCTGTGGCTATTACAGAAAGTTCATTGCCAACTACTCAGCCATTGTCCGACCTCTCACTGACCTAACAAAGGGGTACCTGCCAACACAAAAGAAAAGAAAGAACGCAAAAGACTCCCGACACATCCTACTACCGTCCCGCCAAGCCTTTTGGAGAGCGCTGGACTCTCGAGTGCACTGAAGCCTTCAATAAATTCATACACTGCCTCACTCACACTCCAGTCTTGGCATGTGCTGACCCTACAAAGCCGTACGTCCTCCATGTAGATGCCAGTCTGGATGGGCTCAGAGCAGTCCTTAACCAAAAATACTCAAATGGCCTTCGTCCTGTTGCATTCGCCAGTCGAAAGTTGAGCCAGTCCGAGAAGAACTATCCCGTCCACCAACTTGAATTCCTAGCGTTAAAATGGGCGGTAGTCGATAAGTTTTATGATTACCTCTACAGAGCTCGTATCACTGTGAGGACAGACAGTAACCCCCTCACGTACGTCCTTACCACCGCCAAGCTGAACGCCACAGACTATAGGTGGTTAGCAGCCCTCACAACCTACGACTTCGACATTCAGTACAAGTCAGGCAGAGAAAATGTGGATGCGGACTGGTTATCGAGAAATGCTATTGACAGTGATGGATGGAGAAACATCTTGCCCTCTGGTGTCAAAGTCCTTTGCCACCCAGTCAGTGCAACTCAGTCCCCCGAGCTTCCAAACCGACTCATTGACCAACTAGGGCCCTCTCCAAGTGCCGTTCCTGAAGTTTAAGCCTGTTTCACTCAACTTCAGCTGAGCCCTCTTGAGAGACTAAGCAAACACAACCTGAGCAAAGCCCAAGATCTCGACCCTGTCATCAATGTGGCCAAGAAAGCTGTGCAAGATGGTTCCTGGCCCTCACAAGCCAACAGTCATCCAGACCTAATGCTCCTTCAAAGAGAAAGCCCAAAGCTCCTCATTAAAGATGGGCTGTTGCACAGAAAGATTACCAGACCGTCCAGACATCTTGGGGAGTCGAACGAACTGTTGAGCTGCTGAGAGACCAGTTTTACTGGCCCAAGATGTTCCCCAACATTGCTGACTACATTAAGAATTGTGGACGGTGTATTGCCAACAAGACTCTGCCACATCGGGAGGCACCTCTGAACCACATCACAAGTACAGACCACTTGACCTCGTCTGTATAGACTTCTAATCCATCAAGCCAGACTCCAAAGGGATGATCAACATCCTCGTAGTTACCGACCATTTCACCCGTTATGCCCAGGCCTACACCACCAAAGATCAAAGAGCCTCAACAGTAGTTAAGGTCCTGGTTGAAAAGGTCTTTGTACACTACGGCCTGCCAGCCAGAATCCACTTCGATCAAGAGCGTGATTTTGAGAGCCACCTAATCAAAGAGCTCCTCCAGATGTCGGGCATAAAGAAATCAAGAACAACTCCATGTCACCCCCAAGGTGATCTGCAGCCAGAGCGTTTCAACCACACACTCTTATCCAAGCTGGGTATGCTCAACCCCTGTCAAAAACAGAAATGGAGTCAACACATCAGTTTGCTTGTTCACGCCTACAACGACGCGACCGGCTACTCACCATATTACTTAATGTTTGGCCGTGAAGCTCGTCTGCCAATCGACCTCTGTTTCGGCACATCTCCAGACGGCCAAGACAAGACCTACCTGCAGTACGTTGAGAAACTCAAAGAAGAGCTTCAGAACGCCTACCAGCTGGCACAAGAAGTTGCTGACAAGGCACACCAAAGAAACAAAAGACACTATGACACAAGAGTGAGAAACCAAGTCCTAGAACCAGGGGACCACGTCCTTATCAGAGCCACGGGTGTGCCTGGGAAGATTCAAACTGGGAGACAAGTGGTTGTCAAGTCCCTATGTGGTGACTGAAAAGCTGTCAAATCTGCCTGTATACAGAGTAAAGCCAGAGACGAGCCAAGTCATTGTTAAGACCCTCCATCGAGACCACCTTCTGCCCACTGGACACCTGGTTCGGTTCCCTGCAAGTTGACACAAGAAACATATGTCTCAGAGACCTACAACCCACTCCTCTCAAGAGACAATGACCAAAGAACCTGATAATAAAGAAATGCAAACAAATGAAGAGGCGGAAGAAGATGATGTGTGGTATCTGTCCACTGCTCACAGAAAGTCCATCTCCCAGGCCCTTGACCTTCTCACCAATCATTTTAGCCGAAATGTACCACCTCAGGGTGAAGATCAAAACCTACCTTCACACCATGTTTGTCCTCAAGAGCCAGTACATGCTCCCAGTCGCTCAGAAGCTAAAAGGAAACCAGATGTTTCACTGCAACTGCCTGAAGACGTGCACGCAGGTCTAGAAGGGGGAGAGCTCCCCTCTGCTAGTCAGTCTGAAAGTAGTGCAGAGCCCGTCTGTGACCGCCAGTCCCGACAAGAGATCAAGCCTGTTGTTAGCCTACACTATGACAAGCCTGGGCACTCCATAGACAAGACACTTGTGATGGTACATCGTGGTTTGAGGATCACCATCTGCAAAGAGAGCAACCCGCCCACTGTCCTCGGCATGTCTCCTCTAGCTTAGATGGGTGGGACCATAGTATTCACACATTTGTGAATTTACTGATAAATTTACTCCTTGATCTAGATTTAGTCCAATGAGGACATGTGGACTTTTAGAAGGAGGAGGATGTAACCCCCTGGGTTATTGTTATAAATGTGCACATAACTTAACCCTTGCATAATATTAAATACATTGTAATATTTTTCACATATCTGCGGATGTATTGCTACATTAGTAATATTATTTTTCCTGTTCACAAATAGTGTAACATTCTTGTTTTTTTTTTTCTTTAATATAGGCTTTACATATAGTGTTTTAGTCTTTTTCTAGAACATTCTAGAAACTCACACTTACTAATGCACGTAAATGGGTCATTCTCTAACTACATCCTATTCGCTGCCTACTGGTCAGTCAAGGTCAGTATCAGTGTTTTATTGTTGTAACTGGCTTTTGTTGTTAGGGGTGGGGATTGTGTGGTGGTTTCTGAGAGTTAATGGTTTGTTCTTCAGAAGTTGGCCGGCGGCTGCTCCCAGAGTGAGCTGTGTCTCTTGCTGCCTGTGGACGCCGACCGTCAGACCCGATAAGCTAGCTTGGATCTGATAAACTGGCTAGCTGAGAGTTTTCCCTGGACTTAACGTTTTTCTTCAGTTGGCTAGCAGCCGCTCCTGGAGTAAGCTGTGTCTCTTGCTGCCCGTGGATGCTGACCGTTGGACCTACTAAGCTAGCTAAGGCAGTTTTCCCAGAGCTTTGCCTTACCGCAGAGACCTTTTGGATTGTGCTGCCATTTAGAGCACCTTGTTAAGGAGGGCTGCTCTTCTGTGACCTCTGCTTTTGTGAACTGTTCAGAGGGTGCCATGTTCCCACTGAGCCAATGTGCCGCTGGAGACACTGCTGGGGTCTGGCTTTGGCCGGATTACCCTGCTACAGAGGATCTCCACCAACGCTGAGGACAGTGCTGGATTTTTCCTGACTACTCGACCCGCTGAGGACATCGCTGGATGTTTTTTTTTTTTTTTTTTCCCCCTCTCCCACTGAGGACATCGCTGGATTCGTCCCCGAGTCTCCTTGTTGTTTTTGCTCCACGTTCTTCTTCCCCTGAGGCTGCTCTCCGCTGTCTGCCATTTTCAGACGTTAACTCTGGTATGGGTGAGTACCCCGCTTCGCCCCATGAGGTTGTTAATGGTGGCCACCACTTTGACTTAGCCGTTGGGAGTGGCAGTTTAATATTAAAACTGGCCTGCAACATCAGAGACCTCTTTATTACCATTCGGTACCAAATAGGGACCTATCTAGACCTATAAATTAATAAAATATGCCGGCTTAGATTTATTAAGAGTTCTGTTTGTTTTGTGGATGCACCATTTTGTGATTTGCCTTTTCCCACTTTTGAACATTTGGGTTTTTTTTTTCCTACATGCATGTTGTTTACCCAACAGTTATTTAATGGTTTTGTGATATACACTCACCGGCCACTTTATTAGGTACACCATGCTAGTAACGGGTTGGACCCCCTTTTGCCTTCAGAACTGCCTCAATTCTTCGTGGCATAGATTCAACAAGGTGCTGGAAGCATTCCTCAGACAGTTTGGTCCATATTGACATGATGGCATCACACAGTTGGCGCAGATTTGTCGGCTGCACATCCATGATGCGAATCTCCCGTTCCACCACATCCCAAAGATGCTCTATTGGATTGAGATCTGGTGACTGTGGAGGCCATTTGAGTACAGTGAACTCATTGTCATGTTCAAGAAACCAGTCTGAGATGATTCCAGCTTTATGACATGGCGCATTATCCTGCTGAAAGTAGCCATCAGAAGTTGGGTACATTGTGGTCATAAAGGGATGGACATGGTCAGCAACAATACTCAGGTAGGCTGTAGCGTTGCAACGATGCTCAATTGGTACCAAGGGGCCCAAAGAGTGCCAAGAAAATATTCCCCACACCATTACACCACCACCACCAGCCTGAACCATTGATACAAGGCAGGATGGATCCATGCTTTCATGTTGTTGACGCCAAATTCTGACCCTACCATCTGAATGTCGCAGCAGAAATCGAGACTCATTAGACCAGGCAACGTTTTTCCAATCTTCTATTGTCCAATTTCGATGAGCTTGTGCAAATTGTAGCCTCAGTTTCCTGTTCTTAGCTGAAAGGAGTGGCACCCGGCGTGGTCTTCTGCTGCTGTAGCCCATCTGCCTCAAAGTTCGACGTACTGTGCGTTCAGAGATGCTCTTCTGCCTACCTTGGTTGTAACGGGTGGTTATTTGAGTCACTGTTGCCTTTCTATCAGCTCGAACCAGTCTGGCCATTCTCCTCTGACCTCTGGCATCAACAAGGCATTTCCGCCCACAGAACTGCCGCTCACTGGATATTTTTTCTTTTTCGGACCATTCTCTGTAAACCCTAGAGATGGTTGTGCGTGAAAATCCCAGTAGATCAGCAGTTTCTGAAATACTCAGACCAGCCCTTCTGGCACCAACAACCATGCCACGTTCAAAGTCACTCAAATCACCTTTCTTCCCCATACTGATGCTCGGTTTGAACTGCAGGAGATTGTCTTGACCATGTCTACATGCCTAAATGCACTGAGTTGCCGCCATGTGATTGGCTGATTAGAAATTAAGTGTTAACGAGCAGTTGGACAGGTGTACCTAATAAAGTGGCCGGTGAGTGTATGTTTTGAAACTATTAACATTGCCTTGGGTCCTTCTGCTGACCAGTGGGTAAATAAAGTGTTTGTTTTGTTTTTTTGTTTTTTTTTAATATACCCAATTGTTTGCTTATTTAAATGAAGGTTTACACTACACGCCCTACAGGTTTAAATCTACCCCACACCATTTTCACACACAACCTAATCTTGATTAAAGTAGCCCTTCACGGACTCTGCTTATTCTGTAGGCTAGTTATTTTTATTTACACTGGTTTTAGTTGGGCCTAGTCTACAAGTTAGAGTGTAAGTACACGAACTTGGGCGCTGTTCATAGCGGTAAAACAGAACAGGCGTTACATTAATGTTAAAACAGAGTCAGAACAAAGACTACTGGTGTATGTAATACAGTGATCCCTCACTTATTGCGGTTAATGGGTTCCAGAACCGACCGCGAAAAGTGAAAAACTGCGAAGTAGCGTCACCCCTAATGACGTCACCCATAAATAATACGTACGTTCATTCTCTCACTTTCTCTCTCATATGATACGTGTGTGTGTAAGTGTGTGTGTGTGTAAGTGTACATACATACGTAGATGTAAATAAAGTGTACATAAATATGTTTTTAGAACTCTTTTATTCTTATAACAAGATACGTAACTCAAGATGAAGATGATTTACTGCACAGGTTAATGAGAGCTTTACTGCTCCTCAGGTGACGCCTCATCGTCAGGTGCTAGAGGCGCAGGATCGTCGAGGGCAGCTTCCGATAGAGCTGGAGAAGCTGCAGGAGGCGGCGTAGTGGCTCGACGGGAAGACTATTTCGCACAAAAAGGCACAAGAGAACAGCGAAAAGTTCCACGCGGCGAGACTAACCAACACGAGCAATAAAGAACAATGAATGCAGTCTTCCTTCGCTGGGTATGGGCGCTCGGCAGGGAGAAAAGCTGGGTAAAACGTCTCCGCCAATCAGCTTGCGAGATTCCCGAGCCGAGCCAACACGAGAACAGCGAACAGAGTGGTGGATTTTGAGTTGTGTGGGCTCTCCGTGTTGATACCTGATGTTCTAATGTAGTCTCCCTGCCTTCTGCTAGCGCCCGCCCATTTTTTCTCAATTCTGAATTTTTGATGAATATTTTTGAAAAATCCGCGATACACTGAGGGCGCGAAAGGTGAAGCGCGAAGTAGCGAGGGATCACTGTAGACCCATTTCTTTCTTTTTTTTAAAGACCCATTTCTATTGCAGGAACTAGGAACCTATTTTACAGGAACGCCACCTGTGGTGTGTGTGCGTCTCCACTGAAGGAATCACCCGCCGGAAATTTTCTGGAGGTCCGGGTCATGGAGGAAGCAGTTCAAGTAGATAAGCCTAGACGACCCTCTCACCAGCCACATACTCCAGCTCTTCTGAGAGGATACCAAAGCGTTCCAAGGCCAGCTGGAAGACATATCCTCTCCAACGTGTCCTGGGTCTGTCCTGGGGTCTCCTCCCAGTGGGACGTGCCCAAAACACCTCAAGTGGGAGGCGTCCAGGAGGCATCCTGATCAAATGCCCAAACCACCTCAACCAACTCCTTTCAATGTGGAGGAGCAGCCGCTCTACTCTCGAGTCTCTACTGGATGACTGAGCTCCTCACCCTATCTCTAAAGGTGAGTCCAGCAACCCTACGGAGAAAGCTCAGTTCAGCTGCTTGTATCTGCGATCTCGTTCTTTCAGTCATTACCCCAAGTTCATGACCATAGGTGAGGGTAGGAATGTAGATTGAGTGGTAAACAGACAGCTTTGCTTTAGAGCCCAGCTTCCTCTTCACCACAACAGACTGGTACAACATCGACATCCCTGCAGATGCTGCTCCAATCAGTCTGTCAATCTCCTGCTCCATTCTCCCTTCACTCGTGAATAAGTCCCCAAGATACTTTAACTTCTCCACTTGGGGCAGGACCTTGTCCCCAACCCGAAAAGGACAATCCACCCTTTTCCAGCTGAGCACAATGGACTACTTGGAAGTACTGATTCTCACCTTGGCCACTTCACACTCAGTAGCAAACCGTTCCAGTAAGACCTTAGGTCATCTGCAAACAGCAGTGATGAGATCCTGTGGTCACCAAACATGACACCATCTGTTCCTTGGCTGCACCTAGAAATCCTGTCCATAAATATCATGAACAGGATCAGTGACAAAGGGCAGCCCTAGTGGAGTCTCAAAGGTCTCTGGGAACAAGTTCGACTGACTGTTGGCAAGACAAACCAAACTCGCAATGGCTGTACAGACATTGGATAGCTTGTAGTAACAAGCCCGATATCAGCTACTTCTGAAACACCTCCGACCAAGAAACCACGAGGGATGC
The DNA here is from genome assembly GCA_020510985.1 of Pholidichthys leucotaenia. Taxonomy (NCBI): domain Eukaryota; kingdom Metazoa; phylum Chordata; class Actinopteri; order Cichliformes; family Pholidichthyidae; genus Pholidichthys; species Pholidichthys leucotaenia. The sequence goes on along the minus strand of CM035848.1, from coordinate 23,524,044 downwards.
AATTGAACACTTTCTTCAAGTCCACAAAGCACACAGACTGGTTGGGCAAACTCCCACAAACGCTTGAGGATTTTTGAGAGGGTTTAGAGTATGTATGCCATATGTCATGACCAGGATGAAAATTACATTGTTCCTCCTGAATCCGAGGTTTGACAAAAGGCTGGACTCTCCTCTCCAGTACCTTGGCCCAGACCTTCCCGGGGAGGCTGAGCAGTGTGATCCCTCTAAAATTGGAACACACCCTCAGCTCCCCCTTCTTAAAGAGGGGAATCACCCCCCATTTGCCATGTCAAAGGTACTGTTCCATGCAATGTTGCAGAGGCGTGTCAACCAGAACAGTCCAACAACATCCAGAGCTTTGAAGTACCCAGGGTAATCTCATCCACCCCAGGGGCTCTGCCACCAAAGAGTTTTTCTCCAGTAGGACAATGGAGACTCCAAGAGGAGCACTCTCCAGCACCCCAGTCAGAGACTCCAAAAAGAGTTGGTACTATGAAACATCATATAGAGCACAGGCACAAATGATGGTGGGGACCCTTTCCCAAACTGAAAGTGTAGGGAAACGACCCTTTCTTCCACCGGAGAACCCCAACATTGAGGACGCCAGACGGAGGCATACGAGAATACAATACCCACCTTTGTTCGCTGCCTCTCGCCTGGGACAACTCAAGAAAAGGCCAAGGTCTAACCCCTCTCCAGGAGACTGGTTCCAGAAACTAAGCTGTACTTCAAAATGAGCCTGACTATATCTAGACAGTATATTGTAACCTTGTGTACAAGCTCAAGCTCCTTCCTTGGCAGAGAGGTGATGTTCCACATTCTAAAACCTAGTATATTAAGCAGGGGATCAGACCACTGAGGTCTCTGGTTTTGAATGCCGCCCAATCCACATAGCACTGGACCCCCACGATCCCTCCTGCAGACTGGAGGGAGACCCATGTGGCTTGTTCGGCTCAGCCAGGTCCCATGGGCAGAAACCCAGCAACTAGGTGATTGCCGTCAAGCCCCTCCCCCGTGCCTGGCTCAAGGGCGGGGCCCCTGTAACCCCATATTGGGTGGGGTACACTGAATCCTTGATTGGCCATCCATCATGACAGTCTATTGGATCGCTCTTGACTGGCCCTCCACCCAGAACCTGTTTGTGTTGGGAGAACCTACCAGGGACAAATTGCCCTTGACAACATAGTTCCTGGGATCACTTGGGCTCGCAACCCCTCCGCCACGATCCATGAGAGAGCTGGAACTTGTAAAGGCTAAAATACATCTCTGCCTTGGAGTAGGCCTTCAGTGCAGTAAAGATTTCATGCTGCTATAACTGCAGAGAGGAATGGTCAGACTACACGCTATACAGTGATCCCTCACTTATCGCGTTTAATGGGGACCAGAACCGACCGCGAAAAGTGAAAAACCGCGAAGTAGCATCACACCCCCCCCCCCCCAAGGGCGTCACAAGCACTATTTTGCACAAAAAGGCACAAGAGAACAGCGAAAAGTGCCACTAAGCAACACGAGCGATAAAGAACAATGAATGCGGTCTTCCTTCGCTGGGTATGGGCGCTCGGCAGGGAGAAAAGCTGGGTAAAACGTCTCGGCCAATCAGCTTGCGAGGTAAAACGTCTTGGCCAATCAGCTTGCGAGATTCCCGAGCGGTGAACAGGTGGGCGGAGAGGAGTGGAGCGGTGGTCAGAGAGGTGGATTTTGAGTTGTGCGGGCTCTCCGTGTTGATACCTGATGTTCTAATGTAGTCTCCCTGCCTTCTGCTAGCGCCCGGGCAACTTTCGTGCCATTTTTTCTCAATTTTGAATTTTTGATGAATATTTTTGAAAAATCCGCGATGCACTGAGGGCGCGAAAGGTGAAACGCGAAGTAGCGAGGGATCACTGTATTCAAGCTGCATGAGCAAACACAGTGATCACAGAGGGTGACTTGTCATCTGTTAATTACAACAGCAGTTTTCACACATTTGGTGAATCCTTGTGCATGCATGGATGCTTCCGTGATGCGTCGCGTGCATGCAGATCTTTCTCTCTGGTTTTAAACGAAAACGTATCGTGTGCACCAGGCCTGGGTCTGGACCATCACCCTGGACCAGTTTATCCTGGGAGACCCTACCGGGGTAAGTTATACCAAACACCATAGCTCCTGGGATCTTTAGTGCATGCAAACCGCTCCACCATGATAAGGTGGTGATCTTAATTATCTTTGTCATGATCAACCAATTTAAATTAGTGAAGCATCACTAATCCATAACAAACTATGGGGTTAGTCTGACAAGAATTTTTGTTTGGGGAAGGTTAAACAGAATGCATCTTGTAGGGATCTTTGCCACCAATTAGGTTCAGTTTCTCAGCTTATAACACCCCAGTAGCCTAAAGTAGTGCAGGTATATTTTGCATAAAGACTTTTTCACATTACAGCTTGTTTTCTAGCTTTTCAGAGCCGTTTTTAGCCAGGTACTAAACTAAGCCAATTGTGCTTACTGCTGCTGTGGCTGTGCATGGGTGTTGCCATCACAATACTCATGACTGCCAAGGGTCTATACATCAAAGATGGGCACCAGCAAGCAAAAAGGCACTGCGAGTTCACTGGAATTAAAAATGGAATTGATCAATTCCACTTACACAGATGACTCAATTCTGACATTTTAAAAAAACTCCAATTCTACTCAGAATGGACCTCAACCCTGGTCTTGACCACGACACCACTATAGGTATTCAACAGAAGAATGGGTCGATGAGAAAACCATCCCTCTTAATACTGGTAAAGACTGTTCAAGCTGCATGAAAATTGTCAAAAAAAATGTGAACAATCTAAAGGTGATCACTGTAATGAAGATTATGGTGTGGAGAAGTCCTAACAGCTTTGTGATGTAGCTGCTAATGCAGCAACAATGATAAGATTAAACTAAACAGTGGAGCGTGGAATGAAAACTCAACACCTGAAGACAACCTGTGTTAAGTCCTAACTTGTATTTGATCATTTTTCTTTGTCTTCAATATAAAAACGTCAGCCTTAAAAATATAATAAATACACCTTTAATGTAGCTGGTATGTCTAGGATCGCACATGATAAAATTCCACATGTGGACCAGCTGGGGTCAGTGTGAACCTGAAATCCTGGGATGGTCCTTAAAGGCGTCATTGACTGAAAAATGGTGTGTTTGTAGGTTTTAACTGTCCAAAATGTGTCTATTGGTCACATAATAATCCAAAAAATATCAAAACAGTCAATTCTCTTAACACACACACACACACACACACACACACACACACACACACACACACACACACACACACACACACACACACACACACACACACACACACAGAGCCTTTATCTCCTTTTTCTCTCACAAAAATGCCAGAAACGTTTTTGACTCTTTTGGGTAAATCGTATTGTCATGATTTGACAAAGCCAACCCACTGTCATCCTTGAGACCCACCCACTGCTCTGTTATTGGCCCACCCAGCTGTCTGTCATGTAGATGGAAGGGTTGCTAAAAGTAGCCTATTAGCCCCCCAGCGAACACTGGTACCAGGAGGCTCCCATCAAGCACAGCTTATATTGTTATTTTCCTAGTCATAGCCATCCTTGTTACCACCTGGTTCACCAGTCCACTGTCAACAAAATACCTTACGTCACTCCAGCACTTCTCCCAATAATTTCACTGTGACTCCACAGCAAACTGCCAGCACTGGCATGCCAGTGGCGGAAACCAACCCGGCCCGGTGTAGGTACCATCTACTGGCTGCTGGCTCTCACGGCCGGGTCCCCGACTGTCCTCCGGGACTCTGCAACTCCGCAGCGTAGGGAAGCCGTCTCGTGATGGGGCGTCCCCCAGCTGGCCGTGGGAGCAGAGCGGTGTCCCGCAACGCGAGACACTACCCTTTGAGATCTCGTGGCTTGGCAAGCAGCCTCGAGTCCCGTGCCAGGTTGGTGCAGCAATTGGGGGCCCGCCCGGCGTGCGGTGCTAGCGATTTGTTGTGAAATCATGGCAAAATAATTTTGCTCTCCCACACTGTTATTTGAAGCATGGAGTAGCTTCTTTATGATTTCAACTAGCATATTTTGCAAATAACAAAAATCACAAATTTTTCTAACAAGAGCACTCTGAGGTGAGTGCAATATCCCCCGCCTCCACTTTCTTTGAAGATTCCAATACTTGCTGAAAGACAGCATTTTTCAACTTTTCAATATAATTACTGTGGAAGAAGCAAATTATGACAAGCTCATCATCTTCTACAGCCTCTTCACCCATGACTGTGTTGCCTTCCACAAGGACAATATCATCTTAAAGTTCGCGGATGACACAGCAGTGACAGGATGCATCACCAGTGACGACGAAACATCTTACAGGAGGGAGGTGGCCAGCCTGGTGTCATGGTGTGAGGACAACAACCTCACCCTCAACACGGACAAGACAAAGGAGATGATAGTGGACATGAGAAAGAGCAAGAGGAGACCCCATCGGCCGCTGTTCATACAGGAGCTTGAGGTGGAGAGGGTGAGCAGCTTTAAATACCTGGGTATCCACATCAGCGAGGACCTTACGTGGACACACAACACCACAGAGCTGGTTAAGAGAGCTCAACAGCGGTTGTACTTTCTGAGGAGACTGAGGAAGTTTGGCATGTCCCCCAGGATCCTCAACAATTTCTACAGCTGCATCATTAAGAGCATCCTGACCAACTGCATCACTGCGTGGTACGGAAGCACTACTGCCCTGGACCGCCAACGCCTGCAGAGAGTGGTGAAGACAGTGGAGAAGATTCTCAGGACTCCACTCCCCTCTCTGCAGAGCATCTATCACCGCAGAGTCCAAAGTAGAACTGACGCCATCCTCCGGGACCACACCCACCCCTAGCAGAGAAATGTTCACACTTCTACCCTCAGGCCAGAGGTACAGCAGTATGAAATGCAGGACAACCAGATTGAAATACTCCTTCTTTCCCACTGCCATCAGACTCCTGAATGAATAAACTCCCAAAACAGCTTTGCAAATTGGAACTCACCAGTCCCTCCAGGATTTCGCAATGTTGCGATTGCACCAATTCACACAAAATCAGCCAATCAGCGCAACTATTGCATAACCTTGAAACTTTGTCCAATCACGGGAACTGTCCCGCAATTTTGGCCAATCCTCGTCAACTTCCGCCAATTTCACCAATCAAATTTGTCTAACTGGCACTGAAACGCTCAGTCTAACCAATCAAATGCATCGTGTCACTGCGTTCACTTCCGTGTTTACAGTGAATAGTGAATTTATAGTTTACGGTGAGTAACGGAACACATCTGCAAACAGAGTGTGTGATTTAAAAAAAAAAAAAAAAAAAAAAACCTCACCCGTGAGGTTTTCAACATCATCCCTTCCTCCGTCTCCCCCAGCCTGCCCGTGGACGCCTCGCCATGTCTCCGTCCTGACTGCGTGTGCGAAGCGCTGGGTTTGTGTTGAAAAACATGCGCCTGCCCCAAAAGCACCCCATCACGGGAGCGCGCGTGAGGAGAGTACACTCCACTACAGCGAGTGTTTGAACATCTTTAGAGATGAAATCATTACTACGTCTGGTCAATGAGCTTCAAAACTCAATCTCCGATGTGGACTCTGGACGGACAAACGCACCTACCCATCCATCCCCCCTCCCCATCGCTGTCCCGCTGTAAATGAAAGGGGTGTGTGTGTGAAGACCAACATGCAGCAGACAGGTAGGCATGGAAAAAGAGAGAATATTCTGGGGTTTTTTTTGTTTGTTTTTTTTTTAAACAAACAACAAAACACAGACTCCAATAGTCAACACACTGCAACAGAATCATTTAATTTTTCCTCTCTGCTCAGTACCGAGTGGTTGGGGACCGTAGGGAGTTTTCAATGAAGGTGTTGTCAATAATTCCCAAATCTCTACTCTTGAACATGCATTCAATGCAATTTAGCTGTTGTAATGGATATTGTGTAAATGTTTGTATTTGCTGTTGCACAAGAGTTTTTCTGTATAGCAGAAGCTTCTGCTTCATTTACAAATCACTGTAATAGGAAATTTTTGACAATCCTGTGCTTTTCTTGTATTGTTCTATAGAATATCACTGCAGTAAACTGGAAAAAAAGCATCTGCTTTAAAATTTGGAATTCTTCCCACAACGTTTAGTGCAGAAAACACTAAAAACATTGCAACTTTTTAAAAAAGCTTCCACGAATTCAGGCTTTTTGGCCCGCAACCTCTCCCAACCTTTGAACAGTGGTTTTTTGCCTGTGCCCTGTAACTCCTACTTTCATCATCAGGTTTCAGACAGATTGGGCTGGGAACTCTCGACACTCTACCTCCACTGTAAATAACCGCGTCATCCACCCTTTGTCTTGACATTCCCGGGCCAGCTGTTGGTATTTGACCTTCTTACTCTGCTGCCTCCTCACAATTCTCCTCCAATGGGACTGTTAGTTCCACCAGAATGACCTTCCTGCCTTCCTGAGACCACATGACAATATCTGGCCTCAAGGTTGTGGAAGGTATCTCCTCTGTGTATTCTGAGAGACTCCAGCAGCAGTTCACTGCTAACGACTCGGCTTCTGTGTGGAGAGGACTGAGGTAAATCACCAATTATCGGCCTCAGGCTCCTAAAGGTCAGGATGACAAAACCCTTTGTCAAAGACTGTCCCAACACTATGCCCGTTTTGACACCTCGTCATCTGTGTCCAACTCCCCCCCTCCCTCCAGCTCCACAGCCTCCACGATCCCTACTTCATCAAAGGCGCCCCCCCCTTCCTCCCCCCCGCCCTTGTCATCAGTGAGCAGGATGTGCTCAAACAGTTCTCCAGACTGAACCCGCGCAAGGCCCCCGGTCCGGACGGCGTGTCTCCCTCTACCCTGAGACACTGTGCGAAAGAGCTGGCTCCTGTCTTCACAGACATTTTTAACACCTCCCTTAAGCTATGCCACGTGCCGTCCTGCCTCAAATCCTCCACCATCATCCCTGTCCCCAAGAAGCCACGGATCACTGGACTTAACGACTACAGATCTGTAGCGCTCACCTCTGTAGTCATGAAGTCCTTTGAGCGCCTGGTCCTGCCCCACCTCAAGTCCATCACCACCCCTCTCCTGGACCCGCTGCAGTTTGCCTACCGAGCCAACAGGTCTGTAGACAACACAGTCAACCAGGCCCTCCACTCCATCCTGCAGCACCTGGACTCCCCGGGAACCTACGCCAGGATCCTGTTTGTGGACTTCAGCTCCGCATTCAACACCATCCGCCCCGCTCTGCTCCGGGACAAGCTGTCCCTGCTCAACGTGCCTGACTCCCTCTGCAGGTGGATCACCGACTTCCTGACGGACCGGAGGCAGCATGTGCGGCTGGGAAAGACTGTCTCAGACTCTGCTAGCATCAGCACCGGATCACCCCAGGGCTGTGTACTTTCCCCCCTACTCTTCTCCCTTTATACCAACTCCTGCACCTCCAGCCACCAGTCTGTCAAGATGATCAAGTTTGCGGATGACACCACCCTCATCGGGCTCATCTCCAACGGCGACGAGTCCGCCTACAGGAGAGAGGTGGCCCAGCTGGCATCCTGGTGCAACAACAACAACCTGCAGCTGAACGCTCTGAAGACAGTGGAGATGATTGTGGACTTCAGGAAAGTCACAACCCCTCTGCCCCCCCTCACCCTCACAGGCTCTCCCATCACCACTGCTGATTCCTTCCGCTTCCTAGGCACCACCATCACCAGGGACCTCAAGTGAGAGCCGACCATCAGCTCCCTCATCAAAAAGGCCCAGCAGAGGATGTTCTTCCTGCGGCAGCTGAGGAAGCTCAAGCTACCCACCAAGATGTTAGTGCAGTTCTACACAGCCATCATCGAGTCCATCCTCACCACCTCCATAACCGTGTGGTACGCAGGAGCCACTGCCAGGGACAGACTAAGGCTGCAGCGCGTCGTGCGCACTGCTGAGGTGATCGGCTGCAAGCTCCCATCTCTCCAGGATCTGTACATCTCCAGGACCCGGAGGCGTGCTGGCCGGATCATAGCCGATCCCTCACACCCTGGTCACGTACTGTTTGCCCCTCTCCCCTCAGGTAGAAGACTTCGGTCCATCCAGACTAAAACCTCCCATCACATGAACAGCTTCTTCCCCTCTGCCATCAGACTGCTGAACACTAAGTGACTTATTGACTCTCGTGCACCATGTACAGCAGCTCAACCAGACTCATGTCAATCATCACTGTTTTCTTCCTGCATTACCGACTGCACTATATGGTTCTCCACATTATCTGCTCCTCGCTAATATATTTAAACTGCTGACTAGTATTACTCACTCTTATTCTACACTTTATTGCATGTATAGTTTATTTCTTTTATTTTATCATGTTTAATGTTGCAGCATTGCACCGAGACAAATTCCTAGTTTGTGTACTACATGAACAATGGCAATAAATCTGATTCTGATTCTCTGGAAAGTGGAGTTTCTTCCCAAGGTCCACCTTCATTTCCCATCCCTTGGCGGACTGCAAAAGGTTCCGTTTAGCCCCTCCCAGGATGACTGGCCTCTGCCCCTCTTTCGCAAAGCCGATGGTGTTAAGCAATGGTTGTGTTTTGGCTGGCGCCACCTATATCTCTCCTGCACTAGAGCAATACTGTACCCCAACACATCCATGGTCCCTCTTGCTCCACATAAGCTACACAAGGAGGTTCTCCCTCAATCCCCATTTGTGCAGATTAACTGGGGTTTAAAGGGTATCATATACCGCTCTGACCAGGAAGGAAATCAGGAAAGGCTCCACTCGCCATAGGTCAGCCCATGACATTTTCCGTGTAGGCAGTTCCCACCTAGTCCAGGATCCTTGAATTCCAAGCTCCATGGCTTTAGCCCTTCTCCTCTCCTCTTCAAGGTTTCTGACTTCTTCCTGGATTAAGGTTCTCTTTTCCTGAGGTGTAGACTTTGACCACTGTTGAAAATGAGATGTTCCTAAGCCTTGACGTCCAATGAAGGGGTTTCCAATGATCTCCCTGGTAATAAGGGAGCCTTCTGCTTGGCTGATGGCTTTACTGGCAGACCACTTTCGCCCTGACTTTGTTTGAATTCCCGCTTCTCAAATAAGATGGTCTTTGGAGTCCTGGTACGGTATGTCAGCAAATGTCTGCATTTGGCGACCCTGAATTCCTCCACCACAGAAGACAACAGAAGCTGAAGCTGTCCAGACCTTATGTAGAGCTCCACAGATGTAAAACTCAGGTATTCCCAACCATCTATGGAGGTGCTTGTTCAATTTCCTTTCCAGTCCTTCAACCCATGTTAAAGGCATTTCGTACATGTTGAGAAGCCACATAAGTCTCGAAAGCAGGTTATGCTCATAAATCCAGCACTTGTAATTTCAGGGCAGCCCAGACCTATCGATTTACTTCAGCCACTCCTCCGTTTGATGTTCTGTATTGCAGATGTTGTTTTTGTCAGTGAGGGTACCGTCAAACCATTTTCCCAGGCACTTGAAAGGTTTTCCTTTTATGCTTGGAATGACTTCCTTTTGCATGAGCAGAATGAACTTTTCGGCTGGTTTTCCCCCCTTTGGATTACCAAGCACCTTGATTTCTTGAGTATGAAAGTCATCTTTGTCCAAGTTGCCATATTGTCAAGTTCAGCTAAGATCCATCTTGCTTGCCCATAGATTGGAGTTGTTATAATGAGATCATCCATGAATCCCGATTGCTGGTTGCTGGCTTCCTGCAGCGGTCACCGGTCCTCTTGCCTTTTTAAGGGCTGCAGAAATGATCAGGTTCATCCCCATGACAAACAAAATGGGCGAGATGGTGCACCCTGTCACAATACCTTTTTCAATAGGCTGGAACTTTGTTGTGAACTTCAAGGTCTGAAATCATAGTCTAATGTCTGCCAAGCACAGGGTTTCCTCTGGTAACATTTCTGCGTGGCGGGTTGCCATCTTTGTATTTATACCGCCACACTGAGGAAATATGAATTTAAGAAAAAAAAAAACTATGTAGGAATGACACTCCGCAAGCAGGCACACGAACAACGTGCGTGACTGTCATCCGCACAGAGTTCAGAAGCGCACCGCCCGCGACCATTCCAGTCGGCAGGCAGTGTCTCTGTAGCGTGACTGTCCGAGAGAAGCATGAGCTTATTAAAGTACTTTAAATGTGGAAAAAAGCAGAAGAGGTATCTAAGCGGTGGAGGCATTTATGGTAGTTTTAACCCGCTTGTAATGAGAACAATAATTAAGAGTCCCTTAGCTAACAGGTGTTGTCAATCTTCATATGCAGGAAAAGGCAAAAGTGACTGATGAAATGCTGAGGATTGACTTCACCAGCTACTACAATATTAATTAACTCATTTATGTTTATTATTATGTACCTGGCAAGTTATGACCGAAATTCACAAAGTCAATGACTTTAATCTGTCAACAACCTTCAGACAAACTTAACATGCCAACATTTGGATTTCAAAATAAGGGAGGTTTTTCCCGCTGTCTGGGTGGTGAGGAGAGTTCTAAAAGACTATAAATATATAGAAATATTATAACAGAAATAACTGCGTCTTTGGTCATTTAAGTTAATTTATTTCATTAAATACAATTTTATCAATATTTTTTCTTTGAAATCACAGTTAAATTATTGTTCTGTTCTGGCTCTGCAAAATTATGGTCAAAAATGTAAACTGTTATAAGGAAAAACTAAAAAATTTACCACAGTCTGTTTCAAATTTATTTAAAAAAACAGTAATTTTATTTTAAAAAAGACAAAAATTAGCCATAAAATAATCCAAAAATTTATAATAAAGTCTCAAATGTGCAAGGAAAGTCAATTTTAGAGGAAGAAGAAGCCATCTCTATTGTCATTCAGTCTATACAGCCAGTCATGTACAGTAGAACGAAATTATGTTTCTCCCATCTACACTGCTAATCACATGTAGAATCAGAGGGGTCGCTGCCATGCAAGGCACCACCACAAACAACTTCTCCTTCCCCCATTCTATTATGCTGAGCATCAAACTAGAAGGCAGGAAGTACCATTTTTATATGGTCTTTGGCATGACTCGGCCAGGACTTGAACCCCCCCAACCTCTCGGTTGTGGGGCAGACACTCCAACTAGGCCACCACTCTAGTTTTACAAAAGGAAATTAAAAATTTGAGGAAACTGGTTTCAAATTTAGATATATTTACAGAGAAAAGTAGAAAACTACAAGAAAATTGCTATAAATTTTGGAGAAAAACCTCAAACCTTCAAGACTGAAGTCATGACTCAAGTTTTTAAGTGGGTGCGCTTTGTACCCTTCACTCAACTAGAAATTTTTGGTTGTCTACTTTAAATTATTAATTTCATAGCACTGCTTTTACGTGAGTAGAATTTCTGGCTACTATGCCCACCTCTGATCATATAACTTAAGTATGCATGAGTAAATTACTATTGTGAATTTTTTCCCCTTTCCTATTCTTTCTCAATGGAAAAAAGAAACACTAGAATAAAAATTTCTAACCTGTTTGTATACCACCATAGACAGAGAGAGAACCTGAATTAGACGGGGCTCAGAGAGGGAAAGATGAGACAGAAGAGAGGAGCCAAGGAGAGGAAAGGGTTCAGGCAGAGGATCCAGGAGAGGTGAGAGCAGAGGAAGGAGAGAAGGATGACATCAGTAAAAAGTCCAAACACAGGACATCTGGGTAGGACCCCAACTGGCTCAATATTCCAATATTCAAGCCTTGGTTGTACAATACTTCAAATGGTAAGTTCCAGATGCAAAGTTACTGTGCAAAATTTAAAAAAAGAAATAAATAGTATAAAATTAACATATTCCGGTTACAATAGTGTCATGTGTTTTTCTTTTTACCCTCCACACTAAGCAAGGGGATGGTCTGGAATTGACTGATTCGAGTTGAGTTTTGTTCTTTGGGCACAAAGCACCCATCTGCTCTCTTCCAGATTGTCAGTACAATGTCCTTTGACCAAATTCCTTGGATAAGCTTCCAAAGCCTCCTGAAGAGCTTAGGGCATTTTTTGTATACCTTATATGGCATACCGCTAGTACCTGGAGCAGCGGATGATTTGGCACGCTTCACAACATCTTGGACTTCTCTCCATGATGGAAGTTCTGTGCTTAGTATTGAGGTTGGAGGATCCACGTTACAGAGGTTATCATGATCAGCTAGGGCCTCGTCTCTTTAAGAATCACTGAAGACTGCCTTCATAAATTCCTCCACCTCCTCCCTAGAGCTTGTTAGGGTCCCAACCTTGGTCTCCCCTAAGAGGGACCTTACCAAGTGGAATGAATGTTTGATTAACCAGGCTCTCTCTGCTTCCTTTCTTTTTCGCCTTTTTTTGTGGCCCTCTGCTGTTCTTGCTCTAATTAGCTGATCTCGGAGGCTTACTGTTAGTTCTTTTATTCCTTCCTTTTCCCCACTGCTGGCCTTTTTGAACTACTTATTTACGCTCTTGATCTCCTTCCTCATTTGTCTGATTTTCCATTCCCATCTATGAGGCTGTTTTTCACCCCTGGCTTTCTCCTCCCTCCTTGGCAATGTTCCATAACGTTCTTTTGCCAGATTGCAGGTGATAGTGGTCAGGCATACCATCTTCCTTTCAATGGGTCCTGCTTGGACTTGCAAGGACTTTGTCCAAGTCTTCATCCAGGCTGGTCCACTCCTTGGCATCACTCATTTTAGGCCACTTGATTTTCTCATTCATAGGTTGGGAGTGGCTTTCTGTGGGGGCACTAGGGGTGTCTTATGTGTGCACTTGAAAATATGCAAGCACTGAGAGATCAGTGGAACTGTGATGTGCTTCCTGTCCATCGTTCTCCTTCATCTCACCAGACCAGGTCTGTGCGCTGTGCATGCCCCATCCCATGACCACATTTTGACCTGCTCTGAATGACTACAGACCCATAGCACTCACATCTACAGTCGTTAAGTGTTTTGAGCAACTGGTGTCCCAGCACATCAGGGACTGCCCCCCCCCCGACCCCCACCAGTTTGCCTACAGAGAGAACCGGTTTACGGAAGATGCCATCGTCACCACACTCCACAGGGCGCTGAGCCACCTGGAGAATCCAAGGAGCCACTGTATGTGAGGTTGCTCTTTGTGGACTACAGCTCAGCTTTCAACACCATCATCCCGAACATCCTGATCAATAAACTGCACCTCCTCCAGATCCCCCCCCCCCCAAACACACACACACCTGCTCCTGGATAAAAAAAACTTTCTCACTAACCACTCACAAACAGTCAGACTTGGCCCCCACTCACTATTTCTCAGCACTGGCTCCCCCCAGGGCTGCGTGATAAGCTCTCTACTGTACTCCCTGTACACCTTTGACTGTATTTCAACTCACCCAACCACCATCATTGTTAAGTATGTGGACGATACCACCTTGGTTGGGCTCATCACTGATGATGACGCAAAAGCATACAGGGCGGAGGGAGAGAATCTGCTAATGTAGTGCTCAGCAAACAACCTGAAACTGAATGTCCACAAAACCAAAGAATGCATTATGGACTTCAGGAAGCACAGACAGGACCACATACCCCTCCTCATAAATGGAGACCGCGTGGAAACTGTCACCACCTTCAGGTTCCTGGGCACCCACATCACCTCTGACCTCTCCTGGACTGTCAATACCAAGGCCCTGGTGAAGAAAGCCCAGCAGCGGCTCCACTTCCTCCGTGCCCTGAGGAAGAACAGCCTGGACCAGAAGCTGCTGCTGGCCTTCTACCGCTGCTCAGTGGAGAGCGTGCTCACCTACCGTCTGGGTGTGTGGTACGCCGGCTCCACCGTTGAGAACAGGAAGGCTGTGCAGAGGGTCATCACCCCCCACCACCACCAAAAAAAAAAAAATAAAAAATCATTGGTTGCCCTCTGTCCTCTCTGGAAGACATCTCCAGATCCTCCTGTCTCAGAAAGACCAAGGCCATCACAGGAGACCCCTCCCATCCCTCACCCACCTGTTTGACCTGCTTTCCTCTGGACGACGGTTCAGATGAATCAGGTCCCACACCTCCAGACTGACAAACAGTTTCTTCCCTTGGGCCACCCGGACTGCAAACAGCCAGAGATCCATCCCCCTCCGTCTGAACGCTCACACACATAGAACTGAGGGGACCTTTTAATTATCATTAAAAAAAATGTCTCACCTGTTTTTGCACTTTACACTTTCAGTACATTGATCCATCTGCTGAGCCGCTATCAAAGTGTGTATTTTTATACTTTTATTTATTCTATTTAATGTGTGCCATTTTATTTAAATGTCTGCTTTATATCTCTGTTTTCATATCTTATACTTTTACTGCACAGCAGCCGGGTGGAGCACCCTCAGTTTCGTTTTACTTTGCAACTGTACAATGATAATAAAGCCTGTTCTATTCTATTGCTCAGTTGTCCAAAGTTCTCTTTTCTGGTCAAAGCAAATTTTACTTTTCATTTGTAAACCAGGGTCCCGGATTTTGGAGGAAGGGTGGTGAAGCTCAGAATCTAAGATGTTTAAAGTATCCACAGTACTGTATGTGATGATCTGGGGTACCATGTCATCTGTTGGTGTTGGTCCATTGGGTTTTATCAAGTCCAAAGTCAACGCTGGCGTCTACAAGGATATTTTAGAGCACTTCATGCTTTCATCTGATTTTCTTTTACAGCAGGACTTAGCCCGAGACCACAGCACCAAGACTACTATGAAACGGTTTACTGACCATAACAGAAACACCAACAAGCAATCCAGAAGAGCTGAAAGCTGCTATCAGAGCAACGCTGGCTTCAATAATACCTCAGCAGAGACACAAGATGATCACCTCCGTGGATGCAGTAATTCATGTTAAGGGAGCCACAACAAGTACGGCGTGAACATATGAACTCAGCTTCAAGAAACTGAACATTTCTACAGTGTAAACCCTTAATTTACATGATCTAACAGAATAGTCTAACTATATGCGATACCAGGTTCCAGATTTAATGTTATAAATCATCAAAATGAAAACAGAAAAGGCTTGAAATGTTTGAATAAAATGTGTAAATAAAACATTGCTGTTATCTGTCTCTCTGTGTTGGCCCTGCGATGGACTGGCGATCTGTCCAGGATGTACCCTGCCTCTTGCCCAAAGATGCTGGGATAGGCTCCAGCCCCCCCACAACCCAAAAAGGATTAAGCGGAAGAAGATGGATGGATGGATGGATAGATGGTGCAAATAAAAGAGGAAATCATTCTGTCATGAAGTAACTCGAACATCTACATCAAGCCCTGCTTCTCTTCAATTAAAAACATTAAAACAGATTGAAGGAGGAAAAGAAGAATGGGTTCACATGAGATGAGTACAGTGACGGCGAAGGCGGCGGCACCTCTCACCAGTCTCGAGCTGGTTGGCTGAGAAGGGAGAGGGGCTGCCACCAAGAGAAGTGACGGCAAGGAGGAGGAAGAGCAGGAAGGAAGAGGAGGAGTAGGGAAGAAACCACAGCGGACAACTTCCCCATCCTGCTGGAAGCCCACAGGACCCCCCGTGGCAGGAGAGGGCCCGGGACCCAGTGTGAGGAGCAGGGGACCGTGGGGACGGATGCGCTGTTGATGGCCGGCAGCAAACGACTCATCACTGCCTGATGACTGACAGGATTAAATCAAATTCAAAGAAAGCAGCCAGAAAAAAATAAATAAATAAAAAATAGAATCAGAGAGGAGACATGCGAGTAGCCATTAAAGAGTGAGTGACCGACGGTCCAATAGGCGGTTATCAGACGTTGTGTACCTCTGGGTCAGTGATCCCCTGGACACACTTTGGGCATTCCCAACAGCTGGGCAGGTCTTTATTCACCACTCCTTCACTCTGGATCTGCACAGAAACAGACACATGGTATTTCAGGTTATCATTGTTATTCAAGATGAAGGGATGGAGGAGACAGCATCCATAAACAGATCAGGAGATGATAAATAACATAACAGTTCCATCTCATCAGTGTGACTGGACAACAGCCGTCTACAGAGTCAGAACGTATAACACCTGTATCATCACTCTGCTTCACAGATCATCACCATTAATTAGTCTACAGTAGCTGCTGTTTATCATATCATGGTGTGCACTGAACCGTCTTTTCCACAGCAGGAAGCTGGTAACCAGTCGAAGAGCAACCCAACAGTTTACAGTGACACTCTGCCAAAAATCTATTTTTTTTTCCCCCCTTTTTTTTCTTGTTAACATGTCTGTGACATGCTTTTAATGACTTTCAAGATGTATCAAGAGCTAAATCAATCAAATATGCCATGTCTCCGTTTTGGTGTGAAATTTCAGTTAAGCTCCTCCCCTAGCAAAAAGGCGAGTTTCGATGGAACATTTTTGGTGACGTCACTATAACAGGTCCATAGTAGTGACGCAGTCAGGAGTAAGATCTGTCTCTGGCCTGACTGAAGTCAGCCTCCAGGGCCAGTTAGCATTTTTAGGCAGCTGCTTTGAAAACCTGAACCAAATTAAGATGGGTTTTACCATTAAACTGCTTTTAAGGACCGATGCAGTTTCAGTCATTATCCTGGGCCACCGTGCATACAACTGGGCATGTCCTTCAATTGGTAAGTCTTTTTATCCCAGGATTTATTCTATTTAATGTAGCGCTAGCTATCATTAGTCTTGTGGGATGTGGGTGGGCCTATTCACAGATACTGGCGTTTTTGAAGGTGGAGGAAAAGTGAAAAGATTTTGACCCAAAACTGAAAGACAATAAAAGGTTTTTGTAGAAAAAAAGGGCATAAAGATACCATTTTAGACAATGTAGATTTGTCTTTATATCCATCAGAGAAGAAGAAGCCATCGCTGTTGTCATTCAGTCCATACAGCCAATCATGTACAGTAGAACAAAGTTATGTTTCTCCTATCTACAGTGTTAATAACATATAGAATCAGAGGGGTCACTGCCATAAACAATTTCTCCTTCCCCCATTCTATTACGCTGAGCACCGAGCTAGAAGGTGGGAAGTACCATTTTTATATGGTCTTTAGTATGACCCAACCGGGACTTAAACCCCCAACCTCCCGGTTGTGGGGCAGATGCTCTATCAACTAAGCCACCACTCTGGTAGTGCTGGCCGGAGTGCGTCTTTAATAAAAATATATTAAAATAGCATATAAGCAGGAGACATATGGTCAAGTATTGGTAGATCTGACTGAGAGCATGGGTGTCTAGAGGGGGTGGATGTAATGTATATAAAAAATAACTAAAGAAAAACAGACTTTGAACCCAGCTGAACTAAAAGCTAGCAGGATAATGTCTCAAGATTAAACCTCCCACTTTTTTTCATTTATTTATTTTGAACATCATAAAAAATGCAAAACATAAAAAATTTAAAAAATACTTGTCCAACATTCAAAAACAGGAAAGGATGAAGTACAAAACTTGCCTAGTCCTAACCCTATTCCAAGTTAAAAATCATAAATTCAAAAGATTCAGTATTAAAAAGTAAGTGTTTGGGCGTGCAAACGCTGGCACATATACCTACAATGGTGTGAAAAAGTGTTTGCCCCCTTCCTGATTTCTCATTTTTTTTGTATGTTTGTCACACTTAAATGTTTCAGATCAAACAAATTTAAATATTAGACAAAGACAACACAAATAAACACAAAATGCAGTTTTTAAATGAAGGTGTTCATAATTAAAGGAAAAAAAAATCCAAACTTACATGGCCCTGTGTGAAAAAGTGATTGCCCCCTAAACCTAATAACTGGTTGGGCCACCCTTAGCAGCAACAACTGCAATCAAGCATTCGGGATAACTGCCAATGAGTCTTTTACAGCGCTGTGGAGGAATTTTGGCCCACTCATCTTGGCAGAATTGTTGTAATTCAGCTACACTGAAGGGTTTTCGAGCATGAACTGCTTTTTAAAGGTCATGCCACAGCATCTCAATTGGATTCAAGCCAGGACTTTGACTCGGCCACTCCAAAGTCTTCATTTTGTTTTTCTGAAGCCATTCAGAGGTGGACTTGCTGGTGTGTTTTGGATCACTGTCCTGTTGCAGAACCGAAGTGCGCTTCAGCTTGAGGTCACAAACAGACGGCTGGACATTCTCCTTCAGGATTTTTTGGCAGACAGCAGAATTCATGGTTCCATTTACCACAACAAGTCTTCCAGGTCCTGAAGTGGCAAAACAGCCCCAGATCATCACACTACCACCACCATATTTTACTGTTGTATGATGTTCCTTTTCTGAAATGCTGTGTTACTTTTACACCGGATGTAATGGGACACACACCTTCCCAATAGTTCAACTTTTGTCTTGTCAGCCCACAGAGTATTTTCCCAAAAGTCTTGGAGATCATCAAGATGTTTTCTGGCAAAACTGAGATGAGCCTTTGTTCTTTTTGCTCAGCAGTGGTTCTGCCATGCAGGCCATTTTTGCCCAGTTTCTTTGTTATGGTGGAGTCATGAACACTGACCTAAACTGAGGCAAGTGAGGACTGCAGTTCTTTGGCTATTGTTGTGGGGTCTTTTGTGACCTCTTGGATGAGTCGTCGTTGTGCTCTTGGGGACATTTTGGTCGGCCGGCCACTCCTGGGAAGGTTCACCACTGTTCCACGTTTTCGCCATTTGTGGATAATGGCTCTCACTGTGGTTCACTGGAGTCCCACAGCTTTAGACATGGCTTTATAACCTTTTCCAGACTGATAGATCTCAATTACTTTGTTTCTCATTTGGTCCTGAATTTCTTTGGATGGCAGCATGATGTCTAGCTTTTGAGGATCTTTTGGTCTACTTGACTTTGTCAGGCAGGTCCTATTTAAGTGATTTCTTGATTGAGAACAGGTGTAGCAGTAATTAGGCCTGGGTGTGGCTCGAGAAATTGAACTCAGCTTTCCAAAGATGTTAATTTTGTTAACTTAGTTAACTCAGTTAATTTACGTTTTAACGGGGGGGGGGGGGGCTTTATGCTTTCCCATACCTGGGACTACATTCTCCAGAGACCATCGGATGGCGGAAAGCGGGGCTGGCTCGGTAGATCTGACAGGCCTGCTGGGCTTGCCCCGCCTACAAAAGTCAGCTGATAAAATGACACCTCGCAGCAATCAGCTGACACTTCTTACGAAGGCTGCAGTGAACAGTCGAAACATGTAAAGAAGGTAAAAACATCTTTCTATTTTTGTCTTTAATAAGAACAAAAGATAAATAATTAAAAGAAGACAAAATGAACCTACTTGAGCTTTTAAGTGTGACATACATATAAAAAATGAGCAATCAGGAAGGGGGCAAACACTTTTTCACAGCACTGTAGGTATATGTGTCAGCATTTGCACGCCATTGCCTCCCTCTCTCCCACTATGTACTTCTGCTCAGCCGAGGTGAGTGACCTCGAGGCAAACACCACTGAGCGCTCGGTTCCTCCTTGCAGCTGTGATAAAACAGCTCCCATTGCTGTGTTGGAAGCGCCACACGTCATGAGCATGGGGCTTTGTGGGTCAAAGTGGGCAAAATGGGGAGGTGAGCCACGTCTTTAATTCACTGACGGTGGCAGAGCACGCCGGGGTCCATACCCAGGTTGCATCTTGCTTCAGGAGGGCACATAGTGGGTCTATTGTCTGAGTACCGAGGGATAAAATGTCCATAAAAATTCACCATGCCAAAGAAGGATGAAAGCTGCATGGGGCATGATGGTTCAGGCAGCTTCAGTATCACCTCGATGTTCGAGTGCAGGGGACTCAGACTCTCGGCAGACAGGTGGAAACTCACAAACTTGACGGTCGTTGCTCCAAAGATGCACTTCTCCTCACTGAGTGTGAGGCCGTGTTTTGTTAGTATCGCTATAACTTTATTAAGGCCGCTGTTGCACTGTGCACCATGATGTTGTCCAAGTACACCACCCCTGGGAGACCAGCAAAGATGACAGCCATGATCTTTTGAAAACAGCTCGGGGTGGAGCTAAGGCTGAAGGGCATGCAGGTGTACCTGAATACTCCCATGTGGGTGATGAAGGCTGCCAGCTTGTGGCTGTCCAGTTGAAGGGGAACCTGTAGGTAGCCTTGGCGGAGGTCTAGTTTGAAAAACACCCTTGAGCCATGGAATGCTGCCGTCAGCTCCTCTGTCGTGGACAGGGGATATTTGTTGGGGATCACCGCTTTGTTTACCATTCTGAGGTTAATACATGGTCACAGGCCGCCCGTCTTCTTCTTTGCTACTACCAAGTTTGAGATCCAGGGAGATGAGCTGACCCGCTCGATGATGCTGGTGTCCAACAACTTCTGCAGCTCTGTCATTACATCAACCCCAAGTGCAAGCGGTAGCCCGTGCAGAGGTTGAACTTTCGGGGCATTGTCGTGTCAATGAGCAGTTGGTGGTTGAAAAAGGTGAGGCAGCCCAGCCCTGTGAAAAGCGTTGGCCAGTGGTACTGCCAAGATGAAGTGACCGCCAGAACGGTGGCGCCCATTGGGTCAATGATGGAGAAACCCAGCTCGCTGATCAGGTCAATGTCCATCAGATTGGTCCCCTGACGCGTCACCTGGAAGGTTAACAATAGAACAGCCATTGAGCCATATCGCACAGAAAAACTGACCATCCCAACCATACGGATTCTGGTGTGGCCATAACAATAATAAGTCCTCCGCATCAACTGCAATGGTTTTCCCAGGGAACAGCTTCCTGACCGTAGACATGCTCAGAAGGGACCTCAAGGCCCCCGTGTCCTGTTGCAGTGGCACCAGTTCACCATGCACCACCTCAACGGTGAGTATTTGGCACCAATTGAGTGAACGGTGGCTAAGCACGGTGAGTGGGCCGTTGAATCTGTGCAGGTTGAGAGACAAACCCTGGAAAAATGGTTTAGCTTCCTGCAGCGGTAGCATTTCACCCCTCTGACTCGGCAGGCGGGTGATTCAGTCTGATGTTTAGATGAACTGTAGCCACTGCAGAGCAGGTGCTCACCTGCATTGTCCCATTTCCTACCCTTCATCCGGTTGTAGCGGGGGGGTATGGGGCCGTAGTGCTGGGCGGTGACAGTGGTGACCTGTGTTCGCGGGGTTAGACACGGTGCTTGTTGGCTAGGCAGCTTTAGCTGTGATAATAGCTCATCCTCTGCCTCCATCTGAGACACTCATTTCACAGTCTCGTCCAATGTTAACTTGTCTGCTGTTGAAAACAGCCTCCTCCGTAGCCTCCTGTTGTTGATACTCTGTGCTAGCTTATTGCGTATCAACTCTTCTTTCAACCCTCCAAAATCACAGGTGCTCGCTAGGTCCTGGAAGTCTGTTATATAATGCTGGAGTGACTCACCCTCATGCTGGTGGCACTGGAAGAACATCACTCTCCATGGCGTTCCACTGTTCTTGTCAGCGTAAAGCATGTTCATTGCGGCCACATAATCTTCATATGTGTCCTTAGGGCCCAGACAGTAAAGCATTCACTGTCCTTCTGCGCCAAGATAGCAGGCTAGCATCCCCTTTAGTTTCTTGTCGTTAGCATCGTTCAAGCCAGTAGTGGCAATATAATTCCGAAATATCTTATGCCAGCGGGTCTAGGGGATCAGCAGCTCACCTGGCACAGTGAGGAACGGCTGTGGGAGATCTGTGCACACTTTCATGATGGAGTTATCAGGGTTTATTTTTGTCGCCATTTGTCATGTCTAAGAAATAGGCGCAGACAGCGGGCATGAACTACGCTCTCCTTTATTCAATACATAACTGAATTATATACAGAAGGGTGGCGCCGTATCGCGCCACGGCCAGTTCACCATGTGATGAGGTCACCTACGGCGAGCCACCACATCCAAACACCACAGGTTTCACATTATTTTTTCCAATGTGCTCTGCTACTGGTTGCTCTGTCATTACATGATTCATATGTTAATAACTTGTTAATGTTAAACTGGATTCTCTAAAGTTCAGACAATTTGTTCAACTCAATACTGATGTCAGTAATATAAAAACACCATGGTGTGACGTCGCTGAATCATTTCCTTTCAAATAATTTTTACAGTCCCGTCATTACTGATTTATTTACTCAAAGCTGATGTGAGGTGTGGAATATGAAAACCACTTGAGCTTATTTTTACAGAGAACCAAACAATTTCTTAAGTTGAGTAGGAACATGCCATCTGTAATAGAATTTCTTGAATGGCGCCGACTTTTCAAATGTTCCATCACATCTGTAGTAAGATAAGATAAGATAAGATAAGCCTTTATTAGTCCCACAATGGGGAAATTCCATCATTGCAACAGCACAGGGATAGCAACACTCAGAGCAACAATCAGAAGGCAAGAAAAAACAAGAACATCTAGTGAACATATGTACATGTTACTATAAATGTATATATATAGACACACAGTGCGGAGCATTATGGTTGGTTGGTGAATGTGCAGCAGAAAGTCTAAGCTCTCTCTCCGCGGATCCGGCGGGCCAGCTGGAAGTCTTTGGGCATGATGGTGACCCTCTTGGCGAAGAAGAGACCCACCAGGTGGGCCTTGCTGGTCTCCTGCAGAGCCATGACGGCGAGCTCAGGAAGCGCAGGACGGTCTTGAAGTCCTGAGCGATCTCCCTCACCAGGCGCTGGACGGGCAGCTTACGGATGAGCAGCTCCGTGGATTTCTGGTAGCGACGGATCTCTCTCAGAGCCACGGGCCTGTGACGGCGAGGCCTCTTCACTCTGCCGGTGGCCGGAGCGCCTCTCCGAGCAGCCCTGGTGGCTAGCTGTCTCCTGGGGGGCTTCTTCCTCCAGTAGATTTTACGGGCGGTCTGCTTGGTTCTTGCCATCGCTCTTTATTATTCTGTCTTATATTTCTTGCACGCCGCCTAAACTCCAGCCCGGCACCCGCGTCGTTTTCGCTACAGCTCCCGGTATGTCGAGTTTCCCATTAGCACCGGGCGGCGGCCAAGTGCTAGCTAGCACTAGCTCCTCCCCGCTGTAACGTCTCCCGCTGCAAACAGTGGCTCCGTCCGCCGACCCGGGAGACCCCCGGGGCGATCCGTGCATCCGTGATATATATACAGAGTGAAAGGTGTAGAAAGAAGAAGGAAGATTAAAAAAAAAGGCTGTTGCAACGGGCAGCCGACTCGTATGGCGCCACCGGTCCGGCGGAACCGGAAAAAAAAATTTAAAAAAATAATATAATACAGTAATATAAAATAGTAATAATAATAATCACATTTTTATCAATTTTTTTCGTTCTCGTTTCTCTCTCAGACGTCCACGGTGGTGAACCTGAGGGTGAGCAGTCAGAGCAGCTGTGAAGAGAATGGGCTGGAAGCTACAGAACAATATCGCAGGTTCTCTTTATAGAAAAACTACATTTCCAATACTTTTTTTGCAAGATAATTCAAGAACCTCTCTCAATACTCATTACACACAGAGTGAAACATTTCAACCCATTCTGATTTAATGTTGATATTACCGTGATAGTTCTTGAAGTTTTGATATTTTTACCTGCTGCTGCATGCCACAGTGTAAATATACATGTATTAAATTAATAAAATCTGTTAATCCAGCATTTTTCTTTATGCTCCTAATTTTATTCTTGTGCTTCTATATTTTTCTTTAATGCGCTCATTGACAAAAATGCCAGCGTACAGCCCTGGGATGACATACACCTCATGTGTATTGTGACAGTGACATCACAGTCATACCTGCATAAACAAATACCAAGCATTTCAAACCCATGCATGGATGGCATGACACAATACCCATGCTACCATGTCACACGCACCGAGGCATCAGCACCTGCGGTGCTTTCATTAAATGCTGTGACATTTTAGTGTGTGCTGGATCTGGTATCCATAAAAAAAGACTTGTTGCATATTTTTAGCAATGTTATGGCTGAGAAGGGATAATAGCAGACGCAGGTGGGAAAAGTTTGCCTTGCAGTCTTTCTGGAAAAAACACTGTCCTCCCGACCTGCATAACAAGACTCCCTCAGTGGAAATCAGGGACCGCTTTTGCATCTGCTACTCTTGTGTGACCCCAAATGGACAAATTGGGAATAGCAGCTACTTTATTGAAAAAGTGTTGCTCAGGTATTCCATTATTTAATTTTCATACTTTACAAATTCATCCCATATGTTTGACACCCCTGGTCTACATCATACAGTGTGTGTGTGTGTGTGTGTGTGTATGTGTGTGTGTGTTACCGTCAGACAGGCAGGATGGACAATCTGTGCACAGTTGGAGCATTCCATCAGAGTCAGTGAAGGGTCCCCACTCTCCTCCTGATTGGGCTCCTTGCAGATCTCACACACTGCAGACAGAGGTAAGCCCGGCTGCAGAAACAGAGAAGTAACAGCTGACCATCATCCACTATTACAAATTATTATACCTCGGTGGAAAACAAAGGCATACAGTAATCACTCAATGTGTGTGTGTGTGTGTGTTACCAGCTTTTCAGCTCTCTCAGTCAAAATTAAGTGGAACTAAAGGCTTGTATCATTGTGTCGCCATATTTTCTTGACTTTTGCAACTTGCTGTAATGCTTTATGTAAAGCACTTTGAATTGTTTTGTACATGAAATGTGCTATACAAATAAACTTGCCTTGCCTTTTAGTTTGCCAGAATTTCGAGATAAGGCCTTGTTCTCAAAATAAACACAAATTTAACTCACCATCGCCATGTAATCAAGCTGTGAAAAAAAGGTATTGTAATAACTATACTGGGCTACTAGAGGCGGCAGTGCGACTTTTTTACAGTACATGAATGCCTTCCTAAACATGCCGGACCACAGCAGATAGTTGAGTGAATGAAAAAAACGTTTCAAAGTAAGTTTTGTGCTTAAATTATACAACGATTTCAATATTAAAACATTAATAACTCCTACATCTCTCACATTTGATTCTTAAAGCTTATGTTACATCACATTATTTTTCCCAGTGTCCCATTTTCTTCCGCACTGAGGGCTGCTTGGTTACATTAATACGCCTCAGTGCAAAGCAACGTAGGCGTACCATATTCACTACATGCATCTGTGTGTGTGTGTGTGCGTGCGCGCGTATCTGTCCATTACCACCTTTCCAGTTCACCTGGTCAAAATCAAGTGGAATTAAAGGCTTGTATCATTGCATCGCCATATTTTATTGATGAGATGATGAGATAAACTTTATTGTCCCACAAGTGGAAATGTGTCTTGGGCTTATCACCCATGCTGCAACCACACCATCCACACATACACAATGGAAGTAGTACATAAGATCCTTCATATAAAAAATATAGATGAATAAAAACCCAATAAATCATACAAATAACATACATAAATAAATATATAACAGCAGTCATTAAGAGCAGAAATTATATAAGTATCCCTGACCTATCTGTTTGAGTTTAGAAGTTTTCCTGATGTTGGGATAAATGAGTTCTTATATCTATTGAACCTGCACTTGGGGACTCTGCATCTCCTCCCTGAGGGCAGCCGCTCATATTCATTGTTTAGTATGTGGCTCATGTCACTGATTACACAACATAACAAAAATAATTTTTTGTAAGTTGTCTGTGTTTTTTCAACCGATTTAAGACAATTTTGCACCACTGAATCCGAAAATGACATCAGTTTCTCTCGATCAGGTCAGGTTTTTATGTTAAGTTATAAGCAGTTGTACAGCAGTTGTACAGCTGTACTGTAAATTGAATAGTAGACCCTGATAAAGTTAAGTACATGTAAATTGAGGGCAGCGCGGTGACGGAGTGGTTAACACTGCGGCAGCACAGCAACTCACCCTTGGCCGGGGGATCCTGGGTTCGATCCCAGCCCCTGACCAACAGTGATCTGTGTGGAGTTTACATGTTCCCCCGTGTCTGCGTGGGTTTACTCCGGAATTTCTCCGGTTTCCTCCCACATGCCAAAAACATGCAAGTTAGGTTAACTGGCATCAAACTGGGGATTCTAAATTGTCCTTAGGTATGACTGTGAGAGTGAATGGTTGTCTGTCTCTCTGTGTTGGCCCTGCGATGGACTGGCGATCTGTCCAGGGTGGACCCTGCCTCTCACTCAAAGATGCTGGGATAGGATCCAGCCCCACCGCAACCCGAAAAGGATTAAGCAGACGAAGATGGATGGATGGATGTAAATTGAATGTTACGTCATCATTGTTCAAAATTCAGAGAATTTCAAGAAATAAAAAAGAATTTTACATCATATAAAGTGAAAATACCCATACATGTAAACAAAAACATAAGAAAACATGTGGCCATAGTTCAAAAAGTTGACCTGACTGAGCAAAACCAATGTGATTTTTGGATTCAGCAAATCAAAATTGTCCTCAATAAGCTAAAAAAAACTTAAGACAATAAATTTGGTGTTGACCAGTGTTATTCTTTGGCCTTGTTTACAGACTGCCTGTTCGTATAAAGTCTGCATGGATACATACTCTAACGATTTTCCATGCAGTATGAATTAGACGCAACAGTCTATTCTTTAGTTTCACAGAGAGGTTACCAAACAAAGCTGTGATGCTGTATCTAATACAGCTCTCCAGAACAGCCCGGTAAAATATTAACATAATTCTTTTATTGACGCCATGGATTCTTAATCTGCGCAAAAAAATGCAGCCACTGTTGTAGTCCACTGCAAAGGTAATCAATATGTGTGCTCCAGGTTAATGAATTGTCAATACATACTCCCAAATATTTATAGGAACTAACTTGTGTTATAGTGTGGTTGTGGATGACCACAGGCCTGTGGTCACCAACTCCCCGAGGGTCAAACACCATCTCCTTTGTTTTATCAGTATTCAAACTAAGATGATTGTCATCACACCAATTGGTAAACCTCTGAATTTCTATAAGACAGCTTGACAAATCATGAGCCTTTTGAAGTAGTGATAAAACAGCAGTGTCATCAGAAAACTCAATAATTCAATTGCCTGGATAAACACTTCTGCACTCATCAGTGTACAAGGTAAACAAGAGTGGTGAACTAACACAGCCTTGGGGAGCCTCTGTGCTGAGGGTTCTAGATTTCGATAGAGTTACATTTACACTGACTTGCTGTTTACGATAAGTTAAAAATGAGTGGTACCATTTAATAATATCAGGATGCACATTAAAATCATTTAACCTCTTAATTAAAAGGTGTGGCTGCAGTGTGTTAAAGGCTGACCTAAAATCAACCAATAAAAGACGTGCATATGAGGTTGTCTCCTCCAAATGTTTTAAAACAGAATGAAATAAGGTTAAAATGGCATCCTCTGTACTTCTATTATTTTTATAAGCAAACTGCAGAGGATCCAAAAGTCCCCCAAAATCAGTTTTCAGAATGTCAATGACAATCTTCTCGAGGCACTTCATTACCAGTGAGGTCAGTGCAACAGGACGATAGTCATTATTCTCTTTGCAGCTTGCTTTTTTGGTACAGGAATTATAATAGAGCTTTTCCAAATTACTGGGACAGAACACGTATCTAAAGACTTCTGGTAGATGGGACTCCAGGCTTCTGCTAGCTCCTCACTACATGACTTCAGTAAGCGCCCAGAGATCCCGTCTGGTCCAGATGCCTTCTTGAGGCACATACGTGAGAAAAATCTTTCCACAACATGCTGGTCAACTATAATTTTTGCAGAGCCTAATACTGATATAGCGTCCAGAGCAGCTTTTTGTTCATGAGAAAAATCTCTAGTCTCAAATCTGCAAAAGAAATTATTCAACTCGTTTGCCTTTTCTTCCTCATTCATTACATTAATGCATCTTTTGGATGGAGTCATCTTTGTCATAACTTTAAGTGAGTCCCGCAATTTCCTAGAACTTTTTCCTCGGCATTCAGATTCAAATTTCTTCCTCGTCTCATCTCTAGCTGTTCTTAGTTCATGATTAAGTTCTTTCTGTATATTTTTCATACTTAACATGTCCCCATTCTTAAAGGCAATCTTTTTCTGCACTATGCACCGTTTTAATTCCTTGGAAATATAAGACTTATTGTTAGGGTACACCGTGATTACTTTCTGAGGTAAAACATTTTCTTTACAGAATTTTATGTACTTAGTTATGGTATCTGTGGCCTCCTCCAAATTATGGAAGAGTCCCCAGTCGGTACAAGAAAAACAACCTCTCAAAGTTTCTATGCCTTCATTGTCCCATATGAAGATTGTCTTTGTCTGTGGTTTGCTACTTTTAAGCAAGGACTTGTAAGTAGGAATCAAATGAACAGCATTATGGTCTGAGGACCCCAGGGGGGGGCTTAACCCTTGCTATATAGGCATTTCTGCCGGTCCCATAGCATTTGTCCAAACTATTTCCCCCCTTTGTACTGCAGTTCACATATTGGCTGAAGCCAGGCAGTGCCACATCCAGTTTGCAATGATTAAAATCACCTAAATTCAAACAAGGTGCTTCAGGAATGCGTTCCAGTTGTCTGTGTACACAGTCCGCAATAGCATTCAAATCAAATCAACCTTTATTGTCATATTGCTGTACATACAACTGTAGTGCAGGCAAGATGAAACTGCGTTTCTCTCGGCATCCATATAAGTAGAAGAACATGATTTAAGACACACTCACACATATCTTCACCCCCCCAACCCACCCACCCTCCATCCGTTCACACATCCCTGAGACATACATTCACCGTGTTGAAGGCGTTTCCACTGGGCGGGATATAAATGGTACATAATAAAATGTTTCCAAATTCACGGGGGAGATAAAAGGGCCTCAGGCTCAAGCACAGCAGTTCTATGTCCGGGGTACAAAATGACTCTGTCGTGGTGAACTGTGAACACCATTTGTTCTTAACGTACACACAAATGCCTCCTCCTTTGGTCTTCCCGGAGAGCGCGTCCCTGTCCTGACGCACCAGGGAGAAGCCGTCCACGGATAGGAGCGAGTCAGGTACATCCTTCTGAAGCCACGATTCCGTAAAAACGA
This sequence comes from Pholidichthys leucotaenia, assembly GCA_020510985.1. NCBI lineage: Eukaryota > Metazoa > Chordata > Actinopteri > Cichliformes > Pholidichthyidae > Pholidichthys > Pholidichthys leucotaenia. The sequence continues at coordinate 23,495,266 of CM035848.1, read as the reverse complement.
GCAGGCATGACTCCCGGTACTCGTATAGGAACCTGGCATTGATTTTAAGTTCCTTCATTTTGCGCTTTAATGAGCGGACGCTGCAGAGCAACATGGACGGCAGTGGCGGCCTGTTCTCTCTCCCTCTCACTTGGGTACAGTGACATATTATCCCGAGCATCAAGATCACAAGCAGTCCCTTTAGCAAAAATTGAATTTTTATTTGGCAAAGTTTCCACATACAGCTTTGTTACCAAAATAAACACTAATTTAACTCACCTTTGCCGCCACTGGAGCTGGGAAAAAAGGTATTGTAATAACTAGGGCTGCAACGATTACTTGAATAATTCGATTACAAAAATTTCTCAATTCAGAATTTACTCGTCGACATGTCATTTAATGTAGCACTTCCGGTCTATATGACCTTCTTCCGGTGCGATCTTCTTTCAGTCATGCTACCTAAACAAAACGCAGATTTGTTTATCGGCGCCATGTCAGAGCAGCATAGTGATGGGCTGGCAAAGAGGAAGAAATTTTTTTTAAAAAATGACAAAAGTATCTCAAGTCTGGGATCATTTCAAGCTCAAACTGAAGGAAAACACTGTGCAGTGCGTACACGGTAAAGCAGAGTGGCGAGCTAGCATGCCACAACGCCAGATGTTACAGTGTCTTGGCAGAAAGTATCCCACATCATGCACAGCCAGCACACCCGAGACAAGGTACGTGATTGAGATTTTAAATTAAGATGAATAGAATGTAGTTAGCTACACTAATTATGCTTATATGACCAAAAAACATGTAGCCACCACTGTTAGCATCCATTGTGGCTAGCGCTAGTGGATGCCAACGGCTAGCGAAAGGAACTTTATGGTGTAACGTACCGTTTAAAGTTACGTTCTCTGTAATAAACATTGCAATAAATGCGTACCTGTGTTATTGAGTGTTAGGTAGAATTACTGCTGCTCTTTACTAACTAACTAACTAACTAACCTGCACTTATATAGCGCTTTTCTAGTCACAAAGACCACTCAAAGCGCTTTCATTAATACTAACCCTCTATTCTAAGGGCCTATAGGAAACAAATATCTAGGGACAATTTAGAACAGCCAATTAACCTAACATGCATGTTTTTGGCATGTGGGAGGAAACCGGAGAAATCCCGGAGTAAACCCACGCAACACGGGGAGAACATGCAAACTCCACACAGATCACTGTTGGTCGGGGGCTGGGATCGAACCCACGATCCCACGATCCCCACAATCCCCCAGCCAAGGGTAAACTGTGCTGCCGCAGTGCTAACCACTGCGCCACCGTGCAGCCCCTTAGGGCTTTTTTCAGCCCTTTAGGAAAGAAAGTTCCACAAATGTTGGTCAATGCAAGTTACTCTGCGCTCACAGTCCTGTATTGTATAGTGAGTACAATGTATCCATCTATAAGGGTCATCATCTACGATGTATACAAAGTTATTTAGGCAGTTTTACTTTACTGGGTAATCCCTTTGTCTATTACGCTGTGTGTGTTTCTGTTGTTTTGGCCGTCTACTGTCATGCTGCTGTTACACTGTAATTTCCCAGTTTGGGATCAATAAAGTACATCCATCTATCTTTCTTTTAAAAAAGTATCAGATTACTTGAATAATCTCTGATCAGAGTGGGTGATTGCCTGGGCTGTAAAATAGTCGTTAGCTGCAGCCCTAGTAATAACTATGCCAGGCCGGTAGAGGTGGCAGTGTGCCTCGTTTACAGGCCCCCCATGTCTCCCTGTCACAGGCACTGAGGCATCAGCACCTTGGTGCTTTCATTAACTTGTTCTTTGGTCTGATGAGACCAAAGTGAAGCTTTTTAGTCATCACACTAAATGCTATATTAATATTACAGGGGATCTGGGGACATTTTTTAAGGGTGCTACCCACACGTTTAGCTATGCTGCTCATTCCACAGACACACAAACCTTTTAAAGGAAACCAGTACTGGTCATTATAACAACATTAATCCTGCTTTAGGTATTGCTTATAAACCAAAAATGTGTTTATTCAGTAAAAATAACCCCCTAGAGTCAGTATACTGAATAATTTTATCCTATGAAAAACCGCTTGGTCAAAACCAATAGGGAGCAGCTATTGCCAACTGGAAGTGACGTACAATCGTTGTGTCCGGCTTTACTACGGACAAGTAACGTGTTTACTGTTGACGAGTAAACATGTTCAGCAGATGCTCAGTGGGTCGAGATCAGAGTTGAAAACAGCACAAAATCTGCACGGATATATACTGCACAAACCGTTTTTGGAAATGGCCTTCATTGACGCCATGATCCACAGGTACCTCCGGGGACCGGCAGCTGAAGGGGACCTGACCAACAGGCAAGTTCCCAGTTAAGTAACTTCAGAACACATTGAATAAATCTTGATATACTAGAATTTTTTTTCATTAATTTACACTACCGTTCAAAAGTTTGGGGTCACCTCAGACAATTTTGTGTTTTCCATGAAAAGTCACACTTTTATTTACCACCATGAGTTGTAAAATGAATAGAAAATATAGTCAAGACATTGACAAGGTTAGAAATAATGATTTGTATTTGAAATAATAATTTTTTCCTTCAAACTTTGCTTTCGTCAAAGAATCCTCCATTTGCAGCAATTACAGCATTGCAGACCTAACATGATTGCACAAGGGTTTTCTAATCATCCATTAGCCTTCTGACACAGTGAGCAAACACACTGTACCATCAGAACACTGGAGTGATAGTTGCTGGAAATGGGCCTCTATACACCTATCTAGATATTGCACCAAAATCCAGACATTTGCAGCTAGAATAGTCATTTACCACATTAGCAATGTATAGAGTGTATTTCTGATTAGTTTAAAGTTATCTTCCTTGAAAAAAAGTGCTTTTCTTTCAAAAATAAGGAAATTTCTAAGTGACCCCAAACTTTTGAACGGTAGTGTATATGCGGGTAGATTTGCTTGTACATGGTTGTAAAAAATTACATAAAATTCTGATATAGCAGGTTGACTGCTATACTGCAGCCCAGTCAGCCACACAAAGCAACGCCTGTGCGTCACTACCGTGCTGAATCAGCCCATGGAGGAGACAAGATGTCTCTGACCATGACTGACTGACAGAGCAGTGACTTGAAACTCATGCGTATTTGAGAAGGAATCATGACCAAATTTACTGGACGGAACCACTAGTATCATATTTGATCCTTCGAAATAGCTATTGATTAAAATTCACTGCAGGTCCCTCCAGGATTTCACAGGATGTTTTTATAATTGTTGCAGCCCAAAATGCCTGAATTTGTGGGAGCTTTTTTAAAAAGTTGCGATAAAAGTTGGCATGTTATGACAGCTTTTTTTTTTTTTGCATTAAAAGTTGTGGAAAGAATTACAAATTTTAAAGCAGATGTTTTTTTTCCATAGTTTACTGCAATGATATTCTATACAACACCACAAGAAAAGCACAGGATTGTCAAAAATGTCCTATTAAACAGTGATTTGTAAACTAAGCACAAACTTCTGCTACACAGAAAAACTCTTTTGTACAACAGCAAATACAGAACACAACATCCATTAAAACAGCTAAATTGCACTGAATGCATGTTAAAGAGCAGAGATTTGGAAATTATGACAGCAGCCTCATTTGAAAACTCCCTAACCGCAGCAGTCCACAACCACTCGGTACCGAGCGCAGAGCAGGAAAAAGAATTTATTCTGTTGCTCTGTGTTGTCTATGGAAGTCTGTGTTTTGCTGAAAAAAATTACAGAATATTCTCTCTATTTCTGTGTCTGATTCCTATCTGTCTGTATCTGCTGCGCGTCTTGACACACACCGGGAGTCGTACCGGGAGGAGGGGCTCTCTTTGGGGGTTTACCGGGGCGCACGCTGGTCCGTGTCCAGACCGGAGAGTCACACCTTTAAAGCTCATTGACAAGGTAGTAATGATTTTATCTCTAAAGATGTATGAAATGATCAAACACTGGCTGTAGTGTTCTATCTGCTCGTTTGTTTGTGGTTTTATGGTGTCTCTCCTCATGCGTGCTCCCACAACGGGGTACTTTCAGGCAGGCAGACTTTTTGCAACACAAACCCAGTACTTCATACACGCGATCAGGATGGAGATGTGAAGAAACGTCCACTGGTGGGCCGGGGGAGGCGGAGGAAGGGACGGTGTGGAAAAACTCGCGGGTGAGTGGGTTTCTTTCTAAAATCACTGTTTTTTGCTGATGTGTTCCGTTAATACTCACTGTAAATACAGAAGTGAGTGCGGTGCAGCAACACATCTGATTGGTTAGACTGAGCGTATGAGTGCTACTCTGGGACAAATTTGATTGGTGAAATTGGTGGAAGTTGACAAGGACTGGCCACAATTGAAGGGAAGTTGTGGTGATTGGACACAGTTACAAGGAATTTGTGCAATCACAACATCACAAAATCCTGGAGGGACTGTTTTAAGTTGTACCTCGTAAAGGTGACTAATCAGGCTTCCCAACATTATAAAAGACAATGCCAATTAGTATTATTAAAGGGAAATGTTTTTGACGAGTGTAGTTGTTTTGTGTTAAAGGATGTCCAGTACTGTAGTCCTCGTCTAAAAGACCTGAGTTACTCACAGAGAGGCACTGGCGTAGCACACAGGTCTGCTTGAGCTTTCCTGGTCCTCCAAACTTCTTCATGTCTCTGCAGAAGTTACACTCTCCACATTCTGGTCTCATACAGGCTTCACAGCGCTTACATCTGCACAGATGGACGGCATGGCAGACCGATGATCACAGAAAAGTCCAACGCATACACAGGTGCACGCATGTATGAGCTTACCTGACTCTGCGACGCCTCAGCACAGACATGGAAGAGGCTGGTTTCTGAGGTCGTGGGATGATGGGGGTGGTAGCCAGTTTGGGACGAGGAGGTGGTGGAGGAGGAGGAGGAGGCTGGTACCATGAGGGCTGGAAGCAGAAATAGGGTAAATATTCCAGTAGATCAAGGAGCCATACTAAGGTACTCTATGCTTATCTTACGTGGCTACTGCGCCCCTGGAGAGTCAACTGTAACCACCTGACTAGCAACAAAAACCTTTTAACTGAAATAAATCAACTGCTGCATGACAGGTGAGGTGAAAAACACACAAAAAGGTAAAAACTAATCATCTTAATCGTCGAATGATCTAAACCAGTTGCTGCCAACCGTGTGTCATGGGGGCCCAAGACCCTGCAGGTTTTACCTCCAACCAGTGTCTTCAGCAGGTGTTTTCACTGATCAGCAATCAGTGGGAAGAAATCCATGAAATTTTGATATATGGACTTCATTGTATGTTAGAATGGACGGGTGTTAATGTTGATCTCTAAAAAATACAGTAAATTGTTTACTTGGGGTCTTAAAGGTGGTAATTTGTATAAAATTCACATGGGTGTATCGATGGAAAAGAGGAGTTGGAATTAATAAGTGTTCACTTCTTCCTTCTCCCTTTCAAACAGTGTATACTGTAATTTTATTGCATTTGCCATTTGCTTGTTTTTTGTTATATTTTTTGTGTTCGAAATAAACTATCTATCTATCTATCTATCTATCTATCTATCTAAATCTGCTGTTGAAGACTCTGGTTGGAGGAAAAACCTGCAGGGTTTTGGCCCTCCGTGGCACATGGTTGGACACCCCTGATCTACACCAATATAAAGCTTTGTTTCCATTTCAGGAACCAGGAACTAATGTTACAGGAACTTCCCCTGTGGCGTGTGTCTCCACTACAGGGACCTCCCTGTAAAAGGAAGTTTTCAGGAACTTGTAGGAACCAAGATAAGGTCTTGGTCTGGGGTAGGTATTTCACAGTGACCCTGAAAACTGCTGGCTGGGGCTTAGGACTGACTTGGTGTTGACTGGATAAAACTCAGCATTGTGATGTAAAGAAGGAAATGAGAAGAACCAAATTTGACCAGACGCCTAAAAATTAATAAAAACCCAACGCTGCTGTAATAGTGGAGGATCTGAATAATTATTTGGTTTAAACTCTCAAATGTGTCACTGATGGTTCCTACACCCTAATGGAGACACGATGGGGGAGAGGTCCAGAGACAGGAACAACCCCTACCAAAGTTCCTATCTCCGCAAATTGGTTCCTGTAGTGGAAATGGGGCTTTGGATAAGTTCTGGCGACAACAACTCAGGTTCCCTTAATATCACAGCCGTTAAAAAAAACGCTGATAACGGACTTTACTGGGATGAGAAATTCCAATAATCCCTGTTCTGTAGGGATGAAACGGTAAAAAACTGATTTGACTTTGGCAGCTCAGATCTGAAGTCATGGTCCAGTTCATTTTTAGCACAAGGAGGGAAAATAATGCAAAGGATGAAATTAGATGAGTGCAGTTATGAACATGTGTAAACATCAACTGTTTATAATGTTGAACATTTTAAATCAAGCATAAAAAATAGTACTGCAAAACATCATTCTCCAAAACAGATTCTTCAACTGCAAAATTATCAACCACTGGGTATTTTCTTCTTGTAGTCATGATGTTCATATTTATAGACTCAGCAAGTCTGACACGTTGCCAGAGAAGATCCTCATCATTGCTGAACAATGTCACCACACGTCTTCTTATTTCACTAATAACCCACTGTTTAATGGTGACGGAGGACTCTTCAGCTCCGGCTGTTCATTTGTAGTCACATGACTTTTACCAGTCAGGAGGTGTGCTGGCTCAGCTATCCTGCGTGATGATTTCTTCTGCTGTATACCCTACACTGCAGCTCGCTCCCTAACCTCTGTGCACCTCTCCATGGTGACGCAGACTAACAGCTGTGATTTGGACCACTTTGTCTCCTCATTCCCTCCTTTTACACTCGGTCTCCATGGCAACATTCCAAGAGCAAGGTGGGTAAACGGTGGACTAAATCGATGAGTCACTGACTGAAGAAGTTTGCAAATTTGACCATCTTTGGTGGCAATGGTTAGGGGATAAGGAATAAGGAGTGGGGAAAATAAGTACTGAACATTAAACATATTTCTGATGGAGCACTGACCTGAGATTTTCACCAGATATCAGTAACAACCCAAGTAATCCATACATGCAAAGAAATCAAGGCAACTGTGTTCACAAAACAAGTTATATTTAATAAAGTGAAATGACACAGGGAATAAGTATTGAACACGCTTGGTGAAATTCATTTAATATTTAGTAGAAAAGTGTTTGTTGGTAATAACTTCCAGACATTTAATGAGAAAAATGTTGACGCTGTAGGGACACTAGACACAGTGGGTGGACATTCCTCTCACACCCAGAAGCAGGAAGAGGGGCAGAACCATGGACTGAAGGGGGTAGCCCCCCAAGGAGTAACTTGACAATGAGGGCAAGGGGGTGAATGTATGGTCAGGAAGGTAGCAAGTGTTGTGTTAATGTGTCACACACAAGCATAATGCACTAGCCCACTAGCCCAGCTCTTTGTGCATACCATTGGGGCTATTTAAGCAGAATGCAGAGAGTTGAGGGAACTCTTCCACCAGACACTCGGCCCCAGCGGGCAATGCTGGGGTCCACCGGCTGTATTTATGTTAGAGGATCAATAAAGAACCTGTGTCGACCTACGCTCGTGCCTTGCCTCCACATCCTTCCCTTACACCCTCTAAAATGTCTTCAATACTCATTTTCCCCGCTGTATATAGTGCTTTTTCTAGTCTCAAACACCACTCAAAGCACTTCAATAGTACTAACCCTCTACTCTAAGGACCAATAGGAGACCAATGCCTAGGGACAATTTAGAATGACCAATTAACCTAACAAGGATGTCTTTGGATTGTGGGAGTAAACCCACGAAGCACAGGGAGAACAAGCAAACGCCACACAGAAAGGTTCCTACTCTTGCCAGCCTGGAGATTTGAACCTGGAACCTTCTAGCTGTGAGGCAATAGTGTTAAGCACTGCACCACTGTGCTGCCCTCTCCTCTGATGCCTTCTCTCTTTTCTGCTGCAGTGACTGCAGTAAAAGCTGTTCCACATCTAGGAGCTCCACAGCCATCACAACCATCACTATTGTTTGAATAAATGAGTACACACTTCAGCAGAGAACACATTTTTCCTGATAAATGCTGACAGCAGCGCAGGCCACTAATGGACACCGACACTGTAGGGTTAACTCAAAAGGACAATTCAGCCATAAATGTGCTTGTGCAGGAACTCCAATGTGTGTTCCATGTAGGCCTGTCTGATAATTACTATACTGATTTATCAGTGTTGGGAGTAACGCATTACTGGAATGACACTACTTTTCCAGTAACGTGCTGTGTCATAAAATTACTGTTTAAAAATTCAGTAATGCGTTACACTTACTGAAATTTGATCAGATGCGATACTCTTTTTATTAATATGGATAGATATTTTTAGCACAAATAAATGAATATACAAACTGATGTGACCGTAGCTGACACAGCTGTCAGTCATTGTGGCCTGTTGCAGAAAGTCGAGTTTTCACTACTGAGCAGAAGAAGAGATGAAGCTACGTTGTTTTTGTGAAAATAGATTATTTTTCCTTTGTCGCGGTTAAGGACAAAAGCATATTGGTGGGTTGGAAGCTAAAGTGTTGGTTGAGACCTACTGCAATCTTCAGAAGAGCCTGAAAACAGCAACAAAGCTCCAACAAAGCTAATGCTCAGCAACGGCTAGTTATGCTAACAACACCGTGTTAGTGGATCTACTGTATTCTGAACAGCAACAGCTGGATGTAAAGTGGAAATACTCTTGTCTCAACAGCCATGGCTGGATTTCAAGCACAGGTATGCATCTGGATAGTTGGTGACCCTGCAAGAATTAAACCTGATTGCCAGATATGTCATTAAAGACTGAAGACGTGATAAAAACAGTGACTTTCCATCAGACAGCTGAGACTGTGATCCACTGAAGTTAAAACACATTTACTTGTTACCTGGATCGAGATTACTCAAAAATGGATTTTGAACTCCAAAAGGAATTTGAGGGACTAGCTCAATCCACTGAGGCCTGGGGCATGAGCAAATGGGAGTGCAGGTGGAATATTCACAACAAATGCAGACTGTTCCAGTTTATTTCAGAACCAAGTACCCACCCAACTTGGATGCAATCTGGACAGGCTTTCATGCACAAGATTAAACTGACTTGAGACTGGCCAGGGCTGCTTTAGGTCCAACATGAACAGCTGGGGACTCTGCGAGTCTCCAGCTTGTCAATGCGGTGTTCTGCTACAAACTGCTGACCACATTACTGACAGTTGTGCTCGCTATAGATGCCCTGGCAGACCTGGCAGAGACAAAAGCTAGCGGCACTCAAATACTTTGCAAGCAGTTTCATGAAATGGTCAGTCAGAGAGCATCTCATATCGGCTTGAACGTCGCTCAGGTTAACAAGGTCAGGTGTTCCTGGCAGCGGAAGGCAAAGGACAGAACTGCACGGAGGAATCTGATCAGACCTAAATGAAACAGTCATGGTCGCCCCCGACAGACTGCTATGATGATGAAGTGGTTAAATGAAACCAAACTGGTGACGTAGGTGAAAGTGGACTTACACATATACATGTACACACACACGTGCACATGCGCGCGTGTGTGTCTGTCTGTCACAGCAGACATTTGGACTGTGGATAATGGACATTTTCTTTGGATCACTGCACATCAGATTAATCCGTATCATAAAGTTAAGATAAACATGGACAGCTTTATGCAGTGTTGCCAACTCTCACTCCAAAATGAGGAAATTACTGGCAATATCATGTTGATTTTTAGATTTTTCCCCACAGTCAGAGCTCTCAAGGCAGGATAAATCAGACTGAACATGTTCTAACAGCTCTGTCTGAAACAGTCTGTTTTCAGCCTGACATTAACAAGCCCCTAATGTAACCCATTAATTAAATTATCTTGCTATGTGTGCAAGATGATTTAAGTATGCATTTAAAAGTAACGGGAAAGTTACTTTTCCAAGTAACTAGTTACTTTAATCATGCAGTAATTGGTAAAGTAACTATTACTTTTGAAAAGAAATACCTAGTAACTGTAACTAGTTACTATTTTTAGTAACTTGCCCAACACTGCTTATCATATAAAATGGTTTATCGAGTTCATTTTGATACTTATCGTACACCAGTGTTTAAAATGAAACTTAAAACTCCTGTTCTTCCTCCTCATTCTAACTGATTCTGTTTAAATCAGTTTGGTGGAACATCACTGCCATCTACTGCGTGGACAGATGAACAGCAGATATTTTATCCACATCTCAATTCCACTGTCAAATATTTATGAATAATAGAAGTCTATTGCTGTGTAAGAATGTGCATGGATTATTATTTTGTACCATCATACCATAAAACAATCTTCATCATGTCAACAACAATACTGTTGATGGTGATCACTGCCCCCAAAACAGTCATCATTACCTCGCTCCACCTCAGACATACTGTCATGTACATGTGTACTGGACCAACACTTATGCCGTCATAGCCCAATGCTGTAAAATGTGATGTATGAAGGTTGCTTACCCTTTTTGGCCACCTGACTATTGGTTTTCCTGTGTAGGACAGCTTGGGATTGTCATTGGTGTGTTCCTTCAGCAGCACCTGCAGACATCAGGGATGCTTGATGCACGTGACAGCACTGAGAAGGACCCACTGGAGCAACATGGCACAGACGTGTCATACCTTGAAATGTGTGATGAGAGCCGGGGCATTGTGTATCCCTGCAGGAACACACTTCTTGTTAGACGGCAGGGTCTCCAGTTTACCCAGCAGGTTCCTCAGTCCCTCCAGCTCCAGGGGAGTCAGGTGGATTCTGGCTGCAGGTTTGTCAGGAGGCTCTTCCTCACTGCTACTGCTCTCCTCCTTTTCATTCACCTGCTCAGCAGCTGCATCTGTGCCAGATGGTTTCTTAAGACCTTATAAAAGGAAATGGTAAGAAAACAGACAGTTTAGTACAACACTTCTGTTCTTTCTGACCTGTGATCTAAACTGTGACAGTAAGGTTGTGCTCACACTGTGGTCTCTGTTCTGTATTGACCCGGGTTTGTCCCCTCAAGTCTGGAATGTTTAATAAGTCTGATCACTCGCTACTGTTTTACAGAACAGAACATTTCCTCAGCTTTGGAACGGTTGGTAGAGGTAGTGTCAGGAACGGAACAAATGCAGATGTTGTCAGGGTAAGGTGAAGAAGCTGCGAGTCTACTGTCAGGGACTCCTTAAGGAAGTCTGGGAACTGTGGGCCAGACCAAGACCAGTCCAGCAGATCCCCATGAAAAAAGTTACAAGGACCCAGTGTACCCGAAGGAGCGCGCAGACCCACCCTCCAGTGGGCTCATCACCTTCAGGAGGGATCATGGTGCTCTGTGAACCGGCAGCAGTCTGAGCTGTTTGGACTGGTGCATCTTTGGCCCAGACCGCCGGATGAGCCATGGATGGATGGATGGATGGATGGATGGATGGATAAGTTGCTTTGAAGGGCGATGTTATCCGCCTTGTTAGCAAACTGACCCAAAATCATCCCCCTGTTAACCTGCCATCCCCCCATCCCCATTCACAGGTGTAAATAAAGGAGGGGACGTTACCCTCCCAACCTGGAAAAGAGAGAATTCTCCCTCAATAGAATCATAAACCTTTTATAGCATATTGCAGAACTGAATAACATCATTTTAAACCAATTCTCAGAAGTCATTTTTTTTGTTATAAATCTGCAATTTTTTTTCCTGTAAATTTTAAACTTTTTTGCATAAATTTGCAAATTTTGTTCCTGTAAAATTCCATTTTTTCTTGTAGATTTGCTATTTTTTTCAAAAAAGCATTTTTTCTCATAAGTCTGTAACTTTTTTCCTCATAGATTTGCTACTTTTTCCTCTACATTTAAAAAATGTTCTCAAATTTCAACTTTTTCACATAAATTTGTGACTTTTGTAAATTTTTCTCTCAAAAATTTTCAATGTGTAACTACATTATAATTTGTGATTTTTTCCATTTTAAAACTAGTATCTTTTGTCATATCCTTGCCCCCGTATTCTTGCAAATTTGTGCCTAATTTACGCTTATACATTTGCACCTCATGCCAAATTGGTGAACACCTCCATAACCCTTGTTCAAAAATAATAAATCACCTACTGGAGGGATGGATGTTGGTTCACATACCTATGCCCAGTGAGTGTTTCTGAAACTCTGGTGTGAGGTAAGAGGTCTTGGTCAGGCTGAAAACGTAGCGCTCCAGCACGTACCAGCACATCTCATAGTAGAACGGATAACGGAACTTGACTGGGACCTGCCATAGAGGAAAGGGCACTGCTTTAACATCCATACTTTCCTGTCATAAAGGCCTGACAGAAGAGTGTTGACCTACCCTGGTTCTGTCCTCTATATTACAGATGTTCAGCTGCATTGGGACGTTGAAGCTGTGCAAGAAGTTGCCACCAAAAACCATGGAATCCACAGGAGTGTAGACGGCATGAATCCATCCTGAGGGTTTCACACACATTGGTCTGTTTCTGTCCCATCACAGAGGCCTTTCAACACGAGTGAAGAGTTAGCAGCGTACCTGAGGGAATGATGAGTGTGCACCTCTGCTTCAGCTCAATCCTCTGGCAGTCGCATGCTCGGTCTCCCAGGAAGACGTCTCCTTGCTTTCCTGACAAAACCCAGTTCTCATACAGCTCCAGGTTCTGAGGAGTTGGTGGGATCAGCCAGAACACCTACAACCACACGCCTGCAGGTCAACACCCCAGCACCTTCTAGTTGTTGAGTGAAAGCACCTCAAACTGTCAATGATGGGCCCAAACATGCTGGTTCATCGTCTGCACTTCAGGACAGGGTGCATGTCTGACCATCGTGCAGCACTCATACATGAACTGTTCAGCTGTGGTCAGACTAGTGGACTGAAAGAGTCTTAGGGCCCTATTATGATGGTCTAGTCCAGGGGTCGGCAACCTGTACTACATAAAGAGCCACTGTGAGTGATTTTTATGCCTCGGTGAAAACGGAGGCATATGGTAACCATTCAGTGCATCTGTGTGTGGTTGGTTGTATCTGTCCGTCTGTGTCTCTTACCAGCTTTTCAGCTTGCCTGGTCAAAAGTGGAACTAAAGGCTTGTATCATTGTATCACCATATTTTCTCAACTTTTAATTTGCCAGAATTTCGAGATAAGGCTTCGTTTTCAAAATCAACACAGATTTACCTCACCATTGCCATGTAACAGAGCCGTAGAAAAAGGTATTGTAATAACTACGTCGGGCCACTAGAGGCGGCAGTGCAACTTTTTTACAGCACACTGACACCTTCCTAAACATGGCGGACCACAGTGGACAGCTGAGGAAAGGAAAACAAACCCTTTCAAAGTAAATTTTGTGCTTAAATTATGCAACACTTTATGAGTGGTGGCCGCTTTTTGTCATGGTGCTTAGGGCTGAAAAAAGTTCAACTTCTCAGACTACTGTACAGCTGAGCTCGTCAATGTCAGACCATTCTAAACAGCCAATCAGAATTAAGGAAGGGCGGGACATAGAACACTGGTACAGGAAAACGAGAACGGGAGGTGACGGTGGAGGAGGTGGAGGCTGAACTTTGCTGCATCAAACAATGTGAATTTGTAGTTGATAACTGCAAAAAAATGGTATGATACCACATTGTTGCGTAATATTGCTTAATAATTACGAACCTTGTCAGTAAACTGTAATGGAGAAGAGAGGAGGGAAAAAAAAGAAAACCGACCTGAAAGATTCAATAAACCATGATGTTGATTTAAGGTGGAATTGCCCAGCTCCAATGTATGGTCAATAAAATTATGACATTATTATGTCTTATTATTAAGACATAATATGGGATGACGAATGGGATCGTCACTTCCTTGTGGTAACGTATCGTCACTTCCTGTTTTGCTGTCTGCCTGTGTGGTTTGCTCTCCAGCTCTCTAGCCACTAGCTATGGCTACTACCTCTCTTTCCTCTCCTCTGGTGTGCTCTCTCTGTCAGATGTTTAGCTACACCTCTGCCTCTTTTAGTGAGAACGGTAAATGTAATAAATGTTGTCTTTTTGAGGCGCTCGAGGCGAGGTTGTCTGATTTGGAATCCCGGCTCCGCTGCATTGAAACACCGTCTGCGCCAGTTAATCTCGACGGGCGCCCATTAGCTGCAGCGGAGCTAGCTAGCTTAGGCCCCCCTGTCAGCGGTTCCCCAGCTCTCCTCAGCAGCGAGGAGACTGGGTGGGTGACGGTGAGAAGGAAGCCTAGTCGCAAAGCCCCGGTTCACCACCAACCTGTTCACGTTCCTAATCGTTTTTCCCCGCTCAGCGACACACCCGCTGAGGAAAAAACTCTGATCATTGGCGACTCTGTAGTCAGAAACGTGAACCTAGAGACTCCAGCGGTCATAGTCCAATGTATTCCTGGGGCCAGAGCAGGCGACATCGAGTCAAATTTGAAAATGCTGGCTAAAAGTAACTGTAAATATTCCACAATTGTTATTCACGCCGGCATTAATGACATCCGTCTCCGGCAGTCGGAAGTCACGAAACTTAATGTAGAATCGGTGTGTGAGTTTGCAAAAACAATGTCAGCCACTGTAGTATTCTCTGGGCCCCTCCCCAATCTGACCAGTGATGACATGTTTAGTCGCTCGTCATCCTTGAACCGCTGGCTGTCTGTGTGGTGTCCTAAAAATGACGTGGGCTACATTGACAATTGGAGCTCTTTTTGGGGAAAACCTGGTCTTATGAGACGAGACAGCATTCATCCCACTTTGGATGGTGCTTCTCATTTATCTAACAATCTGGCATCTTTTTTATCCAAATTTCCAAAACCGTGACTACTCAGAGTTGGGACCAGGAAGCAGAGTCGCAGTCTTACACGCCTCTCTGCAGCTCCTCTTCATCCGCCACCCCTCAGCTTAGCCCCTGTCTTCCCCATCAGAGAATCGTTGTCTGCTCCCTCCAAAGTGAATAAAAATATAATGTATAAGCATCCCAAAGTGATAAAGCAAAATATTGGTAAAACTCAAATTAAACATAAAGCCTCTAAATTGAATGATGGCCTCTGTTCCTCCTCATAATTTAAAAATTAAATGTGGTTTATTAAATATTAGGTCTCTAACTCTCAAGTCTCTGTTAGTCCATGATCTGTTAATTGATCATCAGATTGATTTAATTTCCCTTACAGAGACTTGGTTAGGACAAGAGGATTATGTTGGTTTGAATGAATCAACCCCCTCTGGTTATTTAAACTGTCAAAATCCCAGAAGTTCTGGTCGTGGAGGAGGAGTAGCAACAATTTACCATTCCAAATTACTAGTTAATGTAAAGCAAAAAACATGTTATAATTCCTTTGAGGGCCTGGTCCTCAGTATTGGGCACTTTAGCAATTTCAGGTTAAACCCAATTTTATTTGCCATTGTTTATCGTCCCCCATCAACTTATTCAGAATTTTTATCCGAATTTGCTGATTTCTTAGCTGATTTAGTGTTGAAATCTGATAGAATAATTATAGTAGGGGACTTTAATATACATGTGGATGTAGATAGTGACTGCCTTAATGTGGCTTTTAATTCAATATTAGACTCGATTGGGTTTTCTCAGAAAGTAGGAAATTCTACTCATTACCTCCACCATACATTGGACCTTGTTCTGACATATGGCATAGAAATAGAAAATCTTGTAGTGTCTCCTCATAACCCTGTACTGTCAGACCATTGTCTGTTAACCTTTGATTTTACTATTTCTGACTATTTGGCTCCTAAAGAAAAATATTATCACAGTAGATGCCTCTCAGATGATGCTGTTTCCAAATTTATGCAGATTGTTTCCTCTATGCCATGTGTCAACACAACGGAAATAAGCTATAGACAGCTTGCTCCTTCTGTAATTGATAACATGGTGGATAGTGTTTCAGCTTCTCTGCATCAGGCTCTAGACTTGGTGGCCCCCTTAAAAAAGAAAAAGTCTAATCAGAGATTTTTAACTCCTTGGTTCAACACAGAAACTCGTAGCTTAAAACAGAAGACTCGTCAATTAGAAAGAAAATGGCGCTCTACTAATTTAGATGAAATCTATTTAGCTTGGAGAAATCATCTTTTAATTTATAAAAAATCTCTTAGAAAAGCTAGAACGAGTTATTACTCTGCATTAATAGAAGAGAACAAGAATAATCCCAGGTTTCTTTTCAGTACTGTATCCCCTTAGAGCTTACTAGTCAGGACTTTATGAACTTTTTCAATAATAAAATTTCATCCATCAGAGATAAAATCAATCAGATTCTTCCCACAGTTAACTTAAATACTGTAACTACTGCAACTCCTTCTATTGATGTCTGTCTTGATGAGTTTACTCCAATCGACCTTTGTGAGTTAGACAAAGTAGTTTCCTCATCCAAACCTTCAACTTGTCTTTTAGACCCTATTCCTACCAGGTTATTTAAAGAAGTCTTCCCACTTATTGGTAGCTTTATTCTTCATATAATCAATTCTTCATTAACTTTAGGCCATGTACCGCAGGCTTTTAAAACGGCTGTAATTACACCCTTACTCAAAAAGCCAATGCTAGATCCAGGAGCTTTAGCTAACTATAGACCAATCTCTAATCTCCCTTTCATTTCAAAAATCTTAGAAAGAGTTGTTGCTACGCAATTATTTGACCACCTGCAGGGAAATGGTTTACTTGAAGAGTTTCAATCTGGGTTTAGAATCCATCATAGTACTGAAACAGCCTTAGCGAAGGTCACTAACGACCTCCTCATTGCATCTGATAATGGACTAGTTTCTGTACTTGTCCTTTTAGATCTTAGTGCAGCTTTTGATACTATTGATCATAATATTCTACTTGATAGATTAGAACACTATGTTGGACTTAATGGAACTTCGTTGCAGTGGTTTAGATCTTATTTATCTGATAGGTTCCAGTTTGTTCATGTAAATGATGAGTTTTCTTTCAGCTCAAAGCTTAGTCATGGAGTTCCACAGGGATCTGTGCTAGGCCCTACTCTTTTTAGTTTATATATGCTTCCGTTAGGCAACATTATTAGAAAGCACTGTATACATTTTCATTGTTATGCAGATGACACACAATTATACCTGTCAATGAAGCCAGATGATACTAATCAATTAGCCAAGTTAGAAGCCTGTCTTAAGGAAATCAAAGTTTGGATGACTTGTAATTTCCTGCTATTAAATTCAGATAAGACTGAAGTCATTCTTGTTGGTCCAAAAAACCTTAGAAATTCCTTTCCAAATCAAACTTTCAGTTTGGACGCAGTTACTCTTTCTCTTAATAGCTCTGTGAGGAACCTTGGAGTTATTTTTGATCAGGATTTGTCCTTCAATTCACATATTAAATTTGTTTCTAAGACTGCCTTTTATCATTTGCGTAATATTGCCAAGATTAGGAGCATCTTGTCTCAGAGTGATGCTGAGAAGCTGATAAACGCTTTTGTTAGCTCGAGATTAGATTATTGTAATTCTTTATTATCAGGCTGTCCTAAAACATCTTTAAAAAGTCTTCAGCTGATCCAAAATGCTGCAGCAAGAGTTTTAACAGGTACTAGAAAGAGAGATCATATCTCTCCGGTTCTGGCCTCCCTTCATTGGCTTCCCATAGAGTTTAGAATTAAGTTTAAAATCCTTCTTCTCACTTACAAAGCTCTAAACAATCAGGCTCCTTTTTATTTAAAAGATCTGATACTATCGTATTATCCTAACAGAGCACTACGCTCCCAAAATGCAGGATTACTTGTAATACCTAGAATCTCCAAAAGTACAATGGGAGGCAGAGCCTTCAGTTATCAAGCTCCTCTCCTGTGGAATCAGCTGCCAATCTGGATTCGGGAGTCAGACTCGATCTCTGTTTTTAAGAATAGGGCTAAAACCTACCTTTTTGATCTAGCCTACAATTAGGGAGGGATCAT
This sequence comes from Pholidichthys leucotaenia, assembly GCA_020510985.1. NCBI lineage: Eukaryota > Metazoa > Chordata > Actinopteri > Cichliformes > Pholidichthyidae > Pholidichthys > Pholidichthys leucotaenia. The sequence continues at coordinate 23,477,413 of CM035848.1, read as the reverse complement.
GTGTTTCTGAACCCTCCCTTAGTTATGCTGCTAATAGGTTTAGTCAGCCGGGGGACCTCCAGTAATGCACTGGGCCTCACTCCTTTCCTCACTCTCTATGAAATATTTTTTTTTTGCTGGTCATTAACATTTGTTTGTTCTCTCCCATAGATTGAGTCCCCATCGTGCTGTTTGCTCTCTACATGTCTGTTCTTTTCACCTTCTCTATCCCCTCACCCCCCAGCCAGTCGCAGCAGATGACTGCCCCTCCCTGAGCCTGGTTCTGCTGGAGGTTTCTTCCTGTTAAAAGGGAGTTTTTCCTCTCCACCGTCGCCAAGTGCTTGCTCACAGGGGATCGCCTGATTGCTGGGGTCTTTCTGCAACTGTGGGGGTCCCCCCTACAGTTGATAGTGCTATGAGATGACTGTTGTTGTGAAATGGCACTATATAAATAAAGTTGAATTGAATTGAATTGAATTGAATTATTATAATGTAGTCATATAGTTTTTGCTATCGTTTCTCTCGTCTGTTAATAATAATAATAGATTGCATTTATAAAGTGCCTTTCATTCAAACTTTCAGGAAAGGTATGTAATGGCACACTGAACACATCATTAGAGTTTGGTGATGATCTCAAAATGCATACCTCCACCAAGGCTCTGATCTTCTCACAGAGTGTTAGCAACAATACTCCAAAACTACTGGATGGATTTGGATGACATTTTCACCAGAGGTGGCCCTTGGCCCAAAGATGAACTCATTAGATGTTGGAGGTGATCTGTGAGTGCATACCTCCGCCAAGGCCCCATCTCACAATGTACAGATGGATGGCGATATGGAAGAACAAAGGGAGGGAGGGACAGAGCCTGGGGGGGGGGAGGTATGAGCTCTGAGTGCCCTCTAGTTTTCTTTTTAACCAAGCTCCAACTTCAATACGACTACACTAGCCCAAACATTAGCAGGTGTGTTAAGCCTCGGCTATTGGTCATATGCACGCACGCTGTTGTGTGCGTAGATCCAACATGACTTCCAGCCACATGACTGGTTTGGTGCGGTGTGGTGTATTCTCATTTTCAATGGCTTTTTGTGCCGTCTGTCAAAATACAGAATGAATGATTTCTATTTATGTTCTATCGAAAATGTATTATGTCTCTATCGAGGAAAAGTTATTTCGCAATAATTATCATTATCGTTTTATCACCCAGCCCAAAGTCCACCTGTGGTAAATTCAGTTGATTGGACATGATTTGGAAAGGCGCACACCTGTCTACTGTATATAAGGTCCCACAGTTGACAGTGCATGTCAGAGCCCAAACCAGGCATGAAGTCAAAGGAATTGTCTGTAGACCTCCAGCACAGTCAGGGAGGTGACAAAGAACCCTATGGTCACTCTGTCAGAGCTCCAGTGTTCATCTGTGGAGAGAGGAAAACCTTCCAGAAGGACAACCATCTCTGCAGCAATCCACTAATCAGGCCTGTATGGTAGAGTGGCCAAATGGAAGCCACTCCTTAGTAAAAGGCACATGGCAGCCCGCCTGGAGCTTGTCAGAAGGCACCTGAAGGCCTCTCAGACCATGAGAAACAACATTCTCTGGTCTGATGAGACAAAGATTGAACTCTTTGCCATAAATGCCAGGCGTCATGTTTGGAGGAAACCAGACACCGCTCATCACCAGGCCAATACAATCCCTAAAGTGAAGCATGGTGGTGGCAACATCATGCTGTGGGGATGTTTTTCAGCAGCAAAAACTGGGAGAGTAGTCAGGATAGAGGGAACGATGAATGCAGCAATGTACAGAGTCTTCCTGGATGAAAACCTGCTCCAGAGCGCTCTTGACCTCAGACTGGGGTGACTGTTGATCTTTCACCAGGACAACGACCCTAAGAACAAAGCCAAGATATCAAAGGAGTGGCTTCAGGACAACTCTGTGAATGTCCTTGAGTGGCCCACCCAGAGCCCAGACTTGAATCCAATTGGACATCTCTGGAGAGATCTGAAAATAGCTGTGCACCAACACTTCCCATCCAGCCTGATGGAGCTTGAGAGGTGCTGCAAAGAGGAATGGGTGAAACTGTCCAAAGATAGATGTGCCAAGCTTGTGGCATCATATTCAAAAAGACTTGAGGCTGTAATTGCTGCCAAAGATGCGTCAACAAAGTAGTGAGCAAAGGCTATCAATACTTATGTACATGTGATTTCTTTTTTTTTTCCACAATATCTTTATTGAACCTTTTTTTTTTTTTTAACAAACATGATACAAACAATCAAACACTAACACTAAAGTACTACAAAAAAAAAAAAAATACACTAAAAACACCAACAACCACCAACAAAATCAAATCTTCAACAATGCTCCTCTGTTTAGTCTAGACAATCCAATACATAAGTATACATATTATGTTCACCAGTTTGGAATTTACAAGGTCCACACACATCATTCACCTTCTTCTTCAAGAGTTATGTTTAAATTTTTTACATAATCAATAAAAGGTCTCCATATATTCTCAAACACAATTTCCTTTGATTTCAGTATATATGTTATTCTTTCTAATGGAAGGTTTGTTAACATCTGTCTTAACCACTGAGTCACATCTGGTCTATGAGTCTTTTTCCATAATAGTGCAATACATTTTTTGGCATTAAGCAAACTGAGGTCTATGAATGTTCTTTCACTTTTATTAAAATTATGCTTTTCTGGGTACAGACCCAACAAAAACAGTTTAGGATTCAATATAATTTGTTTTGAGATTATTTTTTCAATTGTTACCCTCACCTCTTCCCAAAACATTCTTATTAATCTACATTCCCATAAACAATGAAATAGGGTTCCTTTACTTTCCATGCATTTTGTGCATGTATCTGGTATATTTTTGTTATATCTATTTAACTCCTCCGGTGTAACATACATCCGCATTAACCATTTGAAATGTATCAATTTAAGGCGTGCATTTATTGATTTGGTTTGAGCTTCTGTACAAGCCAATTCCCCATTGTTCCTCTGAAATTTCAGTTTGCAGATCTTCTTTCCAGTAGTTTAATCTTTTCAGTGAATTTTCACTTGAAGATAGTGTCAATGAGTTATAAAACTCTGAAATAATACCCTTTCTTTTACTATCTTTCATCATCATTTTTTCCAAGGATGAATAAATAGGTCGAGTGAGAGCTTTATTTTGATTTGATCGAATAAAGTTTCTAAGTTGAAGATATTTAAAAAAATGTGTTCTATTGAGATTAAATTTGATCCTCAGCTCTTCAAAAGACATTATGTTATCTGCACATGGCAAATATAAATCCTGAATCTTTTGTATCCCTTTTAAATTCCATACTTTAAATACAGCGTCCGCTCTCCCTGGTTTAAAATATTGATTACCCCATATTGGACTAAATTGTGACAATAACTGTGGTTCTTTTAAATAGTTTTTAGCTTCACACCATATTTTGATCATATGCTTTACAAATGGATTTTTAACTTGTTTTTGTAATTTTTTTGCCGAATCTGAGTATATGAATATGGGAAGAGGTAAAGGTAAATTGTATGATTCCATTTCAGTCCAGTGAGGGAGATCATTTGATGAAAAATAATATGTCATAGACCTCAGTTGTGCCGACCAATAATACAACATAAAATTTGGACATTTCAGACCTCCACGATCAAATGGTAAATATAATAAAGACAAACGTAATCTAGCCCTCCTGTTGTTCCATATAAATTCCACTAACTTTTTTTTTATTCTTGAGAATAGATCTAAAGGTGGTGATAAGGGAATGTATTGAAATAAATAAAGTATTTTAGGTAAAATATTACTTTTAAGTATATTGATTCTCCCGATCATCGACATTGGTAGTGACATCCATCTCTGAGTTAACTCATTGATATCTGACATTAAGGCTTCATAGTTGACACTGGCGACTGATTCTAGCTTAGGCACAATTTGGATTCCTAAATATTTAAACTGATTTACAACATTGAATTGATTTACCTCAGGGGCTGGGTAATTTCTCTGGGTCTCATTTAGCATTAATATTGAAGATTTAGTTTTATTTATTTTATATCCTGATATTTCCCCAAAATTCTTTATTAAATTCAACAAGGTTGGAATTGATTTTTTTAGATTCGACATAAACAAAATTATATCATCGGCGTACAGGGAGATTTTATGTTCTGTTGGTCCAACTTTAATTCCATATATTTGTGAATGTAAACGTATCGCTATCGCTAAAGGTTCAATTGCCATAGTAAACAGTAAAGGTGAAAGTGGACAGCCTTGTCGACATCCTCTATTGATTTTTATTGGTTTTGAAATATTGTTATTTGTTAGGATTTCTGCTGTAGCATTATTGTATATTATTTGAACCCATTTTATGAAATTATTTCCAAGTCCAAACCTTTGTAGGACTTCAAAAAGAAAGGGCCATTCAACTCTATCAAAGGCCTTTTCGGCGTCCAATGATGGGAGAGCTGTATCCGGTGCTTCTTTATTAAAATAAATAATATTAAATAGTCTTCTTACATTATGGAAGCCTTGTCTACCCTTTATAAAGCCATTCTGATCTCGATTAATAATATTTGGTAAAATTTCTTGTATTCGTCTTGCTAAAATTTTACAGATTATCTTAAGGTCGGCGTTTAATAGGCTTATTGGTCTCATATTTTCACATTTATTAGAGGGCTTACCTGGTTTTGGCAGCAGTATAATTAAGGCATTATTTATGTATGATGGTAAATTATTATTTTGAAATGCTTCTAGAACCATTTCCAAAAAAGGTTTTATTAATTTATTCTTAAATTTTTTATAAAGGTCAACTGGAAGACCATCTGGTCCTGCACTTTTTCCTGATTTCATATTATCAATGGCTAGCCCAACTTCTTCTTGACTAATTTTAGACTCCAATATCTCCCTGTTTTCATTTGGAATACACGGTATAGATAGTTCGTTCAAAAACCCATTTAGTTTTGTTAAATCAGGTTCATTTTTGGTATCATATAATTTTTCATAGTAATCTCTAAAGGCTCTATTAATTTCTAAAGGATCTATAACTACCTGTCCGTTACTTATAATACTGGTAATTGGTGTTTTAATTTCTAATTGTTTAATCTGCCATGCTAATAATTTTCCTGATTTTTCACCTTGTTCATAAAAAGATTGTTTCAATCTTAGAAGACTCGAGGCAGCTCTATTCGCTGATTTTTTGTCGTATTCAGCTCTCAAAATCAGTAATTCATTCTCCAACCTTGGGTCACTTCCCGCATACACTTTTTCCTGAAGACTTTTTATTTTATGTTCCAATTTAGCTCTCTCCTCTCGAGTCTTCTTAGATTTTGATCCTGTATAACTAATAATATGTCCCCTAATAAAAGCTTTGAAAGCCTCCCACTTTACACATGCTGATGTTTGTGTAGTATTGATGTCAAAGAACTCGTCTATCTGTTTTTCTATATACTTGACAAATTCCTCATCCTGAAGCCATTTATGCTGAAATTGCCATCTACCTGATTCCTTTGTCAATTTTTTATCTACATATATTAGACAACAGGGTGCATGATCAGAGATCACGATGTTATCATAAAAGCAGTTTTGAATCTTGGACCTTAATTCTGTGGAAATCAAAAAATAATCAATACGTGAGAATGTCTTGTAGGTACTAGAATAACAAGAATAGGCTTTAACTTGTGGTTTCATTTCTCTCCATATATCTAACAATCTCAATTCTTTCATAAAATGATTAATAGTCATCCTACATCCAATGTGCGTACAATCCAGTCCTGTTGATCTATCTATACCTGGATTCAATGTACAATTAAAATCCCTTGCTATTATATGTTGCCCTGTAAGTGATGATAAAATAAGAAATAAATTAGCAAAGAACTTCTGATCATCTATATTGGGACCATATAAGTTCACAAGATTTATATTTTCTAATAGCAAAGAACCTTGAATGATTACATATCTTCCAAATTTGTCTCTAATTACATTTTTCACTTGAAAAGGAACTGATTTATGTATGAGAGTCATAACTCCCCTGGCTCGGGATGAAAATGAAGAGGTGAATACACTTCCTTGCCATCTACTCCTAATTTTTTTAACATCCTCCTCTATTAGATGAGTTTCTTGTAAAAACACAATTTTTGAACCCATGTCTTTTATTTTATTCATAACTTGTTTAAGTTTTTTTAAGTTTTGTAGACCTCTGCAATTCCATGAAGTTAAATTAAGATTAACACTTTGGTTTATGATCAATAGAGAGTTTGGGATTACCTTGCAGTGTAAACATGCTCATACAGAGAAGCAAAAACATGAGTGGTTGAACATTCATCCTACAAACTACACACAAACAAATTTCCCCTTCCCACACTTGTGGCAAACCCCCCAAAATCAAAAGAAAAATTCTGTCTCCCGATATAGCCATCGACCGTTCCACACCCACGGGGAACAGCCTAAGCCACTCCTTCTTCATCCTCCCAATCACCCTAACTCTACTGCTTTTAATGACGTAACATTAACTCTCCTCTGTAGTTTTCCAACTTAACTCCAAAATTTTTAACAACTTTGTACATCATAGTTTTTTTTGTTTGTTTTGTTTTTTTAATATATAATACAATCTATATTTTGTAAACTTACTATTTACTTCAAGTCAGTCAGATGCCTGTGCAAATGCTTAATTATTCTACCTTATATTTTGTTCATGCTTAGCTCCCACCAGTCTCTTCTTCTTCTTTGATCTTCTTGATGAACTCCTGCGCCTCCTCTGGGGTCTTGAAGATGTGGGTTCTGCCCTCATACGTGGTCAGCAGTCTCGCAGGATAGATTACACCATGACGAATCCCAAGGTTGCGCAGCTCCTTACGTACGGGATCAAACTGCTTCCTCAATTGCTGGATTCCTGTGGCCAAATCTGGGTAGAACCGCACCTGCTGGTCCTGGTGTTTAATCTCTCCTTTAGCTCGTGCAGCGTTGAAGATCTTCATCCTGTCTCTGTTGCTAAGAAACTTCATAATTAAGGTCCTCGGCGGTCCCTTATCTCTCCGTGGGCCAATACGATGTGCTTTTTCCAGAACCACTGCTGATTGCAACTCCTCGCTGCCCAGCACCTCCGGAATCCACTTTTCCAGAAAGGAACATACGTCCCGACCTTCTGATTCCTCTGGAAGACCCACCAGCCTCAAGTTATTCTGTCTCGACCGAAATTCCAAATCCAAAATATTATCTTCCAGAGATTTATTTTTTTTTTTCCAAAGTGCGCACCTTTAATTGAAGACGGGTGACGTCATCTTCAGCACTAGCGAGACGGAGCTCCATCTGCGCCGTTCGTTCTACACAGTCACCCAATTCCTTTCTTATTCCTTCCAACGCTGTCATAATCCCATCAAATCTAGAGGAAAAGTCCGCTCTCATTGAACTCATGGCAGCCATCAGCGCATCTGCGCCTCCCCGCGCAGACATCGCACCGTTGCCAGCCTCCTCCGCCATATATGGAGTTTTATTTGCTGCGTCACAGACCTGAAAGTCCGTTAATTTGGACTGTTTCGGCGGCTCGCTTTTTCCTTTACCTGGTTTTCCAGCCTTAGGCTTCGCCGACATATCCTCGCCCGAACGCTGGGATACGTTCTGTCCCAAATGAGAGAGTTATTTGCCGATTTTTTTTTCCAGGAGCAGAGCAGAGCGAGACACGTCCGTCCTACGTGGCAGCCATAACCGGAAGTCTACATGTGATTTCTTAGTTTTTATTTTTAATAAATTTGCAAAAATCTCAAACAAAAAAAAACTTTTTTTTCACATTGTCATTATGGGGTGTGTGTACAGTTTTGAGGAAAAAAATGAATTTAATCCATTTTCGAATAAGGCTGTAACATAAAATGTGGAAAAACTGAAATGCTGTGAATACTTTCCAGATGTACTGTAAACCCTGACAAAAATATCCTGCAGGACAAAATGTGACACTTGGTATTTTGTAACCTGTTTTTATACCACCATAGACAGAGAGAACCTTAATTAAACAGGGCTCAGAGAGGGAAAGATGAGACAGAAGAGAGGAGCCAAGGAAAGTGTTCAGGCAGAGGGTCCAGGAGAGGTGAGAGCAGAGGAAAGAGAGAAGGATGACACCAGTAAAAAGTCCAAACACAGGACGTCTGGGTGGGACCCCAACTGGCCCAATATTCCAACATTCAAGCCTCGGTTGTACAATACTTCAAATGGTAAGTTCCATATGCAAAGTTACTGTGCAAAATTTAAGAAAAAAGAAATAAATAATATAAAATGACCATATTCCGGTTACAACAGTGTCATGTGTTTTCTGCCCCCCCCCCCGAAAAATATGTTGCCACCGCGCCAAGGTCTTTAAGCCAGAGGAAACACTGAAATCCGTTTTATTTTTGGCATAAATGTTTTTCTTTTCCCATAAATTCGGCACCTTTTTTCTTTGCAAATTTATTACCATTATCGAGTAAATTTGAAGGTGTTTTCCATGAAAAATTGTGACTTTTTCCAATATTTATAAGCTTTTTCATAAATGTTGATTTTTTTTTTTAAATTTTTTTTTTTAGTATAATTGTCTGCTTTTCTCATGAGATTGTCTTATCTGATTGTTTCTTTTAGGTACAAATTCTGCAATTTTCATATAAATTTTCAACTATTTTTTGAATAAAACTAGCATTTTTTGGTAAATTGTGGATTTTTTTCCTCATAAAATTGCAACATTTTCTCGAAATTTCGTGTATTTTTAGCATAAACTTTCAGCTATTCTCAAATATATTTTTTTGTAAATTTATTAGCATTCATGTGAAAAACTGCAGCATTTCTTACATAAATTTATTATTCTCATAAAACTAAACTTTTTCTATTAAATTTCTGATTTCTTTTCCAGAAATTTTGTGACTTTTTCTTGCAAATTTGTAGGCATGTTCTTAGAAGATTGCAAAAATTTCCCCTAAGTTTGTGAGGGTTTGTTGCATAAATGTTCACGTTTTCTTCTCATGAATGTACACTTTTTTTTTCTTGTAAATTTATTGATTCTTTTCTTGGATATGTATGAGATTCATAGAGCTACATTCTATGGGCAAAAGAGCCACCTGTGGCCCCAGAGCTGCAGGTTCCAGACCCCTGATCAAGTCAAAAGTGTGATGTCAAAAGGACAGTCATTTAATGGCATGCTATTACCATCACTAAAATAACAGAGTCTGCACTGGCAAAAACTGCAAAAGGTTGTTCTGTTTCTCTTGACTATTCAGAGGTGTGTTTTGGGTGTAACATGCAATGAACCAATCAGAATCCCCTGATCTTTAGCAGACATGATCTGTGGTGGATTGCTATTTTAATGGTACGTTTACCTGGGAGGGTGGATTGATTTTGCTCTGAGGAAACGGGTGTGCTTGCACACAAAGTGAAAATGCACGACATCATCATTTATGGGAGCGCAACTGCTGGGCATCTAGGAGCCATGGAGGGCTGGGAAAGTTCAATGCTGATGAGGGCTCAGGCCAGTGGACACATACAGAAGCTACATGTCTTTTAGGTTTTGGGGGTGAATTTGTGTTAGGCAAGTATAAAGATAACTAGTATAGGTCACGTTTATAAATACATGTAAGCAGACGGTCAAAATTAAAATAAAAATAATGGGATTTAGGCAGAAAAATCAGACCTGGGCATCAGGTAAGTCTGAAAAAGCTACAGGCTTAAAAACATCAAGTGTTAGTTTAAGGGCGTATGAAGTGGTCTTGTGTCTTTACATCAGAACCTGGTGTACACATATGCTAATGTCTGGGACAAAGTTTTCCTAGCCACGCCCCACCTTGCTCCCTCTCAGTACGTGGTACCACACCGAGGTCCCTCCAAAGTCAATATGGAAGTCAGTGTAGCAGCCTTCAACACTCATCAGACAGTACCTGTGAGACAGAGTGACAACAGCTGATGAACACCGTCACAGAGGAAACGTGCACCTGGGCCAGGTGGAGCGCGACCACTCACTTCTGTACTTTAGGGTACTGCATGTCGTTGATGGAGTTGGTGGAGTCTCTCTGTCTCTCCTTCAGATGACGAGGCCACATGTTGTCCACCCAGTCTATGAGGTCCACCTACACACATGCACACGGTGAAGGGCTCATTTATCTTCAGTGAGCAACAAAGTGTGACTGTTGTAGTTCTGTGTGTGTGCTCATACAGTCGCAGGTCTCTTGACCAGGTTCTCCAGCTTGGTGTGGCTGAACTCCAGGCTGATAACATTATAGAGCTTCTCTCTCTGAGACGGCGGGGTCTCATAGTACCGGGTCCACTGGGCCATGGACATCTCAGTTCCCTTCTGGGTGCTGACGTCCATCACGTCGATCATGCGTCTGCTGCCTGACAGGGAGGGAGGGACGGGAGCATTCTATAAGCGACTTTCGCATCTCGGCTTGCGGAAAGCATCATGGGAACATGGCTACCAAACATGCTCTATCGATACATTTAATTTATGGAAAGTTCCTGATCTACGAGCATATTGTATGTGTAGGGGTCTTCCTGGTTGTACCCGCAAACGCAAGGATAAACTAGTTGCGCTTGCATTCACGGCCACGTTGCAGAAATTGGCCAAAATGGCCCCCCTGTATGTACGCTGACATAGCAGATTTTTTGTTGTCAAAGGACCAAGCACCCTTACTTGCGAGACTCCGAAACGACTACAAAGAAGGTAAGCGAGTGGTTTGACAGCTCAACTTTGGTTTTGTCATTTTGAGTAAATTTCACTACAAGGCATAGCCTGCTTACTTAGATCTATAGGTCGATACTACTATAGTTTAAGTACCACACGTTTTCAATGATTTGCAATTTTATTTTATACCAGCCTACTTATCAATGGCCTTAATTACATGTGTGTGTAGATCAAGCTTCATTACCAAAATACAAAGAACTATATCGTAGATCCAGGCCTGCCTGTCCGTACCTACTACTTCAGGGTTTAGACTCGTGTCAATTAGGCTAGAACTTGAACAATACACAACACTATTTAATTATGTTATAATATAGACTTACTGCTTAATCCAACAATTATGTCCGTCCAGATCCTTCAGCTCCGTGGGGAATGTATATAACGTGAATGGGGCGGACACGTGCACATGCTGGTCCCCAAGTTACACGCATACTGTATATGCTGCAAGTTTGCTTTTTCTACTGTTCTAGATGATACATGTCGTTCCACACTTCACTACGGCACAATGTGCACCTGGCATGATGGCGATTTAAAGCTTGAAGCTGACTTTAAACGGCAATTGTTCAGATGTGACCGTACTGTCTCTATACAAAAGCAAGGCGGCTACCGGAATGTTTGGTAGTCGTGAACTTTGAACTCACATAGTCCGCACATACGCACTCGTAATGCGAAAGTCGCTTATTAGACACACATGGCAGACTTCTGTTTGGGTCACATCCAGGTAATTATGTTCTGTGAAGAATACAGACTGCAGACAGTGTTCAGACCACACAGGAGAACCCAGATCCATCAAGGCTAGGACACTGGATCACAATGAAACAGAACGCAGTGACTTCTCATGAGCCACCATTGTATTCACAACATTTTGACACCTCGTGAAAAACCTCAGCTGTAACCTGTGTTTGTAGATGCAATGGCAGACTGTGTTCACACTGATTTCTGGAAGCGTTCCTCAGTCATGCAGTGATTACACTGGCAGAACCATGATGGAGTTTGAAGCTGTAGGGCTCAGAGGTCAGTCATCCAACACTGATTTTCAGCCGTGTTCCGCGCCACAGAGACGTCTTAAGATTCTCTGATCATATCATGTACTGCAGGCGTACGTTAGGTTAACTGCGGATTCTAAACTGTCCTCAGGTCTGAATGTGAGACTGACACTCACCTGGAGACAGAAGTACCAGGAGCTCTGCCACTGAATCGGAGGTCGGAGTTTTTACTCCTGCCACAGAGGAGCTAACAAGGCCAGCAGGTTAGCAATGTAACCTCATTAACACTAGCAGCCCATCATCCAGGTGAAATTTTGGAGGCAGGGACTATTTTTTCAGGTGAGACCACGTTGGATAATGCAAACCTAAGCATGAGGGTGGTTTGGGGAATTTCCACAGCAGTTTGAACGCAGCTGCAGAAGTTATAAATGCAACTTCACCTGTCTGCATCTCACTCACACTGTGAATTCATGTCTATTTGTGTGTTTACATTTGAGTTCAAATGTAATTGGGCCGTGCAAAAAATTTGCCTGTTCACGTTTGGTCTGAACGTGCCTTTATACAACTGCTGTCCCACGTTTACACATTTATTTTGGCACGTTTTTCTTGTGTATATATTGGAAAGAAAAAGCTTTTTTTTCAACTAATCAGGCGTTTTAAACAGCAAAAAAATGGAAATGTCTGTATGATCAGACATATTAAGTCAAGGTGAATGTGCTAGTTTTAATTTGGTCTCTCATAACAGATAAAATCATCACCACTTACCATGAAAATCGAGGCACCACACACACCTGTATGAGAGCTTGCAGGACTTCAGTGATGTCACCATTAGCTTGTGCAACGACCCCTGTGTCAAGTTTACACAAGCCTTAACTGTGTCAGCAGTTAGCGGTGAAGCTAGCTAGCCAAACTGAATTTAAAAAAAAAAAAAAAAAAAAGTCGTCGTTATAGAGTTTGAGCGGTACTTTCCGAACAGAAAAGACCAACAGACTGTGAAGGAGTCAATCCACGACCCTTTTGAGGAGACCACCAGGATGGAGGTGAGTGTGGGATCTGCTTTTATGCCGATATATTCATTTTAATACTGCAAAAAAAAAAAATGTGTTATTGGTCTATGAAGGACCACTGCTGTAGATGGAATATTCAAAGTCTTTGCAATTTTATGTTGAGGAACATTATTGTGAAATTGCTCCAGAATGTGTAAATGCAGTTTCTGGCAGTAAAAAAGTATTTAGTCAGCCACCAACTGTGCAAGTTCTCCCACTTAAAAGACGAGAGAGGTCTCCAATTTTCATCATAGGTATACCTCAACTATGAGAGACAAAATGGAAAAAAAAATCCAGAAAATCACATTGAAGGATTTTTAATGAATTAATTGGTAAATTCCTCGGTAAAATAAGTATTTGGTCAATAACAAAAGTTCATCTCAATACTTTTGTTATATACCCTTTGTTGGCAATGACAGAGGTCAAACGTTTTCTGTAAGTCTTCACAAGGTTTTCACACACTGTTGCTGGTATTTTGGCCCATTCCTCCATGCAGATCTCCTCTAGAGCAGTGATGTTTTGGGGCTGTCGCTGGGCAACACGGACTTTCAACTCCTTCCAAAGATTTTCTATGGGGTTGAGATCTGGAGACTGGCTAGGCCGCTCCAGGACCTTGAAATGCTTCTTACGAAGCCACTCCTTCATTGCCCGGGCGGTGTGTTTGGGATCATTGTCGTGCTGAAAGACCCAGCCACGTTTCATCTTCAATACCCTTGCTGATGGAAGGAGGTTTTCACTCAAAATCTCACGATACATGGCCCCATTCATTCTTTCCTTTACACGGATCAGTCGTCCTGGTCCCTTTGCAGAAAAACAGCCCCAAAGCATGATGTTTCCACCCCCATGCTTCACAGTAGGTATGGTGTTCTTTCTCCTCCAAACACGACAAGTTGAGTTTTTACCAAAAAGTTCTATTTTGGTTTCATCTGACCATATGACATTCTCCCAATCCTCTTCTGGATCATCCAAATGCTCTCTAGCAAACTTCAGACGGGCCTGGACATGTACTGGCTTAAGCAGGGGGACACGTCTGGCACTGCAGGATTTGAGTCCCTGGCAGCGTAGTGTGCTACTGATGGTAGCCTTTGTTACTTTGGTCCCAGCTCTCTGCAGGTCATTCACTAGGTCCCCCCGTGTGGTTCTGGGATTTTTGCTCACCGTTCTCGTGATCATTTTGACCCCACGGGGTGAGATCTTGCATGGAGCCCCAGATCGAGGGAGATTATCAGTGGTCTTGTATATCTTCCATTTTCTAATAATTGCTCCCAAAGTTGATTTCTTCACACCAAGCTGCTTACCTACTGCAGATTCAGTATTCCCAGCCTGGTGCAGGTCTACAATTTTGTTTCTGGTGTCCTTTGACAGCTCTTTGGTCTTGGCCATAGTGGAGTTTGGAGTCTGACTGTTTGAGGTTGTGGACAGGTGTCTTTTATACTGATAACGAGTTCAAACAGGTGCCATTAATACAGGTAATGAGTGGAGGACAGAGGAGCCTCTTAAAGAAGAAGTTACAGGTCTGTGAGAGCCAGAAATCTTGCTTGTTTGTAGGTGACCAAATACTTATTTTCCACCATAATTTGCAAATAAATTCTTTAAAAATCAGACAATGTGATTTTCTGGAATTTTTTCTCTCATTTTGTCTCTCATAGTTGAGGTATAGCTATGATGAAAATTGGAGACCTCTCTCATCTTTTAAGTGGGAGAACTTGCACAATTGATGGCTGACTAAATACTTTTTTACCCCACTGTATACCTGCAAATGTGTCTTATGACTTATGTTTTTTGTGACACCAGCCTTAGGACTACAGATGAAATTTAGCTATTGTGTCAATTCCAGCATATTTACCATTGATGCATAATGATGATATGTTGATTAATGTGCACTGTCCTAATTCAATAAATTAAATAAGTAAAAACAACATGGTCGCAGGATACCATGAACACCGCAAACATTTCCTGACGACATGTGAGCCAACTGGCTCCATCAGCTGGACGCTCAACTAACTACAACGCGTTCATCCACGTTTCTTTTCAATACTACATACTTTTCCAGGCTTTTGTTGCCCCTGTCCCAGCTCTCTTTGGTGGTGTTGCTGCTTCATCAAATTCATGAACTGATATTTCACATGAAATAGTCAAATGTCTCAGTTTCAACGTGATGACTTCTGTGTTGAATTGTGAATAAAATAGAAGTTTATGAGATTCATAAATCATGATGTTCCGCTTTTATTTAGATTTTTATGGAGCGTTCAAACCTTTTGTGATTGTAACTGATCACAGGAGGAGGATTGGGACAATACTCCACTTACTAATGAATCATTCTAATCAGTTTTAGGTTACAGACCTTCTGATGACTGATCTGGATGGCAGATAGTTTATAACTTAAAATCATCCAACTGAACAGTGTAAGCCAATGACAGCAGCTGAAGGCTGGGTGTAATAAAGCCCCCACCACCACCCCCACATCACCACACTGATGCTCAAAGTCTTCTCACCAACAAACATCTTGACGTCGTTGACGCTGAAGTCTGGACCTGGCATTCTACAAGACAAGACGTGAGTCAACACACGTGTCACCAGACTGAGGCTGATAAACCAAACATGGCAGCAGTCATGTTCAAGAGAACATCCACATTAACCGTGGATTTATTTAAAAAGAAAAACACACAGCAAAAAGGAAAAAAAAAAAGAAACCTACTTGATTTCCAGTCCATCAGGCTTCTCAAATATAACGGGCTCCCTCAGACCTCTTCTCTGGACAAACTCGTACGTAAAGTCTAATAAAACACAGAAAAAAGAAGGACTCACTATTTTACCATTTAAAACTCCTGACTGCTGGTCTTCAGCTGTATAAAGGTCAGGTTTGATCAATCTGAGTTCAGAGATTTGGTCCTGGGATTTTCTGTTATAGCAGGATTACGGACAAGATTAGAAATGAGTATATCAGAGGGACAGCTAAGGTTGAGCAGTTTGGAGACAAACTTAAGACAGGCAAGGCTGAGATGGTTTGGACATGAGATGCAAGTTATCGATTAATTCATTACTCATTAGTTGGTTGGCAGGGCAAACCGGGGTGGTGGCTCCTCTCTTCAAGAAGGGGGACCGGAGGGTGTGATCCAACTTTAGAGGGATCACACTGCTCAGCCTCCCTGGGAAAGTCTACGCCAAGGTACTGGAGAGGAGTCCCCAACGGTTGGTTGAACCTTGGATTCAGGAGGAGCAATGTGGTTTTCGTCCTGGACGTGGCACATCGGACCAACTCTTTACCCTCTCGAGAATCCTCGATGGCTCGTGGGAGTTTGCCCAACTAGTCTACCTGTGCTTTGTGGACTTGGAGAAGGCATTTGACCGTGTCCCTCCTGGTCTCTTGTGGGGGGTGCTTCGGGACTATGGGGTATTGGGCTTGTTGTTATGAGCTATCCGGTCTCTATATGACCATTGTGAGAGTTTAGTTCGTATTGCCAACACCCAGTCGGACTCATTCCCTGTGAGAGTTGGACTCTGCCAGGACTGCCCTTTGCCACCGATCCTGTTCATAATTTTTATGGACAGGATCTCTAGGCGCAGCCAGGGAACGGAGGGTGTCATGTTTGGTGACCACAGGATCTCATCTCTGTTGCTTGCAGATGATGGTGTCTTGCTGGCTTCATCCAGCAATGACCTACAGGTCTTACTGGGATGGTTTGCCACTGAGTGTGAAGTGGCTAGGATGAGAATCAGCACCTCCAAGTCCCAGTCCATGGTCCTCAGCCGGAAAAAGGTGGATTGTCCTCTCTGGGTTGGGGACAGGCTCCTGGAGGAGTTTAAGTACCTCAGGGTCTCATTCATGAGTGAGGGGAGAATAAAGCGAGAGATTAACAGACGGATCGGAGCAGCATCTGCAGTGATGCGGACGTTGTACCGGTCTGTTGCGGTGAAGAGGGAGCTGAGCTCTAAGGCAAAGCTGTCGATTTACCGGTCAATCTATGTTCCTACCCTCACCTATGGTCATGAGCTTTGGTTAATGACCAAAAGAACGAGATCATGGACACAAGTGGTTGAAATGAGCTTTCTCCGTAGGATTGCTGGACTCACCCTTAGAGATAAGGTGAAGAGCTCAGACATCCGGGAGAGGCTCAGAGTAGAACCGCTGCTCCTCCACATTGAAAGGAGTCAGTTGAGGTGGTTTGGGCATCTGATCAGGATGCCTCCTGGACACCTCCCACCTGAGGTGTTTCAGGCACACACCACTAGGAGGAGACCCCTAGGGCAGACCCAGGACTCGCTAGAGAGACTATATCTCCCAGCTAGTCTGGGAACGTCTTGGCATCCTCTCTGAAGAACTAGAGCAGGTGGCTGGGGAGAGGGAAGTCTGGGCTTCTCTGCTTGATCTGCTGCCTCCATGACCAGGACCTCTGGAAAAGCAGTAGAAGATGGATGGATGGATGTCATTAGTTGATTCACGATTAATTGATAAGCAGCAATTTTCCTGAGAAGTTGAATTTCCCTCGATACAATACGGTCCATCTTTAACATAGAAAAAGTTAATTATTGTTTTTGATATGCTGAATAAAACATGAACATCATATTCCTCAATGATTTATTGTACCATCTGCATTTTTTGTACTACAGACAATGGTATTATTTTTATAGTTTAACAAATTTTGTACTGTATAGTGTGTATTGTGTGCTGGTATATCTCAGTAAATTACAAATGTGATGATTTTTTTTGTTGATTTTTTTTAACCATTACCAATATCATAAAATTTATGTTTTAGTTATATTACAAAAAATAACTTTCACGTTGTTCTAATTTACTGAGATGCACTGGTAGACTGTTTCAAAAGGAAAATAAATTGTGAGCCGCTTTATCTGTTACATGTTAAACATTATCACAGTACCGCAGCAATCCAGGCAAACCCAGAACCATCTGGGCTGGAGAACAGACTGGAGATGATAATGTAATTCTCCTCACACAAGCCTCGCGGTATAGCGGACATGAACAGCGGAGGTGCAGCATGAACCCAGCTTTAGTCCACGCTGGGCTCCTCTGCTGCTGTGTGCTGAAATATTACCTCAGTGGTAATTTGAGTCCGTCTGCTTTCCCATCTAGCAGCGGGTTGAAGGCAGTGGGGATGGGTTTTTATGCTTGTGTAGTCTTTGGAACTTGTTTTGGCTCTCCAACATAACTCAGAAGGACAAGGTTTTTCACTGTCCACACCACATGCGCTCTGGGGGATCTTAGTGCCGCCTTCTGCTTTTTTCTTTAGTTTTAGTTGAAAGGTGGCAGTGGGTGACCATGTGTGCCCCCGCCTGGAAGGCAAAGCCACTACATTTCATAGAATAAGCTCCCACTGAAAAGGACTGTTGAGTTATCAATTAATTGACAACTAATTTAGTCAACTAAATTCTTACTGACATTTAATCAAAAGTCAGTTAATCATCAACATCCCTAGTTTGGACATGTGCGGAGTAGGGATAGTGGATATACAGTAGTGTGAAAAAGTGTAAAAAAATCCAAACCTGCATGGCCCTGTGTGAAAAAGTGATTGCTCCCCCGTTAAAACATAAATTAACTGTGGTTTCTCACATCTTTGGAAAGCTGAGTTCAATTTCTCAAGCCACTAAAGCTTTGGGACTCCAGCGAACCACAGTGAGAGCCAGTATCCACAAATGGCGAAAACATGGAACAGTGGTGAACCTTCCCAGGAGTGGCCGGCCAACTAAAATTACCCCAAGAGTGCAGCAACGACTTATCCAAGAGGTCACAAAAGACCCCACAACAACAGCCAAAGAAGTGCAGGCCTCACTTGCCTCAGTTAAGGTCAGTGTTCATGACTCCACCATAACAAAGAGACTGGGCAAAAATGGCCTGCATGGCAGAGGTCCAAGACGAAAACCACTGCTGAGCGAAAAGAACATAAAGACTCATCTCAGTTTTGTCAGAAAAACATCTTGGTGATCCCCAAGACTTTTGGAAAATACTCTGTGGACTGACGAGACAAAAGTTGGACTTTTTGGAAGATGTGTGTCCCATTACATCTGGTGTAAAAGTAACCCAGCATTTCAGAAAAGGAACATCATACCAACAGTAAAATATGGTGGTGGTAGTGTGATGTCTGGGGCTGTTTTGCTGCTTCGGGACCTGGAGGACTTGCTGTGGTAAATGGAACCATGAATTCTGCTGTCTACCAAAAAATCTTGAAGGAGGATGTCCAGCCATCCGTTTGTGACCTCAAGCTGAAGCGAACTTGGGTTCTGAAGCAGGACAATGATCCAGAACACACCAGCAAGTCCACCTCTGAATGGCCTAAGAAAAACAAAATGAAGACTTTGAAGTGGCCTAGTCAAAGTCCTGATCTGAAGCTGACTGAGCTGCTGTGGCATGACCTTAAAAAGGTGGTTCATGCTCGAAAACCCTCCAATGTGGCTCAATTCTGCCAAGATGAGTGGGCCAAAATTCCTCCACAGCACTGTTAATAGACTCATTGCCAGTTATCACAAATGCTTGATTGCAGTTGTTGCTACCAAGGGTGGCCCAACCAGTTATTAGGTTTAGGGGGCAATCACGTTTTCCACACAGGGCCATGTAGGTTTGGATTTTTTTTTTTTTTCTCTTAATAATAAACACCTTCATTTAAAAACTGCATTTTGTCTTTACTTGTGTTATCTTTGTCTAACATTTAAATTTGTTTGATGATCTGAAACATTTAAGTGTGACAAACATACAAAAAAATGAGAAATCAGGAAGGGGGCAAACACTTTTTCACACCGCTGCATTGGACAAAGGATGTTGAAGATGGAGCTGCCATGCAGGAGGAGAAGAAGACCACAGAGAAGACTGATGGATATAGTGAAGGAGGACATGGAGAGGGTTGGTGTTACAGAGGAAGATGATGGGATAGGGTAAGGAGGAGGCAGATGATCCGCTGTGGAGACCCCTGAAGGGAGCAGCTGAAATAAGATTTCTGTTACAGCAGTGACTGTTAACATTTGTGATGAACCGCTGTCGTCTAGCCTCAGACCATAACACTATCACCAGTGTTTCACACTAAAGGAGGAGACTGGCACAGCTGAATGCAGCCTCTGCTGTCCTCAAACACGATCCAATCTAGGGCCGCAACTAATGATTATTTTGGTCGTCGACTAATCGAACAATTATTTTTTTCCAATTAGTCGACTAATCGCATTATTTCTCTCATGTCCGCCATCTCAGCTTCCTGTTGGCATGGCTCATGTTCCGGGGCTCCATGTCATGTTTTCCCTCCCCCGTTTAAGCCTGCAGACCTGTGAAAATCTGTTGTCAGTCTCAGCCTTACTAATAATGTAGCCTATTATAACACATTCTCATAGCTAAATAAAATGATCCATCAAACATGAGTTGGAAACTTGAACTTGACAGTTTAATCAGAAGTGTTTGTAGCAACACAATTAAATAACAGACATTAAAGTTCAGTCTTTTAACCCCCAAAATAAAGTGCACAAACTCAAATAGCAGCCTCTGCTACTGTACAAAGGGCTGTTGTAACGCTGCATGTTTAAAACAAACTAGAGTAATATTCAACTCCATTACAGTGAAAAAAGAAAATAAGCTAGTCTATCCTGCTTGAAACCTTGCTGGATCTAGAAGTTTAAATGTTTAATAAGGCTTCAGATGAAAATTAAAAGAACTTCTTCCAGGCCAAAATAAATTTACAAACACTTTAAATATCAGTGCAGGAATGTGAGCCTCCACTACACATACAGTGAAATATTTAAGCAGTTTTAATTTATTTGTGATGATTATGGTCATCTTTTTTTAATTAAATTACAAATCATGATATACTAATTTACCGAGATGCACTAATATTCAGAATGAAGGCTGATTTTACCACAATAATAATAGAGAAGATAGAGAGTAAGCTGCTCTGGTAATTCACTCATTCTGCAGTTAACAGGTTACCCAGCATAACTGAAGCCGCTCAGCCGTCAGCAATCATCGTCCAAGAGAGATTACTGTCTGACAGCAGGTACTATAAACTAAACAGCACACACCAAAGCTGGATTCATGCTGCATGTCCTCTCTGGTTTGTGTCCACTTTGGACGAGGCCGGCACTCATGCGGCTCTGCATATACTTTACTTTTTTCGTCTACCAGGCCAAGCGGTTGACACATGCACACAACTGTTATTTGTAGTTTTTCCCCAGCCCCATGGGTAGTGCAAATGTGCTAACACGCCAGTTTGGTCACTGGCTATAAACGCGAGAGTGACGCACATTTATAGCAACAACAATGACATTGTTTCAAGGAAAAGGAGGAATTACCGCTTTCAGTGCTCTTCTCTGCTGAAGCTGCTGCTGAACGATTGATGTATGTTTATTCTCGTCTTCCGCTTCCTCTTCTTCGTCTGCTTTGACTTTGTATGCTTTGTTGATAGCGCCACCTCATGAATGGGACGTTCAATCTTACGCATGCACAGTCGGCGCGGGCAGGCCACGCGGTCAGAAAAGGCCGAGATGATGACATAAATTTTGTCAGACAAGCCTTGCGGTCACGCGGACAGCGGAGATCCAGCGTGAATCCAGCTTAATAGTGTGGTCAGTTTTCTAAAGCTGAGAGTCGCTCGCTGAAAATAAGAAGCGCTAACTTTGCTTGCTAGCTTAGCGGCGTGGTATTTAGAAGTGGCCTAGAGTGCTACAGACGTCCGCTGACAGTTGGCCGGAGATGGTGGGAACGGAGAGGAGGAGAGAGTGGATGCGTTGCTGTAGTGCAGCTGATATGACAGCTCTGCTTTACAGTCTACATTTAACTCGTTTCATTTATTTTCAGTAAAATCCTCCCATACTTTTGGCCTTCTCTGTGATTTTCTCTTCGTGCCACCATGATGCGTTCCTCTTCTTCTTCACTGGAACAGTTAAACTGCGCATTTCCGCGGCATGCATTATAAACTTGAAAATGAAAATTCGTCGACAATAGAAATCTGTGTCACCAAATTTTTATAATCAACATTGATGGCAACGTCGACTAATTGTGGCTGCCCTAAGTCAGCATGAGGTAAGGGAATTACCCACAGTTCATAGCACCATGCCGGGGTTTCTCAAGGGAAAGCTCCTGATTGGTCACCTGTTCATCACTGACCACTAGGAGTGTAACGGTACTTGTATTTGTACTTTTCGGTACACCATCCACGGTGCAGTTCAGACGCGTACTACAGTATGACACGGACTATACTGAGTGACAGACAGTGTAACGGTCATATCATGTCCCCTCGCCCTCTCCGTTTGGTCTCCGGCCGCCTGTTAGCAGATTTCAGCAGCGTTCCACCCTGGTGAAGAATGAATGAAACTGAGCTACTTCTAAACACCACACCGGTAAGGTTAGTGAGATTTTAGCAAGTAAAGTTAACGCTTCTTATTTTCAATGAGCGACTGTCTCAGCTTTAAAAAACTGATTAAACTGTTAGCATGTGCAAACATTAGCTGTCAGACAATAATCTCTCTTGGATAATGTTTGCCGACAGCCGAGCTGTTTCAGTTCTGCTGGTGACGTGTTAACTGCAGTAAATGAGTGAATTACATGAGGAGCGTACTTTTTATTTATTTATTTTTTTTTTATCTTCTGCTATTGTCGCAGTAAAAAGCCCTCAGTCTGAATATTAGTGTGTCTCAATAAATTAGAATACCATGATTTGTAATATAATTTTAAAAAGACAACCATAATCATCACAAATAAATTAAAACAGCTTAAATATTTCACTGTATGTGTAGTGGAGACTCACATTCCTCTACTGTACCTTAAAGCATTTGTAAACTGTTATTCTGGACTGGAAAAAGTTCTTTTAATGTTCATCTGAAGCCTAATTATTAAACTTTTAAACTTCTAGACTCAGCAAGGTTTCAAACAGGATGGACTAGCTTGTTATTTTCCTTTTGACTTTAATGGAGTTGAATATTATTACTTCAGTTTGTGTTGAACAGTAGAGTTACAGCAGCCCTGTATGGTGCAGTAGAAGCTGATATTTGACTTTTGTTTCTTTAGTTTTTGGGTTAAAAGACCAAACTTTAATGTCTGTTATTTAATTGTGTTGCTACAAACACTTTTAATTAAGCTGTTAAGTTCAAGTTTCCAACTCGTCTCTTGGGTCGTTGTTTTATTTAACTGTGGGAACTTTTTATAATCGGCTGTTCAGACTTCTATTGTTGCACTTGTCTGCATCGGTCATTTCCTAAAAAAGTTTATTGTATACGTTTTAATTTAGTTTATTTGAGAATATTTTTTTATTGGCAAATTTACTGCTGGCAGTTTGCAGTTTTTTTGTCAGTAACGCTGTTCCCACTTATACAAAAGATAAAGCAGTTGCAGGTTTTGCATTTTTCTTCCTTACTACACCAAAAATGAACCGAACGGTGACCTTAAAACCAAGGTACGTACCACACAGTGATTTTAGGCGTGCCGTTACACCCCTACTGACCACCCCTTCTACACCCCACAAAAAAAAAAAATAAATAAATAAAAACTGCCTTGACAAAGAGTTTAAGATCTTTGCCAAAATAAAAATATGACAAAGACTTTGAGTTGGGCAGTGCGGTGGCGGAGTGGTTAGCACTGCGGCAGCACAGCAACTCACCCTTGGCCGGGGGATCCTGGGTTCAATCCCAGCCCCCAACCAACAGTGATCTGTGTGGAGTTTGCATGTTCTCCCCGTGTCTGCGTGGGTTAGGGTTAGGGTTCTGTCTCTCTGTGTTGGCCCTGCGATGGACTGGCGATCTGTCCAGGGTGGACCCTGCCTCTCGCCCAAAGATGCTGGGATAGGCTCCAGCCCCCCACCACCCGAAAAGGATTAAGCGGAAGAAGATGGATGGATGGATGGATGGACTTCGTGTTTATCAGTCCCTCCAGGATTTCGTGGGATGTTTTTATGATTGTTGCAGCCCAAAAAGCCTGAATTCGCAGGAGCTTTTTTAAAAAGCTGCGATAAAAGTTGCGATGTTTTAGAGTGTTTTTTTTGCACTAAAAGTTGTGGGAAGAATTACAAATTTTAAAGCAGATGCTTGTTTCCAGTTTACTGCAGTGATATTCTATATAACAATACAAGAAAAGCCCAGGATTGTCAAACATTTCCTATTACAGTGACTTGTAAATTAGCCAGAAACTTCTGCTGTACAGAAAAACCCTGACAGCAAATACAGACTTTAACACAGTATCATTACAGCAGCTAAACTGCATTGAATGCATATGAAAGAGTATAGATTTGGAAATTATTAACAGCACCTTCATTTGAAAATTCCCTATGGTCCCCAACCACTCAGTACCGAGCAGAGAGGAAAAATAATTTATTCTGTTCATATGCATGGTCTGTTGGAGTCTGTTTTTTTGTGAAAAAAAAAAAAAAATTACACAGAATATTCTCTGTCTTTCCATGCCTACCTGTCTATCTGCAGCACGGCGGTCTTGACACACACACACACCTTTCATTTACGGCGGGAAGGGGGGGGGGAGGGGGTTTGTCTGTCCATACTGGAGATTCTCAGCTTTAAAGCTCATTGACAAGATGTAGTGATGATTTTCTCTCTGAAGATGTATAACATGACCAAACACCGGCTGTCGTGCTAGACTTGCTCATTTTATTTGTGTTTTTATGGCGTTTCTCCCCACGTGCGCTCCAGCGACGGGGTGCTTTTGGGACAGGTGGACATTTTTCAATACAAACCCAACGCTTGGTACATGCGGTCAGGATGGAGACGTGGAGAGATGTCCATCGGCAGGCAGGGAGAGATGGAGGAAGAGGCGGTGTTGGAAACCTCACAGATGAGTGATTGTTTTTAGTCACACACTTCCCTTTTCCTGATGTGTTCCGTTAATGCTTATTGTAAACATGGAAGTGAACGCGGTGCAGCGATGTACTTGATTGGTTAGACTGAGCGTTTGAGCGCCAGACAAATTTGATTGGTGAAATTGGCGCAAGTTGACAAGGACTGGCCAAAATTGTGGGAAAATTGCAGTGACTGGACAAAGTTGCAAGGT
This sequence comes from Pholidichthys leucotaenia, assembly GCA_020510985.1. NCBI lineage: Eukaryota > Metazoa > Chordata > Actinopteri > Cichliformes > Pholidichthyidae > Pholidichthys > Pholidichthys leucotaenia. The sequence continues at coordinate 23,452,738 of CM035848.1, read as the reverse complement.
TGCACAACAGTTGCGCTGATTGGCTGATTTCGCATGAACTGATGCGATCGCAACATCGTGACATCCTGGAGGGGCTGGTTAATGCTGACACCCACACCATTTAAGCATTTTAATGAAATCTTTGGTGAATTATGCAGTTTGAAAAAAGATGATTTGCAGTTGTAATAAACGAAATCATCTTGGGAAGCTGCAGCACTTTTAATTCAGTTCATGCCTGAAGAAAGTACAAAGTCTGAAATAAAATCTGATAGTTGGACACATGTTTTCATGTCACACACATTCAAAGTCTGGTTAAAATAAATTAGTTACAAAGATAGATTTTTATTAAAACTGTAACACTGAAAATAAAATAAGATAATTTGATCCCCTTGATTTCAATAAGAAACTAGAAAAGCACTCATAGAGCGCATACCTCTGCCAAGGCTCCTTCCGTTTCTCATGGATCACCTCCAAAATGTAATGGGCTTGTGTGTAGACCTATCGCCACTTGTGGTGAAAATTGCATCCAAGTCTGTCCATTAGTTTTGGAGTTTTGTGGCTGACACACTGTGAGAAGAGCCTTGGCTGAGGTATGCATTCCCAGATCATCCCCAAAATGTAATGGGTTCCTCTGTAGGCCAAGAAGCACCTCTGGTGAAAATTTCATCCAAATCCATCCAGTAGTTTTTGTGTAATCCTGCTGCACAAACACAAACAAAGCCCTTGGTGGAGGTATGCACTCTCAGATCATCACCAAAATCTAATCATTTGTTCCCTGTGCCATTACACACCTTTCCTGAAAATTTCGTCAAAATCCATTCATAACTTTTTGAGTTATGTTGGTAACAGACAGACAGACAAATGGCAGTAAAAGCATTACCTCCTTGGCGGAGGTAATAAACTCAAGTGTTGCTGTTGTGTCCATCTCCTCCATCTGCAAACTCCCAGGCTGCGGGCGTTGCAATTCATCACACAACCGCGTACAACCCACAGGCCAATGGGTTATGCGAGCGTTTTCATAGATCACTGAAAGCAGCACTCAGGGGTTCACTGACGGATGCAAATTGGGTAGACAGGTTGGCATGGGTTTTATTGGGGTTGCGCTCCGCGCCAAAAGAGGATTTGGAAGGTTCCCAGGCAGAGAGCTTGTTTTTGCGCAGCCCCTATGGCTGCCCGGGGAATTTCTGCCAAATAATCCCGTGCCGGACAGCTGCCCGTCTCAGCTTTTGCAGCGTAGCGCAAACACAGGCACGCTGCCGGGCCCGGCCCACCACAGTTTTCCACGTGCTTTTGTGCCTAAAACTTTGAAGAACGTGGAGTTCGTGTTCGTCAGACACGACGACCAGCGCCCTCCATTGCGCCTGCACACTTGTTGAAAATGGCCCTATCTCACAATGTTAAAGAATCCTTTAAAAACTTCCTGGATCCAGACGGTGATCTGGATCATCCCCCAAATTTAATCAGTTCTTCCTTGTACCATTTCCAACAAGGCCTGAAAGTTTCATCGAAATCCGTCCAAAACTTTTTGAGTTATCTTGCTAACCAACAGACAGACAAACAGACAAACCCCGGCAAAAACATTACCTCCTGGCCTGCGGCCTGGCGGAGGTAAATATTACAATTATAAATGTAGATGGGCAAAAATGAACAAGAATGCAATAATTTCAAACAGAATTGGGATTTTATTTGAAGGAGTTACACAAAAACCTGTGAAGACCGTGAAACACCCGCAGCCTTGAACTTTCAGCATCATTTTCTTTTAGCCTTTGTCAATAAACCTGTCTGTTCCTGATTTCAGTTTGGTCTGGAATCTGTTTTATGTTGACCTGTGAGTTTATTTTTGTCATCTTATATACACTACGTTTGTTTCCTAATCCTTTTAGGAAAGTAAATTAAAAAAAAACAAAAAAACAACTTTGTGTTGCCATGGTAACAAACTGTGTCCCATTTCTACCATTTTGAGCCACTTTATGCCCTCACAGACTGGAGCACTACTGATGGCAGCAGCCTACATCTACCAGGGCTCAGGGTGGAGGGTTTAGGGCGCAGACTGAGACTGGGCCAGAGTTTGTCCTCGACATTTCTGTCGGTGCAGTAACCACATTTATAACTGTTACAGCAGTCAGAGGAAGTTTAGGAAAGGTTTGATTTTCACATCGCCGAACAATGATCAACATTCATGTTTGACCATGTGGAGGATGAAGATAATCTTCCTATTCTTGTCATGTCATCTTTGATATAAAATGATGCTGCCAAGCTTCCCTCAACAGTTGTGATTTATCTGTGTTGTATTTTCTGACACTGCACTGGGGCCTTTAAACCTACTAACGGCGCCCTTAGATACCTTTCCCATTCATGCGAACGACCAGGTCAGAGCTGAACCTCTGACTGATGACTTTCTCCTCCAGGTCAAACGTCCGTCTTCCATCAATCTCCTCATCTGAGATACCGTCGTCATGGTAACGGCGCCGAGTGCCAGCACGCTAGAGAAGAAGGAGAAACAGAGTGAAAGGGTGGGAATGTGGAACTCAGCCAAACTTTTAACGTACAGTCCTCCTGTGGAAAAGTGGACGATAACAGCTGGGCTCCCATCTAAACTGGACCTCAGGGCAGACGCTCTAGAAGAGAGGACGCCCCCTGGACCAGGAGCTCTTAGGAATAAGGATGCATGATATTAGATTCGTTTGTTTTTCCTCTCTCTCCCTGTCCCCAATAACCAATATGCCGATTGTTTTAGACAGAGTCTTTCCAATGCAGATATTTCAACATATTTTTTAAACTAGAGCATTGCCCGTAGAACGCAAGCATTCCTGTCTGAAAACAGGGATCCCAATTAGACCTTACAGGCCCACAAGCATAGTGTGTTTGAAAGTGGAATACAGCCTACATGTAATAATATGCAATATATGTAGCCTATATGGAGGCAATCACGTTAGACTTTGACAAATATAAAAGGGACTGAACACCACTGAGATTTATTTGATTGTGTAAATATTAATGACAGAATTCTTGAAAATGAATGGGACATGCAATATTAGTGCCTGTTTCAGAACCCTTGTTTGTTTGTCACTTATTGTGTGATCTTTGATGACTTAGCAATATTTTGTTATCAAAAGGTTTTTAAAACTGTAATCAATCGAATTAACTACAAAAGAGCCAACATTATTATACACAGCAGAAGGACCCGTTTGACTGCAACCAATGCATCAGTGTTGCCCATTTGTCAGTAAATATTTAACTAAAAATGATTTATTTCGTTATTTGGGCATTTTTGTGTCCTGTTTGGCCATTCCGCTCCCCAATCATGGCAGTATTATTATTAAGTTTTTAATTTTTAGATACTTGCATGGGAGGGGGGACTCGCAGTTCTGCCTAGGACAGTGGTACCACACAGGTGAAGCAGCAGTCGGGACTCCCGTCTACCACTGACTGGGCAAGCTGGGCGTGCCTCCTCGCCAAGGACTGTGGTCTGCCCAGTCGGGCCGCTGCTTCTCCCGGTGTGTCCTGTGTTGGTACACCGGTGTTCTTTGTCAGACCTGGGTCCCCACTGATGCTCCGCCCAGTCTGCTCACGCACCTTGTGTTCTCTACATATGCCAAATTATCCTTTAGACCTACGCAATAACGGCAACTTTATGGTATCATTTTTTAAGCTTTAAATCTTCAGTATTATGTTTTTCTAGTCAAATTTGTCACTTTTCGCTTCCTTGTTTTGCTCATGGAGCACTGTGGTTACTGACGCCATGTATAATCCAGTCAATACGGAGTCAATGCAAAACCTGGCCCACACTTCTAGAAGCCAGAGCATGAGGAGACAGAGTGGTGGCTAAATTTTAATTGATAAAAATTACATATTTTGACTGAACAACTCTATACTCGGGGATGCACACCCTGCTAACCTCAGCAAAGCACTGATAAAATCTGAGGTCAGGCTGACAAACGGTTTGGGAGATAAGTGAGAAAGACACACACACAGACAGAGATGTGCTGCATTTTTAGATAGATTGATATTATCATGCATCCCCAGTCCTAAATCATCATCTATAAATGCAAGAAATCTCTGTCTGTCTGTGTGTGTTCCTCACATACTGTATCTCTCAAATCGTTCCTCTGACTGACCTCAGATTTTATCAGTGCTTTGCTGAGGTTACGATGGTGTGCATCCACGAATATGGAGTTGCTCAGTCAAAATATGTAATTTTTATCAATAAAAGTTTAGCTACCGCTCCGTTTCTTCATGCCCTGGCTTCTAGAAGTTTGGGCGGGACTTCAGACTGACTCCATACTGATTGGATAATACCTAGCATCACGACCAGTCACCAGAGCTCTCCACAAACCAAACAAGGAACTGAAAATCAATTGCAATACTACACAGAGTGAAATATTTGCTGAATCAACCCACATTATATACTTTGTATCATTCATAAATACTCCCATGCATGACATGTTGTACTGAAGTATGGGGAAATACATATAAAACAAACATATATCCAGTCTTTATGCTTCAGAAGAGAGCTATTAGAATAATAAACAAAGCTGCTTACAAGGAACCAACAAACCCACTTTTTCTTAAATTAAAAGCTCGACTTTAAAACTGCAGTAATAATGTTTAAAGTGAAGAATCTATCACTGTCCGCAAATATCCAAAAGTTGTTCCAAATAAGGGAGAAACAATATCATTTCAGAGGAACATGTATATTTCAAAAACCTTCAGTGAGAACTACCACCAAGCAACACTGTGTTTCAGTGCAAGGAGTCAGATTGTGGAACGATTTTGGACCTGAATTAAAATCATGTACAACGCTTGGACAATTTAAACAAAAACTAAAGGAAGAAATACTCCAAACATATATACAAGATGACATGTAAAATCACATAAGGATTATCATATCCAGTCTGTGTTGTTGTTTAGTTTTTTGTCATGTTTTGTCTTGGCTTTGTTCTGATTTGTAATTACTTTTATTTTATTTTATTTTGAATTCTTGGATGGAACATGGGTGGGCAATATAAGCTGCAGCTTCAGCCATCACCCATTTCGGATAACTTATGTTGAACTGTATAATCAGAGGAGTTATTGTTTAATTTGACCTTGTTGGATTTTTTTCCCCCTTTGTTATATTATTCTGTTCCTTTCTTTTAACCTTTTAGTCTAATCTATCCGAAATAAAGATTCATTCATTCATTCAAAAAAGTGACAAATTTGACCAGAAAAAGAGAATACTGACGATTTAATGCTTAAAAAAAATTACACTATAACGTTGCCATGATTGCATAAGGTCTAAAGGATAATTCAACATATCGATGGCTGAAATGCAAACCCTCCTATCTGCAAGATTTTCTGATTTGCGGATTTCACTTTGGATGATGAGAACAAGGAAGGCTGCTCATGTCTGTCTGCAAGACAGTCCTACCCTTTATTGTGACAGAAAATTATTCTGATGAAAAAAAAAAAATAGCATAGCATTTTGCAAGAAAAAAAAAAATTTTTTTTTTTGTTTTTGTTTTAAGTTTTCTCAAAAAAGTGCATTTTCCAGATACGAGGTTTTGTGTTTTGGCCAGTGATATGTGGAGAACACGAGGTGTGTGGGGGGAAGGGGGGGCAGCCAGACCGGCTTATCGCATCCTTGCAGGGAGCTAAGCCCAGCCTGCCCGATTAACGGGACGGAGTCTCGGCTGCTGCTTCACCCGTGCCACCGCTGTCCTTTGCAGCACCGCAGGTTCAACATGCCGCTGCTCCCAGTGCACAGCTATCTAAAAATTAAAATTTAATAATAACTAGAAAAGCACTCGGAGAGCGCAGACCTCCGCCAAGCGCCACAGTTCCCCCCATACAGTGTTTAACATCATAAATGGCCCTAGGTGGCCCTAGGTGTGAATGTGTGTGTGAATGGTGAAAGGGTTGGGCGCCGCACTAGTGGCTGCCTCATCCACTCATGTGGATGCCCTGTAATTTCCCCATTGTGGGACTAATAAAGGACTCTAAATATTAATCCTATATTTATTTTGTGTAACTTTATAGATTCCTTGACCATGAAAAAAATGCCATTGGCAAGTGGCATATATTAGCTCTACTGTGATGCTTGTTTTGTTTGTTTTTTTCCAAGTGTTGTGACGGATCACCACCAAAATCTAAATCATCTGTAGGATACCCCATTTGTGGCAATCTCTGAAAATTTCATGAAAATCAGTCCATAAGTTTTTGAGTTATCTTGCTAACAAACAAACAGACAGACAGACAAACCAACGCTGATGAAAACATAACCTCCTTGGCGGAGGTAATAATACCACCATAATTGTGGTGCAGAATGGCCAGATCAATTGCATATCATATGCAGACACATATGCATGCTTTGACTAAACGACAACTGTGGCAAAAACTGCCCAAGTAATGGAATAAATATTTTTTTATTTACTGACAAATGGGCAACGCTGATGCAACAGTTGCAGCCAAACAGATCATTCTGCTGTGTACCATAATGTTGGGTGTTTTGTACTCATAATACTGCTAAAATATAAAATGATGTACTACAATGGGTCTCAAATATTTGTAAACGTGTCCTGTTATAGTACTGCATGAGTTTATTGACGATAGACTATAAACTACACATATACGTAAACTCAAACAATTATAATGATAACTGAACTCCCATTCCCAAAAGTGCAAGATAAGATAAGATAAGATAAGCCTTTATTAGTCCCACAATGGGGAAATTCCAGGATTGCAACAGCACAGGGATAGCAACACTCAGAGCAACAATCAGAAGGCAAGAAAAAAAAACAAGCAAGCAAGAGCAGCTAATATACATATGTACATATTACTATAAAATATATATATATATATATATATATATATATATATACACACATACACATACACACAGACACACAGTGCAGAGCATTGTAGCTGGATGGAATAAATATGTAGATATATAAACACCCACAGTACGGAGATACAGATACGAAGATACAACAGTTATGAATATAAGTCATAAAAGATCATGCAAATAAGTCGGACAAACATGCCCGTTCATACAGTGGGGCAAAAAAGTATTTAGTCAGCCACCAATTGTGCAAGTTCTTCCACTTAAAAGAAGAGAGGTCTCCAATTTTCATCATAGGTATACCTCAACTATGAGAGCCAAAATGAGAAAAAAAAAAATCCAGAAAATCACATTGAAGGATTTTTAATGAATTAATTGGTAAATTCCTTGGTAAAATAAATATTTGGTCACCTACAAACAAGCAAGATTTCTGGCTCCCACAGACCTGTAACTTCTTCTTTAAGAGGCTCCTCTGTCCTCCACTCGTTACCTGTATTAATGGCACCTGTTTGAACTCATTATCAGTATAAAAGACACCTGTCCACAACCTCAAACAGTCAGACTCCAAACTCCACTATGGCCAAGACTAGGGATGGGCATAATTTACCGATTAACTGATAATTGATCATTAAGAATTTCACCGAGGAAGTTCATTTTCGTCGACAAACAGTTTTTTTTTTTTAATCAATCCGAATGTAGGTTATTAGGCCTAGTGCACGGCCGTTCTCAAACAATGCAATGCATTTAACTGTGCCACTGGCAAAATTTGGGCACCAGGGGGCAACATTACACCATCGCCGTACCCTGGCGTGCTTCAGTTGATACATGCGAGCTTCCGTAGGGCAATCGCCAAATCATGAAGCGGTTACGGCGAAGTGTTGCGTGGGACCATTTCAGTTTAAAAAATGACCAGGTGTACTGCAATCACTGCAATGCAACATACAAATATACCTCATCGACAACACAAATGATGTATCATTTGAACACCACTCATCCAAGCCTGATAAAAGACACTGCACCTCCTTATTGGTCCATGGAACACCCTTATTACGCGAAGCCATTTTTGATAGAGAATAAATGAAAATAGCACAGCAATACACTGAAAAGAAACCGCCAACAGTGGTTGCGCGCTGAGTAATGGCGGTCGTGAAGATTCTTTTTTTTTTTTTTTTTCCCCAGAAACTTTAGTGAGAAGGTCATGAAGATTCGGTAGAAGACACACACACACACACGTGTGTGTGTGTGTGTGTGTGTGTAAGTGTACATACATACGTAGATGTAAATAAAGTGTACATAAATATGTTTTTAGAACTCTTTTATTCTTATAACAAGATACGTAACTCAAGATGAAAATGATTTACTGCACAGGTTAATGAGAGCTTTACTGCTCCTCAGGTGCTAGAGGCGCAGGATCGTCGAGGGAAGCTGCAGGAGGCGGCGTAGTGGCTCGACGGGAAGACTATTTCGCACAAAATGGCACAAGAGAACAACAAAAAGTTCCACGCGGCTAGACTAAGCAACACGAGCGATAGAGCAATGATTGCGGTCTTCGTTTGTTGGGTGGTCACTCGGCAGGGAGAGAAGCTGGTAAAACGTCTCGGCCAATCAGCTTGCGGGGTGAAACGTCTCGGCCAATCAGCTTGCGAGATTCCCGAGCCGAGCCAACACGAGAACAGAGAGAGAGGGATTTGAGAGAGAGAGGTGGATTTGAGTTGTGCGGCTCTCCGTGCTGATACCTGATATTCTAATGTAGTCTACCTGCCTTGTTACCTACCTAAAAATGTTAATGATTAACCGATTATTAATCATTAATTCTCCCGACGATCAGTGAAGAAAATTTCACCGAATGCCCATCCCTAGCCAAGACCAAAGAGCTGTCAAAGGACACCAGAAACAAAATTGTAGACCTGCACCAGGCTGGGAAGACTGAATCTACAATAGGTAAGCAGCTTGGTGTGAAGAAATCAACTGTGGGAGCAATTATTAGAAAATGGAAGACATACAAGACCACTGATAATCTCCCTCGATCTGGGGCTCCACGCAAGATCTCACCCCGTGAGGTCAAAATGATCACAAAAACGGTGAACAAAAATCCCAGAACCACACGGGGGGACCTAGTGAATGACCTGCAGAGAGCTGGGAACAAAGTAACACACTACGCCGCCAGGGACTCAAATCCTGCAGTGCCAGACGTGTCCCCCTGCTTAAGCCAGTACATGTCCAGGCCCGTCTGAAGTTTGCTAGAGAGCATTTGGATGATCCAGAAGAGGATTGGGAGAATGTCATATGGTCAGATGAAACCAAAATAGAACTTTTTGGTAAAAACTCAACTTGTCGTGTTTGAAGGAGAAAGAACACCATACCTACTGTGAACCATGGGGGTGAAAACATTATACTTTGGGGCTATTTTTCTGCAAAGGGACCAGGACGACTGATCCGAGTAAAGGAAAGAATGAATACAGTAGGGCCATGTATCGTGAGATTTTGAGTGAAAACCTCCTATCAGCAAGGGCATTGAAGATGAAACATGGCAGGGTCTTTCAGCATGACAATGATCCCAAACACACTGCCCGGGCAACGAAGGAGCGGCTTCGTAAGAAGCATTTCAAGGTCCTGGAGTGGCCTAGCCAGTCTCCAGATCTCAACCCCATAGAAAATCTTAGGAGGGAGTTGAAAGTCCGTGTTGCCCAGCGACAGCCCCAAAACATCACTGCTCGAGAGGAGATCTGCATGGAGGAATGGGCCAAAATACCAGCAACAGTGTGTGAAAACCTTGTGAAGACTTACAGAAAACGTTTGACCTCTGTCATTGCCAACAAAGGGTATATAACAAAGTATTGAGATGAATTTTTGTTATTGACCAAATACTTATTTTACCGAGGAATTTACCAATTAATTCATTAAAAATCCTTCACTGTGATTTTCTGGATTTTTTTTTTTCCCTCATTTTGTCTCTCATAGTTGAGGTATACCTATGATGAAAATTGGAGACCTCTCTCATCTTTTAAGTGGGAGAACTTGCACAATTGGTGGCTGACTAAATACTTTTTTTCCCCACTGTACCTGTGTATGCCCGTACAAACCAAGTATAAGCAAGTATTTCTGCATGCCGGTAAAAAGCAGGTGTAAGCAAGCACGTCACCGCTCATTCAGTGATGCCTGCCTTTGATCTTTGAAGATGTCATAGTGAGTCCTATGATCTTTGATGATGTCATCATATAGACACCGTAGGCCGATGGCATAGCGAGTCCTATGACGCCTGCATATGATGTAATAATGAGTGATGCCTGCCTTTGATCACACACAGACACACACACAGATTTTCTTGAATCACTCTATACTATGGTGTCTGTATGATGTCATATAGGCGTCATGTGGAGATCATAGGAACATCATAGGCCATCTTTTAGCGAGTCCTGTGTGTTGAACAGTCACTAATACTGGATGTTCCATTCATTTTCAATTATTCTGTAAATAGTCACACAATTGATATATAAAGTGTGTGGCCGTAATGCACCTGTAGGCGGTAGAGAGCAGACTGACTGAAGAAAGAAGACGGACTTCGACAGATGGAAGGCTGAGACATCATTTATGTCTGTGTTCAGCTGGCGTAGGACTGATTTGTTTGTGGCGGATAGCATAAACTGTACACTGACTGTAACATTATGGCATCTAGCTCTGACAGACTCAATAAAGATGAGATGGAGTGGATACTACACAGGTCTGGGGGTTGGAAAAGAGCAGCTAGGGGGGAACCAAGAGCTAGAAGTGGTTCAGATGAGAGTGACGCAGGAGGAAGTAACAACGTGAAGAAAACACAAACTAGCCAACATGTATGGCAGTTTAATGATGTAGAAAATGAGTGGAAGGTCGCCATTGGGTTCAATCAGGGTGGGCGGCACTATCACCCGGTTAAGCTAACAAAAGCAACTGAGAAAGAAATTGAGAGAGTAAGTTTGCAAAGTTCTTGTATAATAACCGGCTGTTAATTCATGCATAGAGTAAACAACAGCAAGAGAAAATACTGGCAATGACATGTCTAAACAGAGAACAAATGAAGGCGCATGTTCCTAGCGCAACAGCAAACTTGAGGGGAGTTATATCAGGTGTCCCTTTGAGCATGTCTATGGAAAAAATGAAAAACGAGATCCAAGGAGGAAAGGTGAAGGATGTGAAAAGGCTAAAGAGTAAAAGAGAATGTTCCCTGAAGGACACACTGTCTGCAATGATTCAGTTTGAGGAAACACTCCCTAAATCAGTTCAAATAGGATACCTGCATTACAGTGTCAGAGAAAATGTCCAAAAGCCACTCAGGTGCTACAAATGTCAAAGGATGGGTCACATTGCTCAGCAATGTAAGGGAAAGTTAAGTTGTGCTAGATGTGGAGGGGAGCACGAATACGGTAAATGTGAAAAGGATGCCAAAGTAAAGTGTTGCAACTGTGGGGGTGAGCACAGTGCTGCATATGGAGGATGTGCTGTTCAGAGGGAAGCTAGACAAGCCCAGGAAATCAGAATAAGTAAGAAAATCTCATATGCTGAAGCTCTAAAGACAGAGAGGCAGGAATGGTCAGAAACACAACAGGCCTTCCTCGAAGAAGTTCAGTTCAAAGGGAATCACAGCTATCAACAAATTCCACCACACAAGCACAAGATCATGCCGCTGCAAGGAATTTTTGTATTCACAAATGCAAAATGGATGATGACACATTGATAGTTAAGAGGACAAACTTTGAGGCTTTTATCTGCCACACCATTAATCAGTCCCTCCAGCATGTTGCGGGATGTTTTTATGATTGTTGCGGGCCAAAAAGCCTGAATTCATGGGAGCTTTTTTAAAAAGTTGCGATGTTTTTAGAATGTTTTCTGCACTAAAAGTTGTGGGAAGAATTCCAAATTTTAAAGCAGATGCTTTTTTCCAGTTTACCGCAGTAATAGTCTATATAACAATACAAGAAAAGCACAGGACTGTCAAAAATTTCCTATTATAGTGATTTGTAAATTAAGCAAAAACTTCTGCTATACAGAAAAACTCTTGTGCAACAGCAAATGCAAACATTAACACAATATCCATTACAACAGCTAAATTGCATTGAATGCATGTTCAAGAGTAGAGATTTGGAAATTATTAGCAGCAACTTTATTTGAAAATTCCCTACGGTTCCCAACCACTCAGTACCGAGCGGACAGGAAAAAATAAATAATTCTGTTGCACTGTATTGGCTATTGTGGAGTCTGTGTTTGTTTGAAAAAAAAAATACAGAATATTCTGTCTTTCCATGCTTACCCGTCTGCATGTCGGACCACACACACACACACACACACACACACACACACACACACACACACCCCTCTTTCATTTACAATGGGACAGCGAGGGGGAGAGGGGAATGGATGGATGGGTGGGTTCGTTTGTCCGTCCACAATGGAGATTCAGTTTTAAAACTCACTGACCAGATGCAGTAATGATTTTACCTCTAAAGGTGTTCAAACACTCGCTGTAATGTAGTGTATTCTCCTCCCGCGCGCTCCCGCGACGGGGTGCTTTTGGGCAGGCACATGTTTTTCCAACAAAAACCCAGCGCTTCGCACACGCGGTCAGGATGGAGATGTGGTGAGGCATCCACGGGCAGGCTGGGGGAAACGGAGGAAGGGACGGTGTCGAAAACGTCAAGGGTGAGTGTTTTTTTTTTCAAATCACACACTCCGTTTTTCCTGATGTGTTCCGTTAATGCTTATTATAAACACGGATGTGTTCCGTTACTCACTGTAAACTGTAAATTCACTACTCACTGTAAACACGGAAGTGAGCACGGTGCAACGATGCATTTGATTGGTTAGACTGAGCATTTCAGCACCAGTTAGACAAATTTGATTGGTGAAAGTGGCGGAAATTGACGAGGATTGGCCAAAATTGCGGGAAAGTTCAGGTGATTGGACAAAGTTGCAAGGTTGTGCAATAGTTGCACTAATTGGCTGATTTCACGTGAATTGGTGTGAACGCAACATCGCAAAATCCTGGAGGGACTGATTAATGTTGCAGCACAGCTAAAGAAGAAAAGTGACAGAATCAAAACCATTGTGGAAGCAGCAGGAAGATTCCTGGAGCTGAAAGATATCAAAGCTGACCAGATACATGGCTTACTGACAGCTGAAACTGGGGAGCATTCACATGTTGAGACTTAATATCCAAATTATGGTAATACACACACTATAGTGGAATGCTAGGAGTCTTATAGCAAATGGACAAGAACTCAAGAAGTATCTTTACGAACTAGAAGTTGTTCCAGAGGTAGTGTGTGTACAGGAGACATGGCTTCAATCTCACTTAAGAGAGCTTTGCAAGATAGTGGATACACAGCTCCAGGATATGATCAGTTAAGCTATGCTATGTTCTGCCAGTTGCCTATGCAATCAATGGAACTGGTGCTGAAATTGTTTAACAGGATATGGAAGGAGGGGGTTATCCCAAGTGGGCGGAAAAAGGCTGTAATTTTACCATTTAATAACCCAGGGAAAGATCCAGCTCATCCAGGCAACTACAGGCCAATAGCATTAATGTCACACTTAGGGAAATGGATGAAGAAGGTGTTAGTTTACAGACTCTCATACGTACTAGAGCAATGATGATTAATAAGCAACCATCAGAATGGTTTTTGAAGAGGAAGATCCACAGTGGATGCTCTAGTTAGGGTAAGTAATGATATTGAAAAGACTCTCAAAATGAAAGAAGTAATGATTATAGTTTATCTGGATATTGAAAAGGCTTACGACTCACTGTGGAGGGATGGACTTCTTATCAAATTGAATAAAATGGGCATTGGTGGTAGGATGTATAATTGCATAATGGATTTTTTAACAAACAGGAAAATTAGGGTTAAAGTAGGATCAGAAGTTTCTAATGACTTTGAAACAGAAAATGGTTTTCCTCAGGGGAGTGTGATAAGCCCAGGTTTATTCAACATAATGATTAATTAATAATTAACTGGTACAGAACCATTAACATTATATAATCAACCAATAGAGAAAGTGAGTGAGTTCAAATATCTAGGATTGTGGTTTGATAGTGCATACACATGGAGAGTTCATGTTGAAAATCTGGAGACAAAGTGCAAAAAAGTCATTAATTTCATAAAAGCTGGACACAAATGGGGTGAAGATAAACATTAATTGACATTTACAGAGCACTAATGAGATTGACAATAGACTATGGATGCATGATTTATGGAGCAGCAGCAAAGATGACTCTGGAAAAAATAGAATGCAGCATAGAGCACTTTGCCTGTACATTGGAGCCATCAAAACAACACCAAACAATGCAGTTTTAATAGAAGCAGGAGAAATGCCAATGGATTTGAAAAGAGATTAACTCGCATTATCATACTGGGTCAAGCTGAAAGGAAGTGACAAAGTGAATATTTCAAAAACAACACTACAAGACTGATGGGAATATTCTAACTTCCAGGGACACGGGTTTGGGTGGACAATTGAAAGAAAAGCCAGAATGTATAGATTACACACTACTGATATAGCTAACACCAGTCCAGTGAGTAATGTTCCCCCTTGGCTGTTTCCTGGAAAAGAAGTAAACATTAATCTGCTAATGAGGAAAAATGATTGGCATATGAGTGAAGTTGGTGTTAAAACAAGCAGTTACCTCAGGAACAATTACTATAACTACTTACAGCTCTATACTGACGGTTCAAAGAACAAAGAGGGCTCTGTTGGAGTTGGAGTATACATTCCAGCGTTTAAAATGACCATCTCAAAAAGACTCTCCAACAATACATCCATGTTTACAGCAGAGATGGTGGCAATAATTATTGGTTTGCAGTGAGTGGAGGAGGTCAGACCGGACCGGGTGGTGGTGTGCACAGATTCACTTGCAGCTTTAAAAACCATACAGACACTAAAATCTACAAGGGAAGACTTGGTGATTGAGCTATATCACAGTTTATTTAGGGTACACAGGGGTGGTGGAGATGTTCAGTTTTGTTAGGTTCCTGCACAAGAAGGGTTGAAAGGGAATGACTGTGTGGACAAAATAGCAAAAAGTGCACTTGGGAAAGAAATAACTATACCATTGTCTCTTGGAAAAGGTGAAGGGAAAGCAGTAATCAAGAAAAAAGGAACTGAGCTATGGCAAAAAAGATGGGATGAAGATCATAAAGGTAGATTGCATTACAAAATACAAAAATCTATTGCAATAAAGAATTACATAATCAAAAGAAGGGAAGACATCATTATGGCAAGACTCAGACTGGATCATACAGGTTTAAACGGCACTTTATTCACCATGAGGAAAAGTGAAAGTGACAAATGAAAAGAATGTGGAGTAAAAGAAAATGTCGAGCACATCTTATTACACTGTCACAAGTATGGAACTGAAAGAGACAGAATGAAAAAGGAAGTTCGAGAGGCCGGTAGGGAATGGGATTTAGCTGGGATTCTGGGAACAGATGGAGATGGAGAGGCACTAACAATCACGAGAAGGGCTCTTTTCTCTTTTTTTAAATAACACAGGACTAAGTCGTAGAATTTAGGGGTCGGGCTCAAATGACATAATGTTACACACTCTTGTACAGTGGGTGGCAGCATGCACCTTTCAACTGTTTGCTATCCGCCAGTAACCGATAAAAGAAGAAGATATTCACACAATCAAATAAATCTTAGTGTTCAGTCCCTTTTATATTTGTCAAAGTCTAACATGCGATTGCCTACATATAGGCTATACCGCTGTATTCCACTTTCAAACACAGTCTATATTTGGGCCTGGAAAGCCTGACTGGGATACCTGTTTTCAGACAGGAATATTTGCGTTCTACGGGCAGGCACTAGTTCTCTAAAAGGAGAGAAGCCAGACCACCAAGTACTTAAAGTAATTACACCAAGTACCTAGAAGTATTTGAGATAACCACACTTCAAAAGAACTGAAATCTCCATGTAAGTCCTTTAACAGAACAGAAACAGAGGTTATATTAAAGACATTAGACTGTGGTAGAATACAGTAAATGCTTAAATTAAGTGAATAAACGCCCATGATCATGAACTCACCAGTCTTTTGCTGTACCGTGGCTTGTTCTCATCCATCATGAGATATTTACAGACCCTAGCGCTGCTGCATTCCCACAGTAAACCCACCCAAACCTGAGCCGGTCTACCACAAATACACTACACATCAGACACCGTATCCCCTGGTGAAAATGCTACAGTAAATATGAGCCAACTTATCCCTGACACCAGAGACTGTAGCATGGTTCACACGGTCTTGGTGCGGTGCCTTACTGCCTTCTTAATGTGGGTCCTTAGTAAAAAAAAATAAACGCTAACAACACAACGGCGAAGAAAGGGAAAACAGACGCAGCTTTAACTCAAAACAGCCTGAACAGCAGATTTATTTCATCCGGACCAAAGTCGTTCCTCCACCACCGCGCCTTTCTCAACGTGTCGCGATTAGAAGCACACAAAAACTAAAAAAAAATATTATGATAACGACACATAAAATACCAACACGCTACAAGTAAAAGAGGTGCGATAAGGTTGCAGTTATTACTAGCGTCACACAAGTTATTACCGTTCCCGAACAGCCGCCATTTTCCATACCAACGCAAAACATCATAAAGTCCCGCCCTCAGACGTAAGATGGACCAACCACAGAGCAGCCCGAAGACTCGTGACAATGAGTTGTAGTCTGTGATTGGATGGGAAAAAAAAACACACCAAAAATAAAGACGCAAATAATAATAATAATAACGCTGTTGGTTAAAACTCGTAGTTCATTGAGTAGAATGTTTTCATTGGCTAGTGCTACGGAAACGCCGGTTATTTTGCAAAACGATGAACTACTGTCAACTTTATGGCGAACCGGATGGTGCAGAAAGATAGGCAGTTTATAATTACACATGACAAATTAATTGCGTCATTTCTGTCACTCATTTTAGCACCGGAAGTGATGTACGCAAACGCTTGACGCTTCATTGCACTAGTCACCGCCCATTCACCCGATATAATTAGATATCGCGGTGAAATAATAAATTAATTAAGCAATTGTTTTTAAAAAGCTTACCCCCATAGTCACGTCGATCCGTCACCCACACGCGGCCGCAGTGTTTCCGTCTGGTGAGGAGTTCTTTACCCGCTTTTCTCCTCCAGACAGCTCACATAGCAGCGACACGCTTTGAAACAGTCACCTCAACGAGGAAGTGGCCACATATCCATAAATGGAAGTGGACCCTGAGCAGCACACTGTTGATTGGCTGAAAACGGTGGCTTAGCCTCCCTGATTGGCCACGGGATCCTGTCACTCAAGCACGTACACAGCGTGAATACGGCGAGCGAGAAGAACGAGTCAAGCACCTCAAGAAGAGCACAATCCTTTTATTTTATGGACAGAGTGATCAGACCACATATAATGTGCCTTGTCTACTCTAAAGTCACACACTTAAATGAGCAGAAGTAAACGGACTTAAAATATCTCACAAGTGTTATCACACAAGCTAATAATAATGGAGGAATGGCAGTGCAGGCAAAGACATCCTGCCCCTCTGAATCCAGACACCCACCAGTTCATTTCAGTTGTAGATAAAGCTAAACACTTCCATTTCACCTTAAAGGAACAGTTCAGTTAGTGCAGCTCAGTGGGTTTATATGAAATATTAATGAGCAGTCCTGCATTTACCCAATTAGCCAGTCTGGTTTGGAGACACACCGAGCCCACGTCTCTGACAGAACCTGATGAATTGCTTTGGCCACTTTTGTTGCGTTTGTCGGCATCAAAAAATGTACTTGGACACACTGGGAAGACTGCAGCCAACGACAAACAAGCATGTTGTGAAGTCACTCATTCGCTACTGTGACGTTGTGAGGGTTCACACAAGAAAGGAGAGATGACTGTGACCAAACAGGCTTTATTTAAACACACTTCCTCAACACAGACAGGAGGGGAGGTCATTCACACAGACCCCCGTCTCACTGAGGGGGACACAAACGCGTGATCAGTCACTGCTCTGACTCTTATAACACACGAATGATAACACCCTTTGAATCCTCCGCTGCCAAGGCATGCCGGGAAAATCCCCTCCCCCTTAACACAGCCCCGACGTTACACTGCCCCCCCCCCCAGACTGGTTTCTGTCCCCGGAATAATAAAAGTCCAGCTCAAAAGTACAACACGAATCCGTCCAGGTGTCGGGGCGGCCTCCGTTGTCGACGACCAGCACGCACAGGCCCGCTAGTGTTCATCCGTGCCTCGGTCGGAGTATCTGGTCGGGGTGAAGGCTCTGGCTCGACCACCCACGGGGCAGATGGCTGGTACAGGGCGAGACGGTAACGGTGGAGTACCACGACCCGGTCCATTTTCTGCAGCCTCACCCTGTACGCCACATCCAACAGTCGCTGTAGGACCTCGCACGGTCCCGACCAATGGCTCGCCAGTTTTGGGGACAGTCCCCTTTTTCGCTCCAGGCAGAAAACCCAGACTCGATCTCCTGGTGCAAAGTCCCTCCCCTGGCAATGGGAGTCATTTGTCCACTTCTGCCAGCTCCCCGCTGCTGCCAGGGCCTCCTGAGCCAGTCCGTGCACCGTATGGAGATGTTCCTTCAAGCAAAACAAATAATCCAACCCCAGTTTGCCCTCCACCTCCGGCTCCGGGGCGGGGGGGGGGGGATACCAAATCCACCGGTGTGAGCAGCTTGCGTCCAAACATCAGTGCTGCAGGAGTGCACCGGGTGGATTCCTGTGCTGCCGTCCGGTACGCCCACAGAACAAAGGGCAGATGCAGGTCCCAGTCTCGCTGTCGCTGGTCCACTAGGACAGCGAGCTGGGTGGTGAGGGTCTGGTTGAACCGTTCGACCAGGTCGTCGCTCTGTGGATGCAGCGGGGTGGTCCGGGTCTTCCGGATGCCCAGCCGCTTGCAGACCTCCCCGAAGACCTCTTCCTCAAAGTTCCGATCCTGATTGCGGTGCAGCTCCTCCGGTGCGCCAAACCAACAGAACATCTCGTCCACCAGTTTTGATGCTGTGGTGGCGGCGCTCTGATCATGGACCGTGTACGCCTCTGGCCATTTGGTGAAATAATCCATTGCGACCACCACGTAGCGGTTCCTCTGGTCTGTGGTCGAGAAAGGGCCCAGAATGTCCACCCCTACCCGCTCCATCGGTGCTTCCACCTGGTACTGCTGCAAGGGGGCGTGGGATCGCTGAGTCGGCCCCTTCTGAGCCGTGCAGGTTTCGCAGCGATGGACGTGGAGCTCTACATCCTGGTAACATCCGGGCCAGTAGAACCGGGCCTGAAGACACTGCAGAGTCTTTGTCACCCCAAAGTGGCCAGCTCCTACCGCCCCATGGACCAGCTGGAGTACACTGGGCTGGAGCTGCCGGGGAACCAGCAGCTGCCAGACATAACGCTGCCCAGCTGCAGTCTGACACTGCCGATACACAACACCCTCGTGACAGCGGAGATTGGCCCACTGGGAGTGTAGGGCCTTGGTCTCTGGGTCCAGCAGCCCGCGTCCAGCCACTGCCGAACCCGGGAAATGACTGGATCTCTGTCCTGCTTGCTCTGCAGCTGCTGCTCACCGAGAGCCTCTGTGACGTCATCGCTGGGGAGAGCTGCCTGATTATCCGAGGAGGAGCTGTGTGCTGCTGTGTTATTCCTGCTCACAGCGGTCCGGAGAGCAGCAGCCCGTGGGACGGCTTGGTTTCGATCCTCTGCCCGCTGGCAGTGACGACAGTCCTTCGCAGCACAGGGACGCTGAGACAGCGCGTCAGCGTTGGCATGGAGGCGGCCTGTCTAATGCACAATCTGAAAATCATAATCCTGCAGTGCCTCCAGCCATCTCGCCAACTGTCCATCTGGCTCTTTGAAGTTCAGCAGCCAGGTCAGGGAAGCGTGATCCATCCTGAGCTGGAACCTCCCCCCGTACACATACGGGTGAAAATGGCGAAGCCCCTGGATGACAGCCAACAGCTCTCTGCGAGTAACGCAAGAATTCCTTTCAGCTCTGCTGAGAGTGCGGCTGAAAGAAGCAACTGCCTGCTCTCCGTGTTCTCCCTCCTGGGATAACACTGCCCCAATGCTCTGGTTGCTGGCGTCCGTGTCCACGATGACAGGGCGGTTCGGGTCGGGATACTACAGGATGGGGGCTCCGATGAGCGCTGAGCAAAGCTGGGAAAAAGCAGCAGCACAGTTCTCACTCCACTGAAATGCACGGCCCTTCTGTGTCAGCTGATGCAGCGGGCTGGCGATGGTGGCGAAGTCTTTCACAAACCTCCTATAATAGGAGGCCAGTCCGAGAAAACTCTGTAGCTCTCCCACATCCCGCGGCACTGGCCAGTTTTTCACCGCTGCCACTTTCTCTGGATTGGTGGCGACTCCCGCTGCGCTGACGACGTGGCCCAGAAGGTGGTCTCCCGCCAAAAGAGGTGGCATTTCCATGGGTGTAGCCACAGCCCGGCCTGTCGGATGGCGTCCAATACTTCCTGGAGGTTGGACAGGGCACTGTCAAAATCAGCTGCGTGAACCAGCAGGTCATCCAGATAAACAATGCAGCGGCTCTGGGGCACGTGAGCCAACACTCGCTCCATCAGACGTTCAAAGGTGGCCAGGTTGTTGCAAAGTCCAAACGGCATCACCTTGAACTGATACAGTCCCTGCCCGATGGAGAAGGCTGTTTTCTGACGGGCCTCAAGTGACAGCTCTACCTGCCAATAGCTGCTGCGGAGGTCCAGCGAGCTGAACCAGCTGGAGCTGGCGATGTGATCCAGCGCATCATCGATGCGGGGCAGGGGGTAGGAATCCTTGCAGGTGACGCCATTCAGATGTCGGTAATCCACACAGAACCGCCATGAACCATCCTACTTCCTAACCAGCACCACCGGTGCCGCCCAGGGGCTGCTGGAGGGCTCAATAACATCTGCCTCCAGCATTTCCCGTACTTTTTGTTCTGCTGCAGCCCGCCTTGAAAAAGGCAGACGGTGGGGGTGGAGCCGGCTCGGCCTGGTCTCACCGGTGTCAATCCCGTGCTGCACCAAGCTGGTTCGGGTGCACTCCTCATCCTTCGCAGCGAAGACGTCCATGTAGCAGTCCAACAGCTCCCGTAGCTGGTGTCTGTGTCCCGATTCCAGTCGCTGCAGCTCTGCTGGAACAATTCCTCGACCGCCTGCTGCGTTTCTGCTGACACACTGACCTGCTCCGCTGTGCCCCCCTCCCCCCGCTGTCTTTATCAGTGGTCGCGCTCCCTCTGCTCGTGCTGGTGGCGCCGTTGTGTTCAGCACTTGTGGTGACCCGCCTGGTTTGGCCCGCCCTGGTGGGCCCTCGATCACACAGGCCCCCGGGTTCCTCCTCTGGGCCCCGCTGCAGAGCGTGATGGTCCAAGCCCCCAGCAGCAGGGATGATCTGGCGGTGTCAATTTTTGCGCCCCATGCTGTGAGCAGATAGAGTCCAATAATGCAGGGTTCTTGGATGTCAGCCAGCCAGAACGGGTGGTTTGTGTTCTGGCCAGCCACCCCCACCACAAGAACTCTTTGCCCTCCCAGTCTGGTGCGCTCACCGGTAGATGTGGTGACGCAGCGGCCGGTGGGTTCTCACCCCTGCAGTTCTGTCTCGTCCTTGCCTGGCAGCACACCGGGTCGGACCAGGGAGATGGTAGAACCGGTGTCGATCAGGGCCCGGATCGGCGTGTTGTCCAGGTTGCACTGTAGGTACATTCCTGGTGAGTGTTCAGTTCAGCCCACATGTGGTGACAGTTCATCGGGGAAAATGTCTGTGGAAGGTGGCAGGTCCCCGCCCATGCCACCTCGCTCTAGTTTAACGCTGGCGAGTGGCCGGTTTGTCATGGGGTGGGTGCTGGGCAGTATCGCGCGATGTGTCCTGGCTCCTCACAGCGGAAGCACCCTTCCTCGCACCGCCGTGGCCGTCTTCTCCGTGGGTGCGCCGCCGTGGTCCGGCGCAGCTCTTCCTCCTCCTCCTCGCTCTCAGCTGTGGCCTGGAAGGCTCTGTGTCTCATGCCGATGCATCAGCTGTACATTCCATTAGTGGTTCCACCCGCTCTGCTTCTGCCACAGCCGTCTCCCAGCTGTTTGCGGGGGGAATCCGGATGTGGCTCTGGAGCTGGGCCGGGCGGAGACCCCGGATGAAGTTCCGGAGGGCGAGCTTCTCCACTACCTCTGGCTCGAAATCCAGGTAGCTACGCCGTATCAGCAGCTGTATGTCCGCTGCGTTGGCTCCCAGGCTCTCTCGGCTGCCTCGCCGGCCATTGGCCAGCTGTTCCTTGGTGTGCTCAGCATTGGCCGCTCTCCCAAACCACCTCCGGAGCGCTCCTTGCACCGCTGGCCAGCTGCGGCGTTCCTCGGGCCGGAGATTGGACAGCGTGTGGACAGCCCTTCCCTCCAGGGCCAGCGCGACCTGCACGGTGGTCTCTTCGGGTGGGCAGCCGTTCGATGCAGCAGCCAGCTCGACCTGGACCAGGTAGTCGTCCAGCAGCGTTTCACCGTTAAAGCGGGGAACTTTGTCCTGCTGCTGGATGGGTGGGATGGTCGCCTCTTGGTCGCTCGCCGCCCCTGGTCGCAGTGGAATCACCGGCCCGTCCTGCCCTGAAAAGGCTGGGGGGCGGGGCTGATCTGCTCTGTTTAGCCCGTCCTGCCTTGAGAAAGGCAGAAGGTGGGGTATGCTGGTCCCGTCGGGTCTGCTGCTCCGTTCATCCCGGCGAGCAAATCTGGGGGTCGGTGTACCAGCTCTGTCGTCCATTCCCAGCTGAGCGATGAACCGCTCCAGCTGCTGAATCTCTGCTCTGATTCTGGCTTCCATCTGCTCCATAGTCCCACTCCTGACACCAGTGTGACGTAGTGAGGGTTCCCACAAGAAAGGAGAGATGACTGTGACGAAACAGGCTTTATTTAAACACACTTCCTCAACACAGACAGGAGGGGAGGTCACTCACACAGACCCCCGTCTCACTGAGGGGGACACAAACGCGTGATCAGTCACTGCTCTGACTCTTCTTATAACACTGCTGTGTCATTATAACACAGTTATAATGACACAGCAGTAACACTTTAGAACACACGAATAATACCACCCTTTGAATCCTCCGCTGCCAAAGCATGCCGGGAGAATCCCCGCCCCCTTAACACAGCCCCGACGTTACACTACGTTTCTCTTTCCACCACTGACTCAACCTGATGTGGATGTACCATGAAGACGAGGTTCACCGAATCCTTGAAGTTGTCAGATGCCTGAGAAGGAGTGAGGTCAGCTGAGCAAAGAGTCAGGGCTGCAGTGGAGTGATGTGGACTCCTGTTTATAACCCTCACTGCAGTTTGAGAGAGCATGGTGTCACAATAATTCATACAGCTTAATGTCTACATCAGACAGCGCTTTACTTTAGTACTGTAGTTTTATTCCAAAAGTTGACTGGCTGGAGTGGAGTGGTGTCTAGCAACACCATACTGCGCAGTAACACAGGCGTTCTTCTGCTGCTAAAGAAAAGCAATGTCTGATGAGGACAGGATGTGGTAGGAATTATTCAGAGATGCTGCTCTATTGAACTGTAGGGAATTTTCTATATTGTCAAATGGTAAAAATTGTCTCTAAACCTGAGTTACATTCTGATTCGGCCCTGAGACGCTGTCTTCCTTCAGCCTAAATGGACAGAAGCCAGGCCACCGACTAGGTTATCATGAGTACTCAGAAGCATCTCACAGAACCCAAGTCGCAAAGAACTGAGGTGTCCCTCTAACCAGTCCATGAGGTGAGGGTACGTGGTCATCGCACCACAACAGCTGATGTTCAACCGAAGTAGAAAAACAATGGACTGACAAACAAAACAATGATATGACGTCCACAGTTTCAGAGCTCATTTTACTTAGCTGTCTGGATCTGGCCATTTAAAAACATCTGACCAGCTGCACTTCAGCTTTAATCGCCATAATTAAAGTAAAACTATGTATGACCAAAGAGTCGGGGTTCTTCTTAAGAGGACACTGAAAACAAAATGCGAAAAGTAATCTACATCTGTGGGTGTTAGCTGGCTGCAAATGTGGGACAACAGAAGAAGGAAGGACACGAGGAAGCAGACTTAAACAAGAAGAAAAGAAAACATGTTTCAAATCCATAAGCAAATGATAGAAATACACACATTTGAAAAACAAATAAAATCAATGATACAACAGTTGTGTAGCAATAAAACACCATCAAGGCAGTGTCAGCATATTCAGATAAAGCAGGGCTCTATGGTGATCATGTTCCACAGCATAAACAGCCATTCTGGACTCACGCTGAGTTTACAACCTTTCCTTTTAAGTCTGTTTAATGATCACATCTGTTCATCTAAATGAATACATTTGTACAATCATCTTGATTAAGGCCCAGTGTGGACCCAGAACTCTTGATGTAGTTAGGAGTGGACGTATGGAATAGTTCCACATTTTACCAGGACCATGAAATAAAATGAAACCGTCTCAGTACATTACTGACTTCATTCATGTGGAGTCTGCAGTATTACGACAGCGGGATCTGTCTCAGTAGAAAGTTTCCATTCTTGGACACGACCACCTCCACTTTGATGCTTCTCATGGATGCTTTAAAACAGACGGTTCAGTGAATTTAAATGATATAACATGTCATAAGTGTCTTTGTAAACAGGGAAAGATCCAGAATGAGCAGCAGGTTTAACTAGCTAGCATGCACTGACACCTCCTACGCAACAAAGAAAGGTGACTTTAACCCATTCAGACTCTCCCGTGGGCACGTCTAATGTAATTATCTCTACAGAGCAACACCACTCACGCACTTCATGTTCACATTTCTGCTGCTGGTTCCTCTGTGGTCACTGGAAGGTTACTGCATTAAATGGACAGCATCGTGACAAACGCTCCCTCATGCTGAACAAATATGGAGTCTAAACCCAAACCTCAGATTCATCTACTGGAGATAGGAACACAGTGTTTTCTCTGCATCGTTTGTCTCATTGCAAGCTAACTGTAATGATCCAGAAATCATTTGAAACTCAGGTGAAGTTTGGTGGCGAGAAAGAAGTTACTCCTAATCTACTCTGTAAAAAAAATGACTTATTTCTATTATTAAAAAAAGACAGTAAACTGATTCCAGGGCGGCGTTCTGTAGCTCCTGATGTGTGAGATCATGGGTGGGCTTCATCGCTCAGGTTTTCTATTTGATGAAGCTGTAGAGGAAGGAACCAAGGATCACAGCTAAGATCACACCACAGCAGGCGATCATCATTTGTTTCTGAAGGAACAAAATGGGACAGAAAGAGAGCTGGTGAGCCAAGTCTCACTGACAAACTCAAGACAACAAATCAGGCCCGCCACACTCAAGCCGGGCCACAGAAAAGCCTGCCTAGAAGGTGCTTTCATCATGGACCAAAGTGCCGTGAGGTTTATGATGTCCCAGGAGAGTGGTCAAGTTCTGCTCACCCAACCACAGTTCTCTGAGCATGGAAACATTGTTCCTTTGTGTTTTCAACAGATTCCATGTTCACAGAAACAATCCTCCTTCACACAGACCCACCAAACCAAATAAAGAACTTTACAGAACAAACTGTGAGGATTCACAAAGAACCAGATAAAACAGGAGAAGAAACTGGTTTCCTATGGGTGTGTGTGAAAAGTTCATTGTGGTCAAATTTGACCAAATGTGGTTTATCTTTCTACATAGTCTCCCCTCCGGTCCACACACTGCTTCCATCAGTGTTGCAGCGCTTGGATTCCTGCGGTTGAAAAATAAACCATATTTGGTCAAATTTGACCACTTGAACTTTTTAGCCCCCCCTTGTACATTCAACAGGTTGGTTCAGTCATAAAAAGTAATGAAAAGTTCAGTCCTCGCTGATGCGGATGCCCACATCAGCGAGGACCATACGTGGACAGAAAACACCACAGAGCTGGTTAAGACAGCCCAACAGCGGCTGAACTTTGTGAGGAGGCTGAAGAAGTTTGGCATGTTCCCAAGTTCCCAAGTTCCCACTGATTATATAATCTATGAGTGACTTTCATAGACTTTCATCCAACCAACCCTAGTGATTAGCAGGACCATCTTCCTCCCTGTATTATCTAATTATATCTAATTTCTCATTTTTGTACTTTCTTTTAAAACTTAAAAGCTACGTTCCGATCCACAGTGTACATCAACTGTATTCCCTACTCCCTGTTCCATTCTCAGGGAAAGTCAGTTAAGTTAACTGCCCTTCACAAAATTTTTCCATTTGAAACACCCTGTAACCATCGGCTCCCTGCTCTGTGCATTACCACGGTAACCATAGACATACTGATACTGTGGTGGATAATTTATATTTCTTAAATAAAATATTTATATTTATATTTCTTAAATAAAATATTAATACAAATATATTTTTATTACAATCAGTTGATATAAACAATAACCAGCATCAGTTTAGCTTGTTAATAACGTCAGCAACAAGTTTGTTTTACTCGTATTTGAGGTGCAACGGCTTATGGGTAATCTTCTTGTCAACTTCCAGTGAAGTGATGCATCGTTGTTCACTTCTTCCCTGCACAGTTCTCAGTTCCCTTTGAAGTGAAGACCGTTTGCTCCCTTCGGTTTGGAATCTCACTTAATATGGCGGAATACCCTGTGCAGTCCCCTTTGGAGTGCACTACTGGGTGATCGTAACACACCCAAAATGTTTGGACATTGTTTTAACTCCATATTTAATCCATTCCATAATTTAATCCCACAGATCAAACAAAACACAAAAGCCTCTCCTCTTTGCTCATACACCCACTGTCTTTAGAAGTAACTCCCCTTAAATGATGACCCTTTTGTCTTTCAAAGAACATGTTTTGGATGCTAGCTGACTGTCAATTGTTCCTTACTTTGTACATTATTATGGCAGTTTTATATTACACAAGATCAAATAATTTCAAACTTTAAGACTGTAAAAATAAACCATTTGTGTGATCACAGAAACCAGAACCATGAATGATTCTTATTGCTCTTTTTTGTAAAATAATAAGTGGCTGTAATGAACTTTTATATGTATTTCCTCAAACTTCTGAACAGTAATTTAAATATGGTAAAAACAGTGAACAATACAGAGTATGGAGTGATCTCTGATCTAGTATGTGTTTTCTTCTGCTCATGACCAAAATACTTCTAGACAGTTTAGCTTGTACGTTTTTAATGTGAGGTTTCCAGCAAATTTTTTCATCTACACTACCGTTCAAAAGTTTGGGGTCACCCAGACAATTATTTTGTGTTTTCCATGAAAAGTCACACTTATTTACCACCATGAGTTGTAAAATGAATAGAAAATATAGTCAAGACATTGAGAAGGTTAGAAATAATGATTTGTATTTGAAATAATAATTTTTTCCAGATGCTCAACCTGCTCAAAGGAAGGTCAGTTTTATAGCTTCTCTAACCAGCTAAACTGTTTTCAGTTGTGCTAACATGATTGCACAAGGGTTTTCTAATCATCCATTAGCCTTCTGACGCAATGAGCAAACACATTGTACCATTAGAACACTGGAGTGATAGTTGCTGGAAATGGGCCTCTATACACCTATGTAGATATTGCACCAAAAACCAGACATTTGCAGCTAGAACAGTCATTTACCACATTAGCAATGTATATTAGATATTAGAGTGTATTTCTGATTAGTTTAAAGTTATCTTCATTGAAAAAAATAGTGCTTTTCTTTCAAAAATAAGGAAATTTCTAAGTGACCCCAAACTTTTGAACGGTAGTGTATATTCACACCTAGAAATTTATTGTCTTGAACTCTTTCAATATTGATGTTATCTATCTGCATCTTTGCTTAAATATTTCCAGAATAACATGAACTTTGTTTTCCTCAAATTTAATGATAATTTATTTTTTATTAAACCATGCTTTTACTTTACTGAATTCCATAGTGATTATATTCAAAAGTTGCTGTAGATCATGACCAGTACCCAGAACAGAATCAGAATCAGAATCAGAATCAGGTTTATTGCCATTGTTCATGTAGTACACAAACTAGGAATTTGTCTCGGTACAATGCTGCAACATTAAACATGATAAGATAAGAGAAATAAACTATACATGTAATAAAGTGTAGGATAAGATTAAGTGATACTGGTCAACAGTTAAAATATATATTAGCCAGCAGCAGATACTGTGGAGAACTATATAGTGCAGTCGGTAATGCAGGAAGAAAACAGTGATGATTGACATGAGTCTGGTTGAGCTGCTGTACATGGTGCACGAGAGTCACTTAGTGTTCAGCAGTCTAATGGCAGAGGGGAAGAAGCTGTTCATGTGACGGGAGGTTTTAGTCTGGATGGACCGAAGTCTTCTACCAGAGGGGAGGGGGGCAAACAGTACATGACCAGGGTGTGAGGGATCGGCTATGATCCGGCCAGCACGCCTCCGGGTCCTGGAGATGTACAGATCCTGGAGAGATGGGAGCTTGCAGCCGATCACCTTCTCAGCAGTGCGCACGACGCGCTGCAGCCTTAGTCTGTCCCTGGCAGTGGCTCCTGCGTACCACACGGTTATGGAGGTGGTGAGGATGGACTCGATGATGGCTGTGTAGAACTGCACTAACATCTTGGTGGGTAGCTTGAGCTTCCTCAGCTGCCGCAGGAAGAACATCCTCTGCTGGGCTTTTTTGATGAGTGAGCTGATGGTCAGCTCCCATTTGAGGTCCCTGGTGATGGTAGTGCCTAGGAAGCGGAAGGAATCAGCAGTGGTGATGGGAGAGCCTGAGAGGGTGAGGGGGGGCAGAGGAGTAGTGACTTTCCTGAAGTCTACAATCATCTCCACTGTCTTCAGAGCGTTCAGCTGCAGGTTGTTATTGCTGCACCAGGACGCCAGCTGGGCCACCTCTCTCCTGTAGGCGGACTCGTCGCCGTTGGAGATGAGCCCGATGAGGGTGGTGTCGTCCGCAAACTTGATCAACTTGACAGACTGGTGGCTGGAGGTGCAGGAGTTGGTGTAAAGGGAGAAGAGTAGGGGGGAAAGTACACAGCCCTGGGGTGATCCGGTGCTGATGCTAGTATAGTCTGAGACAGTCTTTCCCAGCCGCACATGCTGCCTCCGGTCCGTCAGGAAGTCGATGATCCACCTGCAGAGGGAGTCAGGCACGTTGAGCAGGGACAGCTTGTCCCGGAGCAGAGCGGGGCGGATGGTGTTGAATGCGGAGCTGAAGTCCACAACAGGATCCTGGCGTAGGTTCCCGGGGAGTCCAGGTGCTGCAGGATGGAGTGGAGGGCCAGGTTGACTGCATCGTCTACAGACCTGTTGGCTCGGTAGGCAAACTGCAGCGGGTCCAGGAGAGGGGTGGTGATGGACTTGAGGTGGGGCAGGACCAGGCGCTCACAGGACTTCATGACTACAGAGGTGAGCGCTACAGGTCTGTAGTCATTAAGTCCAGTGATCCGTGGCTTCTTGGGGACAGGGATGATGGTGGAGGATTTGAGGCAGGACGGCACGTGGCATAACTTAAGGGAGGTGTTAAAAATGTCTGTGAATACAGGAGCCAGCTGTTTCGCACAGAGTCTCAGGGTGGAGGGAGACACGCCGTCTGGGCCGGGGGCCTTGCGCGGGTTCAGTCTGGAGAACTGTTTGAGCACATCCTGCTCACTGATGATAAGGGGAGGGGGGGAGGTGGGGGGGTGCCTTAAATGAAGTAGGGAATGTGGAGGCTGTGGAGCTGGAGGGAGGGGGGGAGTTGGACACAGATGACGAGGTGTCAAAACGGGCATAGTGTTGGGACAGTCTCTGACAAAGGGCTTTGTCATCCTGACCTTTAGGAGCCTGAGGCCGATAGTTGGTGATCTGCCTCAGTCCTCTCCACACGGAAGCCGAATCATTAGCAGTGAACTGCTGCTGGAGTCTCTCTGAATACACAGATTTAGCCCTCTTCAGCTCTCTGTTAAAACCGGTATTTAACCTCCCTGTAGCAGTCCCTGTCTCCACTTTTCAGCGCTGCTTCCTTCTCCTTCCTGATCTGTCTGAGCTTAGCTGTGAACCAGGGTTTGTCATTAGAGTAACTCACCCTGGTGCGTGATGGAAGAATGTTCTCTTCACAAAAGTGGATATATGAGTTCACAGTGTCCGTGTACTCATCCAGATCATGCGTGGCTCCTTTAAGCATGCCCCAGTCAGATATTTCCATGCACGTTTCCAGCTTCTCCTCAGCATCACTGGTCCGTATCTTCGTAGTGCTCACAACAGGTTTAGTGAGCTTCAATCTCTGTCTGTATGTGGGAATGAGGTGAACCATCACGTGATCAGATAATCCCAGCGCAGCTCGAGGGACAGCGCGATATGCGTCTTTCACTGTGGTGTAACAGTGATCCAGTGTGTTTAATCCTCTGGTGGGGCATTTAATAAACTGTTTGTAGCGGGGGAGATCGTGGCTCAGATTGCACTGATTAAAGTCGCCAGCCACAATAATCAGCGAGTCTGGAAAACTCCGCTCTGTGTGTTGAATGTGATCCGCGAGCACGCGCTGAGCTTCGCGCGTGTCCGCGTCGGGAGGGGCGTACACAGCGATCAGTATAAAAGAAGCAAACTCCCGTGGGGAATAAAAAGGCTTGCAGTTGATAACAAGAAATTCCAAGGCAGGAGAACAGTGTTTGGAAATTTCCGTTACATCAGAGCACCAGCTACAGTTGTGTCATCTGCAAACATCACAATCTTCAACAGTTCAGAGACATTAAAAACATCATTGATACATAAAGTGAAAAGTTTAGGTCCCAATACTGACCCCTGGGGAACACCATAAACAATGTCCAAACTCTCAGATTTATAATGTCCCATCATCTTTGTTGCCTGTTTTTTTTGTTTTAATAGTTTCTGACCCAATTCAGTACTACTCCCCTGAGTCCATATTGTTCCAATTTATTAAGTAATATTTCATGGTTTAATGTTTCAAATGCTTTTTTCAAATCAATAAACACTCACTGCAAATTTACTTCTGTCCATAGAATTAGTAATTTCTTATATAACATCCATTAAAGCGGCTGATGTAGAGTGGTTGGTTCTAAATCCATACTGGCTGTCTGTGAGTAATTTGTATTTAGCTAAGAACTTGTCTAATCTGTCATTAAAGACATTAAAGACCCACCAGTTGCTCCTTGTGGGTCAGGCCAGCGCCAGTGTGTGGCAATTACGCCGCCATCAGTGTGTGAATGTGTGTGTGAATGGGTGGATAGCAGGATCTGTAAAGTGCTTTGGTCATCTAGCGATAAGGGGGGGAAAAAAGCACTATATAAGTGAATACCATTTACCATCCATCCATCCATCCATCCATCTTCTACTGCTTTTCCGGAGGTCCGGGTCGTGGAGGCAGCAGTTCAAGCAGAGAAGCCCAGACTTCCCTCTCCCCAGCCACCTGCTCCAGCTCTTCAGAGGGGATACCAAGGCGTTCCCAGACCAGCTGGGAGACATAGTCTCTCCACCGAGTCCTGGGTCTGCCCCGGGGTCTCCTCCCAGTGGGACGTGCCTGAAACACCTCAAGTGGGAGGCGTCCAGGAGGCATCCTAATCAGATGCCCATACCACCTCAACTGACTCCTTTCAATGTGGAGGAGCAGCGGTTCTACTCTGAGCCTCTCCCGGATGACTGAGCTCCTCACCCTATCTCTGAGGGTGAGTCCAGCAATCCTACGGAGAAAGCTCATTTCAGCCGCTTGTATCCGCGATCTCGTTCTTTCGGTCATTACCCAAAGCTCGTGACCATAGGTGAGAGTAGGAACGTAGATTGACTGGTAAATCGACAGCTTTGCCTTAGAACTAAGCTCCCTCTTCACCACAACAGACCGGTACAACGTCCGCATCACTGCAGATGCTGCTCCAATCCGTCTGTCGATCTCTTGCTCCATTTTCCCCTCACTCGTGAACAAGACCCCAAGATACTTAAACTCCTCCACTTGGGGCAGGAGCCTGCCCCCAACCCGGAGAGGACAATCCACCTTTTTCCAGCTGAGGACCATGGACTTGGACTTGGAGGTGCTGATTCTCATCCCAGCCGCTTCACACTCAGCGGCAAACCGTCCCAGCAAGAGCTGTAGGTCATTGCTGGATGAAGCCAACAGGACAACATCATCTGCAAACAACAGAGATGAGATCCTGTGGTCACCAAACATGACACCCTCCATTCCCTGGCTGCGCCTAGAAATCCTGTCCATAAAAATTATGAACAGGATCGGTGACAAAGGGCAGCCCTGGCGGAGTCCAACTCTCACTGGGAATGACTCCGACCGAGTGTTGGCAATACGAGCCAAACTCTCACAACAGTCGTACAGAGACCGAATAGCTCGTAACAACAAGCCCGATACCCCATACTCCCGAAGCACCCCCCCACAAAAATCCACGAGGGACGCGGTCAAATGCCTTCTCCAAGTCCACAAAACACATGTAAACTGGTTGGGCAAACTCCCACGAACCCTCAAGAATTCTCGAGAGGGTAAAGAGCTGGTCCGATGTGCCACGGCCAGGACGAAAACCACATTGCTCCTCCTTAATCCGAGGTTCAACCAACGGCCGGACTCTCCTCTCCAGTACCTTGGCATAGACCTTCCCAGGGAGGCTGAGGAGTGTGATCCCTCTAAAGTTGGAGCACGCCCTCCGGTCTCCTTTTTTGAAGAGAGGAACCACCACCCCGGTTTGCCATGCCAAAGGCACTGCCCCCGACCTCCACGCAATGTTGCAGAGGCGTGTCAACCATGACAGCCCAACAACATCCAGGGCCTTGAGGTACTCAGGGCGAATCTCGTCCACTCCCGGGGTCCGGCCACCAAGGAGATTTTTAACCACCTTGGCAACCTCAGCCCCTGTGATAGGCGAGTCATCCCCCTCGTCCCCAAACCCTGCTTCCTCTGTGGAAGGCATATCAGTGGGATTGAGGAGATCCTCGAAGTATTCCTTCCACCGCCCGACGATATCCCCAGTCGAAGTCAACAGTGTCCCATCCGCACCATACACAGTGTGGACGGGGAGCTGCTTTCCCCTCCTGAGCCGCCGGACAGTTTGCCAGAATCTCTTTGAGGCCAACCGAAAGTCTTGTTCCATGGCCTCACCGAACTCCTCCCATACTCGGGTTTTTTCTTCAGCAACCACCCGAGCTGCACTCCGCTTGGCCTGCCGGTACACCTCAGCTGCTTCGGGAGTCCCACAAGCCAACCAAGCTTGATAGGACTCCTTCTTCAGCTTAATGGCTCCCCTCACCACTGGTGTCCACCACTTGGTTCGGGGGTTGCCACCACAAGATGCACCGACCACCTTGCGGCCGCAGCTCTGGGCCGCCGCTTCAACAACAGAGGTGGAGAACATGGCCCATTCAGACTCCATGTCTCCAGACTCCCTCAGAATGTGGTTGAAGTTCTTCCGGAGGTGGGAGTTGAAGACCTCCCGGACAGGGGCCTCAGCCAGACGTTCCCAGCACACCCTCACTATACGTTTGGGTCTACCAGGTCTGAATGGCTTCCTCCCCTGCCATCGGATCCAACTCACCACCAGGTGGTGATCAGTTGACAGCTCTGCACCTCTCTTTACTCGGGTGTCCAAGACATATGGTCGCAGGTCTGATGATACGATAACAAAATCGATCATCGACCTGCGACCTAGGGTGTCCTGGTGCCAGGTGCACATATGGACACCCTTATGCTTGAACATGGTGTTCGTTATGGACAGACTGTGGTTAGCACAGAAGTCCAATAACTGAACACCACTCGGGTTCAGATCGGGCAGGCCGTTCCTCCCAATCACCCCCCTCCAGGTTTCACTGTCGTTGCCCACGTGCGCATTGAAGTCCCCCAGTAGGACAATGGAGTCTCCAAGAGGAGCACCCTCCAGCACCCCAGTCACAGACTCCAAAAAGGGTGGGTACTCTGAAACATCATTTGGTGCATAGGCACAAATGATGGTCAGGACCCGTTTCCCAACCCGAAGGCGTAGGGAAGCAACCCTTTCGTCCACCGGGGAAAACTCCAATATAGAGGCAGCAAGGTGGGGCGATACAAGAATACCCACTCCTGCTCGTCGCCTCTCGCCCGGGGCAACTCCAGAAAAGGCCAAGCTCCAGCCCCTCTCCAGGAGACTGGTTCCGGAACCGGAGCTGTGTGTTGAGGTGAGGCCGACTATATCTAGCCGGTATCTCTCAACCTCGTACACCAGCTCAGACTCCTTCCCCACCAGAGAGGTGACAAGAGGCTGGAAACCCGGCCACCAGACGCTAACCTTCGAGCCCCTCCCCCAGGCCTGGCTCCAGGGTGGGGCCCCGTAACCCCATACCGGGCGGGGTACACTGAATCCTTGATATACAATTTATCATGAGAGTCTGTTGGATCGTTCTTAGTCTGGCCCTTCACCCAGGACCAGTTTGTCTTGGGAGACCCTATCAGAGGCAAGTTGCCCCGGACAACATAGCTCCTGGGATCACTGGGGCATGCAAACCCCCCCACCACGATAAGGTGACGATCCATGAGGGGGACCCTTTACCATATTACCATTAAAGAGTTTTTCCAGTATTTTTGAGAATTGGGGCAGAAGAGAAACAGGCCTGTAGTGTGATGATCAGGTGAGCGTGCTCCCCCTCCCCTCCTGTGTTTTTACCTCTTGCCTGTCTCCCGGCTCCGGAGTTGATTATGCCCACCTGTGTGATTGCACACACCTGCTGCTGCCTCTTCTGCCAGCCTTAAAAGAGCCAGTCTGTGAAGGCCTCGTCGCTGGACCATTGGGTATTGCTGCCATCAGCTAATCTAAGTTGAATGGTGGTGTTATTTTACCAGTTGTCTGATCCTCCTCTCCTCTCTTTTTCAGGTTGCTGCCATCGCAGCGGTGTGTTACTCCGGGGCTGCACACGCTCACCTGAACCTTCATCTCACCTTGACAACTCCTACTCCACCTGGTCAACCAACTGCCCCGCTCCATCCTGCCAACTTTCCTCTCACCTGTTCGCCCTGCTGATTCTACTCCCACAAGCTCTTTCACCACTGCACGCTGGGTTCCACAGCCGGGCCCTCTGTTTATGGTAGTAAGTCTCTCCCCTTCTCCTCCTCTCTTTCTTCCTCCTCCACTAACTTCATTATTAATCGTTTCTCCTCTCTCTCTCCTTCACAGGCTGTGTGCTCTTCCAGCATGCTCATTAGTTTTTTGTAGTTGCTCGTTAGCTTTTGTTGTTCAATAAATTGTGTTAAATGTTACCACCTGTGTCTGTTTGTTGGGTTGTTCGCTCTGCATTTGAGTCTCTGGCTAATAAATCATGACATGTAGATTGTGAAGTGGTGTTTGTTTCCAGTTTTGTATAGAAGTATAACTTTAACTATTTTCATTTTATTTGGAACTGTACCAGTTTAGAATGATAAGTTGCAAATGTGTTTCAATGGTTTAGCAATTTCCTCAATAACTTTTTTAACAGTTACCATGTCAGTGTCATCACAGTCAGTTGAAACTTTATTTTTGAATTTATGTACAATCTCAGTGATTTCCCTGTCTTCCACTGCTGTTAAAAACACTGAGTTTGGATTTCTTTCGATTAATTTACTATTTCCCTTTTCAGATATGAATCGAACAGGGATTTTTTTTTTTCCTGCTAATTTTGGTCCAATATTTACAAAGATTTCACTGAATCTACTTACTGCATAATTTATATTATTAATATTTATATCATTATCTATATAATATTGAGGATAATTATCTTGTCTGTCTCCATTTTGAATTACTTTATTTAATATATTCCATATACCTTTAATATTGTTTGTATTATTTTCTATTAATTTACTACAGTATTCCTTTTTACTTATTCTCATAATGTCATGAATTGCCCCCTCGGGCAGAGAGGAGAGACCCATGCACAGGACTGCAGTTTGTGAATTTATTAAGAAAACAACAAAACATAAAGTCTAAACAGTGCTCAACACAAAATTCCAAACTGACAAGCAAGCAAACTTACGAGTTTAAACACACCAGAACAGGGACTGGGGTCTGGTGGAGACGAGGTGAGAGAAAATTAAGACTCCGGCAAGGAGGAATGAACATAAGGGCCCTTAAATATGGCTAAACACAAATGAAACAAATGTTGACATGTGTGAATCACATGAGCGGGCTGGGGAGAAAATGACAGAGGAAACTGCCGGAGCTGACAGTTTGACAGGAACACCACCCACCACCAGTGAAAAACCCGGAAGTGCTCCTGACAACTGCAACTCCTAAGAGAGAAAGAAAAGAGAAGACACTGGCAAAAATAAAGTGGAAGCAAATAAGAACAAAACTACACTGAACATAAACATACAAATAAATAAATCATACAAAGAAACAATACCAAATATGTGAAAACAAACTAGAAAACATAACAGGCATAGAATTCCAAAATGCAAAATTATACCAATAAGGAAAAACTAAAAGGCAAAGAAACAGAGCACAGCAAAATCCCCCGTGCTCTGATCGTGACAGAGCCCCCCCCCCTCAAGGGGTGGACACCAGACACCCTAGGCAACATCAACAGTAAAACAAAGGCCCACCCACACCAAGAACCCACCCCACCAAAAGACAAGAAAACAACCCTACCCCAGGCGGGAGGAGGGGGACCCAGGCATGGAGGGACCAAAGCAAACCAGAGAATGTAATAACTCCCATGATTCACACCCCCGCAAAACCCAGGCTAGGAGAAAAAAACAAACAAAAACCCCGCTCAGGATCCACACCAGACAAAATCAGCGACCTAGTCCCCCAAGAACAAGGAGCTAGACGGTTCCGGTGGCTGGCCGAAGTCCCAGACCTGGCAGATGTCGAGGTGGTAAGAGTCGGGTGGGCTGCCGGAGAATATGAGCCACCCAACCCAACGGCACAGTCTGTCAGATGGTCGGCCAGAGTTCTTTCACAACCAGCACAGAAGAGGTGGTCCAGGGGGCGGCTGCCCTACCGGGACGACCAAAGATGAGGGGGATGGAGGACTAGGGGGAACCTTGATGACGTCAGGCGGAGGAGGGGGAACCACGACAACGTCAAGCGGAGGAGGAGGAACCATGACGACGTCGGGCAGAGGACAGGGGACCACCACGATGGCCTTGAGCAGAGGAGGGGGAACCACGATGGCACCTGGCAGAGGAGGGGGAACCATGACTGCATCTGGCAGAGGAGGGGGAACCACGACGGCACCTGATTGCTCTTCAACACTCTCGGTGGTCCCGGAATCGGACATAGTAACACCCTCGGTGATCCCGGACTGGGACATAGTTGCACCCGCGGTGGCTCTGGGCCGGAGCAGAGTTGCACCCGCAGTGGATCCGGGCTGGGACAGAGCTGCACCCTCGGTGGACCCGGACTGGGACAGAGCTGCACCCTCGGTGGACCCGGACTGGG
This sequence comes from Pholidichthys leucotaenia, assembly GCA_020510985.1. Classification (NCBI taxonomy): domain Eukaryota; kingdom Metazoa; phylum Chordata; class Actinopteri; order Cichliformes; family Pholidichthyidae; genus Pholidichthys; species Pholidichthys leucotaenia. The sequence continues at coordinate 23,415,612 of CM035848.1, read as the reverse complement.
ACAGAGCTGCACCCTTGGTGGACCTGGACTGGGACAGAGCTGCACCCTCGGTGGACCCAGACTGGGACAGAGCTGCACCCTCGGTGGACCCGGATAGGACAGAGCTGCACCCTCAGTGGACCCGGATTAAGACAGAGCTGCACCCTCGGTGGACCCGGATTGGGACAGAGCTGCAGCCCCGGAGATCCCGGGCTGGGACGGAGCACCCGCAACGACCTCAGCAGGAAGGGAAGCAGCACCCACGGATGACCCAGATTGGGCCAAAGCAGCACCCACAGAAGCCCTGGGCTGGGATGGCGCACCCAAGATGACCTCAATAGATGGAAAAGCAGCACTCTTGGAAGCCCCGGGCCTTGGCACCCGCAAAGACCTCAGCCGGAGCGGGAGCAGCACCCACGGAGGTCCCGGGCTGGGACGGAGCACCTGCGATGACCTTGGCAGGGGGAGCTGGACCCACGGTGATCTTGGGCAGTGAGGCTGGACCCACGGAGACTCTTGGCAAAACTGGACAATCCTCGGTGACCCTGCAGAAAAGCTTAGATAGGAGACGAAGAGAAACAGGGTCAGGGTCACTGGCAGCAGTGGAGCCCGGTGAGGTGAGCTCAGGTGCAGCTGAAGGCTGCACTTGGCTCTCCCCACCAAGAGCCTGACAAGATCTCTTCAAAATTGAAACAATGAAAACAAAGGAGAGCACTTGCCTGAGCTCGAGCTCCACCACCGTCCAGGACTCCGTCGATCCAGGTGATGACGTTTCCGGCCTGGTCCTCTGGAGGTCTCCGGCTCTGCTACGGCGACCCCAGCAGCAGGCATGGTGGTGGATGCAGTCCCAGGACCCCCCAGTGATGTGACCCACACAGGTGGCTCGCCCAGCATGGACACAGGAGGTCGACTTCCTTGTGGCATTGGATCCTGTTCTGCTGAGGTCAAGGGATGCGTCATCATCGGCACAGGCTTCAGCATGGTCGCAACGCTCTCCCTTTGCCCAAACCGTGGCTGCGGGGCTGGAACCAAGTCTTCCGGGGCCGCAGGCTCCTCCATAGCCCGGCGGCTCAGTCCTGGGGCCGGCGGACACTCAAAGGGGACAGGAGGAGACACGGAGAGAGCAAGTGAACAATTTATGGCTGCAGCAGATGGTGAGGACTCAGAGGACTCCATTGGCTGAGCCTCACCACGAGGAATCAGGCAAGATATTTCATGTTTAATGGAATGAGAGTTGAAAAACACTTGCCTGAATTCCCTGGGTGCGATGTCTTTTGCTGCAGCTGGGTGGAAATCAACCCTCTCCGTGACTTCAGTGGATGTGGGCCCCTCAGTGGAACGTGGAGGAGCCGCCCCTGTAGACACGGTGATGGGCGGAGCCGGGGAAGAAACGGTCAGCCCCTCAGCAGTGGGAGGAATCACAGAGGAGAAGGAAGAGGCAGCAGCAGCGGGAGGAACAGCTGACGGGACAGCCGGAGAAGAAAAACTAGATGAAGGGACCGCTGCAGGAATTTTTGACCTCGGCGTCGGGGAAACTGCTGGCAAGGAAGTGGAGGCGCTCTTCCGGCGGAATTTCCTTGAGCGACTGCGGAGAGCAGGAGACTTAGGCTCAGGGTGAAGAAGGAGAGGCTCCGGAGTCAGGGAACGCTCATTAGTTGGCTTTTACTCCGGGCCCCCTGGTGAAACCTCCTCCAGCTCCTGGGAAAGATCTGGGAGGAGCCATGGAGCTCTGTCTCCACTAACTGGACTCGCTTGCCCTCCTCCAGCTCCTCGGCCAATGGTGTGGGCCACAGTTCAGGAGGAGAAGATGGGGTTGCTGTGTCGGGACAGACAGTGTCCATCCGGGACCTCTGGAGGCCGTTGAAGATTCGGGTTCCGGATGGCATGAGCGAGTTTTTCACCCCCGGGTGCGCTTCTCCCTGTGCTCCGGTCGCACCAAAGGGGGGTCCCTCGCCAAGCTACAGAGGTTGCGCTGTGGTTCGATCACCGAGGCGAGGAAAACTGTGAGACCCGGGTAGGTCCAAAGACTGGGATGCGTCTCGATCACCCGGGCCACACCATCCACAAACCCCCAAGCCTCCTCGGGAGAATGGGAGGCTGCAGCCCCCAAGGCAAAACTGGCGATGAGCGTAGCCGCTCAGTCCCAACATTGAAATATCCAGGGTAGCCGACATGGCAAACCCCAGTTGAAAAAACAAAAAATAGGATAAACCTGTGAACCCTCGCTGCCGCTGGAGTGAAACAAAAAATTAACTCAAACTGCAGCCGCTGGATCTCAAATTGGCCGGAGTCTTCTGTCATGAATTGCCCTCTCAGGCAAAAAGAAGAGACCCACGCGCAGGACTGCAGTTTTTGAATTTATTAAGAAAACAACAAAACATAAAGTCTAAACAGTGCTCAACACAAAATTCCAAACTGACAAACAAACAAACTTACGAGTTTAAACACACCAGAACAGGGGCTGGGTTCTGGTGGAGATGAGGTGAGAGAAAGTTAAGACTCCAGCAAGGAGGAATGAACATAATGGCCCTTAAATATGGCTAAACACAAATGAAACAAATGTTGACAGGTGCGAATCACATGAGCAGGCTGGGGAGAAACTGACAATCAGCTGTGAGTCATGAGGAGAGGGGATGGAGCAGACAGTTTGACAGGAGCACTGCCCACCACCAGGGAAAAACCCGGAAGTGCTCCCAGGAAAATAAATCATACAAAGAAACAATACTGAATATGTGAAAACAAACTAGAAAACATATCAGGCATAGAATTCCAAAATGCAAAATTATACCAATAAGGAAAAACCAAAAGGCAAAGAGACAGAGCACGGTAAAATCCCCCATGCTCAGATTGTGACAATTAACTTATTTTTGTATTTTTTATATCGCTTTTCTACCTCCTTAGTTCTATGACTTATGAATTCTCTATACAACATATTTTTCTTTTTGCAGGCATTTTGTAATCCCTTGGTGACCCATGGACTATCTGAATATTTTTTTTTTCCACAATATTTTTTATTGAACCTTTTTTACAAACACAACACAAACAATCAAACACTAAAGTAATTTAAAAAAAAATAAAAAAAATTAAAATTGTACTAAAAAACACCAACAACCACTAACAAAGACAGATCTTCAACAATGCTCCTCTGTTTAGTCTAGGCAATCCATTACATAAGTATACATATTATACATTCACCAGTTTGGAATTTACAAGGTCCACACACATCATTCACCTTCTTCTTCAAAAGTTATGTTTAAATTCTTTACATAATCAATGAAAGGTCTCCATATATTCTCAAACACAATTTCCTTTGATTTCAGTATGTATGTTATTCTTTCTAGTGGAAGGTTTGTTAACATCTGTCTTAACCACTGAGTCACATCTGGTCTATGAGTCTTTTTCCACCATAGTGCAATACATTTTTTGGCATTAAGCAAACTGAGGTCTATGAATGGTCTTTCACTCTTATTAAAGCTGTGCTTTTCTGGATACAGACCCAACAAAAACAATTTAGGATTCAATATGATTTGTTTTGAAATTATTTTTTCAATTGTTACCCTCACCTCTTCCCAAAACATTCTAATTTTTCTACATTCCCATAAACAATGAAATAGGGTTCCTTTACTTTCCATACATTTTGTGCACGTATCTGGTATGTTTTTGTTATATCTATTTAACTCCTCCGGTGTAACATACATCCGCATTAACCATTTAAAATGTATCAATTTAAGACGTACATTTATTGATTTGGTTTGAGCTTCTGTACAAGCCAATTCCCATTGTTCCTCTGAAATTTCAGTTTGCAGGTCTTGTTTCCAATAATTCAATCTTTTCTGTAAGTTTTCACTTGAGAATAGTGTCAATGAGTTATAAAACTCTGAAATAATACCCTTTCTCTTACTATCTTTCGTCAAGATTTTTTCCAAGGATGAATAAGTAGGTCGGATGAGAGCATTATTTTGATTTGATCAAATAAAGTTCCTAAGCTAAAGATATTTAAAAAAATGTGTTCTATTAAGATTAGATTTGATCCTCAGTTCTTCAAAAGACATTATGTTATCTGAACATGACAGATATAAGTCTTGAATCTTTTGAATCCCTTTTAAATTCCATACTTTAAATACAGCATCCGCTCTCCCTGGTTTAAAATATTGATTACCCCATATTGGGCTAAATTGTGACAGTAAGTGTGGTTCTTTTAAATATTTTGTGGTTTCACACCATATTTTGATCATATGCTTTACAAATGGATTTTTAACTTGTTTCTGTAATTTTTTTGCCGAGTCTGAGTATATGAATATGGGAAGAGGTAAAGGTAAATTGTATGATTCTATTTCAGTCCAGTGAGGGAGATCATTTGATGAAAAATAATATGTCATAGACCTCAGTTGTGCTGACCAGTAATACAACATAAAGTTTGGACATTTCAGACCTCCACGATCAAATGGTAAATATAGTAAGGACAGACGTAATCTAGCCTTCCTATTGTTCCATAAAAATTCCACTAACTTTTTTTTAATTCTTGAGAACAGATCTGAAGGTGGTGGTAATGGAATGAATTGAAATAAATAAAGTATTTTGGGTAAAATATTACTTTTAAGTATATTGATTCTCCTGATCATCGACATCGGTAATGACATCCATCTCTGAAGTAACTTATTAATGTCTGTCATTAAGGCTTCATAGTTGGTACTGGCAACTAATTCTAGCTTAGGCACAATTTGGATTCCTAAATATTTAAACTGATTTACAACATTGAATTGATTTACCTCAGGAGCTGGGTGTTTTCTCTGGGTCTCATTTAGCATTAATATTGAAGATTTAGTTTTATTTATTTTATATCCTGATATTTCCCCAAAATTCTTTATTAAATTCAACAAGGTCAGAATTGATTTTTTAAGATTCGACATAAACAAAATTATGTCATCGGCATACTGGGAGATTTTATGTTCTGTTGGTCCTACTTTAATTCCATATATTTGTGGATGTAAACGTATTGCCATCGCTAAAGGTTCAATTGCCATAGTAAACAGTAAAGGTGAAAGTGGGCAGCCTTGTCGACATCCTCTATTGATATTTATTGATTTTGAAATATTGCTGTTTGTTAGGATTTCTGCTGTAGCATTATTGTATATTATCTGAACCCATTTTATGAAATTATTTCCAATTCCAAACCTTTGTAAAACTTCAAAAAGAAAGGGCCATTTGACCCTATCAAAGGCCTTTTCGGCGTCCAATGATAGGAGAGCTGTATCCGGTGCTTCTTTATTAGAATAGATAATATTAAATAGTCTTCTTACATTATGGAAGCCTTGTCTTCCCTTTATAAAGCCATTCTGATCTTGGTTAATAATATTTGGTAATATTTCTTGTAGTCGTCTTGCTAAAATTTTACAGATTATCTTAAGGTCAGCATTTAATAGGCTTATTGGTCTCATATTTTCACATTTATTAGAGGGTTTACCTGGTTTTGGCAACAGTACAATTAAGGCATTATTCATGTATGGTGGTAAATTACTATTTTGAAATGCTTCTAAAACCATTTCCAAAAATGGTTTTATTAATTTATTCTTAAATTTTTTATAGAGGTCAACTGGAAGACCATCTGGTCCTGCACTTTTTCCTGATTTCATATTATCAATGGCTAGCCCAACTTCTTCTTGACTAATTTTAGACTCCAGTATCTCCCTGTTTTCATTTGGAATACACGGTATAGATAATCCGTCCAAAAACCCATTTAGTTTTGTTAAGTCAATTTCATTTTTTGTATTATATAATTTTTCATAATAATCTCTAAAGGCACTATTAATTTCTAAAGGATCTACAACTGGCTGTCCGTTACTTATAATACTGGTAATTGGTGTTTTAAATTCTAATTGTTTAATCTGCCATGCCAATAATTTTTCTGATTTTTCACCTTGTTCATAAAAAGATTGCTTCAATCTTAGAAGACTCGAGGCAGCTCTATTCACTGATTTTTTGTCATATTCAGCTCTCAGAATCAGTAATTCGTTCTCTAACTTTGGGTCACTTCCTGCATACACTTTTTCTTGAAGAATTTTTATTTTATGTTCCAATTGGACTCTCTCCTCTCGAGTCTTCTTAGATTTTGAACCTGTGTAACTAATAATATGCCCCCTAATAAAAGCTTTGAAAGCCTCCCACTTTATACATGCTGATGTTTGTGTAGTATTGATATCAAAGAACTCATCTATCTGTTTTTCTATGTACTTAGCAAATTCCTCATCCTGAAGCCATTTATGCTGAAACTGCCACCTACCTGGTTCCTTTGTCAATTTCTTATCTACATATATTAGACAGCAGGGTGCATGATCAGAGATCACAATATTATCATAGAAGCAGTTTTGAATCTTGGACCTTAATTCTGTGGAGATCAAAAAATAGTCAATACGTGAGAATGTCTTGTAGATAATAGAATAACAAGAATAGGCTTTAACTTGTGGTTTCATTTCTCTCCATATATCTAGCAATCTCAATTCTTTCATAAAATGATTAATGATCATCCTGCATCCATTGTGCGTACAGTCTAGTCCTGTTGATCTATCTATACCGGGATTCAATGTACAATTAAAATCCCCTGCTATTATATGTTGCCTTGTAAGTGAAGATAAAATAAGGAATAAATTAGTAAAGAAATTTTGATCATCTATATTGGGACCGTATAAGTTCACCAGATTTATATTTTCTAATAACAAAGATCCTTGAATGATTAGATATCTTCCAAATTTGTCACCAATTACATTTTTCACTTGAAATGGGACTGATTTATGTATGAGAGTCATAACTCCCTTGGCTCGGGATGAAAATGATGAGGTGAATACACTTCCTTGCCATCTTCTCCTAATTCTTTTTACATCCTCCTCTATTAGATGAGTTTCTTGTAAAAACACAATTTTTGAACCCATGTCTTTTATTTTATTCATAACTTGTTTAAGTTTTTTAAAATTTTGTAGACCTCTGCAATTCCATGAGGTTAAATTGAGATTAACGCTTTGGTCTATGATCAATAAGGAGTTTGAGATTACCTCGCAATGTAAACATGCTCACACAGAGAAGCAAAAACATGAATGGTTGAACATTCATCCTACAAACTACACACAAACAAATTCCCCCTTCCCACATTCGTGGTAATCCCCCCAAAATCAAAAAAAAAAGTCTGTCTCCCGCTATAGCCATTGACTGCTCCACACCCACGAGGATCAGTCAAAACCACTCTTTCTTTCTCCTCTCAATCACCCTGACTCTACTGCTTTTAATGACGAAACATTAACTCTCTTCTGTAGTTTTCCAACTTAACTCCTAAATTTTATAGCAACTTTGTACATCATAGGTTTTTTTTTAATATATAATACAATCCTGAATCCTTGAGGATTCAAGGATTCAGTGTACCCCGCCCGGTATGGGGTTACCGGGGCCCCACCCTGGAGCCAGGCCTGGGGGAGGGGCTCGAAGGCTAGCGTCTGGTGGCCGGGTTTCCACCCATGGGACCCGGCCGGGCTCAGCCCGAAGGAGTTACATGGGTCCGCCCTCCAGTAGGTTCACCACCTGCAGGAGGGATCATGGAAGTCCGGTGCTATGTGGATTAGGTGGCAGTCAAAGGCGGAGACCTTGGCGGACTGATCCCAAGCTTTCTAAACTGGCTTTTGGTACGTGGAATGTCACCTCTCTGGTGGGGAAGGAGCCTGAGCTGGTGTACGAGATTGAGCGATACCGGCTAGATATAGTCGGCCTCACCTCAACACACAGCTCCGGTTCCGGAACCAGTCTCCTGGAGAGGGGCTGGAGCTTGGCCTTTTCTGGAGTTGCCCCGGGCGAGAGGCGACGAGCAGGGGTAGGTATTCTTGTATCGCCCCACCTTGCTGCCTCTATATTGGAGTTTTCCCCGGTGGACGAAAGGGTTGCTTCCCTGCGCCTTCGGGTTGGGAAACGGGTCCTGACCATCATTTGTGCCTATGCACCAAATGATGTTTCAGAGTACCCACCCTTTTTGGAGTCTGTGACTGGGGTGCTGGAGGGTGCTCCTCCTGGAGACTCCATTGTCCTACTGGGGGACTTCAATGCGCACGTGGGCAACGACAGTGAAACCTGGAGGGGGGTGATTGGGAGGAACGGCCTGCCCGATCTGAACCCGAGTGGTGTTCAGTTATTGGACTTCTGTGCTAACCACAGTCTGTCTATAACGAACACCATGTTCAAGCATAAGGGTGTCCATATGTGCACCTGGCACCAGGACACCCTAGGCCGCAGGTCGATGATCGATTTTGTTATCGTATCATCAGACCTGCGACCGTATGTCTTGGACACCCGAGTAAAGAGAGGTGCAGAGCTGTCAACTGATCACCACCTGGTGGTGAGTTGGATCCGATGGCAGGGGAGGAAGCCATTCAGACCTGGTAGACCCAAACGTATAGTGAGGGTGTGCTGGGAGCGTCTGGCTGAGGCCCCTGTCCGGGAGGTCTTCAACTCCCACCTCCGGAAGAACTTCAACCACATTCCGAGGGAGTCTGGAGACATGGAGTCTGAATGGGCCATGTTCTCCACCTCTGTTGTTGAAGCGGCAGCCCAGAGCTGCGGCCGCAAGGTGGTCGGTGCATCTCGTGGTGGCAACCCCCGAACCAAGTGGTGGACACCAGTGGTGAGGGGGGCCATTAAGCTGAAGAAGGAGTCCTATCAAGCTTGGTTGGCTTGTGGGACTCCCGAAGCAGCTGAGGTGTACCGGCAGGCCAAGCGGAGTGCAGCTCGGGTGGTTGCTGAAGCAAAAACCCGGGTATGGGAGGAGTTCGGTGAGGCCATGGAACAAGACTTTCGGTCGGCTTCAAAGAGATTCTGGCAAACTGTTCGGCGGCTCAGGAGGGGAAAGCAGCTCCCCGTCCACACTGTGTATGGGGCGGATGGGACACTGTTGACTTCAACTGGGGATATCGTCGGGCGGTGGAAGGAATACTTCGAGGATCTCCTCAATCCCACTGATACGCCTTCCACAGAGGAAGCAGGGTTTGGGGACGAGGGGGATGACTCGCCTATCACAGGGGCTGAGGTCGCCAAGGTGGTTAAAAATCTCCTTGGTGGCCGGGCCCCGGGGGTGGACGAGATTCGCCCCGAGTACCTCAAGGCCCTGGATGTTGTTGGGTTGTCATGGTTGACACGCCTCTGCAACATTGCGTGGAGGTCGGGGGCAGTGCCTTTGGCATGGCAAACCGGGGTGGTGGTTCCTCTCTTCAAAAAAGGGGACCGGAGGGTGTGCTCCAACTTTAGAGGGATCACACTCCTCAGCCTCCCTGGGAAGGTCTATGCCAAGGTACTGGAGAGGAGAGTCCGGCCGTTGGTCGAACCTCGGATTCAGGAGGAGCAATGTGGTTTTCGTCCTGGCCGTGGCACATCGGACCAGCTCTTTACCCTCTCGAGAATTCTTGAGGGTTCGTGGGAGTTTGCCCAACCAGTTTACATGTGTTTTGTGGACTTGGAGAAGGCATTTGACCGCGTCCCTCGTGGATTTTTGTGGGGGGTGCTTCGGGAGTATGGGGTATCGGGCTTGTTGTTACGAGCTATTCGGTCTCTGTACGACCGTTGTGAGAGTTTAGTTCGCATTGCCAACACTCGGTCGGAGTCATTCCCAGTGAGAGTTGGACTCCGCCAGGGCTGCCCTTTGTCACCGGTCCTGTTCATAATTTTTATGGACAGGATTTCTAGGCGCAGCCAGGGAATGGAGGGTGTCATGCTTGGTGACCACAGGATCTCATCTCTGTTGTTTGCAGATGATGTTGTCCTGTTGGCTTCATCCAGCAATGACCTACAGCTCTTGCTGGGACGGTTTGCCGCTGAGTGTGAAGCGGCTGGGATGAGAATCAGCACCTCCAAGTCCGAGTCCATGGTCCTCAGCCGGAAAAAGGTGGATTGTCCTCTCCGGGTTGGGGACAGGCTCCTGCCCCAAGTGGAGGAGTTTAAGTATCTTGGGGTCTTGTTCACGAGTGAGGGGAAAATGGAGCGAGAGATCGACAGACGGATTGGAGCAGCATCTGCAGTGATGCGGACGTTGTACCGGTCTGTTGTGGTGAAGAGGGAGCTTAGTTCTAAGGCAAAGCTGTCGATTTACCAGTCAATCTACGTTCCTACTCTCACCTATGGTCACGAGCTTTGGGTAATGACCGAAAGAACGAGATCGCGGATACAAGCGGCTGAAATGAGCTTTCTCCGTAGGATTGCTGGACTCACCCTCAGAGATAGGGTGAGGAGCTCAGTCATCCGGGAGAGGCTCAGAGTAGAACCGCTGCTCCTCCACATTGAAAGGAGTCAGTTGAGGTGGTATGGGCATCTGATTAGGATGCCTCCTGGACGCCTCCCACTTGAGGTGTTTCAGGCACGTCCCACTGGGAGGAGACCCCGGGGCAGACCCAGGACTCGGTGGAGAGACTATGTCTCCCAGCTAGTCTGGGAACGCCTTGGTATCCCCTCTGAAGAGCTGGAGCAGGTGGCTGGGGAGAGGGAAGTCTGGGCTTCTCTGCTTGAACTGCTGCCTCCGCGACCCGGACCTCCGGAAAAGCGGTAGAAGATGGATGGATGGATGGATATAATACAATCTATATTTTGTAAACTTGCTATATGCTTCAGATCAGTCAGATGCCTGTGCAAATGCTTAAATATTCTACCTTATATTTTGTTCATGCTTAGCTCCCACCAGTCTCTTCTTGGATCTTCTTGATGAACTCCTGCGCCTCCTCAGGGGTCTTGAAGATGTGGGTTCTGCCCTTATACGTGATCAGCAGTCTTGCAGGATAAATCACTCCATGACGAATCCCAAGGTTGCGCAGCTCTTTACGGGCAGGGTCAAACTGTTTCCTTAATTGTTGGATTCCTGTGGCCAAATCTGGGTAGAACCGCACCTGTTGATCCTGGTATTTAATTTCTCCTTTGGCTCGTGCCGCGTTGGAGATCGTCATCCTGTCTCTGTAGCTGAGAAACTTCATAATCAGCATCCTCGGTGATGCCTTGTTATCTCTCGGTGGGCCAATTCGGTGGGTGCTTTCTAAGACGACTGATGACTGCAGCTCCGCGTTGTTCAGCGCTTCTGGGATCCACTTTTCCAAAAAGGAACATGGATCCAGACCCTCCGTTCTCTCCGGGAGACCCACCAGCCTCAGGTTGTTCTGTCTCGACCCGGATTCTAAATCCAGAACATTATCTTCCAGATGTTTATTTTTTAATTCCAATGTGCGCACCTTTAATTGTAGGCCGGAGACATCATCCTCAGCACTGGAAATTCGGAGCTCCACCTGCGAAACTCGTTCCATACAGTCGCTTAACTCCTTTTTCATTCCTTCAATCGCTGCAATAATCCTGTCAAGTTTAGAGGAAAAGTCTGCTCTCATTGAACTAATGGCAGCGAGCACCGCACCTGTGCCGTCGCCAGTAGTCACCACTCCTCCACTAGCTTCCTCCGCCATATTTGGGGATTTTTCTGCTTCGTCACGGATGTGAAAGTCCGTTAACTTGGACTGTTTCGGCGATTCAGTTTTTCCTCCACCTGATTTCCCAGCCTTAGGCTTTACTGGCATGTCCTCGCCCAAACGTTGGGATAGGTTTTGTTCCAATTGAGAGAGTTATTTGCCGATTTATTTTTTTTTTAGGAGCAGAGTAGAGTGAAGCACGTCCTTCTACGCGGCGGCCGTAACCAGAAGTCCATCTGAATATTTTTGCTTCTTATTGATTTTTTTTTAAAAGTTGGACAATTTTTAACATATAATAATTTAAATTTCTTAAAAAATATTTCATATGCTTTGTCCATGTCTCCTTCATTATATAGGTCTTCCCAGTTCTGTTTTGCTAGATCATTTTTTAGAGTTTTCATTGATTCTTCAGTTTCACTTGCCTGTACATAAGTGCTGTTTTTTGTTTTTCTTTCCTGTAGTCACTGTCAAAAACTGTGAATATTGGCAGGTGGTCACAGATGTCGTTAATTAATAATCCACTTTTTGTGTTATTATCCAAACTAGTGCGTACCCGTGCATGCCCGTAGAAACCAAGTATAAGCAAATATTTCTGCATGGCCTTAGAAAGCAGGTGTAAGCAAGCATTTCTGCATGCCCGTAGAAAGTTACTGTTGCCATGGCAACAGTAACCATGCTGCTACCTGCCTTTGATCTTTGATGTCATCATTTGTTCAGTGCTGCCTGCCTTTGATCTTTGATGATGTGTCTGTCTGGCAACAATAACCATGGTGAAACCTGCCTTTGATGTTTGCCATCACCACGCCTTCAGTGATGCCTGCCTGTGATCTTAGATGATGTCATATCAAGTCCTATGATCGTGACACACACACAGTGATGACTTCATACACCCAACTGACAATGTCTTCCAGTTTGCCACCTGGAATCATTAGTCTTTCATCGGGTTCAATTGCAAACTTGCCCTGTTGTGGAACTACAGTCCTATGGTTTATATGACGTTATGTGGACATCATGTAGACATCATAGGATTATCATAGGGGGGCCTATGATGTGTTAGTGAGTCCTATGGTGTGGGACGTCACCTAGACATCATCCTATGATCGCCGACAGCATAGGAATATCATAGGCCATCTTGCAGACCTCATAGGAATATCATAGACGGTCCTATGATCGTGAGACACTGACTGACAGACAATTCTTTTAGATTTGATTGGTGATTGGCAACCAGCTTACAGGTGCATTACCGCCGAGTCCTATGTTGCCTGAGATCATAGGACATCATGCAGACATCATAGGCTGTCCTATGATGTCCTATGATCATGACACAGAGATTTCTTGAATTTATAGAGTGATAATTTGAAAGGATTTTATGAATGAGGGTAGAACAATGAGATGTAATTCTGCTGGGTCTGGTGATCTTAGGATAAGACCTAAACTATACATTGCTTTAATAAATTCTTCAGTGGGTTTATGGTTATTTTGATTTAACAGATCTATAGTGAAATCACCGCATATACAGACGTGGACAAAATTGTTGGTACCCCTCTATTAAAGAAAGAAAAACCCACAATGGTCACAGAAATAATGAATATGACAAAAGTGGTAATAAATAAAAACTCTATGAAAATTAACCAATGAAAATCAGACAATGCTTTTGAATTGTGGTTCAAACAGAATTATTTTAAAAAACAAACTCATGAAACAGGCCTGGACAAAAATCATGGTACCCCTAGAAAAGACTGAAAATAATGTGACCATAGGGACATGTTCAACCAAGATGTGTCCTCTAATTAACATCACAAGTGTCTACAAACTTGTAATCAGTCAGTCGGCCTATGTAAAGGGTGACAAGTACGGTAGTCACTGTGCTGTTTGTTGACATGGTGTGTACCACACTAAACATGGACCAGAGGAAGCAAAGGAGAGAGTTGTCTCAGGAGATTAGAAAGAAAATTATAGACAAGCATGTTAAAGGTAAAGGCTATAAGACCATCTCCAAGCAGCTTGATGTTCCTGTGACTACAGCTGCACATATTATTCAGAAATTTAAGATCCACGGGACTGTAGCCAACCTCCCTGGACGTAGCCACAGGAGGAGACGGATAATACGAATGGTAACAAAAGAGCCCAGAACAACCTCTAAACACATTCATGGTGAACTCCAAGGTCAAGGTACATCAGTGTCAGATCGCACCATCCATCGTTGTTTGAGCCAAAGTGGACTTCATGGGAGACGACCAAGGAGGACACCATTGTTGAAAACAAATCATAAAAAAGCCAGACTGGAATTTGCCAAACTGCATGTTGACAAGCCACAAAGTTTCTGGGAGAATGTCCTATGGACGGACGAGACAAAAGTGGAACTTTTTGGCAAGGCACATCAGCTCTATGTTCACAGACGCAAAAATGAAGCATACCAGGAAAAGAACACTGTCCCTACTGTGAAACATGGAGGAGGTTCTGTTATGTTCTGGGGCTGCTTTGCTGCATCTGGCACAGGGTGTTTTGAATCTGTGCAGGGTACAATGAAATCTCAAGACTATCAAGGTATTCTAGAGAGAAATGTGCTGCCCAGTGTCAGACAGCTTGGTCTTAGTCGCAGGTCATGGGTCCTGCAACAGGAGTATGACCCAAAACACACAGCTAAAAACACCCAAGAATAGCTAAGAGCGAAACATTGGACTATTCTAAAGTGGCCTTCTATGAGCCCTGACCTAAATCCTATTGAACATCTGTGGAAGGAGCTGAAACATGCCGTCTGGAGAAGGCACTCTTCAAACCTGAGACAACTGGAACAGTTTGCTCATGAGGAGTGGGCCAAAACACCTGCTGAGAGGAGCAGAAGTCTCATTGACAGTTACAGAAATCGTTTGATTGCAGTGATTGCCTCAAAAGATTGTGCAAAAAAATATTAAGTTAAGGGTACCATCATTTTTGTCCAGGCCCGTTTCATGAGTTTGTTTTTTAAAATAATTCTGTTGAACCACAATTCAAAAGCATTGTCTGATTTTCATTGGTTAATTTTCATAGAATTTTTATTTATTACCACTGTTGTCAGATTCAAGTTATTTCTGTGACCATTGTGGGTTTTTCTTTCATTAACAGAGGGGTACCAACAATTTTGTCCACCTCTGTAAACATGATCTTTTGATGTGATACGCTACAACACCTATTTGTTTTCATGTTGCCTGTTTTCATGCTTTGTACTCTCATCATATTAATTCAAGAAATCTATCTGTCTGTCTGTCACGACCATAGGACTCACAAAAAGATCATAGGACCGCCTATGATGTTTCTATGATGTCTACATGATGTCCAATGATGTTCCTATGTATAAGGAGTTCTGAACAACTCCTTATGTGTGAAAAAATTATCCATCCTTGGACTGCATCACTCACGATCACAGGGCTCGTTATGACATCATCAAAGATCAAAGGCAGGCATCACTCACGCTCACTCACGATCATAGGACATCAAAGATCAAAGGCAGGAATCACTCATGATCACAGGACTCGCTATGACATCATCAAAGATCATAGGACTCACTATGACATCATCCAAGATCATAGGCCTCGCTATGACATCATCAAAGATCAAAGGACTAGCTATGACATCATCCAAGATCATAGGACTCGCTGTGACATCATCAAAGATCATAGGACTCAGTAACTTTCTACACTGTAGAAGTAACTTTCTACACTGCAGAATCTACAGGCATGCAGAAATTCTTGCTTACACTTGGTTTCTACGGGCATGCACAGGTTTCTACGGGCATGCACGGGTATGCACTAGTCACTATAAATTCAAGAAATCTCCATGTGTCACGATCACAGGACAGCCTATGACGTCTGCATGATGTCCTATGATGATCCTGTGATCTCAGGCTACATAGGACTTGTGATGCCGTCATATAGGTGATGCTGTCATATAGACGCTAGGACTGGCAACCTATGATGTAGTGAACTATGATCTCTGCCTTGATGTCTTTATGATCTCATATAGACCATCACTCACGATGCCTGCCTTGATGTATTTTACGACTGGCTACCTATGATGTAGTATCCTATGATGCCTGCCTTGATGTCTTTATGATGTCATATAGACCATCACTCACCACAGAAGAGGTACTCATCACCCAATTACGAATAGGACACAGCACTTTAAACCACACCCGCAATTCAAAAGCATGGAAACTGTGGAATGGGAGTTGCCAAAAACAGAAAAGAAGAGATACTCATCACCCGATTATTAAGAATAGGACACACTAATTTAAGTCAGACGCTACATAAATGGAGAGCAATAGAGTGAGAACTGCTGCACATCAGGAAAGATCCCGTGAAGATGACACAGCTGAGGTTCGAGCAGTACCTCCCAGGCATGACTGTGTTGCACGTCAGAAAAGATGCCTTTAAGTTGAAACACCTGAGGTTCAAGCAGTACATCGCAGGCATGACTGTGAACAACACACCCGTCTGACACAGAAGGAGACCCTTCATCAGCATAGGGTACAACAGACAAGGGATGCACAGACAGACAGGAAACGTGTGGCAGTTTTCATGATCCTGTCCATGAACTGGAATTACAATGCACCTATCTCTCAACCAGTGGTCTGAACGAAGAAGAAGAAGAAGAAGAAGAAGAAGAAGAAGAAGAAGAAGAAGAAGAAGAAGAAGAAGAAGAAGAAGAAGAAGAAGACCCACCAGATGGAGAGCAATAGAGTGAGGAGAACTGCTGCACATCAGAAAAGATGCCGTGAAGATGAAACACCTCAGGTTTGAGCAGTACACCACAGGCATGACTGTGAACAACACAGCCGTCTCAGACAGGATGAGACCCTTCAGCAACGGGCATGCAGAAATACTTGCTTAGATTTGGTTTCTACGGGCATGGACGGGTATGCACAGGTATGTACTAGTCATTCCAATAACAAATAACCCTGTGCGCTTAATGCTCATAGAAGTGATATCTTATAAAAGGGGTGTGGCTTAGCATAAAGTTGGAAGTTTATGACATAGCACCTTTGACCATCAAATTTTAAAAACATGCAGGTGATTATACCATTTTTGGCACTTAGCAGGGTGCTGCCAGAAAAGGAGGACACAGCCACTGCTACTTCATCCCACACCTGCTTCACATTGAAAGGCTTAGATGTAACAGTGGTGATCCAGTAATGATGTTGTCAGGGAATTTCATCTCATGTTGAAGTTTCCTCTGCCCAAAACTGATCAGCCCTCCCAGGTAATCATGTCATAAAAGGAATTCACCACAGATCATGTGCACCTGTCTGTTAATGGTAAGATGATGAGCCATTCTGATTGGTTTACTCTCTTACATGCAAAATACACCTCTGAATAAATAGTTAGAACAACCTTTTTGCACTTTTTTTTCTCTGCCATCATAATAGCAAGATAAAGTTAGACAAGCCCATAAATGATGCTTGTGCTGTTGACTAGATCATTGCTGTGGTGCCCAGCAGGTCTGGCAAACTCTAATCAGGCTCATGTGCACTTAAGAAGAGTAGCTTACTAGAATCTTATCAGGTGCTAGGTGCAACATTTGTACATTATGGTCCATTTCAAATCACTGATGAGTCTAGAAAGCTAGTTTGTGGATTGTCTGAGCAAAGCCAGGCAGATACAGTCAAAATACATCAGCCAAGTGGGCTGGTGGGTTTAAAACCACAAACTCATCACCAGTCACTTATAAGAATGTCCAGATCAGGGATGGGCACCTATGTGCCACTAAGGGCCAAGACCCTGCAGGTTTTACCTCCAACCAGTCTCTTCAGCAGGTGTTTTCACTTTATCCCTGATCAGTGAAAGTACCTGCTTTAGTGACTGGCTGGAAAGAAAACCTGCAGGGTCCTGGGCCTCTATGGCATGTACTGTACTGTAGTTGCCTGTCCTTAGCCAGATTCATAAAACGTCTGAACAAATCTCAACTCACCCTGCGAGCTTCCTGTTGGAATTTGGCAGCCTTCTTGGTGTCAGCAACCGCCCTCTCTACAAACCCCGCTGACTGGTCCATGTTGCTCTCAATTCTGTCAATCATTCCACCCTAGAAGAGACATGGTGTGTGTAACAATGCCAGAGATCACAGGTTTGTGAAAATAACAAGATGCGTTTGATCATTTTTACAATTTGGTCCTTGAATGTTCATTTTAGGTGTACCTGGTTCTCCACCAGCATGGCAATATCAACAAACATGTCATGGAGCTCTTTGATGCTGCTTTCAAGCCTCATAATGTCCTTATGACGAGCCTCGATCTCATTAAGGGCCTGTTGGTTGATCTTGGAATCCATGAGCTGTGAAGGAGGGGGGATGAGATGAAAGAAAGGAGACAAATAGGGATACTTAACATAAGATAGAAATGAGCACATCAAAGCAAGTAGTCATTCCAGAGAATGGCAGTGACCAAGTGTGTTGACAGGAGGAAAGCAACATGGACATCTTGCACTTCCTGTAAGTCTTAGATTGGCCACCATGATTTATATTAGCTCCGCAATAATTTCCTAGACTCAGCAATCAAAGATAATCACTTCTTCCCTGTATACAACAAGAACATGTCATAAATTCTCACATTTTAACAGTGATATTAAGTCATTTTGGTAAAATTTGCCAATCAAACATTTTCTCTGTTCTCCACTGACCCACACCAACAGTGCTAGTTTGACTGTTATGGAGTTAGCTGGGTGATTGTGGTCTTTGATGTCATTTTCTTTAAATTCTAGTCACCCCACTAGACATCCCTGTTCCCACCTGGTTCACTGATCCATAGTCAACAGTATATAAAAAAAAGCTGAGAAAAAGATTAAAAAAAAAACCTTATTGTCATGAGCTGGGTTTTGGAGGTTCTGCTGGACCCATCCTCATGGCTCCTTTTCTGTAATTGTATATTTATTTGTGGTATTTTTTATGCCTCTTTGAGTTGTCTTACTGCCTCGTATTCTCTTTGTTTATGTTTCAGTTTGTTTTGGCTATGTCTTGTTTCATGTGTAATTATTATCTAGTCTGTATTTCATTATGTTGATCTTTTACATTTGTTCTGTGGGCTGACAGCTGTCAGACGACACTTCCTGGTTCGCGCTTTGCGTGGGCGTCATCTGTCAGACTGCCAGTCCAGCAGTCTGACAGTAGTATTGTATCAATACAGTATCCTCAATAGGAGGATACAGTATTGTATCAATACAGTATCCTCAATAGGAGGATACAGTATTGTATCAATACAGTATCCTATTGTATTGTGTATTGTATCAATACACAATAGTATTGATAGTATTTTTTTCGCCGCTTGTCCACTTTCTCATTGCAGCACTATTGAATGTTCCCTGGAGTGTTTCTCTGTTTATTCCTCATCTTCTCCAGAGCTAAGGTGGCCCTGGAGCGCACCTCGCTCTAAGTTATGGTCACAGCTATGGTTCAGCGCCTGGGTCTGTCTTCCTGCCCCGAAGAGGCGTACATGACACTTAACTTTTTTGAGTTTACTCACTTAAGAGCTAATGTGTTGTGTCAACTTAGGTTTCGAAGTTTACTCAATCTCCAATCTTAAGTTTGTCAAAAATAACTATTCCAAACCAGTCATCGATCTATAAATGCACAATATCACTGTGTGTGTGTGTGCGTCTGTGTGTCTGTTCCACGCATATTTCTTTTAGTCAGTTCCCCTCACACAGTAATATGTGACTTTATAGTGTTTCCTTGTTCATTTTCAGTCACTGTTACCAAAAGCCATGATAGTTTTCAGGAGAAAGTAAGTACAGTAAACTGTTCTACTGACAACACGACTGAACACTTTGATGGTCTTGTTTGTAACGACGACATAAGGACTCTTCATTTTGATGGTAGTGAACGTTTCATTGATATAAATATTTACTTTTGACACAGACTAAACAGTTTGAGAAAATTATATCCTTTTGCAGGTCATCTACGGTGCTTTGCTGTTCGTACACTTTGTTTTGAGAAATGCACTTTGTGTTGTGCAAACTTCAATTCCGTTCTGAGAAATGCACCAAAGCGACTGAGAAAAAACTGTAAATCAACTTTTCCTGACAATCTTCCTAAGGCTACAGTCATCCCTGTTGCCTTTGCACCTTTTTCTACCACACTTTTTTTCTTCCAGTCAGAGGGAATAAAAGTGCCTGATGGTAACAGAGTTCTGTACCTTAGGAGTCCAAATGTCATTCATGAGACCACCATTGGGGTACTAGGACCTCCCTCCAGCCTTTCTATAACTGATGGAATAATTACCTCAGCACAGGGGGGCAGTTCTTGTACAGATTTTATAAAATACCATTTAGATCAGGTCCACTTTTAGCTCATGTTCTCCCAACAAAGTCCTGGTGTTCACGTGAATACTTGGGTTAATATGTCCTGAACAGCTGTACCCCGTAACCATCTGCTGTCTCGTACAAAACCTCACTGAAGGATCAATAGTGTGAGCCCACTGATATTTGCTGGGTGTGTGTCGTTGTGTGCAGATTTATCTGTTTTACCCCTGCAGTAAAGACAGCAGCGTTGCCTCCATCCAGCATTTCTTCCAGTTCCTCATCAGTTGTTGCTTTCCCCGCTGTGAAGGACATGTGACACAGTGAATCAAGTGATTCAAATAAGCATCCATGACCAGACACGTTAGCAGCCGTTACATGGCACACACAGACTGACAAAGAAATAATAACTAATCCATCCATCCATCCATCCATTGCTTGTCATGAGGTCCAGGCCATGGAGGCAGCAGTCCAAGCAGTCCCTCTCCCCAGCCACTTCCTCCGGCTCTTCTGGGAGGACAGCACAGTGTTCTCAGACCAGCTGGCAGACAGAGGCTCTCGTGTGTAAGACAGAAAACTGGTCATACAATCATTTCAACGCAAAAATCGATATCATACGTGATCATACAATCATGAAAGTGATCTACGGTATGCTGCAGGTCTGAACCCGTGTATACAAATATACATGTCGCTGTAGGCTCACGGTGCAGAAGAGAAACTAGATTACATTGAGCAGTGCACCCTTTCAAAGTGATCTGTTTGCTTTGTCTCATATTTAGATGAGGGTTTTAATGATTTACTTTCAACTAAAGAGGCTGCTCTTAATAATGATAAATGTTCTATAGGCATTCATAACACTGCAGCCAATATAGCAGATTTAAACAGAAAATCTATAATCTAATGATCAGATGCAGAAACCTGAATTAAACTTTTAGCTTCTGAAATTGGAAATAATTCTTTGTTTTGATAATTCAGATGTTTGTTCTACTTCATTAATCCCAGAGGGCAATTCAAGGTCAGTCACAGTGCAGCACCAATCGCCTCACCATTCACACCCTGGACCACTTCAGAGTCAGCAGTTCCTGCATGTTTCTGGAGTGTGGGAGAGAACCAGAGCACCCGGAGTAAACCCACACCAGCATGAATTTGAACCCACAACCTTCTTACTGTGAGGCAATAGTGCTAACCACTACAACACCATGCTGAGTGCAGGGAGGCAGCTTCAGTGTCAGTACTGTGGTAAATTAATTCTATAAATTGTGGAATTTATTCTAAAAAGACAATTATTTCAATAAGTCTGCTGTTATGTACTAATTAATAATTTTTATTAGATACACAGCGGGGAAAATAAGTATTGAACACACCAACATTTTTCTCATTAAACATATTTCTGATGGAGCCATTGACGTAAGATTTTCACCAGGTATCAGTAATACCCCAAGTAACTCATACATACAAAGAAATCAAGGCAACTGTGTTCACAAAACAAGTTATAGTTAATAAAATGGAATGACACAGGGAATAAGTATTGAACATGCTTGGTGAAATTAATATTTGGTAGAAAAGCCTTTGTTGGTAATCACAGCTTCCAGATGCCTCCTGTATGGAGAAACTAGGTGCAGGCATTGCTCAGGAGTGATATCAGTCCATTCTTCCACACAAACTGTCTTCAGATCTTGAAGGTTCTGTGGGTGTCTTCTATGAACTCTCATCTTGAGTTCGTTTCATAGATTTTCAAGTGGATTAAGGTCAGGTGACTGACTGGGCCATTCTAGCGGCTTTACTTTCCTTCTCTGATGCTCCCACCTCCAAACTTCACTGCTGATATGGTGTTTTGGGGCTGATGTGCAGTGCCATTTCTCCTCCAAACATGCTGTGTGTTGTGGCATCCAAAAAGTTCAATTTTGGTCTTGTTTGACCAGACTATATTCTCCCAGTATTTTACTGGCTTGCTCAAATGTTGTACAGCAAACTTTAAATGAGCTTCAAGATGCTTTTTCTCCAACAATGGAGTCTTGCGAGGTGAGTGGGCATAGACCCTGTGTTGGTTGAGTGCATTACTTATTGTTTTCTTTGAAACAGCAGTACCTGCTAACTCTAGGTCTTTCTGGAGCTCTCCGTGAGTGGTCTTTGGCTCTTGGATAACTCTTCTGATAATTCTTTTGACTCCTCTGTCAGAAATCTTGGGAGGAGCTTCTAGTCATGTCCAGTTTATGGTAAAATGATGTTCTTTCCACTTCCGAATGATGGCTCCAACAATGCTCACTGGAACATTCAGCAGTTTAGAAATGCGCCTGTAACCAATGCCATCATTATGTTTTGCAACAATAAAGTTACGAAGGTCTAGATAGAGCTCTTTGCTTCTACCCATCATGGGCTCTTTGTGGTGTGACAATCTGATATCCACAGACCTTTTAAAAGGCTATCAGTCAGGACTTAACCAGCTGAAATTTATTTGCACTGATAGGGGATGGGATTGCTTCCTAAATTTTGATGGATTTCACTCGGTTTCTTGGCATTCTATGCCTTTTCGCACCTCTTTTTTTCTTCATGTGTTCAATACTTACTCCCTGTGTCATTCCACTTTATTAACTATAATTTGTTTTGTGTGATGACTGAAAGAACAAGATCGCGGATACAAGCGGCTGAAATGAGCTTTCTCCGTAGGATTGCTGGACTCTGTCTCAGAGATAGGGTGAGAAGCTCAGTCATCCGGGAGAGGCTCAGAGTAGAACCGCTGCTCCTCCACATTGAAAGGAGCCAGTTGAGGTGGTATGGGCATCTGATTAGGATGCCTCTTGGATGCCTCCCACTTGAGGTGTTTCAGGCGCGTCCCACTGGGAGGAGACCCTGGGGCAGACCCAGGACTATGTCTCCCAGCTGGTCTGGGAATGCCTTGGTATCCTCTCTGAAGAGCTGGAGCAGGTGGCTGGGGAGAGGGAAGTCTGGGCTTCTGGGCTTCTGTGCTTGAACTGCTGCCTCCGCGACCCGGACCTCCGGAAAAGCGATAGAAGATGGATGGATGGAATTTGTTTTGTGAACACAGCTGCCTTGATTTCTTTGTATGTATGGATTACTTAGGTTGTTACTGACATCTGACGAAAATCTCAGGTCATTAGCTCCATCAGAAATATGTTTAATGAGAAAAATGTTGAAGTGGAGAAAGGGATAGATGAGGCAATGAGCTGAACGACACAAGGCTTTATCCTTTCTCCAACAACATAACAGCAAACAGCGAAACTGCGCTTCTGAACTCTGCTGAGCTACTGTGCTTATTGGGTCTCTGTGCATTCTCCTTTTTTTATCTTTATTCCCATGCATGGAGACTCAGAGCTTCCGACCATCATACATTGGGGTTTAACAAAGGAATGTGTGGCACATTAACATAACATACATGGGCGCTGCTTTCACACCTTTCTTCTTTCCGTGGCTCCAGTCATCTTACTCTCCCCGGGGGGTGCATAGACCTAACTGTCCTGTTTGATACCCCCCGGTGACACCTCCTCCTTTGGTCCATTGTCCTCTCTTCCCCTTGCCTCTCTGGGTGGAGAAAACCCCCAAACCGTGCCCCCACACAGCACCCCCTGAACACTCAGAAGGGGCTCTAACCCCCTGGTCCTTTGGGCTTGAGCTGGTGCTCATAGCGGCTGTAGCGGTGGGTTGCCGATCCAGTAGAACCGTCCTGCTGGTGAAGTGTATCGGAGGGCATGTCAGTCTGTGGAGGGAAAGGGGGAGGGGGGAACACATCCTTTGTGAGCACGGGTCCCTGCTGAGGGATCGCCAACTTGCGGAACCAACAACGGTGGGTGTCCGTGCTGGGGTCTGGTGTGCATTGTGCCTGCCGAAAACAAAACTGGCCTTCTGCAAGCTTCTTGGGATGAATGTGTGGGGAAAACAATGGTGGGCCGGGCTCGATCGCTCCCAGCCTCCGTTTGTGTAAACATTGCACAGGCAAGTCAGCCTCGGTGCTGGGTTTCCTGGTAGAAATTTTCTGGGGATCAGCCGTGGCCGAGAAAAAATGAGTTCTGCTGGGAAGACTGCCAAATCCTCCTTAGGTGTGGAGCACAGCCCTAAAGGAACCCGGGGCCAGTGGTCGACCCAATTTATGTAAAAATTGCGTGGGCAGATCAGCCTTGTTGCGGGGTTTCCTGGTAGAAACTTTCTGGGGATCAGCAGCGACTGAGGAAAAATGAGTTCTGCTGGGGAGGCTGCCCAATCCTCCTTAAGTGCGGAGCCCAGCCCTAAACTGGGGAGGATGCGGGTTGGCCTGCAGTTCCTGGAGCAGGCTTGTTGCCTGTTGTGTGACGCACGCGTCCAGTGCCGCGACCATGTACTACCATTTTGTGTCATCCATAGTTATCCCGCTGAGCGTGAACTGGGCTTCCATGTACGAAGACCACACTGCCAGGTCGTGAAATCAGAAGTCCCTGAGCTTGTCTGAAACAACGCACGCGGCACTGGTGTTCTCCCTCCAGGTAGTCTCGAGGGTGGTGCTCGGCTCGCTTTCCATAGCATGTCTTGGGGTCACCAGTGTGGCTTGCTCTTCATGGCATGTCAGGGTCACCAGTGTGGAGAAAGGGATAGGCGAGGCAACGAGCTGTACAACACAAGGCTTTATCCTTTCTCCAACAACATAACAGCAAACAGTGAAACTGTGCATCTGAGCTCTGCTGAGCTACTGTGCTTCTTGGGTCTCTGTGCATTCTCCTTTTTTTTATCTTTATTCCCAGAGCTTCCGACCATCATACATTGTGGTTTAACAAAGGAATGTGTGGCACATTAACATAACATACACGGGCGCTGCTTTCACACCTTTCTTCTCTCTGTGGCTCCTGTCATCTTATTCTCCCTGGGGGGTGCATAGACCTAACTGTCCCATTTGATACCCCCCCAGTGACACCTCCTCCTTCGGTCCATTGTTCTCTCTTCTCCTTGCCTCTCTGGGTGGAGAAAACCCCCAAACTGTGCCCCCACAATGTGTTCAATACTTATTTTCCCTGCTACAGATAGATAGATAGATAGATAGATAGATATACTTATATTGTGGCACACATATTTGAGTTGCTTAGGCTGCATATGTATATTACTGTTGCCCACGTCTCAGAATGAACAATAAGTCTGGGTCTCCTGGGGATAACAGGAGGATGCGAAATGTGATCTTTTGAGATGGCCTTGAGAGACTTCCTGACCACCAGGGTTTTGGGGGAGAGGAGAAGACCTGGGGGTTTATGTATTGTGTCTTGGGATTAAAGACAATGTGACGCTGTACTTTGATGTCCCAGGTATAAAAGGGATAGATGTGGGAGGATGGGCCTCTTTTCTGTTTGAGAGGATGTTGGAGATACGTGAATGTTAATAAACCTGAATTGAGAAATAAACTCAGCCTCATCTTTTCACGCTCTCCACAATATAGTGCTTTTTTCTCATCTCTGGTGACCAAAGCGTTTTACAGATCTTACCATCTACTCATTCACACACACATTCACACACACTGATGACGGCAAAGCAGCCATGCAAGGCGCTAGCTTGACCCACCAGGAGCACCTTGGGGTTCAGTGTCTTGCTCAAGGACACCTCGACATGCAGACTGCAGAGAGAGAGGGAATCGAACCACTGATCCTCTGGTCAGAAGTCGACCCCACTACACCTGCGCCACAGCCACCCCAAAACAGGCACTGCAGCCATTGCTCGCCTGTTTGAAGGACATAAAGCCGTGGATGAACTTAAACTTCCTCAAGTTAAATGAAGAACTGATGTCATTGTATTTGAACACTCTGATTTGTCAGATACTAGGAGTCTTGGGGCCTTAGGAAATAACATTCACTCCTCTGTGAAAAGACAGCATTTTTAAATTTGATAAGCAAATTTCTTCTGTCATAGCTAAGGCCAAACCTTATCTCCCTCCTCAAGATTTGTAGAAGGTGATCCATGCCTTCATAATATCTACACTTGACTATTGTAATTCTTTATATGTAAGCCTGGGTTAGGCATCTATTCCCTGCCTGCAGTTAATTCAAAATGCTGCTGCTTGTCTCTGTTCAGGAAAGAAAAAGTAGGACCATATCACTCCTACTTTACGCTCCCTCCACTGGCCCCCTATTTGCCACAGAACAGAATTTAAAATTATGTTGATTACATACAAGTGTCTTAATGGTTTATCACCACCCTATTTGGCTTAACTTCTACATGTTCACGCTCCAGCTAGAGATCTCAGATCAGCTAACCATCTTCTCCTGGATGTACCCAGAGCACGCCTGAAAACAGAGTCATCGAGCATTTGCAGTGACTGCCCCAGAGCTGTGGAACAGTTTATCATCTTATACCAGATCTGCTCTCACAATTGTCCATTTAAAAATGCTTTTAAAGACACATCTCTTCTCCTCTGCCTTTTAATGAATTGAGAATGTTATCTTTGTAATCAGCTTGTATTTGTTCTTACATTCATTTACTTTTTATTCATGTTTTATTTATGTATCTGTGTTTCTTATTTTAGCTTTTTATTTTTATGTGCTTTATTTTAACTTGCTGCTGCATTATTTATCATCATTGTATATTTTTTTAATCTTGTTTGTGAAGCACTTTGGTCAAGCATGGTTGTTTTTAAATGTGCTTTATAAATAAAGGTGACTTTGTGGGAATCCCTCTCAGTATATTCACACTCAGACTTAAGACAAAAGGGAATTGTCATGGGGAGTTTGTGTGTGGATGTGGGGGTGGTGTGTTGATGTGAACAGTGACAAAGAGAATGGTAATTAGAAAGGCTTTGATGTTAAGGCAGCACACAGAGAAGGCTGACCGAGTGGTTGGATTTAAGAGCAGAGGTGCATGAGATTGGTTACTCTTTTGCTGCTTGTGTTTCTAGAGAAATGTAGAAAGAGAGTGAATAAAGCCTGATATGATCTGGACCTCTCTGCCTGATTATTTCTCTCTCCACACTGGTGACCCTTGACGCACAATGGAGCGCGAGGCAAACACCCTGGAGACGACCCGGATGGGTACCAGCAACGCGTGCACCGTTTCAGTCAAACTCCCAGACTTTTGGCTACACGACCCGAAGTCTTGGTTCCTTCACACCGAGGCCCAGTTTGCGCTCCGGGGAATAACAGCAGATGACACCAGATACTACTACGTGGTTGCAGCACTGGATGCACGCACAACTCAGCAGGTGGCGAGCCTGCTCCAACGGCCCCCACCCCGTGACAAATACAGCGCTCTCAAAACCACGCTGACCCGGCGCTACATGATCTCGGACTGTGAGAGAGCGGAGAGGCTCCTGACGCACTCCGAGTTAGGAGACGGGTCGGCGGTCAAATTGATGGAGAAGATGTTGGCGTTGATGGGTACAGATGATGGGCATTTCCTCTTTGCTCACCTTTTCCTCCGGAACCTCCCGATGGCGGCCAGAGCGGTCCTTGCCAATCTGCTGCTGCTGGCCGCGCGCAACTACCTGGCGCTAGCCCAGGAGGCAGATCGGATTATCCTCGCCACCAGAGCCCTCACAGTGAACACAGCGGCGGCGGCCCCAGCGAGACGGCCAGCAGAGGCGAGGAGCCAGCGATGGTGGCTGCAGCAAGGGCCAAGAAGCACCGTAGAAACACGCTTTGTTTCTACCCCCGCTGTTTTGGAGAGGACGCGCACCGTGCATGCCACCGTGCCAGTTCAAGCATTCGGGAAACACCAGGACCGGCAGTCGGTAGCAGCTGCAACCGCCGGTGAAGCAAGCAAGCTGCTCTATGTGACAGACTCACGCTCAGGGAGATGGTTCCTCGTGGACTCCGGCTCCCAAAAAAGCCTCGTCCTGCTGTCCTACGCAGACCGGCTGGCGGGAACTAGCGGCCCTGAGCTGACGGCCGCAAATGGCTCAGACATTAAGACTTTTGGTGAAAGGACGCTGACTGTATCCTTGCACGGCCATACATACCAATGGACATTCATCATAGCGGCATGCAGCTTCCCCATTTTAGGCGCTGATTTTTTTGTGTGCACACGGACTACAAGTCGATGTTGCTAACAGATGCCTGATTAATGCAATGTCTTTTGATTCAGCTGTACAGCTCGAGGAGCCGGGCCAACAACACTAGCCAACGTCACAGCTCCAGGGGGTAAGTTCCACACACTACTCACCCAGTTCCCAGCACTCACGGTCCTGACGTTTTCAGCAGCTGTCACTAAACACGGGGTGGAGCAATTCATTACCACCACGGGGCCGTTTGTTTTCACAAGACCTCAGCTCCTGGACGCAGCTAAACTGGCCATAGCGCGCGAGCAGTTTGCCAACTTGGAAAGGTTGGGCATCATCAGGCGCTCAAACAGCCCATGGGCATCCCCACTACATATGGTTCCAAAGGCCGAGGAATCGTGGTGACCGTGCGGAGATTTCTGCAGATTAAACAACGCCACAGCGCACAACCGCTACCCCATCCCTCATATTCAGGATTTTTTCGTTCACCTCACCAGGGCACACATTTTTTCCAAGATAGACCTGGTCTGCGGTTACCACCAGGTCCCGGTGCACGCTGAGGACATACCTAAAATGGCAGTAAAACCCCCGTTTGGCCTGTTTGAGTTTTTACGCATGCCTTTCGGGTTAAAAGGCGCGGTGCAGACATTCCAATGCATGATGGATGTGATGTTGCGCGATCTGCCGTTTGTGTTCGTCTACCTGGACGACATCCTCGTGGCCAGCGCATCCGAGGACGAACACGTAACCCACCTCAGGACAGTTTTCCAGAGGTTGGAGGAGCACGGATTAATAATCAACCTGGCAAAGTGCCAGTTCGGGGTGGCGGAGATCGATTTTTTGGGCCACCACATCTCACCGGAAGGTGCAACACCCTTGCCGGACAAGGTGCGCGCCGTGGCGATTTTTCCCTGGCCTCAGCCAGTCAGGGCGCTGCAGGAATTTTTGGGGATGGTTAACTTCTACAATCGTTTCTTCCTGCGCGCAGCCCAGCTCATTCAGCTGTTGTACGGCGCACTTAAGGAACGGAAACCTACGGACAGAGTCGACTGGACTCCTGAGCGGGAGCAGGCGTTTTCCGAGGTTAAAACAGCTCTGGCAAACGCTGCACTGCTGGCACACCCGGACCTGGTGGCTCGGATAGCGCTCACTACAGACGCCTCAGACGTGACCATAGGGACTGTCATGGAGCAGCCTGTTGCTGGTTCTTGGCAGCCGCTCGCCTTTCTTAGCAGGTCTTTGCGCGACAGTGAACGTAAATACAGTGCGTTCGACAGAGAGTTACTGGCTCTCCACCTGGCCATACGCCACTTCCAGTTCTGGCTGGAAGGGCGTACCTTCACTGCATTCGTTGACCACAAGCCACTAACGTATGCGATAGCCAAGGTTTCGGAACCATGGTCGGCCCGGCAGCAGAGACAGCTGGCCGCGATTTTGGAGTTTACGACCGACATTCAGCATGTGGCCGGTAAACTCAACGTGGTGGCAGACTGCCTCTCGTGCGCATTAGTGGCCCCAGTCTATGTGGGGATAGATTACTCGGTCATGGCCACTGCACAGAGCGGCGATGTGGACGTTTGCACGCTCCAGTCTGGACCAACAGGGTTAAGGCTGGAGAGCAGAGTACTGCAAGACGGGGGCCCCCCCCCTAATCTGTGACATCTCCACGGGCCGCCCGCGCCCGGTGGTCCCAAGCGCTTGGCGCCGCCGCTCTTTTGAGTCGGTTCACTCCCTGGCACACCCAGGGGTGCGTGCGTCAGTCAAAATGGTGGAAGCGAAGTTCGTCTGGCCGAGCCTGTGCAAACAGGTGAAAGAGTGGGCTGCAGTCTGCGTAGCGTGCCAACGAGCTAAAGTACACAGGCACACAAAGGCACACTTGGAGCTGTTCCATATCCCTGCTAAGCAGTTCAACTATGTTTACATGGACCTCGTGGGCCCCCTCCCACCATTGCAAGGGTTCACGCACCTCCTGACAGTGGTGGACTGCACCACGTGCTGGCCCAAAGTAGTCCCGCTGGCTTCCACCACGTCCACAGAAGTTGCACATGCTTTTTTGATGACATGGGTGGCATTTTTCGGTGCCCCTTCGGATATCACGTCCGATCGGGGCCCGCAATTTGTTTACGACCTCTGGTCCACCTTGGCCTGGAGCCTGGGCATCTCACTTCATCGCATGACCGCGTACAACCCACAGGCCATGGGTAATGCGAGCCTTTCCATAGATCGCTTAAAGCAACGCTCAGGGCTTTGCTTACGGATGCAAATTGGGTGAACCGGTTGCCGTGAATTCTATTAGGGTTGCGTTCAGCACCGAAGGAGGATTTGGCGGCTTTCCCAGCAGAGCTGGTTTTTTCCCAGCCACTGCGGCTCCCTGGGGAATTTTTGCCGGACAGCCCCGCGCCAAACACTGATCCATCCCCGCTTTCACCGCGTAACGCAGTGGCAGGGACGGTACCCGGTCCGATCCACCACTGTTTTCCACACACTTTTGTACCAAGGGCCTTGAAGAACGCGTTGTTCGTATTTGTCAGGCACGATGCCCACCGGACCCCCTTGTGCCCGCCCTACAATGGCCCATTCAGAGTGCTGGAACCCGGGGCGAAACATTTTGTGTTACACTTGGGGGGATGCAGAGAAACAGTCTGTATAGACAGGCTTAAGCCTGCTTTCGTGTTATCAGACGAGCAAGTGGTGCTGGCCCGAACTCCTCGGCGCGGACGACCCCCACTGAGAACTCCCTAGGTAAATGACTCATCAGATCAGTCACAAGGTCATGCTAATGATGTTTTCCTCCCTCCCAATGTCCCCCCACAGACAGATGCACCCCCAACCTCGAAGCCACAGACCCCACGTTACAGCCGCTATGGACGAAAGCCCAAAGGACATGAGGGTCAAGGCTCAGTCTGAGTCTGGGGGTGTGGGGGGTGTGGGGTGTGGGAATCCCTCTCAATATATTCACACTCAGACTTAAGACAAAAGGGAATTGTCATGGGGAGTTTGTGTGTGGATGTGGGGGTGGTGTGTTGATGTGAATAGTGACAAAGAGAATGGGAATTAGAAAGGCTTTGATGTTAAGGCAGCATACAGAGAAGGCTGACCAAGTGGTTGGATTAAAGAGCAGAGGTGCATGAGATCTGTTACTCTTTTGCTGCTTGTGTTTCTAGAGAAATATATAGAGAGAGTGAATAAAGCTTGATATGATCTGGACCTCTCTGCCTGATTATTTCTCTCTCCACAACTTGACATTATTTTCACCCCTGCTGCTCTGAATAATATTACACTGGAAAAATGTGAGCCAAACAGCTGTGCACACAGCTGGGGGTGGGGGCGGGTGACAGAAGGTGCGTTACGATAGCCCAATAGTGTACTCCGAAGTGGACTGCACAGGGTATTCCACCACATTAAGTAAGATTCCAAACCAAAGGGAGCTAACGGTCTTCAGTTCAAAGGGAACTGAGAACTGAGCAGGGAAGAAGTGAACAACTGGACATCACTTCACTGGAAGCTGACAAGAAGATTACCCATAAGCCATTGCACCTCAAATACGAGTAAAACAAACTATTGTTGCTAACGTTATTAACAAGCTAAATTGATGTTGGTTATTGTTTATATCAGCTGATAGTAATAAAAAATATCCATCCATCTATCTATCTTCTACTGTTTAATTCAAATTTTGGGTCACGGAGGGGCTGGAGGCTATTGTTGTGTATGAATATGTGTTTCTGGGATGCCGTGCCCACCCACAGGGTGATGTCAGGCGGGCACGGCCCACTCTGTATATAAAACCCAGTTCTGTGTAATAAAGTTAGTTGGTTGCTGCATGAAGACTCGCCTCCTTCTCCGTTATTTCTCAGACATAACATTTGGCGACGAGGAGTTTAATGGAAGTGTGCTGGTTGTTTCAGCCGTTGGCACCATTTCTGAAGCGTGAGGGGGAGCCGGTAATCCTCTGACCGGAGTGGAAAGCCTTGTTTGAGGAGTATATTGGGACGCTGGGCCTTCACAGGCTGGACGGGAGACGTCAGCGGGCGCTCCTGCCCACAATCTCGGCGCGGAGGGCCGAAGGATCCTCAGTGCTCTGGGCGGCGCGGACCTCTACAAGGATGCTGTCGAGCAGCTGGCCAGGCATTTTGACGGTCAGATGAGGGCTGTGAAGCTGCGCGTGATGTTGATCTTGGTGCCAGGAACTGACGGGCTAGCTGATAGGCTAAATGCGCGCCAAGATGAGGCTAAGGGCACCAAGCTGGGCCTCGAGGCGGGACCGGTCGCCGAGGTCAGCAAGCCAGCCATGGAGCTCAGCTTGACCCGGGACCATGGCGCGGGAGGGTCAGACGGAGCGGTGTGTGAGAATGGTGGAGAGAAAGGCGGAGAGGTGGTGCAGCAGGATGCAGAGGCGACGCAGCAGGAGTTGGCCCCGCTGTTGGAAGCTGTACAGCGGGTGAGCAGGACCGTGCAGGCTGAGGGCTTCGGGGAAGAGCCACAGCCGGACATGATGATGGCGCAGTGGAGCACCAACACCAAGAGCACGGGATGCAGCGGTGAGGAGCCCAGGTCGGTGAGCGGACCCGATGAGGGTGATGGTGCGTGCCCCGAGGAAGAACAGCAGCAGCTAGTTGCAGAGACAGTGCAGCGGAGCGCCCTGGTGGAGGATGTTGGGTGCTGTGACGAGGCACCCGAGGTAGCGGATGATGCCAAGGAGCGAGCTTTGGGTCTACCCGAAGTGTGGCCACTGGGGGTCGGAGTGTCTGGAGCCATGATGGCGGTGCGTAAAGCAGTCGGGAGCGGCTCACCAGGCGCGGAGAGGCGGCGCACCGAACGTCAGTATGGCGGGCCCAGAGGGAAGAAGCGCCGACGGCTGGGTGTACAGATGCCATGGGGCTGTCCTGGGCCTCCGGTTAGAGACATTTTTGCCAGGGAGGGGGACTTTGACCCTGGGGGTGGATGGTGACTGGGTGCACAGATGCCATGGGGCTGCCCAGGTCCTCCATGGCAGGCTAGAAGATGGCGGCTGGCCCGAGACATTGGGGTCACTTGAAACATGTATTTATTGTGAATATTTGTGTACATATTTGGGAAAATGTGCTCTTTGTATATAGCTGATGTGTATGTGAGTGAGTGAATGTATGTATAATATGGGATTATTTTGTATTCTAAAGAGACATTGTCCGATTTTGAGTTGTTTTGTGTGAATGTGATAGGGTTGTTCTAATGCAATACGTTATTCCCCATGTTTTCTTAGTGTGTGATTCGGGTTACCAAATTTGGGTGGATTTCCTGTATGCTTGACATTTTTTTTTGAGGGGGAGGGGGAGTGTTGTGTATGAATATGTGTGTCTGGGATACTGTGTCCACCCACAGGGTGACGTCAGGCGGGCACAGCCCACTCTGTATATAAAACCCAGTTCTGTGTAATAAAGTTAGCTGGTTGCTGCATGAAGACTCGCCTCCTTCTCTGTTATTTCTCAGACATAACGCCTAGTCCAGCATCTTTGGGAGAGAGGCAGGGTCCACCCTGGACAGATCACCAGTTCATCGCAGGGCCACAACCATTTACTCTCACATTCATACTTAAGGACAGTTTAGAATCCCCAGTTGATGCCAGTTAACCTATCCTGCATGTCTTTGGCCTGTGGGAGGAAACCGGAGTACTCGGAGTAAACCCACGCAAACACGGGGAGAACATGCAAACTCCACACAGAAGGGTCACCGATGGTCAAGGGGTGGGATCAAACCCACGATGGTCAGGGGTGGAATCGATCCTGTGACCTTCTTGCTGTGCTGACAGTGCTAACCGCTGCATTGCCAGTAAAAAAAAATAATATTTGTACTAATATATTATTTTAGAAATATAAGTTATCCACCGCAGTACGTGTCCATGGTTACCGTGGTAACCCATGGAGGAGGGGGGTAATGGTTACAGGGTGTTTGAAATGGAGAAATTTTGTGAAGGGCAGTTAACGGAACTGATATTCTCTGAGAACAGAGCAGGGAGTGGGGAGTACAGTTGAAGTACACTGTGGATAGAGACAGGACTTCATGACATCTAAAATGTAAGCACTAATTTTTAGTGTTTGACATGTATGATTTAAAATGACCAGGCAAACCACATTTAGTCAAACACTTTATTCTCTTATCCTACTGGTGTCTGTCAAATAATTGATGAGTTACAGCCACTCACTCCTCTGTCAGGGCCAAAGTCCCACCACCTTTTTTTAATCTCAATATAAAGAACTGTAATTATGTAGATAATATATCCAAGGCTACACATTTTATATCATGGCTGTATACATTAAAACTATAATCCTCAGCTGGAGTTCAAGTCCAGATGTTGGGCATCACAGATCATGTTCCATCTGGGGTTATTCAGCCTTTAATAACACTTCTGAGGTTGCCAAGCAGCACTACTTTATTATTTTTAACTTCTCATATAATCATGCCAATTTCCACTTCAGAGAAGTGGAATTTTTCCTTCTTGCCTTGAGAGAGAGCAGTCGCATTTTTCTTCCCTCCTCTCCTGCCTTCCTGATCTATTCCCAGCTTTTGCAATGTTGCGTTTTTGTCTGTGTTTAGTCGCTCTTCTTCTGCTGAATCTTAATCTAAACGGAAATTATGGATTTGGAAGCGGCTTAAATGTGCTATTGTCACTATTTTTCAACAAGAATTGGGCCAAGGGGGAGCCCAAGAATTGGAACCTACGAGGAGACTCATGGACATTGGAATTCATGCGTCTGTGGAAACATTATTGGTTATGATCTCAGGACTTCTATTTTTGGCTGTGGAGTTCCCTGATGCATCAGAAATTGAAGGAAGGTGAGAGAGCTGATCAAAGCGGACCCGGCAACCTCCTTCATCAAATTCGACCCAGTTGGGGAGGGCACGAGTAGCGGCAAACGGTGAACTGAATGACAGTGATTCAGTGAAGGAATACATCTGAAGCCCTGTGCTCTCCATGGAAAAGCAGTTTAAGCCTGCACATATAATGGAAGCACAGAATTACACGGGTGAGGACAAATTCTATTCTCTGAGTGCACTGTGCTGATTTGATATGATTTGACCTTGTTTGCCCCGTGTTTACATTCCTCCTGATTGAGATAAGCGGAAGGACCGGCTCTTATGTCTACCCAAACAATCAACAATCAGTTGTTGTCGTCAGCGGATTGGACCCTCAAGGACAATGCCCATGTGCCTTCTGCAAGCAAGAGAGAGAGCAAGAGAGATAGACTCTGGACTCTGGACTCTGGACTTGTTTATAAGTCACATGATTATAACATCTATCCACTGCCAGGAGGCGCCCTCTGCTGCTCACTAACAACTGTTACATTTACACTACACAATGCATACAACATTACATGCATACAATACACTGCCTCTCAACTTTTGTGTGTGATCTCCTGCTAAATGTCTGCTAAATGTGCATTGAGGTTTTTTTTTGCCTGCAATCAAAATTTCGCTCACTTGCCGAGCGTCATTCTGATAAAACATGTTTTTTTTCTCTCGCCTACTGTGTCATATCCATTTTCGTTTTTTCCTTTCTTCTTTATGACTGACGCCTAGCGGCTGCCCCGGCCTTGGATGCGCTCTGCAGAGCGTGCCCAAATGCCAAGTCACGTTTCATTACCTTGTATTCATACATGTGTAATGACAATAAAGTTGAATCTCAATCTCAATCTCTTTTGCCATCTTGTGCATGGGTGTGGTATTTAAATCATAATCATTTACAGCCATCAGATTTATCACTGAGTGATCAACTGTATGATGAGACTGATGTGCCGATTTCTACACACTTTTGATAAATGAGGGCTGATGGTCCATGGTATAGTAAATAATATATAAATAAAATGAGTCTAAACCCATACAGTATCTGGAAAGATAGCTATGTATACATTCTGAGAAAATATACTGCCAGCACACTGTATAGTCCCACTTTGTATCAGTGGAGACAGGAGTGCATTTGTTAACAACTGTCAAGATCCTGGGCACGGGTGGAGGTCGTGCCCAGTCTCAAGTTGGAGTTAAGTCTTTTTCTGTTTGCTTGTTTCCTTATTTATCTGGATCTGTTGTATTTTATCTGTTTATTTTTGGAGTTGTATTATTTAGTTCCGGTCTGTACTTTTATTTGGACAGTGCTGTGCAGCCTCTGCTGTCAAACTGTCTTGCGGGCTGCACAGCTGTTACCTGTCAGTTTGATTATGTTGTCACTCATGCACTCACACCTGTTTACCATCTGCACAGCTCTATTTAAGCAGACCGCTGCAGTTGTCTCACTGCAGCGGTCTTGCGTCCAGACGTGATCACCTTCATCTGTGTTTCCTCCCCGGGTGTTCCCTGGCGTCTTCAGTAAGTTTTTGTTCTTGTATTTTGGGTTTGGGTTCACTGTTGTAAATAAACGTGCAAACTTGCCATCTGCGCTTGGCATCCTTCTTTGCCTGTACTAAGGTGTGCATGACAGAACACCACTGTCACTCTAGATGCCAGTGGCAGTAAGTTTTGCTCTTTTCCCTTTTTTTTTTGTCACTTCTGCTATTGTGCGTGGTTTTTCCCTTTTTGTGGTGATGTCAACCAGTATGGACTACGGGGGTGTGGGACTGAATGAGGTGGAGTGTTGGGCTGTCGGAGTGCTGGAGGGTGTAATTTTGGTGGCTTGTACATCCCGCACATCCGAGACAGCTTGAGAGTGTTTGAATGGCACAGTTCTGGAAGCGTGCCCCAGCCTGTGGAGCTGTCCGGGGCTCATGGACCTCCTCACGTCAGCAACCAGCCCAAGTGGAGCCAACGAGGAAGCAGCTCCGGGCACGGTGGTCCTGAGCCTCCCGCCGTTCTCCATCAGCTGCAGTTCCGCCTTCATTCCTAAAGAAGGGCCCACACCACCAGCCGTTCCTCTGACGCTGGGAGAGCCCGCAGTCTGCTGGATCGGGCATGTTGCCTTCGCGCTCCCTGACGATCCAACTGTGGAGGAGCTGGAGGAGCGCCAGCGGGTTTTGGCGGTGGAGAGGGAACTGATTTTGGACCATAAGCCATGGCTCCTTCCGGAGTTCATGCAGCAGTCTGAAGGAGCTTCATCAGCTGGGGTGGGGTCTGCGCCGACGATAGGACATCCCCGGATTACGGTGCTCTGCCCATCTCACCGGATGACTTCTACAGCTCCCAAGGAGACATCATCTGGACCCGCAGCAGCTGCTAACACCAAGCCCGGGGAATTAAGGCAAGTACCTTTTCATTTATCTATTCTTAATAATGAAATGTCTTGCCTTACTCCCAGTGGTGGAGCTCAGCAGCAGTGGCCCGATGTGACTGAGCTCCCACCATCAGCTGCTGGTACCTGTTTCTCACCTGCCTCTCCTGTATCCTCCCGTTTACCCTGTTTGTCTGCCGGTTCCAGGAGGGAGCCATCGGATGAAGAGGAGGAGGTCAGTGATTCCAGAGGATCCAGTGACAGCCATGCAGCCATACCCCGGAAGGGAGAGGAGCACCCCCCGTAGGCCGAAATCTGAACCGACGAGGAGTCCCCTGATTTCAGCATCGCAGGACCTGGCACCATCAGTGAGGCGAGTCCTGAGTCCACCAGCATTAGCCACCATGCCTTGAGGTCCATCAGCATCCGTCACCTCATCCGGGGTCCCGCCAATAGCAGCCATCATGCCTGGAGGGTCGCCAGCTTCCTCAGCAACCATGCCTTCTGCCTGGGCTGCCACAGCAGAGTCGCCAGAGTCCTGCACAGCGGTGGATTTCGAGTCCAGGCAAGTGCTCTGTTCTGTTTTAACATCGTCAGATTCAGAGAATCCTTGTCTGGCTCAGGGTGGGGAGAAGCAGTTGCAGACGCCCTCTGCTCCTGAGCTCTCCTCACCGGACTCCACTGCTGCCGGTGAGTCCTCTCCAGTGTTTGTCTTTTCTCCTTCTCCCGAGGTGGCTGCATTGGGAGAGGTTGCCCAGACGGTGGAGGCTGAGACATCTCAGCTGGAGTTGCCAGAGGTCCCTGTGGGTCCTGCCTCATCACTAGAGGTCCCCGTGGGTCCTGCCTCATCGCCAGACATCCCTATGGGACCTGCCTTATTGTCAGAGGTCCCTGTGGGTCCTGGCTCATTGCCAGAGGTCCCCTGGGTCCTGCCTCATTGCCAGAGGTCCCTGTGGGTCCTGCCTCATTGCCGGAGGTCTCTGTGGGTCCTGCATCCCAGTCCGTGGTCTCCGTGGGTGCTGCTCCTCCTCCGTTCGAGTTGTCCGTGGGTGCTGTGCTCCTGTTCGGGGCCACCACGGGTGCTACACCACAGCCCTGGGTCCACCTCATCCATGCAATAAGCCATGCGGGCCATTGGGGGTACTGGTTTCAGCTACCGCCTCCAGGTGGGGGCGCATTGTGCCCCATGGCCCTTGGCTCCAGGATTTTGGGAGACCACCTGATGGGCTGCGCCAGCTGCCACCCTAAGGCAGGGGCAAGTCGTGCCCTGAGGTCCGTTGGCCCAGGGATGTAGGAAGGCCACCCAACAAGTTTCACCTCCTTGGGGAAGTTTGGAACCCTGGGAGACCACCTGACGGGCTACGCCAGCTGCTCTGGAGGACCAAGAACTCTGGAAGACCACCTGACATGTACCACTGCATGATCTGGTGGCCTTGGGACTTTGGTAGGCCACCTGAACTGCCTCATCCACATTTTCTTGGGTCGTTGAACCTGTGCCGCAATATCTATGTGGGGTGTGTGGGTCATGAGCTTTTGTTTCTGTTTGTCTGTGTTTAGTTCAGTCCCTCCATGCTGGGGTGCCCCCTCCTCCCTCCCGGGGTGGTTTTTTTTTTTTTTTGTTGGGGGGGGGTCTTCTTGGTGTTTTTTTTTTTTTTCTCTTTTTTGATGTTTCCCTGGGGTGTCTGAGCTCCAACCTTTGGGAGGGGGGGGGGGATTCTGCCATGATCCTGGCCACGGGTGGGGGCCGGGCCCAGTCTCTAGTTGGAGTTTAGTCTTTTTCTGTTTACTACAATGATGACAGTAAAGACCAACAGGGAATGACACACAACATGACTAAAGACACAAGGACAAGAATACTAACAATAAACATAAACAGGAATCATACAATATAATCAAAGTACAAAAGGCAGCCACAAAACAACAGGGGATGAGCACAGGACTACATGCCATAACTGGGGAGCACAAGGACACATTAATAATAATAATGCTGATAATGATAATAACAATACTCAAAGAGAAAAACTAAGAAACCCAAAAGAACATAAAGTGTGGGCATGATCCCTGACTGTGACCCAATCATGACAGACCTGAATAGGAATTATATACCCAGCGGTTGATATGGCATACAGTACCATGCAGTACCATCCATAACCCACCATCGCTACAAGTAGCCAGAAATTATACTCAATATTTCTGCATGAATCTACAAGTAAGAGTAAAAAAAATTTCACAATATAATTACAATTATCACAATTCTGTGAAAGCTTTCTTGAGAACACACACAAGTAAATTGAACTTGTCACTAC
The DNA here is from genome assembly GCA_020510985.1 of Pholidichthys leucotaenia. NCBI lineage: Eukaryota > Metazoa > Chordata > Actinopteri > Cichliformes > Pholidichthyidae > Pholidichthys > Pholidichthys leucotaenia. The sequence continues at coordinate 23,376,466 of CM035848.1, read as the reverse complement.
CAACCTCTGCAAAAGATACTATATATATGACAGTTCATTTTGTTTTGTTTTACTTTTTGCTTTTCCAAACCTGACAACAGTAAGTATTTCAAGTACGGCTGGGATGATTAGCACATTAACTTTTTCAGTTAACACATTAAAAAAATAATGCTGTCAGGTCACTTCCTGAGGTGGTGTCAGCAGTGGTGACTGGTTTGTCTCAGCAACTGGCTCAGCTTAAAACAAGAGTAAATCTTTTTTCAGCATTTAAATTTATACCACACTAAAGTGATCATCTGGTACTCAGGGTGACCTCATCATGCACACACCCTACTTAACACACACACACACACCTGACCTAGTGAAAGTGATTAGGGCTGCTCACTCAAAAGTATGAAAATAGGGAGTGTTTCTGTCAGAGTGAGCGGAGAAAAACACATACTCCAATATAAAGTGAATAAAAGCTTCTAACTCACCATTCAGGTCAGAAGGTCTGGAACTCAATCATGAATTGTTACATTTGTTTGTTCTAATCTAGAATATTACAGATTGCTGAAATAAAATTTTTAAATTAAATAAACATTCATGATTATAAGATCCTTGTGGTGACCTAGTGGTACAGCATCCATCCCACAGTCGGGAGGTTGTGGGTTCAAGCCCCAGCCAGGTCATACCAAAAACCACAGAATGGTACTTTCTGCATTCTAGCTTGGTGCTCAGCATAACAGAAAGGGGAAAGAAAGCTGGTTAGCCAGTCACAGGGGGAAGCACAACCAGTGTAGTCCTAGTGCCGGTCCCAACCTCGGGTAAATGGGGAGCATTGTATCAGGAAGGGCATCTGGCATAAAATTTTTGTCAAATCAAATATGGGGACCCATGATCCACTGTGGTGACCCCAGATAGTGGGCAGCTGAAGGTGTGTGTGATTATCAAGTGCTTTATGTTGCTCTAGCAGTATTTTTGTTGAATATGAGAGTCACAGGTATATTCAATGAATGAAAATGCTATTAAAAGGAGCTAAAGCATACTTCTCTTCCTTTGATTCTTTTACACAAGTTTAGTGATTAACAATTAATTATTGAAAAATATGCAATTAATTAGGATGTTTTTTCATCAATGCACAGCAAAAATTTAAACTAAAACTGCTTAAGGTTGGTTAAGGCTCTAGTTTCACACTGAGGTCAGTGAGGTCAGTGATTACATCTATTAACCTTAACCCCCCCCCCCCAAAAAAAACAAAAAAAAACAAAAAAAAAACAGTCCACCAGCACAGATAAGTCAGACTATAGCATCATTCCACAGCAGCAGTGTAGCGTGAGACTATAACGTGTAATAACGTTAACGAGATGTAACTTACTAATTTCCAGCTGTCGGGCAATTCTGCCCTTGCTCTTGTCTCTGAAGTCCATCTGAGCCTCGTTGTACTTTGTCATCACCTCCACAAACTTCTTGGCCAGAATTGCGTGCTGTAGGAAACCGGAGTGAAGAGTGAACAAGAAATTACTCCATAAATAAACTAGAAAAGCACTCACAGAGTGCATACCTCTGCCAAGGCTCCTTCCATCTGTCATGGATCACCTCCAAAATGAAATGGGTTCAGGTGTAGGCCTCAAGCCAGTTCTGGTGAAAACTGCAGTAAAGTCTATGCAATGTCATACCCGGCTCTAGGGAGCCGGGCAATCAGAGCCAGGGACAAGCCAGTGAGTCGAGATGTTTTATTAAGGTTAAGGGATGAGGGATGAGGAGAGCACAGATACTCATGCAGACGTACACTCACAGGTTGCACAGCGCAGGGGTAGGAAGCTCGTACCGGACATGGGGGTAACAAGACATGCATACTCACAGCGGGATACAAACATAGGAATGCTGCAAGGGGAGTAGAAGCTGACATCAGACGAAGGGGCTTCAGCTTAGCAGTGCGTATGTCGCAGCCCCGAGTCATCGAGGCTGCTCCTATTTATCCTCATTGGCAGCGCCCCAGCTGATTAGGACTAATTGGCCCCAGCCGTCCGTAATGCTGCCAGCTGGGAGCCTGCTGAGACGCTGCTCAATGGGAAGCAGGGATGAGGGAAAACATGGGCTGAGTGCCGAGACGGCATCTCAACCCGTGGTGACAGAGCCCCCCCTCAAGGTCGGGCTCCTGAACGACCAGGAACATCCCAGCCCCCCCCACCACCACCTAGGGTGGGAGGAAGGGAGGCAGGACCGGAGGGGAAGAAGCCAAGGGAAGGACAACACCAATGGGGCAATGTAGGGTAGCAGGGGAAAAAAAACCCAAATACAATACTGAACAAAACAGGGAATAATTAACCCAGGTACAGATGGGGAGAAGAACTGGGTCAGCACGCTGGTTACACACTACTCAGAGTACCAACAATGCATGACCCAGAGCAAGGGAAAAAAACCGCCAAAAAGGTACAGGGCAAAAATGCTGAGTATGGTTAAATAAAGGGGAAACAATACACAGCACTAATATATGTACATACACACACACAGTCACCAAGAAAAGTGAAGGTGACTGGAACAAATGGACAATTACAGAGCATGGTGTTAAGGAAAACAAAGCACATGACTCTATAATGAACAAACAGGGCATAAAAAAGAAATACTGAGTGCGGGCAAAGGAAAACCCACACACACGAATATATAAATACCCACAGTCACCTAAAGAAATGAAAGTGACTGGAATGAATGGATAACTGCAGAGCATGGTCTGAAAGGAAACAAAACATAACTCTACAATGAAAAAACGAGGCTAAAAACATGGTACAAAAATTAAAATGCTGAGCATGAGAGATGGAAAACACACAGCACTATAAAAACATATCCACCAACAGGACAAAACATTACACCCGAGTGACCTTAATAACGATAAAAGAAAAAGTGACACCCGAGGTGTATGGCAGGCAGAGTCCAAAAATAGCCGAGATGGCTCCGGAGATCTCCCCGCCCATTGTCCAGCTGGCGAATCAGGGGAAAAGAAGTGTTCGGACGGCGAACTCTGGACCCAGATCCCAGGAATCCAGTCCAACGGCTGCCGAACCAGGCCGCCCAAAGGCAAACACAGACCAGTGGGGGGAACCAGATCACCGAACCGAAAGTTTTGCGGGTCGGGTCGTCGACCCACATCACTCAACCACCAGGACCGTTGAGACGGACGAAGGGTCAGAGCGGATCCCGGTGGAAGAGGCTCAGGGGAGAGCCGATGACAAGGGCGACGGGCGTCAGGCCGCAGGGAAACGGCCACCTCCTCACCGGACCTGGACAACACTGGGGCAGCACCCACATCGGACCCCGATCGGGCCTCAGGCGAACCCACGTTGGACCCCGATTGGGTCTCGGGCGAACCCACGTTGGATACTGCACCAGAACCGACCTCCAACGTTGAACCCGGTCCCTCCAGCACCACGAGGAACAGCAACTCCTCGCCGGTGACCCTGGAAGAAGGCTCAAAAGAGAAAACAGAACCGGGATCAGGATCACCGGCAGCGCCAGAACCCGGTGAGACGAGCTCAGACGCAACGGGCGGCTGCACCCTGCTCGTCTCCCCTAGAGACAGGCTGAAGTGCTCAAAGATAAAAAGGGAGAAAAGAAAGGAGAGCACTCGCCTGATCTCGGGTTCTGACGCCGTCCAGGACTGCGAAGATCCAGGATCCGTCGCCAGGAGGTCGTTGTCAGGCTCCCATCTAGCCGCGTCGGGCCCCGCAGCCAGCACGATGGTCAGCGCAGCTTGAGATCCCTCCAGCTCCGGTAACCCCGCCGACGATCCACTCGGCGTGAAGCCAGAAGAATCTCGTCCCGCTGGACCGAACCGCTCCTCCGTGGAGACCCGGGGACCCTCAGTCGTCGGCGTAGACTCCACGCAGCAGTCAGTCCCCCTCCTCCGTCCGCAATGTAGCTGCGGAACCACAGGCCCTCTCCATATCCCACCACGTTGACCCGGAGCCGGGGACCGCTCGGCGGAGAGAGACACAGAGGATGCGGGATTAGGAATACAGGTTACAGCAGGTGGGGGGAGTTCAGGGAGCTGCGAACCCTGAACTTCTCCTCCAGGAATATGACAGAGCAAATCATTAAGCAGGTGTGAGAAAACTATGACTTGCCTGCCCCCTGGAGGTTGAGTATCGCCTGCTGCAGTGGATTCTGCTTCTTCCTCTCCCCGCCCGGCGATAACGGAGGATCCCCCGTGAATTCGTCTGAGGATCACTCGCGTTGTCTCCAGCAGAGAGCTCACCAGGCCGGAATTCCAGGCACACACAGCGGTCAGGAAGCGCGTCGAGGAGGAGGGGAAAACAGCCGGGGTGAGCCAGCCCGAATGTCCAGGAATGACAGCGGGGAAACGAGGCTCAGGGAACGAGGCTGTAGAATCTCCACACTGACGAGGCGAAGAGGTGACAGCTGCGTGGGAGGAACGGTCCTGACGATGACCCAGAACTGGATCCGGACGAGGTTCGTGCAGAGGTGACTCGACGATGTAATGACGGCTATTCCCAGGGGACGAAGCGAGGGGGGAACCCAGGATTCACCGCTCCAGATCGGAGATCGAGGCGAGGAAGGCGTCGAGCACGGGAAGGCTTCGTAGCCCTGGAGTCCTCTCCATCAATCTCACCACCGCCGCCACATGCCTGAGGATGGTAACAGGACGCACAGTAGAGCTCGCGACAGCCATTCGACCCCAGACATAACTGCTGTCAGCTGCGGCTCCTTGAAGGGAATCCCGAGTGACGTGGCGCAGGTCGGGGAAAGCCCTCTGGTCGGCGGACTGGAATCGCGGCAGGAACGGGATTCCGAAGCGGGGGGAAACGTCGCCCACTTCGGCTTCCTGCTGGGATTTCCATCCAACCCGCGGAGCTTCTCTCGCTGTGTACCTGTGGCGTCAAACCTGGCACTGACCTTGAGATGGTACACAAAATGAGGGTGACAGTCCAGGAGTTCTTCAGCACGGCCCGGATGCCAGCGTCTCACGTTGGAGGCGTCGTGCAGGGTGAAGAGCGTCCCGTCGACAGCCTCCGAGATGGACCTCAGCTCATCGCCCTGGCGCCGGAAGTGACTCCTGGGAAACGGCATGCTAGCAGCGCTGACACCCGGACAGAAAGGTACATTTCCACGGCGACTCACGGCTGCCCGTAACTCATCTGGCTGCGACATACTGTCATACCCGGCTCTAGGGAGCCGGGCAATCAGAGCCAGGGACAAGCCAGTGAGTCGAGATGTTTTATTAAGGTTAAGGGATGAGGGATGAGGAGAGCACAGATACTCATGCAGACGTACACTCACAGGTTGCACAGCGCAGGGGTAGGAAGCTCGTACCGGACATGGGGGTAACAAGACATGCATACTCACAGCGGGATACAAACATAGGAATGCTGCAAGGGGAGTAGAAGCTGACACCAGACGAAGGGGCTTCAGCTTAGCAGTGCATATGTCGCAGCCCCGAGTCATCGAGGCTGCTCCTATTTATCCTCATTGGCAGCGCCCCAGCTGATTAGGACTAATTGGCCTCAGCCGTCCGTAATGCTGCCAGCTGGGAGCCTGCTGAGACGCTGCTCAATGGGAAGCAGGGATGAGGGAAAACATGGGCTGAGTGCCGAGACGGCATCTCAACCCGTGGTGACATGCAATAGTTTTGGAGGATTCTTGCTAACACACTGTGAGAAAATAAGAGCCTTGGCGGAGATATGCATTCTAGGATCATCACCAAAATGTTATTGGTTCCTCTCTAGGCCAAGGACCACCTCTGGTAAAAATTTCATCCAAATCCATCTAGTAGTTTTGGAGTATTCTTGCTAACACACTGTGAGAAGATAAGAGCCTTGGCAAAAGTTTGTGTTCTCAGGTCATCACTATAATAATGGGTTCATTCTTGGCCCAAGGGCTACCTCTGGTGAAATTTTCATCAAAATCCATCAAGTAGTTTTGGAGTATTCTTGCTAACACACTGTGAGAAGATAAGAGCCTTGGCGGAAGTTTGCGTTCTCAGATCATCACTAAAATAAGATAAGATAAGATAAGCCTTTATTAGTCCCACAATGGGGAAATTCCAGGATTGCAACAGCACAGGGATAGCAACACTCAGAGCAACAATCAGAAGGCAAGAAAAAAAAAAAACAAGAACAGCTAGTATACATATGCACATATTACTATAAATATATATATTGAAGAGGATGATGGAATAAAGGCAGCGTTGGATTTTTAAATAGCTTTATTATCATCCGCCTTCATCAGAACTCGGCTGCAGCCCATGGCTTGAGCAGGCTGCAACTTCATTCCTCCAGCTCTCAAAGAGGAGAAGAGACACACAGTGTGTGTGTCTCGCAGCAGATGCAGGAGTGAGAATGAGAGACAGAATCACAACTTGGCACAGCATTTATACCCAACTCAAACAATAGATAAAAGGACCTTCACAGCAGTCAATCTGGCATTTGCATATCAAAGGAACAGACAGGATGCATGAGCACAATGCATGGATAACACATGGATGATACATTAACTCAAAGCAGTGACATGCATAACCGGCAGACTGTAGCAGAAACAACCAGAATGTGAGGTGATTGACTTTAGCCTGTTGTGGGGGTTAAATCAAACCGCTACAATATATATATATATATAGACACACAGTGCGGAGCATTGTGGTTGGTGGATGTGCAGCAGAAAGTCTAAGCTCTCTCTCCGCGGATGTGGCGGGCCAGCTGGATGTCTTTGGGCATGATGGTGGTGACCCTCTTGGCGTGGATGGCGCACAGGTTGGTGTCCACGAAGAGACCCACCAGGTAGGCCTCGCTGGCCTCCTGCAGAGCCATGACGGCGGAGCTCTGGAAGCGCAGGTCGGTCTTGAAGTCCTGAGCGATCTCCCTCACCAGGCGCTGGAAGGGCAGCTTACGGATGAGCAGCTCCATGGATTTCTGGTAGCGACGGATCTCTCTCAGAGCCACGGTACCGGGCCTGTAACGGTGAGGCTTCTTCACTCCGCCGGTGGCCGGAGTGCTTTTTTCGAGCAGCCTTGGTGGCTAGCTGCTTCCTGGGGGGCTTTTTCCTCCAGTAGATTTACGGGCGGTCTGCTTGGTTCTTGCCATCGCTCTTTATTATTCTGTCTTATATTTCTTGCACGCCGCCTAAACTCCAGCCCGGCACCCGAGTCGTTTTCGCCACAGTTCCTCGGCATGTCGAGCTTCTCCGTTAGCACCGGGTGGCGGTTGGAGCTAGCTAGCCAGCTAGCTAGCTCTTCCCTGCTGTATTGTCCCCCGCTGCAAACAGTGGCTCCGTCCGCCGACTCGGGAGACCCTTGGGGCGATCTGTGTGTCCGTGATAGATATATAGAGGGAAAGGTGTAGAAAGAAGAAGGAAGATAAGAAAAAGGCAGTTGCAAAAGGCAGCCAACTCGTGTGGCGCCGCCGGTCCGGCGGAACTGGAACCGGAAAAAAAAAAAAAAATGGAGACCACGGACTGGGGTGCAGGACCCACAGAGACCATCATAATGGGTTCATTCTTGGCCCAAGGGCTACCTCTGGTGAAATTTTCATCAAAATCCATCCAGTAGTTTTGCATAATCCTGCTAATAAACAGACGGCTGGCCGGACAAACAGACAAACCACTCTGATTACATTACCTCCTTGGAGGAGATAATAAAAACAGAAAAATGCCACAACAGCACACAATACATCACGCCAACATCAGTCTGATGCACCATGTTTACGCTGGGAATACATCTTATAGAGGTCATTTGCTCATTGGCCTAATGCGGACATCTAGCCAATGAGCAAACGACCTCTATAAGATGTATTCCCAGTGTGAACTTGCTGACGTTGGACTGGCAGGTAGTTCTCATTAGCAAAGCTAACCATTCACTCATTCAGGGTCGTTTCTGTGCTCATTCCTCACTCAGGATGGGTTATAGCCTACTGGCTGCTGAAGACATACCCGTCTCTGATAATGTTAACCTCACCATCAACCACACACAGATTTCATAAATGATGGAACAGGGAGGGTGGTGTGAGCTGGGGATCACTGGCATAAAATCAGAATGCTGTGAACCAGAGGAAGGCTGCCTCAGCTGGGTGGGAAATGGTACTGCAGTATTTAAACCCTGAGTTGACTATGTGACAGATGTTTCATTACTCCTCCAGGAAGTGAGTCAACAATGTATGGAAAAAAGGGCAAAATAGAGGAAATGCTTTGGAACAGAACTCTTAGCAGTTACGGGACAGGTACCATAGTTACACAAGCTGCCATATGTGCTTTGAGTGGCAAACATATGTTGGAGCTTTAGTTTGTATGCAGCAAAATGTAAAAAATTATACAAAATATTTAGTCACAGCAGTACAAAAAGTGCCTTTTTTAACTTTAGATGTCAGTACCACACTGTTTACTTGACTGTAATGATGTGAGGGTAAGAGCACACATTAGTGAAGAACTGTTTCTGGGCCTGTAACTATTTATTTATCTATTTTTTGTCAATTAATAGAAGGTGGAATGATGAGATTAGCTCTCCACATTGCAAGCAGGTATTCTGTTTACTCCTGCAACCAAATACTGTGACTGTTTTTGTGTTTTACTGCATAAACCCTATTGCTGCCACTCATTTTTGCCACTCAGTGTATTGGAACCGCCATGAATTCTGCTCAGTGACATCATGTGCATACCCTCTATAGAGGAACTTGAATGACAGAGGAGATAGCTTTTTAAAGAGCTGTAAAAATTTTTGTCTTTAAAACTGCACCCATATGTGTTTAAAATTTTGGATGATCTTTCATCAAACATTAAGATAATAATGTATAAACATGTTTTTAATAGTGTATATGTTACATCTGGAAATGAGGAGGAGGCGAGATGTTTACTGGTTTTATTAATAAAGAGCAGGAACAAACAAGAGTCACTCCATACAGGTAGAGAGTTCACAGCAAAGAGACAAAGCCCCTTCCGCTGTATCCTCTTATACTCCCCGTGATGCCACCACCAGAAAGACGGGGTGTCACTACACCCAGGGCACCGCCATATTGGTACACCCCAATTATATACACAGTATTACTATCCAATTGCACCCAATTCTGCACCCTGGCAGAACTAAAAACAACATCTGCCACAGGTTTGTGGTGGACCACTCCCAGTTACACGGGGTGAGACTGGACATCCTGGCAGATAAACACATCTGTCGCAAGGTCTGTGGTGGACTGTGCCAGTCGGTGCATTGTGACATGCACTACACAAAGAGCAGAGATAAACAAACCTATCATCTGGCCAGTCACTGCAACAGATACTGGAGTCAGTTTGTCTTGGCTTGTCCTTGCCACTGATATTACCTTTATCTGCCAAGAATGTGCTGCTAGTCCAGCAAAAGCTAGCAGTACTCAAATACTTTGGAAGCAGTTTCATGAAATGGTCAATCAGAAAGCAACTCATATCGGCTCGGACGTCGCCTGGGCTTACAAGGTCTGCGCTGATCTGTTCACACTCCGACAGGCAGCGAAAAGTAAGCTAGGAGCAGGAAGACAAAAAGAAGAGGAAAACAGCAGCCTTGTGTGTAGCAGAATGGAATATACGCACTCTGCTGGACAGAACAACATCACAGCACCCAGAAAGACAGACCGCGCTTGTGGCCCTGGAAATGAACAGGTACAATGTAGACATGCTGTAGCTGCACTTAGTGAAACAAGATTGCCTGGATATGACAGCTTGGAAGACTATGGGTACATCTTCTTTTGGAGTGGGAGATCAACTCAAGAAAGGAGAGAAGCAGGAGTGGGCTTTGCAGTTAGAAAGGAGATAGCAGCAATGCTTGATGAGGAACTGGTGCCAATCAACGACAGGATAATGACTATGAGACTCCCACTACAGCAGAATGTGTATGCCCCAACAATGACCAATGCAGAGGAGGTGAAGGAAGAATTCTACAGTGATTTACGTGAGACTATCAGGTGTGTACCAACTGATAACAGGCTGATACTCGTTGGAGATTTTAATGCCAGAGTTGGTTCGGACACTGAGAAATGGAAAAGAGTGCTAGGCAGTCATGGAGTAGGCAAGTGCAATGCTAATGGAGAACTTCTACTTGCACTATGTTCAGAGTACAACCTTGTGATAACCAACACTCTATTTAAGCACAAGAACACACACAAGAAGACATGGATGCACCCAAGATCCAAGCACTGGCACTTATTAGACTACATCATAGTCAGGCAGAGAGACATAAGGGATGTATTGGACACAAGAGCAATGAGAGGCGCGGACTGTGGTACTGATCATGTTATGTTGAGATCTAGATTAAGGATTTGGAGATGAAAACAGCACTGCAGGACGGGTGTGAAGCCACCACGGAAGCTAAACACTAGTGCACTGAAAGGCCAAAAGAAGCAGGAAGAACTTACACAGGAAATGGATGAAAACTTGAAAGACTGGGACAGCAACAACTCAGAGAATGACATAGAAGAGAAATGGGCAACACTGAAGGATACGGTGTATCAGACTGCGAGTAATGTATTAGACCACCCTGAGAGAAAACATCAAGATTGGTTTGATGAGCATGATGAACACCTGAAGAAACTACTAGAAGTGAGGAATACAGCTAGGCAGGAAAACCTACAGTGTAACACAAGGTCGAAGAAGAAGAAATACTCAAAGGCTCATAGTGAGCTACAGAAGTACACCAGAGAGATGAAGTCCAACTGGTGGAATGAAAAAGCGGAGGAACTTCAAACTGCAGCAGACAGGAAGGACATGTTCCATCAATATGGATTTCCTCCCCTTTTTTGCACTGCTGCTACTTTTCCACCGGCCCTGTGTCTCTGAGGTGAGAGCGATATGGATTTCCTCCCCTTTTTTGCACTGCTGCTACTTTTTCACCGGTCCTGTGTCTCTGAGGTGAGAGTGATCGGGATCATACCAGGCAGAATACAATATTCCAGGGACATGTTGCTGCATTTAAACACGGATGATGCAGCGTCTGTGATTGAGTCGAAGCCACAACTGCCGGACTTTATTTTGAGAGACGTTCATGGACACAGCGGTGAAAAGAGAGATGGGAGAAGGAAGTGCGGAAAGCGTGGAGGCGTGAAACTACGCCTGAGGAAACGTCAGTTTGGTAACATTCCTCTTCCTTCTATGATTTTTGGGAACGTACAATCTCTGAGGAACAAGGTGGATGAAATTCAAGGGAATGTACGCTACCGGAAGGACTTTAAGAACTGCTGTGTCATGGCTTATACTGAGTCTTGGCTTACTGTGCATGACCAGGACACGGACCTGTGGATTGACGGCTTTGGAGCCCCACTCCGCTCTGATCGGCAGGAAGAGGTAACGGGGAAGCGTCAGGGGGGCGGCGTATGTTTATATATTAATAAGCAATACTGCACATCTGTCACGGTCAGAGAGTGTATCTGTACACCCGATGTGGAGCTTCTGTCCGTGTCACTACACCCTTTTTATTTGCCTCGCGAGTTCCCCCAACTTTTTATCACGACTGTGTACATCCACCCGAGGGCAGACGCTGACTCCTCCTCCAGCACCATCTTTGATGTGGTGCAGCGGCTGCAGTCAATTTCTCCAGAGGCGCCAAACTTTATTCTTGGGGATTTTAACCATGTTTCTTTAAAGAAGACACTTAAAAACTTTTATCAGTATGTCTCCTGCCCAACCAGGCGAAAAAAGACATTGGACCTGTGCTATGGATCCATAGAGAGGGCCTATAAATCACTTCCCCTTCCTCATTTAGGATCCTCAGATCACAACTGTGTACATTTGCTGCCCACATATAAAACTGCGCTCAGAAGAGGCAAGGTGGAGACCAGAGACATAGATGTGTGGACAGAGGATTCAGAGCACTGCCTCCAGGAATGCTTTAACCGTACAGACTGGGAGATGTTCACACTGTCCTGCAGGGATGATTTGGACTCTTTGGTGGATGTCACATGCTCATACTTGGCTTTCTGTAAAAATATGATCGTTCCACATAAACGTGTCAAAATATATCCCAACAACAAGCCATGGGTTACAAAATCAGTTAAATCCTACTTACAGAGGAAAGCACTTGCCTTTAAACAGGGGTCTGTTTCTGAGCTACAGGTTGCCACAAAAGAGCTGAAGGCTGAAATTTTAAGAGCAAAACAGAATTATAAATCAGAGTTGGAAAGCAAGATGGCAACAAAGAAACTTGGTTCAGCCTGGGCCAGTATGAAAACTATTGCAGGCCTTCAGAGCACAGAACGCAGTAATTGTGTGTTTTTAGATGGTTTTAATTCAGACACAGAGCTGGCTAATGCTCTTAATTGTTTTTATGGTTGTTTTGACTCCTTTGATTTTAGCACAGAAACCCAAGATTTGAAACAGAAACTCAAAGACAATCAGCACTTTAATATTGAGGTGCAAGATATTAAAAGGGAGTTCTGCGCTGTAAAAGTGAACAAAAGTCCGGGCCCTAATAATATATGTGGGCGCTTGGTAAAGTCCTGTGCACATGAACTGAGTCCTATATTTCATTACATTTTCAATAAGTCTTTACAGACACAACATGTGCCTAAGATCTGGAAAGAAGCCGTGGTTGTTACACCTCGCTCTCGCCGGTCATCATCTCCAGCTGCGCGCACACCTGCACCTCATCGGCGATGAGCTATATCTTCCCCTCTGCCCTCTGCTTCGGCCTGGAGTCGTCTTCGCATCTACTCCTCAACACGGCGACTGATCCAGTCCCTACCGACAACGCTCTCTACACGTAAGCAACTCATCATACCCTTACCTTCTCTCCAGTCCTTCCCCTGTGCACAGGTGGATTCCCAGGTGGCGGCTTTTCCTTCTCCTCGCCTCATCTCCGCCTGCATGGCTCCGACGCGTCAAGGGCGCACAGCCGCGCTGTCTTCCAGGACACAGCTGTCAAGCCAACGCCAGCCACTCGTTCCTCTGCATGTGAGCAAACGTAATAAATTATTCCCACGGAGTGGTCGGCTACATCTAACCTCCTGCTCTGCTCGCCCCTCAGGGTTACTTGGTCGAACGGCGAGCTGTTCCGCCAACTTGGCACGATGTCCTCCCACACCACATCTCCATTCCTACTCACGCACTCATACACCTTTAACTGTTAATAAAAGCATTAAATCTCCCTGAGCCCGTGTGCGTGTGTTCCCTGAGTCCAAGGTTATGACAGTACGACTCCAGTAAGGTGACTCAGCGGACAGCGGGCTAGCACGCCGCTTTTCCAACCTACAGGCTCGGGTTGATTTAATTGCTCATCAGCAACAGACAGTTGTCAATCAGCTTACCCAAATTGTCCAGCGACTGAGCCGCTTGGCTCCTCCGGCACCTCTCGGTGGGTCAGCCTCCGTTTCCTCCTCGGTAAGTCTCAGTAGCTCGGGTTCACTGACCCAACTCACACCTATCCCAACCCCGGCGCACTTCACCGGGCGACTCGGTGAAGCGAGGGGGTTCTGCAGTGTGAGTCGGTGTTTGACACCGACATCACACTGCAGAACCGACTGCAGAACCGACATCACAGCCGAATTGGGTATGTAGCTAACCTCCTGGGAGGGCGAGCGTTAGCTTGGGCTTATCCCGTCATGGCGAGACCAAGCTACGCGAGCCTGACCTATGCCCAGTTCGTGCGCCAATTTAAGGAGGTGTTTGACCATTCCGCTCACGATAACACCCATGCCGCCCGGTTGTTAAATCTTCGTCAGGGTAGCCGGTCTGCCACCAACTACGCTGTCGACTTCCGGGTGGCAGCGGAGGAAGTCGGTTGGGGCGAAGCGGAGCTCTGTGGCATCTTCGCTCGCAGCCTAAACTCCTCCCTGCTGGACGAGCTGGCTTCCCGGAAGCTGCCGAATAAATTAGCTGATTTGACATCTTTGGTTATTAGTGTTGATAATAGGCTGAGGGAGCGGGCCGCCGAGCGCCGAACTTCCGGTTGCTCAAGCGGAGCTTCCGCCCGGGTTCCTCAGTCTCGCCCCCTGGCGTTTCCCACTCCTGGGTCCGCCGATGCCTCGGAGGCAGTGCAGGTGGGTCGGGCCAGGCTTTCGCCTGCGGAATGACAGCGCCGCCGTGAGCTGTCCCTCTGCATGTATTGCGGAGGGGATCAGCACTCAGTGGAGAATTGCCCGGTTCGGCCGAAAGGGGAACGTCCGCGAGTCGCTCTAGGGGGTCTCGCGGACGCCTCCCGTTCTAGTCCTCTCACCAAATGCATCCTCCCGGTTAGGTTTTGTCATAACTCCACTACGCACGTCACACACGCACTGGTGGACTCAGGGGCGGAACAAAATTTTATTTCACAAGGCCTGGTAACCCGGTTGAGCATCCCTTGTCAAGCCCTGCCATCCCCCTTGAATTTAGTCACCCTTGCTCACTCGCCCCTAACGACCGCTACCCACAAGACTAAACCGGTCCCGGTGATCATCTCCGGCAATCACAGGGAGGACCTCAGCCTGATCGTGCTACCCACCTCATCTTCTCCTGTCATCTTGGGTTATCCCTGGCTGCGGCTCCACAACCCCGTCCTGGACTGGAAGTCCGGCAGCGTCCTCTCCTGGAGCACTTTCTGTATGAGCTCCTGCCTCCAGTCTGCTGCCTGTGCTCCCTCGGTGCCGCACCCGACGCCTGACTCACCGGCTCCGGACCTATCCTTGGTGCCTCCTGAGTTCCATGATCTCGGACAGTTCAGTAAGTCTAAAGCACTGTCTCTCCCCCCCCCCCCCCACCGTCCCTACAACTGTGCCATAGACCTCCGCCCGGGGGCGCCGTTGCCATCTGGCCGCCTCTACAGCTTGTCTGCCCCGGAGCGTGAGGCCATGGACGTTTACATTAAGGAGTCGCTCAGCGCAGGCATTATTCGACCATCCTTGTCCTCGGTCGGAGCTGGGTTCTTCTTTGTGGGGAAGAAGGACGGGTCCCTGCGCCCATGTATCAACTTCCGGGCGCTGAATGACATCACCATTAGAGACAAGTACATGCTGCCCCTGATGGACTCGGCCTTCGACTCCCTCCAGGGGGCCACTTGGTTCACTAAGCTCGACCTGCGCAGTGCCTACCACCTTGTACGGATCCGGGAGGGCGACGAATGGAAGACGGGGTTCCGGATGCCCAGCGGCCATTTCGAATATCTGGTTATGCCGTTTGGGCTTACCAACGCGCCGGCCGTCTTCCAACGGCTAATCAACGATGTTCTTCGGGATTTCCTGGGGGTCTTCTTGTTTGTGTACCTGGACGACATTCTAATCTTCTCCCGGTCCAGAGAAGAACACCAGGTCCACGTAAGGCGGGTCCTTCAGCGCCTCTTGGAGAACAGGTTGTATGTAAAGGCAGAGAAATGTGAATTTTTCACCAACCAGACTTCCTTTCTGGGGTTTGTAATTGCCCATAATCAGGTCCTCCCCGACCCAGCTAAGGTCAAAGCAGTGGTGGAGTGGCCTACCCCCTCTTCCAGGAAGCAGGTGCAACAGTTTCTAGGCTTTGCTAATTTCTACCGCCGCTTTGTACCCAAGTACAGTACCATCTCCGCCCCCCTGACCCGCCTCACCTCCCCCAAGGTGCCGTTCAGGTGGAACGAAGAGGCTGCCTTGGCCTTCAGGGCCCTGAAGACGGAGTTCGCTTCCTCCCAGGTCCTCACCCAGGTGGACACCGCCCTCCAGTGCTTGGTCGAGGTCAACGCATCCGATACAGGGGTGGGAGCAGTGCTTTCCCAGCGCTCGCCAGCGGATGGGCAGGTACGCCCCTGCGCCTTCTTCTCTTGTCGCCTCTCCCCCGCTGAACGGAACTACGACGTCGGGGATCGGGAGCTCCTAGCGGTGAAGCTGGCTCTGCAGGAGAGGCGCCATTGGCTGGAGGGGGCCTGTGGACCGACCACAAAAACCTGGAGTACCTGAGGACGGCCAAGCGTCTGAATGCCCGCCAGGCTCGTTGGTTGCTGTTCTTTGGTCGCTTCAGGTTCACCATCACCTACCGGCCTGGATCCAAGAACGGCAAACCAGACGCGCTCTCCAGGCAGTTTGAACCCGAGGAACCGGTGGACCGTGAGCATACCATCCTTCCATCCTCGTGTGTTGTGGGGGCTGTTGCATGGGGAATAAAGGCCAAGGTCTGAAGGGTACAGGAGGCGGAGCCTGATCCTGGCAGCGGTCCAGTCGGGAGGTTGTTCGTCCCGTCATCAGTCCGGGGCGACGTCATCCATTGGGCCCACACGTCCAAGTTCGCTTGCCATCCTGGTACCTCTCGGCTGGTGGAGCTTATCCAGCGGTGTTTCTGGTGGCCGGGTCTCAGAGGTGACGTCTCTAACTACGTCCGTGCCTGTCCTCAGTGCGCCATGGGTAAGACCTTCACTTCCCCTCCAGCGGGTCTCCTCCACCCATTACCGGTTCCCGGAAGACCATGGTCCCATGTGGTCTTGGATTTTGTTACCGGCCTCCCTGAGTCTAATTCCTACAACACCTTCTTGACCATTGTCGACCGGTTTTCCAAGGCGGCCCACTTTGTGCCTCTCCGTGGGCTCCCTTCGGCGCGGGAGACGGCCGAGCTGCTGACTCAGCATGTGGTTAGGCTGCATGGGATCCCGTTGGACGTGGTCTCGGATCGGGGGCCCCAGTTTGTTTCCAAGGTGTGGGGCACTTTCTGCAACGCGCTGGGGGCCACGGTGAGCATGTCCTCTGGCCACCACCCCCAGACCAACGGCCAGTGTGAGCGAACAAACTAGGAGTTGGAGGCAACCCTGTGCTGCGTCACCTCGTCCAATCCATCCTCCTGGAGCGCCTGCCTACCCTGGGTTGAGTACGCCCACAACTCTACCCTTTCTTCGGCCACCGGCATGTCCCCTTTCCGGGCGTCCTTGGGGTACGATCCACCACTGTTCCCGGAGGAAGAGAAGGAGGTGGCGGTTCCATCGGTCCAGGCTCATGTAAGGCGCTGCCAGCGCATTTGGACTAGTACGCGCCAGGCTCTGTTACGCACGGCGGAGCGCAACTCTCGCTTCGCCAATCGCCACAGGAGGGCTGCTCCCGAATACCAGGTGGGTCAGCGCGTTTGGCTGTCAACCAAAGACATCAAGTTGAAGGCGGAGAAGAGGAAGCTGGTGCAACGTTTCATCGGGCCGTTTACCATCACCAAGATCGTTAACCCGGTGGCTGTGCGCTTGGCTCTCCCTCCCTCCCTCCGGGTCCATCCTACCTTCCATGTGTCTCATGTTAAACCTGTGCTGTCTGACCCTCTCTGTCCTCCTCCCAACCCCCAGGTTGCTCGATGGAGATCCTGCTTGGAGTGTCACGGCCATCCTGGACTCCCGCCACTGTAGCCGCGGTCTCCAGTACCTGGTGGACTGGGAGGGATATGGCCCGGAGCACAGGTCCTGGGTGCCGCCGTCCTGGGTGCTGGACAACAGTCTCATCACGGAGTTCCATCGGACGCACCCAGGTAAGCCAGCGCCAGGAGGCGCTGCTCGGGGGGGAGAGTACTGTTACACCTTGCTCTCGCCGGTCATCATCTCCAGCTGCGCGCACACCAGCGCCTCATCGGCGATGAGCTATATCTTCCCCTCTGCCCTCTGCTTCGGCCTGGAGTCGTCTTCGCATCTACTCCTCAACACGGCGACTGATCCGGTCCCTACCGACAATGCTCTCTACACGTAAGCAACTCATCATACCCTTACCTTCTCTCCAGTCCTTCCCCTGTGCACAGGTGGATTCCCAGGCGGCGGCTTTTCCTTCTCCTCGCCTCATCTCCGCCTGCATGGCTTCGACGCGTCAAGGGCGCACAGCCGCGCTGTCTTCCAGGACACAGCTGTCAAGCCAACGCCAGCCACTCGTTCCTCTGCACGTGAGCAAACGTAATAAATTATTCCCACGGAGTGGTCGGCTACATCTAACCTCCTGTTCTGCTCTCCCCTCAGGGTTACCTGGTCGAACGGCGAGCTGTTCCGCCCACTTGGCACGATGTCCTCCCACACCACATCTCCATTCCTACTCACGCACTCATACACCTTTAACTGTTAATAAAAACATTAAATCTCCCCAAGCCCGTGTGTGTGTGTTCCCTGAATCCAAGGTTATGACAGTGGTTGTTCCCGTTCCAAAATCCAGCTGTCCTAAAACGGTAAACGACTTTAGACCAGTTGCTTTGACTTCAATTTTTTTTTTTTTTTTATTTAAGTTTTTGTAAAGGGTATACAGGTCATTACCGCATTGCATTGTCTACATTTTCATCACATGTTCCCTTATTTTTTGCTATTTGACAACATTGGTAGGATAGTTATTACAACACCCCCCCCTTTTTTTTTTTAAAGTGAAAGAAAAAGTGAAATTAAGGAGAATTAAATAAAAACAAAAAAACAAACAAAAAAAACGAATAAACAAACAAACAGAACAGCAAAAAACAAACAAACAGAAAATTAAGTAAATAAAAGTAAAAGAGCATCTGAGTAGCGTTGGAACAAAGAGCGGTGCCATTATTGAAATGGTATTTGTCAAAGATTAGATCTAATGGAAGACACATATGCGATCCAGGGTTGCCAAAAGTTCATGAACCCATCCATGTCCTGTCTCAGTGCGAATGTCAACTTTTCCATTGAGTAAATGTCTTGAATCACGTTAATCCAATCTTCAGGTGTAGGACAGTCCTTCAGCATCCATTTTTTAGTTAGGGCTTTTTTACTTGCCAATATTAAAACATTGAATAAGTATTTATCTCCTCGTCTTTCCAGTGAGTCCGGTAGTAAACCCAAATACAAAGTTACAAAAGAAAAGGGAACTGTTATTTTGAATATTTTCCCCAATATTGTCTGTACGTTGGTCCAATATTGGTGGATAATTGGGCATGACCAAAACACATGAAAATGATTTGCAGTCTTTTCACCACACAAGCGCCAACAGTTCAACCCCTTATGGGTAAATTTGTTTTGTGCAGGTGTTCTGAAAAATCTTACCAAATTTTTCCATCCAAATTCTCTCCACTGCAGGGAAGAGGCACTCCTCCACCGCTGTTCATTTAGCTCTTCCCATATTTCCAACTGCAAAGCGAAATTCCCCCCTCCTTCCCACCTCTCCTCTACACATGATGTGCTGTCTCCCCCTAAGTCCCGAAGACCATGATATATTTTAGAAATGTATCTGATCCCTGGGATCCCTCCATATGCCACTAAGAAGACCTTCAGAACACCTGACTGGGCCCTTTCCAAATCCTCCTTTTTAAGTATATTGTTTATGTGGTGTCTAAGCTGAAAGAACCTGTAACGATCTTGATTTATTAGACCTTGTTTTTTCAAATCTTCAGAACTTCTTAAAGTTTGCCCCTTAAAAAAATCGTAATATTTTATCAGCCCTTTCTCTTTCCACTCTTTAAATCTAGTGTCTGTTTTATTGGGGGTAAAGTCTTGATCATAGGCAATCCATTGCAGAAGTCGACAGGGCTCTTTAGCTTGATTCTCTCTGACTATCTTAAACCAAATTTTTAGCGGGGTCTCTATTCACGGGTTGGTGTTATTCAAGAGTTTAGTTAAGGCATTGTTCCCTATTATTGCCTGTAGGGGGATGTCACTTGTTATTTGGCACTCCATCTCCTTCCATTGTGCAGTGTAGACTGGGTTACATATCTCTACTAAAGTTTTAATTTGTGCAGCTATAAAATAGTCCCTGATATTTGGCAGCGCGAGCCCACCTTTGTCTTTGTTTAGCTGTAGGGTTCTATATCTGATTCTAGGTCTCTTACCCTGCCATATGAATCTTGAGATCCTTCTGTCCAGCTCCTGCCATGTTTTTTTGGGAGGTTCTACCGGTATTGTTTGGAAAAGGTATAGAAGACGTGGAAGTATATTCATTTTGACTGCTTCAATTCTTTGTGCAGTACCTAAGAATGGTATCATATTCCATCTTGCTAGGTCAGATTTTATTTTAGTCACCAGTGGATCATAGTTTAGTGTTATAATTTTGTCGAGTTGTTTCGGGATATTGACCCCCAGATATTTCATAGATTCCAACTCCCAGTTAGTTTTGAGTTCATTTAGTGAAAAATGATTTGGGTCATAGTTGAATGTTAAGACTTGGGTTTTATGCATGTTTAATTTGTACCCCGATAAATCTCCATAGTCTGAAAAAACTGAGATTAGTTCTGGTAGAGAAGAGTCTGGCTGCCCTAGGTATATTAAAATGTCATCAGCAAAGAGTGCTATTTTATGTTCCTTCTGACCAAGTGTAATACCTTGAATTTCTTGATTTTGTCTTATCCATTGGCTCAGAGGTTCTATGAAGATTGCAAAGAGCAGTGGAGACAGGGGGCAGCCCTGACGACATCCTCTTTCCAGCTCAAAAGATGATGATAAATTACCGTTAATCCTTATTTTAGCTGTTGGTTTTTTATATAATGCCTGTATAGTTCTAATGAAGTTGTTATGAAAATTGAAACTGGATAAGATTCTATATAGGAAAGACCAGTCAACCGAATAGAATGCTTTTTCAGCATCTAATCCCAATATGACTGCATTTAAGTTATATTTTTTTATATGATGAATAATGTGTAAAGTGCGTCGAATGTTGTCTTGTGTCTGTCTTTGTCTTATAAAACCTGTTTGGTCTAAGTGAACTAAGTCTGTCAGTATGTTTTCTAACCTTTTGGCAAGGATAGTGGTAAAAAGCTTATAGTCCTGATTTAATACACTGATTGGTCTGTAGTTGGAGCATTCTAGTTTATCCTTTTCAGGTTTAGGTATAACTGCAATGACCCCTTCTCTCCAGGAGGGGGGATTTCCCCTGTGTGGAGGACGTAGTTAAATGTTTTCAGGAGGAGAGGAGATAGTTGCTGTTTAAAGGTTTTGTACCATTCTGCTGTATAGCCATCAGCTCCTGGGGATTTGTTAGCTTTAAGTTTCATAATTGCTTTTTCCAATTCTTTAGGTTGTATTTCTGACAGTAGGGTTTTATTTTGTGAATCCGTAAGTTGGGGAAGGTTTAATGTGTTTAGTAATGTCTCGGATGCGTTTTTATGTTTTTTGTGGGAGTATAAGTTCTTGTAGTAATTCTCGAAGCTTTTAAGAATATCCTGAATTCTGAATTTTATTTCCTTTGATACTGGGTCTCTGATTTTGTAGATTGCTCTTTCCGTTTGTTGTTTCCTCAATTTATAGGCTAGTAATTTTGCCGATTTACTGCCTGCTTCATAGTGTTTTTGTTTCAGAAATGTAACTTTCTTCTGGATTTCTATTGTGTAGATCTCATTTATTTGATTTTTAATTTCTTTAATCTTGAGCGAGCCATTAGACTGAGTGTTGTCTTTGTGTTCTTTTTCTAGGTTCTTGAGTTCTGACTCAAGTGTGATTAGTTTTTCTTGTCTCAGTTTCTTTTGGGTTGCCAGTTTTGCAATAATTTTTCCCCTTATTACAGCTTTGCACGCATCCCACATTATTAAAGGAGATACTTCTCCATTATCGTTTTCTTCCAAATATCTGAGAATATCTGATTCCAATTCATCTTTCAGTGGTCCTTTCAGGACACTTGAATTCAACCTCCAGGAAAATGTATTATCTGTGTATTTTTGGATGTTTAAGTCCATATAGATCGGACTGTGGTCGGAGAGATCCATCAGTCCTATTTTACATGTTTTTACTCTTCCAATGTCTCTATTAAACATAAAAAAGTAATCAATCCTTGAGTAAGATGAATGTGGCGTTGAATAAAAAGTATAATCTTTTACATTGGGGTTGAATTCCCTCCATACGTCACAGATTCCCATTTCTTTTAGTAGCATCCGAGTATTCTTACTTTGGGTGTTATTTTGATGTGAAGAATTACCTGTCGCATCCCAGTATGGATTCAGTCTTGGATTGAAGTCTCCACCACATATCACTAAACCTTGGGCTTTAGTTATCATTAGGTCGAATACATTTTTATAAAATTTCCATTTAGCCCCTGGTGGTGCATATACATTCAGCAGGGTGATATCTTCTCCCTCTAGCCACCCAGTTACCAAACTGTACCTCCCTTCTTTATCTTTGTGTTCTGATTTTTTTTCAAATGTAATTTTGGTTGATATCAATGTCGCTACTCCCCTCCTCCTCCCTGATTTATATGAAGATGAAGAGATCATTTTAAACCCTTGTCTATTGAGTTTAGTGTGTTCCACGTCTGTTAGGTGGGTTTCTTGTAAAAATATTATTTCTGCTTTGTCTTTTTTCATTTTGCGTAGAATCTTGGATCTTTTAACTGGATTCAGGATCCCTTTTACATTATATGAGGCTATTTTGGTTACACCCTGTTTCTCCATTGTATTTTCTTATTTAGTATAACAGTGTGGTGGCCCTCTTTTTTGCTACTCAGAAACTGAAAGAACATTAAGAACATAAAAAACATTAAGAACATAGTGTACGAAACTTTAAAACAAAAAACTGTCAAAAAAACTTCCTGAGCTGGGGTCTCTTTAAAGACCCTGTAAGAGCCCTGATGGAGTGTAGGCTCTGAGGGAAATTCCTCAAACTCTGTTACGTGTTGAGGGCCCTCTCTTACCCCTGTAAGTTGTCCCATGTTTTTAACGTGAATTTCAGATCCCAATCCGAATTTGTAATGATTTTTTTTTTTTTTTTTTTTTATGCCTATAACCTATGAGATTGTGTGCACCCTCCCACCCCCATCACAGCAAACATTCACTCTAATATAGTATTTGTTAGTCTGGAGAGAACATGTGGGTCATTGTTACATTTCTATTTTAACATGATTTTTTTTCCCCCTTTAAATTAAGAAGACATTTGTTTCTAATGCTATAACTGCTCCATGAAAGGTTTTACCACATGCTGATTCTGCATCTCCTTTAATGTTTGTTACCTTGTAGGAGGGGGGGGGGTGGAAGTGCAGAGTGACTGAAAAGAAAAAAACAAACAAACAAAAAGGTCGCTATTCCTTCCTGGAACTGGAAAGCTTATCTTTGTAGCTCTGGGGCTGGGTTTCCCGCTGCTGGCCCGTGGATTTTGAAGGTCTCTGAGTGGACCACGTTTGAGCTCTGATTTTCTCGCTCAGATCCGCTGCGGGTTTAAACACCGTTACCGGGAGTCCTCTCCTTGCCATGTCAGTTGTTGCTTCTTCCGCTGAATTATAGAGACATGACTCTTCACCGTAAAAGACCCTTAGCTTCGCCGGAAATGGCGTCTGAAAGCGTAGATTCTGTTCCCGTAAAACCTTTTTGGCGTCGTTATATTCCCGTCGTTTTTTAAGAACCTCAGGGGCGTAATCGTGCTCCACGAAGACTTTTCTCTCATGATGCATAAATCCTTTTTTCTGCCAAGCCCGTCTTACAACCTCTTGTTTTATTTTGAAATTGGCGAATCTTACCACCACAGAACGTGGGGGCGCTTCCGGGGCTGGCTTTGCGGCTAATGTACGATGGGCTTTTTCTATCTTCAAATCGGTGGTTTGTGGAATATCCAACTTCTCTCTCAATAAGGATTCCACGCATTCCGCCACTGTGTTGAAACCATCTTCAGCTCCTTCTTTCAGACCGTGAATTCTGATGTTATCTCGTCTCTGTCTTCCTTCTTGGTCGGTTAGCTTAGCCTCCAGCCATGACTGTTTTCTGTGTAAATCCAGCACAGAATCTTCAAGCACTTTTACTCTTTCTTCAGCTTCCAAGATTCGGTTTTCGGCCTGGTCCATTCTGCTGTTCGCCTTTTTTAGATCCTCTCTGAATTCAAGAAATTCGGCCCGAAATCGTCGTATTTCGTCAAATAGCGATTTCAAGCTAATCCTTTTGTTAGCTAGGCCCAGGTCCTCGTCTTCTGAACGGAGGTCCTCCGGTTCAGATTCTGCGGTCGCTGTGCGTCCTGACCTGGGAAATGTCAGTTTCCTCTGCTTGTGGTTAAGCATGGTGTTATTGTCTTTTGATTTTTAATCTTCCAAAAATCCGTTAGGTCTGATTTTGAGGATGTTTTCCTTGGATTGAGTCTGGGAGTTTCAGCGTTAGGTTGCTATCACCATGGCGTCCAGACCGGAAGTCTTGACTTCAATTTTAATGAAAATTTTTGAAAAACTGGTCAGATGTGAGGTCCTAAAGCAGACTGAGCATGCATTGGATCCTCTGCAGTTTGCCTATAGGCCTCACAGAGGAGTGGAGGACGCCACTGTCACTCTGTTTAACATGCTTTTTAAACATCTGGATTTTAATGGGACACACGTCAGGCTTTTATTTGTGGACTTTTCCTCCGCCTTTAATACAATCCAACCTCATATTTTAGTTGAAAGGCTCCTGCAACAATTTGATTTTAGCAATAATCTGGTAGGTTGGATTCTGGATTTCTTAACCAACAGGACACAGAGAGTAAGGGTCAATGGTACATTGTCTGACCCAAAGTGCCCTTCTACTGGCTCTCCTCAGGGGTGTGTGTTGTCACCACTACTCTTCATCCTGTACACAAACATGTGTCGGAGCAGACATGACAACAGACACATTACAAAGTATGCTGATGACTCAGTTATTGTCAGTCTCCTCCAGAATGGTGAGAGTGGCCACGGCCCAGTAGTTGATGATTTTGTTCACTGGTGTGAGGATTCCTACCTGCAGCTGAATACGACAAAAACTAAAGACACGATTATTGACTTTAGGAGGAAAACTCCCTGGCACAAAGTCACCGTACTAAAAGGCCAGACCACCGAATGTGTACAATCTTACAAATATCTCGGGACGATTATTGATAGTAATTTAAACTTTGAAGAGAACTGTGAAAGGGTGTGCAAAAAGGGTCAGCAACATTTGCATTGCTTGAGAAAACTTGCACGCTTCCAAGTTGACCGAACCATAATGACAATGTTTTATCGGGCTTTTATTGAATCTGTTTTATCCTTTTCTTTAGTGTCATGGTTTGGTCAGATGAAACTGAAACAGAGGAAATCCTTGGATCAGGTAGTTAGATGGTCCAGTCGTTTGCTTGGTGAGTCACAGCTGAGCCTGACATCCCTGTACACCAGACAAGTACAGAGGATGGCTATCTCCATTTTAAATGATGACTCCCACCCTTTGCACTGCAACTTTCAGCCTCTTCCCTCCAGACGGAGGGTTGCTGTCCCAAAAAGTAAAACCAAGCGCTACAAAAACAGCTTTGTTCCTGCTGCTGTCAAAGAGTTGAACAAGTTGTAACAATATATTGCAAATAATTTAGGTACCTATTTATTAACTCCATTTCATATTTACTTATTTTTGTAGGATGTTATTTGGGTTCTAAATATTTTATTGGGTTTTAGACCTTTGAGTTTTTAACCTCTTTGACTAGTTTTTAACTTTTTAATATGACCCTCCTCTCTTACCTCTGGTTTTTCTCTCATCTCTTTGTCTTTATACCCTGATTGATGGAGCCTTGAGTATCTTTATCATGTTTACAGTCAGCTTCATGTGTGCCTGTGTTTGTGTCTATGTTGAATGTACAGTGGGGTAAAAAAAAGTATTTAGTCAGCCACCAATTGTGCAAGTTCTCCCACTTAAAAGATGAAAGAGGTCTCCAATTTTCATCATAGGTATACCTCAACTATGAGAGACAAAATGAGAAAAAAAAAATCCAGAAAATCACATTGAAGGATTTTTAAAGAATTTATTTGCAAATTATGGTGGAAAAGAAGTATTTGGTCAATAACAAAAGTTCATCTCAATACTTTGCTATATACCCTTTGTTGGCAATGACAGAGGTCAAATGTTTTCTCTAAGTCTTCACAAGGTTTTCGCACACTGTTGCTGGTATTTTGGCCCATTCCTCCATGCAGATCTCCTCTAGAGCAGTGATGTTTTGGGGCTGTCGCTGGGCAACACGGACTTTCAACTCCCTCCAAAGATTTTCTATGGGGTTGAGATCTGGAGACTGGCTAGGCCACTCCAGGACCTTGAATTGCTTCTTACGAAGCCACTCCTTCGTTGCCCGGGCGGTGTGTTTGGGATCATTGTCATGCTGAAAGACCCAGCCATGTTTCATCTGCAATGCCTTTGCTGATGGAAGGAGGTTTACACTCAAAATCTCACAATACATGGCCCCATTCATTCTTTCCTTTACACGGATCAGTCGTCCTGGTCCCTTTGCAGAAAAACAGCCCCAAAGCATGATGTTTCCACCCCCATGCTTCACAGAAGGTATGGTGTTCTTTCTCCTCCAAACACGACAAGTTGAGTTTTTACCAAAAAGTTCTATTTTGGTTTCATCTGACCATATGACATTCTCCCAATCCTCTTCTGGATCATCCAAATGCTCTCTAGCAAACTTCAGACAGGCCTGGACATGTACTGGCTTAAGCAGGGGGACACGTCTAGCACTGCAGGATTTGAGTCCCTGGCGGCGTAGTGTGTTACTGATGGTAGCCTTTGTTACTTTGTTCCCAGCTCTCTGCAGGTCATTCACTAGGTCCCCCCATGTGGTTCTGGGATTTTTGCTCACTGTTCTCGTGATCATTTTGACCCCACGGGGTGAGATCTTGCATGGAGCCCAAGATTGAGGGAGATTATCAGTGGTCTTGTATGTCTTCCATTCTCTAATAATTGCTCCCACAGTTGACTTCTTCACACCAAGCTGCTTACCTATTGCAGATTCAGTCTTCCCAGCATGGTGCAGGTCTACAATTTTGTTTCTGGTGTCCTTTGACAGCTCTTTGGTCTTGGCCATAGTGGAGTTTGGAGTCTGTTTAGAGGTTGTGGACAGGTGTCTTTTATACTGATAACGAGTTCAAACAGGTGCCATTAATACAGGTAACGAGTGAAGGACAGAGGAGCATCTTAAA
This sequence comes from Pholidichthys leucotaenia, assembly GCA_020510985.1. NCBI lineage: Eukaryota > Metazoa > Chordata > Actinopteri > Cichliformes > Pholidichthyidae > Pholidichthys > Pholidichthys leucotaenia. The sequence continues at coordinate 23,349,803 of CM035848.1, read as the reverse complement.
GAAGAAGTTACAGGTCTGTGAGACCCAGAAATCTTGCTTGTTTGTAGGTGACCAAATACTTATTTTCAACCATAATTTGCAAATAAATTCTTTAAAAATCAGACAATGCGATTTTCTGGATTTTTTTTTTCCTCATTTTGTCTCTCATAGTTGAGGTATACCTATGATGAAAATTGGAGACCTCGCTCATCTTTTAAGTGGGAGAACTCGTACAATTGGTGGCTGACTAAATACTTTTTTGCCCCACTGTAATTGTGGCTTGTAAATATGGATGTCACCAGACTGCAAAACAAATCTACCTACGGGTACAAATAAAGTAACCTGAACCTGAACCTGAAAACATTCTTCACAGGTTTGAGAGAAATCTACGGCCCTAAACCAAGAGGATTGATCCAACTAAAGGCTGTGGATGGTGAAACAGTTTTGCAGGAGAAAGACAAGATCCTGGACAGATTTGCAGACCACTTTGACCAACTACTAAACAACCCTGGAGATCTCACTGAAGAGGCTAAAGAAGCTCTAGTGCAGTGACCAGCTGTATCAAGTGTGGATGAACCACCAAATTTTGATGAACTAATGGCAGCTATCAGGACAACACAGGATGGTAAAGCTCCAGCTTCCAGGGATGGAATTCCAGCAGAAGTGTGGAAATTTGGTGGTATTCAGCTGACCAACTGCCTGCACAAGCTCATCCAAGAGATATGGGATGCCCAGAAAGTACCTCAAGACTGGAAGGATGCAAGTATTGTGCCTTTGTTCAAGAAAGGTGACAGGAAAGATTGTGGAACTTACTGAGGTATATCACTGCTAGCCACTGTTGGTAAGATTCTCTCACGTGTACTACTGAACAGACTCAATGAACATATCTCGCAGAATGTACTACCAGAAACCCAGTGCGGCTTTAGTAGTGGAAGAAGCACAATGGACATGATTTTCTGTTTGAAACAGGTTCAAGAAAAGTGTATTGAACAGAACATGCCGCTTTATGTAGTCTTCATAGACTTCAGTAAAGCCTTCGATACTGTTTCGCGACAAGGACTTTGGCAGGTACTCAAGAAATATGGCTGTACAGAGAAGTTTGTCAGCCTGATTGAGACACTCCATACAGGTATGCAAGCAAACGTGGCAATGAGTGGTTCAGTATCTAAAGACTTTTCAGTAAGCAATGGGGTGAAACAAGGGTGTGTGCTGGCACCTACACTCTTCTCACTATATCTGGCAGCCATGCTTGAGGTGGCCTTCAAAGACACTTCAGAAGGAGTATACATTCAAACAAGGAAAGAAGTAGACTTGTTCACTGTGGCACAGTTTAAAGCCAAGAGCAAGACATCGATAAAGGTAGTAAGAGAAATGCTCTTTGCTGACAACAGTGCTCTAGTTGCACACAGTGTGGAAGATATGCAATCTTTAGCGGAGAAATTTGCAAGAGCAGCTAGCCAATTCAGCCTCCAAATCAACATCAAGAAGACAAAGTGCCTTTATCAACCACCAAAGTTCCAATTATCAACATCACTACCAGAAGAGATCAGCATTGGTACAGAGCCACTAGTCAAGTGCAAGACTTTCAAATACCTAGATAGCACTGTTTCAGAGAATGCTAGGCTGGAGGATGAACTATCTCTCAGAATGGGAAGAGCGAGCGCTGTGTTTGGAAACTTGAGGGAGAGACTGTGGAGCAATTGACATGTGTCTATCCGTGTGAAATGCAAAGTGTACAGAGAGACAGTACTGGCTACTCTATTGTACGGTGCTGAAACTTGGACTGTCTACAGAGTGCAGGTGAAGAAACTCCACGCATACATGATGAGACACCTTCGAGCCATAATGAACATCTCATGGAGAGACAAGATAACCAACATAGAAGTGTTGAAACGAGCTGGTCTACCATCAATGGAGGACATGCTAATACAGACGAACCTGAGATGGCTTGGACATGTTGAGAGGATGGACCACCAGCGTCTTTCTCGGCAGTTACTGTACTCACAGTTATGCGAGGACAAACGCAATCAGGGTAGACCAAGGCTGAGATTTAAAGACACTGTAAAAAGAAACTTGAAGAAGTTGGACATAGACAGGAGTTCCTGGCAGCAGAAGGCTAAGGACAGAGCTGTGTGGAGGAATCTGATCAGACCTAAATGAAACAGTCATTGTCGCCCACGACAGACTGCTATGATGATGATGATGATGACTATCCAATCAACCTAACTTGCATGTTTTTGGCATGTGGGAGGAAACCGGAGATATCCCGGAGTAAACCCACACAGACACAGGGAGAACATGCAAACTCCTCACAGATCACTGTTGGTCGGGGGCTGGGATCGAACCCAGGATCCCCCGGCCAAGGGTGAGTTGCTGTGCTGCCACAGTGCTAACCACTGCGACGGACTGGCGATCTGTCCAGGGTGTACCCTGCCTCTCGCCCAAAGATGCTGGGATAGGCTCCAGCCCCCCGCGACCCGAAAACGATTAAGCGGAAGAAGATGGATGGATGGATGGATATTACTATCCAACACCCCCCCCCCCCCCCGAAGAAAATTGCAAGCACACTAATCGGGCCCTCCCAAATGTTGCAACCCGATACACATTCTAAACATCACTGCAAACAATATAAATACACAAAGCTATCCATGCATACCTCACAGGTCCAGCAGACTATTCCGCCATTTTGATCATTACAGTCTGTAAACGTAAAAGTGCCACGCACAAAAAAAACCCCTAATCCCAATGTTATCACATACATTTCTAAAGCATTTTGAACTATAAACACTGAAAAACAATATGTACACTAACCTTATGGTGGTCCCAAATCCCTCCACCTCAGCACTCCCACCCCACAACATGGGCACATCAAACACATGCAGTACTGGGAAGAATTTGCATTTCACACATCACTATTTGTTTTAACCACTCACACATCTACGTAACTCATTTCACCACACACACACACACACACACACACACACACACACACACACACACACACACACACACACATATATAGGGGAAACTTACACAAAAGTTAGCGTTTATTTTTTTTTTCAAGCACAAAGCACAGTAATAGCATAAACACAACACAATGGAACATACCGCTAGCACCCCCCTTTAAGTCTCACTAAGGACCCCCTGGAGGCTACAGGACATCCGTCTGGCGTCCCGCTCCCAAAGCGTCTCTGCCTCTTCCTCACCGGAGATGGGCTGCTCGGGCGTCTCCTCTCTCCCATACGCTGCAGCTCATTTGGGTGCCTTCTGGATCCATCTGACAGTTCTAAATAACTGTTCACGGGCCTTCACTACCTGCAGCTGTCCCTGGTCATCCCGCTGTTCTCATGAATTGCGGACCCCACCAAGCCAAGACTCAACCCTAGGGCGGACTTTATCACCAACTCCTAGGGGAGTACTCATTGGCCTTCATGGTCCACGGTGCCGTGACTGGGTTTCCGTATGGTGTTGGAGGGTCCCGCTGACCTGGTCCGAGATCCGCCTCAGAGCCTGCTTATAGGCATGCCTGGGGATTGTGCCACTCGGTCTCGCCCCACTCTCTTTCATTTGGTGTGCTGAATCAGCCACAGCTGTGCCCGGTTTGATGGTTGTACTCGGTTGGCCACCGGAACTATGCTGTGCCTGCTCGCTAGCTCTACTCACCCCCACAGGTGTCCAACTGTGCCGTTCAGGTCCCTTGTCCAGGGTACCGCGAACACTGGCACCGGAAACTCCCTGTGATAACGCTTCCTCGTGTCGGTCATGCCCATCCTCACTCTTCGAGGGAAGGTTTAAGTTTCACACTTTGTTGTCATTTCCCAGATAAAAAGGCTGGTCCCACAGCCCTCAGCCAGACCACTCCTCTCCTACGCTGCAAGCAATGGAGAATCCGAGTCCATAAAACAGGTTGCAGCCCATTAGGTTAGCTCCTTCAGTGGACACCATAAACTCTATTGCACACATCGATGCTGATTTGTATCTTACCAAGAGCATCAGTGGGCCCATGATGTCCAAGGGGTTGTTCCCATAACCATAACACACTATGTCACACCTGCTCACTCTATAATGTGGGAAGAAGTTCTTCACTGTAGCCCAACTCAGGATGGAGGTCGCCGATCCTGTGTCCAGCATCAGTGGCACCACCACCCCGTCCAATTCGATGTTGCAATAAATGCATCCATCCGTGTTAGGTGAGACCATGTGAACCACCGTAGGTTCTCTTGTAGAAAAGCCCCTCTCTGGTTTTGGGTCCCCCTGCTCAAAGTTTTTGCAGGCTCTTGCAAAGTGGTGGAACAGACCGCACTTCCCACAACGCTTCCCCTTCGCTGGACATTCTCTCGCCTTGTGGCGGTGCCTGGCGGCCCCACAGCCACAGCATCTTGGCGTCCTCGGGCGGACCTAATTTTCACGGCGGCGGCATATTCTTCGTCACTCTCACCGTCCAGATCTGCAGCCAGTGCGTTCCACTGTTTCTTGTTCCTTGGCAGCTTGCCTTCCTTGCCAAGATTTCTGGTTAACATCTCCGCTGTCTCGTGTTGTTGTGCTAGGTCCATGGGGGCTAACAGCGTCAATTCTCCAGCATGTGTGAGGAGGCGAACCTTCGCGGAGGAGTATAGGACATGCTCCGCTAGTTGGTCGCGAACCATCTCTTCCTCCAAGGCACCAAATCGATACACTCCTGCCAGCTGCCAAAGGTCTGCAACAAACTGCTGCACCGACTCACCCGGCCACTGGCGTCACTATCTGAACTCAATTCGCCTCATGATGGTGTTTTCAGGGGCGTGAAAATAGCCCGCCATCAGCCTCATCACATCGTTGAATGAGTCACCACCTCTCAACATACTCAGTATCCTCTGGCCCTCCACTCCGAGGTTGTAGACCAGAATTGCCCTCACACGCAGCTTTTCGAGCTTGCCGAGGTCCAGAGCAATGAGATAATTCTCAAAAGCTGCATACCACCTGGCCCAGGGGGTGAGCGGTTCTCCTGGAGCCTCCAAGAATGGTCGGAAAGCGGTAGCAGCTCGCTCCATACCCTTTTGTCCTCGTCGCCAAATGTTACGTCTGGAAATGAGGAGGTGAGGTGACGTTTACTGGTTTTATTAATAAAGAACAGGAACAAACAGGAGTCACTCCATACAGGTAGAGAGTCCACAGCAAAGAGACAAAGCCCCTTCCACTGTGTCCTCTTATACTCCCCGTGATGCCACCAACGGAAAGACGGGGCATCACCTCCCACTACACCCAGGGCACCGCCACATTGGTACACCCCAACTATTGTCAGCCTCCGTCGGTCTATGATGACCATGGAAGAGAATCCTAAACGTCTACTCTGCTGGAACAGCACTGCCTGTGGCTGAACAAGCCGATGCGCGAATGACAGTCCCTGTCACACAGGTCGCACTTGTGGGTGGTCTCCGTGCTGCTGGGTCTGTGGCGGTTCTTCCTGCGGGTCCTTTTTTCATCTGCTGCAGCAGTCAGTCTCTCTTCACCCGCCTTGAGCTGTCTGGTCAGGGTGCCTCTCCATTTGGAGCGGTCCGTTGCAAGTTCCTCCCAGCGTTCTGTGTTGATATCCAGGGCCTTAATGTCTCTCTTGCAGATGTCTCTAAAGCGCAGCTGTGGGTGGCCAACGTCTCTCCTGCCAGTTGCAAGTTCTCCGTAGAGGACGTCTTTGGGGATTCTGCCATCCTCCATACGGTGAACGTGGCCTAGCCAGCGGAGCATGTGCTGCCTGACTAGAGTGAACATGGAGGGAAGGCCAGCGCGGGACAGAACTTCTGTGTTGGGCACTTTGTCCTGCCAGGATATGTCCAGGATGTGGCGAATGCAGCGCAAGTGGAAGGAGTTCAGTCTCTTTTCCTGCCGGGCGTATGTTGTCCACGTCTCACTCCCATAGAGCAGTGTGCTGATGACGCAGGCGTTGTACAATGCCATCTTCGTCTTGGCAGAGAGTTTGGGATTCTTCCACACTCGTGTGGTAAGGCGAGCGAGTGTGAAGGCTGATTTTCCAATCCTCTTGCTGATCTCTGTATCAAGGGAGAGGTTGTTGCTGATCGTGGACCCCAGGTACGTGAACTGATTCACGACCTCCAGCTTGTAGTCGTCGATGGTGATGGTTGGTGGTGCTTCCGTGCCTTGCGCCAAGACGTTAGTCTTCTTCAGGCTGATGGTAAGCCCGAAGTCCTTGCATGCCTGGGAGAAGCGGTCCATCAGGGTCTGAAGCTCCTGCTGTGTGTGGGTTGCGACTGCAGCGTCGTCTGCGAACAGCATGTCTCTGATTAGAGCCTCGCGTACTTTGGTTCTGGCTTTCAGGCGGGCGAGGTTGAAAAGCCTGCCGTCAGATCTTGTGTGCAGGTAGATTCCCTCTGTTGCTGTGCTGAAGGCATGCTTCAGGAGCATAGCAAAGAAAATCCCAAAGAGGGTTGGCGCAAGTACACAGCCCTGTTTCACTCCGCTGCGTATGTTGAATGGCTCTGAGACGTTGCCATCGTGCTGCACTATCCCCTGCATGTTGGTGTGAAACGATTCGATGAGGCTTTGCAACTTTGGTGGGCATCCTATCTTTGGCAGGATCTTGAAAAGGCCCTCTCTGCTGACCAGATCGAACGCTTTGGTGAGGTCGATGAAGGCGACGTACAGAGGCATGTTCTGTCCTCTGCATTTCTCCTGGAGTTGGCGGATGGAGAATATCATGTCTACTGTCGATCGCTCAGCGCGGAAGCCACACTGAGACTCGGGGTAGACACGTTCGGCAAGCTTCTGTAGACGAACGAGAACAACTCGTGCGTAGACTTTGCCAACAACGCTGAGGAGGGAGATGCCCCTGTAGTTGTTGCAGTCGCTTCTCTCCCCTTTGTTTTTGTAGAGGGTGATGATCTTGGCGTCCCTCATGTCCTGTGGTACGGCACCTTCCTTCCAGCACTGGCAGAGGACGTCATGCAATGGCAGCAGTAGGGCGGTCTTGCAGTGCTTGATCAGGTTAGGGGGTATGCCGTCGTTGCCGGGTGCCTTGCCAGCGGTCAAGCTATCAATGGCCTTGCTGAGTTCGTCGATGGTTGGCTCGGTGTCAAGTTCATCCATGGATGGCAGGCAGTCGATGGCATCAAGGGCTGACGGTGTCACGGTATTCTGTCTAGAGTAGAGGTCGGAGTAGTGTTCCACCCATCTCTCCATCTGCTTGTTCTTTTCTGTGATCATCTCCCCAGTGGAAGATTTGAGGGGGGCCATCTTGCTCTGAGCCGGACCAAGTGCTTTCTTGATGCCATTGTACATACCACGGATGTTCCCTGTTATGGCAGCGGTTTGAATGTCTTGGCTGAGCTGAGTCCAGTACTCGTTGGCACAGTGCCGAGCAGTCTGCTGAACTTTGCTTCTCGCAGCCCTGAGAATCTGGAGATTCTTCTCGTTTGGGTACTTCTTGTACTCAGCAAGTGCTGAGCGCTTGGCTTCAATGACGGGGGTCATCTCGGTCGACTTGGCATCAAACCAGTCCTGTGAGTTTGAGGTCTTCCTCCCAAAGGTAGCCAAGGCTGTGCGGTGGATGGTGTTTCGCAGCTCTTCCCACTTCTGCTTTGCAGATTCTCCTTCTTGTGGTACACCAAGTTCCTTCTCAAAGGTGGAGGCAAACTGCTCAACAAGTTCTGGTTGGGCCATCTTGCTGGTGTCAATCTGTGCCTTTCCAGGCTGTCTAGCACGATGGAATTTCTTCAGCTGCAGCTTGACCTTGCAACACACCAATGAATGGTCTGTGTCGCAATCTGCACTCTGGAACGAACGGGTGATTAGCACATTCTTCAGTGAGGTGCGCCTGGTCAGGATCAAGTCCAGCTGGTGCCAGTGCTTTGAGCGCGGATGTTGCCAGGAAACCTTGTGTTGGGGCTTGGTCTTGAAGAACGAGTTTGTGATGCACAGATCGTGATATGTGTAGAACTCGAGCAGCCGCTGTCCGTTGTCGTTCATTCTGCCCACGCCAAAAGGTCCAAGACAGGAGGGCCAGGAGTCATGGTCAGCACCCACTCTGGCGTTGAAATCTCCAAGAAGAATGAGTTGTTCAGAGTTGGGGATGATCCTGACAGTTGTTGCGAGATTCTCGTAGAACTCGTCTTTTGCCTCTGGTGTGGCTGTCAGTGTTGGGGCATACACACTGACGAGGGTGACTGGGCCTTGAATGGTGTTCAGGCGGAGGGTGAGGAGTCGTGCAGAGCCAGTGCTGCCCGGTTCCACCATCTTCAGCAAGGTGTTCTTCACTGCGTAGCCCACTCCGTGTTCCCTGTGTTCGTCACTGCCCTTTCCCTGCCAGTAGAACGTGTAGTCCTTCTCTCTCAGTGTGCCTGCATCAGCCAACCATGTTTCCTGGAGAGTGGCGATATCCACTCCCAGTCTCTTCAGCTCATTATTGATGATGGCAGTCTTCCTGGTGTCGTTGATGTCCTTGAGGTTAGCAGCGAGTCCTGTCATCATAGTGCGGACGTTCCAAGTTCCCAGTTTTAGAGTTGGTCTCTTTTGTTTTATTGTCTTGCCTGGTGCGAAGGTTCTCAGCCTGCTGTTCGGACTTCTCCTTATCCCCATGCACCCAATGAGGAAAGCAAGCTGTGGCGGGACAACACCTTATTGGCTGGGGGCTGCCCAGCTTGAGGCGGGCGGTAGCTGTCCAGTGAGATCTGATGATCCCTCCCACCATCGGGAACAACCCCTGGCGCCGCGCTCTACGCCAATTGAGCAGTGGCTTATAACCGGTAACTGTCATTCCCCGTGTTTTGTCTACGCCAAAGGCGAAGCTGGAGTGTCCTCTCCAGTGATCTGGTGTTCTACCTTCCAGCGTTGGGCGTTGGTAGGATTCAAGCCTGGGCAGGAAGATATGGAGGACAAGATGTTGCCCATGCAGCATGTCACCCCTCTCCACGTCACTGATGAATCCAAAGGAACAGCAGGGCTGCTACAGTTTGGCACCAGCACCGTTGCAGGAGCTGCCAGAATGATGTTGAGCACAACATAGAACTGCCTTAGGGGCTCCGACTCCGGATTTTTCCTCAGGGTTGACTCCCGAAGCCTTTCCCGTGACCGGGTATGCCGCAAGGCAGCAGAGGTTTGAAATCAGGGTTTACCTTCCCCTAGATGGGCTACCTTCCCAGGTTGACGAGCCACCATCTACCTGAAGCATCTGGTTTTAAGGCGCCAGAGATCCGCCCTCACCCCTTCTCCTATTAGTAAAAGCAGTTCCGCCGGGCTTAGAGACTAAACCACACGGGCAGGCTAGGAGTTGGACTTAGTTGTCAGAGGCTTTTCAAGACGCACGCCATAAGGAGCATTTTATGAGCACTGGGAGCTTAACCCCAGTGCCGCTCCTGGCTATGACAACCTTGGAACCCCAACTATATACACAATATTACTATCCAACAGTATAGTCTTAAAAAAACTGCTTGATTTTTGTTCCCTTAGACTAAGTTTATAGTAGTTATAGTAGTATATATCTATATGGAGCTGGAATGCGCGGTTATGGAGGCCACCATTTTGCACCACCATGTTTCTACAGTAGCTCTGAAGGGACAAACATCCATACTAAGACATAACATAATGTGCAAAACTATCACAGACAATGCCATTTCACACACTTAAATGTTTTAGATCATCAAACAAATTTAAAAATTAGACAAAGATAACACAAGTAAACACAAAATGCAGTTTTTAAATGAAGGTGTTCATTATTAAGGGCAAAAAAAAATCCAAACCTACATGGCCCTGTGTGAAAAAGTGATTGCCCCCCCTCCCGTTAAAACATAAATTAACTGTGGTTTATCACATCTTTGGAAAGCTGAGTTCAATTTCTCTAGCCACACCCAGGCCTGATTACTGCCACACCTGTTTTCAATCAAGAAATCACTTAAATAGGACCTGCCTGACCAAAAGATCCTCAAAAGCTAGATATCATGCTGCGATCCAAAGAAATTCAAAAACGAATGCGAAACAAAATACACCTGACGTCACCACGTCAACTGCCCGGCGTCAGCTACGGCAAGCTCCAAGGGCCAAATTCCTAAATTTCTCTCTGACCACTTGACATATCCGTAGAGTCACTTGGAGTCATCATCTTGGCAAATACACATTTGGCAATTGCAAAAGTTTTGACACCTGATGGCCTCCGTGAAGAATCACGGGCATTCTGAAGGGGAGGGATGGGGACTAGATTTTCATTTTGTTACAATATGTTGCTCACCACTGGATGCTGCCAGTTTTTTACACAGTGTACGTTCAAGAATGTCAAAACTTAAAGATCTGTAAATAATGTACCACATGGGACATTCAGGAGTTATTAAGAGTGTTATTAAGGAGGTTTAAACGTCTCTTTAGGAGGAATTAAAAAGCAGCTCCAACAGTTCCATTCTGACCCACATTTACAGCTTCATTCACTGAAGTGTCTGCAGTGATCGATTGTCTGACCTGTGACTTCCGTATCCTGAGGTCAGCCGAGGCCCTCTCATCTGTGTTTGACTCAAGCTGGCGTTCGATACCTGACACACACACACACACACACACACACACACGCATGCGCGCACACACACAGACACACAAACAGGAATGACAACAGCATATCACTAGAATGTTAAAGACATAAACACAGGGAGACTTTAAATGAAACATCAAAGGACTAATATAGTACTTATTATTTACTTTGTCTTAAAGCACAGTAATATGTACTGTAATTAGAGAACTACACAGTTTACATCAATTGGAGCAGAAATCATTTCTCCTTTTCTGAAAGATGCTATAGAATATTTTACACTTTTGTCTTGAAAAATGAACAGCTCCGAGAGGAGCCTGGGGCACGCCACGAAGGCAACAGCACAGAACCTCTGCTCCCGGCACGTTCATATTGAAAAAGCCCTTAAAACGCGAAAACCTACAGAACTACCAGCTCAAGACGATCAACTAAAAGGGCAATGGTAAAAGGCAAGTCAAAAACCAAGAAACAGGCTGAAATCGCGGCGTTTGATACCAAAGAAACTGAAGCTAACGACGATAGCATCGGCTTGGCTAGTACTGATGCTAGCAAAATGGAGGGAGACGACAGCATTGATTTGAAGGCGATACTGATGGAAATCAGGGACTTCAGGAAAGAAAACACGCAACAGTTTGAAGAAGTAGAGGCAGAAATCGGCAAGACTAATGCAAGACTCGAAACAGTGGAGGGACGCATTTTGGAAACGGAGGAACGAGTTGAAACAATAGAGGAGGTGGTTACAGAGCTTGTGAAACTCCAGTCTAAGCTACAGTCCCAAATCACCGACCAGGAGGGGCGATCTCGTAGAAATAATGTACGGATATATGGTGTGATTGAAAACGAAGAGAAAGGTGCTCTGACTATGATAGATTTTGTTGAAAAATCTTCTGAGGGAAAAGCTCCAGCTGCCCTCGACAATGGATTTGCATATTGAACGCGCACACCGCGCCCTGACGGCAGTTCCCCCGGCTGGAGCACCACCTCGGTCCATTATTGTACGCTTTACCAATTACAAGCGCAAGGAAGAGGTACTCAGGAAAACTTGGCAAATGAGGGGATTCCAGTGGAAGGGCAAACAGATCAACCTTGATCACGATTATGCACCCGATGTCCTTAAACAGAGACAGACTTATGCAGAGGCTAAAAGGATTCTAAAACAACGAGGGATACGTTTCCAGACCCCGTTCCCAGCTAAACTCCGAGTGTTCTACCCAGACGAAACAAAACTTTATAACACCGCTGAAGATGTAACTAAAGACATGTTTGATTCCCAGTCACTGTCTACAAGCCACCGGAGACACTGATGGCACGGATTCAGAAAACAGCGTGGACCACTAAACGAAGCACAAGAAGAAAGCGACGCACACCGCTGGATCCGGGTCAGATGGGACCACCATCAATAAAAGAGAGACTGCAACAATACAGAAGGGAATCCATGTAAAAACGCCAATATAAATTTGCTGTTCAATTTACAACCCAGTTACAGGTAATCTGATTTAACAATGACTTATCCGTGGTTTATTTTTCTTTATACATGTTTTTTCTATTAAGAGATAATACAATAACTAAACACGAGAAATGAGTGAAACCTAAGACTTATTGCCAATCTAAATCAGCTGCCGGGAAATGACTGTTCAGGCATAGTATGGAGGAATTGTGTGACGATGGATGCTCGCGTGCTGGCCGGATCATAGCCGATCCCTCACACCCTGGTCACGTACTGTTTGCCCCCCTCCCCTCTGGTAGAAGACTTCGGTCCATCCAGACTAAAACCTCCCGTCACATGAACAGCTTCTTCCCCTCTGCCATTAGACTGCTGAACACTAAGTGACTTATTGACTCTCGTGCACCATGTACAGCAGCTCAACCAGACTCATGTCAATCATCACTGTTTTCTTCCTGCATTACCGACTGCACTATATAGTTCTCCACAGTATCTGCTGCTGGCTAATATATATTTTAACTGTTGACCAGTATCACTTAATCTTATCCTACACTTTATTACATGTATAGTTTATTTCTCTTATCTTATCATGTTTAATGTTGCAGCATTGCACCGAGACAAATTCCTAGTTTGTGTACTACATGAACAATGGCAATAAACCTGATTCTGATTCTGATTCTGATTCTGATTCTCCATTAGAGGGCCCACTCCGACGCAAGTGGCTAACCCTCTTAAAGACTCACAACATCAGGTCTTACAGGGTTTGTTTTTCTTTAAACCCCACAAATGGAAATCCTGTTTTATTTCCTCAAATGTTTGTTATTGCTTTATTTTGCTGCAGTTCAGAGCAGCACTGTTTGGACAAGTGGTATACTTATGTTTATTCCGATTAATTAGAAAGGAAGAAAAAAAGAAAAACAAATTATAGCCAACAATCAGACTATCAATGTCATCTCCTTTAATGTAAATGGAATTAACAGCCCACAAAAAAGGTCCAAAATACTCTCCAAACTCAAAAAAGAAAAGATACATGTGGCCCTTCTACAAGAAACGCATGTATTAGACCAAGAACTTAAAAAGCTTGAACGAGGTTTTTATAAGTATGTCTATGGATCATCATACAAACATGGCCACCGTAGAGGTGTCGCAGTGCTCATTTCACGACAGATTTGTTTTGAATATTTATCTGATAAGAAGGATAAAGAGGGGCGATATATATTGGTAAAAGGAAAAATTGATGGCTCATTAGTAACTATTCTCAACATATACGCACCACCAGGAAGTAAATGGAATTTTTATAAACAGATGTTCGAAATGATGGTATCTGAAACTGAAGGAATGTTAATATGTGGAGGGGACATGAATATACGGTTGTCAAAACTGGATAGCTCTAAGAATGATCTAGCACAAAAAAATCAGTAATAAAGAAAATAAACAGTATCATGAGTGAAACCGGAATTATCGATATCTGGAGAGATTTTAACCCTTCTGGATGCGATTATACACATTTTTCTGCCCCCCATTCTACATATTCGAGAATTGATTACTTCTTCACATTTAATAAAGACAGATAAAAGATTAAAACAAGTGATATTGGCACAGTTGATCTGTCAGATCATTCTCCAATATATTTATCTATCTGTATGAATGATACTCGCAAAACCACAACTTGGAAACTTAATTCTAATATTTTGAATGATTCAAAAATGAAGGAGAAATTAAAAGAAGAAATTGAAGAATACTTTAAGGAAAATGATAATGGGGAAGTGTCATCATCCATTTTATGGGATGCTTTTAAAGCGGTTATAAGAGGCAAAATTATTGCCAGCACCTCTTTCATTAAAAAGCAAAAAAAAGAAAAACTCGAAAAATTACAAATGGATCTTAAGGAATTACAAAGACAACACAAAATTACTTTAAACAATGACAAACAATATGAAATAAAAAGATTACAAAAAGAAGTTGATATTCTGATGAAATGCAAAAAAAAGCTTATCTAGCTTAAACAAAACTATTATGAGGCTGGAGGGAAGTCAACAAAATGGCTAGCTTTTAAACTAAGAAAACAACAGGCTGATAACACAATCTATAGAATAAAAACACCCCAAACTGGGATTACACATGATGATATTACAGAAATTCAAGAGAGTTTTGTAACCTATTATAAAGACCTTTACTCACAGCCTAAATTAAACAATTGTGACCACATAGAAATTTTTTTAAGTTCACTAAATCTCCCTGGTGTCACCGAACAGGAGAACAGTAACCTAATAAAAGAAATTACAAATAAAGAAATCAATGATGCAATTACAAGACTAAAACCACATAAAAGCCCTGGCCCAGACGGCTACTCTGGTGAATGGTATAAGACCTACAGGGAGGAATTAATTCCAAGACTGAGGGAAGTGTGTAACTGGGTGTTGAAGGGAGGGGATCCACCCCCCTCATGGAAAGAAGCGATTATCACTGTCATCCCAAAAGAGGGAAAAGATAAATTGAATTGCAGCCAGTATTGACCAATATCAGTTTTAAACCTAGACTACAAAATATACACGTCCATAATAGCAAAACGACTTGACAATATCATACCCAGACTTATTAATCATGATCAAACTGGTTTTATCCGCCAGAGGCAGACCCAAGACAGTATTAGAAGGACCCTCCACGTTATACACAATATTAAAAAAATAATATTGAGGCATTGCTTATGGGTTTAGATGCTGAAAAAGCATTTGACTCAGTGAGATGGTCATTTCTTTATAAAGTTTTGAATAAATTTGGATTTCACCATATAATCATTAAGGCCATCCAGACAATTTACCACAAACCAACAGCCAAAATAAAAATAAATGGTAGTCTTTCAAAACCAGTCTCACTTGAAAGATCATGTTGCCAGGGCTGCCCCTTTCACCAATTTTATTCACTTTATTTATTGAACGGCTTAGCCAATACATCAGACAAGATAATTTAATTGAGGGAATTAAAATACATGGGGACATTCAGAAGATATCACTCTTTGCAGATGATGTCCTAATTTATTTAGGTCAACCAAATAAATCTCTACTTAGATTGATGGAGATATTAGAGAAGTTTGGATCACTTTCAGGTTACAAATTAAATATTGAAAAAACACAAATTATGACCTTAAATGACCAACCCTCAATGGAGTTAAAAAGTAAATACAATTTTAAATGGGACAAAGACTCCATGAAATATCTTGGCGTGATACTAAGTAGAGACACTGGAAAGTTGTTTGAAAAGAATTATGGCCCATTAAATTCCAAAATAAAATCGGATTTAAGAAAATGGAGTCTAATACCAACTTTAGGACTAATTAATAGAATAGAATCAATAAAAATAAGCATTTTACCACGATTACTTTACCTCATTCAAACTCTCCCAACTGAAGTTTCAAAACAACAATTTGTAGAATGGGACAAGTTGATTTCTCGCTATATATGGCTCGGGAAAAAACCTCGAATAAGATACAGTACATTACAACTGCCAAAGGACAGAGGTGGCTTATCTTTGCCATGTATGAAGGACTACTACTACTCTGCACAATTAAGACCATTGGTTTGCTTATGTGATCCAATGTTCAAATCTAGGTGGAAAGATATAGAGGAAAAAGCCACTAAGGGCCCTCCTATACAAGCAATGATAGCAGACAGGAAATTGCAATTACATTTGAAAGACCCGGATAATCCCTGGCTAAAATTCACTTTTAAGATTTGGAACGACGTAAGTAGAGAGAACAAACTAACCAAGACTGAAATGATGTTAAGATGGTGCGCTTTCGACACAGAATTTTTACCAAACCGTAATGACACAAGATTTCAAAAATGGACGTCAATGGGGCTCACTTCATACTTCACATTTAACCACAAGGGGGAGCTAGCAGATTTCCAAACCCTTAAATCAAAAAATGGGTTAAACAACCAAGACTTTTTTAGGTACCTACAGTTGAGACATAGATATAATGAAATTATAAGGACCAAGACTGATAAGAAGGATAATAAAATTCTAAATATATTCCAAATGGCCTTTAGCACTATTACTGTTCAGAAAATTATAACAAGATTTTATTAGGGATTTCAAGCAAACAAATCCATCAATACCCTATATATTAAGAAGAAATGGGAAAAAGAAACAGGATTAACAGTAGATGATAGTGACTGGGAATCATTATGTACAGTGCAATGGAAAACTACTTATTCAACTATCTGGAGGGAATTTGGATGGAAAAATTTAATTTGCTTCTTTATTACCCCAGTCCAAAAAAACCACCAAAATCTAGGTACTGTGGCCGCACATGGCCAAAACATAATGAGCAGCATCTTTGATAAGAACAAAGGGCAGAGTTTTCTTGGAGATAACAGGAAGCTGTGAAATGTGATCTTTTGTATGTCAGAGACGGCTTGGAGGATCCTTTGTGTGCCAGAGACTGTGAGGGGGATGTTAAAGGATTAAGGAAGTGCATGCAATGTGATCTTTTATGTGAATGCAATGTGACCTTTTGATATGTAGAAGGACCTGAGTATTTAAGTGAAGAGTTCTGTGTGAGATGTCCTCTTTTCTACTATGCTCATGTGAGAGAATGTGTAATAAACTGCCTGAGACAAACTTGCCTCATCATTTACACACTCTACAGTACCGGTTGTTGGAGACTATGGAAATGAAGAGGCCAATCATTACCATGTGTTCTGGGCCTGCCCAAAAGTTACCCCATTTTGGAAAGACACACATAAATGCCTGGAAAAGGTTTTCTCTACCCATGAGATAGAGAAACTGACTTCTCTACCCATGAGATAGAGAACTGACTTCCTGTACATGTTCTTAGGTCTGGAAATTCCTAGCATAGCCTCATTTGCAGATAAATACTTAATGAGAATTGTACTATTGTCAGCAAAGAAAGTTTTAACGAGAAAATGGCTCCAAACAGACATACCAAGGATTCAGGATTTACATGATACGGTATACCAGATATTTGTGATGGAAAGGATTACCATGTCTTTACGACTACAAAGAGATAAATTTGATAAATACTGGCTTAAATGGACCCAATATACAGGAAATCAAAGGAGAGACTTTATTTAAGTAAATTATCCCATTAAAGGGAAGAAAAGAGCAGAACTGCAAGAATTTAATACCACTTGTCCACTGTTCAGTTTATTTGTCTACATGTTATCTTTATTCTACTAAAAAAAAAAAAAAAAACTTATGGGAAGATTAATCGAGGGCATTTTCTTGTGTGTTACCTCTTATTAACCTCTCTTATCCTATTTGAATGATGGCAAATTCTAAGCTTTTACTAATGTTTATTCCCTTGTAATAAAGTACTGCTCTCAATGTAAACAATTTGACCAAGATCACCAATAAAAATATAATTGAAAAAAAAAAGAAAAATGAACAGCTCCAATCTGATGGTGTTAATGAGTGCTGTCAGCCTTTAGCTAGAGCCAAGGCACTCTCTCCTTGTGTTAACACTCGCACTCTTGTTTCTACTGCTGCCCAGGTCATTAATTTGCAGCGGGACACCTCTAACCCCCTCTCATGTAAAATGTTATGTTTAGGTCAATTTGTGAACTTTTTGCAGTCACCATTGCTAGTCCACTTAGCTTGAGGAAGTTATCGTGTTGTTTACATATCGTATTAAACATTTATCCATCCATAATAATACTGCATGTGTGGAACCTGTGAAACAACCTCAAACATATATCTTACTCCCAGCTGTGATCTGCCTGTTTTATTATTAACTTGTGTGCACAGCACCCTGTCGTTATCACTGTTAGCTCCATTAGCTTAGTGTTGTCAGCATGTTAATTATTCCTCCACTCCTAATAACACTGTGTGGACTTAAATAAGCACAGGGAGCTTGTTACTAATGGTTAACTGGGTGCTAATATCCAGTGTTGGTAGTAATGCGCTAGGATTACTGTAACACCACTATTTTTGCAGTAACTTGTTGAGTAATGAAAACAGTTTTTCAAATTAGGTAACAACACTGCAATTACTGAAAATTTTAAAGTATACATTTACTTTACATCACACAGATAAATGCACAAATGAACCCTACTGTACTCAGATATGTAGCCATCACTCAACGTTAAGCTGCGGTCACAAAGATTCCTATGAACAATAGGTTCATAAGAATCTCACAGTTCCTACGAATTCTGCAGTTCACAGACATTTGTGGAGGGGGGCATAGTTTCTTATGGCTGCTGTTCAGTTCGCAAGAGCAACTTGAGACATTCTTGAAAAATGAGGTGTTTTTCTGTCATATGATGGCCCTAGAGTTCTTTGTTCTTTGCCTTGGGATCTTCCTACAGCATACTTACTGCCATCTTATGAAAATTTTTGTGCAACTCATGGCACTCTCAAGTCGTTGGTGGGAAGTTCTTACATCTTTTGGCACATTTTGTTGGCACAAATGTCACACAAATGACATACTTCTGCCTTATGAGCACCTCACTATGGCCTTATGCATGCTGTACGAATCTGTACGAACGGGGATTTGTATGACATTTCTTATGACAGCTGTAATGGGCCCTCAAGAACAATTTAAGGTGTTCTTGAGGCATACTTATGGCCAACATCTTGTGTAGTTCTTATGTTGTTGTACGGCCACCGTATGATGAAGGATTTTTGTGAGGTGTTCGTAGAAATATTGGACAAGACTATCGACCTGACCACAAACTTACAAATGGTCTACGAACACTGGATTATTCTCCTACGGCCACCTTAAGAAAGCTGTACGAAATGGTCCAAAAATTGTTTATATGGTGTTCACAACCGTTTGTAAGGATATTTGTGACCGCAGCTTTACCTGTTGACAGTGACTGTTGGACCAGACGCAACGAATTCTTCTCATGGAAACACAGACATTATTTTTCCTTTCTTAAGATTAAAGAAAAATATATTGGTGAGTAGTAAACTGTGTGTTGGTGTGAAGACTTTCTCCACATCAAAAATAGTCATCATTAAACTACATGCTCCAACAAAGCTTGCTATGCTGACATTGCTGATGATGGAGCCACTTCGCCTAAACAGCCACAAATGGAGTTCAGACCAGATATGGATGTGGACTGTGAGTGGTGCAGGAACGATCCAACCGACTGACTGACAGATACTGTTCCTGGTTGAAGACATGCTGTCATTGTCACAGGATGTGTGTAAGCTGATTTAAGACTGCAGTTAAATGTAACAAGTAACTAATTAGTTTAATCATGTAACTTTCCCAACACTGCTAATACCTGCCTCCACACCCACAGGCTTCAGTCGAGTTTGTTTTCCCCGTTAGTGCACATTGTTTTATCTGGAAACACAGTAATCAGTCAGGTACACACCAGAACAACCGTACTATAGACCCTCAAAAAGACAGAATACACATGATCGCATGAACACTCCTCTATCCATAACATACAGAAATACAGAAAAACAGTCGTTAGCAAATGGCGCTGGGACAGAAGGATTCAGAGATCACACTACACATCTCCATGAGGACAATAATGTGTGAATCATGCTTACTGGAAGTCAGGAAGTTCTAGTGTTACACCAAAATCTGTGACCCACTCAGAGTCTGGCCACTTCGCCTCATTAATTCAAACATTGAAACTGTGGGGGACCCACTTAGTAGTTTTCCCTCAGACTGAAGGGCATGGCAGATCAAAGGTGCTGGGGGACAAGGGGAATTGTCATGGGGGATTGATATGTTAATACAGCACCTCAGGTAGCGGAGGAGTGTTGTGATATAAAAGAAAGTGCCTGCAACCTGAGTTTTGATCCTGGTGGATGTGAGAGGGAGAAGAATAAAGTTTCCTCTGCTCTGAACGCTCGGCCTGGTTATTCCTCTCTCCACACTGGTGACCCTTGATGCACAATGGAACGCGAGGCGAACACCTCAGAGACAACCCGGACGGGAAGTGCCAGCAGCACGTGCACCGCTTCGGTCAAACTCCCAGACTTTTGGCTACATGATCCAAAGTCTCTGGTTCCTCCACACTGAGGCCCAGTTCGTGCTCCGGGGAATAACGGCAGATGACACCAGATACTACTACGTAGTTGCAGCACTGGATGCACACACAACCCAGCAGGTGGCGAGCCTGCTCCAATAGCCCCCAGCCCGCAACAAATATGGTGCTCTCAAAACTGCGCTGACCCGGCGCTACACGCTCTTGGACTGTGAGAGAGCGGAGAGGCTCCTGACGCGCTCCGACTTGGGAGACGGGTCGGCGGTCGAATTGATGGAGAAAATGTTGGCGTTGATGGGCACAGCTGACGGGCATTTCCTCTTTGCCCACCTTTTCCTCCGGAACCTCCCGACAGTGGCCAGGGCGGTCCTTGCCAATTTGCCGCTGCTGGCCGCGTGCAACTACCGGGCTCTAGCCCAAGAGGCAGATCGGATCATCCTCACCACCAGAGCCCTCACAGTGAACGCAGCGCCATCAGAACCCAGCGAGACAGCCAGCGGAGGTGAGGAGCCAGCAACGGTGGCTGCAGTGGAGGCCAAGAAGCACCGGAGAGACACACTCTGTTTCTACCACTGCCGTTTTGGAGAGGACACACACGGATGCATGCCACCGTGCCAATTAAAGCGCTCGGGAAACGCCAGGGCTGGCAGTCGGTAGCAGCTGCAACCGCCGATGAAGCAAGCAAGCTGCTCTATGTGACAGACTCACGCTCGGGGAGACGGTTCCTCGTGGACTCCGGCTCCGAAAAGAGCCTCATCCTGCCGTCCTACGCCGACCGGCTGGCGGGAACTAGCGGCCCCAAACTGACGGCCGCAAACGGCTCAGATATTAAGACTTTTGGTGAGAGGACACTGACTGTATCCCTGCACGGCCGTTCATACCAATGGACATTTGTCATAGCAGCATGTAGCTTCTCCTAGTCGATGTTGCTAACAGATGCCTGATTAACTCAATGTCTTTTCATTCTCTCCCTTGTACAGCTAGAGGAGCCGGGCCCACAACACTAGACAATGTCACAGTGCCAGGGGGTAAGTTCCACACACTACTCACCCAGTTCCCAGCACTCACGGTCCCGACCTTTTTGGCGACCATCACTAAACACGGGGTGAAGCACTTCATTACTACTATGGGGCCGCCCATTTTCGCACGACCTCGCCGTCTAGACGCAACTAAACTGGCCATAGCGCGTGAGGAGTTTGCCAACTTGGAAAAGTTGGGCATCATCAGACGCTCAAACAGCCCATGGGCATCCCCGCTACAAATGGTTCCTAAGGCCAAGGGATCGTGGCGACCTTGCGGAGATTTCTGCAGATTAAATAACGCCACAGCACACGACCACTACCCCATACCGCTCACTACCGACGCATTGGACGTGGCCATAGGGGTCGTCGTGGAGCAGCACGTCACTGGTTCTTGGCAGCCGCTCACCTTTTTTAGCAGGTCTTTGCGCGACAGTGAGCGTAAATACAGCACGTTCGACAGAGAGTTACTCTGGCCATATGCCACTTCCAGTTCTGGCTGGAAGGGCACACATTCACTGCGTTCGTGGACCACAAGCCGCTAACGTACCCGATGGCCATGGTTTCAGAACCATGGTCGGGCCTGCAGCATAGACAGCTGGCCGCGATCTCGGAGTTTACGACCAACATTCAGCATGTGGCCGGTAAACTCAACATGGTAGCGGACTGCCTCTCGCACGCATTAGTGGCCCCAGTCTACGTGGGGATAGATTACACGGCCATGGCCGCTGAGCAGATCGGCGATGCGGACGTTTGCGCGCTCCAGTCTGGATCAGCAGGGTTAAGGCTGGAGAGCAGAGTACTACAGGATGGGGGGCCCCCCCTAATCTGTGACGTCTCCATGGGCCGCCCGCACCTGGTGGTCCCACGCGCTTGGCGCCGCCGCGTTTTTGAGTCGGTTCACCCCCTGGTGCACCCAGGACTGCGTGCGTCAGTCAAAATGGTGGGAGTGAAGTTCGTCTGGCCTAGCCCGCGCAAACAGGTGAAACAGTGGGCGGCTGCCTGCGTAGCGTGCCAACAAGCCAAAGTGTACAGACACACAAAGGCCCCCTTGGAGCTGTTCCATACCCCAGCTAAGCGGTTCGACCACATTCACGTGGACCTCGTGGGCTCCCTCCTGCCATCGCAGGGGTTCACGCACCTCCTGACTGGTGGACCGCACCACGTGCTGGCCCAAAGCAGTCCCGCTGGCTTCCACCGCATCTGCAGATGTAGCATGTGCTTTTTTGACTACATGGGTGGCACGTTTCGGTGCCCATTCGGATATCACGTCCGATCGGGGCCCGCAATTTGTTTCCGACCTCTGGTCCACGATGGCCCGGAGCCTGGGTGTCACAATTCATCGCACGACCGCGTACAACCCACAGGCCAATGGGTTATGCGAGCGTTTCCATAGATCACTTAAAGCAGTGCTCAGGGCTTTGCTTACGGATGCAAATTGGGTGGACCGGTTGCCGTGGGTTCTATTAGGGTTGCGTTCCGCACTGGAGGAGGATTTGGAAGCCTCCCCAGCAGAGCTGATTTTTTTCCCAGCCGCTGCGGCTCCCTGGGGAATTTTTGCCAGATAACCCCGCACCGAACACCAATCCGTCCCCGCGTTCACGGCATAGCGCAGAGGCAGGGACACTACCCAGCCCGGCCCACCACTGTTTTCCCCACGTTTTTGTGCCAAAGACCTTGAAGGACCCGTCGTTCGTATTTGTCAGGCATGATGCCCACCGGACCCCATTGTGCCCGCCCTACGATGGCCCGTTCAGAGTGCTGGAACCCGGGGACAAACATTTTGTGTTAGACTTGGGGGGTCGCCGGGAGACAATCTGTATAGACAGGCTTAAGCCCGGCTTTGTTTTAGCAGACAAACAGGTGGTGTCGGCCCGAGCTCCTCGGCGCGGAAGACCCCCACTGAGAACTCCCCAGGTAAATGACTCGTCAGATCAGTCACACGAGCATGCTGAAGGTGTCCCCCCCCCCATTGTCCCCCCACAGACAGACACCCCCCCAGGAACCCCCCACCGGCACAGCAGTGCCTCGGAGCCAAAGACTCCCCATTACAGCAGCTATGGATGGAGGCTGAAGCCCAAAGGACATGGGGGTTAAGGCTCAGTCTGAGAGTCTGGAGGGGCGGTGTGGGGGACCCACTCAGTAGTTTTCCCTCAGACTGAAGGGCATGGCAGATCAAAGGTGCTGGGGGACAAGGGGAATTGTCATGGGGGATTGATATGTTAATACAGCACCTCAGGTAGCAGAGGAGTGTTGTGATATAAAAGAGAGTGCCTGCAACCTGAGTTTTTTAAGTCTTTTGATTCTGGTGGATGTGAGAGGGAGAAGAATAAAGGTTCCTCTGCTCTGAACGCTCGGCCTGGTCATTCCTCTCTCCACAAAATAATGATTTTTCAGGAGCTCTGTCCTCCTCCAACATTAATCTATTTTTACATTCTGACCACACACCCACGGGACACACATTCTGAAAATACGAGTAAAACAAGCTATTGTTGCTGTTATTAACAAGCTAAACTGATGTTAGTTATTGTTTATATCAACTGATTGTAATAAAAAATATATTTGTATCAATACTATATTTAAGAAATATAAATCCACCATAGTATCAGTACGAGTCCATGGTTACCATGGTAACGCACAGATGAGGGAGCCGACAGTTATATGGTGTTTTAAAATGAGAAATTTTGTGAAGGGCAGTTAACTGATATTCCCTGAGAATGGAGCAGCGAGTAAGGAATACAGTTGAAGTACACTGTGGATTGGAACATAGCTTGGGTTTTTTCTCTGTCAAAGGGAACCAAATGACAGAAAACTTGGTTGAAATGGAAAACCAATCACACTTTGTTGAGCCGAGTAGAGTCGAGTAGAGATTCAGACCAAAGCAAATAATCACAGGTGTGAAAACAGCCTTAGAAAGTGGAAGCTGAGCTGAAGGGGGAGTGGCTAGGCTGCAACGCTGGTATTAGTTTGATCCAGAGTTCTGGCGTTACATCCATGATGGTAAACAGCCAACAGCGGTGGAGACTGAGGACGTTTCTGCTCTCACTGATTTTTTTTCTACAAACACACAATAACTTGGAACACAAAAGTATAAAGAAAAAGTTCAACCACTGACTCTTGAGTTTGTTCCGTGCATTGTTGGCGGACTTTTTGATCTCGTTGGTGAGGACTTCAACATCATCCTGGGTTTCTGGGAGACAGACAGACAGAGTTGTTACAGAACGAGCTCCTACGCTGACAGTATTATGATGCAACATGAAGAAATACGTGTGTGTGTGTGTCACTCACTCTGGTCAGACGTCGGGGCGGACAGAATGGTGGAGTAGACTTTTTTGATCTCTGTCACGCTTTCATCAATCTTATCAATGCTGATGCGGATATCTTCAATCTGAAACACACGCACACATCAGCAGAGCACGCTCCCTGTTCTTTTGATGCACACGTGCTCTCGATTACACACACACAAACGAATGTGGTATGGGAAACCACAGGATTAACTGGCACCGGCGTGATGACGCAGCCGTGTGGTGACGTCATGACTCTGAGCCAGTATAAGAGGAGAGTCGGCCATCTCAGGCCTTTCTTGGCTCCTGACTATATGGCGCACAGCACGCACACACAGTAAGCCAGTACTGTATCAATAACAGTTTGTGTAATAAAGTTCCTGTTCTGAATCAGCACCACTCTCTGTTGGCCGTCCCGGGGTTCCGGACATAACATTTGGCAACGAGTGTTAAACCATAGAAGCGTGCTTGAGGCCATTATGACCGTTTCTGGAATACCCCAGTGAGCCGGCCATACTGTGGCCATGCTAGCTCGATGCTTTGTCAACAATGTGTCGGTGTTGGACCTGGGCAAGTTGGACAAGGTATGGAAATGGGCTCTGTTAATTCATAACCTGGGCGTAGAAGGCCAACATATTTTCCACACGCTAGGACCAGCGGACTCATTCGCTGATTCAGTTGAGCCCCTAGCTAGCTACTTCGCCACACCCGAAGTGTTGGTGCAGCGTATTAGGTTCCGCCAATGGTGACAGAAGGTTGGACAGATGACACAACAATTCGTCGCAGACCTTCACCACCTAATTAGCATGTGCAGGTTTGGTTTGTTGGAGGATGAAATGGTGCGGGACCAGTTGGCTGAGCACACTAGCAACCCGCGGCTGCAGAGAAAGATGCTAACGGTGCCAAATGACATGACGCTAGCTAACACCATCGAGTTAGCATTCCAGCTGGAGTCTGCCAACAGATTAGCATCAGAGCTAGGTGTGCAGCAACAACAGCGGCAGCCAAGCCACACACTGCTGACATACGCAGTGAGCATGGAGGAACCCGGTGACACAGCAGAGGAGACTGAAGCAAACACCGTGGACCGGAGGACCGCTACGAATTGCTCCACTTGTGGTGGCTGTGGCTCCCTGATGCACTGAGAGAGAGTGTGTTTCTGCCCGGCAAGGGGGCAGCAATGCAAAAAATGCAGAAAATTTCACCACTTTGCCAAAGTTTGCTGGTCAGCACCACTGCCGTGCCCGCTGGCCAAACAAAGCCACTCACCCGCGATGACCATCCACATGGTGAGGTCTGGAAACACAGCATAGGTATTCTGCATTGTGGAGGTGGACGACGTTATCTTGCCACTCCTGGTCGACACTGCTGCAGTGAGATCAATGTTGAATTGAGCCACGGTGAAGAAGTTGACCATTACGTTGACGGTCCGCTACGCGTCAAGAGTCATTACTGACTTCGTTTTTCAAGTGGCCACGTATGGAGACTACATATTAGGATGTGACTTGTTTTATTAACTGGACTTCTACATCTGTGACAGTAACGGACTCAGTTTGACTGATATTGATGAGTACGACGCAGTACACCTGAATGACGACGAGGGTACAGCTGTCCTGTGCCCACAGGAGGAATACTGCCCAGAGAAGGGGCAGCAACCAGACTCGCCTTAGACCCTCGCCCAGCACGAGCCCACAGGAGCCGCTGTGGAGTTGCAGGAGAGGGAGCGCGCATCTACCGGGAATCCTGGGACACAACAACCCAGCGAAGATCCTAATAATGATGATAGTGACGCACTGCCACGACCAGACTCCCCAGGTTAAGGAGAGAAGGGGCCGGACTGCTTCCAAATCCACGCACAGCACCAGTCTACAGGAGCCGCAGCCGAACCACTGAATGAAGAGTCCACGATCATACAAAATACAGTAGAGTCACCGGACATCTTCCAAATCCACGACCAGCATTGGCCTCCAGAAACTGCCACAGTGACGCAGAATGAAGAATCCATGACCCACCAGGAGACAGCGGAACCACTACAACCTGACGGACGTCCCACGACGGACTTGAAAACTACATCACCATGACCACAACAACATGTGCAGCCAAACAGGATGCCACTTGCAGTGATGGACTGGGTTCGGGACCACAAAACCGAACGACCGGACCCACAGTCAGCTACAACGCAGCTCCTATCACCATCAGCACCCATCAAGATCACCAAACAGCTGGAGCCAGCGACCTTCCAGCTGGCAGATGGTTTGGTGTGGCATGCCAACCGTCTCATATTGAGTTCAAGTGACAGCTCTGGATGACGAGGCTTCGTGGAAACCGGCTCACCCAGTGTGGGACCCAGACTGGAGTTTTGTGAGAGACGATCCCGGTCCGGGGGCCCCCGCATCCCCAGGGACACACCCGTCAGAGGGTCCCTACAAGGTCCCTCCGACAGGACTGCCTTCCTCATGGAAGAAAAGAAGAAAGAAAGAAGACTGACTGTTTAGTAGGGGTGTGGCTGCTGACAGATAGTGGCAGAATAACCCACTCAGCCGTGCTGGGCTATGCGGTCTACCCGCTAACCCTAGCTAGTTTTGTGTGTTGGTGAAATCAAATTGGGGAGGGTAGATTCGATTTGCATGCTGTTCTGTTTTTTTCTGGGGGGCGGGGGGGTGTAGCATGGGAAACCACACGGTTAACTGGCACCGGTGTGACGCCGCAGCCGTGTGGTGATGTCATCATGCCGAGCCGATATGAGAGGAGTCAGCCATCTTTAGCCTCTCTTGGCTCCTGACTGTATGGTGCACAGCCCCAACAGTAAACCAGTACTGTATCAATAACAGTGTGTGTAATAAAGTCCTGTTCTGAATCAGCATCACTCTCCCTTGGTCATTCCGGGTTTCCAGACATAACAACACACACACACACACCATACCTATCTCTAGCTTTTAGGAGGCCCTATGCAACATTGTCTCACGGTGTCTCTATTTCTGTAATAAGATGGGTTTAAACCTGTTAAAATTAAAATAAATAAATAAATACACAGACACATTTCTGCTCTCCAAACAAATACATTAAAAGAATAAACAGGAAAAATTAAACCATTATACAGAATAAAAAATTAACCAGCATCCATATGAAGAGCGCACACTGAAAAAAAAAGCTGAAAATTTACAGGGAAAAAAAATCACAAATTTATAAGAAAAAAATCATAACTTTATCAGGAAAAAAATCACTGATTTATGAGGGGGAAAAAAATCAAATTTATAAGGAAAAAAAAATCACAAATTTGTAATAAAAATTAGCATATTTATAAGAAAGAAAGCTTGGGAGTATAGTCATCCGGGAGAGGCTCAGAGTAGAACCGCTGCTCCTCCACATTGAAAGGAGTCAGTTGAGGTGGTATGGGCATCTGATTAGGATGCCTCCTGGACGCCTCCCACTTGAGGTGTTTCAGGCACGTCCCACTGGGAGGAGACCCCAGGGCAGACCCAGGACTCGGTGGAGAGACTATGTCTCCCAGCTAGTCTGGGAACGCCTTGGTATCCCCTCTGAAGAGCTGGAGCAGGTGGCTGGGGAGAGGGAAGTCTGGGCTTCTCTGCTTGAACTGCTGCCTCCGCGACCCGGACCTCCGGAAAAGCGGTAGAAGATGGATGGATGGATGGATATTTATAAGAAAAAAGTAGGACATTTAGAAAGAAAAAAACCACAAATTTATAAGAAAAAAGTAAATTTATGAGGAAAAGGTTGAAAATTTAAGAGCAAAAAGATACAAATTTAGAAGGAAAAAAGTAGAAAATTAATGTAGAAAAAGTTTGAAATTTACAATAAAAAACATCACAAATTTACTTGAAAAAAGTAGAACATTTATGAGAAAAAATATGAAAACTTTCAAGAAAAAATCACAAATTTACAAGAAAAAAAAGGAACTTTATGAAAAAAAAGTTGAAAATTTATGAGAAAAAAACTTGCAAATTTAGAACAAAGTTGCAAAATCATGAGAAAAAAATGGCAAATTCATAAGAAAAAAGTGCAAATCATATATATATATATATATATATATATATATATATATATATATACATAAAGTTGAGGTTAATTTTAACTCTTTCCCCCAAAATGTTGAGGGTGACGTAGCTTGGGGCTGTTCATCGTGGCTGAGGAGGGTCAATGCATTTGTGGACTCTGGGTCATGAGCAGAAATGGCCGTGCTACCTGCGCAAAGAAGTCGTCCATAAAAGCTTCGCTCTCCACAGGAACATCAACGTCGTCTCCTCCAGCATCGCTCTTCTGTTAAGATACACACACGTATGGCGAGTACAATCAGTAAAAAGGTCAGCGACAATATACCATGTTCGTCTCCATGGTAACCACACTTTTACATCACTGACAAATGGATACATGATGAGATTTTTACAGTGTTCCACTGACTAATGAAAGTTAACCCCTTAGCACTGCAGCCAATGTAAAACATCCCATGGTCCAAACTCCGCCCCTTTACACAAGCCAGCATGCCCAAGTGGGCCCCGCTGTAGGTAAAAACTGGGCTGTCTTATGGGTCCATGTGGGTTTGGCCACGGGTTCTATGTTGGTCCCATCTGTGTTTGCCCACATGGACTTTACCTGGGGTACAGGTGAGCGGGTGACCCCATCTGCACCCCACACCGCTTTAATTTGGCTGAGCAGGTTTCAGTGACACTTGATTACTTGAAAAAAGTCACAAATTTATATGAAAAAAATGTGAAAATTTTGAGAAAAAAGTCACATATTTATGAGGAAAAATCAGAAGAAAAGCAAAATGAACAAAAA
Organism: Pholidichthys leucotaenia; assembly: GCA_020510985.1. Lineage (NCBI taxonomy): Eukaryota > Metazoa > Chordata > Actinopteri > Cichliformes > Pholidichthyidae > Pholidichthys > Pholidichthys leucotaenia. The sequence continues at coordinate 23,320,815 of CM035848.1, read as the reverse complement.
CAGTAGTAAATATATGAGTAAAAAATATTTAAAATTTACAAGAATAAAGCTAAAAATTTATGAGGAAAAAATCTCAAGTTTACAGTAAAAAAAGAAGAAAGTTCCAAATTTACAAAAAAAAGGCACGAATTTATGGGGAAAATTACAAATTGACAAGTAGCACATTTATAAGGAAAAAGTAACAAATTTATGAGGAAAAAATTACAGGATTACAGTAAAAAGTGGCAAATTTATGAGAAAATTCCAAAATTACAAGAACGAGTTAGTGAATATGCAAGAAAAAAGTCACAATTTTACAAGAAAAAGTAACAAATCTATGAGGAAAAAAGGCTGCAAATTTCCAAGAAAAAAATTAAAAATTAACGTGAAAAAGTTCCAAGTTTACAGTAAAAAAAAGTTAGAAATTTATGAGAAAGAATCAAATTTTTAAAAGAAATTGTGAGAAAATAAGTTTAAAATAGTCAAAGTCCATGTGGGCAAACCCAGCCAGCCCAGGTAAAGCTGTGGTCGGGCCCACATGGACCTGCTGGCTGGGGAGAAACCAAACTCTTGTTTCCACGCATGTCTGCTGACGGGACTTCAGAGGAGATGAACGCTCATGATGGCTGAGGACGTCTGGGTCAGTTCAAGACGCTCGTTCTGCCTTTAGCAACGTTGGCTTTGCTCCCAGAAGGAACTAAGATACTGGATGTAGAACGTATGTAGAACATATGGTTATATGGTCCTGGTCTGGACTCGGTCTCAAACCCTTAAAGTCTCAGTGCTGTCTTGGTCTCAGCTGCTGTGGTCTGGACTACAGCACCGCTGGGTTACTGCATAAGCTTCAAACTTCGTCTGCATTTTCCATTTTAAATCTGAGACTTTTTTCTTGTCCAGGTCAGACTGTTCTCCTCAACAAAGTCACAGTTCTCCTCAGAAATTTAACAAATCTCATCTAGTAAATCTATGACGTTCCCTTATGAATTACTTTTGAAAGAATGAATGAAATGAAAACTTATGAATAAGAAGTTGTAAGTTTATGTGAACATTTTCAATTTTACAAGAATTTTGCAATTTATGAAAAAAAATTTGAGAAAAAGTGAATTTACAATAAAAATTTCATATTTATGATGATAATCTTTGAAATTTACAAAAATAAAGTTGAATATACAAGAAAAGAGTCAGAAAATGACAGAAAAAACTCAGATTTATGAGAGTGGTGGCTCAGTTGGTAGAGCATCCACCCCACACCCGGGAGGCAGGGGTTCAAATCCCGGCCGGGTCATGCCGAAGACCATATAAAAGTGGAACTTCCTGCCATCCAGCTTGGTGCTCAGCAATAATGGGATGGAGGAGGGAAATCTGTGGCGGCGCCTTGCATGGCAGCGGCCCTCTGATTCTACACTTGGGGTGTGTGTGATTAACACAGTAGATAGGTGAAACACAATCTCGTTCTACTGTACATGATTGGTTGTACAGTTGAATGACAATAAAGGGTGATGGATATAGAAGAAGAAGAAAACTAAACTGAGTGAAAACCTGCAAATTGAAATGAAAAAAGTGACAGATTTATGCAAAAAATTCAAATCGAATAAAAGTAGGATGTTTAAGATATTATTCATCATTTCCAAGTACGTTTGAAACTCTCATAAATTATTTTTTCTTTCAATTTGTGACTTTTTCTTCTACATTTGACCATTTTTTCCTCAAATATGTCACTTCAGTCTAATATATGTGTAACTTTTTATCATAAATTTGAATTATTTTTTTTTTTGTGAATCATTTAAGCATTTTTTTTCTTGACAATATGAAACTTTTCAGTTAAAGTTGCTTTTTTAACATAAACTTTTTCTCATTTTTTTCTTTTAATCTATATTTTTCTTGTACATTGAAACTTTATTCTGTTCATTTGTGTTGTTTTTCATAAATTTCTATGTTTTTTCTTCCAAATTTGTCACTTTTGTCAATGTTTTAAAATAAATTTGCAACTTTTTCTTTGTAAATGTCCTAACTGATGTTTAAATTCTGCACCAGATTTTGTTTTTCTCCCTAACTGTGTTGATGTGAGAACATGAATGTCCACATCTCTGATTTAACCTCGTATACGTTCCCTAAAGCCACTGAATATGCAGTAATTATTGTTACAGCATCATCAGGCACACTTCATAAATCAGTGAACTCAACAGTAACTCAGAAGATGACCAAATGTACACTGCCGGTCAGAGGTTTTAGAACCCCAGTTGTTCTAGGACTGCATACAGCGTGTTCCAGCTCTGCTCGTATGCACACAGAGGGGGCTGCGAGTGATCCAGAGAAGTAGGGACCCCTGCAGGAATTGGCAGCACCAGTTTTCAAGGCTTGATCAGCCTCCACTGCTGCGGAACAGCTTGAAGTTCTGAACCCATTTCTTGTTCCCTGAAAAGGCCTTTTCGTATCATTTTGAAATGCACATTATTTTTCATTTTTGGGTAGCCTCGCCTTTTGTTTTAACGGCCGGCAGTTCAGCTCTTACCTTTGTACCGTTTCAAGCTATTCATTGGATTTGAACTGCTTGAATTTCAGTCACACACTGGAAAAATTGGGATGGTCTAAAACTTTTGACTAGCAGTGTACTTCAGTAAAGTAGTTTTTCCCCATAAATGTACTAACAGAATCCTACAGTAAAGCTGTTGACCACAGTAAAATGTACTGTAGTAAGTGCAGTACCTCTCTCTGTCAGGGTGCTCCGCACTAAATAAGCAGTTGAAATGGTGCCTACCTCTTTCAGCTGAGCCAGTCGGTCCTTCATGTTTAATAAAATGTGAACTCAGTGAAGAAATGGATAAAACAAGTGTGTATGGGTGTTGTAATGTATGCAGCCTCTAACAGCCCAGCAGAACCCAGCAGCTCCTTCAGACGATCCAGAGGTCAGAGGAGGAGGCAGCAGCGGACATGAAGAGCGGTTCACGTAGAAGAAGGTTATCGGGAAGGCCTCGTTGTTCTGTCCCAGGCTAGTAGTGGCCAACCTAACCTGTGCTCCCACTAAGCCTCTATCCTCTAAGAGGGATTAGGACAACAGTGTGAGGACATAAACCTCTCCACAGTCCCTCCTCCTCCACAGCCTGACAGGGCCGGGGCAGCAGTCAGTCACCGTGCCTTTAATGAGTTTAAACGCCAACTCAACTCCACTGTGATCGTTGAGAAGATGGAAACTGTCTACAGGATGTGTCTCAGCACCGAAGGACACCCAGAGAGCGCATACCTCTGCCAGTTCTGTTTGTCCTCCTTGTGATTGTTACCTCCACCGAGGAAATTGTGTGATTGGAGCGGTTTGTCTGTTAGGATAGTTTATACAGGACAACTCAGAAGATCAGACAAGAAAAATCAGCAACATAGGAGGGAAAAGTCAGGAGTATATTGTAACAAATTTGTGTGGGGAAAAGGTAACAATTTTATCACACAACATGACAAATTTACAGGAAAATAGTACAAAATTTACTACAAAAGAAATAAATTTGACAGGAAAAAGTTGCAAATTAAAAAAAGGTATAACTTTCCAAGAAAAATGTTAACATTTACGAGAAAAACCTCTCTAATTGGTGAGAAAATTGGACATTTATGACAAAAAAGCTTAACATTTTCTTGTAAATGTGTGACTTTATTGTTGTAAAGTTATGACTTTTTTCTTGAAAATGTGTTTATTTTTTCAACATTTGGGAGTTGTGCTTTCACAAAAATGTCACTTTTTTTCTAGTAAATAAGTGATGTTTTAAATTGCAAATTAGCATCTTTTATCATATTTTGGAACCTTTAGTCCTGTAAATTTGCACTGAAATTTCCCCATTTCCCCATTTCTCCTATAATTTCCCCATTGTGGGACTAATAAAGGCTTATCTTATCTTAAATTCTATTTACATCATATTCTAAAATATATATATATATATATATATATATATATATATATATATATATATATATATATATATATATATATATATATATATATATATATACTATATACTGTATATATATATATACAGCATATACACTACCGTTCAAAAGTTTGGGGTCACTTAGAAATTTCCTTATTTTTGAAAGAAAAGCACTTTTTTCAATGAAGATAACTTTAAACTAATCAGAAATACACTCTATACACTGCTAATGTGGTAAATGACTATTATAGCTGCAAATGTCTGGTTTTTGGTGCAATATCTACATAGGTGTATAGAGGCTCATTTCCAGCAACTATCACTCCAGTGTTCTAATGGTACAATGTGCTTGCTCATTGCGTCAGAAGGCTAATGGATGATTAGAAAACCCTTGTGCAATCATGTTAGGTCTGCAATGCTGTAATTGCTGCAAATGGAGGATTCTTTGACGAAGCAAAGTTTGAAGGAAAAAATTATTATTTCAAATACAAATCATTATTTCTAACCTTGTCAATGTCTTGACTATATTTTCTATTCGTTTTACAACTCATGGTGGTAAATAAGTGACTTTTCATGGAAAACACAAAATAATTGTCTGGGTGACCCCAAACTTATGAACAGTAGTGTATATATATATGTGTGTGTGTGTGTGTGTGTGTGTGTATATGTATATATATATATAAAATAACTGTCGATAAGAATTTAGTCCGACTAAATTAAATTAGTTGTCAATTGATAACGCAGCAGTCCTTTTTTTCAATGGGAGCTTATTTTATGAAATGTAGTGGTGTAACTGTCCAGGTGGGGGCACACGCGGTCACCCACTGCCGCATTTCAACCAAAAAAGCAGAAGATGTCAAGCTCCCAGAGCACACGCGCTGAAAAAGTCGCCCTTCTGGCCTACATTGGAGTGTCACAACACGTTCTAATAGCCTGCGAGTTTGAAGGTCCACCTGCTTCAAAATAACATAGCGGAGGAACTGACCGGAGCAAATAGATTACACGAGCGAAAAAACCTATCCCCTTTGCCGCAAGGCGGGAAAGTAGACCGGAATCAAGTCACCACTGAGGTAACAGAGGCAACCCAGATCTGACATGATTAATAGACCCAGTAAACAGACTTAGATTCAGGAGTAGATACAATTATCCTTTATTATGTTAACGTGTGTGGGCAGTGTGGTGGCGGAGTGGTTAGCACTGCGGCAGCACAGCAACTCACCGTTGGCCGGGGGATCCTGGGTTCAATCCCAGCCCCCGACCAACAGTGATCTGTGTGGCGTTTGCATGTTCTCCCCGTGTCTGCGTGGGATTACTCCGGGATTTCTCCGGTTTCCTCCCACATGCCAAAAAACATGCAGGTTAGGTTAATTGGCATCAAACTGGGGATTCTAAATTGTCCTTAGGTATGACTGTGAGAGTGAATGGTTGTCTGTCTCTCTGTGTTGGCCCTGTGATGGGCTGGCGATCTGTCCAGGGTGGACCCTGACTCTCGCCCAAAGATGCTGGGATAGGCTCCAGCCCCCCTGCGACCCGAAAAGGATTAAGCGGAAGAAGATGGAGATGGAGATGTTAAAGTGTGTGTGTGTGTGTGTGTGTGTGTGTGTGTGTGTGTGTGTGTGTGTGTGTGTGTATTTCTGTGTGTGCGTCAGCGATGACGTGGCAGCTGGGGGTGAGCAGAGCGCTGTGCAACCTGGCAACCCTATGGATAGAGCAGAGACAGCAGACATTAGTGAAGCCCCGGAGGGAATGTACAGGAATGTCAAAGGCTTACTGTTTGCTGGGACGGTGACGTGCCCAGGTTGGCCCGTAGGCTCCAGCCAGGAGGACAGCGCTCATTGACACAGCACAGCTGAGGAAGGAGGTGTTGCTCGGTCCACCGCCAGGGGAGAGAGAACTCCGCCGCCACGGAACTCCACCTGTGCACAGGGGATGAGCGCAGAGAAGGTGAGTAGAAGGATGGCTTACTCGGGCTGGGAGAGATGCTTCTTTCAGGAGGTTGAGGCAGAGAACGCAGGCTGGCTCTGGTCTGCCGGGTAAGACTGGGAAATCTTAGAAGAGAGACAAAGACGAGAGTAGGTCTCATATGAGCTCAGGAGATCAGACGGCTCCGCGCTGATCTGAAGGCAGAGTGGATTAAATAGCCCGAAGGTGATGGAGAGCAGGTGTGCGCGCAGCTGTGGATGATAATCAGCCAGAGCAAGCCATCAGAGTACTCTCCCCCCGAGTTGCACCTCCCGGCGCCCGATCCAGCCTACCTGGTGTGTCTGGTGAAAGTCCCTGATCAGCTGATCATCCAGCACGAAGGACGGATGCACCCAGGACCTCCATTCCGGCCCGTACCCCTCCCAGTCCACCAGGTACTGCAGGCCGCAACACAGATGGTGGACGTCCAGGTTGGCATTGACTCTCCACGCTGGGTCACCGTCGATCACCACTGGTGGAGGTGGAGACCGGGGAGGGGGACACAAAGGGCTGGAAAAAAAAGGCTTAATTTGGGAGACATGAAAAGTTGGACAAATGCGGAGGGAGGGGGGAGAGCAAGGCACACAGCTACAGGATTGATAATATGGGCTATGGTGAAGGGACCAATAAACCGCTGTGACAAGTTCTTCGACTCAGCCTTGAGGTTAATGTGTTTTGTAGAGAGCCAAACCTGCTGACCCACCCGGTAGGAAGGGGCTGGAGTCCTATGGCGATTAGCGGTCGTGGTGTTGCGCTCTGCTGTACGGCGAAGTGCAGTCCGGGTCGGTCTCCATAGCCGATGACAGCGCCTCAGGTGGGCTCGGATGGATGGCAGGGCGATGTCCCTCTCCTCCTCGGGGAACAGCGGGGGATTGTATCCCAGGGAGGCCTCAAAAGGAGATATGCCGATCGCTGAGGACACGGTGGTATTGTGAGTGTACTCTATCCAAGGCAGATGGGAGCTCCAAGATGCTGGGTTCGCGGTGGCGATGCACCGTAGTACAGCCTCCAACTCTTGATTCGCCCGCTTGCACTGCCCGTTGCTCTGCGGGTGATAGCCAGAAGACAGACTCACCGTGGCCCCCAGGGCGTTGCAGAACGACCTCCACACCCGGGACACAAACAGAGGACCCCGATCAGAGACGATGTCTGTGGGAATGCCATGCAACCTCACGACATGCTGGACGAGCAGATCAGCTGTCTCCCTCGCCGTAGGCAGCCCCTGCAGGGGGACAAAGTGGGCGGCCTTAGAGAATCTGTCCACAATCGTGAGAATGACGGTATGATGATTGGAAGGTGGAAGACCAGTAATGAAGTCCAAGGCGACGTGGGACCAGGGTCTGCCGGGAGTGGGAAGAGGGTGGAGCAAACCAGCCGGAGGAGAGGGAGATGTTTTACCGGTGGTGCACTGGGACCAGGTGCGGATGTACTCAGCGACGTCCTTCCGAAGCGATGGCCACCAAAATGTCCTCTGGAGGAGCTCCACCGTGCAAGCCCTCCCCGGATGGCACGAGAGTCTGGAGGAGTGGGCCCAATGAATCACTTCGCCTCGGACGGAAGAAGGGACAAACAACCTCCCTGCTGGCCCCCCGCCCGGGTCCGGTTCGGCCTCCTGCGCTCTCAAGACCCTCTCTTTGATGCCCCATGAGAGGGCACCCACGATGTACGATGGGGAAATAATGGGATGCTCTGACACCTCCGCAGCATCCGAGGTGAACTGCCTGGACAGCGCATCCGGCTTAGTATTCTTGGCCCCGGGGCGGCAGGTGATAGTGAAATTAAAACGTCCAAAAAACAGGGACCAGTGGACCTGGCGAGCATTCAGGCATTTGGCCGTCCTCAGGTACTCCAAATTCTTATGGTCTGTCCAGACGATGAATGGCTGGGCGGCCCCCTCCAACCAGTGACGCCACTCCTCCAGAGCGAGTTTGACCGCCAGGAGCACCCTGTCACCCACGTCATAATTCCTTTCCGCCGGGGACAGACGGCGGGAAAAGAATGCACAAGGGCGGATCTCACCATCGACCGGAGAGCACTGGGACAGCACGGCTCCAACCCCCGAGTCCAAGGCGTCCACCTCTACCAGGCATTGAAGGGCGGGATCCACCTGTGTCAAAATAGGAGAAGACGAGAGCTGAGACTTCAGTGTGGTGAACGTCGCTTCAGCCTCCTCCGACCAATGGAAGGCCACTTTGTGAGAAGTGAGGCGGATCAAAGGGAGAGCAATGATGCTGTAGTTCTGGAAAAAGCAGCGGTATAAATTGGTGAACCCCAGGAACTGTTGGAGCTGCTTCCTAGAGGAGGGGTTGGACCAATCTACCACCGCTCTCACCTTGCCGGGGTCAGGGATGATCTGATTGTGAGAGATGATGAATCCAAGAAACAACGTTTTGGAGACGTGGAACTCGCACTTCTCGCCCTTCACAAAGAGTTTGTTCTCCAGGAGCCACTGCAGAACTTGCCTCACGTGCATCCGATGCTTGTCTAAGGACTGTGAAAAGATTAGGATGTCATCCAGGTACACAAAGACGAACGAGCCCAGGAAATCCCTCAAAACGTCATTAATTAGGTGCTGGAAGATGGCGGGGCGTTGGTCAGCCCAAATGGCATTACCAAGTACTTGAAATGCCCACTAGGGGTCCGAAAGCCAGTCTTCCACTCATCACCCTCCCTGATCCGCACCAGATGATACGCATTGGGGAGGTCCAGCTTGGTAAACCAGAAAGCCACCTGGAGCGAGTCGAACACCGTGTCCATCAGGGGGAGAGTATACGTGTCCTTAATGGTGATGCCATTCAGGGCACAGAAGTCAATACACGGCCTGAGAGAGCTGTCCTTCTTCCCAACGAAAAAAAAATCCCGCCCCCACCGCTGAAGATGAGGGATGGATGATGCCGGAGTTGAGTGACTCCTCAACATAGGACTCCATCGCCTCTGGCTCTCGAGCTGACAGGTTATAGAGGCGGCTCGACGGCAGAGGGGCTCCAGCCCGAAGATTAATGGCACAGTCATACGGGCTGTGGGGGGGAAGAGACAATGCTTGGGACTTACTGAAGGCGGCCCCTAGGTTGTAATACTCCGGGCGAACCCTGGACAGATCGGGAGGAGGAGCGACGGAGGAAGTCAGGGGCACAGACGGCGAGCAGGCAGCAGATTGTAGGCAGGCACCCAGACAAAAAGAGCTCCACGAAACCACACTCCCAGTGCGCCAGTCAATCGCAGGATTATGAAGATGAAGCCAGGGGTAGCCCAGGATAACCGGAGAGGAGGAAACCGGTAAAACGAACAACCTGAGCTCCTCCCGATGGTTCACAGAAACGATGACAGACACCGGGGCGGTTTGCTTAGATACCACAGCCAGGGGGGTCTTAGACAGGGCAATAAGTTTGAGGGGGGTCTTCAAAGGATGACAAGGGAGCCACAATCGGGTTGCCAGTTCCCCCGAGATGAAACTCTGCTCAGCCCCCGAATCAATCAATGCCTGTGTGACTATTTCTGTCTGGTTGTGAATGAACCTAATGGGCAGGAGGAATATTAGAGAGAGGATTAAACTGAGGTGAGTCCGTGAGTCCCCCTACTGCGATGCATGGACTCCCTCTTTTGGCCGAATAGGACAGGACACCACTTAATGCTCCTCGCTGCCACAGTAGAGACATAACCCTAACTCCCAGCAGTGCTGTTTCTCCGCTAAAGTCAGTTTATACTGCCCTACTACCATAGGTTCTGGTGCATCCGGGGAATCTAAGGGAGGCAGGGCCAATAGAGGGGACTGTAGGGAGCGACGAAACTGGGCGCTCAAGCGACCGGAAGTCTTGCGCTTGGCTGCTCGCTCCCTCAGCCTGTTATCGCTAATGGCTAAAGAAATTAGCTCGGTTAACCTATCTGGTTTTTCTAAGTGGGCCAGCTCATCCCACAGGCTAGGGTTAAGACTCCTAACGAATGTGCTGCACAATGAGGCGTCCTCCCATCCCACCTCCGCGACCACCACCCGGAAATCTACGACATAATCTGCTGCAGTCCTGCTCCCCTGTCTTAAGTTCAATAACCGGGTGGCAAGCACACTGTTGTGGTCTGAGTGATCAAACACCTCGTTGAATTCACTGATAAACTGACTATATGTTAGGTTAGCATAGCTTGCCCTAGCCATTACAGCATAAGCCCAGGCTAACGCTCGCCCTTCCAACAGGTTAGCTATGTAGCCTATATGGCTGTGATCAGTGGGAAAATCCCCAGGCACACGCTGGAACACTATCTCACACTGAAGCAGGAAACCCCTGGCCTCCTCTAGCTTACCGCTAAAGCGAGTGGGAGTGGGAACTGGCGTCAGCGGGGAGTGGAAACCTGACTGGGTGGAGAGCTAGTGGGAGCAGAAGTGCTACTAGGAGTTGGTGGAGGAGCCTGTGGACCTGCCAGACGATCCAACCGACTGTTAATTTGTACCAGCTGGGAAAGAATCACTTGTTGCTAGTAAGCTAACTGATCCACCCGAGCCTCTAAGTTGTTAACTCGGTGCGCTAGAGTGTTGTCTACTGGGTCATCTTGGCGGAGCTGTACTGACATGATTAATAGACCCAGTAAACAGGCTTAGACTCAGGAGTAGATACAATTATCCTTTATTATGTTAAAGTGTGTGTGCGTCAGCGATGACGTGGCAGCTGGGGGTGAGCAGAGCGCTGTGCAACCTGGCAACCCTATGGATAGAGCAGAGACAGCAGACGTTAGTGAAGCCCCGGAGGGAATGTACGGGAATGTCAAAGGCTTACTGTTTGCTGGGATGGTGACGTGCCCAGGTTGGCCCATAGGCTCCAGCCAGGAGGACAGCGCTCGTTGACACAGCACAGCTGAGGAAGGAGGTGTTGCTCGGTCCGCCGCAAGGGGAGAGAGAACTCCGCCACCACGGAACTCCACCTGTGCACAGGGGATGAGTGCAAGAGAAGGGTGAGTAGAAAGGATGGCTTACTTGGGCTGGGAGAGAGATGCTCCTTTCAGGAGATTGAGGCAGAGAATGCAGGCTGGCTCTGGTCTGCCGGCTAAGGGCTAGGAAATCTTAGAAGAGAGACGAAGACGAGAGTAGGTCTCATACGAGCCCAGGAGATCAGACGGCTCCGCGCTGATCTGAAGCAGAGCGGATTAAATAGCCTGAAGGTGATGGAGCGCAGGTGTGTGCACAGCTGTGGATGGTAATCAGCCAGAGCGAGCCATCACAAGATCGTTCTGGGTTTGCCTGGATTTCCGGGGGTACTGTGATAATGTTGAACATGTAACAGATGAAGCAGCTCACAGTTTATTTCCCATTAAAAGAGTCTACCAGTGCGTCTCCGTGAATTAGAACATGAATGTTTTTTTTTGTTATATAACTAAAAAAAAGATAAATTTATGATATTGGTAATAGTTTATAATAATAAATTAAAAATCATGACATTTGTAATTGTAATTTACTGAGCTGTACCAGCACATAGTACAAACTATACAGTACAAAATTTATTAAACTACAAAAAATGCCATTGTCTGTAGTTAAAAAAAAATGCAAATACCACAATAAATCACTGAGGAATATGATGTTCATGTTTTATTCAGGACAGTACATCAAAAACAGTACCGTAATTAAGGTTTTATATGTTTAAGACCAGAAAGACCGTATTGTACCGAGGGGAAATTCAGATTCTAAGAAAATTGCTGCTTATCAGTTAATCGTTAATTGATCAATAAGGTGAATCAATTAACAATTAATGAATTAATCAATAACTTGCATCCCTATTATGAATAGCTTCCCACAATCACCATCTCATCACCATCACCTACTGTGTCTACTTTCACAACAGCAACAAAAATGCTGAAGCTTAGGGCAATTGAAACACAGACATGTCTACAGATACAGATACCTGTAGCTGCTGTCTTAAAACGCTAACCAGAGACTCTGTCTCTGATCAGATATGTAGCGTTGATGGTTTATCTTAGCGCCTAGCATCATTGTCAGGAATCTTGGAGCCATTTTTGATCAGGATTTGTCCTTTAAATCATACATCAAACAAATCTCCAAAATTGCTTACTTCCACTTACAGAATATTGCTAAAATCAGGAACATCCTGTCCCACACTGATGCAGAGAAACTAGTCCATGTCTTTGTCACTTCGAGATTAGATTATTGTAATTCACTATTGTCAGGTTGTCCTAAAAACTCTCTAAAAATTCTCCAATTAATTCAAAATGCTGCAGCTAGGATATTAATGGGCATTAAAAAGAGGAATCATATTTCTCCCATTTTAACCTCCCTTCACTGGCTCCCTGTTGAATCCAGGATCAAATTTAAAGTACTTCTCTTGATGTATAAAACCATACATAATCTATCCCCCAGTTATTTTAAAGCATTGATCGTATCCTATTATCCTAACAGATTATTATGCTCTCATCATGCGGGGACACCTAATAATCCTGAAGGTGTCTAAAAGTACCTTGAGGGGTAGGGCTTTCAGTTATCAGGCCCCTCTTCTATGGAACCAATTACCAGCTGGGTCGTGAGGCAGACACTCTCTCTGCCTTTGAGACAAAACTTAAAACTTTCTTATGTGACAAAGCTTTTGAATAGACTTCCTATATGTTATATGTTTGTAACTAGTAGTGTAACGGTACTATGTGTTGTGTCCAAATAAACGAAGAGGCAAGGTGACGTTTTATAATATTTATTATCAAGAACTATGTACACATGGGGGAGACCGTACCGCAAGTACAAGGAGTAGTCCACAAGCAAAGAGACAATATGTCTCCAGCTCTAGGCTTATATACTCCAGGTGATGCCACCCCCCAAAGGCGGGGTATCACCCCTCCCTAGCCTAGGGCACCGCCATACTAATATTATATATATATATATTACGATCCTACATTCTCCCCGCCCCCTTGAAAAAATGCAAGCACACAAATTACCCAACCAAATAATTTACACCCGATTCACACACTAATACAAGAGGGTATAGGTCCACTCATTCACACACCACACTGGCCCAGCGGAGCTCCCCGCTATGTTGACAACAGTCCTAGAAAAGAAAAGGGCAACTCACCAAACTAAATCGATCTCGTTAAAGCTAAACATATACACACAACAATCATAGACATACACAATGGCGGTACCCGATCCCATAAACTCACAGAATACACATACTGTTCCAAGTTGGAACTTTCCAACTTGGAACGTCCGCACTATGATGACAGGACTCGCTGCTAACCTCAAGGACATCAACGACACCAGGAAGACTGCCATCATCAATAATGAGCTGAAGAGACTGGGAGTGGATATCGCCACTCTCCAGGAAACACGGTTAGCTGATGCAGGCACACTGAGAGAGAAGGACTACACGTTCTACTGGCAGGGAAAGGGCAGTGACGAACACAGGGAACATGGAGTGGGCTTCGCAGTGAAGAACACTTTGCTGAAGATGGTGGAACCGGGCAGCACTGGCTTCTGCACGACTCCTCACCCTCCGCTCGAACACCACTCAAGGCCCAGTCACCTCGTCAGTGTGTATGCCCCAACACAGACAGCCACACCAGAGGCAAAAGACGAGTTCTACGAGAATCTCGCAACAACTGTCAGGATCATCCCCAACTCTGAACAAACTCATTCTCCTTGGAGACTTCAATGCCAGAGTGGGTGCTGACCACGACTCCTGGCCCTCCTGTCTTGGACCTTTTGGCGTGGGCAGAATGAACGACAACGGACAGCGGCTGCTCGAGTTCTGCACAATCACGATCTGTGCATCACAAACTCGTTCTTCAAGACCAAGCCCCAACACAAGGTTTCCTGGCAACATCCGCGCTCAAAGCACTGGCACCAGCTAGACTTGATCCTGACCAGGCGCACCTCACTGAAGAATGTGCTAATCACCCGTTCGTTCCAGAGTGCAGATTGCGACACAGACCATTCATTGGTGTGTTGCAAGGTCAAGCTGCAGCTGAAGAAATTCCATCGTGCTAGACAACCTGGAAAGGCACGGATTGACACCAGCAAGATGGCCCAACCAGAACTTGTTGAGCAGTTTGCCTCCACCTTTGAGAAGGAACTTGGTGTACCACAAGGAGGAGAATCTGCAAAGCAGAAGTGGGAAGAGCTGCGAAACACCATCTACCGCACAGCCTTGGCTACCTTTGGGAGGAAGACCTCGAAGTCACAGGACTGGTTTGATGCCAAGTTGACCGAGATGACCCCCGTCATTGAAGCCAAGCGCTCAGCACTTGCTGAGTACAAGAAGTACCCAAACGAGAAGAATCTCCAGATTCTCAGGGCTGCGAGAAGCAAAGTTCAGCAGACTGCTCGGCGCTGTGCCAACAAGTACTGGACTCAGCTCAGCCAAGACATTCAAACCGCTGCCATAACAGGGAACATCCGTGGTATGTACGATGGCATCAAGAAAGCACTTGGTCCGGCTCAGAGCAAGACGGCCCCCCTCAAATCTTCCACTGGGGAGATGATCACAGAGAAGAACAAGCAGATGGAGAGATGGGTGGAACACTACTCCGACCTCTACTCTAGACAGAACACCGTGACACCGTCAGCCCTTGATGCCATCGACTGCCTGCCATCCATGGACGAACTTGACGCCGAGCCAACCATCGACGAACTCAGTAAGGCCATTGATAGCTTGGCCGCTGGCAAGGCACCCGGCAACGACGGCATACCCCCTGACCTGATCAAGCATTGCAAGACCGCCCTACTGCTGCCATTGCATGACGTCCTCTGCCAGTGCTGGAAGGAAGGTGCCGTACCACAGGACATGAGGGACGCCAAGATCATCACCCTCTACAAAAACAAAGGGGAGAGAAGCGACTGCAACAACTACAGGGGCATTTCTCTCCTCAGCGTTGTTTGCAAAGTCTACGCACGAGTTGTTCTCGTTCGTCTACAGAAGCTTGCCGAACGTGTCTACCCCGAGTCTCAGTGTGGCTTCCGCGCTGAGCGATCGACGGTAGACATGATATTCTCCATCCGCCAACTCCAGGAGAAATGCAGAGAACAGAACATGCCTCTGTACGTCGCCTTCATCGACCTCACCAAAGCGTTCGATCTGGTCAGCAGAGAGGGCCTTTTCAAGATCCTGCCAAAGATAGGATGCCCACCAAAGTTGCAAAGCCTCATCGAATCGTTTCACACCAACATGCAGGGGATAGTGCAGCACGATGGCAACGTCTCAGAGCCATTCAACATACGCAGCGGAGTGAAACAGGGCTGTGTACTTGCGCCAACCCTCTTTGGGATTTTCTTTGCTATGCTCCTGAGGCATGCCTTCAGCACAGCAACAGAGGGAATCTACCTGCACACAAGATCTGACGGCAGGCTTTTCAACCTTGCCCGCCTGAAAGCCAGAACCAAAGTACGCGAGGCTCTAATCAGAGACATGCTGTTCGCAGACGACGCTGCAGTCGCAACCCACACACAGCAGGAGCTTCAGACCCTGATGGACCGCTTCTCCCAGGCATGCAAGGACTTCGGGCTTACCATCAGCCTGAAGAAGACTAACGTCTTGGCGCAAGGCACGGAAGCACCACCAACCATCACCATTGATGACTACAAGCTGGAGGTCGTGAATCAGTTCACGTACCTGGGGTCCACGATCAGCAACAACCTCTCCCTTGATACAGAGATCAACAAGAGGATTGGAAAATCAGCCTTCACACTCGCTCGCCTCACCACACGAGTGTGGGAGAATCCCAAACTCTCTGTCAAGACGAAGATGGCAGTGTACAACGCCTGCGTCATCAGCACACTGCTCTATGGGAGTGAGACGTGGACAACATACGCCCGGCAGGAAAAGAGACTGAACTCCTTCCACTTGCGCTGCATTCGCCACATCCTGGACATATCCTGGCAGGACAAAGTGCCCAACACAGAAGTTCTGTCCCGCGCCAGCCTTCCCTCCATGTTCACTCTACTCAGGCAGCGCAGGCTCCGCTGGCTAGGCCACGTTCACCGTATGGAGGATGGCAGAATCCCCAAAGACGTCCTCTATGGAGAACTGGCAACTGGCAGGAGAGACGCTGGCCGCCCACAGCTGCGCTTTAGAGACGTCTGCAAGAGAGACATGAAGGCCCTGGATATCAACACAGAGCGCTGGGAGGACCTTGCAACGGACCGCTCCAAATGGAGAGGCACCCTGACCAGACAGCTCAAGGCGGGTGAAGAGAGACTGACTGCTGCAGCAGATGAAAAAAGGACCCGCAGGAAGAACCGCCACAGACCCAGCAGCACGGAGACCACCCACAAGTGTGACCTGTGTGACAGGGACTGTCATTCGCGCATCGGCCTGTTCAGCCACAGGCGGTGCTGTTCCAGCAGAGTAGACGTTTAGGATTCTCTTCCATGGTCATCATAGACCGACGGAGGCCGACGACACATACTGTAAGTACACACAGTGAGCTCCTCACAATAAAAAAAAAAAAACACAAGTATTCACACTATAGGGCAATTAACATACCCATTCACACCCAGGTGCTACTGCATCTCACACTCACTAAACAGTCACACAACAACAGTGGTCTTGTGCCTCAAATCCCTTAAACACCCCCTTACAGTGGCAGACATTCCTTTTACTTTCAAGAACGTAAACGGCCATTAAGACCACACCACAGACAGGGACAATAAAACACAGCATCAAGTGCTGGGAATAGTAATAAAGCACAACATTGCAAAAATACTGTAAGTAGATACTATTACAAAGAGGTGGCAATACAAATCTATGAACATTTCTCTTTTTTTAACAAAACATACCCAATATCCACATGTCTCCCTCCTTAGTTGTACCACTAATAGGATAAATGACCATAAGAACCAACTTATACATTTCACATTACCCACATGGTTCTCATCATCCCATTCCATAACAACTTCAACATGTGAATACAGTCAGAATATATTGAATATAATAATCATAAACAAAACACATCTATTAATAAATGTACATTATCAGACACATCATAAGCCCTCACACATTCAACCCGGGTCTCCTGAAGGCCCTGGCCTGGAGTGTCCATCACACGGCCCACTTCCAGAGCGTCTCCGCTTCTTTGTGACAGGAGACAGACTGCATAGACGCTCTTTTCTGCTCCCACATCGCAGCTTGTTGGGATGCCATCTTGACCCATCAGTCAAACTCAGGTAGCTGTCGCTGCCGGACTGGACCACCCGCAGATTATCCTGTCCAGCTGTCAGTTTCCTGGAACTGTGCACCCGACCAAGCCGAGGCTCAACCCTAGGGCGTACGTCATCACCCTCACCCAGGGGAGCACTCACTGGCTTTCTCTGTCGTCTGCATTGTGATCTGGCACCCTTATGACTCCTCAGCGGTTAGCCAAGTTGACTAGAGCCATGTCCCTTGCCTTTGGTTTTGGCATGGCTAGGGTTTGTGCCATCTGGAGGTACCCCGGATACCAGATGATATTGCGTCAGCGCGTCATCAGTCACTGTTGGCTCAGCAGCCAGAACCCGTCGGCCACCGGAGCCCTGTAGCTCACGCTCTTCGGACCTTTCCGCCACCGCAGGGGTCAAACCATGCTGCTCGAGTCCACCGTCCATGGGACCACAAACACTAGCACGGGACCCCCACCTTGTTGGTGTACTAAGGTGCTGGCGGTGTCCCTCTTCACCCAGAATGGGCCACCCAAAGTCCCACACCTCTTCACCACTTCCCACGTAAAATGGCTGGTTACACAAACCACCACCTGCCCACTCCTCCATATCTACGCATGTGATGGCAAAACTGAACCCGTAAAACAAGTCACTACCCATCAGATTAATACCTTCTCGAGACATCGAGATGTCAAGGGTTACCATAATCACGACAGGCAATGTACGTTTTACTCACATTGTAGCGGGGAAAACACCGTCTTACAATTTCCAAGTTCAAAATGGAGGTTGCCGACCCTGTGTCCAACAACATCGGCACCGGCGTCCCGTCCGCATTGGGAGAGACAGTGTGGACCACTGTGGGTGACTTCTTCTTTCCACCGTCCCTAGCAGACCTCCGTTCTTCCTTGTCGAAAATGTGGCAAGCTCTGGCGAAGTGATGGAGCAGACCGCACCGTCCACAATGCTTGCCCTCCACTGTGTACTCCCTGGCTTGATAGCGGTGCCAACTGGATCCGCAGCTGTAGTCTCTTGGTGTCTCCGGGGTGGGCCTCAACTTCACGATGGCCGCGCGGTCAACATCACTTCCATCGTCTGAATCCAAGGCCAGGGTCATCCCATATGTGTAGTTCTTAGGCAGGGCTTCGCTGTCCTTAAGATGCGTCATCAGCTGTTCTGCTGTCTCCTTTTGTCGTGCTAGCTCCATGGCTGCTAATGGTGCTACCTCACCAGCGCGAGTTAGCAGGCGAACTCTTGCCGAGGAGCCGGCCGCGTGTTCTGCTAACTTGTCGCGGACCAACTCCTCCTCCAAAATCCCAAGCCTGCACTCACCCGCTGACCACCGAAGGTCCACCACAAACAGTCGAACCAACTCTCCGGGTCTCTGGTTCCGCTGCTTGACTTGCATACGCCGCCTTATGAGGTTTCCAGCAGTGAGAAAGTAGCTCACCATGAGCCTCGCCACATGGCTGAATAGGTCACCTCCTCCAAACGTGCTCAGGACCCTCCGTCTCTCCACATCCAGGTTATGGACCAGGATAGCCCTTGCGCATAATTTATCAAGGTCGCCGAGGTCTAACGCCAGTAGATAATTCTGGAAGGCCGCAAACCACCGGGCTCAAGGGACCAACGGCTCACCTGGAGCCTCCAAAAATAGACGGAACGTGGTCGCAGCTCTCTCCATCTCCGTTTGTCCTCATTGCCAAATGTTGTGTCCGAATAAATGAGGAGGCAAGGTGACATTTTATAATGTTTATTATCAAGAACTATGTACACATGAGGAGACCCTACCGCGAGTACAGGAGTCCCAGCGAAGAGACAGTATGTCTCCCGCTCCAGGCTTGTATACTCCAGGTGATGCCACCCCCCAAAGGTGGGGCATCACCCCTCCCTAGCCTAGGGCACCGCCATACTAATATTATGTATATATTACGATCCTACACTATGCATACTGCTCCACTGCTAGATGCATGCATAGTGTTGTAGTCCGCATCAATGACGTCTGCTGCGCATGTGTTTGATTGTGTGTATGAACTATGTAACAGCTGGCTAGCTAGATGGTGATATTATGTTTTAATTGAACATCATTCACAAGTGTAGATTGGATTTTGCATGTCATAATTTTCAATTTTACTATGAGTATCTACTATGTCCACTTATAAAAAACCCCTTGCTATTTACTGTATGCTCACTGTGCATAGTGTTTGGCCATTACACCACCAGGTCCAGCTACGGATGTGTCTGTTGGCAGTGTTTCCTATGAGATTCTTTAGATAGCTTACTAAGCCTGAAAAAGCCCATAAAAATGCTGTCATCTTAGGTCAAATTAGCTTTGATAGAATTTGCACATTATATCTGTCTACCTGCATGTTGTTGTTATGAATGGTGTCTCTTCTTTTTCCTTTTCTTCCTCTCTCCCTTCCACCCTTCCCCCCCAACCAGTCGAGGCAGAAGACTGTCCCTCCCTGAACCTGGTTCTGCTGAAGGTTTCTTCCCATAAGGGAGTTTTTCCTTGCCACTACCTAGTGGTGCTCATAGGGGATCAGTTGATTGTTGGGGCTTTTCTCTGAATTATTTATGATTTGTGCGTATATATCTAGCACTTTCAGATGACTTTTGCTGTGACTAGCTGCTATGATGATGATGAGGTGCAATACAAATAAAGTTGAATTGAATTGACCTGAAACTCTGTTTGACGGCGACAACAGGCTGCAGCTGCTGTGGTGGTGGTTAGGGGTGTTCTCAGGCAGCAGGTCATACTGAATTATGTGGACATTCAAATGTCAAAATATAGTTATCAGACATTAAAACACATAAAAAAAGCCCTCCGAAAGAGCACTTCAGGGGGAAAAGGGGTGGTCTTAGAGCTTCACTTAACGTTAATCTGTGCACATGCCTGATGCCCAGATCTAAATCCCACTGAGAACGTTTGGGGATGGATGATAAGTTTATAAAAACAGACATCAGTTGCAGTCTGTGGATGACCATCATGAAGCCATCTTCACCACATGGAGCAACGTTCCCACCAGCCTCCTGGAAACACTCACATCAAGATGCCTAAACTAATGTTTGAACTGATGACCAAGAACGGAGGGACTACCCACTACTGGGTTATTTTTTCACACTTTTAGTTCTGTTTGGGGGTTTTTGGGTGATGGTCTTCATCTTTTGATCAGCTCATGCCTGTTTGAGTTTAAATGCAAGTTTTCCATAAACTGCCTACTCTCTATTTTTGTCTCTTGCTCCTGTTTCTTCTTTTTTGCATTTTGAAGCTCTACTTACAGCCTGGTTATGATCCATCAGCGTGACATGTGGATACTTGTAATATGCCCCCCAGCCTTTAGATTTTGTTCAGGAGTTTATGTCATTCTCAACAACCCTAACCCTGATGCACATGTCCCTATGTGATTAAAACTTTCACTCAGCAGGCCCATCTAGTGGCAGTTACTGTTTACTACAGAATGATTACTGACTCCGCATCAGGGATCTCTGAGCTGGAACCATCGGCTAGTGTTCATCCTGTCTGGACTGCACTTTTTAAAACGCTTGGCTACGAGACTCTCAGTAATGGTAGGAACCATGGAACTGGTGTCTAGTGAGCAAGGACCATCTTCACCACCTACTAATGACCATCAGAATCAGAATAAACTTTAGTGGCCTACACGGGAATTTGTTTTGGACAACAGTGGTACACCACGCTGCATTTTCATTCAGTCACAAATTTTAAAGCAACACTATGTAAGATATTTCACTTTAAAACGATGTTTCCAAGGTGATTTTGCTGCAGCATCAACCTCTGGCTGAGTGAATGTCCCCTCCTCCAGAAAGTTCTGGGCACAAAGTCTGCACACTGCTGGTTTATGGCAAGAAGGAGATTACGCTTTTGACCAAGAAAACCCCGTCTAAAGTCAGGGGCACATCAAGACTCAGCATCCCAGCCAGCATGTCCATGTGGGCCCCACCAAAGGTTAAAGCTGGGCTGTCTTATGCGTCCCACATGGGTTTGTCCAAATGGACTTCACCAGTTTAACTATTTTCAATTTATATTCTCATAAATTTGCTATTTTCTTATAAATTTGATTATTCACCCTAATTTGCTAAATTTGTCTTGAAAATTTGAAACTTTCTCATAAATTTGCAACTTATTTTTTTACTGTAAACTTGCAACTTTTTCTTGTAAATCTGTGATTTTTTTTCTTGTAAATTTACAACATTTTTCTTCTAAATTTTCACTTTTTCTGATAAATTTGTGACTTTTTTTCCTCATAAACTTGATACTTAAATTCTGGATCATTTTCAAACTTCTCCTCCTCACCTACAAGTCCCTTCATGCACTGGCTCCACAGTACCTATCCGATCTCCTCCATGTTCACCACCCCTCTCGGAACCTTTGGTTTGCTGACCTAGGTCTCCTCTCCATTCCCCGTACTTTCAGGAGAACCTTTTGGAACAGAGCCTTCAGTGTGGCAGCTCCTACCCTGTGGAACTCACTCCCTCTGACAGTTCACCAGGCACCAACCTTGGAGTCTTTTAAATCCAGGCTGAAAAGACACTTGTTCCTACAAGCTTTTCCTGGCTAACTTGTTTTATATGTTTGTCTGTGTCTATTATTTGTTTGTTTGTTTGGAAAGCGACCTTAGATTTCTTGAAAGGCGCTATATAAAATGAAACCATTACTATTATGACTTTTTTTTGTAAATTTGTCACTTTTTTCTTGCAAATTTTCACATTGTTCTCACAGATTTGTGACTTTATTGTGCAATTTTGCCTGTGGCACAAGTGTTACTAAAACCTGCTCACCCATATTAAACCCATGTGGGGCCCAGTGGGTTTAAAGTGGGTCAACAGATCACCTGCTCACCTGTACCACAGGTAAAGTCCATGTGGGAAACACAGTTGGGGACAACATGAAACCTGTGGACAAATCCACACGACCAATAAGACAGCCCAGATTTAAGCAATTGCTGTTAATTTATGGCCAATTTCAAACAGTAATATACTGCATTAATGCAATATGGTTTTGTACTGCAATTTGCAATGCATTTTGGGTTGTTCAACATGAAGCAACAGCGCACAGGTTATCAACAGTATGCTCATGTTTTAAAATACAGTAAACTGCATTTGGTTTAGAATGGGTGTGGCAAACTCACGATGGAAAATTTGGAAAGCCTTTCAGAGCATTAAGACGTGCTGCTACCCATGAATAAAAATCCTGCTTCATCTGCATCAACTGGATTGTGCATCTACAAATAGCAAGGTAATTAAAAACCAACTTTTCGAGACTTCCGGTTATGGCTGCCACGTAGGACGGACGTGTCTCGCTCTGCTCTGCTCCTGGAAAAAAAAAAAAATCGGCAAATAACTCTCTCATTTGGGACAGAACGTATCCCAGCATTTGGGCGAGGATATGTCGGCGAAGCCTAAGGCTGGAAAACCAGGAAAAGGAAAAAGCGAGCCGCCGAAACAGTCCAAATTAACGGACTTTCAGGTCTGTGACGCAGCAAACAAAACTCCATATATGGCGGAGGAGGCTGGCAACGCTGCGATTTCTGCGGGGAATGGCGCAGATGCGCTGATGGCTGCCATGAGCTCAATGAGAGCGGACTTTTCCTCTAGATTTGATGGGATTATGACAGCGTTGGAAGGAATAAGAAAGGAATTGGGTGACTGTGTAGAACGAACGGCGCAGATGGAGCTCCGTCTCGCTAGTGCTGAAGATGACGTCACCCGTCTTCAATTAAAGGTGCGCACTTTGGAAAAAAAAAAAAAAAATCTCTGGAAGATAATATTTTGGATTTGGAATCTCGGTCGAGACAGAATAATTTGAGGCTGGTGGGTCTTCCAGAGGAATCAGAAGGTCGGGACGTATGTTCCTTTCTGGAAAAGTGGATTCCGGAGGTGCTGGGCAGCGAGGAGTTGCAATCAGCAGTGGTTCTGGAAAAAGCACATCGCATTGGCCCACGGAGAGATAAGGGACCGCCGAGGACCTTAATTATGAAGTTTCTTAGCAACAGAGACAGGATGAAGATCTTCAACGCTGCACGTGCTAAAGGAGAGATTAAACACCAGGACCAGCAGGTGCGGTTCTACCCAGATTTGGCCACAGGAATCCAGCAATTGAGGAAGCAGTTTGATCCCGTACGTAAGGAGCTGCGCAGCCTTGGGATTCGTCATGGTGTAATCTATCCTGCGAGACTGCTGACCACGTATGAGGGCAGAACCCACATCTTCAAGACCCCAGAGGAGGCGCAGGAGTTCATCAAGAAGATCAAAGAAGAAGAAGAGACTGGTGGGAGCTAAGCATGAACAAAATATAAGGTAGAATAATTAAGCATTTGCACAGGCATCTGACTGACTTGAAGTAAATAGTAAGTTTACAAAATATAGACTGTATTATATATTAAAAAAACAAAACAAAAACAAAACAAACAAACAAAAAAAAAACTATGATGTACAAAGTTGTTAAAAATTTTGGAGTTAAGTTGGAAAACTACAGAGGAGAGTTAATGTTACGTCATTAAAAGCAGTAGAGTTAGGGTGATTGGGAGGATGAAGAAGGAGTGGCTTAGGCTGTTCCCCGTGGGTGTGGAACGGTCGATGGCTATATCGGGAGACAGAATTTTTCTTTTGATTTTGGGGGGTTTGCCACAAGTGTGGGAAGGGGAAATTTGTTTGTGTGTAGTTTGTAGGATGAATGTTCAACCACTCATGTTTTTGCTTCTCTGTATGAGCATGTTTACACTGCAAGGTAATCCCAAACTCTCTATTGATCATGGACCAAAGTGTTAATCTTAATTTAACTTCATGGAATTGCAGAGGTCTACAAAATTTAAAAAAACTTAAACAAGTTATGAATAAAATAAAGGACATGGGTTCAAGAATTGTGTTTTTACAAGAAACTCATCTGATAGAGGAGGATGTTAAAAGAATTAGGAGTAGATGGCAGGGAAGTGTATTCACCTCTTCATTTTCATCCCGAGCCAGGGGAGTTATGACTCTCATACATAAATCAGTTCCTTTTCAAGTGAAAAATGTAATTGGAGACAAATTTGGAAGATATGTAATCATTCAAGGTTCTTTGCTATTAGAAAATATAAATCTTGTGAACTTATATGGTCCCAATATAGATGATCAGAAGTTCTTTGCTAATTTATTTCTCATCTTATCATCACTTACAGGGCAACATATAATAGCAGGGGATTTTAATTGTACATTGAATCCAGGTGTGGATAGATCAACAGGACTGGATTGTACGCACATTGGATGTAGGATGACTATTAATCATTTTATGAAAGAATTGAGATTGTTAGATATATGGAGAGAAATGAAACCACAAGTTAAAGCCTATTCTTGTTATTCCAGTACCTACAAGACATTCTCACGTATTGATTATTTTTTGATTTCCACAGAATTAAGGTCCAAGATTCAAAACTGCTTTTATGATAACATCGTGATCTCTGATCATGCACCCTGTTGTCTAATATATGTAGATAAAAAATTGACAAAGGAATCAGGTAGATGGCAATTTCAGCATAAATAGCTTCAGGATGAGGAATTTGTCAAGTATATAGAAAAACAGATAGATGAGTTCTTTGACATCAATACTACACAAACATCAGCATGTGTAAAGTGGGAGGCTTTCAAAGCTTTTATTAGGGGACATATTATTAGTTATACAGGATCAAAATCTAAGAAGACTCGAGAGGAGAGAGCTAAATTGGAACATAAAATAAAAAATCTTCAGGAAAAAGTGTATGCAGGAAGTGACCCAAGGTTGGAGAATGAATTACTGATTTTGAGAGCTGAATACGACAAAAAATCAGCGAATAGAGCTGCCTCGAGTCTTCTAAGATTGAAACAATCTTTTTATGAACAAGGTGAAAAATCAGGAAAATTATTAGCATGGCAGATTAAACAATTGGAAATTAAAACACCAATTACCAGTATTATAAGTAACGGACAGATAGTTATAGATCCTTTAGAAATTAATAGAGCCTTTAGAGATTACTATGAAAAATTATATGATACCAAAAATGAACCTGATTTAACAAAACTAAATGGGTTTTTGAACGAACTATCTATACCGTGTATTCCAAATGAAAACAGGGAGATATTGGAGTCTAAAATTAGTCAAGAAGAAGTTGGGCTAGCCATTGATAATATGAAATCAGGAAAAAGTGCAGGACCAGATGGTCTTCCAGTTGACCTTTATAAAAAATTTAAGAATAAATTAATAAAACCTTTTTTGGAAATGGTTTTAGAAGCATTTCAAAATAATAATTTACCATCATACATAAATAATGCCTTAATTATACTGCTGCCAAAACCAGGTAAGCCCTCTAATAAATGTGAAAATATGAGACCAATAAGCCTATTAAACGCCGACCTTAAGATAATCTGTAAAATTTTAGCAAGACGAATACAAGAAATTTTACCAAATATTATTAATCGAGATCAGAATGGCTTTATAAAGGGTAGACAAGGCTTCCATAATGTAAGAAGACTATTTAATATTATCTATTTTAATAAAGAAGCACCGGATACAGCTCTCCTATCATTGGACGCCGAAAAGGCCTTTGATAGAGTTGAATGGCCCTTTCTTTTTGAAGTCCTACAAAGGTTTGGACTTGGAAATAATTTCATAAAATGGGTTCAAATAATATACAATAATGCTACAGCAGAAATCCTAACAAATAACAATATTTCAAAACCAATAAAAATCAATAAAGGATGTCGACAAGGATGTCCACTTTCACCTTTACTGTTTACTATGGCAATTGAACCTTTAGCGATAGCGATACGTTTACATTCACAAATATATGGAATTAAAGTTGGACCAACAGAACATAAAATCTCCCTGTACGCCGATGATATAATTTTGTTTATGTCGAATCTAAAAAAATCAATTCCAACCTTGTTGAATTTAATAAAGAATTTTGGGGAAATATCAGGATATAAAATAAATAAAACTAAATCTTCAATATTAATGCTAAATGAGACCCAGAGAAATTACCCAGCCCCTGAGGTAAATCAATTCAATGTTGTAAATCAGTTTAAATATTTAGGAATCCAAATTATGCCTAAGCTAGAATCAGTCGCCAGTGTCAACTATGAAGCCTTAATGTCAGATATCAATGAGTTAACTCAGAGATGGATGTCACTACCAATGTCGATGATCGGGAGAATCAATATACTTAAAAGTAATATTTTACCTAAAATACTTTATTTATTTCAATACATTCCCTTATCACCACCTTTAGATCTATTCTCAAGAATAAAAAAAAAGTTAGTGGAATTTATATGGAACAACAGGAGGGCTAGATTACGTTTGTCTTTATTATATTTACCATTTGATCGTGGAGGTCTGAAATGTCCAAATTTTATGTTGTATTATTGGTCGGCACAACTGAGGTCTATGACATATTATTTTTCATCAAATGATCTCCCTCACTGGACTGAAATGGAATCATACAATTTACCTTTACCTCTTCCCATATTCATATACTCAGATTCGGCAAAAAAATTACAAAAACAAGTTAAAAATCCATTTGTAAAGCATATGATCAAAATATGGTGTGAAGCTAAAAACTATT
The DNA here is from genome assembly GCA_020510985.1 of Pholidichthys leucotaenia. Lineage (NCBI taxonomy): Eukaryota > Metazoa > Chordata > Actinopteri > Cichliformes > Pholidichthyidae > Pholidichthys > Pholidichthys leucotaenia. Next base: position 23,294,263 of record CM035848.1, on the reverse strand, counting down.
TAAAAGAACCACAGTTATTGTCACAATTTAGTCCAATATGGGGTAATCAATATTTTAAACCAGGGAGAGCGGACGCTGTATTTAAAGTATGGAATTTAAAAGGGATACAAAAGATTCAGGATTTATATTTGCCATGTGCAGACAACATAATGTCTTTTGAAGAGCTGAGGATCAAATTTAATCTCAATAGAACACATTTTTTTAAATATCTTCAACTTAGAAACTTTATTCGATCAAATCAAAATAAAGCTCTCACTCGACCTATTTATTCATCCTTGGAAAAAATGATGATGAAAGATAGTAAAAGAAAGGGTATTATTTCAGAGTTTTATAACTCATTGACACTATCTTCAAGTGAAAATTCACTGAAAAGATTAAACTACTGGAAAGAAGATCTGCAAATTGAAATTTCAGAGGAACAATGGGAATTGGCTTGTACAGAAGCTCAAACCAAATCAATAAATGCACGCCTTAAATTGATACATTTCAAATGGTTAATGCGGATGTATGTTACACCGGAGGAGTTAAATAGATATAACAAAAACATACCAGATACATGCACAAAATGCATGGAAAGTAAAGGAACCCTATTTCATTGTTTATGGGAATGTAGATTAATAAGAATGTTTTGGGAAGAGGTGAGGGTAACAATTGAAAAAATAATCTCAAAACAAATCATATTGAATCCTAAACTGTTTTTGTTGGGTCTGTACCCAGAAAAGCATAATTTTAATAAAAGTGAAAGAACATTCATAGACCTCAGTTTGCTTAATGCCAAAAAATGTATTGCACTATTATGGAAAAAGACTCATAGACCAGATGTGACTCAGTGGTTAAGACAGATGTTAACAAACCTTCCATTAGAAAGAATAACATATATACTAAAATCAAAGGAAATTGTGTTTGAGAATATATGGAGACCTTTTATTGATTATGTAAAAAATTTAAACATAACTCTTGAAGAAGAAGGTGAATGATGTGTGTGGACCTTGTAAATTCCAAACTGGTGAACATAATATGTATACTTATGTATTGGATTGTCTAGACTAAACAGAGGAGCATTGTTGAAGACTTGATTTTGTTGGTGGTTGTTGGTGTTTTTAGTGCATTTTTTTTTTTTTGTAGTACTTTAGTGTTAGTGTTTGATTGTTTGTATCATGTTTGTTAAAAAAAAAAAAAAGGTTCAATAAAGATATTGTGGAAAAAAAACAACAACTTTTCTTTATTTCTTTGCCAGTAGGTGAATAGATACATCCATGGATGCGCTGGGACACATCATCAGTGATGTTTCCTGATGTCATTGGGTGTTTCAGGTCTCACAACATCAGACACCCTTAATCAGGTGACCCAGCCAGGGTTGATCGGACCCCTGACTTGTGTCCCAGCAGCATTGGCCCATGATTCGACCCTCTTAATCCATAGCCACCAAGAGGCTCTTTCTGCAGCTTCGGTGACAGATTTGATGGCCTTCCTTTTAGCAGCTCCTTTGAAGCCAAGGAGAGTGTAAATTTCACACAAGAAGCAGGCAGCAAAGCCTCGACATCCCACCTCTATGGACTCACAGTATGCTCTCCAACCATTTCTCTGGCACTGTTCTACCAGTTCTTGGTATTTGAACTGTTTGCGTTCATTGGCCTCTCCCATGCACTCCTCCCAGGGAACTGTGAGCTCCACTAATAGCACTTGCCTGGAAGAGGAAGATGTAAGTACCACATCTGGCCTAAGAGATGTTAGTGTTACATAGTCAGGGAACTTAAGCTGCTTGCCCAAGTCAGTTCGCAGGTCCCAGTCTGAAGCTGAGGAGAGCAGGCTGGCTGATGGTCTAGGCTGTGGTTGAGGCCTCTCTTCAGCCCTAACAAAGGTGATTTTCCTTTGACTACTAACGTGCTTATTGTAGGCTATGGAGCTGGGGATGGTCTCCACCACACACTTTAGCACCTGCTTATGGCGCCAGCGGTAGCGGCCCTCACCAAGGGCTGTTGGGCGGCTGCTGAGGATGTGTTCAGTTGTGCCCTTTCCTGGGCAAAGAGGACATGTTGGCAGCTCGTTCTTGCCCCAGGTATGCAGGCTTGCTGGACTGGGTAGCACATCATAAGATAAAATAAGTCAAATAATCAGGTGGAAAGTTGAATTTATGTACATTTATTACAAAAATATAAGAAATCACCCTATTGGCCACCTGGGGGAGAGGTTACAAGGCATAACATCCACACACACCTAGAATCTCGAAAGGATCCATTCTTCTAAGTCTGATATACTGTATATAGGTAGGAGAAAGGAGAGGGAGGATGAGGATAAGGGAAGGGACAGAACAGGACAGTCCTGATAACTGAGCTTATCCACGCGGATGTCAGACACTCTGGAGACATGAGTCATGAAGACATGAGATCCATAAAACTAACAGAATGTCCATGAAACACTAATCTATAAGATGAAGAGTTCCTGTGCATTCCTGTGACCCGAAACAGGACATGTCAAAGAGGTTATAATAAATGGCTTAGATCATTCCTTACGTACAGTATGTACTAACCCTGTCTGAACTCTCTGAAATTGCTCACAGAAACAGGCCAAGAATATATAAACTTATCCTATATGGAATGCACATATAAACATTAAACATGGCATATGTAAGGTATGATACTTCTCAAATATTAATAATACATTATTAATATCAATAATAGTATAGATAATATGGAATTTTTCTATCAAACGTTTTACTCTCTGACAAGAAAAAATTTAACCTGGACAGTCCTGATGGTTTCCAGCGTTACTGGCATGACAAGGAGATCCCACTGGAGATGTTTTCTACGTGGCACAGTGGAGGAGGCTAAATCATGATCTGGGGTGCTCTTTCCTTCAGTGGAACAATGGCGCTGCGGGTTGTAGAGGGGCATCAAACAGCAGCTGGCTATGTGGAGATGTTGCAGCGGACATCCCTCTTGACCGAGGGCCCTCATCTGTGCGGTTGTGACTGGGTCTTTCAACGTGACAACGCTGCAGTTCACAACACCCACCTGACCAAGGACTTCATCCAGGAGAATAACATTGCTCTTTTGGACAGTCCTGCGTGTTCCCCTGATCTAAATCCTACTGAGAATGTTTGGAGGATAAATGGCAAGAGAAGTTGACAAAAACAGACGTCAGTGTCATGGTCCGAGCGCTGACTCTGTCCGCGCTCAGATTGTCCGGTATTTCTCCGTTCTCTTCCCAGGTTTGTCATTTGGCCTCCGGGCTTTTATTGTGACAGCGTCTCGGCAGGGCTTCCGGCTGTCAGAGCCGAGCTCCGCAGTGACAGCTGGAATTCATTCAGCTGATGACGTCCTCATCAGCTGATTAATCTGTTGGCCCTATTTAAGGGAGCAGCTCAGGTTACTCCGGGCTGCGACCTCGTCAAACATTCCCTCGTCAAAACTCCGTCTAAGATTCCTGACACGTTCTACTCTCCGTAAGTGTATTCCCTCATAGTCTGTGTCTTGTTTCCAAGTGTATATTTCGTGTTTTTGCCCCATATGGCTCATTATTTTGTCATTTGTCTTTCTGTTAATAAAACATGCAAACTCATCGGCTGGCAATCGGCATCTTATTGATGGCTCGTGAGGGCCATCGTTGACAGTAGGTCGCAACCAGAACAAGACGCTGGTCACCGAGAGTTTGCATTGTTTGGGCTTGTTGTTTTTCCCTGTTTTCCGTGTACCAGCGTGTTGGAGATGGCGTCGCCAGGGGAGGGCTACTCCTTAGACTTGAGCTACAGACTGATCGTGTTTCTGACAGATCTAGATGGCTTGCTCTCCCACACTTGCAGCAGCATCACTCCCGATGACATACGCTGGTACTTGGACCACGCAGAGGCGGCTATTAACCGTAATCCTCACCACGCCAACCATGCAGAGGTAAGGAAGAGGATGGCGGAAATTATGGCTCTCCGGGAGAAGACCCGTGGACCGGAGGGGAACTTCGGCAGGAAGCCGAGGGTGAGGCATTCCCATTCCTCGCTTCGGGATCCAGTTCCTGTCGCCCATCCAGCCCAGGAGTCCACATCACCCAAGGGTCGTTCCTAGCGGAGGATGACGTCAGCCGGGATTCCCTCAGAGGAGATGCAGTGGACTGCTGTGATCCTCCAGGACCGTGTGGCTGCGGCTCGCTCTGCTTCCCATCCATCTGAAATCATAAGGCAGGTGACGGCGGCAGTTAGGCTGGTATAGCTCAGTCCGGAGCTCCATAATTATCCTGAATACGCCGAATTGCTGGCTTCTGTCTTTGCGCAGCAGCGGCGGTTCCCTGACCTCACCTTCGCCTCGCCCTCTGCCAGTAAATGTCGTCACAATGCCCATGGTAAGCCTCAGCGAGAACCCCGTCCGGATCCAGTTCCGGGTCGCCGAAGGAACTCTGCCTCCCAGCCAGCTGTTGCTCCTGCGTCACGACAGGAGAAAAACACAGCAGCCTCCACCTCCGGGTCATCTGCCCGGATCGCCTCAGCTGTTTCTCCCTTCTCCTCGACGCTCCCCCCAGCTGCCGTGAGCTCCACGAGTCTGTCTTCGGCTGCCCCCGTGCCTGATCCGGTGCGAGCGGCTCCTCTTCGTCTTCCCAGGGGGCCCTCCGTCACCATCCATCGGGGAAAGGGAAGAAGCCCACTGCAGCAGGTTCCATCGGCCCTCAGTGGATCAGGCAAGTGTCTCTTCAATTCTTTTCCTTCACTGGATGAATTGCCTTGTCTGACCCCTGGGGGTGGGGTTCGGGGTTCACAGTCCCCCGAGCTCCCTCCACCTGCTGCAGTGATTAATTATGAACCTGCTACCTTTGTGTCTCCTTCCCCTGAGCGTTCCTCGGTGCCAGGACTACGCCGTCGGACGAGGAGGGAGCCTGCGGGCCTGGAGAGCCTGGTTCCAGCCCTGCAGCCACGTCATGGGCAGAGGAGGAGGGCAGACTGCAAATTGGAGCCTGCGCCGACAAGCAAGCGTCCCTGGATCTCCACGGAGGGACAGTCCAACCCGGCAGATCACGGATCCCCTGCCACCACGCCGTGCGGGCCCTTGGCATGGACGTCAGCGTCAGGGAATCCCCGGACTGTGGACACCATCATGCCGGCTGCGGAGTCCGCCGCAGTCGAGTGGGAGCCAGAACTGGACCTTCAGCGCACTGAACCTGGATCAGTGGAGTCCTGGGCTGCGGTGGAGCCCGAGATCAGGCAAGTGCTCTATTTTGTCTTCCTTTCCTCTATCCTGGAGCATTTTTGCCTGTCTCTCGGGGAGACGAGCCGGGCACTGCCGTCCACGGCGTCCGAGCTTGTCTCGCTGGGCTCTGCCACTGCCGGTGATTCTGATCCCAGTTTTCTTCTCTCTTCAGAGCCTTCTCCCAGGGTCACCGGTGACGAGTCCCTTCCGATCGTCGCCTTGGAGGTTCTGGGTTCATTTCTGGAGGTCATCTCTGGTGCTGCGCCGGCCCAGTCGGGGCCCATCGTGGGTATTGTTCCGGCCCAGTCGGGGCCCATTGTGGGTATTGTTCCGGCCCAGTCGGGGTCCGTCGTGGGTGCAGCACAGTCCCGCTCGGGATCCAATGAGATCACAGCGCCAGTCTGTGTGGGGTTCGGAGATGAAGCTGCAGATCCTCTGCCGATCAACGCTGGACTGGTCCCTCTTCCTTCCCCTGTTCCCTTTTCCCTTTCATCTGGGGCCGCTGGGATTCCCCGTTATCGGCTCGGCTCTCCCTCGCTATTCCTCTCAATAGGGAGGCCGTCTCCGAGTTCTCCCCTGCGGTTCTGGTGGCTGGATGACGCGGGTCGGCCGCCTGGGAAACTGTTTCGCCGGTTTGGCGTTCTGGGTCAGCCACCCGTCAACCTGAACTCTCTGTTCGGTGACCTGGTCCGGCCGCCACAGGTACTGTTTCTTTGGGCCTGGGACTGGGGTAGACCGCCCGAACTCATCCTTTTTCCCCTGCCAGCGATCTGGAAGCAGGTAGACCACCAGAACTAATTGTTGTCTCATTGTGCTCTGCCTGCCGTCATCCTGGTGTTTGTTTGTTTTTTTCTCCTCTCCCCTCTGAAATATTAGGGATGCTCTTGTGTTTTGTTATTTGGACTGTATTGAACTGTATTTATCGCTGCTCTGTAGCATGAGTTTTTTTTTTTCTGGTATTATGGGGTACGCTGCATTTTTTTGTGCCTGTATTTGAGTTTCCTGGTTCCTCGGTGGTTGTGAGATGTTTTTTTGTGCTGTTTGCAGCCGTTCTGAGTTTTTTTTTTCTTTGTGCCTCCTCCTCATGGGTTTCTTTGGGTGCAGTGTATGTGCCTGTTTTTTTTTTTGGCTTTTGTATTCCCTTCTATGCTCTGATTGTTGTAGCCTGTTTTTTTTTTCTCTTCTTGTTCTTTCTCTGTTATTATGCTGGTTGGTTCTTGCCCTCCGAGCCCGTTCACCCACCACCCTCCCTGGGGCGGTCCTGTTGACCTTCTGGGTGGGGTAGGGGGGGCTTCGATGTTACATGGCGCCTAGAATTCACCTCGTGAACAGGGAGTACTGTCATGGTCCGAGCGCTGACTCTGTCCGCGCTCGGGTTGTCCAGTATTTCTCCGTTCTCTTCCCAGGTTTGCCATTTGGCCTCTGGGCTTTTATTGTGACAGCGTCTCGGCAGGGCTTCCGGCTGTCAGAGCTGAGCTCTGCAGTGACAGCTGGAATTCATTCAGCTGATGATGTCCTCATCAGCTGATTAATCTGTTGGCCCTATTTAAGGGAGCAGCTCAGGTTACTCCGGGCTGCGACCTTGTCAAACATTCCCTCGTCAAAACTCCGTCTAAGATTCCTGACACGTTCTGCTCTCAGTAAGTGTATTCCCTTGTAGACTGTGTCTTGTTTCCAAGTGTATATTTCATGTTTTTGCCCCACGTGGCTCATTATTTTGTCATTTGTCTTTCTGTTAATAAAACATGCAAACTCATTGGCTGGCAATCGGCATCTTATTGATGGCTCGTGAGGGCCATCGTTGACAGTCAGTTCCAGACCGTGGATGCCCTTTGAGAAGCCACCTTCACCACATGGAGCAATGGTCCTACCAGCCTCCTGGAAACACCTACATCAAGTATGAATAAACATTTTTTTTAAATTATCAGCAAGAATGATGGGGCTACTCACTACCGACTAAAGTTGGGTTGCTGAAGTTTCTGAAGTATATAAGTATATTCCTGTATACCAAAGGTCTGCAACCTGTGGCTCTGGAGCTACATGAAGCTTTTTTGCCCATACGGAGTGGCTCTCTGTGGCTTTGAAAATCTCACACATTTACTGTTAAATAGTCACAAATTTATGACAGAAAAAAGAAACAAATCTACAAGAAAAAATAACTTCAAATCAAAGAAGAAAAACGCTCAAATTGTCATGAGGGACATGCTTGGTGAGCATGTCCACCCTTTGAGTTATTTTCCCTTTGCCATTATTGTTTAGTATACTTTTATTTTGAAATACTTCTTGTGTTTCCCCCTTAGTTGTATTGTGTTGATTTTACACTTTCATTTTGATTTTACACTTTACTTAGTTCACAGTTTGTCTCATCTGTTTGTCATCTGCTAATTATTGGTTTCCCTATTTATGTTGCCACCTCATTATTCTCTCTGCGGCAGTCTTAAGTTTCATCCCCCATCTCGCTTGTGATGTTTGGACAATTCCTTCAATAAATTGTGAGTTTTTGCCTTTCATGGCACTCTGTGTTTTCAGCCCATGAGCGGTTGTTTTTTTTCCACAATATCTTTATTGAACCTTTTTTTTTTTTTTAACAAACATGATACAAACAATCAAACACTAACACTAAAGTACTACAAAAAAAAAAAAAAAAAAATGCACTAAAAACACCAACAACCACCAACAAAATCAAGTCTTCAACAATGCTCCTCTGTTTAGTCTAGACAATCCAATACATAAGTATACATATTATGTTCACCAGTTTGGAATTTACAAGGTCCACACACATCATTCACCTTCTTCTTCAAGAGTTATGTTTAAATTTTTTACATAATCAATAAAAGGTCTCCATATATTCTCAAACACAATTTCCTTTGATTTCAGTATATATGTTATTCTTTCTAATGGAAGGTTTGTTAACATCTGTCTTAACCACTGAGTCACATCTGGTCTATGAGTCTTTTTCCATAATAGTGCAATACATTTTTTGGCATTAAGCAAACTGAGGTCTATGAATGTTCTTTCACTTTTATTGAAATTATGCTTTTCTGGGTACAGACCCAACAAAACCAGTTTAGGATTCAATATGATTTGTTTTGAGATTATTTTTTCAATTGTTACCCTCACCTCTTCCCAAAACATTCTTATTAATCTACATTCCCATAAACAATGAAATAGGGTTCCTTTACTTTCCATGCATTTTGTGCATGTATCTGGTATATTTTTGTTATATCTATTTAACTCCTCCGGTGTAACATACATCCGCATTAACCATTTGAAATGTATCAATTTAAGGCGTGCATTTATTGATTTGGTTTGAGCTTCTGTACAAGCCAATTCCCATTGTTCCTCTGAAATTTCAATTTGCAGATCTTCTTTCCAGTAGTTTAATCTTTTCAGTGAATTTTCACTTGAAGATAGTGTCAATGAGTTATAAAACTCTGAAATAATACCCTTTCTTTTACTATCTTTCATCATCATTTTTTCCAAGGATGAATAAATAGGTCGAGTGAGAGCTTTATTTTGATTTGATCGAATAAAGTTTCTAAGTTGAAGATATTTAAAAAAATGTGTTCTATTGAGATTAAATTTGATCCTCAGCTCTTCAAAAGACATTATGTTGTCTGCACATGGCAAATATAAATCCTGAATCTTTTGTATCCCTTTTAAATTCCATACTTTAAATACAGCGTCCGCTCTCCCTGGTTTAAAATATTGATTACCCCATATTGGACTAAATTGTGACAATAACTGTGGTTCTTTTAAATAGTTTTTAGCTTCGCACCATATTTTGATCATATGCTTTACAAATGGATTTTTAACTTGTTTTTGTAATTTTTTTGCCGAATCTGAGTATATGAATATGGGAAGAGGTAAAGGTAAATTGTATGATTCCATTTCAGTCCAGTGAGGGAGATCATTTGATGAAAAATAATATGTCATAGACCTCAGTTGTGCCGACCAATAATACAACATAAAATTTGGACATTTCAGACCTCCACGATCAAATGGTAAATATAATAAAGACAGACGTAATCTAGCCCTCCTGTTGTTCCATATAAATTCCACTAACTTTTTTTTTATTCTTGAGAATAGATCTAAAGGTGGTGATAAGGGAATGTATTGAAATAAATAAAGTATTTTAGGTAAAATATTACTTTTAAGTATATTGATTCTCCCGATCATCGACATTGGTAGTGACATCCATCTCTGAGTTAACTCACTGATATCTGACATTAAGGCTTCATAGTTGACACTGGCGACTGATTCTAGCTTAGGCATAATTTGGATTCCTAAATATTTAAACTGATTTACAACATTGAATTGATTTACCTCAGGGGCTGGGTAATTTCTCTGGGTCTCATTTAGCATTAATATTGAAGATTTAGTTTTATTTATTTTATATCCTGATATTTCCCCAAAATTCTTTATTAAATTCAACAAGGTTGGAATTGATTTTTTTAGATTCGACATAAACAAAATTATATCATCGGCGTACAGGGAGATTTTATGTTCTGTTGGTCCAACTTTAATTCCATATATTTGTGAATGTAAACGTATCGCTATCGCTAAAGGTTCAATTGCCATAGTAAACAGTAAAGGTGAGAGTGGACAGCCTTGTCGACATCCTCTATTGATTTTTATTGGTTTTGAAATATTGTTATTTGTTAGGATTTCTGCTGTAGCATTATTGTATATTATTTGAACCCATTTTATGAAATTATTTCCAAGTCCAAACCTTTGTAGGACTTCAAAAAGAAAGGGCCATTCAACTCTATCAAAGGCCTTTTCGGCGTCCAATGATAGGAGAGCTGTATCCGGTGCTTCTTTATTAAAATAGATAATATTAAATAGTCTTCTTACATTATGGAAGCCTTGTCTACCCTTTATAAAGCCATTCTGATCTCGATTAATAATATTTGGTAAAATTTCTTGTATTCGTCTTGCTAAAATTTTACAGATTATCTTAAGGTCGGCGTTTAATAGGCTTATTGGTCTCATATTTTCACATTTATTAGAGGGCTTACCTGGTTTTGGCAGCAGTATAATTAAGGCATTATTTATGTATGATGGTAAATTATTATTTTGAAATGCTTCTAAAACCATTTCCAAAAAAGGTTTTATTAATTTATTCTTAAATTTTTTATAAAGGTCAACTGGAAGACCATCTGGTCCTGCACTTTTTCCTGATTTCATATTATCAATGGCTAGCCCAACTTCTTCTTGACTAATTTTAGACTCCAATATCTCCCTGTTTTCATTTGGAATACACGGTATAGATAGTTCGTTCAAAAACCCATTTAGTTTTGTTAAATCAGGTTCATTTTTGGTATCATATAATTTTTCATAGTAATCTCTAAAGGCTCTATTAATTTCTAAAGGATCTATAACTACCTGTCCGTTACTTATAATACTGGTAATTGGTGTTTTAATTTCCAATTGTTTAATCTGCCATGCTAGTAATTTTCCTGATTTTTCACCTTGTTCATAAAAAGATTGTTTCAATCTTAGAAGACTCGAGGCAGCTCTATTCGCTGATTTTTTGTCGTATTCAGCTCTCAAAATCAGTAATTCATTCTCCAACCTTGGGTCACTTCCTGCATACACTTTTTCCTGAAGATTTTTTATTTTATGTTCCAATTTAGCTCTCTCCTCTCGAGTCTTCTTAGATTTTGATCCTGTATAACTAATAATATGCCCCCTAATAAAAGCTTTGAAAGCCTCCCACTTTACACATGCTGATGTTTGTGTAGTATTGATGTCAAAGAACTCGTCTATCTGTTTTTCTATATACTTGACAAATTCCTCATCCTGAAGCCATTTATGCTGAAATTGCCATCTACCTGATTCCTTTGTCAATTTTTTATCTACATATATTAGACAACAGGGTGCATGATCAGAGATCACGATGTTATCATAAAAGCAGTTTTGAATCTTGGACCTTAATTCTGTGGAAATCAAAAAATAATCAATACGTGAGAATGTCTTGTAGGTACTGGAATAACAAGAATAGGCTTTAACTTGTGGTTTCATTTCTCTCCATATATCTAACAATCTCAATTCTTTCATAAAATGATTAATAGTCATCCTACATCCAATGTGCGTACAATCCAGTCCTGTTGATCTATCCACACCTGGATTCAATGTACAATTAAAATCCCCTGCTATTATATGTTGCCCTGTAAGTGATGATAAGATGAGAAATAAATTAGCAAAGAACTTCTGATCATCTATATTGGGACCATATAAGTTCACAAGATTTATATTTTCTAATAGCAAAGAACCTTGAATGATTACATATCTTCCAAATTTGTCTCCAATTACATTTTTCACTTGAAAAGGAACTGATTTATGTATGAGAGTCATAACTCCCCTGGCTCGGGATGAAAATGAAGAGGTGAATACACTTCCCTGCCATCTCCTCCTAATTCTTTTAACATCCTCCTCTATCAGATGAGTTTCTTGTAAAAACACAATTCTTGAACCCATGTCCTTTATTTTATTCATAACTTGTTTAAGTTTTTTTAAATTTTGTAGACCTCTGCAATTCCATGAAGTTAAATTAAGATTAACACTTTGGTCCATGATCAATAGAGAGTTTGGGATTACCTTGCAGTGTAAACATGCTCATACAGAGAAGCAAAAACATGAGTGGTTGAACATTCATCCTACAAACTACACACAAACAAATTTCCCCTTCCCACACTTGTGGCAAACCCCCCAAAATCAAAAGAAAAATTCTGTCTCCCGATATAGCCATCGACTGTTCCACACCCACGGGGAACAGCCTAAGCCACTCCTTCTTCATCCTCCCAATCACCCTAACTCTACTGCTTTTAATGACGTAACATTAACTCTCCTCTGTAGTTTTCCAACTTAACTCCAAAATTTTTAACAACTTTGTACATCATAGTTTTTTTTTTTTGTTTGTTTTGTTTTTGTTTTTTTTTTTTTTTAATATATAATACAATCTATATTTTGTAAACTTACTATTTACTTCAAGTCAGTCAGATGCCTGTGCAAATGCTTAATTATTCTACCTTATATTTTGTTCATGCTTAGCTCCCACCAGTCTCTTCTTCTTCTTTGATCTTCTTGATGAACTCCTGCGCCTCCTCTGGGGTCTTGAAGATGTGGGTTCTGCCCTCATACGTGGTCAACAGTCTCGCAGGATAGATTACACCATGACGAATCCCAAGGTTGCGCAGCTCCTTACGTACGGGATCAAACTGCTTCCTCAATTGCTGGATTCCTGTGGCCAAATCTGGGTAGAACCGCACCTGCTGGTCCTGGTGTTTAATCTCTCCTTTTTTAGCTCGTGCAGCGTTGAAGATCTTCATCCTGTCTCTGTTGTTAAGAAACTTCATAATTAAGGTCCTCGGCGGTCCCTTATCTCTCCGTGGGCCAATACGATGTGCTTTTTCCAGAACCACTGCTGATTGCAACTCCTCGCTGCCCAGCACCTCCGGAATCCACTTTTCCAGAAAGGAACATACGTCCCGACCTTCTGATTCCTCTGGAAGACCCACCAGCCTCAAATTATTCTGTCTCGACCGAGATTCCAAATCCAAAATATTATCTTCCAGAGATTTATTTTTTTTTTCCAAAGTGCGCACCTTTAATTGAAGACGGGTGACGTCATCTTCAGCACTAGCGAGACGGAGCTCCATCTGCGCCGTTCATTCTACACAGTCACCCAATTCCTTTCTTATTCCTTCCAACGCTGTCATAATCCCATCAAATCTAGAGGAAAAGTCCGCTCTCATTGACCTCATGGCAGCCATCAGCGCATCTGCGCCATTCCCCGCAGAAATCGCAGCGTTGCCAGCCTCCTCCGCCATATATGGAGCCCTGTTTGCTGCGTCACAGACCTGAAAGTCCGTTAATTTGGACTGTTTCGGCGGCTCGCTTTTTCCTTTTCCTGGTTTTCCAGCCTTAGGCTTCGCCGACATATCCTCGCCCAAACGCTGGGATACGTTCTGTCCCAAATGAGAGAGTTATTTGCCGATTTTTTTTCTCCAGGAGCAGAGCAGAGCGAGACACGTCCGTCCTACGTGGCAGCCATAACCGGAAGTCCCATGAGCGGTTGTTTATTTATTTGCAATAAATTGGAGAAACTTACCACCCACATCCGAGTTCATAATTATGCCCCGAAGGGGGATTCATGACAGCAGACTGCCGCCAGTAAGGACTCAGCAGGTGAGACCGAAGAGGAGAGGAGGCGATGGAGCACGGAGCAGCTTCGGGTAGTTATCATGATCTTGGATCTAGCGGCCGCGGCTCGGAGCAACTCGTACACGGAGGATGCCGAGGACTGCTGGGGGGCAGCTGTGGCATTAATGAAGTCTAATCCGGGTCTGTGCTTTCATCCCTCAGTGCGGGAGCTCCCAATTCCCGCTTGACCACAACTGCCAGCCATCCTCTCATCATCGGTGCTGGCCAACCCGCCGCTGGCCGACGATCTTCAAGAGCTGAGGGATTCCAACAGCAGTGGGTGGGTGTATGGGGATCCCAGTTGGAAAGGAGGGTTGGGGAGTCGATGATGCCTGCAATCATGGCGTTCCAACCTTCCCCCTCCAGCGGAGTCTTCAGTAAGCCTGATGGTGGAGTCCTCTGTGTTTCCCACAACCGTTTCCCCACCTGTGTCGCCATCGATGTCCCCTGGTACGACTTCCAAGGATTCCACCGCTGATGTGCTGGTACCAACTTGCTGTTGTCTTCTTGCCTCAGGGTTGACCTGCCAGCAATCAGCGGAGCTTGAGCCGACGAATAAGCATCCCCTGGCTGTCATTCATGGTGCCTTGTCCACCACTCGTTCCAGCTCCAGTGCCAGCTCCAGGCCGATTCACCACAGCCGCTGCTCGCAGAGGGGTTTCTGTAGTCACTCAGAGGGACTCCCCCGAATCACCAGCAGTACCTCCAGCAGCGGCAGAGGACAGAGGTTTTATACGTGGTTTCCTGAGGTTACGAGGATGTCCTTCCCCGAGTATGGAGTCACTCAGTCAAAATATGTAATTTTTATCAATAAAACTTTAGCCACCACTCTGTCCCCGCTCTGTGTCTCTTCATGCCCTGGCTTCAAGAAGTGTGGGCAGGGTTTCAGATTAACTCTGTGTTGATTGGATAATGTGCGGCATTGCGGTCATACTGATTGAACAATGCGTGGCATCACGACCATGCTGACTGGATAACACACAGCATCACGACCTGTCAGTCACTACAGTGTTGCCTGGACAAAACAAGGAAATGAAAGTTAGAAAGATAGAAAAAGATAATACTGAAGATTTAATGCTTAAAAAATTATACCGTCAAGTTGCCATGATTGCATAGGTCTAAAGGATAATTTGCCACATGTGGAGAATGAGGTGCGTAAGTAGACTTGGCAGAGCGTCAGTGGAGACCGGGTCTGACAAATCAACACAGAACATGCAGGGAGAAGCAGCGGCCAGACACAACCTGGCTCAAAGGCACACTAACTGATGGCGATAAAATAAAGTTATTTTCAATGAAGTGAAAAAAAGATAATGCATGGAGTGTGCATTTGCCCTGAGGCTGATTTATCATGGAAAACAGCTGAGCTCTGTGGTTCAAGCGATCAGCTGATTGGATCCACCTCCTCCGGTGTTCTGACATTTTGGCATATCTATCAGAAAAGCTGATAAATGTACAGGACATACAGGAGAATTGAAATGACGTTTCTCTCTTCAGTGGTGTGCGCAATATAAAAAAGAAAAGGAATAAGGCTGGAAAAACAACAGCAGACTATGTACAGTAAGGCTACCCGTAGTGCAAATAGCGACAAAAGATAGACTTAAGGTTTAATGTTTAAAAAATTATACCATAAAGTTGCCGTGATTGCGTAGGTCTAATGGATAATTCGGCATGAAAAACACGAGGTGCGCCGGGCAGGGAGGGCAGCAGCTGAACTGGTGGATCACAGTCCTTCACAGGCACATGGGTAAAGCAGCAGCTAATGGGTCTCAAATAGAAATCTGCTAAACTTATTGTGCCAAACAGATGTACTTTGCCAAAAGGAGCTTTATACAGTACCTATATACAGTATGTACTGTATATAGGTACTGTATGTGCATGGTAGCTTTTCTTGGGAATCAGTCTGACTTTGCTGGCAACAAGTGAGTGGTCAGTATCACAGTCGGCGCTGTGATAGCTTCTCGTGTGGAGCATGCTGCGGAGGTCGGCTCTTCTGGTGATGACAAGGTCTAGCTGGTGCCAGTGGCAGGGCGGGGGGTGTCTCCAGGACACCTTCTGCAGATCTTCACACTTGAAGTACTGTACGTGTTGGCAATACACAGGCCGTGATGACAGACTTCCAACAACCTCTGTCCGTTCTTGTTCATCCTGCCAAAGTGGCCGAGACAGGATAGCCAGGCCTGCCAGTCAGCTCCAACATGAGCACTGAAGTCACCTTGCACCTATATGCCTTCTGAGCTGGGGATTTTAGATATTTCTTCCTCGAGAGCCTCATAAAATCGATCTTTGACCTCTGGGGTGGATGAAAGGGTTGGAGCAAATACAAAAATAATGTTCACAAATCCTGATGCTGTCTTCATGCAGAGAGCGGGTATCCTCTCAGAACCTCCTGTGGGAGTTTCAGTGGAAGCGATCAGTGGGTTCCTCACGGCAAATCCCACACCGTGCTGCCTGGACTTGTCCTGAGACAGGCCCTGCCAATAGAAGGTGTAGTATGTTTCTCTAAGTGAACCACTGTCGGCTAGGTGATGTCGATGTTGAGTCGTGCAAGTTCCTTGTTGATGATGGCTGTCTTATGTGAGTCGTCCATTTGTTGGAGATCATCAGAGAGTCCAGGGCACATTGTGCATACGTTCCAGCTTGCGAATTGAAGAGCTGGAGTCTTCGTTGTTTTTTCTTTCGAACTGCGTGGTGCGAATTGACGCTTGCTTGTCAGGAAGCTTCCCTAAGCTCTATGCAGCCAGTAGAGCAGGCAAACCATGGCGGGGCAACACCTTACTGGCTGGGGGCTGCCCAGCTTGAGGCGGGCAGTAGCTGCCCAGTGAAGCTGCAATGACTTCTCCCACTGTCAAACAAGACCCCAGGCGCTCCTTCCTATGCCAGTTGGTCAAAGCTTTTAACCAGTAGACTGCCTCGTCCCATGTTGTGCCGGAATCTTGTGATGCTGGAGTGGCCTCTCCAGTTTGCGCTTCAGGCCTGAGCAAGTGAATATGGAGACACTGGGCTGCCCATACATCAGTGTCCCCCTCTCAGCGTCACTGGCAGAGTCCAAAGGGAAGGATGAACCAATAGAGTTTGTGGCCAGATTCACTGCAGGAGCTGCAGGAGAGTAGTGCAGAGCGACTACTATCTGCCTCAGGGCTTCACTCTGGATTGGTCCTTGGGGTTTACTCCCAGACCCTTTCCTGTGATCAGGTATAGCCACAAGGAAGCGGAGGTTTAGAATCAGGGTTTTCCTTCCCCTAGATGGACTGCCTTCCCAGGTTGAGAGCTCCATCTACCCTGGGCAACTGGTTTTAAGGCGCCAGTTGCTTGCCTTTGCCCCTTCTCCTGTCAGTGATAACAGTTTTGCCTCGGGAAGGCCGGGAGTTGGACTTTGGCTGTCAGAGGCTATTTGAGTTGCACGCCATAGGAAGCATTTCAAGAAGTTGTGAGAGCCAAGCCTCACAACCCGTTTCCCGGCTATAACAGCCTTATGAAACCAAACAGGACCACATACTGTAACATGCAAATAACTATCCAGGATGTTGCTGGTGCAGTGGGAGCAGATATTTGTGTGACTCAGGCCCATGTTGTCACGGCTGGCCCTCACGAGCCAGCATAAGATGCCACAGTTCAGTAAGTTGCAATTCAGTTCCTTTATTTATAACGCACAGGACCTAGGTGTACAACACAACTTGCCACGCAGGCTTCGTAACACAACACAATATAAATTCACAATAAAGGTTAGCGGCTAGGGCGTGGGGCACTCGTACACCGCAAAGGCAGGGAATATAAAACGTGGAACAGGGAGAGAGTTATGGCAGAGACGAGGAGCTCTCGCCCGCCGTAATAAGGAAGGAACGTCAGCGAGGGAGAAGACAATTCCAAATAACGAATCACTTACATGCAGCGGGATACGTCGGGGAACCCAGGGAGCATGTGGTAAGGAGACAGGGGTAAGTCATAAGACTTCTGACGAGACAGCCGCAGAGTCCAACTCACTCGCACTGACATTTAAAGCCAGCTGCTCATGATTGGAAACGCGGCGCAGCTGCTCTGACAGCTGAGAGCCCCCGAGCGTCTGGCCAATCAGAGCCCGGGAAGCCCGAGTGACGACACCAGCTGTCAAAACCTGACAGGGATGAGGAATAACCCGAGTGCGGACAAAAGCGCTCGGGATATGACAGAGCCCCTCCCTCTACGCGAACTCCTGGTTGCGTGTAACATCCAGAACCCCCCACCCCACCCCAGGGAGGGTGGAGGGGGAAGCAGGGGGAGGGGGAGCAGGGTCAACCCACAACAACAAGGGGACAAGAACATCGGGGAAGGGAGGGAGAGAAAAAAAAAAGGCAAGAACCGTACATAAACGGGGACAATAAGACGAGTAAAAAAAAGAAAAACCAACGCTAGATGGACATCTCTCACATATAACAAAAGACATTAACTACAACCCATGTGACTTGACACACATATCGCCACAAAAAGAAAACCAAGATGAGGATACATAGAATACCAGCCAATACTAAAAGGCAGGGTCAAAGAAATAAAAGAACAGAAAATACCTTCATCTCCAGGCTACAGTGAACAGAAATCTTCAAAACCAAAAGACAACACAGGTGCCAAAAAGGAACTAGACCCGAGTAAGAAAGTAACATCGAAAATATACAATCATACCCAGTAAGAAACAAGCAATACTCATGATAACATTCTGTCAAAAGGAAAAGGAAATTCAGCTCAAAAGAGTCTCAAATCGGGAGTGCAAGAAACAACCCCAAAACAGTCATCCCAGAAAATAACCTTAAAAATAGCAATGGCAAGAGAACATATGTCCATTAATGAAGAACAGTCACTTAAACATGAAGTTCAATCCCCTGTGGGGTATTTCAGTCTGAGAGGGGAGGAGAGAAAAAGAAAACCAGTCACAAGTCAGTGGTGGGACAAGAGAAGGAGAGGGAAAAAAACCATTGGGAAATAGTGTTAAATAACTCCGCTCAGGAGGCCTCCCAGCACCCAGCATCCAGGCCGCCAGCAAAAGCAGCGGAACGTGCCCTAACGGCTCAGCCAAACCCCGGGCCGAGGGAAACCATGTCTCCGGCGGGCGGACCAGGGCGCCGAAAGAATCATCCTGCTCGTTAGGAAACTGGGCCCGGACGCCAAAAGGACAGAGCCGGTCACCGGGTGGTCGGGCAGTATCGGCCTGCCAACAGAATGGCTGGGGGAAGGTCGGCGAACCGGGCCAGCTGGAATTAACTCCCGCAGTCTCAAAAGCGGGGAAGAAGGGGCCATGGCGAGGACGGGGCATGGCCTGGAAAGCGCTCAGCGGTGGGTCAGCTACACAATCTCCGGAACCCGCCTGGGTCAAAACGACCATGGTGCCGAGCTCCGATTGAGCGAGAGCGGCACCCGCGTCGGACCCCGATTGGGCCGGAACCTCCATGACGTCAAGCTCCAAACGAGCAAGAGCAGCACCCGCGTCGGACCCCGACTGGGCCGGAACCTCCATGACGTCGAGCTCCGATCGAGCGAGAGCAGCACCCGCGTCGGACCCCGATTGGGCTGGAACCTCCATGACGTCAAGCTCCGCTTGAACCGGCGGAGCACTCCCGGTGGACCCCATGCCGAGAGCCGGACCCTCCAAGGTGGCACCTAGAGCAGGTTCGCTTCCAGTGACCCTGGGGAGAGGCTCAGAGGGACAAAAGGAACCGGGATCAGGATCACCGGCAGCGGCAGGGCCTGGCGAGACAGGCTCGAGCGCAGCAGACGGCTGCACCGGGCTCGCCCCCCCGAGAGACAGGCAATAATGCTCCAGAAAGAAGAGGAGGGATAGAAAATAGAGCACTTGCCTGATCTTGGGTTCTGCCGCCATCCAGGACTTCGATGCTCCGGGTTCAAACGGGAGGAGGTCGTCGTCCGGTTCCCACTCCGTCGTGACGTCATCCGCCCCTGGAGGAGGGGCTCCTGCAGCTCGAGGACCCCCCGATGTCATCGTCCATGCTGGCGGTTCATGAGGCGTGGAGGTGGGGGGCTCTCGGCCCGCTGGACCGGACTGTTCATCTGCGGAGTCCCGGGGACGCTCCGTCGTCGGCACAGGCTCCAACCAGTCGTCCGATCTCCTCTGCCCAGAAAATGGCTGCGGGGCTGGGGTCTTCTGCCCGAGGGCCGCAGGCTCACTCCTCGTCTGGCGACGCTCCTCAGAAGTCGAAGCGTGCTCAGCAGGGGGAGACACAGAGGCAGCGGGTTTAATTAACATATCAGCAGGGAGTTGGGGCTCGGGGGGCTGCAAACCCCGAGCCTCACCCCCAGGAGTCAGACAGAACAAATCACTATTAGATGGAAAAAAGTGAACTTGTACTTGCCTGCCTCCCGGAGGGGCGGTGGAACCTGCTGTAGGGAACGTCATTCCATCCTCCTCCTGCCGGGTGGTGGCCGGAGACTCTCTTGAAGGAGGAGAGGGGGCCACTTGGGATGGTGTAGCCGCGCTGTCCACTGGAGCAAAACTTCTCAAACTCCCAGCCGCTGGAGAAGGCGTTGAGGCGGAGGGGGCAACAGCCAAGTCGGGCCGGGCGTGACGCGCTGACAGCTCAGCGGGGGAAGCAGGCCCGGGGGGAAAAGCTGCAGGGATCTCCTCCTGGTGAGACGCTGGGGAGACAGCAGTGGGATGAATGGGGTCAGCCCAGTGAACCGGAGCGGATTCCGGAAGGGAGTCGCGCTGAGAACATCTCTGGCCACGGCGCCCACGTCTACGATGGGCCCCGGGTGGTGCGAACTCCAGGACTGGATCGAGAGAAGGATCCGGATTCCAGAGCGGGCAGCAGGAGCTCCGATTACTCCGCCTTTGGCCTCGTTCCTCCTCGATATCCTGGAGCGCCTCGCGGTGGGCGGTGATCTCTTGTCTCTTCGCTTGGACGTCCAAGTGGTCGGTGTAGCGGGGAGACAATCGGTCGAGCGTTATCTCAGCGCAGTCCAGGTAATAGTGTGCTTCGGATGAGTCGTCAAGGCTGGCGGAAGCGCTGATGAAGTCATCCACCTCCTCCAGCGCCTCAGGCAGCTGGAGCCAGAGATCACTCCACCTTGCAGCCTCCTCCTCTTCGTACATCTGAATTATCTGGCGTTGGGCAGCAATGTCGAGTCTCCTCGCGTCGACCTCGGGGTGACCGTTGTAGCGGGAAGGCAGACGGTCAAGCACCTCCTCAGCCCGGTCTAAATACCACTGTTCATCGGGCTGATAACCGAGGAGAGGAGGGGCGAGGGAGGTGTCTGGATGCCCATCAAGGTCGGAGGCGATAATGAGGATTTCATCTACCTCCTCCAGCGCCTTGGTCAGCAGGACGTGGGAACCCCGAGAACGACTCCGCTGAGATGGCATATTTCCAACGCCACGTACCTGGACAGGAAGGGGCAAAGTTCCCAGAACGCAACTTACTGAGAACGGCGTCTCCTTCTGGCGGCTGTGTACTGTCACGGCTGGCCCTCACGAGCCAGCATAAGACGCCACAGTTCAGTAAGTTGCAATTCAGTTCCTTTATTTATAACGCACAGGACTTAGGTGTACAACACAACTTGCCACGCAGGCTTCGTAACACAACACAATATAAATTCACAATCAAGGTTAGCGGCTAGGGCGTGGGGCACTCATACGCCGCAAAGGCAGGGAATATAAAACGTGGAACAGGGAGAGAGTTATGGCAGAGACGAGGAGCTCTCGTCCGCCGTAATAAGGAAGGAACGTCAGCGAGGGAGAAGACAATTCCAAATAACGAATCACTTACATGCAGCGGGATACGTCGGGGAACCCAGGGAGCATGTGGTAAGGAGACAGGGGTAAGTCATAAGACTTCTGACGAGACAGCCGCAGAGTCCAACTCACTCGCACTGACATTTAAAGCCAGCTGCTCATGATTGGAAACGCGGCGCAGCTGCTCTGACAGCTGAGAGCCCCCGAGCGTCTGGCCAATCAGAGCCCGGGAAGCCCGAGTGACGACACCAGCTGTCAAAACCTGACAGGGATGAGGAATAACCCGAGCGCGGACAAAAGCGCTCGGGATATGACACATGTTGAACATCCTTTGTCCTGTGTAATGAGTTCTATATAGAATTTAGTACTGTATGAGTTGTAAATTAGAGTTTTTAGTCATCTTAAAAGTGTTTAAACATACACACATGATCATGGTAGCACTCCTGCCATATTTTATAACATTTGGAAAAGACAAAAAAAAAATACCTGTGAAATTGGGACAATAGACTTAATTGATCATGCTCCTATATACCTATCTGTAGATCTTCAACTACAACCAAAAATTATAAATTGGAAGCTAAATTCAGGCCTGCTTAATGATTCACACTTTCGTCGGCCTCCGTCGGTCTATGATGACCATGGAAGAGAATCCTAAACGTCTACTCTGCTGGAACAGCACCGCCTGTGGCTGAACAGGCCAATGCGCGAATGGCAGTCCCTGTCACACAGGTCGCACTTGTGGGTGGTCTCCGTGCTACTGGGTCTGTGGCGGTTCTTCCTGCGGGTCCTTTTTTCATCTGCTGCAGCAGTCAGTCTCTCTTCACCCGCCTTGAGCTGTCTGGTCAGGGTGCCTCTCCATTTGGAGCGGTCCGTTGCAAGGTCCTCCCAGCGATCTGTGTTGATCTCCAGGGCCTTCATGTCTCTCTTGCAGACGTCTCTAAAGCGCAGCTGTGGGCGGCCAACGTCTCTCCTGCCAGTTGCCAGTTCTCCGTAGAGGACGTCTTTTGGGATTCTGCCATCCTCCATACGGTGAACGTGGCCTAGCCAGCGGAGCCTGCGCTGCCTGAGTAGAGTGAACATGGAGGGAAGGCCGGCGCGGGACAGAACTTCTGTGTTGGGCACTTTGTCCTGCCAGGATATGTCCAGGATGTGGCAAATGCAGCGCAAGTGGAAGGAGTTCAGTCTCTTTTCCTGCCGGGCGTATGTTGTCCACGTCTCACTCCCATAGAGCAGTGTGCTGATGATGCAGGCGTTGTACACTGCCATCTTCGTCTTGACAGAGAGTTTGGGATTCTCCCACACTCGTGTGGTGAGGCGAGCGAGTGTGAAGGCTGATTTTCCAATCCTCTTGTTGATCTCTGTATCAAGGGAGAGGTTGTTGCTGATCGTGGACCCCAGGTATGTGAACTGATTCACGACCTCCAGCTCGTAGTCGTCGATGGTGATGGTTGGTGGTGCTTCCGTGCCTTGCGCCAAGACGTTAGTCTTGTTCAGGCTGATGGTAAGCCCGAAGTCCTTGCATGCCTGAGAGAAGCGGTCCATCAGGGTCTGAAGCTCCTGCTGTGTGTGGGTTGCGACTGCAGCGTCGTCTGCGAACAGCATGTCTCTGATTAGAGCCTCGCGTACTTTGGTTCTGGCTTTCAGGCGGGCGAGGTTGAAAAGCCTGCCGTCAGATCTTGTGTGCAGGTAGATTCCCTCTGTTGCTGTGCTGAAGGCATGCTTCAGGAGCATAGCAAAGAAAATCCCAAAGAGGGTTGGCGCAAGTACACAGCCCTGTTTCACTCCGCTGCATATGTTGAATGGCTCTGAGATGTTGCCATCGTGCTGCACTATCCCCTGCATGTTGGTGTGAAACGATTCGATGAGGCTTTGCAACTTTGGTGGGCATCCTATCTTTGGCAGGATCTTGAAAAGGCCCTCTCTGCTGACCAAATCGAACGCTTTGGTGAGGTCAATGAAGGTGATGTACAGGGGCATGTTCTGTTCTCTGCATTTCTCCTGGAGTTGGCGGATGGAGAATATCATGTCTACCGTCGATCGCGCAGCACGGAAGCCACACTGAGACTCGGGGTAGACACGTTTGGCAAGTTTCTGTAGATGAACGAGAACAACTCGTGCGTAGACTTTGCCAACAACGCTGAGGAGGGAGATGCCCTTGTAGTTGTTGCAGTCGCTTCTCTCCCCTTTGTTTTTGTAGAGGGTGATGATCTTGGCGTCCCTCATGTCCTGTGGTACGGCACCTTCCTTCCAACACTGGCAGAGGACGTCATGCAATGGCAGCAGTAGGGCGGTCTTGCAGTGCTTGATCAGGTCAGGGGGTATGCCGTCGTTGCCGGGTGCCTTGCCAGCGGCCAAGCTATCAATGGCCTTGCTGAGTTCGTCGATGGTTGGCTCGGCATCAAGTTCGTCCATGGATGGCAGGCAGTCGATGGCATCAAGGGCTGACGGTGTCACGGTGTTCTCTCTGGAGTAGAGGTCGGAGTAGTGTTCCACCCATCTCTCCATCTGCTTGTTCTTTTCTGTGATCATCACCCCAGTGGAGGATTTGAGGGGGGCCGTCTTGCTCTGAGCCAGACCAAGTGCTTTCTTGATGCCATCGTACATACCACGGATGTTCCCTGTTATGGCAGTGGTTTGAATGTCTTGGCTGAGCTGAGTCCAGTACTCGTTGGCACAGCGCCGAGCAGTCTGCTGAACTTTGTTTCTCGCAGCCCTGAGAATCTGGAGATTCTTCTCGTTTGGGTACTTCTTGTACTCAGCAAGTGCTGAGCGCTTGGCTTCAATGACGGGGGTCATCTCGGTCAACTTGGCATCAAACCAGTCCTGTGACTTCGAGGTCTTCCTCCCAAAGGTAGCCAAGGCTGTGCGGTGGATGGTGTTTTGCAGCACTTCCCACTTCTGCTTTGCAGATTCTCCTTCTTGTGGTACACCAAGTTCCTTCTCAAAGGTGGAGGCAAACTGCTCAACAAGTTCTGGTTGAGCCATCTTGCTGGTGTCAATCCATGCCTTTCCAGGCTGTCTAGCATGATGGAATTTCTTCAGCTGCAGCTTGACCTTGCAACACACCAATGAATGGTCTGTGTCTCAATCTGCACTCTGGAACGAACGGGTGATTAGCACGTTCTTCAGTGAGATGCGCCTGGTCAGGATCAAGTCCAGCTGGTGCCAGTGCTTTGAGCGTGGATGTTGCCAGGAAACCTTGTGTTGGGGCTTGGTCTTGAAGAACGAGTTTGTGATGCACAGATCGTGATATGTGCAGAACTTGAGCAGCCGCTGTCCGTTGTCGTTCATTCTGCCCACGCCAAAAGGTCCAAGACAGGAGGGCCAGGAGTCATGGTCAGCACCCACTCTGGCATTGAAGTCTCCAAGGAGAATGAGTTGTTCAGAGTTGGGGATGGTCCTGAGATTCTTGTAGAACTCGTCTTTTGCCTCTGGTGTGGCTGTCAGTGTTGGGGCATACACACTGACGAGGGTGACTGGGCCTTGAGTGGTGTTCAGGCGGAGGGTGAGGAGTCGTGCAGAGCCAGTGCTGCCCAGTTCCACCATCTTCAGCAAGGTGTTCTTCACTGCGAAGCCCACTCCATGTTCCCTGTGTTCGTCGCTGCCCTTTCCCTGCCAGTAGAACATGTAGTCCTTCTCTCTCAGTGTGCCTGCGTCAGCCAACCGTGTTTCCTGGAGAGTGACGATATCCACTCCCAGTCTCTTCAGCTCATTATTGATGATGGCAGTCTTCCTGGTGTCGTTGATGTCCTTGAGGTTAGCAGCGAGTCCTGTCATCATAGTGCGGACGTTCCAAGTTCCCAGTTTTAGAGTTGGTCTCTTTTGTTTTATTGTCTTGCCTGGTGCGAAGGTTCTCAGCCTGCTGTTCGGACTTCTCCTTATCCCCATGCACCCAATGAGGAAAGCAAGCTGTGGCGGGACAACACCTTATTGGCTGGGGGCTGCCCAGCTTGAGGCGGGCGGTAGCTGTCCAGTGAGATCTGATGATCCCTCCCACCGTCGGGAACAACCCCTGGCGCCGCGCTCTACGCCAATTGAGCAGTGGCTTATAGCCGGTAACTGTCATTCCCCGTGTTTTTTCTACGCCAAAGGCGAAGCTGGAGTGTCCTCTCCAGTGATCCGGTGTTCTACCTTCCAGCGTTGGCGTTGGTAGGGTTCAAGCCTGGGCAGGAAGATATGGAGGACAAGATGTTGCCCATGCAGCATGTCCCCCCTCTCCACGTCACTGATGAATCCAAAGGAACAGCAGGGCTGCTACAGTTTGGCACCAGCGCCGTTGCAGGAGCTGCCAGAATGATGTTGAGCACAACATAGAACTGCCTTAGGGGCTCCGACTCCGGATTTTTCCTCAGGGTTGACTCCTGAAGCCTTTCCCGTGACCGGGTGTGCCGCAAGGCAGCGGAGGTTTGAAATCAGGGTTTACCTTCCCCTAGATGGGCTACCTTCCCAGGTTGACGAGCCACCATCTACCCGAAGCATCTGGTTTTAAGGCGCCAGAGATCCGCCCTCGCCCCTTCTCCTATTAGTAAAAGCAGTTCCGCCGGGCTTAGAGACTAAACCACACGGGCAGGCTAGGAGTTGGACTTAGTTGTCAGAGGCTTTTCGAGACGCACGCCATAAGGAGCATTTTATGAGCACTGGGAGCTTAACCCCAGTGCCGCTCCTGGCTATGACAACCTTGGAACTTTGCACTTTATACAGCAAGTAAAAAAAGAGATACTTTTTTATCTAGAGAATACTGATAATGGTACTGTGTCCCCTCCAATTCTATGGGATGCATTAAAGGCTGTTCTCAGAGGGAAAATTATAGCAATATCCTCCTGTAAGAAGAAAATGAGAAATAACAAACAAGAGGAACTCCAAAATAAATTAAAACAATTAGAGAAAAAACATAAAATAACAATGGATTGGAGGAAATAAAAAAAAATTAGAAATGAAATTAATGATTTGACTACTAATGAAGTTAGGAAAAATTAATCTTCCTTAAACAGAGATATTATGAAAGTGGATCAAAATCAATGAAAGTTTTAGCTTGGAAACTTAAAAAGAAAATAGCACGGACTTCCGGGAAGATGGCGGAGAGACATAACACTTAAACAAAGAGCTCTCCCTAGCCGGATTAAAAATCATCGGTAAATGGCCAACTCGACATAAACGAATCAATAAACTAAGGGATGAAAACACGAAGGAACCGGGCACAAGGACAAAAACAGGGTAAAATTGAAGAATTCCTCTCCAACAACGCAGGAAAAACCGCTGTACGCAAAGCCCAAAAAAACGAGATGTCCACAGCAGTGAAAATGGAGGACGCCAGACTCGACAACATGAACGCTGGCATCGCCAGTTTGGGTGAAGAGTTGAGAGAATTCAAGCGACAGCTACAACAGGATTTAGCGGCTCTTAAGGAGGAACTGAAAAAAGAAATTAAGGAGGAAATCATGGACCTCCGAAGAGAAATGGAGCGTAAATTAACGGAAAACATGGAGGAGCTGCGCTCCCAGCGGGCGTGTATGACAGAAGCGCAGACCCGAATTTCGGAACTAGAAGATTGGAAAAGCGAGGCAAACGAACAACTACAGACCCTGACGACGCAAACGCAGAGGATGCAGGAGAAAATAAACGACTTGGAGAGCAGATCCCGACGAAGCAATATGCGCATCTTTGGAATTCCGGAGGGCATTGAAGGCAACTCGATGACAAAATTCATGGATCAGTTCTTAAAAAAAGAACTGGAAATACCCGGAGAAACGGATCTGCAGATTCAACGGGCGCACAGAACACCGGCACAGAACCCGAAAACAAACTCTCCACCCAGGTCAGTTGTGGTAAACTTTGTGAAATATGACATAAAGGAAAGAATCCTGACGCAAGCATGGAAAAAAAAGATACGAATCGGCGACAAACAGGTATTTTTTGACCATGACTACCCGACAGAAATCGTGCAGCAGCGGAAGAAATATGCCAATATTAAAAAAAACGCTGAAAGAGAAAAAAATTAGATTCCAAACGCCGCTAACGAAAATGAGGATTCATTGGGAGGAAGGCACAAGAACCTACAACACGGCCGAAGAGGCAGCGCGGGATATGATGGAGCGGGGCCTTGAGGTGAGCGTGCCGAAGGAGACGGCTGGAGCAGCGGCGGCCCTGAACGCACCACGACAGACGGAGTGGAGGCGAGTGAACGGCGGAAGAAGGGGGAGAGACGTAGAGCAGCGGGCCCAGGACAAGCTACAAGGCTTTCAACTGAAAGCCTAGATCATAACAAAGATTAAGAAAGGCACAGAAGAAATAAAGGCCAAGAAGACAAGGTAAAAGAGAAACAGACGGCTAGGAGAGGTTTAAGTGATATTTGTTGGACATTTCTAGACTTATGACTATTACTTTGATAGTAATTAGAAGTCTAGGGAGGGCCCTTCACTCTGTGAAGACAAACCCCCCACCCACCAACAGGGACCAGTGGGCAGAAGAAAGGCCCAAAGTACGGAGGTCGAGTTTTTTTAATGTGTTTTTATATAAATATGTGTTATTTTTGTTGTTAAAGGGGCTAGGAGCACAAGTTAAAAAAATGGAAAAACATGAATATGGGTAAAAATCTTAAGATAATGACACTAAACGTGAATGGTCTGAACTCACCTGTTTAAAAGGGAAAGAATAATAAGAAAATTCAAGAAGGAAAAAGCTGAAATTATATTTATGCAAGAGACACATTTGAGCAAGGCAGAACATGTGAAACTAAAGAGATTTGGCTATAAGAACTCCTACTACAGTTCATTTAAGGGAGGAGCAAAAAGGGGGGTTATGATACTAATCTCAAACAAAATACAATTGAAAGTGAACAGGAAATCCAGGATAAAGAAGGCAGGTATGTAATAATAAAGGGAAGAATAGATGGTATGCAGATCACATTAGTGAACATCTATGCCCCACCAGAAAGTGACAAGGGTTTTTTTCAACATCTGTTTGATCTCATAGCAACACACAGTGAAGGAGTCCTAATTTGTGGAGGAGACTTAAATGCTGTCATGGATCATGAAGTTGACACAACAAGTGTTAAGAAGACAAAAAAACATGTAACAAAGTTCATAAGAACCTCACTGGCAGAAATGGGTATGGTAGACATATGGAGGGACCTACACCCACTCGAAAAAGACTATACACATTATTCAGCAGCCCATAAAGTACACTCTAGAATAGATTACTTCCTTATGAATGAAGGTGACAGACACAGGGTGAGAAATTGTTGGATTGGAGGGGCAGAAATATCAGATCATAATCCTATATACATGGAAATATATTTAAACAATAGAAAACGACAAACAACATGGAAACTTAACATAGGACTGTTAAATGATGAGAAAATGAAAGAAAGAATAAAAATAAACATAACGAATATATCCAAGAGAATGACAATGAAGAAGTGGACCCAACAATACTATGGGACGCACTAAAAGCCGTGTTAAGGGGTAAATTAATTGTTGAAACAGGAAAAGCAAATAAGACTAAGCTGGAAGTGTATGAACAAAGATGTGAGAGACTAAGGGAATTAGAACGTAAACATCAAAGCATAAATGATCCAAAAATATATCAAGAAATTAAAGAAGAAAAAACAAAGATAAAAGAAACACAAATGGATGAAATTGAAAGGAAAAATAGATATCTAAAGCAAAAATATTATGAAACGGGGCCAAAAGCCACAAAACTGCTGGCAAAACGGTTAAGAAAACAACAAACAATGAATAATGTATACAAGATTAAAGACCCCACCACAAATAAAACCACAGTTAACCCAGAAAACATCGAAGAAATTTTCCATAATTTCTACCAAGAACTATACTCGCAACCTGAAGAAACAAATACTAAAGATATCAAAAAATTTCTAGACACATTGGGACTTGCCATCAATAGGAAATCAACAAAATGAAAAACTAACAGCAGAAATAACAACACAAGAGATCAGAGATGTGATTAAGTCACTTAAAAATGGTAAATCACCAGGTAGTGATGGATACCCATCTGAGTTTTATAAACTGTTTATAGAAGAACTCATGCCACAACTCCTAAAGTCATTTAATTGGACGCTGAACACAACAAAATACCTCCAACATGGAACGAAGCAATCATTTCAGTTATTTTAAAACCAGGGAAAGATAAGAACAATGCGGAAACTATAGACCAATCTCTTTATTAAATGTTAGATTATAAAATATACACAACAATTATATGTAAACGAATAAAGACATTCTTGATGGAATTGATAGAAGATGATCAAACTGGATTCATAGAGGGACGCCAAACACATGACAATATCAGGAGAACAATACATATAATTAACCAAATACATAAAGAAAAGAAAAGCGCAGTAATAATGAGTTTAGACGCAGAAAAAGCATTTGACAGGGTTAACTGGAAATTCCTATATAGTGTACTGGAGCGCTTTGGATTTAACGAAAAATCAGTACAATGCATAAGGACGCTATATTCAAGAACCTGTGGCAAGAATCAAGGATAAACGGTAGCTTAACAGACAAAGTAAATATACAAAGATCAACTAGGCAGGGATGCTGCTTATCACCCACCTTGTTTGCTCTGTTCATAGAACCATTGGCTCAAGCCATACGACAAAATAAGAATTAAAAGGAGTAACAATAAAGGGGCGGAAACACAAGATTGGGCTATTTGCAGACGATATTATAGTTTACCATTGAACAACCAGATAAATCAATAATGGAAATGATGAACTTGATAGAAAATTTTGGAAAATTATCAGGATACAAGATAAACATAACAAAAACACAAGTACTGACATTCCACTATAACCCTCTAAACCAGATAACTGATAAGATCAAACTAAACTGGAAGCAAAAAGAAATAAATACCTTGGAGTGAACATACCTAAAGACCTAAGCAAAATATTAAAGCAAACTATGATAGGTTGGAACAAGAAATAAAAAAAGATATTGATAGATGGTCAATCTTAAATATGGATCTGAATTCAAAAATTGAGACAGTCAAAATCAGCATACAACCTAGATTACTTTACCTCTTCCAGGCTATACCAACAGAGATGTCCAGATGCCCAATTCTCAAGTGGGACAGGATGATATCGAGATTTGTTTGGGGAGGTAAAAAACCAAGAGTGAAATATAAAACCCTCCAATTACCAAAAGAGAAAGGAGGCATGGGCCTAGCCGAGTCTAAAGGAATATTACTACTCAGCACAAATAAGATATATCATTATGTTGGGTGCGACGAGGGATATGAGGCAAAATGGAAAGAAATGGAAAAGGAAATTGAGGGACTCCCAGTACAAAAGCATAATAGGGGATAAAGATGCATATAAGCAAATCAAACAAATAGACCCAATCACTAAATTTACTTTAGAACTGTGGTATAAAATAGTACAAAAATATAATATAAGGTAATACATAAAACTATTGAAATGGGTAGCATTTGACAGTCAGTTTTAAACCGGCAAAACAAGATAGGGGATACAAAAATCTGGTGAACAAGGGAATCACAGCATGGGGCAATATCGGAAAAAAAGATCTCGGGAGCTTTGTAAATATCAGGAGAAAATTTAAATTAGAAAGATCGAATTTTTCAGATATCTGCAGAATGAGAGATTACTATATGAAGAAGATTAGGCATAACCTCCAAACAGATGTGAACGAGATTATACAACTTATTTTAAGCTCATATGCAGGAAAATAAAATAAGAATTATTTCAAACTATATTCAGAACTATGACAAACAATCATACAAGTAACTATATAAAGGAGAAATGGGAGAAAGAGCCTCAATTTAAACATAACAGAAGAAAGCTGGCAGGAAATATGGAAAACACACACATCATCAACAAATTCAAGGGCATGGAGGGAATTTGGATGGAAAAACCTGATTCGCTTTTCATTACAACCACAGATTCAAGGAAAATATACAAATACCCAATCTTTATGCTGGAGGGGAGGTGGGGCTCAAAATGCAGACCACTCACATATTTTTGGAAAATGCTACAAAATATCATCATTTGGAAATCTATGCATGTGACAATACAGAGGATATTAGGATATAATATACCAATGACTGTAACCTGATTACTTATGTGATCTTAAAAAAAGACAGTGTTATACAGGCTGAGGACAGAGATCTAGTTAAAATCTTGTTGATTGCATGTAAAAAAACTATCACAAAAAAATGGCGATCAGAATTCTTCCTGACCAAGAACAATGGACTGACATTGTTGAGGACATACGTATGATGGAAAAACTAACATATCGACGAAGAATGCAAGAAGGAATATGGGAGAAAAAATGGCGGAATATGGACACACTACAAAGTGCAACAACGAGGCAGAAATTGAAAGAATAACCAAAGACACTGAAAAAACCTAAGAATTAAGAGATGGAAACTAAAAACATGATGCTCCAACATTGGTCCCCCCCCCTTTTATTTTTTATTTTTTTTTATTTTGTTATTTTTATTTTTTTTATTTTTTTTTATTTTTCCCTACCCTAACCCCTTTGTTTTTTAAATGTAGAATGTGATCTGAATGGCATTATATATGATGAAAAATGAATAAAAATCTAAGTTACAAAAAAAAAAAAGAAAATAGCACAGAACACAGTTCATAAAATTAAAGATCCAAATACTAAAATGATAAAAAGTAAATTAAATGAAATTCAGGGGGCCTTTGAGGTATTTATATAGGACTTTGTACTCTAAACCACAACATGTAGTACTGCTGTACATAAACTCTTTTCTGGACTGTTTGGATTTACCAGTACTAAACAGGGAACAAAGTAAAATAATGATCGAGGATATCACAGAAAAGAAATTACAATTATCAATAAGTAAACTTAAACTAAACAAATCACCAGGATCAGATGGGTACACTGCAGAGTGGTATAAGGAGTTTAAAGAGGAACTGATGCCGGTGATACTATCCACATTTTGGGTTTTAAAGAAGGCACAAATACCACCTAGTTGGAATGAAGCAATAATTTCTGCTATACCAAAAGAAAACAAGGAGTAAATTAGAATGTGGATCCTATAGGCCAATATCGGTTCTTAATACTGATTATAGGCTGTTCACTGCCATCATGGCTAGAAGATTAGAAAAGTACAGATCACATGTGATACACAATGATCAGACAGGCTTTATCCGAGAGCGTCAAACACAATATAATATACGCTGAACTCTCCATATTATCAATCATATACAAAGAAATAATATCGCAGCAATGGTAATCAGTATTGATGCAGAAAAGGCCTTTGATTCTGTCATGGCCGCCAATCACGGCACCTGTGCACGCACCTGCCTGTCATCTCCTGCGGCCTATTTATTCCACCAGGACCAGTGCTGGGCGCGGAGTCGTCTGGTTTCCTTTGCTGAATCCTTCTACGCCTGCCTCCGTGCTTCCCGGCACTCTATGCTTCAACACATCGGCTTCCAAGCCCTGCTGAACCCTGCCTGGGCCTGTTCCACCCAGACCAACCTCACAAGTAAGCCTTCACGCTTCTCACCCCATCTGCTTCCCCTGTGCACAGGCGGAGATCCGCGGCGGCGGTCCTCCATTCCTTCCAGGCGGCGGACTCACTCTCTCACCT
The DNA here is from genome assembly GCA_020510985.1 of Pholidichthys leucotaenia. Classification (NCBI taxonomy): domain Eukaryota; kingdom Metazoa; phylum Chordata; class Actinopteri; order Cichliformes; family Pholidichthyidae; genus Pholidichthys; species Pholidichthys leucotaenia. The sequence goes on along the minus strand of CM035848.1, from coordinate 23,261,563 downwards.
CCAGCTCATCAGTCTCCAGCGAGCACTGTCTTCCTGGCTGCAGCTTTGGCGCTACCTGGGCTTCCCTCGATACCCTCTGATAGTAAGCGCAGTAACATCTCGAGAGCTGCATAGGCTAAGCTGCAAACTAACGGCCTTTGTCTCATTTTAGGGTTGCCAGGTTGTATGGTGCTCTGCTGGCCCCAGCTGGAGAATACAGATCGCACTACACCACATTACACTACACACCCTGCACACACGCATCCATTCACTCATTGGTTCAATAAACTATGTTAATTGTATTTATTGTCATGTCTACTCTGTGGGTCATCAATACCATGTCAGATTCTGTGGACTGGAGTTTTCTTAACCAAGTTTTATACAGATTTGGCTTACGTGAAAAAATGATCAAAACAATACAGGCATTATATAATAAACCCACTGCAAGAATTAAAGATAACGGCTGTTTGTCAAATAGTTTTAACGTAGAAAGAGGGTCTAGACAGGGTTGTGCATGTTCATCGTTAATTGCATTATATCTGGAACCATTTGCCCAGTATATTAGACAGAACAAAGGAATACAAGGCATCAGTATAAATGGGAAGGAGCATAAATTGGCCTGCTACGCAGATGATATTTTGATCTACCTGGGGAAACCAACAGATTCCCTACCTAAACTTATGGAATCATTCAATTATTTCGGTCAATTATCAGGATACAAAATTAACATAAGTAAAACACAATTGCTTAAATATAATTATAATCCAGAAGAAATTAAAAATAATTTTCAATTTGCTTGGCAAACAGAATTCTTAAAGTACTTGGGAGTCATAATACCAAAAGACCTCTCTGAACTACTAGAATGCAATTATTCATCAACCCCCCAAAAAATCAAAGAGGACATCGCAAGATGAAATCTAATTCCATATTTAAACCTAAATTCAAGAACTGATTCAATTAAAATGAATATACTCCCCCAAATTATTATATTTATTTCAAATTTTGGCAATAGAGATAAGTGGAAAACAATTTAATGAATGGGACAAAATGCTGTCCAGGTGCATATGGCAAGGTAAGAAACCTAGAATCCAATTTAAAACTCTACAATTGTCAAAACAAAAAGGGGGTGGGGCCCTCCTTCCCTGAGAGACTATTATTGGGCAGCACAATTTAGACCCATAATCTGCTGGTATAATCCTTCATATACTGCCCAGTGGAAGAGTATTGAAGAGGGAATGAGCCCCACTCCTGTACAAGCGACAATAGCTGATGGTAACCTACAAGACATGAGCAAGAACATAGAAAATCCATGGGTTAAGTGGACTCTTAAAATCTGGAAAAGAGTAGTATCAAAATATAATCCAGAAGAGAACATAGTACTGTAATTTTAAAGTGGTGCGCATATGACTCACATTTCACTCCAAATAAGTCAGACACAAGATTTAAAGTTTGTGCAAACAGAGGGATAACAGCCATATGCAAGATATGAAAGATGACACACTACTTAGTTTTGAAACACTTAAAGGGAAGTATCAGAATCACAAGACTTCTATTGCTACTTACAGATGAGACACTTTTGCCTCTTTTCCACTAGCCCAGTTCGGCTCGCCTCGTTTCGATTCGCCACTACTCGGTTCAGCCTCGATTGTGTATCCATTACAACCGTGTAAAGCCGTGTAAAGCTGGGGTGGGTTGGATTGAGGCGGCGCCACACTCTCCTGACGTAAAGCACGCGACCGAATCCTCTACATCAAAGAAAATGGAGGATTACGAGCGGAGGATTTCCACGTTGGTCGCAATGAATGTGTTTAACCAGAGAAGACAGTTTTTACCGGAGAAGACCGACGTGCATTGAGACAACGCACGTTTAGAGCAGTACAAGATACTCGCGGTTGCCATGGCGGAATATGAAGCAGCGGAATATGAAGCAGAGAGCTTAACTGCCCGGCACATGAGGGAGCAGATGTCGGTAAGCTAATGCTTTCTATTGTCATTTTATAGTCATGTCATTGTTGTGTACAGCATTTTGATGTTGCCAGGTTATCAGTATTAAAGGCATTACATTATGTATGCTGTGTGTGTGTTTCAGTTGGCTGCGTTGTTGCAAACTAAACGCTGCAGACCATCGGCCTGGGCAGTAAACCGTAGCTCGCAGTGGTGGGAGAATATTGTCCCCGGCTTCTCAAGCACGCAGTGGTTGCAGAACTTCCGGATGTCCGAGGACACTTTTACCTACTTGTGCCACAAATTGCATCCATGCATGGAGCTTCAAGATACGACATTCCACCAGTGTGTGCCTCTGAGGAAGAGAGTGGCCATTGCACTGTGGAAGCTTGCTACCGGTTCAGAGTACCGCAGTATTGGACATCTGTTTGGGGTCAGCATCACAACGGTGTGCAGGTGTGTGCAGGACTTTTGTGCAGCAGCAGAGTCATTGCTGGTTCCAGAACAACTCCATTTTCCTGATGAAGGGAGGTTCATGGAAATGTCGGACTACATCGAGAGTCGGTGGGAGCTACCAATGTGCGTTGGTGCCATTGATGGATCCCACATACCCATCATAGCACCAATAGCACCAACACAATATCACATCGACTACTTTAATCGTAAAGGCTGGCACTCTGTACTCCTTCAAGGTGTTGTTGATGGAAAGGGGTTGTTCTGGAATGTGTTTGCAGGGCTGCCTGGGAGCATGCACGATGCTAGGGTGCTGAGACTGTCCACACTGTGGGAGTTAGCCAGTCGGGGAAACCTCTTCCCACCTAAAATCAGGAACATTGGTGCGGTACGTGTGGGCTACTTCATCCTTGGAGACTCTGCTTATCCACTGCAAAACTGGCTGTTGAAAACATTCCATGACACCGGACGACTGACTGAAGAACAACACACGTTCAACCAGACCATCAGTCGAGCACGGGTGGTTGTGGAGAATGCTTTCGGCAGGCTGAAGGGAAGGTGGCGCTGCCTTCTAAAACGGAATGACTGTGACATCGCACTGGTTAAATCAATGGTGTTGACTTGTTGTGCACTGCATAATCTGTGTGAGAGTCATGGAGAGGCCTTTGACACCACGTTGGATGATGCAGCAGATGAACAAGTGGTGGTGGCAGCGTCACAGGGAGTAGAGGAGCAGGGTGGAGATGTAAGAGATGCTGTGATGCAGTACTTGTGTAGCAATAAGTAGACATTTCATTTGGTCAGTATTCATGTGCATACATATGTCAAACGTGTGTTTTTTAAATAAAATGTTGTGCACTTTTCATCTACGTCTCCTCTGTTGTTCATAACGGTTAACTGTTAAGGGACGGGTAATTAAATGCTAAAACACCGGAGTAATTGTCCGCCAAAAAATGCAGAAGCTTAATCCTAACCCACTTTTACTTACAAAATAATTTTAAATATTTTAAAAAAGCCAATCCAAATGTAGCCCCATTTTGTGTATTGTGTATCATTTGAGTATCATTTTCCCATCTATTGTTATTTATAAGGGATATGTATTCAGGGATGGGTGATTACATGCTAAAACACCGTAGAAAATGACTGCAAAAAAATGCAGCAGCTAGACAACTCACTTTTGGTTTGATGGAATTGCCAATTGACCTTGGAATTATATGTGGAAACTTGTTATATTTCCAGTTAATCCTAGCCCACTTTAACTTACAAAATTATTTTAAAAAAGCCAATCCAAATGTAGCACCATTTTGTGTGTTGTGTATCATTTTCCCATCTATTGTTATTTATAAGGGATATCTGCTCAGGGATGGGTAATTACACGCTAAAACACCGTAGAAACTGACTGCAAAAAAATGCTGCAGCTAGACAACTCACTTTTGGTTTGATGGAATTGCCAATGGACCTAGAAATTATATGATGAAACTTTTTTTATTCCTATTAAATACTGTGACATTGTCACACTGGCCAACACCAAATTATAATTTTCTTTTTCAAACTATGACACTTTGGGATGTATTGAATCAGAAAATCATAGGTTTATCATATTCATGTCAAGATGTTTACAACTACGAAAACTGTTATATTTGGGTTTACATGTAATGGGTATTTTCCCTTTATATTATACTAACTCCTTATAATGTATTGAAATTCTCTGAATTTGGAATGCCGATAGAACATTCAATTCACATGTACTTACCTTTTACCTTCTTCGACTTTACCTTCATCAGTGTCTACTGCTGAATGTAAAGTGGCACCTGTGCAACTGCTTACAATTTAACTTAAAAACTGTACCCAGCAAACTCAAAACTAACTGGGAGTCGGAATCTATGAAATATCTGGGGGTCATATCCCGAAACAACTCAACAAAATTATATCACTAAACTATGATCCACTGGTGACAAAAATAAAATCATGACCTAGCAAGATGGAATATGATACCATTCTTGGGTACTGCACAAAGAATTGAAGCAGTCAAAATGAATATACTTCCACGTCTTCTATACCTTTTCCAAACAATACCGGTATAACCTCCCAAAAAAACATGGCAGGAGCTGGACAGAAGGATCTCAAGATTCATATGGCAGGGCAAGAGACCTAGAATCAGATATAGAACCCTACAGCTAAACAAAGACAAAGGTGGGCTCGCGCTGCCAAATATCAGGGACTACTTTAAAGCCGCACAAATTAAAACTTTAGTAGAGAGATATGTACCCATTCTACACTGCACAATGGAAGGAGATCGAATGCCAAATAACAAGTGACATCCCCCGTACAGGCGATAATAGGGAACAATGTCTTACCTAAGCTTTTGAATAACACTAACCCGTGGATAGAGACCCCGCTAAAAATTTGGTTTAAGATAGTCAGAGAGAATCAAACTAAAGAGCCCCTATCGACTTCTGCAATGGATCGCCTATGATCAGGACTTTACTCCTAATAAAACAGACACCAGATTTAAAAAGTGGAAGGAGAAGGGGCTGATAAAATATTACGATTTTTTTAAAGGGCAAATCTTAAGAAGTTTTGAAGATTTGAAAAAACAAGGCCTAATAAATCAAGACCTTTACAGGTTCTTCCAGCTTAGACACCACATAAACAATATACTTAAAAAGGAGGATTTGGAAAGGGCCCAGTCAGGTGTTCTGAAGGTCTTCTTAATGGCATATAAAGGGATCCCAGGGATCAGATACATTTCTAAAATATACCAAGGTCTTCAAGACTTAAAAGGAGACAACACATCTTATATAAAAGAGAGATGGGAAAAAGAGGGGAATTTCACTTTACAACTGGAAATATGGGAAAAGCTAAATAAACAGCAATGGAAAAGTACCTCATCCCTGCAGTGGAGAGAATTTGGATGGAAAAACTTGGCAAGATTTTTCAGAACACCTGCACAAAACAAATTTACCCATAAGGGACTGAACTGTTGGCGCTTGTGTGGTGAAAAGACTGCAAATCATTTTCATGTGTTTTGGTCATGCCCAGTTATCCACCAATATTGGACCAAGGTACAGACAATATTTGGGGAAAATATTCAAATATACAGTTCCCTTTTCTTTTGTAACTTTGTAGTTGGGTTTACTACCGGGACTCACTGGAAATACAGGAGAAAAATACTTATTCAATGTTTTAATATTGGCAAGCAAAAAAGCTCTAACTAAAAAAATGGATGTTGAAGGACTGTCCTACACCTGAAGATTGGACTAACGTGATCCAAGACATTTACTCGATGGAAAAGTTGACATTCCGCACTGAGACAGGACATGGATGGGTTTCATGAACTTTTGCAACCCTGGACCGCATATGTGTCTTCCATTAGATCTAATCTTTGACAAATACCATTTCAATAATGGTTCCGCTCTTTGTTCCAACGCTACTCAGATGGCTCTTTTATTCTTTATTTAACTTACTTTTTCTTTTGTTTGTTTTTTACTGGTTTGTTTGTTTTTTTTTGTTATTTGTTTTTTGTTTTTTTTTCTCTTTAATTTCACTTTTTCTTTCACTTTAAAAAAAAAAAAGGGGTGTTGTAAGAATTAATCTTCCAATGTTGTCAGATATCAGAAAATAAGGGAACATGTGATGAAAATGTAAACACTGCATTGCTGTAACGACCTGTATACCCTTTACAAAAACTTAAATAAAAAAAAACAAAAAACTGTACCCAATGTAGAGAAATGGATACAGCGGTGCTAATTTTTTATTAAATTTAACAATAACAATTACATTACCATTAAAAATCTTGACACCTTTATGGATGAACAGTGGCATTTGGGTCATATGAGGGAATGGAATGTGTATGTAATTATTCGCCTTTCTCATCCAGTGTTATAACAGACAAACCACACTTTTATCCAAAACACTAACATTTTATTACATTAGAAATATTTCCAAAAAAAAAAAACACTTAGGGGGACATGTTTACAAATGGGGACCTTTCAGTACTTCGACCAGACTGCCAAAAATGGGTTAGGAAGGTCTCGGTTGAAGGAAGCCGTCTCTGTCAGCTCATCCCTTCTGAATGCGGCTTCCTGCTCCTGGGCTAACTGCGAGTTTGCTGCAAGCATTCGTAGCTCTTGATGGTGTCGTTCGCGGGTCTGTTCGAGGCATCCTTTCATGGGATCCGCATCTCATCAGCATGAGTCTGGGCCATCACTGATGCAAGGTCGGCGATGGTGTTGGCACCTTTTCCTCTTGGCTAGATGAAAGACAGAAGTCATTGTTTTTAGATAACGCTGGATCAAACATGTCAAAAAAATATTATGAATTAAACTGGTGAAAGCCTGTTGTGGGATGCTTTGTTGCTGTATTTAAGCTCAACTGTCATGTTGCTGCCCCTCAGTAGAGTGGATTGTGCAACTTCTGGGGTGCTGTGGTTAGGCTACATCCCCCCTTCATTCCGAAAAGGATTAATTTGAAAAAGTTTTTTGATTGGAGTGGGTTATTTTTAAAAGAATTTCCTTTGTAACTTCGGCTCAGAAATCAGAATGGGTTAATACTGTTAGCTGACGTGAAGAATTTCAATGAAGCATGTTGATTTGAAAGTCGGCACATGTGGCTGCTTTTTTTTTTTAAAAATACAACAGTATTCCACCCACCACCACGACACTAAAAATGGGACTGGGTTGTTATGAACACCCCTGAATCTAGTGTTTTTTGTACACGTACAAAGACATTTTAAATTCCTTATTATGCGTCTATAGAAAATAACATTAATCACATAAAAACAACCGGTGGTAATTTTTCAGTTTGTTGTGCCTTACTAGAACTTGACCGGGACATGCCGGAGTGCTGATGGAGCTGGCGATGTGGCAGACAGATGGTGTCGGCACCGATTCTGTCCCCCGACAGACGCAGGGAGAGTCCGGGCGGTCCAGTGAGGCGGACCCCTGGGATGTGAAAAAGTGATTCTAGAAGAGGAAAATGCACACAGTAAAGCTCACCAATAAGTGCAACATGTAACACGAAAACACAAAAACTTTTTAAACGGAATACAATAAGCTTATTTCAGCGTTTTGTTCATGTGAATACTGAAATAAAAGCGTGATTCCGCAGCTTGCTGCGAGGTAGCAGCAAGGTACGGAGGTAGCTAGCTATTAGCTGGCTAGCCATCATCACTAACCATTGCCCACAATCGAACAACTTTCTTTATTACTTAAAAAAAGTGAGCTTTTGACCGAAAGGACAAATTGGCGAAAAGACGGACATTGTGGTCTATATGTAAAATCCACTATATCCCATAACCTACCATATGTTAAAGCATGTGAGAGTGTTTAGTGATTACTTATGTAAAGCGACTTCACACCTCAGAACAGGACAAAGGGTCTCACCGCCAGTGGAAGATCAAAGAGCGATCCGAGGTGCTGGCGGTGGAGACCGGATGGGTTGGCCCTTGACCCCCCCGAGGGCCAGGTTGGAGGAGTTACGAAGACAAAAGAGGGGATTAGATAGTGAGGGATGTCAGCTTTTGAGTATGCATGTCTTTTGTTATGTGCGAGTATAAGTTCGTAGAGCCGAAGGTGTTCGCTCTCTTACTGCTTCTGCTGCTGCAGCCTAGATGAGACTTGTTAGCGGACCTGATAATAAACTTTGGTTTATGAATCACATCGTCCTCGTTATATTAAGCTCCTCTACACTGGTGACCCTGACGCGAGAATGGACCAGAGGCGTTCCTCCGCGATCGACTCATCTGTGGCGACCCAGGCAGGACGCTGGCGCCCATGCAGACAGGTGGAACAGAATGGACGACATTCCCCCACGGCAGAAGGATAGAGAGGGCTCACCGAGCACCAGCGCCGCGGAGAGAGCCGAAGCAAGACACTCTCACCCTGCGGACACATCAGTGACGGTCCACACAAACGCCGTCACCGTCAAGCTGCCGGACTTCTGGCAGGAAGACCCCGCCTCGTGGTTTCAGCAAGCTGAAGCCCAGTTTGCACTTGCGGGCATCACGGCTGACGATACAAAGTTCTATCACATCGTCGCCAAACTCGACGCCGCCACTTTGAGATGTGCGCGGAGCATAATCCAGCGGCCGCCGGCCCAGGACAAATATAAAGGACTGAAAGCGACCATCGTTGCAAATTATGTCCCCTCAGCCGAGGAGAGAGCCGAGAGGATCCTGGCGGTCTACGGCCACAGAGGATGCAGACCCAAGGCCCTCATGGAGGACTTGCTGCAACTTAAAGAAGAGGACAATGACAACTTCCTCTTCCAATTCATATTCCTCAGTACGCTGCCGCCACACATCAGAGGGACGCTTGCCAACATGCGATGCAGCACCCAGCAAGACTTCCGCACGCTGGCTCACGAAGCTCAATGGCTCGTCAACGCCTGCAAGGAGCAGACACCCACAGCAGCATCCGCAGACCTCAACGCTGATGTCCGGAGCCACGAGGAGCCACAAACCACCGAGCAGAATCAGCCCGCGGTGACAGCGACACGGCCAAGACGTAACAGACGGAGCAACGTTTGTTATTACCACCACCGCTTCGCCGAGAAGGCTTACAAATGCATTCCCCCCTGCAAATTCACGATTTCCGGAAAACGCCAAAGCCGAGAGCCGTTAACAGCGGCAGTTCTCGGCGAAAAAAGCAAGCTTTTATATGTGACGGATGGACACACCGGCAAGCAGTTCCTTATCGACACGGGAGCTCAACTAAGTTTTGTCATGCCCTCCCAAGCAGACCGGGCCATGGGCCCCCGGGGCAATGGAGCGGTGGCAGCCAACGGCTCCATCATCGACACTTTTGGCGAAAAGAGCCTGCCCCTCTGCATCCACGGCCGCAACTACAGATGGACATTTGTTGTAGCGGCGGTGAGTTTTAACTTGTTGGGCGTGGATTTTTTGTGTGCACATGGGTTATTAGTTGATCTAGCGAACAGACGCTTGGTTAATGCGCTGTCCTTTGCTTCTATTCCCTGCTCAGCTCGAGTTTCTCCACCACCCGTGCAGGCCAGCGTCACCACAGCAGGAGGTAAGTTTGATCAACTCCTCACCCAATTGCCAGCACTCACAATTCCTAAATTCTCAGCCACAGTGGCTAAACACGGGGTCGAACACTTCATTCCCACAACGGGCCCACCCGTATTCGCCAAAGCTCGGCGCTTAGACGCGACCAAGCTCGTCATAGCTCGGGACGAGTTTACCACCCTTGAAAAATTAGGCATTATCAGACGCTCGAAAAGCCCCTGGGCGTCACCACTTCACATGGTCCCGAAATCCGACGGTTCTTGGAGGCCGTGCGGCGATTACCGCAGATTAAACAATGCGACAGCGCATGACCGCTACCCAATTCCTCACATTCAAGACTTTTCACTACATCTGGCGGGTGCGCGCATTTTTTCAAAAATAGACCTAGTCTGCGGTTATCATCAAGTCCCAGTTCGAGCAGAGGACATTCCTAAAACAGCTGTAATAACCCCCTTCGGTCTTTTTGAATTTTTGCGGATGCCTTTCGGCCTCAAAGGCGCTGCTAAAACCTTTCAGCGGATGATGGACGCAGTATTACGCGATCTCCCTTTCGTGTTCGTCTACCTTGACGATATGCTGGTAGCCAGCTCGTCTGAGGAAGAACACGAGCAGCATCTCACTATGGTTTTTCAGAGACTAGAAGAACACGGGTTAATAATCAATCCAGCCAAATGCAAATTCGGCGTGTCACAAATTGATTTCTTAGGACACAGAGTTTCTCCGAAGGGGGCAGTCCCACTGCCAGACAAAGTTCACGCAGTAAAAAGTTTCCCACGGCCACAAACGGTCAAATCGCTGCAAGAATTTTTGGGAATGGTTAATTTTTACAACCGTTTCCTCCCCCACGCAGCTCAGCTCATGCAGCCCCTATATGACGCGCTTAGAAAACAAAAACCTTCCAACGCGGTCGAATGGACCCCGGAGCGCGAATGCGTCTTCGCGGAAGTAAAAAGTGCCCTAGCTAATGCCACATTGTTGGTTCACCCCGATCCCTCGGCCCACATTGCGCTAACCACAGACGCTTCAGACCTGGCCATAGGGGCAGTTGTAGAACAACACATCGGCGGAATCTGGCAACCTTTGGCATTCTTCAGCAAATCGCTAAACCGAACTGAGCGTAAATACAGCACTTTTGACAGAGAGCTGCTTGCGCTTCATTTATCCATCCGCCACTTCCAGTTCTGGTTGGAAGGGCGGCGTTTCACGGCTTTTGTAGACCACAAACCGCTCACCTTTGCGATGGCTAAAATTTCCGAACCGTGGTCAGGCAGGCAACAAAGACAGCTAGCTGCGATTTCAGAGTTCACCACAGACATTCGACATGTGGCAGGCAAACTTAACGTGGTAGCAGACTGCCTCTCTCGCGCTGTGACATCGCCAGAGCGCGAGGAGACAGATTATACTACCTCAGCCGCAGAACTCTTCGCCAACGCGGACACATACGCAGCACCAATCCACGCAGGGATAGATTATGCAGCCATGGCAGAGGAGCAAAGTAGTGACGCGGACGTGCGTGCACTCCTGTCTGGACCAACAGGGTTAAGGCTGGAGGAAAGGGGTTTACGCGACGGTGTGCCCCCCCTAATATGTGACATCTCAACCGGCCAACCTCGCCCGTTAGTCCCAGCTGCATGGCGCCGCCGTATTTCACACATCTGTTAACAATGATAGACCGCACCACGCGCTGGCCGGAGGCAGTCCCTCTGGCGTCAACCACAGCGGAGGAAGTCGCTCGCGTTTTTTTGACAAACTGGGTGGCACGTTTCGGCGTCCCATCGGACATCACGTCCGATAGGGGGCCTCAATTTGTCTCGGAGCTTTGGTCGGCCATGGCCAGCAGCTTAGGGGCGACAATTCACCGCACCACCGCTTATCACCCTCAGGCTAATGGGTTATGTGAGCGTTTTCACAGATCTTTAAAGGCCGCCCTCAGAGCCTCACTAACGGATACAAATTGGGTAAATAAACTTCCCTGGGTTTTATTGGGGTTGCGTGCTGCGCCCAAAGAGGATCTAGACGCCTCCCCAGCAGAATTAGTTTTTGCACAACCTCTCAGGCTCCCAGGTGAATTTTTATCAGAGAACCCAGAGCCAGGGCATCTTCCAGCCCCGAGGTTTTTAGGCAGCAACGGACCGGACTCTCTCCCCGGACCGGCACATCACTCTTTTCCACGGGTTTTTGTCCCCCAAGCTTTAAAAAACGCTGAATTCGTTTTTGTTAGGCATGAAGCTTTAAAACCAACCTTCCGCCCACCATACGATGGACCATTCAGAGTATTGGAACCTGGTGATAAACATTTTGTGCTTGATTTTGGGGATAGAAAAGAAACAGTCAGCATTGACAGACTTAAACCTGCCTTCTTGTTGAGAGACGAGCCTGCACGGTTGGCGAGAGCACCTCGGCGGGGTAGACCCCCCATGAGAGAAGACTCAGCCCCCCTGCAGGGAACAAATAATCACTCTCCTCCCCAAGCTGCAGATTCCTTACAGGAAGGTCCCACCAGGACGCCCAAGCGGACCCACAGCAGATTCGGGAGAAGATTAAAACCCAGACGGCACAGGGACTGATGCAAACTACTCAACAGTTGTTCACTAATTGCTGTAACAGTTTAGGACTGACTTGTGATATTACTATGCTGTTATGATTACCACTGAACTCTCTTAGGAGCATGGCTGCTGGAAAGTTTCTTCTGTGTCAAGAGGTGTAGCAGTTAGTATGTCATAATAATTATCTTAAACTGTGAATTTTTCTATTGTCCTTTTCTTAGTCGTTTGGGGGGGCTGTGGTCTATATTAATCATATATCCCATAACCTACATATGTTTAAGCATTTGAGAGTGTTTCGTGATTACATATGTAAAGCGACTTCACACCTCAGAACAGGACAAAGGGTCTCAACCGCCAGTGAAGATCAAAGAGCATCCGAGGCGCTGCGGTGGAGACCGGATGGGTTGCCCTGACCCCCCAGGGCCAGGTGGAGGAGTACGAAGACAAAAGAGGGGATTAAGATAGTGAGGGATGTCAGCTTTTGATATGCATGCCTTTTGTTATGTGCGAGTATAAGTTCGTAGAGCCGAAGGTGTTCGCTCTCTTACTTCTTCTGCTGCTGCACCTAGATGAGACTTGTTAGAGGAGCTGATAATAAACTTTGGTTTATGAATCACATCGCCTCGTTATTTCAAGCTCCTCTACAGACAATATCAAAACAACACTCACCGTCAATGGTTTCCAATTGCGTGGCCGTGTCGAGCCCAATGTCTCTGCCATTGCTAGCCAGCCGATGTCCGTAGATCGCGTCCATCTGCTCGTACCACTTCCACTCCTTCCTACTCGCACCACTGCGTCCGTTGTGGTCCTTTATGGCCCGATAATCGCTCTTCATTTTTTTTAGTTTTTCACGATAGTGTTTGGCAGTCCGGTTGTACCCTTGGGCTGCCATGTGGTCGGATACCTCCTGGTATATTTTTTCATTGCAAGTTGCCCCGTCCAACTCGCTCTGGATGTGGTCGTCAGCTACGAAGGACAGAAAAGTCCGCACCTCCTCGTTTGTCCATGGAATAAACTTGCGCGAGGACATCGTTATAAGAACACAACTGTGAAGCCGCTCACCGTGGTTTCTCGCTGAAATTACAAATGGCGGTCGTGTAGCTTCAACAGAAAACGGACGCTTTTGTGACATTACACCCTGACCAATCAGTGGCTAGCAGTCTATTGACGTCACATCTCGGCTCGCTTCAGCACGGTTATACCCTGCCCTCGAACGGGCACGAAAATAGTGTCGGTTAAACCGTGCTGGGTACAGTGGAAAGGGCGAGAAAGCGAGTAGAGTAGAAGTGAGTAAGGCCAAAGCGATACTAGTGGAAAAGGCCCTTTTGTAAATAACAGGTTAAAATGTATAGCAGACTCATGTAAACCATTGCTAAATTTATTTAAAAGGGCATATAATTCAAATAAAGATAAAAGCTTAATTTCAGGTTTATACAAAGGTCTTATAAACCTGAAAAGACACTCAACTGCATATGTTAAAACAAAATGGGAAAAAGAAGGAGGAATAGAAATATCGGAAGAGGAATGGACATTAATTTGGTCAAATCAATGGAAATGCAGTAGTTCACAGAGCTGGAGGGAGTTTGGCTGGAAAAGCCTAATTAGATACTTTATCACACCTTCCCAGAAGGCTCAGTGCAAAGGGAACTCCCCAACTTGTTGGAGAAAATGTGGTAGTACAAACGCAAATCATTATCGTATATTTTGGCTCTGTCATGTTATTCAAAATTATTGGAAGGAAATTCATAAAGCTATACAAGATATTTTTGGATGTCAGTTACCACTGGAAAGCAAAACTCTATTCTTTGGGCTTGTGCCCGCAGATTGGTCAAAGAGGGACAAATATTTATTATGTATTCTACTGACTGCAAGCAGAAAGGCAATTACAAAAAAAAAAATGGCTTTCACAGGAGAGCCCATCTCTTGATTTGTGGATGGACATTACAATGGACATTTATAAGATGGAGAAAATAACAGCTTATGTCAATTACAAAAAGGATTTGTTCATGTCACAATGGGAAAAATGGACTAAATATGTAACACCACTCGGGCCGGACTTTCAATTTGCAGAACTGATATAGCAGACCTTGTTAATACAGTGGGGCAAAAAAGTATTTAGTCAGCCACCAATTGTGCAAGTTCCCCCACTTAAAAGATGAGGTCTCCAATTTTCATCATAGGTATACCTCAACTATGAGAGACAAAATGAGAAAAAAAAAAATCCAGAAAATCACATTGTTTGATTTTTAAAGAATTTATTTGCAAATTATGGTGGAAAATAAGTATTTGGTCAATAACAAAAGTTCATCTCAATACTTTGTTATATACCCTTTGTTGGCAATGACAGAGGTCAAATGTTTTCTGTAAGTCTTCACAAGGTTTTCACACAGTGTTGCTGGTATTTTGGCCCATTCCTCCATGCAGATCTCCTCTAGAGCAGTGATGTTTTGGGGCTGTCGCTGGGCAACACGGACTTTCAACTCCCTCCAAAGATTTTCTGTGGGGTTGAGATCTGGAGACTGGCTAGGCCACTCCAGGACCTTGAAATGCTTCTTATGAAGCCACTCCTTCGTTGCCCGGGCGGTGTGTTTGGGATCATTGTCATGCTGAAAGACCCAGCCACGTTTCATCTTCAATGCCCTTGCTGATGGAAGGAGGTTTTCACTCAAAATCTCACGATACATGGCCCCATTCCTTCTTTCCTTTACACGGATCAGTCGTCCCGGTCCCTTTGCAGAAAAACAGTCCCAAAGTATGATGTTTCCACCCCCATGCTTCACAGTAGGTATGGTGTTCTTTGGATGCAACTCAGCATTCTTTCTCCTCCAAACACGACAACTTGAGTTTTTACCAAAAAGTTCTATTTTGGTTTCATCTGACCATATGACATTCTCCCAATCCTCTTCTGGATCACCCAAATGCTCTCTAGCAAACTTCAGATGGGCCTGGACATGTACTGGCTTAAGCAGGGGGACACGTCTGGCACTGCAGGATTTGAGTCCCTGGCGGCATAGTGTGTTACTGATGGTAGCCTTTGTTACTTTGGTCCCAGCTCTCTGCAGGTCATTCACTAGGTCCCCCCGTGTGGTTCTGGGATTTTTGCTCACCGTTCTCGTGATCATTTTGACCTCACGGGGTGAGATCTTGCGTGGAGCCCCAGATCGAGGGAGATTATCAGTGGTCTTGTATGTCTTCCATTTTCTAATAATTGCTCCCACAGTTGATTTCTTCACACCAAGCTGCTTACCTATTGCAGATTCAGTCTTCCCAGCCTGGTGCAGGTCTACTATTTTGTTTCTGCTGTCCTTTGACAGCTCTTTGGTCTTGGCCATAGTGGAGTTTGGAGTCTGACTGTTTGAGGTTGTGGACAAGTGTCTTTTATACTGATAAAGAGTTCAAACAGGTTCCATTAATACATGTAACGAGTGGAGGACAGAGGAGCCTCTTAAAGTAGAAGTTACAGGTCTGTGAGAGCCAGAAATCTTGCTTATTTGTAGGTGACCAAATACTTATTTTCCACCATAATTTGCAAATAAATCCTTTAAAAATCAGACAATGTGATTTTCTGGATTTTTTTTTTTCTCATTTTGTCTCTCATAGTTGAGGTATACCTGTGATGAAAATTGGAGACCTCTCTCATCTTTTAAGTGGAAGAACTTGCACAACTGGTGGCTGACTAAATACTTTTTTGCCCCAATGTATATATGTACAGGTACATCTCAAAAAATTAGAATATCATGGAAAAGTTCAATATTTTTTTGTCACTCATTTCAGAAAGTGAAACCCATATATTATATAGATTCATTACACAAAGAGTGATATATTTCAAGTGTTTATTTATTTTAATTTTGATGATTATGGCTTACAGCCCATGAAAAATACAAATTCAGTTTCTCAAAAAAATTGAATATTACATAAAAATAATTTTAAAAAATATTGTTTTAATACAAATGTGGACCGACTGAAAAGTATGTCCATGTACCACTCAATACTTGGTCAGGGCTCCTTCTGGAGGAATTACTGTATCAATGTGGCGTGGCATGGAGGTGATCAGCCTGTGGCACTGCTGAGGTGTTATGAAGGTCCAGGTGGCTTTGTTGGGCATTGTTGGGTGGCATTGTTGGATCTGGTGTCTCTCATCTTCCTCTTGACAATCCTCCATAGATTCTCTGTGGGGTTTAGGTCAGGAGAGTTTGCTGGCCAGTCAAACACAGTGATGCCATGGTCATTAAATCAGGTTTTGATACTTTTGGCAGTGGGGGTGGGGGGGGGGGGGTGCCAAGTCCTGCTGGAAAATGAAATCAGCTTCTCCATAAAGCTTGTCAGCAAAGGGAAGCATGAAGTGCTCTAAAATTTGCTGGTAGACGACTGCGCTGACTTTGGTCTTGATAAAGCACAGTGGACCAACACCAGCAGATGACCTGTGTTCAGATAAAAGTAAATTTTGGATTCCATTTGGAAATCAAAGTCCCAGAATCTGGAGAAAGAGAGGAGAGGCACAGAATCTAAGTTGTTTGAGGTTTAGTGTGAAGTTTCTACAGTCAGTGAGGATTTGAGGAACCATGTCATCTGCTGGTGTTGGTCCACTGTGTTTTATCAAGACCAAAGTCACCGCAGTTGTCTACCAGGAAATTTTAGAGCACTTTATGCTTCCCTCTGCTGACAAGCTTTATGGAGAAGCTTATTTTATTTTCCAGCAGGACTTGGTACCTCCCCACTGTCATGTTCGGGGTCCTCACCCGAGAGTGACTTGTGGCTGTTGGGTTTAATTATTGATTATTAATTCCAGCTGATGGATTGAGCCTTGCTCTCCATCAGTCCCACAGCCATGCCTCCTCCTCACCAGGCATCTACCAGGGGTATGGTTCACCACATACACACTCACACACTCTTGCATGCACACACACTCACGCATGCACACACACATTGTTCAATCAGTCACGCACTGGGTGGCCACACAGCTGTGTCCATTTGCCCTCATTCTGGGTTTGTGTATTTATCAGGTAGAATGTGACCAGCTGTTGTGGCAACTTTGCAATGTTGACCTTGTACATCCAGACTCGCTTCTGTTGGTTTCCCTCGGACTGAATCGTGTTGTTCCCTCAGAGCCTTTCCACTCCAATGCTGTATTAAGTCCTTGTGCCTTTTTCTCCGCTCCTGTCTGTTTGGAGCGCGTTAGGCATCCTTTGAACTAACCGAGCTTGTAGCCGGGTGTCTTCCCTTCTGTTGTGACTATTTTTGGACATTCAACCCATTCATCCATTGTAAATAAACACATTTCTTACTCTGCGCTTTGGGCTCATTGCTATTTTATATGTTTGCTGCGGAGTTACACAGTGAACATGACACCCACACTGCCAAAAGTATCAAAACCTGGTTTAATGACCATGGCATCACTGTGTTTGACTGGCCAGCAAACTCTCCTGACTTAAACCCCATAGAGAATCTATGGAGGATTGTCAAGAGGAAGATGAGAGACACCAGACCCAACAATGCAGACGAGCTGAAGGTCACTATCAAAGCAACCTGGACCTTCATAACACCTCAGCAGTGCCACAGGCTGATCACCTCCATGCCACGCCACACTGATACAGTAATTAATCCAAAGGGAACCCCAACCAAGTATTGAGTGTACATGGACATACTTTTCAGTCGGTCCACATTAGTATTAAAAAAACATTTTTTAAAATTAATTTTATGTAATTTTCAATTTTTTTGAGAAACTGAATTTGGGGTTTTCATGGGCTGTAAGCCATAATCATCAAAATTTAAAAAAATAAACACCTGAAATATATCACTCTCTGTGTAATGAATCTATATAATATATGGGTTTCACTTTCTGAAATGAGTGACCAAAAATATTGAATTTTTTCATGATATTCTAATTTTCTGAGCTGTACCTGTATATGCCCCACCTCTTTTTTGTTGCTGTTGCTTGTTGTTGCTGTGAGGTGCTTGGGTGTGTGTGTGTGTGTGTGTGTGCGCATACACAACACTTCACTCATGACATCTGAATGTTTTGTTCTGTAACGCCTTAACTCTTGCACCTCAGCATATCCACTTTGTACAGTTTCACTGCAGATGTTCTTCTCGTGCGTAATTGTTTGTGTGTTTTGTGACTATGGGGGACTACAGATGCAAATTAGCAGTATTGCTAAATCTGGCATCCTTACATTTGTATTAATGTTCATTAGTATGTAATGTCACTTTCAAATAAACATTAAACTAAACTAAACACACAGCGACACATAGGATTTCATGATGACTGCACTGAGCTTACTGTGTTGCATGTGAAAAAATTAGGATACCCTGTGTGCTTTTTTTTTAAAACATATTTGGACATATGGATATTTAATATCAGTGTTTAAAATACTGGGAGATTCATGTAATACAACTGAACAATTAAAAATTAATTAAAGACTTTTTTCAAATTTTCTGTAAAATATAATTCTAAAGAAATAGTGAGGAATAAATTAGGACACCCCCACATTCATTCCCACTTAAAATGGCTAAAATGAATGTTAAAAATGCAAATAAAAACAAAAACAAGGTTAGACATAGATTTGTGAACATTTCTTAATAAAGAACTGAATATTTAATGGGGCATCCTAATTTTTTCACATGACTGTGTGTGGCATGTGCCAGAGGCTGAGATGTAGTTCCACCATGTATTTTCTTCGCAGTTCTACTGGGTGGATTGTTGTAAAGGCATGCCTTGGCAGTGTGGCACATACCTGACCTTTAAATAACAAGCAGCATGTAGTCTCATCATGGGTAATCCTGTCTGATATAATACCTCACCTAGTTTTAGTTCCCACAGGTCTTAATGAAATGTTTGTGACATATTTTGGTCAAATTTTCTTTAATTATTTAATTATTGGGGCATCCTTGTGAATCATCTTTTGCAGCCTTCCTCAGAATGGTTTGTTCCAGTGCACGTCTCCTTAAATTCATAAGAGCTGCAGTTAACTTCTCCCTCCCTCTTATGTCACTGTTGCTAATCTTGGCTGGCTAGCGCTGGATCAAGCTTGAGCCAATTAATATAAATTAATAAATAATTAATTAAAGTGACACTGCCAAAAATCAAGTTTTTTTCTTGTTAACATGTCTGTAACATGTTTTTTTTATGACTTACAAGCCATATCAAGAGTGAAATCACTCTCATGTGTCTGTGTTTTTCTGCTGTGAAAGTTCAGTTAAGCTTCTCCTCTTTGGAAAGGCAAGTTTAGATGGAGCATTTTTGTGATGTCACTATAACAGGTGAACCAATCAGGAGTAAGCACTGACTGTTCAATCAAAGAGCTGTGCTTTTACAGATTCAATGGCCCTCGTGGATGATGGTCGACGTGGCATAGAATCAGCATTAGCATGTTTACTGCCTTCCCTGTGTTCAACCGTCCAATCATAGGGGTCTATCTCGAGAGCCCACCTTGCTCTACGTTCTGTTGGGTCATAATCCAGGGTCATTTTCGCAAACCAAGAAGAGGTTTGTGATCCGTGATGATGCAAAAATGGTTTCCAGTCAAATATTGGCGAAAGTGACGAACAGACCACACAACAGCCCACAGCTCCCTGTCATAGGTGGACCAGCGTCTCTCAGTCCGTGTCAGCACGTGGCTACCATAGGCAATGACTTTTTCCATATTACAGTCATTAACCTGTGATAACACACAGCCGATGGCTGTGTTGGATACATCCGTAAAGAGCAGGAATTCTCGTGAGGAATCTGGGTAGGAGAGGATGGGGGTGTGAGTTAGGGCATGGCGAAGGCAGTCAAAAGCAGACAATTTCAGTCCAGACAAATGGTTTCCCTTTCTGAGTGAGGCTATGCAGAGGTTCAGACAGCTTAGCATATTGATAGATGAAACGGCGGTAATATGAGCATAAGCCGAGAAACGCTCTGACTTCAGTGGGGTTCTCAGGAGTGGGCCACTCCTGTACTGTCTGAATGTTTTTGGGGTCAGGTTTCAGACCAGCTGCAGAGACTACATGCCCTAGAAATGACACTTCGTGATGGTTTGAGTTTTAAATTAGCTGCTCTTAGCCGATCAAACACCTCTCTAAGATGCTGCAAATGTGTGGAAAAAGTGGGGCTGTACACGATAATGTCATCTAAATAAACCAGACATGTTTTCCACGAGAGGCCTTGTAATACCAGCTGCATCAAATGCTGAAATGTGGGTGGAGCATTCACAAGACCCATGGGCACAACACAGAACTGGTAAAGACCTCTACCAGCAGTAAAAGCTGCTTTGGCTTTGTCTTGCTCATCCAACTGCACCTGCCAATACCCTGATGAAAGGTCCATGGTACAGAACACTGATGAGCCCCGTAACGCATCCATCTTGGACTGAGGTCCAAGATGGCGCCCACAGCGGTCGACATGGTGCTTCGCTGCGCTCTTTGTTTGTTTTTGTTTGTCAATTGTGTGTCTGCTTGCACTTATACCCGTGAAGAACTTCTAAATATCAGGACTTTCACCCCCACGGACCTCCTCCCAGTTTTTCTAGCCCCTGCCGCCGATCTGGTTTATTGTTTGGCTCGGAAAGTGAGACGGCGGAAGAGAGGAAGACGAGCGGGCGCTCTCGTACGACTTCGCAGGAGAGGCTCGCGAACGGCGCTGCCTGGCATATTTCTGTCCAATACCAACTCTCTCTCTAACAAGGTAGATGAACTGAGACTGCTGATGCGTTTTAAGGACCTCGCCTCCTCAGCTGTCCTCTGCTTTACTGAGACCTGGCTCCGGGAAAATATACCGGACAGCGCGCTGCGCCTCGACGGCTTTCAGCTCTTCCGTGCTGATCGTGACACAGAGCTTTCCGGCAAGACCACAGGAGGCGGTGTCTGCTTCTACATCAACTGCAGCTGGTGCTCTGATGTAACGGTAATTTCCAAACACTGTTCTCCTGCCTTGGAATTTCTTGTTATCAATTGCAAGCCCTTCTATTCCCCGCGGGAGTTTGCTTCTTTCATAATGATCGCTGTGTACGCCCCTCCCGACGCGGACACGCGCGAAGCTCAGCGCATGCTCGCGGATCACATTCAACACACAGAGCGGAGTTTTCCAGACTCGCTGATTATTGTGGCTGGCGACTTTAATCAGTGCAATCTGAGCCACGATCTCCCCCGCTACAAACAGTTTATTAAATGCCCCACCAGAGGATTAAACACACTGGATCACTGTTACACCACAGTGAAAGACGCATATCGCGCTGTCCCTCGAGCTGCGCTGGGATTATCTGATCATGTGATGGTTCACCTCATTCCCACATACAGACAGAGATTGAAGCTCACTAAACCTGTTGTGAGCACTACGAAGATACGGACCAGTGATGCTGAGGAGAAGCTGGAAACGTGCATGGAAATATCTGACTGGGGCATGCTTAAAGGAGCCACGCGTGATCTGGATGAGTACACGGACACTGTGAACTCATATATCCACTTTTGTGAAGAGAACATTCTTCCATCACGCACCAGGGTGAGTTACTCTAATGACAAACCCTGGTTCACAGCTAAGCTCAGACAGATCAGGAAGGAGAAGGAAGCAGTGCTGAAAAGTGGAGACAGGGACTGCTACAGGGAGGTTAAATACCGGTTTAACAGAGAGCTGAAGAGGGCTAAATCTCTATACTCAGAGAGACTCCAGCAGCAGTTCACTGCTGCGGCTTCCATGTGGAGAGGACTGAGGCAAATCACCAACTATCGACCTAAGGCTCCTAAAGGTCAGGATGACAAAGCCCTTTGTCAAAGACTGTCCCAACACTATGCCCGTTTTGACACCTCGTCATCTGTGTCCAACTCCCCCCCTCCCTCCAGCTCCACAGCCTCCACATTCCCTACTTCATTTAAGGCATCCCCCCCCTCCTCCCCCCCTCCCCTTATCATCAGTGAGCAGGATGTGCTCAAACAGTTCTCCAGACTGAACCCGCGCAAGGCCCCCGGCCCAGACGGCGTGTCTCCCTCCACCCTGAGACTCTGTGCGAAACAGCTGGCTCCTGTATTCACAGACATTTTTAACACCTCCCTTAAGTTATGCCACGTGCCGTCCTGCCTCAAATCCTCCACCATCATCCCTGTCCCCAAGAAGCCACGGATCACTGGACTTAATGACTACAGACCTGTAGCGCTCACCTCTGTAGTCATGAAGTCCTTTGAGCGCCTGGTCCTGTCCCACCTCAAGTCCATCACCACCCCTCTCCTGGACCCGCTGCAGTTTGCCTACCGAGCCAACAGGTCTGTAGACGATGCAGTCAACCTGGCCCTCCACTCCATCCTGCAGCACCTGGACTCCCCGGGAACCTACGCCAGGATCCTGTTTGTGGACTTCAGCTCCGCATTCAACACCATCCGCCCCGCTCTGCTCCGGGACAAGCTGTCCCTGCTCAACGTGCCTGACTCCCTCTGCAGGTGGATCATCGACTTCCTGACGGACCGGAGGCAGCATGTGCGGCTGGGAAAGACTGTCTCAGACTATACTAGCATCAGCACCGGATCACCCCAGGGCTGTGTACTTTCCCCCCTACTCTTCTCCCTTTACACCAACTCCTGCACCTCCAGCCACCAGTCTGTCAAGTTGATCAAGTTTGCGGATGACACCACCCTCATCGGGCTCATCTCCAACGGCGACGAGTCCGCCTACAGGAGAGAGGTGGCCCTGCTGGCGTCCTGGTGCAGCAATAACAACCTGCAGCTGAACGCTCTGAAGACAGTGGAGATGATTGTAGACTTCAGGAAAGTCACTACCCCTCTGCCCCCCCCTCACCCTCTCAGGCTCTCCCATCACCACTGCTGATTCCTTCCGCTTCCTAGGCACTACCATCACCAGGGACCTCAAATGGGAGCTGACCATCAGCTCACTCATCAAAAAAGCCCAGCAGAGGATGTTCTTCCTGCGGCAGCTGAGGAAGCTCAAGCTACCCATCAAGATGTTAGTGCAGTTCTACACAGCCATCATCGAGTCCATCCTCACCACCTCCATAACCGTGTGGTACGCAGGAGCCACTGCCAGGGACAGGCTAAGGCTGCAGCGCGTCGTGCGCACTGCTGAGAAGGTGATCGGCTGCAAGCTCCCATCTCTCCAGGATCTGTACATCTCCAGGACCCGGAGGCGTGCTGGCCGGATCATAGCCGATCCCTCACACCCTGGTCACGTACTGTTTGCCCCCCTCCCCTCTGGTAGAAGACTTCGGTCCATCCAGACTAAAACCTCCCGTCACATGAACAGCTTCTTCCCCTCTGCCATTAGACTGCTGAACACTAAGTGACTTATTGACTCTCGTGCACCATGTACAGCAGCTCAACCAGACTCATGTCAATCATCACTGTTTTCTTCCTGCATTACCGACTGCACTATATAGTTCTCCACAGTATCTGCTGCTGGCTAATATATATTTTAACTGTTGACCAGTATCACTTAATCTTATCCTACACTTTATTACATGTATAGTTTATTTCTCTTATCTTATCATGTTTAATGTTGCAGCATTGTACCGAGACAACTTCCTAGTTTGTGTACTACATGAACAATGGCAATAAACCTGATTCTGATTCTGATTCTGATTCTGAAGGTATCATCTGTTCTGGGCAAAGGATGAGCGTCTTTCATGGTCACAGCATTCAAACCCCTATAATCAACACAAAAACACCATGAGCCATCCTTTATTCACACCATTACAACAGGGGCTGCCCAGGGACTATGGCTGATTTCAATAAGTCCTTTGTCTAACATGTCGTGTTAGATGGTGAGGTGCGATTCGCACGTTTTCTAACGGGGGGTGAAGCATTTGTGTGGATTTTGTGTTTGACAATGTCAGTTCTGCCAAAATCTGTAGGACTTTTACTGAACACATCATAACACAGGAGCAGTTCGGTCAGTTGAGACCTCTCAGAGGCACCACACTGAACATCAAATGGCAATTTCTCAGAGATTTGGGCTGTTTGTTGCCTTGTGTGATTGTAAAGGGCAGTTGAATACATTGCATACGGGGCAGACTCTGACACTATGTCATCTTGTGACACGGGTGAACTGTCCTATTTGCATATCTGGCTGCAGGGTGATGGGACTATCCATCAGATTCAGAAGGCGCACTGTAGTCACACCATTTACTGCCATTGTCAAGGTGTGCGCCACTGCGATGCCCTCAGTGTCCATCTGGCGTGGCTCTAGGCAGCCATCATAGTTGTCTGGGATGCCAGCAGTGATTGTGGGAGGGTTTAATGCAATCTTGCAGTTCATTTCACAATGTGGGGGTACAGTTGTGCATTCCATAACCTTTGCTGTACAGTTATCAGGGGCCAGCTGTGTAGTTTTTAACAGTGGCAGGTCCTCCCCATAAAGACTACATACACCCTTGCCCATATCCAAGACGACCTTATGGAGCTGAAGAAAGTCTAGGCCCAACTGTGTGCTCTGAGTAACATTTCTTATCACCTGCATATTATGATGGAACGTATGGGAGCCTAATTTCAGAGCCACATCAATGGTGCCCAAAGTATCTAAACTGTGCCCAGTTACTGCTTCAGACAGAATGTAGTGCTTCATAAGAGCTTTTGGCTCGTACTGAAATGGACATTCTGGTTGCTTCACTGATAAATGAGATATGGGAGCCCGAATCTAACAGAATGTGTGCATCTGTACCCTCAACAAGTCCATTTGCATATGAAGAAAAGGGGATCTCATTTACCACTGCAACAGTGTTTTGATTTTCAGTAGGGGAAAATGTAGTACCTCTGTTGTCACTAGAGGGCAGCAAAGCAGTACTGATGTGTGGTGCAGATTCATCAGTTTCATTTGGGGCTCCTAAGGGCCCAGCTGAAGAGTGCCCCATGTCTTCAGCTAGCACCCGTTTCCCCTGATGAGAGGTTTGTGGGCCCAGGTAGTCATAGTTTGAGTGCTGCTGATGGCCACGAACCAGGTGTTGGAATCCATGGCTGCCCCTCTGATGGTCCTGGAATGAAACATGTTTACAGCAGGGACTTGGGCTCCTCTGACGCAAACTCAAAGCGGGCCCTGAAGGAGAGCGGTGAGCTCCACTTCTGTTATCATACTGTTCGGGAGAATAATAGGATTCTTGGCTACGTGACTTGTCCTCTGAATATGTTGCTGCATTTGGGCTATACGAAAGCTGGTATTTTTCAGCTCTGTAATTGTGGGTTGGTGAATGCCGATAGTTAAATTCAGGTGAGGAGGAGGGAGAGCGTTTTGAGGAGAGACGTGCATTGCGGGTCTCAGTGTATCTAGCTGGACTACGTCCATAACGTAAAGGAGACCTGTGAGAGTGTCTGTTTCTGGCTGGTACATTCTGCTTTGCTCTTCCAGTTTCATCTTCAGAGCAACAAGATCTTTGCTCAAATTTTGGACGGTGGCTGTGAGGTCTTGGACAGCCGTTCTCACCTACGTGTCATTATCAGTCACAGAATTAACTGACTGGGTTGTGTTGCCAACATCTCTGGTAGTGACATTATGTGGGCAGACTGGTATCACTAACCTTGCAGCCTGGCGAGCACGTTCAGCTACAGTGGCTACTTCCACAGCCTCTTGAAAACTTTTCACTCCTCTCTCATGACACTTAATTTGGAGCTCCTGATCCAACCCTGCAATGAAGTGTTGCATTTTCATGTACTCAGATGCCTTGTATTCAAAATCAGGGAAAATCTCCTTCACAAGTCTGCACACATCCGCAGCATAAACCTCCATGGCCTCATTTGGTTTTCTACTGCGGGCATTTGGGAATGTCTGAAAAAAAGCAATAACGTCCTTTTGACCAAAAGCAGCCTTAAGATGTTTCTTTGTATCTGCATAGTGTGGTGGAAGGCAGGTTGTCCCGTACAATAACCAGTTCAGGCGGCAGTCTTGTGGGCAGCTCCAATGCCAATACTGCATCCAAATCAACATTGCAATCCTTGTACCGGGCAGCCTGAATTACCTCATAGCGGTGAGCCCATAATTGGAAGGACTCCCAACCGTCATTGCAGAATGGCGGGGCAGCGAAATTCCTCCGAGTGGGCCCTGCACTGCTGCAGGTGAAACCGGGGCAGACTGCCTGCTGCGTTGTCTGATACTGGTGTCTGGTGACTCCCTGTCAGACATAGTGGCGTGGTGTACGCTCCAGAAGGAGAAAGCAATAGGTACGTGATGCCTAAAAACACTGAGCTACAAAACAATGAAACGGAATTGGCAGCAACTAGCTCCCTGTACGTAGCCGTTAGCTTAGCTTGTAGCTAGCCTCCAACTGTCGGATTGCTAAACAGGCTCACCAAGTTGAGAAGAGTGCTCAAAAACCAACACCGGTGCCACCAGTGTGAGCTTGCGTGGGTGATAGTTGAAGGTTAGTCCTTCTGCCACAAGAACAAGACCATTTGAGCTCGTCCCATAACTTTAATATCCAGCCATAGCTGCACCCAACGTTCTATTTACAAAAACATCCCCTCACTTCACTTCCAGCACTCCTCCTTCATAATAAAAGCCTTTTCCATTCTGTTGTGGAGGAATAAGATCAGGCGAGATGCGACGAGCTGGAAGGTTGCAAAGTTTTATTTTCCTCCAACATCATGAGACACATTGTAGCTCTGGTGCACTACTGTGCTCTACTGTGCTCTTGAGACATGTCACACAAGCTCTTTCATTGCAGTGATACAGGAAGAGAGAATGCATGGCACATTAGCATAACAGTCAATACACATGATTAACATGACATTGGTTGGCTTGAGGACACACGCATACAGTCCCGTCTGACTGCCTCCTGTGGCTCTTTGTCCGTCTGTGCATTGTCCTCTGTATGCAAATTGTCTTCCGTTTCCTCCAGCCCTGCTGAGTGTGAATAAGAGTCAATCTGCAGTGTGCTGGGTCACCACACTGTGTACTTTCTCTTGCCAGACTAACATCACAAAAGAGCAAAAAGAGGATAAACAAACTAAATTATTCATTAAAATGTTTAAGTATAACATTTAAACTAATCAGTTTGAATAATCATAAAAATTACTTCTCAAATAAAGAACTGCCTGTTTTCCAAAATTACCTCTTACAATAATAATATAAACCACGCTTGGTAAGCTAACTCCCTAGTAGCACTATTAGCTCTGAAGCTAACACCTTTGGCTTCCTGCTCATAGACAGACAGCTAGGCTGGCCAATAACAGAGCAGCAGGCGGGTATCAAGGCTGGGTTTACCTTTCCTTGACTTGGAGGAAAAAACCTGGGAGAATTAAAATGGCTCCTCAGAGACAGAAATGATATAAAGGCTGTATGTTTTTTTGTTTAAAGAGAACTGAGCATTTTGATGTTTTTTGATAATCATGTGGCCTATAGATTCATTCAGCAGATCCATTGTTAAAGCTAAAAGTTAGTTCCATAAACTATCAGACCTAATATCTGCGTGAGAGATGATATGTGCGCTATACTTAATAAATTTGAATTACATACAACTGTTTCAGTGTGGTGACACTAGACACAGCGGGTGGACAGTCTCTCACACCCAGAAGCAGGAAGAGGGACAGAACAATGGACTGAAGGGTAATTAGACCAGACTATGAGGTGCCTTTGCCCCCTACTGCTCCATGCTATAGAATGTACCGCAGGGAGGCGAATGTATGTGATGAAGGTAACATGTTACGATAATCTCGCCACATATTGCCTTTGTCAAACCCCATGCAATATGCGCCAGCCCCAGTCTCTAGGCGAGGTAATAAAGTTATATAAGAAGAACACAGAGATACTGGGGAGGCTCTCCTAGGCTTCCAGGCTTCCAGGCTTCTTCTACATGACTCGGCCCCAGCGGGCTACGCTGGGGTCCACAGGCTGTACATATGTTAGAGGGTCAATAAAGAATCTGTGTCGACCTACGCTCGTGCCTCGCCTCCACATCCTTCCCTTTTACCCTCTACATCAGTTCTGTTTATTTTAAAAAGCAGCGGAAACATTTGTGTTTAAACAGGCTTTCTATTGTTTCAAATCAAATGCTTTTTAATGAGCTCATGTGTTTAAATCATTTTAATCTTTTGTTTTAACTTGTTTTTTGTATTTTTTGCAAACTTTTTTGTTTCCATTTTTATTGTGTCTCTGCCTAGTTCTTTTTTTTCAAATTCTGTTTTGTTATACAGTGCTTTGGAATATGTCTGTTAAAAACGCTTGAATTAAATGAGCTGCAGTTCACTCTTACAGGTTTAAGCTTTAGTTACTTTGAACAAAAAAACATATTCCTTACTTGATCCACACATGGCAATTCAGTGTTTCCTTTTTATAAATTACAGTAATAAATGCTGAAATCTAAAAACAAATAAAAACTAAAAATAGTTACATATTTTTTTTTTTAAATGAAGATATGCATGAAGATGCTATCATGTGTCTGAGCTCAAATGTCATCTCTGAGCTCAGGCTCAATTTATTTTCTGAGTTTTGTTGGTGTGTCTTTATTTTGTTGTTAGTGTTCTGTATATATTTTGGTTTATTGTCTCTCTTGTGCCCTCCTCTCTCAGACATCCCCGTTAACTGTTCCGTCTGCTCTCACCGCCTCAGCTGTGAACTGCTGGGCAATTAGCTCACCTGCCAGCTCAGCCCACACCTGCTGCTCATTTGCTTCACCTCATTTGTCTATTATTTAAAGACTGCTTAGTCATTTTCTTATTGCCGCACCATTGAATGTTCTCCTGTCTGTTCCATGCTTGCCTCCACATCTGCAGAGCGATATCGGCTCTGGAACGCAGCCTGTAAGTTTTCCTTTATTTGGGTTTTTGTTCTTCTGTTAAATGTCTCAACACAATCCAGCTCTTAGGTCTGTCTCTCTCTCTGCCCCGAGGGGCATTCATGACAGATGCATCATGAATCGTTTTGCATTCAAATCCTTAATGGATGAATGGTGATCTAATCGCGAGACCACTGAAGATTGACACCTCTAGACGCCTGCAAGAACCGAGGGTCATGTGGGCAGAACAGGGCTGCACTCAAAATTAATAAAACAAAACTGATATTTGACTGAAATAACAATAATAAAAATGAGCTAATGAATTGTTTTATTGATTGTGCTTTTTACAGTTTATTATACAAGTTGTAACAAGCTAAATAGGAATATTGCATGTTTACTGTTAATAGAAAAATTATTTAAATAGTTTTTTGAAGAAGTCAATGTCTTTTTGCAAGATTATTCAATAAGCATTCTCAGCATTTATTACAGGCTGTTTTTTAAAAAATTAAATTATAAATCATGATAGTGATTGATGAAGAGCCCCTGTGTTCATGTATGTACTGTAAATAGGCTGGTACGACCAAGATGGTGGCTGGGTTGGTCATGGGACAGACCGGGGTGGCTACTACTGGTTTCCGGTGGTGACACCGCCCAGGGTATAAAAGAGTGGGCAGAAGAGTCTCTGCCTCTTTCGTTGTGAAGCCACCTGGCTAGCAGGAGAGTGCCGTAAGCCTCTGTATATAGTCTTTGTTGTTATCCTGAATAAACCCTGTTAACCAAGGTTAGACTGACTCGTCATTCCTATATTATGGACATAACACCCTGGTCTTGCAGTCATCAGTATTATCACTCCTGAGCAACTTTTATATGATGATGTCATTGACAACTTTGCATCAAGAAAAACAACAAAGGCCAGTCTTTAGATTACATGGGGGGGGGGGCAGTCCTGGGCGTTATCCAAGCCTGGACCATCTGTGTGTGTGTGGGGGGGGGGGGCACATGTTGGTTTTACCTGGGCCCCAAATTTGGTGCTATGCCCTTGCTTGGCTTCAGTTAAGCTCACATGCTTATTTAACCATCTTGTTTTTCCATGAGTATAATTCAATTCAGTTCTATTCAACTTTATTTATATAGCGCCATTTCACAACAACAGTCACCTCATAGCACTTTCAACTGTTGGGGAAACCCCCACAATTGCAGAAAGACCCCAGCAGTCAGGCAATCCCCTGTGAGCAAGCGCTTGGCGACGGTGGAGAGGAAAAACTCACTTTTAACAGGAAGAAACCTCCAGCAGAACTAGGCTCAGGAAGGGGCAGTCATCTGCTGGTGAGGGGATAGAGAAGAAGAAGAAAAGAACAGACATGTAGAGAGCAAACAGCACAACGGGGACTCAGTCTATGGGAGAGAACAAACAGATGTTAATGACCAGCAAAAATATTTCATTGAGAGTGAAGAAAGGAGTGAAGCCCAGTGCATTGATGGAGGTCCCCCGGCTGTCTAAACCTATTAGCAGCATAACTAAGGGAGGGTTCAGGGGCACATGAACCCTCCCTAATTATAATCTATATCAAAAGGAAAGGTTTTAACCCTATTCTTAAAAACAGAGATCGAGTCTGACTCCCAAATCCATATTGGTAGCTGGTTCCAAAGGAGAGGAGCTTGATAACTGAAGGCTCTGCCTCCCATTGTACTTTTGGAGATTCTACAAGTAATTCTTACAAGTAATCCTGCATTTTGGGAACATAGTGCTCTGTGAGGATAATAGGGTAGTATCAGATCTTTTAAATAAATAAAAAGGGGCCTGATTATTTAGAGCTTTGTAAGTAAGAAGAAGGATTTTAAACTTAATTCTAAACTCTATAAGAAGCCAGTGAAGGGAGGCCAGAACCAGAGAGATATGATCTCTCTTTCTAGTACCTGTTAAAACTCTTGCTGCAGGATTTTGATCAGCTGAAGCCTTTTTAAAGATGTTTTAAGGCAACCTGATAATAAAGAGTTACAATAATCTAATCTAGAGCTAACAAAAGCGTGGATTAGTTTCTCAGCATCACTCTGAGACAAGATGCTCTGAATCTTGGCAATATTACACAAATGATAGAAGGCAGTCTTAGAAACAAGTTTAATATGTGAATTAAAAAACAGATCTTAATCAAAAATAACTCCAAGGTTCCTCACAGAACTATTAAGAGAAAGAGTACCCGCATCCAAACTAAGAGTTTGATTTGGAAAGGCATGTTGTGTTGGGTTCTTTTATAAATAAAGACTGCTGCTTTGGGTGAACACGGAGCCTCCTTTATTGACTGGCTGCAACACATTAACACACAAACTCCGCCATATTATTCTCTATCATGCTGTACACCTGACAACATCCGGTCTGTGTCGCCCCCTAGTGGCTCCACATATGTAATGCCTAGATTACACCACATCCCCCTTACTGAAGCTAGGTTGACCCCTTTTAGCTGAAAACATAAAATACATTTTTATATGAGATCTTTTTCCGTTCCCTTTTGTCAACTAACTATGACAGCATAAATTTAACACATCACCCCCTTTAACAAATCTGTAACATTTCTTTTTTTTTTTCACACTGTTGCCATGTAAGAACATATTATGCAAAGGCCCCTTATTTTCTATATAAGGAAGGCATTTTTAGAACTCAACTCTGCTTTCACGAATATTAACATGCAACTCTACAGATCCAGTCTCTTTGGTTTTATCACTTCTCTACCAGACCTGGTTCTAACAACACCTGGTGTTTCCTGTGCATTGGGCTCAGAAACAGTTTCTGTAGGAGTGTCTTTTCCATTTGACTGGGTCCGTTGTGGTTCCATCTCAGTCTTTGGTATCGACATAAGACCGTGGAGTTTTGTGGACAGATGTCACTGTGCCCTGTGCTTTTGCATCTGTAATCCAAACAGAGTTTCCGGGTAACAGTTTATCCAAATCTCTCGTTCTGTGTCTTTTGTTGAAACATTCTGTTTGCCTCATCCGTCTCTCCTTTTCCGCGTGACGAATTTGTTGCAGATTCGGCACGCATGGCTGCAAGGTCTCTGGAAGCATTGGCAGGGTGGTACGAAGCCTACGCCCGATGAGAAGCTGTGCTGGGCTGTAGCCATTTGCCAACGCTGTGGTTCTGTAGGCTAACAGTGCTCGGTATGGATCACTGGCTTTCTTAATTAGGTTTTTGACTGTTCTGACAGCTCTTTCTGCCTCACCGTTACTTTGGGGGTACCTGGGACTACTGGTCACGTGCTCAAAACAGTACTCCTTTGCAAAGTCTTCCACTTCCTGACTTGCGAACTGCGGGCCGTTATCCGTGATCAGTATCTCTGGTATTCCGTGACGTGCAAACATTGACTTTAAATGCACAATGACATTGGCAGAGCGAGTTGGGCTGAGCTGGGCAATCTCTATATACCTAGAGAAGTAGTCCACTAATAACAGATAGTTTTTGTCTTGTAGTGTGAACAAATCAGCTCCCAACTTCTGCCATGGCCTTTCTGGTAAATCTGTGGGCATTAAAGGCTCTCTCACATTAACTCTTTCCTGTATGCACTTTCTGCATTTGAGTACAACTTCACTGATCTGGTTGCTTAAACCTGGCCACCATACAGCCTGACGGGCGCGCTCTCTGCATTTAACCACCCCCTGGTGGCCCTCATGTATCTTGTCCAAAACTGCATTTCTCATGTTAGCGGGGATAACTAACCTCGTGCCTCTCAGTAGTAGTCCGTTATGCACACTCAAAACGGCTCTCTCAGACCAGTAGTGCTTCACCGCTCCCTGTAGCTGGTTACGATCCGGCCAGCCTTCTGTGCAGTATTTCATGACTTGTGAACAGACGCTGTTGGACTGCAGTTGCTCTTGGAGATCTGCAAGATATTTGCTGCTTGTAGGGAGTCCCTCTAGCACAGAGTCAACATAAATGTTAGTGTCCTCCATAAGATCTGTGTCTGTGTGAGTAACACTGTTTGTGAGCAGTAAGCGTGAGAGCGTGTCGGCAGTGGTGAGACTTTTGCCCGGGATGTGCTTTATAGTGTATGAGTACCTCATTAGGCGCATACGAAATCTCTGTATACGCGGTGGAAGCGCATCCAAAGCTTGTCCTCCCAGTAGACTCACTAGTGGCTTATGATCAGTTTCTAGTTCAAAGTACAGACCCAGGATAAAGTCATTGAATCTTTCGCAGGCCCACGTGAGAGCCAGCGCTTCTTTTTCCAGCTGGGCGTAGTGCTGCTCTGTAGGTGTCAATGATCGGGAAGCGTAAGCAACTGGTGACCACACGTCTCTCTCTTTCTGTAGCATGACTGCCCCCAATCCGTATGAAGAGGCATCTGCAGATATTTTCTGTGGTTTGTTTGGGTCATAGAGCTGCAATACAGGAGCAGAGGACAGTTCTTGTTTGAGGTTACAGAACGCATTTTGTTGTTCATGGCCCCAGTACCACATGTTCTTTGTTGAAAGCAAGTCTCTCAATAGTTTGTCCTTTTCAGAAAGGTTCGGAATGAACTTCCCCAGCTGGTTCACCATTCCAAGAAAGCTCCTGAGCTCACTCACGTTGCTTGGCTCTTTCATGTCCTGAACAGCTTGGATTTTGTCTGGATCTGGCCTCATTCCTTCTGCTGAAACAATAAACCCAAGAAATTTAACCTCTCTTTTGCCAAACTCACATTTTGACATATTCAACGTAACGCCGGCTTTCTCTGCGCGCTTCAAGACAGCGTGCAGTCTTGCGTCGTGCTGCTCCTTGGTGGATCCCCAGACCAGGATATCATCCATGTGACAGACGACTCCGTCAAGACCCGCTGTAACCTCTGTTACCATCATGTTTTGGAAATGTTCAGGTGCACTGGAAATACCAAATGGCAAACGGTTGAAGTGGTATCTGCCAAATGGCGTAATGAATGTGGTGAGAAAGGCCGACTCTTTAGACAGTGGTATTTGCCAAAATCCCATATTTGCATCAAGCTTTGAAAAATACTGAGCACCTGTGAGCATGCCTAGCGTTTGGTCCACAGACGGGAGGATGTATCTTTCGCGACACACTGACTCGTTTAAAGGTGTCCTGTCCACACAGATACGCACCTTTTCTTTGTCCTTTTTTGGGAGCTACAACCATGCCACAGCACCAATCTGTTGGCTGCTCCACGCGACTAATGACTCCCAACTTTTCCATCCTCTCGAGCTCTTCTTTCACTTTACCCATGAGCGGCAGTGGCACACGCCTTGGCACCTTGAGCAATAAGGGCTTAGCATCAGGTTTCAGTTTAATTGTGTATGGCTTTTGAACAAGCCCAAGTCCATCGTATAACTTGGGGTACGCTTTTCTCACTGTCTCTTGGTCTATAGTGTCAACTCTGGCAATTAGTTTCAGTCTCACGGAAGCTGTTCTACTCAGTAGTGCCATGCGCAGATTTTTGACAATATAGATTTTCTCAGTAGCGCTCTTGTCACCGTATGTAATAGTCTCTGTCATAGACCCCAACACGGTTAGTGCAGTTCCACCCGGTCCGTAGAGCGGTTTTTGTGCCTTTTCCAACTGTTCATTTTTCTTCTTGAAGATTTCAAATGTTTGGTCAGAAACCGCTGTGACGTCCGCTCCGGAATCTAACTTAAAAGTCACTTTATTTCCTCTCACGTTTATGTCTGCCAGCCATGGATCCTCCCCTAGATCCACTTCACCCAGAAAAAGTCCATCTGCATTGTCAGTGACCTCATTCACAGTTGGGTTGGACCTACAGACTCTAATATAGTGTCCACGTTTTTTACAGTTATGGCATTCTGCGTTTTTAACTGGGCACTGTACTGCTGCATGTGCTGGTGCTTTGCCACACTTGGAACAAACTTTACTGTCTTGTTTTGTCTGCTGAGGCTTTGAGGACTTAATCTGTTTTTGTTCCTTGATTATGAACTTATTTGGCTTGGCTTTTCTGATGTGTACCGCATCCACGGCTGTTCTGTTAATGCTAGTTTCACCTCTTAGGTCAGTTTGTTGTCGTTTTATTTCTTCAGATTGTCTTGCCATTGTTATAGCTTTAGCTAGGGTAAGATCTTTGTCAAGCTGCATTCTTTCTGACAGCGACGAATCTTTCAGACCCACTACAAGCCTGTTTCTCAAGAGGTCATCATGAAGTGCACCGTACTCACAGTTTTTTGCCAGTGCGTAGAGTGCTGTTATGAACGAGTCTACTGGTTCTGCCGGCTGTTGCACTCGCTTGTTGAATTTTGCTCGTTCATAAATCACGTTCTTTCTGGGAACAAAATGTCTATCAAAGGCTGTTTTAACGGCATCGTACTGCTGGCGCTGCACACTTGTTAGCTCGAGCCCTCTTAGCACGTCGTCAGCCTCATCTCCCATGCAATAAACCAGCGTATTTACTTGGTTCGCCTCAGCTGAGTTATTCAGGTTACTTGCCAGTCTAAAACGCTCAAAACGTCTTATCCACTTTTCCCACTCTTGGGGTCTCGCAAAGTTGAAGGGCTCCAGTGGTTTAAGGGTGAAGGTTGCCGCTGGAGTAGCCGCCGCCATTACTGGATCAATTGGCGCAGCTGCAGCTCTCTGAACTTCGTCTGGCATAGCCGCTAGCCGGTTGCAAAGCTGACTTTTCTCACCTCAAAGCGCACCAACTTCTGACACCATGTTGTGTTGAGTTCTTTTATAAATAAAGACTGCTGCTTTGGGTGAACACGGAGCCTCCTTTATTGACTGGCTGCAACACATTAACACACGAAGTCCGCCATATTATTCTCTATCATGCTGTACACCTGACAACATCCGGTCTGTGTCGCCCCCTAGTGGCTCCACATATGTAATGCCTAGATTACACCACAAGGCATTTCTAAGGTTTTTTGGACCAACAAGAATGACTTCAGTCTTATCTGAATTTAATAGCAGGAAATTACAAGTCATCCAAGTTTTGATTTCCTTAAGACAGGCCTCTAACTTGGCTAATTGATTACTATCATCTGGCTTCATTGACAGTTATAATTGTATGTCATCTGCATAACAATGAAAATGTATACAGTGCTTTCTAATAATGTTGCCTAGCGGAAGCATATATAAACTAAAAAGAATAGGGCCTAGCACAGATCCCCGTGGAACTCTGTGACTAAGCTTTGAGTTGAAAGAAAACTCATTATTGACATGAACAAACTGGAACCTATCAGATAAATAAGATCTAAACCACTGCAATGAAGTTCCATTAAGTCCAACATGGTGTTCTAATCCATCAAGTAAAAGTATGATTGATAGTATCAAAAGCTGCACTAAGGTCTAAAAGGACAAAGAAACAAGTCCATTATCAGATGTGATAAGGAGGTCATTGGTAACCTTCACTAAGGCTGTTTCAGTACTATGATGGATTCTAAACCCAGACTGAAACTCTTCAAATAAACCATTTCCTTGCAAGTGGTCAAATAATTGTGTAGCAACAACTCTTTCTAAGATTTTAGAAATGAAAGGCAGATCAGAGATTGGTCTATAGTTAGCTAAAACTCCTGGATCCAGTGTTGGCTTTTTAAGTAAGGGTTTAACCTGTTGAACTCTGTTCAACTTCCCTAAAAACGCCTACAAATAACATGCCCAAAGTAAATCAAAAGCTGTTCTTCAACCCTTTGCAGCATCTTCATGGGGTTGGTCTCATTTAAAAGAAAACACTCTGAATTTTTTGGCAAAACAGTCATAATCTCTCTAAGTGCTCCTGCCACTGAGTAACAAGAAAGTTTGCCTGGGTGGTTTTTTTTAGATACAAATGCTTGCAAATAACATACAGCTGTCAGATACTGGCTGGAAAACACAACAGAAATGTAGAACCAAGTGTTTACAAGCTCAGGTCAAAATTTTGTAAAAATACCACAAAAAATGAATATATTACACAGCTTTTTTCTCAGGTTGTAACAAGGCTGTGTCTGTACTGGAAGACCGGAAATACAGCTTTTTTTTTCAGTGCGCACTGAGACACACTAAAATGCAGAGACGTGCCCGCCCGCGGAATTCACAGAGTTCAAGGGGTTAATTACAGCAGTTTTAAAAGCCTGTGGTACATTGCCTAATGTTAATGAAGAATTGATTATTTGAAGAATAGAGCTACCAATAAATGGGAAGACTTCTTTAAATAACCTGGTAGGAATAGGGTCTAAAAGACAAGTTGAAGGCTTGGATGGGGAAATTCCATCCATCCATCTTCTTCCACTTAATCCATTTTGGATCACGGGGGGGGGGGGGGGATGGAGCCTATCCCAGCATCTTTGGGCAAGAGGCAGGGTACACCCTGAACAGGCCAGTCCATCGGAGGGCCAACACAGAGAGACAGACAACCATTCACTCTCATATTCATACCTAAGGACAATTTAGAATCCCCAGTTTGATGCCAGTTAATCTAACTTGCATGTTTTTGGCATGTGAGAGGAAACTGGAGAAATCCCGGAGTAAACCCACGCAGACACGAGGAGAACATACAAACTCCACACAGATCACTGTTGGATGGGAAAATTATTTTATCTAACTCTAAAAGGTCAATTGGAGTAAACTCATCCAAACAGATGTCAGTTGAATGAGTTGTAGTAGTTACTGTATTTAAGTTAACGGTGGGAAGAATCTGACTGATTTTATTTCTGATAGATGAAATTTTATTATTGAAAAAGTTCATAAAGCCCTGACTAGTAAGCTCTGAGGGAATGCTAGGTTTGACAGTGTCCTGACTCTTTGTCAGCCTGGCTACAGTGCTGAAAAGAAACCTGAGATTATTCTTGTTCTCTTCTATTAATGTGGAATAAGAGATTATAGCTAATAATATAATAATAAGAGAATTCCTAAGAGATTTTTTTTATAAATTAAAAGATGATTTCTCCAGGCTTAAAAGATTTCATCTAATTTAGTGGAGCACCATTTTCTTTCTAATTGATGAGTCTTCTGTTTTAAGCTATGAGTTTCTGTGTTGAACCAAGGAGTCAGAAATATTTCATTAGACTTTTTCTTTTTTAAAGGGGCCACCATGTCTAGAGTCTGATGCAGAGAAGCTGTAACACTATCTACCATGCTATCAATTACAGAAGGAGCAAACTCTACATAGCTTATCTCCGTTGTGTTGACACATGGCATAGAGGAAACAATCTGCATAAATTTGGTAACAGCATCATCTGAAAGGCATCTACTGTAGTAATATTTTTCTTGAGGAGCCATCCATCCATCCAGCCATCTTCTACTGCTTTTCCGGAGGTCTGGGTCACGGAGGCAGCAGTTCAAGTAGAGAAGCCCAGACTTCCCTCTCCCCAGCCACTTGCTCCAGCTCTTCAGAGAGGATACCAAGGCGTTCCCAGACCAGCTGGGAGACATAGTCTCTCCAGCGAGTCCTGGGTCTGCCCCAGGGTCTCCTTCCAGTGGGACATGCCCGAAACACCTCAAGTGGGAGGCATCCAGGAGGCATCTTGATCAGATGCCCATACCACCTCATCTGGCTCCTTTCAATGTGGGGGAGCAGTGGTTCTACTCTGAGCCTCTTCCAGATGACTGAGCTCCTCACCC
Source organism: Pholidichthys leucotaenia (assembly GCA_020510985.1). Classification (NCBI taxonomy): domain Eukaryota; kingdom Metazoa; phylum Chordata; class Actinopteri; order Cichliformes; family Pholidichthyidae; genus Pholidichthys; species Pholidichthys leucotaenia. The sequence goes on along the minus strand of CM035848.1, from coordinate 23,223,412 downwards.
TGTCTCTAAGGGTGAAGAGCTTTTTCTTCACTTTTTTGTTGATAAAGTGGACTCTGTCAGACGAGTTATTAATAACAGTTTTAATGGGAGCTTGTCTATTGTCCCGGGTTACTCTGCTGTGTTTGAACAGTTTGAGTTGGTTTCTTTATCAGCACTTGCTGATATAGTGAAGTCTCTGAAGCCAACAAATTGCTCACTGGATGTTGTTCCCGCTGGAATATTGAAAAGGGTTTTTAATACTGTAGGGCCTGGTCTTTTGGTTTTTATTAATTCCTGCCTTAGTTCAGGATTTGTCCCACCTGCTTTTAAACATGCTGTGGTTAGGCCCCTTCTTAAAAAACCTCACCCTGACCCTTCAGTTTTATCTAATTTTAGACCCATTTCTCATTTGCCCTTTTTATCTAAGGTTTTAGAAAAAGCTGTTTTTATATAGTTGCAATCTTTTTTAGAAGACAATTTTATTTTTGAGAAGTTTTAATCTGGGTTTAGATCTCGTCACAGCACTGAGTCTGCCCTGCTTAAGGTGCACAATGACATTATGATGTCTGTTGATGTCAAATGCCCTGTGGTCTTAGTGCTGCTAGATCTTACAGCAGCCTTTGACACTGTGGACCACACTATTCTTTTGTCACACCTGAATCACCATGTTGGCATCCATGGCACAGCACTTAAGTGGTTTGAATCCTACCTATCTAATAGATTTTTATGTAATAGATTTCTTCTAGCGTGGTGCTCCGCATAATGGAATGGGGAAAGTAAAGTTACACACAGAGCTACCAGAGGACTGACCCCCCGCTGTAGCTTTCACTACTTACAGTAGCTGTGTGGCCTAGGGTCAGAGAAACGGAGATAGGCGCCGCCCATATACACCTTCAGGTGTGAAGGGATTAACTAACTAACTATCTAATAGAACTTTTTCTGTAATGATTGGTGACATGTCTTCTTCTAGTGCCTCTCTCTCCTGTGGGGTCCCACAGGGCTCTATCCTTGGCCCGATTCTGTTTTCATTATATATGCTGCCACTCGGTTCAATAATAGCCAGGCATAACATGTCTTTCCACTGTTATGCAGACGATTTGCAGTTTTATTTACCTTTGAACCCAGAACAAACTAACTCACAAAGTGTTCTATTGGACTGCATCACTGACATTAAGTTGTGGTTAAGCCAAAATTTTCTCCACTTAAATGAAGAAAAAACAGAATGTATTGTGTTTGGGGATACTGTAACGGCTGACTTTGGTACCCTCTCTTTAAGGCTCAGTTCAGCTGTCAGAAATTTGGGGGTGATTTTTGACAGCCATTTAATATTTGATAAACAGATTGACAATGTAGTCAAGATGAGCTTTTATCAATTACGTCTGGTATCCAAAGCCAAACCTTTCCTGAGCCGTCGTGATCTTGAGATAGCCATCCATGCTTTAATCACGTCTCGACTTGATTACTGCAATGCACTTTATGTTGGCATCTCTCAGTCTTCTCTTGGCCGCCTTCAACTTGTACAAAATGCAGTGGCCCTTCTTTTGACCAACACACCTAGGTGAGAGCACATTACTCCGATCCTTTTTTCACTTCATTCACCAAGGCAGGGCTTTGTGGTCATCCAGTCAGCTTTTGCTGGATGTGCCTAGGTCAAGGTATAAACATTGGGGTGACCGAGCCTTTTCTGTTGTCGCCCCCAGGCTCCGGAATAATCTCCCCCCTGACCTACGTGCTATCTCTGACCTAGCCCTTTTTAAATCAGAACTTAAAACATATTTGTTTAGGATGGCTTTTAATACCCAGTAGTGGTGATATTTGACTTGGCATTTGTTTTTATTTTATTCTTATTTTTAGGTATTTATTCTTATTTCTTTGTTTATGTTATTTGTTTTTAATGCTGTGTGTGTTTTTAATGCTGCTTAATTTTCTGTAAAGCACTTTGGTCACCTACGGGTTGTTTTAAAGGGCTAGATAAATAAAGTACATTACATTACATTACATTAACCAAAGCTTGTGACCATAGGTGAGAGTAGGAACGTAGATTGACTGGTAAATCGACAGCTTTGCCTTAGAGCTTAGCTTCCTCTTCGCCACAACAGACCAGTACAACGTCCGCAACACTGCAGATGCTGCTCCAATCCGTCTGTCAATCTCTCGCTCCATTCTCCCCTCACTCGTGAATAAGACCCCAAGATACTTAAACTCCTCCACTTGGGGCAGGAGTCTGTCCCCAACCTGGAGAGGACAATCCACCTTTTTCTGGCTGAGGACCATGGACTCGGACTTGGAGGTGCTGATTCTCATCCCAGCCACTTCACACTCAGCCAACAGGACAACATCATCTGCAAACAACAGAGATGAGATCCTGTGGTCACCAAGCATGACACCCTCCGTTCCCTGGCTGCACCTAGAAATCCTGTCCATAAAAATTATGAACAGGATCGGTGACATTGGCGGAGTCCAACTCTCACTGGGAATGAGTCCGATCGAGTGCTGGCAATATGAACCAAACTCTCACAACTGTCGTACAGAGACTGAATAGCTCATAACAACAAGCCCGATACCCCATACTCCCGAAGCAGCCTCCACAAAAAACCATGAGGGACGTGGTCGAATGCCTTCTCCAAGTCCACAAAACACATGTAAACTGGTTGGGCAAACTCCCACAAGCCCTCGAGGATTCTCGAGAAGGTAAAGAGCTGGTCTGATGTGCCACGGCCAGGACGAAAACCACATTGCTCCTCCTGAATCCAAGGTTCGACCAATGGCCGGACTCTCCTCTCCAGTACCTTGGCATAGACATTCCCAGGGAGGCTGAGGAGTGTGATCCCTCTAAAGTTGAAGCACACCCTCTGGTCCCCTTTTTTGAAGAGAGGAACCACCACCCCGGTTTGCCATGCCAAAGGCACTGCCCCCGACCTCCACGCAATGTTGCAGAGGCGTGTCAACCATGACAGCCCTAGAACATCCTGGGCCTTGAGGTACTCAGAGCGAATCCCGTCGACCCCCGGGGCCCGGCCACCAAAGAGGTTTTTTTTTGTAACTTAAGATTTTTATTCATTTTTCATTATATATATTGCATTCAGATCACAGTCTACATTTAAAAAAACAAAGGGGCTAGAGTAAAAAAGAAAAAGAAAAAAAAAAAAGGGGGGGGGGGACAAATGTTGGAGCATCAAGTTTTTAGTTTCCATCTCTTAATTCTTCTGGTTTTTCCAGCGTCTTTGGTTATTCTTTCAATATCTGTCTCGTTGTTGCACTTTGTAGTGTGTCCATTTCCGCCATTTTTTTTCCCATAGTCCTTCTTGCATTCTCTGTCGATATGTTAGTTTTTCCATCATACGTATGTCCTCAATAATGTCAGTCCATTGCTCTTAGTCAGGAAGAACTTCTGATCGCCATTTTTTTGTGATTGTTTTTTTTACATGCAATCAACAAGATTTTAACTAGATATCTGTCCTCAGCCTGTATAACATTGTCTCTTTTAAGATCACATAGGTACATCAGGTTACAGTTCATTGGTATATTATATCCTAATATCCTCTGTATTGTCACATGTATAGATTTCCAGAATGATGAGATTTTGCAGCATTTCCAAAACATATGTGAGTGGTCTGCATTTTGAGCCCCACATCCCCTCCAGCATAAAGATTGGGTATTTGTATATTTTCCTTGAATCTGTGGTGTAATGAAAAAGCGAATCAGGTTTTTCCATCCAAATTCCCTCCATGTTCTTGAATTTGTTGATGTGTGTTGTGTTTTCCATATTTCCTGCCAGCTTTCTTCTGTTATGTTTAAATTGAGCTCTTTCTCCCATTTCTCCTTTATATAGTTACTTGAATGATTGTTTGCCATAAGTTTCTGATATAGCTTTGAAATAATTCTTGTTTTATTTCCTGTATATGAGCTTAAAATGAATTGTATAATCTCGCTCACATCTGTTTGGAGGTTATGCCTAATCTTCTTCATATAATAGTCTCTCATCTGCAGATATCTGAAGAATTCCGATCTTTCTAGTTTAAATTTTCTCCTGATGTTTACAAAGCTCCCAAGATCTTTTTTTCCGATATTGCCCCATGCTGTGATTCCCTTGTTCACCAGATTTTTGTATCCCCTATCTTGTTTTGCCGGTTCAAACTGACTGTCAAATGCTACCCATTTCAATAGTTTTATGTCTTCCTTTATATTATACTTTTGTACTATTTTATACCACAGTTCTAAAGTAAATTTAGTGATTGGGTCTATTTGTTTGATTTGCTTATATGCATCTTTATCTCCTATTATGCTTTGTACTGGGAGTCCCTCAATTTCCTTTTCTATTTCTTTCCATTTTGCCTCATATCCCTCGTCGCACCAGCATATGATATATCTTATTTGTGCTGAGTAGTAATATTCTTTTAGACTCGGTAGGCCCATGCCTCCTTTCTCTTTTGGTAACTGGAGAGTTTTATGTTTCACTCTTGGTTTTTTACCTCCCCAAACAAATCTCGATATCATCCTGTCCCACTTTGAGAATTGGGCATCTGGAATCTCTGTTGGTAGAGCCTGGAAGAGGTAAAGTAATCTAGGTTGTATGCTGATTTTGACTGTCTCAATTTTTGAATTCAGATCCATATTTAAGATTGACCATCTATCAATATCTTTTTTTATTTCTTGTTCCAACCTATCATAGTTTGCTTTATAGATTTTGCTTAGATCTTTAGGTATGTTCACTCCAAGGTATTTTATTTCTTTTTGTTTCCAGTTTAGTTTGATCTTATCAGTTATCTGGTTTAGAGGGTTATAGTGGAATGTCAGTATTTGTGTTTTTGTTATGTTTATCTTGTATCCTGATAATTTTCCAAAATTTTCTATCAAGTTCATCATTTCCATTATTGATTCATCTGGTTGTTCAAGGTAAACTATAATATCGTCTGCAAATAGCCCAATCTTGTGTTCCGCCCCCTTTATTGTTACACCTTTTAATTTCTTATTTTGTCGTATCGCTTGAGCCAGTGGCTCTATGAACAGAGCAAACAAGGAGGGCGATAAGCAGCATCCCTGCCTAGTTGATCTTTGTATATTTACTTTGTCTGTTAAGCTACCGTTTATCTTGATTCTTGCCACAGGTTCTTGATACAGCGTCCTTATGCATTGTACTGATTTTTCGTTAAATCCAAAGCGTTCCAGCACACTATATAGGAATTTCCAGTTAACCCTGTCAAATGCTTTTTCTGCGTCTAAACTCATTATTACTGCGCTTTTCTTTTCTTTATGTATTTGATTAATTATATGTATTGTTCTCCTGATATTGTCATGTGTTTGGCGTCCCTCTATGAAACCAGTTTGATCATCTTCTATCAATTCCGTCAAGAATGTCTTTATTCGTTTACATATAATTGTTGTATATATTTTATAATCCACATTTAATAAAGAGATTGGCCTATAGTTTCTGCATTGTTCTCTATCTTTCCCTGGCTTTAAAATGACTGAAATAATGGCTTCGTTCCATGATGGAGGTATTTTGTTGTTGTTCAACGTCCAATTAAATGACTTTAGAAGCTGTGGCGTGAGTTCTTCTATAAACAGTTTATAAAACTCAGATGGGTATCCATCACTACCTGGTGATTTACCGTTTTTAAGTGACTTAATCACATCTCTAATCTCTTGTGTTGTTATTTCTGCTGTTAGCTTTTCATTTTGTTGATTTCCTATTGATGGCAAGTCCAATGTGCCTAGAAATTTTTTAATATCTTTAGTATTTGTTTCTTCGGGTTGCGAGTATAGTTCTTGGTAGAAATTATGGAATATTTCTTCGATGTTTTCTGGGTTAACTGTGGTTTTATTTGTGGTGGGGTCTTTAATCTTATATACATTATTCATTGTTTGTTGTTTTCTTTTTTTTTTTTATTTAAGTTTTTGTAAAGGGTATACAGGTCGTTACAGCAATGCATTGTTTACATTTTCATCACATGTTCCCTTATTTTCTGATATCTGACAACATTGGAAGATTAATTCTTACAACACCCCCTTTTTTTTTTTTTAAAGTGAAAGAAAAAGTGAAATTAAAGAGAAAAAAACAAAAAAAACAAAAAAACCCCCAAACAAACCAGCAAAAAACAAACAAAAAGAAAAAGTAAGTAAATAAAGATAAAAGAGCATCTGAGTAGAGTTGGAACAAAGAGCGGAACCATTATTGAAATGGTATTTGTCAAAGATTAGATCTAATGGAAGACACATATGCGATCCAGGGTTGCCAAAAGTTCATGAACCCATCCATGTCCTGTCTCAGTGCGAATGCCAACTTTTCCATCGAGTAAATGTCTTGGATCACGTTAGTCCAATCTTCAGGTGTAGGACAGTCCTTCAACATCCATTTTTTAGTTAGAGCTTTTTTGCTTGCCAATATTAAAACATTGAATAAGTATTTTTCTCCTCGTCTTTCCAGTGAGTCCGGTAGTAAACCCAAATACAAAGTTACAAAAGAAAAGGGAACTGTTATTTTGAATATTTTCCCCAATATTGTCTGTACATTGGTCCAATATTGGTGGATAACTGGGCATGACCAAAACACATGAAAATGATTTGCAGTCTTTTCACCACACAAGCGCCAACAGTTCAATCCCTTATGGGTAAATTTGTTTTGTGCAGGTGTTCTGAAAAATCTTACCAAGTTTTTCCATCCAAATTCTCTCCACTGCAGGGATGAGGTACTTTTCCATTGCTGTTTATTTAGCTTTTCCCATATTTCCAGTTGTAAAGTGAAATTCCCCTCTTTTTCCCATCTCTCTTTTATATAAGATGTGTTGTCTCCTTTTAAGTCTTGAAGACCTTGGTATATTTTAGAAATGTATCTGATCCCTGGGATCCCTTTATATGCCATTAAGAAGACCTTCAGAACACCTGACTGGGCCCTTTCCAAAACCTCCTTTTTAAGTATATTGTTTATGTGGTGTCTAAGCTGGAAGAACCTGTAAAGGTCTTGATTTATTAGGCCTTGTTTTTTCAAATCTTCAAAACTTCTTAAGATTTGCCCTTTAAAAAAATCGTAATATTTTATCAGCCCTTTCTCCTTCCACTTTTTAAATCTGGTGTCTGTTTTATTAGGAGTAAAGTCCTGATCATAGGCAATCCATTGCAGAAGTCGATAGGGCTCTTTAGTTTGATTCTCTCTGACTATCTTAAACCAAATTTTTAGCGGGGTCTCTATCCACGGGTTAGTGTTATTCAAAAGCTTAGGTAAGGCATTGTTCCCTATTATCGCCTGTAGGGGGATGTCACTTGTTATTTGGCATTCGATCTCCTTCCATTGTGCAGTGTAGACTGGGTTACATATTTCTACTAAAGTTTTAATTTGTGCGGCTTTAAAGTAGTCCCTGATATTTGGCAGCGCGAGCCCACCTTTGTCTTTGTTTAGCTGTAGGGTTCTATATCTGATTCTAGGTCTCTTGCCCTGCCATATGAATCTTGAGATCCTTCTGTCCAGCTCCTGCCATGTTTTTTTGGGAGGTTCTACCGGTATTGTTTGGAAAAGGTATAGAAGACGTGGAAGTATATTCATTTTGACTGCTTCAATTCTTTGTGCAGTACCCAAGAATGGTATCATATTCCATCTTGCTAGGTCAGATTTTATTTTTGTCACCAGTGGATCATAGTTTAGTGATATAATTTTGTTGAGTTGTTTCGGGATATTGACCCCCAGATATTTCATAGATTCCGACTCCCAGTTAGTTTTGAGTTTGCTTAGTGAATAATGATTTGGGTCATAGTTGAATGTTAAAACTTGGGTTTTATGCATGTTTAATTTGTACCCCGATAAATCTCCATACTCTGAAAAAACTGAGGTTAGTTCTGGTAAAGAAGTGTCCGGCTGCCCCAGGTATATTAAAATGTCATCAGCAAAGAGTGCTATTTTATGTTCCTTCTGACCAAGTGTAATACCTTGAATTTTTTGGTTTTGTCTTATCCATTGGCTCAGAGGTTCTATGAAGATTGCAAAGAGCAGTGGAGACAGGGGGCAGCCCTGACGACATCCTCTTTCCAGTTCAAAAGATGATGATAAATTACCGTTAATCCTTATTTTAGCTGTTGGTTTTTTATATAATGCCTGTATAGTTCTAATGAAGTTGTTATGAAAATTGAAACTGGATAAGATTCTATATAGAAAAGACCAGTCAACCGAATCGAATGCTTTTTCAGCATCTAATCCCAATATGACTGCATTTAAGTTATATTTTTTTATATGATGAATTATGTGTAAAGTGCGTCGAATGTTGTCTTGTGTCTGTCTTTGTCTTATAAAACCTGTTTGGTCTAAATGAATTAGGTCTGTCAGTATATTTTCTAACCTTTTGGCAAGGATAATGGTAAAAAGCTTATAGTCCTGATTTAGTACACTGATTGGTCTGTAGTTGGAGCACTCTAGTTTATCCTTTTCAGGTTTAGGTATAACTGCAATGACCCCTTCTCTCCAGGAGGGGGGGATTTCCCCTGTGTGGAGGACATAATTAAATGTTTTCAGGAGGAGAGGAGATAGTTGCTGTTTAAAGGTTTTGTACCACTCTGCTGTATAGCCATCAGCTCCTGGGGATTTGTTAGCTTTAAGTTTCATAATTGCTTTTTTCCAATTCTTTAGGATGTATTTCTGACAGTAGTGTTTTATTTTGTGACTCCGTAAGTTGGGGAAGGTTTAATGTGTTTAGGAATGCCTCGGATGCGTTTTTATGTTTTTTGTGGGAGTATAAGTTCTTATAGTAATTCTCGAAGCTTTTAAGAATATCCTGAATTCTGAATTTTATTTCCTTTGATACTGGGTCTCTGATTTTGTAGATTGCTCTTTCTGTTTGATGTTTCCTCAATTTATAGGCTAGCAATTTTGCCGATTTACTGCCTGCTTCATAGTATTTTTGTTTCAAAAATGTAAGTTTCTTCTGAATTTCTATTGTGTAGATCTCATTTATTTGATTTTTAATTTCCTTAATCTTGAGCGAGTCAGTAGAATGAGTGTTGCCTTTGTGTTCTTTTTCTAGGTTCCTAAGTTCTGACTCTAATGTGGATAGTTTTTCTTGTCTTAGTTTCTTTTGGGTTGCCAGTTTTGCAATAATCTTTCCTCTTATTACAGCTTTGCATGCATCCCACAGTATTAAAGGGGATACTTCTCCATTATCGTTATCTTCCAAATATCTGAGAATATCTGATTCCAATTCATCTTTCAATGGTCCTTTCAGGACATTTGAATTTAACCTCCAAGAAAATGTATTATTTGTGTATTTTTGGATATTTAAGTCCATGTAGATCGGACTGTGGTCAGAGAGATCCATCAGTCCTATTTTACATGTTTTTATTCTTCCAATGTCTCTATTAAACATAAAAAAATAGTCAATCCTTGAGTAAGATGAATGTGGAGTTGAGTAAAATGTATAGTCTTTTACACTGGGGTTGAGTTCCCTCCACACGTCACAGATTCCCATTTCTTTTAGTAGCATCCGAGTCTTCCTGTTTTGGGTGTTATTTTGATGTGGAGAATTACCAGAAGCATCCCAGTATGGATTCAGTCTAAGATTGAAGTCCCCACCACATATCACTAAACCTTGAGCTTTAGTTATCATTAGGTCGAATACATTTTTATAAAATTTCCAGTTAGCCCCTGGGGGAGCATACACATTCAGCAGGGTGATATCTTCTCCCTCTAGCCGCCCAGTTACCAAACTGTATCTCCCTTCTTTATCTTTGTGTTCTGATTTTTTTTCAAATGTAATTTTGGTTGATATCAATGTCGCTACTCCCCTCCTCCTCCCTGACTTATATGAAGATGAAGAGATCATTTTAAACCCTTGTCTACTGAGTTTATTGTGTTCCACGTCTGTTAGGTGGGTTTCTTGTAAAAATATTATTCCTGCTTTGTCTTTTTTCATTTTGCCTAGAATCTTGGATCTTTTAACTGGATTCAGGATTCCTTTTACATTATATGAAATTATTTTGGTTACACCCTGTTTCTCCATTGTGTTGTTTTGTTTAGTATAACTGTGTGGTGGCCCTCATTTGTGCTACTCAGAAACTGAAAGAACATTAAAAACAAGAAAAACATTAAGAACATAGTGTATAAAACTTTAAAACAAAAAGCTGTCAGAAGAACTTCCTGAGCTGAGGTCTTTTTAAAGACCCTGGAAGAGCCTTGATGGAGTGAAGGCCCTGAGGGAAATTCCTCAAACTCTGTTACGTGTTGAGGGCCCTCTCTTACCACTGTAAGTTGTCCCATGCTTTTAACGTGAGTTTCAGAACCCAATCCAAACTTGTAATGATTTTTTTTTTTTCCTTTTATGCCTAAACCCTGTGAAATTGTGTGCACCCTCCCACCCCCATCACATCAAACATTCACGCAAAAACAGTATTTGTTAGTATGAGGAGAACATGTGGATTATTGTCACATTTCTATTTTAACAAGTTTTTTTTTTTTTTATTACAAAGACTTATTTGTTTCAAATATTATGACTGTTCCATGAAATGTTTTACCACATGCTGAATACGCATCTCCTTTAATGTTTGTTACCTTGTATGAGGGGGGTTGGATGTGCGGATTGATTCAAGAGAAAAAAAAAAAAAAAAAAAAAAGGTCGCTATTCCAACCTGAAAACGGATAGTTTATCCGCGACGCTCTGGCGCTGGGTTTCCCGCTGCTGGTCCGTGGATTTTGAAGGTCTTTGTGTTGTCCATGTTTGCGCTTTGATCTTCTCACTCGGGTCTGCTGCGGGTTTAAATACCGTTACCGGGAGCCCTCTTTTCGCCATGTCAGCTGTTGCTTCTTCTGCCGAATTATAGAGACACGTTTCATCGCCATAGAAGACCCTTAACTTCGCAGGAAATGGAGTCTGAAAGCGCAATTTCTTCTCTCTTAACACCTTTTTCGCGTCATTGTATTCCCTGCGCTTTTTAAGGACGTCCAGGGCGTAATCGTGTTCCATGTAGACTTTTCTCTCCTGGTGCATAAATCCTTTTTTCTGCCAGGCCAGTCTTACAACCTCTTGTTTTATTTTGAAATTGGAAAATCTTACCAACACCGAATGTGGGGGCGCTTCCGCCGCCGGCCTAGCGGCTAATGAACGATGTGCCTTTTCTATCTTCAAGTCGGTGGTTTGTGGAATATCCAATTTCTCTCTTAGTAAGGATTCCACGCATTCTGCCATTGAGTTAAAACCGTTTTCGGCTCCTTCTATCAGACCATGAATTCTTATGTTGTCTCTTCTTTGTCTTCCTTCTTGGTCGGTTAGCTTAGCCTCTATAGATGCTTGTCTTTTGCGTAGGTCCAGCACAGAATCTTCGAGCACTTTTATTCGTTCCTCTGTTTCCAAGATTCGGTTCTCGGCCTGGTCCACTCTGCTGTTTGTCCTTTTCAATTCTTCTCTGAATTCCCGAAATTCGGCCGTAACTTCTTGGCGAAATCGTCGTAGCTCCTCAAATAGTGATTTCAGGCTAACCTTTTTGTTAGCTATCACCAGTTCCTCGTCTTCTGAACGGAGATCTTCCAGTTCAGATTCTCCGGTCGATACGTGTCCTGGCCTGGAGAATTTCAGTTTCTTCTGTTTTCCTTTAGACATGATGATTTTGTCTTTTGATTTTCACTCCTCCAAAAATCCGTTAAGTTTGATTTTCAAGGTGTTATCCTGGATTGGGTCTGAGAGCTTCAGTGTTAAGCTGCAGTCGCCATGGCGTCCAGACCGGAAGTCGTTTGTTGTTTTCTTAACCGTTTTGCCAGCAGTTTTGTGGCTTTTGGTCCCGTTTCATAATATTTTTGCTTTAGATATCTATTTTTCCTTTCAATTTCATCCATTTGTGTTTCTTTTATCTTTATTTTTTCTTCTTTAATTTCTTGATATATTTTTGGGTCATTTGTGCTTTGATGTTTATGTTCTAATTCCCTCAGTCTCTCACATCTTTGTTCATATGCTTCCAGTTTAGTCTTATTTGCTTTTCCTGTTTCAACAATTAATTTACCTCTTAACACGGCTTTTAGTGCATCCCATAGTATTGTTGGGTCCACTTCTTCATTGTCATTCTCTTGGATATATTCATTTATGTTTACTTTTATTCTTTCTTTCATTTTATCATCATTTAACAGTCCTACATTAAGTTTCCATGTTGTTTGTCGTTTTCTATTGTTTAAATTTATTTCCATGTATATAGGATTATGATCTGATATTTCTGCCCCTCCAATCCAACAATTTCTCACCCTGTGTCTGTCACCTTCATTCATAAGGAAGTAATCTATTCTAGAGTGTACTTTATGGACTGCTGAATAATGTGTAGAGTCTTTTTCGAGTGGGTGCAGGTCCCTCCAAATGTCTACCATACCCATTTCTGCCAGTGAGGTTCTTATGAACTTTGTTACATGTTTTTTTGTCTTCTTAACACTTGTTGTATCAATTTCATGATCCATGACAGCATTTAAGTCTCCTCCACAAATTAGGACTCCTTCACTGTGTGTTGCTATGAGATCAAACAGATGTTGAAAAAAACCCTTGTCACTTTCTGGTGGGGCATAGATGTTCACTAATGTGATCTGCATTCCATCTATTCTACCCTTTATTATTACATACCTGCCTTCTTTATCCTGGATTTCCTGTTCACATTCAAATTGTATTTTATTTGAGATTAGTATCATAACCCCCCTTTTAGTTCCTCCCTTAAATGAACTGTAGTAGGAGTTCTTATAGCCAAATCTCTTTAGTTTCACATGTTCTGTCTTGCTCAAATGTGTCTCTTGCATAAATATAATTTCGGCTTTTTCCTTCTTGAATTTTCTTATTATTCTTTCCCTTTTAACAGGTGAGTTCAGACCATTCACGTTTAGTGTTATTATCTTAAGATTTTTACCCATAATCATGTTTTTCCATTTTTTTAACTTGTGCTCCTAGCCCCTTTAACAACAAAAATAACACATATTTATATAAAAACACATTAAAAAATCTCGACTTCCGTACTTTGGTACTTTGGGCCTTTCTTCTGCCCACTGGTCCCTGTTGGTGGGTGGAGGGAATGTCCTCACCGAGTGTAGGGCCCTCCCTAGACCTGTATTTACTATCCAAGAAATAGTCATTAGTCTAGAAATGTCCAACAAATATCACTTAAACCTCTCCTAGCCGTCTGTTTCTCTTTTACCTTGTCTTCTTGGCCTTCATTTCTTCTGTGTCTTTCTTAATCTTTGTTATAATCTAGGCTTTCAGTTGTAGTCTTTTCCTGGGCCCGCTGCTCCACGTCTCCCCCCATCTTTTGCCGTTCACTCGCCTCCACTCCGGCTGTCGTGATGCGTTCAGGGCCGCCGCTGCTCCTACCGTTTCCTCCGGCACGTACACCTCAAGGCCCCGCTCCATCATGTCCTGCGCTGCCTCTCTGGCTGTGTTGTATGTCCTCATGCCGTTCTCCCAATGAATCCTCATCTTCGTTAGCGGCGTTTGGAATCTAATTTTTTTTTTCTTTCAGCGTTTTTTTAATGTTGGCATATTTCTTCCGCTGCTGCACAATTTCTGCCGGGTAGTCATGATCAAAGAATATCTGCTTGTCGCCGATTCGTATCTTTTTTTTCCACGCTCGTGTCAGGATTCTTTCCTTTACATCATATTTCAGAAAGTTTACCACAACTGACCTGGGTGTAGAGCGTGGGTTCGGGTTCTGTGTCGAGGCTCTGTACGCTCGTTGAATCTGCAGATCCGCTTCACTGGGCAGATCCAGCTCTTTTTTTAAGAACTGATCCATGAATTTCGTCATCGAGTTGCCTTCAATGCCCTCCGGGATCCCGAAGATGCATATATTGCCCCGTCTGGATCTGCTCTCCAAGTCGGTTACTTTCTCCTGCATCCTCTGCATTTGTGCCGTCAGGGTCTGCAGCTGTTCGCTTGCCTCGCTATTCCAATCTTCCAGCTCTGATATTCGGGCCTGCGCTTCTGTCATACACGCCCGCTGGGAGCGCAGCTCCTCCATGTTTTCTGCTAGCTTGCGCTCCATTTCTCTTCGGAGGCCCATAATTTCCTCCTTAATCTCTTTTTTCAGCTCCTCCTTAAGAGCCGCTAAATCCTGTTGTAGCTGCCGTTTGAAGTCTCTCAACTCTTTACCCAAACTGGCGATGCCAGTGTTCATGGTATCGAGTTTTGTGTCTTCCATTTTCTCTGCTGCAGTCACCTCGTTTTTTTGGGCCCCGTGTTCAGCGGTTTCTCCTGCGTTGTTGAAGAGGAATTCTTTAATTTTACTCTGCTTTTGTCCTTGTGCCCGGCTCCTTCGTGTTTTCATCCCTTAGTTTATTGATCCGCTTATGTCGAGTTGGCCATTTACCGATGATTTTTAATCCGGCTAGGGAGAGCTCTCTGTTTAAGCGTTATGTCTCTCCGCCATCTTCCCGGAAGTCCCACCAAAGAGGTTTTTAACCACCTTGGTGACCTCAGCCCCTGTGATAGGCGAGTCGTCCCCCTTGTCCACAAGCCACAAGCCACCATGAGATGCCCGATGACCTTGTGCCCGCAACTCTGGGCCGCTGCTTAAACAATAAGGTGGAGAACATGGCCCATTCAGACTCCATGTCTCCAGACTCCCTCAGAATCAGAATCAGAATCAGAATCAGAATCAGATTTATTGCCATTGTTCATGTAGTACACAAACTAGGAATTTGTCTCGGTGCAATGCTGCAACATTAAACATGATAAAATAAAAGAAATAAACTATACATGCAATAAAGTGTAGAAGAATGTGGTTGAAGTTCTTCCAGAGGTGGGAGTTGAAGATCTCTCAGACAGGGGCCTCAGCCAGACATTCCCAGCACAACCTCACTATACGTTTAGGTCTACCAGGTCTGAATGGCATCCTCCCCTGCCACTGGAGCCATTTCACCACCAGGTGGTGATCAGTTGACAGCTCTGCACCTCTCTTTACCCAAGTGTCCAAGACATACGGTCGCAGGTCTGATGACACGATAACAAAATCGATCATCGACCTGTGACCTAGGGTGTCCTGGTGCCAGCTGCACATATGGACACCCTTATGCTTAAACATGGTGTTCGTTATGGACAAACTGTGGTTAGCACAGAAGTCCAATAATTGAACACCACTTGGGTTCAGATTGGGCAGGCCGGTCCTCCCAATCACCCCCTCCAGGTTTCACTGTCATTGCCAACATGCGCATTGAAGTCCCCCAGTAGGACAATGGAGTTTCCAAGAGGAGCACCCTCCAGCACCCCAGTCAGAGACTCCAAAAAGGGTGGGTACTCTGAAACATCATTTGGTGCATAGGCACAAATGATGGTCAGGACCCATTTCCCAACCCAAAGGCGCAGGGAAACAACCCTGTCATCCAACGAGGAAAACTCCAATATAGAGGCAGCAAGGTGGGGGGATACAAGAATACCCACCCCTGCTTGCCGCCTCTTGCCTGGGGCAACTCCAGAGTAGGCCAAGCTCCAGCCCCTCTCCAGGAGACTGGTTCCGGAACCCAAGCTGTGTGTTGAGGTGAGGCAGACTATATCTAGCTGGTATCTCTCAACCTCATGCACCAGCTCAGGCTCCTTCCCCACCAGAGAGGTGATATTCCACGAACCAAAAGCCAGTTTGGGAAGCTTGGGATCAGTCCGCCAAGGTCTCCGCCTTTGACGGCCACCTGATCCACATAGCACAGGACCCCCATGATCCCTCCTGCAGGTGGTGAGCCCACTGGAGGGCGGACCCATGTAACTCCTTCGGGCTGAGCCCAGCCGGGTCCCATGGGTAGAAACCTGGCCACCAGACGCTAGCCATTGAACCCCTCCCCCAGGCCTGGCTCCAGGGTGGGGCCCTGGTAACCCCATACCGGGCAGGGTACACTGAATCCTTGTTCTAGTATTTATCATGAAAGTCTGTTGGATCGTTCTTAGTCTGGCCCTTCACCCAGGACCAGTTTGTTTTGGGTGACCCTACCAGAGGTAAATTGCCCCGGACAACATAGCTCCTGGGATCACTGGGGCACGCAAACCCCCCACCTTGATAAGGTGACGATCCATGAGGGGCTTTAGGACTTAGGGCTTCAGGGCTGTATTATTTCTTTATTTCTATTTTTTTTTTCTTTTTTTTTTTTTTACTATTTAGGGCTTTATTTTCTTTATTTCTTTAGGGCTTTATTATTTCTGACTATTTGGCTTTAGGAGCCAAATAGTCAGAAATAGTAAAATCAGAGGTTAACAGACAATGGTCTGACAGTACAGGGTTATGAGGAGACACTACCAGATTTTCTATTTCTATGCCATATGTCAGAACAAGGTCCAGCATGTGGTGGAGATAATGGAAAGAATTTCCTACTTTCTGAGAAAACCCAATCGAGTCTAATATTGAATTAAATGCCATATTAAGACAATCACTAGCTACATTTACATGTATATTAAAGTCCCCTACTATAATTATTCTATCTGATTTCAGCACTAAATCCGCTAAGAATTTAGCAAATTTGGATAAAATCTCTGAGTTGGCTGAGGGAGGACGACAAACTATGGCAAATAAAATTGGGTTTAACCGAAAATTGCTAAAATGCCCAATACTGAGGACCAGGCCCTCAAAGGAATTATAACGTGTTTTTTGCTTTACATTAACTAGTGATTTGGAATGGTAAATTGTTGCTACTCCTCCTCCACAACCAGAACTTGTGGGATTTTGACAGTTTAAATAACCAGAGGGAGTTGATTCATTTAAACCAACATAATCCTCTTGCCCTAACCAAGTCTCTGTAAGGGATATTAAATCAATCTGATGATCAATTAACAGATCATGAATTAGCAGAGACTTGGGAGTTAGAGACCTAATATTTAACAAACCACTGTAGAGGCTGGGTTAATCATCTCAGACTGGATGCAGAAGGTAAACAGAGAAGGACAATAGCTATGGAGATTATGGTGAGGTAGCAGGAAGAAGGAGCTGGGGGGAGAAGGGATGAATGTATTGTGATGTGAGATGTCATGCAGATGTGAGATGGGCAGTTGGTATAAAAGGAGAACCCCTGGTGTATTGAGACATGCTTTTTCTGTGTATGACTGATGTGAGAGTGAATAAAGTCGTCTGCTGCATGAATCAGTCTCGTTATTTACACTCTCCACACTGGTGACCCCTTGACAAATTATGGAACACGAGGCAAGAACCCCAGAGTCGGCTCGGACAGGAAGCCCCAGCGACGCGGCAAGCATCCCAGAGACGGCCAGGACGGGAACCCCCAACAACGCGTGCGCTGTTTCGGTCAAACTACCGGACTTTTTTTGTTGCACGACCCACGGTCTTGGTTCCACCACACCGAGGCTCAGTTCGCCCTCTGGGGAATAAAGGCAGACGACACCAAATATTACTATGTGGTCGCAGCGCTGGACGCTCGCACGTCTCAGCAAGTAGCGAGCCTGCTCCAACAGCCTCCAGCCCACGACAAAAACGGGACTCTCAAGGCTGCGCTGACCGTGCGGAGATTTCCGCAGATTGAATAACGCCACAGCGCACGACCGCTACTCGATTCCCCATATTCAGGATTTTTCCGTTCACCTCGCCAGAGCACACATTTTTTCTAAAATTGAACTGGTCAGCGGTTACCACCAGGTCCCAGTGCGCACAGAGGACATACCCAAAACAGCAGTAAAAACTCTGTTTGGCTTGTTTGAGTTTTTATGCATGCCCTTCGGCTTAAAAGGAGCGGCACAGACATTCCAACACATGATGGATGTGGTGTTGCGCGATCTCCCGTTTGTGTTCGTCTACCTGGATGATATCCTGGTGGCCAGTGCGTCCGAGGATGAACACGTAACCCACCTCAGGACGGTTTTCCGGAGGTTGGAGGAGCATGGGTTAATAATCAACCCGGCGAAATGCTAGTTCGGCGTGACAGGGATTGATTTTTTGGGGCACCGTGTCTCACCGGAGGGAGCGATACCCTTGCCCGACAAAGTGCGCGCCGTGGCAAATTTTCCCCGGCCTCAGACGGTCAGGGCGCTGCAAGAATTTTTGGGGATGGTTAACTTTTATAACTGGTTCCTCCCCCACACAGCTCAACTCATGCAGTCATTGTACGCTGCGCTCAAGAGACGGAAACCCGCGGACAGAGTCGAATGGACTCCGGAGCGAGAGCAGGCGTTCTCTGAGGTTAAAACAGCCCTGGAAAACGCCGCACTGTTGGCGCACCCGGACCCGGCGGCCCAGATAGCGCTCACTACGATGCCTCGGACGTGGCCATAGGGGCCGTCATGGAGCAATGTGTCGCCGGTTCTTGGCAGCCGCTCGCTTTTCTCAGCAGGGCTTTGCACGACAGTGAGCGTAAATACAGCGTGTTCGACAGAGAGTTGCTGGCTCTCCACCTGGCCATACGCCACTTCCAATTCTGGCTGGAAGGGCGCAGCTTCACCGCGTTCGTGGACCACAAGCCGCTAACGTTCGCAATGGCCAAGGTTTCGGAACCATGGTCGGGCCGGCAGCAGAGACAGCTGGCCGCGATCTTGGAGTTTACGACCGATATTCAGCATCTGTCGGGTAAACTGAATGTGGTGGCGGACTGCCTTTCGTGCGCAGTAGTGGCCCCGGTCTACGTGGGGATAGCTTATACAGCCATGGACACAGAGCAGATTGGCGATACGGACATGTGCGCGCTCCAGTCTGGACCAACAGGGTTAAGGCTGGAGAGCAGAGTACTGCAAGACGGCAGCCCCCCCCCAATCTGCGACGTCTCCACGGGACGCCTGCGCCCGGTGGTCCCAGTCGCTTGGCGCCGCCGCTTGTTTGAGCCAGGTCACGCTCTGGCGCACCCAGGAGTGCGCGCTTCAGTCAAAATGGTGGTAGCGAAGTTCGTGTGGCCAGGCCTGTGCAAACAAGTGAAAGAGTGGGCTGCAGCCTGCGTAGCGTGCCAACGAGCCAAAGTACACAGACACAGGAAGGCTCCTTTGGAGCCGTTTCGTATACCAGCTAAGAGGTTCGACCATGTTCACATGGACCTCGTGGGCCCCCTCCCGCCATCACAGGGGTGCACGCACCTTCTGACAATGGTGAACTGCACCACATGCTGGCCAGAAGCAGTCCTGCTGCCGGCAACCACGTCTGTGGACGTGGCGCGCGCTTTTTTGACGACATGGGTGGCATGTTTTGGAATCCCGTCGGATATCACGTGGGATAGGGGCCCTCAGTTTGTTTCTGACCTCTGGTCCGCGATGGCCCGCAGCCTGGGTGTTGCAATTCATCGCACAACCGCGTACAACCCACAGGCCGATGGGTTATGCGAGCATTTTCATAGGTCACTGAAAGCAGCGCTCAGGGCTTCGCTGACGGATGCAAATTGGGTAGACCGGTTGCCATGGGTTTTATTGGGGTTGCGTTCTGCACCAAAAGAGGATTTGGAGGCTTCCCCGGCGGAGCTTGTTTTTTCTCAGTCACTGCGGCTGCCTGGGGAATTTTTGCCAGATAATCCCGCGCCGGACAACTGCCCGTCTCAGCATTTGCAGCATAGTGCAGAGACAAGCACGCTGCCGGGCCCGGCCCACCATTGTTTTCCACGCGCTTTTGTGCCAAAAACTTTGAAGACGCGGCGTTCGTGTTTGTCAGGCACGATGCCCACCGCCCTCCATTGTGCCCACCCTATGATGGCCCGTTCAGAGTGCTGGAAACAGGGGACAAACATTTTTTGTTAGACTTGGGGGGTCGTCGGGAGAAAATATGCATAGACAGACTTAAGCCCGCCTTTGTGGTGGCGGACGAGCAAGTGCTGTTGGCTCGGGCCCCTCGGCGTGGAAGGCCCCCACTGAGAGCTCCCCAGGTAAACGATTCATCAGAGCAGCCACATGGGCAAGTTGAAGGTTTTCCCCCCCTCGCCATGGCCCACCCGCAGACAGACACACCCCCAGGAGCCCCCCCGCCGGCACAGCAGCACCGCGGAGGTGGTAAACCCCTGTTACAGCAGATACGGGAGGAGACTGAAGCCAAAAGGACGTGAGGGCTGAAACTCGGTCTGAGATTCTGGGGGGGGGGGGGGGGGCGTGTAGAGGCTGGGTTAATCATCTCATACTGGATGCAGAGGGTAAACAGAGAAGGACAATAGGTATGGAGATTATGGTGAGGTAGCAGGAAGAAGGAGTTGGGGGGAGAAGGGGTGAATGTATTGTGATGTGAGATGCCATGCAGATGTGAGATGGGCGGTTGGTATAAAAGGAGAACCCATGGTGTATTGAGACATTCTTTTCTGTGTATGACTGATGTGAGAGTGAATAAATTCGTCTGCTGCATGAATCAGTCTCGTTATTTACACTCTCCACACCACATTTAATTTTTAAATTATGAGGAGGAACAGAAGCCAAGTCATTAAAAATTTAGAGGCTCTACAGCTTCATGTTTAATTTGAGTTTTACCAACTTTTTGCTTAATCACTTTGGGACGCTTATATATTATAAGTTTATTTACTTTGGAGGGAGCAGACAATGATTCTCTGATGGGGAAGACAGGGGCTAAGTTGAGGGGTGGCGGATGAAGAGGAGCTGCAGAGAGGCGTGTAAGACTGCGACTCGTAAGCTTGTAAATGGAGTGTCCTTTGCACTACCAGGGATTTTGGAATGTGTTACTGTTGAGATCGACCAAGATAAAACAAAAAATGTAATTATAAGTTGAATATATAGAACTCCGGGAACTTGCATTGAGACATTCAGAGATAAATTAGTCGAGCTGTCCAATAATATTATAAGTAAGAAAATGGTAGTAATTTGTGGAGATTTCAATATTGATTTACTAAATCCATATCAACAAAATGTAATTACAGAGTTCATGAATTCTATGTGCAGCATGAGTCTATATCCCACAATAACACATCCCAGTAGAATCACAGTTCACACTGCTACACTTATTGACAACCTGTTTGTGAATATTATTGATAAGAAAATAGAAAGTGGATTATTGATAAATGATATAAGTGACCATTTGCCAACCTTTGCACTTATCCATGGCCACACGGGGGCCAGTACAGAAAAAAATTTAAAATCGTTCAGATACAAATCACAAAATGCAATCAGTTCTTTTAAAGAAGACTTGCTGAAGCAGGACTGGACAAAAGTCTATGTATCAGATGTAAATGAAGCCTATGACACATTTATGAACATTGTAACCACTCTTTATGAAAAAAAATTGTCCATTAGTAAAGAAAAAGCTTAAACATAAATTTGTCGATCAGCCATGGTTAACCAAAGGATTACAAAAGGCGTGTAAAAAGAAAAATTTATTATATAAAGCTTTCCTAAAGAAAAGGACAAAAGAAGCAGAGCAGCGATATAAAACATACAAAAACAAGTTAACATATATAATAAGATGTAGTAAAAGAGACTATTACAGTAAAGAACTGGAGAAAAACAGAGACAATATTAAAAATACATTGTAGAGAATGCGTTCAAGGATGAGGCTGAGTTTATTTCTCAGGTTCAGCTTTATTAAAGGAACACATCTCTAGCAATCTCTCAACAAGAAAAAAAGAGGCTGAGCAATGAAATATCACACTCTTACACTCTGAAGCCACAAAACCTAAGTCACATGTGCTTTAGCAAACATACAATCACATGGTACTTAATCCCAGCCACAATGCAACTCTTTGATGTCTCTCTATTGTCTCTTATCCCTCGATGTTCCGGGAATCCTTCTGGGGCATTCTCTCTGAGATAAAGGCCAAAACTCACACCTCCTCGTCATCTCCTGTAGACCTCAGCAGGCGCAGACCTTCTTTGTCCCGCGAGACGTGAAGCACCCAATAAACATACAGTCATACATTTGTGGGAAATATGAACCCAATATATGTGCCACATACCCCCCCCCCCCAAACGTCTTATTAAGGGACAAAACATAATCAGAGATGCATGACAGAAAACATCACTACATATCACAAATCAATCCACCGATTGCTTGGGTTTTAACCTCCTGCCATATCTGCTGTAAGCCGGCTTTGTTCCTTCTGCAACGATCTCTTGCATCTGTGGATCAGAATTGGTAGCACATCTCTGTGATGGCCCCGAAGAATGTTTTCTCGGCGGCCTGCCACGGCGGGGGGCCCTGGCCAACTGCACTTGTTCATCAGCCAGAACAAAGGCGGGTTTGAGTCTGTTAATGCAAATCAGCTCTTTTCTGCCTCCTAAATCAAGCAAAAAATGTTTCTCTCCTGTTTCCAACACTCTGAAAGGCCCGTCGTAAGGCGGTCGCAAACCTGGGCGTTGGGCATCATGTCTAACGAAAACAAACTCCGCATTTTTTAAAGCCTTCGGCACAAAAACACGTGGAAAACTGTGATGAACTGGGCCAGGAAGGGTGTTTGATCCTGTGCCGCTCTGCAACAGCTGAGCGGGGGGGCAATTTGGCACAGGGTTGTCGGGAAGGAATTCCCCTGGCAAACGGAGGGGTTGGGCAAAAACTAATTCAGCCGGAGAGGCCTGCAAATCCTCCTTAGGTGCGGAACGCAACCCCAATAAAACCCATGGAAGTTTATCCACCCAATATGTATCCATAAGAGACACTCTGAGGGCTGCTTTCAACAACCTCTGAAAGCGTTCGCACAAACCGTTAGCCTGGGGGTTATACATGGTAGTGCGGTGAATCTTCACCCCTAGGCTGTGGGCCATCGATGACCAGAGTTCGGAAACAAATTGGGGACCCCTGTCGGACGTTATGTCCGACGGAACTCCAAAACGCGCGACCCAAGCTGTTAAAAACGCGCGTGCAACATCTGCTGCTGCAGTTGACGCCAGAGGAACCACTTCTGGCCAACGCGTGGTGCGATCTACCATCGTCAAAAGGTGTGTACACCCCTGTGACAATGGCAGGGGGCCCACCAAGTCAACATGCACATGATCAAAACGCTTAGTCGGAATGTGAAAAGGTTCCATAGGAGCTCTAGTGTGCTTGTGTATTTTAGCTCGCTGACACGCTACGCAGGCTGCTGCCCATTCCTTGACCTGTTTACGCAACCCGGGCCAAACAAATTTCTCCCCCACAATCTTAATCGATGCACGCACCCCCAGGTGGGCCAGGGAATGGATTGAGTCAAAAACGTGGCAGCGCCACGCAGCTGGAACCACGGGGCGAGGCCGCCCCATGGAGACATCGCAGATTAGAGGGGGCATACCTATCTGCTGCACCCTGTGCTCCAGCCTTAACCCTGTTGGTCCAGACTGGAGCGCGCGCACGTCCGCGTCGCTATCCTGCTCTGCGGCCATGGCTGCATAATCCAAACCTACGCGGACCGGGGCTGCGAGCGCTTCCGCTCCACAACCCTGGCCCGCGGCCGCCGAGACTGCCCCCACGGGGCCTGGCGCTGCTACCACGCGCGAAAGACAATCTGCCACTACATTATGTTTGCCCGCGACATGATGAATATCGGTGGTGAACTCCGATATCGCGGCCAGCTGTCTTTGCTGCCGGCCTGACCAAGGCTCTGAAATCTTGGCCATCGCGAATGTTAGCGGCTTGTGGTCCACAAACGCGGTGAAACGGCGCCCCTCCAGCCAGAACTGGAAATGGCGGATGGCCAAATGCAGGGCCAACAGCTCCCTGTCGAACGCGCTGTATTTCCGCTCGTTATCGCACAAGGTTCTGCTGAAAAATGCGAGCAGCTGCCAGCTCCCTGCCACAAACTGTTCAACGACCGCCCCCACCGCTAAATCGGAAGAGTCCGTGGTGAGCGCCATGCGGGCCGTTGGCACCGGGTGTGCCAAAAAAAACGGCGTTCGCCAGGGCTGATTTGACTTGGGAGAAAGCGCGCTCCCGCTCCGGGGACCATTCGATCTTATTTGCAGGTTTTTGTTTTATAAGTGCCGCGTACAATGGTTGCATGAGCTGCGCTGCACTTGGGAGGAAGCGGTTATAAAAATTAACCATTCCCAAAAATTCCTGCAATGCTTTGACTGTCTGAGGTTGGGGAAAATCCGTTATTGCGCGTACTTTATCGGGCAGAGGGACCGTTCCTTCTGGTGAAACGCGGTGCCCCAAAAAATTGATTTGTGCCACCCCAAACTGGCACTTTGCTGGGTTAATTATTAACCCGTGCTCTGCCAGCCTCTGAAAAACCGCTGAGAGGTGGCTTTCGTGTTCGTCTTCGGACGTGCTGGCTACCAAAATATCATCCAAGTAGACGAACACGAAAGGGAGGTCGCGTAAAACTGCATCCATCATGCGCTGGAAAGTCTGCGCAGCCCCCTTGAGTCCAAACGGCATACGCAAAAACTCAAAAAGCCCAAAAGGAGTTATTACCGCTGTTTTGGGTATGTCCTGAGCGCAGACTCGGACTTGATGGTACCAGCGCACCAAATCTATTTTAGAAAAAATGCGCGCCCCCGCCAAATGCACCAAAAAATCTTGGATGTGTGGAATCGGGTAGCGGTCGTGTGCTGAAGCGTTATTCAACCTGCGGAAATCACCGCAAGGCCGCCACGAGCCATCAGCCTTGAGGACCATATGCAGCGGTGAGGCCCAGGGGCTGTTAGAGCGTCTAATGATGCCCAGCTTTTCCAGGTTGGCGAATTCCTTGCGCGCTATTGCCAGTTTAGCTGAGTCCAAGCGCCGAGCTTTTGCAAAAACGGGGGGGGCCGGTGGTAGTTATAAAATGTTCCACCCCATGTTTAGCCACCAACGCCGAAAACGTTGGGACTGTGAGTGTTGGAAACTGAGTGAGTAGTGCTTGGAACTTACCACCCGCAGCTGTGACGTTGGGCTGTGCAGTCGGCGGGGCCACCCGGGCTGTACAGGAAATAGAATGGAAAGACAGTGCATTAACCAGACGTCTATTAGCAAGATCAACCAATAAACCGTTCGAGCACAAAAAATCAGCACCTAACATGTTATGACTGACTGCCGCTACGACGAAAGTCCACTCGAATGTCCGACCGTGAAAAGACAGGGGGAGGGTCTTCTCCCCGAAGGTCTTGATCGTCGAGCCGTTCGCCGCCAACACCAGGGGTCCGCTGGAAGGCGCCAGCTGGTCAGCGTAGGAAGGTGTGATGAAACTCAGCTGGGAGCCTGTGTCCACCAGGAACTGCCTCCCTGATTTCACGTCTGTAAGGTAGACCAGCTTGTTTTTAACGCCGAGAACCGCCGCTGCTAACGGGTCCCGGTCCTGGCGTTTCCCGAGCGCTTGAACTGGCACGGTGGAATGCACTTGCGTGCCCTCTCGGCGAAACGTCGATGATAAAAGCAGAGGAAGTCGCCCGCTCTGTGTCTCCTGGCCTCCGCTGCTGCTGACGTCAGTGAATCTGGTGCTGCAGCCACTGGCCCCCTGCCGTCTCCTGGCGTTGCGCTCAGCTCCGCTGCCGCCATCGAGGCCATGTGGCGTCTATGGGCGTCGACGAGTCGCTGTGCCTCCTGGCCCAACTCGTGGTAATCTTGGTTGGTCAGCAGCTGTGAACCGGCCAGGGTAACTCTCACCGCTGACGGTAGTGTCCTGAGGAAAAGATGGGCGAAGATAAAGCCGTCGTCATCATCGCCTCTCAGGCTCAGCATCCTCACCATCAGGTCCACAGGCCTGTCTGCCTCGCCTTCAGTCAACACCAGGAGCTTCTCTGCTCGCTCTCCCAGCGAGGGGGTGAAAGCACGGATAAGAGCGGCTTTCAATGTGCCGTACTTGTAGTCGTCTGGTGGGTGGTTAGTCAGGCTCTCCACCCGCTGGGCTGTGAGGCTGTCCAGTTTTGCGACTACATGGTAGAATTTCGTTGCATCCGCCGAAATTCCCCGAAGATGGAACTGCGCCTCGACAGTGTTGAACCAGGAGCGCGGGCTATGCTGCCAGAAATCAGGCAGCTGGACTGCGGTAGCTGCGTTAGCCTGGCTGGCTCCTCATGAGACCGGTGCGGGAAGGTCGTCCCCGGCCATAATCTGTCGTCGGGTCACCAGTGTAGAGAATGCGTTCAAGGATGAGGCTGAGTTTATTTCTCAGGTTCAGCTTTATTAAAGGAACACATCTCTAGCAATCTCTCAACAAGAAAAAAAGAGGCTGAGCAATGAAATACCACATTCTTATACTCTGAAGCCACGAAACCTAAGTCACATGTGCTTTAGCAAACATACAATCACATGGTACTTAATCCCAGCCACAATGCAACTCTTTGATGTCTCTCTATTGTCTCTTATCCCTCGATGTTCCGGGAATCCTTCTGGGGCATCCTGACAAAGGCCAAAACTCACACCTCCTCGTCATCTCCTGTAGACCTCAGCAGGCCCAGACCTTCTTTGTCCCACGAGACGTGAAGCACCCAATAAACATACAATCATACATTTGTGGGAAATATGAACCCAATATATGTGCCACAACATGGACAATACTTAACAATATTCTTGGAAATAAAAACAGAAATACAAGCTACCCAACCGATTTTTCAAAAAATAATACAACGACTCAGAGTGTGAATGCAGTTTCACCTGCAGATGAATTTAATAACTTTTTTGTTAACATTGGTCCTAATTTGGCTCGAGAAATACCCATTACGGCGCCTACAGGTGATACAATAAGCAAAAACACTGCTATAAAAGATTCCATTTTCATAAAGAACACAGACGAGAGAGAGGTCATTGAAATTGTTAAATCATTTAAAAGTAAAACATCTACCGACTGTGATGGTATTGACAGGCTCTTAGTTTAAACTATTATTGAATGCTTAGTGAAACCACTGACGTATATCTGTAACCTGTCTCTCCAAACAGGTATATTTCCCAATGTGATGGAAATAGCTAAAGTAATTCTGATATACAAGATGGGTGACAGAGGGGAATTCTCAAACTATAGACCAATTTCACTATTGCCGCAATTTTCTAAGATACTTGAAAAAATATTCTATGAGAGAACTGACAACTTCATACTGAAGAATAATTTATTGTGTGAGCAGCAATATGGGTTCAGACACAAGAGGACAACTGCATTTGCTCTAATGGAATTTATAGAATAAATATCAACTGCCGTTGAAAATAAAGAGTATTCAATTTGTGTATTCCTGGATCTTAAAAAAGCATTTGATACAGTGGATCATAATTTATTATTAAAGAAACTACAAAATTGTGGTATTAGGGGGGTAGCACTGTCCTGGTTATGTAGTTACTTAAAACTACTATTATGTAGTTAACTATTATGTAGTTACTTAAAACTCGGATGGCGCCCACAGTGGTCGCCATGGTGCTTTGCTGCGCCCTTTGTTTGTTTTTGTTTGTCAATTGTGTGTCTGCTTGCTCTTATACCCGTGAAGAACTTCTAAATATCAGGACTTTCACTCCCACGGACCTACTCCCAGTTTTTTTAGCTCCTGCCGCCGATCTGGTTCATTGCTTGGCTCGAAAAGTGAGACGGCGAAAGAGAGGAAGACGAGCGGGCGCTCTCGTCCGGCTTCGCAGGAGAGGCACGCGCACGGCTTTGCCTGGCATATTTCTGTCCAATACCAACTCTCTCTCTAACAAGGTAGATGAACTGAGACTGCTGATGCGTTTTAAGGACCTCTCTTCCTCGGCTGCCCTCTGCTTTACCGAGACCTGGCTCAGGGAAAACACACCGGACAGCGCGCTGCGCCTCGAGGGATTTCAGCTATTTCGTGCTGATCGTGACACAGAGCTCTCCGGCAAGACCACAGGAGGCGGAGTCTGCTTTTACATCAACAGCAGCTGGTGCTCTGATGTAACGGTAATTTCCAAACACTGTTCTCCCGCCTTGGAATTTCTTTTCATTAACTGTAAGCCATTTTATTCCCCGCGGGAGTTTGCCTCATTCATCCTCGCCGCTGTGTACGTCCCTCCCGACGCGGACACGCGCGAAGCTCAGCGCGTGCTCGCGGATCACATCCAACACACGGAGCGGATTTTTCCAGACTCTCTGGTTATTGTGGTTGGCGACTTTAACCAGAGTAATCTGAGCCACGATCTCCCCCGCTACAAACAGTTTATTAAATGCCCCACCAGAGGAATAAACACGCTGGATCACTGTTACACCACAGTGAAAGACGCATTTCGCGCTGTTCCCCGCGCTGCGCTGGGATTATCTGATCACGTGATGGTCCACCTCATTCCCACATACAGACAGAGATTGAAGCTCACCAAACCTGTTGTGAGCACTACGAAGAAATGGACCAGTGAAGCTGAGGAGAAGGTGGAAACGTGCATGGAAATAACTGACTGGGGCATGTTTAAAGGAGCCACGCATGATCTGGATGAGTACACGGACACTGTGAACTCTTATATCCACTTTTGTGAGGAGGACATTCTTCCATCGCGCACCAGGGTGAGGTACTCTAACGACAAGCCCTGGTTCACAGCTAAGCTCAGACAGATCAGGAAGGAGAAGGAAGCAGCGCTGAAAAGTGGAGACAGGGACTGCTACAGGGAGGTTAAATATCGGTTTAACAGAGAGCTGAAGAGAGCTAAATCTGTGTATTCTGAGAGACTCCAGCAGCAGTTCACTGCTAATGACTCGGCTTCTGTATGGAGAGGACTGAGGCAAATCACCAACTATCGGCCTCAGGCTCCTAAAGGTCAGGATGACAAAGCCCTTTGTCAAAGACTGTCCCAACACTATGCCCGTTTTGACACCTCGTCATCTGTGTCCAACTCCCCCCCTCTCTCCAGCTCCACAGCCTCCACGATCCCTACTTCATCAAAGGCGCCCCCCCCCCTCCTCCCCCCTGCCCTTGTCATCAGTGAGCAGGACGTGCTCAAACAGTTCTCCAGACTGAACCCGCGCAAGGCCCCCGGTCCGGACGGCGTATCTCCCTCCACCCTGAGACACTGTGCGAAACAGTTGGCTCCTGTCTTCACAGACATTTTTAACACCTCCCTTAAGCTATGCCACGTGCCGCTCTGCCTCAAATCCTCCACCATCATCCCTGTCCCCAAGAAGCCACGGATCACTGGACTTAATGACTACAGACCTGTAGCGCTCACCTCTGTAGTCATGAAGTCCTGTGAGCGCCTGGTCCTGCCCCACCTCAAGTCCATCACCACCCCTCTCCTGGACCCGCTGCAGTTTGCCTACCGAGCCAACAGGTCTGTAGATGACGCAGTCAACCTGGCCCTCCACTCCATCCTGCAGCACCTGGACTCCCCGGGAACCTACGCCAGGATCCTGTTTGTGGACTTCAGCTCCGCATTCAACACCATCCGCCCCGCTCTGCTCCGGGACAAGCTGTCCCTGCTCAACGTGCCTGACTCCCTCTGCAGGTGGATCACCGACTTCCTGACGGACCGGAGGCAGCATGTGCGGCTGGGAAAGACTGTCTCAGACTCTGCTAGCATCAGCACCGGATCACCCCAGGGCTGTGTACTTTCCCCCCTACTCTTCTCCCTTTATACCAACTCCTGCACCTCCAGCCACCAGTCTGTCAAGTTGATCAAGTTTGCGGACGACACCACCCTCATCGGGCTCATCTCCAACGGCAACGAGTCCGCCTACAGGAGAGAGGTGACCCAGCTGGCGTCCTGGTGCAACAACAACAACCTGCAGCTGAACGCTCTGAAGACAGTGGAGATGATTGTGGACTTCAGGAAAGTCACAACCCCTCTGCCCCCCCTCACCCTCACAGGCTCTCCCATCACCACTGCTGATTCCTTCCGCTTCCTAGCCACCACCATCACCAGGGCCCTCAAGTGGGAGCCGACTTCCGCTTCTGAGAGAGAGCAGACGCTTTTCTTCCCTCTCCCTCCTAATCCTCTCCCTTCTGATCCCAGCTTGCAATGTCACTCTTCTCCTGGCTGAATCTTAATCCAAATGGAAATTATGGATCTGGAAAGCGGCTTATATGCGATTGTCACCACTTTAAAAGAAGAAGATCGGGTCAGGGGGAACCCAAGGGAGACTCATGGCATTGGAATTCATGTGTCTGTGTGATTCGACTGAGACTGAGATTGAACTGATCACAGGATCTTCTGTTTGGCCCCTGGAGTTTTCCTAGTGTATCGAAATTATCTGGGTGAGCTATTCAAATGCGGACCCCGGCGTAGCTCCCTTAACAAATTCAACAATTCGTCCAGCTGGGGGGAGCACTGACTGTCAGTGGCAGGATTAACATGGAATTTACTATCTGGCATGCATTGAAGAGAGAACGAACTCTCTGGACATGTTTTACCTATGTTTCGGTAGGTGGATAACATCTGTGGATCGCTGAGTGCTCTCCAGAGAATGATCTAAAGTATGATTCAAGCCTGTATGAAATTGAAGCACAGAATCGAAGAGAGAGAAATTTTTTTATTCTCTGAGTGCACTGTGCAGATTTGACCTTGTGTTTTGGTGCCCTTGTTTACATTCCTCCTCGATGAAGATAACGCTGGAGAAGTGGCTTATGTCTACCCATACATCAACAATCAGTTGTTGTCGTCAGCGGATTGGTCTCTCAAGGACAATGCCCATGTGCCTTCTGCAAGGAAGAGGAAAAGAGAGATAGACTCTGATCTCTGGACTTGTTTATAAGTCACATGATTATAACATCTATCCACTGCCAGGAGGCGCCCTCTGCTGCTCACTAACAACTGTTACACTCACACTACACAATGACGTGCAAATATACACACACTGCTCTCCCTCCCTCTGCTGTGTGATTGTATCTATTGTCTGCTAATGTGCATAGAGGGTTTTTTTCTGTGTAATCAAAATTTGGCTCATGAGCTTATATGAGCTTATACGAGCGTGATTCTGATAACTATGTTTTTTCTCTCTGCCTATTGTGTTTCCCCCCCCCTTCCCCCCTTTACCCCCACTGCAGACAGGCGCCTTTATGGCTGCCGTGTCATTGGATGCGCCTAACGTGCGCGCCCAATGTCAAGTCAAATTCCTTGTGTGTTTACTTGTAAATATACTTGGCAATAAAGCTGATTCTGATTCTGATTCTGACCATCAGCTCCCTCATCAAAAAGGCCCAGCAGAGGATGTTCTTCCTGCGGCAGCTGAGGAAGCTCAAGCTACCCACCAAGATGTTAGTGCAGTTCTACACAGCCATCATCGAGTCCATCCTCACCACCTCCATAACCTTGTGGTACGCAGGAGCCACTGCCAGGGACAGACTAAGGCTGCAGCGCGTCGTGCGCACTGCTGAGAAGGTGATCGGTTGCAAGCTCCCATCTTTCCAGGATCTGTACATCTCCAGGACCCGGAGGCGTGCTGGCCGGATCATAGCCGATCACTCACACCCTGGTCACATACTGTTTGCCCCTCTTCCCTCAGGTAGAAGACTTCTGTCCATCCAGACTAAAACCTCCCGTCACATGAACAGCTTCTTCCCCTCTGCCATCAGACTGCTGAACACTAAGTGACTTATTGACTCTCGTGCACTATGTACAGCAGCACAACCAGACTCATGTCAATCATCACTGTTTTCTTCCTGCATTACCGACTGCACTATATGGTTCTCCACATTATCTGCTGCTCGCAAATATATTTTAACTGCTGACCAGTATTACTCACTCTTATTCTACACTTTATTGCATGTATAGTTTATTTCTTTTATTTTATCATGTTTAATGTTGCAGCATTGCACCGAGACAAATTCCTAGTTTGTGTACTACATGAACAATGGCAATAAATCTGATTCTGATTCTGATTCAGTACGTATGTGTTAGTAACAAAAACTCAGTTACTGAAGGTTACTTGTGGAGTCCCACAGGGCTCAGTTTTGGGGCCATTGTTATTCAATATGTATATAAATGATATATGTAAAGTTTCGGAAAAAATGGATTTAATATTGTTTGCCGATGACACTAATTTATTATGCAGTGGAAGCAATTTGGAACAACTTTTGGATACACTCGGAAAGGAATTAGGAAAGCTTAAACTGTGGTTTCATTCAAACAAATTATCACTCAATTTAAGTAAGACAAAATTTATAGTTTTTAACAACCATCACAACAACTTAGTGTCTAAACTCAGTGTAAATGGTGTAGAGATTGAAAGGGTATCTGAAACTAAATTTCTTGGAGTAATAATTGATAATAAACTGTGTTGGAAGTCACATATTAATTATATTAAAGGTAAAATATCTAAATCAATTGCAATATTACACAGAGTGAAATATTTGCTGAATCAACCCACATTATATACCTTGTATCATTCATTAATACTCCCATACATGACATATTGTACTGAAGTATGGGGAAATACATATAAAACAAACATATATCCAGTCTTTATGCTTCAGAAGAGAGCTATTAGAATAATAAACAAAGCTGCTTACAGGGAACCAACAAACCCACTTTTTCTTCAACTAAAAGCTCTCAAGTTGAAAGATCTGGTTGACTTTAAAACTGCAGTAATAATGGTTAAAGTGAAGAATCTATCACTGCCCGCAGATATCCAAACGTTGTTCCAAATAAGGGAGAAACAATATCATTTCAGAGGAACATGGATATTTCAAAAACCTTCAGTGAGAACTACCACCAAGCAACACTGTGTTTCAGTGCAAGGAGTCAGATTATGGAACGATTTTGGACCTGAATTAAAATCATGTACAACGCTTGGACAATTTAAACAAAAACTAAAGGAAGAAATACTCCAAACATATATACAAGATGACATATAAACTCACATAAGGATTGTCATATTCAGTCTGTGTTGTGTTGTAGCTTAGTTTTTTGTCTCATTTTGTCTTAGCTTTGTTCTGAATTGTAATCGCTCTTGTTTTGTTTTTCTTTTGAATTCTTAGATGGAACATGGGTGGGCAATATAAGCTGCGGCTTCAGCCATCACCCATTTCAGATAACTTATGTTGAACTGTATAATCAGAGGAGTTATTGTCTAATTTGACCTTGTTGGATTTTCTTTCCCCCTTTGTTATATTATTCTGTTTCTTTTTTAGTCTCTACTTTTAATCTATCCGAAATAAAGATTCATTCATTCATTCATTCACTCTGCTTCCTGGTCCCAACTCTGAGTTGTCACGGTTTGCTTGTTTTTTTTTTTTGTTTTTTTGTTTTGGGTGGGGTGGGTGGGTTCCTGGCGTCCTTAAATCGCTCTTCTCTCCTCCCCCGGCCATGTTTATTGTGGGAAGTCGCACAGCCTTCGTGGCCACTCCTCCACGCAGCTCCACTCCGCTTCAGGCGTTGTTTTGTCCATGAAGGCTGACTCGGGGACCGCTGGCTTTGGACCTCTCCGTTCCCGGTAAGTTCTGGGGTGTGGATGGTCCAGCGTGCGGTGTGAGGCGGGTGCACGCTGCTGAAGGCTGAATGTCGTCGTTGTTGTTGCTGCGTTCCGTTTGTTCTGCACAGCCGAGACCGGCCGTCTGAGAACCGTCTCGTGCGTCGGTGTGGGTGTGGCTCCGCGCTGGCTTTTCTCTGATCTTTTATCTCATAATTAATTTGCGTTTGACACGGAGGAAGTTTGATTGTCCTGTAATCGACAGCGCAGCTTCTTCTGCGCAGGTCCCCCAGTCCAGTGTGGTACAGCGTTAGGGTCTGATGCTGTCATGGAGGTTCTGACACTGACATGCTGTCTGATCATGGACCCAAGATGTGGGACACGTCTCAGCCTGTAGAACCACACACATCAGTCTGTAGAACCACACACACACCTCAGCCTGTAGAACCACAGACAAATCAGTAGAACAACACACATCAGTCTGTAGAACCACACACACACCTCAGTCTGTAGAACCGCACACAGATCTGCCTGTAGAACCGCACACAAATCAGTAGAACCACACACACCTCAGCCTGTAGAACCACACACAAATCAGTAGAACCACACACACCTCAGCCTGTAGAACCACACACACCTCAGCCTGTGGAACCACACACAAATCTGTAGAACCGCACACACATCAGTCTGTAGAACCGCACACACCTCAGCCTGTAGAACCACACACAAATCTGTAGAACCGCACACACCTCAGCCTGTAGAACCACACACAAATCTGTAGAACCGCACACACCTCAGCCTGTAGAACCACAGACAAATCAGTAGAACCACACACACCTCAGCCTGTAGAACCACACACAAATCAGTAGAACAACACACATCAGTCTGTAGAACCACACACACCTCAGTCTGTAGAACCGCACACAAATCTGCCTGTAGAACCGCACACAAATCAGTAGAACCACACACACCTCAGCCTGTAGAACCACACACAAATCAGTAGAACCGCACACACCTCAGTCTGTAGAACTGCACACATCTCAGCCTGTAGAACCACACACCTAAGTCTGTAGAACTGCACACACTTCAGCCTGTAGAACCACACACAAATCAGTAGAACCACACACACCTCAGTCTGAAGAACCACACATCTCAGCCTGTAGAACCACACACAAATCAGTGGAACCACACACTAATCTGTAGAACCACACACATCTCAGCCTGTAGAACCACACACACCTCAGTCTGTAGAACCACACACAAATAGTTTTTTGAATGCAAAAGATGCAATAGACTTACACAATGGTCCCCTCCGGCATACAACTAGGAACATACCGGTCGCTATGGAGGGTGAGAATATGTATGGGCACATAATCATACCATGTAGGATAATTAAGTAAGTAACTAAGTAGACGGTTATACTGTTTCATCCCATCTAGCAACAATGTTCTGCACTGTGTGTGTTTATATATTTACATATTTATTCCATCCAGCTACAATGCTCTGCACTGTGTGTCTGTGTGTGTGTGTGTGTGTGTATATATATATTTTATAGTAATATGTACATATGTATATTAGCTGCTCTTGCTTGCTTGTTTTTTTCTTGCCTTCTGATTGTTGCTCTGAGTGTTGCTATCCCTGTGCTGTTGCAATCCTGGAATTTCCCCATTGTGGGACTAATAAAGGCTTATCTTATCTTATCTTATCTTAAATCATTAGAACCGCACACACCTAAGTCTGTAGAACTGCGCACACTTCAGCCTGTAGAACCACACACAAATCAGTAGAACCACACACACACCTTAGTCTGTAGAACCAGTGGAGAACCCACACAACTGTGTGTCTAGATAAGGACACATTGTGTGTCAGTTTCGACACAAGTTCTTGTGTTAATATATTTGACACATTTATTGTTCTAAAATGTTTTTACACATTTACGTATTAAAAATGACACACTTCTATGTTCAACACACAAAACATTTTTAGGACAAGTTGGTGACGTCCTACATAATTCACCTCACCATCACAGCCATCAGACAGATGGGAACTTCTCATCGTCTAGAATGACTTCAGAGGTTCTGGTCTTCCACAGGTACCAGCTCAAACCACCAAAGATCTTCTCTGTACCACGAGCGTTCACTGTCAGTCTCGAAAGATTTTATGACGTAAATATGCTGAACAGATACAATCACTTATCTGTTTATCTGTAAATCTTCCATTTCATTTATGTATTTTTAATGACATTTTTGTTTGCAATGATATACTGTATTTAATTTAGTTTTCATCTGTTTTTTAATTCTATAAAATGGTCGTTAACATCTCGTCTCTAATCTTGGCTCACAGACCACTGCAGAATGTCAGCAGCTTTAAAGTGTTTTATTGGGTCCATTTTTATTCATTTATTGCTCCCTGACACCCATCCAGTCATTTTGGCTGGATGTAACCTGCTACTGATACTACTTATCTGATTGGCCCAGCTCCAGTTATAACAGGTTTTTATGACGGAATTTTACAACCCTGTCTGCCAAAATAACAGATAAGACCTAAAAGGTTATTGTTTTGACTGTCTTGCTCAAATTACAGTGTTAAATATTTATAACCCTTTCCTTTAACAAAGAACATGAAGACAAGAACAAATAAAACAGCAGAACATTTTGGAAATGCTTAATGTTTTCATAAAGTGAAGCTGTAGCACTGAACATGGAGATGATTTCTTCGTCAGTAGGTCAGTGGTTGAGTCCAGTGTTGGGAGTAACGCGTTACTGGAACACCGCTACTTTTGCAGTAACGTGCTGTGTAACAAAATTACTGTTTAAAAATTCAGTAATGCGTTACAGTTACTGAAATTTGATCAGATGTGTTACTCATTACCTGTTTTATTAATATGGATAGATATTTTTAGCACAAATAAATGAATCTACAAACTGACCGTACTGTAGCTGAGACGTAGCCGTCAGTTGATGTGACCTGTTACAGAGCTGAGGCTTCATTTCTGAGCGGAGGACAAGATGAAGCTACTTTGTTTTTGTCGAAATAGATTATTTTTCCTTTGTCGCGGTTAAGGACAAAAGCATATTGGTGGGTTGCAAGCGAAAGTGCCGGTTGAGACCTTTTGCAGTCTTCAGAAATGCTTGAAAACGGCAACAGAGCTCCAACAAAGCTAGTAATAAGTAACGGCTAGCTATGCTAACAACACCATGTTACTGGATCTGTGCTATCAGAACCACCACGGCTGGATGCAAAGTGGAAATACTTTTGTCTCAACAGCCACGGCTGGATTTCAAGCACAGGTATGCATCTGGACAGTTGGTGACCCTGCAAGAATTAAACCGACTGATTGCCAGATACGTCGTTACAGACTGAAGACATGATAACAGTCACTTTCCATCAGACGGCTGAGACTGTGATCCACTGAAGTTGAAACACATTTACTTGCTACCTGGATAAAGATTATTCAAAAATGGATTTTGATCTCCAAAAAGAATTTGAGGGACTGGATCATGTCTCTGTCACAGCAGACATTTGGACTGTGGATAATGGACATTTTCTTTAGATCACTGCACATCGGATTAAATCCATATCATAAAGTAGGGCTGTGCGATATGACGATATACAGTATATCGGTGACACAATTAAAAAAAAAAGTGTCTACTGTTTCATATAGAACTGTACTGTTTATATCGGGATTGAGACATACCCATTTCTACTTGTCACTGCCCTGCCTCTACCCTGCAGTTCGCCAGGTGCGCCACAGCGGCAAACTACAAGCTAATGTTTTGCCGCTACTTCTGTGGAGCGAGTGCAGAGCGAAAAAACTTGCCTTTCCGGGTTATGTCGGAGAGCTACAGCAAGTTCCAGTGCCCACTTATCATGTCAACGGAGCGGAGAAATGGACTGCAGCAGGCTACAGGAGCGCAAAAACCTATCCCCGCTGTCTCCCTTCAACCTGCTGTTAGACAGAAAAACAGACTGGACTCAAGTTACCATGGAGGTAACATAACAGAGGCGACCCACATCGTTCTGGATTTACCTGGACTGCTGCTGTACTGCGATAATGTTTAACATGCAAGAGATGAAGCAGCTCGCAATTTATTTTCCAGTTAAAACAGTCTACCAGTGCATCTCCGTAAATTAGAACATCAAAGTTTTTTTTAATATAACTAAAAAAGACAAATGTTATGAAATTGGTAGTAGTTTTTAAAATAAATTAAAAATCATGACATTTGTAATTTACTGAGATGTACCAGCACAATAGTACACACTATACAGTACAAAATTTGTTAAACTACAAAAAATGCCTTTGCAGTAAAAAAATGCAAATGGTACAATAAATCATTGAGGAATATAATGTTCATGTTCTATTCAGTATATGAAAAAACGGTAACTTTGTATTTGTTAAAGATAGGCTGTATTGTACAGACGAAAATTCAGATTCTCAGGAAAAACACTGCTTATCAGTTAATCATTTATCGATTAATGAGGTGAATCAATTATCAATTAATGAATTAATTCAGGGGTGTCCAACCATGTGCCATGGAGAGCCAAGACCCTGCAGGTTTTACCTCCAACCAGTGTCTTCAACAGCAGATTTCTGTGAACTTCTTCCCACTGATTGCTGATAAGTGAAAACACCTGCTGAAGAGACTGGGTAGAAGAGAAAACCTGCAGAGTCTTGGCTCTCCATGGCACCTGGTTGGACACCCCTGAATTAATTGATAACTTGCATCCATAATATTGTCATATCGCATAGCCAGGGCTTGACCTTAACTTTTTTGCTCACTGGCCACTGTGGCTAGTGACTTTCCAAGGTTACTAGCTACTCAGCCTTTTCACTAGCAACAATTTTGTGTTTGGAAAAGTACTGTATGTTTAATATGATCAAATTTGAGTATCGCATACTAAAATTTACTTGAACTAATTTTACAACCATTTTAAATGTAAATGACCCTTATACATACATAAAAATGGCAAGAGAAGCACTGTCTGTTGAACTATTTATTAACAGCAGTAAATGCTGTAAAACAGTCTAGAAAAATATTTGCGATATGAGAGTGAAGTGCAGGCGGATTTGGGGTCCGTCCCAGTTCTCATTTGGAGCGGAGTTTAACTACTCGCACTGTGACAACAGAGGATCAGGTGGAACTCCCCTGCTGATCTCATCACTGAGAGCGGGGACAGGTGAGTTCTGCTGACTGGCCTGCTGTCAGTTCGGCGCCGTTTCTGGCCACGAAATGAACCGACCTGCGGAGCACAGCATCCACGGCTTCTTCTGTACTCCAGCCTGGCGCAGTCCTGTGTGCCACGCTGGGAGTTGAGTCAGACCACGGCCACAGCGATAGTGGACCGATGACAATACACTGTGTGTGCAGATAGTGCTCATGGGAGTTGTAGTTTTGTAGTCTCACTGCGATAGGCTTATTATTTAGATGTTGCTTGAGAAAAATACAACCCGACAAAGTGGCTAGTGGGGCTGGCTGTCTTTCCCGCCACCCGTGACATCCACGGGTGGGTGGGTGTTAATGTCAAGCCCTGCGCGCAGCCCTAGTCATGCTCGTGCCTTAGCATAGACCTTCCTACGGAGGCTGAGCAGTGTCATTCTGGAAGAGAAGACTTCTCACACCTACAAGCTGTTGTCCGTTTCAGTTGAAGTCTGTTTTTTTTCCTGTCTTAATGTACTTTTGTTTCGTCTCATGATAACTAGTGCTGCAATGATTAGTCAACTAACCAACTAGTCAATCATCAAAAAGTTGATCGATAACTAATTTGATAGTTGACTAATCGCCTGTGTACCATTTTCCAGGAAAAATTCTAAAAAAATATGAATGTTTCAGGCTCTAAAACATGAAAAATTGCCACTTTTTTTTGCTTGTGCATTATGAGTTAAATAAACTACAGTTTTGTGATGTCTGACAATTACTATGTTGTAACAAACATTCTTGATTAAGTTGTCAAGTTCAAGTCTCAAACTCACTTTTGATGGGTCATCATTTTTTATTTAGCTGTGGGGAGCTTTTATAAAATATTATATTCAAGTTTAAGATTGAAGATTTCTTTATTGTCATTTAGTACGCACGTTTGCACATAAAAAAAATGAAATTACATTTTCCCAGCATAACATAGTTTGTATATTAAAGGCAGAGACTAAAAACAAGGTGATATTCTCAGGTGTGCAGACCCTTTGCATTCCAGCCAATTTCCCTAAATTTAGCAAATGCAAGAAAATTCTTTCTTCACTGAATGGCAGTAGAAAAGTTAATGTCCCCCCTTTAGAACACTGGAATTTTAAGAGGTTAAATTTGCAACTTTTTCTCCTCAATT
Organism: Pholidichthys leucotaenia; assembly: GCA_020510985.1. Taxonomy (NCBI): domain Eukaryota; kingdom Metazoa; phylum Chordata; class Actinopteri; order Cichliformes; family Pholidichthyidae; genus Pholidichthys; species Pholidichthys leucotaenia. The sequence goes on along the minus strand of CM035848.1, from coordinate 23,184,063 downwards.
AGCATTTTTTCTTTTAAATTTGCAACTTTTTTTCTCAAATTTTCAGCTTTTTTCTTGTATTTTTTTAAAAACCTTTTCTGCAGCATCCAATTTAGCATATACAAGGGAAATCAAATTCTTTCTTCACTGAGTGGCAGTAGAAAATTTGAAGCATCCCACTGGCGGAACACTGGAATTTTAAGGGGTTAAACAGGTGCGGTTTAACCCAGCCACAGGGGGTGCACAAGCCAGTGCACTCCTAGTGCCGTTCCCAAGCCCGGGCAAATGGGGAGGGTTGTGTCAGGAAGGGCATCCAACGTAAAACCTTTGCCAAATCAAACATGCGGATCATGACGATTCAGACTTTCATACTGGATCGGCCAAGGCCCACCACCGGTGCTGTTAACCGACAGGGTGCTGGTGGAAATTGGGCTACTGTTGGTCAAAGATCGAGGAGGAGGACAGGGGGAAGATGTGTTCCGAAGGTCAGAAGGAGTTGCACAGTGTCTTTGTGGATCTAGAGAAAGCAGATGATAGGGTGCCAAGAGCGGAAGTGTGGTACTGTATGAGAAAGTCAGGAGTGGCAGAGAAGTATGTGACGGTGGTGCAGGACATGAGGACAGCGAGATGGTGGTGAGGTGTGGTGTAGGAGTGATGGATGGATTCAAGGTGGGGGTGGGATTACATCAGGGATTGGCTCTGAGCCCCTTCTTGTTTGCCGTGGTGATGGACAGTCTGACAGATGAGGTCAGGCAGGAGTCTCTGTGGGCCATGATGTTTGCAGATGACACTGTGATCTGTAGTGAGAGTAGGGAGCAGGTGGAAGAGACCCTGGAGAGGTGGAGGTATGCTCTGGAGAGAAGAGCAATGAAAGTCAGTAGAAGCAAGACAGAATACATAAGTGTGAATTGAGAGGGAGGCAGGTGCAACGATGAAGATGGAAGGAGTAGAGGTAGTGAAAGTAGATGAGTTTAGGTGAAGAAGGGAGTGGAGGCAGGGTGGAGTGGGTGGAGAAGAGTGTCAGGGGTGATTTGTGGTAGAAGGGTAGCAGCAAGAGTGAAAGGGAAGATTTACAAGATGGTAGTGAGACCTGCTCTGATGTATGGTTTGGAGACGGTGGTGCTGACAAAGAGACAGGAGGTGGAGCTGGAGGTGGCAGAGTTGAAGATGCTAAGATTTTCACTGGGAGTGACTAGGAGGAACAAGATTAGAAATGAGAATATCAGAGGGACCACTCAGGTTGAACAGTTTGGAGACAAAGTAAGAAAGGCAAGGCTGAGATAGTTTGGACATGTGCAGAGGAGGAATTGTGGCGATATTGGACAAAGGATGTTGAAGATGGAGCTGCCAGTCAGGATGAGAAGAGGAAGACCACAGAGAAGATTCATGGATGTAGTGAAGGAGGACATGGAGAGGGTTGGTGCTACAGAGGAAAATGAAGGGCTAGGGTGAGATGGAGGCAGATGATCCACTGTGGAGACCCCTGAAGGGAGCAGCTGAAAAAAGAAGACTTTTTCTCTGAGCGCTGCTTGCAAGCTCCATGCTGGTGTGTTTTTAGTTTAGCCATTGCTAACGCTGCTCCGAGACGTGTGCTGGCCTGCATGTTTTTTTTTTTTGTTTTTTTTTTTGTGCAACACTTCTTGCGGGTTGTGTATCATGTCAAGGTTGTCCATCTTTGTTATAAAATCCAAAAATGGTCCAACATTTGAGCTAACTTTAAGCTAACTGCTTCCTAACTTTCAAAGCTGGCTGCAAATCTCACGAGACAAGATATGACTTCAGTTGACTGTGTACTTGCTTTGCACCATCTAGTGGACTGAAAATGAATTAGTTGAATACCCAAGAGAGTATGCAACGTTGACATGAATATACTGTACATAATTAATAAAAAATTGATTCATACGTTTAGAGATCGGTGCATTGTCATTCGTGTCAAGTATCGCGATCCATCACTGAATCAATATTTTGTCCCACCCCTAGTGGGAATGTTCTGTGTGGAGTTTGCATGTTCTCCCTGTACTGCGTTCAGTGTTTCCTCAGGCTTAAAGACCTTGGGGCGGTGGCAACATGTTTAAACATACCGGGATATGTTAATTTTATACTATTTATTTCACAATTTTACACTGTAACATTGCATATGGAACTTACCATTTGAAGTATTGTACAACTGAGACTTGAATATTGGGCCAGTTTGGGTCCCACCCAGACATCCTGTGTTTAGACTTTTAGTGGTGTTATCCTTCTCTCCTTCCTCTGCCTGAACACTTCCCTCTCCTTGGCTCCTCTCTTCTGTCTCATCTTTCCCTCTCTGAGCTCTGTCTAATTCAGCTTCTCTGTCTATGGTAGTATATAAACAGGTTAGAAAATATCAAGTGTCATGTTTTGTCCTGCAGGACTTTTTTGTCATGGTTTATATAAATGACAAAAATATGTGTATTTTTTGTATTTTTATTCTAGTGTTTCTTTTTTCCATTGAGAGAGTAGGGAAGGGAAAAAAACCCATTCATAATAGCAATGTACTCATGCATACTTAAATTATATGATCAGGTGGGCATAGTAACCAGAAATTCTACTCATGTAAAAGCAGTGGTTTGAAATTAATAATTAAAAGTAGGCAACCAAAAATTTCTAATTGAGTTAAGGTTACAAAGAGCAGCCACTTAAAAACTTGAGTAATGACTTCAGTCTTGAAGGTTTGAGGTTTTTCTCAAAAATCTATAACAATTTTCTTATAGTTTTCTACTTTTCTCTGTAAATCTAAAGTTGAAACCATGTTCCTCAAATTTGTAATTTCCTCTTGTAAAATTGACTTTTCTTGTACATTTGAAACTTTATTATAAATTTGTGGATTATTTTATGACTAATTTTTGTCTGTTTTTTAAAATTACTGTTTTTTTTATTATTTTTTATTCTTTCTTTTTAGATAAATTTGAAACAGATTGTGGTCATTTTGTAAAACTTTTTCCTTATAACAATTTACATTTTTGACCATAATTTTGCAGTCAGAACAGAACAATAATTTAACTCTGATTACAAAGAAAAAATATTAATAAAATTGTATTTAATGAAATAAATTAACTTAAATGACCAAGGATGCCGTTATTTCTGTTATAATATTTCTTTATATTTATAGTTGTTGTTTTTTTTTTTTTTTTTAGAAATCTCCTCGCCACCCAGACAGCAGGAAAAACCTCCCTTATTTTGAAATGAAATGTTGACACGGTTAGTTTGTCTGAAGGCTGCTGACAGATTAAAGTCATTGACTTCGTGAATTTCGGTCATCTTAACCTGCCAGGTACATAATAGGGAACTGTAGCGGACTCTAAAGACATAATTCACCACAATATGCGTTCATGTACAGAATGATGTGTTTAGGCAGTTATAGTTGCGAAGTGACTACACGGCCAGTCTCCTAGTATCACAATATCTGGCTGGGAAGCGCCTACAATTCCATTCTTTTTTTGTTTTATTCAATAGTAGAAAATACACACAAATTACAAATATGCTAATAATACAAGTAAATACTGTACCTCCTAATTTGGCTATTCGGTTTAAAAAAAATGCACATATTTATTTATTTTCCATCAGGCGCGTCAGGAAGCCCTTTGGGTCCGATAGCTCGGGCACTCAGCTAGTGATGTTCGATACCACTGATTTCCTTTCCGATGCGATACTGAGTAAAATTCAGGCTGGTATCGGCGATACCGATACTTTACGTCGACTACACCTAATATGTCTTTTCAATCTAAAAAAAGTAGTGTATTTCAAATCATAGCTTCCTTAAGAATACAAGGCAGAGTAATTTATTTATTTATTCATTTTAAACTCTGAAGTATATTGAGGTAGCGGCCTCATTTACAATATAGTCGAGCTAATACAACAGTAGAAAAAACAGAGGACACAATCATACAAAATATGTGAAAATGGTGTTTCAAACTCTGAAAAAAAAAGAAAATGAGTACAATTATAAAAACATTAAAATAAATTCTTGCTTAATTATTAAGAACTACTATAAAGATGAAAACTTGCATTTGCAACTTGCATTCATGTTACATGAACATGTTAACATGAAAATACTGAGCATGTAAATAACACAGCATCCAACATTGACTCTGTTGTTCCCTCATTCACAGGTTTTTGTTAAGGAACAATAGCATATTTACTGTCTTCCCCTTTAGTCTGTTTCGTTTTTTGCTCAGAACCTCTCCTGCCTTTGAAAAGACTCTCTCTGCCGGTACAGAAGTGGCAGTAATTCCCAGGTATCTCACTGCCAGTTTGCTCAGGGCTGGGTAGCTTGGTTCGTGTTCTTGCCACCAAACCAGTGCATCCCTATCTCGGGGAATCACTTTTTCTTCTGAGTACCGACATACTTCAATGAGCACTTCACTGGCAGCTGACCGGTGATGCTGTCCTGACAAAACCCACATGTCAAAATGAGCCCATATCCCTGCTTTTGATATTGCTGAACCTGGGAGGGCAGGATTCTGGTGTGGCCCTGAAGTAGAAGGCTCTGAAGTAGAGCCAACAGTAGCTGTTGAGCTTGGGGCTAGAGAGGGAGCTGCCTGTCCTGCCTGATAGACTTCCTGCATTTCAGAGAGGAGACGTTTTTTCATTACTTTTACATTGTCTTTGTCTTGAAAACCAAGATGTTTAAACCTAACATCCAGAAATGTACTGACAGCTAGACAGTGAATACTCTCACTCAATACCCCTGAATCTGCGCTGACATTGCTGTGGCAGTTGTGTGGTGAGGGGGCTGCCTTGACGTTCACAGACTGCTACAGCCCTGTGAATGAGTGACATGAGCGGAATCACTTTAGAGACTGAAACATACTTTTCAGCTGAAACTTCCCGTGTCACTTCTTCAAATGGTCGTAGTGCATCAACTGTTTGCTTGATGAGGGATAATTCTCCCTCATTTAGGCACATTGCATTCCTCCCTAAAAGGCAGAGGGCTTTGGTCACAGCTTCATTTTGCTCATAGAGCCTCTCCAGCATGTAAAAAACTGAATTCCAGCGAGTATCTACTGACTGGATTAACTTGTTCTCTGTCACTTTCAACTGTTGTTGAATACCCCTGAGCTTCTGTGTGGCCTGTGTGCTGTGGTGAAAAAAGGACACGATCGCACTGCATTTCTCCAGCACTTTCACCACTTCTGGGACAGTTTTTAAACTGTCCTTTACAATTAAATTAAGTGTATGTGCAAAACATGGATGATGCCTCCATCCAGACTTGTGCACTGCAGCAACCATATTTGCACCATTGTCTGTCACAACTGCAACAACCTTGTCAGTTACGCCCCATTCTTCTGTGATGCATTTAAGTGCTAAACAGATATTATCTGCTGTATGCTGCTCATGGAAAGTGTGGGTTTCCAAAACAAATTCCCTCATTTGCCAGTTTTCAATGAGATGACATGTTACAGTTAAATATGCCTCTGTGGACACAGAAGTCCACATATCAGTGGTAAGTACAACACTAGAAGCATTTTGCAAAGATGCCTTTACTTTGCCTTTGCATTCATCCAACATCTTTACAAGAACAGTCTCTGTCAGTTTTTTTTCTTCCTGGGAGTTTATATTTTGGGTCAAGAGCTCTCACAAATCCTTGGAAACCTTGGTCTTCCACTATGGACAGAGGCTGGAGATCCTTTGCAATCATCTCTCCCAGGGATCTTGTGAGTGTTGCAGCTCTTGGGGATTCATCTTCAAACGATATAAAATCACAGGGAAAAACAAATGATGGGGCTACTCTGCACTGAATGCTTAATCTTATTAGGTTCAACTATGTATATAGTCTCCGCAAATAGCCTACAAAATGGAGGTACAAACACTTTACTGGGTAACTCAAACTGAAATTGCCAGTAAAATATTTAATTAAATAAATAAATAAATGCCACAATAATTGCACAAGTTTGTCAATACCTACATTTTAAAATATTCATTTAACAGTTAAAGCAAATTAGACTGATTGTAAGTAATAATAGATATATTTTATTGATACTTATTTTTTATTCATCTTTTCTAGAATATTTTCCAAAGTTCACCATGGCTGTTTTATTGTCATTGCTCTGTTTAATTTAATGACAACTAGTCTATGTGATCCACTTTAAATGGTCAATTATTTAGGAATCCTTACATGAATAAAGCTAGGCTAAGGCTAGGCTGGGTGAGATTATTTCAGCGATACACATACTATTACTCCAAGACAGAATCATGCAGTTGTTTGTTGAAGCATGTATTTATTTCATTGCTTATTTCATAACCATATTTATTCATTTGAACAACTCCCAACAGCAACGGTGCTTAGCATCACTTAAAGTTCCACATTTTCCTTCTCTGTAGCTGGATAATGCCTGCCTGTAGCACGGAAGGATTCCACCAGAGACGTCTGTCTTGCCCTGGCAGCAGCACCTGAGGCGGACTCTGAGCGCTCCTCTTCTGTCTGCCTCATCGCTGCATATGCTTCATATTCACTGTGGTGATTTAACCTGAGGTGTTTTACAAGGTTCATTGTGTTGCCACAACTTCTTATTGTTTTCCTACAAATGTCACAGACCGCGTCTTGGCTGTTCACGACTCCGTTTCCGTTCTGCCATTGTGTCCACACAGACTGTGACTGAGAGCACGGAGCAGCATGCCGCTGCGCTTACGCATGACGCACTTACCCAGGCGGAAGAAAAAGTAGTCCCACCAACCGCGTGTCACATTTCAATAGTTTAGTTACTTTTCACCAAATGACTTAAGTATCAAAAGTATCGATATTTTGATTTGAGTATCGATTTTACAGCATAAAGATCCGGTATCGGAGGTATCGATATTTCAGGATCGATCCGCACATCACTACACTCAGCAGCTCGGGTGTTTCACACACATACACATCCACACTTCATTCATTCCCATTAACATGTTTTGGGGTTTTGTTCAATACAGCACACGAAACCACTTCTGCACGTGGGTTTTTCATTCACTAAGTGGCTCCTGGTCACGTAGTGCAGACATAAATGGCCGGCTCCCCATCGTTTAGCAACGGCCGTTATAGTTGTGCGCTCAGGCTTTCTCATCAGGCACCTCTCTAGGCAGCCGCTGAAGGACCTCATTTTAGAGCTAGCGTTTTTAGCTGTTGCTTTGTCACTGCCGCTGGAGAATAAAAACGGCACGCCTGCTCGTGTGAGAAAAGAGAAATTGCCAGTCTCATAACTTAATATTGTAGTGGCTGGTGAAATACTGTATATCCTCAGCAATTCATCAGTCCCCCTGCCTTTCTCTTCATATGAAGCCGGCTGCATTTGAATTCTATCCACATCTCTTAGCTGAGCGACTCTTCCATTATGGCTCCCGTTTCCAGCGGGTTAAAACTATGATAAACGCCTGCAGTGCTTACATACCTCTTATGATTTTTTTCCCACATTTAAAGTACTTTAATAAACTCATGTTTCTGTCGGACAGTCACGCTTAGCGAGACACTGCTGACTAACTGGAAAACCCGTGTGAGCGGGGCACTTCTAAACTCCGCGTGGATGACGGCCACGTGTGTTCTTCGTGTGCGCGCTTGCGGAAAGTCATTGCTTCATATATTTTTATTAATAAAATCATATCGGCTTGACGTGGCGGTATGATTTCTTGCGAGGCGGGCCGCCACTGAGAAATGTTACCAGAGGAAACCCTGGTGTTGGTTTACTTTTGGGGCTCAGGTTTCCTCCCACAATCCAAAGACAGCATGTTAGGTTAACTGGTTAATCAAAATTGTCCCTAGGTATCTGTCTCTGATAGGCCCTTAGAATAGAGGGTTAGTGTAGCTGCTAGTTAAGCACTTTGACTAGTCTTTGTAATTAGTGTTATATTAGTACAGGTCATTATCCTTACATGTGGGTGCTTGGTAAAATAAGCTCATTAACATTTTCTTTAAGTATCAGTGTTATGAATGATAAGAGTCAGTCCATCCATCCATCCATCTATGTTCTACTGTTTATCCAGGGTCCTGGTCATGGGGGCAGCAGTTTAGCAGACAGACCCAGCAATGACTGAAAATTCTGAAAGCTGTCTGTCATTGGACAGATTACACTGAGGGCAACCTATTGAAAGTCAATTAAAATGATAGCTACATAATAACAGATTATGACAGAATTTTTACACACCTGTCTGTCAAAATGACAGATGACAAAAAGTCTAATGCGGCCCCCCCCCACACACACACACGCGCGTGCACGCGCGCATGCATTGGGATGTTTACCTGCATCTCAGAGTGTAATGAAGTGTCACTGTCCGATGCAGCAGTCAAGCAACCTGACCGGAGAAACTGGAAGGACTGTAGCTGGTTGATTCATGGTGACTGAACTTGGAGAAGGTTTTTGTTCCCTTTGAACGATGAAAGAGTGAAAGTAAATGGCAAAGTATACCTGCCTGAGTACAGCAGTATCTAGTTGATGTACATATCTAGTGTCTGTATGGGGAAACCCTGGGATGGTGTAGCAGCTCGATGACTGTAAAATATCAAATGTCTGCTAAATGTTAGATTTAGATAAATTGTCCAGCTTTAACACTAATGTCTGAGCTATTGAACGTACCTGCAGCTCGTTATCCTTGGTTACTAGTTTTGGAAAATGAAACAGCATTCAGTGATGATATTGGCAGATTTTAATAAATGTTTAAAAAGATGTGATGAAGAATCTGTGTTCTGTCCAAAGCCCTGTAGAACTGCATGTAAATAGTTTGTTTATTTGTTTTTGATATCATATAGAGGGTATGCGTATGATGTCAATGAACAGAACTCATGGCAGTTAAAACACATTGAGTGGCAAAAATGAGTGGGGGTATGCATTAAAACACAAAAAATACACCCAGTATTCAGTCACAGCAGTATACACAGAGTGCCTGTTTTCATTGTGGAGAACTAACTTTATCATTCCATCTTGTATTAATTGGCAAAAAATTAAATCAATAAATAATTAAAGGCTCTGAATTAGTTCTCCACTTACCATATTCTCCTTGGTCTTTACTCACACATCACTACAGCCAAGTAAATGGTGTGATATTAACATCTGAAATTTAAAAAAAAAAAAGGTACTCTGTGTACTGCTGTGACTAAATATTTTGTGTGATTTTTATGTTTTGCTGCATACAAAATAGAGCTGTCACATGTAATTGCCTGTCAGTGCTGTATTGCTATGGTGACCGTCCTGTAACTGCCAAGAATTCTGTTCCAGTGCATCCCCTCTGTTGAACTGGAGAGTTGTGCATGCTTGACACAGAGCATCATGCTAGAGGCCACGGCTGCAGCGACTGAGCTAAATTAAGACCCAGCAGGCCTCAGAATAGAGCAGATGAATGCAGACAGCTGGGGGGACTGGATGGGTGGAGAGGACTTCTTCTGGAGGTGTCAGGTAGACGGTTAGATGAAAGAACCTCCGTGATCAGCTCACACACCACACCATCTTCACACCAGAGTTCTCTCTGAACAACGTCATCATAGGGCTGGGCGATAAAATGATAACCATACTTACTGCAAAATAACTTTTTCTCGACAGAGACATAATACATTTTCGATAGAATGTCGATAGAAGTCATTTGTTCTGTGTTTTGACAGACAGCACGAAAAGCCAATGAAAATGAGAATGCACCACACCGAACCAATCATGTGGCTGGAAGTCACACTGGATAGACACACACAACAGCGCATGTAGGGCCAATAGTTTTCTATTTATTCTCTTTGTAGTCCAGTGTTTACAGCGCTGAGTGCCCTCGGCGCTGAAACGCTTTGAGCAGTTGCCGTATTTTGTTGTGGCGCTCAGGGCACGCAGTGTTGGAAAAATTAACTTTTCAGACTACAGCCGAGCTTGTCAATGTCAGACTTTTCTAAGCAGCCAATCAGAATTAAGGGAGGGCGGGACATGGGATGCCAATATGGTCTGTACTTGGACTTCTGTTTTCCGTGTCATCATATTTTGCATCCATTGCTGCTACCAAAGCTAGAATATGTTTCCTGTCCATTTTTATTTTTATTTAGAGACTGCTATTAAAAAATAAGTAGAAAGTCTGACCATAGGAAAAGCAGAAGTGCTGAGCTGAGAGTGACAAGCTGTTGCTGGGATACAGAGCACAGCCTTTTTTTTTCTAGAGCGCAGCGCACAATCGCTGAAAAAAGACGTTCAGGGTGGTTGGGCGACAAAAAACGCGTTTGGTGGGCACGCTGCCTAATTCATTAATTGTTAATTGGTTCACCTTATCGATTGATTAACGATTAATTGATAAGCAGCAATTTCCTTGAGAATCTGAATTTCCCTCGGTACAATACGGTCTTTCTGTCTTTAACATATAAAAAGTTAATTACTGTTTTTGATATACTGAATAAAACATGAACATCATATTCCTCAATGGTTTATTGTACCATTTGCTTTTTTTTTTACTACAGACAATGGCATTTTTTGTAGTTTAATAATTACTGTATAGTGTGTACCATGTGCTGGTACATCTCAGTAGGGGTTGGTTGTATAAGCTGTGCTTCTGCCTATACCCTTTTGGGGTTTTTTTTGTCTTTTTTTTTTTGTATCTTATGTATTTTTTAATGCATTGTAAACCAAATAAACCAACTAAAGAAAAAAAGAAAGTAAATTACAAATGTCATGATTTTTAATTTATTTTAAAAACTGTTACCATATCATAAATTTATCTTTTTTTAGTTATATTACAAAAACAAAACAAAACAACCCTTTCACGTTCTAATTTACTGAGATGCACTGGTAGACTGTTTTTTTAACAGGAAAATAAACTGTGAGCTGCTTCGTCTGTTACATGTTAAACATCAGTGTTTCCTCTGGCTTAAAGACCTTGGTGCGGTGGCAACATATTTTTCCGGGGGAAGTGGGGGGGGGGGGACAGAAAACACATGATGCTATTGTAACCGGAATATGTTAATTTTATACTATTTCTTTTTTCTTTTTTTTAAATTTTGTACAGTAACTTTGCATATGAAACTTACCATTTGAAGTATTGTACAACCGAGGCTTGAATGTTGGAATATTGAGCCAGTTGGGTTCCCACCCAGACATCCTGTATTTTGACTTTTTACTGGTGTCATCCTTCTGTCCTTCCTCTGCTCTCACCTCTCCTGGACCTTCTGCCTGAACACTTTCCTCTCCTTGGCTCCTCTCTTCTGTCTCATCTTTCCCTCTCTGAGCCCTGTCTAATTCAGGTTCTCTCTCTGTCTATGGTGGTATACAAACAGGTTAGAAAATATCAAGTGTCATATAAATTAAAAGTAGACAAAAATTTCTAGTTAAGGGTACAAAGAGCATCATCATCATCATCATCATCATCATCATAGCAGTCTGTCAGGGGCGACAATGACTGTTTCATTTAGGTCTGATCAGATTCCTCCACGCCGCTCTGTAATTCACCTTCCGCTGCCAGGAACTCCTGACCTTGTTAACCCGGGTGATGTCCGAGCCGGTATGAGTTGCTCTCTGACTGAACATTTCATGAAATTACTTGCAAAGTATTTAAGTACCGCTAACCCACTTAAAAACTTGAGTAAATTTTTTTTTTTTGTTACTTATTTGTACCCGTAGGTAGATTTGGTTTGCAGTCTGGTGACAAGCCACCAGCTGCTGGTCGCTGCGTGCGCGAGCGCCCTAAACCTACATGTTTTTGGTGTGCGGGAGGAAACCGGAGAAATCCCGGAGTAAACCCACGCAACACGGGGAGAACATGCAAACTCCACACAGCTCACTGTTGGTCGGGGGCTGGGATCGAACCCACGATCTCATGATCCCCACGATCCCCCGGCCGAGGGTAAAACTGTGCTGCCACAGTGCTAAACCACTGCGCCACCGTGCAGCCCCTGACTTCAGTCTTGAAGGTTTGAGGTTTTCCTCCAAAATTTATAACAATTTTCTTTTAGTTTTCTACTTTTCTCTGTGAATTTATCTAAATTTGAAACCATTTTCCTCAAATTTGTAATTTCCTCTTGTAAGTTTGACTTTTCTTGTACATTTGAGACTTTATTATAAATTTGTGGATTATTTTATGGCTTATTTTTGTCTATTTTTTAAAAATAAAATTACTGGGTTTTTTAATAAATTTAAAACAGAATGTGGTAATTTTTTTTACTTTTTCCTGATAACAATTTACATTTTTGACCATAGTTTTGCAGAGCCAGAACAGAACAATAATTAAACTCTGATTTTTAAAGAAAAAAAATTAATAAAATCGTATTTAATGAAATAAATTAACTTAAATGACCAAAGATGCAGTAATTTCTGTTATAATATTTCTATATATTTATATTTTTTTTTATTTTTTTTTTTTTAGAAATCTCCTCACCACCCAGACAGCAGGAAAAACCTCCTTTATTTTGAAATCCAAATGTTGGCACGTTTAGTTTGTCTGAAGGCTGCTGACGGATTAAAGTCAGTGACTTTGTGAATGTCGGTCATCTTAACTTGCCAGGTACATAATAATGAGCATCCATCCATCCATCTTCCGCTTAATCCTTTTCGGGTTGTGGGGGGGCTGGAGCCTATCCCAGCATCTTTTGGGCGAGAGGCAGGGTCCACCCTGGACAGATCACCAGTCCATCACAGGGCCAACAGAGAGAGACAGACAACCATTCACTCTCACAGTCATACCTAAGGACAATTTAGAATCCCCAGTTTGATGCCAGTTAACCCAACTTGCATGTTTTTGGCATGTGGGAGGAAACCGGAGAAATCCTGGAATAAACCCACGCAGACACGGGGAGAACATACAAACTCCACACAGATCACTGTTGGTCAGGGGCTGGGATCAAACCCAGGATCCCCGGCCAAGGGTGAGTTGCTGTGCTGCTGCAGTGCTAACCACTCCGCCACCGCGCTGCCCATAATAATGAACATAAATTAGTTAATCATTAACTAAGGTAAAGGTAAAAACATCTCCTTTTTATTCTTGTCTGAAATAAGAAAAACAAAAAGCTAACCACGCTTAGATAAAAGCTTATCTAAGCGTCTCTTCCATTATTGCTCTCGTTACCAGCGGGTTAAAACCATGATCAATGCCTTCACTGCTTACATACCTCTTCTGATTTTTTTTCCATGTTTAAAGTACTTTAACCTGTTGAACTCTGTTCAACTTCCCTAAAAACGCCTACAAATAACATGCCCAAAGTAAATCAAAAGCTGCTCTTCAACCCTTTGCAGCATCTTCATGGGGTTGGTCTCATTTAAAAGAAAACACTCTGAATTTTTTGGCAAAACAGTCATAATCTCTCTAAGTGCTCCTGCCACTGAGTAACAAGAAAGTTCGCCTGGGTGTTTTTTTTTAGATTCACATGCTTGCAAATAACATACAACTGTCAGATACTGGCTGGAAAACACAACAGAAATGTAGAACCAAGTGTTTTCAAGCTCAGGTCAAAATTTTGTAAAAATACCACAAAAAATGAATATATTACACAGCTTTTTTTCTCAGGTTGTAACAAGGCTGTGTCTGTACTAGAAGACCGGAAATACAGCTTTTTTTTTTCAGTGCGCACTGAGACGCACTAAGATGCAGAGACTTGCCCGCCCGCGGAATTCACAGAGTTCAAGGGGTTAATAAGTTCATGTTTCTCTCGGTCAGTGATGCTCATAGTGAGACACTCTGCTCAGTGTTGCCAGATAGGAAATGTTGAAGTATCGTACCAGTGACTTAAAATTATTGTATTTTGAGGAAAATTATCGTACACACCCAGTTTTCATTCTGAAGTGGCTTAGGACCATCTGCTTCAGTAACACATTATCACATCGTGTATATTAGACCAGATCGGTTGGGGGGGAAAAAAAAAAAAAAAGGCACCTCTACCTTGTGTGGAGTACAGGATGAGCCTGTACTGAACGGCCCAAAATATCAGTCGTACTTAACTATCTTTTATATGGCTTCTATTGAATCATCATATATGTATCAAGGTCTTGCCTCATAAATATTTTGGAAAGTACTCTGTTTATACATTAGGAATAAACAATCAATCCACCTAAACTACTGCTAAAATGCCTCTGATAACTGAAGCAGAAACCCGTTTCAGTTTTACTGAGAACTACAATTCAGTGACATTTTTGCATACATTTGCATGTTGCAGCAGCGTGCAAATGTGCAAGCTTTAGTACTAATGCCAACAACAGGCTTGAACCACCCAGTAAAACTGGGATCCCACCTTTCATTTCTCAACCTGCTCGTGATGTTGCTTACTTGTTGAGTCTGCCGTGCCTGCATAAGTGCTGTAAAGTACATGAACGATTCAATCAAGTGTACTAGTTTTTATGGGTGAACATACTGTGCTGAATCACTCACTGGAACTGTAGTGGAAGCCAGGGATCAGCAGCTGAATCCCCTGCCTGAGCAGCAAACGAGCCCCGCCCGCTCGGTTCAGCCGACTCTCAGTTCGGTAAGTGGTAGGCAGTTGGAGCTCCAGTACAGCACTGAGTGATTCGGTGTACAACTATTTATAATGGATCTTTTTAGCTTGACTTGGCACATTTCATTGAACTGTGGATCCCATCACTAACCTCCATACGAGGCTGCCTCTCCCCTACTGCAACACGAGTCTTCCTCTTCTTTTCCACACAGCCCACACATGTGAGATGATGCGTAAAAACAAACGTATGTATGCGCAGGATCTGTATTCTGATTGTGTTTGCCATTGTATTAACGTAGCCATGTAGTGAAGGGGTCAAATTATTGCACATTAGGGGATTTTTGAAATTATTGATCGTACAGAGGGCAAAATTATCGTACGTCTGGCAGCACTAACTCTGCTTGCTGACTGGAACACGTGGGCGGGGCGCTTCTGAACTCTGCGTGGATGACGGTCACACACATTGTTCGTGTGCGCGCTTGCGGACGGTCATTGCTTCATATATTTTTCTTTAATTTATATTTCCTGATAGAGTGGTGGAAATTTTTCTGGCGTGGCGGCCCGCCACCCAGAAATGTTACCAGAGGAAACCCTGAACATTACCACAGTACCCCAAAAATCCAGTCAAACCCAGAACGATCTGAGCTCCCTCTGTTGTCCGTTACCTCAGTGGTAACTTGAATCCGGTCTACTTTCCCATCTTGCGTCGAGGGAATGAGTTTTTTGTGCTTGTGTAATCTTTTTATTTGTTCCGGTCAGTTTCTCTGCTATGTTAATTTCAAGCAGATGGACCTTCAAACTTGTGTGCTATTAGAACTTGTTGTGGCGCTGACATAACCCAGAAGGGAAAGTTTTTCAGCGCATGCTCTGGGGTCTTGGCGTCGTCTTCTGCTTTTTTGGTTGAATGTGGCAGTGGGTGACCGCATGTGCCGCCCTGCCTGGACGGCAAAGCCACTACATTTCATAGAATAAGCTTCCATTGAAAAGGGCTGCTGAGTTATCAATTAATTGACAGCTAATTTAATTTAGTCAACTAAATTCTTATCGACAGTTAACCAAAAGTCAATTAATCATTAATATCCCTAATCAATATCAATCATTATGAAATTTTTTTTGATCGTGACTGGAATTTTTTCATATCGCCCAGCCCTACGCCATCATCATCATCATCATCATGGGGGCAGCTGTGGTGCAGGTGTAGTGTGGCCGACTACTGATCGGAGGGTCAGGGGTTCGATTCCCACTCTGTCTGCATGCCTTTCCCTTCATATGAACCCGGCTGCATATGAATTCTAACCACATCTCTTAGCTAAGCGACTCTTCCATTATTGCTCCCGTTTCCAGCAAGTTAAAACCATGATAAACGCCTCCAGTGCGTACATACCTCTTATGATTTTTTCCACGTTTAAAGTACTTTAACAAACTCATGTTTCTGTCGGACAGTCACGTTTAGCGAGACACTGTTTGCTGACTGACTGGAAAACTCGGGTGGGCGGGGCGCTTCTAAACTTCACGCAGATGACGGCCACGCACGTTTTCATGTGCGTGCTTGCGGAAAGTCATTGCTTCATATATTTTTCTTAATAAATTCATATCACCTTGGCGAGGCGGTAAAATTTCTGGTGCAGCGGGCCGCCACCGAGAAACGTTACCAGAGGAAACCCTGAAAGTTCTGTATCCACTCATTTTACTTGTTGGTTAACCTGCAGGTTAACTCCTCCTTACATTTATGTCAAATCAAACTTGTACAAGGTATTGATGAGTTAAAGCTTCTGTAGAAATCTGAGGTCGGTTCAGTCAGAAAAGTTACAGTGGCGACAACAGAAAACGTCAGACAGACGGGTGGAAAACATGACACCCCCATCCCATGGGTTTAAAACTTAAACACAGAGGAAGAAATGACAGCAGGTGTTGTTTGTGTTTGGTTCAGCTCCAGACTAGTTAAACGGTTCCTGTTGACTGTGGACAGAGACAGAGGTCGTCATTAACACACTGTTGTCAATGCTTGTGTGTGGGATTATCTACCTACACTATACACCACAGGTGTTAACAGTGTGGCCCGGGGGCCAGATGTGGCCTTTCACTATGGTTTGTCTGGACCCCTAATAAATTTCTGACCCCACCCAGAAAGTTCACGTGTCATAGATTTGCTACCCCCCCCCCCCAGTTTTCTAATTTTGGGACTCCCCACCACCACAGTGTTCCCCACACCCACCCTTGTAACTTTGTGACTCCCCCCAGTCATAAATTTGATACTTTTTTCCCCATAAATGAATTTGTCACCTTCCCTACCCTCATAAATCATAAACTTTTCTCTCTTGGTCATAAATGTGACAACCTCTGCCCCCAACAAATTTAGAATTTCCTTGTCTTTGGAGAGAAATTTGCATATTTGCAATCTTCTAAATTGCCCCCCCAACACCACCACCAATTATCTATCTAGAAATGCATGGAATCTCTGTGTGTGTGTCAATGTGTCTGTTCCACACATATCCTTTGAACCATTTGTCAGAGTGATCTAAGATTTTATACGTGTTTTGCTGATGTTACAAGGGTGTGCATCCCTGAGTATGGAGTCACTCAGTCAAAATATGTAATTTTTATCAGTAAAAGTTTAGCCACTGCTCTGTCACCACTCTGTCTCTTGATGCCCTGGCTTCAGGAAGTGTGGGCGGGGTTTTGGATTGACTCTGTGCTTATTGGATAATACACGGCACCACGACCAGTCAGTCACCACAGTGTTCACTGAACAAAACAAGGAAATGAAAAATGACAAATTTGACTAGAAAAAGATAATACTGAAGATTTAATGCTTAAAAAAAATAATACCATAAAGTTGCTGTGATTGCATAGGTCTAAAGGATAATTCGGCATATGTGGAGAACATGAGTCATGCAAGCAGGCTGGGTGGAGCGTCGGTGGGGACCAGGTCTGACAACGAACACTGGTGTATCAACACAGAACATACCGGGAGAAGCAGCGGCCCGACATGACCTGTCTCAAAGGCAAGCTAACTGATGACGATTAAAAAAAAAAAGTTTATTTTCAATAAAGTGAAAAATAATAAGATAATGCATGGAGGGTGCTTTTGTGCTGGGAGGCGCAGCCAACAGCAAAGTGTGATTTATCATGGAAAACATTTGAACTCTGTGCTTTGGACAGCTGATGGTACAGACTGCAATCAAAGGTAAATAAAACTTGGGGGGAGGGCTAAATGGTGATTTGGATCTTTATCCCTTAGCTTGAAAGTGCTCAGACACATCCCTGACAGGTCCTGTTATACGAACAAGTACGTATGTTTAGCTCTGTGTGTGTGTGTGTGTGTGTGTGTGTATGCGCTGCAGGCAGCAGCAGAGCTCTGTACGGGTTTTTCCTGTGAACCAACACTGCAAATATGCCATTATAGGCTAGCTCCAAATTACAAACCCATTCAATAAGTGACACATAGGTTCAAAGAGCATTACTCATATGTTAGAAATATTTTTGGGGTATGCTAGACATTAATCATGACGTATTTTGACTTTTGAGTAACTGAGCTGCTGACAAGTAACGTGTGTAAACGAACACATAACTTACCTCCAACCTTTGCTCCTGGAATGCGGGATGTCCATCCATCCATCCATCCATCTTCTACCGCTTTTCCGGAGGTCTGGGTCGCGGAGGCAGCAGTTCAAGCAGAGAAGCCCAGACTTCCCTCTCCCCAGCCACCTGCTCCAGCTCTTCAGAGGGGATACCAAGGCGTTCCCAGACCAGCTGGGAGACATAGTCTCTCCACCGAGTCCTGGGTCTGCCCCGGGGTCTCCTCCCAGTGGGACGTGCCTGAAACACCTCAAGTGGGAGGCGTCCAGGAGGCATCCTAATCAGATGCCTGTACCACCTCAGCTGACTCCTTTCAATGTGGAGGAGCAGCGGTTCTACTCTGAGCCTCTCCCGGATGACTGAGCTCCTCACCCTATCTCTGAGGGTGAGTCCAGCAATCCTACGGAGAAAGCTCATTTCAGCCGCTTGTATCCGTGATCTCGTTCTTTTGGTCATTACCCAAAGCTCGTGACCATAGGTGAGAGTAGGAACGTAGATTGACTGGTAAATCGACAGCTTTGCCTTAGAACTAAGCTCCCTCTTCACCACAACAGACCGGTACAACGTCCGCATCACTGCAGATGCTGCTCCAATCCGTCTGTCGATCTCTCGCTCCATTCTCCCCTCACTCGTGAACAAGACCCCAAGATACTTAAACTCCTCCACTTGGGGCAGGAGCTTGTCCCCAACCCGGAGAGGACAATCCACCTTTTTCCGGCTGAGGACCATGGACTCGGACTTGGAGGTGCTGATTCTCATCCCAGCCGCTTCACACTCAGCGGCAAACCGTCCCAGCAAGAGCTGTAGGTCATTGCTGGATGAAGCCAACAGGACAACATCATCTGCAAACAACAGAGATGAGATCCTGTGGTCACCAAGCATGACACCCTCCATTCCTTGGCTGCGCCTAGAAATCCTGTCCATAAAAATTATGAACAGGATCGGTGACAAAGGGCAGCCCTGGGGGAGTCCAACTCTCACTGGGAATGACTCCGACCGAGTGTTGGCAATACGAACCAAACTCTCATAACGGTCGTACAGAGACCGAATAGCTCATAACAACAAGCCCGATACCCCATACTCCCGAAGCACCCCCCACAAAAATCCACGAGGGACGCGGTCAAATGCCTTCTCCAAGTCCACAAAACACATGTAAACTGGTTGGGCAAACTCCCACGAACCCTCGAGAATTCTCGAGAGGGTAAAGAGCTGGTCCGATGTGCCACGGCCAGGACGAAAACCACATTGCTCCTCCTGAATCCGAGGTTCGACCAACGGCCGGACTCTCCTCTCCAGTACCTTGGCATAGACCTTCCCAGGGAGGCTGAGGAGTGTGATCCCTCTAAAGTTGGAGCACATCCTCCGGTCCCCTTTTTTAAAGAGAGGAACCACCACCCTGGTTTGCCATGCCAAAGGCACTGCCCCCGACCTCCACGCAATGTTGCAGAGGCGTGTCAACCATGACAACCCAACAACATCTAGGGCCTTGAGGTACTCAGGGCGAATCTCGTCCACCCCCGGGGCCCGGCCACCAAGGAGATTTTTAACCACCTTGGCGACCTCAGCCCCTGTGATAGGCGAGTCATCCCCCTCGTCCCCAAACCCTGCTTCCACTGTGGAAGGCGTATCAGTGGGATTGAGGAGATACTCGAAGTATTCCTTCCACCGCCCGACGATGTCCCCAGTCGAAGTCAACAGTGTCCCATCCGCACCATACACAGTGTGGACGGGGAGCTGCTTTCCACTCCTGAGCCGCCGGACAGTTTGCCAGAATCTCTTTGAGGCCGACCGAAAGTCTTGTTCCATGGCCTCACCGAACTCCTCCCATACCCGGGTTTTTGCTTCAGCAACCACCCGAGCTGCACTCCACTTGGCCTGCCGGTACACCTCAGCTGCTTCGGGAGTCCCACAAGCCAACCAAGCTTGATAGGACTCCTTCTTCAGCTTAATGGCCCCCCTCACCACTGGTGTCCACCACTTGGTTCGGAGGTTGCCACCACGAGATGCACCGACCACCTTGCGGCCGCAGCTCTGGGCCGCCGCTTCAACAACAGAGGTGGAGAACATGGCCCATTCAGACTCCATGTCTCCAGACTCCCTCGGAATGTGGTTGAAGTTCTTCCGGAGGTGGGAGTTGAAGACCTCCCGGACAGGGGCCTCAGCCAGACGCTCCCAGCACACCCTCACTATACGTTTGGGTCTACCAGGTCTGAATGGCTTCCTCCCCTGCCATCGGATCCAACTCACCACCAGGTGGTGATCAGTTGACAGCTCTGCACCTCTCTTTACTCGGGTGTCCAAGACATACGGTCGCAGGTCTGATGATACGATAACAAAATCGATCATCGACCTGTGACCTAGGGTGTCCTGGTGCCAGGTGCACATATGGACACCCTTATGCTTGAACATGGTGTTCGTTATGGACAGACTGTGGTTAGCACAGAAGTCCAATAACTGAACACCACTCGGGTTCAGATCGGGCAGGCTGTTCCTCCCAATCACCCCCCTCCAGGTTTCACTGTCGTTGCCCACGTGCGCATTGAAGTCCCCCAGTAGGACAATGGAGTCTCCAAGAGGAGCACCCTCCAGCACCCCAGTCACAGACTCCAAAAAGGGTGGGTACTCTGAAACATCATTTGGTGCATAGGCACAAATGATGGTCAGGACCCGTTTCCCAACCCGAAGGCGCAGGGAAGCAACCCTTTCGTCCACCGGGGAAAACTCCAATATAGAGGCAGCAAGGTGGGGCGATACAAGAATACCCACCCCTGCTCGTCGCCTCTCGCCCGGGGCAACTCCAGAAAAGGCCAAGCTCCAGCCCCTCTCCAGGAGACTGGTTCCGGAACCGGAGCTGTGTGTTGAAGTGAGGCCGACTATATCTAGCCGGCCGACTATATCTAGATTATATCTATCTAGCTAGATATAATGCGGGATGTATCAAATCAAATCAAATCAACCTTTATTGTCATGTTGCTGTACATACAACTGTAGTGCAGGCAAGATGAAAACACTCTGTCTAGTGTTTCTTTTTTCCCATTGAGAAAGTAGGGAAGGGAAAAAAACCCATCCATCCATCCATCTTCTACCGCTTTTCCGGAGGTCCGGGTCGCGGAGGCAGCAGTTCAAGCAGAGAAGCCCAGACTTCCCTCTCCCCAGCCACCTGCTCCAGCTCTTCAGAGGGGATACCAAGGCGTTCCCAGACCAGCTGGGAGACATAGTCTCTCCACCGAGTCCTGGGTCTGCCCCGGGGTCTCCTCCCAGTGGGACGTGCCCGAAACACCTCAAGTGGGAGGCGTCCAGGAGGCATCCTAATCAGATGCCCATACCACCTCAACTGACTCCTTTCAATGTGGAGGAGCAGCGGTTCTACTCTGAGCCTCTCCCGGATGACTGAGCTCCTCACCCTATCTCTGAGGGTGAGTCCAGCAATCCTACGGAGAAAGCTCATTTCAGCCGCTTGTATCTGCGATCTCGTTCTTTCGGTCATTACCCAAAGCTCGTGACCATAGGTGAGAGTAGGAACGTAGATTGACTGGTAAATCGACAGCTTTGCCTTAGAACTAAGCTCCCTCTTCACCACAACAGACCGGTACAACGTCCGCATCACTGCAGATGCTGCTGGTTTTTTTCCCCTGATGGGGAAAAAAACCCCATTTATAATAGTAATGTACTCAAGCATACTGAAATTATATGATCAGGTGGGTATAGTAACCAGAAATTCTACTCATGTAAAAGCAGTGCTTTGAAATTAAAGTAGTTTGTGAGAACCCGGGACTGTGTTTCCGACACGATCATCAGTAGCACGGGGGCCCCCCAGGGAACGGTGCTGGCTCCCTTCCTGTTCACTCTTTATACTGCGGACTTCTCACACAACACAACACATTGCCATCTACAGAAGTTCTCTGATGACTCTGCGATCGTTGGTCTCATCTCCAGCGGAGATGAAGCTGAGTACAGAGGGCTTATCCAGGACTTTGTGGACTGGTGCCATCGGAACTGCCTCCAGATCAACGCGAGGAAAACCAAGGAGCTGGTGGTGGACTGCCGCAGGCATGGGCAGCCCCTCACAGCACCAGTAAATATACAGGGAACAGACATCGAGATGGTGACATCCTACAAGTACCTGGGTATTCTGGCTAAACTGTCATCTCTGCTGGAGTCCGAGTTCCACCCTATGCAGGACATACTGGATGCACTGAGGAGCTCATTTAGCAGCAGACTACATCATCCCAGGTGCACAACCGAGAGGTTTCGTAGGTCCTTCCTACCAACGGCTGTCAGACTGTACAACCTAAGCAGGGCTGCTCGCAGAGATAGCAAAAAGATGTGACAAACTAATAGTTTTTTGTTTTTTGTTTTTTTTTTGAATGCAAAAGATGCAATAGACTTACACAATGGTCCTCTCCGGCATACAACTAGGAACATACCGGTCGCTATGGAGGGTGAGAATATGTATGGGCACATAATCATACCATGTAGGATAACTAAATAGACGGTTATGCTGTTTCATCCCACCTAGCAACAATGCTCTGCACTGTGTGTGTTTATATATTTACATATTTATTCCATCTAGCTACAATGCTCTGCACTGGGTGTGTTTATATTTATATATCTATATATTTATTCCATCTAGCTACAATGCTCAGCACTGGGTGTGTTTATATTTATATATCTATATATTTATTCCATCTAGCTACAATGCTCCGCACTGTGTGTGTTTATATACTTGCATATTTATTCCACCTAGCTGCAATGCTCCATACTGTGGGTGTTTATATATTTACATATTTATTCCATCCAGCTACAATGCTCTGCACTGTGTGTGTGTGTGTGTGTGTGTGTGTGTGTATATATTTTATAGTAATATGTACATATGTATATTAGCTGCTCTTGCTTGCTTGTTTTTTTTTTTTGTTTTTTTTTTTTCTTGCCTTCTGATTGTTGCTCTGAGTGTTGCTATCCCTGTGCTGTTGCAATCCTGGAATTTCCCCGTTGTGGGACTAATAAAGGCTTATCTTATCTTATCTTATTCATCTGAACAATAAACTAGACTGGTCACACAATACTGACGCACTCTACAAGAAGGGACAGCGCAGGCTGTTCCTGCTGAGGAGACTCAGGTCTTTTGGTGTACAAGGGGCGCTGCTGAAGTCATTCTATGACACGGTGGTGGCATCAGCCATCACTTTTGGAGTGGTCTGCTGGGGCAGTGGCATTACTGCAGCCGATAGGAAGAGACTGAACAAACTGATTAAGAAAGCTAGCTCTGTCCTGGGGCAACGCCTTGATCCGATGGAGGAGATAGGAGAGAGAAGGACGGTGGCTAAACTGTCATCTCTGCTGGAGTCCGAGTTCCACCCTATGCAGGACATACTGGATGCACTGAGGAGCTCATTTAGCAGCAGACTACATCATCCCAGGTGCACAACCGAGAGGTTTCGTAGGTCCTTCCTACCAACGGCTGTCAGACTGTACAACCTAAGCAGGGCTGCTCGCAGAGATAGCAAAAAGACGTAACAAACTAATAGTTTTTTTTTTTTTTGAATGCAAAAGATGCAATAGACTTACACAATGGTCCTCTCCGGCATACAACTAGGAACATACCGGTCGCTATGGAGGGTGAGAATATGTATGGGCACATAATCATACCATGTAGGATAACTAAATAGACGGTTATGCTGTTTCATCCCACCTAGCAACAATGCTCTGCACTGTGTGTGTTTATATATTTACATATTTATTCCATCTAGCTACAGTGCTCTGCACTGGGTGTGTTTATATTTATATATCTATATATTTATTCCATCTAGCTACAATGCTCCGCACTGTGTTTTATATATCTACATATTATTCCATCTAGCTACATTGCTCCGCACTGTGTGTGTTTATATACTTGCATATTTATTCCACCTAGCTGCAATGCTCCGTACTGTGGGTGTTTATATATTTATGTATTTATTCCATCTAGCTACAATGCTCTGCACTGTGTGTTCATATATTCATATATTTATTCCATCCAGCTACAATGCTCTGCACTGTGTGTCTGTGTGTGTGTGTGTGTGTATATATATATTTTATAGTAATACGTACATATGCATATTAGCTGCTCTTGCTTGCTTGTTTTTTTTCTTGCCTTCTGATTGTTGCTCTGAGTGTTGCTATCCCTGTGCTGTTGCAATCCTGGAATTTCCCCGTTGTGGGACTAATAAAGGCTTATCTTATCTTATCTTATCTTATCTTAGTTAGCTTGTTAGCATAGCTAACCGAAAATACTGTAGCCACAAGAGTGACTAAAAAAATATCCGCACTTTGGCCGTTACATATCAATACAAGCGGATATACAGTATATGTATACATATATTGGTTAACGTCTGGCATTTTAAAGACAATACACTTACCAGCGTGTTTTAAGCAGTTTGTTGTCCAGACTAATCCACGGCAGTGACGATGGTCCGGCTGGCTGGCAGATCCCCCAAAACAGTTCAGATGAGTGGCCCCCTCCAGCTGATCTTGTACTTCTACTTATGTCTATAGAGCCAAGAAATATGTCTCCTCTTCGCTCTAAATCTGTTTGGTTTTGGAATCCGTTGCGTGCTCCGCTGTTTGGAAAGCAACATGGCGGTCAGTAATGTTTTGAAGCTGGTCAGTTAACCACGCCCATGGCTGTGGACGTAACCAACGTAAACTGGTGCTGCCGTTGGCCCAGCTAGGAGTTGGGGCCACGATAGCCCCACTTTTGGGAGCCCGGGACTGGTGCTTTAGTCGGTGGAAAACCAAAGAGCTGGTGCTGATGACGCTCTGGCTCCAGTTAAGCATTGGAACCGGTTTGGTGGAAAGAGGCCCATGGTGTCCCACACGCTGTGGAAGGGAATTATGAATTCAAGTTAGAGACTACAAGGCAGAAGGTACTTCATTCTGTTTTCTTGTGTGGGAGTGGCTAAGAACACCTTGTGGATTGAAACAACTAATTATAGATTATAATCATTTGTGAATTTTTCTTTATCTGGTTTTTCTGGTATAAATGAGGAATTAACGGCTCTTAGACTTATGTTGACCCAAAATAGAATGGTTCTTGATCAAATATCGCCCGAGGGGGCGTGTGTGCAGTTGTGGGGGATTACTGTTGTACTTTTATCCCTGAAAATGATGCAGATGGTCATGTGATTGCCTCAGCCATACAGAACCTGACTGCTTTGCAGGCTGCCATGGCCAAGGACAATGTTACTGATGAACATACAGTACCTGATTAAGTTGGTTACTCTCTTCATGGAGAGGTCTCATCATGAGCCTATTAATGATTTTTGTGGTAATATTTTTGGTCTTTTCTTGTGTCATTCCCTGTATCCGTAGTATGATGATGAGACTTATGCTTATTAACTTAGGGATGTACCATGGAGCAGTTGCCGGGGATGATGGGGATGATGAACAGTGTGAGCTCAAGGTGTCTCTCCATGACCCAAGTACAGAGTAAAAGTATGATTGATATGCAGAAAACCGAAAGGAGTTGCATGGTCATGATGTGAAGTTCAAATGTACTACTTGTAAATACATTTATGAAGTTTGAAGTTTGAAACATTATTTTTACTTACTGCACTTACTGCAATAACACATGTAGCTATGACACACATACTGTATATCCTTATTATATCTTTAATAGTATTTTATCATCATTTTGATTTCACTGTTTTTACCATTAATTTCTTTCATCATTAATTAATGAGTTTTATTGTTCCATTTCTCCTCCTAAAGGACTAAAATGTTAGCCGGTGCCTGGGGAAACGGGGCCAATGGCGGACTTTCCCCATCACTATCTAGTTAGGATCTGTTGCATGCAAATGCATTGGAGCTTAGCATAGCTGCCAGATGGGGTTTTAGATGCCATAAATTGTTCTTTTATGATGGCTTGCATGGCATCAAGGGGGGGAAATGATAGAAAAGTTTCATATTTGTAATTTGCTTTGTCGCAGAGTCTGTGTGAAAGTACTGAAGATACTGATGCAGCTGTATTGTGTTATCACTTGTTTTAGTTTGCTTGTACTGGCCTGGTGTGACTGGTGATGAGAAAGTGTGACAGTTGCTGAGAAAGAGATCATCTGTACACCAAGTTTTGACAAGATGTACTTGACCAATCATCATGGACATTTTCTCCTCCACCTCTCGGATAGCAGAGGGCTCAAAGGACTGAACGATGTGTGTTTGAGTCAGAATGATGCGCAAATAGGCTCTGAGACTGTTGTTGTATTACTCTCCACTGGCCAGTGTAATTAAATTTGCTGAAACTTTGATCCTGACTGATTCTTGACTGAAGGTTAAGAAGAATTTTTCCAACATTAACTTAACTTAATATAGATAGATGTACTTTATTGATCCCAAACTGGGAAATTACAGATAAAAATTAAAATATAAAGTAGATTTTATATACATCTTATATATTTATTTATCCACGCGTGCATGATGAGACACCTTCGAGCCATAATGAACATCTCATGGAAAGACAAGATAACCAACATAGAAGAGTTGAAACGAGCTGGTCTACCATCAATGGAGGACATGCTAATACAGATGAACCTGAGATGGGTCAGACATGTTGAGATGATGGACCACCAGCGTCTCCCTCGGCAGTTACTCTACTCACAGTTATGCGAGGGCAAGCGTAATCAGGGTAGACCAAGGCTCAGATATAAAGTCATTGTAAAAAGAAACTTGAAGAAGTTGGATATAGACAGGAGTTCCTGGCAGCGGAAGGCTAAGGACAGAGCTGTGTGGAGGAATCTGATCAGACCTAAATGAAACAGTCATTGTCGCCCACGACAGACTGCTATGCTGATGATGATGATGATATTTTATATACTATATATTTTATATACAAATATAAAGACTATATTTGTCAAAATCTAACATGTGATTGCCGACATACTGTATACTGTAGGCTACACCTCTTTGTATTCCACTTTCAAACACAGCCTATATTTGGGCCTGTAAAGCCTAATTGGGATACCTGTTTCAGACAGGAATACTTACTTTCTACCTGCAATGCACTAGTCTATCTATGAATGCAAGGATTCTCAGTCTGTGTATTGAATAAGCTTTATTGTCATTGTACAGTTGTACAGTATCTCTGTGTTCCTTGTATATCTTTCAAACCATTTGTCAGACTGACCTCAGATTTGATTTTTGCTTTGCTGAGGTTAGGAGGGTGTGCATATCCAAATTTCAGCCTCCCTGGATATGTCGAAGTTTAGGAGGGAAAATCTTTAATGAACATCCATAGGGAAGCTATTAAATGAACACAGAGGTGGAAAAGTTATAACCGCTGGGAGTTGGAGGCTGAAATTCACAGCACAGGCTCTGGAGGACGGTGAGGTAAAATGATAAAAATTTGGGCCCAATTCGAGCTCTGGAACAAGGTCTTCCTTAGAAGACCTTATAATGAGGTGTTCAGAACTCCTTATAAGATAAGGTATGGTCATGTGATCGGAATTCTATGACTGAACAATAACTTATAAGGAGCTGTTTAGAACTCCTTAGGTGTTCTTAATACGTAGGTGCCATCTGTTCTTTGGTGCAAGCATCACTTCTGTGATGTCATCAATCTGACGGGATCATATGGGCACTGCTTTAGTCCTTGTAATTACCTCCGCCAAGGGAGGAGTTAATGTTTTTGCTGGCGTTGGTTGTTTGGTTGGTTTGTTGGTTGGTCTGTCTGTCTGTTAATTACTCCAAAAGTTATCATTGTATTTTGATGAAATTTTCAGGAAAGGTGTGTAATGGCATGGGGAACAGATGATTAGGTTTTGGTGGTGATCCAGGAATTTTTTGAAAATTATTTCATATATTAATATTGCGCTTTTCATATACTTCCCCTTTACAACATGTCCACGGAGTTACAGCGGAGTTACATGCGTGGCCACGCACCTCTGCAACCCGGAAGCAGTGCAGTCTTACCACCAAACACTGCAGAAAAAATAAAATGACTTGGAACAAAGGAATGTGGTCTTCATCCAAATAGAATGTGATGATTGCTTGCTTTTTCTGGGCGTCTTCCCATGAAATAATGTCAAAGTGTGCAGTTTAAGACAGGGTTTGGAGTGCGTGCGGACATAACTCCGGCTGGCAGACAAGGATGTCGTTGCAGCCACATGACCCACACAGTTTGTAAACACAGTAGACTTCAGCACTGGACAATGTTTAATTTTTTTGTTTGTGAAATCACAATAGGCCTTTTCTGTTATGCTCATGTATTACACACTGCAGTGATATGGTACCGCACTGTTGTGTGATATTGCTTAATAATTATCAACCTTGTCTGTAAACTGTAAGGGAGAACAGAGGAGGAAAAAAAAAAGAAAAGAAAACTGACTTGAAAGATTCAATAAACCATGATGCTGATTTAAGGTGGAATTGCCCAGCCCCAATGTGTTGTCAATACAATTATGACATGCATGTCAGTCATGTCATGCAGTCATATAATGTAGTCTTATTGTTTTTGTTGCCGTTTCTCTGTCTGTTAGCAGGATCACGTAAAAACTCCTAGATGGATTTGGATGAAATTTTCACCAGAGGTGGTTCTTGGCCCAAAGATGAACTCATTAGATGTTTGAGGTGATCCGTGAGTGCATACCTCCGCCAAGGCCCTCTCTTGCAATGTACAGATGGATGGCGATATGAATGGACAAAGGACGGAGGGGAGGACAAAGGGAAGGAGGGACAGAGCCTTGGTGGAGGTATGCGCTCTCTGAGTGCCCTCTAGTTAGCTATATTTCCATCTCATAATTTGGAATCTTTTCCTGTACGCATGCTAGAGTTTTAACAATTAAATGACAATATTTTTCTCTTTAATAAGTATGAATAGGTGCGGAAGGATGAGGCATTTTGCTCTGCACACAGCATGTGGTCTGGGGTGCTTGGCGTCTTCTTCTGCTCTTTTTCTTTAGCTTCAGTTGAAAGGAGACAGTGGGTGACCGCATGCATCCCTGCCTGGATGGTGACGCCACTACATTTCATAGAATAAACTCCCATTGAAAAAGGACTGCTGAGTTATCCATCCATCCATCCATCCATCTTCTACCGCTTTTCCGGAGGTCCGGGTCGCGGAGGCAGCAGTTCAAGCAGAGAAGCCCAGACTTCCCTCTCCCCAGCCACCTGCTCCAGCTCTTCAGAGGGGATACCAAGGCGTTCCCAGACCAGCTGGGAGACATAGTCTCTCCACCGAGTCCTGGGTCTGCCCCGGGGTCTCCTCCCAGTGGGACGTGCCTGAAACACCTCAAGTGGGAGGCGTCCAGGAGGCATCCTAATCAGATGCCCATACCACCTCAACTGACTCCTTTCAATGTGGAGGAGCAGCGGTTCTACTCTGAGCCTCTCCCGGATGACTGAGCTCCTCACCCTATCTCTGAGGGTGAGTCCAGCAATCCTACGGAGAAAGCTCATTTCAGCCGCTTGTATCCGCGATCTCGTTCTTTCGGTCATTACCCAAAGCTCGTGACCATAGGTGAGAGTAGGAACGTAGATTGACTGATAAATCGACAGCTTTGTCTTAGAACTAAGCTCCCTCTTCACCACAACAGACCGGTACAACGTCCGCATCACTGCAGATGCTGCTCCAATCCGTCTGTCGATCTCTCGCTCCATTCTCCCCTCACTCGTGAACAAGACCCCAAGATACTTAAACTCCTCCACTTGGGGCAGGAGCCTGTCCCCAACCCAGAGAGGACAATCCACCTTTTTCCGGCTGAGGACCATGGACTCGGACTTGGAGGTGCTGATTCTCATCCCAGCCGCTTCACACTCAGCGGCAAACCGTCCCAGCAAGAGCTGTAGGTCATTGCTGGATGAAGCCAACAGGACAACATCATCTGCAAACAACAGAGATGAGATCCTGTGGTCACCAAGCATGACACCCTCCATTCCCTGGCTGCGCCTAGAAATCCTATCCATAAAAATTATGAACAGGATCGGTGACAAAGGGCAGCCCTGGCGGAGTCCAACTCTCACTGGGAATGACTCCGACCGAGTGTTGGCAATACGAACCAAACTCTCACAACGGTCATACAGAGACCGAATAGCTCGTAACAACAAGCCCGATACCCCATACTCCCGAAGCACCTCCCACAAAAATCCACGAGGGACGCGGTCAAATGCCTTCTCCAAGTCCACAAAACACATGTAAACTGGTTGGGCAAACTCCCACAAACCCTGGAGAATTCTCGAGAGGGTAAAGAGCTGGTCCGATGTGCCACGGCCAGGACGAAAACCACATTGCTCCTCCTGAATCCGAGGTTCGACCAACGGCCGGACTCTCCTCTCCAGTACCTTGGCATAGACCTTCCCAGGGAGGCTGAGGAGTGTTTAATAATAATTTTAGCAGGATCCCAGTGTGACGTTTGCAAGGGTTCACACAAAGAAAATGGAGCAGATGGCTGTGATCAACCAGATTTATTTTACACACACCCCAACCCCAACTTGCTTCTCAGCACACAGAGGAGTGGAGGTCATTCCCCCAGACCTCCGTTTGAATCATGGTTACACACACATGGTACATCTTGCCCTAATCCTGCTAAATAATTTTAGCTAATAATTTTAGAGTTATCAATTAATTGACAGCTAATTTAATGTAGTCAACTAAATTCTTATCAACAATTAATCGAAAGTCAATTAACCATTAACATCCCTAGTCCACAGTTCAACATGTTTGAATTCACTTCTCCACACTAATTACTGTAGACACACACTGCAGACAAAGCAGCAGGTTTCTGTGGTCTGTTTTGGGGTTTTTGGGATCAATCTTCTGGTGTCCATTGCTTACACATTAAACACATCTGTGCAGGATGTGTGTACTCTGAGCTGGGTGGTGTTGATGTACACCAAGCCTGTGTGCTGCAGACGGTTGTTTGTAGAAGTCTAAAAGTCGCTGTGTGTCTGAGAGCTGCAGCCCTTGAACAGAAGTTTGATAATGTGGACAGTGGTTTACCGGACACATGGTTCTCCTTCAGTTCCTCTGATAGCAGAGGATGACGGTTGCTATATCCACGGGTGGGTAGATCAGCCAGACATTATACTTGAGTAAAACCAACATTACCATATAAAGATAAGTACAAGTAAGTAGTGTATAAAGTACAGAAAAGCTCTGAATAGTGAGTACTGACTTTGGACATCTGTGAAATTTCTCTCTTAAGTCATAACTCTCTCCTAAATTTACGATTTTCCGTATAAATTTGGTTCTTTTTCTCAAGTTTTTGTTAGAAAACTTGATTATGAGATTTTTCTCATAATCTGTAAAATTTTTTGAACATTTAATAACCTTTGTAATTATTTGTGGATGCTCGGAGCAGGAAAGGAGAAAAAGAGCCAGTTTACAGGCAAAGTCCAGTTCACAGATTTATTAAACGAGGAACAGAAAGCACAGCTCTTTGGCTGGAAAAAAACCCAAAACAAAACTACAGACTAAAGTTGACACACAGAGATGTAACTAGCAGAGGAATCAGGAGAGCGCAGAGACACATCCACACACCAGGTAAACACGTGACAACGGTGCGAGGCAGGGAAGGACAAAGCTGAACTTAGACGGAAACTAATGACAGGAAACAGGTGAGGAACATGGGAGCAGGGAATCAACTAATGAAGTCCCAGAACACAAAAGGAAAGCAGGGGCTAACAGGAAGTACATTTATAGCATAAACAGGAGGTCAAGATACTAAAGGCTATCCAGAACATCTACAAAATAACCCTGAGACCCGGGGAAGCCAGACTAGACAAAAATAATGCAAGAAATCCTTTCAGAACCTAATATTAGGAGAACCAACACTAAACAAGAACAACACACACAATAGAACAGGAGAACTGACCCAGAAATACAAGAGGACACACTACAGGGCTGGATAAAGACTGAGTAGACACAGAAGACACAGGGGACAATCTGAACATGAGCCTGGGACCGAATAAACCTCATCACATTGAAGAGTCCAAATAATAGAAACGACTTGGGGATCATAGCCCACATTACATCCTGTTCCCCACAGATTTTCTGTTTTTTCCTCATCATTTTGTAACTCTATCTAATAAATGTTCTAATATTTTCTATATGAAGTTGGACATTTTTGTGATCAATTTATGACCTTTAAATGTAAATTTGAAACTTTTTCTTATAAATGTGCAGCTTTACTCCAGTAACCTTTAAATGGTTTCATCTGAGGAAAATGGAGATATGAGATAATTAGACTAGTCACATGGACCTGCTAAATGCGTATAATTCAAGACAAACCATATAAAAAGTTATAAATTAAATGTGTCTTTAGTCAGAATAGAAAAACTTGACTCAGTTCAAATCAGTTTGTCCGCCACAGACAAGACATTTTTTTAACTTTTCTCCTTGGCCTTTCTCTGGTAAAAGGATTTCTTGGATTTGCGCGGTTGTCTTTATTGTTATTTTCTACCCAAAATGCACTACGATAAATGCCACTTCCTCTTCTCAGACTACATGTTGCTATGGTTACACAAACGCCGAGGGGCACTTCCGCCCTTTGGTCCGCTGGATAGTCCATTTGGATTCACAGTGCAAGCGGAGTGCACCAGACTTCGTTTGCAAGAGAATCTAGACCCCTGTTTTCAGAGGGCCAGACTTTGCTTGTTTGGTGCGCACCAGAGTTCCAATGCGTGTTCAGACTGCACCAAACAAATCGAACTATCCGCAGAGTCCATTGTTTGGTCCTTTGGTCTGGACCAAACAGTGGCCATCTGAATGCGCCCATAGTCTCTCCAGCGTGTCCTGGGTCTGTCCCGGGGTCTCCTCCCAGTGAGACATGCCCATAAAACCTCAAGTGGGAGGCATCCAGGAGGCATCCTGATCAGATGCTAAATGCACCTCAACTGGCTCCTTTTGATGTGGAGGAGCAGCAGTTCTACTCTGAGCCTCTCCCGGATGACTGAGCTCTTCACCCTATCTGTAAAGGTGAATCCAGCAATCCTATAGAGAAAGCTCATTTCAGCTTCTTGTATCTGTGTTCTCATTCTTTCGTAGATGAGGGTTGGAACATAGATTGACTGGTAAATTGACAGCTTTGCTTTAGACCTCAGCTCCATGACAGACCAGTATAACATCCACATCACTGCAGATGCCGCTCTGATTCATCAATCAATCTCCCGCTCCATTCTCCCTTCACTTGTGAATAAGACCCTGAGATACTTGAACTCCTCCACTTGGGGCAGGAGCTCGTTCCCAACCTGGAAATGACAAGCCACCCTTTTCCGGCTGAGGACCATGGACTCGGACTTGGAGGTGCTGATTCTCATTCTGGCCACTTCACACTTGATAACAAACTGTCCCAACAAGACCTCTAGGTTATTGCCTGATAAAGCCAACAGGACAACATCATCTGCAAACTGCAGAGATGAGATCCTGTGGTCACCAAACATGACACACTCCATTGCTTGGCTGCTCTTGATATCCTGTCCATAAATATTATGAACAGGATCAAAGGGCAGCGCTGGTGGAGTCCAGCTCTCACTCGAAATGTGTTCAACTGATTGTTGGCAATACGAGAGGGTAAAGAGTTGGTCCGATGTGCCACAATCAGGATGAAAGCCACATTGCTTCTCCTGAATCTGAGGCTTCACCAGGTTGTTGGCCAAACCTGTGCTTCATATTCATGATAGGCTTATGACATTAAAGTTACTTTTTTTTATAGCTCTGCAGTGTCTCTAATTGATAGCTGCTGTCTCCTAGTTCATGCTTGTGTTCAATAGAAAGAAAGAGAGGAGTGGGTGGAGAGTGTTGACAGCTTGTTGTCAACATTGTTTTTGTATTAACTTAACTTAGTGAAAATGCCACGGTAATTTAACCTGAATGTGCCGAGGCTTCCTGGGCGGGAGTAACTGAAAGAAAGATCAGACAAGATCAGGCACACACAGGAATGATAGCAGGTAAATGAGTTTTAGAGCAGAATGGCAACAAAAAGACAAGGAGGGCAGCGTGACTCCTGTTTATCAAGAAGGAAAAAAATGGGTGAGAAATGAGGTTGTTTGCTTTCTGTTCAGAACAAACACATACAAACAAACAAAATGGGTAACTTTTTTTTAATTTACCTTTTGTTCGTATTAAAGACAAAAATAGAAAGGAGATGTCTTTACCTTCTTAACATGTTTTGACTGTGCACTGCAGCCTTCGTCAGAAGAGTCGAAGATTGCTGCCAGGTGACATTTATCAGCTGACTTTCGTAGGCGGCCCCGCCTTCCGCCGTCAGATGGTCTTTGGAGAATGTGGTCCCAGGTGTGGGAAAGCATAAAGGCCCCCTCATCTCGGTTCATGGTGACTTTTCCCCGCTTCCTGATTCCTATGGCCTCCTTGATCCAGCGTTCGTGTCTGTTGCTCTCTGATCCAATAATTTTTGCGTTGTCTCAGTCCATGATGTGATTATTTCTTTTACAGTGATCTGATATTGCTGATTTTAATGTTTCTTGTTCTGCCTTTTCTTTTCGTGATCTTGTGAGTCGTCCTTGTGTTTCCTTCTCACATTCCTTCTGGTGTTCTTTTTTTCTTGTGGTGAATGATCTTCCAGTGTCTCCAATGTAGGTTTTGTTGCATGATCTGCATGATATTTCATATATTACATTGCATTTTTTGTCTTGTTCGATTCTGTCCTTGGGGTGTACTAACAACTGTCTTAATTTTTTGTGTGGTTTTACTGCTGTGTTTATTTTGTATTTTTTCATGATCCTTTGAATTGGTTCCGTGATCCCTCGGATGTATGGTATAGTTATGGTGTCCTTGTTTTTGATTTAGGCTTTTGTTCTGTGTCTTATTTCCTGTTTGTTTTCTTTGTTTTTGACTTGCTGTTTCCCTTTGTTTGTGGCCCATACTGGATATTGGCAGCGTATAAGTGCATGTTTTATGTGGTTTTCCTCCTCCTGTCTGTCTACTTGGTCTGTGATGATGGTGGCCCGTTCATATAACGTCCTGACAACTGATAGTTTGTGTGCTGTGGGGTGTTCTGATGTCCATAGTAGGTATTGATCTCTTTGGGTTGGTTTCCTGTAGACTGTGATTTTTATGCTGCCGTCATCGTTGTGGTGGATTTTCATGTCCAGAAAGGCTATGGTGCCATTTTCCTCCTCTTCGTGAGTGAATTTTATATTCCCAGTGCTGTCCGTGCTGCTCAGATGGTCAGTGAGTTCTTGTGTGTGTCCGTTCCTTATTTTTTCCAGAATGTCATCCACGTATTTCTTCCAAAGGGTGGGTTTGCATTGTGTAGGTGCTGTGTTGATGGCTTTGTTTTCCAGATCCTCCATGAAAAAGCTGCTCATAATGGCTGATAGTGGGCCTCCCATTGCAAATCCTTCTTTTTGTCGGTAGATTTTTCCTCTGTATTGAAAATTGGTGGATTTTGCAACAAACTGTAGTAGTTTGGATATGTCGTCAACTGTGAGATTGGTGCGTCTTTTAAGGGTACTGTCATTACTGAGGCGTTCTTGCACTATATGTAGTGTGACATCAACAGGTGTCTTTGTGAATAATGAAATGACATCATGTGAAATGAGGATCTCGTCTGATTCTATTTTCATATTTTTGAGTTCTTGTGCCATCTCTTTTGAGTTTTTGCAGTGGAAATCTGATAGTCCAAGGAGGGGTTTGATGATTTCAACCAGGGCTTTTGATAAGTTATACGTTGTTACAACTCGCCGCTCATTAGCGGCGCCAGCTGAGCGCACACCTGCACCTCGTCAGCGGCGGAGCATATAAGCCGCTCTGCCCTGGGCTTCGGCCTGAAGCCGTCTGTTCCCTTCGGCTACTTGCTTCAGAGGAACCCCCTCGCCAAACAGCAAGATCTCTCACGTAAGCAACTCTCTACTTGTGTTCCAGTCTTTCCCCTGTGCACAGGTGGACCTTCCCGGCGGCGGACCCCGCCCCCGCATCACCACCTCGCGGCTGCTGTCAGGTGCATCGTCAGGTCTCTGTCTCCCAGACTCTCCCTTGTGCGTGCCTGCCACCTGCCCTGCCAAGTAAGCCAACTAACCTCTCATCTCCTGTTGTACTGGTTTGATGCCCGTCACCTTCTCCCTGTGTTCTCTCCCCAGGGTTGTCTGGCTGTATGGTTTCCTGCCTCCGTGCCTGACGCTGACGTCCACCACCAGTACATCCACATTCCACAAACACGCATCCATTCATCCTTGTTGTTGAATAAAGCTATTGAATTCACTCTGAGCCTGCGTGTGTGTCTCCTGAGCCGTGCGTTATGTCAGTACGGCTTCAGCAGAGCGGCTCGGCGGACAGCGGGCTTGCACGCCGATTTTCCACCCTCGAGGCTCGGGTGGATTTAATAGCTCATCAGCAGCAAGTGATATTAAACCAATTGACCTCGATAACTGCCCGGTTAGACCGTCTGGACCCCCCACAGCCGTTCTCCTCGGCTCGTCAGGGAGGTGTAGCTCCTGCTGCTTCAGCGGCCGTCCAGTCAGCCCCGGGAACCCCAGCCCAACTCACACCCATTCCTACCCCCGCCCGCTTTAGCTGTAAGCTCGGTGGAGCGCGGGGATTCATCATGCAGTGTGAGTCGGTGTTTCTGCGCGTTCCCGGGGACTTTCCCTCAGACCATAGCCGAATTGGCTATATAGGAAATCTCCTGGAGGGTCGGGCACTCACCTGGGCTTATGCCGTAATGGCGAGGCCCGGTTATGCCTCCCTCACCTATGGCCAGTTCGTCAAAAATTTTCTGGAGGTCTTTGATCACTCCCGAGTGGAGAGTGTCCTGACCGATCGCCTCCTCAGCCTTCAGCAGGGGAGCCGATCGGCCGCGGACTACGCCATAGACTTCCGGGTTACAGCGGAGGAAGTTGGCTGGGGGGAACGTGCCCTCTGCAGCATCTTCCTCCGCAGTTTAAACTCAGGTCTGAGGGATGAATTGGCTGGACGGGATATCCCTGAAACACTGGCGGAGCTAATCTCGCTAACAATTAGCTTGGACAACCGGTTGCGCGAGCGCGCCTCGGAGTGGAAGCAGCCTTCTCGCTCTCAAGGGGCCTCGTCACGCCGGCTTCAAGCTCTCCCCCTGGCATTACTGCCGCCGGAGGTTCCCGAGGAGTCGGAACCAATGGTGACGGGCCGGGCAAAACTCCCTCTAGCGGAGAGACAACGCCGACGTGCGCTGGGTCTCTGCATATATTGCGGGGACGACCAGCACACGGTGGAGCAATGCCCGGAGAAGCCAAATGGGGAGGTCCGCGAGTCACTGTAGGGGGCCTCGCGGACGCTAACCGGACAACTCCCCTCACTCATTTGTCGCTGCCCATCCGTTTTTGCCACAACACCACAGGGCATCTCACGCACTGGTGGACTCAGGCGCGGAAGGCAGCTTTATTTCACAAAGCCTGGCAACCCGATTGGGCATCCGTTGCCAGCCCCTTAAGACTCCTGTCACCCTCATTAATCTCTCCCATGCATCTCTGGGGAAAGTTACCCACCGGACAAACCCCGTCTCTGTCATCGTCTCAGGGAATCACCGGGAGGAGATCTCCTTCTACATCTTGCCCTCCGCTGTGTCTCCAGTGATCCTGGGTTATCCGTGGCACCGTCTCCATAACCCCGTCCTGGATTGGAAGACCGGGAAGGTAACAGCCTGGAGCACCTTCTGTATGAGCACCTGCCTCCAATCCGCTGCCTGCTCGCCATCCTCTCCTCCCGTGGTCAAGGATGCCGCGCCTCCGGACCTCTCCTTGGTGCCCATGGAGTTTCACGACCTGGGCGCAGTCTTCAGCAAGTCCAAGGCAATGTCCCTTCCTCCACACAGGCCTTACGACTGCGCCATAAACCTTCGCCAGGGGGCGCTGCTCCCTTCGGGACGCCTCTACAGCCTGTCAGCGCCGGAGAAGGAGGCCATGAAGGATGGCTCGCTTCGTCCGTGCATCGACTTCCGA
This sequence comes from Pholidichthys leucotaenia, assembly GCA_020510985.1. Lineage (NCBI taxonomy): Eukaryota > Metazoa > Chordata > Actinopteri > Cichliformes > Pholidichthyidae > Pholidichthys > Pholidichthys leucotaenia. The sequence goes on along the minus strand of CM035848.1, from coordinate 23,146,232 downwards.
GCCCTAAACGACATCACGGAGAAGGACCGTTACACCCTGCCCCTGATGGACACTGCCTTCCACTCCCTCCAGGGGGCAACCTGGTTTACCAAGCTGGATCTCCGCAGCGCATACCACCTCGTCCGGATCCGGGAGGGAGACGAATGGAAAACAGCCTTCCGTACCCCGAACGGCATGACCAGGTACTCAAAGTGGCCATTCGGGTTAACCAATGCTCCAGCCGTCTTTCAGCGCCTGATAAATGATGTTCTCCGGGATTTCATTGGCCTGTTTGTGTTCGTCGACCTGGATGACATTCTCATCTTCTCCAAGTCCAGGGACGAGCACCAGGTGCATGTGAGATGGGTCCTGCAGAGGCTACTGGAGAATTGGCTATACGTGAAGGCGGAGAAGTGCGAATTCTATGCCAAGAAGACGTCATTTCTCGGGCTTGTCATCTCCCATGACCAGGTGCTTCCAGACCCAGCCAAGATTAAAGCGGTGGTAGATTGGCCGACTCCCTCGTCTAGAAAACAGGTGCAACAATTCGTCGGCTTTGCCAACTTCTACCGCCACTTTGTGCCCAACTTTGGAGCCATCGTCGGCCCTCTGACCCGTCTCACCTCCCCTAAAACCCGGTTCCAGTGGACTGAAGAGGCCGCGGCGGCCTTCCAGGCGCTGAAGGCGGAATTTTCATCCTCCCGGGTCCTCAGCCAGGTCGATCCCTCTTTGCAGTGCATCGTGGAGGTCGACGCCTCGGATAAGGGGGTGGGGGCGGTGCTGTCTCAGCGGTCACCGGCTGATGGGGTCAAACGGCCTTGTGCCTTCTTCTCCCGGTGCCTGTCCCCGGCGGAGTGCAACTACGACGTGGGGGACAGGGAGCTTCTTGCCATCAAGCTCGCGCTCCAAGAGTGGCGTCACTGGCTGGAGGGGGCCGCCCTGCCCTTCGTGGTGTTAACGGACCACAAAAATCTGGAGTATTTAAGAACTGCCAAGCGCCTGAACGCCCGCCAGGCCCGTTGGTCCCTGTTTTTTGCTAGGTTCCATTTCACCTTCACATTCAGGCCGGGCTCCAAAAACGGTCTCCCTGACGCCCTCTCCAGGCAATTCGCCCCTGAAGATTCGGGGGACGCTGCTCATACCATCCTGCCCAGGTCGTGCATCGTGGGAGCCGTTACTTGGGAGATCGAGGATAAGGTCCGAAAGGCGCAGGAATCAGAACCGGATCCGGGCGGCGGACCGGAGGGGAGGCTCTACATTCCGTCCTCCGTTCGGGGGGAGGTCATCCATTGGCTCCACACATCCAGGCTAGCCTGCCATCCTGGAACCTCCCGAATGATTGACCTGCTCCAACGCTCCTTTTGGTGGCCGGGGTTACGCAAGGACGCTGCCCGCTACGCCCGGGCCTGCCCCGTCTGTGCCACCAGTAAGTCTGGCAACTCTCCTCCTGCGGGTTTGCTCCAGCCCCTGCCCGTCCCTGATAGGCCCTGGTCGCACATCGCATTAGACTTCGTCACTGGCCTCCCCGTCTCTAACAACTTCGACACTGTCCTGACCATCGTCGACCAGTTCTCCAAGGCTGCCCATTTCGTGCCATTACGGGGGCTACCCTCTGCCTTGGAGACAGCAGACCTTCTCGTCCAACACGTGGTCAGGCTGCATGGGATACCAGCTGACGTGGTCTCCGACCGGGGTCCCCAGTTCGCCTCTGACGTCTGGCGGAGTTTCTGCAGGACACTAGGAGCCCAGGTAAGCTTCTCCTCCAGCCATCACCCCCAATCTAACGGGCAGTGTGAACGGACCAACCAGGAGCTGGAGGCTGCTCTCTGTTGCGTCACTGCCTCGAAGCCTGCGTCATGGAGCAAACATCTCGCCTGGATAGAATATGCTCACAACACCGCTTGCTCTTCAGCCACAGGGATGTCCCCTTTCAAAGTGTCCCTGGGTTATGACCCCACTTTGTTCCCCTCGCTGGAGGACGAATCTGCAGTTCCCACGGTCCGGGCTCACCTCAGGCGGTGTCGCTCAATCTGGACAGCCGCGCGCAATGCGCTTTTACGCACGGCGGAGCGCAATAAGGCCACGGCAGATCGGCGAAGAAGACCTGCTCCTGCCTACCAGGTGGGCCAACCGGTCTGGATATCCACGCAGGATGTGAACCCGAAGGGTGAGAGGAGGAAGTTGGCGAAACACTTCATGGGCCCATTCCCCATCACCAAGATAATCAACCCGGTGGCAGTGCGCGTTGCTACTTCCCCCTCCCTCCGCATCCATCCCACCTTCCACGTCTCTAAGGTGAAACCGGTGGTGTCTGATCCCATCTGCCCTCCTCCTGCTGCGCCGCCCGCGCCTCAGATGATTGATGGCCATCCGGCTTGGACTGTCTCGACCATCTTGGACTCCCGACGCCGGGGTCGTGGGCTACAGTATTTGGTGGACTGGGAGGGCTATGGTCCAGAATGGAGGCAATGGGTCCGTTCCTCGTTCGTGTTGGATCGCTCTCTCATCACCGAGTTTCACCGGAAGTACCCCAATAAACCATCGCCAGGAGGCGCTGCTAGAGGGGGGAGTACTGTTACAACTCGCCGCTCATTAGCGGCGCCAGCTGAGCGCACACCTGCACCTCATCAGCGGCGGAGCATATAAACCGCTCTGCCCTGGGCTTCGGCCTGAAGCCGTCTGTTCCCTTCGGCTACTTGCTTCAGAGGAACCCCCTCGCCAAACAGCAAGATCTCTCACGTAAGCAACTCTCTATTTGTGTTCCAGTCTTTCCCCTGTGCACAGGTGGACCTTCCCGGCGGCGGACCCCGCCCCCGCATCACCACCTCGCGGCTGCTGTCAGGTGCATCGTCAGGTCTCTGTCTCCCAGACTCTCCCTTGTGCGTGCCTGCCACCTGCCCTGTCAAGTAAGCCAACTAACCTCTCATCTCCTGTTGTACTGGTTTGATGCCCGTCACCTTCTCCCTGTGTTCTCTCCCTAGGGTTGTCTGGCTGTACGGTTTCCTGCCTCCGTGCCGGACGCTGACGTCCACCACCAGTACATCCACATTCCACAAACACGCATCCATTCATCCTTGTTGTTGAATAAAGCTATTGAATTCACTCTGAGCCTGCGTGTGTCTCCTGAGCCGTGCGTTATGTCATACGTGACTGATCCAATGCTGTCTATTATTGGCCACAAATGAAAGTCAGCTGATAAATGTCACCTGGCAGCAATCAGCTGACTCTTCTGACGAAGGCTGCAGTGCACAGTCGAAACATGTTAAGAAGGTAAAGACCTCTCCTTTCTATTTTTGTCTTTAATAAGAACAAAAGGTGAATAATTAAAAGAAGACAAAATGAACCTACTTGAGCTAAAACGGGTAACATTTTTATTGAGGAGTTCCCTTCAACAGAATTTATATGAAACTAGTGCGTTGTCCGTAGAAAGCAAGTATTCTTGTCTGAAACAGGTAGCCCAATCAGGCTTTCCAGGCCCAAATGTAGACTGTGTTTGAAAGTGGAATACAGAGGTGTAGTCTATATGTAGGCACTCACATGTTAGACTTTGACAAATATAAAAGTGAGTAAATAGCACTAAGATTTATTTGATTGTGTGACTATTAATTACAGAATTATTGAAAATGAATTGGACATTCAATATTTGTGACTGTTTAAGAACCCTTATTTATTTGTTTGTCAGACTTATTTGTGTGATCTTTTATGAGTTATGTATTCATAAGTGTTGTATCTTGCACTTTGGTGTTGGAAACCTTGCGGTTGAGTGTTTTTTTTTTTTTTTTTAAGTCACATGCTCTGATGTGTTCCGTTAATACTCACTGTAAACAGGGAAGTGAATGCAGTGCAGCGCGACACATTTGATTGGTTAGACTGAGCGCTTGGGCGCCAGTCAGGGACAAATGTGATTGGTGAAACTGGCAAAAGTTGACGAGGATTTGCCAAAATTGTAGGAAAGTTGCAGTGATTGGACGAAGTTGCAAGGTTGTGCAATAGTTGCGCTGTTTGGCTGATTTTGCATGAATTGACATGATCGCAACATTGCGAAATCCTGGAGGGACTGATGAACTCATGCAGTACTGTAACAGAACACGTTTACAAATATTTGAGACCCATTGTAGTGCACCATTTTATATTTTAGCAATATTATGAGGACAAAACACCCAACATTATTGTACTCAGACGAATGACTGCAGTGTCATCAGCGTTGCCCATTTGTCAGTAAATAAAAAATGATTTATTTCGTTATTTGGGTGTTTTTTTGTCACGGTCATCGTTTAGTCAAAGCGTACATATGTGTCCACATGATATGCAATTGATCTGGCCATTCCGCTCCAGAATCATGGTGGTATTATCAACTTTTAATTTGTAGATTGTGGAATGTGTAAATGACGAGACAGATTTGTCTTAGGCAGTTTATTACACATCTCCAACATGAGCATCGTAGCAAGAGGACATCTCAGAAAAAAACTCGACCCTTAAATACTCAGGTCTTCCTACAGCTCAAAAGTCACATTGCATTCACATCAAAGGACACAATACATTCACTTTCTTAATCCCCTGACATCCCCTTCGCAGCCTCTGAACACAAAGGAGCCTCCTAGCAGTCTCCGACGCACAAAAGATCACACTTTCACAACTTCCTGTTATCTCCAAGGAAACTCTGCACTTTGTTCTTATCTAAGATGCTAGACATTATGTTCTCCCCATGTGCGGCCCATGTGCGGCCACACGACCCCCCCCCGAGCATGTTGGATAGAACAAAAGAATAATAGTCCGTATGTTGTGACAGAACCATTAAACATCAGTCCACATGCTGCTTGGGCTTCAAGTCTTCTCCCGTATCTGCTGTAACCAGGGTTCACCGCCTCCGCGGCGCTGTCATGCTGGGGAGCTGATGTTTGAGGGTGAAAATTGTTTGACTGTCCCTGTGGGTGTTCTGGGGAAACTTTACTCTGGGAAGCTCCCCGTGGGGGTCTTCCACGCCGAGGGGCCCTCGCCAACAGCACTTGCTCGTCCGCCACCACAAAAGCGGGTTTGAGTCTGTTTATGCCAATCTTTTCCCTCCTACCCCCCAAGTCTAGCAAAAAATGCTTGTCCCCTGTTTCCAGCACTCTGAACGGTCCATCATAAGGTGGGCGCAATGGGGGTCAGTGTGCATCGTGTCTGACAAAAACAAACTCTGTGTGTTTTTCAAAGTTTTAGGCACAAAAACGCGCGGAAAACTGTGGTGAACGGGGCCCGGCAGCGTGCTTGTGTCTATGTTACTCTGCAACAGCTGAGACGGGGAGCTGCCCGGCGCAGGATTATCTGGGAGAAACTCCCCGGGCAGCCGAAGCGGCTGCGCAAAAACGAGTTCAGCCGGGGAAGCTTCCAGATCCTCTTTAGGCGCAGAACGTAACCCCAATAAAACCCACGGTAGCTTGTCTACCCAATTTGCATCCGTCAGTGACGCCCTGAGAGCCGCTTTCAATGACCTATGAAAACGTTCGCATAACCCATTAGCCTGTGGATTGTACGCGGTTGTGCGGTGAATTGTGACACCTAGGCTGCGGGCCATTGTTGACCAAAGTTCGGAAACAAATTAAGGGCCTCTGTCGGACGTAATGTCCGACGGGACTCCAAAACGCGCCACCCATGCTGTTAAAAAAGCGCGCGCTACCTCCTCGGCTGTGTTTGATGCCAGTGGAACCACTTCCGGCCAGCACGTGGTGCGGTCCACCATTGTCAGAAGGTGCGTGCACCCCTGTGATGGCGGGAGGGGGCCCACGTGAACATGGTCGAACCTCTTAGCCGGGATGTGAAACAGCTCCAAAGGAGCTCTCGTGTGTCTGTGTACTTTGGCTCGTTGGCACGCCATGCAGGCTGCTGCCCACTGTTTCACTTGTTTGCGAAGGCTCGGCCACACAAATTTCTCTCCTACCATTTTGACCGAAGTGCGGTCTGAATGAATGAATCGAGTCAAAAACACGGCGGCGCCAAGCAGCCGGTACCACAGGACACGGTCGCCCTGTGGAGACATCGCAGATTAGGGGGGGCATACCGTCTTGCAGCACCCTGCTCTCCAGCCTTAACCCTGTTGGTCCAGACTGGAGCGCGCGCACCTCCGCGCCACTAACCTGCTCCGCGGCCATGGCTGTGTAATCTATCCCCACGCGGACCGGGGCCGCCACAGCACGCGAGAGACAGTCTGCCACTACATTCAATTTACCCGACACATGCTGAATATCAGTGGTAAACTCTGAGATGGCGGCCAGCTGTCTCTGCTGCTGGCCCAACCACGGTTCTGAAACCTTGGCCATCGCGAATGTTAGTGGCTTGTGGTCAACGAACACGGTGAAACGGCGTCCTTCCAGCCAGAACTGGAAGTGGCGAATGGCCAAGTGGAGAGCCAGTCGAATGCGCTGTATTTACGTTCACTATCGCGCAAAGTCCTGCTGAAAAAGGCGAGCGGCTGCCAAGCCCCGGCTACATGCTGCTCCACGACCGCCCCTATGGCCACATCTGACGCGTCAGTAGTGAGCGCTATGCAGGCCGTTGGGTCTGGATGTGCCAACAATGCAGCGTTTGCCAGGGCTGCCTTGACTTCCGAGAACGCCCGCTCTCGCTCCGGGGACCATTCGATCTTATTCGCGGGTTTCTTTTTTTTGAGCGCGGCGTACAGCGGTTGCATGAGCTGCACTGCGCGGGGGAGGAAACGGTTATAAAAATTCACCATTCCCAAAAACTCCTGTAACGCCCAGACTGTTTGTGGCCGGGGAAAATCTGCTACCGCGCGCACTTTGTCAGACAGCGGAACCGCTCCTTCAAGAGAGACGCGGTGCCCCCAAAAAATCAATCTGCGTCACCCCGAACTGACACTTCGCTGGGTTGATTATTAAACCGTGCTCTCCCAACCTCCGGAAAACCGCCATGAGGTGGGTTTCGTGTTCGTCTTCGGACGCGCTGGCTACCAAGATATCGTCCAGGTAGACGAATACGAAAGGGAGATCGCGCAGCACCGCATCCATCATGCATTGGAACGTCTGTGCAGCCCCTTTAAGCCCGAATGGCATGCGCAAAAGCTCAAACAGGCCAAACGGAGTTATCACCGCTGTTTTGGGTATGTCCTCAGCGCGCACTGGGACTTGGTGGTAACTGTGGACCAAGTCTATTTTAGAAAAAACGCGCGCTCCTGCCAAGTGAACGGAAAAATCCTGGATGTGGGGAATTGGGTAGCGGTCGTGCGCTGTGGCGTTGTTCAACCTGCGGAAATCTCCGCAAGGTCGCCACGAACCGTCAGCTTTAGGGACCATGTGTAGCGGGGAAGCCCATGGGCTGTTTGAACGCCTGATGATGCCCAACCTCTCCAGGTTGGCGAACTCCTCGCGCGCTATGGCCAGTTTAGCTGCGTCCAAGCGCCGAGGTTTTGCAAAAACGGGCGGCCCGGTGGTGGTAATAAAATGTTCCACCCCGTGTTTAGCGATGGCTGCCGAAAATGTCGGGACCGTGAGTGCTGGGAACTGAGTGAGCAGTGTGTGGAACTTATCGCTTGCAGCTAAGACGTTGGCTTGTGCTGTTGGCCGGGATGCTTGAGCTGTACAGGGGATAGAATCAAAAGAATCAAAAGCCTGTTAGCGACATCAACCAACAAACCATGTGAGCACAAAAAATCAGCCCCCAATATATTGAAATTCAATGCTGCTATGACAAAAGTCCACTCAAATGCACGGCCGTGAAACGACAGAAGTAGAGTCCTCTCACCAAAGGTTTTAATCTCCGAGCCATTTGCTGCTGCCATCTGGGGGCCGCTGGAACCTGCCAGCCGGTCGGCGTAGGACGGCATGATGAAACTCAGCTGGGCGCCGGTGTCCACGAGGAAATGTCTCCCGGAGCGTGCGTCCGTCAAGTAGAGCAGCTTGTTCTCCTCCCCGAGGGTCGCAGCTGCTACCGACCCCCGGTCTTGGCGTTTTCCCGAGCGCTTGAACTGGCACGGTGGTATACATTTGCGTGCCTTCTCTGCAAAGCGGCGGTGATAGAAACAAAGGATGTCTCCTCCGTGTTCCTTGGCGCCCGCCGCCGCTGTCGTCGGTGGTTCTACTACCGCCGTCAATGGCTCCTCGCCCTCTCCGGCCGTCGCGCTGAGCTCCGTCGCTGCCGCCGTGGTCGTGAGCTCTCTGCTGGCCATGATGATCCGGTGTGCTTCTCGGGCCAGCGCGCGGTAGTCCCGCTTGTCCAGCCACGGCGAATTGGCCAGGGCCGCTCTCGTCGCTGACGGAAGGTTCCGGAGGAAGAGGTGGGTAAAAATGAAGTGGTCATCGTCCGAGCCCTTCAATCTCAGTATCCTCTCCATCAGGTCAATAGCCGTGCAATCTCCTAACCCGGTCCGCGTCAGGAGTCCCTCTGCTCTCTCCTCAACCGAGAATGTGTAGTGCTGGATGAGTGCGGCTTTCAACGCGCCGTATTTGTCGCTGGTTGGTGGCTGATCCAGCAGGCTCTCCACATGCTGAGCTGTGTGGGTGTCGAGATTTGCGACCACATGGTAGAATTTCGTGTCATCCACCGAAATCCCCCGGAGGACGAACTGCGCCTCAACCGAGTGGAACCAGGAGCGCGGGTTGTGCTGCCAAAAATCCGGTAGCTGGATGGCAGTGGCATACGCTTGGCTGGGGGCTCCCAACGAGGCTGGCTCTGGGGAACTCCTTTCGTGTTGCATGCTTCGTCTTGGGTCACCAGTGTGGAATGTATAAATGACGAGACAGATTTGTCTTAGGCAGTTTATTACACATCTCCAACATGAGCATCGTAGCAAGAGGACATCTCAGAAAAAACTCGACCCTTAAATACTCAGGTCTTCCTACAGCTCAAAAGTCACATTGCATTCACATCAAAGGACACAATACATTCACTTCCTTAATCCCCTGACATCCCCTTCGCAGCCTCTGAACACAAAGGAGCCTCCTAGCAGTCTCTGACGCACAAAAGATCACACTTTCACAACTTCCTGTTATCTCCAAGGAAACTCTGCACTTTGTTCTTATCTAAGATGCTAGACATTATGTTCTCCCCATGTGCGGCCCATGTGCGGCCACAAGATGGCTGTGCACTGGGAGGAACGCCATGTTGAACCTGCAGTGCTGCAAAGGACAGCGGTGGCACACGGGTGAAGCAGCAGCCGAGACTCCGTCCTGTTAATCGGGCAGGCTGGGCTTGGCTCCCTGGGAAGGACTGTGATAAGTCGGTCCAGCGCCTGCCCCCCACTGCGCACCTGTGCACCTCGTGTTCTCCACATATCAATGTCCGAAACGCAAAACATCCTATCTGAAAAATGCACTTTTTTGAGAAAACTAAAAAAACCTTTTTGTTTTCTCGAAGAATGCTGTTTGTTTTTTTTTTCATCAGAATAATTTTCTGTCACAATAAAGGCGGGACTGTCTTGCAGACAGATATGAGCAGCCTTCCTTGTTCAATTCAATTTTCAGCTTTATTTATGCAGCTGCTATATACTTGTTCTCGTCATCCAAAGTGAAATCCGCAAATCAGAAAATCTTGCAGATAGGTTTTGCATTTCAGCCATCGATATGTTGAATTATCCTTTAGACCTTACGCAATCACGACAACATTATAGTATAATTTATTTAAGCATTAAATCGTCAGTATTCTCTTTTTCTGGTAAAAATTTGTCGCTTTTCACTTTCTTGTTTGTGGAGAGCTCTGGTGACTGGTCGTGATGCCGGGTACTATCCAATCAGTCAATCAGTCAATCCGATGGCCTGCCCACACTTCTAGAAGCCACGACATGAAGAACCGGAGTGGTAGCTATTGGCTGAAGTTTTATTGATTAAAAAATTACATATTTTCACTGAGCAACTCCATACTCGGGGATGCACATCCTCGTAACCTCAGCAAAGCACTTATAAAATCTGAGGTCAGTATGAGGAATGGTTTGAGCGATATCTGCGGACCCCCCCACCCCCACCACACACACACAGACATCTTGCATTTATAGATGGATGGTGATCAAAGCTGTCAGTGATCAAACGGCTAAACTAACACCAGGCAGCCTGACTGTTGGCCTGTCACTGCTGAGAAGAGCACTAATGCGGTTAGACAGGCTGACTCCTACCGCTTAGCCAAGCTAATGCTAATTATCACAGTGAAAATCTAAGAAAGTAAACCAGAATGACACCAGATATACTACTGACTGTGGACCAGGTGGGAACAGGCATGTGTGCTGGGGTGACTGGAATCATGTTGACAGCTGCTACAGTTAGGCCTGGAACCAGAACAAACTTTGATGGATGGCAAATTTTCCAAAGAATTATCGTGATGAAGACCATTTTATGTCCAGGATGTAGTGATATAATGATAACGGCCTATGCCCAACTATTCATAGAGCTTTGAACTTTTCTTTATCAACAGTATTCTTCTTCCTCTGCTCCCTTCAGGGGTCTCCACAGCGGATCAGCTGCCTCCATCTCACCCTGTCCCTTCATCTCGCTCTAACACCAACCCTCTCCATGTCCCCCTTCACTTCATCCACTGTATTTTTCAACATAGTCTCGCCTTCGGTCCACACACTTCTTCTATCAGTGTTGCAGTGCTTGGATCCCTGCAGCTGAAAAAGAAACCACATTTGGTCAAATTTGACCACTATGAACTTTTCAGCCCCCCCTCGTACACAACTAAAGCAACATCTTCCACCAAAACAAAACACAGTTCAAACACCAAGCAATCAAATGTTCAAACCACAAGATCAGTGTCAGCACTGATGCTGCTGCACCACAACCACACAAACAGGGACTGGAACCAGAGTCAGCAGATTAGGATGAAGCCAGTTTTATCAATGACTGGCCAACATTGACTGAGTCAGCAGCCAAAGAAGAGCAAAAATCAACTTCACTTCATGCAGCCACGACAATAAACACTGTCTGTTGTTTTATCGTTATAAATAGTATTCTGGTGGATAATTCCACTCTGGTGAACCTTCTAGAGAGATTGGGTCACAGTGAAATCATTCTGATTCCAAACCAGCAACTTCGAGTTCACAGGGAGACAGAAACCTGCAGCGGTGGGTAACCACCTTCTTTTGGCCCCTTGTGATTAGCTAACAGTGTTGCCAATCATGATGGTGATGAGTTTTCCAAAACTATCCCAAAAACAGTAGGAATTACCTGGAGTGAAACAAGATGGTTTTTATTGTTTGGTACCTGAGGACTCTAAAATGGCACAGATGGTGCCAACTGTGCCAGAATGGAGAGTCCTTCTGAATATTTCTGCAGATGCCTTTAAAACATCATTTTTGTGGACATTACTGGAGGTTCTGGACTACTGCAGCATCACTCTAAAGGAGAGCCATGGTTAGATTTTAACATTTTTAGGTGAACATGAACATTTGTCATCTTCATTTCCTCTGATTATGAAACCTGTGAAATGATCTGACAGGTGTTAGCTTCATTAGGACAACAGGAGTAAACCCGAGACGTGCTTGGTTAGTTTTGGGTGTGTTAAGTTTTTAAAAAGTCCAAGGGGATGATAGTCATGTGTGAGGGTGTTTGAGTTTTAGTCAGATGTTACAGGGATGATTTAGATAAAAAGTTATCAGCTGCTGAGTGTCTAGAGTTTGTTGGCGAAGGAAACACCTCAGTAATCACAGGCACATTTCTGACGGCCAGGAAGCGTTCAGCTCGAACGCGATCTGTTTGATCTAATTCTGACTGAACTTCTTCTCATTCTTCTCCAGATAATGTGGCGTATTGTGATCCTGCTGGCGTGGGCCCTGACTGTAGGTGAGTACGGTCTTATTTCTCTATCAGTGATGCCTGTCAGACAGCTGCTATTTAGTCTCACTGGCAACATTAATGTCCACGTGTTCATGCAGCGGTACGCCGTCAGACTGGAACACAGCCGTGAAGTTCTGCTCTCATTTCTGTCATTGAGGCAGTGTTTTCCCTAGGTTTACAGCCTTGGGGGGGTGGCGGGGGGGCAGCATGAAAGTTGACACCAACAAACTCTTAAAAGAATCACGGTGTTCTGGTGCTATATAGAAAAATAAAATTAAAACTAGTGCATTGTCCGTAGAACACAAGTATTCCTGTCTGGAACAGGTATCCCAATCAGGCTTTCCAGGCCCAAATGTAGGCTGTGTGTGAAAGTGGAATACAAAGAGGTGTAGCCTGTATGTAGGCAATCACATGTTAGACTTTTACAAATATAAAAGGGACTGAACGACACTAAAGATTTATTTGATTGTGTGAATATTAATTACAGAATACCAAATTATTGAAAATGAATGGTACATCCAATATTAGTGACTGTTTCAGATCCCTTGTTTATTTGTTCTTCAGGTCATTTATTTGTCTGATCTTTTATCACTTATATTCTTAATAGTGTATCTTTACTTTGGGGGATGGGAGTTGTTCAGTCATCATTATAATTATTTTAGTTTATCACTGTTCAGTAATGAATTCAGGTTCAGGTTCAGGTTACTTTATTTGTACCCGTAGGTAGATTTGTTTTGCAGTTGGTGACATCCATATTTACAAGCCACTAATTACATTCAACATAGACACAAACACAGGCACACATCTTACAAAATAGGTAAATATAAAATATGTACAATATAATTTTTATAGCTTGTTCAACTCTTTGACAGCAGCAGGGACAAAGCTGTTTTTGTAGCGCTGGGTTCTACTTTTTGGGACAGCAAACCTCCGTCTGGAGGGAAGAAGCTGAAAGTTGCAGTGCAAAGGGTGGGAGTCATCATTTAAAATCGAGTCGGCCATCCTCTGTACTTGTCTGGTGTACAGGGATGTCAGGCTCAGCTGTGACTCACCAAGCAAACGACTGGACCATCTGACTACCTGATCCAAGGATTTCCTCTGTTTCAGTTTTATCTGACCAAACCATGACATTAAAGAAGAGGATAAAACAGATTCAATAAAAGCCCGATAGAACATAGTCATTATGGTTCGGTCAATTTGGAAGCATGCAAGTTTCCTCAAACAATGCAAATTTTGCTGACCCTTTTTGCACACCCTTTCACAGTTCACCTCAAAGTTCAATCCACTATCAATAATCGTCCCAAGATATTTGTACGATTGTACACATTCGGTGGTCTGGCCTTTTAGTATGGTGACTTTGTGCCTGGGAGTTTTCCTCCTAAAGTCAATAATCATATCTTTCGTTTTTGTTGTATTCAGCTGCAGGTAGGAATCCTCACACCAGTGAACAAAAACAGTGAACAAATACATTCAGTGTAATATTGAATTTTTTCTGTCTCATGCAGTACTATAACAGGACACATTTACAAATATTTGAGACCCACTGTAGTGCATTGTTTTATATTGTAGCAATATTTTGTTATTAAAAGGTTTTTAAAACTGTAAGGAACTGAATTAACTACAAAACAGCCAACATTATTATACACAGCAGAAGGACCCGTTTGACTGCAACCGTTGCATCAATGTTGCCCATTTGTCAGTAAATACTTAACTAAAAATGATTTTATTCATTATTCGGGCGTTTTTGAGTCCCGTTTGGTCGTTAAGACATTCCAATCATTCCTGTCAGGGCATGGGTTGGAGCCATGTCCTCGCCTTATGTTGTACCGTATTTTTGGGACTATAAGGCGCACCGGATTATAAGGCGCACTATCAATGAACGGTCTATTTGATGGTCTATATTCATACATAAGGCGCACCAGATTATAAGACGCATTAAAGCAAGGTAGTCGGAGCCGGGAAAAAAATTTTTTTTGCGTGCATGGAAAGAAAATCCTATCTATAGTCATTATAGACACATATAGCGCGATTGTCTGCGAGTGTAAATGACCTGTTCCACGAGCAGGCGGAACGTTTTTAGTCCGTGGCTGTTCATCGCCATATTGGCCAGGATACTCGCTGGGTACTCGCTCGGTACTCGATACGGCTCGCTCTCCGGCGGCGGCCCTGATAAGTAAACATATGCCGGGGCGCTTGAATTCTTTCGTCCCAAAAATATCATTTTTGAATATTAATTACAGCTAAACGGGAGCAGTTTCGATGCCGAAATTTCACATACAAATCCAAATATACGTGTTCTATACACCATCGGCTTTTGGGTATCGACTACCTCGCGAGGAAGTCGGATCCGAGAATTTATTTTTTATTTTTTTTATTTTTTATTTTTTTTGCATGCATGGAAAGAAAATCCTATCTATAGTCATTATAGACACATATAGCGCGATTGTCTGCGAGTGTGAATGACCTGTTCCACGAGCAGGCGGAACGTTTTTAGTCCGTGGTTGTTCATCGCCATATTGGCCAGGATACTCGCTGGGTACTCGCTCGGTACTCGATACGGCTCGCTCTCCGGCGGCGGCCCTGATAAGTAAACATATGCCGGGGCGCTTGAATTCTTTCGTCCCAAAAATATCATTTTTGAATATTAATTACAGCTAAACGGGAGCAGTTTCGATGCCGAAATTTCACATACAAATCCTAATATACGTGTTCTATACACCATCAGCTTTTGGATCTGAGAATTTTTTTTTTTTTTTTTTTTTTTTGCGTGCAAGGAAAGAAAATCCTATCTATAGTCATTATAGACACATATAGCGCGATTGTCTGCGAGTGTGAATGACCTGTTCCACGATCAAATGTACGTTTTTTGGTCTGTGGCTGTTTACATCGCCATAGTGGCCAGGATACTCGCTCGGTACTCGCTCGGTACTCGATACGGCTCGCTCTCCGGTGGCAGCCCCGAGAAGTAAACAATGCAAACAAATGCCGAGACGCTTGAATTCTTTCGTCCCAAAAATATCATTTTTGAATATTAATTACAGCTAAACGGGAGCAGTTTCGATACACGATCCATTGGCAGATAGTGGCGTAACTCGCTAGCAATTTAACTTTGAACGACCTGTTGACACCAATATAGCGGTTGGAGTTCTTTGGTTAATCCACCCGGAATGATGGCAAGCTCCGAATTAGTTTGCTTCACTTGGGTTTTGACAGTATCGGTGAGATGGGCACGCATGGAGTGGCAGATCAGTAGGGATGGAGATTTGTGGAAAAAGCCATCCGGCCATTATGTTGAGGCACATATTACTCCGCGAGGCTCCTGACTACCGTAATGCTCCGACAATCCATCAAGCGGTTCGGCTTCATAGCTTACCAAAGTCGTACTAAAACATTTTTGACAGATTTTTGAGCGCCGTGTACCACATAAAATCGGTTCGAGGTCAGTAAGCACAACCAAAATTAATACATAAGGCGCACCGGATTATAAAGCGCACTGTCGATTTTTGAGAAAATTAAAGGATTTTAAGTGCGCCTTATAGTCCAAAAGATACGGTAGTTTATATTCCTTGTCTCCAGGACACACCCCTGCTTTAAGTTTATATTCTGGGATCTTCTGTATTTACTATCATTTATTATCATAGTCATGGTTATGTTTTATATCCTTGCCTTAGTTTTCCTTTGTTCTCTTTATCATTATCTCAGTCATGTTTGTGCTCATTGTTTTGGTCTTGGGCTTAGTTAATGTGTGTTGTTTTTTTCACCTCAGTTTAGCTTGGTTCTTGTTCTGTTAATTTCCTGATCACTCACAGCTGTTTGTGTTTTGAGTTAATTAATTCTGTCTTTATTTAAAGGACACAGCCCCTCACCTGGGTGCTGTGGCATTGTCATTATTTGGCGTGTTAACACGTTTCAGTCTGCCAAGTCTGTCTGCCGTGCTTCGTCTGTATATTCTGTCTGCCTTGTCACGTTATTGTTTTGTTTCAGCCCCCAAGCTGAGTTCATTTCAGTTAAATGGTGAGTGGCATTCACTTATATAGCGCTTTTTCTCATCTCTAGATGACCGAAGTGCTTTACAGATCCTGCTATCCACCCATTCGCACTTGGGGTGGGAATTGCGAGGGACCTCACGATTCGATTCGGATCGCGATTCTTGGGTCACGATTCGATCCTATAACAATTCAACAATAATCATGATATTGTGGTGACCCACCACACTGCACGGACAAATCTCACACTCAGCAGGTCTGGAGGAAGCAGAGGACAATTTACATACAGAGGACAATTCACATACGGACAGAGAGCCCAGAAACAGGCCTGGACAAAAATGATGGTACCCTTAACTTAATGTTTTGTTGCACAACCTTTTGAGGCAATCACTGCAATCAAATGATTTCTGTAACTGTCAATGAGACTTCTGCACCTCTCAGCAGGTATTTTGGCCCACTCCTCATCAGCAAACTGCTCCAGTTGTCTCAGGTTTGAAGGGTGCCTTCTCCATATGGCATGTTTCAGCTCCTTCCACAGATGTTCAATAGGATTTAGATCAGGGCTCATAGAAGGCCACTTTAGAATAGTCCAATGTTTGGCTCTTAGCCATTCTTGGGTGTTTTTAGCTGTGTGTTTTGGGTCATTATCCTGTTGCAAGACCCATGACCTGCGACTGAGACCAAGCTGTCTGACACTGGGCAGCACATTTCTCTCTAGAATACCTTAATAGTCTTGAGATTTCATTGTACCCTGCACAGATTCAAGACCCCCTGTGCCAGATGCAGCAAAGCAGCCCCAGAACATAACAGAATCTCCTCCATGTTTCACAGTAGGGACAGTGTTCTTTTCTTGGTATGCTTCATTTTTGCGCCTGTGAACATAGAGCTGATGTGCCTTGCCAAAAAGTTCCACTTTTGTCTCATCTGTCCATAGGACATTCTCCCAGAAGGTTTGTGGCTTGTCAGAATGCAGTTTGGCAAATTCCAATCTGGCATTTTTACGATTTGTTTTCAACAGTGGTGTCCTCCTTGGTCGTCTCCCATGAAGTCCACTTTGGCTCAAGCGACGACGGATGGTGCGATCTGACAGTGATGTACCTTGACCTTGGAGTTCACCATGAATGTGTTTAGAGGTTGTTCTGGGTGCTTTTGTTACCATTCGTATTATCCGTCTCCTCCTGCGGCCATGTCCAGGGAGGTTGGCTACAGTCCCGTGGATCTTAAATTTCTGAATAATATGTGCAACTGTAGTCACAGGAACATCAAGCTGCTTGGAGGTGGTCTTATAGCCTTTACCTTTAACATGCTTGTCTATAATTTTCTTTCTAATCTCCTGAGACAACTCTCTCCTTTGCTTCCTCTGGTCCATGTTTAGTGTGGTACACACCATGCCACCAAACGGCACAGTGACTACTTGACACCCTTTAAATAGGCCGACTGACTGACTGATTACAAGTTTGTAGACACCTGTGATGTTAATTAGAGGACACATCTTGGGTTGAACATGTCCCTATGGTCACATTATTGTCAATCTTTTCTAGGGGTACCATCATTTTTGTCCAGGCCTGTTTCATGAGTTTGTTTTTTAAAATAATTCTGTTGAACCACAATTCAAAAGCATTGTTGATTTTCATAGACTTTTTATTTATTACCACTTTTGTCAGATTCAAGCTATTTCTGTGACCATTGTGGGTTTTTCTTTCATTAACAGAGGGGTACAAACAATTTTGTCCACGGCTGTAACACTGTTCCCTTCAGCCAAGTTGTTTTTCTGCCACAAATAAATAAAAATAAAAAGTTCCGCTGTCTGTATAAACCCCCGTGCCGCCATCATGTCGCTAAATGTTTTAAAAACATCGGTATTCTTGTGTGTAGCCACAGCGGCGGAGAAATCTGGTCCTCAGACCAAATATCAATCAGAACCTGCATTTTCTCACGACTCACTCCTCAATACTCCAAGTCCAAGAGACATTTTTGTAACTTTTCTCCTCGTCTTTCTCTGGTAAAAGTATTTCTTGGATCCACGCGGTTGTCTTTATTGTTATTTTCTACCCAAAATGGAGGCAGAAGCACCAGGAGCTCTTCAGCTGAATCGGGATGTGGGATTTATTTACCCATGGACTCCTGCCACGGACAGGGTAAAGGGACAACTTTTTCAGGTGAGTGGCAACTTTGCCTGTCTGCATCTCACCCAGACAGTGAATTCATGTCTTTTCATGTATTTACATTGAGTTATAATGTAATCATGCTGCGCGAAAAATTCGCCCATTCACGTTTGATGTGAAGGCACCTTTACAGTAAACGCCTCTTTCTCTTCTCCCTATGTGCTGCTGTGGTTACACAGACGCCGAGGGGCACGTCTGCCCTTTGGTCCGCTGGATACTCCATTTGCATTCACACGGCAAGTGAAGCGCACCAGACTTTGTTTGCAAGCGAACTGAGAAAACTGAGCGTTTTCAGGGGGACCAGACTTCGCTTGTTTGGTGTGCACCAGATTTCCAACGCGCGTTCAGACGGCACCAAACAAACCGAACTATCCATGGAATACACTCTTTGGTCCTTTAGTCCAGACCAAACAGTGGCTGTGTGAATGCGTCCTTGCTCACTTGCTGCTTGGAGAAAAAGTTCCATGCCAGTGTGTCTTTAGCTTAGCTGTCGTTAATGCTGCTCTGAGACATGTGCTGGCCTGCCGTATTCTGAGTGTTTTTTCTTTTTTCCGTGCAGTGCTTCTTGTGTGTTGTGCACCATGTCAAGGTCTTTTCTTCTGTCTTTGTTATAAAATCCAAAAAGGCCTGACATTTGAGCTAACTTTGACCTAACTGCTTCCTAACTTTCAAAGCTGGCTGCAAAGTACCGAGACAAACTATGACTTCACTTGACTGGGTGTTTGCTTTGCACCATCTAGTAGACTGAAAACGCTTTTGATAAACTGAGAACCCAAAAGTATATGTCTGCTCATTTTTTTTAAATAAAAGATTGAGCCATGCGTTTATGGATCGATGCATTGTCGCCAGTGCCAAGTATCGTGATCCATCACAGAATCAATCTTTTTTCCCATCCCTAATTCACTCACACATTCACATACTGATGCTGGTGGAGCTGCCATGCACCGGTGCTGGCCTGACCCTCTAGGAGCACCTGGGGGTTCATTGTCTTGCTCAAGGACACTTCGACATGCAGACTGCAGACAGAGCGGGACTCAAACCCCTCACTCACTTTATAAATCATGTCAATTGCTTGTCATGCGCTTGAGTCCAGCTTTCTGCCCAGCCTGGGCAAAAACTATGACAGAATAACACAGCCAGTCATGGACTCAGGGAGTGAGCCTGGCAGGAGAAGGAGGAGGTGGAGCCGCAACGAGCGAGAGGTGGTGACCGCAGTGGGGGACCTGGCGTCCGCCGCTCACAGCAGCTCATCCCTGGAGGATGCGAGGGTTTGCTGGGAGGGAGTAGCAAACTTGATGATTGCTAGACCGAGTTTGCACTCCCACCCCCGGGTACAGAGACTCATGCTTCCTGCGCTTCCTCCATTACCAGCTGTCTCCTCCTTGCCTGAGCCAGTTTTTCGGCTGCCAATTCTTTCTCTGGCGGAGCGGAGAGAATTCATCAGCAGCAAGCTGGCGTTTGGGGGCCACGGGGGGAAGGATGATTCGAGGAGGTGCCGCTCCTCTCGTCGCTCCGCCCCTACACCCGCAGCTCCCAACCAGACGATCTCTGGAGGCACCCAGAGGGAGTCGTCTGAATCATCAGCGGCAGCAGAGTGGGAACTCAGTCAAGTGCCCTTTCATTTTTTAACATCAGTTGATGATAGGTTTTGCCTGGTTCCTGGAAGGAGGGCTCAGCAGTGGCCGGTTGCCGTTGCTGGCCCCTGTGCCTCCAGTGCTAGCTCCACATCGCTCTCTAGCTGCCATACCAGCACCATGATGCTCTCTAGCTCCAGTGCCGGTCATCTCGCTTGCAGCTGCACCCGTTATCATGTCAGGCGTCCAGGTGGCAGCTCCTCCATAGGTCATCGCTCCAGCCGTAGAGCCACCAGGGTCCTCGTTGGCAGTGGAGCAAGAGCTAAGGCAAGTCCTCTTCTTTGTATTTTTAATATCAGTCCTAGAGAGATCTTGTCTAGTTCTTAGTGGGGAAACCCAGTTGCATCTACCATCTGCTCCTGGGCTGTCCCCACCAAGCTCCACTGCCGTCAGTTGTAATGACCCGGTGTATGCCTCTTCCTCCCCGTCTGAGGTGGCTATGTCGGGGATGGATCCCCAAGCTGCTGGGCTCAAGGTCCTTCAGCCTGAGTCGCCTAGGCTTGTTGTTGATCAGCGTGCATCATCTGGGTTCACTGCTGTTCAGCCTCCAAAACCTGTCATTCCAGAAGTTGGTGAGACTCCACTCGTCGTTCCAGAGGTTGGTGAGACTCCACTCGTCGTTCCAGAGGTTGGTGAGACTCCACTCGTTGTTCCAGTGGCCGGTGGGCCTTAACCCATTGTTCCAGCGGCCGGTGGGCCTAAACCCATCATTCCAGATGCTGGTGGGCCTCCACCCGTCATTACAGAGGCCAGCGGGCCTCAGCGTTTGCCCAGCATGCCCGGCACCCTGACTTGGGGGCCTGTGGACTCGGGTAGACCCCTTGAACTATTTTGTCCCATGATCTGGTGGCCCAGGGACTCTGGGAGGGCACCAGATCCACCTTGTTCTCCGGTCTGGGGGCCCTTGGACTGGTGTTACCCTCCTGACCCGCCTGGTTGTTCAGTCTGGTGGTCCATGGACTTGGGTAGACCACCCAACCCGTTTTTTGTTAAACTTTGGGGTCATGGACTTGGTTAGCCATCCCAATATTGTTTTGGACTCTGTGTGTGTGCATGTGTGTGTGTGGGGGGGGGGGTAGGAGTTTGTTTCGGCCCGCCTGGCCTTGTTGCCCCACCGCCCACCTTGGGAATGTGGTTTCTTTTTTTTGGGGGGGATGTTACTTTTTGGGTCGTTTGGAAGCCACCCCTTCCCTTAAGGGGAAGGGGTGCAGCCCACGTGCACCGTGGGCTGCACGGTGGCGCAGTGGTTAGCACTGCGGCAGCACAGTTTACCCTTGGCCGGGGGATTGTGGGGATCGTGGGATCGTGGGTTCGATCCCAGCCCCCGACCAACAGTGATCTGTGTGGAGTTTGCATGTTCTCCCCGTGTTGTGTGGGTTTACTCCGGGATTTCTCCGGTTTCCTCCCACATGCCAAAAACATGCATGTTAGGTTAATTGGCTGTTCTAAATTGTCCCTAGATATTTGTTTCCTATAGGCCCTTGAATAGAGTGTTAGTATTAATGAAAGCGCTTTGAGTGGTCTTTGTGACTAGAAAAGCGCTATATAAGTGCAGGTTAGTTAGTTAGTTAAGAGGGGGTACTGTCAGGGCATGGGTTGGAGCCATGTCCTCGCCTTACGTTAAAGTTTATATTCCTTGTCTCCAGGACAGAACCCTGCTTTAAATTTATATTCTGGGATTTTCTGTATTTACTATTATTTATTATCATAGTTATGTTTATGTTTTATTATCCTTGCCTTAGTTTTCCATTGTTCTCTTTATCATTATCACAGTCATGTTTGTGCTCTTTGTTTTGGTCTTGGACTTAGTTAATGTGTGTTATTTTCTCCTCAGTCTAGCTTGGTTCTTGTTCTGTTAATTTCCTGATCACTCACAGCTGTTTGTGTTTTGAGTTAATTAGTTCTGTCTTCATTTAAGGGACACAGTCCCTCACCCGAATGCTGCGGCATTGTCATTGTTTGGCGTGTTAACACGTTTCAGTTTGCCAAGTCTGTCTACTGTGCTTTGTCTATATATTCTGTCTGCCTTGCCATGTTATTGTTTTGTTTCAGCCCCCGAGCCGAGTTAATTTCAGTTAATAAATCGTGTCAATCGCTCGTCACGTGCTTGAGTCCAGCTTTCTGCCCAGCCTGGGCAAAAGCCATGACAATTCTTCTCCACAATCATGGCGGTATTATTATTTTTTCATTTTTAGATACTCGCGTGGGAGCAGCGCCATCAGGGACTCGTGGCCTTGCAAAGGACAGTGGTGGCACACGGGTGAAGCAGCAGCCTGGACTCCCATCTACTGTTGACCAGTCAAGCTGGGCTTGCCTCCCTGCGAAGGACCGCGGTCCACTGGTCCGGCCGCTGTTTTTCCTGGTATGTCACCGGGAGAACACCGGTGTTCTTTGTCAGACCCAGGGTCCCCGCTGGTGCTCCTCCCGGTCTGCTCGCATGCCTCTTGTTCTCCACATATGCCGAATTATTCTTTAGACCTATGCCATCACGGTAACTTTATGGTATAATTTTTTAAGCATTAAATCTTCAGTATTATCTTTTTCTAGTCAAATTTGTTGTTTTTCACTTCCTTGTTTTCCTGAGTGCTGTGTTGACTGGTCGTGATGCTGCATATTATCCAATCAGTACAGAGTCAGTCCGGAACCCCGCAGACACTTCTTGAAGCCAGGGCATAAGACAGAGTGGTGGCTAAACCTTTATTGATAAAAATGACATATTTTGACTGAACAACTCCAAACTCAGGGATGCACACCCTCGTAACCTCAGCAAAGCACTTATAAAATCTGGTGAGTCTGACACACGGTTTGAGAGATATGTGAGGAACAGACAGACAGACAGACAGACACACACACACACACACACACACACACACACAGATTCCTTGTGTTTATCGATGGATAAAAGATTAACTTGACACTCGGGGGGCAAGGGTCCATTGGGGGGAGAGGAAACACTGTGAGGTCTTTCTGGACTGCAGATATGTCACAAGTATTTCAAACACAAAACTGTTAATGGTGATTTAGGAAAAGTTAGCTTTATATGCAAATTAACTGGTCTATTGTCATTCCACACACATGTAAACAAATTAAATATTCTCCAGTGCAAAAGTCAGTGTTTATAATACATACCAGTTACTGATTTAGATGGGTTTGTAGGTCACTGTGAGATCACACACGGAGTTGGTCAGCATTTTAGCAATTTGGCTTTGGCACACTTCGCTCACTTTTTCTTATCATTTTCAGATTAAATAAAGAGTACATCACCACAAAGGTATTATGGTTTGCTAATTGAGATAAATCCAACTCTAGCTTGCCTATTTTTGCAGACAGATGTGAAATATCTTGGGGATGTTTAGAAGGGTAGGACTTTGTAAACTAAATAAAGTTTTAAAAAAGGGTCACAGAGACGATTTCTTTTCAAACAGTGCTTCACTGTGGAAATTAAGGTGTCCACCACAGTATTGCAGTTGCTCTGTATAAGAAACCACTGACTTGACAGAAAATTACTGATAGTAGTAATTAACAGTTATTAGAACACCTCTGAAGTGGAGTGATACATATCTAGTGTAACGTTGGCGTGTGATTATCTCCTGGAATCCCCAATCATATTGCTCGGTCAGAACCAGCTTTTGTATAAACAGAAATATGGTCAATACTAGAAAAGCACTTGAAGAGCCAAGGCTTCTTTCCTCCCTTTGTTCGCCCATCTGTCTGTACCTCCCTGCCTCCATCCCTCTGTACATTGCAAGATAGGGTCTTGGTGGAGGTATGCGCTCATGGATCACTTCCAAAGCGTAATGGGTTCCTCTGGTGAAAATGTCATCAAAATCCATTCAGTAGTTTTTGTGTAATCCTGCAGCACAAATACACATAAGGGCCTTGGTAAAGGTATGCACTCTCAGTGCCCACCAGTGTTAAGCCCAATTCATGGTGGCAAAAATGCATTGATATGTGAGCAAGTGCAGTGGACGCATTTGTGCGCAAACCCTACACAGAGGATGAGTGCTGACCGAGTGCATGCAGCACCAAATAAGTGAACATACGTACAAGTACACAAGTGGTCACAGTGAACTGCGCATGCACCCGCAAAGTCCTGCCAGGGCAAAGTACTGAGTAACCCACCAATACTGGGTGAACAAATGTCCATCTTGTTCCCCGTCTGCTTTCTCCCTCTGCCACTAAACAGCAAAAGCTCCTGTTTGTCTCGATGATCATTGTATTCACGTACCTCCGTCACTTCCACCATTTAAAACGTCTGCTACTGTGCTCTTCTTTTGTGTTTGGATTCCAGCTGTTCAAATCAGTTTGGTGGCTGCCGGCTGCCGCCAACAGTACGGACATGTGAACTGCAAATAATTTTCACTCCACATGTGTGAAACGCGGCTACTGAGTGGCAGCTGCAGTGGCTCAAAAACCACTGAATATTGCTGTGTACACAAACACAGTCTACAGAACGCAAACGTTTTCCCCTTGGAGGGACTCTGATCAGACCTTTAAGATTACAGCCAGGAGATCTTTGTCTTTTGGAGGTAGCACTAGCCTTGCTGTTACCTCCGTTATGACCTCCAGTCCAGAATGGTGACGTGATGACTGCTACCATCTGTCCAACTCCTGGCATACTCTAGGAGACGTTTGATGCGAGCTTTCTTCTCTCCATCAAGCTTTGACCGGCTCAGAGCTCTGGTAGCAGTTGTTGTGTCTACCATCTCTGCTGCTGAAGCTTTGAACTCCTTCAGACTAGTCACCTGCTGCTTCCTCGGTGCTCTGAGGTTTGCTGCAGTGGTGGAACGGGTTTAATAGCCAGCTGAAATGATGTTTTAACCACGAGGCCTGAGAGTGGACATTTTTATACACACACCACCTTCTCCCCCCTCACTGACCATCAGCTGATCAGACTAAATTATGAATAAATGAGGAATGTTTGTAATGGATACAGGGATGGAGTCTGCTTCAGTTATTCTTTACTGTTTTAAACCATCACGCTTAATTTCTTTGTCTTAATAAAGTGTGAATATGTAGCAGTGCTACACGTTTCCTCCTACACATTTATGTGCAGCCATGTTAAACAATCAGACACCCTGTATGAACCTGTGTTTTAACATATTTGGACATGTGGACATTTAATATCAATGTTAACAAGATTACTGGGAGATTCAAGTCACATAACTTAAACAAGTAAAACTGGAAAAAAAAAAAGACCTTTTAAATTTTTTTGTAATTCTTAAAAAATGGTGAGGAATAAATTAGGACACCCCTACATTTATTCTGTCTTAAAATGTCTGAAATAAAAATAATAAAAATAAAAACAATATTAGACATCGATATGTGAACAATTCTTCATGAAGAACTGAATATTTAATGGGGTGTCCTCATTTTTTCACAGAACTCTACATTATAATTATCAGCTTTGCTCAGAAAAGCTAAATTACACTGCTCACAAAAAGTTAGGGATATTTGGCTTTCTGGTGAAATTTCAGGATGCACCTAAAATGCACTAGAACCTTTACAGGTGAAGGTAATTTGACCTTCTCTAACCCTTTGAATGCACATGTTTAACTGTTCAGTGTTTCAGTAGTTTTACTTTTTTACTTTTATCATCCCACAGCACTAAACACGATTAGTTTAGTGACACGGGATGATGAGAGACGTTGTCTGCTAGTCGGTTAAACAAAAAACAAATATTACTGTTATTGTACAACAGCTGACAACTTTAATTACCTGGAAAATTATCTTTTAAATTGAAAACATGTGTAACTCGTGGCAAAATATGATTGGGATGAAAAGATAATTTTGCTCTTGCCATTCATTTCAGTGGAGAATTTTTTTCGATTTAAGGTCCCATGTGCGGAAGTAGAGGGGGCGGGACTTGGGCTCTCTATAAACATGACACATTGAGTTTTGTCGAAGTTTAAAACCACTAAACGGTCCACGGAGTTAGGACAGAGTGTTTCAGCAAGCTTCTAAACTGATTTTAGTGTTGTCGTTACTATAAAGTGTAAACTCTGTCATACTGTATATACTATTGAACCTGAATGGAAGTGTGAAGGACTCATTCTGCTGCTGTCCCAGAGTCCTATGACCGGGACATCTATGAGACTGTGGAACACGGAACCCAGCTGAAGATCTTCATGTCCAAAGACGTGGACAAGTTGGAATTCGTTCCAGCTGACGACCCCAAGAAGCTGAAGCTGTATTATGACAAGTCCAGCCACAGGTGAGGAATGTTCTGGTGGTGGGTCTGATGTCCCCTGGTACTGCTGCTGGTTCTGTATCCCTGCGTGGTTCTCTTTTCTCTGATTTACAGAACAAACAAAGGCAAAGTGAGCGGCTCAAGCCAGGACCGACGGTGGTACCTTGATGAGGTAACTGAAGTTATTCAGAGGTAGAGAAGATTGTGTGTGCTCGTTGAATTAAAAAATCCTAACTGAATACCTGCTTGGACAGTGAAAAGTCTCTGTAAAACATCTAGAATCAGATAATAAACCACTGAAGATTAATAAATACATTACATTCCGGTCATTTTTCTCCCTCAGTAAACTGTTTGTTAGCAGTTTTTATTAGAAATATGTCACTTTTTAACATGTATGAAAACTTCTTGGTCATGAATTTGGAGGTTTTTATATCAAAGTTTTTTTTTACCATGTAAATCTATTTTTCCCCTAAATTTGCAGCTTCTTTAAAAAAAATAACATTGATTTCTCAGATTTGCAATTGTTGTCTTGTAACCTTGAACCTTTTTCCGACATATTAGCAAAATGATTCATTTATATTTGTGATTTTTATTATCCCCCACTGGTCAAAGACCGAAGGGGGATTGTGTTATGGGTCAGTCCGTCTGTCCATCTGTTCCACTTTTGTGAAATCAACTCCTCCTACAGTTTTGGTCCAATTGTTTTGAAGCTTGGTACCGTGGCTTGATATACACTGATGATGCAGATATTGCAATTTCACTCTCATCAGATGACCTTGAGGTCAGAGGTCAGATTTTTCCCTAAATCTTCTAAACACAGTAACTACTGAAAGAAATGATGTAGGCTTTTCAAATCGATACAGTAGTTGTATCTAATGCACATCTTGGATGATTTCCATCCTCACCTAACTACAGGTTTGGGGTCAGAAGTCAAGGCTGGCACTCCCTATGATCTCTTACTATAGAACGTGTAAAGCTCTCTAGGTTCACCATACTTGTTACGCAGGTTCACCTCGGAATCCTGATCTACAACTATGGGTTGCATACTTTGCTGTATATTCATGGATGATGGCTTATCATAATGTGGTTCTGCCACAGTAATTATATATTGAAAAGTTGAAAACTGCTCTCCGTCAGTAAGTATTGGGATCTTCCAAGAAAACGGAGGCAGGGGATATTGCACTCACCTCAGAGTGCTCTTCTTTTTTATGCAGCCATCTCTAAAAACAGAGTGTATTATAGTATGATGACGTCCATCCGTCTGAGTTTGTCCCCCACAGTTTTCAGGCTAGGATGTATTGAAGATGTCCATATTGTAGAGGCTTAAATGGTTTTCTGATATTTTCTCAACATTTGTTCCACTTTGAACTGTATATTTGCTTGCTGAGCTCCTTGCAGTTCCATGGCTCTTGGTTTTATTACAGATTTTCAGTATTCTTTCTGTCGGTGAAACTATTTGAAGCATCCTCTAAGGAAGGCCCACACCCAGCAGGTTTTCCCTCCATTAATCACAAAGGCAGGTGTGTTCAGTCATCAGCAGTCAGCTGACAGAGAGAAAGCCTGCAGGGCTTTGGTCCTCCGTGACACATGATTGGACAGCTCTGCCTCTGTTTGCATTGTAGAACCAATTAAAACAATTGTGTGATTAGATTAATGACAGTTTAACTGTGAGCAGTTTGCCATTAATCACAGTTAAATATTTTAAGTGACAACAATAATTCAGACATTTTTACCTCATTCTGGTGAAGGTGGAAGGAGCTGATGTGATGGTGCTCTGTCTATCCGTCCATCAATCCGTCCGTCCACATTTCACAAGTCACTACTTCTCCTTGGCAGTTGCCTCGATGCTCACCAAACTCACTCATGCTGCATGTCCACTGGCTCTGTCATGTTTCTGCTTCCCTTTCGTTGTGTATGGGAAACACAACGGAAAGCATTTCGCACCTGTGCAGTGAAATTTGGACTGCGGTGTGTGTGTGTGTGGAGTAGCCCGTGGCTCCCCCTACCGCTCTGTTACAAACCACTTACTGGGCCAAGGCCAGAATTGCCTATTCAGCCTGGGATCTGGCTGAAACTTAACTTTTTTCCTGGTGGCTTCCTTTGGTAATGTATCGTCACTTCCTGTGTTGCTGGCTGTCTGTGTGGTTTGCTCTGTGGTTAGCGCTCCTCATTCTCCTGAGGATTTTTGCCTTTAATTGTATTTTAATCACTTTTTTCCATCTACCGTCAGCTGTCTCTGTCAGATGTTTAGCTACACCTCTGCCTCTTTTAGTGATAACGGTAAATGTAATAAATGTTGTCTTTTTGAGGCGCTCAAGGTGAGGTTGTCTGACTTGGAATCCCGGCTCCACTACATTGAAACACCGTCTGTGTCAGTTAATAATGACGGACGCCCCTAAGCTGCAGTGGAGCACCTTAACATAGGGCGGCCTGCTAGTGGTCCTCCGGTCCTCCTCAGCAGCGAGGAGACTGGGTGGGTGACAGTGAGAAGGAAGCATAGTCACAAGGCCCCAGTTCACCACCAACCTGTTCATGTTTCTAATCGCTTTTCCCCCCTTAGCGACACACCCACTGAGGAAAAAACTCTGATCACTGGTGACTCTGTAGTCAGAAACGTGAACCTAGAGACTCCAGCGGCCATAGTCAAATGCATTCCTGGGGCCAGAGCAGGCGACATCGAGTCAAATTTGAAAATGCTGGCTAAAAGTAACTGTAAATACTCCACAATTGTTATCCACGCCGGCATTAACCACATCCGTCTTCGGCAGTCGGAAGTCACGAAACTTAATGTGGAATCGGTGTGTGACTTTGCAAAAATAATGTCTGCCTCTGTAGTATTCTCTAGGCCCCTCCCCAATCTGACCAGTGATGACATGTTTATCTGCTTGTCACCCTTCAACCGCTGGCTGTCTGTGTGGTGTCCTGCAAACAATGTGGGCTACATAGACAATTGGAGCTCATTTTGGGGAAAACCTGGTCTTATTAGATGAGACGGCGTCCATCACACTTTGGATGGTGCGTTTCTTTTATCTAACAATCTGGCATCATTTTTATCCAAATTTCCAAAACCTCGACAACTCAGAGGTGGGACCAGGAAGCAGAGTCGCAGTCTTACACGCCTCTCTGCAGCTCCTCTTCATCCGCCACCCCTCAACTTAGCCCCTGTCTTCCCCATCAGAGAATCACTGTCTGCTCCCTCCAAAGTAAATAAAAATATAATGTATAAGCATCCCAAACAAAAAGTTGGTAAAACTCAAATTAAACATGAAGCCTCTAAATTTAATGACTTGGCCTCTGTTCCTCCTCATAATTTAAAAATTAAATGTGGTTTGTTAAATATTAGGTCTCTAACTCCCAAGTCTCTGCTAGTCCATGATCTGTTAATTGATCATCAGATTGATTTAACATCTCTTACAGAGACTTGGTTAGGGCAAGAGGATTATGTTGGTTTAAATGAATCAACTCCCTCTGGTTATTTAAACTGTCAAAATCCCAGAAGTTCAGGTTGTGGAGGAGGAGTAGCAACAATTTACCATTCCAAATTACTAGTTAATGTAAAGCAAAAAACATGTTATAATTCCTTTGAGGGCCTGGTCCTCAGTATTGGGCATTTTAGCAATTTTAGGTTAAATCCAATTTTATTTGCCATAGTTTATCGTCCCCCATCAACCTACTCAGAATTTTTAAGATAAGATAAGATAAGATAAGATAAGCCTTTATTAGTCCCACAACGGGGAAATTCCAGGATTGCAACAGCACAGGGATAGCAACACTCAGAGCAACAATCAGAAGGCAAGAAAAAAAACAAGCAAGCAGGAGCAGCTAATATACATATGTACATATTACTATAAAATATATATATACACACACACACACAGACACACAGTGCAGAGCATTGTAGCTGGATGGAATAAATATATGAATATATGAACATACAGTGCAGAGCATTGTAGCTAGATGGAATAAATATGTAAATATATAAACACCCACAGTACGGAGCAATGTAGCTAGATGGAATAATATGTAGATATATAAAAACACAGTGCGGAGCATTGTAGCTAGATGGAATAAATATATAGATATATAAATATAAACACACCCAGTGCTGAGCATTGTAGCTAGATGGAATAAATATGTAAATATATAAACACACACAGTGCAGAGCATTGTTGCTAGGTGGGATGAAACAGCATAACCGTCTATTTAGTTATCCTACATGGTATGATTATGTGCCCATACATATTCTCACCCTCCATAGCGACCGGTATGTTCCTAGTTGTATGCCGGAGAGGACCATAGTGTAAGTCTATTGCATCTTTTGCATTCAAAAAACTATTAGTTTGTTACGTCTTTTTGCTATCTCTGCGAGCAGCCCTGCTTAGGTTGTACAGTCTGACAGCCGTTGGTAGGAAGGACCTACGAAACCTCTCGGTTGTGCACCTGGGATGATGTAGTCTGCTGCTAAATGAGCTCCTCAGTGCATCCAGTATGTCCTGCATAGGGTGGAACTCGGACTCCAGCAGAGATGACAGTTTAGCCACCGTCCTTCTCTCTCCTATCTCCTCCATCGGATCAAGGCGCTGCCCCAGGACAGAGCTAGCTTTCTTAATCAGTTTGTTCAGTCTCTTCCTATCGGCTGCAGTAATGCCACTGCCCCAGCAGACCACTCCAAAAGTGATGGCTGATGCCACCACCGTGTCGTAGAATGACTTCAGCAGCGCCCCTTGTACACCAAAAGACCTGAGTCTCCTCAGCAGGAACAGCCTGCGCTGTCCCTTCTTGTAGAGTGCGTCAGTATTGTGTGACCAGTCTAGTTTATTGTTCAGATGAATACCCAGGTACTTATAGGATGTCACCATCTCGATGTCTGTTCCCTGTATATTTACTGGTGCTGTGAGGGGCTGCCCATGCCTGCGGCAGTCCACCACCAGCTCCTTAGTTTTCCTCGCGTTGATCTGGAGGCAGTTCCGATGGCACCAGTCCACAAAGTCCTGGATAAGCCCTCTGTACTCAGCTTCATCTCCGTTGGAGATGAGACCAACGATCGCAGAGTCATCAGAGAACTTCTGTAGATGGCAATGTGTTGTGTTGTGTGAGAAGTCCGCAGTATAAAGAGTGAACAGGAAGGGAGCCAGCACCGTTCCCTGGGGGGCCCCCGTGCTACTGATGATCGTGTCGGAAACACAGTCCCGGGTTCTCACAAACTGAGGCCGGTTCGTGAGGTAGTCCAGGTAGTCCAGGATCCATGATGACAGGTGCTGGTCCACCCCTGCGCGCAGCAGGATCATCGGTTGGATGGTGTTGAAAGCACTGGAGAAGTCAAAGAACATGATCCTCACCATATTCCCGGGCTTCTCCAGGTGGGACAGAGAACGGTGAAGGAGGAAGATCACCGCATCCTCCACCCCAATGCCATGCTGGTAGGCGAACTGGAGTGGATCCATCGCTGGTTCCACCAGGGGGCGGAGATGAGCAAGGAGCAGTCTCTCCAGGGTCTTCATCAAGTGGGACGTCAAGGCCACCGGTCTGTAGCTGTTCAGGTCTTTGGGGTGGGAAGTTTTTGGTACAGGTACCACACAAGATGTTTTCCACAGCTGTGGTACCCTCCCCAGTTTCAGGCTCATGTTGAAGATATACGTCACAATCCCACACAGCTGGTCTGCACAGGACTTGAGGAGCTTTGCGCTGATGCCGTCCGGTCCCGATGCCTTCCTCGCCTTGATCTTCCTCAGCTCCGTCCTCACCTGGGTCTTGGTCAGGGTCAGGATGGGGGGCTGTGTGTTGGGAGTGGGGGGGGTGTCGGTGGAGTGGGGAGTGGGCAGCAGGACTTGATTTCTTAGAGGCAGCAGTGGTTGTTGTGCAGACAGGGGGGAGGGCGGTTGGTCAAATCTATTGAAAAACAGATTCAGGTTGTTCGCCCACTCCCTGCCCCCCGTGGCCTGGGGGGAGGTATTCTGGAGCCCCGAGATGGTTTTGAGGTTTCTCCAGACCCCGCTGATGTCACTCTGTTGCAGCTTGTCCTCCATCTTCTTCCTGAAGCTGTCCTTGCCTTCTCTGATCTTTCTCCTCAGCTCCCTCTGTACGGACTTCAGCATCTCCCTGTTCCCCGACCTGAAGATCCTCTTCTTCTCTCTCAGAAGTGTTTTTATCTCAGGGTTGATCCAGGGTTTGTTGTTTGAGTGACGCCGTATGGTCTTGGTGGGAACGGATTTGTCCACACAGAAGCTGAGGTAGCCCGTGAAGGTGTGAGTGAGGCCATCGATGTCCTCACCATGTGGATCGCAGAGCTGCTTCCAGGCAGTGGCTTCAAAACAGTCCTTTAGAGTGTCCATTGTCTCCTCAGACAATAACTCCACAGTGTGCATGGCCGGAGGTTGTCTGTGCACTAGGGGTTTGTACACCGGTCGGAGATGAACCAAGTTGTGATCCGATCTCCCAAGTGGGGGGAGTTGTGATGAGGTGTACGCCTCCTTAGTGTTTGCGTAGAACAAATCCAGTGTTTTATTGTCTCTAGTGTGGCATGTGACATACTGGGTGAAAGTGGGCAGAATGGGAGACAGTGAAACGTGGTTGAAATCGCCTGAGATGAGGAGAAGAGCATCTGGGTGTTCTGTCTGCAGCCTGCTGGTTACTGAATGGATGACGTCACGCGCTGTCCCAGCGTTCGCCGTCGGATTTGCATAAACAACAATGCAGATCACGTGTGAGTGTTCTCTCGGGAGATATGTAGGCCTCATGCTAACAGCTAGCAACTCAATGTCTTTGCTGCAGTGTCGTTGTTTAACAGTGATATGTCCCGGTCTGCACCAGTTGTTGTTAACATACATTATCACTCCACCGCCCCTAGTTTTGCCACTCTCTGGTGTTCGGTCAGCTCGTATCATGTGAAAACCCTCCAGCTCAATGTTAGCATCTGCTGCTAGTTCAGTTAGCCACGTCTCAGTAAACAAAAGGAGAGAGCACTCCCGGTAAGTGCTATCATAACGGGAGATAGCCGCTAGCTCATCTAACTTTCCCAGTATCGACCGTACATTTCCCATGACAACAGATGGAAGGGAGGGTCTGTACCTTATATTTTTTGTCCTCCGCCTTACTCCAGCCCGGCAGCCGCGGCGTTTTCGCCTCAGTTCTCTCGGTATGTCGAGTTTTTCCAATGGGACCGGGTGGCGGTTGAATGCTAGCAGCTCTTCTCTGCTGTATCGTATCCTGCTATAAACAGTGGCTCCGTCCACCGGCTCAGGAGACATTTGGGACGATCTGTGTGTCCGTGATATAAGTGGGGTGAAAAAAAAAAAAGTGATCAAAAGAGAGAGGAAGGGAAAAAAAAACTCGGAATCGAGCCGCTGTTGCAAAAGGCAGCCTACTGGTGTGGCGCCGAGAGGAGTTTTTTTTATCTGAATTTGCTAAATTCTTAGCTGATTTAGTGCTGAAATCAGATAGAATAATTATAGTAGGGGACTTTAATATACGTGTAGATGTAGACAGTGATTGCCTTAATTCATCCATCCATCTTCTTCCACTTAATCCTTTTTGGGTCGCGGGGGGGCTGGAGCCTATCCCAGCATCTTTGGGCAAGAGGCAGGGTACACCCTGGACAGATCGCCAGTCCATCACAGGGCCAACACAGAGACAGACAACCATTCACTCTCACATTCATACCTAAGGACAATTTAGAATCCCCAGTTTGATGCCAACTAACCTAACTTGCATGTTTTTGGCATGTGGGAGAAAACCGGAGAAATCCCGGAGTAAACCCATGCAGACACGGGGAGAACATGCAAACTTCACACAGATCACTGTTGGTCGGGGGCTGGGATCGAACCCAGGATCCCCCGGCCAGGGGTGAGTTGCTGTACTGCCGCAGTGCTAACCACTCCGCCACCGTGCTGCCTTAATATGGCATTTAATTCAATATTAGACTCGATGGGATTTTCTCAGAAAGTAGGAAATTCTACCCATTATCTCCACCATACGTTGGACCTTGTTCTGACGTATGGCATAGAAATAGAAAATCTTGTAGTGTCTCCTCATAACCCTGTACTGTCAGACCATTGTCTGTTAACCTTTGATTTTACTATTTCTGACTATTTGGCTCCTAAAGAAAAATATTACTACAGTAGATGCCTCTCAGATGATGTTTTTACCAAATTTATTCAGATTGTTTCCTCTATGCCATGTGTCAACACAACAGAAATAAGCTATAGGCAGCTTGCTCCTTCTGTAATTGATTGCATGGTAGATAGTGTTACAGTTTCTCTGCATCAGACTCTTGACATGGTGGCCCCTTTAAAAAAGAAAGTCTAATCAGAGATTTCTAACTCCTTGGTTCAATACAGAAACTCGTAGCTTAAAACAGAAAACTCGTCAATTAGAAAGAAAATGGCACTCCACTAATTTAGATGAAATCTATTTAGCTTGGAGAAATCATCTTTTCATTTATAAAAAATCTCTTAGAAAAGCTAGAACAAGTTATTATTCTGCATTAATAGAACAAGAATAATCCCAGGTTTCTTTTCAGCACTGTAGCCAGGCTGACAAAGAGTCAGGACTCTGTCAATCCTACCATTCCCTTAGAGCTTACTAGTAAGGACTTTATGAACTTTTTCAATAATAAAATTTCATCTATCGGAGATAAAATCAGTCAGATTCTTCCCACCGTTAACTTAAATACAGTAATTACTACAACTCCTTCAATTGAGATCTGTTTGGATGAGTTTACTCCAGTTGACCTTTTAGAGTTAGACAAAATAATTTCCTGATCCAAGCCTTCAACTTGTCTTTTAGACCCTATTCCTACCAGGTTATTTAAAGAAGTCTTCCCATTTATTGGTAGCTTTATTCTTCAAATAATCAATTCTTCATTAACTTTAGGCCATGCACCGCAGGCTTTTAAAACGGCTGTAATTAAACCCTTACTCAAAAAGCCAACGCTGGATCCAGGAGTTTTAGCTAACTATAGACCAATCTCTAATCTGCCTTTCATTTCAAAAATCTTAGAAAGAGTTGTTGCTACGCAAAAATTTGACCACTTGCAGGGAAATGGTTTATTTGATGAGTTTTAATCTGGGTTTAGAATCCATCATAGTACTGAAACAGCCTTAGTGAAGGTCACTAATGACCTCCTCATCGCATCTGATAATAGACTTGTTTCTGTACTTGTCCTTACTCCGGCATTTCTCCGGTTTCCTCCCACATGCCAAAGACATGCATGTTAGGTTAATTGGCTGTTCTAAATTGTCCCTAGATATCTGTTTCCTATAGGCCCTTAGAATAGAGGGTTAGTATTAATGAAAGCGCTTTGAGTGGTCTTTGTGACTAGAAAAGCGCTATATAAGTGCAGGTTAGTTAGTTAGTTAGTTAGTTTTAGACCTTAGTGCAGCTTTTGATACTATTGATCATAATTTTCTACTTGATAGATTAGAACACTATGTTGGACTTAATTGAACTTCGTTGCAGTGGTTTAGATCTTATTTATCTGATAGATTCCAGTTTGTTCATGTCAATAATGAGTTTTCTTTCAACTCAAAGCTCAGTCATGGAGTTCTACAGGGATTTGTGCTAGGCCCTACTCTTTAGTTTATATATGCTTCCGTTAGGCAACATTATTAGAAAGCACTGTATACATTTTCATTGTTATGCAGATGACACACAATTATAAGGGATAAGGGATATAGTACTTTTCTAGTCTCAAAGACCACTCAAAGCGCTTCACTAGCACTAACCCTCTACTCTAAGGGCCTATAGGAGACAGATATCTAGGGACAATTTAGAACAACCAGTTAACCTAACATGCATGTCTTTGGATTGTGGGAGGAAACCAGAGCCCCTGGAGTAAACCCAGGACACGGAGAACATGCAAACTCCACACAGAAAGGTTCCTACCCCTGCCAGCCTGGGGATTCGAACCTGGAACCTTCTAGCTGTAAGGCAACAGTGCTAACCACTGCACCACCATGCTGCCCATGTCAGTGAAGCCAGATTTTAGCAATCAGTTAGCCAAGTTAGAAGCCTGTGTTAAGGAAATCAAAGCTTGGATGACTTGTAATTTCCATCCATCTTCTACCACTTTTCCGGAGGTCTGGGTTGCGGAGGCAGCAGTTCAAGCAGAGAAGCCCAGACTTCCCTCTCCCCAGCCACCTGCTCCAGCTCTTCAGTGAGGATACCAAGGTGCTCCCAGACCAGCTGGGAGACATAGTCTCTCCACCAAGTCCTGGGTCTGCCCTGGGGTCTTCTCCCAGTGGGACGTGCCTGAGACACCTCAAGTGGGAGGCATCCAGGAGGCATCCTAATCAGATGCCCATACCACCTCAACTGACTCCTTTCAATGTGGAGGAGCAGCGGTTCTACTCTGAGCCTCTCCCGGATGACTGAGCTCCTCACCCTATCTCTGAGGGTGATGGTGACCCTGGTGGTGAGGTGTGACCCAGCTGTGGTGAGGTGACCCCCTCATGGATCGTCACCTTATCGTGGTGGGGGGGTTTGCGTGACCCAGTGATCCCAGGAGCTATGTTGTCCGGGGCAATCTGCCTCTGATAGGGTCACCCAAGACAAACTGGTCCTGGGTGAAGGGCCAGACTAAGAACAATCCAACAGACTCTCATGATAAATTCTATATCAAGGATTCAGTGTACCCCGCCCAGTATGGGGTTACCGGGGCCCCACCCTGGAGTCAGGCCTGGGGGAGGGGCTCGATGGCTAGCGTCTGGTGGCCGGGTTTCCACCCATGGGTCCCGGTCGGGCTCAACCCGAAGGAGTTACATCGGTCCGCCCTCCAGTGGGCTCACCACCTGCAGGAGGGATCATGGGGGTCCGGTGCTATGTGGATTAGGTGGCGGTCAAAGGCGGATACCTTGGGGGACTTGTAATTTCCTGCTATTAAATTCAAATAAGACTGAAGTCACTCTTGTTGGTCCAAAAAACCTTAGAAATACCTTTCCAAATCAAACTTTTAGTTTGGATGCGGTTACTCTTTCTCTTAATAGTTCTGTGAGGAACCTTGGAATTATTTTTGATCAAGATCTGTTTTTCAATTCACATATTAAATTTGTTTCTAAGACTGCCTTCTATCATTTGCATAATATTGCCAAGATTTGGAGCATCTTGCCTCAGAGTGATGCTGAGAAACTGATCCCCGCTTTTGTTAGCTCTAGATTAGATTATTGTAACTCTTTATTATCAGGTTGTCCTAAAACATCTTTAAAAAGTCTTCAGTTGATCCAAAATACTGCAGCAAGAGTTTTAACAGATACTAGAAAGAGAGATCATATCTCTCCGGTTCTGGCCTCCCTTCATTGGCTTCCCATAGAGTTTAGAATTAAGTTTAAAATCCTTCTTCTCACTTTCAAAGCTCTAAACAATCAGGCCCCTTTTTATTTAAAAGATCTGATACTACCCTATTATCCTAAGGGAGCACTATGCTCCCAAAATGCTAGATTACTTGTAATACCTAGAATCTCCTAAAGAACAATGGGAGGCAGAGCCTTCAGTTGTCAAGCTCCTCTCCTGTGGAACCAGCTGCCAATCTGGATTTGGGAGTCAGACTCAATCTCTTTTTTTTTTAAGAATAAGGGTTAAAACCTTCCTTTTTGATATAGCCTACAATTAGGGAGGGATCATATGTCTCTGATCCCTCCCTTAGTTATGTTGCTCATAGGTTTAGTCAGCCGGGGGACCTCCAATAATGCAATGGGCTTCACTCCTTTCTTCACTCTCAATGAAATATTTTTTCTTTTGCTGGTCATTAACATCTGTTTGTTCTCTCCCATAGATTGAATCCCCATCGTGCTGTTTGCTCTTTACATGTCTGTTCTTTTCTTCTTCTCTATCCCCTCACCCCCCAGCCAGTCACAGCAGATGACTGCTCCTCTCTGAGCCTGGTTCTGCTGGAGATTTCTTCCTGTTAAAAGGGAGTTTTTCCTCTCCACCGTCGCCAAGCGCTTGCTCACAGGGGATCCCCTGATTGCTGGGGTCTTTCTGCAATTGTGGGGGTTTCCCCTACAGTTGAAAGTGCTATGAGATGACTGTTGTTGTGAAATGGCGCTATATAAATAAAGTTGAATTGAATTGGATCTCCAAGTCTGTTTCAGCCCTTACGTCAAGGTGGACCGACCTAGTCATTTTCACCCTTAGGCAAGGGTAGACATACACCTCCATCCCAGGCTGGGATTTGAACCCATCATCTGAAAGCCTCTCACTCTACCACTGAGCCAAAGAGGAATTCCTCTACTAGCACCGAGCTAGTAGCGGAGCTGTACCCTAAGGTGTCATGGACTGCACCACTGACTAATTCCTTAAGGAGGGGGATCCATAACACACTCATTTGCATAAACATTAAATCTTTGCTGTTTATGCAAATGAGTTTTGCATGCTGGCATGCATCAGAGGTAGCAATCTTGTCCTGAACGTTTAAACCAGCGTTTTTTTGTTTTAATGTCAAATAACGAAAGAATTATTAACTGAACCTACTTTTTCTCGCATGAAGTGATGCTGGAAATACTTTTCGCTGGTTTGTTTTAAGGATTTGAGACTTGTAGTCTACCATGTGGTCCAGGAGTTTCAGTCCGTGAAAGACTGCCCACAACCGGATTTGGTGACCAGTCAGGTGCAGCCTGTGTGTTCTCAGCAGTAGGACACATGAGACAGAGCTCTTTGACTGTTGGTTTTCCATAATATCACGTATTCACTGTAACTCCACCTGGTTACGCCTATTTCTGTTAAGCAATCACTATATGATGCCTTTTGACAAAAAAAAAAAAAAACGGACCAGGGGACATGTAGCATCATAATGATGGGGTGTAGGCTAGGCGACCTTGGGTGAGCTCAAGGTCAAAGGTCAGTAGGTCTGAGCACTCTCAGGCTGGGATGACCTACTCGGTCATTGACGGTATGGTTTAAATTCAGAAAATTGTGTGCAGATACTAAAGGTGTGAACAGGTGAATTTTTTGCGCAGCATGATTGCGAGTTGCAGACAGGCAGAGTTGTCATTATAACTTCTACAGCTGTGTTCTACCTGCTGTGGAAATCCCGAAAACACCGTCATGTTTAGGTTTACATTATCCAATGGAGCTCTCACCTGAAAAAAATTGTCGCTGCCTCCAAAAGTTCACCTGGATGATGGTTGTTAACACTGCTAGCCTACTAGCCTTTGTTAGCACGTCCATGGCAGGACTCCGTGGGTAAATATCTCAGACACTTAAATTCAGCTGCAGAGCTCTGGTCCATCTGTATGTGGGTGAGTGGCAGTTTCACTTTCAACTCTCCAGTGTTGATACTTTTACTCCGGTGATGGCAGAATCTCTAGGCCATTACTAGCTAGCGCTATCCCTCAGACACAAACATGCAAATTCATGTGTGTTTGCCTCTTTCCATTGACTTTGTACAGTATGTATTCACGCTGCATGAAAAATGTGAATGCACCTTTAGACATGAGACAGAGCAGCAATCTTAGTCATTTTCCCTAAAAACTTTTCTAGTTGTGAATATGCTACTGCTGTTGATAGAATGGGTTAAAGCCCTGTCTCTGTGAAGGAAATGTACACAATTTTCTCTTCTGCTTCTGACTTGTTCCCCCACACCCTAATGACACCCAGCTGGTGACTAACTCTACCTGAACCACTGCTGTTAGACATGACCCACACCAGTGTCTCTGCCCTGTCCCTCATCCTGTCCTCATGTTATAAATGTCCGCTGACCATCACATCCCGTATCAGACGAAGCTGACTGTTCTGATCTTTGCATTACTCTGGCCATCTTTGCAAAGATTGAAGGAACAAAGACAACCTCTGTTTCATCAAATATATGGATTTCCTCTTTATTTCTTCTGTTTGCCTCATTAGTCTGTTCATCACGTCTTACCTTGCTCATTGTTGGGGAAAAATTGATCACCATTAAATGACTGAGAAGAGAATCAGATGAATTAAACAAGTTTATTACTTGCAGCAAGGGCGCAATACACACAACAGAAGGTTGAGAATAATGCTGAACTGCGCAGTCCAGTTGAAGCTTTTTATACAATACAGCAGTATCTGTCTACATAGATAACAGACATCATGGAAGAAGTTGTCCTTTCTTGTCTCGGGAGTGGGAACAGAGACAGCTATGTGACTGGCCTTGGAGACATCTGGGTGCGCTTTCTACTGCTGACTTTGCATTCCTTTCCTCTTACACAACGGTTCATTCAGTACTTTTTCACTCATAACAGGTATCATGATGTAAATTCAATTCAACTTTATTTATATAGCGCCATTTCACAACAAGAGTCATCTCATAGCACTCAATAAACAGCAGTTGTATCATCTGAGCAGAACACACAGTACCTTCCACTCAGACAGCACATCGCTGATGAAAATAAAACAGCAATTGTTTTGCCTGAGCAGAACACATTTCAGAATGAAACACAATAAAATAATACATAATCAAAAACAAGTGTTATCTTTCATTCATCCACTGTCCTGTTCTCATATTTATCTACACTTTTCCCTCCATTTGATGACAGCAGTGAAGTTAACATTTGCTGACTTTAGGATCACTGCTGGAAATGAGTGTTGGTCAATGTCCTTCACATAAAAACAATGATTTATACTCGCACACCAAATAAAAACCTAAATTGATTGATTGAGTTGAATATTCTTCTAGTACAAATGTCATGTCAGAAGTCAGAGAAGTCTGAACTGATGTATGAATTTCACGTGTAGTTGATGTGTGTTTTCATCAGGTTACTTATGAGGATGAGGGGACTTACATCAAGAAAAATTACTGGAATCACGAGATTTCTGTTGTCAAAGTGGCTGTCAAACGTAAGTTAGCCAACGTCTCAGTAAGAATGTTTTCACATTTCTCTTCAATGAACACTATATCTGAGCTTGTGTGTGAAGAGGCGAAATCAGCAGGAAGTTTTGGAACAAAAACCTGTGGAAAATATCAGTGAAAACAGCGCTGTGATGATCGTCTGAAGGAGCTGTTGAGGTTTATCTCCACCACTAGAGGTCACGCTGAAACTAAACCTTGACTGCCCGCCCCCACCTTCTAATCCTCTACCACAGACCTGCAGAGTCCTGGCTGGTCTTCATGTCTGTAGTGTTCTGTCATTATAACCTAGACTGATCTGAGCTTGTTTTCATCTTTTACAAATCAGAGGTGATTATCAGGCTGTCTGTGGCCTTATCCACACGTCTGCACGCATTTCTAAAAACAGCATCTTATGCGCCTGTCTATAGACGGGATGGATTATGGGATGATGACCAGTAGGTGATCTGGGGTGGGGGGGGCATTCCCCTTGTTAACAAAATGACCAAAGCCATCCCCGACACCATTCATAGGTGTAAATCGGGGGGGGGGGGCAGGGAAGGGGGCCATTTTCCCCTCCCAACCTGGAAGAAAGACAGAATTGTCACCCCAAAATCAGCACAACCCTTTTTATATCATGTTACAGAACTGAATGACATGACTTTAAACCACCAATTCTAAGCAGAAATGCAAAAAAAGTTGTATAAATTATCAGCTTTTTTCTCATAAATTTCTGACTTTTTTTCTGTAAATTTTTACCTTTTTTCTTACACATTTGCGACTTTTTTCTTGAAAATTTGCAGCACTCATCTGGATGCTGGTTAAATATTTATTCTGTGTAATTATTAGTAATTATATTAGATTATTGCTGTGATGCCCAGTTGATAATGCCTGATGAAGGTCTCTTAGACCCAAACGTTGCTTTGCTATAATGACGTTTTTGGGAGCTTTTTATCATCACGTTCACATTCCTCTTCTCTTACTTTTTTATGATGATGTCCATCCATCTGTCCATACCACTTGTCCAACTAACTCCTCCTACAGTTTTTAAGCAAGGGCATTTTTGAGACCACCTCCTGAGAGAGCAGTAGAGATCACTGATGAAAGACTTGTTGAAATGTTGGAACGATGGGGTTAATAGGGTTAATCCAAAGACCACGGTGGAGATCACTTAAGATCGTTGAGAGGTCTGGGCTTTTTTTTTTTTTACATCACTCAATGATCTCACAATGATCTCCACCCCTGTGTAAAGGGTATA
Organism: Pholidichthys leucotaenia; assembly: GCA_020510985.1. Taxonomy (NCBI): domain Eukaryota; kingdom Metazoa; phylum Chordata; class Actinopteri; order Cichliformes; family Pholidichthyidae; genus Pholidichthys; species Pholidichthys leucotaenia. Next base: position 23,104,476 of record CM035848.1, on the reverse strand, counting down.
AGAGAATGGGGGTTAACAGATGAGATGGCAAGCTAGCCAAGCAGCCCGACCATGGTTCTGATCTGTTCTCTGTGTGTCCCACTTGACATCCATGTCCCAGCTCATTCATGAATTCCCAGATAGCCAGATATCTCACTCTGTCATTCCAGCCTGTATTGTTGTCTTTGTCCACCATGACTCAGGTAACTGGACCATTAGCATGTTAGCTCAGTGAGGTGAATCTCTCAATCATCTCCACCCCAGTGTAAAAGGCGTATAACAAACCTGTTGGTAGCGTGGTTCTTGCGTGAGGCCCACTGTCACGTCATGTCCCGTCTCTCCACCAGCCAGACGTGTCACTAAGAAGTGCGTAGCAGGCGAGAATCTCCACATCAGGATGGAGGGTGCCAAAGGATCCCAAGCGTCTCTGTTTTTTTCTGGAGTAGCTGGTAACATTACACTGGTAAGTGGACTGGAGGGCTTCAGGTTGTTTAAGGCTCAGTCAGTCACGTTTAGTGGAGCAGTCATGTTCTCATCTACAGGTTTCTTCGTCATGCTCTGATTCTCAAACAGAAATTTGTGTTCTGCAGCTGCGTCATGGCGCCATCAAGACTGATGACCTCCCTGAGTACCGGGGCCGGATTGATCCCTCGTTTTGGAACATTATCATAAAGAACGTGAACACCAGTGATGAGGGTATTTACGTCCTGAGGGACCAGAAGGATCGGGTCGTCTCTGTCACCAGGATGGAACTGGTTGGTAAGTTCTTTTTCCTGAGCCCTTGTCAACAAAGTGACCACTAGTGTTTGTGCTGTGAATGCATGTCAGCGTAGGGCTGGACAATATGGCTTTTAACATGTATCGCGATACATTTAGGGTTTTATGGCAATACACGATATATATCACGATATCTTGAGATAGTCTCCAAACCACTGTATAAATGTAAAACCTTTGCATAAAATGACACTGGCATGATAATAGAAACAGATCCATGTATTACATTTTTTAAAATTGCATACGGGAAGGGGGGGGGGGCGTAAAATCATGTTAAATTTAGCAAACTTTATTCAACCAGTCAGACAACCCCACTCATAAATTTGTACCAAATCAGAATAAATAATGGTAGTGTAGAGGATGACTTTCACAAATGAGACTGAGTTTATTTCTCAGAAAAGGTTTATTGTGAGGCTACATCCTCTATCAAGCAAAGTATCTCAGCAAAGAGACAGAACAATCATTCTTCACAGCTCTTATACTCTCCAGAGACACAAAACCCCCAACATCAGATATCATACCCCCAACCCACAGTCCTTCAGTAAACATTATAGCCTCCAAGGCTCCTTGGCGTCTCCATTGTCTCTCAACTCTTCAGCCTCGGGGGCTCCTGCTGGGACATTCTGTCTGACTTCCCGTCTCTCAAGAAACCACTTCACACCTCCCGAGGTCTCTGCCGGGTCAGGTCCTCTTGGCCGTTTAGACGTGAAGCCTCCAGAGTATGCACCGTCATGCCTACTAAGTATATGTGAGGGGAAAATGCATACCATACATGCATACCATATATGGTATGCATGCCATAGTAGGCCTTCCTATTATGGCCTTGTGACGACGGAGTGTCACCACTGCTATGGACCTCTTTAAGTACTATATTATATGTGTAAAAGGATTTATAATTAAAATGTTAACATGTAATGTAAAAAATGCACATATAGTTTGAGATCTGTTTGGGTGAATTGAAGTCCACTTGTGTGAGATAAAAGGCTAATGTTAATTATGTTAATTGGGTGAGGCAAATGAATAATCTAAGAACCACAGACCTTTGTCAGCATGTTTCCTGGTGGAACCCGGGTAAAAGATTCTCCAGGGATTTGAGTGCCCTTTAAAGGATGCCAGGAGGAGGAAGTATGTAATGGTTGAGTAGAGGGGGAAGATTGGTGGATTTATTATGTAAATAGGGGTTTATACTATTTATTGTATTATTTATGGTGTTTATTTATTAGATAGATAGATAGATAGATGTACTTTATTGATCCCAAACTGGGAAGTTACAGTGTAACAGCAGCATGACCATTGACAGCCAAACAACAGAAACACACACATGACAGACAAAGGGATTACCCATGGAAAGTAAAAAAACTAACACGACTATAGAACCTATATACATCGTAGCTTAATATATGATGACCCATATAAACACATGAATCATCCCATTGCACAAAGAAGGACTATCAGGAGCAGAGTGAAAAGTGATGTACCAGTTAGTCTGTAAGATGCAGTGTGGCAGCATAGCTATGACCAGAATACAACATCATAGTGAGTTATTGTACAGTGAAATTGCATGTGGCAGGAAAGATTTCCTGTACCTGGCTGTTTGACAACGAAGCTGTGGTAGTCTACTGGAGAAAGTGCTTCGCTATCTATCTAGTGTGTGGTGGAGGGGGTGATCAGGATTGTCCATGATGGATCGCAGTTTATTTAGTGTTCTCCTCTCCACCACTGTCTCAAAAGTCTCCGGTCTGAGACCAATTACAGAGCCAGCCCTCTTGATAATCTTGTCAAGTCTGTTGGTATCTCTGGCCCTGATACTGCTACCCCAACAGACCGCAGCAAAGAAGATGGCGCTGGCGACAACAGTCTGGTAGAAAAGCTCCAGCATCCTGCTGCACACGTTGAGGGATCTCAGCTTTCTCAGGAAGTAGAGTCTGCTCGTCCCCTTCTTGTGCGCAGCATTGGTGTTGGATCTCCAGTCCAACCTGCTGCTGATCCTGATACCCAGATATTTGTAGTCCTCAACCACTCCCACATCCTCCCCCCTAATCTGCAGTGGCTGAAAAGGAGCCTTCCTCTTCCTGAAGTCAATCACCATCTCCCTGGTCTTGCTGACATTCAACCTCAGGTGATTCTGCTCCGTCCACTCCACAAATCTGTCTACCAGTGCCCTGTACTCCCCCTCCTCTCCTCCTCTTATACACCCCACAACAACTGAGTCATCAGAGAATTTTTGCAGGTTGCATGACTCAGTGTTGTACTGAAAGTCAGTGGTGTATAAGGTAAAAAGAAAAGGAGAGAGCACAGTCCCCTGTGGCACTCCGTATCACTAGCCACCACTCCAGACAAGACACTGCCCAGCCTGACAAACTGTGGTCTGCCTGTCAGGTAGTCGGTAATCCAGGAGATCAACCCCCATCACCTGCAGCTTCTCACCCAGCAGCAGTGGCTGGATGGTGTTAAAGGCACTGGAGAAATCAAAAAAAGTGATTCTCACAGTATCTCCTCCACCATCCAGGTGCAGATGGGCTCGTTGCAGCAGGTAGATGACAGCATCTTCAACTCCTAAATGGGGCTGATATGCAAACTGCACAGGGTCCAGCCACGTCTTCACCTGCGGCCTCAGGTGGGCTAAGACCAGTCTCTCCAGGACCTTCATCACATGAGATGTGAGGGCAACTGGTTGGTAGTTATTCAAATCCGATGGAGATGACTTCTTGGGGACAGGAACCAGGCAGGATGAATCTCTTTTAGATACTATTGGATATGTGTGGGAATGTGAATATTTATTGTCTTACCTGGGGCATTGGTATGTTCCAGTTGGACTCATTATCTCACTAAGTATATTAACAGGTGTTTTCCATTTGGTTGGGGGCTGGGTGTCGGATGTTCTAATGCCAGTTGTTGCCTGCACATTGTCTGTAATAAATGGGAAAAGGCTTGTTGCAAACTTTTGGGAGTCTTGCTCTTCTGTGATGTACCTTGACCGCTTGGCAAGTTTCTGACAAATGGCGTCAGAAGTGGTCCATTCCCACTGCCGTTGCTAAGAAGATAAGCACAGCCTGACGAGTGGTGTCAGAAGTCTTCCACTCCCACTGCAGCTACTGAGAAGAGAAAGCAGAAGGTATGACGACGGTGTCAGAAGTAAAGCGGACTATGTGACGTATGGTCAAAAGAAAGTGTTGTTAAAGTTAAGGAGTGACAACACTGGACAGAAGGAGTGATTGCCAAAAGAAATATGAAGAAGCAACAGGAGCAATTAGAGGACTATGAAGCAGATATGGCAACTGAGGAGCAGGGGGCCAGTGGACTGGACAAGCTGGAGGAATTAACGAGCTTGGTGAAGTCCTTGGTGTGTTCGCAGACATCCAGAGAGCGTCAGTTAGAGGAAGAAGCCTCTCTTCAGGAGCAAAGATGTCAGACTGTGCAGTATCAGTTTCGCCAGATGCAAACACAGGTGACGGAGTTGAGAGAGGAGTATGAGAGCCAGACTGAACGCAACGGTGACAATGACGCTTCGTGGGAAGTCTCCAGGGTGACGGCCGTTCAGGTTGGCCCGCAGGAGGAGCTATTGCTGCAGGTGCAGCCAAGGACAATGCAGATGCACCGCGAGCCCAGGCTGAATCCGCTCTCTCCCGACGACGATATTGAACACTACCTGGCGACGTTTGAAAGAATTGCTACGGTCTGCCGCTGCCGAAAAGAAGAGAGGGCCATTCAACTGCTTCCTTTGCTCACAGGTAAAGCACATAGTGCATATGTGCTTATGGACATTTCAGACACGGGAGAATATGAGAAAGTGAAAGAAGCAGTTTCAGCGAAATATGAAATGACACCCGACACCTATAGAAGAAGGTTTCGTTCCCTGGCCATTCATCAGGACAAAACCCCTCGTGAACTTTATGTACGTGTGAAAGACCTGTTTAATAAATGGATTAAACCAGAGACCTCAATGATAAAAGACATTTTGGAACTGATGATTCTGGAGCAGTTTCTGTGGATGGTGGACCCGGAACTGGGAATCTGGATACGAGAGCGAGACCCGAAGACTGCAGAGGGCGCTGCTTGACTTGCAGAAGTCTTTCTGTCAGCCAGGTCTGGGAGCAGGAGACCTACTTTCAGCCGTGATGGCTCTTTCACCACACAGAGTAAGTCTAATGGAGGGGAAAGGGGTGGTCAAGCTCAGGTTAGACCGTGTTCCAGTCAGGTCACAAATGGCAAACACAATGTCAGTAAAAAGTCACGTTTTTTCTTTAATCAAGATATACGCTGCTACCAGTGTAATAAAATCGGTCACACTCAATATACATGTCCAGCCACAAAGCAAAGTAAGCCTTCACTCTTGTGTTCAGTTCCAAGACCCACCCTCTCAGTCCCAGTTCAGAGAGAAATGTATAGAACAGCGGTGCTGCTTAATGGTCAGTGTGAAGAGGCCCTGTTAGACTCTGGCTGTTTTCAGACTGTTGCTCTGCCCAGTTTGGTCCCTAGAGATCTGTGGAGTGAGACTACAGTGAATATCAGTTGTGTACAGGGGGATAAGAAGCTGTACCCGACCGCTGAGGTCTGTTTAACGGTGGGGGGTCAAACTTATCTCCTTCCTGTAGCCCTTGTGCCTGATTTGCCATACGCAGTTATTCTTGGCAATGATGTTCCAACTTTGTTGGATATCATACAACAGGTCAGGGACGAACAGCATACTGAGGCGGGACAGGCAGGTGGCGCTAATGAGCAGAGGCTAAATCAGGGGTCACCAACCTTTTTGAAACCAAGAGCTACTTCATGGGTATCGAGTCATGTGAAGGGCACCAGCTTGACACACTCCTCTAAAATAACAAATTGTGTATATATATATATATAAAAATAAATAATTATCAATAACTTAGAGTGGGTAACAGACAAGATCAATATTCAACACTTTATTTTTATTAATCTCAGCAATTGTTCAGATGATCACTTCTACATTTCATTAAAAAAATGTCCAGTTTTCACCAGTCCCTTTTAACCATAAAAAACTAAACCCTTTTAATTCATGAACTATGTTGAACCATGTTTGAAAAAGTTATGCAACATTTAAGAAAAATCAACTTTCATATTAAATAAATCTTATCACATTTTTAACTGAACAAATCTGCTGCAATTCTGCTCAAAATCTGTTACATTTAATAAACACACTTTTGTGTGTTCTTCTTCACTGGAATTATATCCATACAGTTCTTGCCAGGAATCATGCTTGAGTAATAACCAGCGCTGTCCTTTCATGAGGAGAAGCTAAACAAGCACTGAGAGTGTTTATATGGGCGCAGTGGTTAGCACCGCGGCAGCAGTTTACCCTCGGCCGGGGGATCGCGGGGATCGTGGGTTTGATCCCTGCCCCCGGCCAACAGTGATCTGTGTGGAGTTTGCATGTTCTCCCCGTGTTTGCATGGGTTTCCTCCCACATGCCAAAAACATGCAGGTTAGGGAGTTAAGGGACGCTTGCGCACGCAGCGACCGGCAGCTGGTGGCTTGTCACCGGACTGCAGAACAAATCTACCTACGGGTACAAAATAAGTCCAAAAAAAAAAAAAAAGAGTGGGTAGTGAAGTGTCGCTCCACATAGTGGCGCTTCGCCGTCGCCCCGCAAATGAAACACACGCAGCTTCCTTTCATGGTAGTAAAAAAGAACTCTTCCTCCCGCTCACCTTGAAAATGATAAATTTTCTGTCTTTTTTGCCATGTTTTTGGGCTAGGAAACTGCACTCCGCTCACCATCTTCACTGCCCGCTAGCTTACACTCCACAAGCGCGAAGGTTTTGTCATGCGCACAATACTGACCTTTGAACTAGGTCAGAGTTCACCTTAACTTTACGTATAATAAACATATTTTCATTTTTTTAAATTTTTAATCAGAATCAGAATCAGAATCAGGTTTATTGCCATTGTTCATGTGATACACAAACTAGGAATTTGTCTCGGTGCCATGCTGCAACATTAAAAACATAATGAGAAAAAGGGATAAACTAAAAAACTAAAGGACTAGAAACGTGCAATAAGTGTAGAAAAATAAGTAATAATAAGTAATAATAATAATAATACTAGTAATAATGAGTAGTACTAGTCAAGGCAGTTTTAAAAAATTAGCATGTAGCAGATAATGTGAAGTACCACATAGTGCAGTCAATAATGCAACAGAAAAACAATGATGATTGACATGAGTCTGGTTGAGCTGCTGTACATAGTACACGAGAGTCAAAAGTCACTTAGTGTTCAGCAGTCTAATGGCAGAGGGGAAAAAGCTGTTCATGTGCCGGGAGGTTTTAGTCCGAATGGACCGAAGCCTTCTACCTGAGGGGAGGGGGGCAAACAGCACGTGACCAGGATGTGAAGGATCGGCTATGATCCGGCCAGCACGCCTCCGGGTCCTGGAGATGTACAGGTACTGGAGAGATGGGAGCTTGCAGCCTATCACCTTCTCAGCAGTGCGCACGACGCGCTGCAGCCTTAGTCTGTCCCTGGCAGTGGCTCCTGCGTACCACACAGTTATGGAGGAGGTGAGGATGGACTCGATGATGGCCGTGTAGAACTGCACTAACATCTTGGTGGGTAGCTTGAGCTTCCTCAGCTGCCGCAGAAAGAACATCCTCTGCTGGGCCTTTTTGATGAGGGAGCTGATGGTTGGCTCCCATTTGAGGTCTCGGGTGATGGTGGTGCCCAAGAAGCGGAAGGAATCTGCAAAGGTGATGGGAGAGCCTGTGATGGTGAGGGGGGGCAGGGGGGATGTGACTTTCCTGAAGTCCACAATCATCTCCGCTGTCTTCAGAGCATTCAGCTGCAGGTTGTTGTGGCTGCACCAGGACACCAGCTGGGCCACCTCTTCCCTGTAGGCGGACTCGTCACCGTTGGAGATGAGCCCGATGAGGGTGGTGTCGTCCGCAAACTTAATCAGCTTAACAGACTGGTGGGAGGAGGTGCAGGAGTTGGTATAAAGGGAGAAGAGTAGGGGGGAAAGTACACAGCCCTGGGGTGATCCAATGCTGATGCTAACAGAGTCTGAGACAGACTTCCCCAGCCGCACATGCTGTCTCCGGTCCATCAGGAAGTCGGTGATCCACCTGCAGAGGGAGTCAGGCACGTTGAGCAGGGACAGCTTGTCCTGGAGCAGATCGGGGCGGATGGTGTTGAATGCGGAGCTGAAGTCCACAAACAGAATCCTGGCGTAGGTTCCCGGGGAGTCCAGGTGTTGCAGGATGGAGTGGAGGGCCAGGTTGACTGCGTCGTCCACAGACCTGTTAGCACGGTAGGCAAACTGCAGCGGGTCTAGGAGGGGTGTGGTGATGGACTTGAGGTGAGACAGGACCAGGCGCTCAAAGGACTTCATGACTACAGAGGTGAGCGCTACAGGTCTGTAGTCGTTAAGTCCAGTAATCCGTGGCTTCTTGGGGACCGGGATGATGGTGGAGGATTTGAGGCAGGTCGGCACGTGACATTGCTTAAGGGAGGTGTTAAAAATGTCTGTGAAGACAGGAGCCAGCTCTTTCGCACAGTGTCTCAGGGTGGAGGGAGACACACCGTCCGGCCCGGGGGCCTTGCGCGGGTTCAGTCTGGAGAACTGTCTGTGCACGTCCTGCTCACTGATGACAAGGGGAGGGGAGGAGGAGGAGGAGGAGGAGGGGGGGGGGACCGCTCTTGATGAATTAGGGGCTGAGGAGGCAGTGGAGCTGGGTGGAGTGGGTGAGTTGGACACAGCTGACGAGGTGTCAAAACGGGCATAGTGTTGGGACAGTCTTTGACAAAGGGCTTTGTCATCCTGACCTTTAGAAGCCTGAGGCCGATAGTTGGTGATTTGCCTCAGTCCTCTCCACACAGAAGCCGAGTCATTAGCAGTGAACTGCTGCTGGAGTCTCTCAGAATATACAGATTTAGCTCTCCTCAGCTCTCTGTTAAACCGATATTTGACCTCCCTGTAGCAGTCCCTGTCTCCACTTTTCAACGCTGCTTCCTTCTCCTTCCTGATTCGTCTGAGCTTAGCTGTGAACCAAGGCTTGTCATTAGAATATCTTATCCTGGTGCGCGATGGGAGAATGTGCTCTTCACAGAAGTTGATATATGAGTTCACAGTGTATGTGTACTCATTAAGATCATGTGTGGCTCTTTTAAACATGTCCCAGTCAGTTATTTCCATGCATGTGTTCAGTTTCTCTCCAGCTTCACTGGTCAATTTCTTTGTGGTGGTCACTACAGGTTTAGTGAGTTTCAGTCTTTGTTTGTATGTGGGGATAAGGTGAACCATCACGTGATCAGATAGTCCCAGCGCAGCGCGGGGAACAGCGCGATATGCGTCCTTTACTGAAGTATAACAGTGATCTAGCGTGTTATTTCCTCTGGTTGGACATTTAATACACTGTTTGTAGCGGGGGAGCTCGTGACTCAGATTGCTCTGGTTAAAATCGCCCACCACGATAACCAGGGAGTCTGGAAAGTTCCGCTCCGTAAGTTGGATGTGATCTGCGAGCACGCGCTGAGCTTCGCGCGTGTCCGCGTCAGGAGGGGCGTACACAGCGACGAGAATGAATGAGGCAAACTCCCGCGGGGAATAAAATGGCTTGCAGTTAATGAAAAGAAATTCCAGGGCGGGAGAACAGTGTTTGGAAATCACCGTTACATCAGAGCACCAGCTGTTGTTAATATAGAAGCACACTCCTCCTCCGATAGACTTACCGGACAGCTCTGTGACGCGGTCAGCACGAATGAGCTGGAAACCCTCGAGGCTGATCGCGCTATCTGGAATGTTCTCATTAAGCCAGGTCTCAGAGAAGCAGATGACAGACGAGGAAGCGAGGTCCTTGAAACGCATCAGCAGTCTTAATTCTTCTACCTTGTTCAGGAGAGAATTGGCATTGGATAGAAATATGCCAGGCAAGGCTGTTCGCGAGCCTCTTTTTCGTAGCCGAGCGAGAATCCCTCCTCTCTTCCCTCTTTTCCGCCGTCTTGCTTTTTTGGCCAAACAATGGATCAGATCAGCGGCAGGAGCTAAAAAAACTGGAAGAAGGTCCATGGGGGTGAGAGTCCTGATATTTAGTAGTTCTTCACGGGTGTATGAACCGGCAGATGCACAATCAGTGAACAAAAACAGACAAATTATAAAAATTAAAGGGTAGCGATACACCACAGCGGCCGCTGTGGGCGCCATCTTGTTTTTTAAGACATTGTCATTTTAAAATCTATATAAATGCAAGTGTGATTTTAAAAAATAGCGGCAGAAAAAATTACATCTTAGAAGCAGCTCACTTGCGAGTTGTGCTATTTTTAGAACAGGCCTGTGGGCGACTCATGTGGTCCTTGCGGGCGACATGGTGCCCGCGGGCACCGCGTTGGTGACCCCTGGGCTAAATGCACCTGTGGAAAGAGAATGTATCATGGTCACAACTAGAGCCCAGAGGGCTGGCAATGTTCTCCAGGAGTTACCCTTTTATGATTCTGGGGTAGAGGCAGGCCCAATTAAGCAGCCAAAATCCAAGACCCAGAGAAGAAGAGACGAGGTTTTAGCTACAGTTAAGAACTTGGGTGAAGAAATACCACAGCTAAGCCAGTCAATAGACTTTGACATCCCTTCTGACATAGCTGCGCTGCAGAAGGCTGACCCATTGCTACCACTTTGGTTTGCTAGAGTCTTTGAGATTGAGGGTGTGAAACAGGGCAGAGTAGACTGTTTGGCTGAGGCCTTGTATGTGATCAAAAATAGCATTTTGTATCAACAGCAAGGGGAAGTTATGGGCATAGCTTTGCCACAAGGCCTCAAACAGAAGGGTATGGAGCTTGGACATGCTGTTCCTTGGGCAGGTCATCTAGCATTCCAAAAAACATTACAAAGAATTGCTAGAAGGTTTGGTGGCCGGGAATGTACACCCAGATTAAGGAGTTCTGTACATCATGTGAAACATGTCAAATTACATCACCTAGGGGAGTAGTCCATGCCCAACTTCAGCCATTACCAGTCATTGGAACACCTTTTGACAGAATAGGGATGGATATAGTGGCCCCCCCTAGAGAGAAGCTCCTCTGGTAGTAGATACATTTTAGTTATTTGTGACTATGCCACTCGGTACCCAGAAGCCTTCCTGTTAAAATCTATTAAGGCTAGGCAGGTTGCCAACTGCCTCATACAACTATTTTCAAGGGTAAGCGTACCTAGAGAGGTCCTGACAGACTGTGGAACGAATTTCCTGTCAAAACTGTTGCAGCAGGTATATAAGCTGTTGGGTATAAAGGGAATTAAGACCACCCCATATCACCCTCAGACAGACGGACTGGTTGAACGATTTAACCAAACTTTGAAGAACATGCTGCGGAAGTTTGTTTCCAGTACGGGTTCTGATTGGGACCAATGGGTGCTGTATTTGTTATTTGCTTATTGGGAGGTGCCCCAGGCTTCAACAGGATTCTCACCTTTTGAACTACTGTATGGTCATCAGGTGAGGGGTCCACTGGACTTGTTAAAGGAGCACTGGGAGAGTCCACCGAGTGATCAGGACAATGTGGTGTCATATGTTATTAAGATAAGAGAAAGACTGGATCAGATGACTGCTTTGGCTCAGGAGCACATGAGGACAGCGCAAACTAAGCAAAAGACTTGGTATGACAAGAAGGCCAGAAAGAGGGTTTTTCATCCAGGTCAGCAGGTGTTGCTACTTCTTCCCTCTTGTGACAGTAAGCTGTTGGCTCGATGGCAGGGGCCTTGTGAGATTTCTAAGAGACTAAGTTCAGTGACATATAAACTATATATGCCTGACGGAAAGAAAAAAACATCAATGCTTTCATGTTAACTTGTTGAAGGAGTTTCAGCTGCCTGTCCATCAGCAGCAGCAGTAGACTGTTCATCAGCAGACACAGCATCAGCTCCTCATTTGTGCGTCTGAAGTGGATGAGGAGAGAGAACAGTCCTTTCCCACAAACTGGACAGAGCCTTGTTTAGTGCAGATGTTTCATTTGCAGGTTTATCAGCAAAGAGAGTTAGAAGCAGTACTGGATCCAGAACTGTTTCAGGAGAGACCTGGTTTCACCACACTGGTTCACCACAAAGTTCATTTAAAGAAAGAGGCTGTTCCCCGTAGGAAGTGTTATAGGAACCCTGAACGTTTGGTCCCTAAACTGAAGCAGGAAATTGATTTGATGTTGCAGCTGGGGGTGATTGAGGAATCAGTCAGTGAATGGTGTAGCCCTATTGTGTTGGTCCCCAAAAAGGATGGCCCCTTGAGGTTCTGCATTGACTTTAGATACCTTCATGCAGTTTCTAAGTTTGAGTCGTACCCCATGCCCTGAATTGACTAACTATTAGAGAGAGTGGGCAGGGCTAGGTTTATTTCCACTCTAGACCTAAGCAAGGGGTGTTGGCAGGTGGCCTTGGTGCCGAAAACCAAAGAATTGACAGCCTTTAAGACACCTTATGGCAGTTTTCAGTTTAAGGTTATGCCATTTGGCCTCCAGGGGGTGCCTGCAACTTTCCAGAGACTCATGGACCAGGTATTGAGAGGGGTATCAGGCTTTGCAGCTGCCTATTTGGATGACATGGTCATCTATTGTCAGACCTGGAAGGAGCATTTGTTGCATCTTTGGCAGGTCCTTCATTTAATTAAGATGGCGGGTCTGACCATTAATCCATGCAAATGTGCGTTTAGACAGCAGCAGGTGGAGTACCTGGGACATGTGGTTGGACAGGGGGTCATTAAATCACGAGTGGGTAAGGTGGATGCCATTCAGGCCTATCCTGTGCCTACTACTAAGAAGAAGGTGCAGTCATTCATGGGTTTGGTAGGATGGTATAATAAATTCATCCCCCATTTTGGTGAAAGAGCAGCAGTTCTCACTGACCTCACTAAGGCTTCAGCACCGACTAAGGTAAAATAGACAGAGGAATGTGGTAGGGCCTTTGAGGATCTGAAGTGTGCTATTTCTGGTGAGGAGGTTCTCTACAGTCCAGATTTTGCCCGTCCGTTTATTCTATAAACTGATGCTTCAGGAGTGGGTATTGGAGCAGTGCTTCTCCAGGAGGTGAAGGGAGAGAGACATCCAATACTGTTCTTGAGCCGTAAGTTGTTGGACCGGGAGACAAAATACTCTACGGTGGAGAAGGAGTGTCTCACCATGAAAAGGGCAATTGGGTCTCTGAGATATTATTTGCTTGGGCGTCATTTCACGCTAGAGACAGATCATCGGGCCCTACAGTGGCTGAATAGGATGAAGGACACCAATAGTCGTCTCACAGGTTGGTATTTGTCCCTACAGCCTTATGACTTTACTGTTCGGTATATGGTAGGGAAAGCCAACCTTGTGGCAGACATCCTCTCCAGAGTACATGATCCGTAGAGTACTGTACTCTTGGGAGGGGGGGAGGAAATGTGACGACGGAGTGTCACCACTGCTATGGACCTCTTTAATTAAGTACTATATTATACAGTATGTGTAAAATGATTTATAATTTAAATGTCAACATGTAATGTATAAAATGCACATATAGTTTGAGATCTGTTTGGGTGAATTGAAGTCCACTTGTGTGTGATAAAAGGCTAATGTTAATTATGTTAATTGGGTGAGGCAAATGAATAATCTAAGAACCACGTACCTTTGCCAGCATGCTTCCTGGTGGAGCCCAGGCAAAAGATTCCCCAGGGGTTTGAGTGCCCTTTAAAGGATGCCAGGAGGAGGAAGTATGTAATGGTTGAGTAGAGGGGGAAGACTGGTGGATTTATTATGTAAATAGGGGTTTATACTATTTATTGTATTATTTATGGTGTTTATTTATTATGTGTACTTTGTAAATACTGTGGGAACTATTTATGTATTTATGAATCTCTTTTAGATACTATTGGATATGTGTGGGAATGTGAATATTTATTGTCTTACCTGGGGCATTGGTATGTTCCAATTGGACTCATTATCTCACTAAGTATATTAGCAGGTGTTTTCTGTTTGGTTGGGGGCTGGGTGTCGGATGTTCTAACGTCAGTTGTTGCCTGCACAGTGTCTGTAATAAATGGAAAAATGCTTGTTGCAAACTTTTGGGAGTCTCACTCTTCTGTGATGTACCTTGACCGCTCGGCAAGTTTCTGACACGCCTGTAATAAAACCATTAAAAACAAAAAAAGGACTTGGCACAATAGAAAGTGCATCAAGCAAGAATTCTAGAGAAAGATATTGTTAAACCATATAAATTAAAGTCCACTTTTTCTGTTTAGTCATGTTTTTACCAACAAGGGCCATGTCTTTGGCCATATAATTTGTGACCGCCGTTGTGACCTCTTTCTATTTTGCACTTTTGTTGTATGGGATAAATTTTCCAAATGAAGCCATATAGTCATTTTCTTAGGGCTGATTCCTTTATTTATTCATTTATTTATTTTGTAGGGGGTACCTGGGACAACGGGGTTGAAAAGTGTAAAATTTGCAGTGCTCTGACAGAAATGGCCAAAAGTGCAGCACAGAGTCACTTTGCAGATCTTTGTAGTAGGACCTTAAATATTTGTTCGGTTGTTTCTAGTATCACATTCTCCTGTACTGTTGTGCAGTGACAGTGAGGAGGGTGTTCATATCTCCACTCCTAGAGTTGAAGACAGCATTTGTCCTGGCTGTCAAATAAACTCAGTACTGTCACTTACGGTGGATATGGAATATGTGTTGGACATGTGACAAGAGCTGTACATGACATCATTGTATTACAAAATAAAACCATACTCTTGTCACACCGGCCCAAAAACCCTCCAGGACCCACTTTGTCTGTGGTGGGAACGTAGTCACCAAGTATTCAGTCCCGGGTCACATGACTGCGTCAGACCGTGGTCATTATTGGTTTAATCTGCGATCACCATCAGTGTAAGCGCACCTGTGTGAACACACAAAGGTAGAAATTACACCACTAAAGCCTCTTTCAGACTAAACCGGCAATCCAGGCAAACCCAGTAAGACCTGGGTTACCTCTGTTGACTGATAGGGTCACCTGGGTTAAGTTCTCTGATCTGACCGACCCTGCCAGTGACATGGGTTGTTGTCCACCTCAGCTCAGCAGATATTTGAACAGGAAATGTTCAAATATGTGTGATGTGATGAAGTAGGTGTCACCGTCACTATGTCACAGCACAGAGACAGAGTGGAAATGAATCAGAAGGCTGTCTGTCATTATTCTGACAGGTTGTATTAATGTTGAAGCTGCAGCAGACAGCCGTGTGTTCCACAGTTACACAAATATCACAGCGGCTGAGAGTGGGAGGTTTCTATAAGATCATCATGGTTCAATTCAAGGCACGTGGAGCCGACGTAGAGCATGACAACTAAGCTGTAGAAATATGAAAATAAGAATGAAATTTTTTTTGAAAAAAAGCATCCAACAACTCAACAACATTTACACAGGTGCAAAATTGAAAATGGTTCATAAATGAAGTGAGTAGTGGTGTAGTTAAAGTAGTGACCATCACAAGTAGAAATTAAATGAGCAGATAGTATTAAGATTTTGTGACATTTTTCCTCAGTTTTATAAATTTGGACCTTTCCCCCAACTGGAAAATGTGTGAATTCTCCCCCCAGTTTGATAACTGTGCCTGTTTTTGCTCCTGGACAGACCATCATGAGGTGATTAATGGAAGCCCTCTCCTGGCTCTGCTGCTGCTGCTGGGAATCCCTGCTGGGGTTTGCTGCTGTTGTCGGAAGAAGATTTTCAAAAAAGCCAACACTGCTGCCACACTGCAGGTATGGAGAGAACACACATGCGTGCATGCACGCATGCATGCACACGCACACACGATTGTGTTTTAGAACTAATTAATAAAAAAGGAATTACTAGAGCTGTATTAGATCGTATCCTTCATGATAATAATGGTGTAAATATTGATACCAGCGGAAGTATGATTATCGTGATATTTGACGATGTCGCACCAGGACCCTGTTGGCATGAGTTATGTGTTTCTGTGGTTATGGCATAAACAAACATGGCGCGGGAAGACAGCAGCCACTCCATAGTTGGAGCAGAGGTCACGTTAGCTGAAAACTGTCAGCAGTGACAGAAAAATCTGAAAGCTGTCGGTCATTTTGACAGATTACACTGAGGGTGATCTCATTTTCCATCATAACATTATGAACAAGATTGTTTACGTAAATAATAAACCACAGTGGGCCTAGAATGGAACCTTGTGGGACCCCCTGGGTTATAGTCAAGGATGATGAGGTAATCCCTTCCAGCTGGAGTCACTGTGATCTGCCAGACAATTAATTACTAAACCAACCAACTAAATGTGTTAACAGCACAACATCAGCAAGTCTTTCAATTAAAATACTGAGGTCAGCAGTAAAGATCAATAAACAGTGCAGCACAATGTAGCTTTATATCAGTTGACTCAGTTATATCCAGTAAGTAATTTATTATTTTTTAACAAAGGGGGTGGGGGTATTCACTAGTTTAGTGTAAGGTGCAAACATATAAATGTAAATTAGGTACAAAGTTGCAAGAATGAAGGTGCAGTGATATTGTCGTGGATTTTCTTTATATTAATAAATACCCCTTGTTGATCTGGTTAATAAACACAGTGCAGAGTCACAGATGCGTTTCCTGGGTATGTATTTACATGTTGGCCAAGAAGGGAAAGTGTCATGTACCATGAGAGAAGATTCAAAGTCCTAGAACAGAGCAGAAAGTTTTAATACTGTAGACCAAACAGATAAGCGTTTTGAGAACGCTGATGAATCAGTTGGCATCTAAATGTTCTGCTACAGTGGTCAAGCTGCCTTGAATCCTCACTGTCTCATGGGAAAAGTACTGAATGTGATGTCATTTATGATTGCAGGGCACAGAATGAATGGACAATAAAAAAATCCATAACAATATGATTTAAAAGATGCCAATTTTAAAATTAAAAAAAGCAGCAGATTACAGTTCAATTACATAGAATAAACATTTAAAGAGCATCCAAATAAGTGTTGAGTTTACAAGAGTGGAAAATTTGCAGGAAAAAGTTTGCAGTCTTTTAGAAAAAAAGTTGAAAATCTATAGAAAAAAGTTAAGTTTACAAGAAAAAAGTTGCAAGTTTTAAAGAAAAATCTAGCAAATTTATGAGAAAAAGGTGAAAATTAACAGGAAAATATTTTCATATTTAAAAAGAAAAAGGTTGTAAATTTATGAGAAAAAAAATGAAAATTTATAGGAAATAAATTGTAATTTTATGAGAAAAAGATGGAAAAAAAAGACTTGTACACCTCAGGAACTGCATAACACACTAAAATAAAGGTATAGGCCACTTTAAAATAATCTTCTTCACTGAACAAATAATATTGAAGGAAGCATTTCAGTTTTTGTTTTCTAAAATAATAATTGTTTCATTAATTAAATATATATTTAAATGACAGGTTATTTTTTCCATTTTAAATGATAATTTCCAACCAATATATAATTTAACAACAAAAAATATTATTAAAATAGTCAAATATAAATAATAAATTGACAAAAATGATTGATGATAATTCTGCTTATGTAAAAATGAGAATCTGAAATTGTTTTACAGTTTATCTAGAAAACTAAAAACTAAAACATTTGTAATTCTATCTTTAAAATGGCACTGCTGTATTTAATGTAAAGAGTATAAAACAGTAGTTATAATAAAGATAACGAATCTGCAGCAGGTCTAATGTCTGTTCATTTGACTTTTTCTTTTGTCACCACTCGACCTTCTATGTTTGTGATCAGAATGATTTCAGATTTATAATTTGAACACATCTAATGAGGGGTTCCACTCCTGGGTAGGGGGACTTGTTCTTTTCCAGTTCTTTTATATGTGGATCATATGTGGGTGTGTGATCTGCTCTCTAAGGTTCCTTCATTAGTCATGGAACTATAACGTCTTATTTTGTGTCCTCCTCTCTCCAGTCTTCCCAAGAGACCACTCACCCTCCTCCCACTGGTCCTGTTGGACCGTGTCCCCCCTACGACCAGCCTCAACAACCAGGAGGGGTAAGTTTATCCTAATGGTGTTGCTGGGTAGTGGAATCATAATTAAGTCACAAAAATATCAGCATAATTTTAATGCAACATAAATAATATGACTATAGCCTTACCATATTCCTCGTATAAAAACAAAGAGACCCCACCTACCCAGTCCTGGTCTCAGTGACCCTGGTCTGTGGTTTCATTGGTTAAACTACAGAAGGTGTTTGTGTTTGCAGGTCTACTACCCTGGGCCCGACTTAAACATGGTACATCCACCATTATAAATCATATAATGTAATAGATCAGTGAAATTACAACTACAGCTGCTATAGTCATGTGGCATTAAACCCTGGTGTTGGTCTTTGTAGGGTCCTACAGTCCATTTTCCCCCTCAGCCTTCTGATCCTGGACCGTGGACTGGACCTCCACCTTCACCTGTGAGTTCTACACTTCAGACATGCTCTCTGACCATCTGGACAAACAGTGTAGTGAACCAAGGGTGACGGACTGAGACCCCAGCCCTCAGCCTTTACGCTGTCATTGTGTCCCACTGCAGGGTTTTAACCCAGCCTATCCACCACAGAACCCTGCCTACCCTTCTGCTGGTTCAGCCCAGCCTCCACAGTGGAGTGGTCCTCCACCAGGCCAGTACCCCCCTGGACCCACAACGCCAATGGTATGATCCATATCATCATGTTTACTTATGGTGTGTTCAGACCAAACGTGAAGTGTGAATTACAATTACAGATAAAGTCAATGAAAACATACCAATTCGTGTCTGAGTGAGGTGCAGAGGGGCGGGGTTGCCTTCACAACTTCTGCAGCTGCTTTCTACCTGCTGTGGAAATCCCAAACACGGCATCATGTTTAGGTTTACAGCGTTATCCAGCAGGGCTCACAGCTAGGAAAATGTCACTGTCTCCTCCAGAAACTTCACCTGGATGATGGTTGTTTACACTGCTAGCGTGCTAACCGTTGTTAGCGCATATGTAGCAGGAGTACATGGGTGGATAAACAACAGACCCTGATTCAGCTGCAGAGCTCCAGTCAGTCTGTCTGCAGTTGAGTGACAGTCTCATCTTCAAACTAGTTTACTCTTACGTGATACTTTTACTCCGGTGATGGAAGAATCTCAAGGCTGGTTAGCTATCAGGGCCAACTTGCTCAGACATGAATTCATGTGTAATACGCATCTGTATATTGACTTTATCTGTAATCTTGCTGTGCAAAAAAGGTTTACTTGGTCTGAACACACCTTTGTACTGTACTGCTGTATCCTCTACTGCAGGGGTGTCCAATCATGTGCCATGGAGGGCCAAGACCCTGCAGGTTTTCTCTTCTACCCAGTCTCTTCAGCGGGTGTTTTCACTGATCAGCAATCAGTGGGAAGAAATTCAGTGGAATCTGCTGTTGAAGACACTGGTTGGAGGTAAAGCCTGCAGGGTCTTGGCCCTCCATGGCACATGATTGGACACCCCTGCTCTACTGTGTTAGCAGATGAACAGTAATTTTTTTCCACAGTTCAGTTCTGGTTTTGAACAACACATGCAGCCTTTATCTTGTTTTTCTCTCCAACAAACTGTTTAGACTCTTCCAGTCATTTTCTTATACGTCAAGAAATGGTAAACCCAGCCCAGCACCGTCCATGAGACCTGCCCACTGCTGTATTATTGGCCAGGATAACTGTCTGTCATGTAAATGGACGAGGAGGTATTAGCCCCTGAGCTAACAGTGGTACTAGCCTTGGAAGCTTGCCCCAAGCGTGGTTTATATACAGTAGTTATTTTCTTCAGATATTCATCACCCTGAAAGACATCCCTGTTTTCACCTGGTTCACTGATCCACAGTCCTCAACATATCTCATGTCATTCTGTCTTATTTTGTTATATTTTGGCCTTGATGCTATATTGACCCGTTAGAAGAAGAAGAAGCCAACTTTATTGTCATTTAGTCCATACAGCCAATCATGTACAGTAGAACGAAATTACGTTTCTCCTATCTACAATGTTAATCACATCTAGAATCAGAGGGGCCGCTGCCTGGCAAGGCACTGCCACAAACAACTTTTCCTTCCCCCATTCTATTACACACTTGGACAAAATTGTTGGTACCCCTCTGTTAATGAAAGAAAAACCCACAATGGTCACAGAAATAACTTGAATCTGACAAAAGTGGTAATAAATAAAAAGTCTATGAAAATTAACCAATGAAAATCAGACAATGCTTTTGAATTGTGGTTCAACAGAATTACTTTAAAAAACAAACTCATGAAACAGGCCTGGATAAAAATGATGGTACCCTTAACTTAATATTTTGTTGCACAACCTTTTGAGGCAATCACTGCAAACGATTTCTGTAACTGTCAATGAGACTTGTGCACCTCACAGCAGGTATTTTGGCCCACTCATCATGAGCAAACTGCTCCAGTTGTCTCAGGTTTGAAGGGTGCCTTCTCCAGATGTCATGTTTCAGCTCCTTCCACAGATGTTCAATAGGATTTAGATCAGGGCTCATAGAAGGCCACTTTAGAATAGTCCAATGTTTGGCTCTTAGCCATTCTTGGGTGTTTTTAGCTGTGTTTTGGGTCATTATCCTGTTGCAAGACCCATGACCTGTGACTGAGACCAAGCTGTCTGACACTGGGCAGCACATTTCTCTCTAGAATACCTTGATAGTCTTGAGATTTCATTGTACCCTGCACAGATTCAAGACATCCTGTGCCAGATGCAGCAAAGCAGCCCCAGAACATAACAGAACCTCCTCCATGTTTCACAGTAGGGACAGTGTTCTTTTCTTGGTATGCTTCATTTTTGCATCTGTGGACATAGAGCTGATGTGCTTTGCCAAAAAGTTGCAGTTTTGTCTCGTCTGTCCATAGGACATTCTCCCAGAAGCTTTGTGGCTTGTCAACATGCAGTTTGGCAAATTCCAGTCTGGCTTTTTTACGATTTGTTTTCAACAGTGGTGTCCTCCTTGGTCGTCCCCCCATGAAGTCCACTTTGGCTCAAACAACAACGGATGGGGCGATCTGACACTGATGTACCTTGACCTTGGAGTTCACCATGAATGTGTTTAGAGGTTGTTCTGGGCTCTTTTGTTACCATTCGTATTATCTGTCTCCTCCTGCGGCCACGTCCAGGGAGGTTGGCTACAGTCCCGTGGATCTTAAATTTCTGAATAATATGTGCAACTATAGTCACAGGAACATCAAGCTGCTTGGAGATGGTCTTATAGCCTTTACCTTTAACATGCTTGTCTACAATTTTCTTTCTAATCTCCTGAGACAACTCTCTCCTTTGCTTCCTCTGGTCCATGTTTAGTGTGGTACACACCATGTCACCAAACAGCACAGTGACTACTTGTCACCCTTTAAATAGGCCGACTGACTGATTACAAGTTTGTAGACACCTGTGATGTTAATTAGAGGACACATCATGGTTGAACATGTCCCTATGGTAACATTATTCTCAATCTTTTCTAGGGGTACCATCATTTTTGTCCAGGCCTGTTTCATGAGTTTGTTTTTTAAAGTAATTCTGTTGAACCACAATTTAAAAGCATTGTCTGATTTTCATTGGTTAATTTTCATAGAATTTTTATTTATTACCACTTTTGTCAGATTCAAGTTATTTCTGAGACCATTGTGGGTTTTTCTTTCATTAACAGAGGGGTACCAACAATTTTGTCCACGGCTGTATGCTGAGCACCAAGCTAGAAGGTGGCAAGTAACATTTTTATATGGTCTTTGGTATGACCTGGCCAAGGAGGTCATGGGTTCAAGTCCTTTGAACCCATGACCTCCTGGCTGTGGGGCAGATGCTCTACCACTATGCCGCCACTCCGGTGGTTCGCATTAGTGTGCTAGGTGATCAGAGGTGATCATTGTAACTGAATACAGCTCGCCTCAGCAGGGAGGAGGAGGGCAGGCTGCCTGGTGTTCGTTTAGCTGTTGATCACTATTTTCTATAAATTCTATTCTTATTCTAAACACCCCCTGGAATCCTTTAGCTTAGGTAAAGCTTTATTTTCTCAAACCGGGAGCTGAAGCTAGCATTTTAACCACTCATTCATGTATGTTTCAGGTCTTATTGTACTCCAGGGACTGGTCACTATCGACCACTAAAACCACGCTCCTGTCAACCAGTGATGCTTCATTTCATTCTTTCTTTAAGACAAGTGTTCACAGCTCAGATGTAACAGGTTGGGTCAGCCATTGGCCCGGTCACCTCCCCATGTTGGCATTGGGATCCTTGGTAGCTCTAGTGGAGAACCTCTCACGTAGGGCTGAGTGATATGGCTTTTAACATGTATCACAATACATTTAGGGTTTTATCGTGATACACGATATACAGTATATCACGGTATCTTGATATCTCCGCCAAACCACTGTATAAATGTAAAGGTAAAACCTTTGCATAAAATGGCACCGACATGATAATAGAAACAGACCCATATATCGTATTTTTAAAAAAATTGCATACAAAAAGGGGAAGGATAAAATCAAGTTCGACTTAGCAAACTTTATTGAACCAGTCAGGCAGCCCCACTCATAAATTTGCACCAAATCAGAATAAATAATGATAGGCTTTCCTATTATGGCCTGTAATAAAATCATTAAAAACAAAACAAAAAAAGGACTCGGCACAATAAAGAGTGCATCAAGCAAGAATTAAGGATAAGGACCTGTACTTATACAGCGCTTTTTCTAGTCTCAAAGACCAGTCAAAGCGCTTCACTAGTACTAACCCTCTATTCTAAGGGCCTATAGGAACCAGATATCTAGGGACAATTTAGAACAACCAATTAACCTAACATGCATGTCTTTGGATTGTGGGAGGAAACCGGAGCCCCCGGAGTAAACCCACGCAGCACAGGGAGAACATGCAAACTCCACACAGAAAGGTTCCTACCCCTGCCAGCCTGGGGATTTGAACCTGGAACCTTCTAGCTGTTAGGCAACAGTGCTAACCACTGCGCCACCGTGCAGTGCAGAATTCTAGAGAAAGATATTTTAAAACCATATAAACTGAAGTCCACCTTTTCTGTTTGGTCATGTTTTTAACAATAAGGGCCACGTCTTTGGCAGTATAATTTGTGACCGCAGTTGTGACCTCTTTCCATTATGCACTTTTGTTGTATGGGATAAATTTTCCAAATGAAGAAGCCATACTGCATAGTCATTTTCTTATGGCTGGGTCCTTTTTTTGGGGGGGGGGTACCTGGGATGTTGAAAGTGGATTTTAATGCATTCTTCATATTATAGGATGACAGCTCAAGTGGTGAAACAAATTAGTGCTACTGCTTCGGGCTGCACGATTATGGCCAAAATGATGATTGCGATTATTTTGATCAATATTGAAATCATGATTATCAATCACAATTATTTGTCAACTTTAGGAAAAACACAGATTACATAAAATTCTTTTATTATTCATCCTACTTAGTCATGTGAAAAAATTAGGACACCCCTTTAAATATTCAGTTCTTTATTAAGAAATGTTCACATTTCTATGTTTAACCTTGTTTTTGTTTTATTTTAATTTTTTTTTTTATTTCTTTTAGCCATTGTAAGTGGGAATGAATGTGGGGGTGTCCTAAAAAGATGGGGGTGATCTAATTTATTCCTCACTATTTGCTTAGAATTACATTTTGAAAAAATTTGAAAAAAGTCTTTAATTCATTTTTAATTGTTTAGTTGTATTACGTGAGTCTCCCAGTATTTTTAACATTGATATTAAATATCCATTTGTCCAAATGTTAAAAAACACACAGGCTTATACAAGGTGTCCTAATTTTTTCACATGACTGTACCAATTGCTAGATGAAGCCTGTGGCCAAAGCACCGGAGCCTCGTCCATTTATTTAAAGAAGCTGCCTTGACAACGTTAGATCCACTGTCTGTTATGCAGACTAGTCCCTCCTCCTGCAGGCTCCAAGATGATTGGCTTCCCTCAGTCCGTGGGCTATAGCTTCTCCTGTGTGGTCTGGTGGTAAAAATGACGTCTGCAAGCATCAACTCTTCATTGTAAAATCTCCATCATTGTAGTGAATTGTCAGGGACAGATGCAGCTCCGTTATTCTGCTTGCCCATAGGTCAGTCGTAGTTGCAAAGTACTTGACAGTTGTGATATCCATCTGTATTTTTCATACAGTGCAGATAGCTTTGGAGAATGACGTGGGGATCACATATTTCTTGTCCAGTGTTTTGACCATGTTTCTGAAACCTTCGTTGCTCATACAGTATTTAGTGGACACATGTCTTTGGCCAATAAAACACTTGCATCAACTGATGCAGGTGTCAGCATGTCTTTGGGAGGCGGATGGATACGGTGAAGCTCTGTGCAGGGTTGATACTATGGCTGCCTGGGTTGGCGCCGGGCACAGACTATGATTTGGTGAAGTGACATTGGCTTTAGCTTTCATGCCTTTATCGTACTTGTGTTTGTGGTGTTTTTTCAGGTGGTTGAATAAGGTGTGTTGCCCTGCGGCGCAGACACAGCTCTATGGCACTCTTTGCATATAATTTCTTTTTAGTCAGCATCACTTGCCCTGAATCCAAAACACGTCCAGACAACGGATGATGATCCTTTCAAGGCACTAGCTGTTTGCCTCCATGTGTTGCCATGCTGTCACCTTCTGCTCCCGACATCTACTTTGTGTTTCATCATCACACCAGTCCGCTATTGAAAACTAAAGGCTGCCGCTACAGAGTACACTCTTGTCAGTTCTGCAGCTTAATGTTGCCCTAACGTGCGTTCGCCCCCTGGTGGCCGGCTGGCTGTTTGTTGAGAAAATGCTTGATTTGATATGCAGCAGAGCTCGCATTTTAAATGTTAATATCGCCGACGATCACATTAATTTAATCGTTGCAGCCAAAATCATGATCACGATCAAAATTCGATTTAATTGTGCAGCCCTACTACTGTTGCTACAAGACAACGGCTTTGTGACATAATTTGCACAAAACTGTATTTTGTTCAGTTTCTACCTTCTGAAGTCCACTGCCAGACAACAGAGCTGGTACTTTTTTCCTCCTTGAAATTATTTTGTTCAAGTCTGCTTTCCACTGCAGCCGGTGTGTGTGTGTGTGTGTGTGTGTGTGTGTGTGTGTGTGTGTGTGTGTGTGTGTGTGTGTGATTTCATTTTTTTCCCCTTTTCCCGTGCTTTGCCAGTGTTTGCCAGTTTTTGCATTAAAAAGAACAAGTGTCTCTGTTCCACGAAAACAGGCTCAAAAGAAGCAGTTTCTAAAGAAAAAAATTGCAGGAAAAAACAGACCTGGCAATGACCCTGATATGAAACACGGTGCGGGGAGAGGCAAGGCAGAGTGAAGGAGTCCAGCAGTGTGAGAGGAGAATGAAGCTTCAACTGGACAAAAAAATGCTGACAGTTTACACTGGCTTGACAATATATTGTTCGATATCTGCAATAAAGGCATCGTATGTATGACGCATAGTAGAATGTATTGATATAATGAATATATTCGGTGTATTGCCCAGCCCTACACTCACGTAATTCCTTACATTTATTGGTGACTGAGAAAACTCTTTGTAACAGTTTTACACAAATTCTCCACTCCTGCCATTACCCCTGTGTCTCACAAAGCAGGAGGGAGCAGTGAACGCTGGCAAGCGCTGTGACCTGAGGGGTTCCATTGGGGCCGGCAGGTCCCTGCAGCAAGTAAAAATGCCAGCAATCATTAAAACTGCTGGGGAATGATGGTGCAACCTCCACACCAACCCTGAAGGAACCCCACCAAATACAACACTTGCCAGCACCCACCTCCTTCCACCGCTCCGCGAGACACTGCTGTCAAGATGCCAGGGCCAACCCTAGGGGCCAACTCGATCAGGAGCCGACTTGACTTGTATTTGTCTCAGGCTACATCCGAGCTAAAGGCTAGGAGCTAGCCAGTTAATGGGTAAGTGATGTAAGAGGGAGGGTGGAGTTAAATCCAGTCTGAAGATTTAAAGGTATAGATGCGCTAAACAGGCCATTGTTGGAAAGGCTGGAAAAAGAAAAAACAAATTTGCTACAATAATTAAAGAAAATGTGAACAAAATATGTCACAAGCATTTCATGAAGATGTGTGTGAGCTGTTAAAAAAATGTGGAATAAAGGGCAGTCAGTGACCCAGCTGGTCATAGAGAACATGCAGGGCTTAAAGTTTTCTGGCACCGTGCCGGATTTCCAGCGTGTGCCATTTGGCTGTGGGGAAAATTGCACTGATCACTATAAAATACCTGGATAGCACATGCCCCATTAGCGAGTATAGAGGTGAGTGAAGCCACCTGGCCACCATATTAGTACACCCAAAACAGTCAGCGAGTCAATAGAGAATGAATGGGTTTAGTCGTAAACGGTGCCACTTTTACCTCAATAACTTCCCAAAGAATTAACAGATTTTGAACTTTTTGGTATGGAGACACAGCTTATAATCTTGAGCAACTGGTGAACTATAGAAATTGAGTTGACTTTATGTTTAATGGCCATGGGAAGGCTGGATAATCAGAAGAGTCAAGCCAAGATGAGTAGTTCTGTGAGTAATACATGCAGTAAGTGTATTTAGGCATGTAGTCATAATAATAGTTCTAATGATAGTCCTATATGAGTAACTTAAAATATCATGCAGTGCTTTAAAGTGCTGATGACACATTTTTGACTTCCTCTAATTTTTCAACACATAATACAATATGACAAAATAGGTTGGTCTGTGCAGTTCTAAGTCAAACAGGCTTTTTTCACGCAAATATCCGACGTTTTCATCAGCGCCACGCCACCAATTATGTCAGTGGCTGGAAAACCCTGCTGCCATGTAGTCACGTCATCGGGAGAACACAGCGGTTGGCTGCCCATTGTATACACAGGATGGAAGCGATTGAAAACATCGACGATGGTTCCAGCACATGTAGTCTGGAATTGGTTTGTGTTGTCCAATCTTAAGACGATTATAGTTCCGAAGAATGGGATGATAATGAAGAATCTGGGGGCATCAGACTGTATAGATTTGAGCCGTGCCATGCGGGTATTGTGCCAAGCCAGTCAGACTCAGAGAGTGATGGTGGAGAGGCGCATATGCCTGCCGCAGCAGCAGCAACAAACACACGGCAGGGGAACACCGAGTGTTATTCTTTTGTTACAGATATCGCAACAAATTATTTGTTCATAAATATAATTTATTTAAACCCGATTTTTCAATAAAATCATAGCTGAACCACGGCTCTGTGGCTCAGGCATCGGGTTTATTATGTATTATATTTTGAGTTCTTGTTGTTTTTGTTTTGTACATGTGTTTTATGTGCGTTTTGAGCCACTTTCAGGTGGGCACTGTCCAAGATTCGCCGGTACGAACACACGCGCCCTCTTTCTTTGACAGTCAGCTGTTCATGGTTTGTGTGCATCATCTGCCGTGTTGTCAGCCAGCCAATATTGCCAGTGCTATCATGACGTGTTGGCCGCTCCACACAGCCGTGGTTCTGTTGCGCCCCTTGAAACGATGTCGGCCCTGGGGCGCAACCGTGGTTAACACGTCTCATCTCCATATTCGCTGGGCGATGTTGGCCCCGAACACCAACTGTTGGTGTTTCTGCTTATTTTTGTGGGTCGTCACCTTTTTGGGAACTGTTGTCATCATTGTTATGTTCAATACATGTGCTGTGGTTAATTCTGTGCCTAAATCCATTCATCATGACCCTCCGTGCGCTCTTACGCAGGGCAGGGAGAGGGAGGATGAAATAACGAGGATCTGTGTGCAGGGTTCACCACAGCACATTTAATACAGAAAGACAGACAATTCCCTGAAAGGTGAAGATGTACAAGAAACACAGACACACTTACTGATGGTGTTTGGGGGCTGGCATCGCCCGGCGAACGAATGAGAGGAGACGTGTTTGCCACAGGTGCGCCCCAGAGCCGACATCGCTTCAAGGACGCACGAGAACCATGGCGAACATGGAGTGACTAGCGCATTGTGAGAGTGCTGAAAATACTGGCAGACAAACGGCACAGGTGACAATACTATGGACCAGCAGTGCGTTACTGGCAAACGGCCGCGAAGTTCACGCACTGCTGCTGGTGATGGTGTGATGAGAAGCATCTGGGCGAGGACCGGGAAACATGATCAGTGGGAGTTTGAATCAGCTGGTGATAATGAGAGAGGGGACGTGACCGGACTGGCGAGAGTCAGCATGGGATCACAGAAAGTAGGTCAAAGCTGCGCGTGAATCCATTAATCCTTCCCCTCCTCCGCTCCTCCTGCATAAAAGTGCACGAGGAGCGCACGAGGAGACTTATAACAGTAGGAACTGAAGCATGTGATGTGGTCTTTCACGGTTTGCTGTTTATCTAAGCCAGCGACACAACGCAAAGGCACAGCCATAGTATTAAAACAAGAAACAGGAGAAGCTGTGAGCTACAAAGCTGCTGGCATTCCAGTCAACAACATCAGTGTTCGTTCTGTCACTGATGTCATGGTTGTGCCGCCTTTTATTTGGTGGACGGCACCATAGTCCAGTCAGCGGCTGCTGTTTTTTGATAACTAGTTTATGCAGGCGTGGTTGTAAGTGTTATATTGATCATCGACAATGACTTTTGGGTTTACACAACATCCTAAAAAATGTCAAAAACGTGTCATCAGCCCTTTAATCTTGTTATTAGGTGCCTAGGCCTAATCTAATTTGCAAAATATGGGATCACAACCTTTTCACAAAGGTCCTATTTAAATTGAGGTAAAAAATTAGAGAAAAAAGGCCTCACGTATTTTCTGTGATGATGTAGATCTAGGTCTTGCTATGCATAGCCTATTTAACTAGTATAGACTAGCCATATATTGAAATAATTTGTCACACTGATGAATAGGCCCAAATGGAATAAAAGTTAAGGCCTAATGCTAATTCTTCTATAATTATCTTCATCAAGTTTAGGTTCTGATCCAAAACATGACACCTTCCCTCCTGCTTCCACATCCTGGACTTGGGACCAGGCAATGGTGCAGTTAAAGGTGATTGGTAATCAACAAAAATGGGCATGTAGAGTTGATCCAGTGTTGATTGGTAATCAGTAGTTGACGACCAGCATCAGGAATAATTTAACACAGATAGAAACACTGTCAGATGATCAGGAATCAGAAGTCCTCCCTAGGCGTCCTTGGTGATCACTATTCCTGGTAACTCGGTCATCATATGTGTACCACCGTCATGACCATTATGCATTGATGACCAGCATCACAAATAAATTAAGAGTTCACAGATATTTACACTGTATGATGACCAGCGTGCTGAATAAATTAGTTTATTCAGCACACTGGTCATCATATTTCGCAAATTAGATTAGGCCTAGGCACTTAATAGGACTATCATCAGGTCTGTTACTATGCCCACATGCCTAAACACACTTACTGCATGCATTACTCACAGAACTACTCACCTTGGCTTGACTTTTCCGATTATCCAGCCTTCCATAGCCATAGTGAGAACAGCTGAGAAGATCGTCGGTGCCTCTCTCCATTGAGGTCATCTACAGCACCTGGCCTCACCTGCAAAGCCCTCTGCATTGCAGGTGATCCCACCCACCCATCACACAGCTTCTTCTGGTCTGCTGCCATCAGGGAGGAGACTGCGGAGTCTCCGGGCCAGGACCAGCAGACTCAAGGACAGCTTCATCCACCAGGCTGTCAGAAAGCTCGACTCTCTCCCTGCTCTGCCCCCCCTCCCCCTTCTGGCCCTCACACACAAATCCTGGACTCTGACTCCCCCCCCCCCCCCCTTCAGCAACTTAACTATGCTATCCCCAGGTACTGTTCACTCCCACACATGCACTGACCTCGGGGCTGCACCAGTCACTTTATGCAACAATGGACCGCTCTCTCTGCACTACATGCCACTTTAACCCTCTGTGTGCCCTGATATGTGCCTTAAGTCACTACATGCTGTCTTAATTTTTATTGTATTTAGTTATTTTGCACACCCTTAGTAATTTTAGTGAGCTTTTGGTTGGGGATTGGCTTTCTTTGCACTGATGTTTGATGTTCAATGTTTAATGTTTGGTATTAGATGTTATACCTTATATTCATATTTCCTGCTTAGTGTTTACCTTGCTGCACCGTGGGTCTCAGAGTAACGTAATTTCAATTCTCTGTATGTGCTGTACATATGGCAGAATTGACAATAAAGTTGACTTTGACTTGACTTCCCATGGCCGCTAAACATAATGTCATCTTGATTCATCTATGGACCGATCAGAGGCTCTACCATCCCGGTGCACTCAGCTGACGGCACCACACTTATCAAGGACCGGCAAGCATCCTAACCTGCTGGGCTGAGCATCTCAGTGAACTGTTAAATTGCATAAATCCTGCTGACCCAGATGTGATCAACCGCCTACCATCTCTCCCTACAATCACTGAAATGGACTTGGCTTCATCCTTTGACGAATGTCAACAAGTTTTCAAGAACCTGAAGAATAACAAGGCTGCTGGACCTGATGCCATCCTAGGTGAGATTCTGAAGTACGGTGGCACCATCCTTCTCCAGCACCTGCATCAGATCATACTTGATGTCTGGGAAGCCAAGTCCCTCCCTCAGCAATGGAAAGATGTGAACATTAGCATGATCTATAAGAGAAAGGGTGACAAGTCCATCTGTGGGAACTACCGTGGTATCTCGCTACTTTCGGTTGCAGGCAAAGTCCTGGCTCAGATCATGCTGACACAGATCCTCACCTCAGCTGCCAACGCCGTTCTGCCTGAATCACAGTGTGGTTTCAGAAAGGACCGCAGCACCACGGATATCATCTTTGTGTTGCACCTCCTTCAAAAAAAGTGCAGGGCACAACACTGCAACCTCTACATTGGATTCGTGGACCTCACCAAAGCTTTTGACATGGGGAATCGGGAGCTTCTCTGGACCATCTTGTTAAAATGTGGCTGTCCCCTCAGTTTCATCAGTATCTTCCGTGAGTTCCATGATGGTATGTTTGCCCGTGTCATTCAATTCAATTCAATTCAACTTTATTTATATAGCGCCATTTCACAACAGTCAACTCATAGCACTTTCAACTGTAGGTGAAACCCCCACAATTGTAAGAAAAGTCTCATTGTAGGCGGACTCCAGTCTGACACCTTTGAGGTCAAGGTCGGCGTAAAACAGGGGTGTGTTCTTGCTCTTGTACTCTTTAACATCTACTTGGTGGCAGTTACCTTGCTTTCAAGGCAACAGCTGAAGATTGATGATGGGATCACCTTCCGTTATTGCCTCAACAGGAATGTCTTCAATCTCCAGTGGCTTAAGGTACACACCAAGACCTGGTCTGCGATCGTTTTCGAGCTACACTA
Source organism: Pholidichthys leucotaenia (assembly GCA_020510985.1). NCBI lineage: Eukaryota > Metazoa > Chordata > Actinopteri > Cichliformes > Pholidichthyidae > Pholidichthys > Pholidichthys leucotaenia. The sequence goes on along the minus strand of CM035848.1, from coordinate 23,073,463 downwards.
TGCTGATGATGCCACATTCATTAGTCAGAGTGCTTCTGGTCTCCAGTGCACGCTCTCTACTTTGGCTTCCACATATGCCAGTGCTGGTCTAGTCGTGAATGCTCAGAAAACTGAGGTCCTTCACCAGTGTGCTCCCAACGCCCTCCACCTCCCTCAAGCTACCTTCAAGGTCAGTGATGATATTCTGTGCCAGGTTGACAACTTCACCTACCTGGGTACTATCATCTCGTCGTCTTGCGCCATCAATGATGAAGTCCAGAACCGGATCAGGCAAGCAGCTACCGCCTTTGTCAGAGTCTTTCCAAGGTTTTTCCTAAATTGCTACATTACTATCACTACCAAGGTCACGGTCTTCCAGGCCATAGTCATCTCTTGGCTTCTGTATGCCTGTGAGGCCTGGATCCTTTATAGGATGCACATCTGGTGCCTAGAAGCATTCTACATCTGATGTCTGCAAAAGATTCTCAGTCTCACATGGGCTGACAGAGTTCCCCACATCACCATTCTTCAAACAGCTGGTTGTGTGAGCATTGAGGCAGAGATCATCAAGAGGCAGCTGCATTTTTTTTTACTCTTTATTTAATATGGACATAACAAATTACATTAGTACAATCACAAGGAGAGACCAGATGTTTTGCATAGGTGTATATAGCACAAGTGCTAATACTCAACACCAGTCCATAGGTGGCTTATATAGGTCGTAAGTTAGCCTATACATACAAAATTTATAAGCTAATTAAAATTACAAATTATAAATAGAGCAAGAGATCCATGATCACAACAAACATAATAATTCAGACTAGATGTGTACACATTGCTGGTGGGATTTTAGCCAATCTTTAACGCCACCCAATGGGACACGTCCGTAGGATGCCAGAGAATCGGTTACCCCATAAAATAATACATTTTATTTGTATAGCGCTTTCCAAGGCATTCAAAGATGCTTTATATTAAAAAAAAAAAAAATCCTCTATGGAGAGCTTTCCAGCGGATGACATACAGTTGGCGGTCAGCGGATGCGGTTCAAAGATAACATGAAGGCTTCACTGAAGAAATGCAATCTCTCCGTCCAGCCTGGAACAGTTAGCCGCCGATCTTTCCACCTGGCATTCTACCACCAATCAAGCAGTTCATTTCTTTGAAAACTGCCACACGCATGCCAGGGAGGATCACCGACACCACGCGCAGCAACTCAACCCTCCACCCGGAGATGGTATTCCTTGTCCAACATGTGGGCGCAGGTGTGCCTCTGTGTTTGGCCTACACAGTCATCAACGCAGCTACCAGTGAATCCCCAATACAGCAACTAATGTAGGGCAACAGAGAAGACGTCGTCATTGCATAATCGATGAACAACCAAAGAGAGCATAGTTAACCGGTTGCACAAGATTGTAAGCTGTGTCTCCATAAAAAGAAGTTAAAAGTCTGTTAATTTTTTTGGGACATTATTGAGGCAAACGTGGCACTGTTTACTACTAAACCCATTCATTCTCCATGACTCGCTAAATGTTTTGGGTGTACTAAAATGGCAGCCCTGTGGCTTCACTTGGCTCTGTACTCGCTAATGAGGTATGAACTATCCAGTTTTTCTATAGAGATCAGTGTGGTAATGTCAAAAAATGGTAGCCATATGACCGTGGGCGCTTTACTTCTCTTAACCAATCACAGGTCCCAATTTAGTTGTTAATTAATGAGTTTATACTTTGGGGTGGATGGACAAGATAAGAAGATCCATCTATTCATCCATCTTCTACCGCTTTTCCAGAGGTCCAGGTCTTGGAGGCAGCAGTTCAAGCAGAGAAGCCCAGACTTCCCTCTCCCCAGCCACCTGCTCCAGCTCTTCAGAGAGGATACCAAGCCGTTCCCAGACCAGCTGGGAGACATAGCCTCTCCAGCGAGTCCTGGGTCTGCCCTGGGGTCTCCTCCCAGAGGGACGTACCCGAAACACCTCAAGTGGGAGGCGTCCAGGAGGTATCCTGATCAGATGCCCATACCTCAACTGGCTCCTTTCAATGTGGAGGAGCAGCGGCTCTACTCTGAGCCTCTCCCGGGTGACTGAGCTCCTCACCCTATCTCTGAGGGTGAGTCCAGCAATCCTACGAAAAAAGCTCATTTCAGCCGCTTGTATCCACAGTCTTGTTCTTTTGGTCATTACCCAAAGCTCATGACCGTAGGTGAGGGTAGGAACATAGATTGACTGGTAAATCGACAGCTTTGTCTTAGAGCTTAGCTCCCTCTTCACCACAACAGACCAGCACAACGTCTGCATCACTGCAGATGCTGCTCCGATCCGTCTGTCAATCTCTCGCTCCATTCTCCCCTCACTCGTGAATAAGACCCCAAGATACTTAAACTCTTCCACTTGGGGCAGGAGCTTGTCCCCAACCCGGAGAGGACAATCCACCTTTTTCCGGCTGAGAACCTTGGACTTGGAGGTACCGATTCTCGTCCCAGCCACTTACACTCAGCTGCAAACCGTCTCATTAAGACCTGTAGGTCATTGCTGGATGGAGCCAGCAGGACAACATCATTTGCAAACAACAGAGATGAGATCCTGTGGTCACCAAGCATGACACCTTCCGTTCCCTGACTGCGCCTAGAAATCCTGTCCACAAAAATTATGAACAGGATTGGTGACAAAGGGCAGCCTTGGTGGAGTCCAACTCTCACTGGGAATGAGTCCGACCGAGTGTTGGCAATACGAACCAAACTCTCACAACGGTCGTACAGAGACCGAATAGCTTGTAACAACAAGCCCGATACCTTGTACTCCCGAAACACCCCCCACAAAAAACCATGAGGGACGTGGTTGAATGCCTTCTCCAAGTCCACAAAACACATCTAAACTGGTTGAGCAAACTCCCACAAACCCTCGAGTATTCTCGAGAGGGTAAAGAGCTGGTCCGATGTGCCACGGCCAGGATGAAAACCACATTGCTCCGCCTGAATCTGAGGTTTGACCAACGGCCGGACTCTCCTCTGCAACATCCAGCAACATCCTGCAACATCCAGGGCCTTGAGGTACTCAGGGCGAATCTCGTCCACCCCCGGGGCCCGGCCACCAAAGAGATTTTTAACCACCTTGGCAACCTCAGCCCCTGTGATAGGCGAGTCGTCCCCCTTGTCCACAAGCCCTGCTTCCTCAGTGGAAGGTGTGTCAGTGGGATTGAGGAGATCCTTGAAGTATTCCTTCCACCGCCTGACGATATCCCCAGTTGAAGTCAGCATTGCCCTATCCGCACCGTACACAGTGTGGACAGGGACCCGCTTCCCCCTCCTGAGCCGCCAGACAGCTTGCCAGAATCTCTTCGAGGCCAACCGAAAGTCTTGCTCCATGACCTCATCGAACCCTTCCCATACCCGAGTTTTTGCTTCAGCAACCACCCGAGCTGCACTCCGCTTGGCCTGCCGGTACACCTCAGCTGCTTCGGGAGTCCCGCAAGCCAACCAAGCTTGATAGGACTCCTTCTTCAGCTTAATGGCCCCCCTCACCACTGGTGTCCACCACCTGGTTCGGGGGTTGCCACCACGAGATGCCCCGATGTCCTTGCGGGCGCAACTCTGGTCAGCCACTTCAACAGTAGAGGTGGAGAACATGGCCCATTCAGACTCCTTGTCTCCAGACTCCCTTGGAATGTGGTTGAAGTTCTTCCGGAGGTGGGAGTTGACGATCTCGTGGACAGGGGTCTCAGCCAGATGTTCCCAGCACACTCCCACTATACGTTTGGGTCTACCAGGTATGAATGACATCCTCCCCTGCCATCGGCTCCATCTCACCTCCAGGTGGTGATCAGTTGACACCTCTGCACCGCTCTTTACCCGAGTGTCCAAGACATACGGTCGCAGGTCTGATGACACGATAATTCGTGTCAAAATCAATCATCGACCTGCGACCTAGGGTGTCCTGGTGCCAGGTGCACATATGGACATCCTTATGCTTGATCATGGTGTTTGTTATGGATAGACTGTGGTTAGCACAGAAGTCCAATAACTGAACACCACTCGGTTCAGATCAGGCAGGCCGTTCCTCCCAATCACCCCCCTCCAGGTTTCACTGTCGTTGCCCACGTGCACATTGAAGTCCCCCAGTAGGACAATGGAGTCTCCAAGAGGAGCACTCTCCAGCACCCCAGTCAGAGACTTCAAAAAGGGTGGGTACTCTGAGCTATCATTTGGTGCATAGGCACAAATGATGGTCAGGACCCGTTTCCCAACCCAAAGGCGCAGGCAAACAACCCTTTCGTCCACCAGGGAAAACTCCAGTATAGAGGCAGCAAGGTGGGGGGATACAAGAATACCCACCCCTGCTTGTCGCCTCTCACCCAGGGCAACTCCAGAGTAGGCCAAGCTCCAGCCCCTCTCCAGGAGACTGGTTCTGGAACCGGAGCTGTGTGTTGAGGTGAGGCCGACTATATCTAGCTGGTATCTCTCAACCTCATGCACAAGCTCAGGCTCCTTTCCCACCAGAGAGGTGACATTCCACATCCCAAAAGCCAGTTTAGGAAGCTTGGGATCAGACCTCCAAGGTCTCTGCATTTGACTGCCACCTGATCCACATAGCACCGAACCCCCATGGTCTCTCCTGCAGGTGGTGAGCCCACTGGAGGGCGGACCCATGTAACTCCTTTGGGCTGAGCCCGGCCGGGTCCCATGGGCAGAAACCCGGCCACCAGATGGTAGCCATCGAGACCCTCCCCCAGGCCTGGCTCCAGGGTGGGGCTTCGGTAACCCTGTACCGGGCAGGGTATACTGAATCCTTGTTCTAGCATTCATCATGAGAGTCTTTTGGATCGTTCTTAGTCTGGCCCTTCACCCAGGACCAGTTTGTCTTGGGTGACCCTACCAGAGGCAAATTTCCCCGGACAACATAGCTCCTGGGATCACTAGGGCACGCAAACCCCCCACCATGATAAGGTGACGATCCTTGAGGGGAAGATAAGAAGATAAGAAACTTTGTCATTGCACACGAAGATACAAAATTATATTTAGCAGCAATCACTCAGTAGCAGCTATAATATAAAATTAAATAAATATGTGTATAAACAAGCATGTAAAGTACTGAGGTAGTCCGGATGGGGGGGGGGGGGGGTGTTCATAGTTCTTTCAACAATCTCTTCACAGCCATAGGAAAGAAACTGTGTTTGAGTCTGTTGGTCCGAGCTTGCATGATTCTGAGTCTGCCAGAGGGGAGGCTGGTGAACAAAGAATGTCCCGGATGGGTAGGGTCTCTCCGGATCTTTGTGGCCCTTCGGAGGAGACGGCTTGAGTGGATTTCATCCAGATGTGGAAGTAGGGAGCCAATGATCCACTGGGCCGTCTTGACAACCTTCTGCAGCCGTTTTCTCTCTGCTGCAGTGCAGCTAGCATACCACACTGTGCATCCATAAGTAAGGACACTCTGTCACTACTGTGCAGCAATAAAAGTTCCTCAACAGAGGTGGAGGGAGTTTATTCCTCTTCAATGTTGTCAAGAAGAAGAGACATTTCTGGGCACTTTTAATAATGTGACTGGTGTTCACAGTCCAACCCAGGTTCTCTGAGATGTACAGCCTGAGGAGCTTGAAGCCGGTGAACATATGACCATATGCTCATAGCTTTAGCACTTAAACGTCTTCACCCGGCTACCGACCACTATCATGCATACAGTCTACAGCATCGCCCCCTGGAGTCACAGAATCTGACAGGTCACAGAAAATGTAACACCGGTGCAACAACTGCCTCAGAGGTACCGGCATCAATGACATGTTTGTGACATGAAAATATGTGTGTGCACGTTCATTGCAGAACATTATTGGTCATTCACCATTTCTGAACCGCTAGTAAATCTGTGTAAAAAAACTGTCTGAAGACAAAAATGCCTTAACTAAACTGTCCGTTTCAAATCAGCATGCCAGTTATGTCAACACACATGGAATAGCTTCAGAATTTAAAAAAACGTCTGTCAGAGAAGCTCAAAAACTGCATGTATTCACTGAACATTGATGAAGCTTCTAGCCAGTGCATGGACAAAATTTTAAATATCCTTGTTCACCTTTGTGATCATGACATGACCAGAGAAACAACCCAACATTTGGCAAGCAGGAAAATTAATATTGCCAATGCCTCAGCACTTATGGTGGAATTAAAAAATATCCTGCAATCTTATGGTGTTGAATGGAAACAAGTCACCAGTATTCTACTGGTGAATTAATCTGTAGTTTTCTGTAGTAATCTGGCTTTGTGTTTTTCCTCTTTTATGTTTTATAGTATTTAATTTCCTATTACATTAATACAACGTCTGTCCCACAAGAGGGGTTAGAACACTGGATTATGTTTACAGCAACATTAAGCATGCCTACATGTACAGAGACATCCTTGATAAGAACCTGTTGCCATCTGCCAAGATGCTGAAGATGAAATGAGGGTGGACATTTCAGCAAGACAATGATCCCAAACACACAGCCAAGGAAACTCTCAACTGGCTCCAGAGGAGGAAAATAAAGTTGATAGAATGGCCCAGTCAGTCACCTGACCTGAATCCAATTGAAAATCTATGGAACGAACTGAAGATCAGAGTTCATGGTGGAAGAATGGACTAAAATCACTCCTGAGCAATGCCTGTGCCTAGTTTCTCCACACAGGAGGCTTCTGGAAGCTGTGTATTACCAACAAAGGCTTCTACTAAATATTAAATGAATTTCACCAAGCATGTTCAATACTTATTCCCTGTGTTCCACTTTATTAAATATAACTTGTTTTGTGAACACAGTTGCCTTGATTTCTTTGTATGTATGGATTACTTGGGTTGTTACTGATACCTGGTGAAAATCTCAGGTCAATGGCTCCATCAGAAATATGTTTACAGTGGTACCTCTACTTACGAATTTAATTCGTTCCGGAAGAATTCTCGTAACGTGAAAAATTCGTAAGTAGAGGCGCGTTTTACATGTAAATGCCGTAATCCGTTCCAAGCCCCCAAAATTCGGGCATAAATTTTTTATAAATCGTAAAAACGCATCAAAACATGTAACAAATACATGTTACAATTAGATTACTGCACAATAAACATAAAATGAGAGTTTAAAATGAGAGAAAGAATAATAAAAGAGAAAGAATAATAAAAATTATGTTCATTTACCCTTTAACTGCTATCGTCGTCGACGTCGTCACCTTTTGCCTTCTTTGGTTCATGTTCTGATCCAAGGACGTTTGCTTTTGTCGGCTTGTAAGTGCTTCGTTTTGTTTTAATACCGTGCTGATCGTTGATGTATTACGGCCATATTCTTTGGCGAGATCAACCAAACGCATAAAGTTTTTGAAAAAAAAACAAAACTTCGTGGCCAATGGGATACCAGGAAGGTGCTAGGCGATAGCCAATGGCAGAGCAGCTACAGGTATGTTTACGTTCGGTAAACTACGGAAGCTGCGAGGAGCGCGTACTTTTTTGCCTTTCGTATCCTGAAATTTCGTTCGTAACTAGAGGCAATATTTTCCCGTTGAGGCGTCTCGTAACCTGAAAATTCCGTATGTAGAGACGTTCGTAAGTAGAGGTACCACTGTAATGAGAAAAATGTTGACATGTTCAGTATTTATTTTCCCTGTTGTATGTGGTTTGTTACCTCCACCAAGAAGGCTGTTCTTCCATCAACATCTGTGTGTGTGTGCAGGGATATGCTCCAGTCATGTATAGCTCTGCCCCACCAGCATCAGCTAGTGAACCTGTAAAAGAGGAGCTCAAGATGGACAACATGACTGCCTCACCTGCTGACCCACTGCTACCTGAAAAACCACAGGTACACACGCACACACAGACACACTTTAAGTCTTAAAATGTCCCATCTTTTTTTCATCCCCCGCCACTCGACGCGCAAAAGGGTCAAAGAGCCCTTTGGTCAGTCCGTCCGTCTGTCCCACTTTTGTGAAATCAGCTCCTCCTACAGTTTTGTTTTGATTGTTTTGAAACTTGGTACCATGGTTTGATATACTCTGATGATGTGCATATTGCAATTTGACTCTCATCGGATGACCTTGAGGTCAAAGGTCAGGTCAGATTTTTCCCTAAATCTTCTAAACACAGTAACTACTGAAAGAAATGATGTAGGCTTTTCAAATCAATACAGTAGTTGTATCTAATACACATTTTGGATGACTTAGACCCTCACCTAACTATGGGTTTGGGGTCAAGGGGTCAAAGTTAGCATTGGAGTTGCAGTATGATCATCATAGCAGTCTGTCGTGGGCGACAATGACTGTTTCATTTAGGTCTGATCAGATTCCTCCACACAGCTCTGTCCTTAGCCTTCCACTGCCAGGAACTCCTGTCTATATCCAACTTCTTCAGGTTTCTTTTTACAGTGTCTTTAAATCTGAGCCTTGGTCTACCCTGATTGCGTTTGCCCTTGCATAACTGTGAGTAGAGTAACTGCCGAGGGAGACGCTGGTGATCCATCCTCTCAACATGTCCGAGCCATCTCAGGTTCATCTGTATTAGCATGTCCTCCATTGATGGTAGACCAGCTCGTGTTAACACGTCTGTGTTGGTTATCTTGTCTTTCTATGAGATGTTCATTATGGCTCGAAGGTGTCTCATCATGTATGCGTGGAGTTTCTTTACCTGCACTCTGTAGACAGTCCAAGTTTCAGCACCGTACAATAGAGTAGCCAGTACTGTCGCTCTGTACACTTTGCATTTCACACGGATAGACACATGTCGATTGTTCCATAGTCTCTCCCTCAAGTTTCCAAACACAGCGCTCACTCTTCCCATTCTGAGAGATAGTTTATCCTCCAGCCTAGCATTCTCTGAAACAGTACTCCCTAGATACTTGAAAGTCTTGCACTTGACTAGTGGCTCTGTACCAGTGCTGATGTCTTCTGGTAGTGATGCTGATAATTGGAACTTTGGTGGTTGATAAAGGCACTCTGTCTTCCTGATGTTGATTTTGAGGCTGAATTGGCTAGCTGCTCTTGCAGATTTCTCCACTAAAGGTTGCATATCTTCCACACTGTGTGCAACTAGAGCACTGTCGTTGGCAAAGAGAATTTCTCTTCCTACACTTATCGATGTCTTACTCTTGGCTTTAATCTGTGCCACATTGAACAAGTCTGCTTCTTTCCTTGTTTGGACGTATACTCCTTCTGAAGTGTCTTTGAAGGCCACCTCAAGCATGGCTGCCAGATATAGCGAGAAGAGTGTAGGCTCCAGCACACAGCCTTGTTTCACCCCGTTGCTTACTGAAAAGTCTTTAGATATTGAACCACTCATTGCCACGTTTGCTTGCATACCTGTATGGAGTGCCTTGATCAGGCTGACAAAGTTCTCTGTACAGCCATATTTCTTGAGTACCTGCCAAAATTCTTGTCGCGAAACAGTATCGAAGGCTTTACTGAAGTCTATGAAGACTACATAAAGCAGCATGTTCTGTTCGATACACTTTTCTTGAATCTGTTTCAAGCAGAAAATCATGTCCATTGTGCTTCTCCCACTTCTAAAGCCGCACTGGGTTTCTGGTAGTACATTCTGTGAAATGTGCTCATTGAGTCTGTTCAGTAGTACACGTGAGAGAATCTTACCAACAGTGGCTAGCAGTGATATACCTCAGTAATTTCCACAATCTTTCCTGTCACCTTTCTTGAACAAAGGCACAATACTTGCATCCTTCCAGTCTTGAGGTACTTTCTGGGCATCCCATATCTCTTGGATGAGCTTGTGCGGGCAGTTGGTCAGCTGAACACCACCAAATTTCCACACTTCTGCTGGAATTCCATCCCTGGAAGCTGGAGCTTTACCATCCTGTGTTGTCCTGATAGCTGCCATTAGTTCATCAAAATTTGGTGGTTCATCCGGACTTGATACTGCTGGTCGCTGCACTAGAGCTTCTTTAGCCTCTTCAGTGAGATCTCCAGGGTTGTTTAGTAGTTGGTCAAAGTGGTCTGCAAATCTGTCCAGGATCTTGTGTTTCTCCTGCAAAACCGTTTCACCATCCACAGCCTTTAGTTGGATCAATCCTCTTGGTTTAGGGCCGTAGATTTCTCTCAAACCTGTGAAGAATGTTTTCATGTCCTTCCTGTCTGCTGCAGTTTGAAGTTCCTCCACTTTTTCACCCCACCAGTTGGACTTCATCTCTCTGGTGTACTTCTGTAGCTCACTCTTGAGCCTTTGAGTATTTCTTCTTCTTCGACCTTGTGTTACACTGTAGGTTTTCCTGCGTAGTTGTATTCCTTGCATCTAGTAGTTTCTTCAGGTGTTCATTATGCTCATCAAACGAATCTTGAAGTTTCCTTTCAGGGTGGCCTAATACATCACTCACAGGCTGATACACCGTATCCTTCAGTGTTGCCCATTTCTCTTCTATGTCATTCTCTGAGTTGTTGCTGTCCTAGTCTTTCAAGTTTTCATCCATTTCCTGTGTAAGTTCTTCCTGCTTTTTTTGGCCTTTCAGTGCACTAGTGTTTAGCTTCCGTGGTGGCTTTGCACTCGTCCTGCAGTGCTGTTTTCATCTGCAAATCCTTAATCTAGATCTCAGCATAACATGATCAGTACCACAGTCCGCGCCTCTCATTGCTCTGGTGTCCAATACATTCCTTATATCTCTCTGCCTGACTATGATATAGTCTAACAAGTGCCAGTGCTTGGATCTTGGGTGCATCCATGTCTTCTTGTGTGTGTCCTTGTGCTTAAATAGAGTGTTGGTTATCACAAGGTTGTACTCTGAACATAGTGCAAGTAGAAGTTCTCCATTAGCATTGCACTTGCCTACTCCATGACTGCCTAGCACTCCTTTCCATTTCTCAGTGTCCGAACCAACTCTGGCATTAAACTCTCCAACGAGTATCAGCCTGTCATCAGTCGGTACACGCCTGATAGTCTCACGTAAATCACTGTAGAACTCTTCCTTCACCTCCTCTGTGTTGGTCATTGTTGGGGCATATACACTGATGAGTGTGGCATACGTCTTCCGCTGTAGTGGGAGTCTCATAGTCATTATCCTGTCGTTGATTGGCACCGGTTCCTCATCAAGCATTGCTGCTATCTCCTTTCTACTCTGCAAAGCCCACTCCTGCTTCTCTCCTTTCTTGAGTTGATCTCCCGCTCCAAAAGAAGATGTACCCATGGGCTTCCAAGCTGTCATATCCAGACAATCTTGTTTCACTAAGTGCAGCTATGTCTACATTGTACCTGTTCATTTCCAGGGCCACAAGTACGGTCTGTCTTTCTGGGCGCTGTGATGTTGTTCTGTCCAACAGAGTGCGTACATTCCACTCTGCTACACACAAGGCTGCTGTTTTCCTCTTCTTTTGTCTTCCTGCTCTTAACTTCCTTTTCGCTGCCTGTCGTAGTGTGAACAGATCAGCGCGGACCATGTAAGCCCGGGCAACGTCGGAGCCGGTATGAGTTCCTTTCTGATTGACCATTTCATGAAACTGCTTGCAAAGTATTTGAGTACCGCTAGCTTTTGCTGGACTAGCAGCACATTCTTGGCAGATAAAGGTATTATCAGTGGCAAAGACAATCCAAGACAAACTGACTCCAGTATCTGCTGCAGTGACTGACCAGATGACAGGTTTGTTTATCTCTGCTCTTTGTGTAGTGCATGTCACGATGCACCGACTGGCACAGTCCACCACAGACCTTGCGACAGATGTGTTTATCTGCCAGGATGTTCAGTCTCACCCCATGTAACTGGGAGTGGTCCACCACAGACCTGAATGCCCTGTTTCACCCTCCATGCCCTCGGAAGGGCGGGGATGCCGGTTGAGTCGCCGACGGCCCGGCCCATGAGATAGGTAGTACCGATTTTCATGGTTATCCGATAGCAAGCAAGCCAATGCCTGACTTGACAAAAAAAAGGGGGGGGGATGTAAGTCTCAGTTAAAAGCTGCCAATTTCTGACCAAAAAAAAGTGGAACTTTATGGGTAAGAAGCTGCAACTTTAGCAAAAAAGACAAAAAAAGGTGTAAATTTCCAACTGTTTACAACCTAAAAAGCTGAAAATATAAGATTTGAGTAAAATGCTGCAAATTTAAGCTTTTTTTCAACTGCAAATTCAAGGGTAAGAAAAGTTCTAAATTCATGAGGAAAAAAACCTGCAAAATTATGAATAATGAAAAGCTGCAAATTTTCAACTAAGAAGATGCACATTTCTGAGTAAAATGGCTGTAATTCTGCAGGAAAATCCTGCAAATTTATTGAGAAAAATCCTCACATTTACAAAAGAATGTTTCTAATTTACATGAAATGTTTCTAAATTACATGTATATATTGGACTGATGCTCACAATAACGGTCCAATATATACTCCAGCTGTAACCCCCCTGATGTCACCCCCTTTGGCCAGGCTACTGCAAGCCCCAGGAGTCAAATCCCACACACAACACTGTGTGCCTCCGTTTTTTTTATATATACTCTAAATATCATTAAAATGTCATCAAAACTTGAACCCTTGTCATATGTGTGGGAAACATCCACCCATCCATCCGTCTTCTACCGCTTTTCCGGAGGTCCGGGTCGCAGAGGCAGCAGTTCAAGCAGAGAAGCCCAGACTTCCCTCTCCCCCACCACCTACTCCAGCTCTTCAGAGAGGATACCAAGGCGTTCCCAGACCAGCTGGGAGACATAGTCTCTCCAGCGAGTCCTGGGTCTGCCCCGGGGTCTCCTTCCAGTGGGACGTGCCCGAAACACCTCAAGTGGGAGGCGTCCAGGAGGCATCCTAATCAGATGCCCATACCACCTCAACTGACTCCTTTCAATGTGGAGGAGCAGCAGTTCTACTCTGAGCCTCTCCCGGATGACTGAGCTCCTCACCCTGTCTCTGAGGGTGAGTCCAGCAGTCCTACGGAGAAAACTTATTTCAGCCGCTTGTATCCGCGATCTCGTTCTTTCGGTCATTACCCAAAGCTCGTGACCATAGGTGAGAGTAGGAACGTAGATTGACTGGTAAATCGACAGCTTTGCCTTAGAACTAAGCTCCCTCTTCACCACAACAGACTGGTACAACGTCCACATCACTGCAGATGCTGCTCCAATCCTCCAATCCGCCTCCGCTCCATTTTCCCCTCACTCATGAATAAGACCCCAAGATACTTAAACTCTTCCACTTGGGGCAGGAGCCTGTCCCCAACCCAGAGAAGACAATCCACCTTTTTCCGGCTGAGGACCATGGACTCGGACTTGCTGATTCTCATCCCAGCCGCTTTACACTCAGTGGCAAACCATCCCAGCAAGAGCTGTAGGTCATTGGTTGATGAAGCCAGCAGGACAACATCATCTGCAAACAACAGAGATGAGATCCTGTGGTCACCAAGCATGACACCCTCCATTCCCTGGCTGCGCCTAGAAATCCTGTCCACAAAAATTATGAACAGGATCGGTGACAAAGGGCAGCCCTGGCGGAGTCCAACTCTCACTGGGAATGAATCCGACCGAGTGTTGGCAATATGAACCAAACTCTCACAACGGTCGTACAGAGACTGAATAGCTCGTAACAACAAGCCCAATACCCCATACTCCCGAAGCACCCCCCACAAAAAACCACGAGGGACGCGGTCAAATGCCTTCTCCAAGTCCACAGAACACATGTAAACTGGTTGGGCAAACTCCCACGAACTCTCGAGAATTCTCGAGAGGGTAAAGAGCTGGTCCGATGTGCTACGGCCAGGATGAAAACCACATTGCTCCTCCTGAATCCAAGGTTCGACCAACGGCCGGACTCTCCTCTCCAGTACCTTGGCATAAACCTTCCCAGGGAGGCTGAGGAGTGTGATCCTTCTAAAGTTGGAGCACACCCTCCGGTCCCCTTTTTTGAAGAGAGGAACCACCACCTCAGTTTGCAATGCCAAAGGCACTGCCCCCGACCTCCACACAGTGTTGCAGAGGCGTGTCAACCATGACAGCCCAACAACATCCAGGGCCTTGAGGTACTCAGGGCGAATCTCGTCCGCTCAAGTGGCCCGGCCCCCAAGGAGATTTTTAACCACCTTGGCGACCTCAGCCCCTGTGGTAGGCGAGTCATCTCCCTTGTCCACAAGCCCTGCTTCCTCTGTGGAAGGTGTATCAGTGGGATTGAGAAGATCCTTGAAGTATTCCTTCCACCGCCCGACGATATCCCCAGTCGAAGTCAACAGCGCCCCATCCGCACCATACACAGTGTGGACAGGGAGCTGCTTTCCCCTCCTGAGCCGCCGGGCAGTTTTCCAGAATCTCTTGGAGGCCGACCGAAAGTCTTGTTCCATGGCCTCACCGAACTCCTCCCATACCCGGATTTTTGCTTCAGCAACCACCCGAGCTGCACTCCGCTTGGCTTGCCGGTACACCTCAGCTGCTTCGGGAGTCCCACAAGCCAACCAAGCTTGATAGGACTCCTTCTTCAGCTTAATGGCCCTTCTTCAGCTTCTTCTAATGAAGCTTCTTCAGCTTCAGCTTAATGTGGGAAACAATGCTCTATTTGTTTCTGTTTAGAAGTTAAACCTGACTCCAGTCTGTCTCTTACCTACCTGCCTAAAATAAAATAAATAAATAAAATCTAGGGAGACTTCTGTGGACATATGTAGGACAAGAGGACATTGATCATATTCTTAATAATACTAGGTTGTGGGTGGAGGCTGTGTGGCAGATGGTGGGCTATGACCATCTCCCAGGCATCCACAAGATGAACATTCAGTCCTTCAAAAACAGCTCTGAGCACTTCGTCACGCTGCAGAGAGTACCAGTCACTGTTGGTCAGTGTTTCATAGAGTGTCAGTGTTTTGGGGTTTGCAGTCCAGATGATGACCATTGTACCTGGAGCCCTGGGCAGAAGCCGCACTACCGCTCTATGGATGCTCTGCAGCCGCCGAATGTAAACTTCAATGGGGAAAGTGCTGAAATGTGACCAAACACCAATAACTACAACTGTGTTGGGGCCTCCCTTTACACGGTCTATCTCATTGCCAACATACTGCAGCTCACTGGTTGGGACATCCCTAAAGCGAATGGGAGGACCATGGCAATGGTATGTCACCAAGATATCATATGCATAGTCCAGGGCCATAAAAGGCCCAACTTGTCTGTTACTGTGCAGGTTAAACTCTCTGAGACCTAAAAGCATGGATGAAAGGAAAATATTTAGCTTCATGACAAAGAATATCTCCAGATAGCACAGTGGAGCAGCTATTGTACCTGGTAGTACTTTTGTGAGGTGTTCAAACCATTGACGGATGGTAGAATCTCCATACATGTGGACCATCTTCCCTTTCAGACACTGACTGATGGCTGAGGATGTGTAAAACTGCTGAACTATGGTGCCACCTAGGGCTCGCCAAGCACCCCAGTAGTAATATCCAGAAGGTCCAGAATTAACAATGGTGCTGTTAATCGGTGCTTGACCTGAGAACAAGGTTTGATTGTGTTTTCTTTAATTGTTAAAATTTCCTGACTATCTGTACTAATCATATGAATATTATATGACAATTACGTGGTCATTTCCTAAAATAAATGTACAGTTGATAATACTTTTGTTAGATTTATACAATTTGTGGTACCATGCTCTACCTTTTTCTGTTGGCAACACAGTAATACTGGCAGGTCGTGAAGCGGTAATGCTGACTTTCATGTTGACGCCACTGAGGAAAATCATATGAGACAATATTGCTTAATATTGTGATGGAAACACTTGATTTTACACTGGTTTGAGTGTCTATAATACCTATACATTTAAGGTGAATTTTTATTATTATTATTTTTTTAATGCATAGTTATACTCACCTTTGAAAGAGCTTCTTCTCATTGGCCGTGATGTTTTGTTTGAAACCCCCCATGCTGTGCTCGACCCGGTCATCACAGCTCGGCTTCCTTGGTTTGTGGCAGAACCACGGCTCACCTGTATAAAGGTCAGTGAAGTTGCACACTGTTTGCTGGGTCGGACACAAACACACGTTACAAGTGGCTGTTTTGCTGACCGGGCCTGAGCGGAAAAGGATATTAAAGTAAATTCTGTCAGGCTGTTTGCTGTTAAGCCTGTGTAGCACCTTGACTGCCTCACTATGTTGCACTATGGAGTTGCACTATGGTAAATGCTACATTTACTATTATTATAAAACGAGTAAAGCTAGGGCCACCAAGCCTGGTATACAGGCTCACCTTGGGATCCTGACCTCTCACTATGGGTTTGGAGTCAAAGGTCAAGGTTAGCATTTCTAATGCCTTATTACTGTATAATGAGTAAAGCTAAGGCCACCAAACCTGGTAGACAGGTTCATCTTGGGATTCTGACCTCTGACTACGGGTTTGGGGTCAAAAGGTCAAAGTTAAGGTTAACATTCCTTATGCCTTATTACTGTACAACGAGTAAAGCTAGGGCCACCAAACTTGGTTCACAGGTTCACCCTGTGACCCTGAAGTGTGACTGTGGTTTTGGGATCACAAGGTCAAAGGTCAACATCAACATGGCTTGTAAACTATATCTCAACAAACAAAGAACGCTAGGGTCACCAAACCCAGTACTCAGGTTCACTCTGACATCATAACCTCTGACTACAGGTTTGGGGTCAAAGGTCAAGGTTGGCACTCCCTATGATTTCTTACTCTAGAACATGTAACGCTCTCTAGGTTGACCATACTTGCTACACGGGTTCACCTCGGGATCCTGACCTACAACTATGGGTTGTATACTTTGCTGTATATTCATGGATGATGACTTATCATAATGTGGTTCTGCCACAGTAATTATATTGAAAAGTTGAAAACTGCTGTCCGTCAGTAAGTATTGAGATCTTTAAAGAAAACTGAGGCGGGGGGTATTGTACTCGCCTCAGAGTGCTCTTGTTTACCATTTGTAGGGGTTAATTTTGACCAGAAATCATTCCTGTGTTGGTTCACTTCTCACTAAAAATGTCATCTGTGTCCCTCATTCTCAAAGATTCCATCTGTATCAGCCCCTTTTCTGATTGGGCAAGCAATTTTTTAATGAAACCTCGTAAAGGCCAATCAAAAGCTAAGCAGCCACACCAACTGCTAGTAGTAACATAAAGACCATCTCACCACAGCTGTCACTGGTGCAGAAAGCAGGACAGCAGTGTTATGTCTGGAAAAACAAGTGGACAATGGCTATGAACTGAACTTTATTTTATTCATTCCAGAACTCCAACCGTAACAACAGGGTGGCGCCGTATCACGCCCAGACTGCCTGGTAACATGGTGACGTCACATGAACGTGAACGTCTTTAGTGTTTGTATAACAATAACAGCTAACGTGCCGTGTTCAGGATCATGTGGTTATTACTAAATAACTCTAACAGAGATGAATAAAGAACCCTTCTGTTCCCACTACAGGTGTTTTTTGTTTGTTTGATCCAGTTGTTGGTGGAGGTGTTGTTGTTGTTAGTGTTGATGCTAGTGACGAAGATCCTAATCGTGGGACTGGATCTGTATCGCAGCCATTGGCACAATGATGGCGAATAACTGAAGGCAGGTTTCCATTTTGTGACCATAGAGAAATGGAACCAGGAAGAGCTATAGCAGCTTCTGAACGAGTGTATAAATTGGTGCTGGGAATCGATGAGAAAAACTTAAATAATTGCTGTTGCTGTTTTTTTTAAGGACAGTGCAAGTTGATGAACATTGATATTAATCAATGTAAACTTGCCAGATTATAGCCAGTGGCTAATTTCCATCTGTTGTCTGTGGGTTACAGTTACAATTAATCACACCCACCCATTTACAGAAAGTAATCTTGATTTACCGTGATTAAACTATTTTAACTAGTTGACTGTGATTAAATGGGGGTGGTAGGGGTGTAGTGAGCATGGCTAGGTATAATACCCAATAACAGTTCAGATTTTGAACAGGACTACAAAATGGCTGATTCACTATATAGGCCACTAATGAGTGAACATTTCCAACACAGCGTGCTAGCTGGAACTGGAGTTAGCAGTTAGCATCACTCTAGTTGAAAAATTAATTCACTGCAGTCACTCGTTTTAATGTCTAATTAAATGCAATCCAGATGTATGCATTGTATTACAGCAAAACTCCAGCAAAGTGATTTGAACATCCAGAATTAAATAAAAAGACTATTTTGATCATGTGTTGCGCAAAAGTCTGCCCAGGTGGAACTGTTGTTGTGCACTTCAACTTCAGCTATAACAGGAAGTGCCATCTGGGCATTTGCATTAATATTTTTTAATCTGCTAATGGACCTGCCATAATTAATTGTGTTAACGCATTAACATTCCCAGCACTAATATAAATATTAATATTTCTAAGTAAAAAGAAGTTTTAAGATTTCTAAAAGTTAAAATCCATGAGCACACTACCTTTTATTTATTGAAGCTGCATGTCCACCAAGTGCATAAAAACACTCTTGACCCATTTTCCTGGACATTTCACAGGCTGTCTTAAAAAAGGTCTCTGACCTGTGTCCTAGCAACTGTTTGACCTGTCAGTTAAAGTGTGCTGTCGGTGTTTCACACATTTTGCTCTGAAGCTCTCTTCTAACTGCACTTAACACCATCAAACTAGTAAGAAGATGTGTATCCTCCTGAGATTTTGCTGTTGAAGATTGATCATCGTGTCCTTTTACTGTGATTCTGATCAGTTGGTTACAGAAGTGGAGCGCCGCTGAAGTTCAGCTTTCAGCATCGTGAGTGCAGTGACTGAAAAAAAACGCCCACTGCTGAGAGCGTTTTTGGAAGATGAACAGAAAATAAACACAGTGAGGGAAAAAAAAGATCTCCGTGGACACACAGCCTTAAGAAATTTTACAGCAGTGCAGTTGCATGACTTCAGTGTTTCTGAGAGTTCCAGAAGTCCATCAGTGTTTTCAGTGCCAGAATTTATAGACAAAATGACCTTAAATGAAGCAAATATTTTGAAGCGAAGCAGAAAAATTATCATCAGTGGAATCAAACTAAAACATACATTTTTTCCTCCAGGGTGACACTGGATCCACTCCTCCTGAGCCCCCCTCTTCCAACACCGTCCCCGGTTCCACTGATGGTGCCTACCAGTTCCAGATCGATGGTCAGAAAAGTTCCACTAACTTCCTGTAGAGATGGCAGCTCCTGATGACGGCTCTGACCATTGTGTGTTGTCATGTCTCATCATTCACGCGTTTAGATGGAAACAAAACTGGTGCTTTTATTCTTTGCCTCCTTGACCTCATTAGAACAAAGAGGCCAACTCTCAGCTTCCTGGAAGGGAAATTAGTAAAAGTTTACCTTCTATATTGAAGACTGACAGCAGAACTATGGCCCAGTCACAATAAAAACTCCACACAGCAGATTGGTTTAGTAGTAAAGAGTTTTCAATCAGAAGTGGGGGGGGGGGGGTCTAAGCTAAAATATTCTGACCGTGGTCCTGCTGAAACCATTGATGTGTGGAGTTCTGACTGTTTCAGACTAGCTTTAACAACCTCACAACCTCAGTACCTCAGACAGTCCCTGATCTCCAGGGACAGTCAGGTCCTCTTCTGTGACTTCAGGCAAGGAGGCAAAGAAAATATAGTTTTCAAGTTAACGTGCAGTAGTGTTGTAGTCAAGACCAGACTGAGACCCAATCGAGACCAGACTGAGACCCAATCGAGACGTGACCGAGACCCCACCGAGTCTCGACTGAGACCAGAGTGTACAGATATCAGAACTTTGGGGTTGAGACCAGGTCAGGATCAAGACCAGGTCCCGTGTCAGTGGTCAGTGTCGTGGGTTTCGAGATGCTCCTCCCTTTCTTCAGTCCAGGATATTGGTGATAGGAACGCTGCCCCAGGTGTGCTTTCAGGTCCATTGTCTTCTGCCAATCTTCCTGTATGTGTGGGGTTGACAGGCTCGTGGTGAGGTTAGGAAGCAGCTCTCAAACTCTCTAGAAGTCAAAAATGGGCAATCATCATGCCCCAGCTGAAAGAAGGAAGGTCCAAACCAGCTAGGTAAAACTGACTAAAACGGGGTAGCCAGCCTGCTGGGTTAAATTCTCAATCGGTGTTGGTGAACACCACTCAGACAGACCCATGGCACAGGAAGAGGGAGAACATCCAGTAATTTTTCAAAATAAAACACCCAGCAGACTTAGACAGTACAGAGGAACATAATAAATGATTTGATTTTTTTCTGTGGCCTGGTACCAAGTGGTCCATGACCTGCTGGTTAGAGACCACTGGTGTATACGACTTGGTCTTGACTTCTTAAACTCTGGTCGGGTTTTGTCTTGGTCTTGAGTCCCTCTGCTCCAGGTCTGGTCTTGGTCTGGGTCCTGACTTCAGCACCAGCATGTAGGTTAGAAATGTAACATGTGAGGAGTTCTGTAACAACTTCAGAACAGGGGTGGGTTTGGGTTTTTTTAATGATTCCTTCTGTTCTCCTGTGGTCAGGGTAGACTTCTGCAATAGTCTTCCAGCAATGAACAGATTAAGATGAAACGGTGGTTTACATCACAATGCTTATCATCAACAGTTTTACCGACTCATCAGCGATCCAGTTGTATCCATGAAGAATTCTTGGAACTCTGTAATTATGTTAAATTGATCTGACAGCGATGGAACAGAAGTAAATCTGCTAAAGCTCTTCTGTGTGGGGCTGACCTGATCTGGGTCATCTCTGCTGTTTCTCAGAGGGCTTATGAGCCAATGGTCTTCCATGTCCAACTGGATTTTAATTTGTCTAGACTTACTCAATAACCACTAAATCTATTTTTTTTTTTACATTATTTCTGAAGACTTTTTCAGGTCAGAATGCAGTTGTTTGATTTGTTAGCAGCTCCAGGAGCAGACTAAACTACGGCCTCACCACTGTGGCCTCAGTAGACTTCTACTTGCCATGACTCAAGAATCTGTACCCTGAACTTTGGGTTGCAGAAGTCCAGCTTGATGACAGGAGTTTGACCTTATCCTCATGACAGAGCAGGGCTCTTCATCCATAGGCAGCTGTTTTGTCTTTAAGCTCTCATGTGAAGCCTTGTTAGCTGGGAATATTGAGCCTCTTCAGTTAATTCAGATAGCTTAGGTGAAACGTTTCATCCCGCTGATGTCATAAATACCCAGTGTTCTTTGTTGTGATTGGCTGGTGACACCATGTTAGAATAGATAGGAGTTATGTGTTGGGGCCAGGCAGTTATTGACATGTTGATACAGTAAAGTAGTGAAGGAAGTGCCTGATGACCATGAAATTCAGTGGACGTGCTCATATACACAGTGATGACCAGCAAGTCCAAACAGGATAGGACGCTAGGTAAAATCTGAATAAAAACAGTGCAATGATCTGCTGATCTCATAAAGCACCATTTTAGTCACAGTAGAACATAGAAAACGGCAAAGTGAGACATTTGACTATTTCATGAAGATGTTGCTCTAAAACCTGTATAAACATGCTTCAGCAGTGATGATGCTCCTCCAGATGTGCAAGCTACCAGTTCCATAGGCACTGATGCACCCCCATAACATCAGAGATGCAGGTTTTTAAACTGAGCTTTGATAATAAGCCTGATTTCTGAACAGAATGTCTCATTTAGATTCTTTTGATAACAAGGCAGTTCTCCACTTTCCCTCTGCTGATTTTAAATGAATTTTGGCCCAGAGAAGCTGGCGGTGTTTCTGATTCATACACCAATCCCTGACCCATCGAGGCATGGAGTCCACTAGACCCTTGAAGGTGTGCTGTGGTATCTGGCACTAAGATGTTAGCAGCAGATCCTTTAAGTCCTGTAAACTGTGAGGTGGGGCCTCCATGGATTTGTTTGTCCAGCACATCCCACAGATGCTCGATTGGATTGACATCTGAGGAATTTGGAGACCAAGTCAACACTTCAAGCTCATTGTTGTGCTTCTCAAATCATTCCTGAACCATTTTTATCCCCTGCCGAACGAAGCCCAAAGGGGTCGAAGAAGCTAGGACCACCAAACCTGGTACACAGGTTCACCTTGGGATCCTGACCTCAGACTATAGGTTTGGGGTCAAAAGGTCAAAGGTCAAGGTTAACATTCCTTATGCCTTGTTACTGTAAATGTTACTCTAAGACCATGACTACAGGTTTGGGATCAAAAGGTCAAGGTTGGTACTCCCCATTATCTCTTACTAGAGAACATGTAAAGGTCTCTAGGGTCACCATACTTGCTACACAGGTTCACCTTGGGATCCTGCCCTACAACTATGGATTGTATACTTTGTTGTACATTCATGGATGATGGGCTTATCATAATGTGGTTCTGCCACAGTAATTATATTGAAAAGTTGAAAACTGCTCTCCATCAGTAAGTGTTAGGATCTTCAAAGAAACCGAAGGCGGGGGATATTGCATTTGCCTCAGAGTGCTCTTGTTGCTTTGTGACATGGTGCATCATGTTGCTGAAAGAGGCCACAGCTATCAGGGAATAGTGCTTCCATAAAAGGGTGTACAGTACACCTCTGCTAACATCTTGGTGCCAGATACCACAACACACCTTCAGGGGTCTAGAGGAGTTATGCCTCGGCGGGTCAGGGCTGTCTTGGCAGCAAAAGGGGGATCAACACAATATTAGGCAGGTGATCATGATGTTCGGCCTGATTGGTGCGTATGACTTCTTCTTTGCAGTACAGAGGTTTAACCTGCATTCATGGATGGTACAACATGTGTTCACACATTGTTGTTTCTGGAAGTGTTCCTGAGCCCATGCAGTGATTTTACCATGCCTATTTTCATGCAGTGCCACCTGAGGGACCAAAGGTCACCGATTGATTTCTGGCCATACCATACAGAGCTGTCTCCAAATACATGAAATCTTTTGATTGTAGGGGTGGGAATCACGAGGGACCTCACGATTCATTTCGGATCGCAATACTTGGGTCACGATACGATCCTATCATGATTCAACGATAATCATGACATTGCAACATCAAGTATCACGATCCAATATATTTAAAAAATTGTCACCTTATTCAACCTCAAATCATGTCCCAAACTAAAACTGTTGACACCTCTTTCAGATAATAAAGTATTCCCGGGGCTTCATTTTCCACAGAGACACATCTCTGCACACAGGGAGGGCAGTGGACTGGTGTTTGGAATAGACTCCCACTCCAGATACGTTTAGCTGACTCTGTGGACTCCTTTAAAAAGCAGCTGAAAACTGTTTTTGTTTAACGAGGGTTTCCCTTGAGTTTCAATTCACCTGCTTTTTAATAGTAAGTCTGATATTTTTAAATTATTTTAACGGCAATATAAACACGTAACAAAGGCATGTCAGGTATTGCTGAATTCAGAGTTTCATTGGCTAAACGACACATCAATCATCGAACTTCTCTGCTTCAATTGGCTCGTTGTATTCGCAGTCGTTGGTAGGCAGGTCCTTCTTGCTAGGTTTTCAGTCATTGGTTCTTCAAGGTTTCAGAAACTCAATTTAAGGCTCTTATTAGTTGAATGAGAGGTCAATCAAATCTAAACCAATCAAACACTCCTTTGGCTTTCTGTTTACGGCTGTGTCTTTACTGGAAGAACAGAAATGCAACTTTTTTTTTCAGTGCACACTGAGACGCACTAAGACGCAGAGACGTGACCGCCCGCGGAATCTCCCGAGTTTAACAGGTTAACCCTTTGAGTGTGAGATTCCGCGTGCCCCTAGTGGCAGAGCGCAGCACTGTGCCTGTCAACTGATTTACTTTCCTAAACACTGTTCAGCTTTACTGAGGATTTGTATTGATCATGCCAGTTCACAAGGTGGCAGGCACGCGTTGGAGGACTCATGGATGACACGTAATACACCAGAGAAGAAGAAATCCTCCTTCTTCTTCGTCATCTTGAAGATATCAGCACAAGATGGACGTGGACCGTCATTGTGAACATTCGTGATCGCCCACGGACGAGGAAATTTGGAGGATTTGGCCCGAATTTGCCAACTATGATTCTACAAAGAGATTATTTAGCTTATGAAGGTAGATGTTTACATGTTCTTATAACAAAGGGAACGTGAGGCTCGTTGAATTCACCTGCCGGTACCTGGAGCGCCATGTGACTGGAGGACAATCACTGGTTGTATGTCGTCAATATAAGATAAATTGCCGCGGAATAAAAGTGAAATGACGGTGGAATAATCAATAACAGTTTCTGGATGTAGGACAGAAAGCTAAAATGACCGGGAGAGGACAACATAACCACTAGAATGCCGCTGAAGGACGCCGCTTTGCCAGAGGTAAGTGACAAATGTCTTTGTTTGTATGCAAATTAGATGCGTAAATTCACTCCTATCTGAAACTTTGGATCATATTCTATGTCTTTCTAATTGACAGTAAACCATTATCTCTTATCACTTTAAAGTTATAGCCTTGGAAAGTTCTGACATCTGATCTGACTAGTTTCCTGAAAAAAATCTTTACCACTGTTGACCACTAGGGATTATGTCGCAGTTTGGCGACAGTCACACTCAAACGGTTAATCTTGTTTAAACTTGTTTTTGTATTTTTAAAATTATTTTTATCTATCAACTTCCTTTTATTCCATTTTATTGTACAGTACTCTGTGACTAGATGTCTGTGAAAAGCACGTCCTAAATAAACTTTATTTACTTGGCGATCGGATAAAAAGCCAGCTCCATGCTGGTGTCGCTTTAGCTTAGCCGTTGGTAACGCTGCTCCGAGATATGTGCTGGCCCGCATGGGTTTTTTTTTTTTCATGCAGTGCTTCTTGCAGGTTGTGTGTCATGTCAAGGTCTTTCCTTCCATCTTTGTTATAAAATCCCAAAAAGGCCCAACATTTGAGCTAACTCTGAGCTAACTGCTTCCTACTGTAACTTTTAAAGCTGACTGCAAATCTCACAAGACAAGATATGACTTCACTTGACTGGGTGCTTGCTCTGCGCCATCAAGTGGACTGAAAAAGCAACCGGTTGAATACCCAAGAGAGTATGCAATGTTTACATGAATATACAGTATTTAATAAAAGATCGATCCATGCGTTTAGGGATCGGTGCATCGTCGTTAGTGTCAAATATCGTTATCCATCACTGAATCGATCTTTTGTCCAATCTCTATTTGATTGTATTATATACTGTAGATGATTGAATATTCAAACATTTTGCTATTGAGGAACATTAATCTGAAATTGTTAAGCAGTTTGTAGACACACTCTTGCAGATTGCAGGATATCTGCCCATCTTTACTTCTGAGAGACTGTGCCTCGGTAAGGTGCTCTTTTTATATCCAATCATGCTGGCCTGTTGCTCATTAACTTAATTTTTCATAAATAGTAAAATGTCTCACTTTCAGTATTTCACATAGTTTCTCTATTGTGAATAAAATAATAGATTATTAGATCTGTAAATGTTTGTGTTTTGTTAAGATTTTACACATCTCAATCTTCATGACACTGCTATTGCAACCAAAATAAAGTCAAAGTAGAGAATGGAAATAGAAGAAAATATGGGCCCTGATTCATTATTATAACATTAATAGATGGGTTAAAAAAGCCTCAGACTGCAGAACTGAGCTGACACAGCATTGGTCTGTAGGTGTGTCATGTGATCGTGTTAGTGAAATGCAAAGGCAATGGAGGACCGTGATTGGATGGTCCTGCGGTCATGTGTAAGAGCAGTTGTGTGCTCAGGTTCCACGATGCTGCAGCAGTAGATTACAGACATCCTTAGCGGCGTCGCTGCGTGTGCAGCGGTTGGTATTCCCAGTTAACCTCTGTTGTTGAAGATCGTATTTTTCTACAGAAAGTCATCAGTACCTTCAGGTGCTACACAGATCTGTGTTTTCTAGTTCTTATGTGGCTGTGAAGACCCTGAGGCCACACCAAGGCCGTCCATGGACTAGCTCAGCCCCTGCCTCATCACACCGTCATAATCCGTCCTCACACTCCAAATTTGTCTGTTACAGACAGCTTTATGAGGTCTGGTGTTGGGGTTGTGCTCATTTTGTTAATGGTGTAAACCACATATCCTGGTGTGTGCTTTTCTCAGACTGCCTGTTAATGAATACAGTAACTTTAACTGCACATTTTTGAAGACTTGTATTGTTCTGTCTTGAAGTTTTAGGGCCTGCACTGTTAGATTTTTGTCTTGAAACGCACAAGTGCATTTAAACTGAGTTTCCACACTAGTACACTGACATTTTTAATTCTGGACTCTCAGATTACAGCTCCCTACTGCCGTCAGTTTGTTCCATTACTGCTGTGGTGGATGAAAACAGATCTGGGATCGGTACTGATGTCAAGTTACTGATGTAACCGCTTGATCCTAAAACTCAACCCAGTGCCTGAAACCTACATTTTGTGTCCTGTATCCATGTTGGTCTGACTACTGAGGCCAGTAGAAAAATCACACCACTCTTTATCTTCAGCAAAGACTTTAATGGGTTTTTTTGTTTGTTTTAAAGTAAATGTAGATCATCATCAGATCATCATCAGATGTGTTTCTTCCCATCACCATGGACAAAATACCAAAGCTAGCTCCTCCAAAACTAAAGGGGATGTTTGGGTACCTGGAGTGGCTGGCAACACAAAAACTCACACAGCCCCGTCACTTGGTCAGCCTTTGTCTTTGCAGCTTTGGTTTGGCTCCAGATGTCATGTGAGAACCCGGAGCTCACTGGACCCTCCCAGCTTCATCTGCACCCAGGGAGGATTAGCGTCTTTTGTCCACTGTCCTTTTATATACTACTGTGTCCTTCCCTTTCAATCTAGCTGCTATCCTTCTGTCACAGATCACCCCTGACACTCGTCTCCACCCACTCCACCCTGCCTGCACTCTCTTCTTCACCCCTCTGGTGCATTTTCCATTGCTTTGGATGGTTGACCCCAGGTATTTAAACTCATCTACCTTCACTACCTCTACACGTTCTCTACACCTGCCTCCCTCTCATTCACACTCATGTATTCTATCTTGCTTCTGCTGACTTTCATTCCTCTTCTCTCCAGAGCATACGTCCACCTCTCCAGGGTCTCTTCCACCTGCTCCCTACTGTCACTACAGCTCACAATGTTGTCTGTGAACATCATGGTCCACAGAGACTCCTGCCTTGTTTGCTGTCATCATGGCAAACAAGAATGGGCTCAGAGCCGATCCCTGATGTAATCCCACCCCTACCTGGAATCCATCTGTCCCTCCTACAGCGCATCTCACCACCGTTTCGCTGTCCTCATACATGTCCTACACCACTCTCACATACTCCTGACTTTCTCATACAGTACCACATTTCCTCTCTTGGCACCAGAGCTTGACATTAACCCCGGCCAATGGCTGGTGGATTTCAGCAGTGGCCAGTAAGACAGCCACACCCACTAGCCACTTTGGCCAGTTGTAGTTTTCTCAAACGGCATCTAAAATAAAAAAAAAGCCATTGCAATGTGAGACTACAAAACTACAACTCCCATAAATACTGTTGTTTTGTTTTTTTTTTAAATGAGTTTTGCTCTTCTTTATCCTCTTTTTCTTCATTTAGGTTAAATCCATCAGCAACTACTAATGATGTTATGCAGCCATGGAGGGCTGTCCCAGTTCATAGGGGTAGAGGTACAAATGAGAACTGGGAGAGACCCAAATATACCTGCACTTCACTCTCATATTGCAAATATTTTTCTCTACTGTTTTACAGTATTTAGTGCTCTTCATAAATAGTGGTTCTTTTGCTATTTTTTATCTATGTATAAGGGTAATTTACATTTAAAATGGTTGTAAATTTAGTTCAAGTAAATTTTAGCATGCAATAGTCAAATTTGTTTATATTAACCGTAATTTCCCAACCACAAAATTGTGGCTAGTGAAAAGGCTGAGTGGCTAGAAACTTTGGGAAATCACTAGTCACAGTGGCTGGTGAGCAAAAAAGTTAATGTCAAGCCCTGGTTGACACCCTATCATCTGCTTTCTCTAGATCCACAAAGACACAGTGCAACTCCTTCTGACCTTCTCTATGCTTCTCCATCAGCACTCTTAGAGCAAACATTGCATCTGTAGTCCTCTTTCTTGGCATGAAACCGTACTGCTGCTCATTGTCTCCTCTCCTGGCTTCAACAACTCTTTGCCATATCTTCATAGTGTTGCTGATCAACTTTATGCCTCTGTAGTTACTACAGCTCTGAGCATCACCTTTGCTCTTGAAAACTGGGACCAAAACACTTCTCCACTCCTCAGGCATCCTCTCACTCTCCATGCACCCACCCATCTTCTACCGCTTCTCTGGAGGTCTGGGTCACGGCGGCAGCAGTTCAAGCAGAGAAGCCCAGACTTCCCTCTCCCCAGCCACCTGCTCCAGCTCTTCAGAGAAGGATACCAAGGCGTTCCCAGACCAGTTGGGAGACATAGTCTCTCCAGCGAGTCCTGGGTCTGCCCCGGGGTCTCCTCTCAGAGGGACGTGCCTGAAACACCTCAAGTGGGAGGCGTCCTGATCAGATGCCCAAATGATCAGATGCTCTCACTCTCCAAGATTGTGTTAAACAATCTAGTTACAAAGTCCACTGCCATCTCTCCTAAACATCTCCATACCTCCACAGGTACGTCATCTGGATCAACCGCATTTCCATTCTTCATCCTCTTCAAAGCTTCTTCCTTGCTCTTCCTTAGGACTTCCTTGTTCACCTTCTTCTTCTTCTTTTAGATTTGATTGGCGGTTGGCAACCAGCTTACAGGTGCATTACCACCACTGACTTGATTATCATCACTCTGTGTCTTTGTATAAGGAGTTGAGAACAACTCCTTACAGTGACAGTGAGCTGGCTGTGTGGATGAATTCTGCAGGTCGTTAAATCCTTTTCATCTCAGCCGTACTGTTAAAGCTGTTAAAGTTAAGCAGCGAGCAGTCAGTGTATTAGTGTGGTCTCGGACATGTAGAACTTCTGAGGCTGCTGCTCCCCTCCTCCTCATCATCAGAGGGCTTCACTGTTACCACTAAATTACTAAATCTGAATAAAAACTTTTAATGCAGTACTTATAACCACTTGTAGATGGTTTGACTCTTTTTTCCCCTAACCTTTGCTCATAATGTGTTTTGCTGCTTGGTTCGACAGATTACAGCATCTGAATGTTGTTCAGAACAAATTAAAGTCAAGAAAAAGGTATAAAACAGGTTCTGTGCTTGTTAAAAATTAATTTGAGATGCTGCGTGATGATAAATGTATTGGCATATAACGATTATATTGATATGATTTTTATCTTGGCTCATCATTTGGACTGTTCTGTATTAAAGCTAAAACTGAGCAGCGCATGACGGTGAATAGAAGCGGGGTGTTTGGTGGAGGTTTTCTGTCCCACCTGCTTCTCCTGGTCCAGGACGCCCTCAGAGCGCCCACTGTTTAGCCCAGCATTTTATTTCTGGTGAAATCAATCTTGTCTGTGTAAAGTTACTGTATATAGATCACACGACTCGCAGTAATGTCAGCACTGACACGCCCCGAACACAGGGTGCCTTTCTGCTCGATGTGAAGGCGAACACACGTGGAAGGAACGACACTTACTTTTCCACTAAATTCTACAGTCCTGAGTAGTTTTACTGTGTGATACTTTTTACTCTTCACTACTTTTTGAAGGAAAAAAATTGTACTGCAGTATATTTGGTTGTACTCTGAGTTACAGTAATTTATAGTGACAGTTTTCCTGTTCTGGCCCTGGAAATATTTGATTATCACTGTTTCTTTATGTGGATGATATAAATATACTGTAGATTGGAGTCTATTTTAGAGCACATGTGGCTGGTTTATGTTTGATTTTTCTGACTCTTACATCTAAGGGGGAAAAAAAAACAAATTGGTGCAAGTTACAAATTTACAAGAAAAAAGTTGAAATCAGTGAGTAATAAGTTGTAAATTTGTGTCAAAAGGCCACAAATTTTTCACAAAACATTGGAAATTTGTAAGAAAAACGTAATGAATTTATGACGAAAAAAGGTTGTATGTTTAAGAAGGAAAAATTGCAGACTGATCAGAACAGAATATTTAATTTATAAGAAAATGCAGTAAATTTATGAAGGAAAAAAGCAACAAATTTAAGAAGGAAATCTCACAAATTGGTGAGGAAAAGTCTTCACTGCTGAGCAGTTTTTTTTAGTTGGTACTTTTTACTTGGGTCATTTCTCTGGTGACTATTAAAAGCCCGGCTAGGGACTGGCGTTGCAGATTAGCCAAGGCTACAAATGCTTTGGTCTGCAGCCATAATTGACGCTCCATACTTGTCCCTATACAAATAAACGGTAAATAAACACACAAATCTTCTGACCTCTTCCTGAGTAGTTCATATGGAGTAAAGGGACTTTGACTTTAGTACAGCGTTGGTTTACGGACCACCTCTGAAGGTGACTGTGACCTTTTTACGCCATCATGCTTGTGTATTTGCTGTAACCAGTTGTGTGTGTGTTCTCTGAAGCTGTTTTTCTGTAACCGCGGATGTAGTCGTAGTTACAGATGACGTGTAACCTTGTAGTCCCGCTGTTGTAACCAACACCTCTGATACTGACTCATAGCCCTAATATCATGTTTACACATGTATGTCCAGCTGTCAGTCTATGCATGAATAAAGTGAAACAGACTTTAAAGCTGAGCTGAACTGTCCTCACAACAGATGAAAACCATCTAATGTTACGTGTCCACTGCTCTGTTTTTTTGTCTGAAGTGGTGTGCAGATGGTGGAGCGACGAATGAATAAATGACTGGCATTATTGGAAACCAATAAACAACAAGCTCTGTTCCAGGAGGAAGACTCTTTGGTCCTTCTGCTGAGGGTCTGTGGCGGTCTTCCACAGAAAGAAGCTTGTGGACACCATGGTGGTTGAGTCTCATATCTCTAAAACAAACCAGTGGAAAGTGTTTATAACAACACTTCATGGGAGAAATGGTGCAGTTAATGAATCCATCACCATCTGACATCAGAGACTGTTCAGCATCGGATCACTGCGGTTGACACATGAGGGTGCTGGACCTTATTTGCATTAAGTTAAAAAAATCAACTTAATGCAAATGAGAAGTATGATCAGACTTCACACACTGGAGCCAGATGCTTTGCCTTTAGCATAGACACTGTGGGTCCTATTACAAGGATGCGATCCATGATCAGTTGTCTTGGGCGCAGGGTGCGTTTATGGGCATTTCCAAGTCCATTTCCTTATTACAGCAATGCAAAAACAAATTTTCAACCAGGCACAGAGTACAACGAGGCTGTCCTAATACTCGTGATTATTCACAGGTATGTTTGGGGTGTAGTTATGAGATGAAACAATCACTTTTTGCTCTCATTCCCTTTAATAAATGGGGGCACAAGATCAAAAGTATAATACTAATATGAGTTTTGAATGGGAGGACAAATCTGATTTGCACTGATGACGTCTCCTGATGCCAGCTTAGTGAAGGAGGTTAAGGTGGATTCACGCTACAACGTTTGGACCCACTTTTACTGATGTTTTGGCAAACGTCTGGCTCTGCTGGCAAAAGTTAATGATAGCAATGGTCAACACCAAATTTATTGTCTAAGTTTTTTTTTAGCTGATTTAGGGCAATTTTGATGTGCTGAATCCAAAAATCACATTGGTTTTGCTCAATCAGGTCAACTTTTTGAACTATGGTCATGGTTTTTACGTTTTTGTTTACATGTACGGGTATTTTCGTTTTATATGATGCAAAATTCTTTTTTATTTCTTGAAATTCTCTGAATTTTGAACAATGATGACGTAACCTTCAATTTACATGTACTTAACTTTATCAGTGTCTACTGTTCAATTTACAGTACAACTGTACAACTGCTTATAACTTAACATAAAAACCTGACCTAATGGAGAGAAACGGATGTCATTTTCAGGTTCAGCGGTGCAAAATTGTCTTAAATCAGTTGAAAAAACACAGCTTACAAAAAAATAATTTTTGTTATGTTGTGTAGTTGGTGTTTGTTGGCAAATGCTGGTGAAAGTTGTGCTCTTAGAAAATTTTAATGTACTGAGATTTGGAAATACACATTGGTGAAAGTTGTGCTCAGTTTGTAAAAGTTCTTGAGCGCTGGGCTACGTTATGCAGTTTACCTAAGTCAGCCTCAGATAAAGCTGGATTCACACTACTGTATAGCGTTTGGATCGACTTGCAGACGTTTTGAAAAATCAGAGAATTTAGCCCAAACACCAGTGAAACTATGTTTGTGAGCAGGTTTTTTTAATCCAGCACACACCAACTTTTACGAACATTTGCTAGCATTTGCCAGCATTGGCAAACTTTTGCCAACCTAGGCTAGCGCATGTGTAGTTGTTGCCAAGTTATATAGGTTAACTTAAGTAAACAAATACTCAGCACAGGTCAGCTGACATCAGCATCAGGCGACGCTCATATAAAGATTAGCGTTTGTGGAGGCTTCCTGCTGTTCTGGATCTGCTTCTGGAGGGAACACCTCTCCCTTGGGCATGTGTTTCACTATTTTTGTTTTTTATTCCTATGTAGTTACTTCTGCATACCCTTCTCCCCTGTTCATTCATTCAGTCATCTAAAAAATAATACAATAATGCCTAGACTCCAACAGTAAGTCTGCAATTAAAATGTAGAGGGAATAAAAAATTATTTAGTGTATCATCATATAAATAAAATGAGGGGTGATTGTATTTTGACTGTTACAACTCTTTCCATTAAAATAACATAAAATCCCGTTAAATGTAAATTTAACAGGATTTAAATGTAAATTTAAATAAATGTAATTGTAAATTTAAATAAATTTAAATATAAATTTATTTACATACATTTAACATTTAAATGTAATGTTAAATGTGTAATATACTGTATATATACTGTATATATATATTGACATAACGCACGGCTCAGGAGACACACGCAGGCTCAGAGTGAATTCAATAGCTTTATTCAACAACAAGGATGAATGGATGCGTGTCTGTGGAATGTGGATGTACTGGTGGCGGACGTCAGCGTCAGGCACGGAGGCAGGAAACCGTACAGCCAGACAACCCTGGGGAGAGAGCACAGGGAGAAGGTGACGGGCACCAAACCAGTACAACAGGTAATGTGAGGTTTGTTGGCTTACTTGGCAGGGCAGGTGGCAGGCGCGCTCAAGGGAGAGTCCAGAAGACAGAGACCTGACGATGCACCTGACAGCAGCAGCGAGGTGGTGATGTGGGGGCGAAGTCCGTCGCCGGGAGAGGTCCACCTGTGCACAGGGGAAAGACTGGAACACAAGTAGAGGTTTGCTTACGTGAGCGATCTTGCTGTTTGGCGAGGGGGTTCCTCTGAAGCAAGTAGCCGAAGGGAACAGACGGCTTCAGGCCAAAGCTCAGGGCAGAGCAGCTTATATGCCCCGCCGCTGACGAGGTGCAGGTGTGCGCTCAGCTGGCGCCGCTAATGAGCGGCGAGTTGTAACAGTACTCCCCCCCTCTAGCAGCGCCTCCTGGCGATGGTTTATTGGAGTACTTCCGGTGAAACTCGGTGATGAGGGAGTGATCCAACACGAACGAGGAACGAACCCATTGCCTCCATTCTGGACCATAGCCCTCCCAGTCCACCAAATACTGTAGCCCGCGACCCCGGCGTCGGGAGTCCAAGATGGTCGAGACAGTCCAGGCCGGATGGCCATCAATCATCCGAGGCGCGGGCGGCGCAGCAGGAGGAGGGCAGATGGGATCAGACACCACCGGTTTCACCTTGGAGACGTGGAAGGTGGGATGGATGCGGAGGGAGGGGGGAGTAGCAACACGCACTGCCACCGGGTTGATTATCTTGGTGACGGGGAATGGACCCATGAAGCGTTAAGCCAACTTCCTCCTCTCACCCTTCAGGTTCACATCCTGCGTGGATATCCAGACCGGTTGGCCCACCTGGTAGGCAGGAGCAGGTCTTGTACGCCGATCCGCCGTGGCCTTATTGCGCTCCGCCGTGCGTAAAAGCGCATTGCGCGTGGCTGTCCAGATGGAGCGACACCGCCTGAGGTGAGCCCGAACTGTGGGAACTGCCGACTCATTCTCCAGCGAGGGAAACAGAGGGGGGTCGTATCCCAGGGACACCTTGAAAGGGGACATCCCTTTGGCTGAGGAGCGAGCGGTGTTGTGAGCGTATTCTACCCAGGCAAGGTGTTTGCTCCATGACGCATTCTTCGAGGCGGTGACGCAGCGGAGAGCAGCCTTCAGCTCCTGATTGGTCCATTCACACTGCCCGTTAGATTGGGGGTGATGGCCGGAGGAGAGGCTTACCTGGGCTCCTAGTGTCCTGCAGAAACTCTGCCAGACGTCCGAGGCGAATTGGGGACCCCGGTCGGAAACCACGTCAGCTGGTATCCCATGCAGCCTGACCACGTGTTGGACGAGGAGATCTGCCGTCTCCAAGGCAGAGGGTAGCCCCCGTAATGGCACGAAATGGGCAGCCTTGGAGAAACGGTCGACGATGGTCAGGACTGTGTCGAAGTTGTTAGAGACGGGGAGACCGGTGACGAAGTCCAATGCGATGTGCGACCAGGGCCTACCAGGAACGGGCAGGGGCTGGAGCAAACCCGCAGGAGGAGAGTTGCCGGTCTTACTGGTGGCGCAGAAGGGGCAGGCCCGGCCAGGCCCGGGCATAGCGGGCAGCGTCCTTGCGCAATCCCGGCCACCAAAAGGAGCGTTGGAGCAGGTCAATCATTCGGGAGGTCCCAGGATGGCAGGCTAGCTTGGACGTGTGAAGCCAATGGATGACCTCCCCCCGAACGGAGGACGGGACGTAGAGCCTCCCCTCCGGTCCGCCGCCCAGATCCGGTTCTGATTCCTGCGCCTTCCGGACCTTATCCTCGATCTCCCAGGTAACTGCTCCCACGATGCACGACCTGGGCAGGATGGTATGAACAGCGTCCCCCGAGTCTTCAGGGGTGAATTGCGTGGAGAGGGCGTCAGGGAGTCCGTTTTTGGAGCCCGGTCTGAATGTGATGGTGAAACGGAATCTAGCAAAAAACAGGGACCAACGGGCCTGGCGGGCGTTCAGACGCTTGGCAGTTCTTAAATATTCCAGATTCTTGTGATCCGTTAACACCACGAAGGGCAGAGCGGCCCCCTCCAGCCAGTGACGCCACTCTTGGAGCGCGAGCTTGATGGCAAGAAGCTCCCTGTCCCCCACGTCGTAGTTGCGCTCCGCCGGGGACAAGCGCCGGGAGAAGAAGGCGCAAGGCCGTTTGACCCCATCAGCCGGTGACCGCTGAGACAGCACCGCCCCCACCCCCGTATCCGAGGCGTCGACCTCCACGATGCACTGCAAAGAGGGATCGACCTGGCTGAGGACCCGGGAGGATGAAAACTCCGCCTTCAGCGCCTGGAAGGCCGCCGCGGCCTCTTCAGTCCACTGGAACCGGGTTTTAGGGGAGGTGAGACGGGTCAGAGGGCCGACGATGGCTCCAAAGTTGGGCACAAAGCGGCGGTAAAAGTTGGCAAAGCCGACGAATTGTTGCACCTGCTTTCTAGATGTGGGAGTCGGGCAATCTACCACCGCTTTAATCTTGGCTGGGTCTGGGAGAAACTGGTCATGGGAGATGACAAACCCGAGAAATGACGTCTTCTTGGCATAGAATTCGCACTTCTCCGCCTTCACGTACAACCGATTCTCCAGTAACCTCTACAGGACCCGTCTCACATGCACCTGGTGCTCATCCCTGGACTTGGAGAAGATGAGAATGTCATCCAGGTAGACGAACACAAACAGGCCAATGAAATCCCGGAGAACGTCATTTATCAGGCGCTGAAAGACGGCTGGAGCGTTGGTTAACCCGAACGGCATGACCAGGTATTCAAAGTGGCCGTTCAGGGTGCGGAAGGCTGTTTTCCATTCGTCTCCCTCCCGGATCCGGATGAGGTGGTACGCGCTGCGGAGATCCAGCTTGGTAAATCAGGTTGCCCCCTGGAGGGAGTGGAAGGCATTGTCCATCAGGGGCAGGGTGTAACGGTCCTTCTCCGTGATGTCGTTTAGGGCTCGGAAGTCGATGCACGGACGAAGCGAGCCATCCTTCTTGCCCACGAAGAAGAACCCTGCACCTAATGGCGATGACGATGGGCGAATAATACCGGCACTGAGAAATTCCTTAAGGTATGAGTTCATGGCCTCCTTCTCCGGCACTGACAGGCTGTAGAGACGTCCTGAAGGGAGAGGCGCCCCCTGGCGGAGGTTTATGGCGCAGTCGTAAGGCCTGTGTGGAGGAAGGGACATTGCCTTGGACTTACTGAAGACTGCACCCAGGTCGTGCAACTCCACGGGCACCAAGGAGAGGTCCGGGGGCGCGGCATCCTTGACCACGGGAGGAGAGGATGGCGAGCAGGCAGCGGATTGGAGGCAGGTGCTCATACAAAAGGTACTCCAGGCTGTTACCTTCCCGGTCTTCCAATCCAGGACGGGGTTGTGGAGACGGAGCCACGGATAATCCAGGATCACTGGAGACACAGAGGAAGGCAAGATGTAGAAGGAGATCTCCTCCCGGTGGTTCCCAGAGACGATGACAGAGATGGGGTTTGTCCGGTGGGTCACTTTCCCCAGAGATGCACGGGAGAGATTGATGAGGGTGAGAGGAGTTTTAAGGGGCTGGCAACGGATGCCCAATCGGGTTGCCAGGCTTTGTGAAATAAAGCTGCCTCCCGCGCCTGAGTCCACCAGTGCATGAGTGAGATGCCCTGTGATGTTGTGGCAGAAACGGATGGGCAGCGACAAATGAGTGAGGGGAGTTGTCCGGTTAGCGTCCGCGAGGCCCCCTACAGTGACTCGCGGACCTCCCCGTTTGGCTTCTCCGGGCATTGCTCCACCGTGTGCTGGCCGTCCCCGCAATACATGCAGAGACCCAGCTCACGTCGGCGTTGTCTCTCCGCTAGAGGGAGCTTTGCCCGGCCCGTCACCATTGGCTCCGACTCCTCGGGAACCTCCGGTGGCGGTAACGCCAGGGGGCGAGCTTGGAGCCGGCGTGACGAGACCCCCCGAGAGCGAGAAGGCAGCTTCCACTCCGAGGCGCGCTCGCGCAACCGGTTGTCCAAGCTGATTGTAAGAGAGATTAGTTCCGCCAGTGTTTCAGGGATATCCCGACCAGCCAGTTCATCCCTCAGACCAGAGTTTAAACTGCGGAGGAAGATGCCGCAGAGGGCTCGTTCCTCCCAGCCAACCTCCTCCGCTGTAACCCGGAAGTCAATGGCGTAGTCCGCGGTCGATTGGCTCCCCTGCTGAAGGCTGAGAAGACGATCAGTCAGGACACTCTCCATACGGGAGTGATCAAAGACCTCCAGAAAATGTTTAACGAACTGGCCATAGGTGAGGGAGGCATAACCGGGCCTCGCCATTACGCCGTAAGCCCAGGTGAGTGCCCGAACCTCCAGGAGATTTCCTATATAGCCAATTCGGCTATGGTCTGAGGGAAAGTCCCCGGGGACGCGCAGGAACACCGACTCACACTGCATGATGAATCCCCGCGCTCCACCGAGCTTACCGCTAAAGCGGGCGGGAGTAGGAATGGGTGTGAGTCGGGCCGGGGCACCCGGGGCTGACTGGGCGGCCGCTGAAGCAGCAGGAGCTGCACCTCCCTGACGAGCCGGGGGGAACGGCTGTGGGGGGTCCAGACGGTCTAACTAGTCAGTTATCAAGGTCAATTGATTAAGTATCACTTGCTGCTGATGAGCTATTAAATCCACCCGAGCCTCGAGGGTGGAAAATCGGCGTGCGAGCCCGCTGTCCACCGAGCCGCTCTGCTGAAGCCGTACTGACATAACACACGGCTCAGGAGACACACACGCAGGCTCAGAGTGAATTCAATAGCTTTATTCAACAACAAGGATGAATGGATGCGTGTCTGTGGAATGTGGATGTACTGGTGGCGGACGTCAGCGTCAGGCACGGAGGCAGGAAACCATACAGCCAGACAACCCTGGGGAGAGAGCACAGGGAGAAGGTGACGGGCACCAAACCAGGACAACAGGTAGTGTGAGGTTTGTTGGCTTACTTGGCAGGGCAGGTGGCAGGCGCGCTCAAGGGAGAGTCCAGAAGACAGAGACCTGACGATGCACCTGACAGCAGCAGCAAGGTGGTGATGCGGGGGCGAAGTCCGCCGCCGGGAGAGGTCCACCTGTGCACAGGGGAAAGACTGGAACAGAAGTAGAGGTTTGCTTACGTGAGCAATCTTGCTGTTTGGCGAGGGGGTTCCTCTGAAACAGGTAGCCGAAGGGAACAGACGGCTTCAGGCCGAAGCTCAGGGCAGAGCAGCTTATATGCCCCGCCGCTGACGAGGTGCAGGTGTGCGCTCAGCTGGCGCCGCTAATGAGCGGCGAGTTGTAACATATATATATATATATACAGTATAGATTTCCTTTTTTAAAATTCCCCCTTCTCTCCATTTCTCTTTCGTTCCTGCATGTCTGAAGTGAGTTTCGATCTAAAAACATCTGCTTCCTCCAGCATTTCAGTCAATGTTTGCCAGCGTAGCTTAACTTAGTCTAACTTAGATAAACTCTGCATAACTTAGCCCAGTGTTCAAGAGCTTTTACAAACTGAACACAACTTTCACCAATGTTTATTTCCATCGGCAAATTTTCAAGATGCTGAAAATTTTCAAGGAATACAGCTTTGGCCAGTGTTTACCAACAAACACCAACTATCATTACCTTTTACCAACTTTTGCCAGCAGCGCCAGACGTTTGCCAAAATGTTAGTAAAAGTCAGTCCAAACGTAATATGAATCCACCTAAAAAAGCAGGAAGCCTCTACAAACGCTGATCTTTATATGAGCGTCGCCTGATGCTGATGTCAGCTGAACTGCGCTGAGTATTCGTTTGCTTAAATTAACCTAAGTTGGCAACAGCTACACATACGCTCGCCTAAGATGGCAAAAGTTTGACAACGCTGAATGCAATGCTGGTAAATACTAGCAAAAGTCTGTAAAAGTTGGTGTGTGTTGGATTAAAAAAAAACTGCTCATGAACATAATTTCACCGATGTTTGGACTAATTTCTCTGATTTTTCCAAACGCTATAGTGTGAACCCAGCTTCATTAACACAAAACAATGGCTGAATATGTGTTGTTCATTATTCAGGACTCATGAGCACAAACGAACACGAGATATGACGACACACAACAAATCAGTGGACAGAATACTTTGTCATGAAGAGGTTTGCAGTTTAAAACCTTCAGACTGACACGATCCCACAATGCTTACCTCCCATGCACCCCAGGGTGAACACACACACACATGCACTGTTCATTCATTCATTCCCCTAAAACTTTAATACATTAACACCTAATCTGTTAACTCCAACAGTAACTCCACAATTAAAATGAGAATAATCATCACAGCAGTCTGTCGCAGGCGACAATGACTGTTTCATTTAGGTCTGATCAGATTCCTCTACACAGCTCCGTCCCCCACCCTCTGCTGCCAGTAACTCCCAACCCAGGTGACATCCGAGCCGGTATGAGTTGCTTTCTGACCATTTCATGAAATTGTTTGCAAAGAATTTGAGTACCACTAGCTTTTGCTGGACTAGCGGCACATTCTTGGCAGATAGAGGTATTATCAGTAGCAAGGACAGGCCAAGACAAACTGACTCCAGTATCTGTGGATGGAATAAAAGTGTATCATCATATAATAATTATAAAATGACTGGTGATTATATTATAACCATTAGAACTCTCTCCACTAAAATCCCAGAAAATCCCAGCACATGAGATCCAGAGCTGTGATTTCCAACACTGAAATAATATAAAACAATGTGGTTCTGATGATAGACCTACTTTTTCCTGATCAAAAGTGCGCTGTCATAAAATGCACCAACATGCAGATGTATGGTGGTGTGTAAAAGTGTTTGCCCCCTTCCTGAGTTCTCATTTTTTTGTATGCTTGTCACACTTAAATGCTTCAGATCATCAAACAAATTTAAATATTACACAAAGATAACACAAGTAAACAGAAAATGCAGTTTTTAAATTAAGGTGTTTATTATTAAGGGTGAAAAAAATACAAATCTACATGGCCCTGTGTGAAAAAGTGATTGCCCCATAAACCTAATAACTGGTTGGGCCACCCTTAGCAGCAACAACTACAATCAAGCGTTTGCAATAACTGGCGATGAGTCTTTTACAGCGCTGTGGAGGAATTTTGGCCCACTCATCTTTGCAGAATTGTTGTAATTCAACCACATTGGAGGGTTTTCAAGCATGAACCGCCTTTTTAAGGTCATGCCACAGCATCTCAATCGGATTCAGGTCAGGACTTTGACTAGGCCACTCCAAAGTCTTCATTTTGGTTTTCTTAAGCCATTCAGAGGTGGACTTGCTGGTGTGTTTTGAATCATTGTCCTGCTGCAGAACCCAAATGTGCTTCAGCTTGAGGTCACGAACAGATGGCCGGACATTCTCCTTCAGGATTTTTTGGTAGACAGCAGAATTCATGCTTCCATTTACCACAGCAAGTCTTCCAGATCCTGAAACAGCAAAACAGCCCCAGACCATCACACTACCACCACCGTATTTTACTGTTGGCATGATGTTCCTTTTCTGAAATGCTGTATTACTTTTACGCCAGATGTAATGGGACACACACCTTCCAAAAAGTTCAACTTCTGTCTCTTCAGTCCACAGAGTATTTCCCCAAAAGTCTTGGGGATCATCAAGATGTTTTCTGGCAAAACTGAGACTAGCCTTTATGTTGTTTTGGCTCAGCAGTGGTTTTCGTCTTGGAACTCTGCCATGCAGGCCATTTTTGCCCAGTTTCTTTCTTATGGTGAAGTCATGAACACTGACCTTAACTGAGGCAAGTGAGGCCTGCAGTTCTTTGGATGTTGTTGTGGGGTCTTTTGTGACCTCTTGGATGGGTCGTCGCTGCGTCACTGCTCTTGGGGTAATTTTGGTCGGCCGGCCACTTCTAGGAAGGTCCACCACTGTTCCATGTTTTCGCCATGTGTGGATAATGGCTCTCACTGTGGTTTGCTGGAGTCCCAAAGCTTTAGAAATGGCTTTATAACCTTCTCCAGACTGATAGATCTCAATTACTTTGTTTCTCATTTGTTCCTGAATTTCTTTGGATCGCAAATTGATGTCTAGCTTTTGAGGATCTTTTGGTCTACTTTGTCAGGCAGGTCCTATTTAAGTGATTTCTTGATTGAGAACAGGTGTGGCAGTAATCAAGCCTGGGTGTGGCTAGAGAAATTGAACTCAGCTTTCCAAAGATGTGATAAACCACAGTTAATTTATGTTTTAACAGGGGAGGCAATCACTTTTTCACACAGGGCCATGTAGGTTTGGATTTATTAATTTTTTTACCCTTAATAATAAACACCTTCATTTAAAAGCTGCATTTTGTGTTTATTTGTGTTATCTTTGTCTAATATTTAAATTTGTTTGATGATCTGAAACATTAAAGTGTGACAAACATACAAAAAAAATGAAAAATCAGGAAGGGGGCAAACACTTTTTCACACCACTGTACATGCGATTGCGCGAGGGTTGCAATGGGATTGTACGCTGCCACTCCTTTTTGAAATAAGCCTCCTCCTCCCAGTGCAAAGCCGGCGCACTGTCTACTGGTAATCAGATGGCGTGAAGCAAAGTGTAAAAAACACACAATGCTCTGACAGAAGCTAACAAAAACAGTGGTGCAAGTTGGAAAGTCTGCCACAAAAATGCTCTGATGATTCTAATTGGACCCTGAATAGGAAGCAGAAAAACGACAAATCCAGGGTACAGGTACCACAGGGTGTAGAGTGCATTTATGGGTGTGTCCAAGTTCATTTTCACTTGCGGTGACAGACTTTCCACTGGTGTAAAGGCTGATGAGTTGTCCCAATGCTCTTAATAATTCAGAGGTAGATTTTGGGTGTAACATGCAGTAAACCAAACAGATTTGGTCTTCTCATCACCTGGAAGAGACAGGTGCACATGATCAAAGGTGGATTCCTATGTTGATGGTGGTATTGCTGATTGTGCTTGTGTCAAAATTTATAACGGAGGTGTGAACATTATCAGTGTGACTGCTTGGCACAAATAAACCAATAAGCAAAACAAAACCAGGAATTAAAGCCAGGCAGTTATTTTAGGTAGGAGGAGGAGGAGATGATTTATTCTGTCTGTGTGCACACTTGTGTGTGTTTTGGGTTCACTTCATGAATATTATGGTTTTGACAGGTCTTATTAAGAATGAACCAATCCTCGATGTGCAACATGCTGACATGAATATCATTGAATTTGAATGAACTGGCTGAATATTTTTTCCTTTTTCACCACTCCGTGTAGCCATTAGCAGCTGGTTCATTCATTGATCTTTGTATTATATATGAATATGGCACTTTATTGTGAAGTGCGATGTGGTGACATGCACTTCCTGTCATGTCACCACGGCACCCTATTTAAGGCTGAGGGTATCCATATTCCGCCTCTTTGCTGC
The DNA here is from genome assembly GCA_020510985.1 of Pholidichthys leucotaenia. NCBI lineage: Eukaryota > Metazoa > Chordata > Actinopteri > Cichliformes > Pholidichthyidae > Pholidichthys > Pholidichthys leucotaenia. The sequence goes on along the minus strand of CM035848.1, from coordinate 23,031,227 downwards.
GATGGACTGGCGATCTGTCCAGGGTGGACTCTGTCTCTCACCCAAAGATGCTGGGATAGGCTCCAGCCCCCCCGCAACCCAAAAAGGATTAAGCGGAAGAAGGTGGATGCTGGATGCCCATGCTAGTGCCTGCCGTGTCTGACTCTGTACATAGTTGCTTTAATAAAGCTGAGTTTGCCAAGTCACCTTGCCTCATCCTTCACCCAGGTCTTTTACCATACATAACAATTGGCGATCGAGGATTAACTCGTGGAGGCGTACATTACACCGCTTCGTCCCTTTCTCGAGCTCCTGGGCCAACCACCGGTTTTATGGCAGTATTGGCTGGAGGCCTGTCAGACATATTCAATTCAATTCAGCTTTATTTATAATGCGCCACATCACAACAAAAGCCGTCTCGAGGCGCCACAGTGCACAGTGCACATATGTTACGGCGCTGGACCTCGGGAAGCTCGATGGGGTGAGAGCGCAAGCACTTCTTGTTCACAACCGGGGTATTGAGGGCCGGAGGGTCCTGCTGACTCTCGGCACGGCGGATTCATATGAGAAAGTTGCGGAGCTGCTAGCTAAACATTTCTCCACCCCAGACAATGTGACTGTTCAGAGAATTCGTTTTTAGGCTATCCGCCAGTATGTCATTGATTTGAAGCAGCTAGCCAGCAAGTGTTGTTTTGGTCCACTTGAAAATGAAATGGTACGCGACCAACTAGCAGAACACACGTGTAATGCTGAGCTGCATACTAGGCTATTGATGGTGCCTAATGACTTAACATTAACTAAAGCAATGGCGCTAGCTTTCTGGTCTGAAGCTGTTGATAAGCTAGCTGTGGAGCTAAATTGTTGCCAGCCACAGAAGACGCCGGAGCCGCTTGTTTCAGCTAATGTTGCGGACCCTGATAGCGAGGATAGCTTGGACGAGGATTTTTGGGAAATCAATGCTGCTAGTCAAAGATCTGCCCCGGGAAACTCCCGTTGCAGGGGTTGTGGGTCTGTGACACACCGGCATAAAGCTAAGAAATGCGCAGCTAGAGGAAAACATTGGGGTAGATGTGGACGCTTGAATCATTACGCCAGGGTGCGCCATTTGTCTTACCCGGGGAACTCATGGGAGAAATCACCCTGCTTGCCCTTGACGGACACTGGGAGTGAACAGTACGAAAATCTAATGGACACCACAGTGGTCAAGCAGGACCAGTTTCACTTAGGTTTGGCACGGGTGGGTCTCAGTGCCGGCGCTCAGGACATGGTAGAGGGGGGTACTGAGTGCGGCGGCGAGGCGCAGGGGAGGGACACTGAGGTGCTAGCCCCAGATGCCCCCAGTACTTGGCCACAGTTTGGTTGGGGGTCTGCAGCTACAGCGGTGAATGCTACAATGTTTATAGAAGAGGCCGGGGCCAGACTGACGAGCATGGAGTTACTGCATGCTCAGCAGCAGCACATTGGGCTGTGTAAAATTCCACTCCAGGTTACGGACTTGGTTCGGGGTAAAGGATGTCCACAGCAAAGATGGGCCAAATGACAGCCAGCAAAATATCAAGGGTGTCTACACATAGTGGCTAAGCTGGGTGCAGCGTGCTTCGGGTTGTCTGACGGCTCATCGAGGCATGCCATTCAGCTTTGACGTGTCCGGGAAGACGCTCCAGGTGGCGAGGCTGACGGGAGTCAGTGATGGCGGTATGGGATCCAGGCTCCGTCATCCAGAGGATCGACCATCACTCTGGGGGTCTGCGGTCTCCAGGGGTGCACCTGCTGAGGGGCTGCCCTGGACCCCCCCATGCAAGTTCCAGTTTTTTCACCCAAATGACTGTGCGGTAGCACTATGTTTATAGATCTTGTGTTCTGATATACATTTTGTGTCATATGGGATTGTTTTGTGTGTTTAGTTTAGGAGCACGGTGTAATTTTAGTTTATGTATGGACTTTTTCTTTAGTTATGGGTGGCAGAATAATCCACCCCTCCGTGCGGGCTGCACGGTAGTCCACCCGTCAGCCCTAGTTTAGGTTATTTTGTGTGAATGTGCTAGGCCATTTTAGTACATAGTTTTTCGCTAATTCAGTGCGTGATTCGGGTCCCAAATTTTTTTTGGGGGGGGGGGGTAATTTTGTGTATGGTCTTGGACTTTCTAAAAGGGGGGAGAATATTATATATGAATATGACACATTATTGTGAAGTGCGGCGTGGTGACGTGCACTTCCCATCACGTCACCATGCCACCCTATTTAAGACAGAGGGCATCCATATTCCGCCTCTTTGCCGGATGCCCATGCTGGTGCCTGCCGTGTCTGACTCTGTACATCAGGGGTGGACTTAGTCCATTTGGGGCCCAGAGCAAAGACAGAAATGGGGCCCTACTTTTTTTGTTCTACTCTTTCTTTTCAGGTCTTACTGAAATCTTACCTGAATACAAAGATATAGAGTGATGATTATCAAATCAGTGGCGGTAAGGCACCTGTAAGCTGGTTGCCAACCACCAATCAAATCTAAAAGAAGAAGAAGAAGAAATCTTACCTGAAATTTATTGTCCTCAGAAGCCCTCAAATGATGATATCATTCAGGCATCAGGAATTACAACTGTTGAAAAACAAAGAAGTTTAACAAATTGAATGTAGACACTTGTCTATTATTTTTAAAAAAAGAACAATTCACATGGAAGATCTGTTGTTTGTTCACAATTACCAATCCCTACAGGATTTTGTGATATTACAATTACACTAATTCACTCAAAATCAGGCCATCACTGCATCTTTTGAGTGATCTTGCAACTTTGTTCAGTCACTGCAACTTTCCCGTAATTTGCGCCAGTCCTCATCAATGTCCATCAATTTCACTGATCAAATTTGTCCCCGGCAAAACACTCAGTCTAACCAATCAAATGTGTCGCTGCACCTGTTTACAGTGTGTATTAATGGAACACATCAGCAAAACACAGAATGTGTGATTTTAAAAAAAAAACACTCACCCACACTGTCCCGTCCTCCGCCTTTCCCGACCCGCCAGTGGACATCTGCATCTTGACCGCGTGTATGAAGTGCTGGGTTTGTGTTGGAAAAAAAAGTCCACCTGCCTGAAAAGCACCCCGACACAGGAGCACGGGAGAGGAGAGACGCCATAAAACCACAAACAAAAGAGCAAATCTAACACTAGAGCCAGTGTTTGAACATTTTATATAACTTTAGCCCCTTATTCTTCCAGCCCATTTCCCTTCGAAGCACCTGAAAAACATACCCAAACTAAACTGAAAGCTGCTCTTCATGGAGTTGGTCTCGTTCAAAAGAAAACTAATTTTTTTAGCAAAACAGTCAGAATCACTCTAAGTGCTTCAGCCACTGAGTAACAGTGATCTAAACATTCTAAGTCTGAAGAAATAAAAGTTTGCCTGGGTGGGTTTTTTTTTTTTTAGATACAAATGCCTGAACATAACATACAGCTGTTGTATACTGGCTGGAACACACAATAGGAATGTAGAACCAAGTGTTATGAAGTTCAGGTAAAAATTTGGTAGCAATAGGACAAGAAATGAATATATTACACACCTTTTTTTCAGGCGTCTTCATGCGTCTTCAAATGGTGCCAAACTCTGCCAATCCCCCCCCCCCCCCCCCCCGTGATTCTTCAGCTAACAACTGGGTCAAGTAATTAATAATTTCTTCAATGTTCCGTGTTAATTTTAGCCATTTTTCAAAAAGGTGAATGATGTTACAATGCTTCTTTCTTGGATTCATGGACTAGTTTATGCTAGCTTTTACACACCTGCATTACGAACGCGCTGTCGCAGGAGCAACAAAGCTGAATGTGCCCCTTGTGAGGTATCCCTGAATTCAGAAATTAGTTGGCTAAGCCACACGTCAATCATTTTCTTACTCTGATATAATTGGCTCGTTGTGTTCCCGTTAGCAATTCAGCTGGACCTTCATGGACCTTTATCGCTCTTTGGGTTTCCACAGCTGTCTATCACAAAATGGAGGCTCTATTGGGTCAAATGAGCTGTCAGTCTCTCCTGGGCATGATCCATCCTAACCTGGATGTGGAGGATTCTTCTTCCAGTTCAACCTCCTAGCAGTGATACATTTCTAGCTTACAAAGCTAACCGTTTTCAGACGATTTTCGGCAGTTTTATGGTCAGTTTTCCCTGTTGTTATCAAGATTGACAAAAAATCTTACTCAGATGAATATATTAGACCCTTTGCAATACAAATGGACCATATTTATAGAACAATCATTGATTCTGGGACGACAACAAGCTACTTTCGGTAAGTCACTTGTTCGAGTTCATGCTAACGTTACCTGGTTAAAGGTTATATTTCAGTCCAGTGTTATCATCTTTCCAAAATCTGTTTTAATAACTAAATAGAAGAAGTTCTAAGCTTTCAAAAGATTGAAGGCATGACTGCCTTCTGTAAGCATGTTTAACACAATTCACTATGACGCAGCTGAGATTTAAAAAAAACCCCATTTAAATACGCCCGGCTGCGTTATTTGGAAGTATAAGAGGTTTAGAGGTAAAATCATTAGTACAGTATATCTTCTCAGCTTTAAAGCTGTGAATCTCTGGTCTGGACACAGACCAACGTGCACCCCTAGCAAACTCCAAAGGAGAGCCCGTCCTCCCAGTAAAACTCCCGTTAAAGGAAAGATGATTATGTGATGACACGCACAGCAGACAGACAGGAGTCAGGCATACAAAGAGAAAATATTCAATCATTTTTTCAGAAAAATATAGACTTGGATAGACAATGCAGAGCAACAGAATAAATTTATTTTTTCTCTGTGCTCGGTACAGAATGGTTGGGGACTGATGTGGTGAGGGAGTTTTCAAATGAAGTTGCTGCCATAATTTCCAAATCTATACTCTTTAACATGCATTCAATGCGCTTTAACTGTTGTAATGGATAATTACCTCCGCCAGGCCGAAAAGGCCAGGAGGAGGTTATGTTTTTGCCGGGGTTTGTCTGTCTGTCTGTCTGTCTGTTTGTCTGTTGGTTAGCAAGATAACTCAAAAAGTCTTGGACGGATTTCCATGAAACTTTCAGGCCTTGTTGGAAATGGTACAAGGAAGAACTGATTAAATTTTGGGGATGATCCGGTTCACCGTCTGGATACAGGAATTTTTTAAAGCATTTTTCAACACTGTGACATACGGCCATTTTCAACATGTGTGCAGGCGCAATGGAGGGCGCTGGTCGTCGTGTCTGCAACACAAACTCCGCGTTCTTCAACGTTTTAGGCACAAAAGCACACGGAAAACACTGCTGGCCTGGGCCCGCCAGCGTGCCTGTGTTTGCGCGCAACTGCAAAACCTCACACGGGCAGCTGTCCACCGACGGATTCTTTGGCCGAAATTCACCGGCCAGCCATAGGTGCTGCGCAAAAACGAGCTCTCTGCCGGCGAAGCTTCTAAATTCTCGTTTGCCGCGGAGCGCAACCCCAAAATAATATAATATAAAACCCACGGTAACCTGTCTACCCAACTTGCATCCGTCAGTGGAGGAGATGGACACAACAGCAACACTTCAGTTTATTACCTCCGCCAAGGAGGCAATGCTTTTACTACTGAACCACTAATCCTGTCACTATCAGATTGATTGTCATTGATTGTCTGTTTATTGCACTGTCCCTGTCAAATAAACAAATAATCATTGTGAATCCAATTGCTAGTCATATGTTTTCATGCTCAAGGAATCTGAAAACGTACACACAAACACTGTATGGGGGCAACTGTGGCGCTTGGCGGAGGTCTGCGCTCTCCGAGTGCTTTTCTAGTTATTTTATTCATCCTTTTTATTCAAGTTCTCAGCAAGAGTAGCTTACAGTGTTGATCACTTTTATGACAAATTTATGAGCAGCTGCTCATTCTCACTTAATTGTGTTAAAGTCTGTATTTGCTGTTGCACAAAAAAGTTTTTCTGTAGAGCAGAAGTTTCTGCCAGCTGGGTCCTGTTCATGGTCTGCTGACTGGTTCATTTTGCAGAAGCATCTATTGTGTTCCCTCTTCTGTACAACATAGACACAAGGGAGAATAGATCACACAAAACAATGTCAGGATAAAAACAAAAAATATTAAACCTAATACATCCTTGGAGTGGATACCCCTTAGCATGCTGTCTTTTCTTTTTTCTTCACTTGTGACTTTCTCTTCTGTTTTTCCTCATCTTCAGTCTGTCCATCATTTCCTCTCCCATGTCTTTATTTTCATCACTGTTCATCCTTCTCTTCTTCTCCCTTTCTGTGCATTTTATTCTCCTCTTTGTCAATGCTTTTATTATCATTTAAAGATTATTTGTTGATCAAGTATGCTTTGCATTCTCTCACCAGTCAGCAAGGTATAGTGGGGAATAAGGAACCTTCAAAGACAGCACTGGGCCATTGCTCCAATAATAAAGAGGTTAAACAGAACAGTGGTCGAACTCTTTCATGGATACTAAGAGTTACTCAGGTTTAAGTTTTCTCCCATATTGAGTTGTATTTTTATGAAATTGAGCTGCTTTGGTTTTTGTTGCTTTAATATTATTTGTAAATGTGTGTATATTAGACCCCAGGAAGAATGGCCAATGTTTTATACACGTGCTATAGGGGATCTTAATAAAACAAACAAACCATATTTAATCTCATGTCATGTCATCTGCTGTGAGGCTGCAGATATCCTGTGCATGCCTGGGGAGCACAGTTGGTCATACTGAAATTTAACCTTGTGAGCTTTGGCCTCTGCGAATCTTGCAATTAGAAAAAATAGTAAAATAAAAAACTTTGTTGTTTACATGTACTCAGGCTGCCTTCTCACGAACAACAGGTGCTGTCATTAGCATCACGTGTGCTCCTACAAGCAGCGTTGCTCTCTGTCTGCTCCTCCAGAGGGAAGTCTCCTCCCTGGTGGAGGGGAAAAAGGTTGTTTTGATTAAAAAAATTCTGTGCTCTTCCCTTTTTCTCTGCACCACTTAAATAACCTTGTTTCACTTTGCCACTATTCTACACGCTGTACATTTTGTTTACAATGTAACCAAAGACATGCACATGTCTCAGAACAACATGGAAGAGTCCAACAGTCTGTGACTTGATTTGGTGTTTATGTAAATTCTGGTGTTTCTTTACTTTGTCAGAACTTGTGTTAAATATGCTAAACATTTAAAAAAAATATATACACTACCGTTCAAAAGTTTGGGGTCACTTAGAAATTTCCTTATTTTTGAAAGAAAAGCATTGTTTTTTTCAATGAAGATAACTTTAAACTAATCAGAAATACACTCTAATATCTAATATGCATTGCTAATGTGGTAAATGACTATTCTAGCTGCAAATGTCTGGTTTTTGGTGCAATATCTACATAGGTGTATAGAGGCCCATTTCCAGCAACTATCACTCCAGTGTTCTAATGGTACAATGTGTTTGCTCATTGCGTCAGAAGGCTAATGGATGATTAGAAAACCCTTGTGCAATCATGTTAGCACAGCTGAAAACAGTTTAGCTGGTTAGAGAAGCTATAAAACTGACCTTCCTTTGAGCAGGTTGAGTATCTGGAAAAAATTATTTCAAATACAAATCATTATTTCTAACATTGTCAATGTCTTGACTATATTTTCTATTCATTTTACAACTCATGGTGGTAAATAAGTGTGACTTTTCATGGAAAACACAAAATAATTGTCTGGGTGACCCCAAACTTTTGAACGGTAGTGTATGTGGCTCCTAGTAGATCGGGGCCTAAGGCAGTCGCCTACCTTTGCCTAATGGTAAGTCTGCCTCTGCTGTACATAGTTGGTTTAATAAAGCTGAGTTCGCCAATTCACCTTGCTCATCCTTCACCCAAGTATTTTACCATACATGACACTTTGAGCAGAGCACAGCAGTGTAGGAGTCAAGAATTGAGGAGACTGGATAATTTTCCAAAATCTGCTTTAATTCTCATCCATCCTACGTCCTCTCTCGATCGGAGTGAAAAGAGACAGGATGCAGTCACACACATACATTTATACACTTATCTCGAACAATACATCACACAAAAGTCACAGTACTCAGCTACATCCTTTCATCTGTAATAGAACACCCAGAGTCCTTCTGTTCTCCTCTCTGACCCCCAAAAGGTCAGGCCGGGTAATTTTCTCCTCTCTCCTGAGTCCCCAGGGGGCGCAGACACATCGTCCTCTTGAGGTGTGAAGTCAATACACATGGCTAGCTCAAAGTCTCTCTTGGCTGAATTCAGCCAGCCACATGTGAGTCACATAAGTTATAATTATGGGCTCCACAGCAGCGTCATTTCACAGGGTGTGAATTAAACAAAGTCATTTATCCTGTTAACCCCTGTTCACCCGTGACCAAAGGTAATATAATACCATGTGCTCTGTCTGCAATAAAGTAATGCCACACAGCAGCAACACTAGCAACCTCTTTGAGCATTTAAAGACAACAGATCCTGACGTGATCAGAGGCTGAACATCACCATGAAGACACCAGCACCACCTGCTGTCTCTTAGAAGACATATCAGGAGAGTTTCATGAAAGGTAAATTTAAGAAATGTAATTAATTTAGTTTTATTTTAATTTTAAAAAGCTTTGTTTCAATCTAATTTTTAATGTACTTATTGATCTATTATATCATTTTACAAGCATTTTTTTCAAAAATTTATTCTCATGAGTTTTATTCCTGTTTCATATTGCCCTTTTAATAATGAACACTGTGCAATCATGTCAGTCTACAGGTAATTAGATGCCATGACGCAAAGCGTGAAAAACACTATTCTGACAAACAAACAAAACCACAGGTGCAAGAAGGGAAATGTGGTGCAAAGGCACACTTTAGGTTGTCCTAATAGGCCCATTTGTTTCTGTGAGCTGAAAAGATTTTCTGAGGACATTTTTATGCTACAAGACCAAAATAGTGGCTTAACAATAGTTTCTTAATTTTGTGCAAGTGTGCTGTATGTGGCTCTGAATATGGTTATCTCACTGTCCATAGTGATGGATCCCTGGGAGAAAAACTCAACTTTGTGTGAAAAATAGCCTTTGGAAGAGGGGTCTACAGCTAGGTAAAGAGTCTACATTCTCATATAATTCCATAAGAGCTGAATGTTTTATCAATCTCGTCTTCCCTCTCGTGATAACTAATCACAAGGCTGCATCTCTGTCGGATAATGTCCTTGCATTTGATTAGCTGTTCACAAACAAAGGAATGTTCCCTCATTGGACAAAAGCCCATTCAAACTCCTCTTTATGGAAGATGATTGGTCCGTCTTGCGGCCGGTCCCGTTTTATGACCCAGCAGCGCGCTTCAGTTAAATGCGTCAGAGCTGCCCTGCATACTCAGAGTTTTTGTTTTCACTTCTTCTAGAGACTTCTTCTGAGTTCTTTGCACTTCCTTGCAGTTTTCTTTGGTCTAAGTTGTTTTGTGAGTTTTAAGAATTCTTTTATGTGTCTTAACCTAGTCAAATCCTGCGTTAACGTTCCTAAATTGTCTTTTGATAAGTTTTACGTGTTTTCTGGTTAACTGATGAGAAATCATCTTTTTCTATGAGCTCGTCTTTAAAGAGAGTTAAACTCTCAAATCCTTTTTTTCTTTGCCTCAGAAGCCGTTCTTATCCTATTTGAATGTTTTTCTTGGACCTTTTTGACTTTTCATGCAGTTAAGTTTTAATTTTCCTGTTTTAAAGTGGACTGATGGAGATTTGGACGTTCTTTTCCTACCTCATCCACGTCTGACCCCGTTAAGTAACCAGGATCTCTTGGGTAAAACTGACTAAAACATTTTTCCTTCAGCCTGTAGTTTTGTCCTGCGGTCCAGGAGACATCCTAAATTTGGATTGGTTGCCAAAGGACTCCACGCCTGCTCCGGGGCCAGCCTTCACTCTGTCACCGGCTCCTGGCCGCATGCCCCGTTGGAGCCCCCAGCCGAGTCTACGCTTCTCATAGCTGTGAACGATCTGAAAGCCGAGCAGCAGTCGCTTTCCCCCTGGGTTCCGAACTCTGTCTGGAAGAGCCGCTGAGCCTTCCCGAACTTATACCACTGGCTGGCACCAACAACCGCTGAACACCTAGACCTACAGCTGTTCATAAGTGAGACTCCCATTTCCCTATCTGCTGGGTTTAAACGAGATGTTCTAAAATTTCAATTACAATTGAACATGTGGTGGAGTGGTTAGCACTGCGGCAGCACAGCAACTCACCCTTGGCCGGGGGATCCTGGGTTCGATCCCAGCCCCCGACCAACAGTGATCTGTGTGGAGTTTGCATGTTCTCCCCGTGTCTGCGTGGGTTTCCTTCCACATGCCAAAAACATGCAAGTTAGGTTAACTGGCACCAAACTGGGGATTCTAAATTGTCCTTAGGTATGACTGTGAGAGTGAATGGTTGTCTGTCTCTCTGTGTTGGCCCTGCAATGGACTGGCGATCTCGCCACCTCTCGCCCAAAGATGCTGGGATAGGCTCCAGCTCCCCCGCGACCCGAAAAGGATTAAGCGGAAGAAGATGGATGGATGGATGGATAGATGGATAACCAATATTTCATGGTTCAATTAGCCCTTCAGCAGCAGGACAAAGCTATAAACTGAAGGAAAATTCTTATTCATTTTTAAGTTACCTCCTTTCATTTTTGTAGATTAATTCAGAAGCCCCTTTTTAGATAATCAGCTTATGGAATTTTTCCCCATAAAACTGCGTTCTGGTTTTGTTAGATACTTCAGCCTTCCATTGCATTAAAGTTGAAACATAAAATCTGGTTTCTTCTTGGTTCCACAAAGGTTTAACTACAGATTTGATGCTCAGGAACCCATTAACAGTTGATGTGATATTTGACACCTGTTTATCAATTGAATCTGTGTAATTGAATTGAATTCAACTTTATTTATATAGCGCCATTTCACAACAACAGTCATCTCATAGCACTTTCAACTGTAGGGGAAACCCCCACAGTTGCAGAAAACCCCCAGCAATCAGGCGATCCCCTGTGAGCAAGTGCTTGGCGACGGTGGAGAGGAAAAACTCCCTTTTAACAGGAAGAAACCTCCAGCAGAACCAGACTCAGGGAGGGGCTGTCATCTGCTGTAACTGGCTGGGGGGTGAGGGGATAGAGAAGATGAAAAGAACAGACATGTAGAGAGCAAACAGCACGATGGGAACTCAATCTATGGGAGAGAACAAACAGATGTTAATGACCAGCAAAAAATAAATATTTCATTGAGAGTGAAGAAAGGAGTGAAGCCCAGTACATTATTGGAGGTCCCCCGGCTGTCTAAACCTATTAGCAGCATAACTAAGGGAGGGTTCAGAGACATGTGATCCCTCCCTAATTGTAGGCTATATGAAAAAGGAAGGTTTAACCCTATTCTTAAAAACAGAGATCGAGTCTGCCTCCCAAATCCAGATTGGCAGCTGGTTCCACAGGAGAGGAACTTGATAATTGAAGCCTCTGCCTCCCATTGTACTTTTGGAGATTCTAGGTATTACAAGTAATCCTGCATTTTGGGAACGTAGTGCTTTGTTAGGATAATACGGTAGGATCAGATCTTTTAAATAAAAAGGGGCCTGATTGTTTAGAGCTTTGTAAGTAAGAAGAAGGATTTTAAACTTAATTCTAAGCTCTATGGGATGCCAATGAAGGGAGGCCAGAACCGGAGAGATATGATCGCGCTTTCTAGTACCTGTTAAAACTCTTGCTGCAGCATTTTGGATCAGCTGAAGACTTTTTAAAGATGTGTTAGGACAACCTGATAATAAAGAGTTACAATAATCTAATCTAGAGCTAACAAAAGCGTGGATCAGTTTCTCAGCATCACTCTGAGACAAGATGCTCCTAGTCTTGGCAAATTACGCAAATGATAGAAAGCAGTCTTAGAAACAAATTTAATATGTGAATTTGAAAGACAGATCTTGATCAAAAATAACTCCAAGGTTCCTCACAGAGCTATTAAGAGAAAGAGTAACCACATCCAAACTAAAAGTTTGATTTGGAAAGGTATTTCTAAGGTTTTTTGGACCAACAAGAATGACTTCAGTCTTATCTGAATATAGTAGCAGGAAATTGCCAGTCATCTCAAGCTTTGATTTCCTTAAGACAGGCATCTAACTTGGCTAATTGATTACTATCATCTGGCTTCATTGACAGATATAATTGTGTCATCTGCATAACAATGAAAATGTATACAGTGATTTCTAATAATGTTGTCTAACGGAAGTATATATAAACTAAAAAGAGTAGGGCCTAGCACAGATCCCTGTGGAACTCCATGACTGAGCTTTGAGTTGAAAGAAAACACATTCTTGACATGAACAAACTGGAACCTATTAGAGAAATAAGATCTAAACCACTGCAACGAAGTTCCATTAAGTCCAACATAGTGTTCTAATCCAGTGATTCTCAACTGGTGGGTCGCGACCCAAAAGTGGGTCGCGGACCTGTTTTCAGTGGGTCGCGGGCCTTTGCCTGGGCAAATAAAATATCAAGAAATAAATCAACATAGTGTCATTCACACTCCTTAACAGTAGATGGCAGTAGGTGGTGGGCGACACCATATTTCGCACCATAGAAGAAGACTCGCACCGTTTGTTTGTATATGCTAATTGAACATGGCGAAACGGACTGGATACGCCAGTGGTCCCCAAACTACGGCCCGCGCTGCCTCCACATTTGGCCCGGCCCCCTGAACAATATCAGACGCTTACCCCCTCCACCCCCTCCCGCACCTCGCTTCCATGTCGGCCGAGCGCCGTCTCGTTCCCCTGCTGAGCGTGTGCCCAGCTATGCATTCTGTGCCATGGATTCTCTGTATCACTGTATAAAGAGCTGACTGTTCATGCCTCACTATCGCACTTAGAATTCGTTCTTAGACATCTGCTCAGAGCTCTCTCACAGAGCGCTGGCTGAGCCTCGTGATGGAGGAATAAAACACCTTTAAACTTCGGCTTGCTGTGTCCGCCTGCACTGATTTTTCCTCCACACTGGTAAGCGTGATGATTTTTTTTTTTTTTCCAGTCTGGCCACGCGATCGAGACTAATACACGCATAGAATGTGACATTCTGTCTGTGCCCCTATCTGAACACTCCCCCCCCCCTCAGAAAAAAATAAATAAATCCTAGACTCACCCCTGTCAAATAAAATGGAATAGTGAAAAGGTTAGCTAAGAGAAAAATTGATTCAGAATACAGGGTATTTAACCTGCAGTGGACAAACGATTATTTTTTTGTTCAATGCAAAGAAAAGGCTGTTCAGCAGCCTTGTCTACAAGCCTGCTGAAACCTACAAAAGAATTATAAGGAAGAAACACAAGAACTTTGAGAGACTGCTCATATGAGTCATTTAAGGAAGAGATTCTGCTCTGACAACTAAGCTGAACTTTTACCTGTCCAGATTGTGCACGGCACAACACAAAATTAATGTTCCATGGACTTTTTTCTGTGAAGAACCCAGAGAGGGTTATTTGGTTATTATTTATTTCATTAATAGTGTTATTATTTATTTTCTGACTTTTTTTCCTGTGAAGATCCCAGAAAGGGTTATTAATATTTGGTCATTTGTGGCTTTCTGGAAAACAATAAATGTTTACGTTTAGGCACCCCTGCGATCGTCACACTTTTTCTGTTACAAACTGACCCCGGCCCCCATCAGAGAAGGCAAAAGTTATGTGGCCCTCACAGGGAAAAGTTTGGGGACCCCTGGGATACACGATCCCTTTGGAATCGACATGGAAAGCGTTACGTTGCCAAGCAACGAAGAGAGTCAGCTGGTGGAGCTATCATGTGACCGCACGCTGAAAAAGAGGTTCACGGAGGTAAGCCTCTCGCAATTCTCGTGCAGCACTGTGATGAGCGAGTATCCTTCTCTTGCCATTCGAGCAGTAAAAACCCTCCTACCTTTCAGCACTACCTATCTCTGTGAGTGTGGCTTCTCAGCTCTGGTTCAGTTGAAGACAAAACAGAGAAACAGACTGGACATTGAGCATGACCTCAGAGTCGCTTTGTCTAATATAACTCCAGACATTGAGACTCTTGTCAAGAGCAAAAAACATCCCCAGTTCTCCCATTAATTCCTCCAGACTCAGGTCTATGATGTCACTGTTACAGGTTTTAGTGAGTGTTCCTTCATTTTCTTCAAAGCACATAACCTTATCAGTAGGTAAATACTGAAAAAACAATCAGAAGAAAAGTCAATTTTGAGACTTGAATTCTTTTGAATTGCACTTTTTGTTTAATTTTTAATTTAAAATGCAGCTAATTCAGCATTAAAGGGAATTGTTCCCTCTGTTGTATTGCCACTTACTGGTCATTTTGGTTAATCATTAAATTTGTTTTGTGTTTGTATACTGTGATATTCTGTTCTTCTACCTCAGGTTCAAAATGCACAATCTTTACATTCAGTAAATTTGAGAATTTGAAAATCTTTGATTTGGGTCGCGGCTTGTCATTGAGGGGTGATGGTGGGTCCCAAAGCCAGACCAGTTGAGAACCACTGTTCTAATCTATCATGATCGATAGTCTATCTATTATGATCGATAGTATCAAAAGCTGCACTAAGGTCTAAAAGGACAAGAACAGAAACAAGTCCACTATCAGATGCGATAAGGAGGTCATTAGTGACCTTCACTAAGGCTGTTTCGTACTATGATGGATTCTAAACCCAGATTGAAACTCTTCAAGTAAACCATTTCCCTGCAGGTGGTCAAATAATTGCGTAGCAACAACTCTTTCTAAGGGGCGGCGCGGTGGAGGAGTGGTTAGCACTGCGGCAGCACAGCAACTCATCCTTAGCCGGGGGATCCTGGGTTCGATCCCAGCCCCCGACCAACAGTGATCTATGTGGAGTTTGCATGTTCTCCCCTTGTCTGCATGGGTTTACTCCGGGATTCCTCCAGTTTCCTCCCACATGCCAAAAACATGCAAGTTAGGTTAATTGGCATCAAAACTGGGGATTCTAAATGGTCCTTAGGTATGACTGTGAGAGTAAAAGGTTGTCTGTCTCTCTGTGTTGGCCCTGCGATGGACTGGCGATCTGTCCAGGGTGTACCCTGCCTCTCGCCCAAAGATGCTGGGAGATGAATGAATGAAGATTTTTGAAATGAAAGGGAGATTAGAGATTGGTCTATAGTTAGCTAAAACTCCTGGATCCAGCGTTGGCTTTTTGAGTAAGGGTTTAATTACAGCCGTTTTAAAAGCCTGCGGTACATGGCCTAAAGTTAATGAAGAATTGATTATTTGAAGAATAAAGCTACCAATAAGTGGGAAGACTTCTTTAAATAACTTGGTAGGAATAGGGTATACAAGACAAGTTGAAGGCTTGGATGAGGAAATTATGTTGTCTAACTCTAAAAGGTCAATTGGAGTAAACTCATCCAAACAAATATCAGTTGAAGGAGTTGTAGTAGTTACTGTATTTACATTAACGGTGGGAAGAATCTGATTTTATCTCTGATAGATGAAATTTTATTATTGAAAAAGTTCATAAAGTCCTGACTAGTAAGCTCTAAGGGAATGGTAGGATTGACAGAGTCCTGACTCTTTGTCAGCCTGGCTACAGTGCTGAAAAGAAACCTGGGATTATTCTTGTTCTCTTCTATTAATGCAGAATAATTCGTTCTAACTTTTCTAAGAGATTTTTTGTAAATTAAAAGATGATTTCTCCACGCTAAATAGATTTCATCTGAATTAGTGGAGCGCCATTTTCTTTCTAATTGACAAGTCTTCTGTTTTAAGCTATGAGTTTTGTTAAGTTGAAAAACTTAATAGAAAACCATCTAAGTCTACTCTTCAAAGCTTGTCTATGTGTGTAGATGGTTTACCCAGATTCGTTTTTCAAGGAAGAGATTGAGTTTACTTGGAACATGTATTTATTAAGCAAGCAAGTTGAATATAGTAGGTTACAGCGCCGGGTCAAACATTCTCGCCCTGACAGCAACAGATCGTGTCAGTTCATGAAGTCTGATTAACTATGCTGGCCCTGACCCGGAATATTTATACACAAATGAACAAAGAAGAAAGCCTGCATTAACAAGTGGACAATCCAGGTGTCTGGTCCAGGGAGGATCCATTCCTGGCGCCGAATGTATCCACTGAAGGCCATTCCTCCTCCCAGGACAAAGTAGCCCAGGATCAGGCATTCCTTATTGCAACTGTGTCTCCTTCCCATAAATCCCAGGCGTTTGTTATCCTCTGTGGTGAGACAAAGGTCCACTATTTTGCAGAGAGTGAAGCACACACTTGGCAATATATATTCCATTATGGTATATTGGTCATTTTACCTAGATATAAGCAGAATACAAACATTTAGAGTCACACAAATAACTATTATATGGTTATACTGATCACACACATATTTTTTTTTAATTTAAGTTTTTGTAAAGGGTGTACAGGTCATTACAGCATTGCATTGTTTACATTTTCATCACATGTTCCCTTATTTTTTGCTATTTGACAACATTGGTAGGATAGTTATTACAACACCCCCCTTTTTTTTTTAAAGTGAAAGAAAAAGTGAAATTAAGGAGAGTTAAATAAAAAAAAAAACCGAATAGACAAACAAACAGAACAGCAAAAAACAAACAGAAAATTAAGTAATTAAAAGTAAAAGAGCAACTGAGTAGCGTTGGAACAAAGAGCGGGACCATTAGGTGGCATCACTGTAATATTTAAAAAAAATACAACCTATTGAGTTTTGAGAGTTTCATTGACCTCTGTTTACTGAAATTAACTTTCAAATGTTTCCATAAAGCGGCAAACCGTCCCAGCAAGAGCTGTAGGTCATTGCTGGATGAAGCCAACAGGACAACATCATCTGCAAACAACAGAGATGAGATCCTGTGGTCACCAAGCATGACACCCTCCATTCCCTGGCTGCGCCTAGAAATCCTGTCCATAAAAATTATGAACAGGACCGGTGACAAAGGGCAGCCCTGGCGGAGTCCAACTCTCACTGGGAATGACTCCGACCGAGTGTTGGCAATACGAACTAAACTCTCACAACGGTCGTACAGAGACCGAATAGCTCGTAACAACAAGCCCGATACCCCATACTCCCGAAGCACCCCCCACAAAAATCCACGAGGGACGCGGTCAAATGCCTTCTCCAAGTCCACAAAACACATGTAAACTGGTTGGGCAAACTCCCACGAACCCTCAAGAATTCTCGAGAGGGTAAAGAGCTGGTCCGATGTGCCACGGCCAGGACGAAAACCACATTGCTCCTCCTGAATCCGAGGTTCGACTAACGGCCGGACTCTCCTCTCCAGTACCTTGGCATAGACCTTCCCAGGGAGGCTGAGGAGTGTGATCCCTCTAAAGTTGGAGCACACCCTCCGGTCCCCTTTTTTGAAGAGAGGAACCACCACCCCGGTTTGCCATGCCAAAGGCACTGCCCCCGACCTCCACGCAATGTTGCAGAGGCGTGTCAACCATGACAGCCCAACAACATCCAGGGCCTTGAGGTACTCGGGGCGAATCTCGTCCACCCCCGGGGCCCGGCCACCAAGGAGATTTTTAACCACCTTGGCGACCTCAGCCCCTGTGATAGGCGAGTCATCCCCCTTGTCCCCAAACCCTGCTTCCTCTGTGGAAGGCGTATCAGTGGGATTGAGGAGATCCTCGAAGTATTCCTTCCACCGCCCGACGATATCCCCAGTTGAAGTCAACAGTGTCCCATCCGCACCATACACAGTGTGGACGGGGAGCTGCTTTCCCCTCCTGAGCCGCCGAACAGTTTGCCAGAATCTCTTTGAAGCCGACCGAAAGTCTTGTTCCATGGCCTCACCGAACTCCTCCCATACCCGGGTTTTTGCTTCAGCAACCACCCGAGCTGCACTCCGCTTGGCCTGCCGGTACACCTCAGCTGCTTCGGGAGTCCCACAAGCCAACCAAGCTTGATAGGACTCCTTCTTCAGCTTAATGGCCCCCCTCACCACTGGTGTCCACCACTTGGTTCGGGGGTTGCCACCACGAGATGCACCGACCACCTTGCGGCCGCAGCTCTGGGCCGCCGCTTCAACAACAGAGGTGGAGAACATGGCCCATTCAGACTCCATGTCTCCAGACTCCCTCGGAATGTGGTTGAAGTTCTTCCGGAGGTGGGAGTTGAAGACCTCCCGGACAGGGGCCTCAGCCAGACGCTCCCAGCACACCCTCACTATACGTTTGGGTCTACCAGGTCTGAATGGCTTCCTCCCCTGCCATCGGATCCAACTCACCACCAGGTGGTGATCAGTTGACAGCTCTGCACCTCTCTTTACTCGGGTGTCCAAGACATACGGTCGCAGGTCTGATGATACGAAAACAAAATCGATCATCGACCTGCGGCCTAGGGTGTCCTGGTGCCAGGTGCACATATGGACACCCTTATGCTTGAACATGGTGTTTGTTATGGACAGACTGTGGTTAGCACAGAAGTCCAATAACTGAACACCACTCGGGTTCAGATCGGGCAGGCCGTTCCTCCCAATCACCCCCCTCCAGGTTTCACTGTCGTTGCCCACGTGCGCATTGAAGTCCCCCAGTAGGACAATGGAGTCTCCAGGAGGAGCACCCTCCAGCACCCCAGTCACAGACTCCAAAAAGGATGGGTACTCTGAAACATCATTTGGTGCATAGGCACAAATGATGGTCAGGACCCGTTTCCCAACCCGAAGGCGCAGGGAAGCAACCCTTTCGTCCACCGGGGAAAACTCCAATATAGAGGCAGCAAGGTGGGGCGATACAAGAATACCTACCCCTGCTCGTCGCCTCTCGCCCGGGGCAACTCCAGAAAAGGCCAAGCTCCAGCCCCTCTCCAGGAGACTGGTTCTGGAACCGGAGCTGTGTGTTGAGGTGAGGCCGACTATATCTAGCCGGTATCGCTCAATCTCGTACACCAGCTCAGGCTCCTTCCCCACCAGAGAGGTGACATTCCACGTACCAAAAGCCAGTTTAGAAAGCTTGGGATCAGTCCGCCAAGGTCTCCGCCTTTGACTGCCACCTAATCCACATAGCACCGGACTTCCATGATCCCTCCTGCAGGTGGTGAACCTACTGGAGGGCGGACCCACGGTTTGCCGCTGAGTGTGAAGCGGCTGGGATGAGAATCAGCACCTCCAAGTCCGAGTCCATGGTCCTCAGCCGGAAAAAGGTGGATTGTCCTCTCCGGGTTGGGGACAGGCTCCTGCCCCAAGTGGAGGAGTTTAAGTATCTTGGGGTCTTGTTCACGAGTGAGGGGAAAATGGAGCGAGAGATCGACAGACGGATTGGAGCAGCATCTGCAGTGATGCGGACGTTGTACCGGTCTGTTGTGGTGAAGAGGGAGCTTAGTTCTAAGGCAAAGCTGTCGATTTACCAGTCAATCTACGTTCCTACTCTCACCTATGGTCACGAGCTTTGGGTAATGACCGAAAGAACGAGATCGCGGATACAAGCGGCTGAAATGAGCTTTCTCCGTAGGATTGCTGGACTCACCCTCAGAGATAGGGTGAGGAGCTCAGTCATCCGGGAGAGGCTCAGAGTAGAACCGCTGCTCCTCCACATTGAAAGGAGTCAGTTGAGGTGGTATGGGCATCTGATTAGGATGCCTCCTGGACGTCTCCCACTTGAGGTGTTTCAGGCTCGTCCCACTGGGAGGAGACCCCGGGGCAGACCCAGGACTCGGTGGAGAGACTATGTCTCCCAGCTAGTCTGGGAACGCCTTGGTATCCCCTCTGAAGAGCTGGAGCAGGTGGCTGGGGAGAGGGAAGTCTGGGCTTCTCTGCTTGAACTGCTGCCTCCGCGACCCGGACCTCCGGAAAAGCGGTAGAAGATGGATGGATGGATGGATGTTTCCATAAATCAGCACCTGAGCCACTTGCTGGTTTCATCCAAAGACAGGACAGCAGCAGAGCCACCAGGAGTTCTGTTAACAATAACTGTAAAATATTCCACCACAGAACCACATTTGGACAAACAGCTTTCTCTATAAAGGGCAGTCACATCTGGAACACAATGCCAAATGAAATTAAAATAATAACGGACTTTAAAACATTCACTAAAAAGGTTAAAAACTGGCTGAAAAATAAACAAGAATGTACCCATGTATGAAATGATTGTCTGCAGGGTGAGAGTGAATGAAGGGAAGGAATGAATGTGTTTGTTTATAGTGAGTGACGAAGGGAGGGAGGCCTGAAATAGGCAAATGTGTGTCAGGTTGTTATATTTGTGTATTTATAATATTTATAATATTTATAATTATGTATTTATAATGTATTTGTTTTTTGCATTGATGTATGTGGTTATTGTGTATTCCTTTTTTTTTTTTCTTAACTTGTTTCTCCTTTCTAAAGCCCATCCAGGGACAAGAGTTGCAAATTAACTAATAGCTATACACTCTGTGCAACACATCAGATTGATTGTCATTGATTAATTGTCTATGATTATTGCACTGTCCCTGTCAAATAAACAAATCTATCTATCTATTATTGAAATGGTATTTGTCAAAGATTAGATCTAATGGAAGACACATATGCGAGCCAGGGTTGCCAAAAGTTCATGAACCCATCCATGTCCTGTCTCAGTGCGAATGTCAACTTTTCCATCGAGTAAATGTCTTGAATCACGTTAATCCAATCTTCAGGTGTAGGACAGTCCTTCAGCATCCATTTTTTAGTTAGGGCTTTTTTACTTGCCAATATTAAAACATTGAATAAGTATTTATCTCCTCGTCTTTCCAGTGAGTCCGGTAGTAAACCCAAATACAAAGTTACAAAAGAAAAGGGAACTGTTATTTTGAATATTTTCCCCAATATTGTCTGTACGTTGGTCCAATATTGGTGGATAACTGGGCATGACCAAAACACATGAAAATGATTTGCAGTCTTTTCACCACACAAGCGCCAACAGTTCAACCCCTTATGGGTAAATTTGTTTTGTGCAGGTGTTCTGAAAAATCTTACCAAGTTTTTCCATCCAAATTCTCTCCACTGCAGGGATGAGGTACTTTTCCATTGCTGTTTATTTAGCTTTTCCCATATTTCCAATTGTAAAGTGAAATTCCCCTCTTTTTCCCATCTCTCTTTTATATATGATGTGTTGTCTCCTTTTAAGTCTTGAAGACCTTGGTATATTTTAGAAATGTATCTGATCCCTGGGATCCCTTTATATGCCATTAAGAAGACCTTCAGAACACCTGACTGGGCCCTTTCCAAATCCTCCTTTTTAAGTATATTGTTTATGTGGTGTCTAAGCTGAAAGAACCTGTAAAGATCTTGATTTATTAGACCTTGTTTTTTCAAATCTTCAAAACTTCTTAAAGTTTGCCCCTTAAAAAAATCGTAATATTTTATCAGCCCTTTCTCTTTCCACTCTTTAAATCTAGTGTCTGTTTTATTGGGGGTAAAGTCTTGATCATAGGCAATCCATTGCAGAAGTCGATAGGGCTCTTTAGCTTGATTCTCTCTGACTATCTTAAACCAAATTTTTAGCGGGGTCTCTATCCACGGGTTAGTGTTATTCAAGAGTTTAGTTAAGGCATTGTTCCCTATTATCGCCTGTAGGGGGATGTCACTTGTTATTTGGCATTCCAGCTCCTTCCATTGTGCAGTGTAGACTGGGTTACATACTGTATCTCTACTAAAGTTTTAATTTGTGCAGCTATAAAATAGTCCCTGATATTTGGCAGCGCGAGCCCACCTTTGTCTTTGTTTAGCTGTAGGGTTCTATATCTGATTCTAGGTCTCTTACCCTGCCATATGAATCTTGAGATCCTTCTGTCCAGCTCCTGCCATGTGTTTTTGGGAGGTTCTACGGGTACTGTTTGGAAAAGGTATAGAAGACGTGGAAGTATATTCATTTTGACTGCTTCAATTCTTTGTGCAGTACCTAAGAATGGTATCATATTCCATCTTGCTAGGTCAGATTTTATTTTTGTCACCAGTGGATCATAGTTTAGTGTTATAATTTTGTCGAGTTGTTTCGGGATATTGACCCCCAGATATTTCATAGATTCCAACTCCCAGTTAGTTTTGAGTTCACTTAGTGAAAAATGATTTGGGTCATAGTTGAATGTTAAAACTTGGGTTTTATGCATGTTTAATTTGTACCCCGATAAATCTCCATAGTCTGAAAAAACTGAGATTAGTTCTGGTAGAGAAGTGTCTGGCTGCCCTAGGTATATTAAAATGTCATCAGCAAAGAGTGCTATTTTATGTTCCTTCTGACCAAGTGTAATACCTTGAATTTCTTGATTTTGTCTTATCCATTGGCTCAGAGGTTCTATGAAGATTGCAAAGAGCAGTGGAGACAGGGG
The DNA here is from genome assembly GCA_020510985.1 of Pholidichthys leucotaenia. Lineage (NCBI taxonomy): Eukaryota > Metazoa > Chordata > Actinopteri > Cichliformes > Pholidichthyidae > Pholidichthys > Pholidichthys leucotaenia. Next base: position 23,009,018 of record CM035848.1, on the reverse strand, counting down.
GCAGCCTTGACGACATCCTCTTTCCAGCTCAAAAGATGATGATAAATTACCGTTAATCCTTATTTTAGCTGTTGGTTTTTTATATAATGCCTGTATAGTTCTAATGAAGTTGTTATGAAAATTGAAACTGGATAAGATTCTATATAGGAAAGACCAGTCAACCGAATCGAATGCTTTTTCAGCATCTAATCCCAATATGACTGCATTTAAGTTATATTTTTTTATATGATGAATTATGTGTAAAGTGTGCCGAATGTTGTCTTGTGTCTGTCTTTGTCTTATAAAACCTGTTTGGTCTAAGTGAATTAAGTCTGTCAGTATGTTTTCTAACCTTTTGGCAAGGATAGTGGTAAAAAGCTTATAGTCCTGATTTAATACACTGATTGGTCTGTAGTTGGAGCATTCTAGTTTATCCTTTTCAGGTTTACGTATAACTGCAATGACCCCTTCTCTCCAGGAGGGGGGATTTCCCCTGTGTGGAGGACGTAGTTAAATGTTTTCAGGAGGAGAGGAGATAGTTGCTGTTTAAAGGTTTTGTACCATTCTGCTGTATAGCCATCTGCTCCTGGGGATTTGTTAGCTTTAAGTTTCATAATTGCTTTTTCCAATTCTTTAGGTTGTATTTCTGACAGTAGGGTTTTATTTTGTGATTCCGTAAGTTGGGGAAGGTTTAATGTGTTTAGGAATGTCTTGGATGCGTTTTTATGTTTTTTGTGGGAGTATAAGTTCTTGTAGTAATTCTCGAAGCTTTTAAGAATATCCTGAATTCTGAATTTTATTTCCTTTGATACTGGGTCTCTGATTTTGTAGATTGCTCTTTCTGTTTGTTGTTTCCTCAATTTATAGGCTAGTAATTTTGCCGATTTACTGCCTGCTTCATAGTGTTTTTGTTTCAGAAATGTAAGTTTCTTCTGGATTTCTATTGTGTAGATCTTATTTATTTGATTTTTAATTTCTTTAATCTTGAGCGAGCCATTAGAATGAGTGTTGTCTTTGTGTTCTTTTTCTAGGTTCTTGAGTTCTGACTCTAGTGTGATTAGTTTTTCTTGTCTCAGTTTCTTTTGGGTTGCCAGTTTTGCAATAATTTTTCCCCTTATTACAGCTTTGCACGCATCCCACAGTATTAAAGGGGATACTTCTCCATTATCGTTTTCTTCCAAATATCTGAGAATATCTGATTCCAATTCATCTTTCAGTGGTCCTTTCAGGACATTTGAATTCAACCTCCAGGAAAATGTATTATTTGTGTATTTTTGGATGTTTAAGTCCATATAGATCGGACTGTGGTCAGAGAGATCCATCAGTCCTATTTTACATGTTTTTACTCTTCCAATGTCTCTATTAAACACAAAAAAGTAATCAATCCTTGAGTAAGATGAATGTGGCGTTGAATAAAAAGTATAATCTTTTACATTGGGGTTGAATTCCCTCCATACGTCACAGATTCCCATTTCTTTTAGTAGCATCCGAGTATTCCTATTTTGGGTGTTATTTTGATGTGAAGAATTACCTGTTGCATCCCAGTATGGATTCAGTCTTAGATTGAAGTCTCCACCACATATCACTAAACCTTGGGCTTTAGTTATCATTAGGTCGAATACATTTTTATAAAATTTCCATTTAGCCCCTGGTGATGCATATACATTCAGCAGGGTGATATCTTCTCCCTCTAGCCGCCCAGTTACCAAACTGTACCTCCCTTCTTTATCTTTGTGTTCTGATTTTTTTTCAAATGTAATTTTGGTTGATATCAATGTCGCTACTCCCCTCGGCACTGGGGTTAAGCTCCCAGTGCTCATAAAATGCTCCTTATGGCGTGCGTCTCGAAAAGCCTCTGACAACTAAGTCCAACTCCTAGCCTGCCCGTGTGGTTTAGTCTCTAAGCCCGGCGGAACTGCTTTTACTAATAGGAAAAGGGGCGAGGGCGGATCTCTGGCGCCTTAAAACCAGATGCTTCGGGTAGATGGTGGCTCGTCAACCTGGGAAGGTAGCCCATCTAGGGGAAGGTAAACCCTGATTTCAAACCTCTGCTGCCTTGCGGCATACCCGGTCACGGGAAAGGCTTCGGGAGTCAACCCTGAGGAAAAATCCGGAGTCGGAGCCCCTAAGGCAGTTCTATGTTGTGCTCAACATCATTCTGGCAGCTCCTGCAACGGCGCTGGTGCCAAACTGTAGCAGCCCTGCTGTTCCTTTGGATTCATCAGTGACGTGGAGAGGGGGGACATGCTGCATGGGCAACATCTTGTCCTCCATATCTTCCTGCCCAGGCTTGAATCCTACCAACGCCCAACGCTGGAAGGTAGAACACCGGATCACTGGAGAGGACACTCCAGCTTCGCCTTTGGCGTAGACAAAACACGGGGAATGACAGTTACCGGTTATAAGCCACTGCTCAATTGGCGTAGAGCGTGGCGCCAGGGGTTGTTCCCGACGGTGGGAGGGATCATCAGATCTCACTGGACAGCTACCGCCCGCCTCAAGCTGGGCAGCCCCCAGCCAATAAGGTGTTGTCCCGCCACAGCTTGCTTTCCTCATTGGGTGCATGGGGATAAGGAGAAATCCAAACAGCAGGCTGAGAACCTTCGCACCAGGCAAGACAATAAAACAAAAGAGACCAACTCTAAAACTGGGAACTTGGAACGTCCGCACTATGATGACAGGACTCGCTGCTAACCTCAAGGACATCAACGACACCAGGAAGACTGCCATCATCAATAATGAGCTGAAGAGACTGGGAGTAGATATCGCCACTCTCCAGGAAACACGGTTAGCTGATGCAGGCACACTGAGAGAGAAGGACTACACGTTCTACTGGCAGGGAAAGGGCAGTGACGAACACAGGGAACACGGAGTGGGCTTCGCAGTGAAGAACACTTTGCTGAAGATGGTGGAACTGGGCAGCACTGGCTCTGCACGACTCCTCACCCTCCGCCTGAACACCACTGAAGGCCCAGTCACCCTCGTCAGTGTGTATGCCCCAACACAGACAGCCACACCAGAGGCAAAAGACGAGTTCTACGAGAATCTCGCAACAACTGTCAGGATCATCCCCAACTCCGAACAACTCATTCTCCTTGGAGACTTCAATGCCAGAGTGGGTGCTGACCACGACTCCTGGCCCTCCTGTCTTGGACCTTTTGGCGTGGGCAGAATGAAAGACAACGGACAGCGGCTGCTCGAGTTCTGCACATATCACGGTCTGTGCATCACAAACTCATTCTTCAAGACCAAGCCCCAACACAAGGTTTCCTGGCAACATCCGCGCTCAAAGCACTGGCACCAGCTAGACTTGATCCTGACCAGGCGCACCTCACTGAAGAACGTGCTAATCACCCACTCGTTCCAGAGTGCAGATTGCGACACAGACCATTCATTGGTGTGTTGCAAGGTCAAGCTGCAGCTGAAGAAATTCCATCGTGCTAGACAACCTGGAAAGGCACGGATTGACACCAGCAAGATGGCCCAACCAGAACTTGTTGAGCAGTTTGCCTCCACCTTTGAGAAGGAACTTGGTGTACCACAAGGAGGAGAATCTGCAAAGCAGAAGTGGGAAGAGCTGCGAAACACCATCTACCGCACAGCCTTGGCTACCTTTGGGAGGAAGACCTCGAAGTCACAGGACTGGTTTGATGCCAAGTTGACCGAGATGACCCCCGTCATTGAAGCCAAGCGCTCAGCACTTGCTGAGTACAAGAAGTACCCAAACGAGAAGAATCTCCAGATTCTCAGGGCTGCGAGAAGCAAAGTTCAGCAGACTGCTCGGCGCTGTGCCAACGAGTACTGGACTCAGCTCAGCCAAGACATTCAAACCGCTGCCATAACAGGGAACATCCGTGGTATGTACGATGGCATCAAGAAAGCACTTGGTCCGGCTCAGAGCAAGACGGCCTCCCTCAAATCTTCCACTGGGGAGATGATCACAGAGAAGAACAAGCAGATGGAGAGATGGGTGGAACACTACTCTGACCTCTACTCTAGACAGAACACCGTGACACCGTCAGCCCTTGATGCCATCGACTGCCTGCCATCCATGGACGAACTTGACGCCGAGCCAACCATCGACGAACTCAGTAAGGCCATTGATAGCTTGGCCGCTGGCAAGGCACCCGGCAACGACGGCATACCCCCCAACCTGATCAAGCACTGCAAGACCGCCCTACTGCTGCCATTGCATGACGTCCTCTGCCAGTGCTGGAAGGAAGGTGCCGTACCACAGGACATGAGGGACGCCAAGATCATCACCCTCTACAAAAACAAAGGGGAGAGAAGCGACTGCAACAACTACAGGGGCATTTCCCTCCTCAGCGTTGTTGGCAAAGTCTACGCACGAGTTGTTCTCGTTCGTCTACAGAAGCTTGCCGAACGTGTCTACCCCAAGTCTCAGTGTGGCTTCCGCGCTGAGCGATCGACGGTAGACATGATATTCTCCATCCGCCAACTCCAGGAGAAATGCAGAGAACAGAACATGCCTCTGTACGTCACCTTCATCGACCTCACCAAAGCGTTCGATCTGGTCAGCAGAGAGGGCCTTTTCAAGATCCTGCCAAAGATAGGATGCCCACCAAAGTTGCAAAGCCTCATCGAATCGTCTCACACCAACATGCAGGGGATAGTGCAGCACGATGGCAACGTCTCAGAGCCATTCAACATGCGCAGCGGAGTGAAACAGGGCTGTGTACTTGCGCCAACCCTCTTTGGGATTTTCTTTGCTATGCTCCTGAGGCATGCCTTCAGCACAGCAACAGAGGGAATCTACCTGCACACAAGATCTGACGGCAGGCTTTTCAACCTCGCCCGCCTGAAAGCCAGAACCAAAGTACGCGAGGCTCTAATCAGAGACATGCTGTTCGCAGACGACGCTGCAGTTGCAACCCACACACAGCAGGAGCTTCAGACCCTGATGGACCGCTTCTCCCAGGCATGCAAGGACTTCGGGCTTACCATCAGCCTGAAGAAGACTAACGTCTTGGCGCAAGGCACGGAAGCACCACCAACCATCACCATTGATGACTACAAGCTGGAGGTCGTGAATCAGTTCACGTACCTGGGGTCCACGATCAGCAACAACCTCTCCCTTGATACAGAGATCAACAAGAGGATTGGAAAATCAGCCTTCACACTCGCTCGCCTCACCACACGAGTGTGGGAGAATCCCAAACTCTCTGTCAAGACGAAGATGGCAGTGTACAACGCCTGCGTCATCAGCACACTGCTCTATGGGAGTGAGACGTGGACAACATACGCCCGGCAGGAAAAGAGACTGAACTCCTTCCACTTGCGCTGCATTCGCCACATCCTGGACATATCCTGGCAGGACAAAGTGCCCAACACAGAAGTTCTGTCCCGCGCCAGCCTTCCCTCCATGTTCACTCTACTCAGGCAGCGCAGGCTCCGCTGGCTAGGCCACGTTCACCGTATGGAGGATGGCAGAATCCCCAAAGACGTCCTCTATGGAGAACTGGCAACTGGCAGGAGAGACGTTGGCCGCCCACAGCTGCGCTTTAGAGACGTCTGCAAGAGAGACATGAAGGCCCTGGATATCAACACAGAGCGCTGGGAGGACCTTGCAACGGACCGCTCCAAATGGAGAGGCACCCTGACCAGACAGCTCAAGGCGGGTGAAGAGAGACTGACTGCTGCAGCAGATGAAAAAAGGACCCGCAGGAAGAACCGCCACAGACCCAGCAGCACGGAGACCACCCACAAGTGTGACCTGTGTGACAGGGACTGTCATTCGCGCATCGGCCTGTTCAGCCACAGGCGGTGCTGTTCCAGCAGAGTAGACGTTTAGGATTCTCTTCCATGGTCATCATAGACCGACGGAGGCCGACGGACTCCCCTCCTCCTCCCTGATTTATATGAAGATGAAGAGATCATTTTAAACCCTTGTCTAATGAGTTTAGTGTGTTCCACGTCTGTTAGGTGGGTTTCTTGTAAAAATATTATTTCTGCTTTGTCTTTTTTCATTTTGCGTAGAATCTTGGATCTTTTAACTGGATTCAGGATCCCTTTTACATTATATGAGGCTATTTTGGTTACACCCTGTTTCTCCATTGTATTTTCTTATTTAGTATAACAGTGTGGTGGCCCTCTTTTTTGCTACTCAGAAACTGAAAGAACATTAAGAACATAAAAAACATTAAGAACATAGTGTACGAAACTTTAAAACAAAAAACTGTCAAAAAAAACTTCCTGAGCTGGGGTCTCTTTAAAGACCCTGTAAGAGCCCTGATGGAGTGTAGGCTCTGAGGGAAATTCCTCAAACTCTGTTACGTGTTGAGGGCCCTCTCTTACCCCTGTAAGTTGTCCCATGTTTTTAACGTGAATTTCAGATCCCAATCCGAATTTGTAATGATTTTTTTTTTTTTTTTTATGCCTATACCCTATGAAATTGTGTGCACCCTCCCACCCCCATCACAGCAAACATTCACTCTAATACAGTATTTGTTAGTGTGGAGAGAACATGTGGGTCATTGTTACGTTTCCATTTTAACATGATTTTTTTTTTTGCCCCTTTAAATTAAGAAGACATTTGTTTCTAATGCTATAACTGCTCCATGAAAGGTTTTACCACATGCTGATTCTGCATCTTCTTTAATGTTTGTTACCTTGTAGGAGGGGGGGGTGGAAGTGCAGAGTGACTGAAAAGAAAAAAAACCCCAAAAAGGTCGCTATTCCTTCCTGGAACTGGAAAGCTTATCTTTGTAGCTCTGGGGCTGGATTTCCCGCTGCTGGCCCGTGGGTTTTGAAGGTCTCTGAGTGGACCACGTTTGAGCTCTGATCTTTTCGCTCAGATTCGCTGCGGGTTTAAACACCGTTACCGGGAGCCCTCTTCTTGCCATGTCAATTGTTGCTTCTTCCGCTGAATTATAAAGACATGACTCTTCACCATAAAAGACCCTTAGCTTCGCCGGAAATGGCGTCTGAAAGCGTAGATTCTGTTCCCGTAGAACCTTTTTGGCGTTGTTATATTCCCGTTGCTTTTTAAGAACCTCAGGGGCGTAATCGTGCTCCACGAAGACTTTTCTCTGATGATGCATAAATCCTTTTTTCTGCCAAGCCCGTCTTACAACCTCTTGTTTTATTTTGAAACTGGCAAATCTCACCACCACAGAACGTGGGGGCGCTTCCGGCGCTGGCTTTGCGGCTAATGTACGATGGGCCTTTTCTATCTTTAAATCGGTGGTTTGTGGAATATCCAACTTCTCTCTCAATAAGGATTCCACGCATTCCGCCACTGTGTTGAAACTATCTTCAGCTCCTTCTTTCAGACCGTGAATTCTGATGTTATCTCGTCTCTGTCTTCCTTCTTGGTCGGTTAGCTTAGCCTCCAGCCTTGACTGTTTTCTGTGTAAATCCAGCACAGAATCTTCAAGCACTTTTACTCTTTCTTCAGCTTCCAAGATTCGGTTTTCGGCCTGGTCCATTCTGCTGTTCGTCCTTTTTAGATCCTCTCTGAATTCAAGAAATTCGGCCCGAAATCGTCGTAATTCGTCAAATAGCGATTTCAAGCTAATCCTTTTGTTAGCTAGGCCCAGGTCCTCGTCTTCTGAACGGAGGTCCTCCGGTTCAGATTCTGCGGCCGCTGCGCGTCCTGACCTGGGGAATGTCAGTTTCTTCTGCTTTTGGTTAGGCATGGTGTTTTTGTCTTTTGATTTTTAATCTTCCAAAAATCCGTTAGGTCTGATTTTGAGGATGTTTTCCTTGGATTGGGTCTGGGAGTTTCAGCGTTAGGTTGCTATCACCATGGCGTCCAGACCGGAAGTCAGCCCACACACATATTTTGAAGCACACAACTAACTACTATGTGGTTATATTGATCACACACATATTTTAAATCACACAGATAACTGTTATATGGCTATATTGATCACTTTATCCCATCAATTTCCCCCTTTTGGTCTCATCCAAATGAGACCAATAACTCAAACCCTTTAAGCCTTCGAAGCCATGTCATAGTCCTCCTCATCATCATCTTTGTCTGATTCCTTGTCAAGTGCAATTGATCCATCAGGTTTCAATAGTGGCATTTGATATGGAGGAGGTGGTTTGCCTTCCACTGCTGTAGTGATGACCCTGAGGCAAAGAGATTGAATACAAGGGACACAACAACACCCACAAAATGCAAAGATAGCAATAACACTTACAATGGATATAATTATAGAAACAATCACATCTTTCCATTTTCCAAACATTTTCTCCATCCATCCATCCAAGGGATTATTTATGCCTGAGGCCATTCATCATACAATCACACAGTTATGCAATTACACAGTTCACTAATTACTGATTATGTGATGATTATGATACTTATTAGCAAACAAATAAAAACCTTTAAGCAATTAATGACTACAAAACACTCTTATTATATAAAAAGTTACTGGTTACTGTCTTTTAAGTCCTTTCTGATGTTATCCAATGTTCTTCCTGGTTCCTCAGCAGGTGTGCACATGCTCCAGTGATACCATGTGTCCCCTTTACCTTTTAACCTCACTGCGTGTGAAGTTCTTTCCACCACTTGAAATGGTCCTGTCCACCTTGGTTCTGACCACTTCCTTTTTATGCACTTCAGGAGAACCCACTCTGTTGTGATTGGTTCCGTGGGTTTTAAATCACTTCCTGGTTTCTTCTTTTCCTGTACCTGTTGTGAGAAAGCTGACACAAGAGCTCTTAGTTGGTCATAGAATGGTTTATAGCCCATCTTGGGCTCTTCTTCCTCACACAACTGCAATCGTGCTCCCGGTCCCGGGAACTGACGACCTGTTAAAAGTTCATAAGGAGTAAAACCTGTTAAGCTGTTAACAGAACTTCTAACCGTCAATAGGGCAATAGGCAAAGCATCCAACCTGTTCATTCCTGTCTGGCTACAGATCTTAGCAAGCTTCACCTTAATGTTTTGATTCATCCTCTCAACCTTACCCTGAGATTGAGGGTGATAAACTGTTCCAAATGAATGTTTTAGACCTAACATTTTTTCCACTTTTTGTAAGTCTTGATTTTTGAAATGTGTTCCATTATCTGATCTAATTCTCCTAGGAAATCCGTAAGTAGGGATGTATTGATTTATCAAAAACTTGATCACTGTTTTGCTGTCTTCTTTCTTTGCAGGATAAGCTTCAGGCCATCCTGTAAATGTGTCCACTGCCACTAGGAGATATCTGTATCCCCTGATTCTTTCCACCATGTCAGTATAATCTATGATTATCTCCTGACCTGGCAAAGTAGGCAATGGAAAATGACCCTGATGAACTTTAACCGTCTGTTTTGGATTGTGAGAAACACAAATGGCACAACTTTTTACGAAATTTTGTATCATATCAGGGAGAAAGGGATGCCACCAGTGACTCAAATGTCTGTTCATTTGTTTAGCTCCTATATGTGCTAACCCATGAGCTTCATGTATCAAAAAATCCTCGAATCCATTGTGCTAATTCTATATGAATGGTTCCAATGACATAAGCTGAATCTGTGTAAATAGTAACCTTTTTTCCTGCTGACCATTCCAATGCCTTGATCATAGCTGTCAATTCGGCCAACTGAGCTGATTCTGTCCCGCAATGTCCCATTTAGCACTTCCTCAAATCCATTTGCTTTTTGTCTCACAACTGCATATCCTGCCTTCAATCCTTCTGTGGGGTGACGAAAACAACATCCATCTGTAAACAAAACTTCCTCTGGGTCAGTCAGTGGTGTCACAGATAAATCGATCCTCACCTTCACATCTCTTCTGACCCTTTTTTCACATTCATGTGGTTCCCCATCCAACATCTGATCTGCCATGTTTATTCCTTCATGTGTGAATGTGATGTGTGGTGCTGATAGGATTTTTTCCATTCTTGTCTGTCTGATTGAGGTCATAGTGAATGCTGCAGAATTTACATATGACATCACGCTATGTGTGGTCAGAACAGTAAATGGATGTCCCATAACCACATGAGCTGTTTTTTGCAAAATTTTTGCCACTCCTGCAGCATGACGTGTGCATGCTGGTTGCCTTTTATCCATTGGGTCTAATATGATGCTGACATAGAGGAGTATCTTTCTTTCTCCCCCTTTTTTCTGAAACAGAACACCATTTACTGTGTGTTCTGCTTCAGAAACATCCAGGTAGAAACGTTTGTTGTAATCAGGTATTGCCAAATCAGCTGCATGTGAGAGTTCATTTTTCAAAGCAATGAATGCTTCCTCAGCTTCCTGTGTCCACAGTAGCTGTGCAGCAAGATTTCTCATGCCTTGTTCATTAACCAGTGCACGCAATGGTTTTGTCCTTTCACTGTATTGTGGTATGTAATGTCTACTGAACCCTGTTAGACCCAAAAATGATAACATTTGTTTTACCGTGCATGGTTTGGGGTGATGAAGGATGGAATCTCTGTGTGATGCAGAAAGGCCAGAGCCTGTGGGTGTTATAACACGGCCCAAAAAAGACACATAACGCCTTGCACACTGTAGTTTTTGTCTTGACACTGTAAATCCACATTCCAACAATCTCAACAACACAGTCTTTGTAGCTTCCAGACAACTGTCAGGATTTGGCACTGCTATCAATATGTCATCTACATACTGTATCAGAATTACGCCTGGAGGGAGAGGACAACCTTGCAGTTGTTCCTTCAAGACCTGATTGAAAATACCTGGTGACAAAATGAACCCCTGTGGTAGCCGGGTGTAGTGCAGTTGTGTGCCCTTGTAGGTGAATGAGAAGAAATCCCTGCACTCCTCTGCTAAAGGAAGACAGAAAAATGCATTAGCCAAATCAATACATGTAAACCATGAATGTTGTGATGTGAGAGCAGATAAAGCAGTGTATGGGTTTGGCACGGGTACTGTGGGGGTGGAAATCCGTGAATTGACACGCCTCAAATCATGGGCCATTCAGTATTTGCCGGTGTTTTGCTTTTCAACTGGGAGAATAGGAGTGTTCCAGGCAGAGTGAGATTTTTCTAACACCCCTGCCTGAAGCAGCCCTTCAATGGTATCAGCAATGCCCTCCTGTGCCACAGGCTTATGTGCATACTGATTTTGCCAAATGGGTTCACCCGGTAGAACCTGAAACGAGATGGGAGAAATATTAACACATTTACCAGCGTCTGTGGGTCCCTGTGACCATAAATTTTGTGGCAGTGAATTCAACATATCTGCTGCTGATTCATGATCAGTGCGTTCCCTACCATGCTCTCTCTCAATTTGTCGGTGTTCAAACAAAAGCTCGTCAGTTGTGTCAATTTGCAGAATATTCAACATTTGGGATTTGTGCCACCTGCCAATCAGTGGCTTCAGCCAGTGTTTTAACCATAGGCCCTAATTCTTTTGCTTGGTGATTCGCATGTATGAGCAGGGTAATGTGTGGAGCTGATTCCTCTGACATTTCGTACCACTGTAATTGCTCTGCACTTAATACAGCATCTGCAGTGACACCCTCTTGTCCTACATACAGAAACCTAGATTTGATGGTCCAAGTTTGACCATCCAGTTGGGAGAAAAATCTATCATGATAAACATCATCCGAATTTCTGTCATAATACAGAGTGACATGTAGGGGATCAATGGGAGGTGTGTAGGGTGCAAGAAGAGCAATCCACGGCTTCCAGGCCATGAACACTGGCAACACGCCAGTCTGTGAGGGCGAGTCAGGCGATAACAGGTCCCAATAAATGTCTGCCCAGGTGTTTGGCGCTTGTGGTGTCACATCAGGTTTCAACAGCATTTGTCCATGCACAGACAGTCCTTGCACTGAACAGTTCATAGCAACACCGTTAGGGAATGACAAGATGACTCCATCGGCCGAGCACAGCACCGATGCCCCCAGTTTAATCAGCAGGTCTCTCCCCATCAAGTTTGTGGGAGAGCTCTTTGAGCAGGCATAACGTTGTTTCACAGTTTGACCAGCAACACAAGTGTCCAAAGGCTTTGTCACAGGCAGTCTTTCAGGAACCCCAGAGAAACCAATAACCTCCACAGCTTTAGCCGATAACAGTGTAGGCTCAATGTCACAGTTCAAAGTGGAATAGGTTGCCCCCGTATCAACCAGAAAAGGCAGGTCACAGTCCATAACCTTTAGTGTGACCATGGGATCTGTCATTCCCATGTCACTTTTCCTCTGTGGGCCCCGTCATTGTTCCTCATATTGTGTGAGGTACACTTCCCCCGCAGTTGAAGTGTATGCTGGATATTGGCCAGCAGGTGGAGCTGCCGCTGCATAGGGTGCTTGATGTCCTGCACTTGCTGGTGCCACTGGTGGTGGGTAAGGATTAGTTGGACAATCCTTCCTCCAATGACCATTTTGACCACAGCCATGACATGCATTCAGGCCCATGACCTTTCGACCCTGAAAGCTTCTCACACCCCGCCTTCCACGAGATGCCCCCCGATAATAATTAAAACCACGTGGTACACCCTGAAAATATGGTATTTGGGGTGTCCAACCAGTGGGTGCCGGGTACACAGGGCGCCCTGTGTACCCGGCATATCCTGCGGCATATCCTGTGGTAAAGCTGCCATTCCCGGTGTGGGCATTGGCCCTGAGGGTGTTTCCGGAGCCTGCTGTACCAACTGCTTAACTGGTTTGTTTGTCTTTTTAACCTCAGCTATTTCTTGTTTAGCCTTTGGTAACTGCAATTTTAACAGTTGCAGTTCTTGATTATCTCTGTCAACCTTCTCTTTTTCTGCTTTTTCCTGTTCTTTACGCATATGGTGTGTGAAGTGCCTTTCCCACAATTCCACAGAGCTACTGGGAATATCAGGGTTACTGTCCATGGCCTCTCTCACTGCCTGAGGCACTCCTTTTAACACTGCCTGCCTAAATACGTCCCTTTGAAAATCAGATGTATTAGGATGAGAGCCAGCAGCCGCTGTACACTCCATTTTACATCTACTGATAAATGCCATAGGAGACTCTTTCTCCTTAATTGAAAAAGTTAAAGCTCTTAAAGCTCCTGGTGGAACTGGAAATTTGTGCCTCATTGCTGTGCCTAAGGCTGATGCTACAGGGGTGAAAGGTGCTGAATCTGAAACTGTTTGGGTCCCTGCCAACTGTTCAATTTGAGAGACCTCCACAACACTTAATTGTCGCCCAAGCAAAGCTCTAAAATCTCCCATTGCCACGGTAACTCCTTGAGTTAACTGATCAAATTTTGTCATCCACTGACCTCCACCCTCACAGGGCGGGGGCATTTTTTCTGAAATGCCATTTATGTCTGTCCATGAGAATGGCTGATATGTTCTGCCTCTGCTTTTCATTACCAGTGGTGCCTGTGTGTGTATGCGGTGCTCTGTGGCCTGTTGTGTGTTTCTACGTGCAGCTGAATTAAGACGGCAGCCTGTATAAGGGTCACATTCGTCATCATCCCAAACTCTCCGACATAAATCTCTATTTCTGAAACTGTAAGGCCTGCCTCGCACGTGCTGTTCCTGATCTCCTAATTCTCTTTTCTCTTCATTTGTCATTCTAACCTGTCCTATCAGTTGATAAGATCTATTTTCCTGCGGTGGCCTGCCTTCATGTTTTTGTGAATTATTTATTTTTGTAAGAGCTGCGGTCATAGCATCTGAACTTTCTCTCCTCTGCCTGCTCTTAAAATCATCTTGACCATAAGGAGTAGATGAAGCAAATACTGTAGGGGAAAGGAGATGTAGTTCCTCACTGTCTGCGTGTTCACTCCACTGACCACAGTCATCCTTATAACCCCTGTCACTTATCTGTTGATCGACTGTACCTTCATCATCTGCTACACCTGATTCCATACTGCCCGTATTAGACCATAAACTACGCTGAAAATCCTGTGTTTGTCTTGGCAAACTAGTTACACCAGCTTCAACATTCTGCAGCCATTCTCCCACAGTCTTTTCCAACCTTAATCTTTCAAGCTCTTCCTGCAACCTTTCCATCTCCCGTCTGTTTGCCTGCATTTTCTGTTTCTGAGTTTCCAGCCAACCTTTCAACTGTTCACATTGTTCCTGTGATGTCACCTCCTCAACTTCCACTAATCCTTCTTTTAACTTCACCAAAGGCATCTGATTAACACAATATGGCGGTGGGGGCAATTCCCCTTTCAAATCTTCCAAATTAGGGTAGAGGGACAGCACCCCTCCCTTCTGTTTGTCCAGCTGCTTATCAACCAGTAAATCTTTATTCTTGTCTATCTCACTCACACACCTCACTGGGTCAACCGCTGCTGAATCCTGCCTCAAACCACTGTCTATCTTCAGTTTCATCATGTGCTGATTCTGCTCCTTCTCAGACACCTGTCCCTTCATCAATTTCACCCCATCCATTGCAGCAGAGCATGTAGCCAAATTATGAATCAGCCTGCGCTCACGTTCACACTCCTCAATATGATGCTTATGTTTCTTTTTCACCAAAAATCCTGTGACATCCATATCTTTCATAGATTGTATATTGTCTAGTCTTCTTTGTTCCAAATCCATTAAAAACTGGGTCAAACTGTCCTCCTTATTTAAATTTAGAATGTCGTCTTCCCTCAGTTTCTGATACAATTTATCACATTCTGCTTTAACCCCCTTTCTGTCTTTGGGTAATGTACCACTGAGCATTTGAGTCACTGTTGAATCCCACTGTTTTTTCATATTTCCTTTATATAAGATAAGATAAGATAAGATAAGATAAGCCTTTATTAGTCCCACAACGGGGAAATTCCAGGATTGCAACAGCACAGGGATAGCAGCACTCAGAGCAACAATCAGAAGGCAAGAAAAAAAAAACAAAAAAAAAAAACAAGCAAGCAAGAGCAGCTAATATACATATGTACATATTACTAGAAAATATATATATACACACACACACACACACAGACACACAGTGCAGAGCATTGTAGCTGGATGGAATAAATATATGAATATATGAACACACAGTGCAGAGCATTGTAGCTAGATGGAATAAATATGTAAATATATAAACACCCACAGTACGGAGCATTGCAGCTAGGTGGAATAAATATGCAAGTATATAAACACACACAGTGCGGAGCAATGTAGCTAGATGGAATAATATGTAGATATATAAAAACACAGTGCTGAGCATTGTAGCTAGATGGAATAAATATATAGATATATAAATATAAACACACCCAGTGCAGAGCATTGTAGCTAGATGGAATAAATATGTAAATATATAAACACACACAGTGCAGAGCATTGTTGCTAGGTGGGATGAAACAGCATAACCGTCTATTTAGTTATCCTACATGGTATGATTATGTGCCCATACATATTCTCACCCTCCATAGCGACCGGTATGTTCCTAGTTGTATGCCGGAGAGGACCATTGTGTAAGTCTATTGCATCTTTTGCATTCAAAAAAAACTATTAGTTTGTTACGTCAGTTTAGAAAGCTTGGGATCAGTCCGCCAAGGTCTCCGCCTTTGACTGCCACCTAATCCACATAGCACCGGACGGTGGATTGTCCTCTCCGGGTTGGGGACAGGCTCCTGCCCCAAGTGGAGGAGTTTAAGTATCTTGGGGTCTTGTTCACGAGTGAGGGGAAAATGGAGCGAGAGATCGACAGACGGATTGGAGCAGCATCTGCAGTGATGCGGACGTTGTACCGGTCTGTTGTGGTGAAGAGGGAGCTTAGTTCTAAGGCAAAGCTGTCGATTTACCAGTCAATCTACGTTCCTACTCTCACCTATGGTCACGAGCTTTGGGTAATGACCGAAAGAACGAGATCGCGGATACAAGCGGCTGAAATGAGCTTTCTCCGTAGGATTGCTGGACTCACCCTCAGAGATAGGGTGAGGAGCTCAGTCATCCGGGAGAGGCTCAGAGTAGAACCGCTGCTCCTCCACATTGAAAGGAGTCAGTTGAGGTGGTATGGGCATCTGATTAGGATGCCTCCTGGACGCCTCCCACTTGAGGTGTTTCAGGCACGTCCCACTGGGAGGAGACCCCGGGGCAGACCCAGGACTCGGTGGAGAGACTATGTCTCCCAGCTAGTCTGGGAACGCCTTGGTATCCCCTCTGAAGAGCTGGAGCAGGTGGCTGGGGAGAGGGAAGTCTGGGCTTCTCTGCTTGAACTGCTGCCTCCGCGACCCGGACCTCCGGAAAAGCGGTAGAAGATGGATGGATGGAGTTTGTTACGTCTTTTTGCTATCTCTGCGAGCAGCCCTGCTTAGGTTGTACAGTCTGACAGCCGTTGGTAGGAAGGACCTACGAAACCTCTCGGTTGTGCACCTGGGATGATGTAGTCTGCTGCTAAATGAGCTCCTCAGTGCATCCAGTATGTCCTGCATAGGGTGGAACTCGGACTCCAGCAGAGATGACAGTTTAGCCACCGTCCTTCTCTCTCCTATCTCCTCCATCGGATCAAGGCATTGCCCCAGGACAGAGCTAGCTTTCTTAATCAGTTTGTTCAGTCTCTTCCTATCGGCTGCAGTAATGCCACTGCCCCAGCAGACCACTCCAAAAGTGATGGCTGATGCCACCACCGTGTCATAGAATGACTTCAGCAGCGCCCCTTGTACACCAAAAGACCTGAGTCTCCTCAGCAGGAACAGCCTGCGCTGTCCCTTCTTGTAGAGTGCGTCAGTATTGTGTGACCAGTCTAGTTTATTGTTCAGATGAATACCCAGGTACTTGTAGGATGTCACCATCTCGATGTCTGTTCCCTGTATATTTACTGGTGCTGTGAGGGGCTGCCCATGCCTGCGGCAGTCCACCACCAGCTCCTTAGTTTTCCTCGCGTTGATCTGGAGGCAGTTCCGATGGCACCAGTCCACAAAGTCCTGGATAAGCCCTCTGTACTCAGCTTCATCTCCGCTGGAGATGAGACCAACGATCGCAGAGTCATCAGAGAACTTCTGTTGATGGCAATGTGTTGTGTTGTGTGAGAAGTCCGCAGTATAAAGAGTGAACAGGAAGGGAGCCAGCACCGTTCCCTGGGGGGCCCCCGTGCTACTGATGATCGTGTCGGAAACACAGTCCCGGGTTCTCACAAACTGAGGCCGGTTCGTGAGGTAGTCCAGGATCCATGATGACAGGTGCTGGTCCACCCCTGCGCGCAGCAGCTTGTCCTTCAGGATCATCGGTTGGATGGTGTTGAAAGCACTGGAGAAGTCAAAGAACATGATCCTCACCATATTCCCGGGCTTCTCCAGGTGGGACAGAGAACGGTGAAGGAGGAAGATCACCGCATCCTCCACCCCAATGCCATGCTGGTAGGCGAACTGGAGTGGATCCATCGCTGGTTCCACCAGGGGGCGGAGATGAGCAAGGAGCAGTCTCTCCAGGGTCTTCATCAAGTGGGACGTCAAGGCCACCGGTCTGAAGCTGTTCAGGTCTTTGGGGTGGGAAGTTTTTGGTACAGGTACCACACAAGATGTTTTCCACAGCTGTGGTACCCTCCCCAGTTTCAGGCTCATGTTGAAGATATACGTCACAATCCCACACAGCTGGTCTGCACAGGACTTGAGGAGCTTTGCGCTGATGCCGTCCGGTCCCGACGCCTTCCTCGCCTTGATCTTCCTCAGCTCCGTCCTCACCTGGGTCTTGGTCAGGGTCCGGATGGGGGGCTGTGTGTTGGGAGTGGGGGGGGTGTCGGTGGAGTGGGGAGTGGGCAGCAGGACTTGATTTCTTAGTGGCAGCAGTGGTTGTTGTGCAGACAGGGGGGAGGGCGGTTGGTCAAATCTATTGAAAAACAGATTCAGGTTGTTCGCCCACTCCCTGCCCCCCGTGGCCTGGGGGGAGGTATTCTGGAGCCCCGAGATGGTTTTGAGGTTTCTCCAGACCCCGCTGATGTCGCTCTGTTGCAGCTTGTCCTCCATCTTCTTCCTGAAGCTGTCCTTGCCTTCTCTGATCTTTCTCCTCAGCTCCCTCTGTACGGACTTCAGCATCTCCCTGTTCCCCGACCTGAAGATCCTCTTCTTCTCTCTCAGAAGTGTTTTTATCTCAGGGTTGATCCAGGGTTTGTTGTTTGAGTGACGCCGTATGGTCTTGGTGGGAACGGATTTGTCCACACAGAAGCTGAGGTAGCCCGTGAAGGTGTGAATGAGGCCATCGATGTCCTCACCATGTGGATCGCAGAGCTGCTTCCAGGCAGTGGCTTCAAAACAGTCCTTTAGAGTGTCCATTGTCTCCTCAGACCATAACTCCACAGTGTGCATGGCCGGAGGTTGTCTGTGCACTAGGGGTTTGTACACCGGTCGGAGATGAACCAAGTTGTGATCCGATCTCCCAAGTGGGGGGAGTTGTGATGAGGTGTACGCCTCCTTAGTGTTTGTGTAGAACAAATCCAGTGTTTTATTGTCTCTAGTGTGGCATGTGACATACTGGGTGAAAGTGGGCAGAATGGGAGACAGTGAAACGTGGTTGAAATCGCCTGAGATGAGGAGAAGAGCATCTGGGTGTTCTGTCTGCAGCCTGCTGGTTACTGAATGGATGACGTCACGCGCTGTCCCAGCGTTCGCCGTCGGATTTGCATAAACAACAATGCAGATCACGTGTGAGTGTTCTCTCGGGAGATATGTAGGCCTCATGCTAACAGCTAGCAACTCAATGTCTTTGCTGCAGTGTCGTTGTTTAACAGTGATATGTCCCGGTCTGCACCAGTTGTTGTTAACATACATTATCACTCCACCGCCCCTAGTTTTGCCACTCTCTGGTGTTCGGTCAGCTCGTATCATGTGAAAACCCTCCAGCTCAATGTTAGCATCTGCTGCTAGTTCAGTTAGCCACGTCTCAGTAAACAAAAGGAGAGAGCACTCCCGGTAAGTGCTATCATAACGGGAGATAGCCGCTAGCTCATCTAACTTTCCCAGTATCGACCGTACATTTCCCATGACAACAGATGGAAGGGAGGGTCTGTACCTTATATTTTTTGTCCTCCGCCTTACTCCAGCCCGGCAGCCGCGGCGTTTTCGCCTCAGTTCTCTCGGTATGTCGAGTTTTTCCAGTGGGACCGGGTGGCGGTTAAATGCTAGCAGCTCTTCCCTGTTGTATCGAATCCTGCTATAAACAGTGGCTCCGTCCACCGGCTCAGGAGACATTTGGGACGATCTGTGTGTCCGTGATATAAGTGGGGTGAAAAAAAAAGTGATCAAAAGAGAGAGGAAGGGAAAAAAAAAAAAAAAAAAAAAAAACTCGGAATCGAGCCGCTGTTGCAAAAGGCAGCCGACTGGTGTGGCGCCGAGACATCGGCGCCACACCATATAACACATATAACTCAGCATCTCCCAAGCCTTGCGAGGCACATGGCCCCGCCTCTTGCATTCTTCAACTTAGCTGAGCAAAAATTCACATTTCTGTTTTTTCTGCAGGCCAAATCTGCCTCTCCCCCGCCCCTGAGGCAAAAGGAGACAGAGAGAGAGAGAGAGAGAGAGAGAGAGAGAGAGAGAGAGAGAGAGAGAGAACACTATCCCTCGCCCGCCCCCTTTGGGAGAGCGAGGAATAGAGAGAGAGAGAGAGAGAGAGAGAGAGCTGCCGCTCACCCCTCCCCTTGCTGATGGGAGAGAGAACAGCCGCTCGCCCCTCTGTTGCCTTTTTTTTCTTTTTAAACTGTTACCTTCACACTCACAGCGTTATCAATATAAAACATATAGCAATACGTTACCAATATAAAACAAATAGCACTTGCAGCAGTGATTAAATAGTATTCTGGGTGCACTACGTCCAGGGAATTTCACCCTGTTTATGATTAACGTCTTATTCAAAGTGCAAGCAAACTGTTCGAGGGCGCCACTTCCCCAGGGCGTTACCCCAATTCTCGCCTTCCCGTCGGATGGCGAAGGATTCCCTCCTTGGCGCTGGACTTTTTCGGGTACTAAACCGAGGGCGTCACTTTTATATGACCCAGGTTTTATAGCCTTCGCCAAGGCTAAGGGAGTCCAACCCAGTTCCTGTCCTCACAAGTCACGGACCAATTCGCTCAGTCCGTGAACCTGTAGTCAGGCCGGATAACCATGAATAAATATGCAGCGATATCATCCGGGCCGGGGGGCCTTTCACCTCCCCGGTCTTGGCCGTTAATATCCCAAGCGATCACAATCTAATCAATCAATATAAAATCAATGCCAAATCGTGATTGGTTGGTCAAAATCGGGTCCTGCACCCGAGCCGGAGGCTTTTCACCACTCTCCCGGTCTTACGGTCTTTTTAAGCAAGCAAAGCATACATCTTTCTTTAACCAAGCATCTTTCTTTAACCAAGCAAGTATTCATCAAAAAACATTTACCATATTCAACTGCTTTTTCAACGTAGGACACACATCAAACCGTTTGACAACACAGACCTTTGGTTATGGCCAATATAGCAGAACTTTTGATATAACAGGCGTCTGCTTACCTGGTTTTTTCAGGGCCCTTGTGTTGTCAGCCGGTGATGCAGGTCCGTTGTCCAGGCAATTCAAAGATCCAAATCAGATGATCTCCCCCTGTCACCGGACGAAGCCCCCAAATTGTTAAGTTGAAAAACTTAATAGAAAACCATCTAAGTCTACTCTTCAAAGCTTGTCTATGTGTGTAGATGGTTTACCCAGATTTGTTTTTCAAGGAAGAGACTGAGTTTACTTGGAACATGTATTTATTAAGCAAGCAAGTTGAATATAGTAGGTTACAGCGCCGGGTCAAACATTCTCGCCCTGACAGCAACAGATCGTGTCAGTTCATGAAGTCTGACTGACTATGCTGGCCCTGACCCGGAATATTTATACACAAATTAACAAAGAAGAAAGCCTGCATTAACAAGTGGACAGTCCAGGTGTCTGGTCCAGGGAGGATCCGTTCCTGGTGCCGAATGTATCCACTAAAGGCCATTCCTCCTCCCAGGACAAAGTAGCCCAGGATCAGGCATTCCTTATTGCAACTGTGTCTCCTTCCCATAAATCCCAGGCATTTGTTATCCTCTGTGGTGAGACAAAGGCCCACTATTTTGCAGAGAGTGAAGCGCACACTTGGCAATATATATTCCATTATGGTATATTGGTCATTTTACCTAGATATAAGCAGAATACAAACATTTTGAGTCACACAAATAACTATTATATGGTTATATTGATCACACACATATTTTGAAGCACACAACTAACTACTATGTGGTTATATTGATCACACACATATTTTAAATCACACAGATAACTGTTATATGGTTATATTGATCACTTTATCCCATCAGTTTCTGTGTTGAACCAAGGAGTTATAAATCTCTGATTAGACTTTTTCCATTTTAAAGGGGCCACCATGTCTAGAGTCTGATGCAAAGAAGCTGTAACACCATCTACCATGCTATCAATTACAGAAGGAGCAAGCTGTCTATACGTAGCTTATTTTCGTTGTGTTGACACATGGCATAGAGGCATCATTTCAAAGCCATGTCATGTAACCTGAATGAGTTTCATTTAATAAAATTATTAAATTAATTAAATTTCATTTAATAAAATTGTAAACGAGAGAAGTTGAAGCATTTTTCCTTTGCATATATGTTTTCTGGGTCACGGCAGTAAAATAATTCACTAAATTTTGAGACTGATTCATTAAGTAATTGAAGGTACCGAAATTAATTAATTAAAATTAATTCATTAACAAGTTGTTCTTTTAGAACGGGTGCCCCCTTTTTACGAGTGCTTTTCTATTTTATTTAGTGAGCGTTGGGGTGACGGTTTAACTCTGTCCCCTCGCACACCACTATTAAAATAAATAATTCCTGTACCTTATTACACTATATTTTATTAAATATCGCTACACCAGATACAACTAGACAATTTTCTCAAGATCCTGAAATAAAATTTGGACATATAAATCTGAAGGGTTTTTTCTTTTGAGTGCCTTTTTATCATAAATTTGAGTTTTTCTGTTTATTTTTCTAAGCCACTAGGAGCCACTGACTATGGACTAAATATAAATAAAAATATTAAAAAATATAAATAAAATATAGTGCTGTGAAAAAGTATTTGCCCCTTCCTTATTTCTTCTATTTTTGCATATTTGTCACACTTAAATGTTTCAGATCATCAAACATTTTTTAATATCAGACAAAGATAACCATAGTAAATACAAAATGCAGTTTTTAAATGATTTCATTTATTAGTAAAAAAGTAGAAAAAAGTGATCCAGACCTACCAGGCTCTTTGTGGAAAAAGTAATCCCCCCCCCCGTTACATCATGAATTAACTGTGATTAACAACATTTTTTGGAAAGCTGAGTTCAGTTTCACTAGCCAATCCCAGGCCTGATTACTGCCAGACCTGTCGAATCAAGAAATCACTTAAATAGAATCTGAAACAAAGTGAAGTAGGCTAAAAGAACTCAAAAACCAACACATCATGCTGCAATCTATCTATAAATGCACCAAATCGCTGTCTGTGTGTGTGTGCCTGTTCCTCAGATATCTCCCAATCCATTCCTCAGACTGACCTCAGATTTTATAAGTCCTTCGCTGAGGTTACAAGGGTGTGCATCCCCGAGTATGGAGTCACTCAGTCAAAATATGTAATTTTTATCAATAAAAGTTTAGCCACCGCTCTGTCACCGTTTTGTCTCTTCAGGTCTTAGCTTCAGGAAGTGTGTGTGGGGTTTCAGATTGACTCCATGCTGATTGGATAATACGCAACATCACGACCATGCTGATTGAATAATAATTAACATCATGACCATGCTGACTGGATAATACATGGCATCACGACCATGCTGACTGGATAATAAGGGACATCACAACCATACTGATTGGATAATACGTGGCATCACAACCAGTCAGTCACCAGAGTGCTTTGCAAGCAAATAAGTGTTTTGCTGAGGTTACGAGGGTGTGCATCCCTAAGTATGGAGTCGGTCAGTCAAAATATATAATTTTTATCAATAAAAGTTTAGCCACTGCTCTGTCACCGTTCTGTCTCTTCATGTTCTAGCTTCAGGAAGTGTGTGCAGGGTTTCAGATTGATTCCATGCTGATTGGATAATGCACGGCATCATGACCATGCTGATTGGATAATAGGCGGCATCACAACCAGTCAGTCACCACAGTGCTTTGCAAGCAAATAAGTGTTTTGCTGAGGTTACGAGGGTGTGCATCCCTAAGTATGGAGTCGGTCAGTCAAAATATATAATTTTTATCAATAAAAGTTTAGCCACTGCTCTGTCACCGTTCTGTCTCTTCATGTTCTAGCTTCAGGAAGTGTGTGCAGGGTTTCAGATTGATTCCATGCTGATTGGATAATACACGGCATCATGACCATGCTGATTGGATAATAGGCGGCATCACAACCAGTCAGTCACCACAGTGCTTTGCAAGCAAATAAGTGTTTTGCTGAGGTTACGAGGGTGTGCATCCCTAAGTATGGAGTCGGTCAGTCAAAATATATAATTTTTATCAATAAAAGTTTAGCCACTGCTCTGTCACCGTTCTGTCTCTTCATGTTCTAGCTTCAGGAAGTGTGTGCAGGGTTTCAGATTGATTCCATGCTGATTGGATAATACACGGCATCATGACCATGCTGATTGGATAATAGGCGGCATCACAACCAGTCAGTCACCACAGTGCTTTGCAAGCAAATAAGTGTTTTGCTGAGGTTACGAGAATGCGCAGCCCTAAGTATGGAGTCGCTCAGTCAAAATAT
The DNA here is from genome assembly GCA_020510985.1 of Pholidichthys leucotaenia. Lineage (NCBI taxonomy): Eukaryota > Metazoa > Chordata > Actinopteri > Cichliformes > Pholidichthyidae > Pholidichthys > Pholidichthys leucotaenia. The sequence goes on along the minus strand of CM035848.1, from coordinate 22,985,461 downwards.
GTAATTCTTATCGAAATTTAGCCACCACTGTCTCATGCCCAGGCTTCTAGAAGTGTGGGTGGGGTTTCGGATTGACTCTGTACTGATTGGATAATACACTGCATTACAGCATCAGTAACCACAGCGCTCTGTGAGCAAAACAAGGAAGCAAAAAGTGACAAATTTGACTAGGAAAACATATTACTTTAGACTTAATGGTTAATAAAATTATACCATAAAGTTGCTGTGATTGTGTAGGTCTAATGGATAATTTGGCATGGAGAACACGAGGTGCGCTGGGGGTGGGGGGGTACCGTGGTGCCGCAAAGGGCATCACTGGCACACGGGTCAAGCAGCAGCCGAGACTCCCGTTAACCGGGCAGGCTGGGCTTGGCTCCCTGCGAAGAACTGGAATCCTCTGGTTCAGCTGCTGATTCTCCAACAATGGTGTCCGACGGGGTGCTCTACAATCGTTCACGGAGAGGCATGCCCAGCCTGCCCAGTCAGTGGTAGACGACAGTCTGGACTGCTGCTTCATTGTGGAGTGGAATGGCCAGATCAACTGCATATCATATGCAAACACATATGCATGCTTTGACTAAATGACAACAAGACACAAAAATGCCCAAATAAAGAAATAAATAATTTTTATTTAAATATTTACAGACAAATGGGCAACACTGAAGCAACAGTTGCAGCCAAACAAGTTATTCTGCTGTGTGTGTGTGTGTGTGTGTGTGTGTGTGTGTGTGTGTGTGTGAGTGAAAGGTGAAGGGAATGACACTGTACCGTGGATGCCCTGAATTTCCCTCTGGGGATCAATAAAGTATACAAGATACAAATAAAAAAATAATGTTTGGTGTTTTGTACTTATAATATTGCTAAAATATAAAAGGATGCACTACAGTGGCTCTCAAATATTTGTAAACGTGTTCTGTTATAGTATTGCATGAGTTTATTGATGATAGACTATAAACTACACATACTGTACAAATTAAATTATAATGGTAACTGAACAACTCCCATTTCCCAAAGTGCAAGATACACTATTATGAATATAAGTCATAAAAGATCACACAAATAAGTGATCTGACAAAAAAAAAGATAAATAAACAAGCGGTTCTTAAACAATGGCTAATATTGGATGTCCCATTCTTTTTCAATTATTCTGTAATTAATACTCACACAATCAAATCAATCTTAGTTCAGTCCCTTTCATATGTGTCAAAGTCTAACGTGATTGCCTTCATACAGGCTACACCTCTGTATTTCTCTTTCAAACACAGCCTACATTTGGGCCTGGAAAGCCTGATTGGAATACCCGTTTCAGACAGGAATAACTGTTTTCTATGGGCATGCACTAGTGTAAAGAAATTCAACAACAGATGAGAACCAAAAACCCAAAAAAAACATCTAAAGAACTGCAGGCCTCACTTGCCTGAGTTTGGACACTGGTCCATGGTTCAACACTAAAAAAGAGACTGGGCAAAAATGGCATCCATGGGTTAGTGAGCACGTCTGTTGCACACAGCCACCGGATAGCTGTTGTGCTAAAAAGTGATGGTCTGCCAGAAACCGATCGGCCCACTGTGGGCCTCGCTTGGCGGATTCTTCTCGGTTGTTTATGGCTGCGTTCCACAACCACAAAGAGCAGCAATGCAAAATGTCACCCTGACACCAAACGTGGCCATCCTGAACAGAACCATCCAGGTGAGGTCACAACATCCCGTACACATGGTCCAGTCACTGGTTACAAGCAGTGCGGTTTCGCCAACCAGCCCAAACCACCGTGCTGTGCCACGGCTGAATGAGCAGTCAGGATGGAGGTTGTTTTCAGTCATAAAGACAAGAGCATTCTCTGATCTGAGAGCACAGGCTCCATAAAAAGTTATTTTATTCACTCAGTTTCTCCCATGGTGCAGACAGCTTGGTGACCTGGATCCATCGCAGCATGCCATGCACAAATAAAGGGGGGAAATGGGGGGGCATATGTCCCCCCCTCAAAAAAAATCATCATAAACCCCTCCATATCAATCTGCACAACTGAACAAAATGCAATTTGAAGCAGCAATGCTAAACATAAAAAATTTCTTTAAACTTTACAACCTTTCTCATAAAATTTGTAACTTTCTCTCACATTAATTTACAATTATTTGTAAGTTTACAACTTTTTCCTTGTAAATTATCTACTTTTGCATCTTAAATTTGAAAGTTTTTCTCATAATAATCTGCAAGTCTGCATCTTAAATCTGTATTTTGTTCTTGTAAATGTGCAACCTTGTTCTGCTTTTTAAAATTACTTATTTTCTCCTCATAAATTTGCAGTGTTTTCGTAAATTTGCAGGTTTTTTTCTCATAAACTTGACTTTTTTCCTCTAAATTTGCAGCTGTTTTTCCTTGTGTAGATTTTTTTTCTTGTATTTTTTTAAAATCCATGCAGATCAAAATTTGATACCACTCTGAGAGCTGATAATGTGTCTCCACATTGTCCCACTCAAACATGACCTTGAAGAACCTCAAACATCAGTGTAGCACTCGCCAACCTGGGCATTTTGGAAGAGTTGCCAGACGTAAGCCTCTCCTGACTAACAGCCTCTACCACAAACATCTGAAGGACTCTCACATGGTGAGAAACAAAATTCTGTGGTCTGATGAACCAAACACTGACATCATTCTGAGCATCATGGTGCCTTTCACTTCCACAATACCATCTCAATGATGAAGCATGGAGGTGGCAGTATCATGCTGTATGGATGTTATTCAGTAGGAGGGATTTGGAGAGTAATTATAGATACTGTACACTTAATGAAAACCTGCTCCTGGACCTCTGACTAGGACAAACATTCACATTTCACCTACATCCAGGTATGTAGATGCACATGCAAGTAAAAGGAAGCAGGGCCAGGTGAGGCTGACATGGACCAAATGTATCATGTATCCCACATAAATTCCCCCCCCCCCCCCCAGCAATCATGAATGTGAAGCTAAAGGGTATTTTTCACATGTACACAAGTGTTCATACGTGGAGGTCTGTGTGGCTGACTGGTCAGTCGATTTGCTTGAAATGCAAATCCAGGACAGAAGGATTGGGGAGTGTCAGGGACATGGTTCTGCACAGCTAGAACTTGGTCATCAGATGTATAAAGGAGATCAGGACACGTGTCTCAAAATGAACAGGACACAAAAATTAACGGAACAAAATGATCAAACCACAAACCCAAATAACACATAATGAAACAGCCATAAATAAAGGCCAAATGACTAAAATTTAATCAGTTCAATCTTTAAAAATCCCATAAAATAGAAATGAGTCAATAAATCCATCATTCTATAATGTAAAATCCTGAAAAAATATCAGCTCATGTTGAACCTGATGGCCACAACAAATCTCAGAGTTGGGACAGGGGCTCCAAAAAGAGGAAAAGTAAGTGGTGCTGAAATACCAGAGTGGTGGATTAGAAGTAGAGCATCTGCCCCACAACCGGAAGGTCAGGGTTCAAGTGCCGACCTCCTGGCTGGGTCATGCCAAAGACCATATAAAAATGGAACTTCCAGCCGTCCAGCTTGGTGCTCAGCAAAAATGGAACAGAGGAGGGAAATGTGGGCAGCAATGGCTCAGGAGGTAGAGCAGGTCATCCAATAACCAGAGGGTTGGTGGTTCAAATCCTGCTCTCACCAACCATCCTGCCGTTGTGTCCCTGGGCAAGACACTTTACCCACTTTTTCTCCGGTGCCCATGACACTGGGTATAAATGTTGGGTAGTGGTCGGGGAGGCCGCTGGTGTGTTTTGGCAGCCACATTTTCATCAGTCTGCCGCAGGGCAGCTGTGGTTACAGTAGTAGCTTACCACTATCAATGCCTGTTTGGAGTGAATGAATAATGGACTTAGTGTAAGTGCTTTGAGATGTCACTTGACATGTAAAGCGCCATATAAATCTAATCCATTATTACTGTCAAAATGAAACTGCTGGAGGAACGTGTTGCAACTATGGGCGACAAGCTAGTAACATAATTGGGTAGAAAAAGAAAAGCTTTGAGAGACAGAGCCATTTCTTAATCATTTCGCCAAAAGAAAAAAAAGAAATGATTATCGACTTCAGTAGAGGACGGATGACCCTGGTCCACACTACATGAACGGTGACCGTGTGATGTGTACTTGATTCTTCTTTCTTGGTGTACATATCTTGCCAGACCTGTCCTGGACTGAGAACATCATTGCCGTCATAGAGAATGCTCAGCAGCAACTCCACTTCCTGACAGTGCACAGGAAGCTGCTGCTGACCTTTTACTGGTGTTTGGTGGAGAACAACCTGATGTGCTGTTAGGCTGTGTAGTTTGCAGGCTGATCTGTCAATAAAAAGCACTCCACACACAACAAAGACAATCACTGGCACCCCTCTACCAACACTGGACAATATTTCCAGGTCTCACCACCTCAACAGGGTCAAAGGCCATCATCTTTGACCATACCCACCCAGGCTACCACATCACAGAACTGTTGCCCTCTGAGAGGCAGTTCCGATCCATCACAACCAGCTTCTTCCCCTGGGCCATCTTTACTCAGGCTAATTCTTTACATATTCCATCCTCTACAGTACATACTGTAACAGAGTCAATAAAAGCATTCCTACTTGGCTCGCCAAGTGGGTTGACCTTCTTGGTGACACAGGTAGAGTGACGGTCTCTGGAGCAGGAGGTTTGTGAGTTCAAACCCCTGGTTAGACATCACCAGTTGGGTTTAACTGCCCGTCCCCTTGGCCAGAATATTCAGAGAATCTGAAGACATCTCTGTGCACAGGGGACACAGCTGAAAATAAATACTGGATGTCTGATCTTTCCACCTTCAGGCAGAACTCCATTAAAAAGAAGCATGAATTGATTTCATAGAAATTATTATTCAACTATCTACAGTCATGTGAAATAAAAATTTTTTTTTTAAGAAATGTTCACATATTAATGTCTAATCTTGGTTTTTTTTTATTTATCTCTGGAAAAGAAGGTGATTTAATTGCAGGTAAATAACAAAAATTAACCTTGTTTTACTCGTTAAACAAAAGATAGACAAAAATGTGTATTCTGAGGAAAAAGTTAGGAAACCCTACCACCTGATAGCTAGTGTTATCCCCTTTGACTGAAATAACTTCAGTGAGACGCTTTTTGTAGCCATCTACCAGTCTCTGACATCAGTCTGAGGAAAGTTTGTCCCCCTCCTCAATGCAGAATTCTTTCAGCTATGAGATGTTTGAGGGGTTTCTTGCATGTACAGCCCAGTTCAAGTCACCCCACAGCATCTCAATGGGATTAAGCTCTGGGCTTTGACTCGGCCATTCCAGGACTCTTCATTTCTTAGTTTTTAGCCAGTCCATGGTGGATTTACTGGCATGTTTTGGGTCATTGTCATGTTGCAGGGTCCAGTTCCATTTCAGCTTTAATTTTTTTACAGATGGTCTCATGTGGTCCCCAAGCACCCTCTGATACACGGTAGAATTCATGGTGGATTCTATAATGGTGAGCTGGCCAGGTCCTGCTGCAGCAAAGCATCTCCAAACCATGACACTTCCACCTCCATGCTTCACAGTTGGTATGAGGTTCTTTTCCTGGAATGCTGTATTTGGTTGGCACCAAGCACGTCCTCTGTTCTGGTGTCCAAATAATTCAATTTTAGACTCATCTGTCCAAAGAACATTATTCCAGAAGGCCTGGTCTTTGTCTACGTTCTCTCTGGCAAACTTCAGTCTGGCCTTCATGTTTCTCGTAGAGAGCAAAGGTTTCTTCCTTGCACACCTCCCATGCAAGTTAAACTTGTGCAGTCTCTTTCTGATTGTAGAGGTATGCACTTTCACATCAACAGTAGCAAGAGTCTGCTGTAGGTCCCGTGATGACATTTTAGGGTTTTTGGAGACTTATTTTAGCATCTTGCAGTCTGCTCTCAGGGTGAACTTGATTGGACGGTCAGACCTGGGCATGTTGGCAGTTGTTTTGAATGTCCTCCACTTGTAGACTGTTTTCCGGACAGTGGAAAGGCTGATTTCAAATTCTTTTGAGATCTTTTTTAAATCCCTTACCAGACTCATAAGCTGCTACAATATTCTTGAAGAGCTCAGTCATCTGGGAGAGACTCAGCATACAGCCGCTACTACTCCACATTGAAAGGAGCCATTTGAAGTGGTTTGGGCAGCTGACCAGGATGCCTCCTGAATGCCTCCCAGTTGAGGTGTTTCAGGCACGTCCCACTGGGAGGAGACCCCGGGGCAGACCCAGGACACGCTGGAGAGACTATGTCTCCCAGCTGGCCTAGGAATGTCCTGGTATCCTCTCTGAAGAGCTGGAGCAGGTGGCTGGGGAGAGGGAAGTTTGGGATTTTTCTGCTTGATCTGCTGTGGCAGTGACCTCGACCTCCAGAAAAGCAGTAGAAGATGGATGGATGGAAATTATTCCATGGGCTCAGGAACATTTCCAGAAATCATTGACTGTAAACACAGATTGCCGTACCAGCAACAAATGCATTTTAAAGCTCTATCGTGCAAAGAAGTTGTCATATGTGAACATGATCCAGAAACGCTGCTGTCTTCTGTGGGCCAAAGCTCATTTAAAATATGAGGAGGGGCTGAAAAGTTCGTAGTTGTCAAATTTAACCAAATGTGGTTTATTTTTAATCATATTCTCCCCTTTGGTCCACACACTTCTTCTATCAGTGTTGCAGCACTTGGATTCCTGCGACTGAAAAATAAATCCCATTTGCACAAATTTGACTGCTATGAACTTTTCAGCCCCGCCTCTTACACGGAGACAAATTCTTTCAGGAAACTCTGGTCACCACATCCTCTTGACTGAAGAGGAGAGGGACCATCTGACTTGTTATCAGCACTCAGCCTGCATCTGTGATGGTATGGAGGTGCATTAGTGCCTCAGGAGCTGGCAACTTCTCATCTGGAAAGGTACCACCACCAATGCTGAAAGGTTTATACAGGTTTGAGAGCACCATATGCTCTCATTGAGATGATGTCTTTTTCAGAGAAGGCCTTGCATATTTCAGTAGGACAATGATAAACCACATTTCATCTACCACAATAGCATTGCTTCGTAGTAGAAGATTCTGGGTGCTGGACTGGACTGGCTGCTGGCAGTTCACACCTCTCACCAACCAAAAACAACTCAGAGCCATTTTTATTCATACAGTGTATGGGTTTGTCACATCAAACAAATATGGAAGACCACTTTGTCCTATCTGTGTCAAATCATGAAGATTAGGAGCAGCTGGTCTGAGTGATGCTGAAAATCTAATCACTGCTTTTATTTATAGGGTAGACCAGGGGTATTCAACTAAAACTGCAAGAGGTCCGATACCCAGCTGAGGTCTGAACCTTTACATCCCTTCAAATATGGATCCTTGCTTTATACGTGACTTAGCCGGTTAGGATTTAAGTTATTATTTTGGTGGGACAGACAATGAAATGTGCAGTTTTACAGTAACAAGTTTTGGCATTACATACATGTTTAACAAAATATCTGACACTGAACACTGATCTTTTCTGTCTTTCAAGGTGTTCTTGTAAAGACACAAAATAATAATAATACATTGTACAGGCTGGGTTAATCATCTCAGACTGGATGCAGAGGGTAAGCAGAGAAGGACAATAGGTATGGAGATTATGGTGAGGTAGCAGGAAGAAGGAGTTGGGGGAGAAGGGATGAATGTATTGTAATGCGAGATGTCATGCAGATGTGTGAGGGGCGGTTGATATAAAGGCGAACCCCTGGTGTATTGATACATGCTTTTTCTGTGTATGACTGATGTGAGAGTGAATAAAATCATCTGCTGCATAAATCTGCCTCCGTTATTTCACTCTCCACACTGGTGACCCTTTGACGAATTATGGAACACGAGGCACCCCGGACTCGGCCCGGACGGGAAGCCCCACCAACGCGGCAGGCATTCCAGAGACAGCCCGGACGGGAACCCACAGCAACGCGTGCGCTGTTTCAGTCAAACTACCAGACTTTTGGCTGCACGACCCGCAGTCTTGGTTCCACCACACTGAGGCTCAGTTCGCCCTCCGGGGAATAATGGCAGACGACACCAAATATTACTATGTGGTCGCAGCGCTGGATGCTCGCACGTCTCAGCAAGTAGCGAACCTGTTCCAACAGCCTCCAGCCCACGACAAATACGGGACTGTCAAGGCGGCGCTGACCCAGCGCTACACGCTGTTGGACTGCGACAGAGTAGAGAGGCTCCTGAGGCACTCCAAGTTAGGAGATGGGTCAGCGGTCGAACAGATGGAGAAGATGTTGGCATTGATGGGCACGGACAACGGGCATTTTCTGTTTGCCCACCTTTTCCTCCGGAACCTCCCAACAGAGGCCAGAGCGGTCCTGGCCAATTCGCCGTTGCTGGCTGCGCGTGACTACTGTGCGCTAGCCCAGGAGGCATATCGGATCATCCTCACCACCAGAGCCCTCACAGTGAATGCGGCGGCGTCAGAACCCAGCGAGATGATCAGCGGAGGCGAGGAGCCAGTGACGGTAGCGGCAGCGGGGGCCAGGGAGCACCAGAGAGACACGCTCTGCTTCTACCACCGCCGCTTTGGAGAGAACGCACACAGATGTGTGCCACCATACCAATTCAAGCGTTCGGGAAACTCCAAGGCTGGCAGTCGGTAGCAGCTGCGACCGCCGGTGAAGAGAACAAGCTGCTCTACGTGACAGACTCGCGCTCGGGGAGACGGTTCCTTGTAGACACCAGAGCCCAGAAGAGCATCATCCTGCCGTTCTATGCCGAACGGCTAGCGGGAGCTAGCGGCCCCGGGCTGGTAGCAGTAAATGGCTCGGACATTAAGACTTTTGGTAAGAGAACACTGACTTTATCCCTACACAGCCGTATGTACGAGTGGACTTTTGTCATTGCGGCACTGAGTTTCCCAATCCTGGGAGCTGATTTTCTGTGTGCACACGGGTTGCTAGTCGATATTGCTAACAGATGCTTGGTTAATGCAATGTCTTTTGATTCTCTCCCCTGTATAGCTCGAGGGGCCGGGCCAATAACACTAGCCAACGTCACAGCTCCAGGCGGTAAGTTCCACACACTGCTCACTCAGTTCCCAGCACTCACGGTCCTGACATTTTCGGCGGCCATCGCTAAACACGGGGTGGAACACTTTATCACCACCACCGGGCCGCCTGTTTTCGCACGACCTCGGCGCTTGGACGCAGCTAAACTGGCCATAGCGTGTGAGGAGTTTGCCAACTTGGAAAGGTTGGGCATCATCAGGCGCTCAAACAGCCCATGGGCATCCCCACTACACATGGTCCCTAAGGCCGAGGGATTGTGGCGACCGTGCGGAGATTTCCGCAGGTTGAATAATGCCACAGTGCACGACCGCTACCCGATTCCCCATATTCAGGATTTTTCCGTTCACCTCGCCGGGGCACGCATTTTTTCTAAAATAGACCTGGTCCGTGTTACCACCAGGTCCCAGTGTGCGTGGAGGACATACCCAAAACAGCGGTAATAACTCCGTTTGGCTTGTTTGAGGTTTCACGCATGCCCTTCGGATTAAAAGGAGCGGCACAGACATTCCAACGCATGATGGATGTGGTGTTGCGTGATCTGCCGTTTGTATTTGTCTACCTGGATGACATTCTGGTGGCCAGTGCGTCCGAGGACGAACACGTAACCCACCTCAGGATGGTTTTCCAGAGGTTGGAGGAGCACGGGTTAATAATCAACCCGGCGAAATGCCAGTTCGGCATGACGGGGATTGATTTTTTTGGGGCACCGCGTCTCACCGGAGGGAGCAATACCCTTGCCCGACAAAGTGCGCGCCGTGGCGAATTTTCCCCGGCCTCAGACGGTCAGGGCACTGCAAGAATTTTTGGGGATGGTTAACTTTTATAACCGGTTCCTCCCCCGTGCAGCTCAACTCATGCAGTCATTGTACGCCGCGCTCAAGAAACGGAAGCCCGCGGACAGAGTCGAATGGACTCCAGAGCGGGAGCAGGCATTCTCTGAGGTTAAAACAGCCCTGGCAAATGCTGCACTGTTGGCGCACCCGGACCCGGAGGCCCGGATAGCGCTCACTACCGACGCCTCGGAAGTGGCCATAGGGGCCGTTGTGGAGCAACGCGTCGCCAGTTCTTGGCAGCCGCTCGCTTTTTTCAGCAGGGCTTTGCACGACAGTGAGCGTAAATACAGCGCGTTTGACAGAGAGTTGCTGGCTCTCCACCTGGCCATACACCACTTCCAGTTCTGGCTGGAAGGGCGCAGCTTCACCGCGTTCGTGGACCACAAGCCGCTAACGTTCGCGATGGCCAAGGTTTCGGAACCATGGTCAGGCTGGCAGCAGAGATAGCTGGCCGTGATTTCAGAGTTTATGACCGATATTCAGCATGTGTCGGGTAAACTGAATGTGGTGGTGGACTGCCTCTCGCGCGCAGTAGTGGCCCCGGTCTACGTGGGGATAGATTATACAGCCATGGCCGCAGAGCAGATTGGCGATGCGGATGTGTGCGCGCTCCAGTCTGGACCAACAAGGTTAAGGCTGGAGAGCAGAGTACTGCAAGATGGCAGCTCCCCCCTAATCTGCGACGTCTCCATGGGACGCCCGTGCCCGGTGGTCCCAGTTGCTTGGCGCCGCCGTGTGTTTGAGTCAGTTCACGCTCTGGTGCACCCAGGAGTGTGCGCATCAGTCAAAATGGTGGGAGCGAAGTTTGTGTGGCCAGGCCTGCGCAAACTAGTGAAAGAGTGGGCTGCAGCCTGCGTAGCGTGCCAACGAGCCAAAATACACAGACACACGAAGGCTCCTTTGGAGCCGTTTCGTATACCGGCGAAGAGGTTTGACCATGTTCACGGGGACCTCGTGGGCCCCCTCCCGCTATGGCAGGGGTGCAAGCACCTTCTGACAGTGGTGGACCGTACCACACACCGGCCAGAAGCAGTCCCGCCGGCGGCAACCACGTCCGTGGACGTGGCGCATGCTTTTTTGACAACATGGGTGGCACGTTTTGGAATTCCGTTGGACATCAGGTCCGATAGGGGCCCTCAGTCTGTGTCCGACCTCTGGTCCGCGATGGCCTGTAGCCTGGGTGTTGCAATTCATCGCACAACTACGTACAACCCACAGGCCAATGGGTTATGCGAGCGTTTTCATAGGTCACTGAAAGCAGCGCTCAGGGCTTCGCTGACGGATGCAAATTGGGTAGACCAGTTGCCGTGGGTTTTATTGGGGTTGCGTTCCGCACCAAAAGAGGATTTGGAGGCTTCCCCGGCGGAGCTCGTTTTTTCTCAGCCACTGCGGCTGCCCGGGGAATTTTTGCCAGAAAATCCCGCGCCGGACAACTGCCCGTCTCAGCGTTTGCAGCATAGCGCAGACACAGGCACGCTGCCAGGCCCGGCCCACCACTGTTTTCCACACGCTTTTGTGCCAAAAACTTTGAAGAACGCGGCGTTCGTGTTTGTCAGGCACGATGCCCACCGCCCTCCATTGCGCCCACCCTATGATGGCCCGTTCAGAATGCTGGAAACAGGGGACAAACATTTTTTGTTAGACTTGGGGGATCGTAGGGAGAAAATATGCATAGACAGAATTAAGCCTGCCTTTGTGGTGGCGGACGAGCAAGTGCTGTTGGCTCGGGCCCCTCGGTGTGGAAGACCCCCACTGAGAACTCCACAGGTAAACGATTCATCAGAGCAGCCACACAGGCAAGTCGAAGGTTTTCCCCCCCTCGCCATGGCCCACCCGCACACAGACACACCCCCAGGAGCCCCCCGCCGGCACAGTAGCACCGCGGAGGCAGTAAACCCCCATTACAGCAGATATGGGAGGAGACTGAAGCCAAAAGGACATGAGGACTGAAACTCGGTCTGAGATTCCGGTTGGGGGGGGGGGGGGTAGAGACTGGGTTAATCATCTCAGTCTGGATGCAGAGGGTAAACAGAGAAGGACAATAGGTATGGAGATTATGGTGAGGTAGCAGGAAGAAGGAGTTGGGGGAGAAGGGATGACTGTATTGTGATGCGAGATGTCATGCAGATGTGTGAGGGGCGGTTGATATAAAGGAGAGCCCCTGGTGTATTGATACATGCTTTTTCTGTGTATGACTGATGTGAGAGTGAATAAAGTCATCTGCTGCATAAATCTGCCTCCATTAATTACACTCCCCACAACATCAGATTTTTATAGCGCATTTCACGGACATGCAAAGATGCTTTACAATGGGTACATTATTCATTCACTCCACAGACACTGATAGTTGTAAGCTACCTCTGTAGCCACAGCTGCCCTGGAGCAGACTGACAGAAACATGGCTGCCAACAGCCTCTTCAACCTCCGCTAAAAGTCATTCATAAACATAATTATAAAAATTTATACAAACTAGTGGTGTTGTGGTGGTATGGGTGGGGGATTCTTCACCCAGAGAAGGCAGCTGGGGAAAGGGAAAACAATGGACTGAAGGAGGAAGTGTCACTGGAGGGTCTCAGATGGGACAGTAAGGGCTATTCACCCCCCAGGGAGAGGAGAGAGCGCTGGAGCTGCTGGAAGACGAAAGGGTGTGAGAAGCGGTGCCGGCGTGATGTTATGTTAATGTGCCACACAGGTCTTTTTTCCAAATAATGTATTATGGTCAGAAGTTCTGGGTCTCAATGCATGGAATTAAAGGTATACACGTTTCGTTACCTTGTATTCCATACATGTGTAATGACAATAAAGTTGAATCTCATCTCATCTCATCTCAAAAGGAGAATGCACAGAGACCCGGGGGCTCCTTTACTGTACTATATGTTGGAGAAAGAATAAAGTTTGTGTGTTGTCTAGCTCATTGCCTCACCTGCTTCCTTTCTCCACATTGGTGACCCAAAGATGTGCCATGGAGAGCGAGCTGAGCACCGCCCCGGAGACTACCTGGAGGGAGAGCACCAGTGCCGCCTGCGCTGCCAGTCAAGCTCCCAGACTTCTGGCTTCACGACCTGACCGCATGGTTCCTGCACATAGAAGCCCAGTTCGCACTCCGTGGGACAACAACAGACCACACAAAGTATTACTACGTGGTCGCTGTGCTGGACGCACATGCCATGCAACAGGTGACGAGCCTGCTCCAGGAGCTGCCGGCCCAGGGGAAATATGAGGCGCTCAAAAGGATGCTATTCCAGCGCTATACCCTTTCTGACAGTGAGAGGGCAGAGAGACTCCTAACGCGTTCAGAGTTAGATGACAGATCAGCAGTGGAGCTCATGGAGAGCATGTCGGCGCTGAGGGGGAAGGACGATGAATCTTTCCTGTTGGCTCACTTGTTCCTCATGAGCCTACAGGCTACAGCGAGGGCAATCCTAGCCAACTCGCCGTGGCTGGTTGTGACGGACTACTGTGCCCTGGCGCAGTAAGCGGACTGCATCATTTTGGTGACCAGCGTGCAGACAGTGGCACCGGCATCCAGGAGGGACTCCAGAGAGGTTGAGGAGGCGTTGGTGGTAGCCGGGACGGACACCAGGAGACGAAGGAATAGGGCAATCTGTTTTTATCATCGCCGTTTCAGCTTGAATGCCCAACGCTGCCTGTCGCCATGCCAATTCAAGAAGCCAGGAAGATGGTATGTTCGGCATTCAGTTGCAGCTGCAACCGCTGGCGACAGAAACAAACTGCTTTGTCACGAACCCACGTTCGGGGAGACGTTTTTTGGTGGACTCCGGCTCCCAGAAGATTCTCATCCTGCTGGTCAACACAGACAGGTTGGCAGGAGGCAGCATTCCGAGGTCACAGCTGCCAATGGATCCACCGTCAGGACATTTGGCGAATGGACACTGATGATATGTTTACACGGATGCAATTTCCAGTGAGACTTTGTGGTAGCTGCATGTTCTGTTCCCATTTTAGGTGCAGACTTTCTATGTGCTTATGAGTTGTTAGTCGATGTTGCTAATAGGCAATTTGTGGATGCTGTCTCTTTTACCTCATTGCCCTGTACAGCTCGGGGAGCTGGGTTGACAACACTGGCTAACGTTATAGCTCCACGGGGTTTAAGTACCAACAATTACTCGCACAGTTCCCAGCACTCATGGTCCCAACTTTTTCAGCTACGATAAGGAAAGACGAGGTTGAACATTTCACAGCTACAAAAGGCCCACCGGTGTTCGCACGACCTCAGCGCCTGGACGCAGCTAAACTGGCCAGTGCGCGTGAGGAGTTTGCCAACTTAGAGCAGTTGGGCATCGTCAGGCGCTCCAACAGCCCATGGGTATCCCCGCTACACATGGTGCCGAAAGCCGACAGGTCGTGGTGACTGTGCGGCGGAATAATGCCACGGAACACGATCAACGCCATAGAACACGATCATTATCCTATTCCTCACATCCAGGATTTTTCCGTGCACCTGATCGGGACACGTGTTTTTTCGAAAGTGGATCTGGTCTGCGGATGCCATCAGGTCCCGGTGTGTGCAGAAGATGTTCTGAAAACAGCAGTAATAACTCCTTTCAGCCTTTTTGAGATTTTACGCATGCCATTTGGATTAAATGGTGTGGCGCAGACTTTCCAGAGGATGATGGATGCAGTGCTTAGCAACTTGTCCTTTGTTTTTGTCTACTTAGACAACATTCTGGTAGCTAGCGCGTCCGAGGAGGAGCACATTGCCCATCTTAAGATGGTTTTCCAGAGGTTGGAAGCGCACAGGCTTATAGTGAACCCGGCGAAGTGCCAGTTCGGCGTGCCAGTGATTGATTTTTTGGTCCACCGCATTTCGCTGGAGGGCACTATTCTGCTACTGGATAAGGTGCGCGCCGTGACAGACTTTCTGTGTCCGCAGACCATGAGGGACCTACGGGAGTTTTTGGGAATGGTCAATTTTTATAACCGTTTCCTTCCCCAGGCAGCCCAGTTAATGCAGCCGTTGTATGCCGTGCTGAAAAAAAAAAGAAGCCCGCGGAAAACATCAACTGGACTCCCGAGCGAGTCCAGGCTTTCACGAATGCCAAAACAGCACTTGCGGATGCTGTGTTGCTAGCCCATCCGGATCCGTCGGCACGGATAGCGCTCACTACGGACTCGTCTGATGTTGCCATAGGGGCAGTGGTGGAGCAGTACGTCTCTGGTTCATGGCAGCTGCTCATATTTTTCAGTCGAACTTTGTGCGACAACGAACTCAATTATAGCACTTCAACAGGGAATTGTTGGCTCGACACCTGGTATGCGCCATTTTCAGTTTTGGCTAGAGGGGCGCGAGTTCACTGCATTCGTGGACCATAAGCCACTGACGTACGTGATGTCCAAGGTCTCGGAACCGTGGTTGGCCCGGCAGCAATGGCACTTGGCTGCGATCTCGGAGTTTACGACCGACATCCAACACGTTGCCGGTAAGCTTAACATCGTGGCCGATTGCCTGTCGCGTGCATTAGTCTCCCCGGTCTACATGGAAATTGATTTCCCTGCTATGGCTGCGGAGCAAACCAGGGACGCGGACATTTGCGCGCTCCAGTCGACGCCTACTGGGTTACGGCTGGAGAGCAGGGTGGCGCAAGAAGGGTGCCCTCCGATCCATCCATCCATCTTCTACCGCTTTTCCGGAGGTCCGGGTCGCGGAGGCAGCAGTTCAAGCAGAGAAGCCCAGACTTCCCTCTCCCCAGCCACCTGCTCCAGCTCTTCAGAGGGGATACCAAGGCGTTCCCAGACCAGCTGGGAGACATAGTCTCTCCACCGAGTCCTGGGTCTGCCCCGGGGTCTCCTCCCAGTGGGACGTGCCTGAAACACCTCAAGTGGGAGGCGTCCAGGAGGCATCCTAATCAGATGCCCATACCACCTCAACTGACTCCTTTCAATGTGGAGGAGCAGCGGTTCTACTCTGAGCCTCTCCCGGATGACTGAGCTCCTCACCCTATCTCTGAGGGTGAGTCCAGCAATCCTACGGAGAAAGCTCATTTCAGCCGGTTGTATCCGCGATCTCGTTCTTTCGGTCATTACCCAAAGCTCGTGACCATAGGTGAGAGTAGGAACGTAGATTGACTGGTAAATCGACAGCTTTGCCTTAGAACTAAGCTCCCTCTTCACCACAACAGACTGGTACAACGTCCGCATCACTGCAGATGCTGCTCCAATCCGTCTGTCGATCTCTCGCTCCATTTTCCCCTCACTCGTGAACAAGACCCCAAGATACTTAAACTCCTCCACTTGGGGCAGGAGCCTGTCCCCAACCCGGAGAGGACAATCCACCTTTTTCCGGCTGAGGACCATGGACTCGGACTTGGAGGTGCTGATTCTCATCCCAGCCGCTTCACACTCAGCAGTGCCCTGGGTGCCCTCCCTTGCTCTGCAATGTCTCTACTGGCCGCCCGCACTCTGTGGTTCCGAACTCCTAGTGCCACCGCATTTTTGAGTCAGTCCACTACCTTTCACATCCAGGCATGCGCGCTTCGGTGAAACTAGTGTGGGCAAAATTCGTCTGGCCACGCTTGTGCAAGGACATAAAAGAGTGGGCTGCAGCTTGCGTTGTGTGCCAGCAGGCCAAATTGCACAAGCACATCAGAGCCCCCCTCGAGCCCTTCCAAATCCTGGCCAAGAGGTTCGACCACGTCCACGTGGGTTTGGTGGGACCCCTCCCGCCGTCGCAAGGTTTCACTCACCTTCTGACTATTGTGGACCGCACCATGTGCTGGGCTGAAGTGGTGCCGCTGGTTTCTACCACGTCCGTGGAAGTAGCTTGTGCTTTTGTGTCGGCTTGGGTTGCACGGTTCAGATCCCCATCAGACATCACTTCTGACAGGGGTCCGCAATTTGTTTTGGAACTCTGGTCCTCGATGGCCCAGAGCCTGGGAGTCAAAATTCACCGCACTACTGCATACAACCCCCAAGCTAACGGGTTATGCAAGCGTTTTCATAGGTCGCTAAAGGCAGCACTCAGAACTTTGCTCACAGATACAAATTAGGTTGACCGCCTGCCATGTGTTCTTTAAGGGTTGCGCTCCATCCCTAAGGAGAATTTGGCAGCATCCCCGGCAGAACTCTTTTTTTCCTCAACCACTGCGCATCCCCGGAGAGTTTTTACCAGAAAACCCCACACCTGAGGCCGATCTGCCCACGCAATTTTTGCACAGTATGGAGACTTTTAACGTACCGGGCCTGGCTCACTATTGTTTTCCCCACACTTTCATCTCAAACAGTTTACAGAACACCAGGTTTGTTTTTGTCAGGCACAATGCGCACCGGACCCCGCTGCGCCCACTGTACGACGGACCGTTCAGGGTTTTGGAAGCTGGGGCAAAGCATTTTGTGTTAGACTTAGGAGGGGTGTAGGGCGACTGTCTGCATCGACAGGCTGAAGCCCGCTTTTGTGTTGGCAGACAAGCAGGTGGTGTTGGCCCAAGCTCCGTGGTGCAGACGCCCACCACTGATGGCTCCGCAAGTCAGTGTTCCCTCGGTAGAGACCTGTGCCTGCAAAGCTGATGTGTTTTCCCTCCTTTTTCCCTCCACAGACTGACGTGCCATCCTATGCACCTTGCCAGAAGGGTGTTTCGACTGGATTGGCGACCCCCCGCTACAGCCGCTATGGGTGCTGG
The DNA here is from genome assembly GCA_020510985.1 of Pholidichthys leucotaenia. Classification (NCBI taxonomy): domain Eukaryota; kingdom Metazoa; phylum Chordata; class Actinopteri; order Cichliformes; family Pholidichthyidae; genus Pholidichthys; species Pholidichthys leucotaenia. The sequence goes on along the minus strand of CM035848.1, from coordinate 22,967,939 downwards.
CTCAAGCCCAAAGGACGAGGGGGTTAGTACCCTTTCTGGGTGGTTTTTTTTTGGGGGGGGGGGGTTCTCCACCCAGAGAAGGCAGCTGGGGAAAGGGGAAACAATGGACTGAAGGAGGAAGTGTCACCGGGGGGTCTCAGACAGGACAGTAAGGACTATTTGCCCCCTGGGGAGAGGAGATAGTGCCAGAGCAGCTGGAAGAGGAAAGGGTGTGAGAAGCAGTGCCAGCGTGATGTTATGTTAATGTGCCACACAGGTCTTTGTTCCAAACAGTGTATTATTGTCAGAAGTTCTGGGTCTCAATGCATGGAATTAAAGGTATAAAAGGAGAATGTACAGAGACCCGGGGACTCTTTTACTGTACTGTATGTTGGAGAAAGAATAAAGTTTGTGTGTTGGCCAGCATGTTGCCTCGCCTGCTTCCTTTCTCCACAGTGTCACTTTTAATTGCAACACATTTACACTACCGTTCAAAAGTTTGGGGTCACCCAGACAATTTTGTGTTTTCCATGAAAAGTCACACTTTTATTTACCACCATGAGTTGTAAAATGAATAGAAAATATAGTCAAGACATTGACAAGGTTAGAAATAATGATTTGTATTTGAAATAATAATTTTTTCCTTCAAACTTTGCTTTCGTCAAAGAATCCTCCATTTGCAGCAATTACAGCATTGCAGACCTTTGGCATTCTAGCTGTTAATTTGTTGAGGTAATCTGGAGAATTCTGACGCAATGAGCAAACACATTGTACCATTAGAACACTGGAGTGATAGTTGCTGGAAATGGGCCTCTATACACCTATGTAGATATTGCACCAAAAACCAGACATTTGCAGCTAGAATAGTCATTTACCACATTAGCAATGTATAGAGTGTATTTCTGATTAGTTTAAAGTTATCTTCATTGAAAAAAAAAAAACAGTGCTTTTCTTTCAAAAATAAGGAAATTTCTAAGTGACCCCAAACTTTTGAACGGTAGTGTAGATGACAGGGCAGCTCCCTTCTTCTGAATCACATCACACTAATACTAGTTTTAGTGCATTTAATCACACTTTAAGTGCATACTGCAATTAATTACAGAATTAACTTGACCCAGCTCTCTCTATGTGCTGCCTATGGAAAAAAAAGATTAATCGCAATTAAACGATTAACTCGCCCGGCGCAATTAATCACGACAAAAATGACATCTAATACAAACAGAAGCATTTTTAAATCTGTTGTGGCTGAAAGAATTTAATGTTCTGGGTCAGTTTTCCATCCACAACAGTTTCAGAATGGGCCTCCACACACTCCAGTACTATTCCCACATCTTTTCCTAAAATTTACTGTACTCTCAAGTCAGCACTTAAATTCTCATTGTTGAGCTGTGAGAGAGAACCCGTTTAGATCATTCATGCTGGACTTTGATCTCGTTTATTTTCATGTTCTTACCTTGGACTGGGGAGGGTACATTTCTTCAAAGTGTCTGTGTGGTTTCCAGTTTTCACAGCTGTGAGAGACTTGGTGTGAATTAGACACACCGGACTCATACTCCTCAAAGCAGGATGAAGAAATTCATATTTTTTTCCATCCATTCATTGAAGAATACTCTTCACTGTCAACATAACTTTTGGTAATTCCATCGTTCAGATGATAAAAGTTTGATTTGCGCTCCGTTAGCCTCCGTGAGCATCTCATCAACATACCTAGCAACCGGCATAGAACATAGGACCCAGACCTTTTTGTTCCTTAGAAATTTATTTTTATTATAAATAACAAAACAGAGTTATTTTTGTATATTAAACTATTTCTACGGTTACATTAATCAAGGTGGGCTCTACTTAGCAACTTGCTTTGCCTGTTGGAAATTTTAATTTCTGCACAGTAGTACAGTGGTTAGCACTATTGCCTCAGAGGTTCCAGGTTCAAATCCCCAGGCTGGCAGAGGTTGGAACCTTTCTGTGTGGAGTTTGCATGTTCTCCCTGTGCTGTGTGGGTTTACTCCGGGGGCTCCGGTTTCCTCCCACAATCCAAAGACATGCATGTTAGGTTAATTGGTGATTCTAAAATTATACCTATGCGTCTGTCTGCTATAGACCCTTAGAATAGAGGGTTAGTGTACCTACTAGTTAAGTGCTTTAAGTGGTTTAAGTGCTTTAAGTGGTCTTTGTGACTAGAAAAGCGCTATATAAGTACAGGTCCTTATTACAGAATTAAGAACAGGCAGAACAAGGTCTGCTCACTACAGCCATTTGGGTCTTGTGCCGATGCAGGTTGCTACGTATGTCCTATGTAGCAATCCGCATTTTTACATACAGTAAGTTTTATTTTATTGCAAAATAAAACCAAGGCGTAACTTTAAAAAAAATTGTATCAAGTTTCGAGGTTCGGACAGATGACCTCAGGGTCCGGATTGGACCAGAGTCCACCAGTTGGTGACTTCTGGGCTACACTAGTGCACTTCCTTATTATCAGGTTTTCCCAGTAGTCCTCAAAATCTCAACAGTCGATCCAAATTGCTGAAGTGAATATTGACTTGTAGGATTACTTGTGGTTCCAAGGAGGTAGATCTTTCATTTATCAGGCTCCTCTCCTGTGAAACCAGCTTCAAGTTTGGGCTCAGGGGACAGACCATCTCAGATTTTAAGATTAGAATCAAACTTTGCTTTTGAGAGAGATTTTAGTCAGGGCTTAGTTCCAGACTTCCTTCCTTCTTCTTTAAGATAAGATGGTTCATTACGCCTCAGTGAAAACAGAGGCATGCGGTAATCAGTCATTGTGTCTGTGTGTGTGTGTGAGTGGTTGTATCTGTCTGTTACCAGCTTTTCAGCTCACCCGCTCAAAATCAACTGGAACTAAAGGCTTGTATCACTGTAGTGCCATATTTTCTCAACTTTTAATTTACCACAATTTGCACATAAGGCTTTGTTTCGTAAATAAACAAATTTACCTCACCTTTACCATCAATGCAGCTGCAAAAAAGGTATTGTAATAACTAGGCCGCACACTAGAAGTAGCAGTGTGACTTTTTTACAACTCCCATGCTACCATGCCACAGGCACCGAGGCATCAGCACCTTGGTGCTTTCATTTATACAGAGACAGAGATAACGTTAATTCCGTTTAAAAAAAAAAATGTCAATTTTTATTAGAATGTCAAAACAGCATTAAAGTTGTACAAATACATCTCAAAAGTAAAAAGTACTGTCTTTGGTTTTGTAGTTGCATTAGTTAAAAAAGTAGCTTTCTTTACAATGGTTGCCCAATGTTGGAATGTGTTGAAGTCAGATATTATAGAATAAAGATGGCACATCCCTGATACATGATCAGTATTTACGGCAAAATCAGTTATAATAAACTCGCACTTTTTAACACACATCACCATCTGGCATCTCTAACTCTAAATATAATCGCTGTGACGCATTGCTTGCAAAAAGGAAAAGCCACTTCATCAAGGAATAGCTACAGTAAATCAATATTTCCAGCATATAAACTTGTCAATTTTGGTCCAGGAAAACTAATAAGCACACACAGCTGCAGGACTACTGATGCTGGTTCATGTTTTAATGCTAAGCCAGGGCAACAGAGCCTCCTAGTTCTGGACTTGGATGCAGATGCAACAAAGATGTTCATCAAACAGAAAGGGCTGCTGCTCATACTTAGAGAAAGCGTTAAACCTGCTCCTTCTTTGGCCACAATCTTCATTTTTTAATGGAGATTCTTCACAAGTTAATCTACGGATCACCTGAAGTTCTGAAGAATAAATCTTAGCATGCCATGTTGTCTCAGGGTGCTTTCACACCTGACCTGTTTGGTTCGGACCAAAATTTTAGGTGTGAAAGCTCCCTCGAACCATGGGCCGGACCAAAGGGCTGAAATTTAGCATGAGGTACAACTGTATAAATGTACATTTGGTATGAATTTGCAAAAATAAAGATGCAAAGATAAGATAAAAGATGCCAATTTAAAAAAATAAAGTCACAAATTACAATTTTATTAAACAGAATAAAAATTTAACCAGCATGCAGATGAGCATTGCAAATTTTTGAGAAAAAAGATGCACATCTATGAGAAAAAAAAGTTGAAAAGTAACAAGAAAAAAGTTGAAAATTTTTGAGAAAGGTCACAAATTTATGAAAAAGTTGCAAATTTACAAGAAAAAGTTGAAAATGTATTTTTGGTTTACAATTATGGATGTGGATGGGGTGGTGAGGGGATGATTTTAGGTGACTTTGCTAACAAGGGGGACAGCATCAGCCCTCAGATCACCGAGTGGCTGTAAGGCCAGCTTGCATTCAAACGCACGTTTATCTCCACTGCAGTTACGGCGGGTTGTGTACTTCTGGCCTTTGGCTTGATTTTGTTGGCCAAAGAGGTAATTTCAAATCATTTTTACATTTCTAGTTCAGGGTCATTCTTCTTTTAGTTTCTCATAGGTCCTCGGGTAAGAGGACTGGGCCTATTTAACAACAGGTGCACTGCTCTCCCCTGAAAAAAACTCCCCCATTCTTTAACCCAGCACTTATTACCGATATCTTGGGTGCTTTCCTTGTTGTCCCGTCTAGACAGGTCTTGGTCGATGCTAGTGACAGACACCTCAGACCTTTACTGTGTGGATTGTGGAAGGAAATGGAGAATATGCAGAAGAAGAACATGGGAACTCCAAAGACACTGATGTCAGGTTAACTGGGGATTCTTGACATCTGTCTGCATTAAGCCAATAGAATAGAGGGACATGTAGCTACTAGTTCAGCACGTTGAGTAGGTTTGGAGATCAGAAGAGCTCTATACGTAAATACAGGTCCTTACATCTGTGACTTATCAGTCGTGTGACTAACAGTCTATTCCAGGAGCCTCAGAAATCCCAGTAATGACGTCAAAACAACATCCTAAGGCATATCGCTAAGGTGTTTCATGTGCAAATTAAGGCGTACTGTGTTGTTTTAGGTCAACAATAGATGTGACATCATTACTGGAAGGCTCCCAGAATGGGCCAGGAAGTCCTGATCCACTATTAGCAGCATTTGAATATCTGCTGGATTAGGCTGCGTGTCCACAAGGAAAGTAAAAACACTCTCAACCTGTTTTCTTGAGCGCTTTTCAGGCACTCTGCCCGGTATCCTGGCAACCGCTTGACCTGTCACTCAAAGCGTGGTGGGGATTTCACAGGGTTTGCTCTGAAACGCTCCACTCACTGGAATAAATCACATCAAACTACACTACCGTTCAAAAGTTTGGGGTCACCCAGACAATTATTTTGTGTTTTCCATGAAAAGTCACACTTATTTACCACCATGAGTTGTAAAATGAATAGAAAATATAGTCAAGACATTGACAAAGTCAGAAATAATGATTTGTATTTGAAATAATAATTTTTTCCTTCAAACTTTGCTTTCGTCAAAGAATCCTCCATCTGCAGCAATTACAGCATTGCAGACCTAACATGATTGCACAAGAGTTTTCTAATCATCCATTAGCCTTCTGACACAATGAGCAAACACACTGTACCATTAGAACACTGGAGTGATAGTTGCTGGAAATGGGCCTCTATACACCTATGTAGATATTGCACCAAAAACCAGACATTTGCAGCTAGAATAGTCATTTACCACATTAGCAATGTATAGAGTATATTTCTGATTAAAGTTATCTTCATTGAAAAAAAGTGCTTTTCTTTCAAAAATAAGGAAATTTCTAAGTGACCCCAAACTTTTGAATGGTAGTGTAAATGCACATCCCTCCAAGCTTTGGCTGTTAAATATTGATCATGGTGTACTTTTAAGGCTGATTCTGATTGGCTGGTGAGAGAGGTGTGCAGCTGATGAGTGCTGCAGCACTCCCAAAACTTAAACTTTTTTCAGCTTTCAGTGACAAAATACGCTGACTGCTGAGGGCACTGAGCACATTAAATGCCAGAGTACATAGAAAGTGAACAGGAAACAGTCGCCCACAACAGAAAAAAATGCATTTGGTGGACACACAACCTTATGAAGCAGTTGAGGAGACAAAATTTTTTTTACATATTTTCCCATGATTGCTGTGTGGAATGAGAAAATAAGTGATGCCCCTTCTCCCCCAAGTTCAAACAGGACTGTCAGATAAAATCATCACTTCCTGAACTCATTATCAGTAAAACCTCTTACCCCAACAGGCCACAGAACACACTGATAGGCAGTAGGCCAGTTAATATTTCTAACAAGGGGGATGGGGGGGGGGGTATTCACCAATTTAGAATAAGATACAAATATATAAATGGAAATTGGGTACAAATTTGAAAGAAAGAATAAATGTGCAAAATATGACAAAAGATGTCAATGTAAGTGTTTAAAAAGTCACAAATTACAATTTAATTACACAGAATAAAAATTTAAACTGCATCCAGATGATTGTTGCAAATTTATGAGAAAAAAAGTTAAAATTTACAGGAAAAGACTCACAAATTTATAGAGAAAAACTTGCAAATATTTGAAAAATAAAAGTAGCAATCTTTTGGAAAAAAAAAAAAAGGTCAAATTTATAAGGAAAAAAGCTGAAAATTTACAGGGGGAAAAGTCAAATTCATGAGGCAAAAAGTTGCAAATTCACGAGAAAAAAAAACTTAAAATCCACACAAAAAAGTGGCTTTTTCTTTTTTGAAAGAAAAAGTCAAATTTTTAAGAAAAAAAGTCACAAATTCATGAGAAAAAGGCTTTTGTGATAAAGATAAATTTGTGAAAAAATTCACAAATTTATAAGGAAAAAATCTGAAAATTTACAGAAAAAAAATTGACAAAAAAATTATTTTTTTTAAGAAAGAATTTTATGAATAAAAAAGTTGAAAATGTTTTAGGAAAAAAAAATCACAAATTTATGAGGAAAAAAATTTTTTTGAGAAAAAGTTGAGCATTTACAAGATTTTTTTTTTTTTTTTAAATTCTGCTTAGAATTGGTGGGTCAGAGTCCTGTCGTTGAGCTCTGTAACATGATAAAGGTTTATGATGATATTGGGGGGACAATTCTCCATTTTTTTCCAGGTTTGGGGGGGCGATGTCCCCCCTGTCCCTGATGGGGATGGGGGGATAGCAGGTTAACAAGGGGGCTGATTTTGGGTCACCACCCCCCCATGACCTACTGCTGACAGGTGCTGTGCTCTATTAGAGTGTGATAAGGCACAACAAGGCATTTCATGTGCAAATTAAGGTGTACTGTGTTGTTTTAGGTCAACAATAGATGTGACATCATTACTGGAAGGCTCCCAGAATGGGCCAGGAAGTCCTGATCCACTATTAGGAGCATCTGAATATCTGCTGGATTAGGCTGTGTGTCCACAAGGAAAGTAAAAACGCTCTCAACTGGTTTTCTCGAGCACTTTTCATGCACTCTGCCCGGTATCCTGGCAACCGCTTGACCTGTCACTCAAAGCGTGGTGGGGATTTCATAGGTTTTGCTCTGAAATGCTCCACTCACTGGAATAAATCACATCAAACTAAATGCACATCCCTCCAAGCTTTGGCTGTTACAGTGGGGTAAAAAAGTATTTAGTCAGCCACCAATTGTGCAAGTTCTCCCACTTAAAAGATGAGAGAGGTTTCCAATTTTCATCATAGGTATACCTCAACTATGAGAGACAAAATGAGAAAAAAAAAATCCAGAAAATCACATTGAAGGATTTTTAATGAATTAATTGGTAAATTCCTCAGTAAAATAAGTATTTGGTCAATAACAAAAGTTCATCTCAATACTTTGTTATATACCCTTTGTTGGCAATGACAGAGGTCAAACGTTTTCTGTAAGTTTTCACAAGGTTTTCACACACTGTTGCTGGTATTTTGGCCCATTCCTCCATGCAGATCTCCTCTAGAGCAGTGATGTTTTGGGGCTGTCGCTGGGCAACACAGGCTTTCAACTCCCTCCAAAGATTTTCTATGGGGTTGAGATCTGGAGACTGGCTAGGCCACTCCAGGACCTTGAAATGCTTCTTACACTCCTTCGTTGCCCGGGCGGTGTGTTTGGGATCACTGTCATGCTGAAAGGCCCAGCCATGTTTCATCTTCAATGCTCTTGCTGGTGGAAGGAGGTTTTCACTCAAAATCTCACGATACATGGCCCCATTCATTCTTTCCTTTACATGGATCAGTCGTCCTGGTCCCTTTGCAGAAAAACAGCCCCAAAGTATGATGTTTCCACCCCCATGCTTCACAGTAGGTATGGTGTTCTTTCTCCTCCAAACACGACAAGTTGAGTTTTTACAATAAAGTTCTATTTTGGTTTCATCTGACCATATGACATTCTCCCAATCCTCTTCTGAATCATCCAAATGCTCTCTAGCAAACTTCAGACGGGCCTGGACATGTACTGGCTTAAGCAAGGGGAGACGTCTGGCACTGCAGGATTTGAGTCCCTGGCGGCGTAGTGTGTTTCTGATGTAGCCTGTAACAGGAAATTTTGTATATTATAGTTAGTTATTCTTTTTCCCCAAGTATGTCTCAGGGATGTGTGAATGGATGGGGGGGGTGGGAGCTATGTGGGAGTGTGTCTTAATCATGCTGCTTCTTATATGGATGCCGAGAGAAACGCAATTTCATCTTGCCTGCACTACAGTTGTATGTACAGCAATATGACAATAAAGTTTGATTTGATTTGATTAGCCTTTATTACTTTGGTCCCAGCTCTCTGCAGGTCATTCACTAGGTCCCCCCATGTGGTTCTGGGATTTTTGCTCACCGTTCTCGTGATAATTTTGACCCCACAGGGTGAGATCTTGCGTGGAGCCCCAGATCGAGGGAGATTATCAGTGGTCTTGTATGTCTTCCATTTTCTAATAATTGCTCCCACAGTTGATTTCTTTACACCAAGCTGCTTACCTATTGCAGATTCAGTCTTCCCAGCCTGGTGCAGGTCTACAATTTTGTTTCTGGTGTCCTTTGACAGCTCTTTGGTCTTGGCCATAGTGGAGTTTGGAGTCTGACTGTTTGAGGTTGTGGACAGGTGTCTTTTATACTGATAACGAGTTCAAACAGGTGCCATTAATACAGGTAATGAGTGGAGGACAGAGGAGCCTCTTAAAGAAGAAGTTACAGGTCTGTGAGAGCCAGAAATCTTGCTTGTTTGTAGGTGACCAAATACTTATTTTACTGAGGAATTTACCAATTAATTCATTAAAAATCCTTCAAAGTGATTTTCTGGATTTTTTTTCCTCCTTTTGTCTCTCATAGTTGAGGTATACCTATGATGAAAATTGGAGACCTCTCTCATCTTTTAAGTGGGAGAACTTGCACAATTGGTGGCTGACTAAATACTTTTTTGCCCCACTATAAATACTGATCATGGTGTACTTTTAGGCTGATTCTGATTGGCTGGTGAGAGAGGTGTGCAGCTGATGAGTGCTGCACCACTCCAAAACTTAAAACTTTTTTCAGCTTTCAGTGACAAAATATGCTGACCGCTGAGGGCACTGAGCGCATTAAACGCCAGAGTACATAGAAAGTGAACAGGAAATAGTCACCCACAGCAGAAAAAAATGCATTTGTTGGACACACAGCCTTATGAAGCAGTTGAGGAGACAAATTTTTTTTTACATGTTTTCCCATGATTGCTGAGTGGAATGAGAAAATAAGTGATGCTCCTTCTCCCCCAAGTTCAAACAGGACTGTCAGATAAAATCATCACTTCCTGAACTCATTATCAGTAAAACCTCTTACCCCAACAGGCCACAGAACACACTGATAGGCAGTAGGCCAGTTAATATTTCTAACAAGGGGGATTGGGGGGGTATTCACCAATTTAGAATAAGATACAAATATATAAATGGAAATTGGGTACAAATTTGAAAGAAAGAATAAATGTGCAAAATATGACAAAAGATGTCAATGTAAGTGTTTAAAAAGTCACAAATTACAATTTAATTACACAGAATAAAAAATTAAACTGCATCCAGTTGATTGTTGCAAATTTATGAGAAAAAAAGTTGAAAATTGACAGGAAAAGACTCACAAATTTATAGAGAAAAACTTGCAAATATTTAAAAAAAAAGTAGCAATTTTTTGAATAAAAAAAAAATCAAATTTATAAGGGAAAAAAGTTGAAAATTTACAGGGGGAAAAGTCAAATTCATGAGGCAAAAAGTTGCAAATTCATGAGAAAAAAACTTAAAATCCACACAAAAAAGTGGCTTTTTCTTTTTTGAAAGAAAAAGTCAAATTTTTAAGAAAAAAAGTCACAAATTCATGAGAAAAAGGCTTTTGTGATAAAGATAAATTTGTGAAAAAATTCACAAATTTATAAGGAAAAAAGCTGAAAATTTACAGAAAAAAATTGACAAGAAAATTTTTTTTTTTTTTTTACAAAGAATTTTATGAACAAAAAAGTTGAAAAATATTTTAGGGGAAAAAAATCACAAATTTATGAGGAAAAAAATGTAAATTCATGAAAAAAAGTCAATTTTTTGAGAAAAAGTTGAGCATTTACAAGATTTTTTTTTTTTTAAATTCTGCTTAGAATTGGTGGGTCAGAGTCCTGTCATTGAGCTCTGTAACATGATAAAGGTTTATGATGATATGGGGGGGACAATTCTCCATTTTTTTTCCAGGTTTGGGGGGGCGATGTCTCCCCTGTCCCTGATGGGGATGGGGGGATGGCAGGTTAACAAGGGGGCTGATTTTGGGTCACCACTCCCCCACGACCTACTGCTGACAGGTGCTGTGCTCTATTAGAGTGTGATAAGGCACAACAACAAAGGTGACTGTTTAACTCCCCCTCAATCATCCGTCCTTGTCCACCTCTCCATCTCTCTCAACCGCCTCTCCAGAATCTTCACCTGCTCCTCCAGGTGAGCCGTTTTATCAGCCTCTGGGGAACCGCCTGAAGCTCCGACGCCCAGTAAGACGCAGACGCACACCAGGACGGCCAATCGGATGACCATCATCTCTGTGCCCACTCGGTAGTCACTCAGGATGAGTCCGAAACAAGCCACAGCCGCCACCACTTTGAGCAGCCACAGGGCCCGCCTCAGAGTGGAGGCAACCAATCGGAAGGCCAGGGAGATTAGCCAGTAGCAAATGAGGGCTACGAGGAGCCACTGAATGACGAAGATGAGGCCCTCTGGGGTCACTTTCCTGATGGGGACTGCAGCTATGTTTCAAAAGAAAAAAACACAAGCCATGATTTTATGGCTCAAACTCATTTTCATGTTACAGTTCCTTCTCAGTTTAGAAAATACACACAGCAAATCAGAGCACACACCACAGGACCAAACATTTCAATAGTATTTACAGAGAAAATTAATCAGCTTTCCTTTGACTTATTCTCAGTTTTATTACTACACGAATTTCATTTGGAACTTTGTTCTTCTATCCTCTTTAGGAACCATCCAGTTTTCCAGCTAATTATGCACACAATACCTGGAAACCCAGCTTTAATGTCAGTGTCCTGCTGGTGGAAGCAGCTTTACCTTGAATTCCAGCGGCCTGGAGGAGCTGTGACATGTAGCGTAGAAGGATGTTCAGACCATTAGCCAAACTTCCTGCAACAACAGCCAGAACCTGAGAGAAAGCCTGGAGGGAGGGGTGGAGATGGGGGAGTCCAAGAAACAGTGAAGAAAGTGGCATCAGTTCACAGTGGTCCAGTCCATTCAGGACTCAGGTGTTTTCATTAAATCTGTAACACCTGTCTAACACTTACCCTTTGGAGTACTTTGAGGAGCTGATGAATGAAGAAAGTGAGAGAGAGTAGGATGGATGAAGGAAAGCCGGTGAACAAGGAAGTCCCAAGGACTGTGGATCTAGAGAAAGCATGTGATGGAGTGCCAAGACAGGAAGTGTGGTACTGTATGAGAAAGTCAGGAGTGGCAGAGAAGTATGCGGGGGTGGTGCAGGACATGTATGATGACAGCGAGACAGTGGTGAGGTGAGCTGTAGGAGTGACAGATGGATTCAAGTTGGAGGTGGGGTTACATCATGGATCAGCTCTGAGCCCCTTCTTGTTTGCCATGGTCATGGACAGGCTGACAGACAAGGTCAGGCAGGAGTCTCCGTGGACCATGATGTTTGCAGACGACATTATGATCTGTAGTGACAGTAGGGAGCAGGTGGAAGAGAACCTGGAGAGGTGGAGGTATGATCTGGAGAGAAGAGGAATGAAAGTCAGTAGAAACAAGACAGAATACATGAGTGTGAATGATAGGAAGATGTGTGATGGTGAAGATGCAAGGAGTAGAGGTAAAGTAGGTAGATAAGTTTAAATGAGGACCTGTACTTGCTAGCTCCAGTACTGAAACACCTGTACAACCTGAGCCTGAGTCTGGAGAGAGTACCGGTGCTGTCGAAGACGTCCTGCCTGGTTCCTTTCCCCAAGAAGTCATCTCCATCGGACCTGAACGACTACACAACATAAAAATATTTTTTTTGTAAGTTGTCTGTGTTTTTTCAACTGATTTAAGACAATTTTGCACCACTGAATCTGAAAATGACATCTGTTTCTCTAGATCAGGTCAGGTTTTTATGCTAAGTTGTAAGCAGTTGTACAGCAGTTGTACAATTGTACTGTAAATTGAATAGTAGACATTGATAAAGGTAAGTACGTGTAAATTGAATGTTACATCATCATTGTTCAAAATTCAGAGAATTTCAAGAAATAAAGAATTTTGCATCATATAAAGCGAAAATACCCGTACATGTAAACAAAAACGTAAAAAACATGTGGCCATAGTTCAAAAAGTTGACCTGATTGAGCAAAACCAATGTGATTTTTGGATTCAGCACATCAAAATTGTCCTAAATCAGCTAAAAAAAAACTTAAGACAATAAATTTGGTGTTGACCAGTGCTACCGACCAGTTGCCCTCACATCTCATGTGATGAAGGTCCTGGAGAGACTGGTCTTAGCCCACCTGAGGCCGCAGGTGAAGACGTGGCTGGACCCTCTGCAGTTTGTATATCAGCCCCATTTAGGAGTTGAAGATGCTGTCATCTACCTGCTGCAACGAGCCCATCTGAACCTGGATGGCGGAGATACTGTGAGAATCACTTTTTTTGATTTCTCCAGTGCCCTTAACACCATCCAGCCACTGCTGCTGGGTGAGAAGCTGCGGGTGATGGGGGTTGACAGCTCTGTGATCCCCTGGATTACTGACTACTTGACAGGCAGGCCACAGTTTGTCTGGCTGGGCAGTGTCTTGTCTGGAGTGGTGGCTAGTGACACGGGAGCTCCACAGGGGACTGTGCTCTCTCCTTTTCTCTTTACTTTATACACCACTGACTTTCAGTACAACACAGAGTCATGCCACCTGCAGAAATTCTCTGACGACTCAGCTGTTGTGGGGTGTATAAAAGGAGGAGAGGAGGGGGAGTACAGGGCACTGGTAGACAGATTTGTGGAGTGGACGGAGCAGAATCACCTGAGGTTGAATGTCAGCAAGACCAGAGATGGTGATTGACTTCAGGAAGAAGAGGTCACCTTCACAGCCACTGCAGATTAGGGGGGAGGATGTGGGAGTGGTTGAGGACTACAAATATCTGGGTGTCAGGATCAGCAGCGCGTTGGACTGGAGATCCAATACTGATGCTGCGTACAAGAAGGGGATGAGCAGACTCTACTTCTTGAGGAAGCTGAGATCCTTCAACATGTGTAGCAGGATGCTGGAGCTTTTCTACCAGACCGTTGTCACCAGCGCCATCTTCTTTGCTGCTGTCCGTTGGGGTAGCAGTATCAGGGCCAGAGACACCAACAGACTTGACATGTTTATCAAGACGGCTGGCTCTGTAATTGGTCTCAGGCCGGAGACCTTTGAGACAGCGGTGGAGAGGAGAACACTAAATAAACTGCGATCCATCATGGACAATCCTGATCACCCCCTCCATCACACACTGGACAGACAGCGAAGCACTTTCTCCAGTAGACTACTACAGTTTCGCTGTCGAACAGCCAGGTACAGGAAATCTTTCCTGCCACATGCAATTTCACTGTACAATAACTCACTATGATGTTGTATTCTGGTCATAACAATGCTGCCACACTGCACCTTACAGACTAACTGGTACCTCACATTTTCACTCCGCTCCTGATAGTCCTTCATTGTGCAATGTGAATATATGATGACCCGTGTTTATATGGGTCATCATATATTAAGCTATGATGTATATAGGTTTTATAGTCGTGTTAGTTTTAATTTCCATGGGTAATCCCTTTGTCTGTCATGTGTGTGTTTCTGTCGTTTGGTTCTCTACTGTCATGCTGCTGTTACACTGTAATTTCCCAATTTGGGATCAATAAAGTACATCTATCTATCTACTTATATAGCGCTTTTTTTTCTAGTCTCAAAGACCACTCAAAGCGCTTCACTAGTACTAACCCTCTATTCTAAGGGCCTATAGGAGACAGATACCTGTCATCATGGATCCTGGACTACCTCACTAACCGGCCTCAGTTTGTGAGAACCCGGGACTGTGTGTCCGACACGATCATCGGTAGCACGGGGGCCCCCCAGGGAACGGTTTTGGCTCCCTTCCTGTTCACCCTTCATACTGCGGACTTCTCACACAACACAACACACTGCCATCTACAGAAGTTCTCTGATGACTCTGCGATCGTTGGCCTCATCTCCAATGGAGATGAAGCTGAGTACAGAGGGCTTATCCAGGACTTCGTGGACTGGTGCCATCGGAACTGCCTCCAGATCAACGCGAGGAAAACTAAGGAGCTGGTGGTGGACTGCCGCAGGCAAGGACAACCCCTCACAGCACCAGTAAATATACAGGGAACAGACATCGAGATGGTGACATCCTATAAGTACCTGGGTGTTCATCTGAACAATAAACTAGACTGGTCACACAATACTGACGCACTCTACAAGAAGGGACAGCGCAGGCTGTTCCTACTGAGGAGACTCAGGTCTTTTGGTGTACAAGGGGCGCTGCTGAAGACATTCTATGACACAGTGGTGGCATCAGCCATCACTTTTGGAGTGGTCTGCTGGGGCAGTGGCATTACGGTAGCCGATAGGAATAGACTGAACAAACTGATTAAGAAAGCTAGCTCTGTCCTGGCGCAGCGCCTTGACCCAGTGGAGGAGATAGGAGAGAGAAGGATGGTGGCTAAACTGTCATCTCTGCTGGAGTCCGAGTTCCACCCTATGCAGGACATACTGAATGCACTGAGGAGCTCATTTAGCAGCAGACTACATCATCCCAGGTGCACAACCGAGAGGTTTCGCAGGTCCTTCCTACCAACGGCTGTCAGACTGTACAACCTAAGCAGGGCTGCTCGCAGAGATAGCAAAAAGACGTGACAACCTAATAGTTTTGAATGCAAAAGACGCAATAGACTTATACAATGGTCCCCTCCGGCATACAACTAGGAAAATACCGGTCGCTATGGAGGGTGAGAATATGTATGGGTACATAATCATACCATGTAGGATAACTAAGTAGACGGTTATGCTGTTTCATCCCATCTAGCAACAATGCTCCGCACTGTGTGTGTTTATACATTTACATATATATTCCATCTTGCTACAATGCTCCGCACTGGGTGTGTTTATATACAGTGGGGCAAAAAAGTATTTAGTCAGCCACCAACTGTGCAAGTTCTCCCACTTAAAAGATGAGAGAGGTCTCCAATTTTCATCATAGGTATACCTCAACTATGAGAGACAAAATGAGGAAAAAAATATCCAGAAAATCACATTGAAGGATTTTTAATGAATTAATTGGTAAATTCCTTGGCAAAATAAGTATTTGGTCACCTACAAACAAGCAAGATTTCTGGCTGTCACAGACCTGTAACTTCTTCTTTAAGAGGCTCCTCTGTCCTCTACTCGTTACCTGTATTAATGGCACCTGTTTGAACTCGTTATCAGTATAAAAGACACCTGTCCACAACCTCAAACAGTCAGACTCCAAACTCCACTATGATCAAGACCAAAGAGCTGTCAAAGGACACCAGAAACAAAATTATAGACCTGCACCAGGCTGGGAAGACTGAATCTCCAATAGGTAAGCAGCTTGGTGTGAAGAAATCAACTGTGGGAGCAATTATTAGAAAATGGAAGACATACAAGACCACTGATAATCTCCCTCGATCTGGGGCTCCACGCAAGATCTCACCCCGTGGGGTCAAAATTATCACGAGAACGGTGAGCAAAAATCCCAGAACCACACGGGGGGACCTAGTGAATGACCTGCAGAGAGCTGGGACCAAAGTAACAAAGGCTACATCAGAAACACACTATGCCGCCAAGGACTCAAATCCTGCAGTGCCAGACGTGTCCCCCTACTTAAGCCAGTACATGTGCAGGCCCGTCTAAAGTTTGCTAGAGAGCATTTGGATGATCCAGAAGAGGATTGGGAGAATGTCATATGGTCAGATGAAACCAAAATAGAACTTTTTGGTAAAAACTCAACTTGTCGTGTTTGGAGGAGAAAGAATGCTGAGTTGCATCCAAAGAACACCATACCTACTGTGAAGCATGGGGGTGGAAACATCATGCTTTGGGGCTGTTTTTCTGCAAAGGGACCAGGACGACTGATCCGTGTAAAGGAAAGAATAAATGGGGCCATGTATCGTGAGATTGAGTGAAAACCTCCTTCCATCAGCAAGGGCACTGAAGATGAAACGTGGCTGGGTCTTTCAGCATGACCGTGATCCCAAACACACCGCCCGGGCAACAAAGGAGTGGCTTTGTAAGAAGCATTTCAAGGTCCTGGAGTGGCCTAGCCAGTCTCCAGATCTCAACCCCATAGAAAATCTTTGGAGGGAGTTGAAAGTCCGTGTTGCCCAGCGACAGCCCCAAAACATCACTGCTCTAGAGGAGATCTGCATGGAGGAATGGGCCAAAATACCAGCAACAGTGTGTGAAAACCTTGTGAAAACTTACAGAAAACGTTTGACCTCTGTCATTGCCAACAAAGGGTATATAACAAAGTATTGAGATGAACTTTTATTATTGACCAAATACTTATTTCCACCATAATTTGCAAATAAATTCTTTAAAAATCAGACAATGTGGTTTTCTGGATTTTTTTTTCTCATTTTGTCTCTCATAGTTGAGGTATACCTATGATGAAAATTGGAGACCTCTCTCATCTTTTAAGTGGGAGAACTTGCACAGTTGGTGGCTGACTAAATACTTTTTTGCCCCACTGTATCTACATATTTATTCCATCCAGCTACAATGCTCCGCACTGTGTGTCTATATATATATATATATATATATATATACTTGCTGCTCTTGTTTTTGTTTTTTGTTTTTTCTCTTGCCTTCTGATTGTTACTCTGAGTGTTGCTATCCCTGTGCTGTTGCAATCCTGGAATTTCCCCATTGTGGGACTAATAAAGGCTTATCTTATCTTATCTTATATCTAGGGACAATTTAGAACAACCAATTAACCTAACATGCATGTCTTTGGATTGTGGGAGGAAACTGGAGCCCCCGGAGCAAACCCACGCAGCACAGGGAGAACATGCAAACTGTACACAGAAAGGTTCCTACCCTTTCCAGCCTGAGGATTCGAATCTGGAACCTTTTAGCTGTTAGGCAACAGTGCCTAACCACTGCACCACCGTGCTGCCCAATAAATACATGTATGGTAAAATTCCATGCAAAGCAATGAAAACGCACAAGAGAGGTGAAGAACAGAGTGCAGGCCGGGTGGAGTGTGTGGAGATGAGTGTCAGGGGTGATTTGTGACAGAAGGATAGCAGCTAATGTGAAAGGGAAGATTTATAAGGTGGTAGTGAGACCTGCTATGATGTATGGTTTGGAGATGGTGGTGCTGACAAAAAGCAGGCGGAGCTGGAGGTGGTAGAGTTGAAGATGCCAAGATTCTCATAGGGAGTGACTCGGAGGGACAGGATTAGAAAGGAGTATATCAGAGGGACAGCTCAAGTTGAGTGGTTTGGAGACAAAGTAAGAAAGGCAGGGCTGAGATGGTTTGGACATGTGCAGAGGAGGGATAGTGAATATACTGGACAAAGGATGTAGAAGATGGTGCTGCCAGGCAGGAGGAAAAGAGGAAGACCACAGAGAAGATTGATGGATATAGTGAAGGAGGACATGGAAAGGGTTGGTGTTACAGAGGAAGATGAAGGGATAGGGTGAGGTGGAGGCAGATGATCCACTGGAGACCCCAAAAGGGAGCAGAAGGAAGAAGACCATCATCAGTTGTAAATTACTTCCCAACTTTTCTCCATTACGTTTCTCTATTACCACTCTACTCACCAGGACAGAGAAAGGGGAGTTACTAAAACGTTCTCCAAGTATGTGGACCATAGCAGTCTTCACGCTGTGCTTCAGCATGGTACCAGTACTGTCTAATACCAATCTGACAGAACGAGAAGACCTAATAAAGCCCGACACCTGGTTACTGCCCAGTATGAGTCCATCTTCAATTTCAACCACTCATTTTAACTTTAATTGTAGAGTCCTTTACCTCAGTGGCCCCGTAATGCGTAAAAAATGTATTCATGACCTGGCGAGGGGTTGAAATGAATGGAATACATCGGCATAACAGCAAAGTGTGTGATTAAAAAACTCACCTTCACAAGGTCATTTCTCTGCAAGGAGACGTCACATCTACAAACCCAAACGCCAATGAAGTTGGGACATTGTGTAAAACAAATAAAAACAAAAAACAATGATTTAAAAATCCTTTCAACCTATATTCAACTGAATACACTACAAAAACAAAATGTATTGCTTTATTGTCATGTTGCAAATATTCACTCATTTTGAATTTGATGCTTGCAAGACGTTCCAAAAAAAGCTGGGACAAGGCAACAAAGGGCTGGGAAAGGCGATGAATGCTAAAAAAAACACCTTTTTGGATCATTCCACGGGTGAACAGGTTAATTGGAAACAGGTGAGTGTCATGATTGGGTATAAAAGGAGCATCCCTGAAAGGTTCAGTTGTTCACAAGCAAGGATGGGGTGAGGTTCACGAACAACAGTGTGGGCAAATAGTGCAACAGTTTAAGAACGTTTCTCAACGTACAATTGCAAGAAATTAGGGATTTCATCATCTATAGTCCATAATATCATCAAACGATTCAGACAATCTGGACAAATTTCTGCATGAAAGCAACAAGGCTGAAAACCAATACTGAATGTCTGTGACCTTTGATCCCTCAGCCGGCACTGCATTAAAACCCAACATTATTCTGTAAAGGATATTACCATGTGGTCTCAGGAACACTTCAGGAAACCATTATCAGTTAACACAGTTCATCGCTACAAGTGCAAGTTAAAACTCCACCATGCAAAGCCAAAGACCTATCAACCACACCCAGAAACACCGCTGGTTGCTCTGGGCCCGAGCTCATCTGAGATGGATTGATGCAATGTGAAAAAGTGTGCTGTGGTCTGATGAGTCCACATTTCTAATTGTTTTTGGAAATCATGGATATCGTGTCCTCCAGGCTAAAGAGGAAAAGGACCATCCAGATTGTTATCAGCGTTAAGTTCAAAAGCCAGTATCTGTGATGGTATGGGTGTGTGTTAGTGCCCATGGCATGGGTAACCTGCACATCTGTGAAGACACCATTAATGCTGAACGGTACATATAGGTTTTGGAGCAACATATGCTGCCATCCAAGCAACATCTTTTTTCAGGGGCATCCCTGCTTATTTCAGCAAGACAATACCAAGCCACATTCTGTACATGTTACAACAGCGTGGCTTCACAGTAAAAGAGTGCAGGTACTAGACTGGCCTGATGCAGTCCAGACCTGTCTCCCATTGAAAATGTGTGCAACATTATGAAGAACAAAATACGACAACGGAGGCCTCGGACTGCTGAGCAACTGAAGCTGTACATCAAGGTCAATCACAATAACAAATTTTGATGGATAAAAAATTTTCCCCCAAATTATCGCGATCAATGATATTATCGCTGACATCATGAAGACCATTTTATGCTCTGGATATAGTGATATAATGACAAAGATCTACGTACAACTTTTCATAGAGCTTTCAACTTTTATTTATGAGCAATATTAAACACTAGGATAGAAATGTGGAAAAAAAGAATAATCAAAATATCCTAAGCAAATAAAACATAACAACAATATGTACATCTCAGACACATGCCAGTAGAGTTGCATAGTGAACATTTCAACTTCATGGACCTTACTGTCTATTTCGAGTTGTTTTTTTTCCTGTAGCACTCTCTAATACAGCCGGTAATGAGGCTAAGAATGACTGCACCATCATACAAACGTAACGTAAACTAGGGCTGCAACGAACGATTATTTTAGTAGTCGACTAATCAAACGACTATTTTTTTTTTGACTAGTCGACTAATCACGTTTATTTTTCTCATGTCCACCATCTCTACTTCCTGTTGGGGCTCTAGTGCATATTTTACCTCTCCCGCTGTTTAATACCTCTTAACATTCCGTGGGCGGGAGGCATTTAAATGCCACTTTGTCTCAGTTGGACACAGTGAATTGTGCTTGCATGCTTACAGCAGGCAGTCGTGCCTTACATCATTTGAAAGCTTAGAATTCCATCTATTTGGTTATAGAAACAGATTTCAGACAAAAGCATAACACTGGATTTAAAAAGGACTTTACGCAAGCTAGCATAGCATTAGCAACATAGCATTAACTCACCGAAGGGGCTTTCTTGGCGTCCTTGAATGAATGATAGTTGAACAAATACACTAATATTCAGAATGAGGGCTAATATTAACGAAGATGAAAAAGAGATAACTCATGTAATTCAGTCATTTACTGCATTCAACACGTTAGCCATGACTTAAACAGCTCAGCCCTCAGCAACCAGAGAGCTGCTTGTCAAACAGCTAAGCGAACATCAACACCACGTACTAACAGTATTGTCATTTTTCTAAAGCTTGAAACAGATGGGCATTGAAAATAAGCGGCGCTAACTTTCTTTACTCACTAAAACTTACTAAGCAGACGGTAATGTCGCGGCTCCTGGGTGCCGTCGTTTCAGATGCTCATCACTAGTGCTGCCATGGAAAGAAAGGTCTGCCTTGCAAAGTCTGCATTTTACTTGTTTAATTTTCTGTAAAAAGTTCCCAAACAACAGAAAGTCTGGGTCTGCCTTTTTTATCCACTTCCACTGGCTTATCCTTTCTCTTCGCCATGCTGTGCTCCTCTTCATCTTCATTGGAAATTGTTCACACATGCTGGACAAGAGAGGCGCTACTGCCCACAGCAGTTCCGGTTGTGCATTGCAGTTACAACTGAACATTTCCATGGCATGCATATAAACTTCATAATTAAACAATTTGTTGACAATAAAAATATTTGTTGACAAATTTTTATTATCGATGTTAACAACGCTGATTAATCGTTTCAGCCCTAGCGTAAACATGGGTGTTACATGAGGAACCAAGCCAGAGTAGAAGCAGACCTTTTCAATTGGGGAAAAACAGAGGGCTTTGCTGTGTGAAGAGATCAGGCTGTTAAAAAATGAGCAGACTTTTTAGGCTCAGTTGGGAAAAAGTTGAAATTGTGAGTGGACCCTTCAGCTCGCCGGTTCACCTGTTCTGACTGTCCCTGCGACAAGCATGAGCTCCGCCTCCCATGGGGAACACGTGACGGTATAAAAGGAGCGCTGAAATGTTGGGGGATAAGGTAAAGAAACACAAACGTGTAAACCGTCACTTATCGTGGCCAGAAAACTTGCACCATGGCTGTTATTTTTTATTATTAACCTCTTGCACTCTGGGATACCGCGGGCGGTCACGTCTCTGCGTCCTAGCGCGTCTCAGTGTGCACTGGAAAAAAAAAAAAAAAAGCTGCATTTCCTTTCTTCCAGTACAGACACAGCCACGAACAGAAAGCCAAAGGAGTGTTTTGATTGGTTTAGATTTGATTGACCTCTCATTCGACTAATAAGAGCCTTGAATTGGGTTTCTGAAACCTTGAAGAACCAATGACTGAAAACCTAGCAAGAAGGACCTGCCTACCAACGACCGCGAATACAACGAGCCAATTGAAGCAGAGAAGTTCGACGATTGAAACGCGTGCGTCCCGTGCATAATATCTGTTTTGTGTAAGCCACTGGGTGACACACATTGAGACCTGTGTGTAACGGTAGTGTTCGCCAGTCTTTTTTTTATTACTACTGTTCTTATTTGTTTTGAAAAATCGTTTGCCAAAACCGCAATCATGGAAGCGCAAAACCGCAATAATGGAATCATGGTTTGACCAGGTCGGGTGACCAGAACCACGAGTCCGTAACAAGCGGACCAGCTTCATGTCCGTCTGACAATGAGGAACAGATGTTCGCCAACGACACTGCTGTTGTGGACAGGTAAGTGTTATAAGCTAAATTATTCTTTATCACTGAAAATAGTAATAAAAATTACTTTTGACCGATCGGTAATTACAATGTGGCCATGACGGACGGTTGACGGACCGTTTTTTTGTGCGCCAAGCTCCTCTGTAGCGGGGGGGGGGGGGGGAGGAGTTGTTATCCTCTACATTGCAGATTTTAGTATAATTTTTAGTGCACTGTAGGTTATTATTTCTTGTAAAAAAAAGGCCACACATTTTTTTACGTGGCATGCTTCTTTGTGTGTGGGGGGCTTGTTTGTTCATTCATTCATTCATGAATGAATAAACACCCCCCCCCCCCCCACATACACACACATAGCCCTGAGTGTCACCTTTCATTAGAGCCCAAGATGGAGCTTCTATGTTTCAGCATTCAAAAGTTATGGACGTTTTTCCAAACTGTGCCATTTGGCACAATTTGGCACAGTTCAAAAACGCCTGGGAACAACCTGAGAAAAAAGCTGTGTAATATATTCATTTTTTGTGGTATTGTTACAAAATTTTGACCTCAGCTTGATAACACTTGGTTCTACATTTCTGTTGCATTTTCCAGCCAGTATCTGACAGCTGTGTGTTATTTGCAAGCATTTGTATCTAAAAAAACACCCAGGCGAACTTTATTTTCTTCAGATTCAGTATGTTTAGATGACTATTGCTCAGTGGCAGGAGCACTTAGAGAGATTATGTCTGTTTTGCCAAAAAATTCAAAGTGTTTTCTTTTAAATGAGACCAACCCCATGAAGATGCTGCAAAGGGTTGAAGAACAGCTTTTGATTTACTTTGGGCATGTTATTTTTAGGCGTTTTTAGGGAAATTGACCAGAGTGCAAGGGGTTAAAAAAATGTTATTGTTACAAGCCTACATACATCAAGCAGGAATGGGAAAGAATTCCACCTACAAAACTTCAACAATTGGTATCCTCAGTTCCTTAATGCTTATTGAGTGTTGTTAAAAGGAAAGGTGATGTAACACAGTGGTAAACATGACCCTGTCCAGCTTTTCTGGAAGGTGTTGCAGGCCATCCATCCACCTTCTACAGCTTAATCCTTTTTGGGTTGCGGGGATGTGGGGGGGGGGGGGGGGCTGGAGCTTATTCCAGCATCTTTACGTGAGAGGCAGGGTACACCCTGGACAGATCACCAGTCCATCGCTGGGCCAGCACAGAAAGACTGACAACCATTCACTCTCACTTTCATACCAAAGGACAATGTACAATTTCCAGTTGATGCCAGTTAACCTAACCTGCATGTGTTGCAGGCATCAAATTCAAAATGAGTGAATATTTGCAAAAAAAACAAATAAATTTGATCAGTTTGAAGATTTCTGTATCTATATTAAATATCTTGTCTTTGTAGTGCAGTCAGTTGAATATAGGTTGAGACGGATTTTGCAAATCATTGTATTCTGTATTTATTTATGTTTCACACAACATCCCAACTTAAGCTGGACTCATGCTGCACCTCCGCTGTCCGTGCAACCGGAAACCTCGTGTGACAAAATTTATGTCATCGTCTCCAGTCCACTAGTGTCTGGAGTGCTTGACCACGACTGATCACGTGCAGCCCAAATTTTGTGACCGCGCCGCCTGCCCACGACCTGAACGTGTTAACAGAGCATGCGTAAGATTGAACGCTCCATTCATGAGGTAGTGATATCAACACAGCATACAAAGACAAAGTAGACGAAGAAGACAACGAGGAGGCGGAAGACGACAATAAACATACTTTTTGTAATTCTGCCGCAGAATATAGTAACAGCAGCTCCTCTTCCTCTCGGTGACGGTTAAACAACGCCATTGCTGTTGATGTGCGTTGCTCTCGCGTTTCTTCATTTGGTGAAAATCCTGGGGCGTCAGCGTATTGGCACTGCCTATAGGGCGGGAGTGAAACTACAAATGATGGTTGTGCTCATGCGTCAACCGCGTGCACCGGGCTCGTCCAAAGCGCACGCGGACCAAAGCGGACTACAGGGGAAATGCAGCATGAATAAGGCTTAAGAGGGTCGTGGATTAACTCCGTCACAGTCCGTGGGTCTTTTGTGGTCAGAAAATAACGCTCAGACTCTAATGAGGACTGTTTTATTCATTTTGGCTAGCTAGCTTGTGGGTTTGGTTTTTGAGCTACTACTACTGACACAGTTATGTGTCAAGAGAGGACAGGCAAAATGAGAATATCTGGTACATTTTCAAAATAAAACACTTAGTTAATACAGAGGAACAGGAAGTGTCATTTATTTTTCTCTCTGCATCTCTCTGTGACCAAGTGGTCCACGGTCCGGCCTGCAGGTTGGGCTTTACCTTCCTCCATGTTACCTGTAGCGCTCATTTACACACTGCTCATTCTTAGGGGCCCAAATCTGCTCTGTAGCCCAGGGGCCTCCATCATCTTACCATAGCCACAGAATGACCAAAGCAGGAAGTGTTCCTCTTAATGTTCCACGCGGTTCCACGCGGCAGCACTCTGGTAGACACGTTCTGTGATAGTTCACATGACGGTAATGAAATCAGCTGGTCTCAGTTCTAATCTCCAGTTACATCAGTGCATTATAAGTGAGAAACGTCACACTTGTGCTCCCCGTCACAGCAGCTTGGTTGAAGGTAATAAAGCGCTTTATTATGACGTCTGTATGAAGGTTAGCAAAGGCAAACAAGTTCTGCTCGCCTCTTTAACAGTAAGAACCACCCTTGGGTAATCTCTCACCTTCTGCACCGACAGCACCGTCTGCTCCCCGGCCAGCCTGCCCAGGTAGGTCCTCCCCTCCCCGGCCAGCTCAGCCACGGCCGCCCGGAGCTCCTGCACCATCCCGGGCCGACTCTCCAACTCTTTCTCCCCCGAAACAGAGTGCACCGAGGCGGCGAGGAGCAGCACACACAGCCGGCCGAAATCCTGAAGGTTTAGGTGGGATAACATGCCGACAGCAAATAGTACGTCAGAGGAAAACGCACGTAAACAGAGCAAATGTAGTTTGTATGTGCAGGTACACGCCAAAGTTTTCCACAGGGTGTGGAAATGAATGGAAACAGTGTGGTCGCCCCCTGCCGGGCCCACTGTGGAATGAATGAATGAATGAATTTATTTATTTCGGATAGTACATTACAGGTTAAAAGAAACTGTATAATATAACAACAAGGTCAAATTAGACAAAGACTCCTTCTACTATACAATTCCACGTGAGTTATCCGAAATGGGTGATGGCTGAAGCCGCAGCTTATATTGCCCACCCATATTCCATCCAAGAATTCAAAGGAGAAAAAAGAGAAAACAAGACAAGAGCGATTACAATTTAAAACAAGGCTAAGACAAAATATGACTGAGAGAAAAAGAAAACTGAGCTAGTCTAAGTTAAGCGGTTACTATTCAAAAACAAATCTAAGACATAGTGTCACAGAGAAAAAAGAAAAACTAAGCTATAACACAACACAGGCTGGAAATGTCAATCCTTATGTGAGTTTACATGTCGTCTTGTAAATATGTTTGGAGTATTTCTTCCTTTAGTTTTTGTTTAAATTGTCCAAGCTTTGTACATGATTTTAATTCAGGTCCAAAATCGTTCCATAATCTGACACCTTGCACTGAAATACAGTGTTGCTTGGTGGTTGTTCTCACTGTAGGCAAGAAGGTTGAGAAAACACTTCTCACAGGTCCTTTACTGCGCTTTTCACGCGTTAGCAGCTGCCGCGGGTCTGAATGAAATGTTTCTGACATATTTTAGTCAAATTATCTTAAATGATTAAATTATTGCAGTATCACTGTGAGCGATGGAGTGGCGATCTGTCCGGGGTGGACCCTACCTCTCACCCAAAGATGCTGGGATAGGCTCCAGCCCCTCCATGAGCTGAAAAGGATTAAGTGGTAGAAGATGGATGGATGGATGAAGATGAGGTGAATATCATTGTGAATCATCTTTTGCAGCCTTCTTCAGAGTGGCCCATTTCAGTACATGTCTCTTTAAATCCCTAAGAGCACATTTAACTCCGCCCTCCCTCTTATGTCACTGTTGCTAATCTTAGCTGGTGAGCTCCTAGCTCAGATAGCAAGCCTGAGCCCACAGAGATAGAAAAGACTAGAATGCTCGCAGCTAACATTTTGACAGCAAATTTGGGTGCCATATTGGTACTGGATAAAGTCCTCTTGACAGCCCTTCGAGCATTGTAATTATGGGACATCCAAATAATGGTTTGTTGTATTTGTTGTTATCATATACACTACCATTCAAAAGTTTGGGGTCACTTAGAAATTTCCTTATTTTTGAAAGAAAAGCACTTTTTTTCAATGAAGATAACTTTAAACTAATCAGAAATACACTCTATACATTGCTAATGTGGTAAATGACTATTATAGCTGCAAATGTCTGGTTCTTGGTGTAATATCTACATAGGTGTATAGAGGCCCATTTCCAGCAACTATCACTCCAGTGTTCTAATGGTACAATGTGTTTGCTCATTGCGTCAGAAGGCTAATGGATGATTAGAAAACCCTTGTGCAGTCATGCTAGGTCTGCAATGCTGTAATTGCTGCAAATGGAGGATTCTTTGACGAAAGCAAAGTTTGAAGGAAAAAATTATTATTTCAAATACAAATCATTATTTCTAACCTTGTCAATGTCTTGACTATATTTTCTATTCATTTTACAACTCATGGTGGTAAATAAGTGTGACTTTTCATGGAAAACACAAAATAATTGTCTGGGTGACCCCAAACTTTTGAACGGTAGTGTAAGTAAGCTGGAACGTTATAAGTTATAATAAGTACAGTCCCTCCAGGGTTTGCCTGAATCACACATTGGCTCACGTCCAGGCTGGAGATTCACAGCTTTAAAACTCATTGACAAGATGTAGTAATGATTTTACCTCTAAAGATGTATGAAATGTTACAACACTTGCTGTAGTATTAGATTGGCTCGTTTGTTTGTGGTTTTACGGCATCTCGCCTCACGTGCGCTCCCGAGACGGGAGGTGCTTTTTGGCAGGTGGCCGCTTTCAACACAAACCCGGCACTTCATACATGCGGTCATTATGGAGACTCGAGGAGACATTCACCAGCCAGCTGGAGGAGATGGAGGAAGGAATGATGTGGGAAAACTCGCAGGTGAGTGGGTTTTTAAAAAAAATCACACTCTGCTATATACTCACTGTAAACACGGAAGTGAGAGCAGTGCAGCGCCGCATTTGATTGGTCAGACTGATGACTGACATGTTTGCACGCTACTCAGGGACAAATTTGATTGGCGAAATTGACAGAAGTTGACAATTGGCCAAAATTGTGGGAAAGTTGCAGTGATTGGACAAAATTCAATTTATGCAGGACCTGCTGAATTTGTGGGAATTAGTGGAATCGCAACATCATGAAATCCTGGAGGGACCGTAAGTAATATGGAACATTATGAAGCCAAATTTGAATGAAAATGTCAAGATTCAAGGTTGATTTTATGCTTTTTGTTGTGTTAAGTTGCAGAACGGCACCTGAATGCACACAACACTTGTAAAGATATTTTACTTAAAGGGAATGGACTGTCTTTTGTAAGTTCATATGAAGATTAAGTGAAACACTTAATTTTGTGCTTTGCTAGTCCTTGCCTCATAATCGGTTGTGTATTATTTTAGATGCAGATCAGTAACTCCTCCGCTGAAAACACAAGTGACGTTCTCTTCTGTGAACTTTATTGATGCCCAACAGACAGAGTAAAAACTGGAACAGAGGCAAAAGTAGCATCAGTATCCAAAAAACTCTATTAAACTACACAATATTCATTTGTACTTATTTAACAATTATATCTTAGCAAGAGAATATTTCCCAAACTGCTCATGATACAGTATATATGTAACATGACCGAGGGTAGTTAAAAACACAACCTGCAAGGTTCTCTAAAACCAGGTGAAGAGTCACAGGTAGCAATCAAAGGGGAAACTTTAAAATGAGGATGTTCAAAGAATTTATTTACAGTAAAATATGTACAACAAATGCCCACTTAAAAAGCCTAAATTAAAACCTAAGAATTAAAATTAAGTTAAATTAAACTAAAACAGGATAAAATACTAACTAAAAAACTTAAAAAGACTAAAAGTGGGCTAAAAATAACGATAAAAATCCTTAAAAGCTGAGGAGGAGGGTCTACTCTTTCAGGCCAGCCTTGATCTGTCACCATGACACCGATGTCCTCAGGAAATCTGTGCAGGGGAAGACACTTGCCAGCAGTATATCCAGATTTCTATTGTCATAAACATCATGAACATCGTCATGGGGTGCTGCTATCTGGGAACCAGATACTTACAGCTCAGGCAGAGCTCCTCACTCTGCCTCTTGCTGTCCTTTGCCTGCAGCACCCCCAACTGCTCCACACAGAAGTGTCCTCCCCCAAATGCCGGCATCATGGTGGCTCTGGCTGTTACTGCTCCTCCTCTTCAGTCATGCCCCCCTTCTGTCAATTTCCTGGGACCAGCAGCCTCCTCTTGTCCTGGCAGGGCTCTCCTCTGGCCGGGGCCTCTCCTCAGGTAGGGCTGTCCTCCATGCAAGCCACGAGTGTCCAATCATGTGCCGTGGGGAGCCAAGACCCTGCAGGTTTTCTCTTCTACCCAGTCTCTTCAGCGGGTGTTTTCACTTATCAGCAATCAGTGGTAAGAAATTCAGTGAAATCTGCTGTTGAAGACACTGGTTGGAGGTAAAGCCTGTAGGGTCTTGGCCCTCCATGGTACATGATTGGACACCCCTGAAGCAGGCCCTCAGATTAAAAAGTGTTCCTTTAATGTGAGTAAGCTGGACTAGCCTGCCACAATTTCGATATCCAGCTTATTTTTTCCCATTAAAATCTGATGTGTTTTCAAAGTGTTCCCTTTATTTTTTTTGAGCAGTATATATATATACAGTATATATATACTGTATATATACTGTATATATATAAACCCTGCTTCTTCTCTCTCTTCTTCTCTCTCCTCTTACCTGAGCCCCATGCCTGAGGAGGTCACCTGCAGCTTGGAGCTGTCAAATCTCATCTGGGCAATGTTACATCTGCCAGGAGAGGGAGGGATGGGAGAACACAGCATGGATGGATGCAGCATGGAGGCAGCTAAGTCCCATCTGAGGGAAGAGATTCCTGCCTTCTTTAATGATTTCCTGTGGGCTGACGAGTTTGCCCTCGTACAAGAAGAGGAGGAGCCATCTTCATTTCCAGAACCTGGTGCCGAGGCGCATCCATCTCCTGTTCCTGAGAATGAAGAGCTTTCACCACTTATTCAGCCAGTTTCCACTACTGAGGCTGGTAGTGGCCCGGTCGAAGATTTGTTCCCCCCCGGCTGAGGTGGCTGTGCTGGGGGTGGACCCCCAGGCATCAGGGCTTACGGTTTTGCAGCCACTGCCGCTTGGGGTCACTGAGCTGCATGCTG
Organism: Pholidichthys leucotaenia; assembly: GCA_020510985.1. Classification (NCBI taxonomy): domain Eukaryota; kingdom Metazoa; phylum Chordata; class Actinopteri; order Cichliformes; family Pholidichthyidae; genus Pholidichthys; species Pholidichthys leucotaenia. The sequence goes on along the minus strand of CM035848.1, from coordinate 22,938,302 downwards.
CATCTGAGGTCGCTGCAGATCAGCCTGTTTCGTTGAGACCTGTCATGGTGCCAGAGGTCGGCGCACAACCACCTGCTGCTTTGGATTCCAGCGCACACCTATCATCTGTTCCTGAGGGCCGTGTGCCTCAGCCCCCTGCTTTGAAGCAAGAAGCACCCTCATCATTGGCTGTAGAACTGGTGACTCACCTGTCTGCCATTTGTGAATTGGAGACTTCTGTGTCATTGTTTCCTGAATTAGAGGATTCTGCATTGACGTGTCCTGCACAAGAACATTCTGCATGGTTGTGTATTGCACCAGAAAATTCTGCATTAATGTGTGTTGCACCAGAAAATTCATGTGCATTAATGTGTCCTGACCCTGAAAATTCTGCATTAATGTGTCTTGACCCCGAAAATTCTGCATTAATGTGTACTATACCAGAATTTTCTGCTTTTGTGAGTTTTGAACCAGAGTTTTATGCATGTGTGTGTCATGAATCTGAGAACTCTACATCTGTGTGTCATAAATCTGAAATTTCTGCATCTGTGTTCCCTGTGCCAGAAATTTCTGTATCTGAGTGTTTTGAACCTGAAATTTCTAAGTCTGTGAGTCCTGTGGCAGAAAATTCTGCATCTGTGTGTTCAGTGGCAGAAAATTCTGCATCTGTGTGTTCAGTGGCAGAAAATTCTGCATCTGCGTGTTCATTGGCAGAGATTTCTGCATCTGTGTGTTCTGTGGCAGAAATGTCTGTATCTGTGTGTCTGGGGGCAGAAATTTCTGTATCTGAGTGTTTTGAACCTGAAATTTCTGCATTAGTGTGTCCTGAACCAGAAATTTCTGTAGAAATGTGTCTAGGCCAGAAATTTCTGCAGTGATGTGTCCTGAGTCAGACATTTCTGCAGTTGAATGTCCTGCATCAGAAATTCCTGCAGTTGAGAATCTTGCATCAGAAATCTCTCCAGTAGAGTGTTTTGAATCAGAAATTTCTGCATCCATGGGTTTTGAGTCAGAAATGTCTGTATCTGTGGGTTTTGAATCAGAAATTTCTGCATCTGTGGGTGTTGAATCAGAAATTTCTGCATCAGTGGGTTTTGAGCCAGAAATGTCTGTATCTGTGGGTTCTGTGCCAGTAATTTCTGTATCTGTGTCCTCTGTGCCAAAAATTTCTGCACCTGCATTCCCAGAGTCAAAGACCCCAGTATCTGAGTCTCCAAAACTGCAAATTTCTGCATCTATTTCTCCGGAGCCGAAGATTTCTGCTTTTGTTTCCCCTGTGCCAGGAAAGTCTCTGTTTCCTCTGTTAGCTTCAGAGCAGGAAGCTCCTGGGTTGCTTTCTAAGCCTAAGGCTCCTGTGTTTTCTTCTGAGGTTAGGGCATCCATGACGTCTTCTGAGTTTGAGGTTTCCATGGTATCCCCTTCCGAGGGTTCCATGTTATCTTCCCCCAAGGTTGATAAGTCCATGTTGTCACCCCCAGAGGGTAAAACGTCCATGTCATTGCCCCCAGAGGGTGGAACATCTGCGTCGTCACCCCCGGAGGGTGGAACATCCATGTCATCACCCCCAGAGGGTGGAACATCAGTGTTACCATCTTCTGAGTTTTTGAATTCCTTGGTATCATCCCTTGAATTTTTGTTCTTTGTTATCATCTCTCAAGGTTATGATTTCTGTGTTATCTCATGATCTAGAAAGTCTGGCGTTATCTTTTGAATGAAAGAATTTTGTATTTAAGCCTTGGCTACCCTCGGTACAAGAGGAGTTTGTGTTACCTTTTGAGCAAGAGGATCCTGTTTTGAAATCTTTGTTTTCCTCAGTACGTGAAGACCTTGTGTTGTTTTCTGAGCTGAGGGCTCATGTGTTTTCTCCTGTTTGGTGGCCCAGGGACTTTGGTAGGCCACCTGACGCATCATGTTTACCCCTCAGGTGGCTTATGGATTCGGTTAGGCCCCCTGACCTGTTGTGCTCTCTGGTCCGGTGGCTCTGGGACTCTGGTGGCCATCCAACCCGCCTTCATTTTTGGTCCGGTGGCCCTGGGACTTTGGCAGGCCACCCGACTCATTTTTGTTTTGGTTAGGGCCTAGGGACTGTGGTGGACCACCAGACCCGCCTTGTTTTTTGGTCCAACGGCCCTGGGACTTTGACAAGTCACCTGACCTGTTTTTTGTTTTTTGTTTGGGGCTGTGGACTTTGATTATGCCCCACTAACTGTGTTGTCTGGTTTTGGACTTTGTGGGGATGGAGGGTGATTTATTTTGCCGCACCTTGAGAGGGTATTTTTTTTTCTTGTTTTTTTTGTTTTTGGTGTAACTTTGGGATGTCTGGGTTCCACCCTTTAAAGAAAGGGGAGTGCTATGTCAGAGTTTGAGCTTGGCCGGGGGATCCAGCACATGTTTGAAGTGTATTCTTGTGCTTTCCTTTATTATTATCCTGAGCGTCATCTCCATGGTTTTTTCTGTCATGTTCTTCCGTGCTTTTATTTTGACAGTGTCCTTTTGTTTACTTCCATTGTCTCCTAGCTTGGTTTGTGTTTGATTGATTCCTGATTTTCTACAGCTGTTTGTTATTTGTTTAATTATTTTTCCTATTTAAGGGACGCCACCCCGTAGTTCGGGGGGATGTCCTACTTTGTCATGCTGGCATAGATCACACGCTTCTGCTGGTTTGCTTCCCAGCCACCTGGGAAAGTTGCTGGGAAATGCAAAACACATTTACAAAATGTAAAACACTTTTACAAACTCTGAGACAAATTTACAATTTGGATAACATTTTTACATATCGTAAAACAAAGTTAAATTTACAAAAACAAATTTACAAATCCCGAAACAGACATACATTTCAGAAAACAAATTAACAAGAGGTGAAACACTTTTACAAATGCCGATACAAAATTACAAATGGTGAAACAAATTTACAAATCCCGAAACAAATTTACAAGTAATACCAACCAGAGAGGGGACGTGCGAGTGGTTGACCCGGAAGTGATAACATAAGCGGGGTGTGTAGACTTTTTATATCCACTGTATATGATAAGGGAACAATTAACTTGTTGATAAATTGATATGTTTCTTCTCAGGTTTTTGAACCACAAAACCAAAGTACTCCCAAACACAAAGCTGAAGATGAAAGGTAGGAACTAATTTTTATAGAGGAAGCACTTTATGCCTTTATTGAGGAGGTGTGGCCATCCAGAACCAATCAAAAGAACTCTGACAGGTTTTGTCATCTAGTCCTCGTCAGGAGTCAGAAAGATTAAATGAGAGACAAGGACCTTGTAAACATGGTCACGAGTAAACCAATTATAATCAGCTTTCTGGAGTTACCTGATTATTCAAGCTGTCATGTAAACAGAGTAATCTGATTACCTTTATTAGTTAAAGGCCATTATTGGTTTATGAGAAAACGGATTAACACACCTAGTTTAGTTGCCCAATAAACCATTTACTCGGTGCATGTAAACACCATAAGCTGTTGATTACCTTTATCAGTTTACTTGAGTAAACAGTTTACTCGTGACCTTGTAAACAAGGTCAATGAGTATTCAGTGGTATTCAACAAATTGGAATTTTGGTTGTATTCTTTGTGTTTACATTCTTGGATGACTGTTGTAGGCCTGGATGACAGCAGTAATTGATGTTGTCATTTTTAAAAAAATCATGTTTCAGAGATGCACAGGACTGTCAGCAACAGTTCTGTCTGGACAGGTAAAAAGGCAGGCTGTGGCAGCCTGAGGTTTCTTACTTTCATGTTGTTGTTTCAGACATTTTAATTTGTTTTTCAGATGGTAATATCTGATACTGAAGATCCACCTGAAACAAATCCAGACAAGACTTCTTGCTACAGGTACAGTCATGTGAAAAAATTAGGACACCCCATTAAATATTCAGTTCTTTATAAGAAATGTTCACATATCTGTCTAACCTTGTTTTTGTTTTTATTTGCATTTTTTTTTAACATTTATTTTAGTCATTTTAAGTGGGAATGAATGTGGGGGTGTCCTAAAAAAGATGGGGGTGTCCTAATTTATTTCTCACTATTTGTTTAGAATTACATTTTACAGAAAGTTTGGAAAAAGTCTTTAATATATTTTAATTGTTTAGTTGTATTACATGAATCTCCCAGTATTTTTTAACATTGATATTAAATATCCATATGTCCAAATACGTTAAAAAACACACAGGCTTATACAGGGTGTGCTAATTTTTTCATATGACTATATATATCTGAATATTTTTTTCTTTGCAGAGGGACAGGCTGCTGTGTCTGTGGAGGATGTGTTGATGTTTGTCATTGGGCTGACTTCATTTCCCCCATCTGGCTTGGAACCATCGCCACGAACAGAGTTCCTGGATGATGCTCCATTCCCAATGGCAAATACATGTTCAAACGCATTGAAATTACCACTCCTAGATTCATACAGTGAAATGGACTTTGGAATTCAAAATAGTCCAGGATTTGGCTGTTTCTAAGCTGTATGACTGAATGACCCCATAGCTCAGACTCTGAAAATGTTTTTTTTTTCTTTGTTGTTGTTGTTGTTGTTGTTAAAGGTGCAGTTGCATAATTCAAATGTAATGAATGCTCCTTACTTTACTTGTATTTTTTATTCATTATTTCCCAGTTTAAAATAATGAAGCTGTGGGTGACAGATTCAGACACTTATGTTCAGACTGACGACAATGTTCCACCATTATAATAAACCTCCCCTTTTAACCAATTTCAATTCATAGCTGAGCAAATTCTTTGAGTTACAGATACAGTTCAGATGCAGACTGCCAGTCCTCTGGCTTCTGTGATTGATTGTGCTCCATGGCAAAGTCCAAGTACTCCTGCGTATTTGGGTCACCACAAGGAGTGGCTGACAGGCAAGCCTCAAGAAAGGCATCCAGTTCAGCCTGTTCAATTTTCAATCCACAGTCTCTGGAGTCAAACCTACGTTAACCAGAAGACATAATTGTCCATCCATCCATCCATTTTTTTATCGCTCTTTCGGAGGTCCAGGTTACGGAGGCAGCAGCTCAAGCAGAGAAGCCCAGACTTCCTTCTCCACAGCCACCTGCTCCAGCTCTTCAGAGAGGATAGCAAGACGTTCCCAGAACAGCTGGGAGACGTAGTCTCTCCATTGTGTCCTGGGTCTGCACCGGGGTCTCCTCCCAGTGGGACGTGCCCGAAACACCTCAAGTGGGAGGTGTCCAGGAGGCATCCTGATCAGATGCCCATACCATCTCAACTGGCTAATTTGAATGTGGAAGAGCAGTGGTTCTACTCTGAGCCTCTCCCGGATGTCTGAGCTCCTCACCCTATCTCTAAGGGTGAGTCCAGCAATCCTACGGAGAAAACTCATTTCAGCCACTTGTATCCATGATCTCATTCTTTCAGTCAATACCCAAAGCTCATGATCATAGGTGAGGGTAGGAACATAGATTGAGCGGCAAATTGACAGCTTTGCTTTAGAGCTCAGCTCCCTCTTCACCACAACAGACTGGTACAAAGTCCACATCACAGCAGAGGCTGCTCCGATCTGTCTGTCAATCTCTCGCTCCATTCTCCCCTCACTCGTGAATAAAACCCCGAGATACTTAAACTCCTCCACTTGGGGCTGGAGCTTGTCTCCAACCCGGAAAGGACAATCCACCTTTTTCCGGCTGAGGGCCATGGACTCGGACTTAGAGGTGCTGATTCTCATCCCAGCCGCTTCATACTCAGTAGCAAACCATCCAAGCAAGGCCTATAGGTCGCTGGTTGATGAAGCCAACAGGACAACATTATCTGCAAACAGCAGAGGTGAGATCCTGTGGTCACTGAGCATGACACCCTCCGATCCTTGGTTGCACCGAGAAATCTTGTCCGTAAAAAATATGGACAGGATCGATGACAAAAGGCAGCCCTAGTGGAGTCCAAATCTCACTGGAAATGAGTTTGACTGGGTGTTGGCAATACGAAGCAAACTCTTGCAACAGTTGTATAGGGACCAGATAGCTCGTAACAACGAGCCCAATTCCCTATACTCCTGCAGCACCCCCCACAAGAGACCACGAGGGATGGAGTCAAATGCTTTCTCCAAGTCCACAAAACACATGCGGACTGGTTGGGCAAACTCCCACCAACCCTTGAGGATTCTCGAGAGGGTAAAGAGCTGGTCCGATGTGCCATGGCCCGGACGAAAACCACATTGCTTCTCCTGGATCCGAGGTGCGACCAGCAGTCAGACTCTCATCTCCAATATACTGGCATAGACCTTCCCAGGGTGGCTGAGAAGTGTGATCCCCCAAAAGTTGGAACACATCCTCCGGTCCCCCTTTATAAAAAGAGGAACCACCACCCCAGTTTGCCATGCCAAAGACACTGTCCCCAACCTCCACGCAACATTGCAGAAGCGTGCCAACCAATTACAGCCCTACAACATTCAAGGACTTGAGGTTCTCAGGGCGCACCTTGTCCACCCCCGGGGCCCGGTCACCAAAGAGTTTTTTAACCACTTTGGCGACCTCAATCCCTGTGATCAGCGAGTCGTCCCCCTCATTGTCATGCCCTGCTTCCTCTGTGGAAGGTGTGTCAGTGGAATTGAGGAGATCCTCAAAGTATTCCTTCCACCGCCCTACAGTGTCCCCAGTCGAAGTCAGCAGTGCCCCATCCGCACCATACACAGTGTGGACAGGAAACTGCTTCTTCAGGAGTCCCACAAGCCAACCAAGCTTGATAGGACTTCTTCTTCAGCTTCATGACCCCCCTCATCACTGGTGTCCACTTGGTTTTGGGGGTTGCACCAACAACCTTGTGGCCACAGCTCAGGGCAGCTGCTCCAACAATGGAGGTGGAAAACATGACCCATTCAGACTCCATGTCCCCAGACTCCCTCGAAATGTGGTCAAAGTTCTTCCGGAGGTGGGAGTTGAAGACCTCCTGGACAGGGGCCTCTGTCAGATGTTCCCAGCACACCCTCACTATACGTTTAGGTCTACCAGGTCTGAGTGGCATCCACCCCTGCCATCGGATCCAACTCACCAAAAGGCGATGATCAGTTGACAGCTCTGCACCTGTCTTTACCTGAGTCTCCAAGATATGTGGTCACAGGTCTAATGACACAACAACAAAATCAGTCATTGACGTTGGACATAGGGTGTCCTGGTGCCAGGTGCACATATGGACACCCTTATGCTTGAACATTTGAACATGGTGTTCGTTATGGACAAACTGTGGTTAACACAGTGGTTAGCACAGTGATTGGGAGGAACGACCTGCCCTATCTGAACACCACTTGGGTTCAGATCAGGCAGGCCGTTCCTCCCAGTCACACCCCTCCAGGTTTCACTGTCATTGCCAACGTGTGCATTGAAGTCCCCCAGTAGGTCAATGGAGTCTCCAAGAGGAGCACTCTCTTTTTTGCAGTTCTGCTTAGAATTGGTCATTCAAAGCCATGTTATTTAGTTGTGTAATATGACATAGTAAAGTTTATAAAACTGGGGGGACAATTCTCTTTTTCCAGGTTGGGAGGGGCAGTGTTTTCCCTGTATCCTCCTTTAGGGCAGGTTAACAAGAGCCCCCCTCCCCCCCATATCACCTTCTGCTCATAATTATTAAATTCCTTTATGAAGACCAGTTGCAGTACTTTCCCCTTCTAAAACTGGACCACCAGGACTCAATCCGCTGGTTGTTTGTGGATGAGCCATACATGTGGCTGGATGCTCCAGAGTAGTAGTCATTGTGGTGGTTGCGTAGGGTACACTGAATTGCAGCCATGGTCCTGTTCTCCATGCCGCAATCAGTCCTCAAGCTACCAGTCCACCTAGACGTGCGTTTTCATACTTCCCATAGAACATCTTATTCGAGGTGGAAACTTTATCCAATTCCAGGAACTGGTGTCACAGTATGACATCAGTGATAAAAAGTTTCTTGAATACCAACAGCTTAAATCCTTAATAAAAGCAAGATTCAATTTCAACCAGATAGATTTAGAGGTTCCAGTTAAGGCAGGGGTGCCCAATCATGTGCCATGGAGGGCCAAGGCCCTGCAGGCTTTACCTTCAACCAGTGTCTTCAACAGCAGATTCCACTGAATTTCTTCCCACTGATTGCTGATAAGTGAAAAAACCTGCTGAAGAGACTGGGTAGAAGAGAAAACCTGCAGGGTCTTGGCCCTCCATGGCACATGATTGGACATCCCTGAGTTAAGGTGACAGTTTCTAAATCGTCCTTCTCCTAAATTGATATCAAAAATACATGGACTATTATCAAAACAGAATGAGTCAGTATCTCTTCCAAAATTAAAATGGGAGACAGACCTATCAATTAGTAAAGATGAAAGCCTCTGGACACAAATATGCTTAAACACCTTTAAGATGACTAAAAACTAACTTACAACTCATGCAGTACAAAGTTCTACATAGAACTCATTACACAGGATAAAGGATGTTCAAAATGGGCCTGAGTCTCACAAATATCTGTTCCTATTGCATCAGCAACATCCTGGATAGTTACATGCATGCTTTGTGGTCCTGTGCACCGGTCTAAAAGTTCTGGCAAAAGACACGTGAAGACTTATCGGCATGGCTTGGGTATCGTATCCCAACCTCTCCCACACTTTGCATATTGGGTGGTTTAACTGAAATAAATATAGAGGTAAAGATGTCACACATGGTTCTCACTGCCTTATGCATCACAAAGAAAACTATCCTCACGAAATGGAAATCAAGAAATAATTTATAAGGCCCTCCTATTAGATTATATTAGTCTGGAGAGACTCCTCTAAAAACCAACTGGCTGAATTCAATTCTCTCTGTTCCCTTCTTATTAATTCTATAACCTGAGGGGTGACGGGCGGTGGCTCGCTCTCCTTGGCACCTCTGGCGGGTTCTGTGGCTCACGAGCATCAGTGTCTGGGGCACTTGTCCTGGTGTGGCTGTGTGTCTGACCTGGGGGGGCTGGTGGTGATGGGGGCTGTGGAGTGGGCCGGGAGGTTGAGCTGTGACCCCGGGCCGGCGGGCCTTGCCTCTCGGCTGGGTCTGGCCTTGGGCACCTAGTGCTGGGGGGGGGGGGGCTGTCCCCCTTCTGGGCCGAGGTCGGGTGTGCGCTGGCAGTGCAGGCCAACCCCAGTGCTTCCCTGTACAGCGGGGTCACACCCTTCCTGGGGCCCTGGCAGTGCTCCTGGGGCTGGTGCCTGCATCCCAGGGTAGGGGGGTACCCCCCCTGTCCTCTGGGGCCTACGGGTGTGGGTGTATATATGTGTGTACGTGTGTATATGTGTGTGCGTGGATGTGTGTGCACGTGTGAGTGTTTGTATGCATGCGTATGTGCAGGTGTGTGTGAGTATGGATGTGTGTGGGTTCACATGTATATGTGTGGGTGTGGATATGGGTGTGTGCATGTGTGTGTGAATGTGTGGGTATGTGTGTTGTGCGTAAACATGTGAGGTTGTGCGTGGGTGTAGGTGGACATATGTGATGGTGAGTATGTGTGTGTACACGTGAGGGTGTGTGTGTGTGTGTATATGTGGGTGCAAGTACCTGGACATGCAGGAGTGGAGGGTGTGTATGTGGCGGGGAAGACATTGTTGGGGGGTAGGGTGGGCCGTCTGGTGGCCTGGGGGGTGGCGGTTTGGGTCCTGCTCTTCCCGGCTGTCCTGCCGTTGAGTCCTGGGGCAGGGCGCTTTGCCGCCTTGCCTCCGGTGTCCGTGGCACTGGGTATGGGTGTGTATGGGTGCTCGGGGGTGACGGGGGGGGGGGCAATGGCGTAGGTTGGCAGCCGCATTTCCGTCAGTTATTATTATTATTATTATGTTTGTATGTACAAGATATGTGAGAATAAGTGTGAGTGTGGCTGCCCCATCATGCCTGTAGTGCTGGTGAGCGCCGGAGTGCAACGCTGACAGACCTAGGCTACAAGGCCTGGTGATCCTCGTCCTGGGATGGGGTCTGGGGGCAGTGGGTGGGCTGCCTCCCTCCCAGTCTTACCTCCCCCCCCCCAATTCTGGGTGAATCATACATCTTACTGGATACACTTAGGGTTTTGGGGAGGGGGTGTGCTGTACGGTGTCAGTGAAGAGGATCCCTCTGTCTACTGTGCAGTGGGGCCACCCTCACCTCAAATTTAATTGCACTGTAGACACTGAGGGCTTGGGGGATGGGAGCCCCTCGGCCCATAGCAGTGCCCTAAAACACTATCCCCCCAATTTTAACTGCACTTTGGTATAGTTCACACACCTGTACACAATCACACCACACAACTAACACTCACCCACCATGATTGGCGCATGTGGGGTGGGGTTTCCCCCACCACTGCTGCCCTCCTTCTGCCGGGGTCCAGGCTAGTGTCCTGGTGCCTGTCATGTTGTCGTCATCCCTGGGTGCTGCCGATTGAATAGGTGCGAGCAAGGTACTGAGTGAGTGAGAGAGTGAGCGAACAAGTGAGTAAGTGAGAGTGACTGAGTGATGAGTGGGGATGGTGATGGTGGTGGTGGGTTGGATTTGTGTGGTGATTTGCGTGTCGGGTGGCATCTTGGAGTACTTGTGGTGGTCTGTTGATCAGTTGCTCCGGGTGGGCATTGGTGGTGGTGGTCTGCTTCTGTGGCCGTGGCTGCCCCAGGGCGGGTTGGCAGGGGTGTGGCTGCTGGTCCACACTGGCAGTCTCCCCGGCCACTGCCAGGCATTGGTGCACTTTCATGCCCGTTACATCTGTGCCACGGCCGCTTGAAGTGCTAAGGGTTAATGAGTGTGGGTGAGTGTGTGGGGGAGAGCATGAGTGAATGTGAGTGAGTTGGGGTGTGAGTGAGAGTGTGTGTGTATGGGTAAGCGTGGGTGGAGGGAGGCGTGGGTGGGTGCGGGCAACTGTGAGGGCGAGTGGGAGTGGGAGTGAGACTGAGTGGTACGTGAATAGATTGCAACCGGACCAAACCAAACTGAGTCACAGACAGAAGGAAGTGCTTCCATACAAAAAATGACACACAGAAACTCTCCTCCCTGACTAACTAGTCACAAAAGCCTATCTACTTAACGTAGATCCTAGTCTCCGTGCAGTTACTGGCGGGAAGATCTTTACTCACAAACCCACTGGGCTGCCGAGCAACTGCTGCGCAGCGACTCACAAGGAATCCTGTGGAAGTGGCCCCAGACTGTGTTCACCGCTATAATATACCAAAAACTAAAAAAAAACAAAAACAAAACTGGGCTGCACGGTGGCGCAGTGGTTTAGCACTGTGGCAGCACAGTTTTACCCTCGGCCGGGGGATTGCGGGGATCATGAGATCGTGGGTTCGATCCCAGCCCCCGACCAACAGTGAGCTGTGTGGAGTTTGCATGTTCTCCCCGTGTTGCGCGGGTTTACTCCGGGATTTCTCCGGTTTCCTCCCGCATACCAAAAACATGTAGGTTTAGGGCGCTCGCGCACGCAGCGACCAGCAGCCGGTGGCTTGTCACCAGACTGCAAACCAAGTCTACCTACGGGTACAAATAAGTAACAAAAACAAAAAAAAAACAAAAACAAAAAAAACAGTGAACCCCCTAATGGAATCCACTGTTAAGCCTAACAGGAAAAATTATATAGAGTGATTAAAAGTAACTACGGCCAAGATATATAGAGTGATGATATAGAGTGAAGTACGTGGCGGTAATGCACCTGTAAGCTGGTTGCCAACCACTAATCAAATCTAAAAGAAGAAAAAAAAGAAATTTCCAGTGATATCAGAAAGCAAATAAATGGAAAACACTCACCTGATTTAACCCAGCCAACAAACACATCAACACACACAAAACGGACAAATCCGCCAAACAAACAAATGAGCTCCTATTTCCACACACAGGTCCAGTCGAACACAGATAAGCAAACGAGTCCAGTTTCACAAATGGATCTAACAGATGAACTGCGTTCAAACAGACGAGCTCTTATTGTCTCACAAATGGGTCCATGCTCAGACAAACAGACAAGCCCCCCACTTTGTCCTTTTACAAACGGGTCTAAGGCTCAAACAGACAAACTAGATTCAACCAGATGGACAAGCTCCCATCCCGTCACAAATGGACAACAGTGGAAACAGACAGTTCCGAATCAAAAACGGACGGACAAGCTCCCATTTTGTCATATTAGAAATGGGCCACAGCTCAAACAAACAAACCAGATTTAAACAAACAAACAAGCCTCCCTTCTGTCACAGAGGGTCCAAAGGTTTAAACAGACCGGGTTCAGTTGGACGGATGAGTTCAGACGGACGGACAAGCCTCCATTTGTCCTATTACAAATGGTTTAACCCCTTGCACTCCGGTCAATTTTCCTAAAAACGCCAAAAAATAATGTGCCCAAAGTAAATCGAAAACTGTTCTTCAACCCTTTGCAGCATCTTCATGGGGTTGGTCTCATTTAAAAGAAAACACTTTGAATTTTTTGGCAAAACAGTCATAATCTCTCTAAGTGCTCCGGCCACTGAGTTACAGTCATCTAAACATAGTGAACTTGAAGAAAATAAATTTGGCCTGGGTGTTTTTTTGGATACAAATGCTTGCAAATAACACACAGCTTCAGATCCGGGCTGGAAAATGCAACAGAAATGTAGAACCAAGTGTTATCCAGCTGAGGTCCAAATTTTGTAACAATACCACAAAAAATGAATATATTACACATCTTTTTCCTCAGACTGTTCCCAGGCGTTTTGGAACTGTGCCAAATTGTGCCAAATGGCACAGTTTGGAAAAACGTCTGTAACTTTTGAATGATTCAATGTAGAAGCTTCATTTTGGGCTCTAATGAAAGGTCACACTCAGAGCTGTGTCTGTGTGTGTGTGTGTGTGTGTGTGTGTGTGTGTGTGTGTGGGAGGGTTGTCCCCCCCCCTCGCTACAGAGGATGGACATCGGCCATCGCTACATGATGGATTAGCCTCATGTGGGATGTGGGACAGCAGCTCAGTCACCCCCCCCCCCCCCCGGTACAGAAGAATAGTCAGGAATAAAGAATAATTTAGCTTATAACACCTTACCTCTTCACAGCAGCGTCCTGGCGGACTTCTTTTCCTCACTGTCAGACGAACGCGACGCTGGTCTGCTCGTGGTTCTGGTCTCGCGACCCGATCAAAACATAATTCCATTATTGCGGTTTTGTGCTTCCATGATTGCGGTTTTTGACGAACGATTTTTCAAAACAAATAACAGTAGTAATTAAAAAAAGACTGGCGAAGGCATGTGTGTCACTCAGCCTTCGTCGTCAGCCTCCGTCGGTCTATGACCATGGAAGAAATCATAACGTCTACTCTGCTGGAACCAAAACAAAATAAGCACTGCCTGTGGCCGAACATGCCGATGCGCGAATGGCACTCCCTGTCACACAGGTTGCATTTGTGGATGGTCTCCGTGCTGCTGGGTCTGTGGGGTTCTTCCTGCGGGTCCTTTTCTGATCCGCTCCAGCAGCCAGTCTTCACCCAGCCTTAAAAAAAAAACAGCTTGCGAACTTCTCTGCTTCAACTGGCTCACTGCATTCACAGCCTTGGTAGGTGGGTCCTTCTGGCTAGGTTTTCAGTCATTGGTTCTTCAAGGTTTCAGAAACCCAATTCAAGGCTCTTATTAGTCGAATGAGAGGTCAATCAGATGAACTAATCTGTTCGTGGCTGTGTCTGCAGCTTTTATTTTCAGTGCGCGCTTGGACGCCATCACCACCTACATCACCATCTACATCATGCGTCCTAGAGCGCACGAGAGTGCCCTCGTGCGCTCTAGGACGCAGAGACGTGCCCACCCGTGGTACACCGGAGTGCAAGAGGTTAAAGGGCCAAACAGACAGACCGGGTTCAGACGAACGGATGGGTTCAAACAAGTGGACGAGCCGACATTTGTCACTAGCCCGGCTCAAGGCTTCGACAAAAAAAGGGCGACCGCACGGAGGTACCTATTTAAACAATATTTATTTAAAGAAAATAAACGTGTCTGTAACTGTCAGTGGTGTGCGTGTGTGTTGGATGCATGAAACAAATACAGACAGTCATTAGCCCACCCAGTGACTACACGCCTCCAAGTGGAGCATCAGCCACAGCAGAACCAGAAACAGTAGCAGCAAACCCCAAACAGAACTCTGCTGGCAGCAAACAGTTCGGACAGAAGTAGCCAGTCCAGCCCAGAACAGGTGCGCGCACGCGCACGCACACACACACACACACACACACACACACACACACACACACACACACACACACACACAGATTTCTTGAGTTATATATAAAGTGAAAATATTCTTATAAGAACTCCTTATACAAACATATAGAGTGATCTGCCAATCAAATCTAAAAGAAGAAGAAGATATAGAGTGATGATAATCAAGTCAGTGGTGGTAATGCACCTGTAAGCTGGTTCCCAACCGCCAATCAAATCTAAAAGAAGAAGAAGGTGCACAACAATGGGCAGTAGGCAGAGCGCAGACACACAGAAGGCGACCGCCCTCCAACGGGAGCAGAAGCGCTTCTGACAGGTGCGCAAAGGTGGCTTTTATAGAGCACCCAGCCAGGGGCGGTCCTTCACAGCTCCACCTACAACACAGAAAAACATACAGAGGTCCCACTCCGGAGAGGAGTGGGGACTTAACAACACACATACGTCTCTCTGTACTTTAACAGGTGCAGATACCAGATTCGTGATGAGACCTTTTCAGCAGAAGAAACAGTGTCTTCTGTATGTTTCAGCTGTGGTAGTCTGTTTGTCTTCTCTGTTTGTTCCCCTCTCATTTCTTTCCCCCTCCCCACCCCTCCTTTCCCCATTCCCCCTCAGTCGGGTCCTTCATGGGTAAAACAAATTAAATAAAATATTAAAAGTTATAAGAGGCCCCCTCATGGATCGTCACCTTATCGTGGTGGGGGGGGGTTTGCGTGCCCCAGTGATCCCAGGAGCTATGTTGTCCGGGGCAATTTGCCTCTGATAGGGTCTCCCAAGACAAACTGGTCCTGGGAGAAGGGCCAGACTAAGAACGATCCAACAGACTCTCATGAATTGTATATCAAGGATTCAGTGTACCCCGCCCGGTATGGGGTTACCGGGGCCCCACCCTGGAGCCAGGCCTGGGGGAGGGGCTCGAAGGCTAGCGTCTGGTGGCCGGGTTTCCACCCATGGGACCCGGCCGGGCTCAGCCCGAAGGAGTTACATGGGTCCGCCCTCCAGTAGGTTCACCACCTGCAGGAGGGATCATGGAAGTCCGGTGCTATGTGGATTAGGTGGCAGTCAAAGGCGGAGACCTTGGCGGACTGATCCCAAGCTTTCTAAACTGGCTTTTGGTACGTGGAATGTCACCTCTCTGGTGGGGAAGGAGCCTGAGCTGGTGTACGAGATTGAGCGATACCGGCTAGATATAGTCGGCCTCACCTCAACACACAGCTCCGGTTCCGGAACCAGTCTCCTGGAGAGGGGCTGGAGCTTGGGCTTTTCTGGAGTTGCCCCGGGCGAGAGGCGACGAGCAGGGGTAGGTATTCTTGTATCACCCCACCTTGCTGCCTCTATATTGGAGTTTTCCCCGGTGGACGAAAGGGTTGCTTCCCTGCGCCTTCGGGTTGGGAAACGGGTCCTGACCATCATTTGTGCCTATGCACCAAATGATGTTTCAGAGTACCCACCCTTTTTGGAGTCTGTGACTGGGGTGCTGGAGGGTGCTCCTCCTGGAGACTCCATTGTCCTACTGGGGGACTTCAATGCGCACGTGGGCAACGACAGTGAAACCTGGAGGAGGGTGATTGGGAGGAACGGCCTGCCCGATCTGAACCCGAGTGGTGTTCAGTTATTGGACTTCTGTGCTAACCACAGTCTGTCCATAACGAACACCATGTTCAAGCATAAGGGTGTCCATATGTGCACCTGGCACCAGGACACCCTAGGCCGCAGGTCGATGATCGATTTTGTTATCGTATCATCAGACCTGCGACCGTATGTCTTGGACACCCGAGTAAAGAGAGGTGCAGAGCTGTCAACTGATCACCACCTGGTGGTGAGTTGGATCCGATGGCAGGGGAGGAAGCCATTCAGACCTGGTAGACCCAAACGTATAGTGAGGGTGTGCTGGGAGCGTCTGGCTGAGGCCCCTGTCCGGGAGGTCTTCAACTCCCACCTCCGGAAGAACTTCAACCACATTCCGAGGGAGTCTGGAGACATGGAGTCTGAATGGGCCATGTTCTCCACCTCTGTTGTTGAAGCGGCGGCCCAGAGCTGCGGCCGCAAGGTGGTCGGTGCATCTCGTGGTGGCAACCCCCGAACCAAGTGGTGGACACCAGTGGTGAGGGGGGCCATTAAGCTGAAGAAGGAGTCCTATCAAGCTTGGTTGGCTTGTGGGACTCCCGAAGCAGCTGAGGTGTACCGGCAGGCCAAGCGGAGTGCAGCTCGGGTGGTTGCTGAAGCAAAAACCCGGGTATGGGAGGAGTTCGGTGAGGCCATGGAACAAGACTTTCGGTCGGCTTCAAAGAGATTCTGGCAAACTGTTCGGCGGCTCAGGAGGGGAAAGCAGCTCCCCGTCCACACTGTGTATGGTGCGGATGGGACACTGTTGACTTCAACTGGGGATATCGTCGGGCGGTGGAAGGAATACTTCGAGGATCTCCTCAATCCCACTGATACGCCTTCCACAGAGGAAGCAGGGTTTGGGGACAAGGGGGATGACTCGCCTATCACAGGGGCTGAGGTCACCAAGGTGGTTAAAAATCTCCTTGGTGGCCGGGCCCCAGGGGTGGACGAGATTCGCCCCGAGTACCTCAAGGCCCTGGATGTTGTTGGGTTGTCATGGTTGACACGCATCTGCAACATTGCGTGGAGGTCGGGGGCAGTGCCTTTGGCATGGCAAACCGGGGTGGTGGTTCCTCTCTTCAAAAAAGGGGACCGGAGGGTGTGCTCCAACTTTAGAGGGATCACACTCCTCAGCCTCCCTGGGAAGGTCTATGCCAAGGTACTGGAGAGGAGAGTCCGGCCGTTGGTCGAACCTCGGATTCAGGAGGAGCAATGTGGTTTTCGTCCTGGCCGTGGCACATCGGACCAGCTCTTTACCCTCTCGAGAATTCTTGAGGGTTCGTGGGAGTTTGCCCAACCAGTTTACATGTGTTTTGTGGACTTGGAGAAGGCATTTGACCGCGTCCCTCGTGGATTTTTGTGGGAGGTGCTTCGGGAGTATGGGGTATCGGGCTTGTTGTTACGAGCTATTCGGTCTCTGTACGACCGTTGTGAGAGTTTAGTTCGTATTGCCAACACTCGGTCGGAGTCATTCCCAGTGAGAGTTGGACTCCGCCAGGGCTGCCCTTTGTCACCGGTCCTGTTCATAATTTTTATGGACAGGATTTCTAGGCGCAGCCAGGGAATGGAGGGTGTCATGCTTGGTGACCACAGGATCTCATCTCTGTTGTTTGCAGATGATGTTGTCCTGTTGGCTTCATCCAGCAATGACCTACAGCTCTTGCTGGGACGGTTTGCCGCTGAGTGTGAAGCGGCTGGGATGAGAATCAGCACCTCCAAGTCCGAGTCCATGGTCCTCAGCCGGAAAAAGGTGGATTGTCCTCTCTGGGTTGGGGACAGGCTCCTGCCCCAAGTGGAGGAGTTTAGGTATCTTGGGGTCTTGTTCACGAGTGAGGGGAAAATGGAGCGAGAGATCGACAGACGGATTGGAGCAGCATCTGCAGTGATGCGGACGTTGTACCGGTCTGTTGTGGTGAAGAGGGAGCTTAGTTCTAAGGCAAAGCTGTCGATTTACCAGTCAATCTACGTTCCTACTCTCACCTATGGTCACGAGCTTTGGGTAATGACCGAAAGAACGAGATTGCGGATACAAGCGGCTGAAATGAGCTTTCTCCGTAGGATTGCTGGACTCACCCTCAGAGATAGGGTGAGGAGCTCAGTCATCCGGGAGAGGCTCAGAGTAGAACCGCTGCTCCTCCACATTGAAAGGAGTCAGTTGAGGTGGTATGGGCATCTGATTAGGATGCCTCCTGGACGCCTCCCACTTGAGGTGTTTCAGGCACGTCCCACTGGGAGGAGACTCCGGGGCAGACCCAGGACTCGGTGGAGAGACTATGTCTCCCAGCTAGTCTGGGAACGCCTTGGTATCCCCTCTGAAGAGCTGGAGCAGGTGGCTGGGGAGAGGGAAGTCTGGGCTTCTCTGCTTGAACTGCTGCCTCCGCGACCCGGACCTCCGGAAAAGCGGTAGAAGATGGATGGATGGATGGATGGAAGTTATAAGAGGAGTTTATAAATAATATACAGAACATAGATACAGTATCCCACAAAAGTGAGTACACCCCTCACATTTTTGTAAATATTTTATTATATCTTTTCATGGGACAACACTTGAAGACATGACACTTTGATACAATGTAAATTAGTCAGTGTACAGCTTGTTTAACAGTGTAAATTTTCTGTCCCCTCAAAATAACTCAACACATAGCCATTAATGTCTAAACCGCTGGCAACAAAAGTGAGTACACCCCGATGTGAAAATGTCCAAACTGTGAATGAATGAATGAATCTTTATTTCGGATAGATTAAAAGGAAAGATTAAAAGAAAGGAACAGAATAATATAACAAAGGGGAAAGAAAAAAACAAAACATCTTACAAGGTCAAATTAAACAATAACTCCTCTGATCATACAGTTCAACATAAGTTATCCAAAATGGGTGATGGCTGAAGCCGCAGCTTATATTGCCCACCCATATTCCATCCAAGAATTCAAAAGAAAAACAAGAGCGATTACAATTCAGAACAAAGCTAAGACAAAAACGTGACAAAAATCTAAGCAACAACACAACACAGACTGAATATCACAATCCTTATGTGATTTTACATGTCATCTTGTATATATGTTTGGAGTATTTCTTCCTTTAGTTTTTGTTTAAATTGTCCAAGCATTGTATATGATTTTAATTCAGGTCCAAAAGTGTTCCACAGTCTGACTCTTTGCACTGAAGCACAGTGTTGCTTGGTGGTAGTTCTCACTGAAGGTTTTTGAAATATACATGTTCCTCTGAAATGATATTGTTTCTCCCTTATTTGGAACAGCTTTTGGATATTTGCGGGCAGTGATAGGTTCTTCACTTTAAACATTATTACTGCAGTTTTAAAGTCAACCAGATCTTTCAGCTTGAGAGCTTTTAATTTAAGAAAAAGTGGGTTTGTTGGTTCCCTGTAAGCAGCTTTGTTTATTATTCTCATAGCTCTCTTCTGAAGCATAAAGACTGGATATATGTTTGTTTTATATGTATTTCCCCATACTTCAGTACAATATGTCATGTATGGGAGTATTAATGAATGATACAAAGTATATCGTGTGGGTTGATTCAGCAAATATTTCACTCTGTGTAGTATTGCAATTGATTTAGATATTTTACCTTTAATATAATTAATATGTGACTTCCAACACAGTTTATTATCAATTATTTCTGCAAGAAATTTAGTTTCAGATACCCTTTCAATCTCTACACCATTTACACTGAGTTTAGATACTGAGTTGTTGTGATGGTTGTTAAAAACTATAAATTTTGTCTTACTTAAATTGAGCATTAATTTGTTTGAATCAAACCACAGTTTAAGCCAGGGGTGTCAAACTCATTCCATGGAGGGCCAAGACCCTGCAGGTTTTACCTCCACCCAGTGCCTTCAACAGGTGATTTCACTGAATGTCTTCACACTGATTGCTGATCAGTGAAAACACCTGCTGAAGATACTGGGTGGAAGTAAAACATGCAGGGTCTTGGCCCTCCATGGAATGAGTTTGACACCTCTGGTTTAAGCTTTCCTAATTCCTTTCCGAGTGTATCCAAAAGTTGTTCCAAATTGCTTCCACTGCATAATAAATTAGTGTCACTGGCAAACAATATTAAATCCATTTTTTCCGAAACTTTACATATATCATTTAAATATGTATTGAATAACAGTGGCCCCAAAACTGAACCCTGTGGGACTCCACAAGTAACCTTCAGTAACTGTGAGTTTTTGCTACCAACACATACATGCTGATATCTGTTCTTTAAGTAACTACATAACCAGGACAGTGCTACCCTCTAATACCATAATTTTGTAGTTTCTTTAATAATAAATTATGATCCACTATATCAAATGCTTTTTTAAGATCCAGGAATACCCCAACTGAATACTCTTTATTTTCAACGGCAGTTGGTATTTTTTCTATAAATTCCATTAGAGCAAATGCAGTTGTCCTCTTGTGTCTGAACCCATATTGCTGCTCACACAATAAATTATTCTTCATTATGAAGTTGTCAATTCTCTCACAGAATATTTTTTCAAGTATCTTGGAAAATTGTGGCAATAGTGAAATCGGTCTATAGTTTGAAAATTCCCCTCGGTCACCCGTCTTGTATATCAGAATTACTTTAGCTATTTTCATTGCATTGGGAAATATACCTGTTTGGAGAGACAGGTTACAAATATACGTCAGTGGCTTCACTAAGCATTCAATGATAGTTTTGACTAAAAGCATGTCAAAACCATAACAATCTGTAGATGTTTTACTTTTAAACAATTTAACAATTTCAATGACCTCTCTCTCGTCTGTGTTCTTTATGAAAATGGAGTCTTTTCTAGCAATGTTTTTGCTTATTGTGTCACCTGTAGGTGCCGTAATGGGTATTTCTCGAGCCAAATTAGGACCAATGTTAACAAAAAATGCATTAAATTCATCTGCAGGTGAGACTGCATTCACACTCTTTGAGTGTTTGTTTGTTTTTTTTTTTTGAAAGATTGTTTGGGTAGCTTGTATTTCTGTCTTTATTTCCAAGAATATTGTTAAGTATTGTCTATGTATTTTTAATATTATCTCTGTTTTTCTCCAACTCTTTACTGTACTAGTCTCTTTTATTGCATCACATTAAATATGTTAACTTATTTTTGTATGTTTTATACCGCTGGTCTGCTTCTTTTGTCCTTTTCTTTAGAAAAGCTTTATATAATGAATTTTTCTTTTTACACGCTTTTTGTAACCCTTTGGTTAACCGTGGCTTGTCAACAAATTTCTGTTTAAGCTTTTTCTTTACTAATGGACAATTTTTTCATAAAGAGTGGTTAAAATGTTCATAAATGTGTCATAGGCTTCATTTACATCTGATACGTAGACTTTTGTCCAGTCTTGCTTCAGCAGGTCTTCTTTAAAAGAACTGATTGCAATTTGTGATTTGTATCTGAAAGATTTTAAAGTTTTTTCTGTATTGGCCCTCATGTGGCCATGGATAAGTGCAAAGACTGGCAAATGATCACTTATGTCATTTATCAATAATCCACTTTCTATTTTCTTATCAATAATATTAACAAACAAGTTATCAATAAGTGTAGCAGTGGGAACTGTGATTCTACTGGGATGTGTTATTGTGAGATATAGACTCATACTATACATAGAATTCATGAACTCTGTAATTACATTTTGTTGAAATGGATTTAGTAAATCAATATTGAAATCTCCACAGATTACAACCATTTTCTTACTAGTTATATTATTGTACAGCTCGACTAATTTATCTCTGAATGTCTCAATGCAAGTTCCCGGCATTCTATATATACAAATTATAATTAGATTTTTTGTTTTATCTTGGTCAATCTCAACAGTAACACATTCCAGAATCCCTGGTAGTGCAAAGGACATTCCATTTACAAGTTTACACCTATACAGGTCATCAATATGCAGTGCAACACCACCACCCTTTTTTTTTGAGATCTATTAATATAAAACATCTGATATCCCTCTATTGCCATCAGAGAAGCCTGCTCCTCATTAAGCCAAGTTTCAGAGACTGCGACAGCTGTAAATTTTCTATCTAGCTGTTTTAAATAGTCCTGAATCTGTGACAAGTTTTTGTTAAGACTTCTGCTGTTAAAGTGTATTATTGATTGTTTACCATCTAATTGCACTTGACTTTTAAATTGCTTTTCAATATAATATTCACAGTGATTATGAATATTATTGAAGAAGTGGTTATCAGGATCAATATCATTCTCCATCTCTTGTAGTTTATGTTCAGCATAATGGCATATTTTCAGAATTTGAATTTCCTCACTTCCTCCAACTGGGGATAATTGATGTCTACTCAAGTCAGTCATAAGTTTTGTTTGTTTGTTTGTTTGTTTGTTTGTTTTAAAGTACATTAACATGGTATGTCACAAAAGAACTATTCTTGCCGTGTGTGTGGATATGGATTATCATAGTCTCTTAATTTTCTTAATCAGTGTTCATCTATATTTATTTAAGTCAGTAAGATCTCTGATTATTATGGCCTTTGCTTCCTCAGGTGTTCCATTTAGTTTGATCCAAACTCTACAGTTTCTTGTCCATGTTGCCTGTATCTTATTTTGTCTTTTCAGTATCCGTGCTTGCCGTGCTATTTCAGCATTAGTCTTTGTTAAATGTTTATTTAGGTAAACTTCTGTTCCCTGTAGCTTTCTGGCCTGCCTCAGTATATCATTCTTTACCCTTCTGTTCACAAAGCACATCACAATTGATTTTTTTTGTTTTATTATTTTTTCTGGGTAAAGTATGACAGGCTGAAATTGTATTTACTTCAACCTTTATATTTCTGCTTTCAGTGAACTGAAACCAGGAGCACCTGGTTTTCCAGGGAAACTGATTCACTTAACGGAGCCTCCTCACCTCTCATTCCTGCTGTAGCATTGGCATATGTTTGATATTTAATGTCTAGTCCACTTATAATTAAATCATCCATACGAGAATATTATTCAAGATCCTCGATGAGTTGCTCCAAGTCTGCAATTTTTTTGTCTTTTTCCTTAATTGTTACTTTCATTTCTCGGACTTCCTCCATTAGCCCTAATAGTTTAAGCTGTTGATTGTTGACAAGAAGTTCAGAGATTTTTTTAATCTCTTCCATTTCTTCCTTCTTTGGTGGCATTTTTACTGACCTGTTGATAGTAAAACAATCTTAAATGGTGTGGCTGGTATCCGATCCAACTGACCTCGAATCCAGCTGGGGCCTCAGCTAGCCCCCTCCGCTGCTAGTCCCACTGCTTACCGCCGCTGTAATTGAGCTCCTGATCCGGCTTCTATCCAGTCGGGGTGCTGTCAGCTCCTCCACCGAGCCCCGCCGCCGCTGTAGTTGAGCTCCGATCCGGCTCCTGTCCACTCCATCCTGCAGCACCTGGACTCCCCGGGAACCTACGCCAGGATCCTGTTTGTGGACTTCAGCTCCGCATTCAACACCATCCGCCCCGCTCTGCTCCGGGACAAGCTGTCCCTGCTCAACGTGCCTGACTCCCTCTGCAGGTGGATCATCGACTTCCTGACGGACCGGAGGCAGCATGTGCGGCTGGGAAAGACTGTCTCAGACTATACTAGCATCAGCACCGGATCACCCCAGGGCTGTGTACTTTCCCCCCTACTCTTCTCCCTTTACACCAACTCCTGCACCTCCAGCCACCAGTCTGTCAAGTTGATCAAGTTTGCGGACGACACCACCCTCATCGGGCTCATCTCCAACGGCGACGAGTCCGCCTACAGGAGAGAGGTGGCCCAGCTGGCGTCCTGGTGCAGCAATAACAACCTGCAGCTGAACGCTCTGAAGACAGTGGAGATGATTGTAGACTTCAGGAAAGTCACTACTCCTCTGCCCCCCCTCACCCTCTCAGGCTCTCCCATCACCACTGCTGATTCCTTCCGCTTCCTAGGCACTACCATCACCAGGGACCTCAAATGGGAGCTGACCATCAGCTCACTCATCAAAAAAGCCCAGCAGAGGATGTTCTTCCTGCGGCAGCTGAGGAAGCTCAAGCTACCCACCAAGATGTTAGTGCAGTTCTACACAGCCATCATCGAGTCCATCCTCACCACCTCCATAACCGTGTGGTACGCAGGAGCCACTGCCAGGGACAGACTAAGGCTGCAGCGCGTCGTGCGCACTGCTGAGAAGGTGATCGGCTGCAAGCTCCCATCTCTCCAGGATCTGTACATCTCCAGGACCCGGAGGCGTGCTGGCCGGATCATAGCCGATCCCTCACACCCTGGTCATGTACTGTTTGCCCCCCTCCCCTCTGGTAGAAGACTTCGGTCCATCCAGACTAAAACCTCCCGTCACATGAACAGCTTCTTCCCCTCTGCCATTAGACTGCTGAACACTAAGTGACTCTCGTGCACCATGTACAGCAGCTCAACCAGACTCATGTCAATCATCACTGTTTTCTTCCTGCATTACCGACTGCACTATATAGTTCTCCACAGTATCTGCTGCTGGCTAATATATATTTTAACTGTTGACCAGTATCACTTAATCTTATCCTACACTTTATTACATGTATAGTTTATTTCTCTTATCTTATCATGTTTAATGTTGCAGCATTGTACCGAGACAAATTCCTAGTTTGTGTACTACATGAACAATGGCAATAAACCTGATTCTGATTCTGATTCTGATTCTGATTCTGATTCTGATATGCCAACCTTTGTATGTCTCAGAGATGTCGTCTTCGCTGGGGGATTGGCTTCAGGTGTGCTGGCAATGGAGTAGGTGTGTGCGTTGCTGGCTCCTGCTATATTTTTTTTTCTTTACTTTTTAAACCCTATTTTGCTGTAAGCTGTTAATGTTTTGGACATTTAATACGTGCAGAATCTGTTTTGAAATATGTCCAAAACAAGAAAGCAGACTGAAAAGGAGGCAGCAGGGAACAATATTAACACCAGCTTAGCTGAGGATGCTAGTATCAGCCTTAACCCTGCACTTGTTGCCTTGCTAGAGCAACACAGAATGTCCATAGCTGCTGACTTCAAAGCTTCATTTGAACTTATTAATGGTAAGCTGGACAAAATTCAAGCAGATGTGGCGAACCAGGAGCAACGCATTGGCGACCTTGAAAACAACGCGGAGGACGTCAGCCAGCGCCTAGCGGCGCTTGAAGTTACATGCGAGTCAATACAGGAGGAGAACAAACTTTTGAAAAACAAACTTTCTGACCTGGAGGGAAGAAGCAGGAGGCTGAATATTCGTCTGGTGGGTCTGCCGGAGTCCTTTGATGTGGGTCCACGGCCATCTGAATTTTTTTCTCGGCTGTTGGTGGACGTCTTTGGCGCACAAACTTTGCCATCTCCCCCAGAGCTGGATAGAGCCCACCGCAGCCTCATGTCCAAGCCGAGTCCGAATGGGAAGCCGCGCGCTGTCATTATTTGTTTCCACCGGTTTCGGACCAAAGACTTGGTGATGAGAGAAGCGCGGAGACGCCGTGGGACTTTGGAATATCGTGGGCATAAACTTCAGTTCTACGAGGATTATAACGCCGACGTTCAGAAGCAACGAGCCGAATATAAGGAGGTTATGTCCGAGTTGTACAAGAGAGGTTTTCGTCCTTCTCTTCTTTTCCCCGCCAGGCTCCGGATAACTCTTCCAGACGGCAAAAACCAGTGGCTGGCGTCCGTCTCAGAGGCCACCCGCTTCATGCAAACTATGGAGAGAAACCAGCAATTTTCGCCTTGAACTGGACATTTCTGGGTTGACCAGCTGCCGCGCTGGGCTGCTTGTTACTTCATTGAAGCTGCACTGACTGGACATTGATGCATTTTCAGATGTTTAAAAACAAGGTAAAATTGGCTCCCTATACGTTGTTGTTTACTTAATTCTTTTTTTTAATTTTATCTTATTTATTTATTTATTTATTTTTTTTTAGGGTAAAACGTTCATATTATGCAGGATTGAAGCCAGTTGTATGGGAGCATACTGTTAGGATGAAAATAGAGCTGGAGATGGAGCGGTTGCTGTTTTTTTGCAACCGGCTGGAGTGTTGTTATAGGTTTGGTTGTTGGATTTTTTTATTTATTTTTTTTTAATTTTTATTTTTTTTATTTATTTTTTTTTGTTTTGTTTTTTTGTTATGGTTTTATTTACACCCCCCTTACCCCTTCCTTTTTTTTTTTTTTTTTTTTACCCGTACCTCACTTTATTCTTCTTTGGGCTACACAACATAATATAT
Source organism: Pholidichthys leucotaenia (assembly GCA_020510985.1). Lineage (NCBI taxonomy): Eukaryota > Metazoa > Chordata > Actinopteri > Cichliformes > Pholidichthyidae > Pholidichthys > Pholidichthys leucotaenia. Next base: position 22,912,425 of record CM035848.1, on the reverse strand, counting down.
AAATTTTACTCTTTGAATGAATAGTAATCTTACTTTGGTAAGCTGGAATGTGAAGGGGTTGAACCATCCAATTAAACGAAAGAGAGTCATGTCACGTCTAAAGCAATTTAAGCCTGGGGTATTGTTTTTGCAGGAAACCCATTTGCAGGATTCCGACCACTTGCGTTTGTCAAAATGTTGGTCAGGACAATTTTTTCATTCAAATTTTAAAGCTAAGGCCAGGGGCGCTGCTATTCTTATTGATCGAAATATCCCATTTATTCCCTCTAATGTTGTATCAGATAAAAATGGACGATTTGTAATAGTATCAGGTAAACTTGGCGATAAACATGTCACTTTGGCTAATCTGTATGCACCGAATTTTGATGATGTGCACTTTTTTCGCAACCTTTTTTCGCAACTTCTAGATTTAAATACTCATTCTCTAATTCTTGGGGGTGACTTTAATTTGTATATGGATCCGATCTTAGATCGCTCATCTTCAAAACCTGCTAGTCTTAATAAATCTGCAACTTATGTTAAGTCTTTTCTTGAGGAATATAGCCTTACAGATCCTTGGCGTTTTTTACATCCTAACGGCTTTTTTTCTCTCACGTACACCATACTTATACCAGAATAGATTATTTTTTTGTTGACAATTTATTAATTAATAACCTTTGCTCTTGCAGTTATGATAGCATCTCGGTTTCTGATCATGCCCCTCTTGTACTTAAAATGATCCTCCATGGATGTGACTCCATGAGAAAGCATTGGAGATTGGATCCATTATTACTTACAGATGAAAAATTGGTTGCGAATATTTCTTCTAAAATTAATTTTTTTTTGAAAGAAAATAAAACTCCTGGTATGTCAAATAAAACGATATGGGAGGCCATGAAGGCATTTCTTAGGGGGGAATTTATTTCATTGGCAGCATTTAAAAGACGATCCTTAATACAGGAACAGAAGGCTATTTTAGATCAAATCCTGGACATTGACAGACAATATGCTCAATCTCCATCACCCGCTCTGTACAAGGAACGTATGACATTACAAACTAAATTTAATTTACTTTCTACTCGACAAATTGAAGGTTGTTTAATAAGGAACAAGAGTGAATTTTATGAACATGGCGAAAAAACCAGTCAACTTCTAGCTAATCAACTACGTGGTATTAGAGCTAAGCAAATTATTACTGGAGTTAGGACAGATAAAGGAGAGGTGACATCTGACCAACAAGCGATTAATGATATTTTCAGGTCATTTTATTCCAAATTATATACCTCAGAATATACAACAAACTTAAAGGATTTGGAAATTTTTTTTGATTCTATTGATATTCCTTCGATTTCTTCAGAATCTCGGCAAATTTTAGAAGCTCCCATCACAAAAGAAGAAATTCAGCTGGCAATATCATCCATGCAATCAGGAAAATCTCCAGGACCTGATGGGTTTTCCGCTGATTTTTTCAAAAAATTCTCTGATGACCTCGCCCCTTTCCTTTGTCAAGTTTTTACAGAGTCGCTTGACTCTGGTACACTTCCTCCTTCATGCTATCAGGCCTGTATCACTGTGTTGCTTAAAAAGGATAAGGATCCTGTTGATTGTGCTTCTTACAGGCCTATTTCCTTGTTAAATACCGATGTTAAAATTTTGTCAAAGTTGTTAGCTTCAAGGTTGGAAAAGATTCTTCCTTTTATAATTTCACAGGACCAAACCGGTTTCATTAAAAATCGCCATTCTTTTTTTAACTTGCGGCGGTTGTTTAATATTATTTATACTCCTCACCACAACATACCTGAATGTCTTATTAGTTTGGACGCTGAAAAGGCATTCGATAGGGTTGAGTGGGAGTATTTGTTTTTTACTTTGGAGAGGTTCGGTTTTGGTCCTTCCTTCTGTTCCTGGATTAAACTTCTCTATGCTAGTCCTTTAGCTTCAGTGTTAACTAATTGTCGCTATTCTGACTATTTTAGACTTTACCGTGGTACGAGGCAAGGCTGTCCTTTGAGCCCGTTGCTCTTTGCCTTGGCAGTTGAGCCGTTAGCTATTGCAATCCGTGGGAGCCGGGACTTTCTAGGCATTCGTAGGGGTGGCATTGAGCATAGGGTTTCACTCTATGCTGATGATCTTTTATTATTTCTCTCCAACCCACTTACTTCATTACCCGCTATACTTAATATTTTGGATAGTTTTAGTAGGTTTTCTGGTTATAAAATTAATCTTAATAAGAGTGAACTGTTTCTGATTAATGAAAAGATTCAAGTTCAGGATTTTGAAAATTTTCCTTTCAAGGTTGTTATTGATCATTTTAATTATCTTGGGATATGTGTCACTAAACAATTTAATTACTTGTTTAAAAATAATTTTCTCCCCTTACTTGACCAGTGCAAGTTAATACTTTCCAAATGGTCCCCATTATCCTTGTCTTTAATTGGCAGAATCAATTCTGTAAAAATGATGTTACTTCCAAAGTTTTTATATTTGTTTCAATGTCTCCCCATTTTTATTCCTAAATCCTTTTTTAAGTCTTTGGACTCTCTGATTACCTCATTTATTTGGAATGGTAAACATCCGAGATTGAGGAAAGTTTTTCTTCAAAGACCCAAATCAGTAGGTGGCATGGCTCTGCCTAACTTTCAATATTACTACTGGGCAGCAAATATCAGGTGCATGTTATATTGGAAACATTTTTATCTGGAACCCAAATCACCTATTTGGATCCTTATGGAGTCACATGTGGACAATCAAACTTCCCTACCGGCAATTTTAGGTTCACCACTTCCCCTTGCTTTGTCTACACTGGGTAATAATAAAGTAGTTCGTCAGTCTCTTAGAATTTGGTCTCAATTCAGGAAAAATTTCGGTCTTCAGTTTTTTTCCATTAGAAGTCCAATTGCCGCAAATCATTTATTTACCCCATCAACTATTGATAGTGCATTTCATATATGGCACAGAAAAGGTTTAAAATCTTTTGCGGATTTATATTTTGATGGTCAATTTGCAAGTTTTTCTCAACTTTCCACCAAATTCGACATCACTTCTACATACTTTTTCCGCTTCCTCCAGGTCAGACATTACGTGCAAACCATGACAAAACAATTCCCTCAAAAACCTTCTGATAATCCTCTAGATGATTTTTTATTAGTTAAACCAACTTCTAAGGGGGTAATGTCAGTTTTATATAATTTAATTTCAAATTTACAATCTTCTTCTCTGGCCGCTATCAAATTGAACTGGGAACAAGATCTTAATTTTACTTTTACTGATGAACTGTGGGACTCTATTCTTGGCCAGGTTCACACTGTATCAATGTGTGCTCGTCACGCTCTTATTCAATTTAAGATTGTACACCAGATGCACCTGTCCAAGGTTAAGTTAGCACGTATTTACTCGGATATAGACCCAACTTGTGAAAAGTGTGGTAGCGCTCCTGGCACTTTGCTTCACATGTATTGGTCCTGCCCTGCATTGATGAATTTTTGGCATTCTGTTTTTATCACTATGTCTGAAGTCCTGCAATATCAAATTAAACCTGATCCATTATGCGCCATTTTTGGTGTGGCTCCAGAACTTGTCTTGCCAAGTTCCAAATTAAAAGTATTCAAATTTTCATTATTATTGGCCAGACGTGCTGTATTACTGAAGTGGAAAGACTCTTCGCCCCCTTCACATTTACAGTGGATAAAAGATATAATGTCCTGTTTGGATTTAGAAAAAATCAGATATACAGTCTGTGGCTCTGAAAACAAATTCTATAAATTATGGCGCCCGTTTCTTGATTTCTTTGAAAGACCCACGATTATAGTTTCTGAGTAGCTCATATTCCCCTTACCCCACCCCCACTTCACACACATAATTTTTCTTTGTATTTTTTTTTTTTTTTTTTTTTTATTGTTTATTTAAAGGTTTTTGTGCTTTGAAGCATTTACATTTGTTGGCTTTAAGTTCTAGTTTTTTACTGTTTGGTTGAAACAAAAATGAAAATTTCTAATACTTTGTATTGTATTGATACTTCAATTAATAATAATAAAAAGACCTTTGAAAGAAAGAAAGAGATGTCGTCTTCTATGCATGGGAGAGAGTCAGCCTGAGGTTCCTGGGCTTCAGCCCAGCAGGGGGGCCATGAATTCTCTATTTGATGGTCCTGGCTCTTGTCTTGGTGTCTGTCCTGTGTCTGTCCCACCGATGTCACGAACAGTCCTTTAGTTTTCAGTTGCTGGCCTACTCATTGCTGTAGAAGCCACAGACTGAGCTGTGCTGATCTGCCAAAAGTGTCAATAATAAGGAGTAAAATCCTCTTCTATTCCTCCATGATGACATCACGGAGCTGGTGGATGTTAAGAGTCCTTGTGCTCCTTTACCTTCCGTTTGAGGATGCCCTGCAGATGCTCAATAGGGTTTAGGTCTGGAGACATGCTTGCCCAGTCCATCACCTTTACCCTCAGTTTCTTTAGCAAGACAGTGGTCATCTTGGAGGTGTGTCTGGGGTTGTTATCATGTTAGAATACTGCCCTGCGACCCAGTTTCCGAAGGGAGGGGATCATTCTCTTCTTCAGTATGTCACAGTATATGTTGACATTCATGGTTCCCTCAATGAACTGTAGCTCCCCAGTGCCAGCAGCACTCGTGCAGCCCCAAACCATGACTCTCCCACCACCGTGCTTGACTGTAGGCAAGACACACTTGTCTTTGTACTCCTCACCTGGCTGCCGCCACACATGCTTGACACCATCTGAAGCAAATAAGTTTATCTTGGTCTCATCAGACCACAGGACATGGTTCCAGTAATCCATGTCCTTAGTCTGCTTGTCTTCAGCAAACTGCAGGCTTTCTTGTGCATTATCTTTAAAAGGGGCTTACTTCTGGGACGACAGCCATGCAGACCAATTTAATGCAATGTACGGCGTATGGTCTGAGCACTGACAGGCTGACCCCCCCACCCCTTCAACCTCTGCAGCAATGCTGACAGCACTCATACGTCTGTTTTCAAAAGACAACCTCTGGATATGACACTGAGCATGTGCACTCAACTTCTTGGTCGACCATGGTGAGGTGTGTTCTGAGTGGAACCTGTCCTGTTAAACCGCTGTATGGTCTTGGCCGTCGTACTGCAGCTCAGTTTCAGAATCAGAATCAGAATCAGAATGAACTTTATTGCCAAGCATGTTAAAAACATACGAGGAATTTGACTTGACATTAGGCGCGCTCGATAAGCGCTTCCTAATGACGCGGCAGCCATGCAAGGCGCCTCATGGGTTTCAGGGTGTTGGCAGTCTTCTTATAGCCTAGCCCATCTTTATGTAGATCAACAATTTTTTTTCAGATCCTCAGAGAGTTCTTTGCCATGAGGTGCCATGTTGAACTTCCAGTGACCAGTATGCGAGAGTGTGAGAACGATAACACCAAATTTAACACACCTACTCCCCATTCACACCTGAGACCTAGTTACACTAACAGGTCACATGACACTGCACTGTAAAAACGATAACTAGCAGTTGTTGATCTGAGTACAATTTAAAAACTGATGTGACTCAAAAGTGAACGTCTGCTGTATGTAACCATGAAAAACTTGTTGTCTCAGCATGTCTGTCTCTAACTGCCTCTACACTCTTATTTTCTTGTCAGCTCAACAAAGACATGAGAGTTGGCATTAGAGCGTATCTCTGATGCACCTCTCTCACCTGACATACGTTAGTTGCGCATGCGTATTACACAAAACCTTTCAGCCTGGGCTGCACGGTGGCGCAGTGGTTTAGCACTGTGGCAGCACAGTTTTACCCTCGGCCGGGGGATCGCGGGGATCATGAGGTCGTGGGTTCGATCCCAGCCCCCGACCAACAGTGAGCTGTGTGGAGTTTGCATGTTCTCCCCGTGTTGCGTGGGTTTACTCCGGGATTTCTCCGGTTTCCTCCCGCATACCAAAAACATGTAGGTTTAGGGCGCTCGCGCACGCAGCGACCAGCAGCCGGTGGCTTGTCACCAGACTGCAAACCAAGTCTACCTACGGGTACAAATAAGTAACAAAAAAAAAAAAAAAGTCTGCTGAGCGGGAAAGACGCCCACGAGCAGTGGCGACAGTACCTCAAACAAGTTTATTATGAGCATTTTTTTTTATTGGACGAGTTTTGTCTCATCCGTCGTGTGGACGATTCCTCGACATCGACTCCTGTCGTGGCCTTGGCTGCATGTAAAGCAAGAACATTAACGGTCCACAAACTTGGTAAGTGTGTTTTTGTGACTACATTGACATGATTTTTCACGGTCGTATTATTTCGCAATAAAGAACGAGTTGTTAGTTTAAAACACTGTAAATGTGGACATAAAGAAAGCTTAGTAGGCTAGCAGTGTTGCTGTGTGTGGGCAGTCTGTTTAGGTTTTTTTTTTTTTTTTTTACTGAAGTACCGCCTGTAATAGGGTTTTCCAGGGTTCCAGAATGCATTGCGCGCCGCGGCGTAGTTCCGGTCCAGCAGCTGTTTGACAACAATCGCCGCCACTGACCCGAATCGGGGTCAGTGGCGGTGACATTAATGCACTCAGTAATGCATTATTGTCGTGTAATCATGTGCCTGAAAAACTCTATACTGCCGTGACACTAAAGCCCCTCGTTTTTCCAAGGTTCCAAGTTTGAATCCTTAATGGGTTCTTAATACCAGTTATTTTGGTACCATTTTTTTGCCTCCTGGAATATGGGATATCTGAAGAACAAAAAATAAAGGAGTCACTAAGTAATGAGTACACTCAATTATTTATTTCAATAAAGAACAAGGTGCATCAGACACCAAATAACATTTGAATGTCATATTTTGTACATGACAATGACAGACTGTTTAACATTTGAAATCAAATAAAATGTGCATTTATTTTAGTAGCCCCTGTCACACTGAGCATGCAGGGAATAAATTATGACTTTGAAAATTGCATCACAGTTTGTGCGATGCAAATCATAAATTGAGCAGTAGATGTTGCAACATCTGTCAATCCAAGCCCTGACTCCTACTGATGCCAGGGATTGGGTTGACAGAGACCACAAAATCTCCTGCTCATAGTAGAGTGGAGATACCACACACACTTTTTTCACAAAATCTGCTGAAGAATTACTATTTGATTACATGACAATAATGCATTACTGAGTGCCATATGCCGCTTGTGGGGTTCAACGAGTTAAAATTTGGATATATTTCAATAGCCCCTGTCAGACTAAGCATGGTTTCATAAATGGCATATTTTGTACATTACAATGACAGATTTTGTGACATTTGAATTGTGAAGTTGCTTAAAATGTGGATTTATTTAACTAGCCCTTGTCACACTGAGCTTGATTAGAGAAGTGGAACATTTGGTACATAATAACTATTTCATGTTGCCCTTGACACTGAGCGTGATAGTTCACATATTTTTTGATAACAATGAATGGCATATTTTTCATATGACATAAGCCAATAAATGTTTTTTAAAAGTGTTCAGTTTGCATGTTCATTTATTTTCTTAATATGCACAGGTACATAATTGTTGCAAAGAAATATAGAAATCAAGAATAGAATCTGGGGAGGGGTGGGGTGGGGGATAAATAAGGCGAAAGGTGCTTGGAAAATAAAGACATCATTGCTAGTACAGAAACATTAACCTGTGTAGTTGTATTACCACAGCAATTTGCTGTGGTAATACAAAAGTTTCCACACCCTTTCTTGCCCCTAAATGCTCTGGGTGACCGATTTTCACGCTCTAGTACATGCAGTTCCGTGAGTATTTGTCCCCGATTCGGGTCAGTGGCGGTGATTGTTGTCAAACAGCTGCTGGACCGGAACTACGCCACGGCGCGCAATGCATTCTGGAACCCTGAAAAACCCTATAACATTAATGGTCACATTTGTGTGCCGAAAATGCACGTTCAATTTATCGGTCAATATATGAGCTTTAAAGATGAGGGCAATTTCGTTGTAGTTTGTTAGCAGGCAGAAGAGGCTAGCCTTGTTTTAGCCTAGCTTACATGTCTTGACTAGCCTTGCCTTGACCCTCACCTCGGATTTACACTGGACGGCAGCGCTATGGTTTTGTTCCGTCATACACGCGACGTCAATTTACACCAGCAGCGTCTCAGAAGCGGAGCGTCTCGAAGCTGAGCATAAACAGTGAATGGCTGGGTCCACTAACTACAAGCGTAACACCGTAACTTGTACTTAGTGGAAATAGCCATTCACTGTTTATGCTGACGGAACAAAACCGTGGCGCTGCCGTAATGCGGCGCGGCCACGTCCGGTGTAAATCCGGGGTCAGAAGAGAGGGAAGGGACATCGTCCTGTCCTGTATGTACATTTTTCGTCAGAAGATGGCAGCATAGGATAAGGAATGAATAAGGGATAAACAAAATCTGTAATTTGTTGAGCCAAATTGCAAAATTAGTCAGTTTTCTTCTGATGCGTTCCTTTCTGGGCGGTCTGGTGGTCAGAATGTATTTCTGTAACACACAAAACTATGTTTTATTTCTTTTGCTATCATTTATCGGGGGCTGCACGGTGGCGCAGTGGTTAGCACTGCAGCAGCACAGTTTACCCTTGGCCGGGGGATTGTGGGGATCGTGGGATCGTGGGTTCGATCCCAGCCCCCGACCAACAGTGATCTGTGTGGAGTTTGCATGTTCTCCCCGTGTTGCGTGGGTTTACTCCGGGATTTCTCCAGTTTCCTCCCACATGCCAAAGACATGCATGTTAGGTTAATTGGCTGTTCTAAATTGTCCCTAGATATCTGTTTCCTATAGGCCCTTAGAATAGAGGGTTAGTATTAATGAAAGCGCTTTGAGTGGTCTTTGTGACTAGAAAAGCGCTATATAAGTGCAGGTTAGTTAGTTAGTTAGTTAGTTAATTTACTAAATTAAAATTACTGCATATTTATTTCACTTTGTGATTAAGCCAGGACTTCCCCCTGTATCATACCTTATCATGTACAGGAGCATGGTGTTGTCAATGCCTCAGGATATCATATCATATTCTATAAATATCATATATCATATTGCTAACACTGTGAAATTGTAATATCAATTGTCTTTTGTTATTTCGCAAATGAATGGGTCTGCAACAAAACTGAATGTTACATGACCTTTGTGTTTCAAGAGTTTATCATATGCAGTGCAAATTTTGCAAGTTCACAAGCTCCAGTCAAGAAGTTCTCCTGAAACATTGCCGTCTTCATCACGGAAAAGGTGCTTCCTGGCCTTGTGTTCATATAGACTGTGTTTGCGTATTCAAAACACCTGGTGCACTGAGGTCACGCCTCTCTAGGTGTCACAAGACTGTGAGAATTCATGAGAATTCAACCTTTCAGTGTGAATTGTGTGATTACAAAGAAGTTTGCAGTTCTCAAACTTTTCTTAACCATCTTGGACAGCATTTAAAAAATCGTGAAACTGTAAAATGTCCCTTTCTTAATTGTACATTTGAAACAAATATACGCTCATACCTTAGTTCTCATCGAAGTCGAAACCATAAAAATTGTACACTCAAAGATTTTCGAACTAGAGTGAGAGCTGATATTGAATAAGGATTAAATTCTGAAGCACTATCCGATGGTGAAGCAGGGACATCATCATCATCTCATCTTCAGAGCTCCAGACCAGATGACCTTGAAGAGATTTCAGAAGTTGTAGATCCTGAGACACTGCAGCACAAACTGGCCTGTCTCTTTCTGTCTATGCAGACAGTGTTACATGTTTCTAGAGATTCAACACAAAAGATTGTAGAAGATCTTCATAACTTGCTGTCTTTATCTAGCATTCAGACTCTTAACAGTGTCAAAGATATCCTTGCAAAGCATAACATTGAGACAAGTGATTCTGTTTTGGAAGAAATTCATAGAGCAATAGTTGAGACTAACCCTCTTGTTTCAACAACATCAGCTAAAGGTTCCTTGTCAACAGATCATAGAAGAAACTTATATTTCAAGAACCACTTTAATATTATTGAACCCACTGAATATCTTTATAGCACAACCCATAAAGAAGCTTATGTTTATGTACCCATCACTAAGGTACTTGAGTCTTTAAGGTGTGCTGATTTTGTCGACCAAATTGTCTTTGATCAGCAAACTTTACCTGGACATTTTCAGTCTCATCAAGAGGGAAAATATTACAAAGAAAATAGGCTATTTGGACAGCAAGACCTTTCTTTCAGTTTGGCATTGTACGTATATTGATGAGTTCGAGATATGTAACCCGCTGGGCACCTCCAGAAAAATTCATAAGATAACTGCAGTATATTGGGTTCTTCTGAATTTGCCAGCCAAACTCAGATCAAGTCTCACTTCAATTCAACTTGCTGTCTTAGGAAAAAGTGAGGATGTCAAACGATATGGCTATGAAAAGTTTCTTGAACCACTGATTAATGACATAAGGTTCCTAGAAGAACACGGAATTTTTGTTGAAGTTGTGGGTCAGTTTGTCAAGGGGGCTATATTTTGTGTGTGTGCAGATAACCTTGTGGCCCACAGCCTTGCAGGCTTTCAAGAAAGCTTTAATGTTGAAAAATTTTGTCGTTTTTGTTTGATAAGCCGGGACCAAATTGCAGCTGCTGAATTAAGCGATTTTCCATTGAGGGATATTGGTCACCATAACACTGTTGTGGAAGAGCTTATGCAGAATGATCATCTTCAAAGTATTTGTGGGGTAAAAAATGACTGTGTGCCGAGGAAAAATTTACTTTTCTTTCATCCAATCACTGCATTTCCACCAGATGTTTTGCATGACCTTTTTGAGGGGGTTGTCCCTGTGGAACTGTCCTTGTGTTTGAAACATCTCATCTCCAAAGGTTACATTACATTTGATGTATTGAATGACTGCATAAAATCATTCCCTTACAAGTTTTCAGACAAAACAAACAAACCACAAAAAATCCCAAAAGCGAGCTTTGAAAAAGGAACGATTGGTGGTAATGGACATGAAAACTGGACACTACTGCGCTTACTTCCTTTCATAATTGGAAATAAGATACCTGAGCAGGAGCCTGCATGGGAGATTTTAATGGACCTTAAGGAAATTGTTGACATCGCGGTGTCAAACAAGCTCTCGGAGGAAGCACTGTTTTACTTTTCATCTAAACTACGTGATCATCGCAAGTTGCTTGTCCACACCTTTCCAGAGTTCAAATTAAAGCCGAAACACCATTTCATTGACCACTACACAGACCTCATCCGCTGTTATGGGCCGTTGGTGGAATTATGGACAATGAGATTCGAAGCTAAGCATAGCTTCTTTAAAAAAGTGATTCATGACGCCCATAATTACCATAATAATGTTAGGTTAATTGGCTGTTCTAAATTGTCCCTAGATATCTGTTTCCTATAGGCCCTTAGAATAGAGGGTTAGTATTAATGAAAGCACTTTGAGTGGTCTTTGTGACTAGAAAAGCGCTATATAAGTGCAGGTTAGTTAGTAGTTAGTTAGATAATTGGAAAAACGTTCTGCTCACTCTTTCCTCAAAACATCAGCAAATGATGGCATTGCATTTGGACAGCCAGAAAGTTTTCACACCACAACTGTATGTTGAGTCTGTAAAAGTGGTCAGGGTTTCAGAACTGGAAACTTCACTTCAGTGTGAAATTCAGAAGAAGTACCCTCATCTTGACAGTGTTTCTTTGTCTAAATCAGTTCACCTGCATGGAACTCGGTATGCTGAGGGCATGATTGTATCTGCTGGGCAGTGCAGTGGCCTCCCAGAATTCCACCAGATTGTGACCCTTCTTGTTGATGCTGAGCAAGTGACACTCATATGTAAAAGACTTACCTCTTGGTACATCGATCATTTCAGATCATACGAGCTTGGTGAAGGCCACTGTGTTGAACTCATACTGCTGGAACAAGAGTTGCTGGCAGATTATCACCCTCTTGCAGCCTACACAGTTGCCGGAAAGCTGATGGTAACCACAAGGACGTTCATTCTTCAGTGAAGCATCTCAGGATATGGTATGTAGTGTGACAAAATGTTTTCCTTTTGTTCATGTCATATTTATATCTGTGGCTCTTCATCCTTACAGTAAAGTTTGATTACACAACCCTGGACTGACACTTCTAATATTTTGAGATGAAATGATAAGATAATCAGTTATAAGTAAATCTGGGAAAACATCTGTGATGTATCAGATTATCAGACACTTTCAACTTGGGTTTCACTAGTTTCTCTCGTCACTTTTCAGGCCTTGTTACTTCGTGTGGTTATCTCTCCAAAAGAAGCCCAGCGACTCAAGCTTTCTGAAGTACCAGAATCTGTGGACCAGCTCGTTGATGTCATTAAAGAAAGGCTTGAACTTCAAGGTGATTTTTTAGTGCAGTTTGAAGATCCAGACTTTGGAAATGCATTATGCAATTTGACAACAATGTCTGAACTACCAGCTGAGCATGCAGTTCTGCATATTGTTTGGGACAGTGATTTTTCTTCTCTTAACCAGTGTATTGGTTCAGTGTCCTCCCTCGATACAGCCAGTGTCAACTCTGGTGATATCAGGTCCAGCTGGACTGATTCAATCCAGACCAATTTAAGGCATGTCACACAGTGGCCCTCTCCTTTCCCTATCCCTAATATCCCTATCCCATCAATTATCATATGATGTGGAACTACAGTTGCGAAAGGGCAACGAGACTTACGAGAAGTCAAAGAAGGGCCTTGATGTCACCAGAGAAATTAAAATGGAAATTCTGGATAAAATTGCACAGGCTATTTTTGAAATCAAAAGCTACCCTGAGAAAGATGAACTGGAATCTGTTGCCTCTTCACTGGTTCTCAAGTACCCATGCTTAAAGGAACCAGGTAACATCACAGGCTATGAGGGATGGAAAACAAGCATCAAGTACAAGCTCGGAAACTTCAGATCTAAGCTGCGCCGTGCAGGCTGCAATGAGGTGGATGTAAACAGTAAAAGAAAAGGGGGCACTGAGGACAGTAGTCCATTCACCCTGAAAAGGCCCAGACGTGGGGAGGTTAATCATGTCCCAGATTATCCTCAACACCACAGTGATTTTACTCTTGAAGAGGAAAGGCTTCACCTAGTTGAAGAAATGAAGAAGAAAAAAGGGACCAAACACTGGTACAGCACAAGATGGAGCTGACATTTTCCCTTAGACGCAAAGAGATCGTTGAGGGACAGCCCACGGTGTCAGAGGTCCAGGAGAGGTGGCCAGCGCTGTTTTCATGTGAGCAGGTAAGGCTGAGATTGTTATATGTTTCACATGCTAATTTTATTGACTACAAATAAGTAGGAGTGATTTATTCTTATCAGCTGTATATTATATCACTGGAAATGGCACACAAAATATAGATGCATAAGAACACGCAGGAAAACATTGAAATGTGGATGTGCTTGATGATGTGGTTTGGTAGATCGGTTCTATAGATTTTGCTGTTTGTTTTATTATAGGCAAATAATATGGCATAGATTTTGAACAAGACTGCTACATTTCAATTGTCTTTACTTTTAACGTTGTGGCTACAAAAAAAATACATCATTTCAGATTTCTCAAGAATTCTGTCGGATCACAAGCAAAGATCTCCTGGAGTCTTTCAGAGGATCCCTTGACATTTATGTGCCTCGCCTGCTGAGACTGTACCGGGCGAGGAAGGGGGCTTTTGGCCAGAAAATGGAGGATGTCCTTGATGCACTTGATGAAAAGGTAATTTACTGTAAATGTCTGTAGCTAATGTATGCATAAATAAATAATAAAGAATCATTTCATTTACATGTAGACCATCAAACTGCTGAGTTTTTCAGGAAAACAGTGGAGTCATCAGAATATGTCAGCAAATGCAAAGGGTTCATTGTCAATATTTAATAACTGAATTTGAAAATGTCTTTCTCTATGCTGATTTGCTTAGATGTAAGCAGTAAATGAATGAAAGGTGTTTGTCTAACATGATCTGACCTGAAGTGTTTGATTTTTTGTAAAAATAAAGATAGCACTGTACTAATTGATTGATGCTTGTGTTTTTCTCGAGACCTCAGACATTCTGACTCATAGAAAAACAGCGGCTCTGAGAGGACTCCCCATCTTTGTCCGAGATGACACTTCCAAGTTTTTCCTGCAGTGTTCAGTAAGTATTCTTAAGTTAGTTCAAAATTGACTGAATGATTTCATAGCCATTGCTTTTCATTATGAGCATATTTATTATTACATTACCTTTTTCTAATCAATTAGGCTAAAGATTCATATTTTTTTTTTACTCTATACAAAGAGCAACCCTGACCTATTAGACACTGACATAATGCACGGCTCAGGAGACACACACGCAGGCTCAGAGTAGATTTAACAGCTTTATTCAACAACAAGAGTGTGTGGCTGCGTGTCTGTGAGGTGTAGATGTATTGGTGGTGGACGTCTGCGTCAGGCGCGGAGGCAGGTAGCCATGCAGCCGGACAACCCTATGGGAGAGAGCACAGGGAGAATGGTAACGGGCACCACACCAATACAGGGAATTAACAGGATGTGCTGGCTTACTTGGTTTGGGCAGGTGGCTGGCGTTGACAAGGGCGTAGCCCGGGAGACAGCGACCTGGAGCGCCTGTGACAGCAGCGAGGATGCGGCGGTGAGGAGACGTGGTCCGCCGCCGGGAGATCTACCTGTGCACAGGGGAGAAGACTGGAGAAGAAGGTAAGAGATGCTTACGTGGGTAATCTTGCTTGAAGAAGGGGGTTCCTTTCAGCAAGGGAGGCCGACGAGATCAGACGGCTTCAGGCCGAAGCCCAGGGCAGAGTGGTTTAAATCCCTCGCCGCTGATGAGGCGCAGGTGTGCGCGCAGCTGGCGCCGCTGATGAGCGGCGAGTCATGACAGACACACCTGTTCCCACTGGAGTACCTTCGCATGATTTAGGTTTTTTGGGAGAAAGTGGCTTTATTCATCCAAAGGTGATTATTAATGTTTATCCTGTACCTTTTGATTAAAGCCATTGACTCATTTTTTTAATATGAACTCTATCAATGATCTTTGATATACCACTGACATATTTCCCTCATTATTTAATTATTTTATATGTTGGTAGAGATGTATTCTGTCTCTCAGTTGTCATTAACTGTAAATCATGTATCCGTGCTTTTTCCATAGGCTAGCGACACAGAAGAACAAGTGATCAGGGATGCGACTGTTGCAATCCTCTCCGTTCATGAAGATGATGATGCACTGAATGCAGTTAATGTGGCTGTTGTGCTGGAGGGGGCCATCATCCTGCAAGACTTACCAGACCTCTGCACTGCCTTTGCATATCTGTTTGGCCTCTTGTACACAATGAACATTGACTATCCAAAGGAGATGTTCTACACTTTTGAGGCTGTTCAGTGCATCTTTTTTGACCTTGGTTCTCGATGCTCACAGCGCATAAGGTCGCTGAGAACAAAGCTTCAGCTGTAAATGGAAAGCATAAAATGTTGCAAGTGTCTGTGCCAGTTCACATATAGTGCCTGTTTGTTACATGTTAACTTAGCTTAATGGCTGCATATGTCATAATTTTACAATTGCAGTTCCTATAATCGTTGTTGTTGCGGCCCAACCATGTTCATTGTCACTGTCGTCACTCTTGTCTCTTACATGCTTGCATTTTATTGAAGAAAGAATATTGAAGCCAGTGCTGTAATTTTTTTTTTTTTTTTTTAAGATTCTTTTATGTGGCACTGATTTTAACCGTTTTAAGTTAAATAAGAGTGGACGACAGTTGTGTTAAGGCCAAGTGAGTTTTATGTACAGAGATAGACAATACTGTCTACAAACAGAAACGTTTGCACATGTATAAAGCCAGACACATGTTCAAATTGCCTTTGCTGCCTTTAAAGAATAAAGGCAAAGTTTGAGCTATGCTTTGAGCATTATTTTCATACATTACATACAGTATACATAATACATAATTTTTTATGTTAATGCAACAAGAATATCTGCTTTTATTAAAAGTGGAAAGACAGCATTAAAACAAGAATTTCATTGTTAGTCTCTCAATAATATTTGAATTGGTATAAACACAGTTTTATCATATTGAAGGAGGAATTCTTTGTTTATTCCATAAAATAATATACGTATGATTAAAGTAAAAATGCGTGGTATTTCAATAAGAAATGTGTTGCTGTTTCCACCAAAATATTCTTTTTAAGTAAACTAAAAACTCCAAGTTAGCAGAACTCATATCTTAACTTGGGAACTTAAGTTTAGTCAACAACTTCATAAATTGTTGAGAAAACTCAAAAATCTATCACATCATGTTGCCTTGATAATTTGAGTTTTGTTTTTTTTTACAGTGTGGGGAGGAAAAATGGCTAATTGGGCACAATTTGGACATTTTCGCATCGGGGTGTACTCACTTTTGTTGCCAGCGGTTTAGACATTAATGGCTGTGTATTGAGTTATTTTGAGGGGACAGCAAATTTACACTGTTATGCAAGCTGTACACTGACTACTTCACATTGTATCAAAGTGTCATATCTTCAGTGATGTCCCATGAAAAGATATAATAAAATATTTACAAAAATGTGAGGGGTGTAATCACTTTTGTGAGATACTGTATGTGCTGCATAAAGCTCATTTTGGCAAAGTACATCTGTTTGGCACTATAAGGGAAGCAGATTTCTGTTCTGCTTACCTAGTAGCTGCTTGACACAACAAGGGAAAGAAAAAGCTGTCCATGTTTATCTTACCTTTTGATATGGATTTAATCCGATGTGCAGTGATCCAAAGAAAATGTCCATTATCCACAGTCCAAATGTCTGCTGTGACAGAGACGTGATCCAATCCTTCAAATTTCTTTTGGAGATCAAAATCCATTTTTGAATAATCTTTATCTAGGATGCAAGTAAATGTGTTTTAACTACAGTAGATCACAGTCTCAGCTGTCTGATGGAAAGTCAGTGTTTACATCACATCTTCAGTCTGTAACGATGTATCTGGCAATCAGTCAGTTTAATTCTTGCTGAGTCACAAACTGTCCAGATGCATGTGCTGTGCTTGAAATCCAGCCGTGGCTGTTGAGACAAGAATATTTCCACTTTACATCCTGCCATGGTTGTTCAGATAGCATAGATCAAGGGTGTCAAATCATGTGCCATGGAGGGCTTCCCACTAATTGCTGATAAGTGAAAACACCTGCTGAAGAGACTGGGTACAAGAGAAAACCTGCAGGGTCTTGGCCCTCCATGGCACATGATTGGACACCCCTGGTGTAGATCCACTAACACAGTGTTAGCATAGCTAGCCGTTACTTAGCACTACCTGTGTTGGAGCTTTGTTGCTGTTTTCAAGCACTTCTCAAGATTGCAGTAGGTCTCAACCGACACTTAAGCTTGCAACCCACCAATACACCCAGTAGTGAAAACTCAGCTCTGTGCAACAGGTCACTGTTGTGTGGGGATTTGGCCCTTTAGGCTTGTCGTAGCCGACGCCAGGCAGTTGATGTGATGACGTCAGGTGGGCTATGGCCAGTATGTATATTGACCCTGAATCTCAATAAAGTTCAGTTTGTTGCTTGGTACAACATGGCTCACGTCTTGCATTATTAAGACATAACATTTGGCGATGTTGGATTAAACCATGGGGGCGTGCGCAAGACCACCTCCTCCGTTCTTGGAGTCTTCAGGTGTGCCAGCTACACCGTGGCGCCACTGGTTGGAGGTGTTCGATGAATACATCGCTGTGGCTGGCTTTGCCGGCGCTGACAAAAAGAGACAGAAAAGCATGCTAATCCACTGCCAAGAAGGCCACCGTGTGTTTCACACACTGGGTAGCAAGGACTCATTAAAGGAGTGTTTGGACATGATGGACATTTTCTTTGTTGATCAGTGCAACATCATGGTGTGACGACACAGGTTCTTCGACCACTGTCAACAAGCTGGTGAGTCCACTCAACACTTTTCTTATGGAGCTCTGTAACTTAGCGAGCACGTGCGCCTTCTGGCCTGTAGAGGAAGAGCTAATCCATGACAAGCTAGCATACAGCACAAGCAACAAGTGGCTTAAAGAAAAGCTATTGCTAAGGATGTCTTCACGCTGAAGCAAGTAATACATATGATCAGCCAAATAGAGTCTGCTACCCAGCTAGGTTTGCAAGTACTGTCAAAAGAAAACCTAGCCACCCAAGCTTCCCCTCCACATCAGTCCACTAGCAATGCAGCTGTTTCCTCAGGGCGGATCCCCAAAAGGCGGCAGACTGTGGAACGGGCAGGAGCGGGAACTCGGGGACTGTGTGGTGGCTGTGGCTATCCTCGTCACCGCGTCCACTTGCCCCGCTAGAGGGAAGAAGTGCTACAACTGCGGCCGTGCTAATCACCTGGCTAGGATTTGCACTACCGCCAGCAAGCCAACAGACTTGGAGCCCGAGGGCATGACGTTGGTGTGTGTAGCAGGGGCTAAGAAGTGGCCGTTAAAATGGCACGTGTTGCAGCTTGACGGGGTCGACGTGCTGCTTATGGTGGACTCACGCACTGGTAAATCCATACTGAGCATGTCCATGATGAAAAGATTTTTCCCAAAGAAAGTTATTAAGGTGGGTGCTGTGAAAATGTTTGGCTATGGGTGTAGGGAGTTAGAAATGAAGAAGCGATGTGACTTTATAAATCAAAGTTTAATATCAGCTTCATCTCCCTAACATGTCTCATCTCGGTGCAGAAGCAGAATAAGAGGTCGAGCGCAGTCAGACCTTCATACTTATACCCACACTCAACAAAAGACATTGCATATCAAAGCCGACATCCCGCATTAACATAATCCCCCCTCCATTGTCCTCCGTCTCCTCCACCTGACCCTGGGTGGTCAGGGAGCTCGATCCGGTCTCCACCGCTGCGACTCTGTCTGCTCTTTGATCCTCGCTGGCGGTTGAGACGTCTTGTCCTGTTCAGAGGCGTGAGGTCGTTCCACATATGTAATCACTAAACATTCTTATATGTCTATACATATGTAGGTATGGAATATATAAGATAAGATAAGATAAGATAAGCCTTTATTAGTCCCACAACGGGGAAATTCCAGGATTGCAACAGCACAGGGATAGCAACACTCAGAGCAACAATCAGAAGGCAAGAAAAAAAACAAGCAAGCAAGAGCAGCTAATATACATATGTACATATTACTATAAAATATATATATACACACACAATATGGTTAATATTGTATGTTAATATTATATGGTTAATATAAGCCACAGCCCCCCCCCCCCAAACGACTAAGAAAAGGACAATCAAATTAAGTTTACAGTTTAGGATAATCTCTATGACATATTATACTGTTAAACCTCTTGACAGGGAAAACAAGAAAAAATCTTCCCAGCAGTCATGCTCCTGTAGAGAATTCAGTGGTAACCACAACAGTATAGTAATATCACAAATCAGCCTTAAAACTGTCACGGCACAATCTGATAACATAGTTAACAACTCTTGGTCAATTTGTATCAGTCCCTGTGCCGTCTGGGTTTTAATCTTCTCCCGAATCTGCTGTGGGTCCGCTTTGGCGTCGTGGTGGGACCCTCCTGTAAGGAATCTGCAGCTTGGGGAGGAGAGTGGTTATTTGTTCCCTGCAGGGGGGCTGAGTTTTTTTTCTTGGGGGGTCTACCCCGCCGAGGTGCTCTCGCCACCCGTGCAGGTTCGTCTCTCAACAAGAAGGCAGGTTTAAGTCTGTCAATGCTGACTGTTTCTTTTCTGTCCCCTAAATCAAGCACAAAATGCTTATCACCAGGTTCCAGCACTCTGAATGGTCCGTCGTATGGTGGACAGAGGGTTGATTTTAAAGCTTCGTGCCTAACAAAAACGAACTCGGCGTTTTTTAGAGCTTGGGGGACAAAAACCCGTGGAAAAGAGTGATGTGCCGGTCCGGGGAGAGAGTCCGGTCCGGTGCTGCCTAAAGGCCTCAGGGCTGGAAAATGCCCGGGCTCTGGATTCTCTGGTAAAAACTCACCTGGGAGTCTGAGAGGTTGTGCAAAAACTAATTCTGCTGGGGAGGCGTCTAGATCCTCTTTAGGCGCAAAACGCAACCCTAATAAAACCCAGGGAAGTTTATTGACCCAATCTGTATCCGTTAGTGAGGCCCTGAGGGCGGCCTTTAAAGATCTGTGAAAACGCTCGCATAACCCATTAGCCTGAGGGTGATATGCGGTGGTGCGGTGAATTGTCGCCCCTAAGCTGCTGGCCATGGCTGACCAAAGCTCTGAGACAAATTGAGGCCCCCTATCGGACGTGATGTCCGATGGGACGCCGAAACGTGCCACCCAGTTTGTTAAAATAACGCGAGCGACTTCCGCGGCTGTGGTTGACGCCAAAGGGACCGCCTCCGGCCAGCGCGTAGTACGGTCTATCATTGTTAACAGGTGTGTGAAACCCTGAGACAAAGGTAGTGGTCCCACGAGGTCGACATGAACGTGGTCAAACCTCCTGGCTGGGATTCGAAAAAGCTCTAGAGGAGCTTTTGTGTGTTTGTGTATTTTGGCGCGCTGACAAGACATGCAAGTTTTTGCCCATTCCTTTACATTTTTGCGCAGGCCTGGCCAAACAAACTTTTCTGCGACCATTTTAACCGAGGCATGCACCCCTGGGTGCGCGAGGGAGTGAACCGAGTCGAAAATGCGGCGGCGCCATGCAGCTGGAACTACCGGGCGAGGTCGGCCGGTTGAAACGTCGCAGATTAGGGGGGGTACACCGTCACGTAAACCCCTTTCCTCCAGTCTTAACCCTGTTGGTCCAGACAGGAGCGCGCACACGTCCGCGTCACTACTTTGTTCCTCTGCCATGGCTGCGTAATCTATCCCTACGTGAATTGGGGCCGCGTACGCATCCGCGTTGGCGAAGAGTTCTGCGGCTGAGGTAGTATAATCTGTCTCCTCGTGCTCTGGCGATGTCACAGCGCGAGAGAGGCAGTCTGCTACCACGTTAAGTTTGCCTGCCACATGTTGAATGTCTGTGGTGAACTCTGAAATTGCAGCTAGCTGTCTTTGTTGCCTGCCTGACCATGGTTCTGAAATTTTAGCCATCGCAAAAGTGAGTGGTTTGTGGTCTACAAAAGCCGTGAAATGCCGCCCTTCTAACCAGAACTGGAAGTGGCGGATGGATAAATGAAGCGCTAGCAGCTCCCTGTCAAAAGTGCTGTATTTACGCTCGGTTTGGTTTAAAGATTTGCTAAGAAATGCTAAAGGTTGCCAGGTTCCGCCAACATGTTGTTCCACGACTGCCCCTATGGCCAGGTCTGAAGCGTCTGTGGTTAACGCTATGTGGGCCGAGGGATCGGGGTGAACCAACAATGTGGCATTCGCTAGAGCACTTTTTACTTCCGCGAAGGCATGTTCGCGCTCCGGGGTCCATTTGACCGCGTTGGAATGCTTTTGTTTTCTGAGCGCGGCATACAGGGGCTGCATGAGTTGAGCTGCGCGGGGGAGGAAACGGTTGTAAAAATTCACCATTCCCAAAAATTCTTGCAGCGATTTGATCGTTTGTGGTCGTGGAAAATTTTTTACCGCACCGACTTTGTCTGGCAATGGGACTGCCCCCTTCGGTGAAACTCTGTGTCCCAAAAAATCAATTTGTGACACGCCGAATTTGCATTTGGCTGGGTTGATTATTAACCCGTGCTCTTCCAGTCTCTGAAAAACTGTAGTGAGGTGTTGTTCGTGTTCTTCCTCTGACGGGCTGGCTACCAGCATATCGTTGAGGTAGACGAACACGAAGGGGAGGTCGCGTAATACCGCGTCCATCATACGCTGAAAGGTTTGAGCAATGCCTTTGAGGCCAAACAGCATCCGCAAAAATTCAAAAAGACAAAAAGGGGTTATTACAGCCGTTTTAGGAATGTCTTCCGCTCGAACGGGGACTTGGTGATAGCCGCGGACCAGGTCTATTTTAGAAAAAATGCGCGCACCCGCCAGATGTAGTGAAAAATCTTGGATGTGAGGAATTGTGAGTGCTGGAAATTGGGTGAGGAGTTGGTCAAACTTACCTCCTGCTGTTGTGACACTGGCCTGCACGGGTAGTGGAGAAACTCGAGCTGAGCAGGGGATAGAAGAAAATGACAGTGCATTAACCAAGCGCCTATTTGCTAGATCGACTAACAACCCATGTGCACACAAAAAATCCACGCCCAACAAGTTAAAACTCACTGCCGCTACAATAAATGTCCATCTATAGTTGCGGCCGTGGATGCAAAGAGGCAGGTTCCTTTCACTGAAAGTGTTGATGATCGAGCCGTTGGCTGCCATCGCTCCATTTCCCCGGGGACCCATGGCCCGGTCTGCGTGGGAAGGGGTGATAAAACTCAGCTGAGCTCCGGTGTCGATCAGGAACTGTCTCCCGGTGTGTCCATCAGTCACATAAAGCAGCTTATTTGTCTCGCCGAGAGCCGCAGCTGTTAACGGTTCTCGGCTTTGGCGTTTCCCGAACTTTTGAATTTGCAGGGGGGCATGCATTTGTACGCCCTCTCGGCGAAACGGTGGTGGTAATAGCAGAGGTCGTTCCGCCTGCTGCGCCTTGGTCGTGTTGCCGCCATGGTGGGCGGGCTCTGCTCGGTTGTCTGTGGTTCTCCGCTGCTCTGGGCTTCCGCGCTGAGATCTGCGGATGCTGCTGTGGCCATCTGTTCGCCGCAGGCATTGATGAGCCGCTGCGCTTCTCGGGCCAGCGCGCGGAAGTCCTGCTGGGTGCTGCACCGCATGTTGACCAGCGTCCCTCTCATGTGTGGCGGCAGAGTGCTGAGGAAGATATGTTGGAAGAGGAAGTTGTCGTTGTCCTCTTCCTTAAGTTGCAGCATGTCCTCCATGAGGGCCTTGGGTCTGCATCCTCTGTGGCCGCAGATCGCCAGGATCTTCTCTGCTCTCTCCTCGGCTGAGGGGACGAAGTTCTTGACGATGGTCGCCTTAAGTTCTCTGTATTTGTCATGGGCGGGCGGCTGTTGGATTATGCTCCGCGCACATCTTGACGTGGCAGCGTCGAGTTTGGCGACGATGTGATAAAATTTCGTCTCGTCCGCCGTTATGCCCGCCAGTGCAAACTGAGCCTCAGCTTGCTGGAACCATGAGCTCGGGTCGTCTTGCCAGAATTCTGGCAGCTTGACGGTGACGGCACTTGTGTGGGCCGTCCCTGATGTGTCCGCCGGGTGAGAGCGCCTTTCTTCTGCTCTCATGGCGGGGCTGGGGATGGTGCTCGGTTGAGCCCTCTGTGTAGCTTCTGCCGTGGGGGAACGTCCTCCATCCGTTCCCCTGTCTGCATGGGCGCCGGCGCTTGCCTGGGTCGCCTCTGATGAGTTAATCACGGGAGAACGTCTCTGTTCCATCCTCACGTCTGGTCACCAGTGTAGGGAGTTAGAAATGAAGAAGTGATGTGACTTTATAAATCAAAGTTTAATATCAGCTTCATCTCCCTAACATGTCTTACCTCGGTGCAGAAGCAGAATAAGAGGTCGAGCGCAGTCAGACCTTCATACTTATACCCACACTCAACAAAAGACATTGCATATCAAAGCCGACATCCCGCATTAACATAATCCCCCCTCCATTGTCCTCCGTCTCCTCCACCTGACCCTGGGTGGTCAGGGAGCTCGATCCGGTCTCCACCGCTGCGACTCTGTCTGCTTTTTGATCCTCGCTGGCGGTTGAGACGTCTTGTCCTGTTCAGAGGCGTGAGGTCGTTCCACATATGTAATCACTAAACATTCTAATATGTCTATACATATGTAGGCATGGAATATATGGTTAATATAAGCCACAATGGGCACACTAAGATTGGCATGGTGGGCACGACCAGTTTCTCGGTAACGTGTGGGTCAAAGACTATTCCTGCATTTGCCTTCCAGGTTTCACACCAGGGGGCCGACTTGTTGGGAATTGATTTGTTGGGAGAGTTAGGATTCTCCATCCCGGATCCAGCGGGCTTGATGGTGTTGACTGTGTCTCCTGGGTGGCAGGCTCGCTGGCCGGTGTTGTTTGCGGGCCTGGGTTGCGTGAAGGCTTTCAACCACCGCCCGCTCATTGACCCGGGCGTGACGCCCAAGATCCAACCATTATGGCGGCTCCCCCTCACCCTGCGGGATGACATCACGGCAGAACTGAATAAATTGCTTGAGGCCAGCATTATCGAGAAAGTGGATGCCTCGCCGTGGATCTCAAACATTGTGGTGGCCAAGAAGAAGACTTGTGGCATTCGGCTGTGTATTGACCTCAGGATGGTTAATGAAGCGATCATCCCAGATAAATATCCACTCCCCATGATGGAGGAACTCACCATGATGTTCAGCGGCTCTACGGTGTTCACGAAGCTGGACCTCTGCCAGGGTTATCTGCAAGTGCCCCTCCACCCAGCCAGCTGCAACCTGATGGTGTTCGTGACTCACATGGGCGTTTTCAGGTACACCCACATGCCTTTTGGTCTGAGCTCGGCACCAAGCTGTTTTCAAAAAATTATGTCTATGATCCCCACCAGCCTGAGGGGTGTGGTGGTGTACCTGGATGACATTGTGGTCCACAGCGCGTCATGGGAAGCACATGATGAACCTTTGGGATGAGTAATGGATGTGCTACTGGAGCACGGGGTCACGCTGAACAGGGAAAAGTGCATCTTTGCAGCGGATTCCACTGAGTTTGTTGGGTTCTGGTTAGCGGCTGAGGGCCTGAGCCCCCTGCACTCGAACGTGGAGGTGGTCCTGCATCTCCCCGACCCCATGATGCCTGCGCAAATCTCCTCATTTCTGGGCATGGTGAACTTCTTGCGGGCGTTTCATCCCCCATTATTGAGAGACTATCAAACCTCTCCAAGTTCTCCTTAAGCAGAATGCTCCGTGGCAATGGACTCTGGCCTGCTCAACGGTGGTCGCTAGACTGAAGTCTTAACTCAGCTCCCCACCGCTGTTGGCTCACTTTGATCCAAAATGGCCAACTTTTGTGACTTCTGACACGTCTGGTTCAGCGGTGGGGGAGGTTACGTCTCAAGTGCAAAATGGTACGGAGCGCCCAGTGGCATTCGCGTCAAGGTCCCTCTCACCAGCTGAGCAGAAGTATGCCATGGGTGAGAGACAGGCGCTCGTATGTGTTTGGGCATATGAACGGTGGCATATCTACCTCCACGGGGGCCATTTTAACCCTGCACATGGACCACCAGGCACTGACAATGCTGCTGGAGGTGACTGGTTTGGGATACAGGCCTCTGCGGATCCACAGGTGGACAGAACAGCTGCAGGACTACAACTTCACTACCCAGTTCATCCCTGGCAAAGAGAACGTAGTGGCGGACCTCCTGTCCCATGCCACTACCAACACCACACAACCGGATGACAGCGACTCCTTTGAGGCGGATCTGGTCATCACGCTGCACGGACCCCTCCGGGACATGATGTCTCTCCAGGAACTCCAGGCAGAGTCAGAACTGGACCTGATGTTGTCGCAGCTTTGCTCTATCATCAGGGTTGGCCCATGAAAGTGCAGGGTGATCTGGCACCTTTTTACAGGTTCAGGGACGAACTGGGTTGATGGAATGACGTGTGTGGCAAGAGGACACTGCACGCTGATTCCGGTGTTGCTGAGATTGCTTGTCTCCCCCAGATGTCTACTGGTGTCGCTGAGATTGCTCGTCTCCCCCAGAGATCGCTCGTCTCCCCCAGATCGCTCGTCAGGGTGAAACAACGTTGCAGGGATTCGGTTTGGTGGCCTGGCATTGATAAGGACATTGAGACTATGGTTAAGAACTGTGTTCCGTGTTTGGAAAGTGGGAAGACTGGCATGCCACCCACTCCGCTTCTGTGACTGTTACCGTACCCGGAGGGCCCTTGGAAGCACATCCAGTTGGACATTTGTGGTGAACTACACACGGCCCCAGCATACAGCAGTTTTCTACTGGTGGTCTACGATCTGTTTTCCAAATGGCCATAAGTGTTGCCCACTAACTCGGTCACGAGAGATGTGGTCACCGGTTTCCTCTCGTTGCTGTTCACCAGCTGGATGGTTCCGGATCCCATCACAACGGGCACAATGAACCCACAGTTCACCTCTGGGGGGTTTGAGGAGTTTTTGGGAGAAAGGGGCATGGAGCACATCAGAACCGCGTTTTACCACCCACAGGCCAATGGGGGTGTAGAACGTTTCAATAAGACTATGAAAAATGGTCTGTGGGCCCATCTGGCGGACAGCTTCACGTTCTCTGATGCCCTTCAGAACACGCTCCTCCACTACAGGCTGACGGCCCACGCCATGACAGGGTGCTCCCCAGCGAAGCTCATGCTGGGGCGTGAGTTACATCTGCCCCTGGACCAGCTGCGGCCCCCCACGACCTCCCCTCCGGCAGATACAGATCCATCACGAGACTGGGTCGCTGCCAAACAGCAGAAAATGAAACGACATTTCAACAGGAAGCACAGGGCGAGGGCCCATGGACTCGATGTGTCGGATTAGGTCAGGATCAAGCACTCCAACCATACGCATAAGCTGCAGCCTTTCTGGATGGGACCCCTGCAGATGGTGAAGCGGCTGGGCCCGGACATGTTCGGGCTCTCGGATGGGTCACGGTGACATTCCAGCCGACTCAGGAAGTTGTGGCCGGCCCAGGGTCTGGGAGCTGTAGCGGATGTGACTAATGAGGGTTGGGACTTGCCTGAAGGGGGTGTTGGGGACACTCAGGTGCGGCCGACGGAGCCTGGAGCAGGTCTTCCTCTAGTGAGGCGCTTGGCTAGGACGTGTCAGAGTCCCACACACCTCGACGACTTTTTGGTAGAAATAACCCTAGCTGAAGCGTGTTGGGCAAGGGCGACAGAATAATCTTTTCCAACATGGGAGGGTACCCTTGCAGTCTACACAGGTGTCCATTTAGCTTATTAGGCCTGTTGTTCTGTGTGTTGTAAAAAAAAAAAAAATCAATGTGTGAAAATATTGCATGTGTGTTCTGCGGGGTTTTTATGCTAAACTTTATGGGGGGGAGGGGTTCTGTTTTACATTGTGTTCTTCACGTTTTGCAAAGGGGGAGAATGTTGTGTGGGGATTTGGCCCTTGGGGCTTGCTGTAGCCAACGCCAGGCAGTTGACATGGTGACATCAGGAAGGCTGTGGCTAGTACGTATATTGAGCCTGAATCTCAATAAAGTTCAGTTCGTTGTTCGGTACAACATGGCTCACGTCTCGCATTATTAAGACATAACAGTCACTTCGACTGATCGCTATGTCTCATGCTATGGTAGGGTCAGTTTGTATATTCATTTATTTGCGCTAAAAATATCTATCCATATTAATAAAACGGGTTATGAGCAGTGTTGGGAGTAACGCATTACTGTAACGCCACTACTTTTGCAGTAATGTGCTGTGTAACGAAATTACTGTTTAAAAATTCAGTAATGTGTTACAGTTACTGAAATTTGATCAGATGCATTACTCGTGTTACTCGTTTTATAAATATGGATAGATATTTTTTGCCAAATAGACGATTATACAATGTGCAGTTGCTAGATACCCTCCTCATCAGCTGCCAAGTGGGAATGAATACACAGTTTGGTGGCTATGGGCGGGACTGCCATCCCCAGCGCCACCATTGGCCTCAAGCCATTGGAGGTTGTCATGCCAAAGGCAAAGGCAAGCAAAAAAATAAGCAAATAAATATAGACTGTCCCTACCATAACTGACTCAGCCGTCACACAGTCTCCTCTGTGGGTCCGTTTCCTGTCCTGCCCCAGTTCACATCACAACTCAGTGAAGAAATTCCGTGGTGGTGGTGACTTCTCATATCGAGCCCTGATCACCTGTTGTCTGAGCGGTAAGTAGCCCCTACCAGCTCCTACCTCTGTAGTTAAACATGATTATTTTTGAGCAAAAAGCTCGCATTTAATGTCCACATTATGCATTTAAATTTTTTTTTATGCACAGAGAAAAAGTGACTGTGATTTGTTGCAGTAAAGAACAGCTTCTTGTAAGCGGTGAACTTTCATTTATCAGTGCTTTCTATTTTATTTTATCTCATTCATTTACATGCTGTTGTGATATGCAACTATTTCATGGAAGTAAATCCTCTAAATATGCATTTTTAATGGGCTGGTCCAGGGGTGTCAAACATATGGCTCATGGACCAAGGGGTCCAAAATTTTCTCTGTGAATTCACAGCTTTATTTCTAGTAAATGTCTAACTTTCTACTGATTACAATAGTTTGTGTAAATCTGAGACACTTTT
This sequence comes from Pholidichthys leucotaenia, assembly GCA_020510985.1. Lineage (NCBI taxonomy): Eukaryota > Metazoa > Chordata > Actinopteri > Cichliformes > Pholidichthyidae > Pholidichthys > Pholidichthys leucotaenia. The sequence goes on along the minus strand of CM035848.1, from coordinate 22,884,330 downwards.
TCTTTTTTTCTGATGAGAACAAGGGGCCCTTGATCTTGCTGTGTGCAAGGTGATTTAAGTATGCATTTAAAAGTAAATTGAAAGTTACTTTTCCAAGTAACTAGTTACTTTAATCATGCAGTAACGCAAAAGTAGCTCAGTTACTTTTGAAAAGAAGTAACTAGTTACTATTTTTTAGTAACTTGTGTCATGGCGGCCTCTGGGCCGTCATTGGCGTCATCAGCTCCAGCTGCGCACAGACCAACAGGTGCCAATCAACGGCTGTTAAAAGCCAGCGTCGCTGACAGCCCGTCACGCAGTCGTCTGTCCTCCTCGTCGGAGAATGAGCCTGAGCTCCGCTCTCGTGTCTCGTCAAGAACCCTTCGTCAAAGTCAACCAAGTAAGAGAACAGTTTGTTACTCTACCCCTTGTCTTAACCCCTGTGCACAGGTGGACCTCCTAGGCGGCGGACCTGCGTCCCCAGCTGACGGGGCAACGCCATCTCGCCCACGTAGCTCTTCGCTACCACCACGACTACCGGTACGTCTTGCTCCTCAGCTACAAGAACTGCTATTATCTCAGTTGCAGGAACATTCGCCACCGCTATCAGTGGAGTCATTGTCATCATTTTCATCTGTATTATCGTCACCACGTTTTGTGGAATCACTAACCTCGTCATTGTCAGGACAATCATCATTCTGGTCTGTGGAGTCACAGCCGGTGTTATCACAAGGACTTCCCTCGTCACAGCCACGGGTGGAATCTCCAGCACGTTCACGGACACCTTTACCTCCACGCTGCACGGCCGCTGGAATTCAGCAGGGCGTAACCTGTGCTTCACCCAAGTAAGCCTCTCCACCTGCAGCTCTTCACAAGTGTTGAGCAAAAGTAATTATATCTGCTTGTATGTTCCAGGGTTGCCGGGTCTCCGTCCAGGCTGCTCAGTTCCAGCGACCAGAACCCAATCCTCGCACTCACTCACGCACTACACACTCTCACTATCAAATAAAAGGATTATTGTCACAATCTGCCCGTGTCAGTGTCTGTCTCCTGGGTCCTAAAACATGTCAACTTGCCCAACACTGGTTATGAGTAACGCATCTGATCAAATTTCAGTAACTGTAATGCATTACTGAATTTTTAAACAGTAATTTCGTTACACAGCACGTTACTGCAAAAGTAGTGGTGTTACTTTGTAATGCATTACTCTCAATACTGGTTCTTACTTTGTGTAGCTGCTGCACATCATTTTTCAGTCACAGCTCAATTACATTATACCCAATGATCGGCTCCTCTGCGGCACCTTTCTCACCTGTTACAAGCATGGGCACCTGAAGTGTGAACAGCAGGGCTTGTGAGGGGTCTAGTTGGAATGTGACCTCTACCCACCTGAGAAAAGGGATGTCTGTTTGGTTGACGGCTTTTCCCACAAGGGCACTGGGGCCAAGAAGTTCTTCAGTGCTCTGTGTCATATAATGTGAACACTTATATGTGATGGTGTGTCTTTAAGGACTGTGGCGACGTCACGGGTCAGAGGAGTTTTCACACGAGTGAATATAGAAAAAAAGCTATGTGCTAATGTTGCTGCCTGTTAGTGTTTCCCACACCTTGTGTTAATAGAGAACTTTGTTGAAAACCACTATTCGTGTGGACCTCAGTTCTTTACATGGTGTCAGAAGTGCTTGACGGACGCTTTGCTTCAGAAAGATGGCCAAGTTTAATCCCCCGGAAAGTTTTTCCATTGATCGTCCAAACGAATGGGCAGACTGGAAACAACACTTTCTGCGTTTTCGGATGGCTACAAAACTGAGTAAAGAGGACGGCGAAGTTCAGGTCAGTTCACTGATTTACGCCATGGGCCCTGAAGCTGAAAACATCTTCAAATCTTTCACCTTTACGGAGGAAACGGAGGCTCAAACCGATAGCTGAATATGCTCCGGGAAAGACCTTGGCAGTGGCTGATACACTCTCACGGAGCCCACTACAGTGCGTAGAAAATGAGACTGATACTCACTCTGATGTGGCGTGTTACATAGCAGCAGTCATTGATAACATGCCAGCTACTCCACATAAAATAGACACCATAAAGACCGCTACAGCAGCTGACTGTAACCTACAGCTGGTGTTGCAGTACATCAAGTCAGGATGGCCAGAATACATAGGCAATGTCCCAGCAGCTATCAGAGACTATTTTCCCATCAAAAATGAACTGTCTGAATGCAATGGAATTATCACCAGAGGAAGCCGTATGCTGATTCCAGATGTGCTCAGAGCAGACATCTTGGATCGAATACATGATGGACATCAAGGTCTGACAAAATGTAGAGAGCGGGCCTGCACATCTGTGTGGTGGCCTGGCATCTCATCTGAAATCAAACGCAAAGTCCAGTCCTGTCAGGTGTGTCGTGAGATGAAACCTGCTCAGCAAAAAGAGCCTCTCTTGTCAACCCCTCTACCTGATCGGCCCTGGAAGAGACTTGCTGTTGACCTGTGTGAGCATAACAAGAACACTTACCTTGTTGTGTCAGACTATTTCTCTCGGTTCCTCGAGATACTTCATCTGCCAGTAACCACTGCTTCTCAGGTGATCTTAAAGCTGAAGGCAGTGTTCGCGAGGTTTGGTTGTCCAGATGTGGTTGTATCTGACAATGGGCCTCAATTCTCATGCCAAGAGTTTAAAAAGTTTGCAAGGGAGTTTGACTTTTTGCACATTACCTCAAGTCCACACAACCCTCAAGGGAATGGACATGCAGAGAGAGGAGTTCAAACAGCAACAAGAATCTTAAAGCAGCAAGACCCTTTGCTCGCCCTCATGTGCTTTCGGTCAACGCCCTGCACCACCACAGGCATGAGTCCCACAGAGCTACTTATGGGTCGAAAGATCAAAACAACTCTTCCTACACTGGAAGTGAATCTTCAGCCCTGATGGCCTGATCTAGAAGTCGTCAGGAATAAGGATGCAATGGAGAAACAGAAACAAGCATTCTACTTTAATCAGCGCCATGGAGCTAAACCTCTACCTTCGTTAAAGCCAGGAGATTCAGTCCTCACAAAACTGGACCATCAGAAATCCTGGAAAACACCTGCTGTTGTCACTGGAGAAAGCATCACACCTCGCTCCTTTCTTATTGAAACACCCCAGGGAGCAACTTTGCGACGCAACCGCCGTCACCTGCAACATGCTCCTGAAACAGCCAGAGATATACACTCTTCAGCTCCAAATGACCTGCAGCCAGGGATCGTCAAACAGCAGCCTGAAACTGCAGCTGCTACTGACACTATTTTACCAGTATCCAGTGTCAAACCGCCAGACCCAAAGCATGGACTGTTGTTTACCTGGTCGGGTAGAATGAGCAAACCTGTGCAAAGACTAGATTTGTAAAAAAAAAAAAAAAAAAAAAAGAGGAGAGAAAATCATGTGTTCACTGTGATAAGTGTGGCTATCTGGTTCATAATTAAGCCATGGGCTGTGGGGAAGGGTGAAATGAAAATGATAAAATGGTTTGAATTGAAAAGTTGAAATTTATGAAATGAGTTAATGTTTTGATGCTGACTAAGGATTTAATGGGTCAACGTTGATAAGCAGAGTTAATATTGGCATTATACTGATTTACTGAATGCAGTATCTCTTGATTGTTCAGTAATCTTCAGGAAATGTGTAGCTGTCCTGTTTTGTTCTGAAAAAAAAAATTGAAAAAAGGGGGAGATGTCATATAATGTGAACACTTATATGTGGTGGTGTGTCTTTAAGGACTGTGGCGACGTCACGGGTCAGAGGAGTTTTCACGGGAGTGAATATAGAAAAAAAGCTATGTGCTAATGTTGCTGCCTGTTAGTGTTTCCCACACCTTGTGTTAATAGAGAACTTTGTTGAAAACCACTATTCGTGTGGACCTCAGTTCTTTACACTCTGCACCTTCACCATAGGGATACATTTCTTCCTCCAGGTGCCATTGATGAGGCAAACTTGTGATTCCGTGTCCCATAACGCTTGGGTCTTCACCCTATCCAGGTAGCAGCTCACCATGCACTTCTTTCTAACCAGATGCAACAGTTGTGAATGGTGTTGGAGGGAGATTTGATTAACCTAAGCGATCCTGCCAGTGTTCCACCTTGGGCACACTTTTCTGCTAGTAATCTCTCTTCTAGCTGGTGAATGCTTTCTTTGAGATTAGCCTGAGTGTCTGAGGACCCACTCAGCTGCTCTTCAATAGTAGGGAAGGTCCCTTCAACTGTTTGGCCCACAATGTTAACTGAATCACTTTTTCTTCTTGAGTTCCTTTGGGCATGACAACTTTTTGAGAGATGTCCACTTTGGCCACATTTGAAGCAGTGGTTGTACTGATTCTCCTCATCTTTGTCTTGACATCCACTGCATGCGTTGCTCTTTCTGCTTTGGAACTGATTAGAATGCTGAACATTCTTCCTCAGCTCAGCCACCTCCTCTCAGTTGTTTTACTGCTTCTATCAGCTTCCTGTGGCTTCCTGTGTTAACGTATCGTCACATCTTGTGTCGCTGGCTGTCTGTGTGGTTTGCTCTGTGGTTAGCTCCCATTCTCCTGAGGATTTTTGCCTTTAATTGTATTTTAATCACTTTTTTCCTTCTACCGTCAGCTCTCCTTTCTGTTTATCAAGCCTCTTGCACCTGTGTGTGCACTCAGTGTCATCTAATCACCCTCTTTAACCTTCTGTTCACCTTTCATCGGTGTTTTTGTTAGCTTCGGGTTAGCCACTAGCTATGGCTACTAGCTCTCCTTCCCATTCTCCTCTGGTGTGCTCTCTCTGTCAGATGTTTAGCTACACCTCTGCCTCTTTTAGTGATAACGGTAAATGTAATAAATGTTGTCTTTTTGAGGTGCTCGAGGCGAGGTTGTCTGATTTGGAATCCCGGCTCTGCTGCATTGAAACACCGTCTGCGCCAGTTAATAATGACGGATGCCCCTTAGCTGCAACGGAGCTCCCTAGCATAGGGCAGCCTGCTAACGGGTCTCCGGTCCTCCTCAGCAGCGAGGAGACTGGGTGGAGGACGGTGAGAAGGAAGCCTAGTCGCAAGGCCCCGGTTCACCACTAACCTGTTCATGTCTCTAATCACTTTTTCCCGTTCAGCGACACACCCGCTGAGGAAAAAAACTCTGATCATTGGCGACTCTGTAGTCAGAAATGTGAACCTAGAGACTCCAGCGGCCATAGTCAAATGCATTCCTGGGGCCAGAGCAGGCGACATGCAGTCAATTTTAAAAATGCTGTCTAAAAGTAACTGTAAATACTCCACAATTGTTATCCACGCCGGCATTAATGACATCCAACTCCGGCAGACAGAAGTCTCAAAACTTAATGTGGAATCGGTGTGTGACTTTGCAAAAACAATGTCTGCCTCTGTAGTATTCTCTGGGCCCCTCCCCAATCTGACCAGTGATGACATGTTTAGCCGCTTGTCATCCTTCAACCACTGGCTGTCTGTGTGGTGTCCTGCAAACAATGTGGGCTGCATTGACAATTGGAGCTCATTTTGGGGAAAACCTGGTCTTATTAGACGAGACGGCATCCATCCCACTTTGGATGGTGCGTCAAATTTATCTAACAATCTGGCATAATTTTTATCCAAATTTCCAACATCTTGACAACTCAGAGTTGGGACCAGGAAGCAGAGTCACAGTCTTACACGTCTCTCTGCAGCTCCTCTTCATCCGCCACCCCTCAACTTAGCCCCTGTCTTCCCCATCAGAGAACCATTGTCTGCTCCCTCCAAAGTAAATAAAAATATAATGTATAAGCATCCCAAAGTGATTAAACAAAAAGTTGATAAAACTCAAATTAAACTTGAAGCCTCTAAATTGAATGATTTGGCCTCTGTTCCTCCTCATAATTTAAAAATTAAATGCGGTTTGTTAAATATTAGGTTTCTAACTCCCAAGTCTCTGCTAGTCCATGATCTGTTAATTGATTATCAGATTGATTTAATATCCCTTACAGAAACTTGGTTAGGGTAAGAGGATAATGTTGGTTTAAATGAATCAGCTCCCTCTGGTTATTTAAACTGTCAAAATCCCAGAAGTTCTGGTCGTGGAGGAGGAGTAGCAACAATGTACCATTCCAAATTACTGGTTAATGTAAAGCAAAAAACACGTTATAATTCCTTTGAGGGTCTGGTCCTCAGTATTGGACATTTTAGCAATTTTAGGCTAAACCCAATTTTATTTGCCAGAGTTTATCGTCCTCCCTCAGCCTACTCAGAGTTTTTATCTGAATTTGCCAAATTCTTAGCTGATTTAGTGCTGAAATCAGATAGAATAATTATACAGACGTGGACAAAATTGTTGGTACCCCTCTGTTAATGAAAGAAAAACCCACAATGGTCACAGAAAAAACTTGAATCTGACAAAAGTGGTAATAAATAAAAAGTCTATGAAAATTAACCAATGAAAAGCAGACAATGCTTTTGAATTGTGGTTCAACAGAATTATTTTAAAAAAACAAACTCATGAAACAGGCCTGGACAAAAATGATGGTACCCTTAACTTAATATTTTGTTGCACAACCTTTTGAGGCAATCACTGCAATCAAGCAATTTCTGTAACTGTCAATGAGACTTCTGCACCTCTCAGCAGGTATTTTGGCCCACTCCTCATGAGCAAACTGCTCCAGTTGTCTCAGGTTTGAAGGGTGCCTTCTCCAGACGGCATGTGTCAGCTCCTTCCACAGATGTTCAATAGGATTTAGATCAGGGCTCATAGAAGGCCACTTTAGAATAGTCCAATGTTTGGCTCTTAGCCATTCTTGGGTGTTTTTAGCTGTGTGTTTTGGGTCATTATCCTGTTACAAGACCCATGACCTGTGACTGAGACAAGCTGTCTGACACTGGGCAGCACATTTCTCTCTAGAATACCTCGATAGTCTTGAGATTTCATTGTACCCTGCACAGATTCAAGACACCCTGTGCCAGATGCAGCAAAGCAGCCCCAGAACATAACAGAACCTTCTCCATGTTTCACAGTAGGGACAGTGTTCTTTTCTTGGTATGCTTCATTTTTGCGTCTGTGAAAATAGAGCTGATGTGCCTTGCCAAAAAGTTCCAGTTTTGTCTCATCTGTCCACAGGACATTCTCCTAGAAGCTTTGTGGCTTGTCAACATGCAGTTTGGCAAATTCCAGTCTGGCTTTTTTATGATTTGTTTTCAACAGTGGTGTCCTCCTTGGTTGTCTCCCATGAAGTCCACTTTGGCTCAAACAACAACGGATGGTGCGATCTGACACTGATATACCTTGACCTCGAAGTTCACCATGAATGTGTTTAGAGGTTGTTGTGGGCTCTTTTGTTACCATTCATATTATCCGTCTCCTCCTGCAGCCACGTCCAGGGAGGTTGGCTACAGTCCCGTGGATCTTAAATTTCTGAATAATATGTGCAACTGTAGTCACAGGAATATCAAGCTGCTTGGAGATGGTCTTATAGCCTTTTCTTTTAACATGCTTGTCTATAATTTTCTTTCTAATCTCCTGAGACAATTCTCTCCTTTGCTTCCTCTGGTCCATGTTTAGTGTGGTACACACCATGCCCCCAAACAGCACAGTGACTACTTGTCACCCTTTAAATAGGCCGACTGACTGATTACAAGTTTGTAGACACCTGTGATGTTAATTAGAGGACAAATCTTGGTTGAATGGTCACATTATTTTCAATCTTTTCTAGGGGTACCATCATTTTTGTCCAGGCCTGTTTCATGAGTTTGTTTTTTAAAATAATTCTGTTGAACCACAATTTAAAAGCATTGTTGTCATGCGCTGGCCCTCACGAGCCAGCATAAGACGCACACAGAGTCACCAGTTACTCTCAGAGCCGTCCATGAAGGATTCAACGTCCAGCACTGAAGGATTAAGTACTGAATCTGTAAGAGAATATAAAGTTTTTTTTTCTCTCTGAGATCAGTACTATTCGACGAAATTGACTTCCCTCACACAAATCCTCCAGATGATCTGCAGCTTTTTGTTTTCAAAACATTGAGCTCACGGCCTTCGGACAGGCAGCTGCATGGCTCAAGGACAATGCCAGCAGCTAGACAAAACACCTCCTGCCAAAGAGTCCTTGTTGTTCTTAACTGATACAAACACCTACATTCAACATTACACTCATACTGATTCACAAACTGATGATAAAGATGATTCACTCATTGCTCTCTCTGTGTCCTTGTAAACTTTTTTGTCTGCTGACTGTGCATTGAGGGCTTTTTTTTCTTGTAATCATAATATTGATCATATATGACCACTATTCTGAAAATCAATGGTTTTTTTGCTCCTTCCTATTGTATTATCCTTTCTTCCCATGCATCCTGTACCCTTCTGTTGACAGGCGCGTTCACAGATGCAGCCGTGTCACCGGAAATGCAGGTCATTTTCTGTGTCAAGTCAAATCCCTCGTATGTTATCAGTGATCTGTTATCAGTTATCTGTTAATGTACTTGGCAATAAATCTTTTTCTGAGTTCTGAGTTCTGAGTTTTTCAGTGAGTTTATTTACGGTGAAAAAGGTGTTAACACAAGCTGCTGAGATAATGACAGGAGTCTTCACAGAACAGGAGGCATAGGGCTATACAGCACACTATAGGTCCAGAGCAGGAGACAGTCACACACAGTCAGGCTTGGTAATAATAGCACACCGGCTGCTAAGGCAGGGACTTACAAATCAATACACGCCGGGAGGAATAAGGCTAATGTAACACACTTACTGGTACCGGTGAAAGACGGTCAAGCCCAAGGCAGCCGAGGTGTGAATACAGTCCAGGCATCCGCAACGTGACGGTGGGTGAACAGTTAAACGACCAGGTTGGCGATCAGGTTGGCGACCAGACACTGCTGCGTCCTAACGACGCCAGTGCTGGGCTTAAATAGACAAGGTACTAATGACAATGATCGGAGATCACAGATCTCCGATCATGATGACACACAGCTGGCCAACCGTTGACAGGCGGAAGCCCCACCGAGCACTTTCACAATAAGAGCCCGGAGAGGCCAGAATACCGCCCGCAGCTGTCAAGGCCGGCAGCGAGACATAACTTTAACCCGAGCGCGATCAGAACCAACGCTCGGGTCATAACAATTGTCTAATTTTCATTGGTTAATTTTCATAGAATTTTTATTTATTACCACTTTTGTCAGATTCAAGTTATTTCTGTGACCATTGTGGGTTTTTCTTTCATTAACAGAGGGGTACCAACAATTTTGTCCACGTCTGTAGTAGGGGACTTAAATGTACATGTAGATGTAGATAGTGATTCCCTCAATACGGCATTCAATTCAATATTAGACTCAATGGGGTTTTCTCAGAAAGTAGGAAATTCTACCCATTATGTCCACCATACGTTGGACCTTGTTCTGACATATGGCATAGAAATAGAAAAGCTGGTAGTGTCTCCTCATAACCCTGTACTGTCAGACCATTGTCTGTTAACCTTTGATTTTACTATTTCTATTTGGCTCCTAAAGAAAAATATTGCTTCAGTAGATGCCTCTCAGATGATGTTACCAAATTTGTGCAGATTGTTTCCTCTATGCCATGTGTCAACACAACAGAAATAAGCTATAGACAGCTTGCTCCTTCTGTAATTGATAGCATGGTAGATAGTGTTACAGCTTCTCTGCATCAGACTCTAGACATGGTGGCCCCTTTAAAAAAGAAAAAGTCTAATCAGAGATTTCTAACTCTTTGGTTCAACACAGAAACTCGTAGCTTAAAACAGAAGACTTGTCAATTAGAAAGAAAATGGTGATCCACTAATTTAGATAAAATCTATTTAGCTTGGAGAAATCATCTTTTAATTTATAAAAAAAAATCTCTTAGAAAAGCTAGAACGAGTTATTATTCTGCATTAATAGAAGAGAACAAGAATAATCCAGGATTTCTTTTCAGCACTGTAGCCAGGCTGACAAAGAGTCAGGACTCTGTCAATCCTAGCATTCCCTTAGAGCTAACTAGTCAGGTCTTTATGAACTTTTTCAATAATAAAATTTCATCTATCAGAGATAAAATCAGTCAGATTCTTTCCACCATTAACTTAAATACAGTAACTACTACAACTCCTTCAATTGATATCTGTTTGGATGAGTTTACTCCAATTGACCTTTTAAGGTTAGATAAAATAATTTCCTCATCCAAGCCTTCAACTTGTCTTTTAGACCCTATTCCTACCAGGTTATTTAAAGAAGTCTTCTCATTTATTGGTAGCTTTATTCTTCAAATAATCAATTCTTCATTAACTTTAGGCCATGTACCGCAGGCTTTTAAAACGGCTGTAATTAAACCCTTACTCAAAAAGCCAACGCTAGATCCAGGAGTTTTAGAGAACTATAGACCAATCTCTAATCTCCCTTTCATTTCAAAAATCTTAGATAGAGTTGTTGCTACACAATTATTTGACCACTTGCAGGGAAATGGTTTATTTGAAGAGTTTCAATTTGGGTTTAGAATCCATCATAGTACTGAAACAGCCTTAGTGAAGGTCACTAATGACTTCCTTATCGCATCTGATAATGGACTTGTTTCTGTACTTGTCCTTTTAGGCCTTAGTGCAGCTTTTGATACTATCGATCATAATATTCTACTTGATAAATTAGAACACCATGTTGGACTTAATGGAACTTCCTTGCAGTAGTTTAGATCTTATTTATCTGATAGGTTCCAGTTTGTTTATGTCAATAATGAGTTTTCTTTCAACTCAAAGCTCAGTCATGGAGTCCCACAGGGATCTATGCTAGGCCCTACTCTTTTTAGTTTATATATGCCTCCGTTAGGCAACATTATTAAAAAGCACTGTATACATTTTCATTGTTATGCAGATGACACACAATTATACCTGTCAATGAAGCCAGATGATAGTAATCAATTAGCCAAGTGAGAAGCCTGTCTTAAGGAAATCAAAGGTTGGATGACTTGTAATGTCCTGCTATTTAATTCAGATAAGACTGAAATCATTCTTGTTGGTCCAAAAAACCTTAGAAATACCTTTCCAAATCAAACTTTTAATTTGGATGCGGTTACTCTTTCTCTTAATAGTTCTGTGAGGAATGTAGGAGTTATTTTTGATCAAGATCTGTTTTTCAATTCACACATTAAATTTGTTTCTAAGGCTGCCTTTTATCATTTGCATAATATTGCCAAGATTAGGAACATCTTGTCTCAGAGGGATGCTGAGAAACTAATCCACACTTTTGTTAGCTCTAGATTAGATTATTGTAACTCTTTATTATGAGGTTGTCGTAAAACATCTTTAAAAAGTCTACAGTTGATCCAAAATGCTGCTGCAAGAGTTTTAACAGGTACTAGAAAGAGAGATCATATCTCTCCGGCTCTGGCCTCCCTTCATTGGCTTCCCATAGAGTTTAGAATTAAGTTTAAAATCCTTCTTCTCACTATCAAAGCTCTAAATAATCAGGCCCCTTTTTTATTTAAAAGATCTGATACTTCCCTACTATCCTAACAGAGCACTACACTCCCAAAATGCAGAATTACTTGTAATACCTAGAATCTCCAAAAATACAATGGGAGGCAGAGCCTTCAGTTATCAAGCTCCTCTCCTGTGGAACCAGCTGCCAATCTGGATTCAGGAGTGAGACTCTATCTCTGTTTTTGAGAATAGAGTTAAAACCTTCCTTTTTGATATATGTGTTGGCCCTGCAATGGACTGGCGATCTGTCCAGGGTGTACCCTGCCTCTCGCCCAAAGACGCTGGGATAGGCTCCAGCCCCCCCGCGACCCGAAAAGGATTAAGCGGAAGAAGATGAATGAACTAACATCTGTTTGTTCTCTCCCATAGATTGAGTCCCCATCGTGCTGTTTGCTCTCTACATGTCGGTTCTTTTCTTCTTCTTCTCTATCCCCTCACCCCCCAGCCAGTCACAGCAGATGACTTCCCCTCCCTGAGCCTGGTTCTGCTGGAGGTTTCTTCCTGTTAAAAGGGAGTTTTTCCTCTCCACCATTGCCAAGTGCTTGCTCACAGGGGAAAACCTGATTGCTGGGGTCTTTCTGCAATTGTGGGGGTTTCCCCTACAGTTGAAAGTGCTATGAGATGACTGTTGTTGTGAAATGGCACTATATAGATGAATTGAATTGAATAGAATCAGTCACCCCTGGGTCATCCAGATGAGGTTTCAGTTGCATTTTAACATTATCACTCAGTAGCCCTGTTCTTACTGACCTGAGAAACTTCTTCTGAATGAGGTCCGGACTGTACTGTACATCTGAGCTGGCATCTTGGGCAGCTGCCACAAGCCTTTCTTTGAGTTCAGTTGCACAGAAAAGAAAGTTCTGTGGGGATTTTTTTTGCATCTTGAGTTATCTTAACGAGTCTGTGGAACATACAGTGGTGTGAAAAAGTGTTTGCCCCCTTCCTTATTTCTCATTTTTTTTGGATGTTTCTCACACTTAAATGTTTCAGATCCATCCATCCATCTTCTTCTGATTAATCCTTTTCGGGTCGCAGGGGGGCTGAAGCCTATCCCAACATTTTTGGGCGAGAGGCAGGGTACACCCTGAACAGATCGCCAGTCCATCGCAGGGCCAACACAGAGAGACAGGCAACCATTCACTTTCACAGTCATACCTAAGGACAATTTAGAATCCCCCAATTTGATGCCAATTAACCTAACTTGCATGTTTTTGGCATGTGGGAGGAAACCAGAGAAATCCCGGAGTAAACCCACGCAGACACGGGGAGAACATGCAAACTCCACACAGATCACTGTTGGTCGGTGTGGAGTTTGCATGTTCTCCCCGTGTCTGCGTGTGTTTCAGATCATCAAACAAATTTAAATATTAGACAAAAATAACACAAGTAAACACAAAATGCAGCTGTGAAAGGTGGTGTTTATTAGTCATCATCATCATCATAGCAGTCTGTCGGGGGCGACAATGACTGTTTCATTTAAGTCTGATTAGATTCCTCCACGCGGCTCTGTAATTCGCCTTCCGCTGCCAGGAACTCCTGACCTTGTTAACCCGGGCGACGTTCGAGCCGGTATGAGTTGCTAGGGGGAAAAAAAATCCAAACCTACATTGCCCTGTGTGAAAAAGTAATTGCCCCCTAAATCTAATAACTGGTTGGGCCACCCTTAGCAGCAACAACTGCAAGCAATGAGTCTTTTACAATGGTCTGGAGGAATTTTGGCCCGTTCATCTTTGCAGAATTGTTGTAATTCAGCCACAATGGAGGGTTTTCGAGCATGAGCCGACTCTTTAAGGTCATGTCACAGCATCTCAAAGGGATTCAGGTCAGGACTTTGACTAGGCCGCTCCAAAGTCTTCATTTCATTTTTCTTAAGTCATTCAGAGGTGGACTTGCTGGTGTGTTTTGGATCATTGTCCTGCTGCAGAACCCAAGTGCACTTCAGCTTGAGATCACAAACAGATGGTCAGACATTCTCCTTTAGGATTTTTTGGTAGACAGCAGAATTCATGGTTCCATTTACCACAGCAAGTCTTCCAGGTCCTGAAGCAGCAAAACAACCCCAGACCATCACACTACCACCACCATATTTTACCATTGGTATAATGTTCATCTTCTGAAATGCTGTGCTACCTTTACACCGGATGTAATGGGACACACCTTCCAAAAACTTTTGTCTCATCAGTCCACAGAGTATTTTCCCAAAAGTCTCGGGGATCATCAAGATGTTTTCTGGCAAAACTGAAACGAGCCTTTATGTTCTTTTTGCTCAGCGATGGTTTTTGTTTTGGAACTCTGCCATCCAGGCCATTTTTGCCCAGTCCCTTTCTTATGGTGGAGTCATGAACACTGACCTTAACTGAGGCAAGGTGAGGCCTGCAGTTCTTTGGATGTTGTTGTGGGGTCTTTTGTGACCTCTTGGTTGAGTCATCGCTGCACTCTTGGGGTAATTTTGGTTGTCCGGCCACTCCTGGGAAGGTTTACCACTGTTCCATGTTTTTGCCATTTGTGGATAATGGCTCTCACTATGGTTTGCTGGAGTCCCAAAACTTTAGAAATGGCTTTATTGTGGAGTGTGTAAATGAAGAGGCAGATTCATTTCAGACGATTTATTACACACTCACATCTCACAAGCAAAGAACAGACTGAACATTTCAGCAGGCACTCTCCTCTTAAGTTTCATGGCATTTCTCCACACACAACATGACATTTGCATCACACTGCATTCAACCTCCTACGTCCTTGATTCCTTCCTGCTATCTCGGCAGGAACCTCCTGAGTATTGTTCTCCCATGTTTATCCACTGTCTCTTGTCTGAGATGCTAAATAATCTGGCTCCCCCAAGGTGCTAAACTCCCCCCCCCCCCAGCATCTTAGATAGAACAATAGAATAACAGTCCACATGCTGTGATAGAACAATAGAACATCAGTCCACATGCTGCTTGGGCTTCCGTCTCCTCCGTATCTGCTGTAACTGGGGTTTACCGCCTCCGTGGCGCTGCTGTGCCGGTGGGGGGCTGCTGGGAGTGTGTCTGACTGCGGGTGGGTTGTGACTGGCACTTGCTCATCCGCCACAACGAAAGCGGGTTTGAGTCTGTCTATGCCAATTTTTTCCCTCCTACCCCCAAGTCTAGCAAAAAATGCTTATCCCCTGTTTCCAACACTCTGAACGGTCCATCATAGGGTGGGCACAATGAAGGGCGGTGGGCATCGTGTCTGACAAACACGAACTCCGTGCTCTTCAAAGCTTTAGGTACGAAAACACGCGGAAAACTGTGGTGGGCAGGGCCCGGCAGCGTGCCTGTGTTGCGCTACGCTGAAAAAGCTGAGACGGGCAGCTGCCCGGCGCGGGATTATCTAGCAGAAATTCCCCGGGCAGCCGTAGTGGCTGCGCAAAAACGAGCTCTGCCCGGGAAGCTTCCAGATCCTCTTTCGGCGCGGAATGCAACCCCAATAAAACCCACGGCAGCCTGTCTACCCAATTTGCATCCGTCAATGAAGCCCTGAGTGCTGCTTTCAGTGATCTATGAAAACGCTCACATAACCCATTGGCCTGTGGGTTGTACGCGGTTGTGCGGTGAATTGTAACACCCAGGCTGCGGGCCATCGCTGACCAGAGTTCGGAAACAAATTGGACTCCAAAACGCGCCACCCATGCTGTTAAAAAAGCACGCGCTACGTCTGCCGACGTGGTTGCCGCCAGCGGGACCGCTTCTGGCCCGCGCGTGGTGCAGTCCACCACTGTCAGGAGGTGCGTGCACCTCTGTGATGGCGGAGGGGGGGGGGCCCACGAGGTCCACGTGAACATGGTCGAACCTCTTAGCCGGAATATGAAACAGCTCCAAGGGAGCCTTCGTGTGTCTGTGTACCTTGGCTCATTGGCACGCCACGCAGGCTGCAGCCCACTCTTTCACTTGTTTGCGTAGGCTCGGCCACAGAAACTTCTCTCCCACCATTTTGACCGATGCGCGCACTCCTGGGTGCGCCAGAGTGTGAACCGACTCAAACATGCGGCGGCGCCACACGACCGGAACCACCGGACGCGGGCGACCCGTGGAGACATTGCAGATTGGGGGGGGGGGCCGCCATCTTGCAGCACCCTGCTCTCCAGCCTTAACCCTGTTGGTCCAGACTGGAGCGCGCGCACGTCTGCATCACTAATCTGCTCCAGGACCATGGCTGCGTAATCTATCCCCATGCAGACCGGGGCCACCACGACGCGTGAGAGGCAGTCCGCCACCACATTCAGTTTACCCGACACATGTTAAATATCGGTAGTAAACTCTGAGATCGCGGCCAGCTGTCTCTGCTGCCGGCCCGACCACGGTTCTGAAACCTTGGCCATTGCAAATGTTAGCAGCTTGTGGTCCACGAACGCGGTGAAGCTGCGCCCTTCCAGCCAGAACTGGAAGTGGCGTATGGCCAGGTGGAGAGTCAGCAACTCTCTGTCAAACGCGCTGTATTTACGTTCGCTGTCGCGCAAAGTTCTGCTGAAAAAAGCGAGCGGCTGCCAAGCCCCGGCGACGCGCTGCTCCACGACAGCCCCTATGGCCACGTCTGAAGCGTCGGTGGTGAGCGCTATGCGGGCCGCTGGGTCCAGATGCACCAGCAGTGCGGCGTTTGACAGGGCTGCTTTAACTTCTGAGAACACCCGCTCTCACTCTGGGGTCCATTCGACCCTATCCGCGGGTTTCTGTTTCTTGAGCGCGGCGTACAATGGTTGCATGAGCTGCGCCGCGCAGGGAAGGAAACGGTTATAAAAGTTCACCATCCCCAAAAATTCCTGCAGCGCCCTGATCGTCTGAGACCGGGGAAAATCCGCCACGGCGCGCATCTTGTCGGGCAGCGGGATCGCTCCTTCCGGAGAGACGCGGTGCCCCAAAAAATCAATCTCCGTCACGCCAAATTGGCATTTCACCGGGTTGATTATTAACCCGTGCTCCTCCAACCTCCGGAAAACCATCGTGAGGTGGGTTTCGTGTTCGTCTTCGGACGCACTGGCTACCAGGATATCGTCCAGGTAGACGAACACGAACGGGAGATCGCGTAGCACTGCATCCATCATGCGCTGGAACGTCTGTGCCGCTCCTTTTAACCCAAATGGCATGCGCAGGAACTCGAATAGACCGAACGGATTTATTACCGCTGTTTTGGGTATGTCCTCAGCGTGCACTGGGACTTGGTGGTAACCGCGGACCAGGTCTATTTTGGAAAAAATGCGTGCTCCGGCAAGGTGAATGGAAAAATCCTATATGTGGGGAACTAGGTAGCGGTCGTGCGCTGTGACGTTGTTCAACCTGCGGAAATCCCCACACGGTCGCCATGATCCCTCAGCCTTAGGGACCATGGTTAGCGGAGATGCCCATGGGCTGTTCGAGCGCCTGATGATGCCCAACCTTTCCAGGTTGGCGAACTCCTCACGCGCTATGGCCAGTTTAGCTGCGTCCAAGCGCCGAGGTCTTGCAAAAACGGGCGGCCCGGTGGTGGTGATAAAGTGCTCCACCCCGTGTTTAGCGATGGCCGCGGAAAATGTCAGGACCGTGAGTGCTGGGAACTGAGTGAGCAGTGTGTGGAACTTACCGCCTGTAGCTGTGACGTTGGCTTGTGCTGTTGGCTGGGTCACTCGAGCTATACAGGGGAGAGAGTCAAAGGACAATGCATTAACTAGGCGCCTGTTAGCAACATCAACCAGTAAACCAAGTGCACACAGAAAATCAGCCCCCAGGATATGCTAATTCAGTGCTGCTACGACAAAAGTCCACTCATATGTACGGCCGTGTAGAGATAAGAGTAGAGTCCTCTCACCAAAGGTCTTAATATCCGAGCCATTTGCTGCCAACATCTCGGGGCCGCTAGGTCCCGCCAGCCGGTCAGCGTAGGTCGGCAGGATGAAACTCTTCTGGGCTCCGGTGACCACGAGGAAACGCCTCCCCGAGCGTGCGTCCGTCAAGTAGAGCAGCTTGTTCTCTTCACCGAGGGTCGCAGCTGCTACCGACCCCCGGCCTTGGCGTTTCCCGAGTATTTGAATTGGCACGGGGGCGCACATCTGCATGCCTTTTCTCCGAAGCGGCGGTGGTAGGAACAGAGCATGTCTCTCTGGCGCTCCTTGGCCCCCGCTGCTGCTACCGTTGGTGGCTCCTCGCCTCCTCTGGTCGTCTCGCTGGGCTCCGCCGCTGCCGCGTTGACTGTGATTACCCTGGTGGTGAGGATGATCTGGTCTGCCTCCTGGGCTAGCGCACGGTAGTCGCGCGCTGCCAGCAACGGCGAATTGGCCAGAACCGCTCCCGCCACTGTCGGAAGGTTCCGGAGGAAGAGGTGGACAAACAGAAAGTGCCCGTCGTCCGTGCCCATTAACGCCAGCATCTTCTCCATCAGGTCTACGGCCGAACCGAATCATCTCCTAACTCGGTCCGCGTCAGGAGCCTCTCCGCTCTCTCACAGTCCGAGAGCGTGTAGCGCTGGATGAGTGCAGCCTTGAGCGCCACATATTTGTTGCGGGCTGGCGGCTGATCGAGCAGGCTCGCTACCTGCTGAGCTGTGTGGGCGTCCAGCGCTGCGACCACATGGTAGAATCTGGTGTCGTCTGCCGTTACTTCCCGGAGGGCGAACTGGGCCTCGGTGAGGTGGAACCAAGAGCGCGGGTTGTGCTGCCAGAAATCCAGTAGCTTGACTGAAACCGCACACGCGTGGCTGGAGGTTCCAGTCCGGGCTGTCTGTGGGATGGCTGCCGCCTTGCTGTAGCTTCCTGACCGGGCCGGCTCCGGGGATCTTGCCTCGTGTTCCATAATACGTCTTGGGTCACCAGTGTGGAGTGTGTAAATGAAGAGGCAGATTCATTTCAGACGATTTATTACACACACATCTCACAAGCAAAGAACGGACTGAACATTTCACCAGCACTCTTCTCTTAAGTTTCATGGCATTTCTCCACACACAACATGGCATTTGCATCACACTGCATTCAACCCCCTACGTCCTTGACTCCTTCCTGCTATCTCGCCAGGAACTTCCTGAGTATTGTTCTCCCATGTTTATCCACTGTCTCTTGTCTGAGATACTAAATAATCTGGCTCCCCCAAGGTGCTAAATTATAACCTTTTCCAGACTGATAGATCTCAATTACTTTGTTTCTCATTTGTTCCTGAATTTCTTTGGATTGCACCATGATGTCTAGCTTTTGAGGATCTTTTGGTCTACTTCACTTTGTCAGCCAGAGGTCTTATCATTGCAACCTGGGTCGTCCAGGACAGTCTGGGCTGACCTCGAGTACGATGCCAGCCCTGGGGGGGGGGGGGGGGGGGGGGTTGGACGGGCACTGGAGGAGAGGGTCTGCTTGTCCGGTGTCCCATCTTCCAGCCTGGCCAGGCTGTATATAAAAAAATGAAATTTTAAAAAATCCTCTGCCGGCTGATGTCCAGTTCAGCACAACACCAATCTCTATGAGATCGTTTCTATTCATATTAATCTGCTCTGTCATGCCATCATGCCAAATCAAGTCACGTGCAGAGAGAAGCTTCTGTCTCTCTGGCCACACGCCCTTGGTTCTCGCCAGTGTTTCGGCACCAACGATTGCTGTCATCAGGTGCAGATGAATTAAAACTAGCTTTTTTTGGACATTAAATCCTGGCACATTTACCAGGAGACTGACAACCACAAACCTTAATAAATCACCTTGTGCCAGTTATTTAAATACACCCCTCCCTCAAACTTGCGAGTTGACATGACAAGGCAGCACACACCGGCTGTGAGTTTGCAAATTTATTGACAGAACAAAAAATTCATTCATTCATTCATTCATTCATTCATTCATCTTCTTCCGCTTAATCCTTTTCGGGTCGCGGGGGGGGAGGGGGGGCTGGAGCCTATCCCAACATCTTTGGGCGAGAGGCAGGGTACACCCTGGACAGATCGCCAGTCCATCACAGGGCCAACACAGAGAGACAGACAACCATTCACTCTCACAGTCATACCTAAGGACAATTTACAATCCCCAGTTTGACGCCAATTAACCTAATGTGCATGTTTTTGGCATGTGGGAGGACACCGGAGAAATCCCAGAGTAAACCCATGCAGACACAGGGAAAACATGCAAACTCCACACAGATCACTGTTGGTCGGGGGCTGGGATTGAACCCAGGATCCCCCGGCCAAGGGTGAGTTGCTGTGCTGCCGCAGTGCTAACCACTCCGCCAAAGCGCTGCCCAGAAAATTACAACACAAAAAGAGGAGAAAAATGCAGGCAAGCGGAAATAGCCAAGCTAAGGTGAGGGCATCGCCGGCTAAACTAAGCTCGAGCAACAGGCAAGCAAAAATAGCCAAGCTAAGGCGAGGGCATCACTGGCTAAACCTGGGAACAAATAGGCATACATGTAGCACAAAAACAAAAAGTGTAGGAGCTGACAGTTGAAAGTGGGTAATAGTAGTAATAGCTGAAGTAGGGTGCTTCCCTAAACAAACATGCAAAGCCCCTTAAATAGGGATAAGCACCTATTAACACAACAAACAGCAGGTGTGGGTACCTGAACGGGCAGGAGAAAGGGATGATATATGATTGGGATCAGCTGAGGCAGTGAGAGGGAGGCAAACCCACACTGACAGCTGACAGGGCATGCCCATGTGAAGCTTCACTCCCCTGACAGCTGTCAACAGTAAAACGGATCATGCTGGGATATAAAGAATAAAAATAACATGTCAAAGTATAATTATAAATAAGTACAAAAAATAAAATTATAACATAAACACAAACAGAAAAATGGCAAGTCAACAATAATACATAAACTCCAAAATGCAACAGATGAGTAAATGAGCAGAAAAAACCACGAGGCAGAGTCTGGCGAGATCTCCAGACTCAGCTTATGTCAAAATGTTTCAGATCATCAAACAAATTTAAATATTAGACAACCATTAGTAACCACAAAATGCAGCTTTTAAATGAAGATGTTTATTATTAAGGGTAAAAAAAAATCCAAACCTACATGGCTCTGTGTGAAAAAGTGATTGCCCCCCTGTTAAAACATAAATTAACTGTGGTTTATCACATCTTTGGAAAGCTGAGTTCAATTTTTCTAGCCACACCCAGGCCTGATTACTGCCACACCTGTTCTCAATCAAGAAATCACTTAAATAGAACCTGCCTGATAAAGTGAAGTAGATTAAAAGATCCTCAAAAGCTAGACATCATGCTGCAATCCAAAGAAATTCGGGAACAAAAGAGAAACAAAGTAATTGAGGTTATAAAGTCATTTCTAAAGCTTTGGGACTCCAGCAAACCACAGTGAGAGCCATTAGAGCCATGAACCTTCCCAGGAGTGGCCGGCCGACCAAAATTACCCCAAGAGCGCAGCGACGACTTATCCAAGAAGTCACAAAAGACCCCACAACAACATCAAAAGAACTGTAGGCCTCACTTGCCTCAGTTAAGGTCAGTGTTCATAACTTCACCATAAGAAAGGGACTGGGCAAAAATGGCCTGCATGGCAGTGTCCCAAGATGAAAACCACTGCTGAGCAAAAATAACATAAAGGCTCATCTCAGTTTTGCCAGAAAACATCTTGATGATCCCCAAGACTTTTGGGAAAATACTCTGTGGACTGATGAGACAAAAGTTGAACTTTTTGGAAGGTGTTTGTCCCATTACATCTGGCATAAAAATAACACAGCATTTCAGAAAAAAAACATCATACCAACAGTAAAATATGGTGGTGGTAGTGTGATGGTCTGCTGTTGTTTTGTTGCTTCGGGACCGGGAAGACTTTTTGTGGTAAATAGAACCATGAATTCTGCTGTCTACCAAAAAATCCTGAAGGAGAATGTCCGGCCATCTGTTCATGACCTCAAGCTGAAGCACACTTGGGTTCTGCAGCAGGACAATGATCCAAAACACACCAGCAAGTCCACTTCTGAATGGCTTAAGAAAAACAAAATGAAGACTTTAGAGTGGCCTAGGCAAAGTCTATTATGTAGTTATTGTTCATATATATGGTTATACTGTTGGAGTTCTTATTTGTGTGGCACGGGGTGGTGGCTCCGCCTTTCAGTTCCACCAACCCCGTGGGCATATAAGGGGCTGCGGGTAGAGGGAAAGTCTCTTCTGCCTTATCTCTGCCAGCAGCTGCATGCACATCTGTAGCACTGAGATCAGCGTTATAATAAAGAAGTGTTCAGCTCCACTCCTGGTGTCATCTCTGTCTACAAGTTACGACATAACATTTGACGACGAGAGGTAAACTCATGGAGGCATGTGGAATACCTATTCTTCCATTCCTGGAGCTCCCAGGGGAGCCGCCTGTGCCGTGGCTCCCCCGGGAGCGAGAGGGACCCATGTATGTCTGGAAAGCGAGGCTTTCCAGACATACATGATGGTGTTGGACCTGGGATGAATGGAGAAGCTGAGGGCTCGTGCATTGTTGGTACACAACTCAGGAATGGAAATACAGAGAATTTTGGCCAAGCTTGGAGATGCGGACAATTACGAACAAGTAATTGAGTTAATGGCTTGCCATTTTTAGGGTGCCGGACAACGTCATCGTCAGACAGATTAGCTTCAGACAGCGCCACCGACAAATAGGTGAACCGACCCAGCAGTTAGTGTCGGACTTAAGGCAGTTGGCCGCTGAGTGCCGGTTCGGGCCGCTGGAGGAAGAAATGGTTCATGACCAGATGGCAGAACACACCAACTGTGCTGTGGTCCGCTCCAAGCTGCTCTCATTCCCGGGTGAGTTGACGCTGACTAGGGCTGTCAAGTTGGTACTACAACTGGAAGCAGCAGACAAGCTAACTCAGGAGCTAAGTGAGCACCCTTCACCGGAAAATTCAAGATCCCCCATGGCCACGCAGGTAGTGGACCCAGACAACGATGGGAGCATCGAGGATGATGTGGAGGAGGCCAACACGCACAGATGAGATCTGCCATGGGGAAGCCCAGGTGTATGGTTTGTGGGTCCACGAAACACCACTATAAGGCTAGAAAGTGTGCGGCAAGAGGGAAGCGCTGCGGAAAATGTGGCCGTCTACACCACTTTGTGAGCGTATGCCAGTCAGCAGAGCAGGAGAGCCTGCACAGGAATTCAACTTCCCCAGCCCCAATGGTGATACACACGGTGTCCCCGAGTACCTGTGGGCACACACATTGCACGGTGGTTCTGGATGGCGTTCCGGTACCGATGCTCGTTGACACAGGAACGGAGAGTTTGGTGCTGAATTGGCTACGGTTCGAGAATGTTTTCCCCTCTACAGGATTGGATGTGTCTCAGCGCCACTTTGGAGCTATGGAGGAGGACGGTTGGCCACGGTGGATACCATCACACTTACAGCTCAGTACAAATTGGCAGAGATGGCTGATGTGGAGTTCGTCGTGATGGCCTATGGTTCTAACATCATGGGCTGAAACCTGCTTTATGGCCTTGGATTTTCCATCAAGATTGGCGCTGGGGAAGAATGGTCGGGCTGCGGACTGTGGGACCGACCGGTTCCGAGAGTTAGGGACGATGCTGTGTGGGATGAACAGTTGCTGGGCACTCCGGAAAGTGGACAGGTCGTGTCACGCTCAGGATCCCCGGTGCCAGTGTCCGAGCTGCCGTGGATGAGGGCACTGGGCGGCATGGGGGAGAATCTGCGGCGGTGAGTGATGCCCAAACGATGGTCTCAGGCGTTCCCAGAGCACAGACGTGGGGGACTGGTGAACACGGGACCACGGGGGCGGGGTCAGCAGCGGATCTACAAGCAGTCAGGGCAGGACCGAGAGGCACTGGAGGAGTGAGTGCCAGGCGGAATCACCGCAAGTTGTGCAATGCCCCACTTGGAGTCGCGGACTGTGTTTGGGCTCGGGCGGAGGCAAGGTCCAGGCGGGTGAGGGAGAAGTGGAAGATGGAGCAGTACCAGGGTTGGCTGCAGGTGACGGGTAGAGGGTGCGGGTAGAGGGATGGTCTCTTCCGTAGCCAGTGGCTGCATGCACGGCTGTAGCACTGAGATCAGCGTTATAATAAAGAGGTGTTCAGCTCCACTCCTGGTGTCATCTCTGTCTACAAATTATGACATAACAAAGTCCTGACCTGCATCCGATTGAGATGCTGTGGCATGACCTTAAAAGGCGGTTCATGCTCGAAAACCCTCCAATGTGGCTGAATTACAACAATTCTGCAAACATGAGTTGGCCAAAAGTCCTCCACAGCACTGTGAAAGACTCAAGTTGTCGCAAACGCTTGATTGCTGCTAAGGGTGGCCCAACCACTTATTAGGCTTAGGGGGTAATCACTTTTTCACAAAGGGCCATCTAGGTTTGGATTCCCCCCCTTAATAATAAACACCTTGTGGGCACCCAGCACACGTGTGGGCACCCAGCACAATGCAGACTGATATCACGCTCAGCAGGGATTGCATATGAACAGAGAGCCCTAGGGGGACAAGCAGAACAATGTCTATTGTTATACATCCCTGGAGCAAAGAGAGTAATTCTGGCGCCAGTTAATCAAGCAATTGATATGTATTGACTGATATGTACACTACCGTTCAAAAGTTTGGGGTCACCCAGACAATTATTTTGTTGTTTTCCATGAAAAGTCACACTTATTTACCACCATGAGTTGTAAAATGAATAGAAAATATAGTGAAGACACTGACAAGGTTAGAAATAATGATTTGTATTTGAAATAATAATTTTTTCCTTCAAATTTTGCTTTCGTCAAAGAATCCTCCATTTGCAGCAATTACAGCATTGCAGACCTAACTTGATTGCACAAGGGTTTTCGAATCATCCATTAGCCTTCTGACGCAATGAGCAAACACATTGTACCATTAGAACACTGGAGTGATAGCTGCTGGAAATGGGCCTCTATACACCTATCTAGATATTGCACCAAAAACCAGACATTTGCAGCTAGAATAGTCATTTACCACATTAGCAATGTATAGAGTGTATTTCTGATTAGTTTAAAGTTATCTTCATTGAAAAAAAGTGCTTTTCTTTCAAAAATAAGGAAATTTCTAAGTGACCCCAAACTTTTGAACGGTAGTGTATATCGATATGTAAATGTGCCATGCATTCTCTCTTGCCTTTATAAATGTGTTGACTTTACATGCCTCACTCATGCCGCACTCAGGACAGTGCACTGACAACAGCGCACACACAGCACACAATGCTGCAGTGTGTCTCATGATGATGGAGGAATAAAACTCTTCAATCTTCAGCTCGCCGTGTCACGCCTGAACTTATTTTGTTCCTCCACATTGGTGACCCTTGACGAAGAATGGAACACGAAGCGAACACCCCGGAGACGACCCGGACAGAAAGCCTCAGAACGTGTCACGGTGCGACCCTCGCCTAATCTCTCCCTCTCACCGCGCTGTGGATTCCAGAGACCGGGGATCGCCTACATCCTTTGCATCCACACAGGAGCGCGCACGCCTTGTCCTCTCTCTACGGTGGCAACCTCTAGGGCCGGACGGAGGGCGCAGCACTTGGACCGAGATGCACGAGGAGCAGTGACACAAGCAACGCACAGAACCAGCCTGAACGGGGATAATCATCGACGCCGACTGCGCTGATTTACACCTAGCTCCCCAACTCTGACTAAACTCCGGACAGCGGCCCTCCCGCGCACAGAAGCCATGCGCGCACACTGCAGGGTTACGAGGACTGCACAACTTTCAGCTATGTGGTCACTGCGCCAAGCGCACGTCACGCACGGGACAATACCTGTTACACAGACTGATACATCGTTCTCCACCGCTGCACATGCCCAAGAAACACGGCCGATCACCACCCTCGGAACCTTCAGGGCTGCTCGCGCACCTGGAGCGGACGTGCAGCCAGCACACAGGACTTTGTATGAGTTTTCCAGCCATGGCGCACAAGGGGAATTTAGCCGATTGCTTTCCCCGATGACTTTAGGGTTGTTTCCCGCACCTAAAGCCAAATTGTCGAGTCCCTGACACAGCTTCAGTTTATCATAGCCACTACGCATCCTTGGGGAATTTGGCCGCTCGCCTTCCCTGCATCCACTCTGGACCAAAACACGAGAGAAGTCAGAGATATAATTTTTTCACAGCCGCTGTGGATCTCCGCCACGTTTAACGGGAAAAGTTCCTCCTCATCATGGATCCACACGCAATTTTTGCCGGGCCCAGACAGCTTTGCCGTCCCGGGCCGGCACTTGCTTACTCCCACCCCTTCCACCTCCTCCTGCACAGAGCTTTTCCCGCACCTCGCTCCCTAAAGCCGGCCGATCGCCGTCTTGTTCCATTACGCACGACTGCACACCGGCCCGTGTGCCCACGATCCACGGCCGTTCAACGTGCTGGAACTCGGAGCGGAGCACACTGCCCTTTCCACCCCTCCCCCGTCTCCCTCATGGACTGACATGCCCTCCGACAGTTCTACCGGAGCTGGAGCCCAAACGACGGTGGGGGGGGGCAGTCACAACCCCTTCTGACCATTCTGGGGGGGAGTGGTGTGGGCACCCAGCACACGTTTGGGCACCCAGCACAATGCAGACTGACATCACGCTCAGCAGGGATTGCATATGAACAGAGAGCCCTAGGGGAACAACCAGAACAATGTCTATTGTTATACATCCCCGGAGCAAAGAGAGTAATTCCGGCGCCAGTTAATCAAGCAATTGATATGTATTGACTGATATGTATATCAATATGTAAATGTGCCATACATTCTGTCTTGTCTGTATAAATGTGCTGACTTTACATGCCTTACTTAGCGCACTCAGGACAGCGCACTGACAACAGCGCACACACAGCACACAATGCTGCAGTGTGTCTCATGATGATGGAGGAATAAAACTCTTAAACCTTCAGCTCGCCGTGTCACGCCTGAACTTATTTCGTTCCTCCACAACCTTTATTTAAAAACTGCATTTTGTGTTTACTTGTGTTATCTTTGTTTAATATTTAAATTTGATGATCTGAAACATTTGCGGAGCTGTTGCGGCGAGTTCAGCAGCGGCCGGGCTAGTTGAGGCCTAGCCGGATTCTCTGTTTACTTCTATCTACAGGTCAGTAAGATGCCACCAAAGAAAGAGGAAACGGAAGAAATCAAAAAAGCTCTGAGCTTTATGTCAGATGAATTGGCCAAATTGACTAACCAACAGGACAAAATAATAGGCCTAATAGAACAGGTACAAGCCCTAAATTTAAAAATTCAAGAAAAAGACAAAAAAATTATGGACCTGGAGCAACACGGGCATCTTTTGGAGCAACGCGTCGAGGATCTTGAACAAGGTTCTCGCATTGATGACCTAGTTATAAGTGGACTAGACATCAGATATCAGTCATACGCCCATGCCACAGTAGGACTGAGTGGTGAAGATGCACCCATGAGTGAGTCAATGTCCTTAGAAAATCAAGTGCTTCAGTTCCTTAATGATAAAGACATTAAGGTAGAAGCCAATGCAATCTCAGCCTGTTATGCTCTACCGAAGAAAGATAACAAAACAAAGAAATCAATTGTGATGCGCTTTGTGAACAGAAGGGTAAAGAATAACATACTGAGGCAGGCCAAAAAGCTAAAGGAAACTCAAGTTTACATAAATGAACACCTGACAAAAAAAAACGCTGAATTAGCACGACAGGCACGGATGCTAAAAAAACAAGATAAGATACAAGCAACCTGGACAAGAAACTGTAGAATTTGGATTAAACTAAATGGATCACCTGAGCAAGCAAAAAGTATTATGATCAGAGATGCTACTGACTTAGATAAATACAGATGAACACTGATTAGAAAATTACGAGCCAATGATAATCCATACTCATACACACGATAAGAATAGTTCTTTTGATACACCATGCCAAAGTACTTTAATAAAAATAACCAAAACAAACAAAAACTTATGACCGACTCAAGTAGACATCAATTATCCCCAGTTGGAGCAAGTCATTTGACACAGAATGAGGAAACTCAAACTCTGAAAACATACCATTATGCTGAACATAAACCACAAGAGATGGAGAATGATATTGATCCTGATAACCACTTTTTCAACAATATTCATAACCACTGTGAATATTACACTGAAAAACAATTCAAAAGTCAAATGCAATTAGATGGTAAACTGTCAATAATACACTTCAATAGCAGAAGTCTTAACAAAAACTTTCCACAGATTCAGGACTATTTAAAACAGCTAGACAGAAAATTCACAGCTATTGCAGTCTCTGAAACTTGGCTTAACAAAGAACAGGCTCCCCTGATGGCAATAGAGGGATATCAGATGTTTTATATTAACAGAACTCAAAAAAAGGGTGGTGGTGTTGCACTGTATATTGATGACCTGTACAGGTGTAAGCTTGTAAATGAAATGTCCTCAGCACTACCAGGGATTCTGGAATGTGTTACTGTTGAGATTGACCTAGACAAAACAAAAAATCTAATCATAAGCTGCATATATAGAACGCCGGGAACTTGCATTGAGACATTCAGAGATAAATTAGTCGAGCTGTACAATAATATTACTAGTAAGAAAATGGTAGCAATTTGTGGAGATTTCAATATTGACTTACTGAATCCTCATCAACAAAATGTAGTTACAGAGTTCATGAACTCTATGTACAGCATGAGTCTATATCCCACAATAACACATCCCAGTAGAATCACAGCTCACTCTGCTACACTTATTGACAACCTGTTTGTCAATGTTTTCGATAAGAAAATAGAAAGTGGATTATTGATAAATGATATAAGTGACCACTTGCCAACCTTTGCACTTATCCATGGCCACACGGGGCCCAACGCAGAAAAAACTTCAAAATCGTTCAGACACAAATCACCAAATGCAATCAGTTCTCTTAAAGAGGACTTGCTGAAGCAAGACTGGACAGAAGTCTATGTATCAGATGTAAATGAAGCCTATGACACATTTATAAACATTGTAACCACTCTTTATGAAAAAAACTGCCCATTAGTAATAAAAAAGCTTAAACACAAATTTGCTAATAAGCCATGGTTAACCAAAGGACTACAAAAGGCGTGTAAAAAGAAAAATTCATTATATAAAGCTTTCCTAAAGAAAAGAACAAAAGAAGCAGAGCAGCGGTATAAAACATACAAAAATAAGTTAACATATATAATAAGATGTAGTAAAAGAGACTATTACAGTAAAGAACTGGAGAAAAACAGAGACAATATTAAAAATACATGGACAATACTCAACAGTATCCTTGGAAATAAAAGCAGAAATACAAGCTACCCAACTAATATTCCAAAAAATAATAAAACGACTCAGAGTGTGAATATCGCTTCACCTGCAGATGAATTTAATAATTTTTTTGTTAACATTGGACCTAAACTGGCCCGAGAAATACCCACTACGGTGCCAACAGGTGATACAATATGCAATAACACTGCTGTAAAAGACTCCATCTTCATAAAGAACACAGACGAAAGAGAGGTCATTGAAATTGTTAAATCGTTCAAAAGTAAAACATCTACTGACTGTGATGGTATCGACATGCTACTAGTCAAAACTGTTATCGAATGCATAGTAAAACCACTGACGTATATCTGCAACCTGTCTCTCCAATCAGGTATATTTCCCAATGCAATGAAAATAGCTAAAGTAATTCCAATATACAAGACGGGCGATAGAGGGGAATTCTCAAACTATAGACCAATTTCACTATTACCACAATTTTCCAAGATACTTGAAAAAATATTCTATGAGAGAATTGACAACTTCATACTGAAGAATGATTTATTATGTGAGCAGCAATATGGGTTCAGACACAAGAGGACAACTGCATATGCCCTAATGGAATTTACAGAAAAAATATCAACAGCCATTGAAAATAAAGAGTATTCAGTTGGAGTATTCCTAGATCTTAAAAAAGCATTTGATACAGTAGATCATAATTTATTATTAAAGAAACTACAAAATTCTGGTATTAGAGGTGTAGCACTGTCCTGGTTAAGTAGTTACTTAAAGAATAGATATCAGTATGTATGTGTTAGCAACAAAAACTCAGAGTTGCTGAAGGTCACCTGTGGAGTCCCACAGGGTTCAGTTTTGGGACCATTATTATTCAATATGTATATAAACGATATATGTAAAGTCTCAGAAAAAATGGACTTAATATTGTTTGCCGATGACACTAATCTGCTATGCAGTGGAAACAAT
Organism: Pholidichthys leucotaenia; assembly: GCA_020510985.1. Taxonomy (NCBI): domain Eukaryota; kingdom Metazoa; phylum Chordata; class Actinopteri; order Cichliformes; family Pholidichthyidae; genus Pholidichthys; species Pholidichthys leucotaenia. The sequence continues at coordinate 22,854,793 of CM035848.1, read as the reverse complement.
TTGGAACAACTTCTGGATACACTCGGGAAGGAATTAGGAAAGCTTAAACTGTGGTTTGATTCAAACAAATTAACGCTCAATTTAAGTAAGACAAAATTTATAGTCTTTAACAACCATCACAACAATCCAGTACCCAAACTCAGTGTAAATGGTGTAGAGATTGAAAGGGTATCTGAAACCAAATTCCTTGGAGTAATAATTGATAACAAACTGTGTTGGAAGTCACATATTAATTATATTAAAGGTAAAGTTTCCAAATCAATTGCAATATTACACAGAGTGAAATATTTGCTGAATCAACCCACACTATACACCTTGTATCATTCATTAATACTCCCATACATGACATATTGTAATGAAGTATGGGGAAATACATATAAAACAAACATATATCCAGTCTTTATGCTTCAAAAGAGAGCTATTAGAATAATAAACAAAGCAGCTTACAGGGAACCAACAAACCCACTTTTTCTTAAACAAAAAACTCTCAAGTTGAAAGATCTGGTTGACTTTAAAACCGCAATAATAATGTTCAAAGTGAAGAATTTATCACTGCCTGCAAATATCCAAAAGTTGTTCCAAACAAGGGAGAAACGATATCACTTCAGAGGAACATGTATATTTCAAAAGCCTACAGTGAGAACAACCACCAAGCAACACTGTGTTTCAGTGCAAGGAGTCAGATTATGGAACGATTATGGACCTGAATTAAAATCATGTACAACACTTGGACAATTTAAACAAAAACTAAAGGAAGAAATACTCCAAACATATTTACAAGACGACATGTAAACTCACATAAGGATTGACATATCCAGCCTGTGTTGTGTTGTAGCTTAGTTTTTTTTTTTTTTTCTCTCTGTGACATTCTGTCTTAGATTTGTCTCGAATAGTAACTGCTTAACTTAGCTTAGCTTAGTTTTCTTTTTTTTTTTTCTTTTTTTTTTTTCTCTCAGTCACACTTTGTCTTAGCTTTGTTCTAAATTGTAATCACTCTTGTCTTGTTTACTCTTTTTTCTTTGAATTCTTGGATGGAATATGGGTGGGCAATATAAGCTGCGGCTTCAGCCATCACCCATTTCGGATAACTCACGTGGAATTGTTTAGTAGAAGGAGTCTTTGTCTAATTTGACCTTGTTGTTATATTATACAGTTTCTTCAACCTGTACTGTATTATCCGAAATAAATTCATTCATTCATTCATTCATTTAAGTGTGACAAACATACAAGAAAATGAGAAATCAGGAAGGGGGGAAACACTTTTTCACACCACTGTAATTCTGTAAAAATGTCACTATGAGCTTCTGCTCATTCTGTTGCTGAAATACGAGTGGCACGTTTAACTTCTGTTTGAACTGAATGTTCAAGGGCGTGCTCAGTCCCCGTTTTAGGTCTGTTATTTTTAACTCTGCAGCTGACATTGATACATTTCAAGTTAGGACCCCTTCCCTCAGCATGGAGATTGTTGGGTACCACTGAGAGATCAAAAATTGGCCTGATCCCTTAACGATCTGCTAAAGCCGTTTCTGTGTGAATGTTTGGGAGATCCTTGTGTGTTTTGGACTGAGCCAAAACTTTGAGGAGAGCATGGACATCAGTGGAAGATCACTGAGAAATCTTGGCACAAATGGGACGGGATGCCTCCCCCCCTCATCAGAATACTTTTAGAATGCTTTACACTTTTAACATGAGAATATCAGAATGTTATGGCTTTATATATCATTATTTTGAACATTACAACACCTAACAAAACTTTATGGAATTGTCGCTCTTTGAAAATGGTCATTCAGAAGTTTTATTTTGCTGGGGGAAAAAAAAAAGTTGAATCATAGATATGACACCAAACCATTTGAGTGTAACAGCTGAGCGTTCTGGCTTTGTCTCTCATCTATTGGCTGTCTCCATACGCCAGTGTTTCCTCAGAAAAACACTCACACTGCACATTAGAAAGACTCCATCTCACTTCACCAAGGTTTTCACAAGGTATGATTTTATTTGGTATAAAATAAACAAAATCAGTGTTATACAACATCATTTTCAATTTTCAAACATTTTGGTGCAACAAAAATGAGGGTAACTGACTGTATTTAACATATGTGAACCATTAATATGAGCAGTGGGCTGTAGGCATTAACGTTAATCTTGTGAACACCAACCAATGAGCCCAGCAGTTTTCCGGACTTCCACGATGCACCTTAGCATGTTACACTTAAACATCCCGAGTAACACCTCGGTCACTGTGGTACTTTTTGCTGGTCAGAGATCAACAATATTCATCTTAACTTTGCTCATTTATTCCTCTCTTTCTCTCAGTGTGCAGCCTTACTGCTATTGTTGGTATTGTTGTATTGTGTTATTTGCTTTATTATTGTTGTATTGTGTTTTGTGTTTTGTGTGGCTGGCATTGGCCGGCCAAGGGACACAAGATGGAAATTAGCTTTGGTTATAATCTTGTATGCTGCATATTTACATGTTTTATGCTCATTACTATGCACTGTCCCTTTTATAAATAAATAAACTGATAAACTAACCCCTCAGACTCAGACGGACCAAATGGCAGCATTGGTAATAATAAGTACATTTTTCCTCTCAAACAGGTATGGTTTATTCCTCATTAATGATACTTAGTTTTTTCTTTTTCAAAAATTTCACAGTTTTAAATTTGTAAATTTACATCTTTTATTCTTGTAAATTTGCTACTTTTCATATAAATTTGTGACTTTATTCATCAGTATTACCACTTTTTCTTTTAATTTTTTTCGTTTTCATCATAAACTGACAAACTTTTTAATCATAAGTTTTCAACCTTTTATCACAGATTTACATTTTTTAAATAAAAAAAATTGGGCAGCGCGGTGGCGGAGTGGTTAGCACTGCAGCAGCACAGCAACTCTCCCTTGGCTGGGGGATCCTGGGTTCGAGCCCAGCCCCCAACCAACAGTGATCTGTGTGGAGTTTGCATGTTCTCCCCGTGTCTGCGTCGGTTTACTCCGGGATTTCTCCGGTTTCCTCCCACATGCCAAAAAACATACAAGTTAGGTTAATTGGCACCAAACTGGGGATTCTAAATTGTCCTTAGGTCTGACTGTGAGAGTGAATGGTTGTCTGTCTCTCTGTGTTGGCCCTGCGATGGACTGGCGATCTGTCCAGGGTGGACCCTGCCTCTCGCCCAAAGATGCTGGGATAGGCTCCAGCCCCCCCGGGACCCAAAAAGGATTAAGCGGAAGAAGATGAATGAAAAAAAATGAAAAAAAAAAATGCTACTTTTCTCATAAATTTGCATTTTTGGTCAATAATTTGTGATTTGCTTATGGCAAATTTGTAATTATAAATTTGAATTTTTTTGAATGTAAATCTTGCTCATGATAAATCTGAAACTATTGTTCTAATAAATTGGTAACTTTGCTTTTTTCCTATAAATGCAATGGGTTTATTAATTACTATTATTAATATATACAGTGGGGTAAAAAAGTATTTAGTCAGCCACCAATTGTGCAAGTTCTCCCACTTAAAAGATGAGAGAGGTCTCCAATTTTCATCATAGGTATACCTCAACTACGAGAGACAAAATGAGAAAAAAAAAATCCCGAAAATCACATTAAAGGATTTTTAATGAATTAATTGGTAAATTCCTGGGTAAAATAAGTATTTGGTCACCTACAAACAAGCAAGATTTCTGGCTCTCACAGACCTGTAACTTCTTCTTTAAGAGGCTCCTCTGTCCTCCACTCGTTACCTGTATTAATGGCACCTGTTTGAACTCGTTATCAGTATAAAAGACACCTGTCCACAACCTCAAACAGTCAGACTCCAAACTCCACTATGGCCAAGACCAAAGAGCTGTCAAAGGACACCAGAAACAAAACTGTAGACTTGCACCAGGCTGGGAAGACTGAATCTGCAATAGGTAAGCAGCTTGGTGTGAAGAAATCAACCGTGGGAGCAATTATTAGAAAATGGAAGACACACAAGACCACTAATAATCTTCCTCGATCTGGGGCTCCACGCAAGATCTCACCCCGTGGGGTCAAAATTATCACGAGAACGGTGAGCAAAAATCCCAGAACCACATGGGGGGACCTAGTGAATGACCTGCAGAGAGCTGGGACCAAAGTAACAAAGGCTACATCAGAAACGCACTACGCCGCCAGGGACTCAAATCCTGCAGTGCCAGACGTGTCCCCCTGCTTAAGCCAGTACATGTCCAGGCCCGTCCGAAGTTTGCTAGATAGCATTTGGATGATCCAGAAGAGGATTGGGAGAATGTCATATGGTCAGATGAAACCAAAATAGAACTTTTTGGTAAAAACTCAACTTGTTGTGTTTGGAGGAGAAAGAACACCATACCTACTGTGAAGCATGGGGGTGGAAACATCATACTTTGGGGCTGTTTTTCTGCAAAGGGACCAGGATGACTGATCCGTGTAAAGGAAAGAATGTATGGAGCCATGTATCGTGAGATTTTGAGTGAAAACCTCCTTCCACCAGCAAGGGCATTGAAGATGAAACGTGGCTGGATCTTTCAGCATGACAATGATCCTAAACACACTGCCCGGGCAACGAAGGAGTGGCTTCGTAAGAAGCATTTCAAGGTCCTGGAGTGGCCTAGCCAGTCTCCAGATCTCTACCCCATAGAAAATCTTTGGAGGGAGTTGAAAGTCTGTGTTGCCCAGCGACAGCCCCAAAACATCACTGCTCTAGAGGAGATCTGCATGGAGGAATGGGCCAAAATACCAGCAACAGTGTGTGAAAACCTTGTGAAGACTTACAGAAAACATTTGACCTCTGTCATTGCCAACAAAGGGTATATAACAAAGTATTGAGATGAACTTTTGTTATTGACCAAATACTTATTTTACCAAGGAATTTACCAATTAATTCATTAAAAATCCTTCAATGTGATTTTCTGGATTTTTTTTTTCTTATTTTGTCTCTCATAGTTGAGGTATACCTATGATGAAAATTGGAGACCTCTCTCATCTTTTAAGTGGGAGAACTTGCACAATTGGTGGCTGACTAAATACTTTTTTTACCCCACCGTATATATATTTTTTAGTGGTGTTGGTGTCATGACATTAATTGCCCGTTAACGCTTTGCTCCCGTTAACGGCGACCAACTTTGTAAATGCAGTTAACGGCATTTAACAGTAGAAAACGCAAACAGTACTGTTTATCCTAGTGGCTCTCCGTACCAAAGCCATTCTGGCTACAGATACTGTAGATATTGTGAAGTCAAACAAGCTGGATTATAGCCATGGATATGCCCAAAACGCTGTCATGTTTAAGTTTACAACGTTATCTGTCGGAGCCCTCACCTGGATAATTGTTCAGCCTCCTCCAAAACTCCGCCTGGATGTTGCTGTCATGGTCTGAGCTCCGATCTCGTCCACGCTCAGGTCATGCAGTATTTTCTTCCCATTCTTTATTAATTCCTTGAGGGCTCTCAGAGCTCTTATTTTGACAGCGTCTCTGCGGGGCTTCCGGCTGTCAGAGTCGAGCTCAGCAATGACAGCTGGCGTTGATTTGATTCAGCTGATGACGCCTCATCAGCTGATGAATTATCTTGCCCTATTTAAGGGAGCAGCTTCTGTCACTCGCGGCTGCAACCTCGCCTTATCCAGACTGGTTTTCCTACGTCCGAAGCCAGTCCCTTTCAGATTCGCCTGTTTTTATCCTCATGGCTTTGGGTCCAACTGTTGGTGAGGACCAGTCTAAAAAAATTCTCAAACTGTGTTTGTAATGTCCATCACCCCCCCCCCCCCCCGGCTGCCATTTTTGCAGCATGGTGGGGTGTCATCACAGGCGAGATAGTTGTTTGTTTATGTTTGCAATTTGTCTGCTAAAAGGGAAATTGTGTCTGTTTTGACACATGAGGTCCATGTTTTTATGCTGATTGGCTTAAAAGTGGTGGATGTTTGCTATGGGAGAAAGAGCAAGCTCCATTTGTGGCTGCTGGCTGGTTGTTGTTCAGTGACGTTACTGAGCCGTAGCATTCTGTTGTTTGCACATGCAGTCTACATTTGAGAAATTTCTGGAGAATATTCTGCATAGTTTTTGTCATTTTGGATATGTTGAGAGCTTTAATAAACCTGCTGGAGAAGACAGCAAGCATATTTGTCCACTCCCATGTTTATAACAGTATGACAAACTTGAAAAATTACTGACTTAAGGTACACTGTATTACAGTGTACCAGTGTATACACTGTAATACTGGTACACTGTATTTGTATGGAAAAACACGCAACTTACGCATTATTAATCGCAATTTACTCAACATTCCAAAAGATTAAACGCAATTAAAAATTTTAATAATCCAACACCACTAATTACATATATATATATAGTATATATATATATATATATATATATATATATATGCAGTGCATCTAGAAAGTATTCACAGCGTTTCACTTTTTCCACATTTTCTTATGTTACAACCTTATTCCAAAATGGAATAAATTCATTTTTTCCTCAAAATTCTACACACAATACCCCATAATGACAATGTGAAAAAAAAGTTGTTTTTTTTAAATTTTTGCAAATTTATTAAAAATGAAAAAACTAAGAAATCACATGTACAGAAGAATTCACAGCCTTTGCTCAATACTTTGTTGATGCACCTTTGGCAGCAATTGCAGCCTCAAGTTTTTTTTAATATAATGTCACAAGCTTGGCACACCTATCTTTGGGCAGTTTCGCCCATTCCTCTTTGCAGCACCTCTCAAGCTCCATCAGGTTGGATGGGAAGCGTTGGTGCACAGCCATTTTCAGATCTCTCCAGAGATGTTCAGTTGGATTCAAGCCTGGGCTCTGGCTGGGTCACCAAGGACATTCACAGAGTTGTCCTGAAACCACTCCTTTGATATCTTGGCTGTGTGCTCAGGGTCGTTCTCCTGCTGAAAGATGCCTCTGTACATTGCTGCATTCATCTTTCCCTCTATCCTGACTAGTCTCCCAGTTCCTGCTGCTGAAAAACATCCCTACAGCATGATGCTGCCACCACCATGCTTCACTGTAGGGATGGTATTGGCCTGGTGATGAGCGGTGCCTGATTTCCTCCAAACATGACGCCTTGTCTCATCAGACCAGAAAATGTTGTTTCTCATGGTCTGAGAGTTCTTCAGGTGCCTTTTATTAAACTCCAGGCAGGCTGCCATGTCCCTTTAACTAAGGTGTGGCTTCCGTCTGGCCACTCTACCATACAGACCTGATTGGTGGATTGCTGCAGAGATAGTTGTCCTTCTGGAAGGTTCTCCTCTCTCCACAGAGGAACGCTGGAGCTCTGACAGAGTGACCATCGGGTCCTTGGTCACCTCCCTGAATAAGGCCCTTCTCCCCCAGTCGCTCAGGTTAGACGGCCAGCCAGCTCTAGGAAGAGTCCTGTTGGTACTGAACTTCTTCCATTTACGGATGATGGAGGCCACTGTGCTCATTGGGACCTTCAAAGCAGCAGACATTTTTGTGTACCCTTCCCCAGATTTGTACCTCGAGACAATCCTGTCTTGGAGGTCTACAGACAATTCCTTTGACTTCATGCTTGGTTTGTGCTCTGACATGCACTGTCAACTGTGGGACCTTATATAGACAGGTGTGTGCCTTTCCACATCATGTCCAATCAACTAAATTTACTACAGGTGGACTCCAATTAAGCTGTAGAAACATCTCAAGGATGATCAGTGGAAACAGGATGCACCTGAGCTCAATTATGAGCTTCACGGCAAAGGCTGTGAATACTTATGTACATGTACATGTACATCTTAGATTTTTTTCATTTTTAATAAATTTGCAAAAATGTAAAAAAAAACTTTTTTCACATTGTCATTATGGGGTATTGTGTGTAGAATTTTGAGGAAAAAAAATGAATTAATCCATTTTGGAATAAGGCTGTAACATGACAAAATGTGGAAAAAGTGAAGCACTGTGATTACTTTATGGATATACACTGTGTGTGTGTGTGTGTGTGTGTGTGTATATATATATATATAGTGAGATATTAGTGGTTAATGTCCTGGAAATATGGAAAAAATAGCAACAGCAAACTTCAAATTTGTAAAAAAAGAGAAAAGAAAAAAGTGAAATTAAAAAGCTTTTATTTGCAGTTGAAACCAGAAGTTTACCTACACTGTAAAAAAAAGAAACAATTCCCCCCCCCCCGCCCCTCACTGTCTGGCATTAAATCTGACTAAACTTTTCCTGTTGTAGGTCAGGTAGGATTACCAAAATTATTTCTATTTGATAATTTTTTTTTTAGATTTTTTTTATTACTTTCTTCACAGACAGAAGTTAACATACACTAAGATTACTTTGACTTTAAACAGTTTGGGAAAACCCGGATTATGATGTCATGACAATCCTTGGGTACAATTTCCAGATGCCTGAAGGTGCCACGTTCATCTGTTCACACAGTTATACACAAGTATGAACACCAAGGGAATGTCCAGCCATCATACTGCTCAGAAAGGAGACGGGTTCTGTGTCCTACAGATGAACGTGTTTTGGTGCGAAATGTGCGTATCAACCCCAGAACAAGAGTAAAAGACCTTATGAAGATGCTGGTTGAAGTTGGTAAAAGAGTGTCATTATCCACATTGAAATGAGTCCTGTACCGACATGGGCTGAAAGGCCCAAATCTTAGTGTATGTAAACTTCTGACTTTGAAGAAAGTAATAAAAATTCTCTAAAAAATATTTAGCAAATATAAAAATTATTTAGCAAATAGAAATAATTTTGGTAATCCTAACTGACCTAAAACAAGAAAAGTTTAGTCTGATTTAATGTCAGCCAGTGAGGAAAAAAAGGTTATGTGCCTTTTTATACAGTGGATGTAATCTTCTGGTTTCAACTAAAGCATTTAGCGGGTCCCTGCCTGACAGGGAGAGTTTATGCAGATTCCCTGAGTGTGCAGTGCAGAATGATGCTCAACAGAGGTGATGTCATAAACGCCCTTCATGACAGGATAAAACGCACCATGCGCCGGCTGTGAGTTTGCAAATTTTATTAGAGAAAAAATGTACGAAGGACAAATCATACAAAACCAAAGGCAGGTAGGAGACAGAGGCACAGGTGAAGCCAAAATAGCGGAGGCTAAGGTGAAGGGAGACGCCGGCTTCACCTGGAAACACTAGATGTGGAGCGCACGCTAGGAGAATGACAAAAAAGGCAAAATAGACACATACATGTCTAGGTGAAGGTAGATCGCTGGGAGCTGGTAGTAGGGTGCTGCACCCGACAATGGTGCACAGCCCCTTAAAAAAGGTTAAACACAAAATAAGGTAAGTGGTAACGGGTGTGGTGAACCTAAGTGGGTAGGAGAAAACAAAAGAAACAATTTAGGCCAGCTGAAAATGATGAGAGGAGGAAGCGGTCAGGGCTGACAGCTAACAGGGCCATGCCCACACAGAGCGAAGCCCCCAGAAAGTAACTGACAGCTGTCAACCCAGAGAGAGAGAAAAACACAACAGAAAACAAACATAAGGATTTGGCAGAATGGGAACAGGTAACCTCAAAAATATAAAAAAAAACCAAAACAAACTATAACAAACGTAAATGTGAAAATAAATCATACAGACAACTCAAAATGACAACACAGTACAAAATATGGGGAAAAAAAAGGTAGACAACCTGAGCTTGGTAGGGTCCCCCTGCGCTCAGACGTGACAGGTGGCTCCCAATAACAACAGAAAAAATGGTTGTTTACAGCTGCCTAGCTTAACGTGTTCTACTAGCTAACATTAATGAGCTAACTTTCATGGGGCTGTGAGGGTCACACACAATAATAAGTCTTAAATAACTGAAGAATTATCATGGAATTTTAAATCAACTGTTCAAGCTAAGGGAACCAAATGACCACAAATTAAACATCATCATGTTGGAATGGCGATCAGAACAACAGTGTCCGGGGTAGCCTTATGTTTCTGAGGATTAGAAGTAACTGTCCACACAATCACTGTCTTCATTTCATTCTAAGATAAAATATAGGCAACCACATTCAAACATTAATATGTCCTTCAAAAAGGAGAGTAGTGGTTGCAGTGATTGCTTATTTTCCATTCTAAGGGGTAAATAAATTTGAATGCCATCAGCAAAACAATGAAAGGAAACAAAATTCTGCCAGAGGCAGTAGATACAAAGAGAAGGTGGTGGGTGACGGTGAGAAGGAAACTTAGCCGTAAGCCCCCGGTTCACCACCAACCTGTTCATGTCTCTAATCGCTTTTCCCCGCTCAGCGACACACCCGCTGAGGAAAAAACTCTGATCATTGGCGACTCTGTAGTCAGAAACATGAACCTAGAGACTCCAGCGGTCATAGTCAAATGCATTCCTGGGGCCAGAGCAGGCGACATCGAGTCAAATTTGAAAATGCTGTCTAAAAGTAACTGTAAATACTCCACAATTGTTATTCACGCTCGCATTAACCACATCCGACTCCGGCAGTCGGAAGTCACAAAACTTAATGTGGAATCGGTGTGTGACTTTGCAAAAACAATGTCTGCCTCTGTAGTATTCTCTGGGCCCCTCCCCAACCTGACCAGTGAGGACATGTTTAGCTGCTTGTCACCCTTCAACCGCTGGCTGTCTGTGTGGTGTCCTGCAAACAATGTGGGCTACATAGACATTTGGAGCTCATTTTGAGGAAAACCTGGTCTTATTAGACAAGACAACGTCCATCCCACTTTGGATGGTGCATCTCTTTTATCTAACAATCTGGCATCATTTTTATCAAAATTTCCAAAACCGTGACAACTCAGAGTTGGGACCAGGAAGCAGAGTCGCAGTCTTACACGCCTCTCTGCAGCTCCTCTTCATCCGCCACCCCTCAACTTATTCCCTGTCTTCCCCATCAGAGAATCATTGTCTGCTCCCTCCAAAGTAAATAAAAATATAATGTAAAAGCATCCCAAAGTGATTAAACAAAAAGATGGTAAATGGCATTCACTTATATAGCGCTTTTATTCTCATCTCTTGATGACTAAAGCGCTTTACACATCCTGCTATCCACCCATTCACACACTGATGGCGGCAAAACTCAAATTAAACATGAAGTCTCTAAATTTAATGACTTGGCCTCTGTTCCTCCCCACAATTTAAAAATTAAATGCGGTTTGTTAAATATTAGGTCTCTAGCTCCCAAGTCTCTGCTAGTCCATGATCTGTTAATTGATCATCAGATTGATTTAATATCCCTTACAGAGACTTGGTTAGGGCAAGAGGATTATGTTTGAATGAATCAACTCCCTCTGGTTATTTAAACTGTCAAAATCCCAGAAGTTCTGGTCGTGGAGGAGGAGTAGCAACAATTTACCATTCCAAATTACTAGTTATTGTAAAGCAAAAAACACGTTATAATTCCTTTGAGGGCCTGATCCTCAGTATTGGACATTTTAGCAATTTTAGGCCAAACCTGTAGAGAGAGGAATGATCAGGCGAGGTGGTAGCTGGAGCAGAGCAGACTTTATTAATCTCTCTAACATCAACAAGAATAAGAAGCCTAAACCAGGTCGCAGGCACCTCTCTTTTTATACCATACAACTCACCTGGCGACCTGGGGTGTTTGCATTAACATGCAAACATCTACAATGACAATTCCCTTTGTAACCCAGGTAGTCGTCGCATTATTATGCAGACCGGAGGAGAATACATATTATCATGTGGTCTTAGAGAAAACCATAGGCTGCCTTGCATATCCGTTTCTTGGTTTTTACGCATCTCCTCCTGCAGCACCATTCAGTCTGAGTACAGAACGTGACTGAATGGGTCCCCCACAAACACAATTTTATTTGCCATAGTTTACCGTCCCCCATCAACCTACTCAGAGTTTTTATCCAAATTTGCAGAATTCTTAGCCGATTTAGTGCTGAAATCAGATAGAATAATTTTAGTAGGGGACTTTAATATACATGTAGATGTAGATAGTGATTGTCTTAATATGGCATTTAATTCAATATTAGACTCGATGGGGTTTTCTCAGAAAGTAGGAAATTCTACCCATTATCTCCACCATATGTTAGGCCTTGTTCTGACATATGGCATAGAAATAGAAAATCTGGTAGTGTCTCGTCATAACCCTGCACTGTCAGACCATTGTCTGTTTACCTTTGATTTTACTATTTCTGACTATTTGGCTACAAAAGAAAAATATTACTACAGTAGATGCCTCTCAGATGATGTTGGAACCAAATTTATGCAGATTGTTTCCTCTATGCCATGTGTCAACACAACGGAAATAAGCTATGGACAGCTTGCTCCTTCTGTAATTGACAGCATGGTAGATAGTGTTACAGCTTCTCCACATCAGACTCTAGATATGGTGGCCCCTTTAAAAAGGAAAAAGTCTATTCAGAGATTTCTAACTCCTTGGTTCAACACAGAAACTCGTAGCTTAAAACAGAAGACTCGTCAATTAGAAAGAAAATGGCACTCCACTAATTTAGATGAAGTCTATTTAGCTTGGAGAAATCATCTTTTCATTTATAAAAAATGTCTTAGAAAAGCTAGAACAAGTTATTATTCCGCATTAATAGAAGAGAACAAGAATAATCCCAGGTTTCTTTTCAGCACTGTAGCCAGGCTGACAAAGAGTCAGGACTCTGTCAGTCCTAGCATTCCCTTAGAGCTTACTAGTCAGGACTTTATGAACTTTTTCAAAAATAAAATTTCATCTATCAGAGATAAAATCAGTCAGATTCTTCCCACCGTTAACTTAAATACAGTAACTACTTCAACTCCTTCAATTGATATCTGTTTGGATGAGTTTACTCCAATTGACCTTTTAGAGTTAGATAAAATAATTTCCTCATCCAAGCCTTCAACTTGTCTTTTAGACCCTATTCCTACCAGGTTATTTAAAGAAGTCTTCCCATTTATTGGTAGCTCTATTCTTCAAATAATCAATTCTTCATTAACTTTACGCCATGTACCGCAGGCTTTTAAAACAGCTGTAATTAAACCCTTACTCAAAAAGCCAACGCTGGATGCAGGAGTTTTAGAAAACTATAGACCAATCTCTAATCTCCCTTTCATTTCAAAAATCTTAGAAAGAGTTGTTGCTACGCAATTATTTGACCACTTGCAGGGAAATGGTTTATTTGAAGAGTTTCAATCTGGGTTTAGAATCCATCATAGTACTGAAACAGCCTTAGTGAAGGTCATTAATGACCTCCTTATCGCATCTGATAATGGACTTGTTTCTGTACTTGTCCTTTTAGACCTTAGTGCAGCTTTTGATACTATCGATCATAATATTCTACTTGATAGATTAGAACACCATGTTGGACTTAATGGAACTTCGTTGCAGTGGTTTAGATCTTATTTGTCTGATAGGTTCCAGTTTGTTCATGTCAATAATGAGTTTTCTTTCAACTCAAAGCTCAGTTCTGGAGTTCCAAGGGGGTCTGTGCTAGGCCCTACTCTTTAGTTTATATATGCTTCCATTAGGCAACATTATTAGAAAAGCACTGTATATATTTTCATTGTTACCTCCGCCAAGGAGGTTATGTTTTCATCGGCGTCTGTCTGTCTGTCTGTCTGTTTGTCTGTTTGTTTGTTAGCAAGATAACTCAAAAACTTATGGACGGATTTTCATGAAATTTTCACAGATTGTCAGAAATGGGGTATCCTACAGACGATTACATTTTGGTGGTGATCCGGAAAACCGCCATTATGCGAAATGCGATTTTCCTGAATAACTACTGAACCACTAATCCTATCCATGTGAATCCAATTGCTACTCATATGTTTTCATGGTCAAGGAATCTGAAAATGTACACACAATAAATGTAGGATTAATAGTTATGATGTAAAACACTGTATGGGGGGAACTGTGGCGCTTGGCGGAGGTCTGCGCTCTCCGAGTGCTTTTCTAGTTATGCAGATGAGGCACAATCATACCTGTCAGTGAAGCCAGACGATAGTAATCAATTAGCCAAGTTAGAGGCCTGTCTTAAGGAAATCAAAGCTTGGATGACTTGTAATTTCCTGCTATTAATTTCAGATAAGACTGAAGTCATTCTTGTTGGTCCAAAAAACCTTAGAAATGCCTTTCCAAATCAAACTCTTAGTTTGGATGCGGTTACTCTTTCTCTGAATAGTTCTGTGAGGAACCTTGGAGTTATTTTTGATCAAGATCTGTTTTTCAATTCACATATTATCCCCAGCCATATGGGGATGGCAGTGGCTCAGGAGGTAGAGCAGGTCGTCCAATAACCGCATGGTTGGCGGTTCGAATCCCGCTCTCCTCAGATATCCTGCCGTTGTGTCCCTGGGCAAGACACTTCACCCCCAATTGCTCCTGGTGGGTCTGGAAGCGCCATGTTAGGCAGCATGCCGCCATCAGTGTGTGTGAATGGGTGGATAGCAGGATCTGTAAAGTGCTTTGGTCATCAAGAGATGAGAATAAAAGCACTATGTAAGTGAATGCCATTTATTAAATTCGTTTCTAAGACTGCCTTCTATCATTTGTGTAATATTGCCAAGATTAGGAGCATCTTGTCTCAGAGTGATGCTGAGAAACTGATCAGCGCTTTTGTTAGCTCTAGATTAGATTACACAGGGTTACAAAAAGTAATTTTTTTGTAAGTTGTCTGTGTTTTTTCAACTGATTTAAGACAATTTTGCACCGCTGAATCCGAAAATGATATCCGCTTCTCTCGATCAGGTGCTAAGTAAAAACCTGTACTTACTTAGTACTTAGTACTGTGCATGTACTTACCTTTATATAAAGACAAGTACATGTAAAGTGAATGTTACGTCATCATTGTTCAAAATTCAGAGAATTTCAAGACATAAAAAAGAAATTTGCATCATATAAAGCGAAAATACCTGTACATGTAAACAAAAATGTATAAAACAACATGTGGCCATAATTCAAAAAGTTGACCTGATTGAGCAAAACCAATGTGACTTTTGGATTCAGCACATCAAACTTGTCCTAAATCAGCTAAAAAAACTTAGACAATAAATTTGGTGTTGACCAGTGTTATTCTCTGTGTTATACTCTTTATTATCATGTTGTCCTAAAACATCTTTAAAAGTATTCAGTTGATCCAAAATGCTGCAGCAAGAGTTTTAAAAGTCTGGTTTTAACAGGTACTAGAAAGAGTTTTAACAGGTACTTGAAAGAGAGATCATATCTCTCCCGTTCTGGCCTCCCTTCATTGGCTTCCCATAGAGTTTAGAATTAAGTTTAAAATCCTTCTTCTCACTTACAAAGCTCTAAACAATCAGGCCCCTTTTTGTTTAAAAGATCTGATATTACCCTATTATCCTAACACAGCACTACAATCCCAAAATGCAGGATTTCTTGTAATACCTAGAATCTCCAAAAGTACAATGGGAGGCAGAGCCTTCAGTTATCAAGCTCCTCTCCTGTGGAACCAGCTGCCAATCTGGATTCGGGAGTCAGACTCGATCTCTGTTTTTAAGAGTAGGGTTAAAACCTTCCTTTTTGATATAGCCTACAATTAGGGAGGGATCATGTGTCTCTGAACCCTCCCTTAATTATGCTGCTTATAGGTTTAGACAGCCGGGGGACCTCCAATAATGCACTGGGCTTCACTCCTTTCTTCACTCTCAATGAAATATTTTTTTTTGCTGGTCATTAACATCTGTTTGTCCTCTCCCATAGATTGAGTCCCCATCGTGCTGTTTGCTCTCTACATGTCTGTTCTTTTCTTCTTCTCTATCCCCTCACCCCCCAGCCAGTTGCAGCAGATGACTGCCCCTCCCTGAGCCTGGTTCTGCTGGAGGTTTCTTCCTGTTAAAAGGGATTTTTTCCTCTCCACCGTCGCCAAGCGCTTGCTCACAGGGGATCGCCTGATTGCTGGGGTCTTTCTGCAATTGTGGGGGTTTCTCCTACTGTTGAAAGTGCTATGAGATGACTGTTGTTGTGAAATGGCGCTATATAAATAAAGTTGAATTGAATTGAATTGAATAGAAGAGAATGGGGCCTATTATAGAGCCCTGGGGGATACCACATGTGATTGGATCTGTTTCTGAAGAGCATTCTCCCACATGGACTGAAAAACTCCAGCCTGATCAATAGCAGCAAAACCATCTGAGTGCAGTTCCTTTAATATCACTTATTCAGGATAGACAGAATAGTTATTTATATATTTTATATTTATTAATATCAAGTGATATCAAAACGATGTTTGTGGTGCATTCAATTGTGATATTTAAATGGACTGAATGCAGTCTCTATGATATTAAAAACAGCTTCAGGGACATGAAACAGTTCACAATAATGCAGTAATGTGAAGAAGAACACTTAGTAAAGCAGTTGTCACTGCCTAATGTCATCGGTCCACATTCCCATGCTGCCGGCCACTGCAGCAATGGCACCATGAGACTGCACACAGACAGGTGGCCAAGCTGGTCTATAGCCTACTGAAACCACAGGTTAATGTAACCTCTGTTTAACAAAGCTGGTTCTGATACATGGGTAAGGCGTGAACACATTCTGTGACCTGAGCTTACAGAAAACCCGCACACACCTCTCAGCCAATCCCCACCCACCCATTTCACTTCTCACCAAATTCAATCACTGACGTGTCTGGGAGGAGAGAAGCGGATGGATAAATGAAGATGTATGGAAAGCTGAAAGGATCATAATTTGACTCCTTTTCTGCATCAATCACTGTGTGAAGTCCAAGGTGTAGTGGCTCAATTTTAAATTTGGAAATAAATATTTAGAAATGATTATAAGGACAATCAGAAATTATGATTTTGAACTGAAATGATGAAAATTATTTTGTTTTTTCCTAAAATTTGCTCTGGTTGTGTTTATTAATTTGTGAATTTTTGTGTTTTACCTTACTTTTTTTAACCTTAAATAATAATATAACATATAATAATAAATCTTAGAGCTAAAGTCTGCACATAAAACAACTAGAAAATGGTGACTGGTAAAAACCATAAGTGTCTGGTAGAACATAGAATCCACTGTGGTTGGTAGGAAAACAGTTAACATCGGTGCCTACGAACGAACGGTATGGTACAGAACGTTCCATGCATGTTCTGTACGGGACATCTACCGATCCTGCCTGCTGTCAGTTCAACGTCAATGTGCCTTCGTCGTTAGCCATAGTCCACACTTAGCATGTTCTATGTATATACCGCTCATGTCCCATACATGACGGTTGTAAATATGTGCAATTGTAATTATTAATATATGGATAAATGCAATAAGAAATTAAGGAACATACTATAAGTAGTTATGGGGGAATGATACCAAGGCTTTAGAGCTGTCTCACTCTCCAGTGTGTCAGTGCTTGTATCAAAATACTATTGCCACGTGACCAATGATATATGAAGCTTCAAATGTCAATGCTGCTTCACTTCATGCTTCATTTGTTCAATAGGTTTTGAAGCATTCATCATTCAGTCAATCTGAGGAATTAATCTACCTCCTCCCTTGGGACTCACCGCAGACTGCTCCCTTGCAGGACTGGGGAACAGCTGTCACCCCACAGTGGTTGGGCTGCAGTGAAACTGTGCTGCCTGCTGGGCTCTACGTATCTACGGATCATGTACGTAAGGCACTTGGGAATATTAGTAGGCTTGACTGCAAGCATCCTGTTCGGAACATTGCATATCAACAGAACGTGTAAGTTAACACTTGAGACTGCTAGCTAGCAGGACTGCTAGTGTGCCATAAGGAGTGTTCCATATCTGTGGGCAGCACGGTGGTGCAGTGGTTAGTACTGTTGCTTTACAGGTAGAAGGTTCCAGGTTTGAATCCCCAGGCTGGCAGGGGTAGGAACCTTTCTGTGTGGAGTTTGCATGTTCTCCCTGTGCAGTGTGGGTTTACTCCGGGGGCTCCGGTTTCCTCCCACAATCCAAAGGCACGCATGTTAGGTTAATTGGTTGTTCTAAATTGTCCCTAGATATCTGTCTCCTATAGGCCCTTAGAGTAGAGGGTTAGTGCTAGTGAAGCACTTTGAGTGGTCTTTGAGACCAGAAAAAAAGCGCTATATAAGCACAGGTCCTTATCCTTATATCTAACGTTCCATATGTAAGGCACTTGGGAATCTCAGGAGGCTGGACAGCTAGCTAGTATGACCTAAAAACATGTACGGAACACAAACGGAATGCTAGCATAGGGAATATTAAATATGGAATGTCCATCCATCTTCTACCACTTTTCTGGAGGTCCGGGTCACAGAGGCAGCAGTTCAAGCAGAGGAGCCCAGACTTTCCTCTCCCTAGCCACGTGCTCCAGACCAACTGGGAGACACAGTCCCTCCAGCGAGTCCTGGGTCTGCCTTGGGGTCTCCTATCAGTGGGACATGCCCTAAACACCTCAAGTCGGAAGCGTCCAGGAGGCATCCTGATCAGATGCCCAAACCACCTCAACTGGCTCCTTTCACTGTGGAGGAGCAGCGGTTCTACTCTGAGCCTCTCCTGGATGACTGAGCTCCTCACCCTATCTCTAAAGGTGAGTCCAGCAATCCTACGAAGAAAGCTCATTTTAGCCGCTTGTATCCATGATCTCATTCTTTCGGTCATTACCCAAAGCTCGTGACTATAGGTGAGGGTAGATTGACCGGTAAATCGACAGCTTTGCCTTAGAGCTTAGCTCCTTCTTCACCACAATGGACCAGTACAACATTCACATCACTGCAGGGCAGCACGGTGGTGCAGTGGTTAGCACTGTTGCCTTACAGCTAGAAGGTTCCTGGTTCGAAGCCCGAGGTTGGCAGGGGTTGGAACCTTTCTGTGTGGAGTTTACATGTTCTCCCTGTGCTGCGTGGGTTTACTCCGGGGGCTTCGGTTTCCTCCCACAATCCAAAGACATGCATGTTAGGTTAATTGGCTGTTCTAAATTGTCCCTAGATATCTGTTTCCTATAGGCCCTTAGAATAGAGGGTTAGTATTAGTGAAAGCGCTTTGAGTGGACTTTGTGACTAGAAAAGCGCTATATAAGTGCAGGTTAGATGCTGCTCCGATGCGTCTGTCAATGTCTCGCTCCATTCTCCCCTCACTCGTAAATAAGACCCCGAGACCACTTAAAAAACTTTTATCAGTATGTCTCCTGCCCAACCAGGCGAAAAAAGACATTGGACCTGTGCTATGGATCCATTGAGAGGGCCTATAAATCACTTCCCCTTCCTCCTTTAGGATACTCAGATCGCAACTGTGTACATTTGCTGCCCACATATAAAACTGCTCTCAGAAGAGGCAAGGTGAAGACCAGAGACATAGATGTGTGGACAGAGGATTCAGTGCACTGCCTCCAGGAATGCTTTAACTGTACAGACTGGGAGGTTTTCACACTGTCCTGCGGGGATGATTTGGACTCTTTGGTAGACGTCACATGCTCATACACGGCTTTCTGTAAAAATATGATCGTTCCACGTAAACGTGTCCAAATATATCCCAACAACAAGCCATGGGTTACAAAATCAGTTAAAACCTGCTTACAGAGGAAATCACTTGCCTTTAAGCAGGGGTCTGTTTCTGAGCTACAGGTTGCCACAAAAGAGCTGAAGTTTGTAATTTTAAGAGCAAAACAGAATTATAAATCAGAATTGGAAAGTAAGATGGCAACAAAGAAACTTGGTTCAGCCTGGGCCAGTATGAAAACTATTGCAGGCCTTCAGAGCACAGAGTGCAGTAATCGTGTGTTTTTAGATGGTTTTAATTCAGACACAGAGCTGGCTAATGCTCTTAATTGTTTTTATGGTCGTTTTGATTCCTTTGATTTTAGCACAGAAACCCAAGATTTGAAACAGAAACTCAAAAACAATCAGCACTTTAATATTGAGGTGCAGGATATTAAAAGGGAGTTCTGTGCTGTAAAAGTGAACAAAAGTCAGGGCCCTGATAATATATGTGGGCGATTGGTAAAGTCCTGTGCAGTCCTGTATTTCATTACATTTTCAATAAGTCCTTACAGACACAACATGTGTCTAAGATCTGGAAAGAAGCCGTAGTTGTTCCCGTTCCAAAATCCAGCAGTCCTAAAACGGTAAACGACTTTAGACCAGTTGCTTTGACTTCAATTTTAATGAAAATTTTTGAAAAATTGGTCAAATTTGAGGTCTTAAAGCAGACTGAACATGCATTGGATCCTTTGCAGTTTGCACATAGGCCTCACAGAGGAGTGGAGGATGCCACTGTCACTCTGTTTAACATGCTTTTTAAACATCTGGATTTTAATGGGACACACGCCAGGCTTTTATTTGTGGACTTTTCCTCTGCCTTTAATACAATCCAACCTCATATTTTAGTTGAAAGGCTCCTGCAACAATTTGATTTGAGCAATAATCTGGTGGGTTGGATTCTGGATTTCTTAACCAACAGGAACAGAGAGTAAGGGTCAAAGGTACATTGTCTGACCAAAAGTGCTCTTCTACTGGCTCTCCTCAGGGGTGTGTGTTGTCACCACTACTCTTCATCCTGTACACAAACATGTGTCGGAGCAGACATGACAACAGACACAATATAAAATATGCTGATGATTCAGTTATTGTCAGTCTCCTCCAGGATGGTGAGAGTGGCCACGGCCCAGTAGTTGATGATTTTGTTCACTGGTGTGAGGATTCCTACCTGCAGCTGAATACGACAAAAACTAAAGATATGATTATTGACTTTAGGAGGAAAACTCCCAGGCACGAAGTCACTGTACTAAAAGGCCAGACCACCGAATGTGTGCAATCCTACAAATATCTTGGGACGATTATTGATAGTAATTTAAACTTTGAAGAGAACTGTGAAAGGGTGTGCAAAAAGGGTCAGCAACATTTGCATTGTTTAAGGAAACTTGCACGCTTCCAAACTGACCGAACCATAATGACAATGTTTTATCGGGCTTTTATTGAATCTGTTTTATCCTTTTCTTTAGTGTCATGGTTTGGTCAGATAAAACTGAAACAGAGGAAATCCTTGGATCAGGTAGTTAGATGGTCCAGTCATTTGCTTGGTGAGTCTCAGCTGAGCCTGACATCCCTGTACACCAGACAAGTACAGAGGATTGCTACCTCCATTTTAAATGATGACTCCCACCCTTTGCACTGCCACTTTCAGCTTCTTCCCTCAAGACGGAGGTTTGATGTCCCAAAAAGTAGAACCCAGCGCTACAAAAACAGCTTTGTTCCTGCTGCTGTCAAAGAGTTGAACAAGTTGTGACAATATATTGCACATAATTTAGTTACCTATTTATTAATTTCATTTTATATTTACTTATTTTTTTAGGATTTTTATTTGGGTTCTAAATCTTTTATTGGGTTTTACACCTTTGAGTTTTTAACCTCTTTGACTAGCCTTTAACTTTTTAATATGACCCTTCTCTCTTATCTCTGGTTTTTCTCTCATCTCTTTGTCTTATATCCTGATTGATGGAGCCTTGAGTATTTTTATCATGTTTATAGTCAGCTTCATGTGTGCCTGTGTTTGTGTTTATGTTGAATGTAATTGTGGTTTGTAAATATGGATGTCACCAGACTGCAAAACAAATCTAGCTACTGGTACAAATAAAGTAACCTGAACCTGAACCTGAGATACTTAAATTTCCCCACTTGGGGCAGGAGCTTGTCCCCAATCCGGAGAGGACAATCCACCTTTTTCCGGCTGAGGACCATGGACTCGGACTTGGAGGTACTGATTCTCATCCCCGCCACTTCACACTCAGCGGCAAACTGTCCCAGTAAGACCTGTAGGTCATTGCTGGATGAAGCCAACAGGACAACATCATCTGCAAACAACAGAGGTGAGATCCTATGGTCACCAAGCATGACACCCTCCGTTCCCTGGCTGCACCTAGAAATCCTGTCCATAAAAATTATGAACAGGATCGGTGACAAAGGGTAGCCCTGGCAGAGTCCAACTCTCACTGGGAATGAGTCTGACCGAGAGTTAGCAATACGAACCAAAGTCTCACAACGGTCGTATAGAGATTGGATAGCTCGTAACAACAAGCCCAATACCAAATACTCCCGAAGCACCCCCCCCCCACCCCCCCAAAAAAAACACGAGGAACGCGGTTGACGCCTTCTCCAAGTCCACAAAACACATGTAAACTGGTTGGGCAAACTCCCATGAACCCTCGAGGATCCTCGAGAGGGTAAAGCGTTGGTCCGATGTGCCACAGCCAGGACGAAAACCATATTGCTCCTCCTGAATCCGAGGTTCGACCAACGGCTGGACTTGCCTTTTCAGTACCTTGGCAAAGACCTTCCCAGGGAGGCTGAGGCGTGTGATCCCTCAAAAGTTGGAGCACACCCTCTGGTCCCCTTTCTTGAAGAGAGGAACCATCACCCCTCAGGGACCCCTCAGGGATAGTGCCTTTGCCATGCCAAAGGCACTATCCCCAACCTCCATACAATGTTGCAAAGGCGTATTAACCTTGACAGCCCTACAGCATGAAGAGCCTTGAGGTACTCAGGGCGAATCTCATCCACCACCGGGGCCCGGCCACCAAGGAAATTTTTAACCCCCTTGGCAACCTCAGCCCCTGTGATGGGCGAGTCGTCCCACTCGTCCACAAGCCCTGCTTCCTATGTGGAAGGCCTTCCACCGCCCAACAATATGCCCAGTCGAAGTCAGCAGCGCCCCATCTATCATCATGACTGGCGCCTAGCGGCTGCCCCGGCCTTGGATGCGCTCTGCAGAGCGTGCCCAAATGCCAAGTCACGTTTCGTTACCTTGTATTCATACATGTGTAATGACAATAAAGTTGAATCTCATCATCTCATCTGTACCATATACAGTGTGGACAGGGAGCTGCTTCCCCCCCTCCTGAGCTGCTGGACAGTTTGCCAGAATATCTTTGAGGCCGACCAAAAGTCTTGTTCCATGGCCTCACCGAACTCCTCCCACACCCTCCCATGGAAAGTTAAATATGGAATGTTCCGTATATAATGTTACATGTACATGTTCATAAAACACTTGAGACCACTAGCTAGTAGGACCGTTCCATAAGGAACACGGATGGAACTCATACAGAATGCGATGGAACATGTACGGAACATTTCATATGGAATGTGGATGGAACATTCTGTACCATACATTCATTCCATGTTTTAGTTATCTCTGTTAACGTCCACTCAGCTACATTATGAACCCTTAACTACAAACATTTGCACGACTGTATATTCATAGCTGTACTACACACAAAACTTCCTATAATGTAAAAATGTGCCCACTTCTTGACAAATTGCATATTTTGGTGATTTTTCTTAAATCATTGTTTTTTTTAAATTAATAGACTGTGCAGGCTGCCCAGACTTTTGCACATTCCACAATATATTTATTCAATTATTTATGAAAGAAAAAATAATAATGCATTAAAGTGTGGTGTAATATTGTCATCCCCCTCAAATATCCTACAGGGACAGTGTGTGGTGTTTGTATTTGGCACCTTATTGTGAAGTGCGGTGTAGTGGTGGGCACTTCCTGTTCTGCCACTGCATCGCCCTATAAATAGCAGAGGGCATCCATGATGCGGCCTCTTCGACTTGTGCTCTCTGTCTGGTGCCTACTGTGTATCCGCTGTTCTGACATCCGTTAATAAAGCTGTGTTTGTCCAGTCATCTGGCCTCTCCTTTATTAAGGTATTCCACCATACTTAACTCATAAAGGCTTTCCAGAACTACATCGCCAAGCTTGACCTGGGCAAGCTTGACAAGTTAAGAGCACGTGAGCTACTTGTTCACAACCTGGGTATTGAGGGCCAGCATGTCCTGCACACACTCGCAGCTTCGGACTCTTTTGAAGATGTCTTCGAGCTGCTAGCAAACCAACCAACTGCATACCACGGATAGCGTGACTGTCCGGAGGATTCACTTTCGGCAGCGACATCAACAAGTGGGTGAGCCTATTCATCAGTTTGTCGCAGTCAGGCAGTTGGCTAGCGAGTGTCGCTTTTGGCTGCTGGAAGATGAATTGGTATGTGACCAGCTGGCGGAGCACACGAGTAGTGCCGCATTATGGGCTAGGCTACTCACGGCGCAGAATGAGTAGCCATACAGCTACAGCCGTAGAGCTAGGGCTGTCGAGCTAGCTCTCCAGCTGGAGGCCACATACAAGCTAGTTTCGGAGCTAAACTGGTGCCAGTCACAATGGCTGCCAGAGCCTCCCACCGAGGCAGATGTAGCGGACTCGGATAGCGAGGATAGCTTGGACGACGACACTACGGAAGCCAATGCTGCCAGCTGAAGGTCTGCCCCAGGAAAACCCCTGTGCAAGGGTTGTGGGTCCGTGAAGCACCACAACAAGGCTAAGGACTGCCCGGCTAGAGGGAAGCGTTGTCGCAGATGTGGATGTTTGAACCATTATGCTAGGGTGTGCCATGTATCTGAGCTGGAGAGCCCACGGAAGAAATCACTCCGTCCGCCCCCGACAACCATCCATACGGTGTCTGCCAGTACCAATGTGTACCCTTGCTGAGGGGCTGCCCTGGGTGCCTCCATGCCGGTTCTACTCCTCCTGCCCAAGGAACAGTGCTGTAAATATATATGTTGATAGTTCTAAGGTTCTTATGTTTATGTATGTTGTGAAACGGGATTATTTTGTGTGTTATTGTTTAGTTTAGGAACATGGCAGTGATTTTAGTTTAATAATCGACTCTTTCTCTTTAGTTTATCCGGTGGCAGAATAATCCACCGTGCCATGTGGGTTGTATGGTAGTCCACCCATCAGCCCTATTTTAGGTTTTGTTGTGTGAATGTATTAGGCCATTTGGATATTTTAGTTTCCATTTTGTTAGTATGTGACTCGGGTCCCAAATTGGGGATGGTTTTGATTGTATGTGTGGTTTTGGACATTTTGGGGGGGAGGGGTGTTAGTATTTGGCACCTTATTGTGAAGTGTGGTGTAGTGGTGGGCACTTCCTGTTCCACCACTGCACCGCCCTATAAATAGCAGAGGGCATCCATGATGCGGCCTCTTCGGCCTGTGCCCTCTGCCTGGTGCCTACTGTGTGTCCGCTGTTCTGACATCTGTTAATAAAGCTGTGTTCGTCCAGCCATCTGGCCACATCCTTTACTAAGGTATTCCGCCATGCATAACACAGTGTTCACTTTTTTTCAACATAAAACTGTGTTATCTGTCATGTGGTTGCTAAATTTTTCCAAACCTCTTTACTTTACTAGGAAACATCTGTTATCTATTTCCTATCTTCTCTTTGTCAAATTCCAGAGTGAGATTTCTTCCTGACCGATGTTCACTAATATCAGGGCATGGCACGATTCAGTTAAAAGTTGAGTATTTCAAGTACTGTAGTTGAATATATGTACAAGAAGATAACAGTGTTCACTGTCCAGGAGTCCTCCTGAGCTGATCCACCATCATGGTCTCAGTTATCCGGGGCGGTAGGAGGGGTGATGACAGCGTAGGAGTCTCTTTGTGTTGCGTCAGTGAGAGACTGTAAAAAAAACAGAGTTCAGACACGGTGAGAGACATTTACTTTGTTGTGTATTCACACCATGTTGTGTCTTCCATTTGGTTATATGGGGACAGCCTCGGTTCTATACCTGGACATGATTAAAAAAATTAAGGTATAGAAACATATTTTAAAAAAATGACAGCACCGAAGTTGTTTGGTTGTTGCTTGGTTGCAGTTGAAGTTGTTTAATGTAAATTACTTTGGTGTGCTTTGTTCTAGGCCCTTTCCCCCAGGTCTGTTCCCCCCGGGCCATTCTCCCTCCAGAACCAGACTATGGGCCATATTACAACAATGTGGTTCAATGTGGTTCACTGACACAGAACGCGTTTATGGGGGTTTCCAAGTTCATTTCTTTATCACAACAGTGCATAAATTAATTTTCCGCCAGGCACAAGGTGTAAAAGAGGCTCGTCTAATTACTCAGAGGTGTGTTTTGGATAATTCAATCCAAAGTGCTCCTGCGCATCCCTTTAATGCTTTATCTAAAGTGAACTCTGATCATGACGGCTTGTTTAAGATAGGTTTTGAGCTGGCCAAAGGACGTGCGTGTGAGTGAAAATGCATGTGATAGTAACGCTGCTGGGTAATAAGGAAGACATCAATCACAGTGGAAGCCCAGTTACATAGTTATTTTAGACAGAACAAACAAGTAAGAATCCTGGGCTGAAAAATCAGCTGAATGGTTTAATATAGTAGTGCGCACAAATGCAACACACAGACATGAATGGGTTTAAAACTTCAGGAAAAGAGGATGATGTGCAAACTTTCATAAAACAGAAGGATCATTAACCTATTGGCTGTGGATGGCGCTCCGTTGTGCTGTCAGCCCCTAGTGGTGAAGGCTTTTTCAAGAAAATATTCAGTTCAGATGTCAGAGATTTCCAAAGCTATAATTTGAAAGTGGTAAGAGATAATGGCTTACTGTCAATTACAAAAATGTAGAATATGATCCAAAGTTTGAGATAGGTGTAAATTTATGATCTAATTTGCATAATGCCATGGCAGCCATATTGAATTACATAACTTTCAGTCACAAGTGGGCTTTGGACACATTTACACAAAGAATGGTTCTGCTTTTTGTCACTGTTTCTTGTTTTGGGCATTTTGTTATCTTATCTTCAAAGTATATGAACCAGAAAATGAGTACAATTCAGTACAATGTAAACAAACACAGACATTTGTCACTTACAGGTGGTGAAGGTGGCTCTCGCTGCGTCCATTTTCGTCCATCCTGGTTGTTATTTTGCTTTCTGTCGGTCATTTGCGTTTTCTCTCCCACACCCAGAACCTCTTATGATTATCCCATCTCAATTTCACTTTTATTCTGCCGCTATTTATGTTATACGACGACATGGAACCAGAGCAATTGTTCTCCCCAGTCACATGGCGCTGTGGTTGACAGCAGGTGAACACCAGGCAGCTTCGCCCACCCTCTGTTATAACAAAATGTAAACATTTACCTTCATAAGCTAAATAATCTCTTTTTTGAATCATAGCAAATTTGGGAGCAAATGCTTCTCTGTCCAAGACTGAGTACGTCCACAGCGATTGGTAACGTCCATATGTGTTTGTCTAAAAATTTCTTCCTCTCGGGTGTAAATATGTCCGCCATAAGTCCTCCAAGGCAAGAGCAGTAAGTTATACGTGTCTACCACCTTGTGAGGTGGAATTCTTAGTACAATTGGGGAGTGTTTGGCACGTCACATAACATCATATGACAGGCACAGCACTGCGCCTGTCACAGTGGTGGTGCTATCCGTTCATGCAATCAACACTGACTAAGGGTTAATGGTGGCGCAGAAGTTGCTCTTGGCCCCTGGGGAGATGGAGTGCTTCCTCTCCTGCTGATTTCACCAAACAAGGGTCTCCCCTGTCTCATGCAGGGTCTGTGGAGGTTTGTTGCTCTTTGTCACAGTCCCTCCCGAGCAGGAGGACAGGAGAGCCGGCCTCGAACTCCCGCCACAAATGGACCTTTTCCACTGGCACCTACTCAGCCCCACTCGCTTCGACTCTACTCAGTTTGTAGGGTTTTCCATTAGTACCTAGTACCTGGTACTAGGTACTTTTTTAGTACCTACTCAGCCGGGGTTCCAAGTGAGCTGAGACGAGCTGAAAATGTGATGTCAACAGACTGCAGGCCACTGACTGGCCCGGGCATAATGTCACTGTATGAGTCATGAGAGCAACGTCTTCACAAGAATCAAGCCCGCTATTTGTAAATTCAGCAACAACAACCGTGAGTTTTTATTATTTCTGTGATAATCAGTGAGATAAATGGCTACACACAAATCAACACCATGGTCCAATGATGAGGTGTGGACTCTTCTGTGTTGGGTAACTGATGAAAGAATCCAGAGGGAGTTATACAGATCGACCCGAAATGAAAACATATACCAGGAGGTCTCTGAGCTGATGGCTGCTCCCGGGTAGCACCAGACATTAAAAGCTTATTACGGGACCATCAAGGACCATAACAGCCGAAGTGGGTCAAACAGAAAAGGGTGGAAGTGGTTTAACCATCACAGGCACTGACTGGCGAGCAATGGGAGGGAGCGTGGCCTCGACCTGGCCATGGTATTGTTGAAAACCTCAGCCATGGCATTATTGGAAAACGTGATAGAAGATGGAGAGTGTTTTGTGATTTTAAGCATCTTTTACGCTATTTATCCCATTCTGGAAGCTGAAGAATCCATCCACAAGAACCAAGCTGCGAGTCTTTAACTCGAATGTCAAATCAACCCTCCTCTATGGGTGCGAAACATGGAGCCTGACAAAGGAACGCCTCAGGAAACTGCAGACCTTCATCAACAAGCAACTCCGTCACATTCTGAGGGTCTGGTGGCCCTTCAAAATCACAAATGAAGAACTGCTCCAATGTGCACAGCAAGAACCAGTAGAAATCTCAATCCGCACAAGAACATGGCACTGGTTGGGCCATCGTCTCCGGAAACTGCAAAACTCCATCACTAGACTAGCAGTGCAATGGAAGCCGCAAGGGAAGCATAAAAGAGGCAGACCAAGGCTTTCGTGGAGAAGACCTGTGGAAAAGGACATGAAGTTGATGCATGTGACCTGGACAGAAGTTAAGACCAAGGCAACTAGAAAAGATCACTATCGTTCGTTCGTTGAGGCCCTATGCTCCGAATGTGTGGGCAAAGAGGACTGATGATGATCCCATTGGTGGCAAGCTCACTTTGAACAAACAAGGGTGTAGCCATTGTCTCCTGTATGCAGACAATAAGCTAGCTAGTTAGCTAGCCATCAATACTAACTCCATGCTTTGCTTGCAATTTGCACTTGCTGTCTCTTAAGTATTTGCTTCTGACTGCAAAACATCAGCATGTCAACAACACAACAGGCCGCCTTGCTATAATAAACCCACCCACTTTGAGGTGGTACTCAGTTGTAATGGAAAACAACTGAAACCGTGTTCGGGTGAGTAAAGTCACGGTGAGTCGAGCTGAGTAGGTGCTAGTGGAAAAGGACCAAAAGCGAGCCTGCTCTTGGTGGCCCCTCCTGGTGCTGATGGGTGGCAGTTGGGGTGCTGAGAACCAGCTTGAGAACCCCGATCGTAGGAGCGCGGTGTGGGTGGCCTTGGCTCGGCTGGAAACTTGGGGGCGCGTAGCCACAGGCAGATGTGACACATCTCCCGTCTCCCTGGGGAGTTACAGTGAAAAGTAAAACCCTGTTCATGCCATTCCTTCATTCCCCTAAAATTAAACACAATAATGCCACATAAGTCCATGATGAAAATGAAAATGTGGATGGAATAAAAAATCTTCAGACTGACACATCTCCCCCTGTGCATTGCCACATCCACACCAGAACGCACCCCTGTTCATTAATAAAAAAATTAAAAAAATTTTTATTATATCATCATATAAATAAAATGACAGGCGATTATATTATGACTGCTACAACTCTCTCCATTAAAATAGCAGAAAATCCCAGTGTTGCTGTTTCTTCATGAGCTCCGGAGCTGCGCAATTTCAAAACACACCACTGAAGTAACATTAAACAATGTGCTTCTGATCACAGACCTTCTTTTCCCTGATCAAAAGCACATTGTCATAACATGCACCATAATACTGATGCACATGAGCCTGTGTGCTGCCACACCTCTTTGAAATAACTCTCCACCTACCAGCACAAAGGGGGCGCACTGTCTACTGGTAAATAGGTGGTGTCACACAAACCATAAAAAACAGACAATGCGCTGACTGAAACTAACAAAAACACTGGCGTACAGCGGAAAATCTGGTGCAAAAGTCCGCTGATGACCATCAAAACAGGGCCCTAAGAGTGTAGAATGTCATCTAATTCTACAGTTGTGATTCTGTCTTTATTCTTGATACAGAAAGTTGAAAATATATATAAATATATATGAACTAATAAACAAGCGCTGAAACAC
The DNA here is from genome assembly GCA_020510985.1 of Pholidichthys leucotaenia. NCBI lineage: Eukaryota > Metazoa > Chordata > Actinopteri > Cichliformes > Pholidichthyidae > Pholidichthys > Pholidichthys leucotaenia. The sequence goes on along the minus strand of CM035848.1, from coordinate 22,825,001 downwards.
CGATGGAAGAAGTGTGTGGACCAAAGGGGAGACTATGTTGAAAAATAAACCACATTTGGTCAAATTTGACCACTATGAACTTTTCAGCCTCCCCTCATATGTGGAAAATTTTTACCTCCGCCAAGGAGGTTATGTTTTCGCTAGCATTGATTTGTTTGTTGGTTTGTCTGTCTGTCTGTTAGCAAGATTACTCAAAAAGTTATGAATGGATTTTGATGAAATTTTCAGGAAAGGTATCTAATGGCACGGGGAACAGATGATTAGATGTTTCTGATGATCTGAAAGTGCATACCTCCACCAAGGCCTTTGTTTGTATTTGTACAGCAGGATTACACAAAAACTACTGGATAGATTTGGATGAAATTTTCACCAGAGGTGACTCTTGGGCTACAGAGGAACCCATTATATTATGATGATGCTCTGAGAATGCATACTTCAGCCAAGGCTCTTATCTTCTCACAGTGAGTTAGCAACAATACTCCAAAACTAATGGACGGACTTTGATGCAATTTTCACCAGACGTGGCTCTAGGCCTACACACAAACCCATTACATTTTGTTGAGGCGATTCATGAGGGACGGAAGGAGCCTTGGCAGAGGTTTGCGCTCTCTGAGCGCTTCTCTAGTTTAAGTATATTTTCCGGTTTCTGGGGGGAAAAGCCCAGGGGGGAATGGAATGGGGGGGGGCACACAGACCGATATGGGTTTGTTCAACAGTTTTATGTTGATAGCAGACATTCAACATTTTTTTTCACATTCTATTTAACAAACTCTGACAGACTGTAGATAAATGTTAATGTTGTGTAAAATAGTCTGCTGTAAATGTGGGACCACAAAGATCTGTCACTGATTTTAACAGCCTATTTTCTCTGCTAAAGTGGTGGTGGAACTAAAACGCCGGCGTCAGTCCTGTACTTTGCTGACACAAAAGTTTCCTGTTCTACTCTGTGATCGAGCCAAAATGCCACAAAAGCACAAAAACAGGAGAAATTTTTGCTGTTTCACGCTGCTGTGAAGTGAAAATGTGGTGCCACACTGCTGAAAATAGGCTACACATTCACACCAAAGTTCCATTATTCCTTCCACTCTGGCCACTTCAGGTAATATTTTTGGCTGACAGTGAAGCAGTTTGGACATGCTAGCCCTGATCTCAGGTACAAAGTGTTTTAAGATCCCTACCCTGACAGCACACGTATGTCGCACCAACGTTGGTAAGTTTACACTGGGAATACATCTTATAGAGGTTGTTTGCACATTGGAAAGACGTTGCCCAGACATAGGCGATGACCATCAGCTGATGATCAAACGACATATCAAAGCTATAGCCAGTCTGCAGTTATAAAATGTATTCCTGATGCAAACTTGGTCCGTCAGGCCGATGTCGGCATGACGTATGTGTGCTGTTGGGGTATGAATGTCGACTGTGACACTTGTGCTAGCTGTTGTGGCTAATGCTAGCTCCTTTCTGTACCGACATACTGTGAACATCAGCTACATGCTGTTATTGTTCATTATTGTGTGAGTTTATTTGACCTCCTCATTCTGACCGGAAATTAGACACCTAAATCGATAACTCTCATTGGTCCAATGGACATTTCCCCAGCAAAAGTCCACTGGGATCAAGGCCTGTGTGGATATTTTTTCATTCACACAATCTGCAGCAGTGTGCGTATGCTAATAAGAACCCAGCCAGCATGTCAATGTGGGCCCCACCATGGGCCCTATTTTGACAGTCATCAGCAGACGTTTGCATCAGACTTCCCGCCATATGCCAGTGTTTTTGTTAGTTTCTGTCAGTACGTTGTCTGTTTTTTACACTTTGCGTCACAACATCTAATTACCAGTAGTCAGCGCATCCGCTTTGCACTGAGAAGCGGAGGCTCATTTCAAAGAGGTGTGGTGGCGTGCAATCTAAAGCTCATCACTATTATGGGTCATTTCATGACAATCTGCTTTTGATCAGGAAAAAAAGAGGTCTGTCACCAGAATCGCATTGTTTAATGATATTTCAGAAACGTGTTTTGACATTGCGCAGGTTTCCAGCTGGGCCGAGGCCTCCTGCACTGAGCTTACATTGCAGTTCTCCCACAGCAAGCTCCCCGACTGCCACCCGTCAGGGCCCTCAACAGCGAAACTCGTCAGTGAAAGCAACAGGAGAGGGAGCACTCCATCTCCCCCACGGGCCAGGATTGTCTTCCGCAGCATCGTATGGAGGGAGCTGAAAAGTTCATAGTGGTCAAATTTGACCAAATGCAGTTTATTTTTCAACCGCAGGGATCCAAGCACTGCAACACTGATGGAAGAAGTGTGTGGACTGAAGGGGAGACTATGTTGGAAAATAAGCCACATTTGGTCAAATTTGACCACTATGAACTTTTCAGCCTATGAGGTTTTCAGCCCCCCCCCCCCCTTGTATGAATGAAAGTTTATGAAAATTTACACAGGCATCATCCTCTTTTCTTGAAGTTTCAAATCCATTCATGTTTGTGTATTGCATCCATGTGCACTACATTAAACCATTCAGATGATTTTGCAGCTTGTTCTTCCCCGTTTATTCTGTCTAAAATAATTAACTGGGCATCAACTGTGATTGATGTCTTCCTTATTAACAAGCAGCATTACTATTGCATGCATTTTTGCTCACACACACGGGCTTTGGCCAGCACAAAACCCATCTTAAACCGTCATGATCAGAGTTCACTTTAGATAAAGCGCCTCTGTGCATTAAAGGGACTAGTGCAGTGCCCGGTCACATGACCATACAAGGTGTTGTTCAGTTCCTGCTGAAGTGAACAACACCTTACATGGTGTTCCTGCTGAAGTGAACACCATATAAGGTGTTCACCTTAATAGCTCCCCTATGGACATTCAATAAAGATTTCTCCTCCGAAACTTCCACATATCCGGAGAGTCTGAAATTTGGGGATGCACACTCTCGTAACCTCAGCAAAGCACTTATAAAATCTGAGGTCAGTCTGAATAACGGTTCAAGAGGTATGCAAGGAAGAGACAGAATCACACACACACACACACACACACACACACACACACACACACACACACACACACACACACACACACACACACACACACACACACAGAATCCTTGCATTATAATATGATGGGCAGGAGCACTTTGGATTGAATTATCCAAAACACACCTCTGAATAATTAGACCAATTCAATTCAATTCAACTTTATTTATATAGCGCCATTTCACAACAACAGTAATCTCATAGCACTTTCAGCTGTAGGGGAAAACCCCATAATTGCAGAAAGGCCCCAGCAATCAGGCGATCCCCTGTGAGCAAGCACTTGGTGATGGTGGAGAGGAAAAAGATGAAGAAAAGAACAGACATGTAGAGAGCAAACAGCATGACGGGGACTCAATCTATGGGAGCAAACAAACAGATGTTAATGACCAGCAAAAATATTTCACTGAGAGTGAAGAAAGGAGAAAAGCCCAGTGCATTGTTGGAGGTCCCCCGGCTGTTTAAACCTATTAGCAGCATAACTAAGGGAGGGTTCAGGGGCACATGATCCCTCCCTAATTATAGGCCATTGTCATGTTCGGGGTCATTCACCCCGTCCATGACCGGTGGCTGTAGGTTTTGATTATTGCTTATTAATTTCAGCTGTCAGATTGAACCTTGCTCTCTGACAGTCCTACAACCATGTCTCCTCCTCTTACCAGACATTCACCGGAGGTATCTTATCACCACATGCGCACACACACACACGCACGCACACACACACACACGCGCGCACACACACACACACACACACGCACACTGTTTCAATCAGTCCCGCACCTGCTTGCCATATGGCTGTGTCCACTTGCCCTCGTTAGGGTTTTGTGTATTAATAGCGAAGCAGTGTGACCAGTCGGTGTGGCAGCTTATTGTCAACTTTGGACATTCCAGCTCGCGTCTGTTGGTTTTTCCTGGACTAAATCGTGTTGTTCCCTCAGGGCCTTTCCGCTCCAACACAATTGTAAGTCTTCCTTTTGTGCCTTTTCTCTCTGCTTTTGTCTGCTTGAAGCACATTAGGCATTCCCTCTGAGCCAACAAAGTTTGTAGCTGGGTTTCTCACCCATTTTCACAGTGACTGTTATTTGGGCATTTTGTACATTTTACCCCTTTGTAAATAAACACGTTACATACTGCACTTTGGGCTCACTACCAATTTATATGTTTGCTGTGTGGTTACGCAGCGGACATGACAGTAAGCTGCCACCAAAAAGAGCCCAAGCAGTAAGTACGTAGCGTGTTACTCATTTTTTGTGTTTTTTCACCCACCTGTTCGGAGTGTGGTGTCCTCGGCTAGCTGTTTCCACACTGGCTTTAGTGGATGGGCAGCGGGACAGCCCAGTGCAGAGGAGCAGCGGGCAGCCTGGCGAATCTGGGAATTTCTGGAGGACGCGTACGACTCTATGGGGCCCGGAGAGCGTTTAGCCTGCCTCGACGGAGTAATACGGATCCTGGGAACTCACTGGGGCCTCTGGGATTACTCCGAGTACTCCGAGCTGCTGTCCGGAGTCTGCGCACTCGAGCAGGCTTTACCCGACCTGAAGAGGAGGGCTTTCCGGAAAAAACCCAAACAGAAACGCTCCTCTCCGTCGGTGGCCATCTTCCCCTCTGCTCCATCTCCTGCTCCAGGATGGCCGCGATCAGGTCAGCGACGTCAGTGTCACCCGGAATTCCGGAAGAATGATCCAGCCCAGCTAACTGCTCCTGCTTCGACACCGAGCCCTGTCACCCCCGCAGCGGATCCTCATCTCCAGTCCTGAGCAGTCCCATCTGCAGGATCTCCCTCCGTATCCGCTGCAAGGTCTTCCTCCTCAGTTTGTTTGCTGGCAGCAGTGGGGCGCTGGCTTTTTTCACCGGGTTCTCCCGTTCCTGTGGCGAGAGGGGCGGCTCCCATATCTCCTACAGAGGAGCCTAGCACCACCTTTCCCAGACGGACGGGTGATGATGTCCAAACAGCAGCTACCAACATCTTAATCCGGGAAAACAGGCAAGTTATTTTTCATTTGACTCACATTAATAATGAACCTGCTGCTGTTAAAAACTGTTCACCAGCCCTCTCTCCACTCTCCTTTGTTTGCCTGCTGGAACCGGAGCTGAACAGTCGGGACCAGGAGGAGCCAGAGGTCCGGGAGGGGTGTCCTCCCGCAGCAATGGTGAACTGGATCCCAGCCACCACGCCGGAGGAGTCACCAGCATGGACCATGGCATCTGGGGAAGATAAGACTGCAGAGACCATCATGCCTGCTGTGGAGGCCGCCACAGCAGAGTCAGCGCCTCAGCGGAACCTCTTGGAGGCCAAACCTGGAAAGATGTCACCCGGATCACCGAAGTCCTGGATGGCGGTAGAGCTTAAGCTAAGGCAGGTGCTCTCTTTTGTCTTTCTCTTTTCTATTATTGAGCATTTTTGCCTAGCTTTAGGTGAGGAGAGCCAGCTACAGCCAAACGCTGCACCTGAGTTCGCCTCGCTGGGCTCTGCCACTGCCGGCGACTCTGACCCTTCCTCCTCTCTTTCTGAGTTCATTTCCAGAGTCGTCGGAGAGAGTCTTCCATCGCTGGATGAGTCTGTGGACCCAGGTTCACAACCGGATGTCACCGAGGTTCCGGTTGAGGTGGTTGTCGGGGGCACCCAGTACCAGTCCAGGGTGCCCGTGATTGATTGCCTCCTCGCTTGGGTGCTCAAACGGGTCAGCTGGCCCATGGCTAAGATGGCATTGGGGTCAGCAGTGACCCAGCCGGGCCCCACCGCAGGTGCAGCAGGGGTCCAGCTGGTGCAGCCGAGCTCCAGTCCCAAGCCGGGACCATCGAGGGTGTAGCCGAACTCCAGTCCCAAGCCAGGACCATCGAGGGTCCAGCCGGCCAGCTTGGGGACACCGAGGTCCCTTCCTCCCTTCCAGAGGTCCTCGGGGTGTCCCTTCCTCTTCCGCCAGGCTCCACTGGGATAAGATAAGATCTGCCTGTCCCTGCCTCCAGGAACTGCATGGGGTTCCCTTCTTCAGTCTGGCCACCCACCATTCAGTCTTCCGGTGGGTAGGCCACCGCCTCGTCTTTCCCTCCTGGCCTGGTGGCTCAACTATGCGGGCCGGCCGCCCGAAGGACTAGGTTCCTGGGTCAAGTGGCCCTTTTTTTCTGGCAGGCCGCCTGATACTGTTCTGCAGGCTGCCTGCTGGCCCTGGGATCTTGGCTGGCCTCCTGAACTTATGGCCACCTGCTGGGCCTTGGACTCTGGCCGGCCCCCTGAACTGTGGGACTCTTGGGGGTGGGGTGGATTAGCTTAATTTTGGGGTTGGGAAAAGTGTTGCTGTTGTGGTGTTTATCCTTTCCTGATTGATCCCTCCTAACTTGTTTTCCCCCACCTCCCGCCCTGGTTTGGTGTGTTGGCCTTTTGGGGGGGGGGGGGGGGGCAGGTTGCATTTTCTGTTTTTGATGGTACGGTGGGTGTCTGGTATCTACCCCTTGGGGGGGGCACTGTCATGTTCGGGGTCATTCACCCCGTCCATGACCGGTGGCTGTAGGTTTTGATTATTGCTTATTAATTTCAGCTGTCAGATTGAGCCTTGCGCCAGTCCTACGGCCACGTCTCCTCCTCTTACCAGACATTCACCGGAGGTATCTTATCACCACATGGGCACACACACACGCACACACACACACACACACACACACACACACACACACACACACACACACACGCACACACACTGTTTCAATCAGTCCCACACCTGCTTGCCATACGGCTGTGTCCACTTGCCCTCGTTAGGGTTTTGTGTATTAATAGCGAAGCAGTGTGACCAGTCGGTGTGGCAGCTTTTTGTCAACTTTGGACATTCCGGCTCGCGTCTGTTGGTTTTTCCTGGACTAAATCGTGTTGTTCCCTCAGAGCCTTTCCGCTCCAACACAATTGTAAGTCTCCCTTTTGTGCCTTTTCTCTCCTTTCCTGTCTGCTTGGAGCATGTTAGGCATTCCCTCTGAGCCAACGAAGTTTGTAGCCGGATGTCACACCCATTTTCACTGTGACTGTTATTTGTACATTTTGTACATTTTACCCCTTTGTAAATAAACACGTTACATACTGCACTTTGGGCTCACTGCCAATTTATATGTTCGCTGCGAGGTTACGCAGTGGACATGACAGCTATATAAAAAAAGTAAGGTTTTAACCCTGTTCTTAAAAATAGGGATAGTGTCTGACTTCCAAACCCAGATTGGCAGCTGGTTCCACTGGAGAGGAGCTTGATAACTGAAGGGTCTGCCTCCCATTGTACTTTTGGAGATTCTAGGTATTACAAGTAATCCTGCATTTTGGGAGCGTAGTGCTCTGTTAGGATAATAGGGTAGCATCAGATCTTCTAAATAAAAAGAGACCTGATTGTTTAGAGCTTTGTAAATCAGAAGAAGGATTTTAAACTTAATTTGAAACTCTATGGGAAGCCAGTGAAGGGAGGCCAGAACTGGAGAGATATGATCTCTGTTTCTAGTACCTGTTAAAACTCTTTCTAGTACCTGTTAAAACCAGACTTTTCACACCATGCACCCAGCAGAAAATTTGTTTCTGCACTGCTGTGATAAGGAAATGAACTTGGAAACGCCCATAAACATGTTCTGTCACTGACAACTGACCACGTCCTTGTAATATGGCGCCATAGCTTTAATCTGGGCTGTCTTGTGGGTCCCATGTTTGTTTGTCCGGGGGTTCCATGTTGACCCCATCTGTGTTTGCCCATGTGGATTTTACCTGTTTACCTATTTTCAACTTATTTTCTTGTAAATTTGTGACTTTTTTCTCCTAAATTTTCTTGAAAATTTCAAACTTATAAATTTCCAACTTTTTTTTGTCATGATCGCGATACGGCCAGGGACCGTGCCCATGCTTTATGTTCATTTTGGTCTTTGCCTTTTCCATAGTGTTATCATTATTGTTATTATTAAGTGTCGTTGTGTTCTTTGATCATTGTCTGGCATTTCATGTCATCCCCTGTTGTCTGTGTCTTATGGTTCTTTGTCAATACAAAGTATTCTCCTGTATGTCCTGTACAAATACAATATGTACAGGACATACAGGAGAATTGAAATGGCATTTCTCTCTCTTCAGTGGTGTGCACAATATAAAAAAAGGAATAAGGCTGGAAAACAACAGTAATCTATGTACAGTAATGCTACCCATAGTGCAAATAGCGACAAAAGATAGACTGAGACCTCCCATAGTGCAAATAAAGATAAATGACAAAATCCAGCAATTCTACGGTATATACAGAAAAAGTAGAGCAGTAATATGCGTCGTTGCAAGTTCGAATGTGGTAGTGTAGGTGCAGACAGTGACAGATAGGACTGCACATGATCAGTATTACAATAACAAAAATACAATACAATAACAAAAAAAAATAAAAAAAAAATAAAAAAAATAACAGACAGCAGCAGGTATTTGAGCAAATGACAAATGGTTGCAGTAAAGTGCAGAGACATACAGCAGCAGATGTATTACTGTTGGTGTGCCAGTCTTTCTTTGCCAGCAGCTGAGGTAGTTATTGTGTGAGTGAGTGTGTTACGGTCCCAGGGGGTGGGGGAGATGGACAGAGTTCAGGGTCCTGATGGCCTGGTGAACAAAGCTGTTTAGCATTCTTGTGGAGCAAGCCCGGGGTCTCCGGTACCTTTTCCCGGCGGGCAGGGGGATGAAGAGGGAGTGCGAGGGGTGAGAGGGGTCACCTGCAATGTTGATGGCTCTGTGGGTGAGGCAGGTGAGGTAGATGTCTGGGGGGGGGGGGGGGGCAGAGGGGCACCAGTGATCTTGCTGGTTGCTTTCACTGTGTGTTGTAGTGTCTTCCGGGAGGAGGCGGTGCAGCGTCTATACCACACTGTGATGCAGCTGGTGAGGATGTTCTCAATGGTGCCCCGGTAGAATGAGCACATGGTGGGGGGTGGGACTCGTGCTTGCCTCAGTTTGCGGAGGAAATGGAAGTGAATTTGAACTTTCTTAGCCAGTGATGTGGTGTTGTTGGACCAGAATAGGTCCTCAGAGATGTGCACTCCCAGGAACTTGGTGCTGCTCACCCTCTCCACAGCTGCTCCATCAATGATCAGAGGGGGAGGCTGTGTGTGACCCCTCCTGAAGTCGACCACAATCTCCTTGGTTTTTCTCATGTTCACGAAGAGATTATTGTCTTTATACCACTGGACCAGTTGGCTCACCTAATTTCTGTAGTTGGCCTCCTCATTGTTTGTGATGAGGTCCACCACCGTTGTGTTGTCCGCAAACTTGATGATGTGGTTGGTGTTGTAGGCTGGTACACAGCCATGGGTCAGCAGGGTGAAGAGCAGCAGGATGAGCACACACCCTTGTGGGGTCCCTGTGCTCAGTGTGATGGTCTTGGAGGTGTTGCTGCCGACCCGCACATTCTGTGGCCTCCCTGTGAGAAAGTCCAGCACCCAGCTACAGAGAGAGGTTTTGAGTCTCAAGTGTCTGAGTTTTTGTATTAGGAGCTGGGGAATGATTGTGTTGAATGCTGAAGTGAAGTCCAAGAACAGCATTCGCACGTAGGAGTTCTTTGAGTCCAGGTGGGTGAGGGCTGGATGGACAGCAGCAGTGATGGCATCTTCTGTGGATCTGTTTGACCTATATGCAAACTGAGATGGGTCGTGGGAGGGAGGGAGGATGAACTTGAGGCTCTGCATGACCAGCCACTCGAAGCACTTCATTATGATGGGGGTCAGTGCTATGGGCCGGTAATTGTTGTAGCTGGATGGGACGGGCTTCTTTGGGACGGGTATTATGGTGGCAGTTTTGAAACATTTGGGGACAACAGCTTGACTGAGGGAGATGTTGAAGATATCGGCCAGGACATTCTTGAGCTCCTCTGCACAGTCCTTCAGAATGCAACATGGTATGTTGTCTGGTCCATCTGCCTTGCGTGTGTTGGTCCTGGAGAGGGTCCTCTTCACGCTACCCGGATCCAGACTTAAGGCCTACTCATGTGGAGGAGGAGTGGTCTTCTGTGCTGATGTGGTGTTTTGTGCTTCAAAGCGGCCAAAGAAGTCATTTACGTTGTTAAGCAATGTGATGTCACTGGAACAGGTCTGAGGTGGAGGTTTGTAGTTGGTGAGGGTCTGTATGCCACGCCAGAGGGAACATGCATCTCTGGTGTTGCTGAAGTGGCCAGATATGTTCTTGCTGTACTGTCATTTTTTGCCTCCTTGGTGCCACGGGACAGGTTGGCCCTAGCTGTTGTTAGTCCTGCAGTGTCACCGGCCCTGAAGGCTGCATCCCGAGCCCTCAGGAGCCTGTGGACCTCTGCTGTCATCCATGGCTTCTAGTTAGCATGAACAGTGATGGTATTGCAGTGAGTGACATCATCAATGCATTTAGCTATATATGCTACAACAACCTCAGTGTACTCCTCTAGGTTTGTGTGTCCATTGTGAGTGGCTGCATGCTTGAAAGTGTCCCAGTCTGTAGTGCTGAAGCAGTCTTTCAGAACATCAAAGGCCCCCTCTGGCCACACATGTACTTGCTTTTTTGTTGATCTGATTGTTTTCACTCTGGGTTAGTATGCAGGCCTTAACAAGATGGTGATGTGATCAGAGAGACCCAAGTGGGCAAGGGGGGAGGCTCTGTATGCTTTCTTGTGAGTTGTGTACACCAGGTCCAGCAAATTGTTTCCTCTTGTTGGAAAGTCCACATGTTAGTGTAGGTTTGGTAGGAGGGCCTTTAAATCTGCATGGTTGAAGTCTCCTGCTGCGATAAGGAATCCATCTGGATGCATTGTTTGTGTCTCACTTATAGCCTGATAGAGTTCATTTAGTGCTTTACTCCTCTCGCTGATGGTGGTGGGCAGGACATACACGGTGACTAGTAGGACAGATGTAAATTAGGGTATGTACGGAATGTAAAAGGGTCAGCACTTGATCATAAACTCCACCAACGGAGAACATTGTTTATGCACAACAGTCACATCTCGGCACCAAGCGTCACTGATGTAAACGCACACGCCTCCCCTGCGGGTCTTCCCTCCTTCCTTGAACACCCTATCAGCACGGTAAATGATGTTCTCTTATATAGCGCTTTTTCTCATCTCTAGATGACCAAAGCGCTTTACAGATCCTGCTATCCACCTATTCACACACATTCACACACTGATGGCAGCGTAGCTGCCATGCACTGAAACTGGCCAGACCCACCAGGAGCGATTGGGGGTTCAGTGTCTTGCTCAAGGACACTTCAACATGCAGACTGTAGGCAGAGCAGGAATTGAACCCCTGATCCTCCGATCAGTAGTCAGCCACACTACACCTGCACCACAGCTGCCCCCAGCATGTTAGCCCTGTTAACTGAATGGCAGAGTCCGGTATTGTCATTTAACCATGTTTCTGTAAAGATAAAACACAGCAGTTCCGCGCATCACGCTGCGTAGTTCTCAGGAGCTGTATGTGGTCTATTTTGTTGTCTAGTGAGCGTACGTTGGCCAGAATGAGGGAAGGAATCGGGAGACTGTGTGGGCTAGCATCCTCTCGCTTGTCGTTTGGATACCTCCACATTTACCTCTCTTGTGTCACCACTCACACCATCTATGGCGTCTCCATTTGGGATGAGACACAGCAGTCGAGTCCGGGGGTGTGGAGGTCTGGTGGAGAAGATCTAGGCCATGGAGTTCTTCTGTAATGCTCTGATCCAGGACGTAATGTTTGGACATATTCCTTGTCTCCAGAAGGCTGTGGCGATTGTAGCCTGTGCGCAGCATCATATACGGACATTAAACACATGAATATACACTTAGATGTAATTTAAACAATACTAAATGGCACAAAACATGAAGAGAGAAGGGAGGCTGCTGCGTGTTCACGTGCCACCAGTTTATTTTGACTGTTAGTATTATTGTTCTTGTTGTCTTTAGTCATGTTTTGTCATTCCCTGTCTAAATTCATGGTTGTATGTCTACTTGTCTCTCTGTTGTCCTCAGCTCCTCATGTTTCCGTACCCATAGCCATTCTCCCTCATGTGTGCATTGTTCAGCCCTTGATTGTTCTCAGCTGTCCTGCGTCTGGTTTATTGTTCCCACCCCTATATACATGTATGTGTGTTTCTGTGCTCTGTTCAGTGTGAGGTCATTGTCTATTATCCATGCCCAGTATTCCTCATTTGCCATGTAAGTTTTGTTCCTGCCTCACCTTGCCTATGTTTACCATGCTAAGTTTTAGTTTTAGTTTTCAGCCCATGCTCTGCTTTAAATCAAATCAAACTTTATCAAATCAAATCAAATCAAACTTTACTGTCATATTGCTGTACATACAACTGTAGTGCAGGCAAGATGAAATTGCGTTTCTCTCGGCATCCATATAAATAGAAGCAGCATGATTTAAGACACACTCACACATAGCTTCACCCCCCCACCCTCACCCCCCCATCCATTCACACATCCCTGAGACATACTTGGGAAAAAACTAACTAACTATAATATACAAATAATATACAAAATGTCCGTAGGTGCAGTAGTGTGTATGAGAGATTCCGGGTCAACTCTTCAGCATCCTGACAGCTTGTGGGAGAAAGCTGTTGATCAGTCTGGTGGTTCTGCCTCTGATGCTCCGGAATCGTTTACCAGATGGAAGAAGTTCAAAGTGTTTATGCAGAGGGTGAGAACGGTCCTTGACAATGTTCAGTGCCCTGCTCCTACAACGGTTCTGAAAAAGTTCTTGGACAGAGGGGAGGGAGACTCCTGTTACCCTCTCAGCCCCCTTGACTATCCTCTGCAGGGCTTTTTTGTCTGACATACTGCAGCTGGAGTACCATGTAGCAATGCAGTACGTCAGAACATTCTCCACCACACCTCTGTAGAAGGTCCTGAGGATGCAGATGGGAAGAGAGGCCTGTTTGAGTTTCCTCAAGAAGTGCAGTCTCTGTTGAGCCCGCTTCCTGATTCCCAAGGAATTCTTGCTCCAGGTCAGGTCCTGCGAGATCTGCACTCCAAGGAACTTGATGTTCTCCACTCTCTCCACTAAATGGCCGCCGATGCTGAGGGGGACGTGCTCAGGCTGTGACCGCCGGAAGTCGATAATCATCTCCTTCGTTTTGTCCACGTTGAGCACTAGATTGTTCTCCCTGCACCAGCCCTCCAGGTCTCTCACTTCTTCCCTGTACATTGATTCCTCATCCCTCTGAATAAGTCCCACCACCGTGTTGTCGTCTGCAAACTTAATAATCTGGTTCCCCTCGTGTCTGGATACACAGTCATGTGTTAGAAGTGTAAACAACAGTGGACTGAGTACACAGCCTTGAGGGGATCCGGTGCTCAGCGTGACAGAGTTGGAGATGTTGTTTCCAACCTGGACAGACTGAGGTCTCTCAGTCAGGAAATCCAGGATCCAGAGACATGTGGCGGTGTTCAGACCGAGAAGGAGTAATTTCTCCATCAGTCTCTGGGGAATAATGGTGTTGAATGCTGAACTGAAATCAATGTACAGGAGTCTGGCGTAGGTGTCTTTCTGGTCCAGGTGGGTGATGACAGAGTGCAGGGTGGTGATTATAGCATCCTCCGTGGAGCGGTTTAAACGATATGCAAACTGGAGCGGGTCGTGTGATGCAGGGAGGCAGGCTGTAATGTGTGGTTTGACAAGCCGTTCGAATCACAATTGGTGTCAGTGCAACAGGACGATAGTCATTCAAACAGGACACAACTGGTTTCTTTGCCACCGGTACAATGATAGAGGTCTTGAAGCATCTGGGAACGATGGCCTGACTCAGGGAGATGTTATAAATGTCAGTCAGGACATCCGCCAACTCGCTCGCGCAGTCTCGGAGCACAAGTCCCGGGATGTTGTCCGAACCTGCAGCTTTACGTGGGTTGACTCTGGTTAGGGTCCTCCGTGTGTCCGCTGTGTTGATGGTAAAAGCTGGTCCGACCGATGGTGAGGGTGGGCCAGCCCTCCCTCTGATTGTCGAGTTTGATGCTTCAAAACGTGCAAAGAAGTCATTAAGCCTGCCTGGAAGCGAAGCGTCATCATCATCGACCCCCTGCCTAGACTTATAGCCCGTCAGTGTCCGAACTCCCTGCCACATCTGCTTGGTGTTCCTAGTGTCACAGAGGTGTCCCTGGACTTTCTCCGCATAGGCGCGCTTTGCCGCCTTAATTCCCTTTGAGAGCGCAGACCTGGCTGAGCGGAGGGCGATCCTGTCCTTCGCTCTGAAGGCTGCATCCCTGGCTGTAAGCAGCGAGTGCACCTCTGCAGTCATCCAGGGCTTATGGTTACCCCGCATTGTGATGGTCTTCACTGTAGTGACATCCTCTGTGCACTTCGCGATGTAGCTGGTGACTGTTTCAGCATACTCTTCCACATCTGTCTTGTCTTCCTGGGAGGCTGCTATTTTGAAGACCTCCCAGTCTGTGTGCAGAAAACAGTCTTTCAGTGCAGAGGTTGCACTCTCTGGCCAAATTCTGATTTGTTTCACTGCTGGCCTGCTGCGCTTCAATAAAGGTTTGTAGGCAGGCAGCAGCATCACGGATATGTGGTCAGAAAGGCCGAGATGGGGGCGGGGTATAGCCTTATATGCATCTGTGTTTGTGTACACTAAGTCCAACATATTCTCTCCTCTGGTCTTTAAGTCTACACATTGTTTAAATTTGGGGAGCACAGTCTTTAAGCTGGTGTGGTTAAAATCCCCCGCAACCACCACAAAACTGTCCGTGTGTGAAGTTTGGATTTCACTAATCGCATTGTGCAGTTCCCCGAGTGCCTTCTTAGCATTAGCGTTAGTATCTTGTAGTTTGTATCTTATTTTGTACCTTTGGTTTTGTCAATAAATTATCATGTTACATCACAATCCTGCATGCACCCTTGAGTCCTCCTTAAACTCTACTTCTGCCTGGTGGCAGACCTATGACATTTTTACTGTAAATTCACAACTTTTTCTCATGAATTTGTTAGTTGATCTTGAAAAATTGTGACTTTTTTGCATATTTGTTCACTTTTTGTCATGGCCGCCAATCACGGCACCTGTGCATGCACCTGCCTGTCATCTCCTAGTGATAGCGCAACGCCTATCACCTGGTGCGGATACGGGAGGGGGATGAGTGGAAGACGGCCTTTAGGACCCCTACTGGGCATTTTGAATACCTGGTTATGCCGTTCGGGCTGACCGATGCCCCGGCTGTTTTCCAACGCCTTATTAATGATGTTCTGAGGGACTTTCTGGGCACTTTTGTTTTTGTTTACCTTGATGATATCCTCATTTTTTCTCAGTCCATGGAGGAGCATCGCATTCACGTCAGGCGGGTCTTGCAGCGGCTGCTAGAGAATAAACTCTTCGTGAAGGCAGAGAAGTGCGAGTTCCACGTCTCCCGGACCTCCCTTCTAGGCTTCATCATTGCCCCAAAGGAGATTATCCCGGACCCAGCCAAGGTGAAGGTGGTGGTGGACTGGCTTACTCCCTTGTCGAGGAAGCAGATCCTGCAGTTCCTGGGCTTTGCGAACTTTTATCGCCGCTTTGTGAAGGACTACAGCTGCATCACCCTCCCCCTCACCAACTTGACCTCCACCAAGGTGCCTTTTTGCTGGACGGAAGGGGCGGATGCTGCGTTCTTTGAGCTGAAGGTCAGGTTCTCGTCGTCGCCAATTCTGACGCAGGTTGATCCCGCTCTTCAGTGCCTCGTGGAGGTGGACGCCTCAGACTCAGGGGTGGGGGCCGTTTTGTCCCAGCGCTCTCCGGCTGACGGTAAGATCCGCCCCTGCGCCTACTTCTCTCGCCGCCTGTCCCCAGCGGAGCGCAACTACGACATCGGTGACAGGGAACTGTTGGCGATTAAACTGGCTTTGGAGGAGTGGCGGCACTGGTTGGAGGGTGCGTTGCAGCCGTTCATCATCTGGACCGACCATAAAAACCTGGAGTACCTTTGGACCGCTAAGCGGCTGAACGCCTGACAGGCCCGCTGGTTGCTCTTCTTTGGACGATTTGACTTCACCATCACCTACCGCCCTGGGTCAAAGAATACCAAGCCCGACGCCCTGTCTCGCCAGTTCGCCCCGGAGACAGCAGAAAAGGCTGAGCACCCCATCCTTTCCCCAGCATGCATCGTGGGCACCCTCTCTTGGGGCATTAGGGATAAGGTCATAAGGGCGCAGTCTGACGAGGCCAACCCGGGGGGGGCCAGCGGGCAAGTTATTCGTCCCTGCAGCGGTCCGAGGAGAGGTCATCCAATGTGGGCATACCTCCAAGTTTTCCTGCCACTCGGGAAGGGCGTGCACTGTGGCGCTCCTACAGAGGTTGTTTTGGTGGCCATCCCTCCAGAAGGGCGTGGGGGAGTACATCTGCGCCTGCCCTGAGTGCGCAACGGGGAAGACGTCCTCTTCACCGCCGGCCGGGCTGCTTCATCCCCTCTCCGTCCCAGGCAGGCCATGGTCCCATGTGGCTCTAGATTTCGTCACCGGTCTACCCACATCCAACAATTTCACCACCATCCTCACGCTGGTGGACAGGTTTTCTAAAGCTGCCCACTTCATTCCTCTGTGGGGGTTGCCATCAGCCAAGGAGACGGCCGATCTGCTGGTTCAGCACGTCATTTGACTGCACGGCATCCCGCAGGACATCGTTTCGGACCGAGGGCCCCAGTTTGTCTCCAGGGTTTGGAGGTCATTCTGCGCCGCCTTGGGGGCTACAGCAAGTTTGTCTTCTGGTTATCACCCCCAGTCCAATGGACAATGTGAACAAGCCAACCAGGAGGTGGAAGCAGCGCTGCGGTGCGTCGCAGCCGCCAGCCCGTCATTGTGGAGCACACACCTCCCCTGGATCGAATACGGCCATAACACGGCGGTGTCTACAGCCACCGGCATGTTTCCCTTTGAGGCCTTGTTGGGTTACAACCCCCCGCTGTTTCCTGAAGAGGAGGGGGACATCGCCGTTCCTTCGGTTCGTGCCCACCTGAGGCGTTGTCGATGGATCTGGAGGACAGCCAGAGCGGCATTACAACGATGGCGGAACGCAACACCACGGTGGCCAACCGATGCAGGGTTCCGGGTCCGGTCTACCAGGTGGGTCAGCAGGTATGGCTTTCTACTAAGCACATCAACCTGAAGGCTGAGCGTAAGAAGACTGCCCAACGGTTCATTGGTCCCTTTCCCATATGTCGGATCATTAACCCGGTGTCTGTGCGCCTAACTCTCCACCCCTCCCTCCGCATCTGTCCAACCTTTCATGTCTCTCAGGTGAAGCCTGTCTCCTCCAGCCCATTGTGTCCCCCTCCCAGGTCTCCACCTCCACCGAGGGTGATCAACGGCGACCCGGCGTGGTCCGTCTCTTCCATGTTGGACGTCCACCGCCGGGGTCGTGGCCTACAGTACCTGGTGGACTGGGAGGGCTACGGGCCAGAGTGGAGGTCCTGGGTGCATCCCTCCTTTGTGCTCGACAAGCAGCTCATCAGGGACTTCCATCGGACGCACTCGGGTAGGTTGGAACGCCAGCCGAGAGGCGTGCCGTGGGGGGGAGTACTGTCATGGCCGCCAATCACGGCACCTGTGCACACACCTGCCTGTCATCTCCTGCAGTCTATCTATTCCACCAGGACCAGTGCTGGGCGCGGAGTTGTCTGGTTTTCTATGCTGAATCCCGTTACGCCTGCCTCCATGCTTTCCAGCACTCTACTCTTCAGTTGTCGGCTTCCTAGCCCTGCTGAACCCCGTCCGGGCTGGTTCCACCTGGACCATCTACCAAGTAAGCCTTTACACTTCTTATCCTGTCTGATTCCCCTGTGCTCAGGCGGAGATCCGCGGCGGCGGTCCTCCATCTCCCTCCAGGCGGTGGACTCATCCTCTCACCTCCAGCTCGTCAGCCTCCAGCAGGCACTGTCTTCCTGGCTGCAGCTTCGGCGCTACCTGAGCTTCTCCAACATCCTTTGACAGTAAGTGTTATAACATCTCTAGAGCTGCACAGGCTAAACTGCAAACTAATGGCCCTTGTCTCGTTTCAGGGTTGCCAGGTTGTACGGTGCTCTGCCGGCCCCAGATGGAGATTACGGATCGCACTACACCACATTACACTATACACCCCGCACGCACACACCCACTCACTCACGTTTATAATAAAATACGTTGATTGTATTTACTCTGAGTCGTGTCTGCTCTGTGGGTCACCTGAACCATGTCACTTTTCTTTGTAATTTGAACTTTCTCATATATTTGTTACTTTTATACTGAAATCTTGCAACTTTTTCTCATAATTTTTTACTTTTTTCCTTGTAATTTTGCTATTTTCTTGTAAATTTGTGACTTTTTCCCATAACTGCAACATTTTTCCAAAATTCGACTTTTTTTACCGTAAACCTACAACTTTTTCTCATAAATTTGGGGCTTTTTTTCTCATGGATTTTCAATTTATTTACTCACTTTTGAAAAATTTTTCCTCATAAATTTGTGACTTCTTTTTTGTCAATTTTTTATCCAAAATGTTCACTTTTTTCTTATAAATGTGTTACTTTTTTTGAAAATTTGCTACTATTTTAGAATAGAATAGAATAGAATAGAATAGGGTTTATTGTCATTGTACAGTTGTACAGTACGACAAAATTGTGGGTGCTCCACCAGGCTACTGCGCAATAAAGTAAGAGAGAAGGTTTAGATAAATCAAGGTTACAGAACACACGATTAAACACATGACTGAAATAGAAATAGCCCGGAATTATGGAAATATACACAGGAATGGTAGTGGCTTCACGGACCAAACTATGTCCATAAGAGTGCAGAGTGCCAAACATACAGTTGGACACACAATTGAATAAAATAGCCCAAGGATTATGAAAAATATGCATGGGTATGGTAGTGGTTTCACGGATGGGTCAATATACATGATGTGTGAGGAGTGCAAAGCCAGGTGTGTTATTATGATAGCACTGGTCAACACCAAATTTATTGTCTAAGTTTTTTTTTAGCTGATTTAGGACAACTTTGATGTGCTGAATCAAAAAATCACATTGGTTTTGCTCAATCTGGTCAACTTTTTGAACTATGGCCACATGTTGTATTATACATTTTTGTTTATATGTACGGGTATTTTCACTTTATATGATGCAAAATTCTTTCTTATGTCTTGAAATTCTCTGAATTTTGAACAATGATGACGTAAAATTCAATTTACATGTACTTACCTTTATATAAAGGTAAGTACATGCACAGTACTAAGTAAGTACAGGTTTTTACTTAGCACCTGATCGAGAGAAACGGATTTCATTTTCGGATTTAGCGGTGCAAAATTGTCTTAAATCAGCTGAAAAAACACAGACAACTTACAAATAAATTATTTTTGTAACCCATCCATCCATCTTCTTCCGCTTAATCCTCTTCGGGTCGCGGGGGGGCTGGAGCCTATCCCAGCATCTTTGGGCGAGAGGCAGGGTACACCCTGGACAGATCGCCAGTCTGTGCAATTAAAAGAGCCTCAGTTTTGTGCATGTGAGCATTCAGAGGGAGGGGGGTGGGGCCTCTGACTGTTTGCAGTTTGGATGGCCCAGGGAAAGAAACTGTTTGTCAGTCTGGAGGTGTGAGACCTGATCGATCTGAACTGTCGTCCAGAAGAAAGCAGGTCAAACATGTGGTGGGTGGGATGTGAGGGGTCTCCTGTGATGGCCTTGATCCTTCTGAGACGGGAGGATCTGGAGAAGGCCGCCGATGACTTTTTTTGGGCGGTGTTGATGACCCTCGGCACAGCCTTTCTGTTCTCGGCCGTGGAGCTGGCACACACCCAGAAAGTAAGTGAGCACACTCTTTACTAAGCAGCGGTAGAAGGCCAGCAGCAGCTTCTAGTCCGGGTTGTTCTTTCTCAGGACATGGAGGAAGTGCAGTCGCTGCTGGGCTTTCTTCATCAGGGCCTTAGTGTTGACAAATCGGAGAGGTCAGAGGAGATATGGGTGCCCAGGAACCTGAAGGTGGGGACAGTTTCCACGCGGTCACCATTTATGAGTGATGGGGGGATGGTCCTGTCTGTTCTTCCTAAAGTCCAGTATGAGTTCTTTGTTTTTTGGACGTTTTGCTTCAGGTTGTTTGCTTGGCACCACAGCAGCAGATTCTCTACCTCCACCCTGTATACCTTCTCATCGTCATCAGTGATGAGCCCAACCAAGGTGGTGTCGTCCACGTACTTTATGATGGTGGTGGTTGGGTGGGATGGAATACAGTCAAAGGTGTACAAGGAGTACAGTAGAGGGCTTAGCACGCAGCCCTGGGGGAAGCCAGTGCTGAGGGACAGTGTGGAGGTGTGGTGGGGGATATGGAGGAGGTGCAGTTTACTGATCAGGACGTCTGGGATGATGGCGTTGAAGGCTGAGCCGTCGTCCACAAAGAGCATCCTCATGTAGCTCCTTGGGTTCTCCAGGTGGCTCAGTGCTTTGTGGAGTGTGGTGGCGATGGTGTCTTCCGTAGACCGGTTCTCCCTGTAGTTGAACTGATGGGGGTCAAAGGATGGAGGAAGACAGTCCCTGATGTGCTGGGACAATAGTCATTCAGGCTGTCAATTGTGGCCTTTTTGGGGATGGGGATGAAGGTGGACCCTAAGAAGATGGTGGGATGATTTTCTACTTTCTTCAGAAAGTAAGAAATTCTACCCATTATCTCTACCACATGCTGGACCTTGTTCTGACATATGGCATTGAAATAGAAAATCTGGTAGTGTCTCCTCATAACCCTGTACTGTCAGACCATTGTCTGTTTACCTTTGATTTTACCATTTCTGACTAGTTGGCTCCTAAAGAAAAATATTACTACGGTAGATGCCTCTCAGATGATGTTGTTACTAAATTTATTCGGATTGTTTCTTCTATGCCGTGTGTCAACACAACGGAAATAAGCTATGGACAGCTTGCTCCTTCTGTAATTGATAGCATGGTAGATAGTGTGACAGCTTCTCTGAAATCTATTTAGCTTGGAGAAATCATCTTCTAGTTTATAAAAAATCTCTTAGGAAAGCTAGAACAAGTTATTATTCCGCATTAATAGAAGAAAACAAGAATAATCTCAGGTTTCTTTTCACTACTGTAGC
Organism: Pholidichthys leucotaenia; assembly: GCA_020510985.1. NCBI lineage: Eukaryota > Metazoa > Chordata > Actinopteri > Cichliformes > Pholidichthyidae > Pholidichthys > Pholidichthys leucotaenia. The sequence continues at coordinate 22,803,969 of CM035848.1, read as the reverse complement.
CAGGCTGACAAAGAGTCAGGACTCTGTCAATCCTAGCATTCCCTTAGAGCTTACTAGTCAGGTCTTTATGAACTTTTTCAATAATAAAATTTCATTTATCAGAGACAAAATCAGTCAGATTCTTCCCACCGTTAACTTAAATACAGTAATTACTACAACTCCTTCAATTGATATCTGTTTGGATGAGTTTACTCCAATTGACCTTTTAGAGTTAGATAAAATAATTTCCTCATCCAAGCCTTCAACTTGTCTTTTAGACCCTATTCCTACCAGGTTATTTAAAGAAGTCTTCCCATTTATTGGCAGCTCTATTCTTCAAATAATCAATTCTTCATTAACTTTAGGCCATGTTACGCAGGCTTTTAAAACTGCTGTAATTAAATCCTTACTTAAAAAGCCAATGCTGAATCTAGGAGTTTTAACTAATTATAGACCAATCTCTAATCTGCCTTTCATTTCAAAAATCTTAGAAAGAGTTGTTGCTACACAATTATTTGACCACTTGCAGGGAAATGGTTTATTTGAAGAGTTTCAATCTGGGTTTAGAATCCATCATAATACTGAAACAGCCTTAGTGAAGGTCACCAATGACCTCCTTATTGCATCTGATAATGGACTGTTTCTATATTTGTCCTTTTAGACCTTAGTGCAGCTTTTGATACTATCAATCACAATATTCTACTTGATAGATTAGAACACTATGTTGGACTTAATGGAACTTCGTTGCAGTGGTTTAGATCTTATTTATCTGATAGTTTCCAGTTTGTTCATATCAATAATGAGTTTTCTTCCAACTCAAAGCTCAGTCACGGAGTTCCACAGGGATCTGTGCTAGGCCCTACTCTTTTAAGTTTATATATGCTTCCGCTAGGCAACATTATTTGAAAGCACTGTATACATTTTCATTGTTATGCAGATGACACACAATTATACCTGTCAATGAAGCCAGATGATAGTAATCAATTAGCCAAGTTAGAGGCCTGTCTTAAGGAAATCAAAGCTTGGATGACTTGTAATTTCCTGCTATTAAACTCAGATAAGACTGAAGTCATTCTAGTTGGTCCAAAAAAAACCTTAGAAATACTTTTCCAAATCAAACTCTTAGTTTGGATGTGGTTACTCTTTTTCTGAATAGTTCTGTGAGGAACCTTGGAGTTATTTTTGATCAAGATCTGTTTTTTAATTCACATATTAATCTTGTTTCTAAGACTGCCTTCTATCATTTGTGTAGTCTTGCCAAGATTAGGAGCATCTTGTCTCAAGAGTGATGCTGAGAAACTGATCCATGCTTTTGTTAGCTCTAGATTAGATTATTGTAACCCTTTATAATCAGGTTGTCCTAAAACATCTTTAAAAAGTCTTCAGCTGATCCAAAATGCTGCAGCAAGAGTTTTAACAGGTACTAGAAACTAGAACGAGAGATCATATCTCTCTGGTTTTGGCCTCCCTTCATTGGCTTCCCATAGAGTTTAGAATTAAGTTTAAAATCCTTCTTCTCACTTACAAAGCTCTAAATAATCAGGCCCCTTTTTATTTAAAAGATCTGATACTACCCTATTATCCTAACAGAGCACTACACTCCCAAAATGCAGGATTACTTGTAATACCTAGAATCTCCAAAAGTACAATGGAAGGCAGAGCCTTCAGTTATCAAGCTCCTCTCCTGTGGAACCAGCTGCCAATCTGGATTCGGGAGTCAGACTCTCTATTTTTAAGATAAGGGTTAAAACCTTCCTTTTTGATATAGCCTATAATTAGGTAGGGATCATGTGCCTCTGAACCCTCTCTTAGTTATGCTGCTAATAGGTTTAGACAGCCGGGGGACCTCCAACAATGCACTGGGTTTCACTCCTTTCTTCACTCTCAATGAAATATTTTTGCTGGTCATTAGCATCTGTTTGTTCTCTCCCATAGATTGAGTCCTTGTCATGCTGTTTGCTGTCTACATGTCTGTTCTTTTCTCCTCTTCTCTATCCCCTCACCCTCCAGCCAGTTGCAGCAGATGACTGCCCCTCCCTGAGCCTGGTTCTACTGGAGGTTTCTTCCTGTTAAAAGGGAGTTTTTCCTCTCCACCTTCGCCAAGTGCTTGCTCACAGGGGATCGCCTGATTGCTGGGGTCTTTCTGCAATTGTGGGGTTTTCCCCTACAGTTGAAAGTGCTATGAGATGACTGTTGTTGTGAATGGCGCTATATAAATAAAGTTGAATTCAACTGAAATTGAAATTGATTGAAGTGACTGGAGTGTGTGTCACTCCACACACACTCCAGTCTGGAGGATCACACTCCTCAGCCTCCCTGGGAAGGTCTATGCCAAGGTACTGGAGAGGAGAGTCCGGCCGTTGGTCGAACCTCGGATTCAGGAGGAGCAATGTGGTTTTCGTCCTGGCCGTGGCACATCGGACCAGCTCTTTACCCTCTCGAGAATTCTTGAGGGTTCGTGGGAGTTTGCCCAACCAGTTTACATGTGTTTTGTGGACTTGGAGAAGGCATTTGACCGCGTCCCTCGTGGATTTTTGTGGGGGGTGCTTCGGGAGTATGGGGTATCGGGCTTGTTGTTACGAGCTATTCGGTCTCTGTACGACCGTTGTGAGAGTTTAGTTCGTATTGCCAACACTCGGTCGGAGTCATTCCCAGTGAGAGTTGGACTCCGCCAGGGCTGCCCTTTGTCACCGGTCCTGTTCATAATTTTTATGGACAGGATTTCTAGGCGCAGCCAGGGAATGGAGGGTGTCATACTTGGTGACCACAGGATCTCATCTCTGTTGTTTGCAGATGATGTTGTCCTGTTGGCTTCATCCAGCAATGACCTACAGCTCTTGCTGGGACGGTTTGCCGCTGAGTGTGAAGCGGCTGGGATGAGAATCAGCACCTCCAAGTCCGAGTCCATGGTCCTCAGCCGGAAAAAGGTGGATTGTCCTCTCCGGGTTGGGGACAGGCTCCTGCCCCAAGTGGAGGAGTTTAAGTATCTTGGGGTCTTGTTCACGAGTGAGGGGAAAATGGAGCGAGAGATCGACAGACGGATTGGAGCAGCATCTGCAGTGATGCGGACGTTGTACCGGTCTGTTGTGGTGAAGAGGGAGCTTAGTTCTAAGGCAAAGCTGTCGATTTACCAGTCAATCTACGTTCCTACTCTCACCTATGGTCATGAGCTTTGGGTAATGACCGAAAGAACGAGATCGCGGATACAAGCGGCTAAAATGAGCTTTCTCCGTAGGATTGCTGGACTCACCCTCAGAGATAGGGTGAGGAGCTCAGTCATCCGGGAGAGGCTCAGAGTAGAACCGCTGCTCCTCCACATTGAAAGGAGTCAGTTGAGGTGGTATGGGCATCTGATTAGGATGCCTCCTGGACGTCTCCCACTTGAGGTGTTTCAGGCACGTCCCACTGGGAGGAGACCCCGGGGCAGACCCAGGACTCGGTGGAGAGACTATGTCTCCCAGCTAGTCTGGGAACGCCTTGGTATCCCCTCTGAAGAGCTGGAGCAGGTGGCTGGGGAGAGGGAAGTCTGGGCTTCTCTGCTTGAACTGCTGCCTCCGCGACCCGGACCTCCGGAAAAGCGGTAGAAGATGGATGGATGGATGGATGAAGTGACTGGACCAGAGCTGTGCAGCAGCAACAGGCTTAGGTCATAGAAAAACTGGTAAACAAGGCCACCACCCATCTGCTGCTATCAACAACAAGGCCACGCTGAGTCAGAGTGAAGAACTATGCAACAGAGAGGAGACTGAGCCAGGACAGAAGAGAGACTTTCACTTCTCCACAGGCGTTGTAACGCTACCATGTCCACACATTTACAAGGTTTTCACTGCAGCTGCTTTGGCTCACATTTTACCACGCAGCTTTAAAGTGAAGGCAAACATGACGCGAAACAAAAATTAAAGAATTTTATAAATCACATATTAGCTCTTAACGTCTGCATTAAGCAATAGGCAGTGGGTGATTTGTTATTTTTCAACAAGGGGTGTGGTTGGTATTCAGAAATTTAGGATGAGGTGCAAACGTATAAATGTAAATCAGGTACAAATTTGCAAGAATAAAGGTGCAAAAATATGATAAAAGATGCCAATTTAAAAATTCAAAAAGTCATAAATAACAATTTAACCAGCACCCAAGTTGAAAATTTCCAAGAGTAACATCCCAAGTTTATGGGGAAAAAGTTTCAAATTTACAGGAAAAAAGTTGCAAATTTTGGAGAAAGAAGTTGCAAATTTATAGGAAAACAGTTGCAAATTTTTGTGAGAAAAGTTGCAAATTTACAAGAAAAAGCTGCAAATTTATTGGGAAAAAAAGTTGCAAATTTATGAAAAAAAAGTTGCAAATTTATAAGAAAAAGTGTTTCAAATTTTTGAAAAAAAAAAGTGTTGCAAATTTACTGGAAGAAAAGTTTCAAGTTTTTGACAAAAAGTTGCAATTTTAAATCTACAAGAAAAAAAAATGCATGTTTATAGGACAAATGTGGCAAATTTGGAAGAAAAAAGTTGCAAATCTGTGAGAAATTTTGGGGGGAATTTTACAGAAAAAAAATGCAAATTTATAAGAAAAAAAAAGTAAATTTTTGAGAAAAAAGTTACAAAAGTATAATTTATTTTCCCCTAGTTATCTAATGTGATCGTCCCCCCATGATTTTCACCTATGAATGGGAATGGGGGGGTAGGTTAACAAGGGGGTGATTTGGGGTCATTTTGCTAACAACGGGGCTAACATCCCCCCTCACCCCCCTTCAGATCAGCTGCTGGCTACAGGTGGGGACTCTGACACACGCTCTGGACTTCATGTCATTTTGGTAATAATATGTGGACAGCTGCACATTTGTGCAGCTTATGAAATGTCTTCAGTGACCCCCCAAAACAAGAAAAATGCAATATTTTAAAAAAGCTTAACTGTTCAGCTACAATATTGGGTGTGTCCACCTGGTTTTGTGGGACAGTCTGATTTGATTTTGATTGGCTCTTTGGATTCCTGTTCTAGATAGCTGGTGTTCCTGCAGAAGTGGAACATCAAAGATTGCTGCTGATGGACCTTTGAGCCTCATGTCTACTCACTATGTCTGTATGTAAGATGAGAACACCCATCCAGCATGTCCATGTGGGCCCCATGTGGGTTCCATGTTGGCCTCATCTATGTTTGCCCACATGGACTTTACCGTTTTTACTTTTTCCAACTCATTTTCATGTAAAATTGTGACCTTTTTTCCCTTTTTTCTTGAAAATTTCAAACTTTCTTATACATTTGCAAGTTTTTTATGGTTATCTTACAACTTTTCTCATACATTTGTTTTTTGCTTGTAATTTTGCTATTTTCTTGTAAATCTGTGGCTTTTTCCCATAAATCTGCAACATCTTTCTTGTAAATTTGGAATTTTTTTAAAAAAAAAATTCAACTTTTTTTAGTATAATCCTACAGCTCTTCCTCATAAATTTGTGGCTTTTTTCTTGTAAATTTGCTATTTTTTTCTTGTAAGTTTGTAACTCTTTCAAGTAACTTAAAATTTTTTCTTGTAAGTTTGTAACTTTCTGCGACGGACTGGCGATCTGTCCAGGGTGGACCCTGCCTCTCGCCCAAAGCCGCTGGGATAAGCTCCAGCCCCCCGCGACCCGGTAAGGATTAAGCGGTAGAAGATGGATGGATGGATTTGTAACTTTTTTCTTCTAAATTTTCACCCTTTTTCCTCATAAATGTGTTACTTTTATTAGTAAATTTGTGACTTTTTGTCATACATTTGCTACTATTTTTTTTTATAAATTTGTTACTTTATTCCTATAATTTTTCATATTTTTTCTCATAAATTTCTGACTTTTTCCTCATAATTTTGCCAGCGGCACCAGTGTTTCTGAAACTGCTCAGCCACATTAAACCCCTGTGGGGCCCAGCTGGGTTTACAGTAGGTAAGCAGATCACCTGCTCACCTGTATCACAGGTAAAGTCCATGTCGGCAAACACACATGGGGCCAACGTCAGCAGCAGCACAGTGGTTGGCGCTGTTGCCTCACAGCTAGAAGGCTCCAGGTTTGAATCCTCAGGCTAGCAGGGGTAGCAACCTTTCTGTGTGGAGTTTGCATGTTCTCCCTGTGCTGTGTGGGCTTACTGGGAAGCTCAGGTTTCCTCCCACAAGCCAGAGACATGCATGTTAGGTTAATTGGTCATTCCAAATTGTCCCTAGGTGTCGGTCTCCTATATCCTTAGAATAGAGGGTCAGTACTAGTGAAATTCTTTGAGACTAGAAAAAGGGCGATATAAGTACAGGCCCTTCTCCCAAACCCACATGGGACCCATAAAACAGCCCAATTAAACCTATGGTGGGGTCCACATGGACATGCTGGCTGGGCAGGGTTAAGTTATCTGTAAGTGGACCGTAAAGACATTAACATGGATTCCGCATTCCTTCATATTCACTCATTTTGTTCAAAATAAATAAATAAATAAAATTTTGTGGTTTTTGTACATACAAAATGATGGGGAGGCTTGGTGTACCGACTGAAAAATTAAAAGTTGAAAATGTCAAATCTGAGCTTCTTATCAGCACATAAACTTCTTTCTTTTCGTCTTCTCTATCCCCTCACCCCCCAGCCAGTCGCAGCAGATGACTGCCCCTCCCTGAGCCTGGTTCTGCTGGAGGTTTCTTCCTGTTAAAAGGGAGTTTTTCCTCTCCACTGTCACCAAGCGCTTGCTCACGATGGCCTGACTGCTGGGGTCTTTCTGCAATTGTGGGGGTTTGCCCTACAGTTGAAAGTGCTATGAGATGACTGTTGTTGTGAAATGGCGCTATATAAATAAAGTTGAATTGAATAAACGACAATTCATTTGCTGTTGCTAAAGTCAAATAAAAAATACTGGTGTAAAGTGTTATTTCCTGCTTTTTTTGTCCTATTGGTGCAGAATGTCGTTTTGTAGCATGTGTGTCTTCTTTAATCATCCACACCCTAAAAGACATTAAGTCTTTACCTGTCAGTGTTGCTCTGCTGTAGGATGAGAATGAATTCAGAAGAGCAGCGAAAGAATGGAGCAGCTTAAGTCCTAAGATGACAGCATTAGCGTCTCATGGCAACATGACTAATTAAGCTATACAGGGTCAAGGGAAGAGATCTGATCTGAATAGATGAAACCAAACTCTAGAGAATAAGATTTTGGATTCTTACGGTATACAGTCCAAAGTTCCGTCTCTGTCGGAACAGCAGGAAGCAGATGATGGAAGAGATGACCAACTGGGCCAGAGTGAAGAGCAGAAGCGACGACTTCAGTCCTTTGCTTAGCTTCTGTGGACGAAAGAAAAATATTGAAACTTTAATGAATTTGATGCAAGACTTTATTTTCATAAAGTGCAATGGCATCTCTCTCATTGTGTATTCTACTTTGTCTTTCATCAACGTCATCAGACTGTATTCAGAAGCCACATTTTTCCATTGTTGTTCCTTAATAACATATTTCAGTTGATTACAGTTAAAAGTGTTTTCTTTATATTTTTTCATGGAATGATGCCCAAAAGGTTTTTTTCAACGAGGGAAGCATTAATGTCAGGAGGACCAGCTCCGTGGCAGATCATTCCCCTTCTCTCCAGAGCCTATCTCCACCTCTCCGGGTTCTCTTCCATCTGCTCCCTACTCTCACTACAGATCACAATGTCGTCTGCAAACACCATGGTCCACGGGGACTCCTGCCTCACCTAATCTGTCAGCTTGTCCATCACCATGGCAACAAGAAGGGGCTCATCCATCTGTCACTCCTACAGCACACCTCACCACCACCTCACTGTCCTCATATATGTCCTGCACCACCCTCACATACCTCTCTGCCACTCTTGACTTTCTCATATAGTACCACACTTCCTCTCTTGGCACCCTATCATCTGCTTTCTCTGGATCCACAAAGACACAGTGCAACTCCTTCTGACCTTCTCTATCCACCTTATTCCTAGGCCCCATGATGCCTTGAGTGAATTATGGGCACAACTTCCACTACTAGTTTAGAACATGTGGTTGTCACTGAAACAGGACACTTTTCCTTGTTAAAAGGAAAAGTGGCCTTTTGCACCTCAAAAACAGTAATATAATCATACCACTTCCCACGACTATCTAGGGATGGAAAGGTGACCTTAAAAAGTGGCCTGGCAGACAGTAGCTCCGTTAGCTAGCTCTGCTGCTAAGCTGCTAACGCTGTAAACAAATACAAGCTCTGAGATAATATATCAATGTTTCCACCACAATAAAGTCGGCTGTATTTTGTTAAAAGATGTTGGACATAATCAAATTCACCTCAGAGTAGACAGAGTCTAGTCAGAGCCACAAAGAACCACCACATCGTGTTTGGCTGTTTTAATGTCGGGGTAAATACAGACAGCTGCAGCTGTTTGTTTACCCTGAAATTAAAATGCTCATGCTGCTGTCATGCCATGAATGCTTGTTGTTTAACTTAACACATACAGACATTTTCTGACAATTGTTCACAATTTTATTGATCTATATTTTGTGATAATTTAAAAATTAATGCATGCTGAAGCTGCTAATATCAAGTTCATATCATTTCAAGGCAGTGCAGTGAATGCAACCCCCCCCCCAAAAAAAAACCCAACTATTTGATATCTTTCTTAAATCGTTAAGCCTTAGGAGGCAAATTGTTACTATTTTTTATTTATTATTTTACTTCATGCAGCCTTCATTCTGGTGACATACAGTATATAACAAATAAACGCCAGATCTGTGACATTCATACAAGTGAAAACATACCTGGTGCTCTTGTGTCTGTCCCACCGATCACACCAACAGTCCTCTTTAGTTTTCAGTGCATGATCTACGCATTGCCGGTGAGAAGCCTCCATTTAAACAGTCTATGGCACAACCACGAACACCAGCAACAAGTACCAGAACTATGCCAAAATATTCAAAAAATACAAAAGCTACAAGTGCTGAAATTAGCTGCCACTTGAGTGCAAAACACGTATGTGGACTATACATTAAAATGAATTTGAAAAACTTAACTGTAATCAACTGAAGTATAAGGAATAACGATGGAAAACTGTGGCTTCTGAATACAGTCTTTCTTGTTACGAAACCGTACTGCTGCTCACTGATTGTCACCTCTCCTGGTAACCTGGCTTCAATAACTCTTTCCCATATCTTCATAGTGTGGCTGATCAACTTTATGCCTCTGTAGTTACTACAGCTCTGAGTATCACCTTTGTTCTTGAAAATTGGGACCAAAACACTTTTCCACTCCTCAGGTATTCTCTCACTCCCCAAGACTGTGTTAAACAATCTGGTTAAAAAGTCCACTGCCATACAGTATCTCCTAAACATCTCCATACCTCCACAGGTATGTCATCTGGACCAACCGCTTTTCCATTCTTCATCCTCTTCAAAGCTGCCCTCACTTCCGTCTTGCTAATCCTAGAGACTTCCTTGTTTACCATCTTTCCTTCATTCAAACTCCTCTCTCTTTCATTTTCTTCATTCATCAGTTCCTCAGAGTACTCCTTCCACCTTCTCAACACACTCTAGTCATTTGTTAGTACATTACCATTTCTGTCCTTAACCAACTTAAACTGCTGTATGTCCTTTCCAGCTCCATCTCTCTGTCTAGCCAGTCGACACAAGTCCTTTTCTCCTTCCTTAGTGTCCAGCCTCTCATACAACTCACTATATGCCTTTTCCTTTGCTTTTGCATTGTTTCTCTTTGCCATGCGCCTAGATTCCAGGCACTCCTGTCTACTTTTTTCAACTCCCTGACAGTCCCACTTTCTCTTTGCTAACCTCTTCCTTTGGATACTTTCCTGTACCTCCTCATTCCACCACCAAGTCTCCTTGTCCTCTTTCTTCTGTCCAGAAGATACACCACATACCCTTCCACCTGTTTCCATGAACATTTTTTCTGTACTTTCCCAGTTCTTGGGTAATCCTTCTCTACCACCTAGAGCCTGTATCAACTCCTTTCTGAACTCTGTGCCACATTTTTCCTTCTTTAACTTGGATCATTTAAACCTTGGCTTTGTCTTCCCTTGCTTCATCTTCTTTAAAGTCCACTGGGTTCCAAAGTTTTGAGTCATTGCCAGCCTTGGCTTCACCTTCCATTTTTGGACAGATGGTTTCAAATTTTTTCTCAAGCAGACGGTGAGTTAAACAGGATTGGTAGCAGCAAAGCAGCCCCAAAGCATGGCATTACCACCCCTATGCTTTACAGTTACTAAGAGTCTAAATGCTGTCTTTGGCTTATTTTTCATGGAATGGATCTTTTTGGTGGGGGACAGGTGAACTAAAGGACAACCAGCTCAATGCTAGACATTCCAGCAGGATTTGACATGCAGTAATGTGAAAAAAGTTAGGACACCCAATTAAGCACAGATGCTGTGTTTGATTTATGTCCTCAGGTCACCACAGGTAAAGACATTTGGAGGCTGCTTTCTGGTCTTCCATGCTGAGATGGTTTATAGTGAACACAGATGTCTGGGGGTGGGGTATTACAGACGTGGACAAAATTGTTGGTACCCCTCTGTTAATGAAAGAAAAACCCATGATGGTCACAGAAATAACTTGAATCTGACAAAAGTGGTAGTAAATAAAAATTCTATGAAAATTAACCAATGAAAATCAGACAATGCTTTTGAATTGTGGTTCAACAGAATTATTCTAAAAAAACAAACTCATGAAACAGGCCTGGACAAAAATGATGGCACCCTTAACTTAATATTTTGTTGCACAACCATTTGAGGCAATCACTGCAATCAAACAATTTCTGTAACTGTCAATGAGACTTCTGCACCTCTCAGCAGGTATTTTGGCCCACTCCTCATCAGCAAACTGCTCCAGTTGTCTCAAGTTTGAAGGGTGCCTTCTCCAGACGGCATGTTTCAGCTCCTTCCACAGATGTTCAATAGGATTTAGATCAGGGCTCATAGAAGGCCACTTTAGAATAGTCCAATGTTTCGCTCTTAGCCATTCTTGGGTGTTTTTAGCTGTGTTTTGGGTCATTATCCTGTTGCAGGACCCATGACCTGCGACTGAGACCAAGCTGTCTGACACTGGGCAGCACATTTCTCTCTAGAATTCCTTGATAGTCTTGAGAGTTCATTGTACCCTGCACAGATTCAAGACACCCTGTGCCAGATGCAGCAAAGCAGCCCCAGAACATAACAGAACCTCCTCCATGTTTGACAGTAGGGACAGTGTTCTTTTCTTGGTATGCTTCATTTTTGCGTCTGTGAACATAGAGCTGATGTGCCTTGCCAAAAAGTTGCAGTTTTGTCTCATCTGTCCATAGGACATTCTCCCAGAAGCTTTGTGGCTTGTCAACATGCAGTTTGGCAAATTCCAGTCTGGCTTTTTTATGATTTGTTTTCAACAGTGGTGTCCTCCTTGGTCGTCTCCCATGAAGTCCACTTTGGCTCAAACAATGACGGATGGTGCGATCTGACGCTGATGTACCTTGACCTTGGAGTTCACCATGAATGTGTTTAGAGGTTGTTCTGGGCCCTTTTGTTACCATTCGTATTATCTGTCTCCTCCTGCGGCCACGTCCAGGGAGGTTGGCTACAGTCCCGTGGATCTTAAATTTCTGAATAATATGTGCGACTGTAGTCACAGGAACATCAAGCTGCTTGGAGATGGTCTTATAGCCTTTACCTTCAACATGCTTGTCTATAATTTTCTTTCTAATCTCCTTAGACAACTCTCTCCTTTGCTTCCTCTGGTCCATGTTTAGTGTGATACACACCATGTCAACAAACAGCACAGTGACTACTTGTCACCCTTTAAATAGACCGACTGACTGATTACAAGTTTGTAGACACCTGTGATGTTAATTAGAGGACACATCTTGGTTGAACATGTCCCTATGGTCACATTATTTTCAATCTTTTCTTGGGGTACCATCATTTTTGTCCAGGCCTGTTTCATGAGTTTGTTTTTTAAAATAATTCTGTTGAACCACAATTCAAAAGCATTGTCTGATTTTCATTGGTTAATTTTCATAGAATTTTTATTTATTCCCACTTTTGTCAGATTCAAGTTATTTCTGTGACCATTGTGGGTTTTTCTTTCATTAACAGAGGGGTACCAACAATTTTGTCCATGTCTGTATATCCTTGGTGGAGGTAGTGAACAAGGAGTTTTAGGGGCGAACGCTGGAATGTTGGTAACAAAAGACCTCAGTCCAGTTACACCCCTCTGCCTTGGACAATGGCACACTCTGGCCCACATGATGTAGCGCCTCATTTTAGTAACCAATAGGCTGATGAACAACATAGATGAAAGCTGTGGAGTACACTGGACCTGATAAATGATAATTCTGTACATTATAATTGACAGAACTAACCCCAACCCAGGCAGTGTGCCCATGTGGGCCCCATCAAAGGTTAAAGATGGGCTGTCTTCTGGGTCCCATGTGGGTTTGTCCATGGCTTCCATGTTGGCCCCATCTGTGTTTGCCCACATGGACTTTACCTGTTTACCTACAGTGGTGTGAAAAAGTGTTTGCCCCCTTCCTGATTTCTCATTTTTTTGTACGTTTGTCACACTTAAATGTTTCAGATCATCAAACTAATTTAAATATTAGACAAAGATAACACAAGTAAACACAAAATGCAGTTTTTAAATGAAGGTGCTTATTATTAAGGATTAAAAAAATTGTGTTTACTTGTGTTATCTTTGTCTAATATTTAAATTTGTTTGATGATCTGAAACATTTAAGTGCGACAAACATACAAAAAAATGAGAAATCAGGAAGGGGGCAAACACTTTTTCACACCATTGTATTTTCAGCTTCTTACCTCCACCACGGAGGTTCTGTTTTTGCCGGTGCTTGTTTGTTGGTTTATTTGTCTGTTAGCAACATTACTCAAGAGGTTATGGACGGATTTTGATGACATTTTCAGGAAAGGTGTGTAATGGCGCGGGGAACAGATGAGTAGATTTTGGTGATGATCTGAGAGTGCATACCTCCACCAAGAGCTTTGTTTTGTATTTGTGCAGCAGGATTGCACAAAAACTACTGGATGGATTTGGATGAAATTTTCACCAGAGGTGGTTCTCGGGCTAGAGAGGAACCCATTATATATATATATTTTTTTTTTTTTTTTTTTTTTGTTACTTATTTGTACCCGTAGGTAGACTTGGTTTGCAGTCTGGTGATAAGCCACCGCTGCTGGTCGCTGCGTGCGCGAGCGCCCTAAACCTACATGTTTTTGGTATGCGGGAGGAAACCGGAGAAATCCCGGAGTAAACCCGCGCAACACGGGGAGAACATGCAAACTCCACACAGCTCACTGTTGGTCGGGGGCTGGGATCGAACCCACGATCTCATGATCCCCGCGGTCCCCCGGCCGAGGGTAAAACTGTGCTGCCACAGTGCTAAACCACTGCGCTAAACCACTGTGCTAAACCACTGTGCTAAACCACCGCGCCACCGTGATTTGGGTGATGATCTGAGAATGCATACCTCTGCCAAGGCTCTTATCCTCTCACAGTGTGTTAGCAAGAATCTGCCAAAACTACTGGACAGACACTGATGCAGTTTTCATCAGAAGTGGCTCTCGGCCTACACACAAACCCGTTACATTTTGGAGGCGATCCATGAGGGACTGATGGAGCCTAGGCAGAAGTCTGCGCTCTCTGAGCGCTTTTCTAGCTTTCTCATAACTTTGCTATTTTCTTGTAAGTTTGTGACTTTTTTCCCATTATATTTGATAATTTTCTTGAAAAATTGAAACTTTCTCATCAATTTGAAACTTATTTTTATTGTAAGCTTGCAATTTTTTCCGAATAAATTGGTGACTTTTTTCTTGCAAATTTACAAACGTTTTTGTAATTTTGGAACGCTCATAAATTTGCCACCTTTTTTTACTATAGTCCTGCAACTTTTTCTCATGAATTTGTTTCTTTTCCCCATTTGCAACATTTTCTTGTAAATTTGGAACTTTCTACAAAATGTTCAGCTTTTTTTTTTATTGGAAACTTGTATTTTTTCTCATACATTTGTGACTTTTTTCTCATAAATTTGTAACATTTTCTTGTAAATGTTCAGTTTATTGACTCATATTTGATACTTTTGTTAATTTGCAACATTTTCTGATTTTTTTCCTCGTAAATGTGTGACTTTTTCTTTTAAATGTGCTACATTTTTCTTGTATGTTTGTAACTTTTTTCAAGTAATTTTACTTTTTCTTGTAAATTTGCAACTTTTTTCCCTAAATTTTCATTTTTTTTCTCATTTTTTTTCTCAAACCACACAGGCATTTCTGCCTGTGTGGTTTGCTCTCCAGCCACTAGCTAGCCACTAGCTATGGCTACTAGCTCTCTTTCCTCTCCTCCTCTGGTGTGCTCTCTCTGTCAGATGTTTAGCTACACCTCTGCCTCTTTTAGTGATAACGGTAAATGTAATAAATGTTGTCTTTTTGAGGCGCTCGAGGCGAGGTTGTCTGATTTGGAATCCCGGCTCTGCTGCATTGAAACACCGTCTGCGCCAGTTAATCTTGACGGACGCCCATTAGCTGCAGCGGAGCTAGCTAGCTTAGGTCCCCCTGTCAGCGGTTCCCCGGCTCTCCTCAGCAGCGTGGAGACTGGGTGGGTGACGGTGAGAAGGAAGCCTAGTCGCAAAGCCCCGGTTCACCACCAACCTGTTCACGTTTCTAATCGTTTTTCCCCGCTCAGCGACACACCCGCTGAGGAAAAAACTCTGATCATTGGCGACTCTGTAGTCAGAAACGTGAACCTAGAGACTCCAGCGGCCATAGTCACATGCGTTCCTGGGGCCAGAGCAGGTGACATCGAGTCAAATTTGAAAATGCTGGCTAAAAGTAACTGTAAATATTCCACAATTGTTATTCACGCCGGCATTAATGACATCCGTCTCCGGCAGTCGGAAGTCACGAAACTTGATGTAGAATCGGTGTGTGACTTTGCAAAAACGATGTCTGCCACTGTAGTATTCTCTGGGCCCCTCCCCAATCTGACCAGTGATGACATGTTTAGTCGCTCGTCATCCTTGAACCGCTGGCTGTCTGTGTGGTGTCCTAAAAATGACGTGGGCTACATTAACAATTGGAGCTCTTTTTGGGGAAAACCTGGTCTTATGAGACGAGACAGCATTCATCCCACTTTGGATGGTGCTTCTCATTTATCTAACAATCTGGCATCTTTTTTATCCAAATTTCCAAAACCGTGACTACTCAGAGTTGGGACCAGGAAGCAGAGTCGCAGTCTTACACGCCTCTCTGCAGCTCCTCTTCATCCGCCACCCCTCAACTTAGCCCCTGACTTCCCCATCAGAGAATCGTTGTCTGCTCCCTCCAAAGTAAATAAAAATATAATGTATAAGCATCCCAAAGTGATAAAGCAAAATATTGGTAAAACTCAAATTAAACATAAAGCCTCTAAATTGAATGATTTGGCCTCTGTTCCTCCTCATAATTTAAAAATTAAATGTGGTTTATTAAATATTAGGTCTCTAACTCCCAAGTCTCTGTTAGTCCATGATCTGTTAATTGATCATCAGATTGATTTAATTTCCCTTACAGAGACTTGGTTAGGGCAAGAGGATTATGTTGGTTTAAATGAATCAGCTCCCTCTGGTTATTTAAACTGTCAAAATCCCAGAAGTTCTGGTCGTG
The DNA here is from genome assembly GCA_020510985.1 of Pholidichthys leucotaenia. Lineage (NCBI taxonomy): Eukaryota > Metazoa > Chordata > Actinopteri > Cichliformes > Pholidichthyidae > Pholidichthys > Pholidichthys leucotaenia. The sequence continues at coordinate 22,788,377 of CM035848.1, read as the reverse complement.
GAGGAGGAGTAGCAACAATTTACCATTCCAAATTACTAGTTAATGTAAAGCAAAAAACATGTTATAATTCCTTTGAGGGCCTGATCCTCAGTATTGGGCACTTTAGCAATTTTAGGTTAAACCCAATTTTATTTGCCATAGTTTATCGTCCCCCATCAACCTATTCAGAATTTTTATCCGAATTTGCTGATTTCTTAGCTGATTTAGTGCTGAAATCTGATAGAATAATTATAGTAGGGGACTTTAATATACATGTGGATGTAGATAGTGACTGCCTTAATGTGGCTTTTAATTCAATATTAGACTCGATTGGGTTTTCTCAGAAAGTAGGAAATTCTACTCATTACCTCCACCATACATTGGACCTTGTTCTGACATATGGCATAGAAATAGAAAATCTTGTAGTGTCTCCTCATAACCCTGTACTGTCAGACCATTGTCTGTTAACCTTTGATTTTACTATTTCTGACTATTTGGCTCCTAAAGAAAAATATTATCACAGTAGATGCCTCTCAGATGATGCTGTTACCAAATTTATGCAGATTGTTTCCTCTATGCCATGTGTCAACACAATGGAAATAAGCTATAGACAGCTTGCTCCTTCTGTAATTGATAACATGGTGGATAGTGTTTCAGCTTCTCTGCATCAGACTCTAGACTTGGTGGCCCCCTTAAAAAAGAAAAAGTCTAATCAGAGATTTCTAACTCTTTGGTTCAACACAGAAACTCGTAGCTTAAAACAGAAGACTTGTCAATTAGAAAGAAAATGGCGCTCTACTAATTTAGATGAAATCTATTTAGCTTGGAGAAATCATCTTTTAATTTATAAAAAATCTCTTAGAAAAGCTAGAACGAGTTATTACTCTGCATTAATAGAAGAGAACAAGAATAATCCCAGGTTTCTTTTCAGTACTGTAGCCAGGTTGACAAAGAGTCAGGACTCTGTCAATCCTAGCATTCCCTTAGAGCTAACTAGTCAGGACTTTATGAACTTTTTCAATAATAAAATTTCATCCATCAGAGATAAAATCAATCAGATTCTTCCCACAGTTAACTTAAATACTCTTAACTACTACAACTCCTTCTATTGATGTCTGTCTTGATGAGTTTACTCCAATCGACCTTTGTGAGTTAGACAAAATAGTTTCCTCATCCAAACCTTCAACTTGTCTTTTAGACCCTATTCCTACCAGGTTATTTAAAGAAGTCTTCCCACTTATTGGTAGCTTTATTCTTCATATAATCAATTCTTCATTAACTTTAGGCCATGTACCGCAGGCTTTTAAAACGGCTGTAATTAAACCCTTACTCAAAAAGCCAACGCTAGATCCAGGAGCTTTAGCTAACTATAGACCATTCTCTAATCTCCCTTTCATTTCAAAAATCTTAGAAAGAGTTGTTGCTACGCAATTGCTTGACCACCTGCAGGGAAATGGTTTACTTGAAGAGTTTCAATCTGGGTTTAGAATCCATCATAGTACTGAAACAGCCTTAGCGAAGGTCACTAACGACCTCCTCATTGCATCTGATAATGGACTAGTTTCTGTACTTGTCCTTTTAGACCTTAGTGCAGCTTTTGATACTATTGATCATAATATTCTACTTGATAGATTAGAACACTATGTTGGACTTAATGGAACTTCGTTGCAGTGGTTTAGATCTTATTTATCTGATAGGTTCCAGTTTGTTCATGTAAATAATGAGTTTTCTTTCAGCTCAAAGCTTAGTCATGGAGTTCCACAGGGATCTGTGCTAGGCCCTACTCTTTTTAGTTTATATATGCTTCCGTTAGGCAACATTATTAGAAAGCACTGTATACATTTTCATTGTTATGCAGATGACACACAATTATACCTGTCAATGAAGCCAGATGATAGTAATCAATTAGCCAAGTTAGAAGCCTGTCTTAAGGAAATCAAAGCTTGAATGACTTGTAATTTCCTGCTATTAAATTCAGATAAGACTGAAGTCATTCTTGTTGGTCCAAAAAACCTTAGAAATTCCTTTCCAAATCAAACTTTCAGTTTGGATGCAGTTACTCTTTCTCTTAATAGCTCTGTGAGGAACCTTGGAATTATTTTTGATCAAGATCTGTCCTTCAATTCACATATTAAATTTGTTTCTAAGACTGCCTTCTATCATTTGCGTAATATTGCCAAGATTAGGAGCATCTTGTCTCAGAGTGATGCTGAGAAGCTGATCCATGCTTTTGTTAGCTCGAGATTAGATTATTGTAATTCTTTATTATCAGGCTGTCCTAAAACATCTTTAAAAAGTCTTCAGCTGATCCAAAATGCTGCAGCAAGAGTTTTAACAGGTACTAGAAAGAGAGATCATATCTCTCCGGTTCTGGCCTCCCTTCATTGGCTTCCCATATAGTTTAGAATTAAGTTTAAAATCCTTCTTCTTACTTACAAAGCTCTAAACAATCAGGCTCCTTTTTATTTAAAAGATCTGATACTACCGTATTACCCTAACAGAGCACTATGCTCCCAAAATGCAGGATTACTTGTAATACCTAGAATCTCCAAAAGTACAATGGGAGGCAGAGCCTTCAGTTATCAAGCTCCTCTCCTGTGGAATCAGCTGCCAATCTGGATTCGGGAGTCAGACTCGATCTCTGTTTTTAAGAATAGGGCTAAAACCTACCTTTTTGATATAGCCTACAATTAGGGAGGGATCATGTGTTTCTGAACCCTCCCTTAGTTATGCTGCTAATAGGTTTAGTCAGCCGGGGGACCTCCAGTAATGCACTGGGCCTCACTCCTTTCCTCACTCTCTATGAAATATTTTTTTTGTTTGTTCTCTCCCATAGATTGAGTCCCCATCGTGCTGTTTGCTCTCTACATGTCTGTTCTTTTCTTCTTCTTTATCCCCTCACCCCCCAGCCAGTCGCAGCAGATGACTGCACCTCCCTGAGCCTGGTTCTGCTGGAGGTTTCTTCCTGTTAAAAGGGAGTTTTTCCTCTCCACCGTTGCCAAGTGCTTGCTCACAGGGGATCGCCTGATTGCTGGGGTCTTTCTGCAACTGTGGGGGTCCCCCCTACAGTTGATAGTGCTATGAGATGACTGTTGTTGTGAAATGGCGCTATATAAATAAAGTTGAATTGAATTGAATTGAATTGAATTTTTCCGTATAAATTTGTGACTTTTTGCACATATTTTCTTCTCATAAATTTGTGACTTTTTTTCTCATAATTTTGCCCATAATGCCAATGTTACTGAACGCTGCTCCCCCACAGTGACCCCATGTGGGGCCCAGATGTAAGCAGATCACGCGCTCACCTGTACCACAGGTGACGTCCATGTGAGCAAACACAGATGGGACCCATAAAACAGCCCAGTTTAAACCTACAGTGGGGATAAACAATAAAATAGCACACTGTAAATCAATACAAAGACCGTGGCTGATGGCAGACAATGAATCCACTCAGACAGCCGCACTCTCTCCCATCCAGACCAATTTAGATTCCAGTCCAATAGAACCAATTAGTCTAACAAGCAAGTCTCTGGATTCCACACAGAAAGGACCCAGTCAAACGGAGTTAAAAACTGGGTTCTTCTAGCTGTGAGGTCACAGCGCTAATCACTGCACCACAGTGTCCAGTTAAAAAAAGAAAAAAAAGACTCCAGCTGTTCCACATACAGTAGTAAGGAACTGGATAACTGTCATGTGGGGAAACAACAAAAGAGGACAAAGACAGAAGCCAGGAGACAGCATGGTGACGTGAACTGAAACGGACACTCACTGAGACGTAGTGCTGCTCGCTACAGCTGTGAGCGTGGCTGTCAATAGTGCAGGGAACCTCGGGATGTTTGTTCATGTCCACAGAGTAGATGATCACAGCCACCACTGACACCACCAGAGACAAGGCGCTCACCATCAGACACAGCTGCAGCTGAAAGAGACAGAACCAAACATACGTTGGACTTTGGCTTGGCTGGCCGTGTCTAGGTGTGTGTCCTCTGTTTCCACTACATTCCTCAACTATTGCTTTATTGTTGTTAATGAGGGAAAAGGTTCTAGTTAGTAGCTTCTATTTTCATTTTACATGGGATTAATCCAGGGCTGGTTCTGGGTTTTGGGGGGCCCAATGTGAGGTTGGGTTCAACCCCTACACTTTAAACTTTAAACTTCAACTTTATTTATTTATATAGCACCTTCTGTACAACAAACTGCAGCTCAAAGTGCTTTACAGTTAAAAAAAATTCCAGATAAAACACAAACAAAACAATAAAAAGGCAAAGAGAGCCCTCCCCTCGACCCCACTCTCGTCCAAGGCATCCATCCACCTGACCCCCACCCTACCCCAGAGCCCTAACCCTTCCACCCCCCACAAGTAATAATAGGTATAGTTAAAATATGGCTGAGGACAGAGGACCAGAGTGAGGACACACCATCATAGGGGGGCCGTCAGCACCAGGAGCCGGTCTCAGCCCACAGCTGCAGAGACACCACCACAGGGGCCACCCCGGCCCAGGCAGACAGAGGAGTCCACGCCACAACCAACAGGCTGTGACTGGACTCCCCCATCCCACCAAGCCAGGGCCACCACCACAGCAGCATCCCCACCACCACGACCAATCACAGCTCCCAGTGCTGAGAGCCCCCCAGTGAGGAAACACTTGAGCTGAAAATAACAGAAGATAAAATACGATAGAATACAATAAGAAGCAGAGTAAGATCATGAATAAAAATAAAAGGAGAATAAAATGGTTAAAGGAATCATAAATATACCCATATATACTGTATATACTGTATATTGTAATGCAAAACTGAATTGAAATAATCTTAAAACACAGATATATAAATAAATAAATAAGAAATAGCCAAATAAGTTTATGAACATGAATGATAAAATTAGTTAAAGCTAAACCAAAAAGGTGGGTCTTGAGCCTCCTTTAAAAAATATCAACGCTCTCTGCAGCCCTGAGGTCCTCTGGCAGTCCAGTATTTCTGTAATGGAAAAGAGTAAAGCTACAGTCACAAAGATTCTTATGAAGGATGGGTTTGCAAGAATCTCCCAGTTCCTCCAGATTCTGGAGTTCTCAGACATTCGTGGAGGGGGGGCGTAGTTTCTTACGGCTGCCGTTCAATTCACAAGAGCAACTTGAGGCATTCTTGAGAAATGAGGTGCTTTTCTGTCATACGATGGCCCCAGAGTTCTTACGTTCTTCGTAAGGTCGTGCAACTCGCGGCACTCTGAAGTCGTTGGTAGGACGATCTTATGGCTTTCAGCACATTTTGTTGGCACAAATGTCATACAAATGGCGTACTTCTGCCTTATGAGCACCTCACTACCACCTTACAAACCTCCATATGAACAAGGATTCGTACGGCATTTCCGACAACCTCTATAAAGGGCCCTCAAGAACAACTTAAGGTGATCTTGAGGCATACTTCTGGCCAACATCTTGCATAGTTCTTACATTGTTCCTATGGCATTTGCATGGCCATCCTACGATGAGGGGTTTTCATGGGGCATTCGTAGAAATCTCGGACAAGACCATCGACCTGGCCCCAAACTTACGAACAATCTATGAATGATGGATTCTCTTATGACCGCCTTAAGAAGGCCAAGCGAAATGGTCCAAAAATCGTTCGTACGGTGTTTGCAGCCATTTGAAATGGAATTTGTGAACCCAGCTTAAACGTACCAACTTGACTGTAATTAAATGAATTTTTAAGGGTGGAGGAGGTGATTTAAAATGTATTTATTGCCAAGCCCTCATCTGAAGTTGCTGATCCAGCTACAACGTTAGGAATGAACCCGCAACTGTGTGGAAGAGACTCACAATCTTCAGGCTGCACTTCTTGTCCAGGATGAGCGCCACCACTCCAGCCGTGATGAACTGGGACCAAACAACAGGAGACAACAGGCACATCTGTTATTCACCTCTGCTCGGTGCACCAAACCCTTTATGGGGGCCGTGCGCAACACAGAAACAGATCTCACCACCAGACCACTCCACCAAGGCACTCCCAGGTTGACAACTTCAGTGGTCTGTGGAATGCAGTGTAGAGGGATGGAGTAGGACATGACCATCAGCCCCAGCATCACCTGACTCACCTGAAGCAAACACACACACACACACACACACCTGCTTTAAATGAGAATATGACAGCTTTATTGTCATTTTGCACACATTTTCAACTAAATCAGCTACTGCTCATCAGTTATTGTTGATGTACGTAAATACTTGAGTCCATTGGTCCGGCCTTTTTAGTTCTGTGGCTAGCTAGCTAGTGCCTGATGGTTATCTCTGCATTTGTTCAGATTCTCTTCGCCGCCTTCTTATAGTCAGTGGGTGATTTGAAAGATGGGTGGCTGGAGATGCCATCTACGCAGCCCAAAAGCACCTCCTTTTTAACCTGCCCCCCCATCTTCATATAGATGCAAGGATAGTTTAAAGTACCGCTGAATATGTCACAAGTTGGTGAGAGTAAAGTTGCAAATGTATGAGAAAATGTTTGAAAAATTGTGAGAAGAACATTGAAAATGTAAGAAAAAAAATCTCAAATACTTGTATATGCAGGTGCATATTTGCGTAACAAAAAAAGGTTAACATGGCACAAGAAGTGGCAAATTTATAGGACAAAAGGAACTAATTTTAGTCCGCAGTGACTTTAGAAAAGTCACAGACTTGCCAGCAAAAAGCTGCAAATTTATCAGAAAAAAAGTTACACATTTCCAAGAAAAATGTTACAAATTCAGAAGAAAAACCTGACAAACTGAAAAGAACGTGGGAAAAAAAATGCAAATGTGCAGTTTTTGTACCTGTAGATCTGATAGTTTTTCTTGTAAATTTTTCACTTCATTAGTGAGCCAAGCAGCTGCTGCAGGAAAGCGATTTGTTCTGATGCTTCGCATTATTATTTTCTCCACCAAAAGTTCATGGGGAGCAAAAACAGTAATACGTACAAACGTGAAATTTTACAGTCTGACCAGAAATTCTCCCCACTCCTCAGAGACCAAAACTCAATGCACTACGTCCATAGGTGGCGCTATCATAAACTGTTTTACGTTTTGGGGAATATCTTGAGAACGGCTGGGTCCAGACTAAAAATTCTTTCATCATTCTGTTCTCTGAAACCTTCTACAACCTTTCTCCACTGGTCTTATGCTCTAAAAATGAAGTTTTCTGTAGCATATGTTGAGTTTTCAACGCTGTTGTACTGCTGCTGGGAATCCTTTCAATCAAACCTTTATCATTTGAGAAAGTGAGAGCCTGAACAATAATTGAAGTACAGCATGCCTCTCCTGTGCATTTTAAAGCAGCACTATGGAAGATTTTCACCTCAGAAGTATTATGATGGTACACCAACATTTGACTGAGTCAGTGTCACTTCCTCCATTACCCGCAACAGCTCTGTGTTTTGGCGTGACCCCTGACGGGACAGCAGACGTGGCCTCGGTCCGAGCAGCCAATCACAGGGCATGACTGTAGCCGCCAACAACAACATGCCCTGTAGTTGGCTGTTGGGACTGGGGTCACGGTTGCTGTGGTTGTGGCCTTTTCAGTGTTCCTACAAGGAACAAGAAAGTTACACGGTGCTGCTTTAAAATCTAATCAGACCTTAGGTTTTAAATGCTGTTGCTAAGCAATGCAAGACCTTGACATCTACGTACGTCTGTGTGGAACCCAATGATTGCTGCTTCCAGCTATACACGTTTTTTTATTTTTAATTCATGACTTTTTGTTTGGTTTTATTTTTCCACCAATCATGAGTTGTTGTTTTTTTTTTTCACAAATTTGCAACTTTTTTCTTGTAAATTTGCGACTCGCTCATGATAACTTTCTTCTTCTTCCCCCTCTTTCAGCTGCTCCCTTTACGGGTTGCCACAGCAGATCATCTGTCTCCTGATAACTTTACGACTTTTTAAAATTGTAAAATAGCCTCTTTTATCCTATATTTGCACCTAATTCTTGCAAATGTGTACTTAATTTATGTTTGAACTAATGGTGACACTTTAATCACGATTAATAGCGGTTGATCACGATTAACTGGATCAAGCAATTTAATCGCGTTAAATGCATGAAGTGTGATGCAGCAACTTGCCATTAATCGTGATATGCAATTAATTGTGACTAGCTGCTATTAATCCCGATTAAAGTGTCACCACTAGTTTGTACATTTGTATGCTAAATTTGTGGGTAGGCCACCATCACCATCCCGTTCGTTAAAAATAACGAATCACCCACTACTTTAAGGTAGGCTCAGATGAAGATTCAAACGTACACATTATGTGAGGCTTCAGGAGAAACTGCACTACATTAAAGTAAATGGCTAGATAGGCTAACTGTTAGCATGAACCATGAACACAGCAACACGATATCCAGGTTGTGAAGTCTGTCTGTTTTCAAACAGCCTCATGGTTGAAAATAAAGTTCACTGCACTGCATTACTTATCACACACATAAAAGCTACTGACAGTTATTGTGTTAAAGATGATTAGAAGCCACTAAAACAGAGGGATACGTATCAGCTGACGGTTTGACTGTGGTTACTGAGGACTACGGGAACTGCTGGAATCCCTGCTGTCCAGACAAACTGCTCAGCTGGAACCAGCTGCTGCGTAACCGTGCTGCTGCACAAACACAAAGCCGCCAGACTCACCCCCAGACTTTTTGGCTCTCCTTTCTGGATGGCAGCTTTCAGTGCCTGCTGCCTGTCGGCCAGCTTCACGGCGTTCACATCCTCCAGCACCTGCACCGTTAGATCCCTGGACACTGCCACCGCCATCACCTGTGGAGGTCACAAACAGACCACACACACACCAATGAACAGCTGGGAGATGGATGTTATTACCCACGTCCGCTTGAGTCGAGTTTGTAGAGCGGTCGGTGCCGTCTGCTATCTAGCTAGGTCTGGGCTCTAACTTGGCAGGGAATGAGGCTATGGCCACCAAACTTGGTACGTAGGTTGACTTTGGGACCAGCACCTACAGCTGTGCTTTTGGGGTCAAAAGGTCAAAGGTCACAGGGTCTTAAAAGGTCAAAATCCACTTTGTCCCACAGTGACTGCATTATTGCAACTAGGGGCAAAATTTTTTTAATGCAAGTTAAAACTGGGTGAAGGTCAGATGACTTTGACCTCGGGACTTTGACCTTGAAGATCAGTATGGTGTGAAATTAGGGTACAAGGTCATCAAGTTTAAACAAAATTAACTTTATGACTTATTACCATGACTGCTATACACATTCTGTAAGTCTAGGCCTGCAAAAGGCCAGAATGAAGAATTTGTACAACTTGTACAGCTGAGGTTGTTTTAAATGTGTTGAGAAATAAAGTTGGACTGTTAAGGTGAAATCTTAGAGGAAGTGTCTATTCGTACAGGAGCTGTATCCCTATATCAAATGTCTATTGGTACATTCCTGGGCCCCCACGCCCAAGGAAGGGGCAGTAAGGCGGGGGTTGCTCCATGGGGGGCCAGCCCCCCCCCCCAATCCAAGGGAGCCCATGCGGCCAGGAGGTACCAGAAGGTGCCACCCCCTCAGTCCAGCACCTCCTGACCAGCACATACACTCACTCTCACTCACTCACACCCTCATGCTCTCACACGCACTCACTCACTCACGCACTCACACCCTCATGCTCACTCACTCACACTCTCACTCACCCTCTCCTTCACACAGTCTTACACTCACACTCCCACACTCAGACTCATTCACTCTCACCAACTCCTATTCTTTTTCAGTCTCGCTCCCATTCCCACTCACAGTCGCTCGCACTCACACATGCGTCCTTCCACTCACGCTCATTCATATATACACTCTCATTCGCACTCTGACTCGCTCACATTTACTCATGTTCTCTCTTACACACTCACGTACACTCATTCACTCTGAACACTTGGGGCGGCCGCGGCGCAGATGCAGTGGGCACAAACGTGCTCTAATCGGCAGTGCATGTCTAATCGGCGTGCACCTCTAAGTGCACCACCCTAAGTGCATTCAATAAGATGTATGGGGCACCAGACTGTGCAACCCAGGACCTGCCAATGTCATACCCCAGCACTCACCAGCACCACAGGCACGATGGGGCAGCCACGCTTACTCTCACGCTTCTTGTACACAACCTGTATGCACGTACACAAACATACAAAATAATAATAATAATAATAACTAGAAAAGCACTCACAGAGCGCATACCTCTGCCAAGGCTCCTTCTGTTTCTCATGGATCAAATCCAAAATGTAATGGGTTTGTGTGTAGGCCTATAGCCACTTGTGGTGAAAATTGCATCAAAGTCTGTCCATTAGTTTTGGAGTATTGTTGCTAACACACTGTGAGAAGATAACAGCCTTGGCTGAGGTATGCATTCTCAGATCATCACCCAAATATAATGGGTTCCTCTCTAGCCCAAGAACCACCTCTGGTGAAAATTTCATCCAAATCCACCCAGTAGTCTTTGTGTAATCCTGCTGCACAAATACAAACAAAGCCCTTGGTGGAGGTATGCACTCTCAGATCATCACCAAAATCTAATCATCTGTTCCCCGTGCCATTACAGACCTTTCCTGAAAATTTCGTCAAAATCCGTTCATAACTTTTTGAGTTATGTTGGTAACAGACAGACGGGCAAACCCCGGTAAAAACATTACCTCCTTGGCGGAGGTAATAATGAATAATGGACTAGATCCATACGACTCTAAACACGCCAAGCAACATCCCAAAGTGCCTACAGCGAGCCCATCACCCACCCACCCCAGACAGACATGTCTGTTCTTTTCTTCTTCTCTATCCCCTCACCCCCCAGCCAGTCGCAGCAGATGACTGCCCCTCCCTGAGCCTGGTTCTGCTGGAGGTTTCTTTCTGCTAAAAGGGAGTTTTTCCTCACCACCGTCGCCAAGTGCTGCTCACAGGGGATCACCCGATTGCTGGGGTCTTTCTGCAATTGTGGGGGTTTCCCCTACAGTTGAAAGTGCTATGAGATGACTGTTGTTAAATGGTGCTATATGAATAAAGTTGCATTGAATTGAATAGACATCGATAGGGATACGCTACCCCTGATGCCACAGCCGCTCCAGGGCAGACCGATGGAAACGCGGCCGCCAATCCGTGCTAACGGCCCCCTCGACCACCACCAAACACCCACTCACACCCATACCCAGCGCCACGGACACCAGAGGCAGGGCAAAGCACCCCACCCAGGCACACAACGGCAGGATGGCCGGGGGACATAAATCCATCCATCCATCCATCTTCTACCGCTTTTCCGGAGGTCCGGGTCGCGGAGGCAGCAGTTCAAGCAGAGAAGCCCAGACTTCCCTCTCCCCAGCCACCTGCTCCAGCTCTTCAGAGAGGATACCAAGGCGTTCCCAGACCAGCTGGGAGACATAGTCTCTCCACCGAGTCCTGGGTCTGCCCCGGGGTCTCCTCCCAGTGGGACGTGCCTGAAACACCTCAAGTGGGAGGCGTCCAGGAGGCATCCTAATCAGATGCCCATACCACCTCAACTGACTCCTTTCAATGTGGAGGAGCAGCGATTCTACTCTGAGCCTCTCCCGGATGACTGAGCTCCTCACCCTATCTCTGAGGGTGAGTCCAGCAATCCTACGGAGAAAGCTCATTTCAGCCGCTTGTATCCGCGATCTCGTTCTTTCGGTCATTACCCAAAGCTCGTGACCATAGGTGAGAGTAGGAACGTAGATTGACTGATAAATCGACAGCTTTGCCTTAGAACTAAGCTCCCTCTTCACCACAACAGACCGGTACAACGTCCGCATCACTGCAGATGCTGCTCCAATCCGTCTGTCGATCTCTCGCTCCATTCTCCCCTCACTCGTGAACAAGACCCCAAGATACTTAAACTCCTCCACTTGGGGCAGGAGCCTGTCCCCAACCCGGAGAGGACAATCCACCTTTTTCCGGCTGAGGACCATGGACTCGGACTTGGAGGTGCTGATTCTCATCCCAGCCGCTTCACACTCAGCGGCAAACCGTCCCAGCAAGAGCTGTAGGTCATTGCTGGATGAAGCCAACAGGACAACATCATCTGCAAACAACAGAGATGAGATCCTGTGGTCACCAAGCATGACACCCTCCATTCCCTGGCTGCGCCTAGAAATCCTGTCCATAAAAATTATGAACAGGATCGGTGACAAAGGGCAGCCCTGGCGGAGTCCAACTCTCACTGGGAATGGCTCTGACCGAGTGTTGGCAATACGAACCAAACTCTCACAACGGTCGTATAGAAACCGAATAGCTCGTAACAACAAGCCCGATACCCCATACTCCCGAAGCACCCCCCACAAAAATCCACGAGGGACGTGGTCAAATGCCTTCTCCAAGTCCACAAAACACATGTAAACTGGTTGGGCAAACTCCCACGAACCCTCGAGAATTCTCGAGAGGGTAAAGAGCTGGTCCGATGTGCCACAACCAGGACGAAAACCACATGGCAAACACCCACTCACACCCATACCCAGCGCCACGGACACCGGAGGCAGGGCAAAGCACCCCACCCAGGCACACAACGGCAGGATGGCCGGGGGACATAAATAATATTATAAATAAATAATAATAAACAATATTCTGTCTTTGATGCTGAGTACCGATCTTGTTATGGGTACTGATTTGGCAGCCACATATGGTTCTGTTTCCATAGCCACTACCAATCTTAAAGAAAGGAACGGATTGTACTTCCTGGTTAGTTACGAACAAGCCCCACCTTCAGTTCTCCACACGAGCAAAACACAGCCTGGTTTATCTCCTAACTTGTGATTGGCCCACTCAGAAAACTGTTACCCAATCAGATCTGGGGCTCATTAATATTAAGTGCAGGGTGAAAACAAGGAGCTGTAACGCAACACAGAAATGATTTTTGGTCTTTGTCATGATCAGGTGAGCGCACGCGCCCCCTCCCTTCCTGCGAGGCTTCCCCGGCTCCGCAGGTAATCATCGCACCTGCGTGAGTAGACGCACCTGTTGCCTCTTCCCTGCCAGAGCTGGAAAGGACCAGTTTGTGAACGCTCTGGCGCTGACTCGCTGGGTAAACTGCCTCAACAAGCAAGTAAGTCTTTATTTCGCTCTCTGAGGAATCAGAATTAACGCCTCTTGTCCTCTTTTCTCCTCCAGGTTGCTGCCATCTTTATGGTGTATCACCTGCCCCATCATTCTCATCACCACTTCAGATCCTTATTCCACCCGGTCAGACACCTCATCCAGCTCCACTTCTGCTATCTCCCTGCGGGGCTCAGCTGCTGGGCTCGCTGCTCACCCCTTGTGAGTATTGTCCTACTTTTCCCTAATCCTGTCTCCCTCCTCCACTAATCCGCTCTCGTCTCCCCTTACAGGCTGAGTCCTCCTCTGGCGAGTGGCATCTTTGCTTAACTGTGCGTTACGTTCGAATCAATAAATTGTGGTTAAGCAATTTCTCTGTGTCATTTGAGTGATTTCTGTAGTGTTGTTCCCTGCACGTGAGCTGTTCATCCTCCGGTCATGTCATTAAGACTACCCCCATCTGTGCTGGAATGTAGAAAGACTTTAAGCAAAACCCTGGATCAAAGCATGGGGCCTTTAAAACCCGCCGCTGCTGCTGCCATGACCATCCAACACAGACATGAGACGTAGGCGGTGGGCCGAGTGGCTCTGTCTGCTTTAGTTTTTGAGATGATCGATCCCCATCTAGAGAGCAGCTGAGTTTCACAGACAGGCTAACTCATATTTTTCAAAACACGAACGTGTTTGCTGGCAGGTTCAGTATGTGCATATCCATCCATCCATCCATCCATCTTCTACCACTTTTCCGGAGGTCCGGGTCGCGGAGGCAGCAGTTCAAGCAGAGAAGCCCAGACTTCCCTCTCCCCAGCCACCTGCTCCAGCTCTTCAGAGGGGATACCAAGGCGTTCCCAGACCAGCTGGGAGACATAGTCTCTCCACCGAGTCCTGGGTCTGCCCCGGGGTCTCCTCCCAGTGGGACGTGCCTGAAACACCTCAAGTGGGAGGCGTCCAGGAGGCATCCTAATCAGATGCCCATACCACCTCAACTGACTCCTTTCAATGTGGAGGAGCAGCGGTTCTACTCTGAGCCTCTCCCGGATGACTGAGCTCCTCACCCTATCTCTGAGGGTGAGTCCAGCAATCCTACGGAGAAAGCTCATTTCAGCCGCTTGTATCCGCGATCTCGTTCTTTCGGTCATTACCCAAAGCTCGTGACCATAGGTGAGAGTAGGAACGTAGATTGACTGGTAAATCGACAGCTTTGCCTTAGAACTAAGCTCCCTCTTCACCACAACAGACCGGTACAACGTCCGCATCATTGCAGATGCTGCTCCAATCCGTCTGTCGATCTCTCGCTCCATTTTCCCCTCACTTGTGAACAAGACCCCAAGATACTTAAACTCCTCCACTTGGGGCAGGAGCCTGTCCCCAACCCGGAGAGGACAATCCACCTTTTTCCGGCTGAGGACCATGGACTCGGACTTGGAGGTGCTGATTCTCATCCCAGCCGCTTCACACTCAGCGGCAAACCGTTCCAGCAAGAGCTGTAGGTCATTGCTGGATGAAGCCAACAGGACAACATCATCTGCAAACAACAGAGATGAGATCCTGTGGTCACCAAGCATGACACCCTCCATTCCCTGGCTGCGCCTAGAAATCCTGTCCATAAAAATTATGAACAGAACCGGTGACAAAGGGCAGCCCTGGCGGAGTCCAACTCTCACTGGGAATGACTCCGACCGAGTGTTGGCAATACGAACTAAACTCTCACAACGGTCGTACAGAGACCGAATAGCTCGTAACAACAAGCCCGATACCCCATACTCCCGAAGCACCCCCCACAAAAATCCACGAGGGACGCGGTCAAATGCCTTCTCCAAGTATGTGCATATTTTTATGAAAATTATGCTTTAGTTACGAAACCTGATAAGGCGGCTCCGAGGCGATCACTAAGGACCTCTATATGCTTAACCAATCAAAACAGCGCTCCATGATCACTTGACTTGAGTTCGACCAATGAGCTGTGTCACTGTCAGAAGTAACCGTAAAGAAAGATGGGCTGACAATGCTGCAATTTCATCAGCTAGGTAAGCACAATAACGTTATATTTATGTCCCTGTGTTTTCTTTTTGCGTTACAGATCTCCATAGTTACCTCCGCCAAGGAGGTTATGTTTTCATCGGCGTTGGTTTGTCTGTCTGTTTGTCTGTCTGTCTGTTTGTTTGTTAGCAACATAACTTAAAAAGTTATGGACGGATTTTCGTGAAATTTTCACACATTGTCAGAAATGCGGTATCCTACAGATGATTAGATTTTGGTGGTGATCCGGATCACCGTCCAGAAGAAAACCGCCATTACAGAAAATGCGAATTTCGTGAATAACTACTGAACCACTAATCCTATCATTGTCAATCCAATTGCTAGTCATATGTTTTCATGGTCAAGGAATCTGAAAACGTACACACAAACACTGTATGGCGGGAACTGTGGCGCTCGGCGGAGGTCTGCGCTCTCAGAGTGCTTTTCTAGTTAATATTACAGCCAAGTGCTGCTCCCCATTGTCCCTCGTCTTGTGCAGCATATCGCTAAATAAAGTTACACGTCCTTCGCGTTGTCCTGCTGATGTTAAAGAAGCCCTGCTGAAAAAACCCCAGCAAACACCAGCATCAGACCAGCACCAAGAAATAATAGTTTAGTATTGTGTTTCCAATACTAAAGTTAAATTTTAGTATTGTTTGTGAAAGTTTTTGAGTGTTTATTGTTTTTGTTACGCGTTTTGTCGTGTTTTCGGAGCAGCGTCTTTTTTCCATATTGTTTGTCTTTTTTCCCTTTAGTCTTTGTTTTTATGGATTTTTTTAAGTAATAATTTGTAAACAGCTCAGCAAAAAAAATGTTGAGGAGATCAACTAGAAAGAAGACAGCCCCGTGGAAGAGAAGGAAAGCTCAGCAGAAGTGTCCCAGTCTCAACCACACTGACACAGTTTGGATCACTGCATATTTATTCCCAGCTTTGTTACAATAATTTTTGTTCATGTACATCTGAAATATTTATAAAGAGAAAACCGGTGAAAATTCAAATCTGTTTTTTTTTGTTATTACACGCATTTAAAACATATAATATTGACACATACTTGCCAGATTTTGAACTGTACACTTCTCCTGAAAAACAGGACAAAATATTCTACACAAAGGACATTTTATGACATATTTATTGAAAAAAGATAAAAAGCGCCAGGTGAACTATTAAAATTATAGCACTAAAAGGCTTTAAAGCATTCCAGCCAGTTTCCAGGAAATGTGAAATGTTCCACGGGTGGAACACCGGAATTTTAAGAGGTTAAAGATTAAATATTCGTCATTTCAAACAGCAGTAGCTTGTTTTTCTAAATTAGCGTTAACATTTTTATTGGTGTTATAATCACCACAAAATCACCAACAAAGAACAAGTGAAGCACAACAAGAAAACTGACTGCAGCAGACCACACCCAAAAGTACACACAGAACACACAGCGTGTGTGTCTATGTGGCCTAGTCAGAAATGTTCTCACAGTCCAAGCAAGAACACACGTCTGTGCATGGAAGCTCATTCTGTCTGCACGTGCATCTTCCTTTCACACGGTGTGTTTTTTTACAGGAGCAGTATACAAGCCCCAGAATGCTGAGAGCTGCAGGGGGAAGAGTCGTCCAGTCGATCTCGCAGGAGTCTCCCTCAATCTCCCAACCATGGGCCATTGGTGGAGGTTTGTCTGGCTGACTCTGCAGGCTTCTATCAATGGCTGCTGCTAGTTTGCTCACTGAATGTGTTTCTATAGTGATTCTCTGTTTGGTGGAAGACTTCTGTCTGTGCACTTGCCACTCTGAAACAGTTGGCCTCTTGTGTAATTCACATCTTTGGAGCCTTTGAGGTCCTACAGAACACAAGTTAATTTTTCAGTGGCCTCATACTGTTCTGGGAGTAGCTGAAAAGCTTTTCCCAGTGTCTTTAATGACACACAATGCTCTTTGTTGGACAGCAGTATTTTCATTGTTTAAGTTTCTCTCGTAGCCTCTTTCCATTATATTTTTGAGTTGTATACTTTTCCCTTCTGCATATGATGCATTGGCTTGGGAGCAGATGTGGCGCTCTTCTTCTGTGGACTGGAACCTCTGTTCTTGCTGACCGGAGAACCCAGTTTGGTTCAGGATTTGTAGTGGAAGTATGTGGTTCTTCATCTAAAATATTGTAAAGGAGACAAAACTGGGTGGGATGCTTAATTTGGGACAACTCTATATTTACTGCATAAGTGTTGATTCTAAAGATAACTACATTGTGTTAACATTGTCTGTTCTGTTCTCTAGGTAACTCCAGCTGCTCAGACATTCCTGACACACTCCTGGACCTGTCTGGATCTTTCTGTCTTGTCTTAAATTGACTACTGAGGCAGTGGCTGGACCTTGCTTGGAGCCAGTCTAGAACAGAGAAGTAAGGCGCCTCCGTCCCTCCACTAGCCTGGGTTTACACCTTGGGCAAGTGTTGGCACACCCTCAGCCTCCCTTGGCCGGGGATACGGCCTAGGTCACTACACTCGGCGGCTCTGCTTGTCAACTCAGCATCAGTCCCGGCAATCCTTTTTGTGAGCATGCCACTTCTGGGCTTGCCTAACCAGCATGTGGAGTCAGCCTTCGGCGGAAAGCTTCGAACCATCAGATGCTTCAGCAAGCTGGATGGCGATCGCTGCAACGTGTTGTGGACTGCGAAGAGCGTGACGAGGCACAAGAAGTCACGGTCATCCACTGCATTTGTCTCTTCCTCAAGCCGTCTTGACGATGTCTTGCTGCTGAATCCAGGAGGAGTTTGGATGAGAGAGTGAGGTCGACGTGCCACAAAAACTCCTCCTCACTTTAAACAATTTTTTTGCGCAAGTCACCTTTCAAATTGACTATTAATGTTTACACTCATTAATGTACATGATCAGTTCAGATGGATTTCATCAGATTCAAAATGAATACTCACCATCACTTGTGTGGACTGATTTTTGTGTTCTTTCTTGGGCTCTTTCAATATTTCTTGTATTAGCATACTGCATGTAGCATTGTCTATGACAGCCTATGTTAACTAGCACGTCTGAAGGGTGGGTATCATGAAAATTATATTTTTCTATTGCTTTTTCAGCTATTTTGTTTTCCTTTGTATAAAGATTTACCTACTCTATTGAACATTGCACAAATGTTTTCCAACTCTTGTCTGAAAATTGAATTATATTTTCTAAAGAGCTTGTAACATGCATACAGCACGCCATACCTGTCCCTGATATTCATGCTAGCTAATGAAAGCACGTGTCTGACTTGACATAACTGACATGTTATAAATAAAGCAATTGAGCAGCAGACATAAGGGCGGGACAAACTAGTTTATTTTAACATTCTGACCAGATCTAAATATAAGAAGTGATGCTGGTGTAATAGTATATATGAATTAATATCAAATTTCCTAAGGATGCTGTGATACATTGTTCTCAATGGTATTATATATTTTGTTCACAGAATAAACCTGAAAATGTCTGTGATAATCTGTGAGGTAATGAATCAAAGCTTATAAATGTATTACGCTCTTGTGGAAGACGAAAGCAGACGAGGCAGTGAGCTAGACGACACACGAACTTTATTCCTCTTCCAACATAAAGCACAGAAACTCTGACCTGAGTGCCTAAGCAAACTCCTTTATATACTTTTATTACCACCTCTGGCACACAGGGTAAACACATTAATATACAGATGTCAAAGACACGCACACACATTAACATGACATTGACACACACGTCACAGAGCAGGTCTTGCTACCATACATTTGCACCCTTGCATCCTCAGGTGTCAACCTGGCGCGGCGGGGGGCGAAAGGCACAACTTTGTTTGTTTGGCTCCCCACACTTTCTCCATTAGCGTCCCTAACTATCTTCTCCCCCACCAACTCCTTTATCCTGGGTGGAGTACCATATGTACTGTATCCACCACATTATAATTTTGCGCTTGTCTGGTTGTTTTTCAACAGTCAATACATGTTTTTTATAAGCTAGTTAAACCATCTCTGGGCTCCAGAATACCTCCCCTCAGGCTACGGGGGGCAGGGAGTGGGCAAACAATCTGAACCTGTTTTTTAATAGGTTTGACCAACCGCCCTCCCCCCCCCGACTGCACAACAACCACTGCTGCCTCTAAAGTCATCGAGACCTGCTGTCCACACCCCACTCCACCAACACCCCCCCCCCCCCCCCACTCCTAGCACACTGTCCCCCAAGCTGATCCTCACTAAGACCCAGGTGAGGACGGAGCTGAGGAAGATCAAGGCGAGGAAGGCCTCGGGACCGGACGGCATCAGCGCGAAGCTCCTCAAGTCCTGTGCAGACCAGCTGTGTGGGATTGTGGAGCTCATCTTCAACCTGAGCCTGAAGCTGGGGAGGGTACCACAGTTGTGGAAAACATCTTGTGTGGTACCTGTACCAAAGACTTCCCACCTCAAAGATCTGAACAGCTACAGACCAGTAGCCCTGACGTCTCACTTGATGAAGACCCTGGAGAGACTGCTCCTTGCTCATATCCGCCCCCTGGTGGGACCAGCGATGGATCCACTCCAGTTCGTCTACCAGCATGGCATTGGGGTGGAGGATGCAGTGATCTTCCTCCTTCACCGCTCTCTGTCCCACCTGGAGAAGGCCGGGAATGTGGTGAGGATCATGTTCTTTGACTTCTCCAGTGCTTTCAACACCATCCAACCAATGATCCTGAAGGCCAAGCTGCTGTGCGCAGGGGTGGACCAACACCTGTCATCATGGATCCTGGACTACCTCACTAACCAGCCACAGTTTATGAGAACCCGAGATTGTGTGTCCGACATGATCATCAGTAGCACGGGGGCCCCCCAGGGAACGGTCTTGGCTCCCTTCCTGTTCACCCTTTATACTGTGGACTTCTCACACAACACAACACACTGCCATCTACAGACGTTCTCTGATGACTCTGCGATCGTCGGCCTCATCTCCAACGGAGATGAAGCTGAGTACAGAGGACTTATCCAGGACTTCGTGGACTGGTGCCATCGGAACTGCCTCCAGATCAACGCGAGGAAAACTAAGGAGCTGGTGGTGGATTGCCACAGGCAAGGACAACCCCTCACAGCACCAGTAAACATACAGGGAACAGACATTGAGATGGTGACATCCTACAAGTACCTAGGTGTTCATCTGAGCAATAAACTAGACTGGTCACACAACGCACTCTACAAGAAGGGACAGCGCAGGCTGTTCCTACTGAGGAGACTCAGGTCTTTTGGTGTACAAGGG
This sequence comes from Pholidichthys leucotaenia, assembly GCA_020510985.1. NCBI lineage: Eukaryota > Metazoa > Chordata > Actinopteri > Cichliformes > Pholidichthyidae > Pholidichthys > Pholidichthys leucotaenia. The sequence goes on along the minus strand of CM035848.1, from coordinate 22,768,114 downwards.
GCGCTGCTGAAGACATTCTATGACACGGTGATGGCATCAGCCATCACTTTTGGAGTGGTCTGCTGGGGCAACAGCAGCCGATAGGAAGAGACTGAACAAACTGATCAAGAAAGCTAGATCTGTCCTGGGGCAATGCCTTGACCCAGTGGAGGAGACAGGAGAGAGAAGGATGGTGGCTAAACTGTCATCTCTGCTGGAGTCCGAGTCCCACCCTATGCAGGACATATTGAACACACTGAGGAACTCATTTAGCAGTAGACTACATCATCCTAGGTGTACAACCGAGAGGTTTCGCAGGTCCTTCCTACCTACAGCTGTCAGACTGTATAACCTAAGCAGGGCTGCTCACAGAGATAGCAAAAAAAAATGTGACGACCTAATAGTATTGAATGCAAAAGATGCAACAGACTTACACAAATGGTCCCCTCCAGTATACAACTAGGACAATATCAGTTGCTACGGAGGGTGACAATATGTATGGGTACATATTCATACTATGTAGGATAACTAAGTAGACGGTTATGCTGTTTATTCCATCTTGCTACAATGCTCCGCACTTTGTATATATATTTATATATTTATGTGTACGTATGTATATTTACTGCTCTTATTTTTATTTTATTTTTATTTTTATTATCTTCTTAATTATTGCTCTGAGTGTTGCTATCCCTGTGCTGTTGCAATCCTGGAATTTCCCCACTGTGGGACTAATAAAGGCTTATCTTATCTTATCTTATCTATATCCATCAGAGAATCTTTGTCTGCTCCCTCCAAAGTAAATAAAAATATAATGTATAATCATCCCAAAGTGATAAAGCAAAATATTGGTAAAACTCAAATTAAACATAAAGCCTCTAAATTGAATGATTTGGCCTCTGTTCCTCCTCATAATTTAAAAATTAAATGTGGTTTATTAAATATTAGGTCTCTAACTCCCAAGTCTCTGTTAGCCCATGATCTGTTAATTGATCATCAGATTGATTTAATTTCCCTTACAGAGACTTGGTTAGGGCAAGAGGATTATGTTGGTTTAAATGAATCAACTCCCTCTGGTTATTTAAACTGTCAAAATCCCAGAAGTTCTGGTCGTGGAGGAGGAGTAGCAACAATTTACCATTCCAAATTACTAGTTAATGTAAAGCAAAAAACATGTTATAATTCCTTTGAGGGCCTGGTCCTCAGTGTTGGGCACTTTAGCAATTTCAGGTTAAACCCAATTTTATTTGCCATAGTTTATCGTCCCCCATCAACCTATTCAGAATTTTTATCCGAATTTGCTGATTTCTTAGCTGATTTAGTGCTGAAATCTGATAGAATAATTATAGTAGGGGACTTTAATATACATGTGGATGTAGATAGTGACTGCCTTAATGTGGCTTTTAATTCAATATTAGACTCGATTGGGTTTTCTCAGAAAGTAGGAAATTCTACTCATTACCTCCACCATACATTGGACCTTGTTCTGACATATGGCATAGAAATAGAAAATCTTGTAGTGTCTCCTCATAACCCTGTACTGTCAGACCATTGTCTGTTAACCTTTGATTTTACTATTTCTGACTATTTGGCTCCTAAAGAAAAATATTATCACAGTAGATGCCTCTCAGATGATGCTGTTTCCAAATTTATGCAGATTGTTTCCTCTATGCCATGTGTCAACACAACGGAAATAAGCTATAGACAGCTTGCTCCTTCTGTAATTGATAACATGGTGGATAGTGTTTCAGCTTCTCTGCATCAGGCTCTAGACTTGGTGGCCCCCTTAAAAAAGAAAAAGTCCCTGAAGAAACAAATACTAAAGATATCAAAAAATTTCTAGACACATTGGACTTGCCATCAATAGGAAATCAACAAAATGAAAAACTAACAGCAGAAATAACAACACAAGAGATCAGAGATGTGATTAAGTCACTTAAAAACGGTAAATCACCAGGTAGTGATGGATACCCCTCTGAGTTTTATAAACTGTTTATAGAAGAACTCACGCCACAGCTCCTAAAGTCATTTAATTGGACGTTGAACAACAACAAAATACCTCCATCATGGAACGAAGCAATCATTTCAGTTATTTTAAAACCAGGGAAAGATAAAGAACAATGCGGAAACTATAGACCAATCTCTTTATTAAATGTGGATTATAAAATATGCACAACAATTATATGTAAACGAATAAAGACATTCTTGACGGAATTGATAGAAGATGATCAAACTGGATTCATAGAGGGACGCCAAACACATGACAATATCAGGAGAACAATACATATAATTAACCAAATACATAAAGAAAAGAAAAGCGCAGTAATAATGAGTTTAGACGCAGAAAAAGCATTTGACAGGGTTAACTGGAAATTCTTATATAGTGTACTGGAGCGCTTTGGATTTAACGAAAAATCAGTACAATGCATAAGGACGCTATATCAAGAACCTGTGGCAAGAATCAAGATAAACGGTAGCTTAACAGACAAAGTATATATACAAAGATCAACTAGGCAGGGATGCTGCTTATCGCCCACCTTGTTTGCTCTGTTCATAGAACCATTGGCTCAAGCGATACGACAAAATAAGAAATTAAAAGGTGTAACAATAAAGGGGGCGGAACACAAGATTGGGCTATTTGCAGACGATATTATAGTTTACCTCGAACAACCAGATAAATCAATAATGGAAATGATGAACTTGATAGAAAATTTTGGAAAATTATCAGGATACAAGATAAACATAACAAAAACACAAATACTGACATTCCACTATAACCCTCTAAACCAGATAACTGATAAGATCAAACTAAACTGGAACCAAAAAGAAATAAAATACCTTGGAGTGAACATACCTAAAGACCTAAGCAAAATATATAAAGCAAACTATGATAGGTTGGAACAAGAAATAAAAAAAGATATTGATAGATGGTCAATCTTAAATATGGATCTGAATTCAAAAATTGAGACAGTCAAAATCAGCATACAACCTAGATTACTTTACCTCTTCCAGGCCATACCAACAGAGATTCCAGATGCCCAATTCTCAAAGTGGGACAGGATGATATCGAGATTTGTTTGGGGAGGTAAAAAACCAAGAGTGAAATATAAAACCCTCCAATTACCAAAAGAGAAAGGAGGCATGGGCCTACCGAGTCTAAAGGAATATTACTACTCAGCACAAATAAGATATATCATATGTTGGTGCGACGAGGGATATGAGGCAAAATGGAAAGAAATGGAAAAGGAAATTGAGGGACTCCCAGTACAAAGCATAATAGGAGATAAAGATGCATATAAGCAAATCAAACAAATAGACCCAATCACTAAATTTACTTTAGAACTGTGGTATAAAATAGTACAAAAATATAATATAAGGGAAGACATAAAACTATTGAAATGGGTAGCATTTGACAGTCAGTTTGAACCGGCAAAACAAGATAGGGGATACAAAAATCTGGTGAACAAGGGAATCACAGCATGGGGCAATATCGGAAAAAAAGATCTCGGGAGCTTTGTAAATATCAGGAGAAAATTTAAATTAGAAAGATTGGAATTTTTCAGATATCTGCAGATGAGAGATTACTATATGAAAAAGATTAGGCATAACCTCCAAACAGATAAGATAAGATAAGATAAGATAAGCCTTTATTAGTCCCACAACGGGGAAATTCCAGGATTGCAACAGCACAGGGATAGCAACACTCAGAGCAACAATCAGAAGGCAAGAAAAAACAAGCAAGCAAGAGCAGCTAATATACATATGTACATATTACTATAAAATATATATATATACACACACACACAGACACACAGTGCAGAGCATTGTAGCTAGATGGAATAAATATGTAAATATATAAACACCCACAGTATCTCGTTCACAGATGTGAACGAGATTATACAACTTATTTTAAGCTCATATGCAGGAAATAAAATAAGAATCATTTCAAAACTATATCAGAAACTTATGACAAACAATCATACAAGTAACTATATAAAGGAGAAATGGGAGAAAGAGCTCAATTTAAACATAACAGAAGAAAGCTGGCAGGAAATATGGAAAACACAACACACATCAACAAATTCAAGGACATGGAGGGAATTTGGATGGAAAAACCTGATTCGCTTTTTCATTACACCACAGATTCAAGGAAAATATACAAATACCCAATCTTTATGCTGGAGGGGATGTGGGGCTCAAAACGCAGACCACTCACATATGTTTTGGAAATGCTACAAAATATCATCATTTTGTAAATCTATACATGTGACAATACAGAGGATATTAGGATATAATATACCAATGAACTGTAACCTGATGTACTTATGTGATCTTAAAAAAGACAATGTTATACAGGCTGAGGACAGATATCTAGTTAAAATCTTGTTGATTGCATGTAAAAAAACTATCACAAAAAAATGGCGATCAGAAGTTCTTCCTGACCAAGAACAATGGACTGACATTGTTGAGGACATACGTATGATGGAAAAACTAACATATCGACGAAGAATGCAAGAAGGACTATGGGAGAAAAAATGGCGGAAATGGACACACTACAAAGTGCAACAACGAGGCAGAAATTGAAAGAATAACCAAAGACACTGAAAAAACCAGAAGAATTAAGAGATGGAAACTAAAAACTTGATGCTCCAACATTTGTCCCCCCCCCTTTTATTTTTTATTTTTTTATTTTTATTTTTATTTATTTTTTTTTCTTTTTCCCTACCCTAACCCCTTTGTTTTTTAAATGTAGAATGTGATCTGAATGCATTATATATGATGAAAAATGAATAAAAATCTAAGTTACAAAAAAAAAAAAAAGAAAAAGTCTAATCAGAGATTTTTAACTCCTTGGTTCAACACAGAAACTCGTAGCTTAAAACAGAAGACTCGTCAATTAGAAAGAAAATGGCGCTCTACTAATTTAGATGAAATCTATTTAGCTTGGAGAAATCATCTTTTAATTTATAAAAAATCTCTTAGAAAAGCTAGAACGAGTTATTACTCTGCATTAATAGAAGAGAACAAGAATAATCCCAGGTTTCTTTTCAGTACTGTAGCCAGGTTGACAAAGAGTCAGGACTCTGTCAATCCTAGCATCCCCTTAGAGCTTACTAGTCAGGACTTTATGAACTTTTTCAATAATAAAATTTCATCCATCAGAGATAAAATCAGATTCTTCCCACAGTTAACTTAAATACTGTAACTATTACAACTCCTTCTATTGATGTCTGTCTTGATGAGTTTACTCCAATCGACCTTTGTGAGTTAGACAAAATAGTTTCCTCATCCAAACCTTCAACTTGTCTTTTAGACCCTATTCCTACCAGGTTATTTAAAGAAGTCTTCCCACTTATTGGTAGCTTTATTCTTCATATAATCAATTCTTCATTAACTTTAGGCCATGTACCGCAGGCTTTTAAAACGGCTGTAATTAAACCCTTACTCAAAAAGCCAACGCTAGATCCGGGAGCTTTAGCTAACTATAGACCAATCTCTAATCTCCCTTTCATTTCAAAAATCTTAGAAAGAGTTGTTGCTACGCAATTATTTGACCATCTGCAGGGAAATGGTTTATTTGAAGAGTTTCAATCTGGGTTTAGAATCCATCATAGTACTGAAACAGCCTTAGCGAAGGTCACTAACGACCTCCTCATTGCATCTGATAATGGACTAGTTTCTGTACTTGTCCTTTTAGATCTTAGTGCAGCTTTTGATACTATTGATCATAATATTCTACTTGATAGATTAGAACACTATGTTGGACTTAATGGAACTTCATTGCAGTGGTTTAGATCTTATTTATCTGATAGGTTCCAGTTTGTTCATGTAAATGATGAGTTTTCTTTTAGCTCAAAGCTTAGTCATGGAGTTCCACAGGGATCTGTGCTAGGCCCTACTCTTTTTAGTTTATATATGCTTCCGTTAGGCAACATTATTAGAAAGCACTGTATACATTTTCATTGTTATGCAGATGACACACAATTATACCTGTCAATGAAGCCAGATGATACTAATCAATTAGCCAAGTTAGAAGCCTGTCTTAAGGAAATTAAAGCTTGGATGACTTGTAATTTCCTGCTATTAAATTCAGATAAGACTGAAGTCATTCTTGTTGGTCCAAAAAACCTTAGAAATTCCTTTCCAAATCAAACTTTCAGTTTGGATGCAGTTACTCTTTCTCTTAATAGCTCTGTGAGGAACCTTGGAGTTATTTTTGATCAGGATTTGTCCTTCAATTCACATATTAAATTTGTTTCTAAGACTGCCTTCTATCATTTGCGTAATATTGCCAAGATTAGGAGCATCTTGTCTCAGAGTGATGCTGAGAAGCTGATCCACACTTTTGTTAGCTCGAGATTAGATTATTGTAATTCTTTATTATCAGGCTGTCCTAAAACATCTTTAAAAAGTCTTCAGCTGATCCAAAATGCTGCAGCAAGAGTTTTAACAGGTACTAGAAAGAGAGATCATATCTCTCCGGTTCTGGCCTCCCTTCATAGGCTTCCCATAGAGTTTAGAGTTAAGTTTAAAATCCTTCTTCTTACTTACAAAGCTTTAAACAATCAGGCTCCTTTTTATTTAAAAGATCTGATACTACCGTATCATCCTAACAGAGCACTACGCTCCCAAAATGCAGGATTACTTGTAATACCTAGAATCTCCAAAAGTACAATGGGAGGCAGAGCCTTCAGTTATCAAGCTCCTCTCCTGTGGAATCAGCTGCCAATCTGGATTCGGGAGTCAGACTCGACCTCTGTTTTTAAGAATGGGGCTAAAACTTACCTTTTTGATATAGCCTACAATTAGGGAGGGATCATGTGTTTCTGAACCCTCCCTTAGTTATGCTGCTAATAGGTTTAGTCAGCCGGGGGACCTCCAGTAATGCACTGGGCCTCACTCCTTTCCTCACTCTCTATGAAATATTTTTTTTTTGCTGGTCATTAACATTTGTTTGTTCTCTCCCATAGATTGAGTCTCCATCATGCTGTTTGCTCTCTACATGTCTGTTCTTTTCTTCTTCTCTATCCCCTCACCCCCCAGCCAGTCGCAGCAGATGACTGCCCCTCCCTGAGCCTGGTTCTGCTGGAGGTTTCTTCCTGTTAAAAGGGAGTTTTTCCTCTCCACCGTCGCCAAGTGCTTGCTCACAGGGGATCGCCTGATTGCTGGGGTCTTTCTGCAACTGTGGGGGTCCCCCCTACAGTTGATAGTGCTATGAGATGACTGTTGTTGTGAAATGGCGCTATATAAATAAAGTTGAATTGAATTGAATTGAATCTTGAAAATGAGTATTCACGTCAGACCCGCTGGGCTGCATTTTGAATTTATTAGTCTAGACCACAGGATCGGTCAGGATTGGTGACCACAGGATCTCATCTCTGTTGTTTGCAGATAATGTTGTCCTGCTGGCTTCATCCAGCAATGACCTACAGGTCTTACTGGGATTGTTTGCCGCTGAGTGTGAAGCGGCTGGGATGAGAATCAGTACCTCCAAGTCCGAGTCCATGGTCCTCAGCCGGAAAAAGGTGGATTGTCCTCTCCGGGTTAAGGACAAGCTCCTGCCCCAAGTGGAGGAGCTCAAGTATCTTGGGGTCTTGTTCACGAGTGAGGGGAGAATGGAGCAAGAGACTGACAGATGGATCGGAGCAGCATCTGCAGTGATACGGACGTTGTACCGGTCTGTTGTGGTGAAGAGGGAGCTGAGCTCTAAGGCAAAGCTGTCGATTTACCGGTCAATCTACGTTCCTACCCTCACCTATGGTCACAAGCTTTGGGTAATGACCGAAAGAACGAAATCACGGCTACAAGCGGCTGAAATGACCTTTCTTCGTAGGATTGCTGGACTCACCCTCAAAGATAGGATGAGGAGCTCAGTTATCCGGGAGAGGCTCAGAGTAGAACTGCTGCTCCTCCACATTGAAAGGAGCCAGTTGATGTGCTTTGGGCATCTGCTAAGGATACCTCCTGGACACCTCCCAATTGAGGTGTTTCGGGCACGTCCCTCTGGGAGGAGACCCCAGGGCAGACCCAGGACTCGCTGGAGAGACTATGGCTACGGTCACACTGCAGGTCTTAATGCTCAATTACAATTTTTTTGCACAAATGTGACCCATATCTGATTTTTTTTATGACAGCCTGAACAACACATACACACGGGGACAAAATTGTTGGTACCCCTCTGTTAATGAAAGAAAAACTCACAATGGTCACAGAAATAACTTGAATCCGACAAAAGTGGTAATAAATAAAAATTCTATGAAAATTAACCAATGAAAATCAGACAATGCTTTTGAATTGTGGTTCAAAAGAATTATTTTAAAAAACAAACTCATGAAACAGGCCTGGACAAAAATGATGGTACCCCTAGAAAAGATTGAAAATAATGTGACCATATGGACATGTTCAACCAAAATGTGTCCTCTAATTAACATCACAGGTGTCTACAAACTTGTAATCAGTCAGTCGGCCTATTTAAAGGGTGACAAGTATCACTGTGTTGTTTGGTGACATGGTGTGTACCACACTAAACATGGACCAGAGGAAGCAAAGAAGAGAGTTGTCTCAGGAGATTAGAAAGAAAATTATAGACAAGCATGTTAAAGGTAAAGGCTATAAGACCATCTCCAAGCAGCTTGATGTTCCTGTGACTACAGTTGCACATATTATTCAGAAATTTAAGATCCACAGGACTGTAGCCAACCTCCCTGGACGTGGCCGCAGGAGGAAACTTGATGAAGAATGGTAACAAAAGAGCCCAGAACAACCTCTAAACACATTCATGGTGAACTCCAAGGTCAAGGTACATCAGTGTCAGATCACACCATCTGTCGTTGTTTGAGCCAAAGTGGACTTCATGGGAGACGACCAAGGAGGACACCACTGTTGGAAACAAATCATAAAAAAGCCATATTGGAATGTGCCAAACTGCATGTTAATAAGCCACAAAGCTTCTGGGAGAATGTCCTATGGGCAGACGAGACAAAACTGGAAGTTTTTGGCAAGGCACATCAGCGCTATGTTCACTGACACAAAAATGAAGCATACCAAGAAAAGAACACTGTCCCTACTGTGAAACATGGAGGAGGTTCTGTTATGTCCTGGGGCTGCTTTGCTGCATCTGGCACAGGATGTCTTGAATCTGTGCAGGGTACAATGAAATCTCAAGACTACCAAGGTATTCTAGAGAGAAATGTGCTGCCCAGTGTCAGACAGCTTGGTCTCAGTTGCAGGTCATGGGTCTTGCAACAGGATAATGACCCAAAACACACAGCTAAAAACACCCAAGAATGACTAACAGCCAAACATTGGACTATTCTAAAGTGGCCTTGTATGAGCCCTGATCTAAATCCTATTGAACATCTGTGGAAGGAGCTGAAACATGCCGTCTGGAGAAGGCACCCTTCAAACCTGAGACAACTGGACCAGTTTGCTCATGAGGAGTGGGCCAAAATACCTGCTGAGAGGTGCAGAAGTCTCATTGACAGTTACAGAAATTGTTTGATTGCAGTGATTGCCTCAAAAGGTTGTGCAACAAAATATTAAGTTAAAGTAGAACTGAACTGAACGGCATTGAACGGCACTGGGTGATAGTTCATACAATTATAAAGATAATTTATCATTGGCACCCCCTCCACAAATCCCGGAATCTTGGAGAAAATCGCGATTTTGAATTTCCCGCCCTGAAAAATCAGACAAATCCGCCGAAGTGCAGTCGGAGTTCCGCGTGACGTCACGAGTGTGACCCAGTCCTCATGTTTACCATTGCGAGCACGTTGACACTGGTTGTTTTTGGTGCATTTTGTCGTGATAGTCGACTACAAAACACTTCCAACACCTGGGAAGATCTGTTCAGTGGCCAAGGAAAGCTGTCATGGCGACGAAAGAAAAGAAAGGGGGAGGAAAAGCGACCGGGAAGCGATGTGTTTCTAGATATACAGTGATCTCTCACTTATCGCGTTTAATGGGGACCAGAACCGACCGTGAAAAGTGAAAAACCGCGAAGTAGCGTCACCCCCCCCCCCCCCAAGGGCGTCACAAGCACTATTTTGCACAAAAAGGCACAAGAGAACAGCGAAAAGTGCCACTAAGCAACACGAGCGATAAAGAACAATGAATGCGGTCTTCCTTCGCTGGGTAAAACGTCTCAGCCAATCAGCTTGCGAGGTAAAACGTCTCGGCCAATCAGCTTGCGAGATTCCCGAGCGGTGAAGAGGTGGGCGGAGAGGAGTGGAGCGGTGGTCAGAGAGGTAGATTTTCAGTTGTGCGGGCTCTCCGTGTTGATACCTGATTAGAACATCAGGTATCAACACGGAGAGCCCGCACAACTGAAAATCTACCTCTCTGACCACCGCTCCACTCCTCTCCGCCCACCTCTTCACCGCTCGGGAATCTCGCAAGCTGATTGGCTGAGACGTTTTACCCAGCTTCGCTCCCTGCCGAGCGCCTATACCCAGCGAAGGAAGACCGCATTCATTGTTCTTTATCGCTCGTGTTGCTTAGTGGCACTTTTCGCTGTTCTCTTGTGCCTTTTTGTGCAAAATAGTGCTTGTGACGCCCTTGGGGGGGGGGGTGGCGCTACTTCGCGGTTTTTCACTTTTTGCGGTCGGTTCTGGTCCCCATTAAACGCGATAAGTGAGGGATCACTGTAATAAGTTGAAAAAATGCTGATGGTTTTTTTCCCCCTTTTTTATTGTTAATTTTCCTTATCCTGACACCCCAAACATGCCAAAGTAAAGACTCACCATTCTGTATTCAATAAGCGACTCTCCTCCCCATCACTGCTGCGGTCTGAGTCGGTGCCGGAATCCCCCGAAAATTCTGGCTCTAATCTGTATGGTTCGATGCCTCCCTCGCTCTCTTCCTGTTCACTTGACACTCCTGCATCCTCCTCTGTCTCGTCACCGATCCTGAATGCCTCTTCACTCTGAAAACTCTGGTGTTCTTGACTGCTGGAACTGCTATCATCTGCCATTGTTGTTTTGATAAGGGTCACACTCGTGACGTCACGCAGCGTCGTCTGCACTACTTCCGGTTTGTTTGGCACTGCCAGCCAGAGGCAAAAGTTTATCGGCTTATAGCTTGGCCATCGCACGGCCTAAAAATTTCTTTTATGTGTTGAAAAATACAATAGGTAATAAGGAATTAATCTGCTATTCTACTTTTTTGGCAAAAAGGTGAGTTCAGTTCTACTTTAAGGGTTCCATCATTTTTGTCCAGGCCTGTTTCATGAGTTTGTTTTTTAAAATAATTCTGTTGAACCACAATTCAAAAGCATTGTCTGATTTTCATTGGTTAATTTTCATAGAATTTTTATTTATTACCACTTTTGTCAGATTCAAGTTATTTCTGTGACCATTGTGGGTTTTTCTTTCATTAACAGAGGGGTACCAACAATTTTGTCCACAGCTGTATCCGACTTTTTCACACCAGATCCAGTCCGCTTTCATATGTGGTCCTAATTTGGATACGTATCTGATAGTTTTCAAAGCGACCTCACTCTGAACTGTCATGTCGCATTTCATCCGACTTTTTCCTCATAGAAGTGAGACAGACGCTACAATTCTGTGGTTGAGGATGCAGCCAGCATGGGAGACACAGCTGATCTGTGCTCTCTTTTTAATCAGTTTCCTTCCTTTTATCACTGGATTGTAATTTTGTTAGCTCTGACTGCACAATAACTTCAAAATTCCCGGGGGGGGGGGGGATTGGGGCTGACCGTCAAACATTACAGGCGCACAGTAACGGCACATTTAAGGGCTGTTTAACTGATCAGTTCTGTTAAAGCAGAGCTGATCACAGCGGTCATCTGGCCTGGAGAGGAATGAAGCTGGTTTCATATTTATGATTTTAACATTTTATTTTGCTTTGCTGCATCAGGGTTCAGAAGTTCTGCCCCCCCCCCCCCAGTTGTTCTACAACGCTGTGTCTGACGGTACATTTTCTTCTGCGCATGTCGGTCATATCTGTAGACTGTTCACACTGGAGTCTGATGGGGGTCGCATTTAAGTTGTAATGTGAACGCCCACACACACACACACACAAAAAAAAATCGGATCTCAGCAAAAAATCAGAATTGAGCATCAAGAGCTGCAGTGTGACCGTAGCCTACGTCTCCCAGCTGGTCTGGGAACGCCTTGGTATCCTCTCTGAAGAGCTGGAGCAGGCGGCGGGGGACAGGCAAGTCTGGACTTCTCTGCTTGAACTGCTGCCTCCGCGACCCGGACCTCCAGGAAAGCGGTGGAAGATGAATGGATGGATGGATAGCTGATTGGTGTATGCGGTCACCTACCGCAACCTGATTGGTTCGTCAGCTAAAGCTGTTCTGAGAGATGCCAGAGAGGACTGACGATAAAAATGTAAGTTTATTTTTTTTTAAAAATGCCGGCAGACCGAGGCTGCCAACAAATTTGATCAGATTTACCAAAAATAGAGAAGACTTTTTTTTTAAAAAATGCCGTACTCTTCCGATGCGGATCGATCAGTGACACGGAAAACGCACTTGGTCCACCAGCCAGCGGCGTGGATCCATCAGGGCAGAGCGCGCGGTGACAGGATCCACACCATCTGTTGCGCAACAGACGTCTGGACCAGCCGCTGTCTGGCGCTCACGCGCTGCACCAAGACCGCAACGAGACCGTTATTCACAAATCACACCGACTCTCCTACCTGCTGCTCGATCCTCCTGCTGACCACTTCTGACGGTGATGCGCCCCAAAAAGCGTTTCCGTTCTGCAGGAACGGGCGTGGGACTTGTTTGTGCGTGTGAGAGAGAGAGAGGAGGGCAGAGAGAGATAAAGGGTGAGCAGAGCTCCTCCTCCTACTCCTCTGCCTCTCCTGTTTTTTCCTCTCTTCCAGGAATCGCTCTCGGGGCGGCAGGGGGACAGTGTTGTGTTGTCGTGCCGCACAGACCGTCATCCAGAGACCGTCCGGACTTGGGTGAAGGTGAGTGATTCTGCTGGGTCCTGGGCCTGGTTCATGGGGGACATTCTGGAGCGACAGCTGCGCACTGTCTCCTCCATGGCCTCCGTGTCCTGCGTGTCCTGCCTGTTTATTGGACAGAGACTAATGCCTGTCTGGAATACGATGGGAGGAAGTTCCTCTCATTACATTCAGGAAAGCATTTAGAAATAGAAAATTAGAAAAGACCAGTGTGATAAGACTAGTGGGGAAGGATAAAGGGCATACCTCCACCAAGGTGGTTTGCCCACCAAATGAAATGTGAATAAAGTGTGTTGACGTCACAAGTTTTGGATGGGGGGGGGGGGAATTACAATATCACAGTAGTTTGTGTTGGTGATCCTGTATCAATTCAGAGGTTTTCTTGGAAAGAGCTTTTATATCTTTCACCTAGTATGTGCAGACCTACGGATATTTTAATTACCAACCTGCAGGGCTTGCATGTGATTGGTCACCGTGCTCCCCGACCTCCAGGGTTTGCACGTGATTGGTTGCCGCACTCCCTCCAAGGCTCGCACGTGATTGGTTGCTGCGCTTCCCAACCTCCAGGGCTTGCACGCGATTGGTTGCCGCACTCCCCGACCTCCAGGGCTTGCACGCGATTGGTTGCCGCACTCCTCGACCTCCAGGGCTTGCACGCGATTGGTTGCCGCACTCCCCGACCTCCAGGGCTTGCACGTGATTGGTCATGGTGCTCCCCGACCTCCAGGGCTTGCATGTGATTGGTTGCGGTGCTCCCCGACCTACAGGATTTGCACATAATTGGTCACTGCAACTCCTGGTGGGTGGACTTCTAGTCTGTTCACAACGCTTCCGGACATTAAAGTTTTGCCTATACCTTCAAAAGTAAAAAGTGAAACATTTTTCTGAAAGTGGTCTTGTTGAGCACGGCGTCCCGTCCGTTGAGCCATGTTCAAGCTGGGTCCCCCCGGGTTTCCCCGCGGCCCAGGCAGACAGAGGAGTCCACACCACAACCAACAGGCCATGACTGGACTCCCCCATCCCAGCAAGCCAGGGCCGCCACCACAGCAGCATTCCCACCGCCAGAGCCAATCACAGCTCCCAGTGCTGAGAGTCCCCAATGAGGAAACACTGGAGCTAAAAATAACAGAAGATAAAATAAAATACACAATAAGACGCAGAGTAAGATACGGGCATGCAGAAATGCTTGCTATAGCCTGGCTATGGCCAAGACAGATAATTAGCCATGCTATAGCCTGGCTATGGCCAAGACGGATAATTTTTCCACACATAAGGAGTTGTTCAGAACTCCTTATAAGAACTCCTTATACAAAGATATAGAGTGACAATATAGAGTGAATTACGTGGTGGTAATGCACCTGTAAGCTGGTTGCCAACCACCAATCAAATCTAAAAGAAGATGAAGAAGAGGATCATGAATAAAAATAAATAAAAAGAGAATAAAATGGTTAAAGGAAGAATAAATATACCCATATACAGTATATATTGTAATGCAAAACTAAATTGAAATAATCTAAAAATATAAAGATATATAAATAAATACATAAAATAGACAAATAAATAAATACATAAAATAGACAAATAAGTAAATAAACATGAATGATAAAATTAGTTAAAAGCTAAACTAAAAAGGTGGGTCTTGAGCCTCCTTTTAAAAATATCAACACTCTCTGCAGCTCTAAGGTTCTCTGGGAGACTTTTCCACAGACGTGGGCTGAAAAACTTGAACAATTCCTCACTGTGGGTTATTGTCCTAACTTTAGGTATCATTAAAAGGCCAGTACCAGAGAACCTCAGGGTCCACGAGGGATGGTATGGTAAAAGCAGATCAAATAAATAAGAAGGGCCAAGATCATTAAGAGTTTTATAAACTAATAAAAGAACTTTAAAATTGATTGTATAACTCACAGGGAGCCAGTGCAGTGATTCTAAAACTGGCATAATATGCTCTCTCTTTTTGGTCTCCATCGGTACACGGGCTGCTGAATTCTGTAATAGTTGTAAGTTACTGATCGTCTTTTTAGGAAGACCAGAAAGGAGAGTATTGCAATAATCAGTACGACTGGAAATAAAAGCATGCATTAGCGTCTCTGTGTTTTCTCGAGAGAGAAACGGGCGGACTCTGGCTATATTCTTTAGAAGATAAAATCCAATTTTTAAAATATTATTAACATGCAGAATAAAACTAAGCTCAGAGTCAAAAATAACAGCCAGGTTTTTAACTTGTTTTGATGGAATAAGAGACAGCGTTTGTAATTTTGGTAAAAGTTTCTCTCAGAGCTTCAGGACCGATAACTAAAACTTCAGTTTTGTCCTGGCTGGGCTGTAGGAAATTCTCTGCCATCCAGGACTTAATGTCTAAAATGCAGTTAAAAAGGATATCAAATGGTGCTGGGTTATCAGGAGAGATGGAAATGTAAAGCTGGGTATCATCAGCATAACTATGGAAAGTAATTCTGTGTCTCCTGATAACATTGCCTAGTGGCAGCATGTACAAATGAAAAAGTATTGGACCTAGAATCGAACCCTGGGGAACACCACAATCAATGTTGTATTTCTTTGATGAGGAGTGTTCACCCAGGGTGACATAAAATTCTCTACCAGTGAGGTAGGATTTAAACCAGTTAAGTGCCTGAGAGGCCGATCATATTGTGCAATCTATTTAAAAGAATATCAAGGTCTACTGCATCAAATGCTGCACTTAAATCCAGTAAGACCAGGACCGAGACCATGCTCTTGTCCATGTTGATTCTATCATTTAGAACCTTAATCAGGGCTGTCTCAGTATTGTGATTTGACCGAAAACCAGATTGAAATGTTTCATACAAATCATGAGTTTTCATAAAAATCATTTACAGTAACTGGTTAAAAACTACTTTCTCTAAAATTTTACTTAAAAATGGCAGGTTGGACACTGGTCTGTAATTGTTCAGTACTTCAGTGTCTAAATTATTTCTCTCCAGAACAGGTGTGACAGTGGCTATCTTAAAAGCACCAGGAAAAACTCCTGTCTGAAGAGAATAATTTAAAATGTTAAGAACATCATTAACTAAAAAGCTACAAATGGATTTAAAAAAAATAATGTAGGAATTGGATCTAAAAGGCAGGTTGCTGGTTTTAACTGGGAGATAACTTTCTCCAACACCTTAGCATCAATCAGGTCAAAACTGTCTAGTGTTTCCCCACATAAAAACAAAGGTTCAGCTGTATTAAAAGAGTGGGGACGAGTCTGGCAACCGGCGTAGGAGAGTAGTGGTGGCGCCGAAGAGCATCAGGACAACACCGGTAGCCAGAGCCTCAGCCAGTCTTGTGCTCGTGCAGGAATAGATGGTGAAGGTGCCTCAGAGTTTTTGTAGACAGGTGGAGCAGGGCACAGATGAAGGTCCGGTCCGCCGCCAGGAGTGGGCGGTCCGCCAAGGGGAAATCCACCTGTGCACAGGGAAGATAGGGGAAAGGAACAGAGAGGATTAATTTCCTGAAGGTAGCTTACATTGAGCTGGGGAGACGAAACTCCCAGACGACGAAGCATTGTAGAAGAGATGACGGAGGTGAAACTCCCTTGTAAAAGGTTGGGATAGACTCCAGAGGTCTTCACCCAAGAGGAGCGTAGACGTCTCCGTGCAGATTGCAGGGCAGCACTCCTTAAGAAGGCTGCCTAATTGGAGGAGCAGGTGTGTGCGCAGCTGTGGAGACAATTAGGGCAAAAGGCACACAGAGCGGATCACCACAGCAGTAGGTTGTAATAGACGAATAGCTGACCTTATACAGTCATGCGAAAAAATTAGAATACCCTGCATAAGCCTGTGTGTGTTTTTTAACATATTTGGACATATGGATATTTAATATCAGTGTTTAAAATACTGGGAGATTCATGTAATACAACTAAACAATTAAAAATGAATTAAAGACTTTCTTCAAATTTTCTGTAAAATGTAATTCTAAACAAATAGTGAGGAATAAATTAGGATAACCCCCCCATCTTTTTTAGGACACCCTCACATTCATTCCCACTTAAAATGGCTAAAATATATGTTAAAAATGCAAATAAAAACAAAAAGAAGGTTAGACATAGATATGTGAACATTTCTTAATAAAGAACTGAATATTTAATGGGGTATCCTAATTTTTTCACGACTGTAGTTTCTATTTTACTGCTGAAGTGAGCTGCAGATTTCTCACATTTGGAGTCTGTGTCGTGTCTGAGCTCTAATGTCATCTCTGAGCTCAGACTCAGTTTATTGTTGAGTTTTGCATTTCTGTTATTTTTGTGTCTGCTCATGTGTATAGTTTGGGTCTTTGTTTTGCCCCTCTCTCTCCAGACATTCCCACTCGCTGTTCACAGTCATTTTACCATCAGCTGTGAGCAGCTTTGCAATCAGTGCACCTGCAGCTCAGCTCCCACACCTGTTACCACTCATGTTGTCATTTCACCCACTACTTAAGTTCTCCCTGCTCACTTACTCCCCGCCGCAACGTTGTATGTCAACCTCTTGTTCTCCTGTTTACCCCGCTGATGTGCTGAATTCCCCTCCAGAGCTTTTCACCACTCTGAGGCACTACAAGTGAGTTTTCCTCTTGTTCTGCTGTTTAATCCAATGAAGTGCTGATTTTCTCTCCAGAGCCTTTTGCCTGCTCTGAGGCACTACAAGTGAGTTTTCCTCATTTGGCATTTCTGTGTTTGGCACATTTTAAACTGTTTGCTCTTTTGTCAAATAAACACACAGCACCATTCAGCATTTGGGTTCGTCTCTCTCTGCCTCATAGAGGCGAACATGACAATCTGTAGACATCCTGCTAGACATGTTAAAACCGGGTTTATTAACTGATCAATTATTGAAAAAAGAGTTTTTGGATTATTGTGATTTTTGTTGATGATTTACTGCATCAATTACTGCACCAATGTGGCATGTCATGGAGGTGGTGTTGGTCCACTGTGTTTTACCAAGTCCAAAGTCACTGCAGTCATCTACCAGGAAATTTTAGAGCACTTCATGCTTCCCTCTGCTGACAAGCTTTATGGAGATGCTGATTGGATTTTCCAGCAGGACTTGGCACCTGCCCACACTGCCAAAAGTACCAAACAGAGTTTTGGGTTTTCATTAGCTGTAGAATAGAGTAGAATAGAATAGAATAGAATAGAATAGGCTTTATTGTCATTGAACAGTTGTACAGCACAATGAAATTGTGGGTGCTCCACCAGGCTACTGTACAATAAAGCAAGAGAGAAGGCTTACATAAAACACAGTTACAGAACACACAATTAAACACACGGCTGAAATAAAAGTAGCCCAGGATTATGGAAATATACACAGGTATGGTAGTGGCTTCACGGATGGAACAATGTACTGTATATAAGAGTGCAGAGTGCAGAACACACAATTGAACACACAATTAAATAAAATGGCCCAATGATTATACACAGGTATGGTAGTGGTTTCACAGATGGGTCAATTTACGTGAAAGTGCGGAGTGCAAGAACAGGTGTGATTAATATGATAATTAAAAAGGTCCTCAGTTCTGTACATATGAGCATTCAGAGGGAGGGGGTGGGGCCTCTGACTGTTTGCAGTTCGGATGGCCCATGGAAAGAAACTGTTTGTCAGTCTGGAGGTGTTTGACTTGATCGATCTGAACTGTCGTCTAGAGGGAAACAGGTCAAACAGGTGGTGGGTGGGATGTGAGGGGTCTGCTGTGATGGCCTTGATCCTTCTGAGACAGGAGGATCTGGAGATGTCTTCCAGGGAGGGCAGAGAGCCGCTGATGATCTTTTGGGTGGTGTTTATGACTCTCTGCACAGCCTTCCTGTTCTCGGCCGTGGAGCCGGTGTACCACACACCCAGACAGTAGGTGAGCACGCTCTCCACTGGGCAGTGGTAGAAGGCCAGCAGCAGCTTCTGGTCCAGGTTGTTGCTCTTCGCGACACGGAGGAAGTGCAGCCGCTGCTGGGCTTTCTTCACCAGGGCCTTAGTGTTGACAGCCCAGGAGAGGTCAGAGGAGATGTGGGTTCCCAGGAACCTGAAGGTGGGGATGGTTTCCATGCAGTCACCATTTATGAAGGATGGTGGGGGTCCTGTCTGTTCTTCCTGAAGTCCAGTATGAGTTCTTTGTTTGTTTGGACATTCAGTTCCAGGTTGTTTGCTTGGCACCACAGCAGCAGATTCTCTACCTCCCACTTCCTCTACCTCCCTGTAGCCATAATCATCAAAATTAAAAGAAATAAATACTTGAAACATATCACTATGTATGTAATGAATCTATATAATATATGAGTTTCACTTTCTGAATAGAATTACTGAAATAAAATAACTTTTTAATGATATTGTAATTCATTGAGATGCACCTGTAAGTGTATGATGAGGCTGTTTTGTTCAGTTTGGTCACTATTTTAGATAATAGTGGCACTAGGCTTGCAGCCGTTGTATTGAAAAGCCTGTTAAAATGTAACAGGAAGCTAATTGAGGTCCCAATGTGTGACAAATGTCTCATAAGAGACTCTGAACAGTCTAAAAGAACTGTTTATGACTGCTGGATTCTACAGTTATTGGCAATGAGGAGATCTCCCCAACACTCTTTTTCTTAATTAATCAGAGTTCCAAGCAGTGCAGCAGCAGGAAAACTGTTGTTGTGTTTTTTGTTGTTGTGGTTCTTCTTCTTCACTAAAATTGAATGTGCAGCAAAAACCATAAGGTGTAGAAACATGAAGTTTTGTTGATCGGAAATTCTCCCCACTACTCAGAGAGAAAAAAAATCCAGGCACTGCGTCCGTAGGTGGTGCTACAATGATCAGTTATCTCAAGAACAGCTGGGTTTTTTTATCAAATGTTGCATAAAAATGTTTGGCATAATGTCAGGCTGTGTGTCTTGTCATCATTTTGTTTAGAGAAAGTAAGGCTGTGCAGTCCTGTGGTGTAGTGGGTTAGAGCATCCATCTGGTGTGCTGGTGGAGGCCAGAAGACCTGGATTTGAATTATCCAGGGAAGTCTGGTTCTTCTGACCAACATCTGAAGTACACCATGCCTCTCCTGTGCATTTTAAAACCTAATGTGTAGCACACCTTACCCAGGATTTACACCGACTCCGAATGCAGTCCGTTGCAGATGCAGTGCGGATGGCTGCTTGCGTTCTTCCCTACCAGTTCTGTTTGTGTTTTGCAGTGGCATGAATAAGAACAGAGTTTGAAATAAAAGATCATGTGAGAATTATGCAAAATAACGCGAGATCTCGAGAGAGACCTGAGAGTAACCCAGATGAACTGATCGCGATCACGTGATAACAACAAGGAAGTGTGATGTAGTGGCTCTCCACCTGGATTTTTGGGCTCTAAATAAAATGTAAGTAGCCCATTAATTTTAATTCTATGAAGCTTTTATATGTTAAGAGAAGTTTTTACCTTCTCTGACACAGTGGTGGAGGAGTAGACCTCAGAAAATAACAGATGTTCTTTAAATCCTTTTTAATGATCAAACGGCTATTAAATACCGCGAGATACCGTGGGATTTCCTTGCAGATTGGATCTGGCATCTGTCAAAAATAGTCTGGTTGCGTTTCATTAGCGAGCCGAATTTGACAAGCCGGATTCATTCTGCAGTGGTCTCTGATCAGAATCTGATCAGATTCCTTCATGCAGCTCTGTCCTTAGCCTTCCGCTGCCAGGAACTCCTGTCTATGTCCAACTTCTTCAGGTTTCTTTTTACAGTGTCTTTAAATCTGAGCCTTGGTCTACCCTGATTGTGTTTGCCCTCGCATAACTGTAAGTAGAGTAACTGCCGAGGGAGACGTTGGTGGTCCATCCTCTCAACATGTCCGAGCCATCTCAGGTTCATCTGTATTAGCATGTCCTCCATTGATGGTAGACCAGCTCGTTTCAACACTTCTATGTTGTTATCTTGTCTTTCCAGTAGATGTTCATTATGGCTCGAAGGTGTCTCATCATGTACACGTGGAGTTTCTTCACCTGCACTCTGTAGACAGTCCAAGTTTCAGCACCGTACAATAGAGTTGCCAGTACTGTCGCTCCGTGTTTGTGTCTATGTTGAATGTAATTTGTGGCTTGTAAATATGGATGTCACCAGACTGCAAAACAAATCTACCTACGGGTACAAATAAAGTAACCTGAACCTAAACCTGAACCTGTACACTTTGCATTTCACATGGATAGACATATGTCAATTGTTCCACAGTCTCTCCCTCAAGTTTCCAAACACAGCGCTCGCTCTTCCCATTCTGAGAGATAGTTCATCCTCCAGCCTAGCATTCTCTGAAACAGTGCTACCTAGGTACTTGAAAGTCTTGCACTTAACTAGTGGCTCTGTACCAATGCTGATCTCTTCTGGTAGTGATGTTGGTAATTGGAACTTTGGTGGTTGATAAAGGCACTCTGTCTTCTTGATGTTGATTTGGAGGCTGAATTGGCTAGCTGCTCTTGTAAATTTCTCCACTAAAGATTGCATATCTTCCACACTGTGTGCAACTAGAGCACTGTTGTCAGCAAAGAGCATTTCTCTTACTACCTTTATCAATGTCTTACTCTTGGCTTTAAACTGTGCCACATTGAACAAGTCTTCTTCTTTCCTTGTTTGAATGTATACTCCTTCTGAAATGTGTTTGAAGGCCACCTCAAGCATGGCTGCCAGATATAGCGAGAAAAGTGTAGGTGCCAGCACACACCCTTGTTTTACCCCATTGCTTACTGAAAAGTCTTTAGATACTGAACCACTTATTGCCACGTTTGCTTGCATACCTGTATGGAGTGCCTCGATCAAGCTGACAAACTTCTCTGTACAGCCATATTTCTTGAGTACCTGCCAAAGTCCTTGTCGCAAAACAGTATCGAAGGCTTTACTGAAGTCTATGAAGACTACATAAAGCGGCACGTTCTGTTCGATACACTTTTCTTAAACCTGTTTCAAGCAGAAAATCATGTCCATTGTTCTTCTTCCACTTCTAAAGCTGC
Organism: Pholidichthys leucotaenia; assembly: GCA_020510985.1. NCBI lineage: Eukaryota > Metazoa > Chordata > Actinopteri > Cichliformes > Pholidichthyidae > Pholidichthys > Pholidichthys leucotaenia. The sequence goes on along the minus strand of CM035848.1, from coordinate 22,746,246 downwards.
ACTGGGTTTCTGGTAGTACATTCTGCGAGATGTGTTCATTGAGTCTGTTCAGTAGTACACGTGAGAAAATCTTACCAACAGTGGCTAGCAGTGATATACCTCGGTAATTTCTGGAATTTCCCCGTTGTGGGACTAATAAAGGCTTATCTTATCTTATCTTAATTTCCACAATCTTTCCTGTCACCTTTCTTGAAGAAAGGCACAACACTTGCATCCTTCCAGTCTTGAGGTACTTTCTGGGCATCCCATATCTCTTGGATGAGCTTGTGCAGGCAGTTGGTCAGCTGAACACCACCAAATTTCCACACTTCTGCTGGAATTCCATCCCTTCCTGGAACTTTACCATCCTGTGTTGTCCTGATAGCTGCCATTAGTTCATCAAAATTTGGTGGTTCATCCAGACTTGATACAGCTGGTCGCTGCACTAGAGCTTCTTTAGCCTCTTCAGTGAGATCTCCAGGGTTGTTTAGTAGTTGGTCAAAGTGGTCTGCAAATCTGTCCAGGATCTTGTCTTTCTCCTGCAAAACCATTTCACCATCCATAGCCTTTATTTGGATCAATCCTCTTGGTTTAGGGCCGTAGATTTCTCTCAAACCTGTGAAGAATGTTTTCATGTCCTTTCTGTCTGCTGCAGTTTGAAGTTCCTCCACTTTTCCATCCCACCAGTTGGACTTCATCTCTCTGGTGTACTTCTGTAGCTCACTCTTGAGCCTTTGAGTATTTCTTCTTCTTCGACCTTGTGTTACACTGTAGTTTTTCCTGCCTAGCTGTATTCCTCACTTCTAGGAGTTTCTTCAGGTGTTCATCATGCTCATCAAACCAATCTTGATGTTTCTTCTCAGGGTGACCTAATACATCACTGGCAGTCTGATACACCGTATCCTTCAGTGTTGCCCATTTCTCTTCTATGTTATTCTCTGAGTTGTTACTGTCCCAGTCTTTCAAGTTTTCATCCATTTCCTGTGTAAGTTCTTTCTGCTTCTTTTGGCCTTTCAGTGCACTAGTGTTTAGCTTCCGTGGTGGCTTCGCACCCGTCCTGCAGTGCTGTTTTCGTCTCCAAATCCTTAATCTAGATCTCAGCATAACATGATCAGTATCACAGTCCGCGCCTCTCATTGCTTTGGTGTCCAATAAATCCCTTATGTCTCTCTGCCTGACTATGATGTAGTCTAATAAGTGCCAGTGCTTGGATCTTGGGTGCATCCATGTCTTCTTGTGTGTGTCCTTGTGCTTAAATAGAGTGTTGGTTATCACAAGGTTGTACTCTGAACATAGTGCAAGTAGAAGTTCTCCATTAGCGTTGCACTTGCCTACTCCATGACTGCCTAGCACTCCTTTCCATTTCTCAGTGTCCGAACCAACTCTGGCATTAAAATCTCCAACGAGTATCAGCCTGTCATCAGTCGGTACACGCCTGATAGTCTCACATAAATCACTGTAGAACTCTTCCTTCACCTCCTCTGTGTTGGTCATTGTTGGGGCATATACACTGAGTGTGGCATACATCTTCCGCTATAGTGGGAGTCTCATAGTCATTATCCTGTCGTTGATTGGCACCGGTTCCTCATCAAGCATTGCTGCTATCTCCTTTCTAACTGCAAAGCCCACTCCTGCTTCTCTCCTTTCTTGAGTTGATCTCCTACTCCAAAAGAAGATGTACCCATGGTCTTCCAAGCTGTCATATCCAGGCAATCTTGTTTCACTAAGTGCAGCTATGTCTACATTGTACCTGTTCATTTCCAGGGCTACGAGCACGGTCTGTCTTTCTAGGCGCTGTGATGTTCTGTCCAACAGAGTGCGTACATTCCATTCTGCTACACACAAGGCTGCTGTTTTCCTCTTCTTTTGTCTTCCTGTCTGGTCTTAGTGATGATATACTGCATCTGGATAAGATAAAGGTGATGTTACTGTTGTGTCGGACAACAACCATGTGCTGAGGTTAGCTTTTTTGTCTAAAACAACAATATAATGCAGAGCATCGTGTAGGTTGGAGGGCAGGAAGAGCCAAGATAGTGACTGACTGGCCCTGGGCAGTTGCCTAATATACCCTGAGGTGCACTGACGTCACCCGTGTGTGCGTGCTCCCCACAGCACAGTGCATCGCAGCGTTTTACATACACAACATTTACTCCCTCCCAAGAAAGCTCAGAACATTTACACACATGCATTTACACACATGCAGCTGCTTAGCTTGAGCGGGCTAGTGCAAGACTTGAACACACACATATGACTGGGCCGAACAGGCCGGTATGGAGAACCATATTAAGCATGTCAACCACAACATTTCTAACTGGGCAACCGAGTAGACTGCCGGTGTACCCGCATGGCCTTGTGGAGTTGTTCTGCCACTGAACAGACCAGGCAATGGCTACTCATGAACTGTAAAGTCACTTACACAGTTTTTGAACTCAGCGGGCCCTCTGTTGGGCCCATGCTGGGAGTGGCCCTGGGTGGCCGGCTCGAGCGATTCTGGAGGATGCTCTGCTTGAGTTGTGGTCTGACGCTCCTGTGGTGTGGCAGTAGCTCGAGGATGCTCGTGCTGTGTGAGGACTGGCTCCGGTTCTACAGGGTTCTGTTCGGTTTCATGCAATGCGAGGGAGAGCCGCAGTCACCGCAGGGTCAATGTGCTGTGGTGTCTTGCTGTCCCATGGCGTTTACCTCGGGGCCGTCGTGAAGACAAGTGGAGCTGTCGTGAGGAGATGTGGGGTTGAAGGGCTGAGCAGCCTGGGCAACGGCTCGTACCAGTGGAGCTGAATATGGGGAGCACGGGTTGGGGCCTGCTAGCTGCAATGCTAACTCGGGGTAGCCGCTTTTAGCTGGGGTGCCATTTCCACCTCCCTGTTCAACTGCAGGTTGTCCGGCACCATCTGTAGTTTCTCCCGCCGCTTTGAATTTGTGGTCTACTCCGCTAACTGGACGATATCATCTTTCAAGTGTCTGAATCCACACATGCTAGCCAAACAGTGGAGGTCGGCTATGTACCATCTGCTGTCGGCGCTGGCAAACCTAATTCTTTGGATCATTCCGTTCTGTGGGGCAGCAAAGACGCACAGTCATCATGTGTTTCTGTGGGTCCTAGGTGCGAGTAAAGCCTCCATCCTCAATGTTGCATGGGTCATCCTGTTGTCATCAGTGTTGTGTCTGAAGAATGGCCCATGTGCTGAGGTTAGCTTTATTGGCTAAAACAACAATATAAAACAGAGCATCATGTAGGTTGGAGCACAGGAAGAGGCAAGAAAGAGACCGACTGGCCCTGGGCAGTCGCCTAACATCATCCGTGTGTGCGGGCTCCCACAGCGCAGTGTGTCACGCCGTTTTACATACACCACAGTTCATACTATTGATACTGGCAGGCTAATGCTTTTATTTCTCATACAGACTGGATATCATCTCATACATTAGTCTATCTGTGCATGAAAAAATTTTGAGAAACACACACGCACGCACGCACGCACACACCTTTCAGCTACTCCCTATTCAGGGTCGCTACAGTAGATCATGAGTCCGCTCCTTTGATTTGTAAGGCTTTTACACTGGATGTCCTTCCCGATATGACCCTCCCCATTTACCTGGGCTTGGGATCAACACTAGGAGTACACATTTTTTTTAAATACGCATTTAAAAATAAACTAAAATAAAACATCAAATCTAAAAAACAGAATATGCACTCCCTTCTAAAAGTATTGCAACACTGACACAAGTTTGGTTATTTTAGCTGTTTACCAAAACATATTTGAGATACAGTTACAGTGTATAATCAATATGGCATGGTCAGACTCTCAGCTTTAATTTGAGGGTATTCACATCCAAACTGGAGTTACAGTTTAGGAATCACAACAATTTTTGTACAGAATCTCCCCATTTCAGTCACTCAAAAGTAATTGGATAAATTTTCATTACCATAAATAAAATGTTCATTTTTAATACTTTGTTGAGAATCCTTTGCAGGCAATGACTGCCTGAAGTCTGGAACCCATGGATATTACCAAACCCTGGGTTTCCTCCTCTGTGATGCTTTGCCAGGCCTTTACTGCAGCTGTCTCCAGCTGTTGCTTGTTTGTGCGTCTTTCTGCCTTAAGTTTTGTCTTAACCAAGTCAAATGCTGCTGAATCAAGTTGAGATCTGGTGATTGACTTGGCTGTTGCAGAATATTCCACTTCTTTGCCTTAAAAACTCCTGGGGGTTTTTCTCAGTATGTTTTGGGTCTCAGTATGTTTTGGCAAACCAATGTCTCAGGTCAGGCATTGGTTTGCTTGCTACCCGGACAACCATGAAAACTGGTACTACCTGTCTCATGGGTCGGGCCGTCAGCGACTCAACCGGCAACTCCGCCCTTCCGAGGGTGTGGAGGGTGAAACTGGGAATCCTGGCAGAACTAAAAACTATATCTGTTACAGGTCTGTGGTGGACCACTCCCAGTTACACGGGGTGAGCCTGGACATCCTGGCAGATAAGCACATCTGTCGCAAGGTCTGTGGTGGACCACTCCCAGTTATGGACATCCTGGCAGATAAGCACATCTGTTGCAAGGTCTGTGGTGGACTTTTGCCAGTCGGTGCATCGTGACATGCACTACACAAAGAGCAGAGATAAACAAATCTATCATCTGGTCAGTCACTGCAACAGATACTGGAGTCAGTTTGTCTTGGCCTGTCCTTGCCACTGATAATACCTCTATCTGCCAAGAATGTGCCGCTAGTCCAGCAAAAGCTAGCGGTACTCAAATACTTTGCAAGCAGTTTCATGAAATGGTCAGTCAGAGAGCAACTCATATCGGCTCGGACGTCACCCTGGTTAACAAGGTCAGGAGTTCCTGGCAGCGAAAGGCAAAGGGCAGAGCTGCGTGGAGGAATCTGATCAGACCTAAATGAAACAGTCATTGTCGCCCCCGACAGACTGCTATGATGATGATGATGATGATGTTTTGGGTCACTGTCCATTTGTACTGTGAAGCTCCATCCAATCATGTGTATGTGGCTGAATCTGAGCGGACAGTATGTCTCTATACACTTCAGAATTCATCCAGCTGCTTCTGTCTTCTGTCACATCATCAACTAGAAAAGCACTCGGAGAGCGCAGACCTCCGCCAAGCGCCACAGTTCCCCCCCATACAGTGTTTGTGTGTATGTTTTCAGATTCCTTGACCACGAAAACATATGACTAGCAATTGGATTGACAATGATAGGATTAGTGGTTCAGTAGTTATTTACGAAAATGACATTTTCCGTAATGGCGGCGACCTCCTGGTGGAGGTAAAAATCAATAAAATAAAACTAAGCTCGACGAGCTTCAATAGCATGTGGGGATAGCCCTTGCCTGAGTCGCTGCATTTCTTGTCTCGCTGCAGTATGGTGATTCTCCGCATCCTCTGTGTTATCTCCCTGCCTTTTTTTCTTTCTCATGCACTCTGCACTGTGTTGCCTTCTCTGTTTCACACTTTTAGACTTTGAACGAGGCATGACTGACAATATCGAGCAGATCTTCTTCTAAAAAAAAAAAAACATAACCTCCTGGCGGAGGTAATAAGAAAAAAAATCAATAAAAAAAAAAAAAAAACTAAGCTCGACGAGCTTCAATAGCATCTGGGGATAGCCCTTGCCTGAGTCGCTGCATTTCTTCTCTCGCTGCAGCATGGTGATTCTCCGCATCCTCTGTGTTGAAAATGGCCCTATCTCACAATGTTAAAGAATCCTTTAAAAAATTCCTGGATCTAGACAGTAATCCGGATCATCCCCAAAATTTAATCAGTTCTTCCTTGTACCATTTCCAACAACACCTGAAAGTTTCATCGAAATCCGTCCAAAACTTTTTGAGTTATCTTGCTAACCAACAGACAGACAAACAAACAGACAAACCCCGGCAAAAACATAACCTCCTGGCCTGCGGCCTGGCGGAGGTAATAAACACCAGTGACCCAGTGTCATTGGAAGCCATGCATGCCCATGCATCGCCATTCAGACACTATACACTACCGTTCAAAAGTTTGGGGTCACTTAGAAATTTCCTTATGTTTGAAAGAAAAACACTGTTTTTTCAATGAAGATAACTTTAAACTAATCAGAAATACACTCTATATATTGCTAATGTGGTAAATGACTATTCTAGCTGTAGATGTCTGGTTTTTGGTGCAATATCTACATAGGTGTATAGAGGCCCATTTCCAGCAACTATCACTCCAGTGTTCTAATAGTACAGTGTGTTTGCTCATTGCGTCAGAAGGCTAATGGATGATTAGAAAACCCTTGTGCAATCGTGTTAGCACAGCTGAAAACAGTTTAGCTGGTTAGAGAAGCTATAAAACTGACCTTCCTTTGAGCAGGTTGAGTATCTGGAGCATCACATTTGTGGGGTCGATTAAACGCTCAAAATGGCCAGAAAAAGAGAACTTTCTTGTGAAACTCAACAGTCTATTCTTGTTCTTAGAAATGAAGGCTATTCCATGCGAGAAATTGCCAAGAAACTGAAGATTTCCTACAATGGTATGTACTACTCCTTTCAGAGTAGTAACTGAGCAACTGAGCAACTGAGCAAGAAGTTAAATACATTAGAGTCTCTAGTTTGAGAAATAGACGCCTCACAGGTCCTCAACTGGCAGCTTCATTAAACAGTACCTGCAAAACGCCAGTGTCAACATCTACAGTGAAGAGGCGACTCCGGGATGCTGGCCTTCAGGGCAGAGTGGCAAAGAATAAGCCATATCTGAGACTGGCCAATAAAAGAAAAAGATTAATATGGGCAAAAGAACACAGACATTGGACAGAGGAAGATTGGAAAAAAGTGTTATGGACGGAGGAATCGAAGTTTGAGGTGTTTGGATCACACAGAAGAACATTTGTGAGATGCAGAACAACTGAAAAGATGCTGGAAGAGTGCCTGACGCCAGCTGTCAAGCAAGTTGGTGGTAACGTGATGGTCTGGGGTTGCTTTGATGCTGGTAAGGTGGGAGATTTGTTCAGGGTAAAAGGGGTTTTGAATAAGGAAGGCTATCACTCCATTTTGCAACGCCATGCCATACCCTGTGGACAGTGCTTGATTGGAGCCAGTTTCATCCTACAACAGGACAATGACCCAAAGCACGCCTCCAAATTGTGCAAGAACTATTTAGAGAAGAAGCAGGCAGCTGGTATTCTATCTGTAATGGAGTGGCCAGTGCAGTCACCAGATCTAAACCCCATTGAGCTGTTGTGGGAGCAGCTTGACCGTATGGTATGCAAGAAGTGCCCATCCAGCCAATCCAACTTGTGGGAGGGGCTTCTAGAAGCGTGGGGTGAAATTTCTCCAGATTACCTCAACAAATTAACAGCTAGAATGCCAAAGGTCTGCAATGCTGTAATCGCTGCAAATGGAGGATTCTTCGACGAAAGCAAAGTTTGAAGGAAAAAATTATTATTTCAAATACAAATCATTATTTCTAACCTTGTCAGTGTCTTGACTATATTTTCTATTCATTTTACAACTCATGGTGGTAAATAAAAGTGTGACTTTTCATGGAAAACACAAAATTGTCTGGGTGACCCCAAACTTTTGAACGGTAGTGTATATAAAACAAATTTGTAGACTAAAATTGTTTAAATATACATTAAATTAAAATGTAAACAATGTAAACTGCACATGTCATACATCTTTGGAAAGCTCATAAGATGTAGAACAATGTCAAATTGATGTTTTGATTTGCAGTACCACTGGTAACCCACCAGATGGAAGCAAACAACAGTGCCTGAATTTACACTGTTTTGGACCTGGTACCGGATCTGTGGGGCTTAAGGAGATTTTTATTCTTAGACATTATTTTAACCTGTTTTATTATAGTTTAATACAAACACTGACTGAGTCGAGGTGTGGGTCGGGCGGTCATCTGAGTCTGTGTATCTGTGCTCTAAGTCAAGAAGAAATGATGCTAGGGGGACCAAACATGGCACTCAGGTTGACGATGGGAGTATCATGTTTGGCTATGTGTTTGTGGTCAAAAGGTCACAGTGTGGCACATATGTTGGTTACATATTATCCACAAATGTATTGCTGTATGTTTATTGTGTGCTTCACGTCTCATGGAATAAAAGGGACTGAGACTCTGGGATTCAGCAGAAGAGTGTGAGATTCGGCCTTTGTTTCAGGGAGACGGCCTGGGGAGATGTCCAGACCACCAGGAGACTAAAGGACAATGGTGTGAGATCAAAGGGGTTACTTTGTGATTGGGATTAAGTACCATGTGACTGTATGTTTGATTAAACACCATGTGACTGCTGTTTCGTGTCCGGGGTACAAAAGCCCTGTTGTGAGATGAAACTTCCTCTTGACTTGCTTTGAGATTGTTGGAGATGTGATCTGTGAATAAAGCTGAATCTGAGGAATAAACTCAGCCTCATCCTTGAACACATTCTCCACAACAGGGTCATAAAAGATCAAAATCAGTTTTGAACCACCACATTTTAACACAACCTAGAATGGGGTCTAGCACACCTCTGAAATGCCCAGTGACCTTGCCCTTGAAGATCAGTAAGGTCTGAAAATAGGTCATGACATCCCATCAGATTTGAAGCAGAAAGTCATCTGGGGATTTTCCCTACTACATGACGTTCCAACAGGATTAGATAGGGCTGTAAGGTGTGGGTCTGCATCTTTGTTGACTCCAATTCTAGTTATAGTCTGGACTACAGACCCCCTTGATCAGCAACAGTTAGCTGCCGTTAGCGGAGTTAGCTATTGACCATTGACTCAGGGTTGTTTTGGTGCTTATTACACTCCAGGGATCGGTCTGTCAACCAGTCGGACCACACACCTCTGTCTCTGATCATGCTTAACTTGGACTTTTAAACTCTAACATTCAGTCAGTATTTGTTAGCATCTTACAGCCTGAAAACCAAAGCTAAAAGCTAACATTAGCCTCAAATATGGAAACTCAGAGAAATGATGAAATAGGGAGGGTGTGGTGAACTGAAGCCCAGTAGTGTTTAAAGCCGTATGCTATAAAAACTGCTCGTCTGGATGACATCTCCTTCCCCGTGTGTAAAATGCTTCTGCAGTCATTAAACCCTGATGTGTTTTGGTCCAAGCACGTCAGAGACAGTCCATCAACACCTCTGGGGACCGTGTCAACATGTGGAAGAAGTGCGCAATAGGTGCACTTTAAGTCTTCTTTCCACAGTCTCTCTACTGAATATGAGCTGTCGCACTGACTCAGAGACCCACTTTCTGTCCCCCTTACTTCCATGACTTTTCATGGCCATTTCATCATCAACACGCCCAATGGCAGTTCCCACACACGTCTTCCTGCTCCAGCAATCTTTTCACCACATCTGCTTCTCATGCTGCAGCATTCTTTGTTTTTCCTGAGAGGATTGTGACATGTGGTTTTGATGAACTAACACATTCACTCTCACTTCCCTTTTTCTCTCTTTCACTGCCTCATTTTGTTCTGTCTTCCTTTAAGTCTGTGCAGCTGGATCCGAGCACACGAGCGTGCACACATTTACACACCCCAGAAACACGCCACTAAAGTCTTCCAACTTCCTTTTATCAGTGTTCCATTGTTTTTTTTTTAACCATCTCCGCTCCTCGTGATGCGTTTTTCCTGTTGTCGTTTGGTCTTTTCCTGTCTGATTTTACTTTATTAAAACCTTCTCGTATGGCACTATTTGAGGACTCAATAAACTGTCTTGTGGGGAAAACCACAGCAGACATCAGTGAGGATGTATCAGTCGACTGTCACACCCAGGATTTATGTCACCACTTGAACAGGTGCTCCTTATATCTGGCTGAGTTCCTGAGGCCACCAGGCGGCACAGCTCTGTAGAGACCACAGCCCAGCCAGCGTGTCCATGGGGGCCCCACCATCGGTTTAACCTGGGGTGTCTTATGGGTCCCATGTGGGCTTGTCCATGGATTTCATGTCGGCCCCATATGTGTTTGCCCACATAGACTTTACCCATTCTCAGCTTATTACCTCCGCCAAGGGAGGAGCCAATGTTTTTGCCGGCGTTGGTTTGTTTGTTTGTTACCTCCACCAAGGAAGTTATGTAATCGGGGTGGTTTGCCTGTTAGCAGGATTATGCAAAAACTACTAGATGGATTTGGTTGAAATTTTTACCAGAGGTGGTTCTTGTGCTAGAGAGGAACCTAGTGTATTTTGGAGATGATCTGAGAATGCATACCTCCGCCAAGGCTGTCATCTTTTCACAGAGTGTTAGCAACAATACTCCAAAACTACTGAATGGATTTGGATGAACTTTTCACCAGCGGTGGCTCTTGGCCTACACACGAACTCATTACATTTTAGAGGTGATCCATGAGTGCATACCTCCACCAAGGCTCAATCTTCTTGCAGTGGTTTAGCAGGATTACGCAAAAACTACTGGATGGAGTTTGCTGAAATTTTCACCAGAGATGGTCCTTGGGCTGCAGAAGAACCCATTAGATTTTGGAGCTGATATATGAGTGCATACCTCTACCAAGGTCCATTCTTGCAATGTATGGCAGGGAGGTATGCACAGATGGATGGACAAAGGGAGGGAAGGAAGGAGCCTTGGCGGAGGCATGCACTCTGAGTGCTTTTCTGGTTTTCTTATAAATTTGCTATTTTCTTGTAAATTTGTGATGTTTTTCTTGAAAATTTGAAACGTTCTCATAAATTTGCAACTTTTTTTACTGTAAACTTTCAACTTTTTCCTCATAAATTTGTTAGTTTTTCTTGTAAAATTGTGACTTTTTCTTGTATAGTTTCTAACTTCTTGAAATTTTGGAACTTTCTCATAAATTTTCCACTTTTTTATTGTAAATTTACTTAAATTTGTGATTTTTTCCACATAAATTTGCAACATTTTTCTTGTAAATTTGGAACTTTCTCAAAAATTTTCAACTTTTTACTGTAAACTTACAACTAATTCTCATAAATTTGTGCCTTTTTTCATAAATTTTCAATTTATTTACTCATATATTTGCTACATTTTTGTTAATTTGCAACTTTTTCTAAGTTATTCCTCATAAATTTACGACTTTTTTCTTGTAAATTTGTCACTGTTTTTCTTATAAATTTTCACTCTTTTTCTCATAAATTTCTCATAACTGCAGACTCACTCCACTCCTTTAACCCTTTGAGTGTATAGAATTTTTGGCAGGAAAACGTGGTTTGACCTCAAATTTTCAAATGACAGTAGCTTCAGAGCGGTAATAGTTAGAGGCAAAGTCCCAATTACAAAAATGTTGCAGAGGAACCCAAGTGTCTGCCAAGTGAACTTGCATCCATGCGTTGTGCATAACTGGACCTAATTTGCATATTCAAACAATCCAGATTTTATTATATTTGGTCATTGTGGTCATTTTGTCAGTAAGTCTCTGCCCTCATCTGTCAAGGTTGCCAAAATTACTAAAAATTATTTTTAAAAAAAAACAATTTTTTTTTCACACTATGTCACTACTAAAAATCATTAAAAAAAACAACAATCGCCGCTGCCTGTTGTTGACCTGCCACCGTGCACACATGGCGCACGTTGATACCCACCGACTGTGCACTCTTTCCCACCCAAACGTTGCCCACAGGCTGCTCTGGACCTTTTCGCTCCACGACCACGGTTTGGCAAAGCAGAGCAATCTGCAGACGATGCTCCTGTGCCATTTTGAGCACGGCTGGACACAGAAAACGCATCTGCAGCGTCACACGCAAGATGTCCATCTCCACTTTCGCCAGAACTGCCTGCATCATTGTCCGAAGGCACATAATCAGAGCTGGACTCTAACTCAGATGACGAACTAGGGCTAAGCTCTTCCTCTGAACCAGGAGCGGTGAACACCAGCGCTAAAACCTCTTCAGCTGAGAGCGTCTTCCTCGCCATCCTGTCTCCTCCGTGTCAAACAGCAGAATGAAAAGGGGGGTGGGCTTCAAACGCTGATTTGATCTACTTATTGAATTGGACCGTTTCCAGTTCTCACGGTAAGTGAAAAGCCACACCTCTGGGCCACCAAGTGGTGTTAAAAGGTTTGTACATTTCACGCTCTATTCAGCTGTACAGGCTTTGCTTGGATTGATCAGCTGACAGGCGCAGTAGTGCGACACACACACACTCAGAGGGGTAAGAATAAATTTAAAAAACACTTTTTCAAGAAAACTTCCAACTGTTAACAGACCGCAACATTTTTTTTTCTTCTTCTAAAGTGACTGTGAGTTCCCAGAAAAGTGCTATGTAAATTTGATGTATTGTTATTATTATTATTACTACTTTTTCCACATAATTTTGCCTGTGGCACCAGTGTTACTGAAACCTGCTCACACATATTAAACCCATGTGGGGCCAGATGTGTTTAAAGCAGGTAAACAGATTATCTGCTTATACCTGTACCACAGGTAAAGTCCATGTGGGCAAACACAGATGGGACCAACATGGAATCTGGGGACAAACCCACATGGGACCTAGAAGACAGCCCAGATTTAACCTTTGGTGGGGCCTGTTATGTCCACGAGCCTGGTAATAATGACCGATGAGGATGCTGTGCAAGAACTCAAACTTCATTACAGCAGTGCTTAATAATACAGAGCATGTGAACAAGCGTTGAGCTCCTAACTGTCCCTACTGAGGGTGAGTCACCAAAGAGACCAGAACATGGCCGACTCCTGCCTTATGTATGTCGGCGTGATGATGGTACCAGCCGGCTACGTCATTACGCCGCACTCTGTTATAAAATTGCTTTATAATATTCACCCCTCCTGCTGCTTTAATAAATTGTAACCCTCCCCAGTTTGGGATAAACAACATTAACATCCTGAACTAGGGTCAGCGGGTGGACCACCGCTGGACCCGACACGGCTAAGTGGATTTTTCTGCCACTTTTCTTTAGCCGCGCTCCTAACTAAACAGTTACTTCTTTCTGACAGTCTTCCATGGGGAAGGTGGTTCTGCTGGAGGGGCCTCGTAGCGGGCCCGCAGTGGCCACACCCCTGGAGTTGCTGAGCCCCTGGGACCAAGACTGATCTTCATAATGTTGGGGCCCAGATCCCACACTGCATCAGCTGACTCCTCCAAAGCCTCGCCATTTGGAGCCATTACTTGGACACGCCGGAAATGGTTTGCCTGCCGAACCAAACCATCCGTCAGTCTGAAACGCAATGGTCCCAGCTGTACCACGATTGTCAGCAGTGCCCGCGGTGTCGTTGCCTGTGCCTTGGCCCCCCGTTGTCCCGGTCTCTTATTGGTGCGGACTCGGACCCGGTCCATGACTTTGAGAGGCGCTTTGCTTGGTCTCACATGTCCTTGCAGTCGTGGTGGCGCTTTGTTTACCCCCGTCGTTCTATTGGTTGCGAACTCTTCACCCAACACTCCCGCAGCAGTCTCAGGGGTCCCAAGCTGGTCATGGGTACTGAAGACGTCCGGCGTGTCGCTCGCCGTCACGGATCCTTCACCCATCAGCTCAGCTGTGGCTCCCGTAGACAGGTGCAGAGTGAGGGTACTGAAGCGGTCCAGCTCCTCTTCTCCTTTACCTGCGATGCTTTGTTGTTGGTGTTCCATATCATGGGTAATGCCCACACCCAGTAGTTGTGCCCCGAGGTTCTCTACGTGCACGGGCTCCCTCTCCTGCAACTCTGCAGCGGCCTCCGTAGTCTCCGGCTGGGCAAGGATCTGAGGTGCTGCCCCCCTACGGGGCAGCTCTCCTCCTGTGCACTCGGGACAGCTTGTTTGGTGTCGGTGTCGCTCTTTGTAAGCATGTCCCAATTACCATAGCCTGACAAGTTGAGCCCATCGCTGTCGCGAATGATGAAGCCCAGTCGGTAGAAGAGGTCACATCCCATAATGTTTTCACCATGTGTAGCCACTTGAAATTCAAAATCATAGCAACTCAAGTAGGTTCATTTTGTCTTCTTTTAATTATTTATCTTTTGTTCTTATTAAAGACAAGAATAGAAAGGAGATGTCTTTACCTTCTTAACATGTTTCAACTGTACACTGCAGCCTTTGTCAGAAGAGTCAGCTGATTGCTGCCAGGTGACATTTATCAGCTGATTTTCATAGGCGGGGCTAGCTCAGCAGATCTGTCAGATCCACTGCGCCGGCCCCGCCTTCCGCCGTCAGATGGTCTCTGGAGAATGTGATCCCAGGTGTGGGAAAGCATAAATGCTCCCTCATCTCGGTTCATGGTGTCTTTTCCCCGCTTCCTGATTTCTATGGCCTCCTTGATCCAGCGTTTGTGTCTGTTGCTCTCTGATCCAATAATTATTGTGTTGTCCCAGTCCATGATGTGATTATTTGTTTTGCAGTGATCTGATATTGCTGATATTAATGTTTCTTGTTCTGCCTTTTCTTTTTGTGATTTTGTGAGTCGTCCTTGTGTTTCCTTCTCACATTCCTTCTGGTGTTCTTTTTTTCTTGTGGTGAATGGTCTTCCAGTTTCTCCAGTGTAGGTTTTGTTGCATGATCTGCATGATATTTCATATATTACATTGCATTTTTTGTCTTGTTCTATTCTGTCCTTGGGGTGTACTAATAACTGTCTTAATTTTTTGTGTGGTTTTACTGCTGTGTTATATTTTGCATTTTTTCATGATCCTTTGAATTGGTTCCGTGTTCCCACAGCACACAAGCTATCAGTTGTCAGGACATTATATGAACGGGCCACCATCATCACAGACCAAGAAGACAGACAGGAGGAGGAAAACCACATAAAACATGCACTTATACGCTGCCAATATCCAGTATGGGCCATAAACAAAGGGAAACAGCAAGTCAAAAACAAAGAAAACAAACAGGAAATAAGACATAGAACAAAAGCCGAAATCAAAAACAAGGACGCCATAACTATACCATACATACGAGGGATCACGGAACCAATTCAAAGGATCATGAAAAAATACAAAATATAACACAGCAGTAAAACCACACAAAAAATTAAGACAGTTATTAGTATACCCCAAGGACAGAATAGAACAAGACAAAAAATGTAATGTAATATATGAAATATCATGCAGATCATGCAACAAAACCTACATTGGAGAAACTGGAAGATCATTCACCACAAGAAAAAGAGAACACCAGAAGGAATGCGAGAAAGAAACACAAGGATGACTTACAACATCACAAAAAGAAAAGGCAGAACAAGAAACATTAAAATCAGCAATATCAGATCACTGTAAAATAAATAATCACATCATGGACTGGGACAACACAAAAATTATTGGATCAGAGAGCAACAGACACAAACGCTGGATCAAGGAGGCCATAGAAATCAGGAAGCGGGGAAAAGACACCATGAACCGAGATGAGGGGGCCTTTATGCTTTCCCACACCTGGGATCACATTCTCCAGAGACCATCTGACGGCAGAAGGCGGGGTCGGCGCGGTGGATCTGACAGATCTGCTGAGCTAGCCCCGCCTATGAAAATCAGCTGATAAATGTCACCTGGCAGCAATCAGCTGACTCTTCTGACGAAGGCTGCAGTGTACAGTCGAAACATGTTAAGAAGGTAGAGACATCTCCTTTCTATTCTTGTCTTTAATAAGAACAAAAGATAAAAAATCATAGCAGTCTTTGACTTGTAGTAGACCGTTAGCTCAGTTGTCCCAACGTTGGTAACTCTGTGACCACCATATTCATACAACGCCGCTGGGTTTTTTCTAATTGGGTGGTTGGGGAAAAATTTCTTCACCATGGCCCAATTCAGCATCAACTTAACCGCCACAGTGCCGAGCAGCAGCGGCACAGTCATGTCAGCCAGTTCAAACATGTCGTATGCATATGAATTACTAATTTCAGGGCTTACTGAGTGGATGGTGGTCGTTGGCAGGCGGCTTTGCTTACTTGGCGGGTCCCACAGTGTTGGCGACCGGCACATTTTGGAAAAATGGTTGAACCTCCCACATTTGTTACATCATTGTCTTCTTGCCGGGCAAAAACATACTCGGTGCGTTGGGGAACCACAGTTACCACACACGGGGCCTCTCAGAGTGGTCCTCCCGTTAACGGCGTTCACCTCGTACTCGTCTACCGTGTCTTCATATTCCTCCATGCCCACAGCATCAGTTAGTAGTGACTATCCTAGCTGCTGATGTGGTTGTTGGCACACACCTAGCGCTGATGCTAACGTGTCTGCTGACTCCAATTGGAACGCTAGCTTGATGGTGTTAGCTAGCATCATGTTGTTTGGCGTGGTTAGCATCTTAGCCCTTAGCCTCGGGTTGTTTGTGTGCTCAGCCAACTGGTCCCATACCATCTTGTCTTCCAATAGTCCAAATCTGCACATGCTAGCCAGATGTCTCAGATCCATGACAAATTTTTGGGTGGACTCACCAATTCCCTGTCGCCTCTGGCGGAATATTATACGGCGCGTTAGCACGTTGTCCAGCATAACAAAGTAGCTAGCTAGTAGCTCCACAGCATCTACATATGAGTCCATCGGATCAAGTGTGTGAAAAATCCTCTGACCTTCTATGCCCAGGTTTTGGACAAGCAGTGCCCGCGTCCTTCCTTTATCCAACTTTCCCAGGTTCAATGCTGCAACGTAGGTCTCAAACGCATCCAACCAACATGGCAACGGGATGACCGGTTTGCCTGGGGACTCGAGGAAAGGCCTCAGTGGTCTTGGGCATGCTTCCATGGTTCATAAATTCTCATCGACAAATGTTATGCCCACAAACCTGGTATTAATGATGGACAAGGATGCTGTGCAAGAACTTGAACTTTATTACAGCAATGCTTAACAATACAGAGCATGTGAATGAGCGTTGAGCTCCTAACTGTCCCTACTGAGGGTGAGTCACCAAGGAGACCAGAACATGGCCGTCTCCTCCCTTATGTATGTTGGCGTGATGATGGTACCAGCCAGCCATGTCATCACACCGCTCTCTGTTATAAAATACCTTTATAGTAGGGCCCACATGGACATGCTGGCTGGAGCATGTCATGGAAAACCAAGGTTTGGACCCAGTTACAGGACAGAACACAAAGGAGAGCAGGTGAGGCAAGAGAGTGAACATTACCAAACAGATATTTGAAGTGCCTGCAGCATGGAGAAGATTGACTCTTGTGGGAACACTGAGAAGAAATGGTAAGTATTAAATGTGTGATGTTACTTGGAGATGCTGGAGTGTAACAGGTGGGGTCTCAAACCATTAGGTCATGGGCAAACATTTAGTCCTTGTTCACAAGGCAGAGGGTCCAGATCATAAGGGGGCCCACCACAGAGGAGAGCTTGGGGGTTCAGATTCATGGAGAGAAAAGAGAGCACTCCTGCAGGACAGGGGATGGTTGAATGAGTGAATGTGCAGAGGGCTGACATGGGAGATCATGGAGAAGTCTGTCTAGAGACTGAGGATCCAGCGAGGAGCGGGGAAGGCTGAGAGCATGAGGAGAGGATGATCCTGGAGGACAAGGGTAGAGAGCTCTGAGATTGTTGAGTTCTTACTAAGGAGCTCCAGGAAGCTGAAGAATCAGCAGGTGGTGGCTGAAGCTGGGTGAGAACCTGGAGATGTCAGAGAGGAACAGGGGTTGAGCAGTGAGGCAGTAGAGCAGGGATCTCCAACTCATTCCATTGAGGGCCAAGAGACTGCATGTTTTACCTCTACCTGGATTCTTCAACAGGTGATTTCACTGAAGTTCTTCCCACTGATTGCTGATCAGTAAAAGCACCTGCTGGAGAGATTGGGTGGAAGGATAACATGCAGGGTCCTGGCCCTACATGGAATGAGTTGGACATCCTGCTGTAGAGCTAACTGATCTTGACAGTCACGAAAAGCTGGCTTGTCATCATGACAGTTCTGTATCTTCAGAAGACATACCTGTAGAACTTCAGGCAATCAGCTGCGCATAGGAGACTCCACAGCTGCTGGCAGTTAACTCCTCCGGCTCCTGATGAGAAGGTTGGATAATCAAAAGAAAGCTGTGCCAAGAGAATCAAGCACTCACCCAGAACACCACACACCAGAGTGAGGGTCTTTGTTGGGCCTCAAACTGTCATCTTACATCCTCTTGCTTATAAAGAGACATATCTACACTGTTTTAGTTTTTTCATGGTGAAAGATGTCTCAAGGTACTTTAAAATAATAATATCAGATGATCCCCTGAAAACAATGAGTCGGTGACAGTGATGCGGAAGAACTCCTAGTGCCTCCTAGTGGTTCTTTGCCTGTTCCTGTCTGTATCAACTGTAAATGTGAGAACAACATTAGAAAGAGAGGAAAAGTATTCTTCAAACATGTAGGATTTCATTAATGTTTTCATTTTGGTGGTCCACCGTGTACTTTAGTGTTGACACTGGATTATGTCGAACACTATATGACATTACAGCAGGGAAAATACGTATTGAACACGTCAACATTTTTCTCATTAAGCATATTTCTGATGGAGCCATTGACCTGAGATTTTCACCAGATATCAGTAACATTGCAAGTAATCCATACATGCAAATAAATCAAGGCAACTGTGTTCACAAAACAAGTTATATTTAATAAAGCTGTTATTGTTAGGTTCTGGACATGGCTGTGCTCATGTCCTTGCTTTATTTTGTTATTTGTTTTCTATCATCTTTGGTACATGAGGTCAGCCATGTCCTCGTCCTCAGTTCATTGTATTTTCCTTGTGTTTTCCTGCATTAGCCTTAGTTTAGTCATTGTGTTTATTTTCATTATCATGTCTCTTATTATGTTCTATAGTCTTGATTTCTGCCCTGCTTTCTGTGCTTATTATTATCATTTATATTTTGGTCCCGATGTTCTCTGTTACGTGTGGCCCTCGCGAGCCACACAAAGAGAGCCGAGGGCGAGCCAGTGAGTTGCGATGTTTATTAATAATAGGGAACAGGGGATAAGGAACACGGCCTCATGGGCCAAAAGGCACGAATACAGTTGTACACTCACAAGTAATGCAGAAATGACAAGTAGAGGACTGGCGCCGGGCGTAGGGGTTCCAGCCTTCAGTGTGCTAAGTCGCAGCCCCGAATGATCGGAGCTGCTCCTTCTTATACTCATTAGCAGCGCCTCAGCTGATGAGGGTTGACTGGACTCCAGCCGTCCCGTAACTGACAGCTGGGAGCCCGCTGAGGCGCTGTCACAGAGAGAACAGGGCTGAGGGAATATGGTCTGAGCGCCGGATGGCACCGCGTCTCATCCACGTGACACAGCCCCCCCCTCACGGTCGGACTACGAACGACCCATACCATCCAAGACCGCCCCCCCCACCTAGGGTGGGCGGATGGGGCGCAGGTCAGGAGGGAAAGAACCAGAGGGGAAGAAAAAAACCCGACAATAACCCAATACAGAGTATCAATGGAAACACAAACACAATACTCCGTAAAAGAGAAAAAACCCAGAGAAAGGAAAAAAAGAACAGACAATAAACCAATATCGAGTACAAGGGAAAAACCCAACAATATACTCCACAAAATAAAACAAGAGAAAAAAAAAAACTCAGAGAAGGACAGGAAAACAGGCAATAAACCAATATAGAGTACAAGGGAAAAACCCAACAATATACTCCACAAAATAAAACAAGAGAAAAAAAAAAACTCAGAGAAGGACAGGAAAACAGGCAATAAACCAATATAGAGTACAAGGGAAAACCTAAACACAATACTCCATAAAATACGAGGGAGAGAAAAAACCTAGAGAAAGGAGAAAAAAAAACAAAAAAACAATCGACAATAAACCAATATAAAGTACAAGGGAAAAACCCACAAAATACAACAGGGAAAAAAACCCAGAGAAGGAAAAGAAAACAGGCAATAAACCAACATAGAGTACAAGGGAAAACCTAAACACAATACTCCATAAAATACAACAAGGGAGAGAAAAAAAAACGCAGAGAAAGGAAAAAAAACAATCGACAATAAACCAATATAAAGTACAAGGGAAAAACCCACAAAATACAACAGGGAAAAAAACCCAGAGAAGGAAAAGAAAACGGGCAATAAACCAACATAGAGTACAAGGGAAAACCTAAACACAATACTCCATAAAATACAACGAGGGAGAGAAAAAAAAACGCAGAGAAAGGAAAAAAAACAATCGACAATAAACCAATACAAAGTACAAGGGGAAAAATCCAAACAATATACTCCACAAAATACAACATGGGGAAAAAAAAACCCAGAGAACAGAAAGAAAACAGACAATGAACCAATATAGAGTACAGGGAAAAACCCAACACAATACTCCATAAAATATAACACGAGAGAGAAGACCCATTCAGGCAGAGGAAAATTGCGGAGGTAACAGCCCAGCACACAGGGAAAAAAAACCCACAATACCCTATAAACCAAGTACAGGTCAAACAACAAAAATCAACCCCGGGGCCCCCCAAAATGAAAGGAGAACTCCCAAGGGCGAAGATTAACTATACAGCCATCCCTCACACAGGAGGGGAACCCCCCCCCCCCCAAAAAAAAAATCACACTAAACGCGGAACAAAAAATAACAGCTTAGCTGTACCCACCCAAACATAAGCACAGCAAAAAACATTCAGTTCGGGGGGTCTCCCCACACCCAGCGTCCATTCCGCTAATGAGGGTGAAGGGGACAGTTCTGGAGGCCTACCCGAACCCCAGGCCAGAAAACACAGTTCTTCGGGAGGCCGAACCAGATCGGCGAACAGAAAGTCTAGCGGGTCAGGCGGCCGCAAAAGCGAGCCGAATGGGCATGGCAGGCCCTCCGGCGGCCGACCCGCATCGCTCAACCACCAGGCACGTAGGGGAGAGGGAGAGGCCCACACGGACCCTGGTGGAAGAGGCATGGGGGAGAGCTGATGACAAGGAGGTCCAACGACAGACGGCAGGGAATCAGCAACCCCCTCACCGGACCTGGACACCACTGGTGCAGATCCCACGTCGGACCCCGATTGGGTCTCGGGCGAACCCACGTCGGACCCCGATTGGGCCGGCGCCGCACCAGAACCGACCTCCGACGTCGAACCTGGACCCTCCGGCACCACGAGTGATGGCAGCTCCTCGCCGGCGACCCTGGGAGAAGGCTCAGGAGAGAAAACAGAACCGGGATCAGGATCACCGGCAGCGCCAGAACCCGGCGAGATAAGCACGGACGCAGCGGACGGCTGCCCCCGGCTCATCTCCCCTAGAGACAGGCTAAAGTGCTCTAAAGTAAGGAGAAGAAAGATGAGATAGAGCACTTGCCTGATCTCGGGTTCTGACGCCGTCCAGGACTGCGAAGATCCGGGATCCAACATCAGGAGGTCGTCGTCAGGCTCCCACTCAGCTGCGTCGGGCTCCGCAGCTGGCATGATGGACAGCGCAGCTTGTGATTCCTATGGCACCGGTGTCCACACCGACAGCCCATACGGCGTGGTGGCAGGAGAACCTCGTCCCGCTGGACCGGACCGCTCCTCTGTGGAGACCCGGGGACATTTGGTCGTCGGCGTTGACTCCACGTAGCAATCCGCCTTCCTCCTCCGTTCACGGCGTAGCTGCAGAACCGGAACCAGGCTGTCCAGAACCGCAGGCCCCCTCCTCATCCCACGACGTCGGACTGGCGCCGGGGACCGCTCAGCGGAGGGAGAAACAGAAGGTGCAGAATTAATGACTAAAGCTACAGCAGGTGGTGGGAATTCGGGGAGCTGCGAACCCCGAACTCCACCTCCAGGAGTTTGACAGAGCAAATCACTAGGTGGATGTGAACAAACTGGGACTTGCCTGTCTCCTGGAGGCTGGATGGTGCCTGCTGCAGTGGACGTTGCTCCTCCCTTTCCCCGCCGGGCGGTAACGGAGGACCCCCTGAGAGGACGTCGGGGAGCCGCTCGTGTTGATTCCAGGAGAGGGCTCGCCAGGTCGGGATTCCGGGCGCACACAGCAGCCGGGGAGCGCGTCAAGGAGGAGGGGGTGACAGCCGAGATGAGCCGGCCCTGAAGTGCTGGCGTGACAGCGGAGGGGACTGGCTCAGGAGACGAGGCTGCGGAATCTCCTCTCAGACGAGGCGTAGGAATGACAGCTCCGTGGGAGGAAGAGACCTTACGGCAGCCCGGCACTGGATCCGGACGGGGTTCATGCTGAGACGGTGCGGCAATGTGACGACGGCTATTCCCAGGGGGCGAGGCGAAGGAGAGACCCGGGAATCGCCGCTCCTGGGCGGAGACCGAGGCGAGGAGGGCGTCGAACTTGGGGTAGTCTCGCAGCCCTGGACTCCTCTTCACCAATCTTACCACTGCCGCCACATGCTTCATGATGGAAGACGGGTGCACAGCGGAGCTAGCCGCAGCCACTCGGTCCCGGACCTTAATAGCTGTCAGCTGCAGATCTTCCGGGGGAATCCCGAGTGACATCATGCTGAACGGGGAAAGCCCTCTGGATGACGCAAACTCCCGGGCTGGAGTAGAGGCAGGAACGGAATCCCGAAGCGAAGGGCGACGCCTCCTCCTCTTCGGCTTCCTGCCGGGATTTCCTTCCAACCCACGGAGCTCCTCTCGCTTTGCAGCAATGGCGTCCCTCCTGGCACAGACCTCAGGATGGTTGGAATAGCGAGGGAGGCTGTCCAGGAGATTCTCAGCATAGTCTAGATGCCAGCATCTTTCGTTGGAGGTGTCGTACAGGATGGCGGTGAAGAGCGTCCCGTCGACATCCTCCAAGATGGCCGTCAGCTCGTCGCCCTGGCGCCGAACGTGACTCCTGGGAGACGGCATGCTTAAGAGCTGACACCCAGACTGGAAGGTACAAGTCCAATAGCAAACTCACGGCCGCCGGCAACTCATTCGGCTGCGACTTACTGTTACGTGTGGCCCTCGCGAGCCACACAAAGAGAGCCAAGGGCGAGCCAGTGAGTTGCGATGTTTATTAATAATAGGGAACAGGGGATAAGGAACACGGCCTCATGGGCCAAAAGGCACGAATACTCATACAGTTGTACACTCACAAGTAATGCAGAAATGACGAGTAGAGGACTGGCGCCGGGCGTAGGGGTTCCAGCCTTCAGTGTGCTAAGTCGCAGCCCCGAATGATCGGAGCTGCTCCTTCTTATACTCATTAGCAGCGCCTCAGCTGATGAGGGTTGATTGGACTCCAGCCGTCTCGTAACTGACAGCTGGGAGCCCGCTGAGGCACTGTCACAGAGAGAACAGGGCTGAGGGAATATGGTCTGAGCGCCGGATGGCATGGCGTCTCATCCACGTGACATTCTCAGTCTGTCTGTACAGCTCCGCCCTTCCTGTGCTTAATTGTTCTCCCTGCATTTTTGGTTTACCCTGATTTGTCTTCCCACCTGTTCTGTGTTCCTTGATTGCCCTCCTTGTGTACTTAAGTCTGTGTCAGTTTTAGCCTCATGTGGCATCATGAATGTTTCCCAGTCAGTTTTGTCCATGAGAGTCTATGTACATATCTCTTAGCTGAGTCTTGTCTTGCCAGTAGTTTTGTTTTAGAGTTTGGTTATCAGCCCACATGCTGTTATTTGTTTGTTCTGAGTTTTGTTAATAAATTATTATTCTGCACTGTACACAGCCTGTGCTTGAGTCCTGTCAGCCTCCACACTGTGACAGTTATTACCCACAAAGGCTTTTCTACTAAATATTAAATGAATTTCACCAAGTGTGTTCAAAACTTATTCCCTGTGTCATTCCACTTTATTAAATATAACTTGTTTTCTGAACACAGTTGCCTTGATTTCTTTGTATGTATGAATTACTTGGGTTGTCACTGATATCTGATGAAAATCTCTGGTCAATGGCTCCATCAGAAATATTGGCGTAATTGCTGCCCCTGTGTACTCAGTTTATTGGCGTCCTGCTCCCCATCTTCCCTCGTTCAGACCAGGAGGGAGAAACAAGTGATTCCACTGCAAATTCAAATCAACATTACCACAGGAGGTTCCCAGGTCTGTGGCCATCAACACTCACAGTAGTGGAAAGCTGAGGACTTCATCGGTTCCACCATGCTTACCCAGCTGGAAATTTCATCACCTTTTTAAATAAATATACAAAAACTTGCAATCTGTTTGCTAAGAATTAGGGCCGGGAATCAATTATATTAAAAAAATGATTAATTGCACACTTTCTGTTATTAATTGTGATTTTTTTTTTTTTGGGGGGGGGGTAGCCTGATTAAAGCCCCCCCCAGGATGAGTTGTTTGTAAATCAGTGATGGAATGGTAGAGACCATTCGAGTTATTACTCTGCATTAATAGAAGAGAACAAGAATAATCCCAGGTTTCTTTTCAGCACTGTAGCCAGGTTGACAGAGTCAGGACTCTGTCAGTCCTAGCATTCCCTTAGAGCTTACTAGTCAGGACTTTATGAACTTTTTCAATAATAAAATTTCATCCATCAGAGATAAAATCAATCAGATTCTTCCCACAGTTAAAGGCCAAATGTCACGTAACAGGGTACTTTAAATATCTTGAAACTAGATATAAAAGGGAACCGATCCGTTCGGGTCTTGGTGCATATGCTTCAGTAACAACGGAATATTCGTTAATTTAAAACTGCCGCGTTTGGCCTGACACGGCCCCTGGAATCGCCTGGGGAAGAAGGCGGAAGTGACGAAATCGATTGTACCCTAGTTTGATGCTTGGGGTATTTCTATTGATTGTTTATATGGAGACTGGAAGGTTGAAGTGAGCAACAAGAAAGAAAAAATTGGATATTTCACCCATACCTTAAAACGGGACTATCAGGGACAGCTGGGTAATAAGGGACACTTCTCTGGGAAATGTTTTCTTACCTGTCAAGTGAGACGTTTTCGCCGTACTTCAACACCGTAAAAAGCGGCTATAAGCAACGGCGGAGCAACAAGGCACACCTCTCTGGGATCTCTGTCTGTTCCGCAACCGCTGCACAGCTCAACGTGTTAAACCATTGTCCTAATGACTTCTCATGGTAGTGAGAATTGCTCCCGCTGAGCGATCAGCCCGCCCAGACAATTAAACTAATGAGTGACTCCACACTTCGAACAGTAGTGCGAATAGCTCCCGCTGAGCGATCAGCCCGCCCCAGCTGTGAGTGATCACACACAGGAGTGCTCCTCAAGACACTCAGTTTTTTTTCCAGTATATTTTTTCTTTTGGGCGTACAGAAATGGCAATACGCCCGTTTTTGCTAAAATTGCATTTTCCCCGTATTTTCCTTAAAATATTTGACAATAACAACACGAACTACATTTAAAACATTTCCCAGAAAAGTGTCCCAAACCACTGCACCGTCCCCCACAGCCGTGCTTGGCACCAAAATACGGCGAAAACGTCTCCCTTGACAGGTATGCGCCTCCATTTTCATATTGATCTGGTCAATTTCTTGACAGCAGCGGCTCTCCTCCACTGTAATAATAATGGCTTCCGAAAAATCAATATTTATGGGGCGCCCTCGACAGACCCCCTCCGGCTTCGCAATTCTGGAGGCGATTAATGTCCAGTTCAATGACATTTTCCACTGGTTCTGCTCTCTGGTCATCGTTGGAACTGTTGTCATCAGACAAAGCATCTGATTCCGTCTCGGACGGCTCGAACCGGTAAGGTTCTATGCCTCTGTCACTGTCTGAACCACTGACAAAAAAAAAAGACAAAAAAAAAAAGACAAAACTAAACTAATTTGTTCACAATCGCTGTCACTTTCCGTCATGATTGTCCAATGTTGATAAGTGTGAATGTGGATAGGCAGGGCAGCCAGGGTACAGCTGGTGATGTCAAAAACATGGGCGTGGTCTGGACTGGCTGTCACAAGCCAGCAAGCAAGGTGGGGCCTTCACCTGGTGTATTTTGTGCAATTATGTAAATACAGGTGGGTGATATGGTCTCCGGTATGAATATTTGGTTTAAGCTATGTGTATTTTATCTAAATTCGTTGTCATTTAGAAAAAAAAATTACGTGACATTTGGCCTTTAACTTAAATACTGTAACTACTACAACTCCTTCAACTGATGTCTGTCTAGATGAGTTTACTCCAATCGACCTTTGTGAGTTAGACAAAATAG
Source organism: Pholidichthys leucotaenia (assembly GCA_020510985.1). Classification (NCBI taxonomy): domain Eukaryota; kingdom Metazoa; phylum Chordata; class Actinopteri; order Cichliformes; family Pholidichthyidae; genus Pholidichthys; species Pholidichthys leucotaenia. The sequence goes on along the minus strand of CM035848.1, from coordinate 22,720,372 downwards.
TTTCCTCATCCAAACCTTCAACTTGTCTTTTAGACCCTATTCCTACCAGGTTATTTAAAGAAGTCTTCCCACTTATTGGTAGCTTTATTCTTCATATAATCAATTCTTCATTAACTTTAGGCCATGTACCGCAGGCTTTTAAAACGACTGTAATTAAACCCTTACTCAAAAAGCCAACACTAGATCCAGGAGCTTTAGCTAACTATAGACCAATCTCTAATCTCCCTTTCATTTCAAAAATCTTAGAAAGAGTTGTTGCTACGCAATTATTTGACCACCTGCAGGGAAATGGTTTACTTGAAGAGTTTCAATCTGGGTTTAGAATCCATCATAGTACTGAAACAGCCTTAGCGAAGGTCACTAACAACCTCCTCATCGCATCTGATAATGGACTAGTTTCTGTACTTGTCCTTTTAGACCTTAGTGCAGCTTTTGATACTATCGATCATCATATTCTACTTGATAGGTTAGAACACTATGTTGGACTTAATGGAACTTCGTTGCAGTGGTTTAGATCTTATTTATCTGATAGGTTCCAGTTTGTTCGTGTAAATAATGAGTTTTCTTTCAACTCAAAGCTTAGTCATGGAGTTCCACAGGGATCTGTGCTAGGCCCTACTCTTTTTAGTTTATATATGCTTCCGTTAGGCAACATTATTAGAAAGCACTGTATACATTTTCATTGTTATGCAGATGACACACAATTATACCTGTCAATGAAGCCAGATGATAGTAATCAATTAGCCAAGTTAGAAGCCTGTCTTAAGGAAATCAAAGCTTGGATGACATGTAATTTCCTGCTATTAAATTCGGATAAGACTGAAGTCATTCTTGTTGGTCCAAAAAACCTTAGAAATACCTTTCCAAATCAAACTCTCAGTTTGGATGTGGTTACTCTTTCTCTTAATAGCTGTGTGAGGAACCTTGGAATTATTTTTGATCAAGATCTGTCCTTCAATTCACATATTATTCACATCGTCACTTCCTTGTGGTAACGTATCGTCACTTCCTGTTTTGCTGTCTGCCTGTGTGGTTTGCTCTCCAGCTCTCCAGCCACTAGCTAGCCACTAGCTATGGCTACTACCTCTCTTTCCTCTCCTCCTCTGGTGTGCTCTCTCTGTCAGATGTTTAGCTACACCTCTGCCTCTTTTAGTGATAACGGTAAATGTAATAAATGTTGTCTTTTTGAGGCGCTCGAGGCGAGGTTGTCTGATTTGGAATCCCGGCTCCGCTACATTGAAACACCGTCTGCGCCAGTTAATCTTGACGGACGCCCATTAGCTGCAGCGGAGCTAGCTAGCTTAGGTCCCACTGTCAGCGGTTCCCCGGCTCTCCTCAGCAGCGAGGAGACTGGGTGGGTGACGGTGAGAAGGAAGCCTAGTCGCAAAGCCCCGGTTCACCACCAACCTGTTCACGTTTCTAATCGTTTTTCCCCGCTCAGCGACACACCCGCTGAGGAAAAAACTCTGATCATTGGCGACTCTGTAGTCAGAAACGTGAACCTAGAGACTCCAGCGGCCATAGTCCAATGTATTCCTGGGGCCAGAGCAGGTGACATCGAGTCAAATTTGAAAATGCTGGCTAAAAGTAACTGTAAATACTCCACAATTGTTATTCACGCCGGCATTAATGACATCCGTCTCCGGCAGTCGGAAGTCACGAAACTTAATATAGAATCGGTGTGTGAGTTTGCAAAAATGATGTCTGCCACTGTAGTATTCTCTGGGCCCCTCCCCAATCTGACCAGTGACGACATGTTTAGTCGCTCGTCATCCTTGAACCGCTGGCTGTCTGTGTGGTGTCCTAAAAATGACGTGGGCTACATTGACAATTGGAGCTCTTTTTGGGGAAAACCTGGTCTTATGAGACGAGACAGCATTCATGCCACTTTGGATGGTGCTTCTCATTTATCTAACAATCTGGCATCTTTTTTATCCAGATTTCCAAAACTGTGACTACTCAGAGTTGGGACCAGGAAGCAGAGTCGTAGTCTTACACGCCTCTCTGCAGCTCCTCTTCATCCACCACCCCTCAGCTTAGCCCCTGTCTTCCCCATCAGAGAATCGTTGTCTGCTCCCTCCAAAGTAAATAAAAATATAATGTATAAGCGTCCCAAAGTGATAAAGCAAAATATTGGTAAAACTCAAATTAAACATAAAGCCTCTAAATTGAATGATTTGGCCTCTGTTCCTCCTCATAATTTAAAAATTAAAATGTGGTTTATTAAATATTAGGTCTCTAACTCCCAAGTCTCTGTTAGTCCATGATCTGTTAATTGATCATCAGATTGATTTAATTTCCCTTACAGAGACTTGGTTAGGGCAAGAGGATTATGTTGGTTTAAATGAATCAACTCCCTCTGGTTATTTAAACTGTCAAAATCCCAGAAGTTCTGGTCGTGGAGGAGGAGTAGCAACAATTTACCATTCCAAATTACTAGTTAATGTAAAGCAAAAAACATGTTATAATTCCTTTGAGGGCCTGGTCCTCAGTGTTGGGCACTTTAGCAATTTCAGGTTAAACCCAATTTTATTTGCCATGTTTATCGTCCCCCATCAACCTATTCAGAATTTTTATCCGAATTTGCTGATTTCTTAGCTGATTTAGTGCTGAAATCCGAGAGAATAATTATAGTAGGGGACTTTAATATACATGTGGATGTAGATAGTGACTGCCTTAATGTGGCTTTTAATTCAATATTAGACTCGATTGGGTTTTCTCAGAAAGTAGGAAATTCTACTCATTACCTCCACCATACATTGGACCTTGTTCTGACATATGGCATAGAAATAGAAAATCTTGTAGTGTCTCCTCATAACCCTGTACTGTCAGACCATTGTCTGTTAACCTTTGATTTTACTATTTCTGACTATTTGGCTCCTAAAGAAAAATATTATCACAGTAGATGCCTCTCAGATGATGCTGTTTCCAAATTTATGCAGATTGTTTCCTCTATGCCATGTGTCAACACAACGGAAATAAGCTATAGACAGCTTGCTCCTTCTGTAATTGATAACATGGTGGATAGTGTTTCAGCTTCTCTGCATCAGGCTCTAGACTTGGTGGCCCCCTTAAAAAAGAAAAAGTCTAATCAGAGATTTTTAACTCCTTGGTTCAACACAGAAACTCGTAGCTTAAAACAAAAGACTCGTCAATTAGAAAGAAAATGGCGCTCTACTAATTTAGATGAAATCTATTTAGCTTGGAGAAATCATCTTTTAATTTATAAAAAATCTCTTAGAAAAGCTAGAACGAGTTATTACTCTGCATTAATAGAAGAGAACAAGAATAATCCCAGGTTTCTTTTCAGTACTGTAGCCAGGTTGACAAAGAGTCAGGACTCTGTCAATCCTAGCATCCCCTTAGAGCTTACTAGTCAGGACTTTATGAACTTTTTCAATAATAAAATTTCATCCATCAGAGATAAAATCAATCAGATTCTTCCCACAGTTAACTTAAATACTGTAACTACTACAACTCCTTCTATTGATGTCTGTCTTGATGAGTTTACTCCAATCGACCTTTGTGAGTTAGACAAAATAGTTTCCTCATCCAAACCTTCAACTTGTCTTTTAGACCCTATTCCTACCAGGTTATTTAAAGAAGTCTTCCCACTTATTGGTAGCTTTATTCTTCATATAATCAATTCTTCATTAACTTTAGGCCATGTACCGCAGGCTTTTAAAACGGCTGTAATTAAACCCTTACTCAAAAAGCCAACGCTAGATCCAGGAGCTTTAGCTAACTATAGACCAATCTCTAATCTCCCTTTCATTTCAAAAATCTTAGAAAGAGTTGTTGCTACGCAATTATTTGACCACCTGCAGGGAAATGGTTTACTTGAAGAGTTTCAATCTGGGTTTAGAATCCATCATAGTACTGAAACAGCCTTAGCAAAGGTCACTAACGACCTCCTCATTGCATCTGATAATGGACTAGTTTCTGTACTTGTCCTTTTAGATCTTAGTGCAGCTTTTGATACTATTGATCATAATATTCTACTTGATAGATTAGAACACTATGTTGGACTTAATGGAACTTCGTTGCAGTGGTTTAGATCTTATTTATCTGATAGGTTCCAGTTTGTTCATGTAAATGATGAGTTTTCTTTCAGCTCAAAGCTTAGTCATGGAGTTCCACAGGGATCTGTGCTAGGCCCTACTCTTTTTAGTTTATATATGCTTCCGTTAGGCAACATTATTAGAAAGCACTGTATACATTTTCATTGTTATGCAGATGACACACAATTATACCTGTCAATGAAGCCAGATGATACTAATCAATTAGCCAAGTTAGAAGCCTGTCTTAAGGAAATCAAAGCTTGGATGACTTGTAATTTCCTGCTATTAAATTCAGATAAGACTGAAGTCATTCTTGTTGGTCCAAAAAACCTTAGAAATTCCTTTCCAAATCAAACTTTCAGTTTGGATGCAGTTACTCTTTCTCTTAATAGCTCTGTGAGGAACCTTGGAGTTATTTTTGATCAGGATTTGTCCTTCAATTCACATATTAAATTTGTTTCTAAGACTGCCTTCTATCATTTGCGTAATATTGCCAAGATTAGGAGCGTCTTGTCTCAGAGTGATGCTGAGAAGCTGATCCACGCTTTTGTTAGCTCGAGATTAGATTATTGTAATTCTTTATTATCAGGCTGTCCTAAAACATCTTTAAAAAGTCTTCAGCTGATCCAAAATGCTGCAGCAAGAGTTTTAACAGGTACTAGAAAGAGAGATCATATCTCTCCGGTTCTGGCCTCCCTTCATTGGCTTCCCATAGAGTTTAGAATTAAGTTTAAAATCCTTCTTCTTACTTACAAAGCTCTAAACAATCAGGCTCCTTTTTATTTAAAAGATCTGATACTACCGTATCATCCTAACAGAGCACTACGCTCCCAAAATGCAGGATTACTTGTAATACCTAGAATCTCCAAAAGTACAATGGGAGGCAGAGCCTTCAGTTATCAAGCTCCTCTCCTGTGGAATCAGCTGCCAATCTGGATTCGGGAGTCAGACTTGATCTCTGTTTTTAAGAATAGGGCTAAAACCTACCTTTTTGATATAGCCTACAATTAGGGAGGGATCATGTGTTTCTGAACCCTCCCTTAGTTATGCTGCTAATAAGTTTAGTCAGCCGGGGGACCTCCAGTAATGCACTGGGCCTCACTCCTTTCCTCACTCTCTATGAAATATTTTTTTTTTTTTGCTGGTCATTAACATTTGTTTGTTCTCTCCCATAGATTGAGTCCCCATCGTGCTGTTTGCTCTCTACATGTCTGTTCTTTTCTTCTTCTCTATCCCCTCACCCCCCAGCCAGTCGCAGCAGATGACTGCCCCTCCCTGAGCCTGGTTCTGCTGGAGGTTTCTTCCTGTTAAAAGGGAGTTTTTCCTCTCCACCGTCGCCAAGTGCTTGCTCACAGGGGATCGCCTGATTGCTGGGGTCTTTCTACAACTGTGGGGGTCCCCCCTACAGTTGATAGTGCTATGAGATGACTGTTGTTGTGAAATGGCGCTATATAAATAAAGATGAATTGAATTGAATTGAATTGAATTGAATATTAAATTTGTTTCTAAGACTGCCTTCTATCATTTGCGTAATATTGCCGAGATTAGGAGCATCTTGTCTCAGAGTGATGCTGAGAAACTGATCCACGCTTTTGTTAGCTCGAGATTAGATTATTGTAATTCTTTATTATCAGGCTGTCCTAAAACATCTTTAAAAAGTCTTGAGCTGATTCAAAATGCTGCAGCAAGAGTTTTAACACGTACTAGAAAGAGAGACCATATCTCTCCGGTTCTGGCCTCCCTTCATTGGCTTCCCATAGAGTTTAGAATTAAGTTTAAAATCCTTCTTCTTACTTACAAAGCTCTAAACAATCAGGCTCCTTTTTATTTAAAAGATCTGATACTACCGTATTATCCTAACAGAGCACTACGCTCCCAAAATGCAGGATTACTTGTAATACCTAGAATCTCCAAAAGTACAATGGGAGGCAGAGCCTTCAGTTATCAAGCTCCTCTCCTGTGGAACCAGCTGCCAATCTGGATTCGGGAGTCAGACTCGATCTCTGTTTTTAAGAATAGGGCTAAAACCTACCTTTTTGATATAGCCTACAATTAGGGAGGGATCATGTGTTTCTGAACCCTCCCTTAGTTATGCTGCTAATAGGTTTAGTCAGCCGGGGGACCTCCAGTAATGCACTGGGCCTCACTCCTTTCCTCACTCTCAATGAAATATTTTTTTTGCTGGTCATTAACATTTGTTTGTTCTCTCCCATAGATTGAGTCCCCATCGTGCTGTTTGCTCTCTACATGTCTGTTCTTTTCATCTTCTCTATCCCCTCACCCCCCAGCCAGTCGTAGCAGATGACTGCCCCTCCCTGAGCCTGGTTCTGCTGGAGGTTTCTTCCTGTTAAAAGGGAGTTTTTCCTCTCCACCGTCGCCAAGTGCTTGCTCACAGGGGATCGCCTGATTGCTGGGGTCTTTCTGACCCCAGCCATGAGATGCTATGAGATGACAACAGTCATCTCATAGCACTATCAACTGTAGGGGGAACCCCCACAGTTGATAGTGCTATGAGATGACTGTTGTTGTGATTCTTCCCACAGTTAACTTAAATACTGTAACTACTACAACTCCTTCTATTGATGTCTGTCTTGATGAGTTTACTCCAATCGACCTTTGTGAGTTAGACAAAATAGTTTCCTCATCCAAACCTTCAACTTGTCTTTTAGACCCTATTCCTACCAGGTTATTTAAAGAAGTCTTCCCACTTATTGGTAGCTTTATTCTTCATATAATCAATTCTTCATTAACTTTAGGCCATGTACCGCAGGCTTTTAAAACGGCTGTAATTAAACCCTTACTCAAAAAGCCAACGCTAGATCCAGGAGCTTTAGCTAACTATAGACCAATCTCTAATCTCCCTTTCATTTCAAAAATCTTAGAAAGAGTTGTTGCTACGCAATTATTTGACCACCTGCAGGGAAATGGTTTATTTGAGGAGTTTCAATCTGGGTTTAGAATCCATCATAGCACTGAAACAGCCTTAGCGAAGGTCACTAACGACCTCCTCATTGCATCTGATAATGGACTAGTTTCTGTACTTGTCCTTTTAGATCTTAGTGCAGCTTTTGATACTATTGATCATAATATTCTACTTGATAGATTAGAACACTATGTTGGACTTAATGGAACTTCGTTGCAGTGGTTTAGATCTTATTTATCTGATAGGTTCCAGTTTGTTCATGTAAATGATGAGTTTTCTCTCAGCTCAAAGCTTAGTCATGGAGTTCCACAGGGATCTGTGCTTGGCCCTACTCTTTTTAGTTTATATATGCTTCCGTTAGGCAACATTATTAGAAAGCACTGTATACATTTTCACTGTTATGCAGATGACACACAATTATACCTGTCAATGAAGCCAGATGATACTAATCAATTAGCCAAGTTAGAAGCCTGTCTTAAGGAAATCAAAGTTTGGATGACTTGTAATTTCCTGCTATTAAATTCAGATAAGACTGAAGTCATTCTTGTTGGTCCAAAAAACCTTAGAAATTCCTTTCCAAATCAAACTTTCAGTTTGGATGCAGTTACTCTTTCTCTTAATAGCTCTGTGAGGAACCTTGGAGTTATTTTTGATCAGGATTTGTCCTTCAATTCACATATTAAATTTGTTTCTAAGACTGCCTTCTATCATTTGCGTAATATTGCCAAGATTAGGAGCATCTTGTCTCAGAGTGATGCTGAGAAACTGATCCACGCTTTTGTTAGCTCGAGATTAGATTATTGTAATTCTTTATTATCAGGCTGTCCTAAAACATCTTTAAAAAGTCTTCAGCTGATCCAAAATGCTGCAGCAAGAGTTTTAACAGGTACTAGAAAGAGAGATCATATCTCTCCGGTTCTGGCCTCCCTTCATTGGCTTCCCATAGAGTTTAGAATTAAGTTTAAAATCCTTCTTCTTACTTACAAAGCTCTAAACAATCAGGCTCCTTTTTATTTAAAAGATCTGATACTACCGTATCATCCTAACAGAGCACTACGCTCCCAAAATGCAGGTTTACTTGTAATACCTAGAATCTCCAAAAGTACAATGGGAGGCAGAGCCTTCAGTTATCAAGCTCCTCTCCTGTGGAATCAGCTGCCAATCTGGATTCGGGAGTCAGACTCGATCTCTGTTTTTAAGAATAGGGCTAAAACCTACCTTTTTGATATAGCCTACAATTAGGGAGGGATCATGTGTTTCTGAACCTTCCCTTAGTTATGCTGCTAATAAGTTTAGTCAGCCGGGGGACCTCCAGTAATGCACTGGGCCTCACTCCTTTCCTCATTCTCTATGAAATATTTTTTTTTTGCTGGTCATTAACATTTGTTTGTTCTCTCCCATAGATTGAGTCCCCATCGTGCTGTTTGCTCTCTACATGTCTGTTCTTTTCTTCTTCTCTGTCCCCTCACCCCCCAGCCAGTCGCAGCAGATGACTGCCCCTCCCTGAGCCTGGTTCTGCTGGAGGTTTCTTCCTGTTAAAAGGGAGTTTTTCCTCTCCACCGTCGCCAAGTGCTTGCTCACAGGGGATCGCCTGATTGCTGGGGTCTTTCTGCAACTGTGGGGGTCCTCCCTACAGTTGATAGTGCTATGAGATGACTGTTGTTGTGAAATGGCGCTATATAAATAAAGTTGAATTGAATTGAATTGAATTGAATTAGTCTCCAAGGAGCCAACATTAGCAAGCACAGTGGTTAGCTGTTCGCCCACTCTGTCTTTTGCTTTCTGTCACACTGTCTCCATCCCCACCAGTCGTGAACAGTGCTATGAGGAGACTCCGCTGTTTCATGGGCTCCTCGGTGCAGCATGGTGGCGGTGTGAGGCTACGTAGACTGACCAGAATCATCATATCAGTGCTACTTAAACTGCTGTATATATAATTGTGGTATGAACTGATGCTCACATACTAACTTAGCGTTGTTATGCTGCAACTTATCTGTCAGACTATGCAGTCTAAGTGGATTGTTAGACATCAAATGTCTGGTACTATAAAGAACCAGGCAGTCATCACTTGCAAATAACAAGAAAATAACAGGAAGTGCCGTAAATTTTTACATTTTTTTAAGTTTTTGCTAAGATTATTTTTTTAAAATTAAAGTGTTAACTGGGCTACAGTAATAAATTATATTAACATGTTAATATTCCCTGCTAAAAATCCATCTGATAAAGAAAGAGTGAGTGGTTGGAAAATCTAACATCTGTGTTGATGTTGTTGATGATGATGATGATGATGATGATGTCAACATGTGTGCTCTTCAGGAGGGCAGACGGCGCATACTGAAGTCAGGTAAAAGTCACTTGTAATTATGAGTGTGAACTGTCATGACAGGCGAGTGTGATCTGACCAAAAACGTCTCTACTGAAGAACATGTCTCAGTGCATCATGAAGCTCCCCAGGAGCTGTAACAGCTTAACTGCTCTATGTCAAACATGTTAAAATCTAACGTTAAAGGCAGAGATGTTTTCTGTCTGGTTCCACAGTCTGATGACCTCAGCCTTCCCCCCGTATGTTAGACTCGACGAATCACAGTACTGCACTGGCAGAGTGAAATGCTCCACTGGCACGATGCAATATGAGGCCTTCAAGATAACAGAGGCCTGATTAGTCAGGACTTCAAAATGCAATTCTGGATTCTTTAGAAAACCAGTTAAGGGAAGCTACTGACATAACTGTAAGTACTCTCATTGCAGCATTTTAGATTAACTGGAAACTCTTAATGGAGTTTATAGTAGTACAGTAAGGAGTTAGAGTAGTTGAGGGATAAAGGTTACAACATTCCAAATCCTGAGTAGCTTCAGAGTTTGAGCAAGACTGAACATGTTCCTGATTATGGATAATTTACTATTGGACACCTCCACTGAAGGCTGGGTCTGTAAAATGATGCCTAGACTTGTTCGTTCCTGTGACAGCCTCCAGTATTGTAGTTCCATGAAGCAGAATGACAGTTTAATCACAGTCTTGTTAGCAACATTTAAGTAATCCAACCTTTTCCCTTCTCAATAAGTTCTACTCATGCTTTTATTTGTGCTTTAAACAGTACGTCTTTGGCCTCACTTTTTCTAAAGATAAGCAGCAGTGAATGGTTTCTGGTTTGAACTCTCAGGTCAGCAGTGGTCATTCTGTGTGGGGGTTGCATGTTCTGCCTGTGCAGGTGTAGGTTTCATCCCACATTTCAGTGACAGTGTTCGTTAAATGATGTGTCGAATAAACTGGCTGTAAGGATCTGTTGCTGTTAAACCCAAAGAACAGAGGGTGAATGTGTTTTGGGACTGGAATAGCACCATATAAATACAGGCCTCTTCCATTTTGTGTTTTGCAGTGACATGGATTCTGACAGGGTGGTGCCAACATCTCAATCCAGATTACAGCGTGTTGCCAAATGGATTGACCCAGAAAGTGCAGCGGTGAGATCAAGACACCACACACTGGGCCTCATTTACTGAGATCCCAAATAGTGGCTTCGAAACTGTGCATGCAATCTTGAAAATAGTGCATTTCCTTGTGGGTGGCAGCAGGCATATTTAAATGAGGATTTAAGTGTGCTTCATATTGTCACTACACAGGGTTTGGAGACAGACTCACACTATCACGACTGGGGCATGGCCAGGGACCGTGCCCACTCTTTATGTTCATTTTGGTCTTTGCTTTTCCATAGTATTATTATCATTATTATTAAGTGTCCTTGTGTTCCCCAATCGTTGTCTGTCATGTCATGTCATCCCCTGTTGTCTGTTTTTTATGGTTGTTTTTTTGTATTTGGTTATAGTGTTTGATCCCTGTTTACTTTTACTGTTTAGTATTATTGTCCTTGTGTCTTTAGTCATGTTGTGTGTCATCCTCTGTTGGTCTTTATTGCCATTATGGTCTGTTGTGTGTATTTGTCTCCCTGTTGTCCCTAGCTCCTCATGTTTCTGTATCTGTAGCCACCTTCCCTCATGTGTGCATTGTTCAGCCCTTGATTGCTCTCCCAGCTGTCCTGTGTCTTCTAATTATGAGTTCCCCTATATAATTGTAGTGTGTGTGTACAATCGTACAAATATCTTGGGACGATTATTGATAGTGGATTGAACTTTGAGGTGAACTGTGAAAGGGTGTGCAAAAAGGGTCAGCAAAATTTGCATTGTTTGAGGAAACTTGCACGCTTCCAAATTGACCGACCCATAATGACTATGTTTTATCGGGCTTTTATTGAATCTGTTTTATCCTTTTCTTTAATGTCATGGTTTGGTCAGATAAAACTGAAACAGAGGAAATCCTTGGATCAGGTAGTCAGATGGTCCAGTCGTTTGCTTGGTGAGTCACAGCTGAGCCTGGCATCCCTGTACGCCAAACAAGTACAGAGGATGGCCGACTCGATTTTAAATGATGACTCCCACCCTTTGCACTGCAACTTTCAGCTTCTTCCCTCCAGACGGAGGTTTGCTGTCCCAAAAAGTAGAACCCAGCGCTACAAAAACAGCTTTGTCCCTGCTGCTGTCAAAGAGTTGAACAAGCTATAAAATTATATTGTACATATTCTATATTTACCTATTTTGTAAGATGTGTGCCTGTGTTTGTGTCTATGTTGAATGTAATTAGTGGCTTGTAAATATGGATGTCACCAACTGCAAAACAAATCTACCTACGGGTACAAATAAAGTAACCTGAACCTGAACCTGAACCTAATTGACTCTCGGATTATGCTCTGTGTTGTGTCATTGTCGTCTCTTCCCCGCCACAATCCATGTCTCTGTTCCTGAGTGTCTGAGTTTTTTGCCATGCCTAGTTTTAGTATTTTGTCATGCTTAGTCTGCTTTGTTTTCATCCCACACGCTGCTTTGCTTTGTCATTGAGTTTAGTGTTTGTTAATAAATTATCATTTTTGCATCACAATCCTGCTTGCATCCTTGAGTCCTATTTTCACCCTCATTTGCCTGGAAGGCAGATTACATGGCACACACACAAAGAAAGAGGAAATGCCACCAGAAAGACATAAAGACATAAGGTAAAAAAATTAATTAGAGACAATGCCAAGACATAAGGTAGAGAACAGAGGAAAGGTGGCCCTTAATAACGGTGTAATTTACCATTCTTACCAAATAAATCAATATCACCAAAGAAGTCAATCTACAGTCCTTAAAGATGAATTATTAGAGAGACAAGGGTGATTTTTGAAGTGCCACGAGACCTCGGGGGGACAGTCTGGCCAGTGTCACTCACCAGGCACCTGATCAGTGTTTTATCTGCTCTGACAATAGGCAACATGGTCTGTACACTTCCACCACCAAGTAGCCAAGCAACTGCAGAGAAAACAGAGGTGCAGTCTGGAGGATAACTGTGGCCTGATCCCTTTGGAGGAGAGACGTGGCAACAGTGGAGGAAAAAAAAAAACATTATGGCAAATTAGACCATGTTTTCTCTATGCAGCAGTGGCTGTGAATATTTACCAATTTCAATGATTGTAATTTATTTATTTATTTTTTTTTTGTTACTTATTTGTACCCAGTGTTTGGTTTGCAGTCTGGTGACAAGCCACAGGCTGCTGGTCGCTGCGTGCGCGAGCGCCCTAAACCTACATGTTTTTGGTATGCGGGAGGAAACCGGAGAAATCCCGGAGTAAACCCACGCAACACGGGGAGAACATGCAAACTCCACACAGCTCACTGTTGGTCGGGGGCTGGAATCGAACCCACGATCTCATGATCCCCGCGATCCCCCGGCCGAGGGTAAAACTGTGCTGCCACAGTGCTAAACCACTGCGCCACCGTGCAGCCCTTTGTATCAAAGATCATTATTGGGTAAAAATAAAAACAATTTATTTCATCATTTTAAGTATACACAGGCGCTCCATGGGGCCATCAGCCCCTAGTGGTCAAAATTTTTTTCAAGAAAATATTCAGTTCAGATGTCAGAGATTTCTAAAGCTATAACTTGAAAGTGGTAAGAGATAATGGCTTACTGTCAATTAGAAAGATGTAGAATTTGATCCACAGTTTGAGATAGGAGTAAATTTACTCATCTAGTTTGCATCATGCGACACAGCCATATCAAATTACATAACTTTCGGTCAAAAATTGACTTTTGGACATATTTACACAAAGAATGGTTTTGTTTTCTTGTCACCGGTTTTGTTTTGGGTTTTTTTGTTATCTTCTCTTCAAAGTATATGAACCAGAACATTAGTAGAATGTCAACAAACAAAGAAATTCGCCAGACTTATCAATGGCCAGGCGGCTCTGGCTTTGTCCATTTTTGTCCATCCTGGTCGTTATTTTGCCTTGTCGGTCATTTGCGCTTTCTCTCCGACATCCAGAAATTCTTATGATTATCCCACCTCAATTTCGCTTTTATTCCGCCGCAATTTATCTTATATGATCACATTATATCTTATATGATGACATGGAACCGGCGCGATTGCTATCTAGTCACATGGCGCTGGGGGCGGCAGCTGGTGAACATCAACCAGCTTCACCCACCCTCTGTTGTAACAAAATGTAAACATTTACCCTTCACAAGCTAAATAATCTCTTTTTAGAATCATAGTTGGCAAATTTGGGAGCAAATGGCTCCTCTGTGTGCGATCGAGTACATCCACAGCAATCGGTAACGTCCACATTTGTTTGTCTAAAAATTTCTTCTTCTCTGGTGTCCAGAAGGATGCTTCTATGTTCGCCATAAGTCCTCCAAGGTAAGCGCAGTAAGTTATACGTGTCTGCCACCTTGTGAGGTGGAATCCTTTCTATAACTTAAATCAACTGGGGAATTTTTGGCCACGTCATATAACATCACATGACAGGCGCAGCACTGCGCCTGTGGCAGTGGGGGCGCTATCTGTTCCTTGAAGCCTTGCCACAAAAAGGATTAAGAGTGGTGATTTCTGGAGGCATAACTATTTTTCCTCCCCAGAATAACAGGAGCACCCTGTGTGTAAAGCAGATTACAGATCTAAAAACAGCCACAGCAGTTGTCATCCAGAAAATCAACTCTGCGTGTCTGCATGGAAAAATTCCCAGTGTTTTGTAGGCAGGAACAAAAATCTCACACTTTGCATATTCACTAAATCAAAGGTGCAAAACCCACCCCATGTGCTATTTTGCTCAGTTAAATGATGCGGTCTTTATTGCGTTTCCTTAATAAATTAGATTGCTCTGTTTTCTTGTGCTACCTTGGCATCACATGTTTTAATACCCCCAAACCTTTAGTAAATTAGGCTACTGGAGAAGATTAAGCTGTAATACACCATGCTCCAAATTATTATGCAAATGGTATTTGTCTCTGATTTTCCTGAATAGTCGATGCAGATGACTGTCAATATAATTTTCAAGTCATCAAACGTTAGAGGATAATTCAAATTTTATTGAACAAACCTCCCAAAGATAACCTTTTTTTTGCAAAAATAAAAAAAAAACTCAAAATGCACTGTTCCAAATTATTATGCACAACAGAGTTTCAAAGCATTTTATTAATTGTAAAAAACTGAAAATGGTCATTTGTTATGACTCCTAACTGTTATGTTAGGAGTGAGGGGAAAGGATGGATTTACGTGCTGGGTACACCACAACACATTTATTAACGTAAAGACAAAACAGTTCCAAAAAGGTGAAGATTTACAAAAACACACTTACAGTTGGTGTTTGGGGGCCGGCATCGCCCAGCGAACGCAGGTGGAAACGGATTAACCACAATGGTGTCCCAGAGCCAACATCGCTCAGACGACGGCAGAAATCCACGGCTAGACGAGGAAGTGGCTAATCCGTAACTTTGATGAATATGACGAGGCACATACAGCGATTAACGTCCGTATGGCACAGCTCAATGGTCCAGCAATGCTTGACTGGCAAAGGCCACCTAAGTACAAGCACTGCTGGACAACAGATTGGGTGCACCTGGGCAAGGCACGGGAAAATCAATGACAGGAGTGGGATCAGCTTTCTGTCAGGAAAGAGAGGGGACGTGGTCGGACTGTCAGGTGCTAGACAACGCCCACAAGAAAGTAGGTCAAAGCGGCTGTCCTATAGCTGGCGGCCAGACAGTGGCTATGGGTGAGGAAACATGGACAAAAGACATAGGAAACTCAAAAGATAACACAATACACAAATATACCGGTAACCCAAGCCACAGAGAACAGTCAGAACCGAGCCTAAGAACAACACCGGCTCGGTTTGTGATAGTCATTTGTTGAATTTGCAGCATTAGGAGGTCATATTTACTGAAATCAAAAGCTATTTCAATCAAAAACATCTTAACAAGCCAAGTTACATGTTAATATAAGATCCCTTCTTTGATATAACCGTCACAATTCTTGCATCCATTGAACTTGTGCATTTTTGGAGAGTTTCTGCTTGAATTTCTTTGCAAGATGTCAGAATAGCGTCCCACAGCTGCTGTTCTGATGTGAACTGCCTTCCACCTTCATAGATCTTTTGCTTGAGGATGTTCCAAAGGTTCTCAAAAGGGTTGAGGTCAGGGAAGGATGGTTTCTACACCACAAGTTTCTCTCTTTTTATGTCCACAGCAGCCAGTGACACAGAGGTATTCTTAACAGCATGAGATGGTGCACTGTCATGCATGAAGATAATTTTGCTACAGAAGACACGGTTCTTCTTTTTGTACCATAGAAGAAAGTGGTCAATCAGAAACTCTATATACTTTGCCAAGGTCATTTTCACACCTTCAGGGACCCTAAATGGGCCTACCAGCTCCCTCCCCATGATTCTGGCCCAAAACATGACTCTGCCACCTCCTTGCTGACGTCCCAGTCTTGTTGGGGCATGGTGGCCATCCACCATCCATCCACTACTCCATCCATCTGGACCATCCAGGGTTGCACGGCACTCATCAGTAAACAAGAGTGTTTGAAAATTAGTCTCCATGTATTTCTGGGCCCACTGCAACCATTTCTGCTTGTGAGCATTGGTTAGGGGTGGCTGAATAGTAGGTTTATGCACAACTGCAAGCCTCTGGAGGATCCTACACCTTGAGGTTCGTGGGACTCCAGAGGGACCAGCAGCTACAAATACCTGTTTGCTGCTTTGTAATGTCATTTTAGCAGCTGCTCTCTTAATCCGATGAATTTGTCTGGCAGAAACCTTCCTCATTATGCCTTTATCTGCACAAACCCATCTGTGTTCTGAATCAGCCACAAATTTCTTCACAGTATGATGATCACACTTAAGTTTTCGTGAAATAGTTAATGTTTTCATACCATGTCCAAGGCATTGCACTATTTGATGCTTTTCGGCCACTTAGAGATCCTTTTTCTTTCCCATATTGCTTGAAACCTGTGGCATGCTTAATAATGTGGACCATCCTTCTTAAGTAGTTTTCCTTTAATTGGGCTCACCTGGCAAGCTAATTATGACCGGTGTCTGAGATTGATATCAGTGATCCAAAGAGCCCTGAGACACAACACCATCCATGAGTTTAATTGAAAAACAAAAAATTGAATGTTTATGACACTAAAATCCTATTTGTATAATGATTTGGAACACAACATAAACTG
This sequence comes from Pholidichthys leucotaenia, assembly GCA_020510985.1. Classification (NCBI taxonomy): domain Eukaryota; kingdom Metazoa; phylum Chordata; class Actinopteri; order Cichliformes; family Pholidichthyidae; genus Pholidichthys; species Pholidichthys leucotaenia. Next base: position 22,703,849 of record CM035848.1, on the reverse strand, counting down.
TAATAAGCTTTAAGTTTACATCCAGTTTCATAGAATTGTAGGTATGTAATGGTTTGTGGTTGTGCATTTCTGTCTGTGCAGGTGGTGACCATTCTGCTTGGAGTCTTCCAAATGATGCTGTCTGCACCATTCTTTTACACTGGTCAAAGTCTGCCAAAGCTCTTCATACTGCCAATTGTTATAGGACTTGTAGTAAGTACTCCATATTCTGGCAAACTGTGTCTAACACTGTGATTTTTTTTTTTCTTGAAATTTCCTCTGTGGTGGTTGACAAATCCAGCTGAGGTTCCTGGTTACAGGCTAACTGATCAGGTAGAAGATCTAGGACCTCATTTTTGAAGCTTGCATATGTACACAGAGGTCTGAAAATGCATTTGTAGCCTTTTGTGAAAAAATTAGAATGTATAAAGAACTTGAGTGGGAAAAGAATTCACCTGTACAGTAGCTCTGACCAAGGTGTACAAACATTCTGGAAACTAGAAGATTTTGGAGGCACCCACAGTGAGATGGAGAACTGAAGACAAGCTAAATCTGAAGAATCCATTCACACATTCATCAGAAACATTCATGGTTTATGTATTTCTGTGAGTTGAAAATTGTACCAGTTATATGGATAACACAGCCAACTGAATAAGACCTCAACAGCTAAAAAAAATGAAAACATGTGCTTATTACAGCAGGGAAAATAAGTTTTGAACACATCATATATTTCTGATGGAACCATTGACCTGAGATTTTCACAAAATATCAGTAACAATCCAAGTAATCCATACATACATAGACATCAAGGCAACTGTGTTCACAAAAGAAGTTCTGTTTAATAAAGTGTAATGACACAGGGAATAAGTATTGAACACATGAAGAAAAAAAAGGTGCAAAAAGGCATAGAAAGCCAAGAAACCAGCTGAAATCCATCAGAATTTAGGAAGCCATCCCACCCCCTTCGGTGCAAATTAATTTCAGCTGGTTAAGTCCTGACTGATAGCCTTTAAAGAGGTCTGTGAATATCAGATTGTCACACTGCAAAGAACTCATGATGGGTAGAAGCAAAGAGCTCTCTCTAGACCTTTGCAACCTTATTGTAGCAAAACATAATGATGGCATTGGTTACAGGCACATTTCTAAACTTCTGAATGTTCTAGTGAGCACTGTTGAAGCCATCATTTGGAAGTGGAAAGAACATCATTTTACCATAAACTGGCCACGACCAAGAGCTCCTTGCAAAATGTCTGACAGAGGAGTCAAGAGAATTATCAGAAGAGTTATCCAAAAGCCAAAGACCACTCATGGAGAGCTCCAGAAAGACCTGGAGTTAGCAGGTACTGCTGTTTCAAAAAAAAACAACAAAAAAAACCCAATAAGTAATGCGCTCAACCAACATGGGCTTTATGCCCGCTCACCTTGCAAGACTCCATTGCTGAAGAAAAAGCATGTTGAAGATCGTTTAAAGTTTCCTGCACAACATTTGGGCAAGCCAGTAAAATACTGGGAGAATATAGTCCGATCAGATGAGACCAAAATTGAACTTTTTGGATGCCACAACACAGCATGTTTGGAGGAGAAATTGCACTGCACATCAGCCCAAAAACACCATACTATGACATTGTAAGGGTTCACACAATAAGGAGAGATGAATGTGACGAAACAGGCTTTATTTATACACACTTTCACAACACAGAACGGAGGGGAGGTCATTTACACAGACCCCCGTCTCACTTATGGTGACACAAACACATGATCGATCACATACAGGGAAACAACGCTAACTGGTCTTATAACACTGCTGTGCCATTATAAATTTATAATGGCACAGCAATAACACTTAGAACACATGAATAATAACAGTCTTTGGATCCTCCGCAGTGCAAGCATGCCGGGAGAATCTCCGCCCCCTTATCCCAGCCCCGACGTTACACTGTCCCCCCTGGACTGGTTTCTGTCCCCAGAATAATAAAGTCCTGCTCAACAGTCCAACACAAATCCGTCCAGGTGTCGGGGCGGCCGTCGTTGTCGGTGAACAGCACGCACAGGCCTGTTATTGTCCAGTTGTGCCTCAGCCGGAGTATCTTGTCAGGATGAAGCCTCCGGCTCGACCACACATGGGGCAGATGGCTGGTACAGGGTGAGACGGTCACAGTGGAGCACAACGACCCGGTTCCTTTTCTGCAGCCTCACCCTGTACACTACATCTGACAGTCTCTGTAGGACCGCGCATGGTCCCGACCAATGGTTCACCAATTTTGGCAACAGTCCCCTTTTGTGCTAAGGGCAGAAAACCCAGACTCGATCCCCTGGTGCAAAGTCCCTCTCCTGGCAGTGGGAGTCGTATGCCTGCTTCTGCCGACTCCCGCCACCGCCAGGGCCTCCCAAGCTAGTCCGTGCACCATGTGGAGACGTTCTATCAAGCAAAACAAATAATCCAACTCCGGTTTGCCCTCCACCTCTGGCTCTGGGGGAAAGCACCAAATCCACCGCTGTGTGCAGCTTGCGTCCAAACATCAGTACTGCAGGAGTGCACCAGGTGGATTCCTGTGCTGCCGTCCGGTATGCCCACAGAACAAAGGGCAGATACAGATGCCAGTCTCGCTGTCGGTGGCCCACTAGAACAGCAAGCTGGGTGGTAAGGATCCGATTGAAACGTTCAACCAGGCCGTTGCTCTGCGGGTGCAGCGGGGTGGTCCGGGTCTTCCGGATGCCCAGCTGCCTGCAGACCTCCCCAAAGACCTCTGCCTCAAAGTTCTGTCCCTGAACTCTGCGCAGCTCCTCCAGTGCGCCGAACTGACAAAACATCTCGTCCACCAGCTTTGATGCTATGGTGGCGGTGCTCTGATCAGGGACCGCATATGCCTCTGGCCATTTGGTGAAGTAATCTATTGTGACCAGCACGTAGTGGCTCTCCCGGTCCGTGGTCGGGAAAGAGCCCAGAATGTCCACTCCTACCCGCTCCATCGGTACTCCCACCCGGTACTGCTGCAGGGGGGGCGTGGGATTGTTGAGTCGGCCCTTTCTGAGCCGTGCAGGTGTCGCAGCGGTGGACATGGAGCTGTACGTCCTGGCGACATCCGGGCCAGTAGAACCGGGCCCGAAGACACTGCAGAGTCTTCGTCACCCAAAAGTGGCTCGCCCCCATTGCCCCGTGGACCAACTGGAGCACGTTGGGGCGGAGCTGCCGGGGAACCAGCAGCTGCCAGACGTGACACTGCCCAGCTGGAACTTGCCACTGCTGATACACCACACCCTCATGACAGCAGAGATTGGCCCACTGGGAATGGGCCTTGGTCTCTGGGTCCAGCGCGGACATGGCCTCCCAGGCATGGAGGCGGCCTGTCAAGTGCACAATCTGAAATTCATAATCCTGCAGTGCCTCCACCCATCTCGCCAACTGTCCATCTGGCTCTTAAAGTTCAGTAGCCAGGTCAGGGAAGCATGATCCGTCCTGAGCTGGAACCTCCCCCCGTACACATACGGGTGAAAATGACGAAGCCCCTGGATGACAGCCAACAGCTCTCGGCAAGTAACACAATAATTCCTTTTGGCTCTGCTGAGAGTGCAGCTGAAAAAAGCAACTGCCTGCTCTCCGTGTTCTCCCTCCTGGGATAACGCCGCCCCAATGCCCTGGTTGCTGGCGTCCATGTCCACGATGAAAGGGCGGTTCGGGCCGGGATACTGCAGGATGGGGGCTCAGATGAGCGCCGAGCGAAGCCAGGAAAAAGCAGCAGCACAGTTCTCACTCCACTCAAACGTGTGGCCCTTCTGTGTCAGCTGATGCAGAGGGCTGGCGATGGTGGCGAAGTCTTTCACAAATCTCCTATAATAGGAGGCCAGTCCGAGAAAACTCCATAGCTCTCCCACATCCCGTGGCACCGGCCAGTTTTTCACCGCTGGCACTTTCTCTGGATCGGTGGCAACTCCCACTGCGCTGACGACGTGGCCCAGGAAGGTGGTTTTTCGCCGAATTAAGTGGCATTTCCACGGGTGCTGCCACAGCCCGACCTGTCAGATGGCGTCCAATACTTCCCAGAGGTTGGACAGGGCACCATCAAAGTCAGCTGTGTGAACCAGCGGGTCATCCAGGTAAACAATGCAGCGGCTCCGGGGCACGTGAGCCAACACTCCATCAGATGTTCAAAGGTGGACGAGGCGCTGCAAAGTCCAAACGGCATCACCTTGAACTGATACAGTCCCTGCCCGATGGAGAAGGCTGTTTTCTGGCGGGCCTCTGGTGACAGCTCTACCTGCCAATAGGCGCTGCGGAGGTCCAGCTGAACCAGCTGGAGCTGATGATGTAATCCAGCGCGTCATCGATGTGGGGCAGGGGGTAGGAGTCCTTGTGGGTGACATCATTCAGGCGCCGGTAGTCCACACAGAACCGCCACGAACCGTTCTTCTTCTTAACCAGACCCACCAGCGCCACCCAGGGCTGCTGGAGGGCTCAATAACATCTGCCTCCAGCATTTCCCGTTTTTTTTGTTCTGCCACCGCCCGCCTTGAAAAAGGCAGACTGTGGGGGTAGAGTCGGATTGGCCTGGTCTCACCGGTGTCGATCCCGTGCTGCACCAAGCTGGTTCGGGTGCACTCCTCATCCTTGGCAGAGAAGACGTCCATGTAGCAGTCCAACAGCTCCCGCAGCTGGCATCTCTGTCCCAATTCTAGTCCGCTGCAGCTCTGCTGGAACAATTCCTCGACCGCCTGCTGTGTTTCTGCTGACACATTGACCCTCTCCGCTGTGGCCCACCCCCTTGCTGTCTCTATCGGCGATTGCGCTCCCTGTGCTCGTGCTGGTGGTGCTGCTGTGTTCAGTTCTGGTGGCGACCCGCCCGGTTCGATCCGTTCTGGTGGCCCCTCGATCATGCAGGCCCCGAGTTTCCTCCTCTGGGTCCCGCTGCAGAGCGTGATGGTCCGAGCCCCCAGTAGGAGGGACGATCTGGTGGTGTCAATTGTTGCGCCCCATACTGCGAGCAGATCGAGTCCAATAATGCAGGGGTCTTGAATGTCAGCCAGCCAGAACACGTGGTTTGTGTTCTGGCCGGCCACCTCCACCACAAGAACTCTCTGCCCTCCCAGTCTGGTGTACTCACCGGTGGCTGTGGTGACGCAGCGCCCAGTGGGTTCCCACCCCTGTGGTTCTGCCTTGTCCGTACCGGGCAGCACTCCAGGTCGGACCAGGGAGATGGTAGAACCGGTGTCGATCAGGGCCTGGATCGGCGTGTTGTCCAGGCTGCACTGTAGGTACATCTCTAGCGAGTGTTCAATTTGGCCCAAACGTGGTGACAGTTCATCAGAGAAAATATCTGTGGGAGGCGGCATGTTCCCGTCCATGCCACCTCGCTCTAGTTTAAAGTTGGTGAGGGGTGGGTGCCAGGCAGTACCGCGCGATGTGTCCCGGCTCCCCGCAGTGGAAGCACCCTTCCTCACGCCGCTGTTGCCGTCTTCTCACTGGCTGCACCTCTGTGGTCCGGCGCAGTTCCTCCTCCTCCTCGCTCTCAGCTGGGGCCTGGAAGGCTCTCTGCCTCGGTGCTGGCACATCAGCTGCATAATCCATTAATGGTCCCACCCGCTCTGCTTCTGCCACAGCCGTGTCCCAGCTGCTTGCGGTGTGAATCCGGATATGGTTCTGGAGCTGGGCCAGGCAGAGCCCCCGGATGAAGTGCTGGAGAGCGAGCTTCTCCGCTGCCCCCGGCTCGAAATCTGGGTAGGCACACCGTGTCAGCAGTCGTATGTCCGCCGCGTAGGCTCCCAGGCTCTCTTGGTTGCCTCGCCGGCAGTTGGCCAGCTGTTCCTGGGCGTGCTCAGCATTGGCTGCTCTCTCAAACCGCCTCCTGAGCGCTCCTTGTAGCGCTGGCCAGCTGCGACATTCCTCAGGCCAGAGGTCGGACAGCGTGCGGAGAGCCCCTCCCTCCAGGGCCAGCGCGACCTGCACAGCAGTCTCTTTGGGTGTCCAGCCATTCAGCGCAGCAGCCAGCTCGACCTGGACTAGATATTCATCCAGCAGGGTTTCGCCGTCAAAGCAGGGAAGTTTGGCCCGTTGGTGGGTAGGTGGGATGGTCACCTCTTGGTCGATTGCTGCCCCTGCTCGATCACCGCCCCTGGTTGCTGTGGAATTGCCGGCCCGTCCTGCCCTTAAAAGGGCGGGAAGTGGGGCCGGTTTGCTCTGCTTGGCCCGCTCTGCCTTGAGAAAGGCAGAAGGCGGGGTATGCTGGTCCTGCCGGGTCTGCTGCTCCATTCATCCCGGTGAGCAACTCCGGGGGTCGGTGTATCAACTCCGTTGTCCAACCCCAGTTGAGCGATGAGCCGCTCAAGCTGCTGAATCTCCGCTCTGATTCTGGCTTCCATCTTCTCCATGATCCCACTTCTGACACCAGTGTGATGTTGTAAGGGTTCACACAATAAGGCGAGATGACTGTGATGAAACGGGCTTTATTTATACACACTCTCACAACACAGAACGGACTGGAGGTCATTTACACAGACCCCCGTCTCACTTATGGTGACACAAACACATGATCAATCACATACAGGGAAACAACGCTAACTGGTCTTATAACACTGCAATAACACTTAGAACACATGAATAATGACAGTCTCTGGATCCTCCACGGTGCAAGCATGCCGGGAGAATCCCCACCCCCTTATCACAGCCCCGACGTTACAATACCAACAGTGAAGTTTGGAGGTGGGAGCATCATGGTGTGGAGGTGTTTTTCAGCACATGGTACAGGCACACTTCATATGACTGAAGAAAAGATGAATGGACAAATGTACAGAGACATCCTTGATAAGAACCTGCTACCATCTGTCAAGATGCTGAAGATGAAATGAGGGTGGACATTTCAGCAAGACAATGATCCCAAACACACAGCCAAGGAAACTCTCAACTGGCTCCAGAAAAGGAAAATAAAGCTGATAGAATGGCCCAGTCAGTCACCTGACCTGAATCCAATTGAAAATCTATGAAATGAGCTGAAGATCGGAGTTCATTGTGGAAGAATGGACTGATATCACTCCTGAGCAATGCCTGCACCTAGTTTCTCCATACAGGAGGCTTCTGGAAGCTGTTATTACCAGCAAAGGCTTTTCTACTAAATATTAAATGAATTTCACCAAGTGTGTTCAATACTTATTCCCTGTGTTATTTTCCTTTATTATATATAAGTTGTTTGTGAACACAGTTGCCTTGATTTCTTTGTATGTATGGATTACTTGAGTTGTTACTGATACCTGGTGAAAATCTCAGGTCAATGGCTTCATCAGAAATATGTTTAATGAGAAAAATGTTGACGGGTTTAATACTTATTTTCCCTGCTGTATGTTATTACATCTGTCTTACCTTTAGACTCCATCACTGTCCTGGGATTGACCTGGTGAAAGCTGCACATTCAATTCAATTCAGTTCAATTCAACTTTATTTATATAGCGCCATTTCACAACAACAGTCATCTCATATCTGCAGCAGGCTGACAGATTACATGTAGGATAAAACAGGTGTAGCAGATAGAATGATTCAAGATATTTTGGTGCATTTTTCTGCAATTAAAGCATCCTGTGTTTATGCTTGTTAACTGTGCAAAGGACTGAAATTAAAATGGAGGATAAAAACACCAAAGCACTGCAGGATAGAAGGTCAGCCATTGTACATGGGGATGGGGGGGGGGGGGGGGCTGAAAAATTCATAGTGGTGAAATTTGACCAAATGTGGTTTATTTTTCATCTGCAAGGATCCAAGTGCTGCAACACTGATGGAAGAAGTGTGTGGATCAAAGGGGAGACTATGTTGAAAAATAAACCACGTGGCCAAATTTCACCACTATGAACTTTTCAGCCCCCCCCCCACATGCCCTCTTTTTCTATACCTGATGTTTACGTTTTGTCTGTTATTAAAGCCAGTAACTGCTCTCAGATCTCACTCCACCATGTCCTCATAGTGAGGCTGTAATCATACTGGCCCAGTTCATTCCTACTCAAATGAATAGAATCCTGTGTGTTTGTGTTGTCCAGAACACACAGCCTGGATGTTCTGACACGCACCTTTCTTTCATCGACTCTGAAGATGCAGTTTCATCAGCTTTACTGACAAAAGGGAAGGGTGAAAATGAAAAAGATGCACTCTGGGGGATATGAATTCCCTTCAAAACCAATCATCAGAAGCTGTTTCTGTCTCGTCTTTAACGACTTCTGTCCTCAGAAACTTGCAAGAAAGAGGCTGATTTCACGGCACCAGTACACAGTGGTAGGACGGTGAATGGGACCAAATGCCCAAATAATGAATGAAATTCTTCTTGTGGGACACCAAAAGTCCACCAAACACTCCAAAAACATCATTTAAATCATATTTATTTTAACATGTAACTGTGACAGAGATCATCCTGCGCAGTTCGCCCCACACGGGACACGAACCCGCGACCTCTCAGTCAACTACACAGTTCGAGCATGGGAGACACAGCACGATCGCGCTGAGCTAAAGGTCCGACCGGTAGCTCAGCGCTACCGATACTGTATGAGGCTTTGGGAGGGAGGTTTTACTAACGTTCTACGCCGAACAGCACTAGTTGGCATCCGTTACACTCTCCCCCTTAAACCTCACTCCCATGCCGGGTTCACGGCACCATTGTGACAGAGATCATCCTGCGCAGTTCGCCCCACACGGGACACGAACCCGCGACCTCTCAGTCAACTACACAGTTCGAGCATGGGAGACACAGCACGATCGCGCTGAGCTAAAGGTCCGACCGGTAGCTCAGCGCTACCGATACTGTATGAGGCTTTGGGAGGGAGGTTTTACTAACGTTCTACGCCGAACAGCACTAGTTGGCATCCGTTACATAACGACAGGCCATTCTTGTAGTAACTAACAGGACACCATACGGAATGGAGCCAAATGAACAGGACAGCTTTACAGATATTTGAGACCCATGGCAATGTATTCCTTTTAATTTAATGTAATTTAATTAAATTATTTTGGCGTTTTTGTGTCCCGTTTGTTATTTAGTTAAGGTTTGACTAAGTCACTAACCGGATATTAACTATGTCATCCACTGTGTTAGGACTTGTATTCTTAATAGTCTTGTATCTTGCACTTTGAGGAATGGGAGTGGTTCATTGACCATAATTAATAATTATTTGGAAGTCTTTTTTCGTTCTCGGTTCGGGTGCAGTTGCAGAGCAGCGCCTCCAGGGGGTGACACGGTACAGTGGACTTTTATGCCCAAATCTTCAGCTTATTGTGTTTCTAAGTGGAAAATTGTCAATCTGCGATACCGGACAGCGTCTGGACAATGTCTAAAGACAGCAGCGTTATGAAATGAATCATATAATTCGTTATTTGGGCGTTTCTGTGTCCTATTTGGTCCCATTCATTGTTTAGTCAAAGCCGTTGTTGGACTTGGGCTTGAATCTTAAGTTTTCCAAAGATTTTGAACAGAGTTACCAACTTTTCAGAAAAGCTTGGAGTGAGATTATTGAATTGTGTGTCTGTGTGTGTGTGTGGGGGGGGGGCAGACATGGGGGTAGGGGTGGAGTGAGCATGCAGGCACACAATTCACATCAACACTTGTTTCTGGACAGTTCCTGCTCACCGTGATCCTGTGATCTCTGTAATCTCTGTAGGCACATTAACAACTTGGAGGACAGTGTGACTGGATGATTTCACTGTGCATTAATGTTCATGAGCCGCTGTGCATGTGGGTCTGTAGAGGACAGAGTAACAGTGAGATCAGGATGTGCACGTCTCCAGGTAGACGGTGATTGATAAGAGACGTTGAAGATGTGTCTACGCTCTGTTATAAATCAGATTATTTTCAATTTTCAGAATTTGGCGACATATACACCTATAGCATGAAGTATTTTAGACATGAGGTTCCTGCTGAGTTTCTGAAAAGTTTGATCCAGTGTAAAGAAGATCCGGTCAATCGGAGAACAGACTGTTGTCTGATGAAATACAAAGTGATTAATGAATTACTGCTGTGATGTCTCCTGTCTGTGTGTGATTGTGTGTGTTAGTTTGTGACAGGAGGATCCTTCACCATGGCCAATGAGAGGAGCCCTAGCATGCTAGTGGTGAGTTAGCACACAGTAGCGTGGTCATCCTAGACCTGAAAACAGGGCTGGACTGAGACTAAAACACGGCCCTGACATTCATGGTCCAGGCAGTCCACCATGATTGGTCAAACAACTTCAGCACAGACGGTCCAGTTAAACATGTGAAGGTCTTGTGCCATTCGCCAAAGCAACAGTAGAGCTGAGTAGCAGGTTACATGCAAAACAGGAGAATAGAAAGTCACATGGTCACATTCCTGTTTAAAAGATGCATAACTGGGAATAACTTCATAACATAAAGTTTCTCCCCTTACAACAATCACAGGGATGTGCAGAGACATTTTGAGGGGCCAAAGTAAGGGCCCCTCCCACTCTGACTCCCGTTAGTTGAGTAATTAACAGCCTACTGTAAATCTTCTAATACTAGGAGCTTTGTTCATGGCTTCATGTCCACGATGAACAATCTGTTAAGTAGCAACATTCAAACCATCACACTTAATGGTCTAACAGAGGTCAGAATTATCCCACTTTTGCTCTTGACAAGAGAATCCCTGTGGTTTGAAAGAAAGAAATTGTGTTATCTCTTTTACATAAATATTTTGTCATAATTTTAAAGTCTTAAAATTTTCCAAAGGTGCAAAACTTTGACAAAAGCCACAAAATTGCAAGGAAAATAAAAACATCACAAACATATACACAATAAAGGCATGTAAAAGTAACAGATTTATAGGGACATATTTAGTTAAAATATGTACTAAATTCGTGAGAGAAAAAATGCAAAATTACAAGAAAAACAAACTTGAATTTAAAAGATAAAAGCTACAAATTCTTGGCAAAAGTTGCAAATTTATGAGGAAAAAATTCACATCTGTAAAATTCCAGTCAGTGAGAATGTAAACACAGGAAGTTATTTAAAAGATTTAATAAATTCATTAAGAAAAAGTAATAGAATAAATTGTTTAGACAAAGGTCAGAAAATCACGAGAAATGTAGCTTGTTTGCAATAATTAAAGAAAAAAATCAATGAAAAGACGAGAGAAAATTGTTGAAGTAAAACTGCAAAGACGGAAGAGAAAATTATGCCAATTTATGACAGAAAAGTCCCAAATTCAAGAAAAAAATGTCAATCCATGAGTAAAAATTTTTCATGATGTTTCAGTTTTCATGAAGTTTCAATATTTTGTTAAAGTCTATAATTCAAAAAAGAATAAAAAATAATCATTAAAGCTGCAAGCAGCTGTAAGCGGACCCTCACCCCCCCGTGCAATCGCGGACCCCGGCGCCCGTCGTACCTAGCTGGCTCAGAAAATTTCCCATCGTCGCGGCAAGCGCTGTGTGAATAATAAAGTAAACCATTTGGTGCAGTACCTCCTGTGAGCAGTAGGTGGCACTATAACTTTTGGCAATCATTTTTATGTAGGAGTGTGTGGGGTGGGACTCATATCCATCTTAGAAAATTTGGTGAAAATCAGACTAAGTACAACTTTCTGATGTTCCGTGGCAAGGAGTCAACCTTCGCCATGTCGCCATGGCAACACTTCCCTGTCAGTTATGTGTTGCTCACCCATATAGGACTACATATGACAGTCACCTCAACCTATGTTCCAGATTTCATGACACCAGGTCGTTCTCAACCATCCCAACAAGATCACGAACTGAATGGTGAGGAGGGCGTGTCCATGGTAACAGCAGTGATGCCATGCTAAAGGTGATGTGCAGTTATGATCAACCAGGTGGTCTGATAAACCTCAGAAAATTGCACGTCATTCTGGCAAGCGGCGCGTGAGTATGGCATGTGAGTTATGGCAACTTCCTGTCCATTGGCAGTAGGGGGCGCTGTCACTATGTGTCATTCTTTATTATAGAAATTATCAGTATTGGCAACCTATTCACCACACAAAATTTGGTTGAAATCAGTCAATGTATGCCAGAGTAAAAACCATTAGAAGGGTGATGGCAATACTGCAAATTTGGCCACGCCCCTTCCGCCAAACCGTTGGGCATTTGGAAAAGTTTTCAACAGCTTTTGATGGCACATGGGTATAGATGATTGGTACCATTTATGGTGACAATCAGACTATTTATTTCAGAGATACTGAAGAAAACCTTTGGTGTAACCTTCATGTCTCCAAGAGAGGGTGCTATTACTACTCATGAATATTCATAGCTGTAATTGTTCGGAGGCATGCCCATATACATCATATCTATCTTGGTGCCAATCCGACATTCCATTCCCGAGGTATTAAAAAAACAACATGATGCAAACTTTCTTATGCAATACTTTCTGCCTCCTATAAGTGGCGCTGTAGATTTCTATGAATATTGTTCTATAGAACTGTTTGGAATTGCACTGATATCCATAATATTGAATTTGGTTTAAATCCGACAATGCATACCAGAGTTATTGCCATCAGAATGCTCATAGAATGATCATGGCAAGGCATCAAACTTTGCCATGCCCCTACGGCCAAACCGTCGAGCTTTTGGAAAAGTTTTCAATAACGTTTAATGGCACATGGGTATAGATGATTGTTACCACAAATGAGCTCAATCGGACAAAAACCCTAGGACGAGTTCGATCAAATGCTTGAGGTGGAAATCAGGTCACTGCCACTTCCTGCCAAACTGGCCGACTTCCTGTTGGGTGTAGCCCATCACTTCTGTGGAGTTTTTTGCATGTCTTGACATGAAGTCTATAATACGATGAATCCATCGCTCTCATCTCAATGGCTGGGTACACTCCCAGCCATGTTCTTGGGGATGATAGCCTGCACTTACGCTTTGCAAGTAGAATGACTGAGCCTTGTGGCATGGGCCCATGGTGCTTTCTTAGGGTCATCATGTGGGTACCCTCCTTCATCAGTGTTTCGTCAATTAACCCACAACACCTCCAGGGGGCTTGACAGCTGACCCCAGCATCCTAAGACAGCCCCCCTAGGACGAGTTCGATCAAATGCGTGACGTGGAAATCAGGTCACTTCCACTTCCTGCCAAAATGGCCGACTTCCTGTTGGGTGTAGCCCATCACTTCTATGGAGTTTTTAGCATGTCTTGACATGAAGTCTATAATACGATGAATCCATCGCTCTCATCTCAGTGGCTGGGTACACTCCCAGCCATGTTCTTGAGGATGATGGCCTGCACTTATGCTTTGCAAGTAGAATGATTGAGCCTTGTGGCATGGGCCCATGGTGCTTTCTTAGGGTCATCATGTGGGTACCCTCCTTCATCAGTGTTTCGTCAATTAACCCACAACACCTCCAGGGGGCTTGACAGCTGACCCCAGCATCCTAAGACAGCCCCCTCCGCCCCATGGGTTCCACCACTACTGCTCTAAGGTGTTTCCTTTGTGCCCGATGGCTTGTTCCAGCGCTCGCCACGCTTCAGCCATAGTCATCTCGATGCTGCCTCAGCTCGCTTGGTGATATTAGCCACTAGTCTTCTTCTATTGCAATGTTTAATTCCGAGTCTGGACAAGCCACTCCAGAGTGACTGCCCAGGAAATCCTCGGCAGCCCACTTCCACTGGCAAGTTCCACGCCCGCCAACCCCTCTGCTGACACTCATAAATGAGGGGTTGGTACATCCCAAGTTTCCTCTCATGGGCCTCCTCCATCCTGTCCTCCCATGGCACAGTCAGTTCAAGAAGGACCACTTGTTTTGATGCTCTGGACCACAAAACTATGTCTGGTCTGAGGGTTGATGATGTAATCTCCTCTGGAAACTTAAGTTGTCTCTTGAGGTCAACTCATATCCCAATCAGCAGTAGATGCCAGGATTCCTACACTTGTTTGTGTCCCACTAGAGGTTTCCCCTGCCCTAACAAACCTAATCAGGCGGGGCTTTGTCATCCTGGTGGCCTTGTGGGTCTTCCTCCTCTCCACCTCCTGACCTACAGCAAGCTCAGACAATATCTGATTATGCCTCCATCTGAACTTACCGTCCACCAGACTAGCTTGGCATAATGATAACACATGTTCAAGGCTTGCTGGCTTTCCACACAGCATACAACCTGGATTCTCAACCAGCCCCCAACGGTGGAGGTTTACCGGTGTTGGCAGGACATCGTATATGGGGTATAAGAGAAACTTTATTCACTGGTTCTCCATGCCCCACATATCCCTCCACCCCAGTGACCTTCCTTGAACACTTGTCCAACACGTCCACCTCCCCTTGCTATTCATGGATGCAGCCCTTACTTGTCTGCCCTCCTCCTCCATCATGCGAAGCTCTTCTTGGACTAGACTGCGGTGGCCTTTGGTGTCTGCCTCCCTCCACCTTGCTCTGGTTATGACTCCTAGGCCCAGCCGGCCTTGGTTGACTGCCCCCACAATGTCCTTGTGGCGTAGCCTTTCCTCTCCATCTGTCACAGCCTTACTTACTATCCACTTTCATCCTGTGCGGATGGTAATATCTGCTTGATGCATAAGTCAGTCACTGCTGTCACGCAGCATTATCATCTGCCGGGCTTTGGCCACCTTGAATTCTTCAACGACTGATGTTATTGGGAGCTGCAGCTTGCTGTACAGGCCAATTGAAGAGAAGCTTTTGGGTACTGACAGCCATCTTCGAAGAAAGGTGTTAATCCACATTTCCAGGGCTTCGACTGTTGTTAATGGCACCTCGTACATGAGCAGCGGCCAGAGGAGTCTTGGAACCACTCTGTGCTGGTAGTCCCAGAGTTTAAATCTACCAGGGAGCCCACTCCTGTCCAAGGTTTGCAGCCACGCGTCAGCCTGTCCAAGCATCTCCTTCACACTCTCTCTGTCATTCAGTTCTGCTCTGTACCATTTTCCCAAGCTCTTAAAGGGTCTCTGGCTAACAGTGGGGATAAGTTCTTCTCCAGTCCTGAAGTGGGACCGGTCCTGGATGCATCCTTTCCTTAGCACAAGGCTCCGTGACTTTGATGGCTTAAATTCCATCCTAGCTCCTGTAATAATCTTGCAAAGATCTTCCAGAATCCATCGCCCCTCTGGGAATGATCTCACAGTTATTGTCAGATCATTCATAAACATCTCACCCGATTTTCATCTTTCTACGCAAAAGTAAGCGGGTGCCACTCCCCACTGACTTCACATGTTAGGTGGCGCTGTAGAGCTATTTTTGTGGGGTCATTCATATTTCCTCCAAAATATTAAATTTTTTGCCAGTCTTGAGCTCCCTGCAAAAAATGGTGAGTTTTCATGCGCGTTCACTTCCCCAAAAATGAGATCTTAGATGAAAAGAAGAAAAAAAAATTCTAACAATTACAATAGGGCTCTTGCCCACTGACTTTGTCAGTGGCTCGGGCCCTAAAAATCTCCAATTTAGGTGGTAGAGTATCCTGAAACTGGACACAAGTAGACGTAGGTTATCTTTATATATTATCACTCATATATACATAAGTGTACTGACCCAAAATAGTTAAGAAGTAACTGAGATGTGACTTTAGTCTGGACAGTTTGAGGTGTTTCTCCCGAATTTATGACAGTTTTATTCTAAATTTACTACTTTGTCCTTGTAAATGTTGAAAGATTTTTTTTCACCACTTAAATCAACTTTTTCCTCATAATTTGTGTTTAATGCTAATTTAGGGCTTTTTTCTTGTACATTTAAGACTTTACTCATAAATTTGTGAGGTTTTCCTCATAAATCAAAAATAAAATGAGCAAAGATGCAACATTTTCTCTTACATTATAGTCTATTTATAGCCTATTAATAGCATGTTTTCTAACCCCCACCCCTGGTGAAAACCTCACATACTTTGAAACATAAATGGTTGTAGGTATGCATCATACCCTTACTGAATAAATTCAGACAGACCCAAAAACTATGCATAACTTTGCAGACCTATGGTCATGAGCTTTGGGTAATGACCAAAAGAACGAGATCACAGATACAAGCAGCTGAAATGAGCTTTCTGCGTAGGATTGCTGGACTCACGCTCAGCGACAGGGTGAGGAGCATTATATATTTAGGGCAGCACGGTGGCGTAGTGGTTAGCACAGTGGCAGCACAGCAAGAAGGTCATGGGATCGATTCCACCCTTGACCATCGTGGGTTCGATCCCACCCCCAGACCATCGGTGACCCTTCTGTGTGGAGTTTGCATGTTCTCCCCGTGTCTGCGTGGGTTTACTCCGGGCACTCCGGTTTCCTCCCACAGGCCAAAAACATGCAAGTTAGGTTAACTGGCATCAAACTGGAGGATTCTAAATTGTCCTTAGGTATGGATGTGAGAGTGAATGGTTGTCTGTCTCTCTGTGTTGGCCCTGCGATAGACTGGCGATCTGTCCAGGGTGTACCCTGCCTCTCGCCCAGAGATGCTGGGATAGGCTCCAGCCCCCCCGCGACCCGAAAGGATTAAGCGGTAGAAGATGGATGGATGGATGGATGGATTTGGTATATTTATACAAAGTCATTTTAATGAAGAACAAATAAACTAAACTAGCTGTAGAAGAGCTGCAGGAGCCTCCTGTCCACTCAACTATCCCGCTGTTGGGATAGGGAGGGCCCTGATGTTGCATTCAAATACACTCATAAGTTTGACTTTATATCGGAATTAGTAGGATAAATCATAAAGTTTGACACATAAGGCTTTTTCTGGGGCTTTTTTAACTGACTAATATGTCCGTTATTTTAATAAATTTAGTGGCATCCATTTCCATTTTTTTATTTTTTCCCCCTAATATTTTCAGCTCCACTTTTACACTTTCATTTGTCCATTTTCATCCCACACTTCTGTTGCCACCCAATTTCTTCCACAGTAAACTCAGCTCTGAAAGGGGCCGGTGGCACTGGGAAGGAAGGGGTGGGTGGAGGTATCAGGGATGTGTTAGGAGATTTGACTGGACAGTCCAGTGTCAGTAATGAAATGAAACGAATGGGCTGCTGTCAGTATTTCAAAAGCCGGTGCACACTGCGCCTTAAAGTTGTGGTTACATAAGTATATTGACCCTGTTTACATGGTCACGAGTAAACCGATTACTGGAGTAAACCGATAAAGGTAATAAACGGTTTATGGTGTTTACATGACAGTTTGAATAATCAGGTAACTCCAGAAAGCTGAGTATAATCGGTTTACTCATGACCATGTAAACAAAGTCATTGATGACAACGCAACGGCCCACATGTGCGTCGGCCCACCGGGAAAATGCCCGGTATTCCAGCTGGCCAGTCCAGCCCTGCCTGAAAAGCATCACCATGAACAGAGTTTCACCGTTCTTAATTTTCACACTCTTTGCAAACATGAAGTTTTATTTATTAGTGCTGGGTAACAATAAAAAAATTAAAAAAAAAAAAATCTGATTAATCTCCAAAACATTGTATTTAATCACGATTAATTGTGATTAAAAGCAATTTTTTTTCCCAATCTAATGTACCTTAAACGTCATTTTTCTGATTTTTTTGTACTCTTATTAACACCTTTGATGTGAGCTCCAGTAGTAGACAGTCCAGTCCGGTCTCCAGGGAGCGGACACCCACAAACCGAACTGGAGTGGCGCTCGCCTGGAGCCAGCTCCTAGCTTAGCTGTTAGCCTTTATCCACGTCTGCTTTTCACGGCCGATGTGCCCTTCATGAATTCATTGCTTGGGTCATGGAACAGCTCCCAACTTCATAGATTCAACCACAAGACCAGCGCCGTCCACGAGCCAGTCCCAAATCATAGAGCTTTCAGTCGTTGCATCCTGCAGTGGTGGAAAACCCCACGGCCCCTCTTCTCTCGCAACAGCCTTCCCTCATCTATCCAGCACCGCAGACACATAAGACAACTGCAGCACTCCAGCATACTGACCTCAACACCTAGACTACACATCGGCAGGTTTTGGCAGACCAGCGCTGCATTCAAACCACCACACAAGTATCAGTGCTGACAGTGGCGTGGGCGACTTGTGCGGGCTACACCATGGGCTCCATCCATCCATCTTCTTCCGCTTAATCCTTTTTGGGTCACGGGGGGGTTGGAGCCTATCCCAGTATCTTTGGGTGAGAGGCAGGGTCCACCCTGGACAGATCACCAGTCCGTCGCAGGGCCAACACAGAGAGACAGACAACCATTCACTCTCACAGTCATGCCTAAGGACAATTTAGAATCCCCAGTTTGATGCCAATTAACCTAACTTGCATGTTTTTGGCATGTGGGAGGAAACCGGAGAAATCTCGGAGTAAACCCACGCAGACACGGGGAGAACATGCAAACTCCACACAGATCACTGTTGGTCGGGGGCTGGGATCGAACCAGGGATCCCCGGCCAAGGGTGAGTTGCTGTGCTGCCGCAGTGCTAACAACTCCACCACCGGCTCCACATATGGTTAATTTTGAAGTATGGATCAGACTTAAGGAGCCGGCGAAGACAATGGAAAGAAATTGGAGAGCAAAGTAGCTAGCTTGCTAGTTAGCAGGCCTGTTGACTAAAGAGAACAAACTGATCGACTCTGGAAAAGTTGATATAAATGATGACTGGTGTATAAAATAACAATAGATCAGTGTTTGTGTCAGCAGTAACAGATAGGAATGTCATGTTTCTGTATTGTCACAGCAGTCTGGATGGAACAATGTCACATCATCATCACTTATTACAGTCAGTTCATAAATCATGTTTAATAAATAAATGAATTATAATAAATGAATAAAGCAGCATGGAGATGTCCGTGGTCATCCACAGCATGTTGGACCTGTGACTGAATCCCACAGGGTTACATTCATTACGACCACATTTCTTCTCATGAAGTAGTGCTTATACAGTGGGGAAAATGAGTATTGAACACATCAACATTTTTCTCATTAAACGTATTTCTGATGGAGCCATTTGTCATAAACCTCCCCGTGTGCTTTTCCACAGCGCACGGAAGAAGAGAAGGAGGAATGAGGATTTACGCGCAGGGTTACACCAAACATTTATTGACCAACAGTTCAAAAATAAAGATTTACAGGAATGGAACAGTTGTGCACATAATGGCTCACACTAACAGCGTGCAGCAGGCTGACCACTGTGCACCGTGGCCACAAAAACTAGCAGGACAAAATGCTCGGGTAAACTTAGAGTTCTCAAGAATGCTCGATTGGCACGGGAGAAGAGCCGGGCAGCAGTGCCCGAGCGTAGCAGTTGTGCTGCAAGGGGAAACGTTACGGACAAGCGTAGCAGCACAACTGCAAACAGAAATGTAGAAAAGCTCTTACCCACCATGCAGGAACAGTCCGAGTCATCCAAGTCTGACCGTGAGCACACACACAAATAATTGACCAGAGATTTTCACCAGATATCAGTAACAGCCCAAGTAATCCATACATGCAAAGAAATCAAGGCAACTGTGTTCACAAAACAAGTTATAGTTAATAAAGTGAAAGGACACAGGAAATAAGTATTGAACGCGATTAGTGAAATTCATTTAATATTTAGCAGAAAAGTCTTTGTTGGTAATCACAGCTTCCAGATGCCTCCTGTATGGAAGGACTAGGCACAAGCATTGCTCAGGAGTGATTTTAGCCCATTCTTCCACACAGACTGTCTTCAAATCTTGGAGGTTTCATGGGTGTCTTCTATCAAGTCTGATCTTCAGTTCATTCCACAGATTTTCAATTGGATTCAGATCAGGTGACTGACTGGGCCATTCTAGCAGCTTTATTTTCCTTCTCTGGAGCCAGTTGAGTTTCCTTGGCTGTGTGTTTGGGATCATTGTCTTGGTTAAATGTCCACCCTCGTTTCATCCTCAGCATCTTGGCAGATGGTAACAGGTTCTTATCAAGGATGTCTCTATACATTTGTCCATTCATCTTTCCTTCAACTATATGAAGTGTGCCTGTACCATGTGCTGAAAAACACCCCCACACCATGATGCTCCCACCTCCAAACTTCACTGTCGGTATGGTATTTTGGGTCTGAAGTGCAGTGCCATTTCTCCTCCAAACATGCTGTGTGCTGTGGCATCCAAAAAGTTCAATTTCGGTCTCATCTGACCAGACTATATTCTCCCAGTATTTTACTGGCTTGCCCAAATGTTGTGCAGCAAACTTTAAATGAGCTTCAGCATGCTTTTTCTTCAGCAATGGAGTATTGCGAGATGAGCGGGCATAGAGCCCATGTGGGTTGAGTGCATTACTTATTGTTTTTGTTTTGGTTTTTTTTTGAAACAGCAGTACCTGCTAACTCCAGGTCTTTCTGGAGCTCTCCATGAATTCAATTCAATTCAATTCAACTTTATTTATATAGTGCCATTTCACAACAACAGTCATCTCATAGCACTTTCAACTGTAGGGGAAACCCCCACAATTGCAATTGTTTAGAGCTTTGAAAGTGAGAAGAAGAATTTTAAACTTAATTCTAAACTCAATGGGAAGCCAATGAAGGGAGGCTAGAACCGGAGAGATACGATCTCTCTTTCTAGTACCTGTTAAAACTCTTGCTGCAGCATTTTGGACCAACTGAAGACTTTTTAAAGATGTTTTAGGACAACCTGATAATAAAGAGTTACAGTAATCTAATCTAGACCTAACAAAAGCATGGATCAGTTTCTCAGCATCACTCTGAGACAAGATGCTCCTAATCTTGGCAATATTACGTGAATGATAGAAGGCAGTCTTAGAAACAAATTTAATATGGGAATTGAAAAACAGATCTTGATCAAAAATAACTCCAAGGTTCATCACAGAGCTATCAAGAGAAAGAGTAACCGCATCCAAACTAAGAGTTTAATTTGGAAAGACATTTCTAAGGTTTTTTGGACCAACAAGAATGACTTCAGTCTTATCTGAATTTAATAGCAGGAAATTACAAGTCATCCAAGTTTTGATTTCCTTAAGACAGGCTTCTAACTTGGCTAATTGATTACTATCATCTGGCTTCATTGACAGGTATAATTGTGTGTCATTTGCATAACAATGAAAATGTATACGGTGCTTTCTAATAATGTTGCCTAACGGAAACATATATAAACTAAAAAGAGTAGGGCCTAGCACAGATCCATGTGGAACTCCATGACTGAGCTTTGAGTTGAAAGAAAACTCATTATTGACATGAACAAACTGGAATCTACCAGATAAATAAGATCTAAACCACTGCAACAAAGTTCCATTAAGTCCAACATAGTGTTCTAATCTATCAAGTAGAATATTATGATTGGTAGTATCAAAAGCTGCACTAAGGTCTAAAAGGACAAGTACAGAAACAAGTCCATTATCAGATGCTATAAGAAGGTCATTAGTGACCTTCACTAAGGCTGTTTCAGTACAATGATGGATTCTAAACCCAGATTGACACTCTTCAAATAAACCATTTCCCTGCAAGTGGTCAAATAATTGCGTAGCAACAACTCTTTCTAAGATTTTTGAAATGAAAGGGAGATTAGAGATTGGTCTATAGTTAGCTAAAACTCCTGGATCCAGCGTTGACTTTTTGAGTAAGGGTTTAATTACAGCAGTTTTAAAAGCCTGTGGTACATGGCCTAAAGTTAATGAAGAATTGATTATTTGAAGAATAAAGCTACCAATAAATGGGAAGACTTCTTTAAATAACCTGGTAGGAATAGTGTCTAAAAGACAAGTTGAAAGCTTGGATGAGGAAATTATTTTGTCTAACTCTAAAAGGTCAATTGGAGTAAACTCATCCAAACAGATATCAACTGAAGGAGTTATAGTACTTACTGTATTTAAGTTAACGATGGGAAGAATCTGACTGATTTTATCTCTGATAGATGAGATTTTGTTATTGAAAAAGTTCATAAAGTCCTGACTAGTAAGCTTTAAGGGAATGCTAGGATTGACAGAGTCCTGACTCTTTGTCAGCCTGGCTACAGTGCTGAAAAGAAACTTGGGATTATTCTTGTTCTCTTCTATTAATACAGAATAATAACTCGTTCTAGCTTTTCTAAGATATTTTTTATAAATTAAAAGATGATTTCTCCAAGCTAAATAGATTTCATCTAAATTAGTGGAGCGCCATTTTCTTTCTAATTGACGAGTCTTCTGTTTTAAGCTACGAGTTACGAGCTACGAGCATGAGTGGTCTTTGGCTTTTGGATGACTCTTCTGATAATTCTCTTGACTCCTCTGTCAGAAATCTTGCGAGGATCTCTTGGTTGTGGTCGGTTTATGGTAAAATGATGTTCTTTCCACTTCCAAATGATGGCTCCAACAGTCTCTAGTGGGCTCACCATCTGCAGGAGGGATCATGGTGCTATGTGAACCTGGCAGAAGTCTGCCTACTCTGCCTGGACTGATGCCCCCGTGACCCAGAATCCCAGATAAGTGATAGAAGATGGATGGATGAATGGGATGTGATGGATGAATGGGACAGTGCTCACTGGAACATTCAGCAGTTTAGAAATGCACCTGTAGCCAATGCCATAATTACATCTTGCAACATTAAGGTTGTGAAGGTCTAGAGAGAACTCTTTGCTTTTACCCATCATGAGTTATTTGTGATATTCAGTACCGGAGTGATGGACTAGTTGGTAGAGCATCTGCCCCAGAACCAGGAGGTCTTGGGCTCAAATCCCGGCTGGGTCATACCAAAGACCATATAAAAAATGGTACTTTCCACCTTCTAGCTTGGTGCGCAGCATAATAGAATGGGGAAAGGAAAGTTAATGCACAGAGCTACCAGAGGACTGACCCCCACTGTAGCTTTCACTACTTAAAGTAGTTGTGTGGCCTAGGGTCAATGAAACGGAAATAGGGGCCGCCCCATACAGCACATGGTGTCCCACACGCTGTAGAAGGGATTCACTAACTAACTAATCTGATACTCACTGACATTTTTAAAGGCTATCAGTCAGGACTTGACCAGCTGAAATTAATTTGTATTGATGGGGAATGGGATGGCTTCCTAAATTCTGATGGATTTCAGCTGGTTTCTTGGCTTTCTATGCCTTTTTGGACTTCTTTTTTCTTCGTGTGTTCAATACTTATTCCCTGTGTCATTCAACTTTATTAAAGAGAACTTGTTTTGGGAACATAGCTGCCTTGATTTCTTTGTATGTATGGATTACTTGGGTTGTCACTGATCCATCCATCTTCTTCCACTTAATCCTTTTCGGGTCGCGGGGTGGGGGTGGGGGTGGAACCTATCCCAGCATCTTTGGGTGAGAGGCAGGGTACACCCTGGAAGATCGCCAGTCCATCGCAGGGCCAACACAGAGAGACAGACAACCTTTCACTCTCACATCCATACCTAAGGACAATTTAGAATCCCCTGTTTGATGTCAATTAACCTAACTTGCATGTTTTTGGCATGTGGGAGGAAACCGGAGAAATCCCGGAGTAAACCCACGCAGACACGGGGAGAACATGCAAACTGCACACAGATCATTGTTGGTCGGGGGCTGGGATCGAACCCAGGATCCCCCGGCCAAGGGTGAGTTGCTGTGCTGCTGCAGTGCTAACCACTCCGCCACTGCGCTGCCGCGTTGTTACTGATATCTGGTAAAAATCTCAGGTCAATGGCTCCATCAGAAATATGTTTAATGAGAAAAATGTTGACATGTTCGATATTTACTTTCCCTGTTGTACAAAAAAACTTGTTTAAATGTGTGTTATTGTCATAGTTCCTGAAAGTCCTCATTCACACTGATTGATGGCATCTTCTCCACAGCTTCAGGGTTGTATCTACAGTAACAGCATTGGTCTTGTCGGAGCGCTGCTTGCCTTCTGCGTCTACTGCTACAACCTCAGTACAGCACACAGTGATTGGCAGTGCCCCAACAAAGACAACCTTGATTGTCCTCCACAGAATTATGCAGTCAGTGTCCAAACTTTCCCCTCTTATTTTCCGTTTCATATCCTTGCTCCTGATCTTCACCAAGGTTTGTCCTCTTGTCTATTGCAGGCCTTTTCCTGGAGTGTGTCCCTGCTGCTCCTGATCTTTGATGCTGTGGCTGTTTTCATGCACTCCCTCCTGTCTGTGTGTGCTTTAAAAACACTCAGAACCCAGTAAAACATCCCCCCCACACACACACACGCACACACAGAGGAAGGCATTGCAATGTGTGATTGTTAGCAGGAATACTCAAGAATTCATGAAATGATTTGAAGGGGTGGGCTCAGTTTCACATGAAAACATCAGACTTCAATGCCGATGTTGGTCGTGATTCCAGCTCTACTATTGTTTCTGTTGTTGAGAAGATTCCATTGGAGGAGATGCTGAAGGTCGTGCTGTCTGCTGATGCTCTAACATCACTATGTCCATCCTCTCTAGCTGCTCTTAAAAATATCTTATTTTGCATTATTCACTTCTTTCTGTCGATTAAGCTACGGTCACAAAGGTTCTTACTAATGATGGGTTCATAAGAATCTCCCGTTCCTATGAATTCTGGAGTTTGCAGACATTCGTGGAGAGGACGGGGGTGGGGGGCATAGTTTCTTACATCTGCTGTTCAGTTCACAAGAGCAACTTGAGGCATTCTTGAGAAACGATGTGCTTTTCTGTCATACGATGGCTCTAGAGTTCTTCCGTTCTTCGTAGCCGCCTTAAGAAAACCATATGAAATGATCCAAAAATCATTCATATGGTGTTTGCAGCTATTTGTAAGGGTATTTGTGACCATAGCTGTACTTAAATGCATTGCACTGTTGAACAACTCTTCCCACAGTCAGTGAATGCATCATCTGTGTGGTCAGACTGTTCATTTTTGGATGTTTTAATAGAAAATGTTTTCAGCATGCTCCAGTTTTCATCAACTCTCTCCTCATCCATTGTCTGATGTCACTGGAAAAATGAATACACCCAGGTTCATTATTGTGAGATGTGCTGTTTACAGTACCAAATGCTTATCATGCATGTAGGTACTCTGTAGTTACAGTGTATAATGACCCTGTCGTTCCCAGGCTTCAGACCAGTTTAATAGTTTGATTATGGATGAGGACCTATATTTATAATGTTTTTTGTAATCATAAAAAACACTGAAAGCTATATTCACCCAGTATTCTATGGGCCAAATCTAGAATCACCAATTAACCTAACAGGTGTGTCTGCTGGACGCCTGAGCCCCCTGAGTAAACCAACACAGCACAGGGAGAACAGGTAAACTCCACACAGAAACCCACCAGCCTGGGGACTCAAACCTGGAACCTTCTAGCTGCAAGGCAACCACCTGTCACCCTCAGCCAATCTTATAAGAACCCCTAAACTACACAGACCTCAATGGGCTCTAGTCTGTGTTCTTCTGTTACTCTACTCCATCCTCCACATTTACCTGGTACTTACTGACTTCGAATCTCATTATTACCCCAAAGTTACACAAAACTTACCAGACTGTGTTCTTCAGCCTCTAAAGATATTCCCGTCACCCTGCTGGGCAGTGATGTCTAACTGCAAACTCCAGCTGGCTCCAGAGCGCACTTCAGTGACCACATTGAGCCCTCCCTTCTCCATGCCACACAACAGTTTGCTGGTTGTGGACAGGTAAGGGTCTTTTCCCAACAGGCTGACTTGGCGAGTGAACTGTCAGCAGAGACTCTTCAAGGTAAAAGATAAGATAAGCCTTTATTAGTCCCACAATGGGGAAATTCCAGGATTGCAACAGCACAGGGATAGCAACACTCAGAGCAACAATCAGAAGGCAAGAAAAAACAAGAACAGCTAGTAAACATATGTACATATTACTATAAATATATATATATATACGTATATATATATAGACACACAGTGCGGAGCATTATGGTTGGTGGATGTGCAGCAGAAAGTCTAAGTTCTCTCTCCGCGGATGCGGCGGGCCAGCTGGAAGTCTTTGGGCATGATGGTGACCCTCTTAGCGAAGAAGAGACCCACCAGGTGGGCCTCGCTGGCCTCCTGCAGAGCCATGACGGCGAAGCTCAGGAAGCGCAGGTCGGTCTTGAAGTCCTGAGCGATCTCCCTCACCAGGCGCTGGATGGGCAGCTTACGGATGAGCAGCTCCGTGGATTTCTGGTAGCGACGGATCTCTCTCAGAGCCACAATGTCCGCATAAACCCGGTGCTTCTGTTGCGAGTTGGGTATGTTACAGCCCACAGCTGGGTGGTTGGACGGAGCATCAACACCTACCATGTGAAGGTGATAACTAGACAAATAAATAATGTAGGATTTTCAAATCAATACCATAGTTGCATCCATGAAAAAATCTCGAGGATTTTGTTTTCAGACGACTTTGAACAAAAAATCATCCAGCCAGTGCTCTTAATGCCAGCAGACTGAGGGGAACCACTGACACTCACCAGGATTCTTATATTGGTTAGTACTGGGGAGTTTCAAGGTAACTATGAAAGTAGAAGTCAGTGAGTACTGGGGAATTCTGAGGTACAAATGTAAAGTCAAAATAAGTTAATGTAAATGTGTGAATACAAGCAAATTCACGTCTAAGGGAGGTGGTTCTGATAGCTAATCAGCCTTGAAATTCTGCTGTCACTGGAGTAAAAGTATCAAGACTGGAGAATAAGCTAGTTTGAAGCTGAGGCTGTCACTCTTCTGCAGCTAGATGTACCGGAGCTCTGCGGCTGAAATGGAGCATCTGTTGTTTATTTACCCACAGACTCCTGCTATAGATGTGCTAACGAAGGCTAGCAGGTTAGCAGTGTAAGCAACCATCATCCAGGTGCAGTCTCTGGAGGAGGCAGTGACATTTTTCCAGCTGTGTGCCCTAAACATGATGACATTTTTGGGATTTCCACAGCAGGTAGAAAGCAGCTGCAGAAGTTAAGAAGGCAACCCTACCCCTCTGCACCTTTCTGAAATATGAATTTAAATCTCTTTGCATGTTTACACTGAGTTAGCATCTAAATGTGCCACGTGAAAAATTTGCATTTTTGCGTTTGGTCTGAATGAACCTTTACACATAAGATGAGTTGAACAGTTAAATTTGTCTGAAGCATGGAAACTACAGGGAACTTACAAGTATTTGGTACTTATATGGTAAGATTGTAGTTTTATGGTAAAAAATTGGGGTTGTTACCCTGATGTTACACTGTTTTACACCAGTTCTGACACCGAAAATACACAATAATTCCACAATACTTCACTGTTTTAAATTGTTACCAATTTACCTCTGTCTCTGGAGGAGCAGAGCACTGACCTGATAACTGATGTGCCAACAGTAGATAGATAGATAGATAGATAGATAGATAGAGAGATAGATAGATAGATAGATAGATAGATAGATAGACACATTCTTTTATTTCTCCTATGACTCGTCCTAGCTTCCGGCAAATGTACAAATCCACAGCGTGCCGTTTTGCTTTGTTGAATCATGCAAACCTTAGTGCACGGTCTTAGTCAGTCAGCTTTGTTTTCGTGCGGTAATATCAAATGTGCACATTTTAGTACCCGTAAACTTTTGCAGATCAGTTAGCTGCAGACGCCATATTGTGTGATATTAAACAGCCGAATGCAGGTTTGATGCAGAGTTCATGTTTTTGCACAACTCTGCAGACTGCCTCTGGTAACTCCTCAACAGATCCTCACAGAGGCTCCAGCAAACATGATGAAATCTGCATATGTGTCTCCTGTCTAAATCCTGTTAGCGCATCATTAACTTGTTGCTTTGATGCTGTTATGGCAGCTGTAGGCAGCTGCTATTTTCACACTGTAAGGGTAGCCCATATTTAGTGAGATTTGCCACTGTTTTATTCTGATTAAGAACTGAATTCTTCAGTAGTGGCTCAGTGTTATTACCTCTGCCATGGAGTTTATGTTTTTGCCAGCACTGGCTTGTTTGCTGGTTTGGTTGGTTTGTCTGTCTGTCTGTCTGCTAGCAGCATAACTCAAAAAATTATCAACAGATTTTGATGAATTTTTCAGGAAAGTTGTTTAATGGCACAGGGAAGAGATGATTAGATTTTGGTGATGATCTGAGAGTGCATACCTGCACCAAGGGCTTTGTTTGTATTTGTAGAGCAGGATTTCACAGAAACTACTGAATGGATTTGGATGAAATTTTCACCAGAGGTGGTCTTTGGGCTAGAGAGGAAGCCATTACGTTTTGGTGATGAGCCGAGAACGCATACCTCCGCCAAAGTTCTCATCTTCTCACAGAGTGTTAGCAACAATACTCCAAAAATAATGGACAGACTTTGATGCAGTTTTCACCAGAAGTGGCTCTAGGCCTACACACAAACCCATTATATTTCAGAGGTGATCCATGAGGGACTGAACGAGCCTTGGTGTTGGTATGCGCTCTCTGAGTGCTTTTCTGGTTAAAGACTGCAGTGAACTGACTCCCTCTAGATGTCTTGACTATTGTTTACTCTTTGGCCCCACCCACTCTTCTAGGCCCTCCCTTTTTGCCCGCCTCTGTTGATTGGCAGCATGACATCAAGTCAACATGCAGCAAAGACTTGTGGGAGCAGGTTGGACTATTGTTAAGCTAATGCGTTGTTTATTTGTCCCTGTGAATCACACCATCATACATATCACCTTTATTATATGGCATATTAAAGTTTTATGTGTGCAGCTTCCTGTGGATATTATTGCTAACTCCCAACAGTTGCAATTAGCATGTTTGTTTACATCTCTTATCTAACATTTACTTATTCCAAATAACAAAGGATGGGCTCTAATAAACCTGTAACTCAAACCAAAACATGCTGT
The DNA here is from genome assembly GCA_020510985.1 of Pholidichthys leucotaenia. Taxonomy (NCBI): domain Eukaryota; kingdom Metazoa; phylum Chordata; class Actinopteri; order Cichliformes; family Pholidichthyidae; genus Pholidichthys; species Pholidichthys leucotaenia. The sequence continues at coordinate 22,675,285 of CM035848.1, read as the reverse complement.
AATCCCAGTTATTATGTGACTTCTTTTATTATCAGTTTGTGTGCACATCCATCAGTTATTGCTGTTAGCATTACCATTGACTCCTCCTCCTCCGACAGCTGTCAGTGCTGGCTTGCTCTTTTTGGGCCTATGCCATCTTCAGCTTACGGATCTCTCTAGTAGGATTGCCAGCTGTCCTGTTTTAGCTGGGACGTCCCATTTATTGGGCTAAATATGTTTGTCCCAAGTGGGACAAACACAAGTATGTTTGTCCCAATGTTTGTCCCTTATATTTAAGGCTGCCTTAATGAACGGGCTAGGCTGGGCTGAAGCCCAGGGGCCTATGACGATCAGGGCCTGTTGTGAGCCAAAGAAAAAGATCACATTGTTGTTAATTGGTCAAACTATATGTCCATCACTTGATATTCATATGTGGCTGCTAATTCCGGTGCCATCCGGAATTAGCAGCCGGATGGTTAGCCATCCGGTGGTAGCTAACTAGGCTACCAACGGAGTGGTGGCCAAGTTGGTAGAGCATCTGCCCCACACCCGGGAGGCCTGGGTTCAAATCCCGGCCGGGTCATGCCGAAGACCATATAAAAGTGGAACTTCCTGCCATCCAGCTTGGTGCTCAGCAATAATGGAATGGAGGAGGGAAATTTGTGGCGGTGCCTTGCATGGCAGCGACTCCTCTGATTCTAGATGTGATTAACATTGTAGATAAGAGAAACGTAATTTTGTTCTACTGTCCATGATTGGTTGTATGGATTGAATGACAATAAAGATGGCTTTAATTGGTCTAATTTACAGGTGCCTCACGTGGGTACCAGTAACAAAAGCCTATCAGAGGAATTGTTTTGACATGTGACTATGCAAGCACTAGTGAGAGGTAAGAAGTAATTAGCTCAGTCAAAATGTCCGGAAAAAAGTTTGAAAGTGGCACTCTTAAATTATTGAGAGAAAAAGAGCTTAGGGAAAACGAATTGCTCAAAAAATCCCGAAGCGTAAAGGATTTTTCTAAGCTGGAGCATCGAGTAGAGGTGGAGCTGCATTTTTCTTACAGAAGGCCAGAAGAAAGAACTTCTAAAAAGGTAAAACATGCTATATTTTGATTCAAGATATTCAAAGTATTCGTTGTGTTCCCAGTAGATATATTGATACCAGCTGCAACTTTCCCAGTGTCTTCTGTCAACAAGTTGACACATGGGTCTTATAATAAAAATCTGAAATTTCTAGGTATACAGTGTGGTGTTTTTTTCCTTGTAGTATTAAACATGACATTGAATACCAGTATTTTTAAGATATTATCGAGGTAAAATATCCCAGTATTATGACAATACTAATGTAGACAACATCATGGCACCGGGCAATAGTTAAAACCCTCTGTCCCTTATTTGGCTGTGAGAAAGTTGACAACCCTACTCTTGAGGTTCTTTCTTGGCTACTGTCACACACTGACCCTGGAGGTAAGAGCTGGCTGAATGGTGGGACTCAGCCTGTGCGCCACAGCAAGCCCACTGTTGCAGACTCTTCTGATAGATGTCCATTCTGCTCTGCGCATTCTAAGACTTGGAAGACTTGCTGATGGAAGACTTGCTGATTGGGCAAGGCGACCTTCAGTCAGTGAAAGATAACAGAAAGTCCCGGGGAGCCAGTGCACCGCTGACTGTAAACTAATACACTGCTGACAGAGCTGTGGTTGGCTGTTTGCAGTGTTTATGAATGTGAAAGCAGGAGGAGGAGTTGGCCAAGCTTCATGATTGATTTGGTTCATACCAGAGCTCTAATGCATCGTCTACTATGCATGTGTTAAGAAAGAAGGACAACAAGGGTTTTTACAGACAGAATAAACCATTTTTAATTACAGGGGCATCAAAAATATGTACTGTGATATACTGCAACCATCAGGTAAAACTCAAAATTACAATACATAACTTTGTTACGAGAGTACCTAGCTTTTTTAGTTGAACCCACAAAAAGAATTTCAGAAGCCATTTTAAGAATACAGGAACTTCTGGTTTTTACACGAGATTATGTTAAAACAGTCACTACCGTAACACAGACATGCTGACATGTTTAAGACCAGTCTGTACATGTGCTGTGGACTTTTAACTTGTGCAGGAAACACCTCTAAGTGTACTCACTGAACTTTCCATCATGAAATACAGTATTGTAAATGTTCTCTGCTGTTATACAAGCAGGCACAGCCTTTCTTCTCATATTATAAACCATCGTGTACACCACATACCTGACCATTTTTGTGTATTTTCTAATATAACTCACTAAATCACAAGATTAATTCAGTCCAATTCAACTTTATATATATATATATATTTTTTTTTTTTTTTATTTTTTTTTTTTGATTTTGTGTACTTTATTAATCCCCTGAGGAGAAATTCATGGCATCCACCTGGATGGATGAAGCAGCCACAGTATGGTGCTATCCCTTCACCAATCACACACACATTCACACCTAGGGCCACTTTAAGATAAGATAAGATAAGATAAGCCTTTATTAGTCCCACAACGGGGAAATTCCAGGATTGCAACAGCACAGGGATAGAGTCTCCAATTAACCTAACCTGTATGTTTATGTAACCTGTATGTTTTTGGCCTGTGGGAGGACACCGGAGAAATCCCGGAGTAAACCCACGCAGACACGGGGAGAACATGCAAACTTCACACAGATCACTGTCGGTCAGGGGCTGGGATTGAACCAGGGATCCCATGACCAAGGGTGAGTTGCTGTGCTGCCACAGTGCTCAGGCAATCCTCTGTGAGCAGCACTTGGTGACAGTGGAGAGGAAAAACTCCCTTTTAACAGGAAAAACCTCCAGCAGAACCAGGCTCAGGGAGGGCAGTCATCTGCTGCGACTGGCTGGGGGGTGAGGAAAGAGAAGAAGAAGAAAAGAACAGACATGTAGAGCACAAACAACACGGCGGGGACTCAATCTATGGGAGAGAACAAACAGATTGAAAGTGAAGAAAGGAGTGAAGCCCAGTGCATCATGGGACGTCCCTCATAACGGAAGGTTCAGGGTCACCTGATCTAACACTAACTAAACTCCTGGTTTATATATATATATATATATATATATATATATATATATATACTGTATATATATATACAGTCATTTGAAAAAATTAGGACACCCCATATAAGCCTGTGTTTTTGTTTTTGTTTTTTTTTTTACATATTTGGACATATGGATATTTAATATCAATGTTAAAAATACTGGGAGATTCATGTAATACAACAATTAAAAATGAATTAAAGACTTTTTTCCAAATTTTCTATAAAATGTAATTCTAAACAAATAGTAAGGAATAAATTAGGACACCCCCCATCTTTTTTAGGACACCCCCACATTCATTCCCACTTAAAATGGCTAAAATAAATGTTAAAAATGCAAATAAAAACAAAAAGAAGGTTAGACATAGATATGTGAACATTTCTTAGTAAAGAACTGAATATTTAATGGGGTGTCCTCATTTTTTCACATGACTTTAACCCCATAACATAGCATGCATGCATAAAACACAAGAACTATTAAAAAAAAAGTGCTGCTGCACAACCACTTGGGTGGAAAAGTTGAAACTTGCATGGGGGGCCCAGGGCAGCCCCTCAGCAGGCGCGCCCCTGAAGGCAGCAGGCCCCCGGAGCGATGGCTGATCTCCTGGTTGACGGAGCCCGGATCCCACACCACCATCACCAACTCCCATCCAGCCTCACCGCCTGGAGCATCCTCCTGGACACGTCACAGCTGGTGGGCATGCCTCATTGAGCCATTGGACAACCAGAAGCACGCCGCTCCCAACTTCGTCACTATCCATAGATGTGCTTGATGTTTTACTGGCTATCGTTTGGCCCATCTTTGCTGTGGACGTTCATCACCCCGAACCCAAACCAAGTCCATAACCCGCAGTGAAATTTTACTCGGCCTGATGAGCTGCTGCTGAGCATGCGTTAACTCCGTGCTCATTGATCTGGCCCCGTCCTCTTCTATAAACGTTGTAGTGTTTACCATTGTAGCTGCAGACCCCCCACCCAACTGAGGCCAAGCACCGGAGGCATCTGGGGCTAGCATGGTGTCGCTCATCGGCATGGGTTCCGACCCTAGGCGAAAACTGGTTGACTTGAAAGCAAGGGTGTCCATTAGCTCTTCGCATCATTCACTCCCAGTGTCTGTTGGAGGCCAGCTGGGTGATTTCTCCCTTGGGTTCCCTGGGTAAGACAAACGACACACCCTGGCGTAATGATTCAAGCGTCCACATCTACTACAATGTTTTCCTCTTGCCGAGCAATTCTTCACTTTAGGGCGGTATGTCATTGACCCACAGCCGCTGTAACGGGAGTTTCCTGGGGCAGACCTTTGGCTGGCAGCATTGATTTCCTAGTAATCTTCGTCCGAGCTATCCTTGCTATCCTCGCTATCAGGGTCCACAACATTAGCTGAGGCAGGCGGCTCCGGCGTCTTCTGTGGCTGGTGCCAATTTAGCTCCACAGCTAGCTTATCAACGGCTCCCAGCTGGAGAACTAGCTCCACTGCTTCAGCTAACATTAAGCCATTAGGCGCCACTAATAGCCTAGCACGCAGCTCAGCATTGCACGTGTGCTCTACTAGTTGGTCGCATATCATCTTGTCTTCAAGCATTCCAAAATGACACTCGCTGGCTAGCTGCTTCAAGTCAATGACATACTGGCGGATAGGCTCAACTACTCACTGCCGTCTCCAGCGAAAATGAATTCTCTGAACAGTCATGCTGTCTGGGGTGGAGAAACGTTTAGCTAGCAGCTCCACAACTTCCTCATACGAGTCCGCTGTGCCGAGCATCTGCTGGACACTCCAGCCTTTAATACCCAGGTTGTGAACGAGAAGTGCCCACGCTCTCACCTTATCGAGCTTCCCGAGTTCAAGCACCGTAATATACGTTTGATAGGCCTCCAGCCAATGTGGGCATGAAACCGGTGGTTTGCCCGGGAGCTCGAGAAATGGACAAAGTGGTGTGATACATGCTTCCATGAGTTAATTCTTGATCGCTAAAAGTCCTCTGATGTAATACTTTTGTATCATCCTTAAAAGTTGTTCATGATCGACTGTATCAAATGCCTTTTGTAAGTCTAGAAATATCCCTACTGTATGCTCTTTTCTATCAATTGCGTCAGTAATCTGTTCTATGAAATCAATTAAAGCCAGTGAGGTGGTGCGTTTTTTTCTAAACTCATACTGTTGTTCACAGAGTATATTGTGCTTATTGATGAAACCATTAATTCTTATGAAAAATATTTTTTCCAGTATTTTTGAGAACTGAGGCAACAGTGAAATTAGTATATTGTTAGTGAACAAGCATTTGTCACCGGATTTAAACAATGGAATTATTTTAGCTACTTTCATTTGCTTAGGAAATTTTCCAGCTCTCAAAGACAAATTACATATATGAGTAAAAGGCTTGACAACACAATCAATAATATTTTTAACCAGAAACATACTGTAACGCCGGGGCTGTAATAAGGGGGTGGGGATTCTCTAGGCATGCTTGCACCGTGGAGGATTCAAAGACTGTTATTATTCGTGCGTTCTAAGTGTTATTACTGTGCCATTATAACTGTGTTATAAGACCAGTTAGTGTTGTTTCCCTGTATGTGATAGATCATGTGTTGTGTCACCATAAGTGAGATGGGGGTCTGTGTAAATGACCTCCCCTCCATTCTGTGTTGTGAGTGTGTGTATAAATAAAGCCTGTTTCGTCACAGTCATCTCTCCTTATTGTGTGAACTCTTACAACGCCACACTGGTGTCAGAAGTGGGATCATGGAGAAGATGGAAGCCAGAATTAGGACGGAGATTTGGCAGCTTGATCGGCTAATCGCTCAGCTGGAGATAGACAACAGAGCCGACATACCGACCCCCGTAGCTGCTCGCCGGGATGAATGGAGCAACGGTCCCAACGGGGCCAGCACACGCTGCCTTCTGCCTTTCTCAGGGCAGAGCGGGCCTAGCAGAGCAAACCAGCCCCGCTTCCCACCCTTTTCAGGGTAGGACGGGCCGGCGATTCCACAGCGACCAGGGGCGGCGATCGACCAAGAGGTGACCGTCCCACCCATTCGCCAAAGGGCCAAACTCCCCTGCTTTGACGGCAAAAGCCTGCTGGATGACTATCTGGTCCAGGTTGAGCTGGCTGTTGCGCTGAACAGCTGGACACCCGAAGAGACCACCGTGCAGGTCGCGCTGGTCCTGGAGGGAGGAGCTCTCCGCACGCTGTCTGACCTCCGGTCCGAGGAGCATCACAGCTGGCCAGCGCTACAAGGAGCACTCTGGAGGTGGTTTGGGAGAGCAGCCAATGCTGAGCATGCCCAGGAACAGCTGACCAACTGCTGGCGAGGCAGCCTAGAGAGCCTGGGAGCCTACGCAGCGGACATACGGCTGCTGATGCAGCATGGCTACCTGGATTTCGAGTTGGGACAGTGGAGAAGCTTGCCCTCCAGCACTTCATCCGGGAGCTCTGCCTGGCCCAGCTCCAGAACCACATTCAAATTCACACCGCGAGCAGCTGGGAGACAGCTGTGGCCTAAGCAGAGCGGGTGGGACCGTCGATGGATTATGCAGCTGATGCGTCGTCACCGAGGCAGAGAGCTTTCCAGGCCACAGCTGAGAGCGAGGAGGAGGACGAACTGTGCTGGACCACAGTGGTGCGGCCAGCGAGAAGACGACAACGGCGGCGTGAGGAAGGGTGCTTCCACTGTGGGGAGCAAGGACACATCGCGTGGTACTGCCCGGCACCAACCCCGTGACAAACCACCCCCTTGTCGGCTTTAAACTAGAGTGAGGTGGTATGGACGGGGACCTGCCCCCTGCCACAGACATTTTCCCTGATGAACTGTCACCACACTTGGGCCGAATTGGACACTCGCTAGGGATATACCTACAGTGCAGGATGGACAACACACCGATCCGGGCCTTGATCGGCACCGGTTCTACCATCTCCCTGGTCCGACCCGGAGTGCTGCCCGGTATGGACGAGCCAGAACCACAGTGGTGGGAACCCACCGGGCACTGCATCACCACAGCCACTGGTGAGCATGCCAGACTGGGAGGGTGGATAGTTCTTGTGGTTGGGGTGGCCGGCCAGAATACAAACCACTCGTTCTGGCTGGCTGACAGTCAAGATCCCTGCATTATTGGACTCGATCTGCTTGCAGCATGGGGCGCAACAATTGACACCGCCAGATCGTCTCTCCTGCTGGGGGCTCGGACCATCACGCTCTGCGGCGGGACCCAAAGGAGGAACTCGGGGGCCTGCGTGATCTAGGGGCAGCCAGAACTGACCGAATCGGGCGGGTCGCTGTCAGAACTAAACACAGCAGCGCCACCAGCACGAGCAGATGGAGCACAATCGCCGATAGAGACAGTGGGGGTGGGAGTGGGGGGCAGCGGAGCGGGTCAATGTGTCAGCAGAAACACAATTGTTCCAGCAGAGCTGCAGCGGACTACAATCGGGACAGAGACACCAGCTGTGGGAGCTCTGGGACTGCTACATGGACGTCTTCACTGCCAAGGATGAGGAGTGCACCTGAACCAGCTTGGTGCAGCACCAGATCGACACCAGTGAGACCAGGGCGATCCGACTCCGCCCCCATCATCTGCTTTTTTCAAGGCGGGCAGCAGCAGAACAAAAAATACAGGAATTGCTGGAGGCAGATGTTTTTGAGCCCTCCAGCAGCCCCTGGACGGTGCCGGTGGTTCTGGTTAAGAAGAAGAACAGTTTGTGGCGGTTCTGTGTGGATTACCGGCACCTGAATGACGTCACCCGCAAGGATTCCTACCCTCTGCCCTGCATCAATGATGTGCTGGGTTACATCACCGGTTCCAGCTGGTTCAGTTCGCTGGACCTGTTTGATCCTGTTTGTTGGACCAATGTTCACTCTCTTTTAGTCTGTTCTTTTCTTCTTCTCTATCCCCTCACCCCCCAGTCAGTCGCAGCAGATGACTGTCCCTCCCTGAGCCTGGTTCTGCTAGAGGTTTCTTCCTGTTAAAAGGGAGTTTTTCCTCTCCACCATCGCCAAGTGCTTGCTCATAGGGGATCGCCTGATTGCTGTGGTCTTTCTGCAATTGTGGGGTTTCCCCTACTGTTGAAAGTGCTATGAGATGACTGTTGTTGTGATATGGCGCTATATAAATAAAGTTGAATTGAATTGACCTCTGCAGCGGCTATTGGCAGGTAGAGCTGTCACCGGAGGCCCACCAGAAAACAGCCTTCTCCATCAGGCAGGGACTGTGGCAGTTCAAGGTGATGTCATTTGGGCTTTACAATGCCCCAGCCACCTTTGAATGTCTGATGGAGCGAGTGTTGGCTCACATGCCCCGGAGCCGCTGCATTGTTTATCTGGATGACCTGCTGGTTCACGCAGCTGACTTTGATGGCACCTTGTCCAACCTCCAGGAAGTATTAGACGCCATCTGACGGGTCAGGCTGCGGCTGCACCCGCAGAAATGCCACTTATTTTGGCAACAAACCACCTTCCTGGGCCACGTCGTCAGCGCAACGGGAGTCGCCACCGATCCAGAGAAAGTGGCAGCGGTGAAAAACTTGCCTGGTGCCACGGAATGTGGGAGAGCTATGGAGTCTTCTCGGACTGGCATCCTATTTTAGGAGATTTGTGAAGGATTTCGCCACCATCGCCAGACCGCTGCATCAGCTTACACAGAAGGGTTGCATGTTTGAATGGAGTGAGCACTGTGCTGCTGCTTTTTCCCGGCTTCGCTCGGCACTCATCGGAGCCCCCATCTTGCAGTATCCTGACCCGAACCGCCCTTTCATCATGGACACGGACGCCAGCAGCCAAGGCATCAGGGCGTTGTTATCCCAGGAGGGAGAACACAGAGAGCAGGCAGTTGCTTTTTTCAGCCGCACTCTGAAAAGGAATTTTTGCGTTACTCACCGAGAGCTGTTGGCTGACATCCAGGGGCTTTGTCATTTTCGCCCGTATGTGTACGGGGGGAGGCTTCAGCTCAGGACGGATCATGCTTCCCTGACCTGGCTGCTGAATTTTAAAGAGCCGGATGGACAGTTGGTGAGATGGCTGGAGGCACTGCAGGATTATGATTTTCAGATTGTGCATTGGGGAGGCCGCCTCCATGCCACCGCTGACGCGCTGTCTCGGCGTCCCTGTGCTGCGGAGGACTGTCGGCACTGCCAGCAGGCAGAGGACCGAGACCAAGCCGTCCCATGAGCTGCTGCTCTCCGGACCGCTGTGAGCAGGAATAACACAGCAGCGACCAGCTCCTCCTCGGATAATCAGTCAGCTCTCCCTAGCGATGATGTCACGGAGGACCTCGGCACGCAGTAGCTGCAGAGCGAGCAGGAGAGGGATCCGGTCATCTCCAGGGTTCGGCAGTGGTTGGACGTGGGCCAGCGGCCCGCCTGGGAGGCTGTGTCCACACTGGACCCAGAAACCAAGGCCCTACATTCCCAGTGGGCCAGTCTCCGCTGTCATGAGGGTGTTGTGTATCGGCAGTGGCAGGCTCCAGCTGGGCAGCGTCATGTCTGGCAGCTGCTGGTTCCCCGGCGGCTCCGCCCCAATGTGCTCCAGTTGGTCCATGGGGTGGTGGGGGTGGGCCACTTTGGGGTGACGAAGACTCTGCAGCATCTTTAGGCCCGGTTCTACTGGCCCGGATGTCATCAGGATGTAGAGCTCCACGTCCACTGCTGTGACACCTGCATGGCTCAGAAAGGGCCGACTCAACAATCCCACGCCCCCCTGCAGCAGTACCGGGTGGGAGCATGCATGGAGTGTGTAGGAGTGGACATTCTGGGCCCTTTTCTGACCATGGATAGGGGGAACCGCTACATGCTGGTTGCAATGGATTACTTCACCAAATGGCCAGAGGCACATGCGGTCCCCGATCAGAGCGCCACCACCACAGCATCCAAGCTGGTGGACGAGATGTTTTGTTGGTTCGGCACACCGGAGGAGCTGCACAGCGATCAGGGATGGAACTTCGAGGCAGAGGTCTTCAGGGAGGTCTGCAGGCGGCTGGGCATCCAGAAGACCCCGAAGACCCCGCTGCATCTACAGATTGACGGCCTGGTCGAACGTTTCAATCAGACCCTAACCACCCAGCTCGCCATCCTAGTGGACCAGCAACAGCAAGACTGGGACCTGCATCTGCCCTTTGTTCTGTGGGCGTACCGGACGGCAGCACAGGAATCCACCCGGTGCACTCCTGCAGCACTGATGTTTGGACGCGAGCTGCGCACACCAGTGGATTTGGTGTGTCCCCCCCTTCCCCCCCGGAGCTGGAGGTAGAGGGCAAACCAGGGTTGGATTATTTGTTTTGCTTGAAAGAACGTCTCCATATGGTGCACGAACTGGCTCGGGAAGCCCTCGCAGCAGCGGGGAGTCGGCAGAAGCGGGCATACGACTTCCGCTGCCAGGAGAGGGACTTTACACCAGGTGATCGAGTCTGGGTTTTCTGCCCGGAGCGCCAAAGGGGACTGTCGCCAAAATTGGCAAGCCATTGGTCGGGACCATACGTGGTCCTACAGAGACTGTCAGATGTAGTGTACAGGGTGAGGCTGCAGAAAAGGAACCGGGTCATGGTGCTTCACCGTGACCGTCTCTCCCCATACCAACCATCTGCCTCGCGGGTGGTCAAGCTGGAGGCTTGATCCTGACCAGATACTCCGGCCAGATACTCCAGCAGGCCTATGCGTGCTGGTCCCCCGACACCTTGACAGATTTGTGTTGGACTTTTGAGTTGGACTTTATTATTCTGGGGACAGAAACCAGTTCGGGGGAGACAGTGTAACGTCGGGGCTGTAATAAGGGGGCGGGGATTCTCCTGGCATGCTTGCGTCGTGGAGGATTCAAAGACTGTTATTATTCGTGTGTTCTAAGTGTTATTGCTGTGCCATTATAACTGTATTATAAGACCAGTTAGTGTTGTTTCCCTGTATGTGATAGATCATGTGTTGTGTCACCATAAGTGAGATGGGGGTCTGTGTAAATGACCTCCCCTCCATTCTGTGTTGTGAGTGTGTGTATAAATAAAGCCTGTTTCATCAACAGTCATCTCTCCTTATTGTGTGAACCCTTACAACGTCACAATGCTGTGACCATTACAATCTGCTGATTTTTTGTTTTTAAATTTGTGTACAATTTCAAAGATTTCTTTTTCATCAGTATTAGCAATAAACATAGAGTGAGTATTTATATTGATGATATTGTTAACTTCAGCATCTCGCGGAGCTATGTTAGAGTCAGATATTTTCTTTCCTACATTAATAAAATATTCATTAAATTTATCAGCAATTAAATTATTGCCAGTAATAACGTCAATTTCAGAACATAAATAGGAGATATGATTTTCACAGGATCTATCCTTTTTAATTATTTTGTTTAATAATCTCTATGTATTGCTAATGTTATTTCTATTTTTTTCCAAATAATTTACTATAATACATTTTTTGTTACTGTGTCTTAAAATACTTGTTAGTTAGTTTTTATAGGTTTCATACTTTTGTTCAGCTTTCACTGTTCTTAGCTTCAGGAACTTTTTATATAAGGTTGTTTTCTTTTCACAGGCATTTTGTAAAGTTCTAATTATCCATGGCTTCTGTTTATATTTGTTTTTTAAATACTTTTGACAACAGGGGTCAATGCAAGTCATACAAATTAGATATTATAGAAATGAATTCATCATAGGCTTGGTCAATATCGTCAACATAGACATTGCTCCCATCCTGGATTTTTAAATCAGTTCTTAAATTTTCAATAGCTGTATCATTTACATGTCTTGTAAAAACAACCTGGTAATTGCCTCATTAAGGGAGTCCAAACCAAAATCCAAAACAACAAAAACAGGCAAATGATCACTTACATCATCCATAATGAAACCACTGCTTATCTTCTTTTCTATAACATTTGCATAAATATTGTCAGAGTAGTACTATTTACTGCTATCTTACTAGGATGTGTGATTGTTGAATAAAGACTCATACAGCACATAGAATTTATAAACTCAGTAATTTGTGTTTGGCCATAAGGATTTAAAAGATCTATGGTGAAATCACCACAGACAAAAATCTGCTTCTTATTACTAATTTCACTGTAGATTACCCGGAGCTCTGTATATACAACTTACAGTTATGTTTTTAGTATCTTTTGTTTCTATTTCAACTGTAACACATCCCATGACATTCTCTACAATGAAAGACATACAGTGGTGTGAAAAAGTGTTTGCCCCCTTCCTGATTTCTCATTTTTTTGTATGTTTGTCACACTAAAGGGTTTCAGATCATCAAACAAGTTTAAATGTTAGACAAAGATAACACAAGTAAACACAAAATGCAGTTTTTAAATGAAGGTGTTTATTATTGAGGGGAAAAAAAAATCCAAACCTACATGGCCCTGTGTGAAAAAATGATTGCCCCCCTAAACCTAATAACTGGATGGGCCACTCTTAGCAGCAACAACTGCAATCACGTGTTTGCAATAACTGGCAATGAGTCTTTTACAGCGCTCTGGAGGAATTTTGGCCCACTCATCTTTGCAGCCACAATGGAGGGTTTTCGAGCATGAACTGCCTTTTTAAGGTCATGCCACAGCATCTTAATTGGATTCAAGTCAGGACTTTAACTAGGCCACAGCAAAGTCTTCATTTTGTTTTTCTTAAGCCATTCAGTGGTGGACTTGCTTGTGTGTTCTGGATCATTGTCGTGCTGCAGAACCCAAGTGAGCTTAAGCTTGAGGTCACGAACAGATGGCCGGACATTCTCCTTCAGGATTTTTTGGTAGACAGCAGAATTCGTGGTTCCATTTACCACAGCAAGTCTTCCAGGTCCTGAAGCAGTAAAACAGCCCCAGACCATCACACTACCACCACCATAGTTTACTGTTGGTATGATGTTCCTTTTCTGAAATGCTGTGTTACCTTTGTGCCGCATGTAATGGGACATGCGCCTTCCAAAAAGTTCAACTTTTCTCTTGTCAGTCCACAGAGTATTTTCCCAAAAGTCTTGGGGGTCATCAAGATGTTTTCTGGCAAAACTGAGATGAGCCTTTATGTTCTTTTTGCTCAGCAGTGGTTTTTGTCTTGGAACTCTGCCATGCAGGCCATTTTTGCCCAGTGTCTTTCTTATAGTGGAGTCATGAACACTGACCTTAACTGAGGCAAGTGAGGCCTGCAGTTCTTTGGATGTTGTTGTGGGGTCTTTTGTGACCTCTTGGATGAGTCATCGCTGCACTCTTGGGGTAATTTTAGTTGGCTGACCACTCCTGGGAAGGCTCACCACTGTTCCATGTTTTTGCCATCTGTGGATAATGGCTCTCACTGTGGTTTGCTGGAGTCCCAAAGCTTTAGAAATGGTTTTATAACCTCAATTACTTTGTTTCTCATTTGTTCCTGAATGTCTTTGGATTGCAGCATGCTGTCTAGCTTTTGAGGATCTTTTGGTCTCCTTCACGTTGTCAGGCAGGTCCTATTTAAGTGATTTCTTGATTGAGAACAGGTGTGGCAATAATCAGGACTGGGTGTGGCTAGAGAAATTGAACTCAGCTTTCCAAAGATGTGATAAACCACAGTTAATTTATGTTTTAACGGGGGAGGATCACTTTTTCACACAGGGCCATGTAGGTTTTGATTTTTTTCCCCTTAATAATAAACACCTTCATTTAAAAACTGCATTTTGTTTTTACTTGTGTTATCTTTGTCTGATATTTAAATTTGTTTGATGAGCTGAAACATTCAAGTGTGACAAACGTACAAAAAAAAAGAGAAATCAGGAAGGGGGCAAACACTTTTTCACACCACTGTATGTTCAACAATTTGATGTTGGTAGGAGGATTGTGTGTACAAAGCCACAGCCCCACCCCTCATTTTTGTTCTACTAACAGTGTATAAATCATAACCAATTAAATGTTGTCTATTTTGGCATTTTAAAGCATTTAGAAGTGCAGAAAGACGTCCCATGAGCTGTCTGATGTGTGCTGTGTGCATTGCTCAGCCAGCTACAGCTCTCTGTCATCTCGATAATGTGTGTATAATGTGTAGAAATGCACAGGGCAAAATAAAATAATTTCCCCACATCTTTTCTGCTATTCCAAATTTCTCTTGCTAATCCGGATCAGTTTTTTTTTAAAGCCAGATGCAGCAGATCATCTCAACCGTGTGGTGTTGGTGTTTGACACCTTATTGTGAAGTGCGGTGTAGTGGCGGGCACTTCCTGTTCCACCACTGCACCACCCTACAAATAGCGGAGGGCATCCATGATGTGGTCTCTCTGACCATGCCTTCTGCCTGGTGTCTATTGTGTGTCCGCTGTGTTACCAACGTTTAATAAAGCTGAGTTCATCCAGCTATGTATGTTTATGTATTTTACATACATAAACCAGGCACTTTTGTGTTTAAAGCTGTGGTTTAGTTAACGGATAATTTGTAAGGGATAACCATTATGAGATACTGTACTACATAACAGAAAACTTAGTCAAAGAAATACTTTTTAGAATATTACTTTAGCACAGTGCTCATACAGGAGACAACAGTACATATATACATATACTAATAAAACAAAAACTGCAAAAAAAACCCAACAAAACAATCCCTGCATTTCCACTGCAACGGTAAAAAAAAAAATTCAGAAACTAAATTCAGTTTTATACACTCCATCAAATAACTAGCTTTTTTTTAAAAAAATTCTGTTTAAATCTGTTTTAATATTGGCTGCAGTAATATGATTATACAACAGTTAGTTCTGACCGAGCAACTTGATTGGACAATAGGGATTCCAGGAGTTACTATAATCCAGTTTCACTGGATATGTACAGTATTGCTCTGCTTCAAAGGTGTTCTAGTAACCATTTCATTGATTGATTGATTCCATTTTATTTCGAACAAGGCAACATAAAAACAAAACTAAAACAAAAATTTAAATGCAGTCCCAAAAGGAACAGGATTGAAGCCCAAAGCTTATTTTGTCCTGTCCCATCATTAAGTAATTAATGTACCTATATACCTACTTGCACATATACATATACATGCATAGACACATTGTCACAACAACAAATGGAAACCCAGTGAGCAAGGATGCTAATGAACAAATCTCCACACACATTTCAAAATCTTACTACTTATTAAAATAACAGAAATGAAACACAACAAGCAACTTCCCACTGATCATACGATCCATGAGTGACTCTCAGACTTTCACCAAACCAACCTTAGTCATTAACAGAAACATCTTCCTCCCTGTATTTATCTAATTTCTCATTTTTGTACTTTTTTTTTAAACTCAAAATGTTTGGACATTGTTTTAACTCCATATTTAATCAATTCCACAAATTAACCCCACAGATCCAAACATAAAAGCTTCTCCTAGTTGTTCATCCACCCACCGTCTTTAAAAGTAACTCCCCCTTTAAAGGGTGATCCTTTTGTCTTTCAAAGAACATGTTTTGTTAACTGGCTGTAAATGGCAGTTTAATATTCCATTAGATCAAAGAATTTCAAACTTTTAGACTGTAAAAATAAACCATTTGTGAGATCACGGAAACCAGCACCATGAATGATTCTTATTGCTCTTTTTTGTAAAATAACAAGTGGTTGTAATGAACTTTTATATGTATTTCCCCAAACTTCTGAACAGTAATTTAAATATGGTAAAACCAGTGAACAACACAAAGTGTGGAATGATTTCTGATCCAGTATGTGTTTTGTTCTGTTCATGACCGAAATACTTCTAGACAGTTTAGCTTGTACGTTTTTAATGTGAGGTTTCCAGCAATTTTTTTCATCTATAATCACACCTAGAAATTTATTGCCTTGAACTCTTTCAATATTGATGTTATCTATCTGTATCTTTGCTTGAATGTTTGTCTTACTGTTTCCAAATAATGTGAACTTTGTTTTGCTCAGATTTAATAATTTATTTGTATTATACCATTCTTTTATTTTATTGAATTCGGTAGTGATTATATTCAAAAGTTGCTGTAGACCCTCACCAGTACCCAGAACAGTTGTGTCATCTGCAAAGATCACAATCTTCAACAGTTCAGAAACATGACAAATATTGATTTATAAAATGAAACGTTTAGGTCCCAACACTGATCCCTGGGGGACACCACAAACAATGTCCAAACTCAGATTTATATTGACCCATCATCACAGATTGTTGCCTGTTTTTATGCCTCAGTGAAAATGAAGGCATACAGTAATCACTGATTGTGTCTGTTTGTGGCTGTGTGTGTGTGTGTGTGTGTGTGTGTGTGTGTGTGTGTGTGTGTGTGTGTGTGTGTGTGTGTGTGTGTGTGTGTGTGCCCATGTCCGCCTCTCTGTTTCAGCTCGCCTGGTCAAAATTAAGTGGAGCTAAAGGCTTGTATCATTGTATCACCATATTTTCTCTTAATTTGCCACAATTTGGATATAAAGCATTGTTTTTGAAATAAACACAAAAATAGCTCACCTTTACCGTCAATGGAGCGGTACTGCGCATGCGTCTGGAAACTCCCGCCAAAGGAAAGCACTGTGCAATCTGCCAATACTGGGTGAACAAATATCTTTTTTCCCGTCTGTTTTCTTCCTCTGCCACTAAACAGCAAAAGCTCCAGTTCGTCTTCATTGTCATTGTATTCATGTACCTCCATCGCTTCTGCCATTTAAAACGTCTGCCACCATGCTCTTCTTCTGTGTTTGGATTGCAGCTGTTCAAATCAGTTTGGTGGCTCTTGGCTGCCACCGATAATACGGGCATGTGAACTGCAGATTATTTTCACTGCACTTGCGTGTACTCCAAAACTACTGGATGGATTTGGATGAAATTTTTACCAGAGGTGGTCCTTGGGCTAGAGAGGAACCCATAGCATTTTGGTGATGATTCGAGAACGTATACTTCCACCAAGGCTCTGGCACTGAGGCATCAGCACCTTGGTGCTTTCATTTCCACAGTTAGGCGCTGTTTGACAAGAAATTAATATTATACATCCGTGACCTGGAAGTCCCACCCTTTTGAAAAGGTCTGCCTCCATCTACCTTGGCTCTGCTGTCATTTTAAGCTCATTAAGCGATTTCATGTCTGTTTAAAAAATAGGCAGTGCTAGACTTTGATTTATTGTCTTGATTAACAAATCACAATACCTTTGTGGTGATGAACTCTTTGTTTCATCTGAAAATGTGAAGAAAAGCAAGCAAAGTGTGCTGAATTGTTAGCACGCTAACTACTAGGTGTTGTGTATAGTTTAGGCTCTTATTTGTGAGGTACGGGTGGCTGCTCCACCTTCCGGTTCCGCCACCACCCGTGGCTATAAGAGGGCAGTGGGCAGGAGGGGCGGACTCTTTGCCACCGCTTCTGCCTGATGGTTGTGCCTATACTGTATAGTGGGCCTCCCTAATAAACCTGTGTTTAGTTCGACACCTGGCGTCCTCCTTGGCTCCATATATAGACATACCATTTGGCAATGAGGATAAAAGTGGATTAAAACAAGGTATGGAAGCGTGTGGGTTTGTTATTTGGCCATTTTTGGAGCTCTCCGGTGAGCCACCGGTCCCCTGGCCAAAGTGGTGTGCCGTTTTCCAGACGTACATGGTGGCACTGGACCTTGGGAAGCTGGAGAGGTTGTGGGCATGTGAGTTGTTGATGTACAATCCTGGAATGGAGGAACAGTGTGTTCTGAGCACACTGAGTGACTGTGATAGCTTGTTTGCAGTGGTTGAGCTAATGGTGCGCTATTTTCACAAACTGGAAAACGTCATGGTTTGCAAGATTTGGTTTTGACAGCACCGCCAATGGGTAGGCGAGTCTATTCAGCAGTTCATGACAGACTTGGAGCTGTTGGTCAGCGGGTGCCAGCTTTGACTATTGAAGAAGGGGATGATTCGCGACCAGCTGGCGGAGTATACCAACATCGCTGGAATAGAGTTGAGGCTGCTTACGTTTTTGGGAGAACTGACGCTGCCCACAGCCATCAAGTCAGCTCAACAGCTGGAAGCTGCGGATAAACTGTCGTGGGAGCTGAGTGAGTGCTTATCACACCAACGTTTGGGATCACCACCGACCTTGATGCAGTAGACTCGGTCAGCATGGAAAGCGTGGAGGACGACGCTAGTGCTGTCAATGTGAGGACCGCCCCGGGAAAGCCCAAAGGTGAGGGCTTTGGGTCCATGAAGCACCATTTCAGAGACGGAGATTGCTTGGCAAGAGCAGAGCACTGCAGCACGTATGGCCGCTTGCTCAATGCCACCAGGGGATACCACAGATCCGAGTGAGGAGGTCTGTGGCACAAGGAGGACTCTTGAGCCCTCACGGTTGTTCATGCTGTGTCTCCGAGCACCAACAGTCACACATACTGTATGATGGAGCTGAACGGGATGGAAGTGTTGTTGTGGTTTGACGCGGGAGCGATGGGCTCCGTGCCAGATTGGACGACCGTGAGATGTTTTCCCCGCACATCAGAATTGAGAAGGACCCGGCGTTGCTTTGTGGTTGGGGAGGAGGACGGCTGACCACAGTGGGAACACTGGAACTGACGGCTCGGCGTGAATCGGCTGAGATGTGGGACCATTCCATCCTGGGCGTGGTAGATGGTGCAGTGTGGGATGAGGAACTGTCTGGCACCCTGGAGAGTGCGCAAGACCAACATCACTCAGAGCCATCACAGGAGGGTTCTGGTGCCAGAGCTCAAGTAGCCCTGGACAAGAGAACTGGGTGGCACGGTGGGACGCCTGTGACGGCGGGTGGCGCCGGGTGGCTGGCTCCATCTGTTCCCGGATTTCGGCTGGAAGGTACTGGTGAACAAGGCGTCACAATGGTGATGGTGGCGGCGAAGTTAAAAGAGGTCGGGGCAGGACGGGCTGGCACGGTGGGACGACATGCCAAGCAGAAACACTGTGAGCTGAACAAAACCCCTCTGGGAGCTGCGGACTGGATTCGGGCTCGCGGTGGTGGTGAAATCACGGCAGTTCAGGACCAAACGGCAGGTGGAGGAGCACCAGGGATGGCTGCGTGTCGTGGCCAGACGGAGGGACGCTTCTCCCCAGCTGTCGGATGGTTCGTGGGGGCACCCGAGCAAGCTGCGGCGTGCACGGGAGGAGACTGTGAGTGATGGGCCTGGATGAGTGAAACATCTGATGGTGAAGAAGAGGTGGCACAGTGGTGCCGAGGCAACTTGCTGCGGCCCGGGAGGCGGTCCGTTTCCAGGGACGGACTGATGAAAGGACGGTTCAGGGGGGCCCACAGGCTTATTTATCCTTCAGCTGTGTGTATATAGTTAAATTATTGTGCATGTGTTTGGTGTATTATTGTGTATATAGTTTGGGATTATTTTGTGTATTTTATTTTAGGAACACGGCAGTTATTTTAGTTTATAAATAGACTCTTTCTTATTTAGTACCTGTGGCAGAATAATCGGCCTGGCCATGTGGGGGTAGGACGGCCGTCCCCCCTAGTTTTAGCTGTTTTGGTGTGAATGTGTTCGGCCACTTATGATATATTGTTTTCGTCATTTTAGTGCGTGATTCGGGTCCTAAATTGGGGTTGGTCTGAATTGTGTATGTGTGTTTTGGAATTTTTGAAGGGGGGGAAAGAATGTTGTGTATAATTTAGACTCTTATTTGCGAGGTACGGGTGGTGGCTCCACCTTCCGGTTCCGCCACCACCCGTGGCTATAAGAGGGCAGTGGGCAGAGGGGGCGGTCTCTTTGCCACCTCCTCTGCCTGATGGTTGTGCCTGTACTGTATAGTGTGCCTCCCTAATAAACCTGTGTTCAGTTCGACACCTGGCCTCGTCCTTGGCTCCATATATAGACAGAACACTAGGTACCGGCTATCAACCTACTGGTGGTTCTGACGACGGGCGTTGGATACATTTTGATCTGGGATCTTCTGCAGTACGACTCAACAGGTACGGTGTGGTTTTTTTGTGTGTGGGTTACATTCATTCCTTTTTTAAAATTAATTTCTTTGCAACAGATATATTAACACAAAAAACACATAAAAGGTAAACATTAGATACACAAGCCACACATCATAAATGAATGAAAGCACTAAGGTGCTGCTGCCTCGGTACCCGTGGCATGGTAGCATGGGGGACTGTAAAAAAGTCACAGTGCCACATCTAGTGGGATACACAATACATATCTGTATTTTGTGTACTGAATGTCCTTTAAAATTTTGTTTTACTTACATTTTCATTAGAAATTTATGTATATATTCATTTCACTTATGAACAAGCTGAATAATAAAATGAAAACTTATGTCAGAGAAAATTCTTCACAACAAAATGTAATTGAGCAAAGTGTCTTTTTTCCTTTGTTTTCCGGAACTCACATTATCAAGTAATCAAGTTTATCCACATGGGCAGAAATGTTTCAGTTCACCACACACAGTTAATACTTGGCAGTTGATGGGTAAAGTGATCAATATATTCATATATACAGTGGGGCAAAAAAGTATTTAGTCAGCCACCAGTTGTGCAAGTTCTTCCACTTAAAAGATGAGCGAGGTCTCCAATTTTCATCATAGGTATACCTCAACTATGAGAGACAAAATGAGAAAAAAAAAATCCAGAAAATCACATTGAAGGATTTTTAATGAATTAATTGGTAAATTCCTCAGTAAAATAAGTATTTGGTCACCTACAAACAAGCAAGATTTCTGGCTCTCACAGACCTGTAGCTTCTTCTTTAAGAGGCTCCTCTGTCCTCCACTCGTTACCTGTATTAATGGCACCTGTTTGAACTCGTTATCAGTATAAGACACCTGTCCACAACCTCAAACAGTCAGACTCCAAACTCCACTATGGCCAAGACCAAAGAGCTGTCAAAGGACACCAGAAACAAAATTGTAGACCTGCACCAGGCTGGGAAGACTGAATCTGCAATAGGTAAGCAGCTTGGTGTGAAGAAATCAACTGTGGGAGCAATTATTAGAAAATGGAAGACATACAAGACCACTGATAATCTCCCTCGATCTGGGGCTCCACGCAAGATCTCACCCCGTGGGGTCAAAATTATCACGAGAACGGTGAGCAAAAATCCCAGAACCACATGGGGGGACCTAGAGAATGACCTGCAGAGAGCTGGGACCAAAGTAACAAAGGCTACATCAGAAACACACTACGCCGCCAGGGACTCAAATCCTGCAGTGCCTGACGTGTCCCCCTGCTTAAGCCAGTACATGTCCAGGCCCGTCTGAAGTTTGCTAGAGAGCATTTGGATGATCCAGAAGAGGATTGGGAGAATGTCATATGGTCAGATGAAACCAAAATAGAACTTTTTGGTAAAAACTCAACTTGTCGTGTTTGGAGGAGAAAGAACACCATACCTACTGTGAAGCATGGGAGTGGAAACATCATACTTTGGGGCTGTTTTTCTGCAAAGGGACCAGGACGACTGATCCGTGTAAAGGAAAGAATGAATGGGGCCATGTATCGTGAGATTTTGAGTGAAAACCTCCTTCCACCAGCAAGGGCATTGAAGATGAAATGTGGCTGGGTCTTTCAGCATGACAATGATCCCAAACACACTGCCCGGGCAACAAAGGAGTGGCTTCGTAAGAAGCATTTCAAGGTCCTGGAGTGGCCTAGCCAGTCTCCAGATCTCAACCCCATAGAAAATCTTTGGAGGGAGTTGAAAGTCTGTGTTGCCCAGCGACAGCCCCAAAACATCACTGCTCTAGAGGAGATCTGCATGGAGGAATGGGCCAAAATACCAGCAACAGTGTGTGAAAACCTTGTGAAAACTTACAGAAAACGTTTGACCTCTGTCATTGCCAACAAAGGGTATATAACAAAGTACTGAGATGAACTTTTGTTATTGACCAAATACATATTTTACCAAGGAATTTACCAATTAATTCATTAAAAATCCTTCAATGTGATTTTCTGGATTTTTTTTTTTTCTTATTTTGTCTCTCATAGTTGAGGTATACCTATGATGAAAATTGGAGACCTCTCTCATCTTTTAAGTGGGAGAACTTGCACAACTGGTGGCTGACTAAATACTTTTTTACCCCACTGTAACAGTTGTCTGTGTGACTCAAAATATGTGTGCTCTGCCTATGCTTAGGTAATATAACCAATATACCACAATGGAAATATATTGCCAACTGTGTGGCTCATTATCTGCAAAAAAGGAAGTGAAACTCTGCCCCAGCACAGAGAATAACAACAGCTTGTGATTAAAGACCCAGATGTATGGGAGGAAACAGAGAACTGGCTTTGTTAAGGGGTGACCACTCTGACCTAGGAAGAGGAACGACCTCCTGTTGTTCCACCCTGTATGAGGAGTGGACTGCTTTACTCCCACGGACCGCTGCAGCTGCCTTCGGCTGATAATGCATGCTTGGACTCATATATCACTGGGTCAGGGAGAGCAGAGAATATGTCAGACTTCACGCCCTGACAACACTTGTTACTTGTTAGGGAGAGAATTCAGACCCAGAGCTCTGTATATT
Organism: Pholidichthys leucotaenia; assembly: GCA_020510985.1. Lineage (NCBI taxonomy): Eukaryota > Metazoa > Chordata > Actinopteri > Cichliformes > Pholidichthyidae > Pholidichthys > Pholidichthys leucotaenia. The sequence continues at coordinate 22,652,861 of CM035848.1, read as the reverse complement.
CTACTGTATATCCAACCTGCTTAAATAAATACAGATCTTCCAAGACTTACTCTCTCCTAGTGCCTTTATCAACGAATTCGGGAGGAATGCTTACACACACATAGACAACGAGTAGGGGGAGAAAAAGCATTCCAACACAGTCTATTAAGTGATAGAAGTATAATTTATCGCTTTTTTATGGGTCTACATTCCATCAGTTGTTTATTTGGTGAGCCACTCGCCCTTATTTTGAAGGGTTGCAAGACCGGATAGGAGCTTTTATTTTAAAAGTTTGTTTGCTCAGTTCTTCACTTAGCAAAGAAACGTGCAGAGTTTAGACTTCAAATGTGTACCCTCCCCATTTCCTGTGCTTAAGGTGAGCCTACGTTTATTCTGCGATCTTCCTTTTCATCTCTGCTCGCTGTAGTTTAGATTTCTCTATGAGCATGCAGGGGAGCGGGGCAGTGAGCTAGAGACAGTGTTGCCAGACGTACGATAATTATCGTATTTGTACGATAATTTTGCCCTCTGTACAATGTACGGTCAATAATTTCAAAAAAACCCTAATGTACGATAATTTGACCCCTTCATTACATGGCTACATTAACACATTAGCAAACACAATCAGAATACGGATCCTGCACATACATACGCTTGTTTTTACGCAATGTCTCATGCGCGCAGGGTATGTGGAAAAGAAGACGGAACACTCGTGTTGCAGTAGGAGAGATACAACCTCGTATGGAGGTTAGTGATGGGATCCAGAGTTCAGTGAAACGTGCCGAGTCAAGCTAAAAAGATCCGTTATAGATAGTGTGTAGAGGCAAACAGAGGTAAGACCTTGATATATGATGATTCAACAGAAGGCATATAGAAGATAGTTAAGTACAAGTGGTATTTTGGGCCGTTCAGTAAACTCATTCTGTACTCCACAGTGCTTATTTTCAACCTATCAGTTTGATTATGTTTTGTCCACAAACCTGGTGATGAATGAGGCTGACAGAGAGGTTGCACTGAACACTGCTTTATTAGGAACTGTGAACACCGTACAGAGAATGGACAAAGTGGAGTCATCCAGGGCCAAGAGAAAGTCCTCATGGCGGCTGCCCCTTAATATAGGGCGGTGTGATGATGCAACAGGAAGGTGGCGCCATCACACTGCACTTCATAATAAATCCCCACACAACATCCTCCCCTGCTTTACAAAGTCCAAAACACACACACTCAAATCAAACCCACCCAAATTTGGGATCACAATCACGCAAACACACTAAACTAAAAGCAAAAGCAAAACTAAGGCCTAAAAACTACTCACACACACACAAAAAAAACTAAAGTCGGGCCGGCGGGTGGACTACCACACGGCCTGGATGGCACAGTGGATTATTCTGCCACTGATATTATTAAAGTCTTTATTAAAACAAACTAAAGCCAGCCGTGCTCCTATGCTAAACAACAAATGAACTATAAACAGTATAAAGTCCGTTAGCACAGTCACTCAAGTGAATGGTGGATCAGGCAGGGGGAAAACAGTTCCGCCTGAGGGCTTCTGAGGCGGCCCTGTGGGGGCCTCCCCCCTGGAGCTTTGAAGCAGACTCGTCCCCCCCCCCGCTTTCTGGGGCTTTGAAATGGGTTTGTGGTGACCCCCCAGAGTCAGCCTTCATGATGCCGGCCCCTGGGTCCCACATTGTGGCAGCTGACTCCCTTGGAGCCCCTCCATCTGGAGTCACCACCCGGACACGCCGTAGTCTGTTTGCGTGCAGAATGGAATCATCTGTCAGCCAAAACCACGCTGATCCCAGCTTCACCACGATCCTCAGTGGCGCCTGTTGTTCCACTGGCTGTGGCCCGGTCAGCTGCTGTTCCGGTCTCCCACAGGCGCGAACCTGGACCCAGTCCAGTACTTGGAGCAGCACCTTACTTGGTTTGATGTGCCGCTGTGCTTTTGGCAGCTCCATGTTCTCCTTCCGTCTGGCGCCGTCGTGGGCATGGAAGATGTCCGGAGCCTCTCCGGTGTTGATCATTGAAGCAGACTCTCCACCCATCAGCTCGGTTGTAGCCTTCGTAGCCTGCTGAGCGAGGGAACAGGAGCAATCCGGCTCTGCCCCTCCGTCGTCTGAAGTGAACTGCTGTGCTGTGCCATGCGTTATCTCTGTGCCTGGCTGCCGCCGCTGTGCTTCAGGGCTTTTAGCATGCTCGTGCTCCCCCTCCTGCAGCTCCGACTCTGGCTGCGGGGAGAATGGGGCCGAGTCTGGTTGCTGCTCTCCCTCCGTGCTATCTTTGCTCTTCGTGCCGTGCTCACCCACAGTGCTGCGGTCAGTCTCTGTGCTGTGCTCACTCTCTGTGCTCACCGTGCTAGCTAACGCCGTCTGTCCAGGAAACGTCTGTGCTTGGCACCCATTTAGCCCCGTTGCCAATTCCTCCGTTGCTACTAGCTGGGACGTTAGCACCCCCGTGTTAGCTAGCTTCGTGCCTTTTGGCACCAATAGCATTTCAACCCACAGCTTTGTGCGACGTGTGTGTTTGGTGAAATAGTTAGCAAGAACAGCATGCTCACATGACTCCGTCAGTTCTAATGTGTGGAGAATTAGCTGACCTTCTATGCGCAGTTTCTGAGCAAGAAATGCTCATTTCCCTGCTGTGTTGAGTTTACCCAGGCCCAACGCTGCAATGTACGACTCAAACGCGTTGGGCTACCGTGGCCACACTATTGCTGGTTCTCATGGGTAATCCAGAAACTGCCGTAGAGGTACCCCCCCCCCCCGCCCCATGGTTTAATCCTTAGTCGCCAAATGTTATGTCCACAAACTGGTGATGAATGAAGCTGACGGAGAGGTAGCACTGAGCACTGTTTTATTAGGAACTGTGAACACCGTACAGAGAATGCACCCAGCGGAGTCATCCAGGGCCAAGAGGAAGTCCTCATGGTGGCTGCCCCTTAATATAGGGTGGTGTGATGATGCAACAGGAAGGCAGCGTCATCACACCACACTTCACAATAAATCCCCACACAACAGATTATTTAAAGGTAAAGCTGTGTTAAAGGCTGTAATATGCACGATCTGTGATAATGTGTTGGCATGTCCCCCAAGATCCTCAACAACTTCTTCAACTGCATCATCGAGAGCATCTTGACCAACTGCATCACTGCATGGTACGGCAGCACTACTGCTTTGGACCGCAAACGCCTGCAGAGAGTGGTGAAGACAGCGGAGAACAGTGTTTCCTCTGGTTTAAAGACATTGGCGCGGTGGCAACATATTTTTCCGGGGTGGGGAGGAGCAGAAAACACATATGTATGAATATGTTAATTTTATGTGATTTATTTCTTTTTTAAAATTTTGCACAGTAACTGCATATAATAATAATAATAATAATAATAATGCATTGTAGAAGCATGCTCAAATAATGAGGCTGAGTTTCAGTCATAAAACCAGCTTTATTTGACAGAACGCAGCTTCTAGCATTCTCAAAGCAGGAAAGAGAAAGAATCATACTTCAACCCCCTTTTATACATTTCCAGCATCAGAATTCAAGCCACATGGTGTCTTCAGTCAACATACAGTTACAAAGCATCCCTTTGAAGCTTCACCATTGTCTCTCATTTCTTGATGAACCGGAATACCCTCCGGGGCGTCTTCTGTGGGACAAAGAGACAAATCTCACACTTCCTTGTTACCTCCTGTAGATTCGAGTCCTTAGTCCTTGCAGACGTGACACCCCGCAATACACATTCAGTCCTGTCTCTGTGGCAGCGTGAGCCCACAATGTGTGTCGGCCACACTACCCCCCCACACACGTCTAGTAAGGCAAAATCTAAATGGCATAACAAAAAGAAAAACACAAAGCACTCCATACATCGCTAATCAATCCACCAACTGCCTAGGTTTTAATCTTCTGCCGAATCTGCTGCAACCTGGCTTGGCTGCACCTGCAACATCTCTCTGCACCTGTGGATTAAAGCCGTTAGCACCTCTCTGTGAAGACTTTGGAGAATGTCCCCTCGGCGGCCTGCCCCGGCGGGGGGGCCTCGCGAGCTGCACCTCCTCGTCAGCCAGAACAAAAGCGGGTTTGAGTCTGTTAATGCAAATCAGCTCCCGTCTGCCCCCTAAATCTAGCAGAAAATGCTTCTGCCCGGTCTCCAGCACTCGAAACGGTCCGTCGTAAAACGGCCGCAAACTTGGACGCTGGCCGTCATGTTTAACAAAAACGAACTCTGCATTTTTTAAAGCTTTGGGCACAAAAACGTGTGGGAAACTGTGATGGATTGGGCCAGGAAGTGTGTTTGCTCCTGAGCCGCTCTGCCACGGCTGAGCGGGGGGGGCCACTAGGTGCGGGATTATCAGGAAGAAATTCCCCGGGCAAACGAAGCGGTTGGGCGAAAACTAATTCAGCCGGGGAAGCGTGCAAATCTTCCTTAGGTGCAGAACGCAACCCTAATAACACCCATGGAAGTTTGTCTACCCAATTTGTATCCGTTAGCGACGCTCTGAGGGCTGCTTTCAATGACCTGTGAAAGCGTTCGCATAAACCATTAGCCTGGGGGTTATACGCGGTGGTGCGATGAATCTTCACCCCCAAGCTGCGGGCCGTCGATGACCACAGCCCGGAAATAAATTGGGGACCTCTGTCGGACGTTATGTCCAACGGTACACCAAAACGCGCAACCCATGCTGCTAAAAATGCTCGCGCAACTTCTTCCGCTGTGGTTGATGCCAGAGGAACCGCCTCTGGCCAGCGCGTGGTGCGGTCTACCATCGTCAAAAGGTGTGTGTGCCCGTGTGATAACGGAAGCGGCCCGACCAGGTCAATATGCACGTGATCAAAACGCTTAGCGGGGATGTGGAAAGGTTCTAACGGGGCCTTAGTGTGTCTGTGTATTTTAGCTCGCTGACACGCTACGCAGGCTGCTGCCCATTCCTTGACCTGTTTGCGCAACCCGGGCCAAACAAATTTCTCCCCCACCAACTTAATCGATGCGCGCACCCCCGGGTGCGCGAGAGAATGGACCAAGTCAAAAACACGGCGACGCCACGCGGTTGGCACCACAGGGCGGGGCCGTCCCGTGGAGACATCGCAGATTAGCGGGGGCATACCGTTTTGTTGCACCCTGTGCTCCAGCCTTAACCCTGTTGGTCCAGACTGGAGCGCGCGCACGTCCGCGTCGTTAACCTGCTCCGCAGCCATAGCTGCATAATCTAACCCAACACAGACTGGGGCTGCGCGCGCTCCCGCGTCGCTGCCCGGGCCCGCGGCCATGGCTACAGAGTCTGCCCCTATGGGGCTTGGCGGTGCTACTGCACGCGAGAGGCAGTCTGCCACAACATTGTGTTTACCCGCGACATGCTGAATATCAGTAGTGAACTCCGATATTGCGGCTAGTTTTAATGAATGAATGAATGAATGAATTTATTTCGGATAGTACATTACAGGTTAAAAGAAACTGTATAATATAACAACAAGGTCAAATTAGACAAAGACTCCTTCTACTATACAATTCCACGTGAGTTATCCGAAATGGGTGATGGCTGAAGCCGCAGCTTATATTGCCCACCCATATTCCATCCAAGAATTCAAAGGAGAAAAAAGAGAAAACAAGACAAGAGCGATTACAATTTAAAACAAGGCTAAGACAAAATATGACTGAGAGAAAAAGAAAACTGAGCTAGTCTAAGTTAAGCGGTTACTATTCAAAAACAAATCTAAGACATAGTGTCACAGAGAAAAAAGAAAAACTAAGCTATAACACAACACAGGCTGGAAATGTCAATCCTTATGTGAGTTTACATGTCGTCTTGTAAATATGTTTGGAGTATTTCTTCCTTTAGTTTTTGTTTAAATTGTCCAAGCTTTGTACATGATTTTAATTCAGATCCAAAATCGTTCCATAATCTGACACCTTGCACTGAAATACAGTGTTGCTTGGTGGTTGTTCTCACTGTAGGCTTTTGAAATATACATGTTCCTCTGAAGTGATATCGTTTCTCCCTTGTTTGGAACAACTTTTGGATATTTGCGGGCAGTGATAGATTCTTCACTTTGAACATTATTATTGCGGTTTTAAAGTCGATCAGATCTTTCAACTTGAGAGTTTTTTGTTTAAGAAAAAGTGGGTTTGTTGGCTCCCTGTAAGCTGCTTTGTTGATTATTCTAATAGCTCTCTTTTGAAGCATAAAGAGTGGATATATGTTTGTTTTATATGTATTTCCCCATACTTCATTACAATATGTCATGTATGGGAGTATTAATGAATGATACAAGGTGTATAGTGTGGGTTGATTCAGCAAATTTTTCACTCTGTGTAATATTGCAATTGATTTGGATACTTTACCTTTTATATAATTAATATGTGGCTTCCAACACAGTTTGTTATCAATTATTACTCCAAGGAATTTAGTTTCGGATACCCTTTCAATCTCTACACCATTTACACTGAGTTTGGGTACTGGGTAGTTGTGATGGTTGTTAAAGACTATAAATTTTGTCTTGCTTAAATTGAGCGTTAATTTGTTTGAATCAAACCACAGTTTCAGCTTTCCTAATTCCTTTCCGAGTGTATCCAGAAGTTGTTCCAAGTTGTTTCCACTGCATAGCAGGTTAGTGTCATCAGCAAACAATATTAAGTCCATTTTTTCTGAAACTTTACATATATCATTTATATACATATTGAATAATAATGGTCCCAAAACTGAACCCTGTGGGACTCCACAGGTGACCTTCAGTAGCTCTGAGTTTTTGTTGTTAACACATACAAACTGATATCTATTCTTTAAGTAACTTCTTAACCAGGACAGTGTTACCCCTCTGATACCACAATTTTGTAGTTTCTTTAATAATAGATTGTGATCTACTGTATCAAATGCTTTTTTAAGATCCAGGAATACTCCAACTGAATACTCTTTATTTTCAATGGCTGTTGATATTTTTTCTGTAAATTCCATTAAGGCATATGCTGTTGTCCTTTTGTGTCTGAACCCATATTGCTGCTCACACAATAAATCATTCTTCAGTATGAAGTTGTCAATTCTCTCATAGAATATTTTTTCAAGTATCTTGGAAAATTGCGGTAATAGTGAAATTGGTCTGTAGTTGGAGAGTTCCCCTCTGTCGCCTGTCTTGTAAATCGGAATTACTTTAGCTATTTTCATTGCATTGGGAAATATACCTGATTGGAGAGACAGGTTACAGATATACGTCAGTGGTTTCACTATGCATTCGATAACAGTTTTGACTAGTAGCATATCAATACCATCGCAGTCAGTAGATGTTTTACTTTTGAACGATTTAACAATTTCAATGACCTCTCTTTCGTCTGTGTTCTTTATGAAGATGGTGTCTTTTACAGCAGTGTTATTGCATATTGAATCACCTGTTGGCACCGTAGTGGGTATTTCTCGGGCCAGTTTAGGTCCAATGTTAACAAAAAAATTATTAAATTCATCTGCAGGTGAAGCTATATTCACATTCGGAGTCGATTTATTATTTTTTGAAGTGTTAGTTGGGTAGCTGGTATTTCTGCTTTTATTTCCAAGGATACTGTTGATTATTGTCCATGTATTTTTAATATTGTCTTTGTTTTTTTCCAGTTCTTTACTGTAATAGTCTCTTTTACTACATCTTATTATATATGTTAACTTATTTTTGTATGTTTTATACCGCTGCTCTGCTTCTTTTGTCCTTTTCTTTATGAAAGCTTTATATAATAAATTTTTCTTTTTACACGCCTTTTGTAGTCCTTTGGTTAGCCATGGTTTGTCAGTAAATTTGTGTTTAAGCTTTTTTTTAACTAATGGGCAGTTTTTTTCATAAAGAGTGGTTACAATGTTTGTAAATGTGTCATAGGCTTCATTTACATCTGATACATAGACTTCTGTCCAGTCTTGCTTCAGCAAGTCCTCTTTAAAAGAACTGATTGCGTTTGGTGATTTGTGTCTGAACGATTTTGAGATTTTTTCTGGGTTGGGCCCCGTGTGGCCATGGATAAGTGCAAAGATTGGCAAGTGGTCGCTTATATCATTTATCAATAATCCACTTTCTATTTTCTTGTCGAGAACATTGACAAACAGGTTGTCAATAAGTGTAGCAGAGTGAGCTGTGATTCTACTGGGATGTGTTATTGTGGGATATAGACTCATGCTGTACATAGAGTTCATGAACTCTGTAACTACATTTTGTTGATGTGGATTAAGTAGGTCAATATTGAAATCTCCACAAATTGCTACCATTTTCTTACTAGTAATATTATTGTACAGCTCGACTAATTTATCTCTGAATGTCTCAATGCAAGTTCCCGGCGTTCTGTATATGCAGCTTATGATTAGATTTTTTGTTTTGTCTAGGTCAATCTCAACAGTAACACATTCCAGAATCCCTGGTAGTGCTAAGGACATTTCATTTACAAGCTTACATCTATATAGGTCATCAATATACAGTGCAACACCACCACCCTTTTTTTGAGATCTGTTAATGTTAAACATCTGATATCCCTCTATTGCCATCAGGGGAGCCTGGTCTGCATTAAGCCAGGTTTCAGAGACTGCTATAGCTGTGAATTTTCTGTTTAGCTGTTTTAAATAGTCCTGAATCTGTGAGAAGTTTTTGTTAAGACTTCTGCTATTGAAGTGTATTATTGACAGTTTACCATCTAATTGCACTTGACTTTTGAATTGCTTTTCAGTGTAATATTCACAGTGGTTATGAATATTATTGAAAAAGTGGTTATCAGGATCAATATCATTCTCCATCTCTTGTGGTTTATGTTCAGCATAGTGGCATATTTTTAGAGTTTGAGTTTCCTCACTCTGTGTTTCATAGTCAGTGTTCATTTGTATTTATCTAAGTCAGTAGCATCTCTGATCATTATACTTTTTGCTTGCTCAGGTGTTCCATTTAGTTTAATCCAAATTCTACAATTTCTTGTCCAGGTTGACTGTATCTTATTATGTTTCTTTAGCATCCGTGCCTGCCGTGCTAATTCAGCGTTTTTTTTTGTCAGGTGTTCATTTAGGTAAACTTGAGTTTCCTTTAGTTTTTTGGCCTGCCTCAGTATGTCATTTTTCACCCTCCTGTTCACAAAGCGCATCACAATTGATTTCTTTGTTTTGTTATCTTTCTTCGGTAAAGCATAACAGGCTGAGATCGCATTTGCTTCTACCTTAATGTCTTTATCATTAAGGAACTGAAGCACTTGGTTTTCTAAGGACATTGATTCACTTATGGAAGCATGTTCACCACTCAGTCCTGTAGCGGCATGGGCGTACGACTGATATCTGATGTCTAGTCCACTTATAACTATGTCATCAATGCGAGAACCTTGTTCAAGATCCTCAACGCGTTGCTCCAAAAGACGCCCGTGTTGCTCCAGGTCCATAATTTTTTTGTCTTTTTCTTTTATTATTGAATGTAGGGCTTGTACCTCCTGTATTAGGTCTAATATTTTGTCCTGCTGGCTAGTCACTTTGGCCAGTTCATCTAACACAAAGTTCAGAGTTTTTTTAATTTCTTCCATTTCCTCTTTTTTGGGTGGCATTTTACTGACCTGTGGATAGAAATAAGCAGAGAATCCGGCTAGGCCTCAACTAGCTCGGTCACTACTGGACCCGCCGCTCCTGCGCAGCTTCTCCGCCGAGTGACGCTGCTCAGCTCCGCAGATCACCGCTGTCTATCGCCGGCGCCTGCCTCCGTCTACCTGGCCAGTTGTGTCGTGCACCGCCGCCGCAGCCGGAATCCACCGATCACAGCCACTCGTCGCCGTCTGGCTAGGCGGCTCCTCCGCTGGGCCCCGTCTATGCCCCGTCACCGACCGCCGTCAGTCTGGTCGTTCCTCGGCTGGGCCTCGCAATTGAGCACCGGTTCAGACCACTGTCCTGCTGGATCCAGGTGGCCCCCGTCTCTCACCAACGCCGCGCCCGAGCTCCCAATCGCCGCCTCGGTTGGTTCGTCCTCCTTTTAAATCCTTCTCTCCTCGGCTCCAGATGGCCAGATGTAAAGAATACCTTCTCACTGCTGCAGTTACTCTGGGTTAGCATCTGGGTTAGCATCAGAGGCGAGCCTTTAGAGGTCGGAAACGGGGCGAAACGGAGCCAGATCTACCAGAACCTTCACCAGGTCAGCACTGGGTCGTAAGGGTATTCTCCACGTTTGTTGGTAGCCAACAGAAGTCCTTATTTTGATGGTTTTGCTTAAAATTCTCGGCTCATATCAAGCATTACAAGTGCAGCACCGGAAGTACCGCCGGAAGTCCCGGAAGGGAACTCGTAGAGCAATAGAAATATACAAAATGAGTGGACGTGGAAAAGGTACCGGCGGCAAATCCCGAGCCAAGGCAAAGTCCCGTTCTTCTCGTGCAGGTCTGCAGTTCCCCGTGGGTCGTGTCCACAGGCTGCTCCGCAAAGGCAACTATGCGGAGCGTGTGGGAGCCGGCGCTCCGGTGTACCTGGCTGCCGTGCTGGAGTACCTGACCGCTGAGATCCTGGAGCTGGCCGGAAACGCGGCCCGCGACAACAAGAAGACCAGGATCATCCCCCGCCACCTGCAGCTGGCCGTCAGGAACGACGAGGAGCTCAATAAGCTGCTGGGAGGAGTGACCATCGCTCAGGGTGGAGTTCTGCCCAACATCCAGGCTGTGCTGCTGCCCAAGAAGAGCGACAAGGCCGCGAAGGGCAAGTAAACATCTGCCCACAGCTGTGAAAAACCAGCACATTCCGCACATTCAGGATTTTTCTGTCCATTTGGCGGGGGCGCGCATTTTTTCTAAAATAGACTTGGTGCGCGGCTATCACCAGGTGCCAGTGCGCGCGCAGGATGTACCCAAAACAGCGGTCATAACGCCTTTCGGCCTTTTTGAGTTCTTGCGCATGCCTTTTGGCCTCAAGGGGGCCGCGCAGACTTTCCAACGCATGATGGATGCAGTTTTACGCGACCTGCCTTTCGTGTTTGTTTATTTGGACGATATTTTGGTAGCCAGCGCGTCCGAAGGCGAACATGAAAAACACCTCACAGCAGTTTTCCAGAGGTTGGCAGAGCACGGGTTAATAGTTAACCCAGCGAAGTGTCAGTTTGGGGTGGCGCAGATTGATTTTTTGGGACATCGCGTTTCGGCAGAGGGAGCAGTTCCCCTTCCAAATAAAGTGCGTGCCATAACGGATTTTCCGCAACCTCAAACGGTCAAGGCGCTTCAGGAGTTTCTAGGGATGGTTAATTTTTACAACCGTTTCCTCCCAAGCGCAGCACGACTCATGCAGCCATTGTACACCGCGTTAAAAAAACAAAAGCCCGCAAATAAAGTTGAATGGTCTCCGGAGCGGGAGCGCACTTTTGCCCAGGTCAAATCAGCCCTGGCAAACGCAGTTTTGTTAGCGCACCCAGTTCCAACGGCCCGCATGGCGCTCACCACTGACGCTTCCGATGTAGCGGTGGGGGCGGTAGTTGAACAGTTTGTGGCAGGTACCTGGCAACCCCTCGCGTTTTTCAGCAGGACCTTGCGCGATAGTGAACGGAAATACAGCGCGTTTGACAGGGAGCTTTTGGCCCTACACTTGGCCATCCGTCATTTTCAGTTCTGGTTAGAGGGGCGACGTTTCACCGCTTTTGTGGATCATAAACCGCTAACGTTTGCGATGGCCAAAATTTCAGAACCCTGGTCAGGCCGGCAACAAAGGCAACTTACGTCTAACAATACCCAGTTTTTCCAGATTAGTGAACTCCTCGCGCGCGATGGCCAGTTTAGCTGGGTCCAAGCGCCGAGCCTTTGCAAACACGGGAGGGCCTGTGGTCGTTATGAAATGTTCTACCCCATGTTTGGCCACCGTTGCTGAAAACGTGGGGACTGTGAGTGCTGGAAACTGAGCAAGCAGAGTGTGAAACTTACCACCCGCAGCTGAGACGCTGGCATGTGCAGTTGGCGGGGCCACCCGAGCTGTGCAGGGAATAGAATGAAAGGACAGTGCATTAATCAGACGTCTATTAGCAAGGTCAACCAATAAACCATGTGAGCACAAAAAATCAGCCCCTAACATGTTGAAACTGACTGCTGCTACAATAAATGTCCACTCAAATGAACGGCCCTGTAAGGACAGAAGCATGGTCCTCTCACCAAACGTTTTAATCGTGGAGCCGTTCGCTGCTGACACTGACACCCAGGGGGCTTTAGAAGGCGACAGCCGTTCCGCGTAGGTGGGTGTGACGAAACTCAGCTGAGAGCCCGTGTCCACGAGGAACTGTTTCCCCGAGCGTGCATCCGTCAGGTAAAGCAGCCTGTTCTCGTTGCCGAGGGTCGCAGCTGCTACCGGCCCTCGGTCTTGGCGTTTCCCTGGCGCTTAAAATTGCACGGTGGGACGCACCTGTGCGCTCTCTCTGCAAAACGGCGGTGGTAGAAGCACGAGCCGTTCTCCGCTCCGCGTCGTCTGGCTCCTGTCGCCGCCGTCGTTGGTGCGTCTGGCGCCACGGCCGCTGGACCCGCACTGTCTCCGGACGCCGTTCCTGGACTGGCCGCCGCGGCCGAGACCGCGTTCCGCTTGTGGGCGTCGACCAACCTCTGCGCCTCCTTGCTCAACCCATGGTAGTCTCGCTTGGCCAATCGGGGTGACTCTGCCAGGGCCACTCTCACTGCTGGTGGTAGGGTTCGAAGGAAAAGGTGGGCGAAAATGAATTCGCCATCCTCAGAGGCTTTGAGCTGCAGCATCTTCACCATCAGGTCCGCAGGTCTATCGTTTTCGGCCTCCGTCAGCGCCAGGAGCCCCTCTGCTCGTTGTTGGACTGAGGGGGTGAAATGGCTGATCAGCGCGTCCTTCAATGCGCTGTACTTGTCGCTGTCTGGTGGATGATTAACCAGATCTTCCACTCTCTGGACCGTGTTGCTGTCCAGCTTCGCTACCACGTGGTAGAATCTTGTGTCATCGTTGGAGATTCTCCGGAGGTTGAACTGCGCCTCGATTGCGCTAAACCATGAGCGTGGGCTGTGCTGCCAGAAATCGGGCAGCCGCATCGTGGAGGCGGCCATCAGGCTGGCTTCCACAGAGCCCCGCTCGGGAGAATTCTGTCTGCTCATTCTCCGTCGTAGGTCACCAGTGTAGAAGCATGCTCAAATAATGAGGCTGAGTTTCAGTCATAAAACCAGCTTTATTTGACAGAACGCAGCTTCTAGCATTCTCAAAGCAGGAAAGAGAAAGAATCATACTTCAACCCCCTTTTATACATTTCCAGCATCAGAATTCAAGCCACATGGTGTCTTCAGTCAACATACAGTTACAAAGCATCCCTTTGAAGCTTCACCATTGTCTCTCATTTCTTGATGAACCGGAATACCCTCCGGGGCGTCTTCTGTGGGACAAAGAGACAAATCTCACACTTCCTTGTTACCTCCTGTAGATTCGAGTCCTTAGTCCTTGCAGACGTGACACCCCGCAATACACATTCAGTCCTGTCTCTGTGGCAGCGTGAGCCCACAATGTGTGTCGGCCACAGCATCAGATTTATATAGCGCTTTATTGTAGACACTCAAAGATGCTTTTTACAGATACATTATTCATTCACTCCAGACAGACAATGGTAGTGACAAGCTACTACTGTAGCCACAGCTGCCCTGGGGCAGGCTGATGGAAACGTGGCTGCCAATCCGGGCCAACGGCCTCTCCAGCCACCACCAAACATTGAAACACATTCATACCCAGTGTTATGAACACTGGAGGCAAGGTGAGTAAAGTGTCTTGCCCAGGGACACAACGGCAGGATATCTGGGGAGAGCGGGATTTGAACCGCTAACCATCCAGTTATTGGACAACCCGCTCTACCTCCTGAGCCACTGCCATGCATATGGAACTTACAATTTGAAATATTGTATAACCAAGGATTGAATGTTGGAATACTGGGCAATTTGGGATCCCCCCCAGACGTGGGACATGGTATTTACTAATAAACCAGAACGAATAACCAGAACCTATAATCTTGTAACTGGTCTCTCAGATCATAACATGGTTCTTGCTGTCAGGAAACTTACTAAAAAGCGACTACAGTATTTTGGGGGAGTCGATATTGACAAATCAAATTTTATTATCCCCAAATCAAAAAATGAGGAGTTTGAACATTACTTAGAGAATCAAAATTGGGAGCAGCTCATGTCAACATGTGAAGTAGATGATTGTTGTAATTTTATAACTGCAACAATCACAAAGTCTATAGAAAAATTTTCAAAGCAAATTAAAAGTAGACAACAGAAGATTAGCCTACCATGGTTAAATAATGAAATAAGAAAACTTATGAAGAGGCGAGACTATGCACTGAAAACATCACTAACCTCCAAACTACAAAATGATCACCTTGTGTACAAAAGTTTAAGAAATAAAGTGGTACATGAGCTGCGAAAATCAAAAATATCTTATTACAATAAACTGATAGATCATGCAAAGGGTAACAACAGTTCCCTATGGAGGCATTTAAATAACTTAACTAATAAAAAAAACGATCAGAAGGGGGTAAAGGAACTTAGAATCAATGGCAAGACCGTCAGTGACAAGGCTACTTTGGCAAATGAATTTAATTCACACTTTGTGGGCTCTGTGGAAGACTTAACAAAAATTTTTGTGCTGCCAAATGTGCTCAACAACACAAATTCCATACTTCCAACAGATACTTTTCACATCAATGAGGTAAATGAGAAGTTAATTGCTGGTATTGTTAAAACACTGTCAAACTCAAAAACTAATGATATCTACAATATGAGCACCTCCTTTCTCAAAACGCACAGCAAAATATTAATCAAACCACTGACCCATCTCATTAATCTCTCCATTAGGTCTAGTACATTTCCATCTGGCTGGAAAAAAGCTGTCGTCATACCAGTTCATAAATCAGGCAGTAAAGACGATATATGCAATTACCGCCCAATCTCTATCTTACCAGTCCTATCTAAGGTTCTTGAAAAAGTTGTAGCTACACAGCTGATAGACTACTTACAAGACAGTCAACTTCTTCATCCACATCAATTTGGTTTTAGACCAGGATACTCAACAGAAACAGCAAATTGTTGCCTTATTGAAAACGTCAAACAGTCCTTGGACAGGGGTAATGTGGTAGGAGCTGTTTTTCTAGATCTCAAAAAGGCTTTCGATACTGTAAACCACAGTTTGCTTTTATCCAAAATGGTATCTTTTAACTTCTCCCCAAATACATTAGAATGGTTTGCATCTTATCTCCAGAATAGAGAACAGTGTGTAAAAGTTCACCAGGATAAATCCTCATTTTTAAACAACCGCATGGGTATCCCACAAGGGTCCATTCTTGGTCCTTTACTTTTCAGCATTTTTATTAATGACTTGCCGTTACACTGCTCAGCTGCAACATGCCAACTTTATGCAGATGATGCAGTTATTTACACAGCTGCCAAGACTCCAGCACAGGCTGCAGATGTACTGTCTACAAGTATGGTTGATGTCCAAGAGTGGCTCCTCAAGAACCATCTATTGCTGAACCTTCAGAAAACAGTCTCAATGTGCTTTTCAATCAAAAAATGTAACCTGCAACATTTTAAAGTTAATATACATGATCATGACATCAGTTTAGCTACAGAATTCAAATACCTTGGCATTGTACTAGATCCTCAACTCAAATTTAATCTTCATATAAAGAAAATTTCAAAAACAGTAAAAAAAATCTGAACTGCTTTAAATTAATTAGATATTACATACCTTACGAAGCAGCTGCACTGTATATGCATTCTATGGTTTTTTCTCATATATCATACTGTTTGACAGTCTGGGCTCAAGCAGCCCCTTCCACAATAAGACATATAGGTTCATTATATAATCAAACCCTAAAAATCTTGGACAAAAAGCCCATTAGGTGGCATCACTGTAATGTTTTAAAAAAATACAACCTATTGAGTTTTGAGAGCTTCATTGACCTCTGTCTTCTGAAATTAACGTTCAAATGTTTCCATAAATCAGCACCCGAGCCACTTGCTGGTTTCGTCCAAAGACAGGACAGCAGCAGAGCCACCAGGAGTTCTGTTAACAATAACTGTAAAATATTCCACCGCAGAACCACATTTGGACAAACAGCTTTCTCTATAAAGGGCAGTCACATCTGGAACACAATGCCAAATGAAATTAAAATAATAACGGACTTTAAAACATTCACTAAAAATGTTAAAAACTGGCTGAAAAATAAACAAGAATGTACTCATGTATGAATTAATTGTCTGCAAAGTGAGAGTGAATGAAGGGAAGGAATAAATGTGTTTGTTTATAGTGAGTGACGGAGGGAGGAAGGCCTAAAATGAGCAAGTGTGAGTTATGTTATATGTGTTGAATGTGAGTCGGGCTGTTATATTTGTGTATTTATAATGTTTATAATATTTATGTTAAATGTGAGTCAGGCTGTTATATTTGTGTATTTATAATATTTATAATATTTATAATTGTGTATTTATGGTTTTTCTGCATTGATGTATGTGGTTATTGTGTATATTTTTTATTTTTTTTTCCCCATCTTTACTTGATTCTTTTTTCTAAAGCCCATCCAGGGACAAGAGTTGCAAATTAGCTAATAGCTATACACTCTATGTGCAACACATCAGATTGATTGTCTTTGATTAATTGTCTATGTTTATTGCACTGTCCCTGTCAAATAAACTAATCTACTACTACTACGTCCTGTGTTTGGACTTTTTACTGGTGTCATCCTTCTCTCCTTCCTCTGCTCCCACCTCTCCTGGACCCTCTGCCTGAACACTTTCCTCTCCTTGGCTCCTCTCTTCTGTCTCATCTTGCCCTCTCTGAGCTCTGTCTAATTCAGGTTCTCTCTCTGTCTATGGTGGTATACAAACAGGTTAGAAAATATCAAGTGCCATGTAAATGAAAGGAGACAACCAAAAATTTCTAGTTAAGAGTACAAAGAGCACCCACTTAAAACTTGAGTAATGACTTCAGTCTTGAAGGTTTGAGGTATTTCTCCAAAATTTATAACAATTTTCTTATAGTTTTCTACTTTTCTCCGTAAATTTATCTAAATTTGAAACCATTTTCCTCAAATTTGTAATTTCCTCTTGTAAAATTGACTTTTCTTGTACATTTGAAACTTTATTATAAATTTGTGGATTATTTTATGGCTTATTTTTGTCTGTTTTTGAAAATAAAATTACTGTTTTTTTTAAATAAATTTGAAACAGACTGTGATAATTTTTTTTAACTTTTTCCTTATAACAGTTTACATTTTTGACCATAACTTTTGCAGTCAGAACAGAACAATAATTTAACTCTCATTACAAAGAAAAAATATTAATAAAATTGTATTTAATGATTTAAATTAACTTAAATGACCAAGGATGCCGTTATTTCTGTTATAATATTCCTATATATTTATAGTTTTTTTTAGAAATCTCCTCACCGCCAAGAAAAACCTCCCTTATTTTGAAATCCAAATGTTGGCACGTTCAGTTTGTCCGAAGGCTGCTGACGGATTAAAGTCATTGACTTCGTGAATTTCGGTCATCTTTACTTGCCAGGTACATAATTGGGAACATAACTTAATATTGTAGTGGCTGGTGAAATACAGTATATCCTGAGCAATTCAGTAGTCGCCCTTGCCTTTCTCTTCATATGAGGCCGGCTGCATTTGAATTCTAACCACATCTCTTAGGTAAGCGACTCTTCCATTATTGCGCTCGTTTCCAGCAGGTTAAAACCATGATAAATGCCTCCAGTGCTTACATACCTCTTCTGATTTTTTTTCCACGTTTAAAGTACTTTAATAAACTCATGTTTCTGTCGGACAGTCAAGCCTTATTCATGCTGCATTTCCCCTCTAGTCTGCCTTGGTCCGCGTACGCTTTGGACGAGCCCAGCACGCACGTGGTGCTGTACATACTCACTTTTTTCATCTACCCAGGCCAAGCGGTTGACGCATGCACACAACCATCATTTGTAGTTTCACTCCCACCCGATAGGTAGGGCCAAGGTGCTGATGCACCAGGATTTTCACCATCAAAGAAATGGCGGACTTCTTCCCAAAGCTTCTCTTCAAATAGAGTCTATTTCTGCTGTTTGACTTCCCGGTTTTCACTCCTTTTCTAGGAAGATGCTGCTGCCACTAGCGAAACACTGCCTGCTGACTGACTGGAAAGCTCGCGTGGGCGGGGCGATTCTAAACTCCGCATGGATGACGGCCAGGCACGTTGTTCGTGTGCACGCGAACAACATTTGTAGTTTCACTCCCACCCGATAGGTAGCGCCAAGGTGCTGATGCACCAGGATTTTCACCATCAAAGAAATGGCAGACTTCTTCCCAAAGCTTCTCTTCAAATAGAGTCTATTTCTGCTGTTTGACTTCCTGGTTTTCACTCCTTTTCCACGAAGATGCTGCTGCCACTAGCGAAACACTGCCTGCTGACTGACTGGAAAGCTCGCGTGGGCGGGGCGATTCTAAACTCCGCATGGATGACGGCCAGGCACGTTGTTCGTGTGCACGCTTGCGGAAAGTCATTGCTTCATATATTTTTCTTAAATTCATATCTCCGTCTTGGCATGGCGGTAATATTTCTGGCGAGGCGGCCCATCACCAAGAAATGTTACCAGAGGAAACCCTGGGAGAAGATCACCAGGACTCCACTGCCCTCTCTGAAGAGCATCTATCACTGCAGAGTCCAAAGGAGAGCTGCATCCATCCTCCAGGACCCCACCCACCCCCAGCACAGAATGTTTACATTTCTACCCTCAGACAGAACTGTGAAATACAGGACATCCAGACTAAAAAAACTCCGTCTTTCCCACTGCCATCGGACTCCTGAACAAATAACACAATTCCAGACACAGCTTTGCAAATAGGAATTCACACACTGGATGCTTAATTTGCACATTGTTCATTTGCACATTGTACAAAGTCTCACACTGTCTCACGTCCATATCATCTCTGCTGCTAAATTATCATTGTACAGTCTACTGGGTATTATCAGGGCACACAGCTTTACACAGAGGAATTCTCACACTGGATGCTAATTTGCACATTGTTCATTTGCATATTGTACATAGTCTCATGCCATCTCATGTTCATATCATCTCTGATATTAAAATTACCATTGTACAGTCTACGTCTGTGAGTCATATTCATTCAGTGAATTTTTATTTTACTCAGGGACATGTTATGGCCGGGTTTCCACCCATGGGACCTGGCCAGGCTCAGCCCGAAGGAGTTACATGGGTCCGGCCTCCAGTGGGCTCACCACCTGCAGGAGGGATCATGGGGGTCCGGTGCTATGTGGATTAGGTGGCGGTCAAAGGTGGAGACCTTGGCGGACTGATCCCAAGCTTTCTAAACTGGCTTTTGGTACGTGGAATGTCACCTCTCTGGTGGGGAAGGAGCCTGAGCTGGTGAACGAGGTTGAGAGATACCGGCTAGATATAGTCGGCCTCACCTCAACACAAAGCTCCGGTTCCGGAACCAGTCTCCTGGAGAGGGGCTGGAGCTTGGCCTTCTCTGGAGTTGCCCCGGGCGAGAGGCGACAGGCAGGGGTGGGTATTCTTGTATTCCTCCACCTTGCTGCCTCTATATTGGAGTTTTCCCCGGTGGACGAAAGGGTTGCTTCCCTGCGCCTTCGGGTTGGGAAACAGGTCCTGACCATCATTTGTGCCTATGCCCAAATGATGTTTCAGAGTACCCACCCTTTTTGGAGTCTCTGACTGGGGTGCTGGAGGGTGCTCCTCCTGGAGACTCCATTGTCCTACTGGGGGACTTCAATGCGCACATGGGCAATGACAGTGAAATCTGGAGGGGGGTGATTGCGAGGAATGGCCTGCCTGATCTGAACCCGAGTGGTGTTCAGTTATTGGACTTCTGTGCTAACCATAGTTTGTTCATAACGAACACCATGTTCAAGCATAAGGGTGTCCATATGTGCACCTGGCACCAGGACATCCTAGGTCGCAGGTCGATGATCGATTTTGTTATCGTGTCACCAGACCTGCGACCGTATGTCTTGGACACTCTGGTAAAGAGAGGTGCAGAGCTGTCAACTGATCACCACCTGGTGGTGAGTTGGATCCGATGGCAGGGAAGGATGCCATTCAGACCTGGTAGACCCAAACGTATAGTGAGGGTGTGCTGAGAATGTCTGGCTGAGGCCCCTGTCCGGGAGGTCTTCAACTCCCACCTCCGGAAGAACTTCAACCACATTCCGAGGGAGTCTGGAGACATGGAGTCTGAATGGGCCATGTTCTCCACCTCTGTTGTTGAAGCGGCGGCCCAGAGCTGCGGCCGCAAGGTGGTCGGTGCATCTCGTGGTGGCAACCCCCGAACCAAGTGGTGGACACCAGTGGTGAGGGGGGCCATTAAGCTGAAGAAGGAGTCCTATCAAGCTTGGTTGGCTTGTGGGACTCCCGAAGCAGCTGAGGTGTACCGGCAGGCCAAGCGGAGTGCAGCTCAGGTGATTGCTGAAGCAAAAACCTGGGTATGGGAGGAGTTCGGTGAGGCCATGGAACAAGACTTTCGGTCGGCCTCGAAGAGATTCTGGCAAACTGTCCGGCAGCTCAGGAGGGGGAAGCAGCTCCCTGTCCACACTATGTATGGTGCGGATGGGGTGCTGTTGACTTCGACTGGGGATATCGTCGGGTGGTGGAAGGAATACTTTGAGGATCTCCTCAATCCCACTGATACGCCTTCCACAGAGGACACAGGGCTTGTGGACGAGGGGGGTGACTCACCTATCACGGGGCTGAGGTCACCAAGGTGGTTAAAAATCTCCTTGGTGGCCAGGCCCCGGGGGTGGATGAGGTTCGCCCTGAGTACCTCAAGGCCCTGGATGTTGTAGGGCTGTCA
The DNA here is from genome assembly GCA_020510985.1 of Pholidichthys leucotaenia. Taxonomy (NCBI): domain Eukaryota; kingdom Metazoa; phylum Chordata; class Actinopteri; order Cichliformes; family Pholidichthyidae; genus Pholidichthys; species Pholidichthys leucotaenia. The sequence goes on along the minus strand of CM035848.1, from coordinate 22,632,077 downwards.
TGGTTGACACGCCTCTGCAACATTGCATGGAGGCTGGGGGCAGTGCCTTTGGCATGGCAAACCGGGGTGGTGGTTCCTCTCTTCAAAAAAGGGGACCAGAGGGTGTGCTCCAACTTTAGAGGGATCACACTCCTCAGCCTCCCTGGGAAGGTCTATGCCAAGGTACTGGAGAGGAGAGTCCGGCCGTTGGTCGAACCTCGGATTCAGGAGGAGCAATGTGGTTTTCATCCTGGCCGTGGCACATCGGACCAGCTCTTTACCCTCTCGAGAATTTTTGAGGGTTTGTGGGAGTTTGCTCAACCAGTTTACATGTGTTTTGTGGACTTGGAGAAGGCATTCGACTGCGTCCCTCATGGTTTTTTGTGGGGGGTGCTTCGGGAATATAGGGTATCAGGCTTGTTGTTACGAGCTATTCGGTCTCTGTACGACCGTTGTGAGAGTATGGTTCGTATTGCCAACACTCGGTCGGACTCATTCCCAGTGAGAGTTGGACTCCACCAGGGCTGCCCTTTGTCAATTAAATCACCCTTTATTGTCATTCAGCTGTACAAACAATCATGTACAGTAGAACGAGATTGTGTTTTACCTATCTACTGTGTTAATCACACACACCCCAAGTGTAGAATCAGAGGGCCGTTGCCATGCAAGGCGCCACCACAGATTTCCCTCCTCCATTCCATTATTGCTGAGCACCAAGCTGGATGGCAGGAAGTTCCACTTTTATATGGTCTTCGGCATGACCCGGCCGGGATTTGAACCTCTGCCTCCCGGGTGTGGGGCGGATGCTCTACCAACTGAGCCACCACTCCGGTCACCGATTCTGTTTGGACATGATTTCTAGGCGCAGCCAGGGAATGGAGGGTGTCATGCTTGGTGACCACAGGATCTCATCTCTGTTGTTTGCAGATGATGTTGTCCTGTTGGCTTCATCCAGCAATGACCTACAGTTCTTGGTGGGATGGTTTGCGACTGAGTGTGAAGCGGCTGGGATGAGAATCAGCACCTCCAAGTCCGAGTCCATGGTCCTCAGCCGTAAAAAGGTGGATTGTCCTCTCCAGGTTGGGGACAGGCTCCTGCCCCAAGTGGAGGAGTTTAAGTATCTTGGGGTCTTATTCACGAGTGAGGGGAGAATGGAGCAAGAGATTGACAGACGGATCGGCGCATCATCTGCAGTGATGCGGACGTTGTACCGGTCTGTTGTGGTGAAGAGGGAGCTTAGTTCTAAGGCAAAGCTGTCGATTTACCAGTCAATCTACGTTCCTACTCTCACCTATGGTCACGAGCTTTGGGTAATGACCAAAAAAACGAGATCGCGGATACAAGTGGCTGAAATGAGCTTTCTTCGTAGGATTGCTGGACTCACCCTCAGAGATAGGGTGAGGAGCTCAGTCATCTGAGAGAGGCTCATAGTAGAACCGCTGCTCCTCCACATTGAAAGGAGTCAGTCGAGGTGGTATGGGCATCTGATTAGGATGCCTCCTGGACGCCTCCCACTTGAGGTGTTTCGGGCACGTCCCACTGGGAGGAGACCCCGGGGCAGACCCAGGACTCGGTGGAGAGACTACATCTCCCAGCTGATCTGGGAACACCTTGGTATCCTCTCTGAATAGCTGGAGCAGGTGGCTGGGGAGAGGGAAGTCTGGGCTTCTCTGCTTGAACTGCTGCCTCCACGACCCGGACCTCCAGAAAAGCAGTAGGAGATAGATGGATGGACATGTTATAGTCACCCAGTGAATTTTCATTCTTCTTGTTTCCTGTAGTTTTGACTGCTTTAACTGTCGTAATTGCTTTTAATATGTATTTATTAGTATTAGTATTTGGGATTAAGGTGTGTTTATTACCTTTGTTTGTATTAGTATTGATGTGTATTTATTACCCTGGCATTCGTTGCGGAGAACAGAGTAAGAATTTTGCTGCTCAGGAAATATTGAATTCCTTAACTGTACACATGATAACACCTTTGAATCTTGAATGAATCAATCTTGAATCTTTTCTCTTGAATGAATCTTGACTTTTTTCTCCTTCCTTAGTGTCCAGCTTCTCATATAACTCACTATATGCCTTTTCCTTTGCCACCTCTCTCTTTGCCATGCGCCGAGATTCCAAATACTCCTACTTTCTTCATCTCCCTGACTATCCCACTTTTTCTTTGCCAATCTCTTCCTTTGAATACTTTCCTGTACCTCCTCATTCCACCACCAAGTCTCCTTGTCTTCCTTCCTCTGTCCATTGGTTACATCACATACCTTTCCACCCATCCATCCATCCAACTTCTTCTGCTTAATCCTTTTCGGGTCATGGGGGGGCTGGAGCCTATCCCAGCATCTTTAGGTGAAAGGCAGGGTACACCCTGGCCAGTCCATCGCTCCCACCCATTTCCCTCAATACTTTTGCTGTACTTTCCCAGTCATCTGGTAATTCTTCCCTACCACCCAGAGCCTGTATCAACTCCTTCCTGAACTCTGTACGACCTTGTTCCTTCTGTAACTTCCACCACTTAATCGTTGGCTCTGTCTTCACTCTCTTCCTCTTCTTGCTTTGCAAAGTCATCCTACAGACTACCATCCGATGCTGTCTAGCTACATTTTCCCCTTCCACCACCTTGTAGTCTCCTATCTCTTTCAGATTTCTCCTTCTGCATAAGATGTAGTCCACCTGTGTGCACCTTCCTCCACTCTTGTAAGTCACCCTATGTTACTCTCTCTTCTTAAAGTATTTGTTCACCACAGCCATTTCCATCCTTTTAGCAAAATCCACAACCATATGTCCTTCCACATTTCTCTCCTTAAGACCATACCTACCCAGGACCTCCTCATCACCTCCGTTCCCTTCACCTATACTGTATGCCCATTAAAGTCCACTCCACTCACCACTCTCTCCTCTCTGGGAATACTCTCCACCACTTCACCCAACTTACTCCAGAATTCGTCTCTCTACTACCTGACATCCAACTTGTGAGGCATACGCACTGACAACATTCAACATCACACCTTTGAATTCTATTGTGTCTGACTTCCTCTTTACCTCCTGAACACGCTTCACCTATTCTTCCTTCAAGATTACTCCTATTCCATTTCTTTTCCTATTTACACCATGGTAGAACAGTTTAAATCCACCTCCAATGCTCCTAGCCTTGCTTCCCTTCCATCTGGTTTCTTCAACACACGCATATCTACCTTTCTTCTCTCCATCGGATCAGCCAACTCGCTGCCTTTACCAAAGTCCCTACATTTAACCCTACTCTCACCTCCACACTTGTGGAGTGGAATGACACAGGGAATAAGTATTGAACACACTTGGTGAAATTCATTTAATATTTTTTTTTCCACAATATCTTTATTGAACCTTTTTTTTTTTTAACAAACATGATACAAACAATCAAACACTAACACTAAAGTACTACAAAAAAAAAAAATGCACTAAAAACACCAACAACCACCAACAAAATCAAGTCTTCAACAATGCTCCTCTGTTTAGTCTAGACAATCCAATACATAAGTATACATATTATGTTCACCAGTTTGGAATTTACAAGGTCCACACACATCATTCACCTTCTTCTTCAAGAGTTATGTTTAAATTTTTTACATAATCAATAAAAGGTCTCCATATATTCTCAAACACAATTTCCTTTGATTTTAGTATATATGTTATTCTTTCTAATGGAAGGTTTGTTAACATCTGTCTTAACCACTGAGTCACATCTGATCTATGAGTCTTTTTCCATAATAGTGCAATACATTTTTTGGCATTAAGCAAACTGAGGTCTATGAATGTTCTTTCACTTTTATTAAAATTATGCTTTTCTGGGTACAGACCCAACAAAAACAGTTTAGGATTCAATATGATTTGTTTTGAGATTATTTTTTCAATTGTTACCCTCACCTCTTCCCAAAACATTCTTATTAATCTACATTCCCATAAACAATGAAATAGGGTTCCTTTACTTTCCATGCATTTTGTGCATGTATCTGGTATATTTTTGTTATATCTATTTAACTCCTCCGGTGTAACATACATCCGCATTAACCATTTGAAATGTATCAATTTAAGGCGTGCATTTATTGATTTGGTTTGAGCTTCTGTACAAGCCAATTCCCATTGTTCCTCTGAAATTTCAATTTGCAGATCTTCTTTCCAGTAGTTTAATCTTTTCAGTGAATTTTCACTTGAAGATAGTGTCAATGAGTTATAAAACTCTGAAATAATACCCTTTCTTTTACTATCTTTCATCATCATTTTTTCCAAGGATGAATAAATAGGTCGAGTGAGAGCTTTATTTTGATTTGATCGAATAAAGTTTCTAAGTTGAAGATATTTAAAAAAATGTGTTCTATTGAGATTAAATTTGATCCTCAGCTCTTCAAAAGACATTATGTTGTCTGCACATGGCAAATATAAATCCTGAATCTTTTGTATCCCTTTTAAATTCCATACTTTAAATACAGCGTCCGCTCTCCCTGGTTTAAAATATTGATTACCCCATATTGGACTAAATTGTGACAATAACTGTGGTTCTTTTAAATAGTTTTTAGCTTCACACCATATTTTGATCATATGCTTTACAAATGGATTTTTAACTTGTTTTTGTAATTTTTTTGCCGAATCTGAGTATATGAATATGGGAAGAGGTAAAGGTAAATTGTATGATTCCATTTCAGTCCAGTGAGGGAGATCATTTGATGAAAAATAATATGTCATAGACCTCAGTTGTGCCGACCAATAATACAACATAAAATTTGGACATTTCAGACCTCCACGATCAAATGGTAAATATAATAAAGACAAACGTAATCTAGCCCTCCTGTTGTTCCATATAAATTCCACTAACTTTTTTTTTATTCTTGAGAATAGATCTAAAGGTGGTGATAAGGGAATGTATTGAAATAAATAAAGTATTTTAGGTAAAATATTACTTTTAAGTATATTGATTCTCCCGATCATCGACATTGGTAGTGACATCCATCTCTGAGTTAACTCACTGATATCTGACATTAAGGCTTCATAGTTGACACTGGCGACTGATTCTAGCTTAGGCATAATTTGGATTCCTAAATATTTAAACTGATTTACAACATTGAATTGATTTACCTCAGGGGCTGGGTAATTTCTCTGGGTCTCATTTAGCATTAATATTGAAGATTTAGTTTTATTTATTTTATATCCTGATATTTCCCCAAAATTCTTTATTAAATTCAACAAGGTTGGAATTGATTTTTTTAGATTCGACATAAACAAAATTATATCATCGGCGTACAGGGAGATTTTATGTTCTGTTGGTCCAACTTTAATTCCATATATTTGTGAATGTAAACGTATCGCTATCGCTAAAGGTTCAATTGCCATAGTAAACAGTAAAGGTGAAAGTGGACAGCCTTGTCGACATCCTCTATTGATTTTTATTGGTTTTGAAATATTGTTATTTGTTAGGATTTCTGCTGTAGCATTATTGTATATTATTTGAACCCATTTTATGAAATTATTTCCAAGTCCAAACCTTTGTAGGACTTCAAAAAGAAAGGGCCATTCAACTCTATCAAAGGCCTTTTCGGCGTCCAATGATAGGAGAGCTGTATCCGGTGCTTCTTTATTAAAATAAATAATATTAAATAGTCTTCTTACATTATGGAAGCCTTGTCTACCCTTTATAAAGCCATTCTGATCTCGATTAATAATATTTGGTAAAATTTCTTGTATTCGTCTTGCTAAAATTTTACAGATTATCTTAAGGTCGGCGTTTAATAGGCTTATTGGTCTCATATTTTCACATTTATTAGAGGGCTTACCTGGTTTTGGCAGCAGTATAATTAAGGCATTATTTATGTATGATGGTAAATTATTATTTTGAAATGCTTCTAAAACCATTTCCAAAAAAGGTTTTATTAATTTATTCTTAAATTTTTTATAAAGGTCAACTGGAAGACCATCTGGTCCTGCACTTTTTCCTGATTTCATATTATCAATGGCTAGCCCAACTTCTTCTTGACTAATTTTAGACTCCAATATCTCCCTGTTTTCATTTGGAATACACGGTATAGATAGTTCGTTCAAAAACCCATTTAGTTTTGTTAAATCAGGTTCATTTTTGGTATCATATAATTTTTCATAGTAATCTCTAAAGGCTCTATTAATTTCTAAAGGATCTATAACTACCTGTCCGTTACTTATAATACTGGTAATTGGTGTTTTAATTTCCAATTGTTTAATCTGCCATGCTAATAATTTTCCTGATTTTTCACCTTGTTCATAAAAAGATTGTTTCAATCTTAGAAGACTCGAGGCAGCTCTATTCGCTGATTTTTTGTCGTATTCAGCTCTCAAAATCAGTAATTCATTCTCCAACCTTGGGTCACTTCCTGCATACACTTTTTCCTGAAGACTTTTTATTTTATGTTCCAATTTAGCTCTCTCCTCTCGAGTCTTCTTAGATTTTGATCCTGTATAACTAATAATATGTCCCCTAATAAAAGCTTTGAAAGCCTCCCACTTTACACATGCTGATGTTTGTGTAGTATTGATGTCAAAGAACTCGTCTATCTGTTTTTCTATATACTTGACAAATTCCTCATCCTGAAGCCATTTATGCTGAAATTGCCATCTACCTGATTCCTTTGTCAATTTTTTATCTACATATATTAGACAACAGGGTGCATGATCAGAGATCACGATGTTATCATAAAAGCAGTTTTGAATCTTGGACCTTAATTCTGTGGAAATCAAAAAATAATCAATACGTGAGAATGTCTTGTAGGTACTGGAATAACAAGAATAGGCTTTAACTTGTGGTTTCATTTCTCTCCATATATCTAACAATCTCAATTCTTTCATAAAATGATTAATAGTCATCCTACATCCAATGTGCGTACAATCCAGTCCTGTTGATCTATCCACACCTGGATTCAATGTACAATTAAAATCCCCTGCTATTATATGTTGCCCTGTAAGTGATGATAAGATGAGAAATAAATTAGCAAAGAACTTCTGATCATCTATATTGGGACCATATAAGTTCACAAGATTTATATTTTCTAATAGCAAAGAACCTTGAATGATTACATATCTTCCAAATTTGTCTCCAATTACATTTTTCACTTGAAAAGGAACTGATTTATGTATGAGAGTCATAACTCCCCTGGCTCGGGATGAAAATGAAGAGGTGAATACACTTCCCTGCCATCTACTCCTAATTCTTTTAACATCCTCCTCTATCAGATGAGTTTCTTGTAAAAACACAATTCTTGAACCCATGTCCTTTATTTTATTCATAACTTGTTTAAGTTTTTTTAAATTTTGTAGACCTCTGCAATTCCATGAAGTTAAATTAAGATTAACACTTTGGTCCATGATCAATAGAGAGTTTGGGATTACCTTGCAGTGTAAACATGCTCATACAGAGAAGCAAAAACATGAGTGGTTGAACATTCATCCTACAAACTACACACAAACAAATTTCCCCTTCCCACACTTGTGGCAAACCCCCCAAAATCAAAAGAAAAATTCTGTCTCCCGATATAGCCATCGACCGTTCCACACCCACGGGGAACAGCCTAAGCCACTCCTTCTTCATCCTCCCAATCACCCTAACTCTACTGCTTTTAATGACGTAACATTAACTCTCCTCTGTAGTTTTCCAACTTAACTCCAAAATTTTTAACAACTTTGTACATCATAGTTTTTTTTTTTTTGGTTTGTTTTGTTTTTGTTTTGTTTTTTTAATATATAATACAATCTATATTTTGTAAACTTACTATTTACTTCAAGTCAGTCAGATGCCTGTGCAAATGCTTAATTATTCTACCTTATATTTTGTTCATGCTTAGCTCCCACCAGTTTCTTCTTCTTCTTTGATCTTCTTGATGAACTCCTGCGCCTCCTCTGGGGTCTTGAAGATGTGGGTTCTGCCCTCATACGTGGTCAGCAGTCTCGCAGGATAGATTACACCATGACGAATCCCAAGGTTGCGCAGCTCCTTACGTACGGGATCAAACTGCTTCCTCAATTGCTGGATTCCTGTGGCCAAATCTGGGTAGAACCGCACCTGCTGGTCCTGGTGTTTAATCTCTCCTTTAGCACGTGCAGCGTTGAAGATCTTCATCCTGTCTCTGTTGCTAAGAAACTTCATAATTAAGGTCCTCGGCGGTCCCTTATCTCTCCGTGGGCCAATACGATGTGCTTTTTCCAGAACCACTGCTGATTGCAACTCCTCGCTGCCCAGCACCTCCGGAATCCACTTTTCCAGAAAGGAACATACGTCCCGACCTTCTGATTCCTCTGGAAGACCCACCAGCCTCAAATTATTCTGTCTCGACCGAGATTCCAAATCCAAAATATTATCTTCCAGAGATTTTTTTTTTTTTTCCAAAGTGCGCACCTTTAATTGAAGACGGGTGACGTCATCTTCAGCACTAGCGAGACGGAGCTCCATCTGCGCCGTTCGTTCTACACAGTCACCCAATTCCTTTCTTATTCCTTCCAACGCTGTCATAATCCCATCAAATCTAGAGGAAAAGTCCGCTCTCATTGAACTCATGGCAGCCATCAGCGCATCTGCGCCATTCCCCGCAGAAATCGCATCGTTGCCAGCCTCCTCCGCCATATATGGAGTTTTGTTTGCTGCGTCACAGACCTGAAAGTCCGTTAATTTGGACTGTTTCGGCGGCTCGCTTTTTCCTTTTCCTGGTTTTCCAGCCTTAGGCTTCGCCGACATATCCTCGCCCAAATGCTGGGATACGTTCTGTCCCAAATGAGAGAGTTATTTGCCGATTTTTTTCTCCAGGAGCAGAGCAGAGCGAGACACGTCCGTCCTACGTGGCAGCCATAACCGGAAGTCAATTCATTTAATATTTAGTAGAAAAGCCTTTATTGGTAATAGCAGCTTCCAGACGCCTCTTGTATGGAGAAACTAGGTGCACGCAATGCTCAGGAGTGATTTTAGCCCATTCTTCCACACAAACTGTCTTCACATCTTGAAGGTTCCATGGGTGTCTTCTATGAACTCTGATCTTCAGTTCGTTCCATAGATTTTCAATTAGATTCAGGTCAGGTGACTGACTGGGCCATTCTAGCAGCTTTATTTTCCTTCTCTAGAGCCAGTTGAGAGTTTCCTTGGCTGTGTGTTTGGGATCATTGACCATGTTTACATGGACACAAGTAACCGGATTAAAAGCCTGATCGGAATAAAAATGCTTCATGTAAACACGCCAATCTGAATATTCTGACCCAATCATACTCATTTGGATCAAAATTTCATTTCGATTGAGACGGCTGGGTTATGCCGATTGTTAATCCGATCGGTACGCATATTCACACTTATTCCGAAGGTTGGGCAGAAAATATGTTTACTGTCCATGTCTGTACGTCAGCTACATGTCGACGTATTTCTGCCTTTACAGCAGCTAGCGGAAGACATAGCAGGAGTAAAACAAAACTGGTCTGTATCGTCTCGCTGTCTCCCTCTGTTCGTCGTATGCAGAAGTATGTACTTGTAGCTTCATTACGGAGACTTGTAGAAGCAAAAGTACAATCTGAATAACACAATACAGGTCCATTTCAAAAAGAGAAAGAGACGAAGCGGGTTTTGTTTACACCAGAAGTTGCTTCTTCTTCTACTATTTTCGGAATGTCGAAATGTTGACGTGCGCATGTCAAAATGATTTAGTCCGCTCAAACATGTGACACATGGAAACGCATTTCCTAATCGGATCAGCTTTTTCAGGATCCATATAAACAGTAAAGTTCTGATCTGAATTGTAATTGGATTGAAGAAATTTTTCCCATGTTGTGGAGTGTGTAAATGAAGAGGCATATTCATTTCAGGCAATTTATTTCGCGGACCAGAGGTCGGAAACAAATTGCGGGCCCCTGTCGGACGTAATGTCCGAGGGGACTCCAAAACGCGCCACCCATGTTGTTAAAAAAGCGCGTGCTACGTCCACGGACGTGGCTGCTGCCAGCTGGACTGCTTCTGGCCAGCGTGTGGTGCAGTCCACCACTGTCAGGAGGTGCGTGCACCCCTGTGATGGCGGGAGGGGGCCCACGAGGTCCACGTGAATGTGGTTGAACCTCTTAGCCGGTACCGGAAACGGCTCCAAGGGAGCCTTCGTGTGCCTGTGTACCTTGGCTCGTTGGCACGCCACGCAGGCTGCAGCCCACTCTTTTACTTGTTTGCATAGGCTCGGCCACACGAACTTCTCTCTCACCATTTTAACAGACGCGCGCACTCCTGGGTGCGCCAGAGTGTGAACTGACTTAAACACGCGGCGGCGCCACGCGACCGGGACTACCGGACGCGGGCGTTCCGTGGAGACGTCGCAGATTAGGGGGGGCCACCATCTTGCAGCACCCTGCTCTCCAGCCTTAACCCTGTTGGTCCAGACGGGAGCGCGCGCACGTCTGCATTGCTAATCTGCTCCGCGGCCATGGCTGCGTAATCTATCCCCACGTAGACTGGGGCCACCAGTCTGGGGCCACCAGTCCACCGTGAGAGAGGCAGTCCGCCACCACATTCAGTTTACCCGACACATGCTGAATATCGGTAGTAAACTCTGAGATCGCGGCCAGCTGTCTCTGCTGCCGGCCCGACCATGGTTCTGAAACCTTGGCCATCGCGAACATTAGTGGCTTGTGGTCTACGAACGTGGTGAAGTTGCGCCCTTCCAGCCAGAACTGGAAGTGGCGTATGGCCAGATGGAGAGCCAGCAACTCTCTGTCGAACACGCTGTATTTACGTTCGCTGTCGCGCTAAGTTCTGCTGAAAAATGCGAGTGGCTGCCAAGCCCCGGTGACGCGCTGCTCCTCGACCGCCCCTATGGCCACGTCTGAAGCGTCGGTGGTGAGCGCTATCCGGGCCGTCGGGTCCGGATGTGCCAGCAGTGCGGCGTTTGCCAGGGCTGCTTTAACTTCCGAGAATGCCCGCTCTCGCTCCGGGGTCCATTCGACCCCATCCGCGGGTTTCTGTCTCTTGAGCGCGGCGTACAATGGTTGCATGAGCCACGCTTGCGCAGGGAAGGAAACGGTTATAAAAATTCACCATCCCCAAAAATTCCTGCAGCGCCCTGACCGTCTGAGGCCGGGGAAAATCCGCCACGGCGCGCACTTTGTTGGGCAACGGGATTGCTCCTTCCGGAGAGACGCGGTGCCCCAAAAAATCAATCTCTGTCACGCCGAACTGGCATTTCGCCGGGTTGATTATCAACCCGTGCTCCTCCAACCTCCGGAAAACTGTCCTGAGGTGGGTTTCGTGTTCGTCTTCGGACATACTGGCTACCAGGATATCGTCCAGGTAGACTAACATGAACGGGAGATCGCGCAGCACTGCATCCATCATGCGCTGGAATGTCTGTGCTGCTCCTTTTAACCCAAATGGCATGCGCAGGAACTCGAATAAACCGAACGGAGTTATTACCGCTGTTTTGGGTACGTCCTCCGCGCGCACTGCGACCTGGTGGTAACCGCGGACCAGGTCTATTTTAGAAAAAACGCACGCTCCGGCGAGGTGAACGGAAAAATCCTGTATGTGGGGAATTGGGTAGCGGTCGTGTGCTGTGGTGTTGTTCAACCTGCGGAAATCACCGCACGGTCGCCACGATCCCTCAGCCTTAGGGACCATGTGTAGCGGGGATGCCCATGGGCTGTTTGATTGCCTGATGATGCCCAACCTTTCCAGGTTGGCGAACTCCTCGCGCGATGGCCAGTTTAGCTGCATCCAAGCGCCGAGGTCTTGCAAAAACGGGCAGCCCGGTGGTGGTGATAAAGTGCTCCACCCCATGTTTAGCGATGGCCGCCGAAAACGTCGGGACCGTGAGTGCTGGGAACTGAGTGAGCAGTGCGTGGAACTTACCACCTGGAGTTGTGACGCTGGCTTGTGCTGTTGGCCGGATCCCTCGAGCTATACAGGGGAGAGATTCAAAGGACAGTGCATTAACCAGGCGCCTGTTAGCAACATCCACAAGTAAACCATGTGCACACAGAAAATCAGCGCCCAGGAGCGGGCAACACAGTGCTGCTATGATAAAAGTCCACTCATACGAGCAGCCATGTAGAGATAAGGTCAGTGTTCTCTCACCGAACGTCTTAATCTCCGAGCCGTTTACTGCCACCATTCCGGGGCCATTAGGTCCTGCCAGCCGGTCAGCGTAGGATGGCAGGATGACGCTCTTCTGGGCTCCGGTGTCGACGAGGAAGCGTCTCCCTGAGCGCGAATCCGTCACGTAGAGCAGCTTGTTCTCTTCACTGGCGGTCGCAGCTGCTACCGACTGCCGGCCTTGGCGTTTCCCGAGCGCTTGAAGTGGCACGGTGGCGCGCATCTGTGCGCGTTCCCTCCGAAGTGGCGGTGGTAGAAGCAGAGCGTGTCTTTCTGGCGCTCCTTGGCCCCCGTTGCCGCTACCGTTGGTGGCTCCTCGCCTCCCCTGGTCATCTCGCTGGGCTCCGCTGCTGCCGTGTTGACTGTGATCGCCCTGGTGGTGAGGATGATCTGGTCTGCCTCCTGGGCTAGCGCACGGTAGTCTCGCGCGACCAGCAACAGCGAATTGGCCAGAACCGCTCTTGCTTCTGTTGGCAGGTTCCGGAGGAAAAGGTGGGCAAACAGAAGGTGCCCGTCGCCCGTGCCCATCAACGCCAGCATCTTCTCCATCAGGTCTACGGCCGACCCATCTCCTAACTCGGTCCGCGCCAGGAGCCTCTCCGCTCTCTCACATTCTGAGAGCATGTATCGCCGGATGAGCGCAGCCTTGAGCGCCTCATATTTGCTGCTGGCTGGTGGCTGATCGAGCAGGCTCGCTACCTGCTGGGCTGTGCAGGAGTCCAGCGCTGCTACCACATGGTAGAACTTGGTGTCGTCTGCTGTTACCCCCCGGAGGGTGAACTGGGCCTCGGTGTGGTGGAACCAAGAGCGCGGGTTGTGCTGCCAGAAATCCGGTAGCTTGACTGAAACTGCACATGCATTGCTGGGGGTTCCAGTCCTGGCTGTCTGCGGGTTGGCTTCTGCGTCTCTGGGGATTCCCGACCGGGCCGGCTCCGGGGTTCTTGCCTCGTGTTCCATAATACGTATTGGGTCACCAGTGTGGAGTGTGTAAATGAAGAGGCATATTCATTTCAGGTGATTTATTACACACTCACATCTCACAAGCAAGGAACAAACTGACTGGTCACATCAAGCATTCCTCTCTCTATATCAAGTCACACTTCACAAGGTTCAAGGCACTTCCTCATCACAGCATGACATCTACACTACACTTCATTCAACCCCCTCTCACCCACTTGGGCATTGTTCTCCCATGTGTATTCAAAGGTGTGAAATAACCTGAGGCCCACAATGTAACCATGGCCATTGTCTTGCTGAAATGTCCACCCTCGTTTCATCTTCAGCATCTTGGCAGGTGGCAACAGATGTCCATTCATCTTTCCTTCAAATATAGGAAGTCTCCCACCTCCAAACTTCACTGTTGGTATAGTGTTTTGGCGCTGATTTGCAGTGCCATTTCTCCTCCAAACATGCTGTGTTGTGGCATCCAAAAAGTTATATTTTGGTCTCATCTGACCAGACTATATCCTCCCAGTATTTTATTGCCTTACCCAAATGTTGTGTAGCAAACTTTAAACAAGCTTCTTTCTTCAGCAAGAGTCTTGTGAGGTGAGCGGGCATTAAGCCCATGTCAATTGAGTGCATTACTTTTTGTTTTCTTTGAAACAGCAGTACCTGCTACCTCCAGGTCTTTCTGGAGCTCTCCATGAGTGATTGGCTCTTGGATAACTCTTCTGATATTTGACTCCTCTGTCAGAAATCTTGCGAGGAGCTCCTGGTCATGGCCGGTTTATGGTAAAATGATGTTCTTTTCACTTCTGAATGATGGCTCCAACAGTGCTCACTGGAGCATTCAGCAGTTTACAAATGCACCTGTAACCAATACCGTCATTATGTTTTGCAACAATAAGGTTGCAAAGGTGTAGAGACAGCTCTTTGCTTCTACCCATCATGTGTTCTTTGTGGTGTGAATCTGATATTCATAGACCTTTTTTTTTTTGTAACTTAGATTTTTATTCATTTTTCATCATATATAATGCATTCAGATCACATTCTACATTTAAAAAACAAAGGGGTTAGGGTAAGGAAAAAGAAAAAAAAGAAAAAGAAAAAAAAAGGGGGGGGGACAAATGTTGGAGCATCAAGTTTTTAGTTTCCATCTCTTAATTCTTCTGGTTTTTTCAGTGTCTTTGGTTATTCTTTCAATTTCTGCCTCGTTGTTGCACTTTGTAGTGTGTCCATTTCCGCCATTTTTTTCCCCATAGTCCTTCTTGCATTCTTTGTCGATATGTTAGTTTTTCCATCATACGTATGTCCTCAACAATGTCAGTCCATTGTTCTTGGTCAGGAAGAACTTCTGATCGCCATTTTTTTGTGATAATTTTTTTACATGCAATCAACAAGATTTTAACTAGATATCTGTCCTCAGCCTGTATAACATTGTCTCTTTTAAGATCACATAAGTACATCAGGTTACAGTTCATTGGTATATTATATCCTAATATCCTCTGTATTGTCACATATATAGATTTCCAGAATGGTGATATTTTGCAGCATTTCCAAAACATATGTGAGTGGTCTGCATTTTGAGCCCCACATCCCCTCCAGCATAAAGATTGGGTATTTGTATATTTTCCTTGAATCTGTGGTGTAATGAAAAAGCGAATCAGGTTTTTCCATCCAAATTCCCTCCATGTCCTTGAATTTGTTGATGTGTGTTGTGTTTTCCATATTTCCTGCCAGCTTTCTTCTGTTATGTTTAAATTGAGCTCTTTCTCCCATTTCTCCTTTATATAGTTACTTGTATGATTGTTTGTCATAAGTTTCTGATATAGCTTTGAAATAATTCTTATTTTATTTCCTGTATATGAGCTTAAAATGAGTTGTATAATCTCGCTCACATCTGTTTGGAGGTTATGCCTAATCTTCTTCATATAATAATCTCTCATCTGCAGATATCTGAAAAATTCTGATCTTTCTAGTTTAAATTTTCTCCTGATGTTTACAAAGCTCCCGAGATCTTTTTTTCCGATATTGCCCCATGCTGTGATTCCCTTGTTCACCAGATTTTTGTATCCCCTATCTTGTTTTGCCGGTTCAAACTGACTGTCAAATGCTACCCATTTCAATAGTTTTATGTCTTCCTTTATATTATACTTTTGTACTATTTTATACCACAGTTCTAAAGTAAATTTAGTGATTGGGTCTATTTGTTTGATTTGCTTATATGCATCTTTATCTCCTATTATGCTTTGTACTGGGAGTCCCTCAATTTCCTTTTCCATTTCTTTCCATTTTGCCTCATATCCCTCGTCGCACCAACATATGATATATCTTATTTGTGCTGAGTAGTAATATTCCTTTAGACTCGGTAGGCCCATGCCTCCTTTCTCTTTTGGTAATTGGAGAGTTTTATATTTCACTCTTGGTTTTTTACCTCCCCAAACAAATCTCGATATCATCCTGTCCCACTTTGAGAATTGGGCATCTGGAATCTCTGTTGGTAGAGCCTGGAAGAGGTAAAGTAATCTAGGTTGTATGCTGATTTTGACTGTCTCAATTTTTGAATTCAGATCCATATTTAAGATTGACCATCTATCAATATCTTTTTTTATTTCTTGTTCCAACCTATCATAGTTTGCTTTATATATTTTGCTTAGGTCTTTAGGTATGTTCACTCCAAGGTATTTTATTTCTTTTTGTTTCCAGTTTAGTTTGATCTTATCAGTTATCTGGTTTAGAGGGTTATAGTGGAATGTCAGTATTTGTGTTTTTGTTATGTTTATCTTGTATCCTGATAATTTTCCAAAATTTTCTATCAAGTTCATCATTTCCATTATTGATTCATCTGGTTGTTCAAGGTAAACTATAATATCGTCTGCAAATAGCCCAATCTTGTGTTCCGCCCCCTTTATTGTTACACCTTTTAATTTCTTATTTTGTCGTATCGCTTGAGCCAATGGTTCTATGAACAGAGCAAACAAGGTGGGCGATAAGCAGCATCCCTGCCTAGTTGATCTTTGTATATTAACTTTGTCTGTTAAGCTACCGTTTATCTTGATTCTTGCCACAGGTTCTTGATATAGCGTCCTTATGCATTGTACTGATTTTTCGTTAAATCCAAAGCGCTCCAGTACACTATATAGGAATTTCCAGTTAACCCTGTCAAATGCTTTTTCTGCGTCTAAACTCATTATTACTGTGTTTTTCTTTTCTTTATGTATTTGGTTAATTATATGTATTGTTCTCCTGATATTGTCATGTGTTTGGCGTCCCTCTATGAAACCAGTTTGATCATCTTCTATCAATTCCGTCAAGAATGTCTTTATTCGTTTACATATAATTGTTGTATATATTTTATAATCCACATTTAATAAAGAGATTGGTCTATAGTTTCCGCATTGTTCTTTATCTTTCCCTGGCTTTAAAATAACTGAAATGATAGCTTCATTCCATGATGGAGGTATTTTGTTGTTGTTCAACATCCAATTAAATGACTTTAGGAGCTGTGGCGTGAGTTCTTCTATAAACAGTTTATAAAACTCAGAGGGGTATCCATCACTACCTGGTGATTTACCGTTTTTAAGTGACTTAATCACATCTCTGATCTCTTGTGTTGTTATTTCTGCTGTTAGCTTTTCATTTTGTTGATTTCCTATTGATGGCAAGTCCAATGTGCCTAGAAATTTTTTAATATCTTTAGTATTTGTTTCTTCAGGTTGCGAGTATAGTTCTTGGTAGAAATTATGGAATATTTCTTCGATGTTTTCTGGGTTAACTGTGATTTTATTTGTGGTGGGGTCTTTAATCTTGTATACATTATTCATTGTTTGTTGTTTTCTTAACCGTTTTGCCAGCAGTTTTGTGGCTTTTGGTCCCGTTTCATAATATTTTTGCTTTAGATATCTATTTTTCCTTTCAATTTCATCCATTTGTGTTTCTTTTATCTTTGTTTTTTTCTTCTTTAATTTCTTGATATATTTTTGGATCACTTGTGCTTTGATGTTTACGTTCTAGTTCCCTCAGTCTCTCACATCTTTGTTCATACGCTTCCAGTTTAGTCTTATTTGCTTTTCCTGTTTCAACAATTAATTTTCCTCTTAACACGGCTTTTAGTGCATCCCATAGTATTGTTGGGTCCACTTCTTCATTGTCATTCTCTTGGATATATTCGTTTGTTTATTTTTATTCTTTCTTTCATTTTCTCATCATTTAACAGTCCTACATTAAGTTTTCATGTTGTTTGTCGTTTTCTATTGTTTAAATATATTTCCATGTATATAGGATTATGATCTGATATTTCTGCCCCTCCAATCCGACAATTTCTCACCCTGTGTCTGTCACCTTCATTCATAAGGAAGTAATCTATTCTAGAGTGTACTTTATGGACTGCTGAATAATGTGTAGAGTCTTTTTCGAGTGGGTGCAGGTCCCTCCATATGTCTACCATACCCATTTCTGCCAGTGAGGTTCTTATGAACTTTGTTACATGTTTTTTTGTCTTCTTAACACTTGTATCAATTTCATGATCCATGACAGCATTTAAGTCTCCTCCACAAATTAGGACTCCTTCACTGTGTGTTGCTATGAGATCAAACAGATGTTGAAAAAAACCCTTGTCACTTTCTGGTGGGGCATAGATGTTCACTAATGTGATCTGCATACCATCTATTCTTCCCTTTATTATTACATACCTGCCTTCTTTATCCTGGATTTCCTGTTCACTTTCAAATTGTATTTTATTTGAAATTAGTATCATAACCCCCCTTTTAGCTCCTCCCTTAAATGAACTGTAGTAGGAGTTCTTATAGCCAGATCTCTTTAGTTTCACATGTTCTGTCTTGCTCAAATGTGTCTCTTGCATAAATATAATTTCAGCTTTTTCCTTTTTGAATTTTATTATTCTTTCCCTTTTAACAGGTGAGTTCAGACCATTCACATTTAGTGTCATTATCTTAAGATTTTTACCCATATTCATGTTTTTCCATTTTTTTAACTTGTGCTCCTAGCCCCTTTAACAACAAAAATAACACATATTTATATAAAAACACATTAAAAAATCTCGACCTCCGTACTTTGGGCCTTTCTTCTGCCCACTGGTCCCTGTTGGTGGGTGGAGGGATTGTCTTCACAGAGTGAGGGGCCCTCCCTAGACCTATATTTACTATGCAAGTAATAGTCATTAGTCTAGAAATGTCCAACAAATATCACTTAAACCTCTCCTAGCCGTCTGTTTCTCTTTTACCTTGTCTTCTTGGCCTTCATTTCTTCTGTGCCTTTCTTAATCTTTGTTATGATCTAGGCTTTCAGTTGAAAGCCTTGTAGCTTGTCCTGGGCCCGCTGCGCCACGTCTCTCCCCCTTCTTCCGCCGTTCACTCGTCTCCACTCCGGCTGTCGTGATGCGTTCAGGGCCGCCGCTGCTCCAGCCGTTTCCTCCGGCACGCTCACCTCAAGGCCCCGCTCCATCATATCCCGCGCTGCCTCTCTGGCCGTGTTGTAGGTTCTTACACCGTCCTCCCAATGAATCCTCATTTTCGTTAGCGGCGTTTGGAATCTAATTTTTTTCTCTTTCAGCGTTTTTTTAATGTTGGCATATTTCTTCCGCTGCTGCACAATTTCTGTCGGGTAGTCATGGTCGAAGAACACCTGTTTGTCGCCGATTCGTATTTTTTTTTTCCATGCTTGCGTCAGGATTCTTTCCTTTATGTCATATTTCACAAAGTTTACCACAACTGACCTGGGTGTAGCGTTTGGTTTTGGGTTCTGTGCGCTCGTTGAATCTGCAGATCCGTTTCTTCGGGCAGTTCCAGCTCTTTTTTTAAGAACTGATCCATGAATTTCGTCATCGAGTTGCCTTCAATGCCCTCCGGAATTCCAAAGATGCGCATATTGCTTCGTCTGGATCTGCTCTCCAAGTCGTTTATTTTCTCCTGCATCCTCTGCGTTTGCGTCATCAGGGTCTGTAGTTGTTCGTTTGCCTCGCTTTTCCAATCTTCCAGCTCCGATATTCGGGCCTGCGCTTCTGTTATACACGCCCGCTGGGAGCGCAGCTCCTCCATGTTTTCTGTTAGCTTGCGCTCCATTTCTCTTCGGAGGCCCATAATTTCCTCCTTAATCTCTTTTTTCAGCTCCTCCTTAAGAGCCACTAAATCCTGCTGTAGCTGCCGCTTGAATTCTCTTAATTCTTTACCCAAACTGGCGATGCCTGTGTTCATGTTTTCGAGTCTGGCGTCCTCCATTTTCTCTGCTGTAGACACCTCGTTTTTTTGGGCTTCGCGTTCAGCGGTTTTTCCTGCGTTGTTGGAGAGGAATTCTTCAATTTTACCCTGCTTTTGTCCTTGTGCCCGGCTCCTTCGTGTTTTCATCCCTTAGTTTATTGATCCGCTTATGTCGAGTTGGCCATTTACCGATGATTTTTAATCCGGCTAGGGAGAGCTCTCTGTTTAAGCGTTATGTCTCTCCGCCATCTTCCCGGAAGTTCCGATATTCATAGACCTTTTTAAAGGCCATCAGTCAGGACAACCAGCTGAAATTAATTTGCACTGATGGGGGATGTAATGGCTTCCTAAATTCAGGTGGATTTCAGATAGTTTCTTGGCTTTCTATGCCTTTTTGCACCTCTTTTTCTTCGTGTTCAATACTTATTCCCTGTGTCATTCCACTTTATTAACTTGTTTTGTGAACACAGTTGGCTTGCTTTCTTTGTATGTATGGATTACTTGGGTACCGATATCTGGTGAAAATCTCAGGTCGATGGCTCCATCAGAAATGCTTAATGAGAAAAATATTGATGCATTTTCCCTGCTGTATTCACCAGAACACACATGATGGCTCATCAGATTTTAAAAACACAATTAAAAAGACCTCATAACTGGACACAGATTACAGAACTAGTGACATCAACATTAAACTGAACTGTTGCGGAATTATGAATTCTATTATTATTATTTAGCAGCAGACTACATCATCCCAGGTGCACAACCGAGAGGTTTCGTAGGTCCTTCCTACCAACGGCTGTCAGACTGTACAACCTAAGCAGGGCTGCTCGCAGAGATAGCAAAAAGACGTAACAAACTAATAGTTTTTTTTGAATGCAAAAGATGCAATAGACTTACACAATGGTCCTCTCCGGCATACAACTAGGAACATACCGGTCGCTATGGAGGGTGAGAATATGTATGGGCACATAATCATACCATGTAGGATAACTAAATAGACGGTTATGCTGTTTCATCCCACCTAGCAACAATGCTCTGCACTGTGTGTGTTTATATATTTACATATTTATTCCATCTAGCTACAATGCTCTGCACTGGGTGTGTTTATATTTATATATCTATATATTTATTCCATCTAGCTACAATGCTCCGCACTGTGTTTTTATATATCTACATATTATTCCATCTAGCTACATTGCTCCGCACTGTGTGTGTTTATATACTTGCATATTTATTCCACCTAGCTGCAATGCTCCGTACTGTGGGTGTTTATATATTTACATATTTATTCCATCTAGCTACAATGCTCTGCACTGTGTGTTCATATATTCATATATTTATTCCATCCAGCTACAATGCTCTGCACTGTGTGTCTGTGTGTGTATATATACTGTATATTTTATAGTAATATGTACATATGTATATTAGCTGCTCTTGCTTGCTTTTTTTTTTTTTTTTTTTTCTTGCCTTCTGATTGTTGCTCTGAGTGTTGCTATCCCTGTGCTGTTGCAATCCTGGAATTTCCCCGTTGTGGGACTAATAAAGGCTTATCTTATTAAGTGGAGGTGAAACAACTGTGTGGTTCAGATATTTTGGGGGCTTTCCAGTGAAGTTGAGATGTTGTGTGAAATGTAAATAAAAACAAAGCACAATGATTTAAAAACCTTTTCAACCTATATTCAAGTGAATACACTACAAAGAAAAGACAATGTTCAAGCTGATAAACTTTGTTTTGTTGCAAATATTCACTCATTTTGAATTTGATGCCTGCAACACCTTCCAAAAAAGTTGGGACAGCGTCATGTTTACCACTGTGTTACATCACCTTTCCTTTTAACACTCAATAAGTGTTGTAACATGTGCAGATTGTGGCTTGGCATCGTCTTGCTGAAATAAGCAGGGACGTTCCTGAAAAAGATGTTGCTTGGATGGCAGCATATGTTGCTCCAAAACCTGCATGTACCATTCAGCATTAATGGTACCTTCACAGATGTGCAAGTTACCCATGCCATGGGCACTAGCACACTCCCATAGCATCACAGATGCTGGCTTCTGAACTTGATGCTGATAACAATGTGGATGGTCCTTTTCCTCTTTAGCAGGACACCATGTCCACGATTTCCAGAAACAATTTCAAATGTGGACTCGTCAGACCACAGCACACTTTTCCACTTTGTGTCAGTCCATCTCAGATGAGCTCCGGCCCAGAGCAACCAGTGGCATTTTTGAAAACTTGGGCTTTTCAAACCTTACTGACATATAAAGTAAAACAAATGAGAGACTGAAAGCTGTGGAAGAAGAGCTTTGTTTTTGCCTTTCCTCAGTTCCGGCCAGGATATAGCTCGGTGTTCATCTAAACAGACCCAGATTTCACACAGAGTGAAGGACTAAATGGTTATTACATCTCCTGTAATAGGCTTTAATGTGTAATTTTGTAACATTTTTTGGTTGGTGGGGTTCCCAGAGATTTTTTCAAAACTGTAGTGTGGTGTAGTGTAAATGGAGCCATGAACATGACTGAGTCATGTCCTCAACATGCATTTCTACATCGATTATTATTAACCATTTCAGTCAATAAAAACTCAGAACAGTTTAATTTAAATCAACTTCAATTTAATTATTCACAACCCAAGAAAAAGAAAGAAAATCAAAAGGCTTTTTAAACAATCTACAGTCATTATGTAATAGAATTCCTCACCATCAGAAGAACACATAATTCCATCTGAACGTTATTTCCCTCTGAATAATGTTAACGCTAGACTACATTAAGACATCTCCCTTGTGCTTCTTCTAAAACACTGTAAAACTATTATTCCTGTCCCTCTGAGGACAAAACCGCTCTACCATCATCATGCTGACATGAAGCTCATTATGCTCACATATTTATCATGTTCTCTTAAACTAGACTCAAGTCTCCCGCTCTCTGTGTGCGTGTGTGTGTGTGTGCAGCCTGTCAGCTACGCCACCATGTGGAGGAGAATGGTACTGCATACTGGTTTCAGGAGGACCACACCCTTGGACCTGCAGAGCTGTGGACTCTGTTGAGCAACGTCTCGAAGGAACCCTATATAAAGTTCATGTCACTGAATCGATCCTTTATTAACAGTTATCTGGTGCACGTTTTAGAACGATGCCACATTTTAATATGATCACATGCCAGTTGGATTTCAGTAGGAGTTAGGTTTCACTTTTTAAAGATAAACAGCAGAAGAAGCTGGAACTTTTATTCTTCTCCGCAGATTTTTTTTTTTATTCGTTCCAACTCTTCTCTTCTTCAACAGTTACTATTAGTGAATGGAAAATGGCCAATAAAATGCAGATATTAAGCTTCAGTTAATGTTTTATACAGGGAACCTTACTAGACTGTTAACACTGGCAACTTTTTTTTTTTTTTTAAACAAATTCCTGAAATATTGATTTTTTTCAGACACAGTCGTTTTTGTAGAATTTGACCAGGTCTTAAAGGGGACATACGATGAAAATGTTATTTTTTTCTATTTGGGAATCTGGAGTAGTTACTGGTGGAAAACTATTAATAATAAAAACTACAAGCTGCCACACATCTACAGTGCCCCCAGTCTGTTAGCTTAGTGGAGCAACCGCAACTCAACTGATGTCTACTCTTCTATTCTACTCACCCAACTATGCATCCATATTCCAAGCTGGTTCATTAATTACCGGTAATTCAGCTGAGTATATATCTGGCATCATTCTGGTTTTTGGTTTTAATATTTTGGCCACAATATCCCTGTAATCTCACATGCCATCCTAGCTTAAGCTACGGTCACCAATACCTTACAAATGGCTGCAAACATCGTACAAACTATTTCTGGACCATTTTGAACGGCCTTCTTAAGACGGCCATAGTAGAATCCAGCATTAGTACACCGTCCATAAGTTTGTGGCCAGGTCGATGGTCTTTTCCAAGACTTCTACGAATGCCCCATGAAACACCCTCATCATAGGGCGGCTGTACAAATGCCATAGGAACAACATAAGAACGACACAAGACGGTGGCCGTAAGTATGCCTCAAGAACACCTTAAGTTGTTCTTGAGGGCCCCTTACAGTAGTCGTAGGAAACGGAGTATGAATCCCCATTTGTTAAATCATTAGATTTGTACAGCATGTCTAAGGTGGTAGTGAGGCGTTCATAAGGCGGAAGTACGTCATTCGTGAGACACTTGTGCCGACACAGTGTGCCAAAAATTGTAAGATCTTCTTACCAATGACTTCAAAGTGCCGTGAGTTGAACAAAAATTTTCATAAGATGGCAGTAAGTATGCCGTAGGAAGATCCCAAGGCACCCTTACAAAAAACGTAACAACTTTAGGGCCATTGTACGGCAGAAAAGCACCTCATTTCTCAAGAATGCCTCAAGTTGCTCTTGCGAATTGAACGACAGCTGTAAGAAACTATGCCCCCCTCCACGGATGTCTGTGAACTCCAGAATTCGTAGGAACTGGGAGATTCTTAAAAACTCATTGTTCGTAAGAATCTTTGTGACTGTACTGTAGCTTTATCTAATTTTTGTCAGTCAGCTCAGGCTGGGTGCGACAACTGAAGCTAACTGCTAACATTAGCATGGCATCAATCATGGAGCTCAGCAGTGATGGAGGAGGGAGGCTGGGGTGAACTGGGGCTCATGCACCAAAGCTGGGTTAAAACGGGGCTGTAATAATTAAACCCTGAGGTGTTTTGGCCAAAGCCAAAGCAGGTCACAGAACCCCAACACCACACATATGTTAGCCCAGTGTACAAAGTTTACATCGGGAATACATCTTGTAGAGGTCATTTTCACATTGGCAAGGCACTAGCTAGACGTCTGCATTAGCCAATGTCTTACCAATGTGAAAACAACCTCTGTAAGATGCATTCCCAATGTAAATGTGTCAATGTTGGCCCAATGTATGTGTGCCATTGGGGAAATGCCATTCACACCTCTGAGAAGCGTGTCAACATGTGGAAAAGGGCCATAATATGTCCCCTTTAAGCCCATTGTGATGACTGAGCGCTGCTCAAATATTGTCACCTTTTTCCTTCCTCACTTATTTGTACCTCTTGGAAACAGTCTGCAGCTTGTTAATAGTATTATTTGAATCCTAAAAGCAACAAACTCGTCTTGATAATTTCCAGTCAGTAGTACGTCTTTGGGTTTGTGTCAACATCCTGTAGTCTGACCCTGGCAGGGCGGAGGTGAGGCGGTGGCACGCTCGCCGTTGGGCAGCTGATGTAGAGCACGCAGACTGACACAGTTGTAGAAGTGAAAGACACACAGCTGATAACTCGTAGCTGAGTTCGTGAGGGTGGACATCAGCCCACAGCTAATTGCTACGACACAACTACCCTCCAGCTTCCCTTAATCACATAAACGTGACACAGTCGACCGTTAAATCTGAGCTCCCTCACTTTTTTGACGTGGTAACAGCAGTACAGTATTTTTGGGGCTGGGACCATTTTGGAGACAATTCAATCACCGCAGTTCATCTCAGTGCTGGTAGGAAAACAACATGTTCAATTTTTAATCGCCAAAGTCAAATTTCATAAAGACTGCTGTTACAATGCCACAGCAGCAGAAGACCTGTGAGATGAAATAAATGCAGGAAGTGAGAAAAGTCCAATTTGATGTGGTGTTCTGATCCTGTGGTTCTTCCACACCTTTGCACACATTTCAACAATTATCTGTCGGCACCAATTCCAACAATATAAACTGAACTGATTCAATTGACACAAAAGTGATCGCCAACCTCCACATTTTCATTCATTAAACTTTTAACACCAAGTGTATTTAACTGAGTTTAACTGATAGTGTGAACAGAAGAGAGAAAAAATATTTTGGGAATCATTGTCAAGCATCAGTTCATGTTCAACGAGCAGATATGGAGACAGAGATGAAGGGGTGGGTGGGGGATGAAACTGAGGGCTGACAGAGGACCAAACACATCAGAGTAGTTTTATGATGGGGAGGGGGGCAGTGTCTCAAGCAGGGCTAAGTCCGTTTGACTGCAGTACTTTCAATCCCCCTAAAGCTACCATCTCATGGAGCGAAGACTACTGACACACGCCACAATTTTTGGATTCGCCAACTTTTCAGGCAAATGTTTGTGAAAACTAGGGTCCACCTTTGTTATTAGTGACTTCATAAAAAACTGCTAGTGGTCACTACTTGGCAAACCAAAAATCAACTTCAGCGGCATGTTTTACAACCATTTGCAAATGCCTACAACTATTTTGCAAACATTTGCAGAAAAATACAGAATTGTGAACCATTTTGCAACCTTTTATGAACCCTGACAAAACCCCAAAATGTCAACGTTTGTCAGCATTCGCCACTCTGTGAGACACCTGCTTAAATCTGTAAAACTCTTTTGTTTTACGTGCCATCAGCCTTTTTAAACTGTCCAAGCTCTCTTTCTGAATGAACTGGGGCAGGAGCACTGGTAAGGTTCCCTAACATTAGCTGCTCCAGCTAGCTAAAGTGTAGCATCATCATCATCATCATCCTAGCAGAGGTCCATGTCTTCAAACAGTCTGTAAAAACTGGTCTGTGTTCAATCAGCCTCAGATGAAACTTAGCTAACAGATCAGCAGATCAGAAGGAAGATTAAAAACAAAAACTTGTTCAGCTATAAAACATCAGCTCTGCGAGACGTGTCAACAACTTCAAAATCTTTCTTTACATCTCTACAACCATGGACGGATAGAACCTTCTCCTCCACCATTTAACAATCAACATTGTGTTCACAATCAACATTTTTAGTGTCTTTACAACAAGTTTTTGCTGCCTGAAGAACACCTGCCTTAGAGCACGGCATTCTGGGACACTTTACAGATACAGGACTGAGCAGAAGGCTTGGACGACTCATTTAAAAAAAAAAAAAAAAAAAAAAGGTTCTCTAAGAAAACGGGTGCACTGATTTACAAAAATGTGCCCACATAAATGGAAAAATAGGATTTGTACAATTCCAAGAAGCTTTAAGGTCAATATCTGGTCTGACCATCTATTGTTCAACACAATCTGAACTCTTAGGTGAGCTGTCTTATCTTCTTCAGTCTTCAGGAATATCTCTGCAGGCTTCTGGAAGCTCCTCTTCAGATGTTGGCTGACTTTTGTCTCATCCTACATTAGGATGATCCCACATGTTTCTGCTGACTTTCAGTCCAGTTCTTGCGTAATGTGGCGTACCTCAGCCTCCCCGTTTCCCTTCCTAAAGAATGACTTCCTGACAAACACTCTTCCACTGAGACCATCCTGATGAGGCTTCAGTCAGTGGTAGATGGATCATTGAAGGACCAGGTGAAGCTCTCAGGTCCTGGATTTATTCCTGTTTCTAAAGGATACTGTTCATCTTCTGTAGATGGTTTATCTTCCCTTTGTCTGCGTATAGACAAGATGAAAGGTGAGTGAAAAAGCAGCCAATGTCCAACAAAAAGCTCTGAAAGACCTTCAGAAAGTCTGGAGAACTACAGTATTATTCAAAACCACCTTCAAAAATCCAACAAAGTCTGGCTCCTTTGAAGCAAAATTGAAAGAAATGAGGGGTGCCGAAGACTTTTGCACGGTACTGTATCTGCTGGAACTCCCTTTGTGACACATCTTTCTGGCTGTTTGAACATTTTGACAAACACACATGATAAAACTCCAATGCAGAACCTTCTAACTAAAGAATATATCAAGATGTCTTGTGCCTTAGTAGGGTAGGTGTTAAAACTTGAATTGGCTTCACCCAGGACGGAGGCGTGGACTGAACCTATATCTACTGTAAGATCCAATGACAAACAGCTTATTTCAGTTTAAAAACAAAAAAGCTCAAATGCTTCCAGTCCATAAGGAGGAAATACGGCACACAGACAGAGGTGAACACAATGAAAACCAAACCAGACTGAGACCATGTGTTAGACTTTAGTTTGAGCAGGTGCACAAAATGACTCCTCAAAATGTGTCTGAATGCGCAGACTCCAACCCCGTCAGGTGACGAGCCTTGTGAGAAACAAGCTGCTGCTTCTGAAACACTCCTCTCTCAGCTGACTGTAGCGATTATATAAGACACAAGCCGCGCAGAATCGCGGGGGGCTGGAACAGTGACACAACAGACTTTCACTCGTTTCTAAAACAGATGGCAGCCCAGAGTTAAGAGAGACCAGACCAGCTCTGGGAAACTTTAGTGCAGAACAACAGGAAAGAGCCAGAGTCCACAGAACAGTCAGCTGTCACGGTGTGTTGATTATGTGTCCCTAAAGAAGACCAGTAAATCACTAACACTTTACGATGAGGCTACAGTTCATATACTTATGTAACACAGAACTGCATCAGTCATGATCACACACCAGTTACCATGAAGTCATGATGCTCACCAGCAACACACGAAGTCGCCGCAGCTTCCTGTGATTACTTCACACTTATGTAATCATTCATAACCTCCACTCCCAACGTGACATGCACATTTTTAGTGCTGCAGTCAAGACCAGACCAAGACCGGGCCAAGACCAGAGTGTAACAAGACCAAGTCATACATATACCATGGTTCTGGTCTTGGTCCACTCTGGTCGTGACTACAAAGTTGTACGTTTATATTTGTCACTTGTGTAGAGCAGCCAACACAGCTCTTCTACAATGCAGCATCATCTGGTGCCAGACCCCACCCAACAGGTCTTGGTGACAACCTCCTAAGAAGACTGTGGTCAACCCTGAATAGATTCAGAACTGGACATGGCCCTTGCTTGGCTACTAGCCTTTACAAATGGGGCAGCACCCCAAGCCCACTGTGTGCTTGTGGAGAGGAGCGAACAATGGAACCCATCACTGAAGACTGCCTGCTCCACAGGAAAGGAGGGCTGGCTGCCCTCCCTACCATATCATAGTTCTGTGCGGTCATACTGATGATCACATTCTGGTCTTGAGTGATCTTAAATAAAAAATAAATAAATAAATGAAATGCAGAGTCTGTTTTGTCCAGAACAAGTAAAAATGTCTGATTCTGAGATGTGACCATGAAACTGTGGTCTCAAGGTTCTACAACACGAGAAGCTACAGTGACTTTGTGGTGAGCAGCATTAATTCATGCATCAACCTGAGTGCTGCATGAGTTCAGCATTACTGATGTATATGAACTGAAGCCCTACTGTGTTAGCAGTGAGTCTGGATTGGAGTGTTGATGAATGTGGAGAAGATGGCATCAACCGTGACCTCTGAGCTCTTCAACAACAGTCGGTCGTGTCATCCAGTGAGCAGAGGTGGGTACAGTAGCCATACGTACATTTTAGTCAAGTTAAAACAGCATTTCATTATGATGTTAATTACTCAAGTACAACTAAAAAGTACTTTTAGATTTTTAGATTTTAGATTAGATTTTATTCTCTTAAATGTGTACAGGATTTTCTTATAAATTGGAGACATTTTTATTTGCTAATTAGCCAATTTTTCCCTCATAAAAATGTTCCACTTTTTGTTTGTAATTTTGAGCTATTAATGTCATTAGTTAGGAGGATTTTTACTGTTAGTGTGGAGAAAATAAACCCTCTAATATAATAGAAATCAGGGGAAACAGTAAACTCAATATGCAGTCATTAAGCAATAATTAATGCGAATATGCCATTGTGGTGATTTGGTAGTAAATGAGCATAATATAATAAAGAATAGGTCAATTGTCATTTCTCTCACACACACAACCAAATTAAATACTGTCCAGAGTACAATAAAAATATTTGGTACAGTAGACTTTCTGAAAAATGTACATGGGTAAATGTACTTGAGTAAATGTAACTAGTTACTACCCACCTCTGTCTCTGAGTGCCAGACCAGTTCTGATTCACAAGGGAGCCACTTAATTTTGATATAAACCAACAAAACTAAATGGTAAATTATCCCAGATCACAGGAACATTAGGAGTCTGGTGAGTCTGCATCACTTGTATATTTTATCCGTACAACCAGGGACGAAAAGGGAGACACAGCACACAACTGCAGCAAACTTCATCTGTCGGATGCCAAAAGAAAACTTGAATCAACGCAGGACATTTTGGTTAAAATAAAGCGTGACTGCACCTACAGCTGAGAACTGGTCCCTACCAATCCTTCATCTCCACCGACTTACTGCAGGCTGCGTTTTTACGTGCAACACCACTCAGCTCACACAGACTTTGGACACTGACTTCTGTCGAGGATTTGCATGAAAATCTTTGGTTGCCATACAGCAACACACGCATGGTCTGAAATGCGGGAGGAGGGGTGGGAAATGAGCACATGAAAGGCCAGATCCAAGTGCTTTAACACTTAAAACACAAACGCAACAACCTGAGACTAGTGTGGGGAGAGTGACACGGGAAGGGAAAAGAAAAGGGAGAGAGAGACAGGAAGAGAAATAGTGCAACAAAGAGAAGTAAAGCAAGAGACCTCTTTAGTGGGAAGAGAAGGGGCGGAGGAGGTAAGGAGACAAGAGGAGATTTGAGGGAAGGATAGGAGAAGGGGGAGAGTAAAGGGGAAAGACAGCAAAGAAGGTGGGAAGGTTCTAGAAGAACTGAGGAGAAGGAGCAGTAGTGCTCTCAGGAGTATGGCTGAGGAACTCCATATCCTGGTCTGTAGATGGGTCTTCCTGTTGGTGACTGGGCGGGCCTGGCTGGGTAGCTGTAACCTCCGTAGCTGTAGGAGGCGGGGTATTGCATGGGACTGTTGGGCATGTACTGATTGAAAGCTGAGCCTGGGTGCGGAGAAGGAAAGGAGGGCTGGGTGGGGTAAGGGCAGGCAGACGGTGCCGGCAGACCAAAAGCGGGCCTCGACCCAGGGAAGCTCCCCGTTGGATTGAAGGAGGGGCCAGAAGTTGGGTAAGGGGCGAACTGCGGCACGGGGTTAGCAGGAACAGAGCCTGCCGCTGCTGCCGCCACCGGAGGGGGAGGGTTGGGTGGGGTTGCGGGGTACGGGGTGTAGGGCAGCCCAGAGGCACTGCCTGTAGAGGAGGAGGCCGGCTGAGAGGCGTCCTCATAGCTGGAAGAATGCGGCTTGGAGCTTGGCTGCGGCTGATTTGTCGTCGTCGTCGGTGTCTGATTCCACGGCGAGGGTGTGGTCGCAGCGTCCTTGCCGCCGACTGCCAATGACGTCATCGTAGTAGAATTGCTGTTGCCACTTTGCCGTAGGACCTCCTGGAGTTTCTCTGTCCGCACGCGCCTTTTGTGAGCAAGCGAGCGCAGGGAGAGGAAGCGTTCAAGGAAGGAGTCCAGTGGCAGAGAGCCCTCCAGAAACTCATCAGCCAGGGCCTGCAGACGGAGACAGCAGTGACCGTAAGAAAACACCACAAACCAGCTCCAAACATCAACTACAAGCACTAGCAACAATTATCCAATCGCTGCTCTGGATGCTGACTCAGCGGTTTTATTTTTTAGCAGCTCTCTGGCTTTGTAAGGCCTCAGCAAAACAGGAAAAATGCTGTGCTGTACCAGTTGTGTCAAGGTGCCTAGTCAATCGAATCAGTCATGTGACTACGTTCAGATGGCCGAAACCATCACTGCGTGTGGGATGAGCATCATGCTGGCGGTATGAACAGCTCAATCTGTCAGCATGGAGTCTAAAATAAAAAAAGGCGATGTGAGCACACAGTAGGTTTACATCCGAGCCCTTACCTCTGACTCAGCCTCCGTTTTACTGCTTTCTGTCTGTAGTCGTAGAAACAGAGCTTCAGGAGACACCTGACCGGCCATTCCATCTGAGGGACAGATGGACAGTGTTGGACAAAGACATGAGCAGCAAACACAGGCGAGCACGACACCAAACAGGAGGAACTGAGAAGAACGTGAGTCAGACATTCATAACCATCAAACAGTTTTTATTCAGTCTTCTGCTGCTGACCAAATTATTCATATTTTAAAACATTTTGTTCAAATTAAGCTTGCTTTGATTTTTGCAGATGGAATTGTTGCTCATTTGAAACTCTGTTAAAGTGTAAGAAATGTCAGGAAAAGTTTTTATGTTCTTTTTCGTATTTCATGTTACAAAGATGGAAAACATTTTTGTCCCGTGATATACCATGGCACCCTCCGAGGCAGATGTGTTTGCTCGCTTCGCTCACAAATACAACCTGTTTCTTCTTTTTCGTGTGCTTTCTGTTTTTTCTACAGCACACAAATGCCTGGCTCTGTTAACATACAGCAGACGGGCACTGCTGGATGCTGCCAACACACACAACGCTCTTGATTTTACACCACCAGAGCTGCAACTCACTGTTCGCTCCCACAGCAGCCACCACCACCCCCTGGAAGGCCCCAAAGCACCAAGCTCGGGTGAACCAGCTGATCCCAGGAGAGCACTTCGGAGATGTGACGCAAGCCAGGCAAGAGGAGAGGGCTTCACGCTAGGCTAAAAGCTCAAGCTAGCCGACCACTGCTACCTAGCCTCTTGTTAGCCAACATGTGGTCTTTGGAGAACAAACTGGATGAGCCGAGGGCCAGGATAACACCACAGCGGGAAATAAGAGAGTGCTGTGCTCTAATTTTCACTGAGACCTGGCTTTCACACAAAGATCCAGAAGGCGCCGTTCAGCTACGGACTCACTCTGTACACTGAGGGGACTGGACCGCAGCCTCCGGTAAGGCTAAAGGGGAGGTGTGCGTGTGTGTTCATCAACAACTCATGGTGTGGAGATGTACAGACTGTCTACAAGCACTGTTCACCAGATATAGAGTTTCTACGGCTGAAATATCATCACGACTATCTACCAAGGGAATTCACTGCTGTGTTTCTGGCCGCTGTTTACGTTCCACCGTCAGCCAATTCCACAGCAGTGCTCAGCAAACTCCAGGACGTCTTTAGTGAGTTTGAGACGGCTCATCCTGATTCTGTTTTTAATTGCCGATGATGATTTCAATCAGTGCAGCTTATGGACTGTACTCCCCAAGCACTGGGGTCTTTCTGCAATTGTGGGGGTTTCCCCTACAGTTTGAAAGTGCTATCTGATAACTGTTGTTGTGAAATGGCGCTATATAAATAAAGCTGAATTGAATTTTTTTCCCTTATATATGTTTATTGAGCTTTTGAGGGCCACAAGCAATACAGAAAAAGCAAACAGCAAGAAATGACGAAGAGAACCCTCTTTTTCAACCCCCAAACTCCCACCCCATCATCCCATCTCCACACACACACAAAAAAAGAAAAATAATAAATACCACAATACAATACAAATTTGTCAGAAGCAGAAGAATTGCATCATAAGAACACAATCAGAAATAATGGTGGTCTATTTGACAATGCACTTTGACCTCCCAGTCCAAGCAAGACCATAGAGGCCACTCCGGAGGGCCTGGGCGCCATCTCCTCCTATACAACTCAAAAAGGGGTCCCATATATCAAAAAAACCAAAAAGGTTTGTCTTTGAACCAGAAGCTAATAGCTTCTAATGGGATAAGTTCCATCACACCACGAATCCAATGTGTAACTGTAGGAGCAGAGTCTGAGGTCCATAGAAGAAGGATCCATCTTCTTGCACTAAAGAGAAGCACCTGCAACAGTTTGAGTGTGGAGGAGCGAAGATTCAGTGGGGTAGGATTTACTCCTAGAATGCAGATGAGAGGACTGAGGGCTAGATTTTTCTTAAATATAATATCAATTTCTTTACAAATTTTTACCCAGAAGTCACTAATAGGAGGACATCTAAATAAACAATGAAAATATGAACTTTCAGAAATTTTACACTTATTACAAAATTTTGAAAATAGAGGGTTAAACTTATTGCGTTTCACTGGAGTGATATGGAGTCTGTGTATGATCTTGAATTGTAACTCTCTAGCTTTGTTAGTAAATGGGTCATTTGCACTACCTGACCGCACCTCATCCCATATACAGTATCAGGTGAGAATAACTCTCCAAAATCCACTTCCCAAAGAGATCTGACATGAGCTGTGCAATCACTGGACGGGACTGAGAGGGTCTTGTAGAATGGGTTCTAAATCTTTTATTGGGTTTTAGACTTGTGAGTTTTTAACCTCTTTGACTAGTCTAACTTTTTAATATGACCCTTCTCTCTTCTCTTTGTTTTTTCTCTCATCTCTTTGTCTTGTGTCCTGATTGGTGGAGCCTTGAGTATTTTTATCATGTTCATAGTCAGCTTTATGTGTGCCTGTGTTTGTATCTATGTTGAATGTAATTGTGGTTTATGGTTTGTAAATATGGATGTCACCTGACGGCAAAACAAATCTACCTACGGGTACAAATAAAGGAACCTGAACCTAGTGATTAGTTTTCTAGTGTCTGGTTTCTGAATCACCTCCTCCACAGATGAAACAGAGACCCCATTAGGATGCAGCTTAGTGGATGAAGAAATAAAACTACAAATTTGCAGATACCTAAAGAAGTTATTCTGCGGGAGCTTATACTTCTCTCTGAGCTGCTCATAAGACAGCAGAGTGCCCTCTGTCATCAAGTCACCTACAGTTTTTACTTCCCTATCAGACCACAAGGAGAAGGCTTGGTCAGCCAGACCAGGGGGAAAATCCGGGTCTAAATAAATAGGTGTGAGGAGAGAAAAGGAGCCATCCTGATTTCCAAGCTTCTTCACCATCCTCCAAACTTTTAAAGTATTCTGTAAAATAAAATTCCCCTTTAATTTGAGACAAACCCATTTCTTAGATGCGTATAATGTGTGACTAAGAGGGATAGGGGCCACCGGAGCCGCCTCTATATTAAGCCAGGTGGATGTCGGCTCATTTTTAAACCAGTGCCAAATGTAAATAGAGAAGGAAGCAATTTGATAGCGCCTAAAATCTGGCACTGCCAGGCCTCCTTTATCCAGTGGGCGCTGTAATGTGCTAAGTTTTAACCTGGCTCGCTTGTTCCTCCAGAGAAAAGATGTCAAAGAGCTATTAAGAATAGCAAGTGATTTTCTTGTTAAGAGAGCTGGGATCATCTGGAAGGTGAACAATAACCGAGGAAGTATAACCATTTTGACAAGGTTGACCCTTCCTAAGACAGACAGAGGCAAGGCCGTCCAGCGGGCCAAGTCCTCCTTGAGTCTACGAATTACAGGAACAAAGTTGGCTTTATATAAGCCAGAAAGAGAGGAAGTAATGTGTATGCCCAGATAAACAAAACCTGATGGAGACCAGCGGAAGGGGGTAGAGCACAGTGGAGACCAAGATGCCTGAGGACTGAGGGGCACGGCTTCAGATTTAGAGTAGTTAATCTTATAACCTGAAAAATGGCCAAAAGAATTAATTATTTCAACAACTCTTGTAATAGAAGAATCTGGGTTACTTAGATAGAGGAGGACATCATCACAATAAAGGGAAATTTTATGATTTGTGGAACCCACATCTATACCTGTTGCCAAGGAATCACATCTAATGGCCTCCGCTAAGGGCTCCATAGTGAGGGCAAACAGAATTGGTGAGACCGGGCAGTCCTGTCTAGAACCACGTCTCACTGTGAATGTGGAGGACCTCAGGCCATTTATAATAACAGAGGCACGGGGGGCAGCATATAGCAAGGATATCCACCTAATGAAGTTGTCACCAAGACTGAATTTTGAGAGGACACCTAAAAGATAAGGCCACTCAATCTTATCAAAGGCCTTTTCTGCATCAAGGGAGACAACAAGAGACTTGACCTTTGACCTTGATCCATTCTGAATAAGATTTAAGAGTCTCCTTACATTATGAAGGGAATTACGACCCAATATAAATCCAGTTTGGTCTGTTGAAATTAAATCTGGCATGACACCTTCAAGTCTCTTCACCAATATTTTAGCCAATAGTTTTCGGTCAACGTCCAGCAAGGCAATCGGCTTGTAGGATGTGCATTCATCTGCAGGTTTGCCCTTCTTTAGGATTAGAGAAATATTTGCATCCATCATAGTATCAGGAAGAGCCCCAGAGTCAAAGGAGTAAGACAGCATATTGAGAAGGGGATCAATTAGCAAATCCTTAAAAGCCTTATAAAATTCTGGAGTCAAACCATCAGGCCCCGGAGCCTTATTAATTTGCAAGCTGTTAACCGCCTCTGTAACTTCTTCACGGGAAATGGCCCTATTCAACAGCTCTTTTTGTGTAATGGATGCTTGAGGTAGTTTAACTAATGATAGAAAATTATGCATCAAAGTCTCCGAGTTGTGATGTGACTCAGAAGAGTACAAGCCTTCATAGAAGGAAAGGAAAGAATTGTTAATATCTTTGTTGTTATAAACTCTTTTACCAGAACTATCCTTTATGCCTGGAATAGCCTGGGAGCCAGTATTACCTTTTATTAGATTTACCAGATACTTGCTCGGCTTATTGCCGAATTCATATAACTTATGCTTATCAAGCAGTATACGGTAGATCTCTGAGCTTCTTTAGATAAAAGTGCATTTTTTTTTTTTTTTTTTTTTTTCTCTCGGCGCCACACGAGTCGGCTGCCTTTTGCAACAGCGGCTCGATTCCGAGTCTTTTTCCCTTCCTCTCTCTTTTGATCCGTCTTTTTTTTTCACCCCACTTATATCACGGACACACAGATCGTCCTAAATGTCTCCTGAGCCGGTGGACGGAGCCACTGTCTATAGCAGGATACGATACAGCAGAGAACAGCTGCTAGCATTCAACCGCCACCCGGTCCCATTGGAAAAACTCGACATACCGAGAGAACTGAGGCGAAAACGCCGCGGCTGCCGGGCTGGAGTAAGGCGGAGGACAAAAAATATAAGGTACAGACCCTCCCTTCCATCTGTTGTCATGGGAAATGTACGGTCGATACTGGGAAAGTTAGATGAGCTAGCGGCTATCTCTCGTTATGATAGCACATACCGGGAGTGCTCTCTCCTTTTGTTTACTGAGACGTGGCTAACTGAACTAGCAGCAGATGCTAACATTGAGCTGGAGGGTTTTCACATGATACGAGCTGACCGAACACCAGACAGTGGCAAGGCTAGGGGCGGTGGAGTGATAATGTATGTTAACAACAACTGGTGCAGACCGGGACATATCACTGTTAAACAACGACACTGCAGCAAAGACATTGAGTTGCTAGCTGTTAGCATGAGGCCTACATATCTCCCGAGAGAACACTCACACGTGATCTGCATTGTTGTTTATGCAAATCCGACGGCGAACGCTGGGACAGCACGTGACGTCATCCATTCAGTAACCAGCAGGCTGCAGACAGAACACCCAGATGCTCTTCTCCTCATCTCAGGCGATTTCAACCATGTTTCACTGTCTCCCATTCTACCCACGTTCACCCAGTATGTCACATGCCACACTAGAGACAATAAAACACTGGACTTATTCTACGCAAACACTAAGGAGGCGTACACCTCATCACAACTCCCCCCACTCGGGAGATCGGATCACAACTTGGTTCATCTCCGGCCGGTGTACAAACCCCTAGTGCACAGACAACCTCCGGCCATGCACACTGTGGAGGTATGGTCTGAGGAGACAATGGACACCCTAAAGGGCTGTTTTGAAGCCACCGCCTGGAAGCAGCTCTGCGATCCACATGGTGAGGACATCGATGGCCTCATTCACACCTTCACGGGCTACCTCAGCTTCTGTGTGGACAAATCCGTTCCCACCAAGACCATACGGCGTCACTCAAACAACAAACCCTGGATCAACCCTGAGATAAAAACACTTCTGAGAGAGAAGAAGAGGATCTTCAGGTCAGGGAACAGGGAGATGCTGAAGTCCGTACAGAGGGAGCTGAGGAGAAAGATCAGAGAA
The DNA here is from genome assembly GCA_020510985.1 of Pholidichthys leucotaenia. Classification (NCBI taxonomy): domain Eukaryota; kingdom Metazoa; phylum Chordata; class Actinopteri; order Cichliformes; family Pholidichthyidae; genus Pholidichthys; species Pholidichthys leucotaenia. Next base: position 22,595,164 of record CM035848.1, on the reverse strand, counting down.
GGCAAGGACAGCTTCAGGAAGAAGATGGAGGACAAGCTGCAACAGAGCGACATCAGCGGGGTCTGGAGAAACCTCAAAACCATCTCGGGGCTCCAGAATACCTCCCCCCAGGCCACAGGGGGCAGGGAGTGGGCGAACAACCTGAATCTGTTTTTCAATAGATTTGACCAACCGCCCTCCCCCCTGACTGCACAACAACCACTGCTGCCTCTAAAGAAATCAAGTCCTGCTGCCCACTCCCCACTCCACCAACACCCCCCCACTCCCAACACACAGCCCCCCATCCTGACCCTGACCAGGACCCAGGTGAGGACGGAGCTGAGGAAGATCAAGGCGAGGAAGGCGCCGGGACCGGACGGCATCAGCGCAAAGCTCCTCAAGTCCTGTGCAGACCAGCTGTGTGGGATTGTGACGTATATCTTCAACATGAGCCTGAAACTGGGGAGGGTACCACAGCTGTGGAAAACATCTTGTGTGGTACCTGTACCAAAAACTTCCCACCCCAAAGACCTGAACAGCTACAGACCGGTGGCCTTGACGTCCCACTTGATGAAGACCCTGGAGAGACTGCTCCTTGCTCACCTCCGCCCCCTGGTGGAACCAGCGATGGATCCACTCCAGTTCGCCTACCAGCATGGCATTGGGGTGGAGGATGCGGTGATCTTCCTCCTTCACCGTTCTCTGTCCCACCTGGAGAAGCCCGGGAATATGGTGAGGATCATGTTCTTTGACTTCTCCAGTGCTTTCAACACCATCCAACCGATGATCCTGAAGGACAAGCTGCTGCGCGCAGGGGTGGACCAGCACCTGTCATCATGGATCCTGGACTACCTCACGAACCGGCCTCAGTTTGTGAGAACCCGGGACTGTGTGTCCGACACGATCATCAGTAGCACGGGGGCCCCCCAGGGAACGGTGCTGGCTCCCTTCCTGTTCACTCTTTATACTGCGGACTTCTCACACAACACAACACACTGCCATCTACAGAAGTTCTTTGATGACTCTGCGATCGTTGGCCTCATCTCCAATGGAGATGAAGCTGAGTACAGAGGGCTTATCCAGGACTTCGTGGACTGGTGCCATCGGAACTGCCTCCAGATCAACGCGAGGAAAACTAAGGAGCTGGTGGTGGACTGCCGCAGGCATGGGCAGCCCCTCACAGTACCAGTAAATATACAGGGAACAGACATCGAGATGGTGACATCCTATAAGTACCTGGGTATTCATCTGAACAATAAACTAGACTGGTCACACAATACTGATGCACTCTACAAGAAGGGACAGCGCAGGCTGTTCCTGCTGAGGAGACTCAGGTCTTTTGGTGTACAAGGGGCGCTGCTGAAGTCATTCTATGACACGGTGGTGGCATCAGCCATCACTTTTGGAGTGGTCTGCTGGGGCAGTGGCATTACTGCAGCCGATAGGAAGAGACTGAACAAACTGATTAAGAAAGCTAGCTCTGTCCTGGGGCAGCGCCTTGATCCGATGGAGGAGATAGGAGAGAGAAGGACGGTGGCTAAACTGTCATCTCTGCTGGAGTCCGAGTTCCACCCTATGCAGGACATACTGAATGCACTGAGGAGCTCATTTAGCAGCAGACTACATCATCCCAGGTGCACAACCGAGAGGTTTCGTAGGTCCTTCCTACCAACGGCTGTCAGACTGTACAACCTAAGCAGGGCTGCTCGCAGAGATAGCAAAAAGACGTAACAAACTAATAGTTTTTTGAATGCAAAAGATGCAATAGACTTACACAATGGTCCCCTCCGGCATACAACTAGGAACATACCGGTCGCTATGGAGGGTGAGAATATGTATGGGCACATAATCATACCATGTAGGATAACTAAGTAGACGGTTATGCTGTTTCATTCCATCTAGCAACAATGCTCAGCACTGGGTGTGTTTATATATTTATATATCTACATATTATTCCATCTAGCTACATTGCTCCGCACTGTGTGTGTTTATATACTTGCATATTTATTCCACCTAGCTGCAATGCTCCGTACTGTGGGTGTTTATATATTTACATATTTATTCCATCTAGCTACAATGCTCTGCACTGTGTGTTCATATATTCATATATTTATTCCATCCAGCTACAATGCTCTGCACTGTGTGTCTGTGTGTGTGTGTATATATATATATTTTATAGTAATACGTACATATGTTTATTAGCTGCTCTTGCTTGCTTGTTTTTTTTCTTGCCTTCTGATTGTTGCTCTGAGTGTTGCTATCCCTGTGCTGTTGCAATCCTGGAATTTCCCCGTTGTGGGACTAATAAAGGCTTATCTTATCTTATCTTATCTTATCTAGAGCTGCTGTGGTGGCGTCAGTTTGAGATCTCAGGTTATCTGAAGGTTTAAGGTTAAATTCATGTTGTAGTTCACTTAATTTACCTTCAAGAAACTGTTGCTCTGTCCTCTGTTTTTTCTTAAGATTTGCCAAGAATGATATAGTGAAGCCTCGAATAACAGCTTTACCAGTTTCATTCATTCATTCATCTTCTCCCGCTTAATCCTTTTTGGGTCGCAGGGGGGCTGGAGCCTATCCCAGCATCTTTGGGCAAGAGGCAGGGTCCACCCTGGACAGATCGCCAGTCCATCGCAGGGCCAACACAGAGAGACAGACAACCTTTCACTCTCACAGTCATACCTAAGGACAATTTAGAATTCCCAGTTTGATGCCAATTAACCTAACTTGCATGTTTTTGGCATGTGGGAGGAAACTGCAGAAATCCCGGAGTAAACCCACGCAGACACGGGGAGAACATGCAAACTCCACACAGATCACTGTTGGTCGGGGGCTGGGATGAAACCCGGGATCCCCCGGCCAAGGGTGAGTTGCTGTGCTGCCGCAGTGCTAACCACTGCGCCACCGTGCCACCAAAAAGAACTTATTAAACTGCTTAATTTATATATGTCTGGAAACTGGAGACTGCCCCAAAGGGCTAGTGAAAAGTTACCCATTGGTGTCGCCCGCATGGAGCACTCGGAGGGATGGTGCTATGGTCTCTGAATAAAAATTCTCCGCCTCCTCCGCTATATCAATGCTGTATTTGCCGCCGTTCAATGACACTTGGGAGTCGGGCAGGAAACACCAAGCTGTATCTGACATCTGCAGCGTGAAGCTTTTGCTTGATGTTAGTGAAAGATGCCCTCCGTTTGGTGACATCAGCAGTAAAATCGGGGAAAATGTAGACTTTGTGACTGCGGAAAGTAAGCGGGCCCTTCTCTCTGGCGAGCTGGAGGATGCGCTGTTTCACTCTGAAATGGTGCACCTTTACAATCATGGGTCTCAGGGGAGCATTTTGACTCCAGACAGGCCGATGGCAAGGCGATGCGCTTGGTCCAACATCTCAGGCCCGTCAGGAACCTCCATACCCAGCGTCTCGGTGAAGAAGTCGGTCATAAATGTTGTAACTTGTGGCCCCTCTATGTTTTCCGGTAGACCAAGCACACGGAGATTCTGGCGTCTGCTCCTCGATTCAAGGTCCTCCGTTTTAGCCATTAGCAGTATGTTGCATTTCTCCAGCGTTTCACTCCTGGCTTCGAGCGCCGTAATCCTGTCGTCACACTCCTGCAGGGAAGTTTTGACCTTGGTCAGACATATCCCAAATGAGTCCATAGAAGTCTGCAGTGTGCCTAATGAGTCCCACGTTTCAACACGGAAACTTTCAATTAGCCTTACCAGGCCCAAAAGTGACAGCTCTTCTGCGTCCTCATCAACACCATGTACAGGAGACGGGTAGTTGGCTTTCTCGCTAGCTTGACGGTCAAGGGTTCGGGTAGAGCGTTCCTGATGGGAAAGGTTCTTCCCAGACATGTCAGCAGGTTTCTCAAGTGGTCCCAATATGATAAGAAGAAATATAACGAGGCACAGTGACATTTAAAATAACATTTATGAAAAGATATATCAGAGCTGGTAAGGGCGCATCTATTTCGTATCCATGCTCCAGTGGTTTGAATATTTATTTGAATTGAATTTTATCAACATGTTGATATTCCGACCCATGACAAGAACACATTAGATCATGTCTATAGCAATATACGTGGTGCATATAGGGCTGCACCCATCCCCACTGTGGACACTCGGACCACATCTCTTTGTTCATGTACCCGGCCTACAGACAAAAACTTAAACAAACCCCATCACAAAATGAGTTCAACACTGGACTCCAGAGACTGACAGCAACCTGCAGGACTGTTTTGCCCTCACACACTGCGATGTGATTAAGGCCACAGCCACTCTAGAAAACTCCACACACAGGACTATGCTGAGTATGTGACTGGGTGCATGTCAGGTCAGGCACTGCTTTGCTTGCTACCGGATAACCATGAAAACCGGTACTACCCGTCTCATGGGTGGGCTGTCAGCGACTCAACCGGCAACCCCGCCCTTCCGAGGAGTGTGGAGGGTGAAACAGGGCATTCTGGCAGAACTAAAAACAATATCTGTCACAGGTCTGTGGTGGACCACTCCTAGTTACATGGGGTGAGACTGGACATCCTGGCAGATAAACACATCTGTTGCAAGGTCTGTGGTGGACTTTTGCTAGTCGGTGCATCGTGACATGCACTACACAAAGAGCAGGGATAGACAAACCTATCATCTAGTCAGTCACTGCAACAGATACTGGAGTCAGTTTGTCTTGGCCTGTCCTTGCCACTGATAATACCTCTATCTGCCAAGAATGTGCCGCTAGTCCAGCAAAAGCTAGCAGTATTCAAATACTTTGCAAGCAGTTTCATGAAATGGTCAGTCAGAAAGCAACTCATACCGGCTCGGATGTCGCCCAGGTTGACAAGGTCGGGAGTTCCTGGCGGCAGAGGGCAGGGGACGGAGCTGTTTGGAGGAATCTGATCAGACCTGGGTGAAACAGTCATTGTCGCCCCCGACAGACTGCTATGATGATGATGATGATGATGACATCACCACTTGTGTCAACAACATGGTGCCCATTATACAAGTCAGGAATTTCCCCAACCAGAAGCCCTGGATAAACAGTCAGGTAAGCTGCATGCTGCATGTTCGCTCTCTTGCATTTAAATCAGGCAATGAGATGTAGTACAAAGCTGTGAAGTACGGACTAAGAAAAGCCATCATAGCAGCTAAGAGGCAGTACAGAGAGAAGCTGGATAGCTTCTACTCTACTGCTGACTCCAGGCAGGTGTGTCAAGACCTACAGCACATCACAGACTACAGGACCATCACCATCAGCTCTAAAGACAGCCTGCTAGATGATCTCAACACCTTCTACATCCGCTTTGAGTCCTCCAGTCACAGCACAGAGAGGAGGCACACGCACACACGCGCGCACACACACACACACACACACACACACACACACACACACACACACACACACACACACACACACACACACACACACACACACCCCGACCACTCAACTCCCTTACCCTCCCCCAACAGTCTCAACAGGCCAGGTGTAGAAAGCTCTGAGGAGGGTCAACCCCCATAAGGCAGCAGGGCTGGACAACATCCCAGGGCGGGCCCTCAGAGCATGTGCCAGTGAGCTGGCTGATGTTCTCACCTCAATTTTCAACCTTTCCCTCAGCCAGAGCACTCTTTCCTCCTGCTACAAGACCACAAACATCATCCCCATTTCCAAGAAGAGTCCAGCTATCTGCCTGAATGACTACAGGACAGTAGTACTCACTTCAATCATTATGAAGTGTTTTGAGAGAGTGGTGCTGGTCCACATTCAGAGCAGCATACTGGACCCCCTGCAGTATGCCTACTGGCCCAACAGTTTCACCTCTGACGCCATCACTGCTGCACTCCACTACTCCCTCTCCCACATGGAAAACAAAGACTCCTACATCACTCTTTGTTGATTACAGTTCTGCTTTCAACGCGGTCGTCTCACATAAACTCACCCATAAATTATTCACACTTGGCTTGTACCCCACCTTCTGTGACTGGCTTTAGACTTCCTAACTGGCAGAAACCAGTCTGCTCGGATTGGAAACAGAACCTCAGCCAGCATCATTACAAGCACAGGCACCCCCCAGGGATGCGTCCTCAGCTCCATCCTTTACACCCTGTTCACTCACGACTGTGTCACCTCTCACTAAACTAGAAATTTTAAAACAACAGTTCTATTGAAATAAAATTTTACTAAATCTAAATAAAACTAAATATATGATATTTGGAAATAGCACAGTTGAAAAACAAGTAAACCTAGCAATAGATAATGTCGGAATAGAAAGAGTGTATCAAACTAAATTTGGTGGTGGTGGTGTGGAAGGGGTGTTATTGACCATAAATTGTGTGTGTGTGTGGGGGGGGGGGGCTGAAAAGTTCATAGGCTGACCATGACTGAAATGACAGACTGGAGTGTACTCTGTGAACCACATGGGGTGGACATAGACAATATGACTGACTGCATCATTGAATACATTAGATTCTGTGAAGACATGACCATGCCAGTTCAGACTGTACACTGCTTCTCCAACAACAGACCATGGGTCACCAGTGACCTGAAAGCACTACTGAACAAAAAGAAGAGAGCTTTTAGGGCTGGAGACAAGGAGAAGCTGAAGGGAGTGCAGCTTGAGCTGAGAGAGATGCTGAGGAAGTGCAAGGACAATATAGGAGGAAGTTGGAAGAGAAACTCAGGAAAAAACAACACTAAAGATGTGTGGGAGGGAATGAAACAAATAACTGGGTGCAAGGGGAGAGTCAGGCAGCCATCTGGGAGCCAGGAGAGAGCTGAGGAACTGAATCTGTTTTTTAATAGGTTCAACTCACAGTCTGTCACCCGAGCAACACAACCAGACCCCCACCCACCCTCCTGTGCAGAACCTCTCTCCATCTCCCCCCCTCCTCCTCCTCAGGGGGCACCAGGACCCTCCCTCCCTTCACAGTAACTACAGACCAGGTGGAGAAACAGCTGGAGAGACTCCGTCAGCAGAAGGTGGCGGGCCCTGATGGCATCTCTGCCAGGACCCTGAGGACCTGCGCCAACCAACTAGCTCCGGTACTGAAACACCTGTACAACCTGAGCCTGAGTCTGGAGAGAGTACCGGTGCTGTGGAAGACATCCTGCCTGGTTCCTGTCCCCAAGAAGTCATCTCCATCAGACCTGAATGACTATCAACCAGTTGCCCTCACATCTCATGTGATGAAGGTCCTGGAGAGACTGGTCTTAGTCCACCTGAGGCCGCAGGTGAAGATGTGGCTGGACCCTCTGCAGTTTGCATATCAGCCCCATTTAGGAGTTGAAGATGCTGTCATCTACCTGCTACAATGAGCACATCTGCACCTGGATGGTGGAGGAGATACTGTGAGAATCACGTTTTTTGATTTCTCCAGTGCCTTTAACACCATCCAGCCACTGCTGCTGGGCGAGAAGCTGCAGGTGATGGGGGTTGACAGCTCTGTGATCTCCTGGATTACTGACTACCTGACAGGCAGACCACAGTTTGTCCGGCTGGGCAATGTCTTGTCTGGAGTGGTGGCTAGTGATACGGGAGCTCCACAGGGGACTGTGCTCTCTCCTTTTCTCTTTACCTTACACACCACTGACTTTCAGTACAACACAGAGTCATGCCACCTGCAAAAATTCTCTGACGACTCAGCTGTTGTGGGGTGTATAAGAGGAGGAGAGGAGGGGGAGTACAGGGCACTGGTAGACAGATTTGTGGAGTGGACGGAGCAGAATCACCTGAGGTTGAATGTCAGCAAGACCAGAGAGATGGTGATTGACTTCAGGAAGAGGAAGACACCTTCTCAGCCACTGCAGATTAGGGGGGAGGATGTGGGAGTGGTTGAGGACTACAAATATCTGGGTGTCAGGATCAGCAGCGGGTTGGACTGGAGATCCAACACCGCTGCTGCGCACAAGAAGGGGATGAGCAGACTCTACTTCCTGAGGAAGCTGAGATCCTTCAACGTGTGCAGCAGGATGCTGGAGCTTTTCTACCAGACCGTTGTCGCCAGCGCCATCTTCTTTGCTGCTGTCTGTTGGGATAGCAGTATCAGGGCCAGAGATACCAACAGACTTGACAAGATTATCAAGAGGGCTGGCTCTGTAATTGGTCTCAGGCCGGAGACCTTTGAGACAGTGGTGGAGAGGAGAACACTAAATAAACTGCGATCCATCATGGACAATCCTGATCACCCCCTCCACCACACACTAGATAGACAGCGAAGCACTTTCTCCAGTAGACGACTACAGCTTCGTTGTCGAACGGCCAGGTACAGGAAATCTTCCCTGCCACATGCAATTTCACTGTACAAAAACTCACTATGATGTTGTATTCTGGTCTTAACAATGCTGCCACACTGCACCTTACAGACTAACTGATACCTCACATTTTCACTCTGCTCCTGATAGTCCTCCTTTGTACTATGGGATGATTCATGTGTTTATACGGGTCATCATATACTAAGCTATGATGTATATAGGTTCTATAGTCGTGTTAGTTTTTACTTTCCATGGGTTTCCTTTGTCTGTCATGTGTGTGTTTTTATTGTTTTGCCGTCTACTGTCATGCTGCTGTTACACTGTAATTTCACAGTTTGGGATCAATAAAGTACATCTATCTATCTATCTATCTATGATGCAGTGGTCAAATCTGACCAAATGTGGTTTACTTTTCAACATTGGTGTGGCAGTGCTTGGATCCCTGTGGTACAGAAACTCTCTTCTTGATCCTCAAAGACATAAGTCCTTCTTAGTCAGCCTATGAACTTTTCAGCCCCCCCCCCCCCATGTAAAGACAAAAATGTCAACGTCATTTGCAATATTACACAGTCAAAGACAAAAAAAACCCATAAATCCTATTTTTATAATGCAGAAAAGAGCAATAACGGTTGAGAATAAAGTCAACTATTATGAACACATAAATCATTTATTCACTAATACAAATGCTCTGAAGTTTAAAGACCTGGTAGACTACAGTATCATCCAAATGATGTTTAAAATAAAGAATAATTTTCTTCCAAACTATATCCAAAGGTTGTTCCAAAATAGACAAAACAGATATAAACTCGGAGGAATTTGTATGCTCACAAAAACAAAGATAAGCCTTTATTAGTCCCACAATGGGCAGCACGATGGAGGAGTGGTTAGCACTGCGGCAGCACAGCAACTCACCCTTGGCCGGGGGATCCCGGGTTCCACCCCAGCCCCCGACCAACAGTGATCTGTGTGGAGTTTGCATGTTCTCCCCTTGTCTGCGTGGGTTTACTCCGGGATTTCTGCGGTTTCCTCCCACATGCCAAAAACATGCAAGTTAGGTTAATTGGCATCAAACTGGGGATTCTAAATTGTCCTTAGGTATGACTGTGAGAGTGAATGGTTGTCTGTCTCTCTGTGTTGGCCCTGCGATGGACTGGCGATGTGTCCAGGGTGGACCCTGCCTCTCACCCAAAGATGCTGGGATAGGCTCCAGCCCCCCCGCGACCCGAAAAGGATTAAGCAGAAGAAGATGGATGGATGGATAGTCCCACAATGGGGAAATTCCAGATTACAACACATGCTAAAAAAGATGTCTGTCAGTAACAGGAGTTAATTTATGGAACACTTTCGATGATGAAATGAAAACTTGTAAAACTTTGAATAGATTTAAAAAACTAAGCAGAAAATTCTGAATGATTATAAGATAAGATAAGATAAGATAAGATAAGCCTTTATTAGTCCCACAACGGGGAAATTCCAGGATTGCAACAGCACAGGGATAGCAACACTCAGAGCAACAATCAGAAGGCAAGAAAAAAAAAAAAAAAAAAAAAAAAAAAAAAAAAAAAACAAGCAAGCAAGAGCAGCTAATAAACATATGTACGTATTACTATAAAATATATATATATACACACACACACAGACACACAGTGCAGAGCATTGTAGCTGGATGGAATAAATATATGAATATATAAACACCCACAGTACGGAGCATTGCAGCTAGGTGGAATAAATATGCAAGTATATAAACACACACAGTGCGGAGCAATGTAGCTAGATGGAATAATATGTAGATATATAAATATATAAACACCCACAGTACGGAGCATTGTAGCTAGATGGAATAAATATGCAAATATATAAACACACACAGTGCAGAGCATTGTTGCTAGATGGAATGAAACAGCATAACCGTCTACTTAGTTATCCTACATGGTATGATTATGTGCCCATACATATTCTCACCCTCCATAGCGACCGGTATGTTCCTAGTTGTATGCCGGAGAGGACCATTGTGTAAGTCTATTGCATCTTTTGCATTCAAAAAACTATTAGTTTGTTACGTCTTTTTGCTATCTCTGCGAGCAGCCCTGCTTAGGTTGTACAGTCTGACAGCCGTTGGTAGGAAGGACCTACGAAACCTCTCGGTTGTGCACCTGGGATGATGTAGTCTGCTGCTAAATGAGCTCCTCAGTGCATTCAGTATGTCCTGCATAGGGTGGAACTCGGACTCCAGCAGAGATGACAGTTTAGCCACCGTCCTTCTCTCTCCTATCTCCTCCATCGGATCAAGGCGTTGCCCCAGGACAGAGCTAGCTTTCTTAATCAGTTTGTTCAGTCTCTTCCTATCGGCTGCAGTAATGCCACTGCCCCAGCAGACCACTCCAAAAGTGATGGCTGATGCCACCACCGTGTCATAGAATGACTTCAGCAGCGCCCCTTGTACACCAAAAGACCTGAGTCTCCTCAGCAGGAACAGCCTGCGCTGTCCCTTCTTGTAGAGTGCATCAGTATTGTGTGACCAGTCTAGTTTATTGTTCAGATGAATACCCAGGTACTTATAGGATGTCACCATCTCGATGTCTGTTCCCTGTATATTTACTGGTACTGTGAGGGGCTGCCCATGCCTGCGGCAGTCCACCACCAGCTCCTTAGTTTTCCTCGCGTTGATCTGGAGGCAGTTCCGATGGCACCAGTCCACGAAGTCCTGGATAAGCCCTCTGTACTCAGCTTCATCTCCATTGGAGATGAGGCCAACGATCGCAGAGTCATCAGAGAACTTCTGTAGATGGCAGTGTGTTGTGTTGTGTGAGAAGTCCGCAGTATAAAGAGTGAACAGGAAGGGAGCCAGCACCGCATAAGGATGAGGTATGAATCTTAATGTTTTCTTTTGCTTCTCTTCCCAGTTCTTTTTTGATTTTTTAAGTATACTAATGTAATGCAAATGATCTGCACTAAATGAGGAATGTAAATAGGGTAGGTAAAACAAGCAAAGGCTTCAGCCTTCACCTTTTCGGTGGATGCAAGTTAAAAATAATTTTTGTGTATGTTGTGGTGAACACTAATGGACCGGTTCTGTGACTCGCATTTTAGGTCAGAACAAAGGCAGGAATCTTAGCCTTGATATGCAAGGCTGGAGACTGTGGGGGGTCGATTAAAGGATGCATGGGAGACAGTGGAAGTGATATCATGAAGGAAATGCATTGTGACTGTCTTTATTATGCAAGGTGGTCTGTGTGACATGTGATTTATGAGGTGTGAAGTCCCTGATAGTTAAGGACGAGAGTTTACTGATTCAGTCTCTTTTTCTGCTTTGAATGATGGAGATGTGAATAAAGCTGACTCTGAGAAAGAACCCTGCCTCGCCATTTTCACATCTTCCACAATGTATCTATATATATGTATGGCTTTAATTGCCATGTTGAAAAATAACCGTTTTACTTTTTGAAATGATCGAGATAAACCTTGACTAACTGACTAACTAACAAGGACAACATTATCCTGAAGTCTGCGGATGACACCGCAGTGATAGGAAGAATCACTGGCAGGGATGAAGCAAAGAGGTGGCCGGTCTGGTGTCATGGCGTGAGGACAACAACCTCACCCTCAACACAGACAACACAAAGAAAATGACAGGGGGCATGAAGAGGGAGAGGAGACCCCATTGCCCGCTGCTCATGAGGGAGCTCGAAATGGAGAGGGCGAGCAGCTTTAAGTACTCGGGTGTCCAAATCACTGAGGACCTCACATGGACAATGAACACCACACAGCTGGTCAAGAAGGACCAACAGTGGCTGTACGTTTTGAGGAGGCTGAGGAAATCCGGGATGTCACCCAGGATCCTCGGCAACTTCCACAGCTGCGTTGTTGAGAGTCTCTTGACCAGCTGTTTCACTGAGTGGTACAGCAGCACTACTGTCTTGGATGGCAGATGCCTGCAGAGAGTGGTGAAGACTGCGGAGAGGATCATCAGGACTCTACTGCCCTCTCTGCAGAGCGTCTACAACTGCAGAGTCCACAGGAGAGCTGCCTCCATTCTTAAGGACCCCACCCACCCCCAATACGGACTGTTTACACTCCTACCCTCAGGTTGGAGGTACAGAAATGTGAAATGTAGGACTTCGAGACTCAAGAACTCTTTCTTTCCCACTGCCTTCAGACTCAAACAGCTGACAGGAGTCTAATCACATGACTGCCTTATACAACTGCATTCAACCGTTTACTTTTGTCACTTTGCATATGTGCAACTGCACTCATCGCTGAAACGTTTACATTCACTGCTCTCGGTGCACATAAGCTGATGTTGCACTAATCTGCACAATGTACATAGTATTTCTATAGTTTTCATTGTTTATAATTTTACTCCTCACTTTGTATATTGTGTATTTTTTTAAATTTATCTTATTCATCGACTTATATTTTATATTGCGTGGCATTCGCAGTAGAAAGCAAAGGAAGATTTTCATTGTACAGGGAAACGTGTTTCCTTACCGTGCATATGACAATAAACTTTGGTTTGATATGAAATAAAACTTCATGTCCAACAGGCAAGAACAAAAAAGAAAAGAAGCTGAAAACAGTTGTTAAAGTTTATATTTGCATCAGTCTGGATTCATGGTGAAGAGAAACTGACGGGCGCTCATGTGCACGGCGCTGTTCAAGCTGTCCGCCACACAGACACATTTCACACACGTAATCCACGTATGTGCACACAGTGTGACAGCGATGCTCCACCAACATGATTTGAACAGTGCCTACTAAAACACGGAACAAACAGTATGGTATGGAACGTTCCATACAAATTCTGTATGGAATATTCCATACATGTTCCGTACTGCACATGTTCTGTACCAAATATGATCCATACACACTCCATATGGGACGTCTGCCGGCCCTGCCTGCTGTCAGTTCTATGTCAATGTGCCTTTGTCATTAGCCGCAGTCCGCGCCTAGCATGTTCTGGTACACATACCGCTTATGTTACGAATGTGACGGTTGTAAATAAGTGCAATTAATAAATGGATAAATGCAGTAAGGAATTACGGAACATAGAGTTAATAATTATGGGCAAATGATACCAAGGCTTCGGAGCTTGTTTCACTCTTCAGTGTGTCGGCACTTGTATCAAAACACTAATGACACATGACCGATGACGTCCGAAGTTTCAAACGTCACAGCTTCCCTGGTTCAATATGTGCCCCGTGCTGGCAAAACGAGTCAGAATGCGCACCGCGTCATTACGAGATACGGGCATGAGATGTCATAAATCATGACTCTCTTTGTCTGCTAGCGGCAAGTCCCGGGAAAAAACCCGTGAGCGCCTGGTATCATTGTAAAGCTCAGAAATCACACTTTCTAAAAATACACGTTTTTGCCAGGAGACGTAACTCCCGACCGATCAAATGCGAGTTTGAAACCTAGCCAAAACATAAACAAATCGTCTTTTTCTAGGTCTGTTTTGGTGCACTTCCTACAAATTAAATATCATTTTGAAAATCTTTCAATACAGAATATGGAAAAAACATTACCTCTGTTTTGATAATTTCCTCAAAGTGACCCCTTTTGCCAGCACGGGTCACATATGTTTTGAAGCATTCATGTGTCGGTCAATCTGAGGACTCTACCCACCTCCTCCCTTGAGTCTCGCCGTGGGCTGCTTCCTCGCAGGACCAGAGAACAACTGTCACCCCACAGCACTCGGGCTACAGTGAAACTTTGCTGCCTGCTGTGCTCTACGTATCTATGGAACATGCACGTAAGGCACTTGGGAATATTAGCAGGCTGGATCACAAGCCAGCAGGACTGCTAGCGTCACATTCGGAACATTACATATCCACGGAATGTGTAAGTAAACAACTGAGACTACTAGCTAGCAGGACCGCTAGCGCTCTGCAAGGAACATTCTGTACGTAAGGCACATGGGAATGCCAGGACCGCTAGCTAACATGACCACAAGAACATGTACGGAACACGGACGGAACTCTAGCATACAGAATATTAGGTACAGAATGTTCCATATCAAATGTTACAAGTACATATTCGTAAAACACTTGAGACTGCTAGCTAGTAGGACCGCTCCCTACGGAATGTGGATGGAACATGTACAGAACATTTTGTATGGAACGTGGATGGAACATTACAGAACATTCTGGACAGAATTTTCCATACTGTACTGTTCATTCCGTGTTTTAATAATCTCCAATTTGAACACCCACAGTGAAATAAAATGAGGACGAATTAAAGGAACTTTCAGTGTAAATCATGGCAGGAGTCTGCTACTTTGAGCGGCATCACAAAATATAGGCTGCAGTCTCCACTCATCCTCTGAAGAATGGAAGATGACAAAATCCATGTCACATGCACCGTCTGCTCGTGCACACGGTGACACGTTCGCGCTGCCATGAATTGGGCTTCATCCAACACTAATATCCCTCCCAGGTCACAAACCATTTAAATGCTCAACTGCACAACTTAAGGTGGTTTTGGAGACAGTTTACATGTGGTGCACATTTTTGTCTTGTGCTACAGACTGTCCACCATTGTAGCACTAGTGTTATGGCTAAAACCGGTCACTAAAGTTGCATTCACACCAAACGCAAAGCAAATACACACAAATTTACACATATGTGTCCGAGGGATAGTGCTAACTAGTAATCAGTCTTGAGCTTCTGCCATCACCTAAGTATCAACACTGGAGAGTAAACTAGTTTGAAAATGAGACTGCCACTCACCTGCAGACAGATGGACCGGGGGCTCTGCAGCTGAACTGGAGTGTCAGAGTTATTCATCCACGGACTCCTGCCACATCATCATAGCAGTCTGTCGCGGGCGACAATGACCGTTTCATTTAGGTCTGATCAGATTCCTCTACGCAGCTCTGCTCCCCACCCTCTGCTGCCAGGAACTCCCAACCCAGCAAACCCGGGCAACATCTGAGCTGGTATGAGTTGCTTTCTGACTGACCATTTCATGAAACTGCTTGCAAAGTATTTGAGTACCGCTAGCTTTTGCTGGACTAGCGGCACGTTCTTGGCAGATCGAGGTATTATCAGTAGCAAGGACAGGCCAAGACAAACTGACTCCAGTATCTGTTGCAGTGACTGACCAGATGATAGGTTTGTTTATCTCTGCTCTTTGTGTAGTGCATGTCACGATGCACCAACTGGCAAAAGTCCACCACAGACCTTTTTTTTTTTTTTTTTTTTTTGTTACTTATTTGTACCCGTAGGTAGATTTGGTTTGCAGTCTGGTGACAAGCCACCGGCTGCTGGTCGCTGCGTGCGCGAGCGCCCTAAACCTACATGTTTTTTGGTGTGCGGGAGGAAACCGGAGAAATCCCGGAGTAAACCCGCGCAACACGGGGAGAACATGCAAACTCCACACAGCTCACTGTTGGTCGGGGGCTGGGATCGAACCCACGATCTCATGATCCCCGCGGTCCCCCGGCCGAAGTGGTTCACCACAGACCTGTGACAGATATTGTTTTTAGTTCTACCAGGATGCTCAGCTTCACCCTCCACGCCCTCGGAAGAGCGGGGTTGCCGGCTGAGTCGCCGACGGCCCGACCCATGAGACAGGTAGTACCGGTTTTCATGGTTATCCGGTAGCAAGCAAACCAATACCTGACCTGCCACAGATGTGCTAACAAAGCCTAGCAGGCTAGCAGTGTAAACACCCAATATCCAGGTGAAGTTTTGGTGGGAGGGACAATTTTTCCAGGTGAGAGCCTCACTGGATAATGTAAACCTAAGCATGACGGTGTTTTGGAAATTTCCACAGCAGGTTGAACACAGCTACGGAAGTTATTAAGCCAACTCCGCTCATCTGCAACTCGCTCAGACCGTGAATTCACGTCTATTCATGTGTTTACATTGAGTTAAAATGCAAATGCGCCATGAGAAAAAGTTGCCCACTCGCATTTGGTGTGAAAGCACCTTTACAGTCTTGTGTTACAGTTGCTTCCGTCTCATTAGCTTACATAACAGCAGCTCTGTTGGCAGAGGCTGTTGGCACTAGCATGAGCTTAGATAAAATGAATTATTTGTATATTTTGTAGTTGGAAACATTTCAACATAAAACAGGTAATAAGATCATTTTATTGTAACTTCAGCATTTAGTATTCAGATGTGTGATGTAACTTTATGAGCTCTGATGATGTCCATGAAACCTCAGCGTCTGCTGCTGATTGGCCATCATCAGAGTTGTGTGGACAGGAGACCGAGTCGTGGACAGCAGAGAAACAGACAGACAGGGCCCACAGACATGACAGAGTGTATTTTCAAATTAAATAATATATTAGACACTGGCTGAAATAGTTAACAACACTGATAAAAATGTTATATCTAGCCAGGCTGATAATCAGTCGAGCCCTAGATTAGATCAAGTTTGTTTAACACTGGCCAATCAAAGTGAAGAAGACTTTACAGCTTCGGTTAGCCTTAAGGAGCTAGTCCTACATGCTTTGGTCCATTTCAGTCTAACTCAGTGCTTCTCAATTATTTTTTGCAAAGCCCCCCCTAGGAAAGAGAAAATATTCCCCCCCCCCCACTCGCCGCGGTGACTATAAATAAGATCATTATCTATAAAAATTGTATAAGTATACCTAAAATTGTATCCTTTTTAACATTAACAAAAGAAAAAAGCAATATAAATCAACTTTCAACAAATATTAACTTTATTTTGCCACACAGAAACCCTGTTATAATCTAAAACAGAAAAAAAACAAAAACTTAAAGTGTATCAAAGTGCCTGAAATAAAAAATATGTCAATCCTTATTTAAACTAGAAACATTTTTGACCAACTGAACCATTTGATGCTGAGAAAAATAATTCAATCAATAAATAATATTAAATGTAAATTGATCTGGAACATTAACACAGGAGCACCAATATATTTAACATTTTAGTCTGAAGAAAAAGGTAGAAAAAGGCAGTATCAACTCCTCTGCAATTGTGTGGGGTTTTTTTGCACTGCACAGTTTGGTACGCCACTTTAAATGATGCTGAAAGTGCTCGCTGGTTTACTGATGTAGCGTTCACAAAGCGGGATGATTGTTGGCCGTACTCCGCACGTTTTCGCTGAAAAAAATCAAGCGGCTTATCAACGAGTTGAGGATGTAATGTCTGTAGGTGACGTCTTAATTTATTTGGCTTCATGCTGTCCGCTGCCAACATTTTCAGACACAGTAAACACACCGGTCTTTCCTCGTCTCCCACCGTAGTCCCAGTGAAGCCAAGCGCTAGATAAGCTTCGTCATATTTCCTCGTCTTAGCTTTTGGGAGACTTTCATTTGTCTCTTTACCTCTGTCTCTCTCCGCCTTTCTTTTCGTTACTGTTAAATATTTCTCCATGGTGTCTCTCGAGGGGTTTGTTGACAGCAATTTAAAAAAGTTTTAAACTCCCGCACAGACTTTGACAATGAGAGCACCACTGCACCACCTACTGCCGTGGATGTGCAATTACACTTTACATGGCAAAAGCAAAGCCTGTTCCCCGGGGTCATACGCGCCCCCCCCTGGCATCGCATCACGCCCCCCCAGGGGGGCACGCCCCACTATTTGAGGAGGACTGGTCTAACTAGAGCTCATTTGAGCTGTGGTGTGGTCCTCCTGGTGATAAAGTGTACGGAACTAAAACACGACCAACAGCTAAAGAACGAATGATTTCAGGATGTCAGATTCCAAGTAGATTTTAACTTCTTTCATCTGAACACCGAGAACGTGTCGCAGCATGAAACACACAGACGTAGAGTCGTGAGGAGGTGCAGACTGGCTGGATGATTATAGACACGCTCAGCGCAAAAATAATTAATGCGCTCTTTAGCAAACAGCAGGGGAACAGGGGATTAAAAGATATGCTGCACACTGCTGTATCCAGTCTAAGAAACTTTGAGAGTACATTAACATTTGAAATACGTTAAATAAAACAGGGAGCTCTACTGTTACATCAAAATTAACATATCAGTGTCTGGTACCTTATCACTTCACCTGAATAAATAATTAAAGTGCCCCAGCATACTTTATTTTAGTGGGTTATGTAGGATTTCTGTGACACGGTGTAGTCTTCAAGGTAGTGGTGCCAATTTTGATTGTGATTAATCACATGGCATTAACTCATCACCGTTCTCTCTCACCCATATACTGCCGATGGCAAAAAGTAATCACAGGAAGCGTAATTAACACCATTAACTCATCTGATAAGATTAATCATGATTGAAACAGACCAATGTCCTGCTGCACAGGAGTTCTCCTCTCCCACAGAAACTGGGACTACAGAGCTGTCTGAAACGCCTCATTTGGATTGGCTGTTCTCTCCATGAGGTTAACACATTATTTTAAAGGTCTGATCCAGACCTACCCGCACCCCCCCACCCCCACCCCGGCTAGTCTGACACCCCCTCTCCTTGATGAAGAAGAGAAATTCACAGTGTCAGAGGTGACGCATTTTGGTCCGACTTCTCCCTGTGTGAAATGGAACTGAACCAATGACAAAATGATAGAAAATAAACTCATCAGTTGATTCAGGTCAAAGCAAACAAACTCAGGTGTGAGAACAGCCTAAGAAAAAGATATGTGAGCTGTGTCTGGAGATGGTCAAATCACAGCCACGGTTCCGTCCCTCAGGTACCTCTTATGGAGCAGTGTTGTTTGTACGTTTCTCTGACAGCTTCTAGCTGAGAATATCTCTCCACCAGGAGTTCCTTCTGCGATTCCAGACGTGGCCTCATGTCCAGATTTTGTTCGGCCAGACTGCGATTCGCTGCCAGTGCCATCTCTCTCTCCAGCTGGATGTTCTGGATCTGCAGCGAACAAAGGGAGACATTAGTCGACCATTGTTCTTGGGTCAGGAAGGGTATCAAACCCACGGGTCAGTGGGACCACGCAGTGCCAAGGTTTAGTCCCAAGGCTGTGCACTGTGAGAGGGTACTGTCTGGAGAAGAGAGAACTGGATACCTCAGCCAGGATACTCAGCCAGGCATCGTTACCATCTTTAATAAAGGTTAGCTTAAAGCTAACAAAACTTTAAGTAAGAGAATTAAAGAGTAATTCAACCATACAATTTTGTCCTTACTAATGTATAAATCATGGTTATGTTTCTTGCCACAATGATAATAAGACTTTCTCTATGTTGATGTGGGAAACCAACTGTGAAGCAACACCGCTTAGACGCCTTCCTTCACACCTGTCTTTGTAGGACTCTAAAGGTTCGGTTCCATGACCACATAAACTGGGAGATCAGGGAAAGAACTGGTTGCTGCAGCCTGAACATCATGATGAGCCACACTCACCTGCTCTACTTTAGACATGTAGTGAGAAAGCCTAAAGGTCTTTACATACTCTGCAAGAACATAGAAATTTTTTCTTTTCATGAGGTGGCAAGAACAAGAACAAAGTTCTTTCTGGCCAGGACATTTCATACTTCACAAGAAACTCAAGTGAATTCAAAATTCTGATCAGTCACACAATAGTTCTTGGACACCATGCAAGAAAAAAGTTCTGCCATGATGACGTGTCAAGAACAAGCTGCAAGAACTCCCAAACCAGGGCTGCAAGAACAAAATGACATCATTTTGCTCTTGCAGCCCTGGAAGAGAGAACAAATTTCTCTGTTCTTGCGGAGTATGAGCAGGCTTAAAGGGTAGACTCCCTAAGGTTCTCTTGGAATGAGTCCCTGCACATGGCTCTCCGTAGGGCTGGATGGCCAAGAACAGATTTGATCAAGACCTTAGAGAGAAATCTAGACGTTCACAGGATGCAATCTTTCTATGGGGAAGCTACGAGCGCTACAGTGCTCAAACTGGCACCACTGCCTTCGAGCTGCTAAGCGTCATTTGGTCGTGCGTAGGGCTGCAACAATTACTCGTCCACTGATGAATGAAGACCTGATCAAAGCAAACTCTGGAGCAGGATTGGTTTCCTGCTGTTCACACCCTGAACTCTGATGGCCACAGTAGCTTTACTGATGTGCATGACTGTGTGTAGAGTCCTCTTTACTCTATATAATGTTGGATGATTACACTGCTATTTAACAAGTCTTTCTATTACATTTAGATGGTTTTGTCTATTATTATTATTGGCAAAATAACTCCTATTTTAACTCCTAATAACTTCTAACAGTGGAATGAATGACTGGTCATTAACATCTGTTTGTTAGTCATTAACATCCGTTTGTTCTCTCCCATAGATTGAGTCCCCATCGTGCTGTTTGTTCTCTACATGTCTGTTCTTTTCATCTTCTCTATCCCCTCAACCCCCAGCCAGTCGCAGCAGATGACTGCCCCACCCTGAGCCTGGTTCTGCTGGAGGTTTCTTCCTGTTAAAAGGGAGTTTTTCCTCTCCATCGTTGCCAAGTGCTGCTCACGGGGGATCGCCTGATTGCTGGGGTCTTTCTGCATTTGTGGGGGTTCCCCCTACAGTTGAAAGTGCTATGAGATGACTCTTGTTGTGAAATGGCGCTATATAAATAAAGTTGAATTGAATTGGCATCTTTTGTCGTTTTACTGATCATTCACAGCACTACATGCCACAGGTAGTGGATCAGTGGTTAACAGCGCTGCCTCACAGCAAGACTCTCTGGGACTGATCCCGGGTCATGTGCTCATCTGTATGCTGTTTGCATGTCCTCCCTGTGTTGCGTGGATTTCCTCCAGGTGCTCAGGTTTCCTCCCACGACTCAAAGACATGATCGTGGTGGTGTTACTCCAGTCCTAGATGTGATTAATACTGTAGACAGGAGACAGTAATGCTGTTCTACTGTACGTGCTTTATTGTGTATAAGATATATTAGATATAAATTAGAAGCCTCAGTAGTGATTTATATGTCTGGGGATCATGTGGACACTATTCTTTGAGATGGTTTCACAGTATATCACGGTATTTTATTTATGCATTTGCATTTCACCATAATCAACTGGTGAAAGAGATATGTTTAGTGATATGATGCAATCCATATTCAGAAAAGGTTGGGACACTGTCAAATCTAAATCAGAGCCAGTTACTGATCTCCATGACCTGCAAATCTCAAACATTTACTCACCACAGAACATAGAAAACATCAAATACTGAAAGTGAAACTTTTTAGTATTTGATGAAAAATATTTGCTCATGTTGAATTTGTTGGCAGCAACACCTCTCCAACAAGCTGACACATGGGCATCAAAAGCCTGGGAAAGTAAGTGGTGCTAAAGAGAGACACCTGGAGGAACAAGATGCAAGCAGAGGCTGCATTAACCCCATAATTAATGGTCTTCCTCTTTTCCTGCTGCCTGGCAGCTCCATCTTCAACATCCTTTGTCCAATATCTCCACTATCCCTCCTCTGCACATGTCTAAACCATCTCAGCCTTGATTCTCTTACTTTGTCTCCAAACCGCTCAACCTGAGCTGCCCCTCTGATATACTCATTTCTAATCCTGGCTCTCCTAGTCACTCCCAATGAGAATCTTGGTATCTTCAACTCTGCCACATCCAGCTTCAACTCATGTCCTTTTGTCAATGCCACCATCTCCAAACCACACATCATAGCAGGTCTCACTACCATCTTGAAAATCTCCCCTTTCACTCTAGCTGCTATCCTTCTGTCACAAATCACCCCTGACACTCGTCTCCACCCACTCCACCTTGCCTGCACTCTCTTCTTCACCTCTCTTGTGCATTTTCCATTGCTTTGGATGGTTGATCCCTGTTATTTAAACTCATCTACCTTCATTACCTCTACTCTCCCACAGACACACTTGGACTACAACTCTGGTGGCTGCCCCGCTCCCCTGCATGCTCACAGGGAAATCTAAACTGCAGCGAGCAGAGATGAAAAGGAAGATAACAGAATAAATGTAGGCTCACCTTAAGCACAGGAAAGTGGGGGATAAACATTTGAAGTCTAAACTCTGCACGTTCGTTTGCCAAGTGAAGAACTTGGCAAACGAACTTTCAAAATAAGAGCCCCTATCCGGTCTTGCAACCATTCAAAATAAGAGCGAGTGGCTCACCAAATAAATAACTGATGGAATGTAGACACATTAAAAAAAGCGATAAATTATACTTCTGTCACTTAATAGACTGCCAAGTATTAAGTGTGTGTGGTGAACTGAAACATTTCTGCCCATGTGGATAAACTTGATTACTTGATAATGTGAGTTCTGGAAAACAAAGGAAAAAAGACACTTTGCTCAGTTACATTGTGTTGTTTAGAATTTTCTCTGACATAAGTTTTCATTTTATTATTCACCTTGTTCATAAGTGAAATGAATATATACATAAATTTCTAATAAAAATGTAAGAAAAAAATTTAAAGGACATTCAGTACACAAAATACATATTGTAATATGCATTGTGTGTCCCACTAGAATTGCCACTGTGACTTTTTTACAGTCCCCCTTGTTACCATGTAACAGGCACCGAGGCATCAGCACCTTGGTGCTTTCATTTATAGCTCAGTAACAGTCAAGATAAAACATTGAGTTTTTCCTTCTGCTTCTCTCTTTACTCTCTGATTCTGGCTACTGTAGCGAGTTCTACGATCCTCTCACAGATCTGCATCAGCCTCATGAAGACAGAATCTAGTCAGACAGTTGAAAAGACACCGTACCTCATCAGACTCCAAGGCCATAGAGTCCACCCGCTCCGGGTTGTCCAGGAGCTCCTGCAACTCTGACTGGCTCAGGTCCTTGAGCCTGTCCATTTGATTTGCCAGGATAGCTGTCCATCACAGAGCAACCAGGAAATAAAAAGGAAAAGAAAGTTAAAAATGACAATGACGATAGTGGAGTTGTGTTAAAATGTCCACTCTTCCCCGCACAGTTCCCTATATACACAGTGGTGTGAAAAAGTGTTTGTCCCCTTCCTGATTTCTCATTTTTTTGTATGTTTGTCACACTTAAATGTTTCAGATCATCAAACAAATATAAATATTAGACAAAGATAACACAAGTAAACATAAAATGGAGTTTTTAAATGAAGGTGTTTATTAAGGGGGAAAAAAATCCAAACCTACATGGCCCTGTGTGAAAAAGTGATTGCCTCCTAAACCTAATAACTGGTTGGGCCGCCCTTAGCAGCAACAACTGCAATCAAGCATTTGCGATAACTGGCAGTGAGGTTTTTTTACAGAGCTGTGGAGGAATTTTGGCCCACTCATGTTTGCACAATTGTTGTAATTCAGCCACATTGGAGGGTTTTCAAGCATGAACCAACTTTTTAAAGTTATGCCACAGCATCTCAATCGGATTCAGGTCAGGACTTTGACTAGGCCACTCCAAAGTCTTCATTTTGTTTTTCTCAAGCCATTCAGAGGTGGACTTGCTGGTGTGTTTTGGATCATTGTGCTGCTGCAGAACTCAAGTGCGCTTCAGCTTGAGGTCACGAACAGATGGTCGGACATTCCTTCAGGATTTTTTGGTAGACAGCAGAATTCATGGTTCCATTTACCACAGCAAGTCTTCCAGGTCCTGAAGCAGCAAAACAGCCCCAGACCATCACACTACCACCACCATATTTTACTGTTGGTATGATGTTCCTTTTCTGAAATGCTGTATTACTTTTACACCAGATGTAATGGGACACACACCTTCCAAAAAGTTCAACTTTTGTCTTGTCAGTCCACAGAGTATTTTCCCAAAAGTCTTAGGGATCATCAAGATAAGATAAGATAAGATAAGCCTTTATTAGTCCCACAACGGGGAAATTCCAGGATTGCAACAGCACAGGGATAGCAACACTCAGAGCAACAATCAGAAGGCAAGAAAAAAAAAACAAGCAAGCAAGAGCAGCTAATAAACATATGTACGTATTACTATAAAATATATATATATACACACACACACAGACACACAGTGCAGAGCATTGTAGCTGGATGGAATAAATATATGAATATATGAACACACAGTGCAGAGCATTGTAGCTAGATGGAATAAATATGTAAATATATAAACACCCACAGTACGGAGCATTGCAGCTAGGTGGAATAAATATGCAAGTATATAAACACACACAGTGCGGAGGTTTTCTGGCAAAACTGGATAGAAAACCTCTTGGGTCTGCATTTTTTAATCTTTTTTTAAAAATTAATCTTTTTTTCTATCAAGAGGTTTTCTGGCAAAACTGAGATGAGCCTTTATGTTCTTTTTGCTCAGCAGTGGTTTGCATCTTGGAACTCTGCCATGCAGGCCATTTTTGCCCAGTCTCTTTCTTATGGTGGAGTCATGAACACTAGGGCTGAAACGATTAGTCGATGTTGTCGATAACATCAACAATAAAAATTTGTTGACAAACATTTTTATTGTCGACAAATCGTTTAATTATAAAGTTTATATCCATGCCGTGGTAATGTTCAGCTGTAACTGCAATGCACAACCAGAACTGCTGAGGGCAGTAGCGCCTCTGTTGTCCGGCATGTGTGAACAATTTCCAGCAAAGGAAAAGCAAAAGTGACAAGTGTAAAGAATGTGGAGAAAAAGAAAATATCGAGCACATCTTATTACACTGTCACAAGTATGGAAATGAAAGAGAGAGAATGAAAAATGAAATTCGAGAGGCCGGTAGGGAATGAGATTTAACTGGAATTCTGAGAACAGATGGAGATGGAGAGGCAATAAGAATCACGAGAAGGGCTCTTTTCTCTTTTTTAAATAACACAGGATTAAGTCATAGACTTTACAGGATTAAGTCGTAGAATTTAGGGGCCGGGCTCAGATGACATAATGTTACACTCTCTTGTACAGTAGGTGGCGGTATGCACCTTTCAGTTGTTTGCTATCTGCCAGTAACCGAGAGAAGAAGAAGAAGAAGAAGAAGAAGAAGAGGAAGAGCACATTATACGGCTCTCAGTATGGCAAATGTCGAAGTAGATAAAAAAAAAATGCAGACCCAAACTTTATGTTGTTTGGGAACATTTTACAGAAGACAAAAAACAAAACAAGTACAATGCAGACTCTGCAAGGCAGACCTCTCTTGCCATGGCAGCACTACAGTGATGCATGAGCATCTGAAACAATGGCACCCAGGAGCCACAACATTAACGTCTGCTGGGTAAGGTAGTGAGAAAAGAAAGTTAGCGCCGCTTATTTCCAATGGCTAACTGTTTCAAGCTTTAGGAAAATGACAATACTGTTAGTATGCGCTGTTAATGTTCTTCTTCTTCTTTTAGATTTGATTGATGGTTGGCAACCAGCTTACAGGTGCATTACCACCACATACTTCACTCTATATCATCACTCTACACATCTTGGCCATAGTTCTTATCACGTACTTCACTTCTTCTTTTAGATTTGATTGGCGGTTGGCAACCAGCTTACAGGTGCATTACTGCCATGTACTTCACTCTATCTGGTCAGGAGCTGTAGTCCTTCTATCATTGCTGTGTCCAATTGAACCTCAACTCTATCTTCAGAGATCACTCTTCTTCGTCTCTTCAACTTGATATCTTTGTATAAGTTCTTATACACGTACTTCACTCTATATATCTTCGAAATCTCTCTTCTTCGTGCTGTTAATGTTAGCTTACCTGTTTGACAATAAGCTCTCTGGTTGCTGAAGGTGGAGCTGTCTTGGCTAACGTGTTGAATGCAGTAAATGACTGAATTACAGGACTCGCCATCTCTTTTTCATCTTTGTTAATATTAGCCCTCATTCTGAATATCAGACAATTTTTAATGGTCAGCATCAAAGGATCCCGGCATTTAATAGTCTGTCTATGACATCATATGGGCTGTCTATGACATCATATAGGATCATGTACGTCTATATCTATGACATCATATAGGATGTCTAGGACATCATATAGCCTATGGATCATTTCCTATGATCTATGGGCTATCAAAAACTGGTCGAGTGAAGTACGTGGCGGTAATGCACCTGTAAGCTGGTTGCCAACCGCCAATCAAATCACTCTATAATTTCCAGAAATCTGTGTGTGTGTCACGACCCAAGATCATAGGACCGCCTATGATTTTCCTATGATGTCTGCATGATGTCCTATGATGTTCCTATGTATAACGACTCCTTATGTGTGAAATGTCCTATGATGTTCCTTGTTCTTTTAGATTTGATTGGCGGTTAGGTATAACGACTCCTTATGTGTGAAAAAAATTATCCGTCCTTGGACTGCATCACGCACGATCATAGGACTCACTATGACATCATCAAAGATCAAAGGCAGGCATCATTCACACCCACGATTGTAGGACATCAAAGATCAAAGGCAGGCATCACTCAACGATCATAGGACTCACTATGACGTCCTTAAAGTTCATAGGACTCGCTATGACACCATCAAAGATCAAAAGCAGGCATCACAGAATGAGTGCTGACGTGCTTGCTTACACCCTTGCTTCCACCTGCTTTCTACAGGCATGCACAGGTAGGCACTAGGCTAAAAGAAAAAAGAAGAAGAAAAAATGGTTGACGCCACCGAGAGGACCAGGTTGCTGGCTGGGAATGAAAAGGAGTGATACCATCTGGGCTTCTAAGGCAAACAGCTAAACTACGGGACACATACCCGGGCTTGATCAACCTGTGGTGGGCTTGCCTCAGTGAAGGGTGTCTTGTGATACATGGCCGAAACACCCTGTGATGCTGAGGTACACAACTGATGATGTGTCCAGGCGGTGAAGCCTTATAGTAGCCACCTCTCGGGAACTCCCCACAGACTCAGAAGTGGTGCAAACATCAGGGATTGTAACAGCTAGTCCTTTCATTGAACCTTGTTACACCGTGTCCAGCTGAGACAAAATGGCATTTAAACGCCTCCCCCCCATGGGAAACGGAACGTTAAGAGGTATTAAGCAGTGGCTGAGGTAAAATATGCATTAGACTAGAGCCCCAATAAGAAGCAGAGATGGTGGACATGAGAAAAATAAATGCAATTAGTCAACTTTTCCAGACTGGTAGATCTCAGTTACTTTGTTTCTCACTTGTTCCTGAATTTCTTTGGATCACAGCATGATGTCTAGCTTTTGAGGATCCTTTGGTCTACTTCACTTTGTCAGGCAGGTCCTATTTAAGTGATTTCTTGATTGAGAACAGGTGTGGCAGTAATCAGGCCTGGGTGTGGCTAGAGAAACTGAACCCAGCTTTCCAAAGATGTGATAAACCACAGTTAATTTATGTTTTAATGGGGGGGGGGTCACTTTTTCACACAGGGCCATGTAGGTTTGGATTTTTTTTTACCCTAATAATAAACACCTTCATTTAAAAAGTGCATTTTGTGTTGTGTTATCTTTGTCTAATATTTAAATTTGTTTGATGATCTGAAACATTTAATTGTGACAAACATACAAAAAAAAAAGAAATCAGGAAGTGGACAAACACTTTTTCACACCACTGTATAGTGAAGCAGCCATTCTGTAGTGCTGCTCCAAATCTTAACTGAAAATTTCATTTACTATGAAGTGCACTCAAAATGTCCCACAATGTATTTCGAAACAGACAATGGTTGCTACATTTGCCAATGTATCCCATAATGCAATGCTCAGCCAACAGAACAGTGAGAGAAGACCTTCACGTCACAAAAAACTACCTTAATGTATTTTTAATTATTACAACAGTAAAACTGATTTGTTTTTAAGCAGTCACTGACTGAAAAATTGTGTTTTTGTAGGTTATAGTTTCTGAAATGTGTCTACTGGTCATGTGATTATCAAAAAACATTTAAATGCAAAAAATGCACACAGCCTTTATTTACGTGGTTCTTCTGAGGAGTCATTTCAACTCTTCCAGGTTTGCTGTGGAACGTCATAAACATGGTGAACCCAGCCTTGAACCCCGCCTGCTGCTTTTGGTAAGCTGAGCTGTCTGCAAACGTACAGATGAGCTCCCGGGGAGCCCAGCCAAGGTGTTAGCTTCAGAGCTAACAGTGCTACTAGGGAGTTAGCTTACCAAGCCTGGTTTATATTTTCTTCAGATTTCAGTCACCCTAAAGGCCTGTACATACTCCACAAGAACAGAGAATTTTTTTTTCCTTGAGATGGCAAGAAGAACAAAGTTCTTTCTGGCCAGGACATTTCATACTTCACAAGAAGCTCAAGTGCAGATTTCCTGGGAGATTCAAATTTCTGACCAGTCACACAATAGTTCTTGGACACCACACAAGAAAAAAGTTCCACAGTTACAGCACTTTAATTTGGCTCCTTTTTCACACTTTCCATATTCATGTTCACCGGAGCATCTGGCACATCGTTGTCTACCTTTGCAAATCGCTGCTACATGACGTTTCCGTCACAAAGCTATGAGGAAAACGTCACAAAGTTATGAGGAAAAACAGACACACAGAAAGACAGACATACATATATAGTGTGTGTGGCGGTGGACAAGGATGTGCCAGATGGTCTGGTGAACATGAATATGGCAAGTGTGAGAGGAGCCAAGTTAAAGTGCTGTAACTGCAGTGGTGAACATAGCTCTTCGTATCGAGGTTGTGAAGCCAGCAAAAGAGCAGCAGAAATTCAGCAGGTAAAAGTCTTCCAGGGATTAATAGACGCAGAAGCTGCGAAAAAGGTGCCAGCTAAAAAAGTGAGAGTGGACTCTAACAAGGAAAGTGTGCAGACTTGCAGTGCATGCAAATCTGCTTTTCTTTACTCTTCACCTCTCTGAGGTCCACGATGGTGAACCTGAGGGTCGGCAGTCGGCAGCTGTGAAGAGAACAGGCTGGAAGCTAAATAACAAGACTACATCTTTACTGTTTACACGAGAAACTGCTACTGTATTTTAATAAGTTAATGTTTGGAAAAAGTTAGTTTTTTGCAAGATAATTTAAGAAACTCTCAATATTCATTACACGTAGGTGTGAAACATTCCAAACCGTTCTGATTTAATATTGATAAGTATGGTTTTACTTTTGGAAGTGTTTATATTTTACCTGCTATTGCACTCCGTCATCTAAACATACATGCATTACATTCATAAAATCTTACTCCAGCATTTTTCTTTGTGCTCCTAATTTTATTCTTATTCTTCTACATTTTCACTTTTACGAGCTCCTTGACTTGCCCTGGGTTGATGCACACCTTGTGTGTGTTCTGACAGCGACATCAGCGTCATACCTGCCTAAACGCATACCAACAATTTCAAAACCACACATGGATGGCCTGACACAATACTTAGCTATCCCATGCTACCATGTCACAGG
Source organism: Pholidichthys leucotaenia (assembly GCA_020510985.1). Lineage (NCBI taxonomy): Eukaryota > Metazoa > Chordata > Actinopteri > Cichliformes > Pholidichthyidae > Pholidichthys > Pholidichthys leucotaenia. The sequence continues at coordinate 22,565,832 of CM035848.1, read as the reverse complement.
CACTGAAGCTCCAGGGGCTGTCGTGTCACTGAAACCACACACTCCTGTCCACCACCCCTGCTTTATTTCATTCATTCTTCAAAACAAATTTACGTTAGTCAGCTCAGACTCAATAGCCAAGCTAGGCACTAGCCAGCTAAGAGTAGTAACAGTGACATAATAAGAAGGAGGGCGGAGTTAACTGCGGCTCCTGAACATTTAAAGAGACATGCACTGAAACGAACCGCTCTGAGGAAGGCTGGAAAAGATGATTCACAATGATGCTGCAACAATTAAATGATTTTAAAAATTTCAACTAAAATATCCATCCATCCAACCATCCATCCATCTTCTTCCGCTTAATCCTTTTCTGGTCGTGGGGGGGCTGGAGCCAACTAAAATATATCACAAACATTTCATTAAGACGTGTGGGAGCTGTCAACATGTGGGAAAACTGCAGTGAATGGGACCTTTACTATATAATTACTACAAACAACATGCAGGCGTTCATATTTTAACTACATTAGTCTGTTCCTAAAGTTTTATTGTTCCATCGAGTTCATATACAGTGGGGCAAAAAAGTATTTAGTCAGCCACCAATTGGGCAACTTCTCCCACTTGAAAGATGAGAGAGGTCTCCAATTTTCATCATAGGTATACCTCAACTATGAGAGACAAAATGAGAAAAAAAAATCCACAAAATCACATTATCTGATTTTTAAAGAATTTATTTGCAAATTATGGTGGAAAATAAGTATTTGGTCACCTACAAACAAGCAAGATTTCTGGCTCTCACAGACCTGTAACTTCTTCTTTAAGAGGCTCCTCTGTCCTCCACTCGTTACCTGTATTAATGGCACCTGTTTGAACTCGTTATCAGTATAAAAGACACCTGTCCACAACCTCAAACAGTCAGACTCCAAACTCCACTATGGCCAAGACCAAAGAGCTGTCAAAGGACACCAGAAACAAAACTGTAGACCTGCACCAGGCTGGGAAGACTGAATCTGCAGTAGGTAAGCAGTTTGGTGTGAAGAAATCAACTGTGGGAGCAATTATTAGAAAATGGAAGACATACAAGACCACTGATAATCTCCCTCGATCTGGGGCTCCACGCAAGATCTCACCCCGTGGGGTCAAAATGATCATGAGAATGGTGAGCAAAAATCCCAGAACCACATGGGGGGACCTAGTGAATGACCTGCAGAGAGCTGGGACCAAAGTAACAAAGGCTACCATCAGTAACACACTACGCCGCCAGGGACTCAAATCCTGCAGTGCCAGCAGACGTGTCCCCCTGTTTAAGCCAGTACATGTCCAGGCCCGTCTGAAGTTTGCTAGAGAGCATTTGGACGATCCAGAAGAGGATTGGGAGAATGTCATATGGTCAGATGAAACCAAAATAGAACTTTTTGGTAAAAACTCAACTTGTCGTGTTTGGAGGAGAAAGAATGCTGAGTTGCATCCAAAGAACACCATACCTACTGTGAAGCATGGGGGTGGAAACATCAGGCTTTGGGGCTGTTTTTCTGCAAAGGGACCAGGATGACTGATCCGTGTAAAGGAAAGAATGAATGGGGCCATGTATCGTGAGATTTTGAGTGAAAACCTCCTTCCATCAGCAATGGCATTGAAGATGAAACGTGGCTGGGTCTTTCAGCATGACAATGATCCCAAACACACTGCCCGGGCAACGAAGGAGTGGCTTCGTAAGAAGCATTTCAAGGTCCTGGAGTGGCCTAGCCAGTCTCCAGATCTCAACCCCATAGAAAATCTTTGGAGGGAGTTGAAAGTCCGTGTTGCACAGCGACAGCCCCAAAACATCACTGCTCTAGAGGAGATCTGCATGGAGGAATGGGCCAAAATACCAGCAACAGTGTGTGAAAACCTTGTGAAGACTTACAGAAAACATTTGACCTCTGTCATTGCCAACAAAGGGTATATAACAAAGTACTGAGATGAACTTTTGTTATTGACCAAATACTTATTTTCCACCATAATTTGCAAATAAATTCTTTAAAAATCAGACAATGTGATTTTCTGGATTTTTTTTTTCTCGTTTTGTCTCTCATAGTTGAGGTATACCTATGATGAAAACTGGAGACCTCTCTCATCTTTTAAGTGGGAGAACTTGCACAATTGGTGGCAGACTAAATACTTTTTTGCCCCACTGTAGTCCCCTACATTTAGTCCAATATACAGTGAGTAGAGGGAGAGCTGACATGTCAAAGAGAGCAGAGACGCTTTCATTCCTCTGTTCTAATAATACCACCACTCTAATCTAGGCCTGTCCCCAGTACCAGTCTGGGGCTCCGGATCTTCAGGAGCTGTCCATAGTGAATATCTAAACATTCTGGTCAGTCTTTCTTCTTCCTACCTCTGCACCAATGGCTTTCTGCTGTATCCTGCAAAAGTACTACCCACTGCAGACTACAATAATCACTTGGTTTACATTGCATTTATTAGCCAATATCAGTCAATAAAGTGAATATCGGCTGATAATATATGAGCAGTGTAATGTCTGTTTAGCCAGTCCAAGCAGACGCTGCCAGCCGTGAAAGACACATCTTGACGCGTAACAACATGAGAGCCAAAACCCAGTGTCCCACGTCCATTAAAGTCTCCAAAATACAAACCAAAATCATTTTCCAATTTCTTTTACTCTCAGTGTTGACGGTCTGTGAATAATTGGCAGCACCTGTGTATGCTGCAAGAGTTCCTTAAATAGCAAATGACCAACCAATCAAAAGCGTGCCACCTAGTGGCTAGAAGTAATAACAAAAAATAAACAACTGACAGTGGCTCCTACAAGCAGTTATACAGTGGTGTGAAAAAGTGTTTGCCCCCTTCCAGATGTCTCATTTTTTTTGTATGGCTGTCACACTTAAATGTTTCGGATCATCAAACAAACTTAAATATGAGACAAAGATAACAAGTACCCACAAAATGCAGTTTTTAAATGAAGGCGTTTATTATTAAGGGTAAAAAAAATCCTAACCTGCATAGCCCTGTATGAAAAAATGATTGCCCCCCCCTCGTTAAAACAGAAATTAACTGTGGTTTATCACATCTTTGAAAAGCTGAGTTCAGTTTCTCTAGCCACATCCAGGCCTGATTACTGCCACACCTGCTCTCAATCAACAAATCACTTAAATAGGACCTGCCTGACAAAGTGAAGTAGACCAAAAGATCCTCAAAAGCTAGACATCATGCTGCGATCCACAGAAATTTAGGAACAAATGAGAAACAAAGTAACTGAGATCTATCAGTCTGGAAAAGGTTATAAAGCCATTTCTAAAGCTTTGGGAGTCGAGCGAACCACAGTGAGAGCCATTATCCACAAATGACGAAAACATGGAACAGTGGTGAACCTTCCCAGGAGTGGCCGGCTGACCAAAACTACCCCAACAGCGCAGCGACCACTCATCCAAGAGGTCACAAAAGACTCCACAACAACATCCAAAGAACTGTAGGCCTCACTTGCCTCAGTTAAGGTCAGTGTTCATGACTCCACCATAAGAAAGAGACTGGGCAAAAATGGCCTGCATGGCAGAGTTCCAAGATGAAAACCACTGCTGAGCAAAAAGAACATGAAGCAGGAGTATCCAATCATGTGTCATGGAGGGCCAAGACCCTGCAGGTTTTCTCTTCTATCCAGTATCTTCAGCAGGTGTTTTCACTTACCAGCAATCAGTGGGAAGAAATTCAGTGGAATCTGCTGTTAAAGACACTGGTTGGAGGTAAAGCCTGCAGGGTCTTGGCCCTCCATGGCACATGATTGGACTCCCCTGACATAAAGACTCGTCTCAGTTTTGCCAGAAAACATCTTGATGATCCCCAAGACTTTTGGGAAAATACTCTGTGGATTGACGAGACAAAAGTTGAACATTTTGGAAGGTGCGTGTCCCATTACATCTGGCATAAAAATAACACAGCATTCCAGAAAAGGAACATCACACCAACAGTAAAATATGGTGGTGGTAGTGTGATGGTCTGGGGCTGTTTTGCTGCTTCAGGACCTGGAAGACTTGCTGTGGTAAATGGAACCATGAATTCTGCTGTCTATCAAAAAATCCTGAAGGAGAAAGTCGGGCGATCTGTTCATGACCTCAAGCTGAAGCGCACTTGGGTTCTGCAGGCTTAAGAAAAACAAAATGAAGACTTTGGAGTGGCCTAGTCAAAGTCCTGACCTGAATCTGATTGAGACGCTTTGGCATGACCTTTAAAAGGCAATTCATTCTCGAAAACCGGCCACAGTTTGTGAGAACCCGGAATTGTGTGTCTGACACGATCGTCGGTAGCACTGGGGACCCCAGGGAATGGTTTTGGCTCCCTTCCTGTTCACCCTTTATACTGCGGATTTCTCACACAACACAACACACTGCCATCTACAGAAGTTCTCTGATGACTCTGCGATCGTCGGCCTCATCTCCAATGGAGATGAAGCTGAGTACAGAGGACTTATCCAGGACTTCGTGGACTGGTGCCATCGGAACTACCTCCAGATCAACGCGAGGAAAACTAAGGAGCTGGTGGTGGACTGCTGCAGGCAAGGACAACCCCTCACAGCACCAGTAAACATCCAGGGAACAGACATTGAGATGGTGATATCCTACAAGTACCCGGGTGTTCATCTGAACAATAAACTAGACTGGTCACACAATACCGACGCACTCTACAAGAAGGGACAGTGCAGGCTGTTCCTACTGAGGAGGCTCAGGTCTTTTGGTGTACAAGGGGCGCTGCTGAAGACATTCTACGACACGGTGGTGGCATCAGCCATCACTTTTGGAGTGGTCTGCTGGGGCAGTGGCATTACAGTAGCCGATAGGAAGAGACTGAACAAACTAAACAAGAAAGCTAGCTCTGTCCTGGGGCAACGCCTTGACCCAGTGGAGGAGATATGAGAGAGAAGGATGGTGGCTAAACTGTCATCTCTGCTGGAGTCCGAGTCCCACCCTATGCAGGACATCCTGAACGCACTAACTAAAATACTAACTAAATAGACGCAACTAAATAGACGCAACTAAATAGACGCAACTAAATAGACGATTATGCTGTTTATTCCATCTAGCCACAATGCTCCGCACTGTGTATATATATTTATATATTTATGTGTACATATGTATATTCACTGCTTTTATTTTCTTATCTTCTTAATTATTGCTCTGAGTGTTGCCCTGTGCTGTTGCAATCCTGGAATTTCCCCATTGTGAGACTAATAAAGGCTTATCTTATCTTAAAACCCTCCAGTGTGGCTGAATTACAACAATTCTGCAAAGATGAGTTGGCCAAAATTCCTCCACAGCGCTGTAAAAGACTCATTGCCAGTTATCATGAATGCTTGATTGCAGTTGTTGCTGCTAAGGGTGGCCCAACCAGTTATTAGGTTTAGGGGGCAATCGCTTTTTCACACCGGGCCATGTAGGTTTGGAATTTTTTTTACCTGAATAATAAACACCTTCATTTAAAAACTGCATTTGGTGTTTACTTGTGTTATCTTTGTCTAATATTTAAATTTGATTGATGATCTGAAACATTTAAGTGTGACAAACATACAAAAAAGTGAGAAATCAGGAAGGGGGCAAGCACTTTCTTCTTCTTCTTTTAGATTTGATTGGCAGTTGGCAACCAGCTTACAGGTGCATTACCACCACATACTTCACTCTATATCATCACTCTATGCTCATGTTCACCTGACTCCAGTATCATCACTATCTGGTCAGGAGCTGCAGTCCTCACCACCATGCACCTCACTCCGTAAACATCACTCAAAAGTAAGAATTCTTCTCAGTTGGCAACCTCTTCTTCATCTTCTTCACTCTATATCTTTGTATAAGGAGTTCTTATAAGGAGTTCTGAACAATCTTCTTCTTCAAACAGTGAGATTTCCATGTCTACATGATGTCTATAACACTCCATCTGGTCCCACTCTATATTCTTCAGGTCATCAGTTGGCAACCAGCTTACAGGTGCATTACCACCACGTACCCCACTCGTTCAGTCCATTCATCAACTTGGACTGGTGTCGCTCTATATATAATTCAAGAAATCTCTCGGCAAACACTTTCTCACACCACTGTATCTATATATCACTAGTATAGAGGGTATGCGCATGATGTCACCAAACAGAACTCATGGCAGTTACAAAACAATGAGTGGCAATATTAGGGTGTAAGGCTGTGAACCTTTAGAAATCACACAGTTCAATTAGATTCCGATTTTTGGGCCCATGATTCGATTCAGAATCGATTTTCAATTCAAAATGCTTTTCGATTCACATTTAACTCTCAGTTCAGTACAAAAACCCACTAATCTCTGGGAAAAAAAGTCCACTGCACTGCAAAAAATGCTGACGTCAGCTTGAAAGTAGAGTGCAGTGTGTTGATGTTTTGGGGGTTATATTTTTTTAAAAAATTACATCAACTGATTTGCAATAAAATACTGTTAAATGAACAAAGTAGGCTCAGGTTAGTAACTGCTTTTTTATTTGTTGAAAACTTTTGAGTTTCAAAAATGAAACTGTTCACAAGTGAAATAAAATTTGAAAATTTTCCTTTTCAACATATGAGAATTCCTCCAGCATTCTAGAAATATAGGTATTCATTAAAAACTAAAGTAAATTCTGTCACAAATACTTTGAATATCCATTGAAATAACAGTATGCAGTCATTGTACAGCTACCCAGGGTTTCCTCTGGTAACATTTCTCTGTGGTGGCCCGCCGCGCCAGAAAATTTACTGCCGCGCCAAGAAGGAGATATAAATTTAAGAAAAATATATGAAGCAATGATTTTCCACAAGCGCACACACAAACAACACGCCTGGCCGTCATCCGCGCGGAGTTTAGAAGCGCCCCGCCCACGCGAGCTTTCCAGTCAGTCACCAGGCAACGTCTCGCTAGTGGCAGCAGCATCTTTGTGGAAAAGGAGTGAAAACTGGGAAGTCAAACACCAGAAATGGACTCTATTTGAAGAAAAACTTTGTGAAGAAGTCCGCCGTTTCTTTGATGGTGAAAACCCTGACGCGTCAGCGCATTGGCGCTACCTATCGGGCGGGAGTGAAACTACAAATGATGGTTGTATGCATGCGTCAACCGCTTGGCCTGGGTAGATGAAAAAAGTGAGCATGTACAGCGCTGCGTGTGCCGGGCTTGTCCAAAGCGTATGCGGACCAAGGCGGACTAGAGGGGAAATGCAGCATGAATAAGGCTTGACTGTCCGACAGAAACATGAGTTTCTTAAAAGTAGTTTAAACGCGGGGAAAAAAAATTATACGAGGTATGTAAGCACTGGAGGCATTTATCACGGTTTTAACCCGCTGGAAACGGGAGCAATAACGGAAGAGTCGCTTAGCTAAGAGATGTGGTTAGAATTCAAATGCAGCTGGCTTCATATGAAGGAAAAGGCAAGGGCGACTACTGAGTTGCTGAGAATATATTTCACCAGCCACTACAATATTAAGCTATGTTCCCAATTATGTACCTGGCAGGTTAAGATGACCAAAATTCACCAAGTCAATGACTTTAATCAGTCAGCAGCCTTCAGACAAACTGAACGTTCCAGCATTTGGATTTCAAAATAAGGGAGGTTTTTCTTGGCGGTGAGAAGATTTCTAAAAAAACAAAAAAAAACCAAAACTATAAATATATAGAAATATTATAACAGAAAAAACGGCATCCTTGGTTATTTAAGTTAATTTAAATCATTAAATACAATTTTATTAATATTTTTTTCTTTGTAATGAGAGATAAATCATTGTTCTGTTCTGACTGCAAAGTTATGGTCAAAAATATAAATGGTTATAAGGAATGGACTTGTTTCTGTACTTGTCCTTTTAGACCTTAGAGCAGCTTTTGATTCTATTGATCATAATATTCTACTTGATAGATTAGAACACTATGTTGGACTTAATGGAACTTTGTTGCAGTGGTTTAGATCTTATTTATCTGATTGGTTCCAGTTTGTTCATGTCAATAATGAGTTTTCTTTCAACTCAAAGCTCAGTAATGGAGTTCCACAAGGATCTGTGCTAGGCCCTACTCTTTTTAGTTTATACATGCTTCCGTTAGGCAACATTATTAGGAAGCACTGTATACATTTTCATTGTTATGCAGATGACACACAATTATACCTGTCAATGAAGCCAGATGAGAGTAATCAATTAGCCACGTTAGAAGCCTGTCTTAAGGAAATCAAAGCTTGGATGACTTGTAATTTCCTGCTATTAAATTCAGATAAGACTGAAGTCATTCTCATTGGTCCAAAAAACCTTAGAAATACCTTTCCAAATCAAACTTTTTAGTTTGGATGCAGTTACTCTTTCTCTTAATAGCTCTGTGAGGAACCTTGGAGTTATTTTTGATCAAGATCTGTTTTTCAATTCACATATTAAATTCATTTCGAAGACTGCCTTCTATCATTTGCGTAATATTGCCAAGATTAGGAGCATCTCGTCTCAGAGTGATGCTGAGAAACTGATCCACACTTTTGTTAGCTCTAGATTAGACTATTGTAACTCTTTATTATCAGGTTGTCCTAAAACATCTCTAAAAAGTCTTCAGTTGATCCAAAGTGCCGCTGCAAGAGTTTTAACAGGTACTAGAAAGAGATCATATCTCTACGGTTCTGGCCTCCCTTCATTGGTTTCCCATAGAGTTTAGAATTAAGTTTAAAATCCTTCTTCTCACTTTCAAAGCTCTAAACAATCAGGACCCTTTTTATTTAAAAGATCTGATATTACCCTATTATCCTAACAGAGCACTACGCTCCCAAAATGCTGGATTACTTGTAATACCTAGAATCTCCAAATGTACAATGGGGGTCAGAGCCTTCAGTTATCAAGCTTCTCTCCTGTGGAACCAGCTGCCAATCTGGATTTGGGAGTCAGACTCGACCTCTATTTTTAAGAATGGGGTTAAAACCTTCCTTTTTGATATAGCCTATAATTAGGGAGGGATCATGTGTTTCTAAGCCCTCCCTTAGTTATGCTGCTATTAGGTTTAGTCAGCCGGGGGACCTCCAATAATTGCACTGGGCTTCACTCCTTTCTTCACACTCAATTAAATATTTTTTTTTTGCTGGTCATTAACATCTGTTTGTTCTCTCCCATAGATTGAGTCCCCATCGTGCTGTTTGCTCTCTACATGTCTGTTCTTCTCATCTTCTCTATACCCTCACCTCCCAGCCAGTTGCAGCAGATGACTGCCCCTCCCTGAGCCTAGTTCTGCTGGAGATTTCTTCCTGTTAAAAGGGAGTTTTTCCCCTCTCCACCGTTGCCAAGCGCTTGCACATAGGGGATTGCCTGATTGCTGGGGTCTTTCTGCAATTGTGGGGGTTTCCCCTACAGTTGAAAGTGCTATGAGATGACTCTTGCTGTGAAATGGTGCTATATAAATAAAGTTGAATTGAAATTGAGGGCGGCACGGTGGAGGAGTGGTTAGCACTGCGGCAGCACAGTAACTCACCCTTGGCCGGGGGATCCTGGGTTCGATCCCAGCCTCCGACCAACAGTGATCTGTGTGGAGTTTGCATGTTCTCCCCGTGTCTGCGTGGGTTTACTCCGGGATTTCTCCGGTTTCCTCCCACATGCCAAAAACATACAAGTTAGGTTAACTGGCATCAAACTGGGGATTCTAAATTGTCCTTAGGTATGAATGTGAGAGTGAATGGTTGTCTGTCTCTCTGTGTTGGCCCTGCGATGGACTGGCGATCTGTCCAGGGTGGACCCTGCCTCTCGCCCACAGATGCTGGGATAGGCTCCAGCCCCCCCGCGACCCGAAAAGGATTAAGCGGAAGAAAATGAATGAATGAATGAACTGAAATTGAATTGAAAAAGTAAAGAAAAACAAAAAACAAAAAAAACACTACAGTCTGTTTCAAATTTATTTAAAAAACAGTGATTTTATTTTTAAAAAACAGACAAAAATAAGCCATAAAATAATCCACAAATTTATAATCAAGTTTCAAATGTACAAAAAAGTCAATTTTACAAGAGGAAATTACAAATTTGAGGAAAATGGTTTTAAATTTAGATAAATTTACAGAGAAAAGTAGAAAACTATTAGAAAATTGTTATAAATTTTGGAGAAAAACCTCAAACCTTCAAGACAAGTCATTACTCAGGTTTTCTAGAAATTTCTGGTCATCTCCTTTCATTTACATGGCACTTGATATTTTCTAACCTGTTTGTATACCACCATAGACAGAGAGAGAACCTGAATTAGACAGAGCTCAGAGAGGGCAAGATGAGACAGACGAGAGGAGCCAAGGAGAGGAAAGTGTTCAGGCAGAGGGTCCAGGAGAGGTGAGAGCAGAGGAAGGAGAGAAGGATGACACCAGTAAAAAGTCCAAACACAGGACGTCTGGGTGGGACCCCAAATGGCCCAATATTCCAACATTCAAGCCTCGGTTGTACAATACTTCAAACTGTAAGATCTATGTGCACGGCAGTGGCTCAGGAGGTAGAGCGGGTCATCCAATAACCAGATGGTCGGTGGTTCAAATCCACCACTCTCCCCAGATATCCTGCCGTTGTGTCCCTGGGCAAGACACTTTACCCACCTTGCCTCCAGTGTCCATAACACTGGGTATGAATGTGCATAAATGTTCGGTGGTGGCCGGAGAGGCCATTAGCCCGGATTGGCAGCCACGTTTCCGTCAGCCTGCCCCAGGGCAGCTGTGGCTACAGTAGTAGCTCGCCACTACCATTGTCTGTCTGGAGTGAATGAATAATGTACAGTGGGGCAAAAAAGTATTTAGTCAGCCACCAATTGTGCAAGTTCTCCCACTTAAAAGATGAGAGAGGTCTCCAATTTTCATCATAGGAATACCTCAACTATGAGAGACAAAATGAGAAAAAAAAATCCAGAAAATCACATTGAAGGATTTTTAATGAATTAATTGGTAAATTCCTCGGTAAAATAAGTATTTGGTCACCTACAAACAAGCAAGATTTCTGGCTCTCACAGACCTGTAACTTCTTCTTTAAGAGGCTCCTCTGTCCTCCACTCGTTACCTGTATTAATGGCACCTGTGAACTCGTTATCAGTATAAAAGACACCTGTCCACAACCTCAAACAGTCAGACTCCAAACTCCACTATGGCCAAGACCAAAGAGCTGTCAAAGGACACCAGAAACAAAATTGTAGACCTGCACCAGGCTGGGAAGACTGAATCTGCAATAGGTAAGCAGCTTGGTGTGAAGAAATCAACTGTGGGAGCAATTATTAGAAAACGGAAGACATACAAGACCACTGATAATCTCCCTCCATCTGGGGCTCCACTCAAGATCTCACCCCGTGGGGTCAAAATGATCACGAGAACGGTGAGCAAAAATCCCAGAACCACACGGGGGGACCTAGTCAATGACCTGCAGAGAGCTGGGACCAAAGTAACAAAGGCTACATAAGTAACACACTACGCCGCCAGGGACTCAAATCCTGCAGTGCCAGACGTGTCCCCCTGCTTAAGCCAGTACATGTCCAGGCCCGTCTGAAGTTTGCTAGAGAGCATTTGGATGATCCAGAAGAGGATTGGGAGAATGTCATATGGTCAGATGAAACCAAAATAGAACTTCTTGGTAAAAACTCAACTTGTTGTGTTTGGAGGAGAAAGGACACCATACCTACTGTGAAGCATGGGGGTGAAAACATTATACTTTGGGGCTGTTTTTCTGCAAAGGGACCAGGACGACTGATCCGTGTAAAGGAAAGAATGAATGGGGCCATGTATCGTGAGATTTTGAGTGAAAACCTCCTTCCATCAGCAAGGGCATTGAAGATGAAATGTGGCTGGGTCTTTCAGCATGACAATGATCCCAAACACACCGCCCGGGCAACGAAGGAGTGGCTTCGTAAGAAGCATTTCAAGGTCCTGGAGTGGCCTAGCCAGTCTCCAGATCTCAACCCCATAGAAAATCTTTGGAGGGAGTTGAAAGTCTGTGTTGCCCAGCGACAGCCCCAAAACATCACTGCTCTAGAGGAGATCTGCATGGAGGAATGGGCCAAAATACCAGCAACATCCATCCATCTTCTACCGCTTTTCCGGAGGTCCGGGTCGCGGAGGCAGCAGTTCAAGCAGAGAAGCCCAGACTTCCCTCTCCTCAGCCACCTGCTCCAGCTCTTCAGAGGGGATACCAAGGCGTTCCCAGACCAGCTGGGAGACATAGTCTCTCCACCGAGTCCTGGGTCTGCCCCGGGGTCTCCTCCCAGTGGGACGTGCCTGAAACACCTCAAGTGGGAGGCGTCCTCCTCATGGATCGTCACCTTATCGTGGTGGGGGGGTTTGCGTGCCCCAGTGATCCCAGGAGCTATGTTGTCCGGGGGCAGTTTGCCTCTGATAGGGTCTCCCAAGACAAACTGGTCCTGGGTGAAGGGCCAGACTAAGAACGATCCAACAGACTCTCATGATAAATTGTATATCAAGGTTTCAGTGTACCCCGCCCGGTATGGGGTTACCGGGGCCCCACCCTGGAGCCAGGCCTGGGGGAGGGGCTCGAAGGCTAGCGTCTGGTGGCCGGGTTTCCACCCATGGGACCTGGCCGGGCTCAGCCCGAAGGAGTTACATGGGTCCGCCCTCCAGTGGGTTCACCACCTGCAGGAGGGATCATGGGGGTCCAGTGCTATGTGGATTAGGTGGCGGTCAAAGGCGGAGACCTTGGCGGACTGATACCAGCAACAGTGTGTGAAAACCTTGTGAAGAGCAGAAAACGTTTGACTTCTGTCATTGCCAACAAAGGGTATATAACAAAGTATTGAGATGAACTTTTGTTAATGACCAAATACGGGTGCAGACCAAATGGGCTGCACGGTGGCACAGTGGTTTAGCACTGTGGCAGCACAGTTTTACCCTCGGCCGGGGGATCGCGGGGATCATGAGATCGTGGGTTCGATCCCAGCCCCCGACCAACAGTGAGCTGTGTGGAGTTTGCATGTTCTCCCCGTGTTGCGCGGGTTTACTCCGGGATTTCTCTGGTTTCCTCCCGCAGACCAAAAACATGTAGGTTTAGGGCGCTCGCGCACGCAGCGACCAGCAGCCGGTGGCTTGTCACCAGACTGCAAACCAAATCTACCTACGGGTACAAATAAGTAACAAAAAAAATAAATAAATAAATAAAAAAAAATAAAAAAAAAATACTTATTTTCCACCATAATTTGCAAATAAATTCTTTAAAAATCAGACATTGTGATTTTCTGGATTTTTTTTTCATTTTGTCTCTCATAGTTGAGGTATACCTATGATGAAAATTGGAGACCTCTCTCATCTTTTAAGTGGGAGAACTTGCACAATTGGTGGCTGACTAAATACTTTTTCCCCCACTGTATTATATGCAAAGTTACTGTGCAAAATAAAAAAAAGAAAGAAATTGTATAAAATTAACATATTCATACATATGTGTTTTCTGCACACACACACCCCCGGAAAAATATGTTGCCACCGCGCCAAGGTGTTTAAGCCAGAGGAAACGCTGGTTACCTATACAGTAACTTAATGCAGTGAACAAATTCAATAAGAACTGAATGCAATTAATGCATAAGATAAGTAACATTAATTTTAAACCTGCACAAATATAAACTTAAGTATCTAAATTCTTCAGAGACTTAAAAAGCAAATTAAAGCTATAAAACAAGATAAAGTGTGGTTACAAAATTTGATTTTTTTGCCCGTTCAGAGTTTGCTGAGAGTTAAAGTGGTGCAGTGTGGTTGTTCAGCAGCAGGATGACCAACTTTCTCCACTTTTTCCCCCTATGGCTGGTGGTGGTTCATGTGAGCCCCGGTGTTTGTGGTCTTACCAAAGTACGTGACTTTCGTTTTGCAAACTTTACATGTTACATGTGTCACGTCTAGCACTTTTCTTTCCCAGAATGTTGGAGAAACAAAAATGTGCCCACACACTTGCCTCCACTGAAGGCGGGACTGGCTGAAGTTCTTGCTGCTCCATTTTTAATTTATTCCGACTGTTTCATCCGGCTGCTAGCTAGTAAGCTACTCTGCATGGTTCTCTTGCGTCGACAGTGTCGGTGTGTAATTGTGTATCACGAAGCGGCAATACGTGTCACATGATGGGACCCCGGCACCACCGAAAAAAAAAAAATAATAATAATAAAATTGATTCTTAGTTTTTGTGAATCGATTCGGTATCATGTAAAATGTGAATCGATTTTTTCCAACACCCCTAATAGGGTGTATGTAGTAAAATACAAACACACAGTTGTCAGTCACAGCAGTACACAGAGTGCCCGCTCGCATTGCAGAGAGCCAATCCTCTCATTCCATCTCGTATAACTGACAAAAAAAAAAATAGATAAATATTTAAAGGCTCAAAACCAGTTCTTCACTTATGTGTGCTCTTACCCACACATCACTACATTCAAGTCAACAGTGTGACGTTAACATCTAAAGCAAAAAAAGGTACTCCGTGCACTGCCGTGACGAAATATTTTGTGTGATTTTTATGTTTTGCTGCATTCAAACTAAAGCTGAAACGTGTTTGCCACTCAGTGCTGCGCAACTATTAGGGGTGGGGAAAAAAGATTGATTCGGTGATGAAATGCGATACTTGGCACTTGCGACAATGCACCAATCCATAAACGCACGGCTCGACCTTTTGATTTTTAAAAAAGCACACTCAAACTGCTGTACATTTAGGCATCAGTTCATCAGTTGAGTTTTCAGTCCACTAGACGGCATAAAGTCATCGCTGCAAAGGTCTCAGGAGATTTACCTGCAGCCCAGCCCCGCTACAACTTCAGATGGGGGAGGGAGCAGCACTTCTATCTACGAGCAGCACCGGGGGGAAAAAACTGAGAACTGCAGCATCAACGTTTAAATTATACATCTGGACTTTTGGGGGTTTTATAACAAAGACGAGACGAACGACCTGGATATGACACATTCAGTTTTTAAGGGGGGTTTTTGGCACACCTTAAAACACTGGAGCCCAGGTATGTGGCTTCATCTCGCCGTTACTTCTCTGATTACTATTTATTTTAAGATTAGACTTTATTATAAGATAAGCCTTTATTCGTCCCACAATGGGGAAATTCCAGCATTGAAGCAGCAAAGGGAATGCAGCATTCAGAGCAATAGTTAATGAGATAAGAACTGGTTAGTCACAGCAGTAAATCAACACACATATAGGTACACAGTTCTATGCACAGTGCAGGAACTTTGCAACACCATTAGTTAGTTAAACTACCCTGCAAAATATAAATATCAACTTTATCAGTTGAACATTTATTTTATGAGCATTTGTTTTTGCATTCAATTTCAAAATAATTTACTGTGAAATTGTCCAGTTGCTGCCTGTTGGGACTGAATACTTTATTAAATGAAAGCGATGTCAATAGTTTTACTACGGGACAGGGTTTGAAGTTGACTAAGGTGGAAAAAAAAGTAAATGTATGGGATGGTGGCGCTTGATTATTCTGATTATCGTGAAACTGTGACAGGATCGAATCGTGACCCAAGTATGGCGATCCGAATGGAACGGTGAACTCCCTCGTGATTGCCACCCGACTGCCTGTGCTAACGGCCGTGTAACAGCCAACAATTCTGTTCCATGTCACACTTGCTGGAGCCAAACTTCATCACTTTTGTGAAGCATAAAGTGCTTCACAATAAAAACAAGAAAGACTAAACAGACACTACAGAAATACAACATTTTTTATTAATGTATCATTTTTTTCCTTTGTAATTTCTACTTTTCATTTACTACTTTTCTTGTAAATTTAGATATTTTTCTCATAAATGTGATTTTTTTTCCAAGCATATTGTAAACTTTTTTCTTACATATTTGCAAATTTATTCATCTAAGTTTGGGATTTTTTCTATAAATTCTGTCATCAAATTGCTCATTTTTTTCTTGTGAATTTGTGAGATTTTTCTCCTAAATTTGCACAGGATCTTTGGGGGTAAATTTGGTGAAGGTAAATTAGTTTTTACCTTTATTAAAATGGAGCAGTCTGGGGGACATTTGAATATGGGATCATCAGTATAATAAACAAATATCTGGATTATGGAATATTTGCGTAGAGCGCAGCTTTATCAGAGAGTGACTATTCCGTCACAGCAGGAACGCTGCAGCTACAAGAAAATTAATTTGACTTTTTAAGACATCTGATCAGATTTCAGACTTCACATCTGCAAAATAGCAGAATGTAGGCGACTATATTATCACTGAAAACTTACAGCTGTGATGCTGATCATGTCTGTGACATCCAAGACATCCAAATTACAGACTTAATGATTCACTGTCATTTTTATGGCAAATAAGGCCTTCATTTTGGAGAAATTAAAGATTTTTAAGACTTTTTAGTGATCTGTGGACCAGAGGTGAGTAGGAACTAATTACATTTACTCAAGTAACTTTATTTTTTTACAAAATTGTACATATGTGAGTAGTTTTATTGCATTCTTACCTTTTATTTCATTTGCAACCCAGTATATTTGTAACTACATCCTTGAGTACATTTGATTTTACTCCGGATTACACTTGACCAGTGATTTCAAAACTGCTGATAAAGGTGCTTGTTTGTGCTGTAATAACCAACCAGAAATGACCACATCTTTGATCATTTTAGTCAATTTATCCGACTTCACTGATCTTCTGTTTTCACTCAATTGTGAAGGAATCAGAATAAAGTTACACATTTATGAGGAAAATGCTGGAAATGTATGTAGAAAACAGTCACTATATTAACAAGAAATGCTCCAAAATGATAAACAGTAATAACATTAAAAAAAAGTCTTAAATACATGACAAAAACAAAAAAATATGAGAATAAAGTCTCAAATTAATGAAAAAAATTACCAATACATAAATTTATATTAATTTTAAAGGAAAAATGTAAGGAAAAAAATCTGTGCTGTTGCAATCCTGGAATTTCCCCATTGTGGGACTAATAATGGCTTATCTTATCTTATCTTATCTAAAAATTTCCTGGCAGTCACAAAGAAAAACAAAAACCTGACTCAAAAAAGCCACAAGTGAAAAAAATCCCGTATTTCCTTTAAAAAAAAAAAAAAAGCCATAAAGTTATTAAAAAACAGAGGAAAGTGAGAAAAGGTCGAATTTTGTAGTTAAAAAGCTAATTTATGATCAATTCAGCTCATTTCATTTCCACTCATTTTAAAAGGCAAAAACAAAGTGAAAATTGCCAAAAGTGAATCTCAGTTTTCCTCCCAAAATACAAGCAAATGTTACCAAGGTGATTATCATCGTTACTGTGCTATTAAGACCTTTGGAAGACAAATGTTACGGACTGACTGTTCTTTTTAAGGATAAGCAACCTTTGAACTACTGGGGTAACCGAACTGAAGTTAGTTTTGTATAATAAATCAAACTTTAATAAGCATGGTGCGTGGGCCCCCCGCGCCCGCTGCTCAGTCCGCTTCTGCCAGTTTGGCTGAGGGGAGCTAGCAGCTAGTTAGCATGGGAGCCCCAGCGGAGAGACCATCCTGGCAACCCGCTGCAGGCCATGAGAACCCCGGGAACCGTGGCAGGGAACCGCGCTGAAGAGGAACTGCTTACTTACGCGATGCTAGCAAACCAAACCGATCCCGACACGGGCTGCAGGTGACATCCAACACCGCCTGGTTCTGCCCACTGACACGTCCTCAGGGTCTCCGACCAACCAAAGCCGGCCAGTCCGTCTCCGGAGCGCCCCGGCCGGGTGCGTAGCTACGGCTGGTCCTCGGCTGACGGATCCGCGTTCAGCGATCTGCTGACAGCCAGCGTCGGGCTCTGATCGCAATGTCAGCCTCTCAGCCGCCGTCAACTTCTCAGGAAGACCCCCCGAAAAAGGAGCTCGGCCCGGCGGAGCTCGGTCTCACCGGCAGCAGTCCGCCGTCTGTACGCTTAGATAACGTTTACGCTAACAAACACACGATCACACTCGATGGAGAGCGGGCGAAAACTGGAAGAATTTTCACGAAAATGTGGAAAGTTTCACTTCTCACTGACAGAAACCACCGCCATATTTGGAACCATCCACGGGCTGTGGGTGGTGTTCGTCGATAAGACCGTAGGTTCTGCCAGAGAACCTTCTGTGACTGTAATGGCCCCACGGTTTGTATGTAAAATAAAACGGTTTCAGTAGCTGTTCTATGTGTAAACATTTAGGCCTGAGCGTTTGACGTTCTGGTTTTCTCTTTGGTGCCCCCCCGTGTGAGCGGATAATGGTAGGGCCCGGCGGTCAGCTGATCTCAGGGAAACCCCAGAGTGACGAGCCTTTCCTGCCTGGTTCCAGCCTGGTTCTGCTCTGCTGTTCCACCAGCAGCACAGTATCCTCACACTTTCCTCTTGGAAGTGCCAGGAGCTGCGAAATGGAGGATTTCTTCATGTGTTCCACACAGGGAGGTTCTGCAGTGGAACACTGAGCCAGGCTTACTCACATTCACCTTTATGAACACCGGGTAGAATCAGAAACACCAAACTAAGAAAAAGACAAGCAAGTTTGGAGGTTCTGCTGGGCACTTTCTGCTCATGATGCACCAGATTCACTGTTCTGATTATAAGGAAATAGTGTGATCGTATCCATTTGTCAGCAGGATTTTTGATTAATAGACTAGAATAGGCTTTATTGTAGTGATGGTGAAACTGAGGCCTCATGAAACAATGAACAACTTTGAGACAATTGCTTCGTGATTGACAGTGTTACGAAGCATTTAATAAAGAGTGCCATCTGCTGACCGAGTGTCAGAACTGCATCTGAGTGGAAGACCTGAAAAAGGCTCAATACTCTAAATGAGAGGCTGCACTGCATTTGTTATCTGTCATTTTTTCAGACAGGCTTGTAAAAATTCAGTCAATCTGTTATCTATCATTTTAATTAGATCACCTTCTGTGTAATCTGACAAATGATAGACAGCTTTGAGAATTTTTAGTCATCCTCTGATTGATAATATATATATATATATATATATATATATATATATATATATATATATATATATATATATATATATATACATACATACTGTATATACTGTATATATATATATATATACAGTATATATAAAACAGAATGGAACAAGCTCGCCACTGCTTTGAAGACTAGAACAAATTAGAGACTTCTCCATAGAGACTAAAAAATGGATTCTAAGTAATCAAGCCTGCCAACATTGACTCTCTCCCTTAAAAGGCATCATGAAATTGTACTCTTAAATTGTTTTTTTGTGTGTACCATCTCTCTTATCTTTTTACCTTTTAAACTTACTCCCTGCTTGTTTCAGGGTCAACAGTTTCTGAAACCCAACCCGAATTGCCTTCTATAGGCACTGTTTTTCTTTTAATATCTTCCTGCCTGTCTCGGGGACTACAGATGGAGATTAGTGAGAACACTATAATCTGGTACAGGGCATCTTAGTTTAACGTTTTTTTCTGTGCATGGTCCCTGACAAACCAATAAACTAAACAAAATGGGGGAGCGTTTAAAGATTTTTATTGACAAAGAAGCATTTCAACAGTGTGTGGTTTCAGTCTGTTCCTCTTATGGCTTAGTGCCTCTCCAGCTTTACAGAAGATCCGCTCACATAGCACTGATGTTGCTGGCATGTGGTGATACTTTTTGCCATCTGGTTTAGGTATATGGTTTTGCAATGTTGCCCAGTAACAGAGTGGGTCTTCTCCTGTGGAGAGGTAGGGCTCAGACAAATAACGTTGAACTTCCACTGTGGCATCTGCTGTTGCACTTTGAGAGTGCTGTGGTTCACCGAAACAAAAGGGAAACAACAAATGTAATAAGCAATCTTTCATAATAAGAAAATGATGCTTAAAGTAATACAAACCAACTCTGCTATCTAAAAAGTCCCACAAGTTGTCTTCTGCTGAAGGCCCAGCTTCTTCCTCTGCTGCTGATAACAGATAACATTTAATACATATTGCTAGAAAGGTTTGAAAAATACAGTAATAATACAGAATAATAAATGGTACACTATCTGTAATGTTGATGACATTGTCCTCTCCGTCCTCATGGTTGCAGAGCATTCAGCAGTCAGTTTTGACATGGCCTCTTGTGCACGTTTCATTGCCAAAAACCTAATGTTTTAAATCGTGGGTCCAAAAATGAGGTTGTCCTCCATGTCCCTCTTTTACCACACTGACACACATGCACTCAATGACTCACAAAAAGACACCTTACACTTAAAAAAATGACACTCTCTCAACCACACAAACAACTTTCCTATTTATCTAACTGCATTTTGTGTTTTCTTGTGTTATCTTTGTCTAATATTTAAATTTGTTTGATGAGCTGAAACATTTAAGTGTGACAAACATACAAAAAAATGAGAACTCAGGAAGGAGGCAAACACTTTTCCACACCACTGTATACTGTGTGTTCAAGAAACCAAATGGAAGGAAAGCAAGGCTAGGAGCATTGGAGGGGGATTTAAACTGCTCTACCATGGTGTATTTCAATTCAATTCAACTTTATTTATATAGCACCATTTCACAACAACAGTCATCTCATAGTACTTTTGTAGAGAATGCATTCAAGGATGAGGCTGAGTTTATTTCTCAGGTTCAGCTTTATTAAGCGAACACATGCTCTATCAATCTCTAGGCAAGAAAAGAGACTGAGCAATCAAATACCACACTCTTATACTCTGCTGGAGCCACGAACCTAAGTCACATGATGCTTTAGCAAACATATAATCACATGATACATAATCTCAGTCACAATGCACTCTTTGATGTTTCACTATTGTCTCTTATCCCTCGATGGTCCGCGAATCCTCCTGGGGTATCTTCTCCGAGACAAAGGCCAAAACTCACACCTACTCGTCATCTCCTGTAGATCTCTGCGGGCCCAGACCTCTTTTGTCCCACGAGACATGAAGCCCCCAATGCACATACAGTCATACATTTGTGGGGAAATATGAACTCAATATATGCACCACATAACCCCCCCAAACGTCTATTCAGGGACAAAACATAATCAGAGATATGTGGCAGAAAACATCACAACATATCACAAATCAATCCACCAATTGCTTGGGTTTAAACCTCCTGCCATATCTGCTGTAAGCCGGCTTTGTTCCTTCTGCAGCGGCTCTCTGCATCTGCGAATCAGAATTGTTAGCACATCTCTGTGGTGGCTCCGAACAATGTCTTCCCGGCGGCCTGCCACGGCAGGGGGCCCTGGCCAACTGCACGTGTTCATCAGCCAGAACAAAGGCGGGTTTGAGTCTGTTAATGCAAATCAACTCTTTTCTGTCTCCCAAATCAAGCAAAAAGTGTTTCTCCCCTGTTTCCAACACTCAGAAAGGTCCGTCGTAAGGCGGTCGCAAACCTGGTCGTTGAGCATCATGTCTAGCAAAAACAAACTCCGCATTCTTTAAAGCCCTCGGCACAAAAACGCGTGGAAAACTGTGATGAACTGGGCCAGGAAGGGTGTTTGATCCTGTGCCGCTCTGCAACAGCTGAGCGGGGGGGCAATTTGGTGCAGGGTTGTCAGGAAGGAATTCCCCCGGCAAACGGAGGGGTTGAGCAAAAACTAATTCAGCCGGAGAGGCTTGCAAATCCTCCTTAGGTGCAGAACGCAACCCCAATAAAACCCATGGAAGTTTATCCACCCAATTTGTATCCGTGAGAGACGCTCTGAGGGCTGCTTTCAATGACCTACGAAAGCGTTCGCACAAACCGTTAGCCTGGGGGTTATACGCGGTAGTGCGGTGGATCTTCACCCCCAGGCTGTGGGCCATGGATGACCAGAGTTCGGAAACGAATTGGGGACCTCTGTCGGACGTTATGTCTGACGGAACTCCAAAACGCGCGACCCAAGCCGTTAAAAACGCGCGTGCAACGTCTGCTGCTGTAGTTGACGCCAGAGGAACCACTTCTGGCCAATGCGTGGTGCGATCTACCATCGTCAAAAGGTGTGTGCACCCCTGCGACAACGGAAGGGGGCCCACCAAGTCGACATGCACATGATCGAAATGCTTAGCCGGGATGTGAAAAGGCTCCAACGGGGCTCTAGTGTGCTTGTGTATTTTGGCTCGCTGACACGCTATGCAGGCTGCTGCCCATTCTTTGACCTGTTTACGCAACCCCGACCAAACAAATTTCTCCCCCACCATCTTAATCGATGCGCACACCCCCGGGTGCGCCAGAGAATGGATTGAGTCAAAAACGCGGCGGCGCCATGCAGCTGGAACCACGGGGTGAGGCCGTGCGGTGGAGACATCGCAGATTAGAGGGGGCATACCTATCTGCTGCACCCTGTGCTCCAGCCTTAACCCTGTTGGTCCAGACTGGAGCATGGGCACATCCGTGTCGCTAACCTGCTCCATGGCCATGGCTGCGTAATCTAAACCCACGCGGACCAGGGCTGCAAGCGCTTCCGCGCCACAACCTTGGCCTGTGGCCACGGCTGCCGAGCCTGCCCCCACGGGGCTTGGCGCTGCTACTGCACATGAAAGACAGTCTGCCACTACATTATGTTGCCCACGACATGCTGAACATCGGTGGTGAACTCCGATATCGCGGCCAGCTGTCTTTGCTGCCGGCCTGACCAAAGCTCTGAAATCTTGGCCATCGCAAACGTTAGCGGCTTATGGTCCACAAACGCGGTGAAACGGCGCCCCTCCAGCCAGAACTGGAAATGGCGGATGGCCATATGCAGGGCCAACAGCTCCCTGTTGAACGCGCTGTATTTCCGCTTGTTATCGCGCAAGTTTTTGCTGAAAAACGCGAGAGGTTGCCAGCTCCCTGCCACAAACTGTTCAAGTTTGAACTCAATATATGCGCCACACTTTCAACTTTAGGGGAAACCCCCACAATTGCGGAAAGACCCCAGCAATCAGGCGATCCCTGTGAGCAAGCGCTTGGCGACAGCCAGACAGTGTAGATAGGAAGAGAAATGGAGTAGGAGTAATCTTGAAGGAAGAGTATGTGATAGTGGGGGGCCTGAGGTATCAGTCACTTCAAGGTTTTGCAAAAGTTTGATTTTTGGTACCAGGTTGAAGCTTAGGGTCTAAGTAACAATTTTGGTCCGAGTGGACAAAGATCACATGGAGTCTTCATACATTCCCGCCATTTTCCAAGATGGCCGCCATCAAAATCTAATAATGTCAATATCTCGGAAACTATTCAACCTAGAAACATGAATTTGGTGTCTATACCTAGGTTTTCATGGTCAAGGAATCAGATAAAATCATTTCTGACAACATCAGAGTATTTATTTGTCCCGAAATAGTAAATTACACAACAAACGTTATAGTACAATGTAGCAGAATTATGCATGTTAACAATTGAACACATACGAACGTAAATTCTATAAAATACCATGAATATAAACCGAACAGTCTATTTTCATTGTTCTTAGTGATATTTCATTGATTAGGTAAGTGCAACTAAAAAATCATTACTCATTCTCACTACAATTATGGTCATTTAGTTAGGACATTTGCACTTGCATAAACGTGAGCACTTCAAGCCAGCCTTTTTGCACTTGCATGATGAGCAGGGTTTTGTGCACGCGCATTTTACGTCTAGATCAAACACATCCCTGGCAAGGGGCAACGTGGTCCATATGGGAACCAGTTGGCCATCTTTTTCCATCCGTCCATGATTGCTTGGGCTTGAGACTAGTGCCAGTGGCTCGTGCGCTGTAGTCCAGATGCTCGCCTGGAAGACACTCCTTTTGAGATGTTGGTCGAGCGCATCACTTGTAGGGGGTATTCTTTCCACATCCCGAGTCCTGTGACAGAAAACTCTCATTCGAACAAGGTCAACGTTGGTGTCATCAGTGATAGGTTCGTCGGAGTACATTTTGCAAACAAAGTGACTCACCACTTCCCTCAGCTCTGGAGATGTAAGAAACGGGGTGCTAGCAATTGTCGCAAACTCACTCAAGAGGGATGGAGCCTCATCTTTCCGCTTGAAGCAGTATCGCTTGCCTTTGTATTTGAAAGATGACGTGCTGTCTGACCCAGTGAATGCATGAAAGAGAGCCAAGGCTTTGCACGTTGTCACACCCAAACTTGAGGCAATGTTGTTGAGGGATATCATGTTGACTGTCTTTCCTGTTTTGAAAGAAATCCAGATGTTTGACTCCGGATTCACCGCCTTGATGTGGTGGAAGTTACACAGAAGTATTACGACAACGTCTGTGTCGCCAGTATAGACCATTCCCAGTGATGAATATTGGAGGGCATGAAGAAGATGTACCAGGACACGAGTATCTGCCTCCTCATGATTACATCGTCCCATGGGTGGTCCATTCCCTGCATTGAGGACTTGGTCACCAGAAGTTATATAAACCTGTTTGCCATCTTGGAATGGTGTTTGCACAATGCTTGTTGACAGGAATGAAAAGAGCTCTTTTTTATTTTCGGCATTAGACAAAAAGTTTTGCCAATTTCCAGGCACTTTGACAGAACCAGATACTCGCTGTCGTGTGCCTTTTCCTCGTTTTTCTCTTGTGGTTGCTTTGATTGACATTGAGCGATACTGATCCCATACAATATCCACTCTCGCTGCTCTTTTCAACTCATGCTGGATTCTTGGGCAGAAAACTTTGGTGAACTATTCAGCAAATGTTTTGCCTTGGACAGTTGTGCCAGGAAGAGAGTGGATCAGTGCACCGCCATCAGTAACAATGACCCCATAATCATCTGGTGCGACGAGCTCCGCATCTGCGGATAGTCCGGTACTTGCACTTGCTTCCATAATGCACGCCAATAAATCTGACTTGTTGCAAGAGTTGATGGACCCTTCAGAAGCCAGTGCAGGTGGTGATGAGGAGGATTCGTGACGGAAAAATTCCTCCAAATTTCCACCACGGCTATCAACCATAATGAATGCTTGTCCATACAGATCTGTATGTTGTTTGAAGTGCTGCACCTTCTTCTGAACTGCTGTCTTTTTTCGAGTTTTCTCCTCATGGAACAGCAGGAATTTGTTTTTCTTGATCAGAGCTTGCAGCGGTACATTATTTGTGTCCAGCACATTCTTCCGAAAGTGGTCATACTGCTCTTCTCCTCTTGATTCTAAGACGCGGACAGATGTGGCGGCGGACTTGTCAACACACACTTTATTGTCTAATGTAACTAGATCTGCACTACTCTATTCAAAGGGATTCCCTCTGCTTTGCAGCACATCCATGAGATTTGTGACATGACGACTAAAGTGGTGCTGGGATGTACTCCTTGTGATGAGGGAGCTCTTGATGGCGGCCATCTTGGAAAATGGCGGGAATGTATGAAGACTCCATGTGATCTTTGTCCACTCGAACCAAAATTGTTACTTAGACCCTAAGCTTCAACCTAATACCAAAAACTAAACTTTTGCAAAAACTTGAAGTGAAAATGAAAATTTGCTCATGGTGGGAACCCCACTATGAAGAGTGTTCAGGAGGTAAAGAGGGAGTCAGACAGAATCATGAGTTTGAAGCTAGAAGTCAAAGGTGTGATGTTGAATGTTGTTAGTGCGTATGCCCCACAAGTTGGATGTCAGGTACAAGAGAAAGAAGAATTCTGGAGTAATTTGGATGAAGTGGTAGAGAGTGTCCCCAGGGGGAGAGAGTGGTGATTGGAGTGGACTTTAATGGGCATGTACGTGAAGGGAACAGAGGTGATGAAGAGATCCTGGGTAGGTATGGTCTTAAGGAGAGAAATGTGGAAGGACAAATGGTTTTGGATTTTGCTAAAAGGAGGGAAATGGCTGTGGTGAACACATACTTCAAGAAGAGAGAGGAACATAGGGTGACTTACAAGAGTGGAGGAAGGTGCACACAGGTGGACTACATCTTATGCAGAAGGAGAAATCTGAAAGAGATAGGAAACTACAAGGTGGTGGCAGGGGAGAATGTAGCTAGACAGCATCAGATGGTAGTCTGTAGGATGACTTTGCAAAGCAAGAAGAGGAAGAGAGTGAAGGCAGAGCCAAAGATTAAGTGGGGAAAGTTACAGAAGGAAAAAGATCACACAGAGTTCAGGAAGGAGTTGATACAGGCTCTGGGTGGCAGGGAAGAATTACCAGATGACTGGGAAAGTACAGCAAAAGTATTGAGGGAAACGGGTAGAAAGGTATGTGGTGTATCCAGTGGACAGAGGAAGGAAGACAAGGAGACTTGGTGGTGGAATGAGGAGGTACAGGAAAGTATTCAAAGGAAGAGATTAGCAAAGAAAAAGTGGGATAGTCAGAGAGATGAAGAAAGTAGACAGGAGTATTTGGAATCTAGGCGCATGCCAAAGAGAGAGGTGGCAAAGGAAAAGGCATATAGTGAGTTGTATGAGAGGGTGGACACTAAGGAAGGAGAAAAGGAGTTGTATTGACTGGCTAGACAGAGAGATTGAGCTGGAAAGGATGTACAGCAGGTTAGGTTGAATAAGGACAGAAATGGTAATGTACTGACAAATGATGAGAGTGTGTTGAGAAGGTGGAAGGAATACTTTGAAGAGCTGATGAATAAAGAAAATGAGAGAGAGAGGAGGATGGATGAAGGAAAGAATGAACAAGGAAGTCTCGAGGATTAGTAAGGCAGAAGTGAGGGCAGCTTTGAAAAGGATGAAGAATGGAAAGGCGGCTGGTCCAGATCACATACCTGTGGAGGTATGGAGATGTTTAGGAGAGATGGCAGTGAACTTTTTAACTAGATTGTTTAACACAATCTTGGAGAGTGAGAGGATGCCTGAGTAGTGGAGAAGAAGTGTTTTGGTATCAATTTTCAAAAACAAAGGTGATGCTCAGAGCTGTAGTAACTACAGAGGCATAAAGTTGATCAGCCACACTATGAAGATATGGGAAAGAGTTGTTGAAGCCAGGTTAAGAGGAGAGGTGACAATCAATGAGCAGCAGAATGGTTTCATGCCAAGAAAGAGCACTACAGATGCAATGTTTACTCTAAGAGCGTTGATGGGGAAGTATAGAGAAGGTCAGAAGGGGTTGCACTGTGTCTTTGTGGATCTAGAGTAGGGGTGTCCAATCATGTGCCATGGAGGGCCAAGACCCTGCAGGCTTTACCTCCAACCAGTGTCTTCAACAGCAGATTCCACTGAATTTCTTCCCACTGATTGCTGATAAGTGATAACACCTGCTGAAGAGACTGGGTAGAAGAGAAAACTTGCAGGGTCTTGGCCCTCCATGGCACTTGATTGGACACCCCTGATCTAGAGAAAGCAGATGATGGGGTGCCAAGAGAGGAAATGTGGTACTGTATGAGAAAGTCAGGAGTGGCAGAGAAGTATGTGAGGGTGGTGCAGAACATGTATGAGCACAGCGAGACGGTGGTAAGGTGTGCTGTAGGAGTGATGGATGGATTCAAGGTGGGGGTGGGATTACATCAGGGATCGACTCTGAGCCCCTTCTTGTTTGCCATGGTGATGGACATGCTGACAGATGAGGTCAGGCAGGAGTCTCCGTGGACCCTAATGTTTGCAGACGACGTTGTGATCTGCAGTGAGAGTAGGGGGCAGGTGGAAGAGAACCCGGAGAGGTGGAGGTTTGCTCTGGAGAGAAGAGGAATGAAAGTCAGTAGAAGCAAGGTAGAATACATGAGGAGGGAGGCAGGTGCAACGGTGAAGATGCAAAGAGTAGAGGTAGTGAAAGTAGATGAGTTTAAATACCTGGGGTCAACCATCCAAAGCAATGGAAATGCGCAAGAGAGGTGAAGAAGAGAGTGCAGGCAGGGTGAAGTGGGTAGAGACAAGTGTCAGGGGTGATTTGTGACAGAAAGGTAGCAGCAAGAGTGAAAAGGAAGATTTACAAGACGGTAGTGAGACCTGTTATGATGTATGGTTTGGAGACAGTGGTGCTGACAAAAAGACAGGAGGTGGAGCTATAGGTGGCAGAGTTGAAGATGCTAAGATTTACATTGGGAGTGACTAGGAAGGACAACATTAGAAATGAGTATATCAGAGGGACAGCTCAGGTTGCGCAGTTTAGAGACAAACTAAGAGAGGCAAGGCTGAGATGGTTTGGACATGTGCAGAGGAGGAATAGTGGAGATATTGGACAAGGATGTTGAAGATGGAGCTGCCAGGCAGGAGGAAAGGAAAAAAACCCACAAAGATTCATGGATGTAGTGAAGGAGGATATGGAGAAGGTTGGTGTTACAAAGGAAGATGAAGGGATAGGGTGAGATGGAGGCAGATGATCCGCTGTGGAGACCCCTGAAGGGAGCAGCCGAAAGAAGTATAACTGTATGATACAATAAAATTGTAGGTGCTCCACCAGGCCACTGCATAACAAAGTAAGAGAGAAGGATTGGATAGAACACGGTTACAGAACACACGATTAAACACACGACTGAAATAAAAGATAGCCCACGATTCTGGAAATATGCATGGTATGGTAGTGGCTTCACGGATGGAGCTAAGTGCAGAGTGCAGAACACATAACTGAACACACATTTGAGTAAAATGGCCCAAGGATTACGGAAACTATACATAGTAGTGGTTTCATGGATGGGTCAATACACATGAAAATGCGGAATGCAAGGACAGGTGTGTTTTTATGCCTCTGTGAAAACAGAGGCATACGGTAATGAATGAATGAATGAATGAATTTATTTCGGATAATACAGTACAGGTTAAAAGAAACTGTATAATATAACAACAAGGTCAAATTATACAAAGACTCCTTCTACTAAACAATTCCACGTGAGTTATCCGAAATGGGTCATGGCTGAAGCCACAGCTTATATTGCCTATATATTATAGGCAATATACTGTATATATATATATATATATATATATATATATATATATATAGCCTATATATTGCTTATATATTTTCACACTGGTTTTGCTGTTTAGTTTTGCAGAGCAAGGACAAGGTAAAACTCGCTAAAAACTCACTAAAAACTACGTCCCAATATTCAGTGAACTGCGCTTGTGCCTGAAAACTCCCGCCGCGTCTCTTTGCTCGTCTGTTTTCTTCTTCTGCCACTAAACAGCAAAAGCTCCACTTCGTCTTGATTGTCATTGTACTCACGTACCTCCATCGCTTCCACCATTTAAAACACCTGCCACCGTGCTCTTATTTTGTTTGGATTGCAGCTGTTCAAACCACTTTGGTGGCTCTTGGCTGCCGCCAACAGTATGGGCATGTAAACTGCAGATTATTTTTTACTGCGCATGCATTTACTCCAAAACTACTGGATGGATTTGGATTAAATTTTTACCAGAGGTGGTCCTTGGGCTAGAGAGGAACCCATAATATTTTGGTGATGATCCCAGAACACATACCTCCACCAAGGCTCTGGCAGCAAGGCATCAGCACTGTGGTGCTTTCATTGTGATAATTAAAAGGGTCCTCAGTTCTGTGCATGTGAGCGTTCAGAGGGAGGGGGGTGGGCCCTCTGACTGTTTGCAGTCCGGATGGCCCAGGTGAAGAAACTGTTTGTCAGTCTGGAGGTGTGGGACCTGATTGATCTGAATCGTCGTCCAGAGGGAAGCAGGTCAAACAGGTGGTGGGCGGGATGTGAGGGGTCTCCTGTGTTGGCCTTGATCTTTCTGAGACAGGAGGATGTGGAGATATCTCCAGGGAGGGCAGAGGGCCATCGATTTTTTTGGGCAGTGTTGATGACTCTCTGCACAGCCTTCCTGTTCCCGGCCGTAGACCAGCGTACCACACATCCAGAAAGTAGGTGAGCATGCTCTCCACTGGGCAGCGGTAGAAGGCCAGCAACTTTAATCAAAAACTACTGCATAGCTTTTGATTAAATTCTCCCCAGAGGTGGCCCTTGCACCATTTAATGAACCCATTGGATTTTGGAGGTGATCTGTGTTATGTAGTAACAATTTGAGTTTGTCCCTTTAAGGCAGGGGTGTCCAATCATGTGCCATGGAGGGCCAAGACCCTGCAGGCTTTACCTCCAACCAGAGTCTTCAACAGCAAAGTTCACAGAATTTCTTCCCACTGATTGCTGATAAGTGAAAACACCTGCTGAAGAGACTGAATAGAAGAGAAAACCTGCAGAGTCTTGGCCCTCCATGGCACATGATTGGACACCCTGCGTTAGGGCTACCATAATGTTTACACTAGGAGTCATCAACTGCATTTGTCTAAGGACCAGAACTTTTCTCAGCAGACACTACTATGAGGGCCAGATGTAAAATAAAATCAAATTTATATTGAATCCAAAGTAATATATTATTATTTGCTAAATTAATGTTTATTCCAAATGTGTTGTTTTAGCCTTTGTCAGAGTTAAAGGTAGAATATGTATTACACAACAATTAGTTCCGACCGAGGAATTTGATGGGACAACAGGGATTCCAGGAGTTACTACATTGTAAAAAAAAAGTTGTCTCAACTTAAAAAAGTTAGTGTTCGGGCTGCCTTAAATTTTTAAGTTGACTGAACTTGAGAAGATAAGTGGGAAAGACACATAAACACATAAACTCAAGTTCAGTTTACAAGTTTTTAAGTTATTTTTTACAGTGTCTATTCCACGGTAAGTGCACTCCAAAGTTTCACAGGGTATGTATCACTCCACGTCAAAGGTGTTTTAGTAACTGTTAATTACTAACTAATTTATTCTCAAGTCTACAGACTTGAGAATTGCAATACTGTGTTGTATACCTTAATTTTCACAGTGAGGCTCTGTTTGAAAAGCAGCTAGATAGTCTCAATTCAGCAGTCTCTGATCCAGAAGTCCTATCCTTTTAAACATTCCTCAATATATTTTACATCTGTTTAAACAAAACAGACAGGCTAGAGTTGAATTCATTGACTCGATTAGAAAACCACAATACTTTTGTGGTGATGGCCTCTGTGCTTCATCTGAAAATGTCAAGAAAAAGCGAGCGAAGTGTGCCGAAGCCAAACCACTAGCATGCTAAGGAGCCACCAGCATGGTCTCAGCCCTTCTGTTGTACCGACTCAACAGGTGACCAGTATGTATTTAGGTGTTCAGCAGCAGTTACTGGCTACACTTAAAGGGGACTATTTTTTTTTCTCAGCTGCACAAAATAGCTGGTTAAACAAACAAATCATAATATTTTGTCCAGTATTGCTGTCAAATGTGCTTGTAGAACTGTTGTATAAAAGCAGTATTAGACTCGAGGTCATACGGTATCAATGAATATGGTAACTACAGGTGTGATACGTCTAATGCCCTCCACACCCACAGTTACTATATTCATACCGTACTCTTTCTTGTGTAATATTAAATATTTTCTACCTTCAAATATTTGAGAAATACCTAAAAATGTAATTAGAGTATAAAGAAACATTTATTTTGTTGTCATGCCAAACATGATAATTTATGATATTGCAGAGCTATGAATGCATTTATGATTTTTTGCCAGGCTGACAAAGTGATAAATACCACTGTACAGCAGCAGGGTGAGTACTGAGCCAGTTTTCATCTCAAAGTCAAAGATCCTGTGTTGTAACTTAATTACATTAATTTGTAGAGTAGGATAGAACAGGTTTTTATTGTTCAAATTATTTACTGATCCAAGGTTATTTTATTGTTTTTATTGTGGAATAATAAAACTTATTTTGAACAATCAGCATTCTCATACAAAGCTATAATGGAATGGAACAAGCTCCCCACTGCTTTGAAGATCAGAACATATTACAAAGACTTTTCCACAGAGACAAAAAAATTGATTTTAAGTAATCAAGCCTGCCAGCATTGACTCTCCCCCTTAAACAGGATTTGAAATTGTACTCTTAAATTGTTTTTATGTGTGCCGTCTCTCTTTGTCTTTTTAAACTTACTCCCTGCTTGTTTCAGGGTCAACAGTTTCTGAAACTCGACCTGAATTGCCTCTATATGTGCTGTTTTTCTTTTAACATCTTCCTGCCTGCCTCAGGGACTACAGATGGAAACTAGTGAGAACACTATAATCTGGTACAGAGCATCTTTACCCTGTGTTTAATGTTTTTTCGCACTGTGTATATATATTTACATATTTATGTGTACGTGTGTATATTCACTGCTCTTATTTTTATTTTTCTTATCTTCTTAATTATTGCTCTGAGTGTTGCTGTCCCTGTGCTGTTGCAATCCTGGAATTTCCCCATTGTGGGACTAATAAAGGCTTATCTTATCTTATCTTATCTTTCTGTATATGGTCCCTGGTAGAAGCTGGGTTAATCATCTCAGACTGGATGCAGAGGGTAAACAGAGAAGGACAATAGGTATTGAAATGAGAGAGATTATGGTGAGGCAGCAGGAAGAAGTAGTGAGGAGAGAAGGGTTGAATGTATTGTGATGCACAATGTCATATACAGTAGATGTGAGATGGGTGGTTGATATAAAAGGAGAGACCCTGGTGTATTGATATATGCTTTTTCTGTGTATGACTGCTGTGAGAGTGAATAAAGTCGTCTGCTGCATAAATCTGCCTCCGTTATTTACACTCTCCACACTGGTGATCCCTTGACGAATTATGGAACACGAGGCAAGAACCCCGGAGTCAGTCCAGACAGGAAGCCCCAGCAACGCAGCAAGCATCCCAGAGACGGCCTGGACTGGAACCCCCAGCAACGCGTGCGCTGTTTCGGTCAAACTACCGGACTTTTGGCTGCACGACCCGCAGTCTTGGTTCCACCACACCGAGGCTCAGTTCACCCTCTGGGGAATAACGGCAGACGACACCAGATATTACTATGTGGTCACAGTGCTGGACGCTCGCATGTCTCAGCAAGTAGCGAGCCTGCTCCAACAGCCTCCAGCCCACGACAAATACGGGGCTCTCAAGGCCACGCTGACCCGGCGCTACACGCTGTTGGACTGTGAGGGAGCAGAGAGGCTCCTGAGGCGCTCCGAGTTAGGAGATGGGTCGGCGGTCAAACTGATGGAGATGATGTTGGCATTGATGGGCACGGACGACGGGCATTTTCTGTTTGCCCATCTTTTCCTCCGGAACCTCCCAACAGAGGCAAGAGCGGTTCTTGCCAATTCGCTGCTGCTGGCCGCGCGTGAGTACCGGGCGCTAGCCCAGGAGGCAGATCGGATCATCCTCACCACCAGAGCCCTCACAGTGAACGCAGTGGCGTCAGAACCCAGCGAGACGACCAGCGGAAGCGAGGAGCCGGTGACGGTAGCGGCAGCGGGGGCCAGGAAGCGCCAGAGAGACACGCTCTGCTTCTACCACCGCCGCTTTGGAGAGAATGCACGCAGATGCATGCCACCATCCCAATTCAAGCATTCGGGAAATGCCAAGGCCGGCAGTCAGTAGCAGCTGCAACCGCCGGTGAAGAAAACAAGCTGCTCTACGTGACAGACTCTCGCTCGGAGAGACGGTTCCTCATAGACACCGGCTCCCAAAAGAGACCGGCTAGCGGGAGCTAGTGGCCCCCAGCTCGTAGCCGTAAACGGCTCGGACATTAAGACTTTTGGTGAGAGAACACTGACTTTATCCCTATACGGCCGTATGTACGAGTGGACTTTTGTCATAGCGGCACTGAGTTTCCCGATCCTGGGAGCTGATTTTCTGTGTGCACACGGGTTGCTAGTCGATGTTGCTAACAGGCACCTGGTTAATGCAATGTCTTTTGATTCTCTTCCCTGTACAGCTCGAGGGGCCGGGCCAGTAACACAAGCCAACGTCACAGCTCCAGGCGGTAAGTTCCACACACTGCTCGCTCAGTTCCCAGCACTCACGGTCCCAGCGTTTTCGGCGGCCAGCACTAAACATGGGGTGTAATACTTTATCACCACCACTGGGCCGCCCATTTTCGCACGACCTCGTCGCTTGGACGCAGCTAAACTGGCCATGGCGCGCGAGGAGTTTGCCAACTTACAAAGGTTGGGCATCATCAGGCGCTCAAACAGCCCATGGGCATCCCCACTACACATGGTCCCTAAGGCCGAGGGATTGTGGTGACCGTGCGGAGATTTCCGCAGGTTGAATAATGCCACAGCGCACGACCGCTACCCGATTCCCCATATTCAGGATTTTTCCGTTCACCTCGCCGGGGCACGCATTTTTCCTAAAGTAGACCTGGTCCGCGGTTACCACCAGGTCCCAGTGCGCGCGGAGGACATACCCAAAACAGCGGTAATAACTCCGTTTGGCTCGTTTGAGCTTTTACTCATGTCCTTTGGATTAAAAGGCGCGGCACAGACATTCCAACGCATGATGGATGCGGTGTTGCGCGATCTGCCATTTGTGTTTGTCTACCTGGATGATATGTTGGTGGCCAGTGCGTCCAAGGACGAACACGTAACCCACCTCAGGACAGTTTTCCAGAGGTTGGAGGAGCACGAGTTAATAATCAACCCGGCGAAATGCCAGTTTGGCGTGACGGGGATTGACTTTTTGGGGAACTGCGTCTCACCAGAGGGAACGATACCCTTGCTGGACAAGGTGCGCGCCGTGGTGAATTTTCCCCGGCCTCAGACGGTCAGGGCACTGCAAGAGTTTTTGGGGATTGTTAACTTTTATAACCGGTTCCTCCCCCGCGCAGCTCAGCACATGCAGTCACTGTACGCCGCGCTCAAGAAACGGAAACCAGCGGACAGAGTCGAATGGACTCCGGAGCGGGAGCAGGCATTCTCTGAGGTTAAAACAGCCCTGGCAAATGCCCCACTGTTGGCACACCCGGACCCGGCGGCCCGGATAGCGCTCACTACCGACGCCTCAGACGTGGCCATAGGGGCCGTCGTGGAGCAACGCGTCACCGGTTCTTGGCAGCCGCTCGCTTTTTTCAGCAGGGCTTTGCGGGACAGTAAGCATAAATACAGCGCGTTCGACAGAGAGTTACTGGCTCTCCACCTGGCCATACGCCACTTCCAGTTCTGGCTGGAAGGGCGCAGCTTCACCGCATTCGTGGACCACAAGCCGCTAACGTTTGCGATGGACAAGGTTTCAGAACCATGGTCGGGCCGGCAGCAGGGACAACTGGTCGCAATCTCGGAGTTTATGACCGATATTCAGCATGTGTCGGGTAAATTGAATGTGGTGGCGGACTGCCTCTCGCGCGCAGTAGTGGCCCCGGTCTGCGTGGGGATAGATTATACAGCAATGGCCGCAGAGCAGATTGGCGATGCGGACGTGTGCGCGCTCCAGTCTGGACCAACAGGGGTAAGGCTGGAGAGCAGAGTACTGCAAGACGGCAGCCCCCCCCCCCCCCCTAATCTGTGACGTCTCCATGGGACGCCCGCACCTGGTGGTCCCAGTTGCTTGGCGCCGCCGAGTGTTTGAGTCAGTTCACGCTCTGGCGCACCCAGGAGTGCGCGCGTCAGTCAAAATGGTGGGAGCGAAGTTTGTGTGGCCAGGCCTGTGCAAACAAGTGAAAGAGTGGGCTGCAGCCTGCGTAGCGTGCCAACGAGCCAAAGTACACAGACGCACGAAGGCCCCTTTGGAGCCGTTTCGTATACCGGCTAAGAGGTTCGACCATGTTCACGTGGACCTCGTGGGCCCCCTCCCGCCATTGCAGGGGTGCACGCACCTTCTGACAGTGGTGGACCGCACCACACGCTGGTCAGAAGCAGTGCCGCTGGCGGCAACCATGTCCGCGGACATGGCATGTGCTTTTTTGACGACATGGGTGGCACGTTTTGGAATCCCGTCGGACATCACGTCCGATAGGGGCCCACAGTTTGTTTCCAACCTCTGGTCCACGATGGCCCGTAGCCTGGGTATTGCAATTCATCGCACAACCGCGTACAGCCCACAGGCCAATGGGTTATGCGAGCGTTTCCATAGGTCACTGAAAGCAGCGCTCAGGGCTTCGCTGACAGATGCAAATTGGGTAGACCGGTTGCCGTGGGTTTTATTGGGGTTGCGTTACGTACCAAAAGAGGATTTGGAGGCTTCCCCGGCGGAGCTTGTTTTTTCTCAGCCACTGCAGCTCCCCGGGGAATTTTTGCCAGATAATCCTGCGCCGGACAACTGTCCGTCTCAGCATTCACAGCATAGCGCAGACACAGGCACGCTGCCAGGCCCAGCCCACCACTGTTTTCCACGCGCTTTTGTGCTAAAAACTTTGAAGAACGCGGCATTCGTGTTTGTCAGGCACGATGCCCACCGCCCCCCATTGCGCTTACCCTACGATGGCCCGTTCAGAGTGCTGGAAACAGGAGACAAACATTTTTTGTTAGCCTTGGGGGGTCATAGGAAGAAAATATGTATAGACAGACTTAAGCCCGCCTTTGTGGTGGCGGATGACCAAGTGATGTTGGCTTGGGCCCCTCGGCGTGGAAGACCCCCACTAAGAACTCCCCAGGTAAACGATTCATCAGAGCAGCCACATGGGAAAGTCAAAGGTTCCCCCCCCCGTCGCCATGGCCCACTCACAGACAGACACACCCCCAGGAGCCCCCCACCAGCACAGCAGCGCCGCGGAGGCCGAAAACCCCTGTTACAGCAGATACGGGAGGAGACTGAAGCCAAAAGGACGTGAGGACTGAAACTCGGTCTGAGATTCTGGGTGGTGGGGGGGTGTAGAAGCTGGGTTAATCATCTCAGACTGGATGCTAATAGGTATGGAGATGAGAGAGATTATGGTGATGTAGCAGGAAGAAGTAGTGGGGGGAGAAAGGCTGAATGTATTGTGATGCGAGATGTCATATAGATGTGAGATGGGCGGTTGATATAAAAGGAGAGACCCTGGTGTATTGAGATATGCTTTTTCTGTGTATGACTGATGTGCGAGTGAATAAAGTCGTCTGCTGTGCAAGTCTGGTTTCCTTTATTTGCACTCTCCACACCCTGACAAATAAACCAATAAACTAAACTCAACATTATTGCATACTGATTGTTTTAATCTGTCTTTTATCCATTTTAGTCACTGATACTGGATACATGCGACAAAGAACAATACTTACTTGTTGATTGATTAAGTTTTTAACTTTTATTTTTGTCTTATAAACATTGTTGACTGTGTGTTGTTTTAAATCTGTGACTGAATGTGAATGCTGCATCATGTCTTCCAAGACAAATTTACCGTGATGGACAATAAAGTTTATTCTGATCTGATCTGATCTTGAGGTAGGCAAACTTGAAGAAGTCATCATGGGTCATCAGTAAAAAACAAACTATCAAATTTCCTTAGGCCTAGTGGATGAAGGTTCATTTCTGCCATTTGATGTTGCCAGTAACCACCTGCAACTCTGGCACAGTCCCAACTTTAAAGTGCTACTTATGCTACACATCTGCTCTGGTGTGCTGAGATGCGGGCTCACTTTGGATGAGACCGATACGCAGGCGGTTGTGAATATACTTCATTTTTTTTCGTTGACTAGGCCAAGAGTTTGGCTCATGTGCCTAACCATCATTTGTGGTTTCACCCCAGCCCTATAGGTAGCACAAATGCACTAACACGCTAGTTTGTTCACGACTATATAAAACTGAAGAAATGCAAGAGCGACACACACTTTTTTGTAGCAACAACAATGGCGTTGTTTTGAGGAACAGGAGGAATTACAGTTTTTCAATGCTCTTCTCCACTCAGACTGCTACTGCAAAATTATTCTCATCTTCCTCTTTGTCTTCTTCATCTACTGTGACTTTGTAGGCTGTGCCGGTAGCACCACCTCTTGAAGGGGGGGGTGGTGGTTTCAACCTTGCACATGCGCAGTCAACACACCCAGGCAACATGGTCACAAATTTTGGGCTGCACGCGGTCAGATGCAGATGGTGCTTGTGGAACCTAGCAGACTGGAGGCAATGATGTAATTTTTGTCACAAGCCTCTCAGTTGAGCAGACGTGAACAGCGGAAGTGCAGCATCAACCCAGCTTAACAGACTCTTATTGCCTGTACTGCAGCAAGCCACTAGGGGGCAACTGCAAAATTTTAGGCTTTTTTAATTTGTTTTGTCTCGCTCCTTCTCCCTTATAGTTCACTGACAAGGCTCTTAATTAAGCCATGAGAGTGCAGCATCAATGAATATAGGAAGTGTCTATTGGTACAGAAGCTGTATTCTTATATGATCTGTCTGTTAGTATCAAAGAGTTGACAATCCAACAAAAGCTTTTTGGATCGATTCCAGCCTGTTGCAGCTGTGGTGTAAGATAATAGTGTGGTCGACCTCTGATTGGAGGGTTGGTGGTTCACGTCCTGCTCTCATCGCCATGCCCACACCATTTTACTTGACATGAGATGAAACCTAGAATTAAAATTTAAGAGGTTAGCCATAGGTTTTGGGAGAGGGTAAGGTTAAAAAGGTCGTAGATAGGAGAAATTGAAACAAATAAATGCCTCAGATTTTTGTACTTGTAGCCTGCCGCCTTTATGATATAGCATTAATAGAACATACTGGCCAATCAGATTTGAACCATATCTGTAGCAGGCATTCTAAGCATAGGGTTCTGTACCCATAGTCACTGCCATGTATGTATCACTGTGGTGATTCAGCCGTAAATGCACACAATAAAGAATCCCCACACACACACACACACATGTACAGCCAAACTAAACACTATCTGGTGCAGAAGTCAGTGTCCACACATACTCTTGAGGGTCCATGGGGCATGCGACTCGCACCAGTGAGTGTGTCATCTTTTTTTTTTTTTTTTTAATGGCACCGGAGGCAGGGCAGCCGTACCAGCAGCAACTCTCTCGTGTCTTTGTGTTTCTATCTGTTTATTCCTGTATATAGTGTGTCTCTTACTAACCAGGGCTCTGTAGGAATACTCGGACGCATTGTTTGCACACGTGAACAGCTGATTGCGCTGAGGAGGCCGGAGCCTGGAGCGCTGCGGCCAGCAATGAAGCCCCTCATCCCGGACGAGCTGAAGAGGAGACACCGCGGGCAAAGGGCTGGAGCGAAGGTGAGGAGGAGGAGGAGGAAGCATAAGCCAGTGGTACCGATGATCATCACCGGGAATGTGCGTTCCCTGGGAAACAAGACAGATGAGATCACAGCGCTGGTCAGGACACAAAAGGAGTATTGTGAGTATAGTCTCATGTGCTTTACAGAGACGTGGTTACACTCACAGATCCCGGATGTAAACGTAGCGATACCTGGCTTCAGGACTATAAGGGGAGACAGGGACGTGGAAAGCAGCAGGAAAAAGAGAGGAGGAGGCGTGGCTCTTCTTGTTAATGAGCGGTGGTGTCACCCCAGGCACATTTATGTGAAGGAAAAGTGCTGCAGCCCGGACATTGAACTGCTGGCTGTCAGTATGAGACCTTATTATATGCCGCGAGAAATGAAGTGCGCTTTAATTGTTATTGTCTACGTCCCTCCGTCAGCTGACGCAGCGGTGGCCTGTGACGTCATCGGCTCCACTGCGGCCACATTACTGGAGAAGCACCCGGCTGCATTCATGGCCATCACAGGTGATTTTAACCATGTCTCAGTGGGAAAACACTACCAAACTTTCACCAGTTTATTGACTGTCCCACCAGAGAGAACAAAACACTGGATTTACTGTATGCCAATGTCAGAGATGCATATAGTGCCACAGCTCTACCCCCCATTGGTAAATCGGATCACTGCATGGTCATGTTAACACCCAAGTATGTCCCCCTTGTGCAAAGGCAGCCTGCTTATACATGGACTGTGAGGAGGTGGACACAGGAGGCTGCTGATGCACTGCAGGACTGCTTTGAGACGACAGACTGGAGTGTACTCTGTGAACCACATGGGGTGGACATAGACAATATGACCGACTGCATCACAGAATACATTAGATTCTGTGAAGACATGACCATGCCAGCTCAGACTGTACACTGCTTCTCCAACAACAGACCATGGGTCACCAGTGACCTGAAAGCACTTCTGAGCAAAAAGAAGAGAGCTTTTAGGGCTGGAGACAAGGAGAAGCTGAGGGTAGTGCAGCATGAGCTGAGGGAGATGCTGAGGAGGTGCAAGGACAATTATAGGAGGAAGTTGGAAGAGAAACTCAGGAAAAACAACACTAAAGATGTGTGGGAGGGAATGAAACAAATAACTGGGTACAAGGGGAGAGTCGGGCAGCCATCTGGGAGCCAGGAGAGAGCTGAGGAACTGAATCTGTTTTTTAATAGGTTCAACTCAGAGTCTGTCACCCGAGCAACACAACCAGACCCCCACACACCCCTCCCTACCCACGCTCCCGTGCAGAACCTCTCTCCATCTCTCTCCCCCTCCTCCTCAGGGGCACCAGGACCCTCCCTCACTTCACGGTGACTACAGATCAGGTGGAGAAACAGCTGGAGAGACTCCGTCAGCGGAAGGCTTCGGGCCCGGATGGCATCTCCGCTAGGATCCTAAGGACCTGTGCCAACCAACTAGCTCCGGTACTGAAACACCTGTACAACCTGAGCCTGAGTCTGGAGAGAGTACCGGTGCTGTGGAAGACATCCTGCCTGGTTCCTGTCTCCAAGAAGTCATCTCCATCGGATTTGAATGACTACCGACCAGTTGCCCTCACATCTCATGTGATGAAGGTCCTGGAGAGACTGGTCTTAGCCCACCTGAGGCCGTAGGTGGAGACGTGGCTGGACCCTCTGCAGTTTGCATATCAGCCCCATTTAGGAGTTGAAGATACTGTCATCTACCTGCTGCAACGAGCCCATCAGCACCTGGATGGTGGAGGAGATACTGTGAGAATCACTTTTTTTGATTTCTCCAGTGCCTTTAACACCATCCAGCCACTGCTGCTGGGCGAGAAGCTGCGGGTGATGGGGGTTGACAGCTCTGTGATCTCCTGGATTACTGACTACCTGACAGGCAGACCACAGTTTGTCAGGCTGGGCAGTGTCTTGCCTGAAGTGGTGGCTAGTGATATGGGAGCTCCACAGGGGACTGTGCTCTCTCCTTTTCTTTTTACCTTATACACCACGGACTTTCAGTACAACACTGAGTCATGTCCCCTGCAAAAATTCTCTGATGACTCAGCTGTTGTGGGGTGTATAAGAGGAGGAGAGGAGGGGGAGTACAGGGCACTGGTAGACAGATTTGTGGAGTGGATGGAACAGAATCACCTGAGGTCGAATGTCAGCAAGACCAGAGAGATGGTGATTGACTTCAGGAAGAGGAAGGCTCCTTCTCAGCCACTGCAGATTCAGAATCAGAATCAGAATCAGAATCAGGTTTATTGCCATTGTTCATGTAGTACACAAACTAGGAATTTGTCTCGGTACAATGCTGCAACATTAAACATGATAAGATAAGAGAAATAAACTATACATGTAATAAAGTGTAGGATAAGATTAAGTGATACTGGTCAACAGTTAAAATATATATTAGCCAGCAGCAGATACTGTGGAGAACTATATAGTGCAGTCGGTAATGCAGGAAGAAAACAGTGATGATTGACATGAGTCTGGTTGAGCTGCTGTACATGGTGCACGAGAGTCACTTAGTGTTCAGCAGTCTAATGGCAGAGGGGAAGAAGCTGTTCATGTGACGGGAGGTTTTAGTCTGGATGGACCGAAGTCTTCTATCAGAGGGGAGGGGGGCAAACAGTACGTGACCAGGGTGTGAGGGATCGGCTATGATCCGGCCAGCACGCCTCCGGGTCCTGGAGATGTACAGATCCTGGAGAGATGGGAGCTTGCAGCCGATCACCTTCTCAGCAGTGCGCACGACGCGCTGCAGCCTTAGTCTGTCCCTGGCAGTGGCTCCTGCGTACCACACGGTTATGGAGGTGGTGAGGATGGACTCGATGATGGCTGTGTAGAACTGCACTAACATCTTGGTGGGTAGCTTGAGCTTCCTCAGCTGCCGCAGGAAGATTAGGGGGGAGGATGTGGGAGTGGTTGAAGACTACAAATATCTGGGTGTCAGGATCAGCAGCGGGTTGGACTGGAGATCCAACACCGATGCTGCGCACAAGAAGGGGATGAGCAGACTCTACTTCCTGAGAAAACTTGAGATCCTTCAATGTGTGCAGCAGGATGCTGGAGCTTTTCTACCAGACTGTTGTCCCCAGCGCCATCTTCTTTGCTGCGGTCTGTTGGGGTAGCAGTATCAGGGCCAGAGACACCAACAGACTTGATAAGATTATCAAGAGGGCTGGCTCTGTAATTGGTCTCAGACTGGAGACCTTTGAGACAGTGGTGGAGAGGAGAACACTAAATGAACTGCAATCCATCATGGACAATCCTGATCACCCCCTCCACCACACACTAGATAGACAGCGAAGCACTTTCTCCAGTAGACTACTACAGTTTCGTTGTCAAATGGCCAGGTACAGGAAATCTTTCCTGCCACATGCAATTTCACTGTACAATAACTAACTAACTACTAACTAACCTGCACTTATATAGCGCTTTTCAAGTCACAAAGACCACTCAAAGCGCTTTCATTAATACTAACCCTCTATTCTAAGGGCCTATAGGAAACAGATATCTAGGGACAATTTAGAACAGCCAATTAACCTAACATGCATGTTTTTGGCATGTGGGAGGAAACCGGAGAAATCCCGGAGTAAACCCACGCAACACGGGGAGAACATGCAAACTCCACACAGATCACTGTTGGTCGGGGGCTGGGATCGAACCCACGATCCCACGATCCCCACAATCCCCCGGCCAAGG
Organism: Pholidichthys leucotaenia; assembly: GCA_020510985.1. NCBI lineage: Eukaryota > Metazoa > Chordata > Actinopteri > Cichliformes > Pholidichthyidae > Pholidichthys > Pholidichthys leucotaenia. The sequence continues at coordinate 22,523,472 of CM035848.1, read as the reverse complement.
GTAAACTGTGCTGCCGCAGTGCTAACCACTGCGCCACCGTGCAGCCCCTCACTATGATGTTGTATTCTGGTCATAGCTATGCTGCCACACTGCACCTTACAGACTAACTGGTACCTCACATTTTCACTCTGCTCCTGATAGTCCTTCTTTGTGCAATGGGATGATTCATGTGTTTATATGGGTCATCATATATTAAGCTATGATGTATATGATGAGAGCTTAGACTTTCTGCTGCACATTCACCAACCATAATGCTCCGCACTGTGTGTCTCTCTCTCTCTATATATATATATATATATTTATAGTAATATGTACATATGTTTACTAGCTGTTCTTGTTTTTTCTTGCCTTCTGATTGTTGCTCTGAGTGTTGTTATCCCTGTGCTGTTGCAATCCTGGAATTTCCCCATTGTGGGACTAATAAAGGCTTATCTTATCTTATCTTATCTTATATAGGTTCTATAGTCGTGTTAGTTTCTTTTTTACTTTCCAGGGGTAATCCCTTTGTCTGTCGTGTGTGTTTCTGTTGTTTGGCTGTCAACTGTCATGCTGCTGTTACACTGTAATTTCCCAGTTTGGGATCAATAAAGTACATCTCTCTCTCCCTCCCTCTCCCTCTCTCTCTCTGAGTGGGTGTGGTCGTGAGTGCGAGCTGGGAGCGTGTGACAGCGTGAGTGAATTATCTCAAACTTTTCTCTATCTTTTTGTGTTTAAGGTGATTTTTCTGCTAAATAATCTTAATTTTTGTTGTTTTCTGTAGCTGGGGTGGGGTAGGCTTTCTGGGAGGGGGGTTTCTGCTGCCAGCTTTGCTGGTCAGCATGGTTTTGGAGCGAGGCTCCAGGTTCGAGAAGCTGACATGCCGGCATGCTGTCAAACTGGCTCTGGCTGTCAGCTGCTCAGTGGAGGAATGTAGTCTGGCTGTGGGGGAGCTGGTCGGTTATGAAAGCATTAGATCAGCTTCTAGAATGAATAATGCCGTGGTAATCTTCCTAGATAGTGTTGAAAAAGTTAACCAGGTAGTGGAGAGCGGGGTTGTAATTAAAGACACACTGGTTCCTGTTCTGTCTCTGGTAAATCCCGCGAAGAGAATCACAATATCAAATGTCCCACCATTTTTAAAGAATGAGCTGTTGGAGAAGGAGCTGTCGAGACACGGGCAGCTTTTGTCCCCCATTAAGCACATCCCTCTCAGTTGTAAGTCCCCGCATTTAAAGCATGTCATGTCTTTTAGGCGACAGGTGTTCATGATTTTAAAGAATAGCGAGGAAAGCCTCAACCTCGTATTTAAGTACCGGATTGACGGCTTTGATTACACCATCCACGTCACCTCTAATAATATGAAGTGTTTTGGCTGCGGAATGGAGGGACACTTGATTCGATCATGCCCTCAGGGAGTGGGGGGTGATCACTCGGGGGAGGCCGCTAGTACGGCCTTGCAGTTGGGTGCCGCGGCCGCGGGGCCGTCCAGCGACGGGGCGGCTTCGCCGTTCTCCGAGGCTGCTGGCGCTGCCGCGCCATCGGGCGCTTCAACCGAGGCCACGGGGCCGTCTGGCGGCGGGGAGGCTTTGCCGCCATCCGCAGCCAGCCTGTCGATCATAAATGGAACAGCAACAAACGTTAAAGCACATCGCAGGGCTGCTGCACAGACCAACATTGTGGACAAGGGTGAGATTACCGAGAGGGATCATGCTGAGGATCAGACAGATGAGCCAAATGAGGCACAGGTAGATGGTGGGACTAGAAAGATGAATATTGTGACGTTTGCGGGATTCACACAAAGAAAGAAGGAGCAAGATGGTTGTGACGAACAAGCTTTATTTACACACCACCAACCCCAACTACTTCTGAGCACAGAGAGGAGGGGAGGTCATTTTCCCAGACCTCCGTTTCAATCATGGTTACACACACATGATACATCTTGCCCTAATCCTGCTAAACACTGCTGGGTCATTATAATGCAGTTATAATGACACAGCAGTATAATAACTTAGTAATAACACATTTAATACACACACACAGTAACGTTTCAACTGCCAAAGCATGATGGGAAATCCCTGCTCCCCTTAACATGGCCCCAACATTACACTGCCCTCCCCTGGACTGGTTTCTGTCCCCAGAAAATTCAAAGTCCACTTTCAGAAATCCAACGCGAGTCAGCCTGGTGCCGGGGCGGCACGCACGGGCCATCCACTGTCCATCTGAGTCTCGGTTGGAGTATCTGGTTGGGGTAGGGTTCCGGTTTGGCCACCAGCGGGCGGATGGACACATCTGACAGCCTCTGCAGGACCACGCACAGTCCCTTCCTTGGCAGCGGGAGTCCATGCCCGCTCCGGCCGACTCCCACCGCTGCCAGGTCTCCCAGGCGGCCGCTGGCCCGCATCCTTGCGTCCAGTCCTTGCCGCGCCTGAAAAATGGCCGGATCTTCGTCCTGCTCGCTCTGCTGCTGCGCGTCGCTGCTGTGCCGAGGGCCTCCGTGACGTCACCGAAAGGGGAAGCATCTGCGGGTGGCGGTAGGACTACGCACAGTTCCTCCTCTGGCAGCGGGAGTCCCATGCCTGCTACGGCCGACTCCTACCACTGCCAGGTCTCCCAGGCTGCCGCTGGCCCGCGTCCATGCGTCCAGCCCTTGCCGCGCCTGGGAAATGGCCGCATCTTCGTCCTGCTCACTCCGCTACTGCTGCGCTCCGAAGGCCTCTGTGACGTCATCGCCGGGGAAGCATCTGCAGGAGGCGGCCTTTACCCGTCCATGCCACCTCGCTCTAATTTAACGTTGGCGAGGGGCCAGTTTGTCGTGCGCTGCGTGTGGGGCAGTACCGTGTGAAGTACCCTGGCTCTGTGCAGCGGAAGCCCCCCTTCCTCGCGTCGCCGCAGCTGTCTCCTCCGCGCTGCCGTGGTCTGCCGTAGCTCCTCCTCCCACTCGCTCTCAGCACGGTGGTTTCCTCCGATGACCAGTCGTTCAGCGCGGCAGCCAACTCGACCTGGGCCAGGTGGTCATCCAACAGGTTGGCTGCACGGTGGCGCAGTGGTTAGCACTGCGGCAGCACAGTTTACCCTTGGCCGGGGGATTGTGGGGATTGTGGGATCGTGGGTTCGATCCCAGCCCCCGACCAACAGTGATCTGTGTGGAGTTTGCATGTTCTCCCCGTGTTGCGTGGGTTTACTCCGGGATTTCTCCGGTTTCCTCCCACATGCCAAAAACATGCATGTTAGGTTAATTGGCTGTTCTAAATTGTCCCTAGATATCTGTTTCCTATAGGCCCTTAGAATAGAGGGTTAGTATTAATGAAAGCGCTTTGAGTGGTCTTTGTGACTAGAAAAGCGCTATATAAGTGCAGGTTAGTTAGTTAGTTAGTTAGGTTCTCGCCGTTGTAGTGGGGAATCTTGGCCCACTGCTGGACGGATGGGACGGTCATCTCCCGGTCGATCGCCGCTCCTAATTGTTCTGGAATCGCCAGCCCGTCCTGCCCTGAAAAGGGCGGGAAACAGGGCTGGTTTGCTCTGCTCGGCCCGTCCTGCCTTGAAAAAGGCAGAGCAGTCCCATCGAGTCCGCTGCTCCGTCCATTGCGGCAGGCCTCTCCAGGGGCCGGCGTCTCAGCTCTACGCTCTGTTCCCAGCCGAGCGATGAACCGCTCCGGCCGCTGGACCTCTGCCTGGATCCTCATCTTGCTCCATCCCCACTCCTGACACCAGTGAGACGTTTGCGGGATTCACACAAAGAAAGAAGGAGCAAGATGGTTGTGACGAACAGGCTTTATTTACACACCACCAACCCCAACTACTTCTGAGCACAGAGAGGAGGGGAGGTCATTCTCCCAGACCTCCGTTTCAATCATGGTTACACACACATGATACATCTTGCCCTAATCCTGCTAAACACTGCTGGGTCATTATAACGCAGTTATAATGACACAGCAGTATAATAACTTAGTAATTACACATTTAATACACACACACAGTAACGTTTCAACTGGCAAAGCATGCTGGGAAATCCCTGCCCCCCTTAACATGGCCCCGACGTTACACTATAAAACCACAGCACAGGGTGAGCGAGAAGCAAGAGGAGACAGCTACCAGGGTGGCTGGGTCAGTGTTGGAGGATGAGGATGACATTGAAATAGATGAAGAGTTATCTAAAGTCTCAATCAAACGGAAGAACTTGGAAAACAAACAGCAGAGGAGCAAAGTAAAAAGGGTTGTCAAGAAAGTTCTGAGGTTTTTCTCTCTCAACCAGATTCTTATGCTGGGTCTGAGATAGAGAGTGACGGTGAAAGCAGTGATGACGTGGCCAGTGGAGGCGGTTACCCCTTCACAAAAATACAGAAGTTTTTGCAGGACACTAAGGGATCCAGAATGGTTAGAGTTGAAAACTTCTTCCCCGATTTAAAATGTTTTGTTGACTCTGCTCGGGTCTACATGAAAAATAGGGGAGAGCTTGAGCAGGAAAGTTTTACTGATCAGGAGGTCTACAGACTAAAAAAGCTTGTACTAAAAGTTAAGAACCAAATTGCCCAGGATGATTAGTCTTTTATCGCTCATTCTTTCTTTTCTGTTTTTGTATTGGCTTTGCCTTCTTATATGCATGTGCAGTTTTAATTTTGGCACACTCAACATCAATGGAGCAAGAGAAATGTTCAAGCGAGCGTGTGTTTTTACTCTTGCAGAATGCAAGAAAATTAATGTTTTGTTTGTTCAGGAGACTCATAGTTCTGAGGACAATGCTGCTGACTGGAGGAGGGAATTTCGAGGGGAAATTATTCTCAGTCATAAAAACAGCAGCAGTGGTGGAGTGGGTATTTTATCTTCTCGAGATTTTATTCCACTTTCTTATGACATTGATGAGGTAATTGCAGGCCACATTTTAAAAGTTCGAGCTGTTTTTGAGAATGTGAAAGTTGTTTTTATAAATGTGTATGCTCCAACCGTAGGCACAGAAAGATTGGCCTTTTTAAATATTTTAGATGACACGATCAAAAATTGCAGTAATGATGACTTTTTATTTGTGGGAGGTGACTTTAATTGCACAGAAAATCCTCTTATGGATAGGAATCACCCAGAGCCACATGCTGCATCCAAGAGAAGTTTAAGAGGTCTCATAGAAGCTCATGATCTGTGTGATGTGTGGAGGAATTTTCATGGCAAGGCTAGACAGTACATGTGGAACCATAGAAAGGACGATATTCTGTCCTTAGCTAGACTGGATAGGGTTTACAGTTTTAAGCACCATTTTAGCATTTTTAAAAGTGCTTTTATAGTCCCTGTTGGCTTTACAGATCACTCTCTGGTTCAGTGTTGTGTTTTTATCAAGAATATAAAGTGCAGTAGTGCATACTGGCATTTTAACACACCACTTTTATCGGATAACAGTTTTAAAACTGCATTTATGTTTTTTGGAGTAATTTTAAATTAACAAAATCAAATTTTAGCTCTTTGCAGCAGTGGTGGGATGTAGGGAAGAGCCAAATAAAGAATCTGTGCCTACAGTATACTCGCAATGTCTCTGGAGACTTGGCCAGGTCTGTCAGGGACCTGGAGAGAGAAGTAGTGGAGCTGCAGTCTTTGGCAGGCTCCTCAGGAGAAAGAGGACATTTTGAGGCCCTCAATGGCAAAAAGTCTGTTTTAACTGACCTACTGGGTGTGGCCGCCAGGGGCGCTGTAGTACGCAGTAGGTTCCAGAACATCGCACTAATGGACGCTCCATCTCATTTTTTCTTTGGTTTGGAGAGGAAGAATGGTCAGAGGAGGATGATCCACTCTCTCAGCTCCGAGGACGGGCGGCCGATCCATGAGTCTGCGGAGATCCGTCACTTTGCAGCTGCTTTCTACAAAGATCTCTTTAAGAAAGAATTTGTTGAGAATCCACATGCGCTGAGTCATTTTTTGACGGACTTGCCAAAGGTGATGGCTAGCATGAATGCGGAGCTGGAGAGCGGGATCACTCTGCAAGAACTAGCAGTGGCTGTCTCTTCAGTGTGGAAAAGCCCCAGGGATAGATGGTCTACCATCGGAGTTCTACAAGGCGTTCTGGTCTGAGATCTGTGAGGACTTGCTGGAAGTACTGTCTGACAGTCTGCGGAAGGGTCACCTGCCCCTAAGTTGTAGGAGAGCAGTCCTCACCCTCCTTCCCAAGAAAGGCGACTTGAAAGACATTAAAAACTGGCGTCCGGTGGCCCTCCTCTGTACTGACTACAAAATTCTCTCCAAAGTGTTGGCTACCAGACTGAGGAAGGTGATGGAGCAGGTCATACATGTAGACCAGACCTACTGTGTACCTGGTAGGTTGGTTACAGACAACATTTTTTTAAATTCGTGATGTTTTGGACCTCTCCAGCTCATTGGTCAAAGAACTTGGTCTTATTTCAATAGACCAAGAAAAGGCGTTTGATCGAGTTGAACATCCATACCTTTGGCAGACACTAGAGGCCTTTGGTTTCAGCTCCAGGGTTCATCGCCGAGATCCAGGCTTTGTATAGAGACATTGAGAGTATCCTTAAGATTAATGGTGGTTTGAGTGCTCCTTTCAAAGTTGAGAGGGGTGTCCGACAGGGCTGCCCCCTCTCAGGTATGCTGTACTCTCTTGCCATCGAGCCCCTCCTTTGTAAACTAAGGCAAGGCCTCACTGTTTTTTTTTTTTTGTAACTTAGATTTTTATTTATTTTTCATTATATATATTGCATTCAGATCACAGTCTACATTTAAAAAACAAAGGGGCTAGAGTAAGAAAGAAAAAAAAGGAAAAAAAAAAGGGGGGGTACAAATGTTGGAGCATCAAGTTTTTAGTTTTCATCCCTTAATTCTTCTGGTTTTTCCAGTGTCTTTGGCTATTCTTTCAATTTCTGTCTCGTTGTTGCATTTTGTAGTGTGTCCATTTCTGCCATTTTTTTCATATAGTCCTTCTTGCATTCTTTGTCGATATGTTAGTTTTTCCATCATACGTATGTCCTCAACAATGTCAGTCCATTGCTCTTGGTCAGGAAGAACTTCTGATCGCCATTTTTTTGTGATTGTTTTTTACATGCAATCAACAAGATTTTAACTAGATATCTGTCCTCAGCCTGTATTACATTGTCTCTTTTAAGATCACATAAGTACATCAGGTTACAGTTCATTGGTATATTATATCCTAATATCCTCTGTATTGTCACATGTATAGATTTCCAGAATGATGAGATTTTGCTGCATTTCCAAAACATATGTGAGTGGTCTGCATTTTGAGCCCCACATCCCCTCCAGCATAAAGATTGGGTATTTGTATATTTTCCTTGAATCTGTGGTGTAATGAAAAAGCGAATCAGGTTTTTCCATCCAAATTCCCTCCATATCCTTGAATTTGTTGATGTGTGTTGTGTTTTCCATATTTCCTGCCAGCTTTCTTCTGTTATGTTTAAATTGAGCTCTTTCTCCCATTTCTCCTTTATATAGTTACTTGAATGTTTGTTTGCCATAAGTTTCTGATATAGCTTTGAAATAATTCTTGTTTTATTTCCTGCATATGAACTTAAAATGAATTGTATAATCTCGCTCACATCTGTTTGGAGGTTATGCCTAATCTTCTTCATATAATAGTCTCTCATCTGCAGATATCTGAAGAATTCCGATCTTTCTAGTTTAAATTTTCTTCTGATGTTTACAAAGCTCCCGAGATCTTTTTTTCCGATATTGCCCCATGCTGTGATTCCCTTGTTCACCAGATTTTTGTATCCCCTATCTTGCTTTGCCAGTTCAAACTGACTGTCAAATGCTACCCATTTCAATAGTTTTATGTCTTCCTTTATATTATACTTTTGTACTATTTCATACCACAGTTCCAAAGTAAATTTAGTGATTGGGTCTATTTGTTTGATTTGCTTATATGCATCTTTATCTCCTATTATGTTTTGTACTGGGAGTCCCTCAATTTCTTTTTCCATTTCTTTCCATTTTGCCTCATATCCTTCGTCGCACCAACATATGATATATCTTATTTGTGCTGAGTAGTAATATTCCTTTAGACTCGGTAGGCCCATGCCTCCTTTCTCTTTTGGTAACTGGAGAGTTTTATATTTCACTCTTGGCTTTTTACCTCCCCAAACAAATCTCGATATCATCCTGTCCCATTTTGAGAACTGGGCACCTGGAATCTCTGTTGGTAGAGCCTGGAAGAGGTAAAGTAATCTAGGTTGTATGCTGATTTTGACTGTCTCAATTTTTGAATTCAGATCCATATTTAAGATTGACCATCTATCAATATCTTTTTTTATTTCTTGTTCCAACCTATCATAATTTTCCAAAATTTTCTATCAAGTTCATCATTTCCATTATTGATTCATCTGGTTGTTCAAGGTAAACTATATCGTCTGCAAATAGCCCAATCTTGTGTTCCGCTCCCTTTAATGTTACACCTTTTAATTTCTTATTTTGTCGTATCGCTTGAGCCAGTGGCTCTATGAACAGAGCAAACAAGGTGGGCGATAAGCAGCATCCCTGCCTGGTTGATCTTTGTATATTTACTTTGTCTGTTAAGCTACCGTTTATCTTGATTCTTGCCACAGGTTCTTGATACAGCGTCCTTATGCATTGTACTGATTTTTCATTAAATCCAAAGCGTTCCAGTACACTATATAGGAATTTCCAGTTAACCCTGTCAAATGCTTTTTCTAACTAACTAACTAACTAACCTGCACTTATATAGCGCTTTTCTAGTCACAAAGACCACTCAAAGCGCTTTCATTAATGCTAACCCTCTATTCTAAGGGCCTATAGGAAACAGATATCTAGGGACAATTTAGAACAGCCAATTAACCTAACATGCATGTTTTTGGCATGTGGGAGGAAACCGGAGAAATCCCGGAGTAAACCCACGCAACACGGGGAGAACATGCAAACTCCACACAGATCACTGTTGGTCGGGGGCTGGGATCGAACCCACGATCCCCACAATCCCCCGGCCAAGGGTAAACTGTGCTGCCGCAGTGCTAACCACTGCGCCACCGTGCAGCCAAAACTGCACGGTTTTCTGCGTCTAAACTCATTATTACTGCGCTTTTCTTTTCTTTATGTATTTGATTAATTATATGTATTGTTCTCCTGATATTGTCATGTGTTTGGCGTCCCTCTATGAAACCAGTTTGATCATCTTCTATCAATTCCGTCAAGAATGTCTTTATTCGTTTACATATAATTGTTGTATATATTTTATAATCCACATTTAATAAAGAGATTGGTCTATAGTTTCCGCATTGTTCTCTATCTTTCCCTGGCTTTAAAATAACTGAAATAATGGCTTCGTTCCATGATGGAGGTATTTTGTTGTTGTTCAACGTCCAATTAAATGACTTTAAACTCCAATTAAACTCAGAGGGGTACCCATCACTACCTGGTGATTTACCGTTTTTAAGTGACTTAATCATATCTCTAATCTCTTGTGTTGTTATTTCTGCTGTTAGCTTTTCATTTTGTTGATTTCCTATTGATGGCAAGTCCAATGTGCATAGAAATTTTTTAATATCCTTAGTATTTGTTTCTTCAGGTTGCGAGTATAGTTCTTGATAGAAATTATGGAATATTTCTTCGATGTTTTCTGGGTTAACTGTGGTTTTATTTGTGATGGGGTCTTTAATCTTATATACATTATTCACTGTCTGTTGTTTTCTTAACCGTTTTGCCAGCAGTTTTGTGGCTTTTGGTCCCGTTTCATAATATTTTTGCTTTAGATATCTATTTTTCCTTTCAATTTCATCTATTTGTGTTTCTTTTATCTTTATTTTTTCTTCTTTAATTTCTTGATATATTTTTGGGTCGTTTGTGCTTTGATGTTTATGTTCTAATTCCCTCAGTCTCTCACATCTTTGTTCATATGTTTCCAGTTTAGACTTATTTGCTTTTCCTGTTTCAACAATTAATTTACCTCTTAACACGGCTTTTAGTGCATCCCATAGTATTGTTGGGTCCACTTCTTCATTGTCATTCTCTTGGATATACTCGTTTATGTTTACTTTTATTCTTTCTTTCATTTTCTCATCATTTAACAGTCCTACATTAAGTTTCCATGTTGTTTGTCGTTTTCTATTGTTTAAATATATTTCCATGTATATAGGATTATGATCTGATATTTCTGCCCCTCCAATCCGACAATTTCTTACCCTGTGTCTGTCGCCTTCATTCATAAGGAAGTAATCTATTCTAGAGTGTACTTTATGGGCTGCTGAATAATGTGTAGAGTCTTTTTCGAGTGGGTGCAGGTCCCTCCAAATGTCTACCATACCCATTTCTGCCAGTGAGGTTCTTATTAACTTTGTTACATGTTTTTTTGTCTTCTTAACACTTGTTGTGTCAACTTCATGGTCCATGACAGCATTTAAGTCTCCTCCACAAATTAGGACTCCTTCACTGTGTGTTGCTATGAGATCAAACAGATGTTGAAAAAAACCCTTGTCACTTTCTGGTGGGGCATAGATGTTCACTAATGTGATCTGCATACCATCTATTCTTCCCTTTATTATTACATACCTGCCTTCTTTATCCTGGATTTCTTGTTCACATTCAAATTGTATTTTATTTGAAATTAGTATCATAACCCCGCTTTTAGTTCCTCCCTTAAATGAACTGTAGTAGGAGTTCTTATAGCCAAATCTCTTTAGTTTCACATGTTCTGTCTTGCTCAAATGTGTCTCTTGCATAAATATAATTTCGGCTTTTTCCTTCTTGAATTTTCTTATTATTCTTTCCCTTTTAACAGGTGAGTTCAGACCATTCACGTTTAGTGTCATTATCTTAAGATTTTTACCCATATTCATGTTTTTCCATTTTTTTAACTTGTGCTCCTAGCCCCTTTAACAACAAAAATAACACATATTTATATAAAAACACATTAAAAAATCTCGACCTCCGTACTTTGGGCCTTTCTTCTGCCCTCTGGTCCCTGTTGGTGGGTGGAGGGATTGTCCTCACCGAGTGAGGGGCCCTCCCTAGACCTGTATTTACTATCCAAGTAATAGTCATTAGTCTAGAAATGTCCAACAAAAATCACTTAGACCTCTTCTAACCGTTTGTTTCTCTTTTAGCTTGTCTTCTTGGCCTTCATTTCTTCTGTGCCTTTCTTAATCTTTGTTATAATCTAGGCTTTCAGTTGAAAGCCTTGCAGTTTTTCCTGGGCCCGCTGCTCCACGTCTCCTCCCTTCTTCTGCCGCTCACTCGCCTCCACTCCGGCTGTCGTGATGCGTTCAGTGCCGCCGGTGCTCCAGCCGCTTCCTCCGGCACGCTCACCACAAAGCCCCGCTCCATCATGTCCCGCGCTGCCTCTCTGGCCGTGTTGTAGGTTTTTACGCCATCCTCCCAATGAATCCTCATCTTCGTTAGCGGCGTTTGGAATCTAATTTTTTTCTCCTTCAGCGTTTTTTTTAATGTTGGCATATTTCTTTCGCTGCTGCACAATTTCTGTCGGGCAGTCATGATCAAAGAATATCTGCTTGTCGCCGATTCGTATCTTTTTTTTCCACGCTTGTGTCAGGATTCTTTCCTTTACATCATATTTCAGAAAGTTTACCACAACTGACCTGGGTGGAGAGTTTGGTTTCGGGTTCTGTGCCGAGGCTCTGTGCGCTCGTTGAACTGCAGATCCGCTTCACCGGGCAGCTCAAGCTCTTTTTTAAGAATTGATCCATGAATTTTGTCATCGAGTTGCCTTCAATGCCCTCCGGGATCCCGAAGATGCGTATATTGCTCCGTCTGGACCTGCTCTCCAGGTCGGTTATTTTTTCCTGCATCCTCTGCGTTTGCGCCGTCAGAGTCTGTAGCTGCTCGCTTGCCTCGCTCTTCCAGTCTTCCAGCTCCGATATTCGGGCCTGTGCTTCTGTCATACACGCCCGTTGAGAGAGCAGCTCCTCCATGTTTTCTGCTAGCTTGCGCTCCATTTCTCTTCGGAGGCCCATAATTTCCTCCTTCATCTCTTTTTTCAGCTCCTCCTTAAGAGCCGCTAAATCCTGTTGTAGTTGCCTCTTGAAGTCTTTTAACTCTTTACCTAAATTGGCGAAGCCAGTGTTCATGGTATCGAGTTTGGCGTCCTCCATTTTCCCTGCTGCAGTCACCTCGTTTTTTTGGGCCTCGTGTTCAGCGATTTCTTCTGCGTTGTTGAAGAGGAATTCTTTAATTTTACCCTGCTTTTGTCCGTGTGCCCGGCTCCTTCGTGTTTTCATCCCTTGGTTTATTGATCTGTTTATGTCGAGTTGGCCATTTACCGATGATTTTTAATCCGGCTAGGGAGAGCTCTCTGTTTAAGCGTTATGTCTCTCCGCCATCTTCCCGGAAGTCCAAGGCCTCACTGGTTTTAAAGTCCCCAACTCTGACTCTGTTTTTAAAGTGTCTGCCTATGCTGATGATGTTGTTGTTTTTACAAGAAATCAAAATGATGTAGACTACCTTTTAAGAACTGTTAATCTTTTTGGTGAGTGCTCCTCAGCGTGAGTGAATTGGGGTAAGAGTGAAGCTGTTGTGGTGGGGGGGAGACCACAAAAAATTGCCCTACCTGGTGGCCTTTCGTGGACACAAGGTGGTTTTAAATATCTTGGTGTGTTTTTAGGAGATCAGACTTTTACTGGGAAAAATTGGGAGTGTTTTTTAGAAAAAGTTGAAGGAAGACTAAAAAAATGGAAATGGATTCTGCCAAACTTGTCCTTCAGAGGTCGTGTTTTAATCATCAACAACTTGATTGCTTCAATGCTGTGGCATCGACTGTCTTGTCTGGACCCTCCACCCAATTTGCTGGCCAGAGTGCAATCTATAGTCGTGGACTTTTTCTGGGACCGTCTTCACTGGGTTCCACAGAGCATCCTGTTTTTACCGAGGGAAGAAGGTGGTCAAGGGCTCATCCATCTGGCCAGCAGGGGGGCTGTTTTTCGCCTGCAGTTCATTCAGCGACTGCTGAGTGGCCCCCTTGACCTTGTGTGGAGACCTATTGCCAGGGCTGTCCTGGCTCGCTGTGGAGGGCTTGGACTAGAGGAGTCGCTGTTTTTAATGGATTTAAGGGGCCAAAAACTCCCAGAACTTCCCCAGTTTTACCAAAGTGCTTTTAAAATCTGGGGACTTTTTAAAAAGAACTCTCCCCAGGCTTCCTTGTCGCCTTTCTGGCTTTTAAAGGAACCACTTGTGTTCGGGACCCGTTTTGATGTGGGCAATGCTTTAGGACCTTCTGTTTTAAAAAAGTTAATTTCTGCAAAGGTTACAACGCTGGGACATTTGGTGAATTTATGTGGTCCTAACTTGGGCAATGCTGTTGCCCTGTGCTCGGCTCTTGGCGTTTCTTCAGTCAGAATTATAATGAACTTGCTGAAAGATTGGAGAGACTGCCTGTCTGCAGAAGAACACTCTGCTATTGTTTTACACTGCAAAAACTCTGTGCGAACTTCTGATGAGCCTTTTCCTTTTAGTGTTTTATCTCCTGATTTTAAAGATGGCACTGGTGTGTTTTTAAACTCTGAACACATTAACATTTGTGACTCTCCTGGTAAAAAAAATGTATGGACTTTTGGTGAAAATTCTAAATGTGAATAAGTTAAAAGGTCGAGCTGATACACCATGGAGGAAACACTTGGGTTTGGGTTCAGAGGTGAGGCCTGCCTGGAGAGCACTCCATAAACCACCATTAACTGAGAAGGTTGGAGACCTACAATGGCGAGTTTTACATGGTGCTGTGGCTGTAAATGCTTTTATCTCTATTTTAAACCCAAATGTTATTGAGGTTTGTCCATTTTGTCCTCAGAAAGAGACTGTGTTCCATTGCTTTTTGGACTGTAACAGACTGCAATTGTTGTTTGTTTTATTGGGGAAGCTGTTTTATCTGTTTGGAGAAGTCTTTTCCCTGCAGATTTTTATCTTGGGTTTCCCATATAGACAGAGAAGTAAGAAAAAGGGTGAACTTTTAAATTTCATCCTGGGTCAGGCTAAAATGGCTATTTATGTTAGTAGGAAAAGAAAAATTGAACAAATGCTGGATTGTAATATAAAAGACATGCTGGTTGACATGATCAAGGCTCGAATAATGATTGATTACAATTACTATCATCTGATGCAAAATGTTGAATCTTTTGAGGCTATGTGGTGCTTTAAGCACATCCTGTGTTGTGTTAAGGAGGGGAAAATTACCTATGGTATGGTCCTGATGTAAGAAGCAAGTTTTTTGTTGTAGTTTTCCTGGTTTGGTTACTTGTGTCTTTGATTTCTTGTCAGTGAGTCATTTTACTTTTCCATTGCTTCTTTTAGTTGTTTTAGTTGTTGTGTTTTTCTGTTGTCGTCGTCGTCGGCCTCCGTCAGTCTATGATGACCATGGAAGAGAATCCTAAACGTCTACTCTGCTGGAACAGCACCGCCTGTGGCTGAACAGGCCGATGCGCGAATGACAGTCCCTGTCAGACAGGTCACACTTGTAGGTGGTCTCCGTGCTGCTGGGTCTGTGGCGGTTCTTCCTGCGGGTCCTTTTTTCATCTGCTGCAGCAGTCAGTCTCTCTTCACCCGCCTTGAGCTGTCTGGTCAGGGTGCCTCTCCATTTGGAGCGGTCCGTTGCAAGGTCCTCCCAGCGCTCTGTGTTGATCTCCAGGGCCTTCATGTCTCTCTTGCAGACGTCTCTAAAGCACAGCTGTGGGCGGCCAACGTCTCTCCTGCCAGTTGCCAGTTCTCCATAGAGGACGTCTTTGGGGATTCTGCCATCCTCCATACGGTGAACGTGGCCTAGCCAGCGGAGCCTGCGCTGCCTGAGTAGAGTGAACATGGAGGGAAGGCCGGCGCGGGACAGAACTTCTGTGTTGGGCACTTTGTCCTGCCAGGATATGTCCAGGATGTGGCGAATGCAGCGCAAGTGGAAGGAGTTCAGTCTCTTTTCCTGCCGGGCGTATGTTGTCCACGTCTCACTCCCATAGAGCAGTGTGCTGATGACGCAGGCGTTGTACACTGCCATCTTCGTCTTGACAGAGAGTTTGGGATTCTCCCACACTCGTGTGGTGAGGCGAGCGAGTGTGAAGGCTGATTTTCCAATCCTCTTGTTGATCTCTGTATCAAGGGAGAGGTTGTTGCTGATCGTGGACCCCAGGTACGTGAACTGATTCACGACCTCCAGCTTGTAGTCATCAATGGTGATGGTTGGTGGTGCTTCCGTGCCTTGCGCCAAGACGTTAGTCTTCTTCAGGCTGATGGTAAGCCCGAAGTCCTTGCATGCCTGGGAGAAGTGGTCCATCAGGGTCTGAAGCTCCTGCTGTGTGTGGGTTGCAACTGCAGCGTCGTCTGCGAACAGCATGTCTCTGATTAGAGCCTCGCGTACTTTGGTTCTGGCTTTCAGGCGGGCGAGGTTGAAAAGCCTGCCGTCAGATCTTGTGTGCAGGTAGATTCCCTCTGTTGCTGTGCTGAAGGCATGCCTCAGGAGCATAGCAAAGAAAATCCCAAAGAGGGTTGGCGCAAGTACACAGCCCTGTTTCACTCCGCTGCGTATGTTGAATGGCTCTGAGACATTGCCATCGTGCTGCACTATCCCCTGCATGTTGGTGTGAAACGATTCGATGAGGCTTTGCAACTTTGGTGGGCATCCTATCTTTGGCAGGATCTTGAAAAGGCCCTCTCTGCTGACCAGATCGAACGCTTTGGTGAGGTCGATGAAGGTGACGTACAGAGGCATGTTCTGTTCTCTGCATTTCTCCTGGAGTTGGCGGAGGGAGAATATCATGTCTACCGTCGATCGCTCAGTGCGGAAGCCACACTGAGACTCGGGGTAGACACGTTCGGCAAGCTTCTGTAGACGAACGAGAACAACTCGTGCGTAGACTTTGCCAACAACGCTGAGGAGGGAAATGCCCCTGTAGTTGTTGCAGTCGCTTCTCTCCCCTTTGTTTTTGTAGAGGGTGATGATCTTGGCGTCCCTCATGTCCTGTGGTACGGCACCTTCCTTCCAGCACTGGCAGAGGACGTCATGCAATGGCAGCAGTAGGGCGGTCTTGCAGTGCTTGATCAGGTCAGGGGGTATGCCGTCGTTGCCGGGTGCCTTGCCAGCGGCCAAGCTATCAATGGCCTGACTGAGTTCGTCAATGGTTGGCTCGGCATCAAGTTTGTCCATGGATGGCAGGCAGTCGATGGCATCAAGGGCTGACGGTGTCACGGTGTTCTATCTAGAGTAGAGGTCGGAGTAGTGTTCCACCCATCTCTCCATCTGCTTGTTCTTCTCTGTGATCATCTCCCCAGTGGAAGATTTGAGGGGGGCCGTCTTGCTCTGAGCCGGACCAAGTGCTTTCTTGATGCCATCGTACATACCACGGATGTTCCCAGTTATGGCAGCGGTTTGAATGTCTTGGCTGAGCTGAGTCCAGTACTCGTTGGCACAGCGCCGAGCAGTCTGCTGAACTTTGCTTCTCGCAGCCCTGAGAATCTGGAGATTCTTCTCGTTTGGGTACTTCTTGTACTCAGCAAGTGCTGAGCGCTTGGCTTCAATGACGGGGGTCATCTCGGTCAACTTGGCATCAAACCAGTCCTGTGACTTTGAGGTCTTCCTCCCAAAGGTAGCCAAGGCTGTGCGGTAGATGGTGTTTCGCAGCTCTTCCCACTTCTGCTTTGCAGATTCTCCTCCTTGTGGTACACCAAGTTCCTTCTCAAAGGTGGAGGCAAACTGCTCAACAAGTTCTGGTTGGGCCATCTTGCTGGTGTCAATCCGTGCCTTTCCAGGTTGTCTAGCACGATGGAATTTCTTCAGCTGCAGCTTGACCTTGCAACACACCAATGAATGGTCTGTGTCGCAATCTGCACTCTGGAACGCACGGGTGATTAGCACGTTCTTCAGTGAGGTGCGCCTGGTCAGAATCAAGTCTAGCTGGTGCCAGTGCTTTGAGCGCGGATGTTGCCAGGAAACCTTGTGTTGGGGCTTGGTCTTGAAGAACGAGTTTGTGATGCACAGATCGTGATATGTGCAGAACTCGAGCAGCCGCTGTCCGTTGTCGTTCATTCTGCCCACGCCAAAAGGTCCAAGACAGGAGGGCCAGGAGTCGTGGTCAGCACCCACTCTGGCATTGAAGTCTCCAAGGAGAATGAGTTGTTCAGAGTTGGGGATGATCCTGACAGTTGTTGCGAGATTCTCGTAGAACTCGTCTTTTGCCTCTGGTGTGGCTGTCTGTGTTGGGGCATACACACTGACGAGGGTGACTGGGCCTTCAGTGGTGTTCAGGCGGAGGGTGAGGAGTCGTGCAGAGCCAGTGCTGCCCAGTTCCACCATCTTCAGCAAAGTGTTCTTCACTGCGAAGCCCACTCCGTGTTCCCTGTGTTCGTCACTGCCCTTTCCCTGCCAGTAGAACGTGTAGTCCTTCTCTCTCAGTGTGCCTGCATCAGCTAACCGTGTTTCCTGGAGAGTGGCGATATCCACTCCCAGTCTCTTCAGCTCATTATTGATGATGGCAGTCTTCCTGGTGTCGTTGATGTCCTTGAGGTTAGCAGCGAGTCCTGTCATCATAGTGCGGACGTTCCAAGTTCCCAGTTTTAGAGTTGGTCTCTTTTGTTTTATTGTCTTGCCTGGTGCGAAGGTTCTCAGCCTGCTGTTTGGATTTCTCCTTATCCCCATGCACCCAATGAGGAAAGCAAGCTGTGGCGGGACAACACTGTCATATCCGGCTCTAGGGAGCCGGGCAATCAGAGCCAGGGGCAAGCCAGTGAGTCGTGATATTTTATTCAGGGTAAAGGGGAAGGGATGAGGAGAGCACAGATACTCATGCAGAGGTACACTCACAGGTTGCACAGCGCAGAGGTAAGCAGCTCGTACCGGACGTGGGGGTAGCAAGACGTACATCCTCACAGCGGGATACAAACACAGGAATGCTGCAAGGGGAGTTGAGGCTGACACCAGACGAAGGGGCTTCAGCCTAGCAGTGCTTGCCCGGCTCCCTAGAGCCGGATATGACAGTATGTCGCAGCCAGAAGAGTTGCCGGCGGCCGTGAGTCGCTGTGGAAATGTACCTTTCTGTCCGGGTGTCAGCGCTGCTAGCATGCAGTTTCCCAGGAGTCACTTCCGGCGCCAGGGCGACGAGCTGAGGTCCATCTCGGAGGCTGTCGACGGGACATTCTTCACCCTGCACGACGCCTCCAACGCGAGACGCTGGCATCCAGGCCGTGCTGAGGAACTCCTGGACTGTCACCCTCACTCTCTGTACCATCTGGAGGACAGTGCCAGGATAGACGCTGCAGGTACACAGCGAGAGAAGCTCCACGGGGTGGATGGAAATCCCGGCAGGGAGTCGAAGTGGGCGACGTCTTTCCCCGCTTCGGAGTCCCGTTCCTGCCGCTATTCCAGTCCGGGAGTTCGCGCCAACCAGAGGACTTCCCCCGACCTGCGCCACGTCACTCGGGATTCCCTTCAAGGAGCCGCAGCTGACAGCAGTTATGTCCGGGGTCGAGTGGCTGTCGCGAGCTCTACTGTGTTTCCTGTCACCACCTTCAGGCATGTGGCGGCGGCAGTGAGATTGATGGTGAGGACTTCAGGGCTACGAAGCTTTCCCGTGCTCGACGCCTTCCTCGTCTCGATCTCCGATCTGGAGCGGCGAATCCTGGGTTTCCCCCTCGCTTCGTCCCCTGGGAGTAGTCGTCATCACATCGCCGAGTCACCTCTGCACGAACCTCGTCCGGATCCAGTTCTGGGTCATCGTCAGGACCGTTCCTCCCACGCAGCTGTCATCCCTTCGCCTCGTCAGTGTGGAGATTCTACAGCCTCGTCCCCTGAGCCTCGTTCCCCCGCTGTCATTCCTGGACATTCGGGCTGGCTCACCCCGGCTGTTTCCCCCTCCTCCTCGACGCGCTTCCTGACCGCTGTGTGTGCCTGGAATCCCGGCCTGGTGAGCTCTCTGCTGGAGACAACGCGAGCGATCCTCAGACGAATTCCCGGGGGGTCCTCCGTTATCGCCGGGCGGGGAGAGGAAGAAGCAGATTCCACTACAGCAGGCGATGCTCAACCTCCAGGGGGCAGGCAAGTCATTGTTTTTTCACACCTGCTTAATGATTTGCTCTGTCACATCCCTGGAGGAGAAGTTCAGGGTTCGCAGCTCCCTGAACTCTCCCCACCTGCTGTAACCTGTATGCCTAATCCCGCATCCTCTGTGTCTCTCTCCGCCGAGCGGTCCCCGGCTCCGGGTCAACGTGGTGGGATATGGAGAGGGCCTGTGGTTCCGCAGCTACATTGCGGACGGAGGAGGGGGACTGACTGCTGCGTGGAGTCTACGCTGACGACTGAGCGTCCCTGGGTCTCCACGGAGGAGCGGTTCGGTCCAGCGGGACGAGATTCTTCTGGCTTCACGCCGAGTGGATCGTCGGCGGGGTTACCTGAGCCGGAGGAATCTCAAGCTGCGCTGACCATCGTGCTGGCTGCGGGGCCCGACGCGGCTAGATGGGAGCCTGACAACGACCTCCTGACGACGGATCCTGGATCTTCGCAGTCCTGGACGGCGTCAGAACCCGAGATCAGGCGAGTGCTCTCCTTTCTTTTCTCTTTTATCCCCGAGCACTTCAGCCTATCTCCAGGGGAGACGAGCCGGGTGCAGCCGCCCGCTGCGTCTGAGCTCGTCTCGCCGGGTTCTGGCGCTGCCGGTGATCCTGATCCCGGTTCTGTTTTCTCTTCTGAGCCTTCTTCCAGGGTCACCGGCAAGGAGTTGCTGTTCCTCGTGGTGCTGGAGGGTCCGGGTTCAACGTTGGAGGTCGGTTCTGGTGCAGTGTCCAACGTGGGTTCGCCCGAGACCCAGTCGGGGTCCAACGTGGGTTCGCCTGAGGCCCGATCGGGGTCCGACGTGGGTGCTGCCCCAGTATTGTCCAGGTCCGGTGAGGAGGTGGCCGTTTTCCTGCGGCCTGCCGCCCTCGTCATCGGCTCTCCCCTGAGCCTCTTCCACCGGGATCCGCTCTGATCCTTCGCCCGTCTCAACGGTCCTGGTGGTTGAGTGATGCGGGTCGACGACCCGACCCACAGAACTTTCGGTTCGGTGATCTGGTTCCCCCCACTGGTCTGTGTTTCCCTCTGGGCAGCCTGGTTCGGCTGCCGGTGGACTGGATTCCTGGGATCTGGGTCCAGAGTTCGCCGTCCGAACACTTCTCTTTCCCTGATTCGCCAGCTGGACAATGGGCGGGGAGATCTCCGGAGCCATCTCGGCCATTTTTGGACTCTGCCTGCCATTCACCTCGGGTGTCACTTTTTCTTTTGTTATTAAGGTCACTCGGGTGTAATGTCTGTCCTGTTGGTGGATGTGTATTTATAGTGCTGTGCGTTTTCCTTCCCTCGTACCCAGCATTTTATTTTTTGTACCATGTTTTTAGTCTCGTTTTTGCATTGTAGAGTTATGTTTTGTTCCCTTTCAGACCATACTCTGCAGTTGCCCATTCATTCCAGTCACTTTCATTTCTTTAGGTGACTGTGGGTATTTATATATTCATGTGTGTGGGTTTTTCTTTGCCTGCACTCAGTGTTTCTTTTTTATGCCCTGTTGGTTCATTATAGAGTCATGTGCCTTGTTTTCCGTAACACCATGCTCTGTAATTGTCCATTTGTTCCAGTCACTTTTCTTGG
Organism: Pholidichthys leucotaenia; assembly: GCA_020510985.1. Lineage (NCBI taxonomy): Eukaryota > Metazoa > Chordata > Actinopteri > Cichliformes > Pholidichthyidae > Pholidichthys > Pholidichthys leucotaenia. Next base: position 22,502,936 of record CM035848.1, on the reverse strand, counting down.
TGACTGTGTGTATGTACTTATATTGGTGCTGTGTATTGTGTTTTCCCTTTATTTGACCATACTCAGCATTTTTTGCCCTGTACCTTTTTGGTGGTTCTTTTTTTTTTCTTGCTCTGGGTCACGCATGGTTGGTACTCTCTGGGTAGTATGTAACCGGCGTGTTGACCCAGTTCTTCTCCCCATCTGTTCCTGGGTTAATTATTCAGTTTTGTCAGTATTGTATTTGGGTTTTTCTTTCCCGCTACCCTACATTGCCCCATTGGTGTTGTCCTTCCCTTGGCTTCTTCCCCTCCGGTCCGCCTCCCTTCCTCCCACCCTAGGTGGGGGGGGGGGGGGGCTGGGATGTTCCTGGTCGTTCAGGAGCCCGACCTTGAGGGAGGGGCTCTGTCACCATGGGTTGAGATGCCGTCTCGGCACTGAGCCCATGTTTTCCCTCATCCCTGCCTCCCATTGAGCGGCGTCTCAGCTGGCCCCAGCTGGCAGCATTATGGACGGCTGGGGCCAATTAGTCTTCATCAGCTGGGGCGCTGCCAATGAGGATAAATAGGAGCAGCCTCGATGACTCGGGGCTGCGACATAAACACATTGCTAAGCTGAAGCCCCTTCGTCTGGTGTCAGCTTATACTCCTCTTGCAGCATTCCTGTGTTTGTATCCCGCTGTGAGTATGTACGTCTTGTTACCCCCACGTCCGGTACGAGCTGCTTACCTCTGCGCTGTGCAACCTGTGAGTGTACGTCTGCATGAGTATCTGTGCTCTCCTCATCCCTTCCCCTTTACCCTGAATAAAATATCACGACTCACTGGCTTGCCCCTGGCTCTGATTGCCCGGCTCCCTAGAGCCGGATATGACAAACACCTTATTGGCTGGGGGCTGCCCAGCTTGAGGCGGGTGGTAGCTGTCCAGTGAGATCTGATGATCCCTCCCACCGTCGGGAACAACCCCTGGCGCCACACTCTACGCCAATTGAGCAGTGGCTTATAACCGGTAACTGTCATTCCCCGTGTTTTGTCTACGCCAAAGGCGAAGCTGGAGTGTCCTCTCCAGTGATCCGGTGTTCTACCTTCCAGCGTTGGGCGTTGGTAGGATTCAAGCCTGGGCAGGAAGATATGGAGGACAAGATGTTGCCCATGCAGCATGTCCCCCCTCTCCACGTCACTGATGAATCCAAAGGAACAGCAGGGCTGCTACAGTTTGGCACCAGCGCCGTTGCAGGAGCTGCCAGAACGATGTTGAGCACAACATAGAACTGCCTTAGGGGCTCCGACTCCGGATTTTTCCTCAGGGTTGACTCCCGAAGCCTTTCCCGTGACCGGGTATGCCGCAAGGCAGCAGAGGTTTGAAATCAGGGTTTACCTTCCCCTAGATGGGCTACCTTCCCAGGTTGACGAGCCACCATCTACCCGAAGCATCTGGTTTTAAGGCGCCAGAGATCCACCCTCGCCCCTTCTCCTATTAGTAAAAGCAGTTCCGCCGGGCTTAGAGACTAAACCACACAGGCAGGCTAGGAGTTGGACTTAGTTGTCAGAGGCTTTTCGAGACGCACGCCATAAGGAGCATTTTATGAGCACTGGGAGCTTAACCCCAGTGCCGCTCTTTTCTGTTGAACTTGTGACAATAAAGGTGTGTTGAAAAATCAAAAATCTCTCTCTCTCTCTCTCTCTCTCTCTCTCTCTCTCTCAAGGAGGAGGGCGGAAATAGGGAACTCCGTGGTTTGTTTGGACTTTTTTTCGGTTTTCTACTACTGGCCGCTTTTCCAGTTTTTGATTTTTTGTGTGGAGGATGGCGACCTTGGGAAAGCCACCTCCATCTATCCACCAGGGGGTGAGGATCATTCCCCCGGACAGCACTGTTACTGTGGAGGAGGTCCTAGAGGCTGTGGCCGAGCAGGTGGGCCATGACACAATCTGCTTTGCATCCCGAATGAATAGAGCTGTAGTTGTGTTTCTGGCAGCTGAAAACGATGTCCACACCCTGATTGTAAGCGGTGTTGTTATCGGGGAAACGTATGTACAGGTGTCCCCCTTATCTGTCCCATCAATGAGAATCACCGTCTCAGGTGTTCCACCTTTCATCACTGACGAGCAGTTGGCGACGGAGTTCCGCAGATTTGGGAAGTTTGCGGGCCCGTTTACAACTCTGACCTCTGACTTTGGGATGCAAGGCCACCAAGTTAAAACATGTGAAATCACTCAGGCGACAGGTGTTCATGTTTCTCGACTCGCCCACTCAAACTCTGGAAGTGTCCTTCAGGGTCAAACACGGGGACGGATCCTATATGGTGTATGCGAGCTCCGGACAGATGAAGTGTTTTGAATGTGGAGACGTGGGCCATAAACGGTTTGCTTGTCCGCACAGGCAGCGGGCGGAGGGCCCTGATGGGGCCATGGATGGTGCCGGTGGCGAGCCCTCTGCTCACGCCGCAGCTGCGGACGGCGGCGCGGCCTCCGCTCCCGCCACTAATGCGGGCGATGTTGCGGGGCCTTCCGCCGCCCCTACTCCGGAGCCTGCCGCTGTGTCTGTGGATGGCCCGGCTGTGGCGCCCGCGGCCCAGCTTACGGCCGGGAGCGTTGATGGCGATGGCGCCAAAAAGGTCACTGATGGTGCGTCACAATCATCTCGCTGTGTGACATCAGCAGCTGTACCTCCGGCAGCTGCTACCGCTTCGGAGGAGGAGACGGAGCACCGACCTGATGGTGCGTCAGAATCTCGCTGTGTGACATCAGTGGCTGTGCTTCCGGAGGCTGCTACCGTTACACAGCGGGGGATGGACCAGCGACAGTCAGCTGCTGAGGGTGGCATCCAGGAAAATGTGGCCCATGATGAATCCCCTGGCCCAGGAGACCCAAACAGTCAGCTGAGTTGTGCTGACGAGGAAATGGAATCTGATAACGACACTGTGTCTAATACTGAGTCTATTGAGGCAAAATGCAGTACAAACACGAGATTGTATTCACTGGAAGAAATAAATTCTTTTCTGGATGAAACCTATAACAAAGCCATTAAGGTCACCGCCTACTTCAGTGACAATGATAAATTCATTAAGTCTGTTGATGTGCTAAGAAGGCAGGTTGGTCTTGACCTCCTGGATGAGGGGAAACGTTTTCACCTCAAGAAACACCTGACAGCCCTGCGTAAAGCAGCAGGGAGAACGGCGGTCAAGCACGCCCGACAGGAGGAATAAATGGCGGTCGTTCCGCTGCCTGTTTTACACATTTTTGGGATTTTTTTTGATCAGACTTGTATATGACGTTTAATTGACTGTAATTGACTGTCATGGAACTGGATCTTTACCTGTAGGGCATGGACGCCCCACCATTTTCTTTCTACACTCTGGACGAGCCTGCTGCACAGTTGACTTGCTTGAAAAACCCACATGGTCTAAGGACTCCAATCCTTCTGAGATGGGGAAACTGTCTCTGGGATGTGCAACGGAACTGGCGGGGGCCTCTGGCTCGTCTTTGCACAGACTACGGGGAGGACTCACACTACTGCCACTGCCAATGTGGAATAGTTGGACTGCAAGGAAAGCTCTGTGTTGTGTGTGGGGGGGGACACTTCAGTTTGCACTTTTTCCAATATGACACACTTGGTGGAATGATGTTGGTGTGCTTACATTTTTTTGATGCGTGCAATAAAGGCTTATTTTAAAAGTCAAAAAGTGTCTCTCTCTCTCTCTACTGCTGGCCGCTTTTCCAGTTTTTGTTTTTTTGGGTGGAGGATGGCGGCCTTGGGAAAGCCACCTCCATCTATCCACCAGGGGGTGAGGATCGTTCCCCCGGACAGCGCTGAAGACGATGTCCACACCCTGATTGTAAGCGGTGTGGTTATCGGGGAAATGTATGTACAGGTGTCCCCCTTATCTGTCCCATCAACGAGAATCACCGTCTCAGGTGTTCCACCTTTCATCACTGACAAGCAGCTGGCGACGGAGCTCCGCAGATTTGGGAAGTTTGCGGGCCCGTTTACAACTCTGCCTTTGGGATGCAAGCCCATCAAGTTATGGGACATGTGAAATCACTCAGGCGACAGGTGTTCATGTTTCTCGACTCGCCCACTCTGACTCTGGAAGTCTCCTTCAGGGTCAAGCACGGGGACGGATCTTATATGGTGTATGCGAGCTCGGGACAGATGAAGTGTTTTGAATGTGGAGACGTAGGCCATAAACGGTTTGCTTGTCCGCACTGGCAGCGGGCGGAGGGCCCTGATGGGGCCGCGGATGGTGCCGGCGGCGAGCCCTCCGCTCACGCCGCAGCTGTGGACGGCAGCGCGGCCTCCACTCCCGCTGCCCCTGCTCCAGAGCCTGCCGCTGTGTCTGTGGACGGCCCGGCTGTGCCGCCCGCGGCCCAGCTTGCGGCCGGGAGCGTTGATGGCGATGGCGCCACAAGGGTCACTGATGGTGCGTCACAATTATCTCGCTGTGTGATGTCAACGGCTGGGCCACCGGCAGCTGCTCCCGCTTCGGAGGAGGGGACGGAGCACTGACCTGATGGTGCGTCACAATCATCTCGCTGTGTGACGTCAGCGGCTGTGCCTCCGCCAGCTGCTGCCGCTTCGGTGGAGGGGATGGAGCACCGACCTGATGGTGCGTCAGAATCTCGCTGTGTGACATCAGCGGCTGTGCTTCCGGAGGCTGCTACCGTTACACAGCGGGGGATGGAACAGCGACAGTCAGCTGCTGAGGGTGGAGTCCAGGAAAATGTGGCCCATGATGAATCCACTGGCCCGGGAGAACCAAGCAGTCAGCTGAGTTGTGCTGCCGAGGAAATGGAATCTGATAACGACGCTGTGTCTAATACTGGGTCTATTGAGGCAAAATGCAGTACAAACACGAGTTTGTACTCACTGGACGAAATCAATGCTTTTCTGGATGAAACCTATAATAAAGCCATTAGGGTCGCCGACTACTTCAGTGACACTGATAAATTTATTAAGTCTGTTGATGTGCTAAGAAGGCAGGTTGGTCTGGACCTCCTGGATGAAAGGAAACGTTATCGCCTCAAGAAACACCTGACGGCCCTGCGTAAAGCAGCATTGGGAACGCCGGTCAAGCGCGCCCGACAGGAGGAATGAATGGCGGTCGTTCCTCTGCCTGTTTCTCACATTTTTGGGATATTGTTTGAACAGACTTGTATATGACATTTAATTGACTGTCACAGAACTGGATCTTTGACTAGGTGGGCTGCAAGGAATGCTCTGTGTGGTGTGTGGGGGGGGACATTTCAGTTTGCACTTTTTCCAATGTGACACACTTGGTGGAATGATGTTGGTGTGCTTACTTTTTTTGGAAGTGCGTAAATCAGCAGGGGGACAAAAGGCCAAGCGCGCAAAGATGGAATGATTTCCATGGCAAAGCACGGTGCTCCTCACAAACATCGCCATAATGCAGAAAATACAATTAGGGACCTTAAACATAAATGGTGGGAGGGGTAATCATAAAAGGGGATTCGTTAGTGACCTGTTCAAACGGAAGGGTCTCACCATTTTGTTTTTGCAGGAAACTCATGCCACTTCGGCGGATGAAGTCGACTGGGGCTTGTGGTGGAAAGGCCCATTTTCACTCAGTCACGGCACAAATCTAAGCGCGGGAGTGGCCATTTTGTTTGGGGAATCAGCAAATGCACAAATTTTATCGGTGGTGGAGATAGTGAGGGGCAGGCTGCTTCTAGTTAGGGCGCAAGTGGGGGATTCCGTGTTTTGCCTGGTTAATGTTTACGCGCCAAACCACGGCGCGGACAGGGTTGCCTTTTTCAATACAATGACTACTGAAATGCAGCGCTATCACCAAGACCAACTTGTTGTGGCTGGTGATTTCAACTGTACCTTGGACTTCACTGTAGATCGCACTAACGCAGAACCTCATCTGCAGTCTTCTAGATGCTTGGAAAATTTCACTGTGCAGTTAGACTTAGTGGACACGGGCTGCACGGTGGCGCAGTGGTTAGCACAGCGGCAGCACAGTTTACCCTTGGCCGGGGGATTGTGGGGATCGTGGGATTGTGGCTTCGATCCCAGCCCCCGACCAACAGTGATCTGTGTGGAGTTTGCATGTTCTCCCCGTGTTGCGTGGGTTTACTCCGGGATTTCTCCGGTTTCCTCCCACATGCCAAAAACATGCATGTTAGGTTAATTGGCTGTTCTAAATTGTCCCTAGATATCTGTTTCCTATAGGCCCTTAGAATAGAGGGTTAGTATTAATGAAAGCGCTTTGAGTGGTCTTTGTGACTAGAAAAGCGCTATATAAGTGCAGGTTAGTTAGTTAGTTAGTTAGTTAGTTAGACACGTGGAGGTTGAAAAATGCCAATGCAAGACAGTATACCTGGGTCAGGGTCACTGGCAGGGTTGTCAGTGCTGCTAGATTAGACAGGATATATGTTTCTAGAACCTGTAGCCCCGGCCTCCTTCACAGTAACATAAGTCCCGTCGGTTTCACGGATCATCACCTGGCTACTGCGGTGTTACTGAACTCACCAGGGAAACGGGCAAAGTCATATTGGCACTTCAATAACAAGCTCCTACAGGACAATGCCTTTTGTCAGTATTTTGTGTGCTTCTGGGAACACTGGAGGACCACGAAAGCTCGATTTGGTTCCCTCAAACAGTGGTGGGACGTTGGCAAAGTGCAAATTCGCCTTTTTTGTCAACGGTACGCTGCGTACTCAACTGCCATTATCAACGCCAAGGTCAGTGAACTGGAGGACACTGTAAAGAGGCTGGAGGCCAGCTTGGTTACGGGTCGGGATTCTACCGCTGGTCCTTTGCTGCAGGAGAAGAGATCGACCCTGCGCACATTCTTGCAGGGCAGAGTGGAGGGGGCGCTAGTGAGGTCGCGCTTCACTCACCTGCAGGACATGGATGCACCAACGTCCTTCTTCTTCAATTTGGAAAAGTCTACTGCGGCAAAGAAGCGGATGGCTTGCTTGACACTCCCGGATGGTCGCCTGACTACAGACCCGTCCGAGATGCGCCACCATGCAGTGGATTACTACGGGGCCCTGTTTGCTGCGGGGACGTGTTGCAAAGAATCTCAAAATCAGCTCCTCGAGGCCCTTTCGGTGCTCGGCCAGGACGACAGGGCCGCTCTAGACTGTGCCCTGACATTGGATGAGTTGACTGTGGCTGTGAATCAGCTGGCGCTGGGACGCGCGCCTGGACTGGATGGCCTTTCTTCAGAATTTTTTAAGCATTTTTGGAATGTGGTTGGACCAGACTTCTACAATGTTCTGACGGCCTGTTACAGGGAAGGAACGTTACCTGTCTCATGTCGTCGTGCAGTGCTGTCTCTGTTGCCAAAGCAGGGGGACTTGGCCCTGCTGAAAAACTGGAGGCCTGTGGCTCTTCTTTGCACGGACTACAAGGTGCTTTCCAGGGCCCTGGCAAACAGACTGAACACTGTCTTGGGTTTGATTGTGGATAGGGATCAAACATATTGTATTCCTGACCGGAACATTATGGACAATGTTTTCCTCATACGTGACGTTCTCCAGCTCAGTAAATGTCATGACTTACAGTTTGGAATTGTGTCTTTGGACCAGGAAAAGGCCTTTGATAGGGTTGACCATTCCTATTTGTTTTCTACCCTGAGGGGGTTTGGTTTTGGAAATATGTTTTTGAGGTGGGTCAATCTGCTATACACTGGAGCTGAGTGTTTGGTGAAGGTAGGGGCGGGACTGAGTCGGCCAATCCCTGTACACCGGGGAATACGCCAGGGGTGTCCACTCTCAGGTCAGCTGTACAGCTTGGCTATTGAGCCTTTGCTGTGCAGGTTGCGCGCTCGGCTGGGTGGTCTGGTTCTGCCTGGGCCATCAAGCTGTGGCCGCCCGGTTGTCTTGTCTGCTTATGTGGATGATGTCGAAGTTTTCATCACCACCACCGAGGATGTGCAGCGTCTGGTGGACACTTTGACAGTTTATGAAAGGGCATCTTCTGCACGGGTTAATTGGGCCAAGAGTGAGGGTCTATTGGTGGGCCACTGGTCGCATCAAGCCATCCCTCGCCTGCCCGGCGGCCTTCAGTGGGGGACGGCTGGTCTCAAAGTGTTGGGGGTTTTTCTGGGCACGGAGGCCTTTGAACGAAAGAACTGGGAGGGTGTTAAGGACAAGGTGTGTGCTCGCATTTCTAAATGGAAATGGTTGCTACCACAGCTGTCATATAGGGGCAGGGTTCTGGTCGCGAATAATCTGGTTGCCTCGGCTCTCTGGCATAGGCTGGTGGCTTTGACACCGCCAAGGAGCCTCGTGGAGGACATTCAGAAGACAATCGTGGACTTCTTTTGGTCTGGTCGCCACTGGGTCCGCACGCCAGTTCTCTACCTGCCTTTGGCCGAGGGGGGACAGGGCCTGGTGGACATACATTCCAAGATCGCCAGCTTCAGGCTTCAAACTGCACAACGACTCCTTTATGGATGCGGACCCTGCTGGATGGACACTGCTAAGCTGCTTTTGAGGAGAGTTGGTCGCTTGGGCTATGATAAGCAGCTCTTCCTCGTGACGCCTAGGGAGGTGGACCTTACTGGACTATCTGCTTTTTACACGTCCGTTTTGCATGCATGGCGAGTCTTCAGCGTGGGCCGCTTCCGTGACGAGGAGCCGGGCATGTGGCTGTTCGAAGAACCACTGTTTTTCAATCGATTCATCGCAGCAGAGGTGCTGCAGTCTGCCAGTCTGTGGAGTTGTTTGCGGGAGGCACGCTGTACCAAGCTGGGTCATCTTATGAGGATGTCGACCACATCGATGGAGACACTGAGGCGGAGTGCAAACATTACATCTGTCAGACTGCTGCAAAGGGTGGTGGAGGACGTGTGCGCCGCCCTGCCGCAGCCGCTTCGGGCGTTTGCGACGAACCGCACTCTTTCCAATCAATGGGATGACGACACTGCGTCCACCTTTCCTGCAATTTCCATAACTCTGGATGTGGGGGAGTGGCAGGGAGGAGAGGATCACCTTACTGACCTTCAGGATTCCTCGCCTGGGCAAGTTCCAGTTTGTCGGGACAAGGGCGGTGTATCACATCTGTGTGAAGGTTCTGAATCTGCGCTCTCTGAAGGATGTCACGGAGTTGAGGTGGGCGGGTTGTTTGGGGCCAGGGGTCTCCCCAAAGGGCAGCTGGCGGTGCATGTACAAGCAACCTATTGAGAAACGCACAGCAGATCTCCAGTGGAGGATTGTGCATGGGGCAATAGCCACAAATAAATACAGGGCACACCTTGATCCGACTGTGGGGGGGGGGAATGTTTGTTTTGTTCCCAAGTTGAGACCCTCGACCATTTGTTTGTCCATTGTTTTCGTTTATCTGGACTTTTTGACATTTTGCGCGGGTGGTTTCGGGCTTTGGGTGAACAATTCTCTTTGGGTCTGTTCATTTACGGTCCGAAGTACAAAGTGGCAAGGAAGGCTTCCCACACTTTGATGAACTTCCTATCTGGGACTGCTAAGCTTGCCATCTGGCTGACGAGGAAAAATCGGGCAAGCAATGCTGGCAATGTGGATCCTGTGTCCGCTTTCAAGGTCTTGTTGACAGTCAGACTCCGGGTAGAGTTCTCTTACTATCAAATGGTAGACAATCTGGAGGCGTTCATCACTAGATGGGCTGTAGGGAATATTTTGTGTTCAGTGGGTCAGGGGGATGAGTTATGTTTGCACTTTTGAGATGTGACACACTTGGACAACTGATATTGGTCTTTGTGCAATTTGGAAATGTGCAATAAAGCCTTTTTTAAAAGTCAAGTCTCTCTCTCTCTCTCTCTCTCTCTCTCTCTCTCTCTCTCTCTCTCTCTCTCTTTCAACACCACTTTGGTCTTCTTCAGATTTAATCCAGCCTTGGTGCTCTCCTCCTTGAGCTTTGTGAACAACCTCTACAAGTCTTGACTGGTGGACTGAGGGTGGTGTCAACTGCTTATCACTAATTTATCGGCCTTTGACCGCCAACTTTTGAGTCCAAGGTCTTCTTCATCCAAGTCAGCATCCTCATTATTCTTCATATTGGTTCCAAGGTTGTCATAGCCAGGAGCGGCACTGGGGTTAAGCTCCCAGTGCTCATAAAATGCTCCTTATGGCGTGCGTCTCGAAAAGCCTCTGACAACTAAATCCAACTCCTAGCCTGCCCGTGTGGCTTAGTCTCTAAGCCCGGCGGAACTGCTTTTACTAATAGGAGAAGGGGCGAGGGCGGATCTCTGGCGCCTTAAAACCAGATGCTTCGGGAAGGTAGCCCATCTAGGGGAAGGTAAACCCTGATTTCAAACCTCCGCTGCCTTGCGGCACACCCGATCACGGGAAAGGCTTTGGGAGTCAACCCTGAGGAAAAATCCAGAGTCGGAGCCCCTAAGGCAGTTCTCTGTTGTGCTCAGCATTGTTCTGGCAGCTCCTGCGACGGTCCTGGTGCCAAACTATAGCAGCCCTGCTGTTCCTTTGGATTCATCAGTGACGTGGAGAGGGGGGACATGCTGCATGGGTAACATCTTGTCCTCCACATCTTCCTGCCCAGGCTTGAATCCTACCAACGCCCAACGCTGGAAGGTAGAACACCGGTGTGCATCGGCCTGTTCAGCCACAGGTGGTGCTGTTCCAGCAGAGTAGACGTTTAGGATTCTCTTCCATGGTCATCATAGACCGACGGAGGCCGATGACATTCATATGTTCTTGGATCTCCATACGTCTCATGGTGAGCCACAACCTATTGTGGTCGATACAATCAAAGGCTTTGCTGTAATCGATGAAGCAGAGGTACACATTTTTCTGATATTCTCTTGTGACATCCATCACCCATCTGATACCCCTTTTCCACCAAAAAAAGAACTGGTGCTAGTTCAGTTCTGTTGTCTGTGCCGGTGCTTAACTAGTTCAACTGTCGTGCCTCGTAAGAACCACCTGATTCCCAACCGACACAGAGCTAGTCAGGGCTATGTCATTACATAGTGTAAAGCTTCTTTACGCAACCCACAGTACAGCATGGAAGAAGAAGGTAAAGGAGGAGAAGAAGAAGAAGCGCTAACTTGTGGACATGGAGGAGCTTCTTGTCTCTTTGGGAGTGCTGCTTTTAATATTCCAAACATGTATTACCATCCAGAAACGGCTTTATTCTTAATTGCAGAGAACGGCAACTACATTTAAGGAGACAGGTACAGTAGTTATCAATATTTCAGTTATCAGCCGTTGTTAGCTCAAGTCTGTAGCTCAACTTGCTAGCACTGACTACACTTTTAAACGTAATATTTATGTCAGTTCTGTAATAGTTGGTGTTAGGGCGCATTACGAGGCGGAGGTCACCTGTTACCTGGGCACATCCACAGTCACGATACTGGTAGGACTCCATTGTTCTGGTGTCATGCCATAAAGTGATCAGCTGCTAAAAATTGATCACCAGGTGCCATATTGTAGTTATGGGGTTATATTATCCATAAAATATACTGTATATTTCAACAGGTAAACAGTACTGAGGTAGGTATAATAAGATATATTTAACATTTATGATGCATTTTGAACCCGAATCAAACTTGATGTAGGATTAAAAGCAATTAAAATAATGCAGTCACATGGTTACATGGAAAATACATAGATTTACTAGATATATATACATGTAGATACTGTAAAAATTTGTATATATTCTATGTATCAACAATGGACAATTACAGTGTAGCTTCTAAACAACAATGAGGTTTTTGCACATAAATATTGGAATCAATTGCAATTTCATAAATGCTGTTTTTATCCAAACTGCAAACACTTTGGCCGACACTATAATTTTTCAGATGCGATAAAACCTCAAAATATTTACCGACACATTGTAGGTGGACTGAGACCAGGCAGTGTCATGGTCCTGAGCAGAGGTGGGGGCCGTGCTCAGTCTCCAGTTTGAGTTTAATCTTTTCTGTTTGTTTGTTTCTTTGTTTATTATGGTCTGCTGTATTTGGTCTCTGTTTATTTATGAGTTGTTTGTATTCTTGAGTTTGTCCTTATAGTCCTGTCTATTTATTGTGTGTCATTTTGCAATAATTGCATCTTTTGGGGTTGTGTTATCTTATTCTTGTATTATTATTTAGTTTCTGGTTTGTGCTTTTATTTTGACAGCATCGTGCAACTTCCGGCTGTCAAACTGTTTCGCGGGCTGCACAGCTGTCACTGATTATGTTACACTCCTACTCATGTATCCACACCTGTCACTCATTACCTCCGCCAGGAGGTTATGTTTTTGCCGGGGTTTGTCTGTTTGTCTGTCTGTTTGTCTGTACGTTGGTTAGCAAGATAACTCAAAAAGTTTTGCACGGATTTCGATGAAACTTTCAGGCGTTGTTGGAAATGGTACAAGGAAGAACTGATTAAATATTGGGGATGATCCAATCACCGTCCAGAAGAAAACCGCCATTACAGAAAATGCCATTTTCGTGAATAACTACTGAAACACTAATCCTATCATTGTCAATCCAATTGCTAGTCATATGTTTTCATGGTCAAGGAATCTGAAAACGTACACACAGACACTGTATGGGGGGAACTGTGGCCACCATTACGGAAAATGCCATTTTCGTGAATAACCACTGAACCACTAATCCTATCATTGTCAATCCAATTGCTAGTCATATGTTTGCATGGTCAAGGAATCTGAAAACGTACACACAAACACTGTATGGGGGGAACTGTGGCCGCCATTACGGAAAATGCCATTTTCGTGAATAACTACTGAACCACTAATCCTATCATTGTCAATCCAATTGCTAGTCATATGTTTTCGTGGTCAAGGAATCTGAAAACGTACACACAAACACTGTATGGGCGGAACTGTGGCCGCCATTACGGAAAATGTCATTTTCGTGAATAACTACTAAACCTCTAATCCTATCATTGTCAATCCAATTGCTAGTCATATGTTTTCATGGTCAAAGAATCTGAAAACGTACACACAAACACTGTATGGGGGGAACTGTAGTGCTTGGCAGAGGTCTGCGCTCTCCAAGTGCTTTTCTAGTTAATCATCTGTTCATTTCACTATTTAAGAACATGGCAATGTTTCCCCCGTTGCCGTGTCCTACTGTTTACCTCCTCAGATGAATCAGTTACTCTGCGTGAGTATGGGTTGCTGCAGAAGTGAACGAGTGCGCTCCCACCAGGAAATATTTATCTTTTCCTATTTTCCTCAGCCATGAGCCCCGCTTCCCTTCGGGTGTGCTCCGGCTGGGGTTCATCTCTTTTCCCCAGTGTGTCCGAGCGCCTCAGTCAGTGCTCTGTCCTGACTGTTGACTGTTACCACTGGTCGTGAGCCCCGTTCCACTCAGCACCCTTCATCATTCCCTTATTTGTAAGTTTAGTGTTTTATGTAGTGTTTGTCTTTCTGTTAATAAATGTGCAAACTCACAGCGTGCGTTTGGTGTCCTTCTACAGCCCTTAAAAAGGGTGATTCCTGACAGGCAGTACCTTTAACAAGCAGGCGCTCCTGGCTCCTGCAGCCGATGATCACTTTTTGGCAGCCGATCCCTTTTTGGCACCTGATGTACCAAAAACTGATTGCCTGCCAAAAACTGATTGTGCCATCCTCAATCACTTTTTGGGAACCAATCACTTTTTGGCACGACACTGGATTTCACTGGATTTTCCCATCCAGCTTACCCCATGCAAAAGTGGCTGATGAAACCCTTTTCGAACACAGGCAGACTTACCCCTGAGCAGCGTAACTACAACTACTGTGCACGTTCAGTTGTGGAAATGGTTTTTGGCTGCTTGAAAGGACGATGGAGGTCCCCCATGAAAAGGAATGACTGCAAACTGGAGCTGAGCAAGAAAATGGTGCACACCTGCTGCATACTTCATAATATTTGTGAAGAACATGGTGACAACTTTGAACCCCCAGACACACATGATCACAGTCAGCCTCCAGTTCAACCACTACCTGACCATGCCAGTGTAGAAGGGGATGACATTAGGGCAGCTTTAATGGAGTATTTTAACAGTGGGGAACAATAACCTGTTCTGCCATATCATTTACAAAATATAACCTATGTGAAGTAGTGAGAAAGCATTAATGAACTAGAAAAGCACTCGGAGAGCGCAGACCTCCGCCAAGCGCTACAGTTCCCCCCATACAGTGTTTGTGTGTACGTTTTCAGATTCCTTGACCATGAAAACATATGACTAGCAATTGGATTGACAATGATAGGATTAGTGGTTTAGTAGTTATTCGCGAAAATGACATTTTCCATAATGGCGGCCACAGTTCCGCCCATACAGTGTTTGTGTGTACGTTTTCAGATTCCTTGACCATGAAAACATATGACTAGCAACTGGATTGACAATGATAGGATTAGTGGTTCAGTAGTTATTCACGAAAATGGCATTTTCCGTAATGGCGGCCACAGTTCCCCCCATACAGTGTTTGTGTGTACGTTTTGAGATTCCTTGACCATGAAAACATATGACTAGCAATTGGATTGACAATGATAAGATTAGTGTTTCAGTAGTTATTCACGAAAATGGCATTTTCTGTAATGGCGGTTTTCTTCTGGATGGTGATCAGGATCATCCCCAAAATTTAATCAGTTCTTCCTTGTACCATTTCCAACAATGCCTGAAAGTTTCATCGAAATCCGTCCAAAACCTTTTGAGTTATCTTGCTAACCAACAGACAAACAGACAAACAGACAAACCCCGGCAAAAACATAACCTCCTGGCGGAGGTAATAAAAAATTCAGACAATCAGTCCTCAGTGTACTCTGTTTTGAAGTATTTATGGTGTATGTATATATTTTATAGGCACATTTACAGAGTTGTTCAAGGTATACACCTTCTGTACTTGTATGTCATTTATTCTGGTTAAAGTACTGATTCAAGTTTTTATTCATGTAGGGGTAACAAGAGACAGCCTCTAAAGTGTACAAGTTAAGTTCTTTCCCCAGAAATGATCTTGTCCAGAGCTGACAGAATGTCATGTGGTACATTGTCAAAAGAATATAAACTCATTATTTATCATTTTTGAAGCTGGCAACTTGGAACATTTTCTACAGAAAAAGTCCATAGACTTAAAGTTTGTTGATGCTCATTCTCTAGAAAATATGAAAAAAAAAGTTGTCAAAAATACTTGAGTAAAGTCCACAAATACCTGATATATTTTCAAAGACCTGAAAAAATAACTTAAATGCAGTAATTCAGTACTCGTACTTTCACTTCCCACCACTATAATGTTATATTGATTTGCATTGTTTATCCTAAATAGCTTGGCATTTCATGCATATGTTTGGTATGAGGATAACAATTACTTAATGTGGAAGTAGAAAAAACACTTAAGGAAAAAAAGCTTTTATCGACAAATGTGCAAAAATCTAAGATGACTACATATAAAAATATTATGTACACACAGCCAGCAAGATCAGTGCTGTGACAGTTACTTTTTTTTGCAGTCCCTCAAGCACAGAATTACCAGAATCTGTAGTGTTTGGAGCCATTTGTACAACAGACTCATCCATGGCCATTAGGATTGCTGTATTTGCTCAAAAATGGGCTTTGTCTGACTGGCCCCACCCAATTTATCTTGTACTTCAGTAGATGACCATAGAGCCAGGAAATACTGGGTCTCCTCTTCGCTCCAATTCCGCTTCACTTTGGAATCCACGCTTGATCTGCTGTTCAGAATGGAAAATTGCGATCAGTTTTGAGGCATTTTTCAGCTGGGCAGGTAACCCCACCCATGGCAGTGGACGTAACCAACGTCAAGTGGTTTGCAGCTCTGGCCCAGCAAGGAGTTGGAGCCAGCTTAGCACCACTTTTTTTTTTTTCCACAATATCTTTATTGAACCTTTTTTTTTTTTTTTAACAAACATGATACAAACAATCAAACACTAACACTAAGGTACTACAAAAAAAAAAAATGCACTAAAAACACCAACAACCACCAACAAAATCAAGTCTTCAACAATGCTCCTCTGTTTAGTCTAGACAATCCAATACATAAGTATACATATTATGTTCACCAGTTTGGAATTTACAAGGTCCACACACATCATTCACCTTCTTCTTCAAGAGTTATGTTTAAATTTTTTACATAATCAATAAAAGGTCTCCATATATTCTCAAACACAATTTCCTTTGATTTTAGTATATATGTTATTCTTTCTAATGGAAGGTTTGTTAACATCTGTCTTAACCACTGAGTCACATCTGGTCTATGAGTCTTTTTCCATAATAGTGCAATACATTTTTTGGCATTAAGCAAACTGAGGTCTATGAATGTTCTTTCACTTTTATTAAAATTATGCTTTTCTGGGTACAGACCCAACAAAAACAGTTTAGGATTCAATATGATTTGTTTTGAGATTATTTTTTCAATTGTTACCCTCACCTCTTCCCAAAACATTCTTATTAATCTACATTCCCATAAACAATGAAATAGGGTTCCTTTACTTTCCATGCATTTTGTGCATGTATCTGGTATATTTTTGTTATATCTATTTAACTCCTCCGGTGTAACATACATCCGCATTAACCATTTGAAATGTATCAATTTAAGGCGTGCATTTATTGATTTGGTTTGAGCTTCTGTACAAGCCAATTCCCATTGTTCCTCTGAAATTTCAGTTTGCAGGTCTTCTTTCCAGTAGTTTAATCTTTTCAGTGAATTTTCACTTGAAGATAGTGTCAATGAGTTATAAAACTCTGAAATAATACCCTTTCTTTTACTATCTTTCATCATCATTTTTTCCAAGGATGAATAAATAGGTCGAGTGAGAGCTTTATTTTGATTTGATCGAATAAAGTTTCTAAGTTGAAGATATTTAAAAAAATGTGTTCTATTGAGATTAAATTTGATCCTCAGCTCTTCAAAAGACATTATGTTGTCTGCACATGGCAAATATAAATCCTGAATCTTTTGTATCCCTTTTAAATTCCATACTTTAAATACAGCGTCCGCTCTCCCTGGTTTAAAATATTGATTACTCCATATTGGACTAAATTGTGACAATAACTGTGGTTCTTTTAAATAGTTTTTAGCTTCACACCATATTTTGATCATATGCTTTACAAATGGATTTTTAACTTGTTTTTGTAATTTTTTTGCCGAATCTGAGTATATGAATATGGGAAGAGGTAAAGGTAAATTGTATGATTCCATTTCAGTCCAGTGAGGGAGATCATTTGATGAAAAATAATATGTCATAGACCTCAGTTGTGCCGACCAATAATACAACATAAAATTTGGACATTTCAGACCTCCACGATCAAATGGTAAATATAATAAAGACAAACGTAATCTAGCCCTCCTGTTGTTCCATATAAATTCCACTAACTTTTTTTTTATTCTTGAGAATAGATCTAAAGGTGGTGATAAGGGAATGTATTGAAATAAATAAAGTATTTTAGGTAAAATATTACTTTTAAGTATATTGATTCTCCCGATCATCGACATTGGTAGTGACATCCATCTCTGAGTTAACTCATTGATATCTGACATTAAGGCTTCATAGTTGACACTGGCGACTGATTCTAGCTTAGGCATAATTTGGATTCCTAAATATTTAAACTGATTTACAACATTGAATTGATTTACCTCAGGGGCTGGGTAATTTCTCTGGGTCTCATTTAGCATTAATATTGAAGATTTAGTTTTATTTATTTTATATCCTGATATTTCCCCAAAATTCTTTATTAAATTCAACAAGGTTGGAATTGATTTTTTTAGATTCGACATAAACAAAATTATGTCATCGGCATACAGGGAGATTTTATGTTCTGTTGGTCCAACTTTAATTCCATATATTTGTGAATGTAAACGTATCGCTATCGCTAAAGGTTCAATTGCCATAGTAAACAGTAAAGGTGAAAGTGGACAGCCTTGTCGACATCCTCTATTGATTTTTATTGGTTTTGAAATATTGTTATTTGTTAGGATTTCTGCTGTAGCATTATTGTATATTATTTGAACCCATTTTATGAAATTATTTCCAAGTCCAAACCTTTGTAGGACTTCAAAAAGAAAGGGCCATTCAACTCTATCAAAGGCCTTTTCGGCGTCCAATGATAGGAGAGCTGTATCCGGTGCTTCTTTATTAAAATAAATAATATTAAATAGTCTTCTTACATTATGGAAGCCTTGTCTACCCTTTATAAAGCCATTCTGATCTCGATTAATAATATTTGGTAAAATTTCTTGTATTCGTCTTGCTAAAATTTTACAGATTATCTTAAGGTCGGCGTTTAATAGGCTTATTGGTCTCATATTTTCACATTTATTAGAGGGCTTACCTGGTTTTGGCAGCAGTATAATTAAGGCATTATTTATGTATGATGGTAAATTATTATTTTGAAATGCTTCTAAAACCATTTCCAAAAAAGGTTTTATTAATTTATTCTTAAATTTTTTATAAAGGTCAACTGGAAGACCATCTGGTCCTGCACTTTTTCCTGATTTCATATTATCAATGGCTAGCCCAACTTCTTCTTGACTAATTTTAGACTCCAATATCTCCCTGTTTTCATTTGGAATACACGGTATAGATAGTTCGTTCAAAAACCCATTTAGTTTTGTTAAATCAGGTTCATTTTTGGTATCATATAATTTTTCATAGTAATCTCTAAAGGCTCTATTAATTTCTAAAGGATCTATAACTACCTGTCCGTTACTTATAATACTGGTAATTGGTGTTTTAATTTCCAATTGTTTAATCTGCCATGCTAATAATTTTCCTGATTTTTCACCTTGTTCATAAAAAGATTGTTTCAATCTTAGAAGACTCGAGGCAGCTCTATTCGCTGATTTTTTGTCGTATTCAGCTCTCAAAATCAGTAATTCATTCTCCAACCTTGGGTCACTTCCTGCATACACTTTTTCCTGAAGATTTTTTATTTTATGTTCCAATTTAGCTCTCTCCTCTCGAGTCTTCTTAGATTTTGATCCTGTATAACTAATAATATGTCCCCTAATAAAAGCTTTGAAAGCCTCCCACTTTACACATGCTGATGTTTGTGTAGTATTGATGTCAAAGAACTCGTCTATCTGTTTTTCTATATACTTGACAAATTCCTCATCCTGAAGCCATTTATGCTGAAATTGCCATCTACCTGATTCCTTTGTCAATTTTTTATCTACATATATTAGACAACAGGGTGCATGATCAGAGATCACGATGTTATCATAAAAGCAGTTTTGAATCTTGGACCTTAATTCTGTGGAAATCAAAAAATAATCAATACGTGAGAATGTCTTGTAGGTACTGGAATAACAAGAATAGGCTTTAACTTGTGGTTTCATTTCTCTCCATATATCTAACAATCTCAATTCTTTCATAAAATGATTAATAGTCATCCTACATCCAATGTGCGTACAATCCAGTCCTGTTGATCTATCCACACCTGGATTCAATGTACAATTAAAATCCCCTGCTATTATATGTTGCCCTGTAAGTGATGATAAGATGAGAAATAAATTAGCAAAGAACTTCTGATCATCTATATTGGGACCATATAAGTTCACAAGATTTATATTTTCTAATAGCAAAGAACCTTGAATGATTACATATCTTCCAAATTTGTCTCCAATTACATTTTTCACTTGAAAAGGAACTGATTTATGTATGAGAGTCATAACTCCCCTGGCTCGGGATGAAAATGAAGAGGTGAATACACTTCCCTGCCATCTACTCCTAATTCTTTTAACATCCTCCTCTATCAGATGAGTTTCTTGTAAAAACACAATTCTTGAACCCATGTCCTTTATTTTATTCATAACTTGTTTAAGTTTTTTTAAATTTTGTAGACCTCTGCAATTCCATGAAGTTAAATTAAGGTTAACACTTTGGTCCATGATCAATAGAGAGTTTGGGATTACCTTGCAGTGTAAACATGCTCATACAGAGAAGCAAAAACATGAGTGGTTGAACATTCATCCTACAAACTACACACAAACAAATTTCCCCTTCCCACACTTGTGGCAAACCCCCCAAAATCAAAAGAAAAATTCTGTCTCCCGATATAGCCATCGACCGTTCCACACCCACGGGGAACAGCCTAAGCCACTCCTTCTTCATCCTCCCAATCACCCTAACTCTACTGCTTTTAATGACGTAACATTAACTCTCCTCTGTAGTTTTCCAACTTGACTCCAAAATTTTTAACAACTTTGTACATCATAGTTTTTTTTTTTGTTTGTTTTGTTTTTGTTTTGTTTTTTTAATATATAATACAGTCTATATTTTGTAAACTTACTATTTACTTCAAGTCAGTCAGATGCCTGTGCAAATGCTTAATTATTCTACCTTATATTTTGTTCATGCTTAGCTCCCACCAGTCTCTTCTTCTTTTTTGATCTTCTTGATGAACTCCTGCGCCTCCTCTGGGGTCTTGAAGATGTGGGTTCTGCCCTCATACGTGGTCAGCAGTCTCGCAGGATAGATTACACCATGACGAATCCCAAGGTTGCGCAGCTCCTTACGTACAGGATCAAACTGCTTCCTCAATTGCTGGATTCCTGTGGCCAAATCTGGGTAGAACCGCACCTGCTGGTCCTGGTGTTTAATCTCTCCTTTAGCACGTGCAGCGTTGAAGATCTTCATCCTGTCTCTGTTGCTAAGAAACTTCATAATTAAGGTCCTCGGCGGTCCCTTATCTCTCCGTGGGCCAATACGATGTGCTTTTTCCAGAACCACTGCTGATTGCAACTCCTCGCTGCCCAGCACCTCCGGAATCCACTTTTCCAGAAAGGAACATACGTCCCGACCTTCTGATTCCTCTGGAAGACCCACCAGCCTCAAATTATTCTGTCTCGACCGAGATTCCAAATCCAAAATATTATCTTCCAGAGATTTTTTTTTTTTTCCAAAGTGCGCACCTTTAATTGAAGACGGGTGACGTCATCTTCAGCACTAGCGAGACGGAGCTCCATCTGCGCCGTTCGTTCTACACAGTCACCCAATTCCTTTCTTATTCCTTCCAGCGCTGTCATAATCCCATCAAATCTAGAGGAAAAGTCCGCTCTCATTGAACTCATGGCAGCCATCAGCGCATCTGCGCCATTCCCCGCAGAAATCGCACCGCCGCCAGCCTCCTCCGCCATATATGGAGCCTTGTTTGCTGCGTCACAGACCTGAAAGTCCGTTAATTTGGACTGTTTCGGCGGCTCGCTTTTTCCTTTTCCTGGTTTTCCAGCCTTAGGCTTCGCCGACATATCCTCGCCCAAATGCTGGGATACGTTCTGTCCCAAATGAGAGAGTTATTTGCCGATTTTTTTCTCCAGGAGCACAGCAGAGCGAGACACGTCCGTCCTACGTGGCAGCCATAACCGGAAGTGCTTAGCACCACTTTTGATAGCCTGGGGCTATTGCTTACATGGTCGAAAAGCAAAGAACTGGTGCCAAGTCAGGCTCTGGCTCCAGTTAAGCACCGGAACCAGTTTGGTGGAAAGGGCATATGAGATTTGCTATGTGGTCTCTAGTCCCTCTGCCCTTTCCAAAACCTCCCTGTTCTTCTGGCAGTTCTCTCTCCATAGGGCTTCAGTCTCCTCTGCATTATTCTCAACCGTACTTTACTGCAGTGTACAATTAGGGGGACTGTCTTATTTTCGGACCACTCCCTCTTTGGTAGAGAGAGACACTGATTGTTTCCAGTCCTGAAGCCATTCTGATGTTTTCCAGATCTTCTGTCACAGTGTTGTTACTAGTTTGGATATCATCTATTCTGGGGGCTTTTCCTGAAGCTAGAGATTTCTGAGCTGATCTTACTTAATCTTTTGTTGGTTCCCCAACAGCACACATACGTACATCAAGCCAACGTCAGCAAGTTTACATCGGGAATACATCTTATAGAGGTCATTTGCACAGTAGCAAGACATTGGCTAGACGTCAGCATAATGCCAGCATAATGCCACCCTCTAGCCAATGTCTTGCCAGTGTGTAAACAACCTATGTAAGATGTATTCCCGATGTAAACTTGATATGTCAGGCCAATGTTAAGGATGAGGGATAAGGACCTGTACTTATATAGTGCTTTTCTCGTTGCAAAGCTCACTCAAAGCACTTAACTAGCAGGTACACTAACCCTCTATTCTAAGGGCCTATCAGAGACAGATACCTATGGACAATTTAGAGTCACCAATTAACCTAGCATGCATGTCTTTGGGTTGTGGGAGGAAACCGGCCAGCCAGAGTAAACCCACGCAACACAGGGAGAACATGCAAACTCCACAAAGAAAGGCTCCTACCCCTGTCAGCCTGGGGATTTGAATCTGGAACCTTCGAGCTGTGAGGCAACACTGTTAACCACTGTATTACCATGCTGCCCAATGTTGGCGCGATGTATGTGTGCTGTTGGGATTGTAGTTCTGGAAGACATGGATCAGGTGTGTATTCATGAGTGACATGCAGTCAGAGGAGGCAGGTGAGGCTGAGAATAACAATAATAAGCCGCGCAGTACCATTGTCCCAACGAGAGGGGGTGTGCTTGGGCACCGTAAGCACAGGATTTTTTAAAGCTAAAATAAGATAAGGACATTTTTTTTAACCGTCACAGCAATTTTTCTCCTGAAGGATTAGCAAATTTACTTCATTTACAAGTAAAGGTAAGATCATGTAAGTAGTTGTTGTAAATACTAATAATAATTTGTAATAAATGAGTATAAATTGTGGAGCTTGTAACGCGTGGAGTCGGCTGGCTCGGATAGCTGGTAGAAGACCATCAGACACAAAATGGTTTTGGGTTCCCAGTATTGCCACTTTAATTAAATGAGCACGAAGAGTGACAATCTCCATGCACAACTTCTTCTTAATACATTAAAAATATTGTCCATGCAGGAGAGTCCTCTGAGTGTGTCCGACTCACACGGTCACCAGAAAGGAAGAGAGGGAAAAAGAAGGAGGGTTGGGCTGACATACCTGTTGGTACACAGTGCGCCTCTAGCGCTGAGATGCGGTACTACATACATGCATATACCCTGAATCAGTGCTAAATGTTACAGATCCCCCCGCCCCCCGGTAAATAAAGGCTGACCTCAGCTATATACAGCTGGGTAGGAATTGTGTTACACTTAGCCACTTATCAATACATAGATGTCATGGCAGGAGCAATACACTTTGCATGAAAACATCTCTGTCAAGTCAAATCAGTCTCCTAGCGTTCAGTCTGTCAGTGTGAAACTTATTTGTCCATTTGGTCTCTGACTAACCTGAGGTGATTCTGAGGTTTCGTGTCTGTCTCAGGTCGTACCTGCACAGTCAAGGGTCTGGGGCTGACAGGAAGCCCTGTCAGTTTCTTGCTGGAGGTCCTGAAATACAAGTCCGTCAGATGGGTCATCCAAGTCTGGTGTGGTTAAGCTGTCTTCCATATGACCTGTTTGTACATTCTGAACAGTATGTGTGGGGTCAGTCTCTCTGCCAGATGAAGCTGACGCCCATGTGTGGAAAGGCCGCATGTTTACCACATGGAACACTCCAGCATCTTCTCCTGTGTGAGCTCCACTAAGCTTATAGTTAACGTCACTCAGTTTGTGAGTAACATGATAAGAGCCTGTGTATAGCAGAGCTAGTTTAGCTGCAAAACCTGCTTGTGCGTCTGATTTGGGGTGAGCTCTAACTCCAACAAGATCTCCGTTAAAAATAAAATGCCTGTGTCTGCGGTTGTAGTACCGTTTTTGGCTATTGTGAGCATGAGAAAGTGCAACTCTTGCATGGTCATGAGCTTCCTGAAGTGATTCTTTCAAAGTTTCTATACAAGTGCTGTGTAACTCATCTGTCCCTTCAGGTGTGGGTTGGGTGACTAGGTCAAGTGGTGTTTGCAGTTCTCAACCATAGAGCATCATTGAAGGGGTGTGGCCTGTGCTCTTGTGAGGTGCAGTGCGTAGAGCGCAACAAATCTGAGGGATGCATTTGTCCCATGATGCGTTTCTTACCAACATAAGCATGTATGGCTGTTTTTAGAGTACAATTCATGCGTTCAGTAGCATTGGTTTGAGGGTGATAAGCTGTGGTGAGCGTGTGTTCAGTCCCTAATGTTAAGAGAACATGTTCAAAAAGTTTGCTCACAAAAGGGGACCTTCTGTCTGAAATGAGGTATGTTGGAGCACTGTGTCATGAAAATACTTCACTAATGAATTTCCCTGTAGCAACCTGGGCTGTAGCTTCTCGTGCCGCGCATGCTTCAACCCGATTTGAAAAGTAATCAACAAAGACTAAAATGTATGCATTGCCATTTGATGTACGTGGCAAGGGGCCAATGAAGTCCACTCCAGTATATTCCCAGGGCCGTTGGGGGTGGATAGGCACCATAAGTCCAGTTGTCTTTTTCTGGCTCGGTTTAGTGAGCTGACAAACAATGCACGAAGTGATGTATGTCTTGACATCAGGGGCCATCGATGGCCAGTAAAATCTGTGTCGCAGCCTCGCCAATGTTTTTGCTATACTCAAATGACCTGCAGTGTGGTGATCATGGTAATAGCTAAGCAAAGAACCACGAACTGCAAGGGTGCATAGAGCTTGAACCTTTTCAAAGGATGCAGTGCACAGTTTGCTTTAGGGTCTTGAAAGTACAGTAGGCCATCAACAACAGCGTATTGTGCTGACTTATCCCTGTTTGTCTGGGTGTCATTTTCGAGATTTTTAAGGAGGTCACCGGTGACGGTGTCCTCCAGTTGCAACTGTCTGATGTGTGAGTGGTCTGTTAACATTACTGGTGGCAGCGTGTGAAGATCTAGACTACCAATAACTGCAACATCAGGCAAGCTGTCTGCAGGATCCTCATCTGTAAGGGGGAGTGGGTTCTTAGACAACGCGTCTGGTACTTTGTTTCACTCACCTGGTTTGGGTACCATGGTAAAATCAAAATCTTGGAGACGTAATGACCACCTGGCCAGCCAGCTGGATGGGCTGGGTCATGACATGAACCATTTTAAGCTGCTGTGGTCTGTGAAAACCATTATGTGGAGGCCTTCAATGTATGGCCTGAAATGTTCAAGTGCCCATATGACCGCTAGGCACTCCTTTTCTGGGGTTGAATAAGGCTTTTCTGACTTGTGCAGTGAATGGCTCACAAACGCAACAACAACGTCATGGTTTTCATCATCTTTCTGCATTAATGCTGCACCTAATCCTAAATCACACGCGTCTGCATGGACGAAGAATGGGCACGCAAAATCTGGAAATGTTAAAACTGGAGCTGATGTAACACATTGTTTGAGCAGGTCTGGCATGCTTCACTCCAGTGAAATGGGGCATCTTTTCTTGTGAGCACATGAAGTGGCTCGGCAATACGGGCATAGTTTTTAACAAATCGCCTGTAGTAACCGGTTAAACCGAGGAATTGTCTCTCTTGTTTAACTGTAGATGGAGTTGCAAACTCTATCACAGCTTTAAATTTGTCGTCTGGCTTTATGCCATTAGGGGTGGTGATTTTGTAACCAAGGAATGTGAACTCATTCAAGCAAAACTGGCATTTGCTCAGTTTCAAGGAGAGGCCAGCACCTTTCAATCTGGACAGTACTTCTTCAGTGTCAAGTAGGTGTTGTTCAAATGTGAGAGAGGCAATAACAATGTCGTCAAGATACATGGCGCAAGATTTGTATGTTAGGCCGGCAAGAACTGTGTTCATTAGCCTCTGGAAGGTCGCGGGGGCGCTGCAAAGACCAAAAGGAAGAACGCGAAACTGAAACAAGCCTCTTGACTCCTTTGCAACAGCTACCTGCCAATAACCTTGAGAAAGGTCAAGTGTAGAGATGAAGCGACCCCTTGCTTAGGAAGTCAAGTGACTCGTCGATCCGAGGCGACAGGTATGAGTCCTTCACAGTGACTTGGTTAAGTCCCCTGTAATCAACACAAAATCGCGGGTTGGTACCAGGCTTATTTGGTCTGTGGACAATGACCACTGGTGCAGTCCAAGGGCCTGACGTGGGCTCAATGATACAGTCATGCAACATTTGTTGGATCTGCTTTTCAAGCAGTTGTTTTTTTAATGGAGAGGTGCGATAAAGAGGTAGGTTGATTGGCTTTGCATCTCCTGTCTCGATTATGTGTTCTGTTAAGTCAGTGTGACCAAGGTGGCCATCAAACATGTCATTGAAGCGTTTGAGTAGATTCGCCAAGTCTGTCTTTTGATCCTCCCTTAAACCAGAATTACTGACTTTGTCACCAAAGTCACTGGACAACGACCCTATAACGTCACTTGTAACATTTTGGCAAGGAAGCATTGATTAATCACTCTCATCAACAGAAAAAGGTGGGTTATCATCAACGAGCACTGTTCTAGATGGAATGTGAATCGTAACAGCTGCTCTCATCATAAACTCCATCCCTAGCACAAATGGGGAAGTGAGATTATTGATTATGGCAAAGCGATGGTATATCTGTTTATTCATGAAGCCAATCGATAGCCAAACAATTCCCTCAGGTGTGCAAAGAGCATTATCTGTGAGCGACAATGGTGGGTTGTGCCATTGCTGAGTTTTGTTGCTAGTTTTAGTATTGAGAAGTACACTCGCTCTTACAGCCGAGATCGAGGCTCCTGTATTGAGCGTGGCCTCCAAGGGCTCAGACAGGAAATTTATTTTGCCTCTAAAAGGTGTGTTCCAGGATGATTGTGAATATCTATCCTCCACATGGCCAATTTGGATGATTTGCTCATTTGAGTCATTTTAGGCAAGGGTGCGAGGCTCTACTAACATCTGGAGGGGGGATTGCCTTGGCGAAACGTCCTCCCTCCTCTAAAGTTTAACCGCAGCTCTCTGACCTCAGCAAGAGGGGCGTTCCCATCAACCACACTGCTATCACTGAGTGTTGGGCCCTGGAGCACATTCTGATTTTGTGATGGGGCCTGTGGTCTTTCAGATGCATGAGGCCTCATGTGCATATCAGAATTACATGATGGACAGTTGCGTGAAGTGAAACCTGGCTTAGAGCATTTAAAAGAGTAGGCTACCTTTTGTTGATTTTCTTTATGGGGCTTCTGATCGTAATGTAAACTACTTGAGTCCAGAACAGAGTGAAGTTTATGGACTTGTACCAGGAGATCCCCCACTGATGGGATGGGCATGCCATAAAGGGCAACTCTCTATCGCTCAAGTGTGTGTCTGCAAATCAGTTCAATTTGGTCTTTTTCGGGTGACAGGCTCTAAAGTTTCTTAAATTCATGTATCATGTGAGCGACAAATGTGGGGAGAGTTTCATCAGCTAACTGGACACGATCTAAGATGCTTGTCATGACTTTTTCTTGATTATCAGCAGGAAAAAAACTGAATTGAAAAGCTCACGAAAGTTCCCCCAAGTGGCAATGTGTGGACTGAGCACTCTGAACCATTTTCTTGGTTCCTTAGCAAGAAAGTGAGGTAGCTCCTTCAACATTTGGTCATCGGTAAGCTCAGGAGCTGATTTGTAAATTTCAACTGTGTGTAATCATTCCTCTGGATGCACCTCACCATCACCGCAGAATACAGGCGGTTGTAATTTGTTATGGTGCAGGGCAGCTGCAAGTGGTCTAGAGGCGTTGCAAAACTTGGATCAATTTGATTGAATTGCAATATTATTAGGCCGGGCACCATCGGTGAATTGTTCCCTAGTGGGTGGTGGGTTAGCCCATGTCGCTGCAGGGAAGTGAGGTGTGGATGTTACTAGTGGAGCAGACGTTTTTAGTCGAGTGGTATGTTTCATGTCACTTGGTATGCCGGCTTGTGTGCATTGTATGAGTATACTCATTTGTAAGTCCAGTGATTCATGCAAACATTTTTGTAGCTTTTCAACTTCAGTTTGTAGGTTATGAACCTGTGACTCTAGGGCGGGCTCAGCATGTTGGAGTGTGACATGTCTGGGTCCTGTGTTCTATGTCAATGTCAGGGTCAAAGGCAGGCAAGTCCTCAAAGTTATCAAGCTGGAAGGTCATTTTGCCACTTTATACAAGGGGAAAAGAAAAAAAATATGTGATTAATGTTAATTTCCAGCAGAAAACACTGAACTGAAAGGCGCAAGACCATATGTTTGTAATGTTTTTTTTTTTAAATTATTACTGGGTCTCTTTATCTTCCAAATGAAAAAAAATTAAATTTATATAACTACTAAAAATGCACTTCAACAGTATGTTTTGTTCCTTTTTTTAAACCACAAATTTAGAATTTAAGGATCTGTGTTTATGTAAAAGAAGAAATAAGAGGCAAAAAATGAGCAAAAACAGACTAACACACCACTGTTTTCCCTCTGCAAAGTGATTTAGAATTCAGCGAATAGTGTGTTTTCCGAAGGAGTAAAATAAAATGGAAGAAAAAATATATATTTGCCAAAGGCAGAATTTAGTATTGTCTTTTTCTTTTATTCGTCGGCCTCCGTCGGTCTATGATGACCATGGAAGAGAATCCTAAACGTCTACTCTGCTGGAACAGCACCGCCTGTGGCTGAACAGGCCGATGCGCGAATGACAGTCCCTGTCACACAGGTCACACTTGTGGGTGGTCTCCGTGCTGCTGGGTCTGTGGCGGTTCTTCCTGCGGGTCCTTTTTTCATCTGCTGCAGCAGTCAGTCTCTCTTCACCTGCCTTGAGCTGTCTGGTCAGGGTGCCTCTCCATTTGGAGCGGTCCGTTGCAAGGTCCTCCCAGCGCTCTGTGTTGATATCCAGGGCCTTCATGTCTCTCTTGCAGACGTCTCTAAAGCGCAGCTGTGGGCGGCCAACGTCTCTCCTGCCAGTTGCCAGTTCTCCATAGAGGACGTCTTTGGGGATTCTGCCATCCTCCATACGGTGAACGTGGCCTAGCCAGCGGAGCCTGCGCTGCCTGAGTAGAGTGAACATGGAGGGAAGGCCGGCGCGGGACAGAACTTCTGTGTTGGGCACTTTGTCCTGCCAGGATATGTCCAGGATGTGGCGAATGCAGCGCAAGTGGAAGGAGTTCAGTCTCTTTTCCTGCCGGGCGTATGTTGTCCACGTCTCACTCCCATAGAGCAGTGTGCTGATGACGCAGGCGTTGTACACTGCCATCTTCGTCTTGACAGAGAGTTTGGGATTCTCCCACACTCGTGTGGTGAGGCGAGCGAGTGTGAAGGCTGATTTTCCAATCCTCTTGTTGATCTCTGTATCAAGGGAGAGGTTGTTGCTGATCGTGGACCCCAGGTACGTGAACTGATTCACGACCTCCAGCTTGTAGTCATCAATGGTGATGGTTGGTGGTGCTTCCGTGCCTTGCGCCAAGACGTTAGTCTTCTTCAGGCTGATGGTAAGCCCGAAGTCCTTGCATGCCTGGGAGAAGCGGTCCATCAGGGTCTGAAGCTCCTGCTGTGTGTGGGTTGCGACTGCAGCATCGTCTGCGAACAGCATGTCTCTGATTAGAGCCTCGCGTACTTTGGTTCTGGCTTTCAGGCGGGCGAGGTTGAAAAGCCAGCCGTCAGATCTTGTGTGCAGGTAGATTCCCTCTGTTGCTGTGCTGAAGGCATGCCTCAGGAGCATAGCAAAGAAAATCCCAAAGAGGGTTGGCGCAAGTACACAGCCCTATTTCACTCCGCTGCGTATGTTGAATGGCTCTGAGACGTTTCTTTTATATACATATATACTGTATATGTACACTACCGTTCAAAAATTTGGGGTCACTTAGAAATTTCCTTATTTTTGAAAGAAAAGCACTGTTTTTTTCAATGAAGATAACTTTAAACTAATCAGAAATACACTCTATATATTGCTAATGTGGTAAATGACTATTCTAGCTGTAGATGTCTGGTTTTTGGTGCAATATCTACATAGGTGTATAGAGGCCCATTTCCAGCAACTATCACTCCAGTGTTCTAATGGTACAATGTGCTTGCTCATTGCGTAGAAGGCTAATGGATGATTAGAAAACCCTTGTGCAATCATGTTAGCACAGCTGAAAACAGTTTAGCTGGTTAGAGAAGCTATAAAACTGACCTTCCTTTGAGCAGGTTGAGTATCTGGAGCATCACATTTGTGGGGTCGATTAAACACTCAAAATGGCCAGAAAAAGAGAACTTTCATGTGAAACTCGACAGTCTATTCTTGTTCTTAGAAATGAAGGCTATTCCATGTGAGAAATTGCCAAGAAACTGAAGATTTCCTACAACGGTGTGTACTACTCCCTTCAGAGAACAGCACGAACAGTCTCTAACCAGAGTAGAAAGAGAAGTGGGAGGCCCTGCTGCACAACTGAGCAAGAAGATAAGTACATTAGAGTCTCTAGTTTGAGAAATAGACGCCTCACAGGTCCTCAACTGGCAGCTTCATTAAATAGTACCCGCAAAACGCCAGTGTCAACATCTACAGTGAAGATTAATATGGGCAAAAGAACACAGACACTGGACAGAGGAAGACTGGGAAAAAGTGTTGTGGACGGACGAATCGAAGTTTGAGGTGTTTGGATCACACAGAAGAACATTTGTGAGATGCAGAACAACTGAAAAGATGCTGGAAGAGTGCCTGACGCCACCTGTCAAGCAAGGTGGGGGTAACGTGATGGTCTGGGGTTGCTTTGGTGCTGGTAAGGTAGGAGATTTGTTCAGGGTAAAAGGGATTTTGAATAAGGAAGGCTATCACTCCATTTTGCAACGCCATGCCATTCCCTGTGGACAGTGCTTGATTGGAGCCAGTTTCATCCTACAACAGGACAATGGCCCAAAGCACGCCTCCAAATTGTGCAAGAACTATTTAGAGAAGAAGCAGGCAGCTGGTATTCTATCTGTAAAGGAGTGGCCAGCGCAGTCACCAGATCTAAACCCCATTGAGCTGTTGTGGGAGCTGCTTGACCGTATGGTACACAAGAAGTGCCCATCCAGCCAATCCAACTTGTGGGAGGGGCTTCTAGAAGCGTGGGGTGAAATTTCTCCAGATTACCTCAACAAATTAACAGCTAGAATGCCAAAGGTCTGCAATGCTGTAATTGCTGCAAATGGAGGATTCTTTGACGAAAGCAAAGTTTGAAGGAAAAAATTATTTCAAATACAAATCATTATTTCTAACCTTGTCAATGTCTTGACTATATTTTCTATTCATTTTACAACTCATGGTGGTAAATAAAAGTGTGACTTTTCATGGAAAACACAAAATTGTCTGGGTGACCCCAAACTTTTGAACGGTAGTGTATATATATGTACATATATATATATATATATATATATATATATATATATATATATATACAGTATATGTGTGTGTGTGTGTGTGTGTGTGTGTGTGTGTGTGTATATATATATATATATATATATATATATATATATACTGTATACAGTGGGGTAAAAAAGTATTTAGCCAGCCACCAATTGTGCAAGTTCTCCCACTTAAAAGATGAGAGAGGTCTCCAATTTTCATCATGGGTATACTTCAACTATGAGAGACAAAATAAGAAAAAAAAAATTCAGAAAATCACATTGAAGGATTTTTAATGAATTAATTTTTTTTTTTTTGGACTTATTTTGTACCCGTAGGTAGATTTGTTCTGCAGTCCGGTGACGAGCCACCAGCTGCCGGTCGCTGCGTGCGCAAGCGCCCCTTAACTCCCTAACCTGCATGTTTTTGGCATGTGGGAGGAAACCGGAGAAATCCTGGAGTAAACCCACGCAAACACGGGGAGAACATACAAACTCCACACAGATCACTGTTAGCCGGGGGCAGGGATCGAACCCACGATCTCATGATCCCCGCGATCCCCCGGCCGAGGGTAAACTGTGCTGCCGCGGTGCTAACCACTGCGCCACCGTGCAGCGCAATGACAGAGGTCAAACGTTTTCTGTAAGTTTTCACAAGGTTTTCACACACTGTTGCTGGTATTTTGGCCCATTCCTCCATGCAGATCTCCTCTAGAACAGTGTTTTGGGACTGTCGCTGGGCAACACGGACTTTCAACTCCCTCCAAAGATTTTCTGTGGGGTTGAGGTCTGGAGACTGGCTAGGCCACTCCAGGACCTTGAAATGCTTCTTACGAAGCCACTCCTTCGTTGCCCGGGCGGTGTGTTTGGGATCATTGTCATGCTGAAAGACCCAGCCACGTTTCATCTTCAATGCCCTTGCTGGTGGAAGGAGGTTTTCACTCAAAATCTCACGATACATGGCCCCATTCATTCTTTCCTTTACACAGATCAGTCATCCTGGTCCCTTTGCAGAAAAACAGCCCCAAAGTATGATGTTTCCACCCCCATGCTTCACAGTAGGTATGGTGTTCTTTCTCCTCCAAACACGACAAGTTGAGTTTTTACAATAAAGTTCTATTTTGGTTTCATCTGACCATATGACATTCTTCCAATCCTCTTCTGGATCATCCAAATGCTCTCTAGCAAACTTCAGATGGGCCTGGACATGTACTGACTTAAGTAGGGGGACACGTCTGGCACTGCAGGATTTGAGTCCCTGGCGGCGTAGTGTGTTTCTGATGTAGCCTCTGACTTTGGTCCCAGCTCTCTGCAGGTCATTCACTAGGTCCCCCCATGTGGTTCTTGGATTTTTGCTCACCGTTCTTATGATAATTTTGACCCCACGGGGTGAGATCTTGTGTGGAGCCCCAGATCGAGGGAGATTATCAGTGGTCTTGTATGTCTTCCATTTTCTAATAATTGCTCCCACAGTTGATTTCTTCACACCAAGCTGCTTACCTATTGCAGATTCAGTCTTCCCAGCCTGGTGCAGGTCTACAATTTTGTTTCTGGTGTCCTTTGACAGCTCTTTGGTCTTGGCCATAGTGGAGTTTGGAGTCTGACTGTTTGAGGTTGTGGACAGGTGTCTTTTATACTGATAACGAGTTCAAACAGGTGCCATTAATACAGATAACGAGTGGAGGACAGAGGAGCCTCTTAAAGAAGAAGTTACAGGTCTGTGAGAGCCAGAAATCTTGCTTGCTTGTAGGTGACCAAATACTTATTTTACTGAGGAATTTACCAATTAATTCATTAAAAATGCTTCAATGTGATTTTCTGGATTTTTTTTTTCTCATTTTGTCTCTCATAGTTGAGGTATACCTATGATGAAAAGTGGAGACCTCTCTCATCTTTTAAGTGGGAGAAATTGCACAATTGGTGGCTGACTAAATACTTTTTTGCCCCACTGTATATATATATATATATATATATATATATATATATATATATATATATATACTGCTCAAAAAAATTAAAGGAACACTTTGAAAACACATCAGATTTTTTTTTTTTTTTTTTTTATTTAAGTTTTTGTAAAGGGTATACAGGTCGTTACAGCAATGCAGTGTTTACATTTTCATCACATGTTCCCTTATTTTCTGATATCTGACAACATTGGAAGATTAATTCTTACAACACCCCTTATTTTTTTTATTTTTTTTAAAGTGAAAGAAAAAGTGAAATTAAAGAGAAAAAAAAAACAAAACAAAAAACAAAAAAAAACCAAACAAACCAGTAAAAAACAAACAAAAAGAAAAAGTAAGTAAATAAAGATAAAAGAGCATCTGAGTAGCATTGGAACAAAGAGCGGAACCATTATTGAAATGGTATTTGTCAAAGATTAGATCTAATGGAAGACACATATGCGGTCCAGGGTTGCCAAAAGTTCATGAACCCATCCATGTCCTGTCTCAGTGCGAATGTCAACTTTTCCATCGAGTAAATGTCTTGGATCACGTTAGTCCAATCTTCAGGTGTAGGACAGTCCTTCAACATCCATTTTTTAGTTAGAGCTTTTTTGCTTGCCAATATTAAAACATTGAATAAGTATTTTTCTCCTCGTCTTTCCAGTGAGTCCGGTAGTAAACCCAAATACAAAGTTACAAAAGAAAAGGGAACTGTAATTTTGAATATTTTCCCCAATATTGTCTGTACATTGGTCCAATATTGGTGGATAACTGGGCATGACCAAAACACATGAAAATGATTTGCAGTCTTTTCA
This sequence comes from Pholidichthys leucotaenia, assembly GCA_020510985.1. Classification (NCBI taxonomy): domain Eukaryota; kingdom Metazoa; phylum Chordata; class Actinopteri; order Cichliformes; family Pholidichthyidae; genus Pholidichthys; species Pholidichthys leucotaenia. The sequence continues at coordinate 22,469,155 of CM035848.1, read as the reverse complement.
CCACACAAGCGCCAACAGTTCAATCCCTTATGGGTAAATTTGATTTGTGCAGGTGTTCTGAAAAATCTTGCCAAGTTTTTCCATCCAAATTCTCTCCACTGCAGGGATGAGGTACTTTTCCATTGCTGTTTATTTAGCTTTTCCCATATTTCCAGATGTAAAGTGAAATTCCCCTCTTTTTCCCATCTCTCTTTTATATAAGATGTGTTGTCTCCTTTTAAGTCTTGAAGACCTTGGTATATTTTAGAAATGTATCTGATCCCTGGGATCCCTTTATATGCCATTAAGAAGACCTTCAGAACACCTGACTGGGCCCTTTCCAAAACCTCCTTTTTAAGTATATTGTTTATGTGGTGTCTAAGCTGGAAGAACCTGTAAAGGTCTTGATTTATTAGGCCTTGTTTTTTCAAATCTTCAAAACTTCTTAAGATTTGCCCTTTAAAAAAATCGTAATATTTTATCAGCCCCTTCTCCTTCCACTTTTTAAATCTGGTGTCTGTTTTATTAGGAGTAAAGTCCTGATCATAGGCGATCCATTGCAGAAGTCGATAGGGCTCTTTAGTTTGATTCTCTCTGACTATCTTAAACCAAATTTTTAGCGGGGTCTCTATCCACGGGTTAGTGTTATTCAAAAGCTTAGGTAAGACATTGTTCCCTATTATCGCCTGTAGGGGGATGTCACTTGTTATTTGGCATTCGATCTCCTTCCATTGTGCAGAGTAGACTGGGTTACATATCTCTACTAAAGTTTTAATTTGTGCGGCTTTAAAGTAGTCCCTGATATTTGGCAGCGCGAGCCCACCTTTGTCTTTGTTTAGCTGTAGGGTTCTATATCTGATTCTAGGTCTCTTGCCCTGCCATATGAATCTTGAGATCCTTCTGTCCAGCTCCTGCCATGTTTTTTTGGGAGGTTCTACCGGTATTGTTTGGAAAAGGTATAGAAGACGTGGAAGTATATTCATTTTGACTGCTTCAATTCTTTGTGCAATACCCAAGAATGGTATCATATTCCATCTTGCTAGGTCAGATTTTATTTTTGTCACCAGTGGATCATAGTTTAGTGATATAATTTTGTTGAGTTGTTTCGGGATATTGACCCCCAGATATTTCATAGATTCCGACTCCCAGTTAGTTTTGAGTTTGCTTAGTGAATAATGATTTGGGTCATAGTTGAATGTTAAAACTTGGGTTTTATGCATATTTAATTTGTACCCCGATAAATCTCCATACTCTGAAAAAACTGAGGTTAGTTCTGGTAAAGAAGTGTCCGGCTGCCCTAGGTATATTAAAATGTCATCAGCAAAGAGTGCTATTTTATGTTCCTTCTGACCAAGTGTAATACCTTGAATTTTTTGGTTTTGTCTTATCCATTGGCTCAGAGGTTCTATGAAGATTGCAAAGAGCAGTGGAGACAGGGGGCAGCCCTGACGACATCCTCTTTCCAGTTCAAAAGATGATGATAAATTACCGTTAATCCTTATTTTAGCTGTTGGTTTTTTATATAATGCCTGTATAGTTCTAATGAAGTTGTTATGAAAATTGAAACTGGATAAGATTCTGTATAGAAAAGACCAGTCAACCGAATCGAATGCTTTTTCAGCATCTAATCCTAATATGACTGCATTTAAGTTATATTTTTTTATATGATGAATTATGTGTAAAGTGCGTCGAATGTTGTCTTGTGTCTGTCTTTGTCTTATAAAACCTGTTTGGTCTAAATGAATTAGGTCTGTCAGTATATTCTCTAACCTTTTGGCAAGGATAATGGTAAAAAGCTTATAGTCCTGATTTAGTACACTGATTGGTCTGTAGTTGGAGCACTCTAGTTTATCCTTTTCAGGTTTAGGTATAACTGCAATGACCCCTTCTCTCCAGGAGGGGGGGATTTCCCCTGTGTGGAGGACATAATTAAATGTTTTCAGGAGGAGAGGAGATAGTTGCTGTTTAAAGGTTTTGTACCACTCTGCTGTATAGCCATCAGCTCCTGGGGATTTGTTAGCTTTAAGTTTCATAATTGCTTTTTCCAATTCTTTAGAATGTATTTCTGACAGTAGTGTTTTATTTTGTGACTCCGTAAGTTGGGGAAGGTTTAATGTGTTTAGGAATGCCTCGGATGCGTTTTTATGTTTTTTGTGGGAGTATAAGTTCTTATAGTAATTCTCGAAGTTTTTAAGAATATCCTGAATTCTGAATTTTATTTCCTTTGATACTGGGTCTCTGATTTTGTAGATTGCTCTTTCTGTTTGATGTTTCCTCAATTTATAGGCTAGCAATTTTGCCGATTTACTGCCTGCTTCATAGTATTTTTGTTTCAGAAATGTAAGTTTCTTCTGGATTTCTATTGTGTAGATCTCATTTATTTGGTTTTTAATTTCCTTAATCTTGAGCGAGTCAGTAGAATGAGTGTTGCCTTTGTGTTCTTTTTCTAGGTTCCTAAGTTCTGACTCTAATGTGGATAGTTTTTCTTGTCTTAGTTTCTTTTGGGTTGCCAGTTTTGCAATAATCTTTCCTCTTATTACAGCTTTACATGCATCCCACAGTATTAAAGGGGATACTTCTCCATTATCGTTATCTTCCAAATATCTGAGAATATCTGACTCCAATTCATCTTTCAATGGTCCTTTCAGGACATTTGAATTTAACCTCCAAGAAAATGTATTATTTGTGTATTTTTGGATATTTAAGTCCATGTAGATCGGACTGTGGTCGGAGAGATCCATCAGTCCTATTTTACATGTTTTTACTCTACCAATGTCTCTATTAAACATAAAAAAATAGTCAATCCTTGAGTAAGATGAATGTGGAGTTGAGTAAAATGTATAGTCTTTTACACTGGGGTTGAGTTCCCTCCACACATCACAGATTCCCATTTCTTTTAGTAGCATCCGAGTCTTCCTGTTTTGGGTGTTATTTTGATGTGGGGAATTACCAGAAGCATCCCAGTATGGATTCAGTCTAAGATTAAAGTCCCCACCACATATCACTAAACCTTGAGCTTTAGTTATCATTAGGTCGAATACATTTTTATAAAATTTCCAGTTAGCCCCTGGGGGAGCATACACATTCAGCAGGGTGATATCTTCTCCCTCTAGCCGCCCAGTTACCAAACTGTATCTCCCTTCTTTATCTTTGTGTTCTGATTTTTTTTCAAATGTAATTTTGGTTGATATCAATGTCGCTACTCCCCTCCTCCTCCCTGATTTATATGAAGATGAAGAGATCATTTTAAACCCTTGTCTACTGAGTTTATTGTGTTCCACGTCTGTTAGGTGGGTTTCTTGTAAAAGTATTATTCCTGCTTTGTCTTTTTTCATTTTGCCTAGAATCTTGGATCTTTTAACTGGATTCAGGATCCCTTTTACATTATATGAAATTATTTTGGTTACACCCTGTTTCTCCATTGTGTTGTTTTGTTTAGTATAACTGTGTGGTGGCCCTCTTTTGTGCTACTCAGAAACTGAAAGAACATTAAGAACAAGAAAAACATTAAGAACATAGTGTAAAAAACTTTAAAACAAAAAACTGTCAAAAGAACTTCCTGAGCTGAGGTCTTTTTAAAGACCCTGTAAGAGCCTTGATGGAGTGAAGGCTCTGAGGGAAATTCCTCAAACTCTGTTACGTGTTGAGGGCCCTCTCGTACCACTGAAAGTAGTCCCATGCTTTTAACGTGAGTTTCAGAACCCAATCCAAACTTGTAATGATTTTTTTTTTTTTTTCCTTTTATGCCTAAACCCTGTGAAATTGTGTGCACCCTCCCACCCCCATCACATCAAACATTCACGCAAAAACAGTATTTGTTAGTATGAGCAGAACATGTGGATTATTGTCACATTTCTATTTTAACAAGTTTTTTTTTTTTTTTTATTACAAAGACTTATTTGTTTCAAATAATATGATTGTTCCATGAAATGTTTTACCACATGCTGAATATGCATCTCCTTTAATGTTTGTTACCTTGTATGAGGGGGGTTGGATGTGCGGATTGATTCAAGAGAAAGGAAAAAAAAAAAAAAAGGTCGCTATTCCAACCTGAAAACGGATAGTTTATCCGCGACGCTCTGGTGCTGGGTTTCCCGCTGCTGGTCCGTGGATTTTGAGGGTCTTTGTGTTGTCCATGTTTGCGCTTTGATCTTCTCACTCGGGTCTGCTGCGGGTTTAAACACCGTTACCGGGAGCCCTCTTCTCGCCATGTCAGCTGTTGCTTCTTCCGCCGAATTATAGAGACACGTTTCATCGCCGTAGAAGACCCTTAACTTCGCAGGAAATGGTGTCTGAAAGCGCAATTTCTTCTCTCTTAACACCTTTTTCGCGTCATTGTATTCCCTGCGCTTTTTAAGGACCTCCGGGGCGTAATCGTGTTCCACGTAGACTTTTCTCTCCTGGTGCATAAATCCTTTTTTCTGCCAGGCCAGTCTTACAACCTCTTGTTTTATTTTGAAATTGGAAAATCTTACCAACACCGAACGTGGGGGCGCTTCCGCCGCCGGCCTAGCGGCTAATGAACGATGTGCCTTTTCTATCTTCAAGTCGGTGGTTTGTGGAATATCCAATTTCTCTCTTAGTAAGGATTCCACGCATTCTGCCATTGAGTTAAAACCATTTTCGGTTCCTTCTATCAGACCATGAATTCTTATGTTGTCTCTTCTTTGTTTTCCTTCTTGGTCGGTTAGCTTAGCCTCTATAGCTGCTTGTCTTTTGCGTAGGTCCAGCACAGAATCTTCGAGCACTTTTATTCGATCCTCTGTTTCCAAGATTCGGTTCTCGGCCTGGTCCACTCTGCTGTTTGTCCTTTTCAATTCTTCTCTGAATTCCCGAAATTCGGCCGTAACATCTCGGCGAAATCGTCGTAGTTCCTCAAATAGTGATTTCAGGCTAACCCTTTTGTTAGCTATCACCAGCTCCTCGTCTTCTGAACGGGGATCTTCCAGTTCAGATTCTCCGGCCGATACGTGTCCTAGCCTGGAGAATTTCAGTTTCTTCTGTTTTCCTTTAGACATGATGATTTTGTCTTTTGATTTTCACTCCTCCAAAAATCCGTTAAGTTTGATTTTCAAGGTGTTATCCTGGATTGAGTCTGAGAGCTTCAGTGTTAAGCTGCAGTCGCCATGGCGTCCAGACCGGAAGTGCACACATCAGATTTTAATGGGAAAAAATAAGCTAGATATCTACACTGATATGGACTGGATAATGTGTTAAGAATGAAAAGATGCCACGTCTTTTGATGGAAATGAAAACACTCCAAAACTTAAAAGTGAAGAAATTGTGGCAGGCTAGTCCAGCTTACTCAGATTAAAAAGTGTTCCTTTAATTTTTTTGAGCAGTATATACAGTGGGGCAAAAAAGTATGTAGTCAGCCACCAATTGTGCAAGTTCTCCCACTTAAAAGATGAGAGAGGTCTCCAATTTTCATCATAGGTATACCTCAACTATGAGAGACAAAATGAGAAAAAAAAAATCCAGAAAATCACATTGAAGGATTTTTAATGAATTTATTGGTAAATTCCTCGGTAAAATAAGTATTTAGTCAATAACAAAAGTTCATCTCAATACTTTATGTACCCTTCGTTGGCAGTGACAGAGGTCAAACGTTTTCTGTAAGTCTTCACAAGGTTTTCACACACTGTTGCTGGTATTTTGGCCCATTCCTTCATGCAGATCTCCTATAGAGCAGTGATGTTTTGGGGCTGTCGCTGGGCAACACGGATTTTCAACTCCCTCCAAAGATTTTCTGTGGGGTTGAGATCTGGAGACTGGCTAGGCCACTCCAGGACCTTGAAATGCTTCTTACGAAGCCACTCCTTCATTGCCCGGGCAGTGTGTTTGGGATCATTGGCATCATTGTTATGCTGAAAGACCCAGCCACGTTTCATCTTCAATGCCCTTGCTGATGGAAGGAGGTTTTCACTCAAAATCTCACGATACATGGCCCCATTCATTCTTTCCTTTACACGGATCAGTCGTCCTGGTCCCTTTGCAGAAAAACAGCCCCAAAGCATGATGTTTCCACCCCCATGCTTCACAGTAGGTATGGTGTTCTTTCTCCTCCAAACACGACAAGTTGAGTTTTTACAATAAAGTTCTATTTTGGTTTCATCTGACCATATGACATTCTCCCAGTCCTCTTCTGGATCATCCAAATGGTCTCTAGCAAACTTCAGATGGGCCTGGACATGTACTGGCTTAAGCAGGGGGACACGTCTGGCACTGCAGGATTTGAGTCCCTGGCGGCGTAGTGTGTTACTGATGGTAGCCTTTATTACTTTGGTCCCAGCTCTCTGCAGGTCATTCACTAGGTCCCCCCGTGTGGTTCTGGGATTTTTGCTCACCGTTCTCGTGATCATTTTGACCCCACGGGGTGAGATCTTGCGTGGAGCCCCAGATCGAGGGAGCTTATCAGTGGTCTTGTATGTCTTCCATTTTCTAATAATTGCTCCCACAGTTGATTTCTTCACACCAAGCTGCTTACCTATTGCAGATTCAGTCTTCCCAGCCTGGTGCAGGTCTACAATTTTGTTTCTGGTGTCCTTTGACAGCTCTTTGGTCTTGGCCATAGTGGAGTTTGGAGTCTGACTGTTTGAGGTTGTGGACAGGTGTCTTTTATACTGATAACGAGTTCAAACAGGTGCCATTAATACAGGTAACGAGTGGAAGACAGAGGAGCCTCTTAAAGAAGAAGTTACAGGTCTGTGAGAGCCAGAAATCTTGCTTGTTTGTAGATGACCAAATACCTATTTTACCGAGGAATTTACCAATTAATTCATTAAAAATCCTTCAATGTGATTTTCTGGATTTTTTTTTCTCATTTTGTCTCTCATAGTTGAAGCATACCTGTGATGAAAACTGGAGACCTCTCTCATCTTTTAAGTGGGAGAACGTGCACAATTGGTGACTAAATACTTTTTTGCCCCACTGTATTTACATATATACTCAAGAACAATTTAAATTGTGAAATTACTGTATCCTTCTGCAGGGCAGAGAAAAGCCACTTTTTATACCCAATCAAGATAAGAAAATATCAACAGAACTATTAAAACAGGATACAGCTGATGCTGTCCTTGTTCTGGAGCCTTGAATGATGTGTGTGGCCGCTTGATTGAAGTAGTGCTAAGAAGGTCTTGTCCCTCGGTAGAGAAGGACCACTGCTGATTGCAACGGCCAGTCCATTGAATGAAGCTTCTTGGGGGGGAGCGGGGGCAAGGCAGGGGGCTCGGCGTAGGCGCAAAGCTCCTTGGGAGATGTGTAATGTACTAATTATGATTATTATTATTACTGTGTGTTATGGGTGACAGCTACACTTTTCCGGTTCCACTGTCACCCAGAGTATAAAAGACCTACCCGGAAGAGGCACAGTCTCTTTTCGACCAGCACCTCTGCCTTGACGGGAGCGCCTTAGAGTTCTGTGAGCCTGTTCAATAAAGTTCTGTTCGACTGCATCTTCATCCTCATTATTGAAGTATTGGTTACGGACATAACATTTGGCAACAAGGATAAAGCTATGGAAAAAGTAGTTTCTAGTATTCGGCCATTTTTGGAGCTCCCAAACGAGCTGCCAGTTCCCTGGGTGAGGTAGTTTGCAGTGTTCCAAAATTATTTGGTGGCATTGACCCTCGGCAAATTGGAGAAACTACCTGCATGAGTGATACTGGTCCATAATCTCGGCATGGAAGGGCAACGTATTCTCAGCACATGGGAGAGAGTGATAGTTTTGAGGACGTGGTTGAGCTAATGGCGCGCTACTTTAGCTCTCCTGAGAACGTCATCGTCCAGCAGATCCAGTTCTGACAGCAACGCCAGCGGCCGGGACAGTCGGTACAACGGTATGTTGTGGACCTGCACCAGCTGGCTGGAGAGTGCCAATTCGGGGCTTTGGAGGAAGAAATGTTCCGCGATCAGTTGGCGGAGCACATGCTATGTTCTGCAGCACGGTCCAGGCTCCTCACGCACTCTGGTGAACTGACCTTGACTGCAGCTGTGGAGACAGCTCAACAGTACGAAGCAGCAGATAAACTATCAAAGGACCTTGGTGAGAGAACAACGTTGAGACAGTCTGACTAACGATAAGCAGCGCAGGCTGTGGACCTGGGTAGCGATGACAGCGCAGAAGATAAAGGAGACTACGCTACCGCTATTAAGATTAGGTCCTCCCCGGGGTCACCCAGATGTTTGGGCTGCGGGTCCACCAAGCACCGATACAAGGCGAGAGAGTGTCTGGTGAGGGGCAAATGCTGTAGCAAGTGTGGACTCCTACATCATTTCACCAGGGCCTGCAAAAAGTTTGAGCGAGGGGGACGGCGACACAGGACGGATTCCCCCACCACGACTCCTACAGTTATTCACACCGTCTCCCCGAGCACATATGGGCATATTTATTGTGACGTGATGTTGGATGGTAGTGAAGTGCCGTTGTTGGTGGACACAGGTGCAGTGGCATCCGTGTTGAACTGGCCTACTGTGAGGAGTTTGTTCCCACATTACCATGTGAGAGGACTGCCGATGGCATATTGTAGCTATAGAGGTAACAGGTTAGCCATCGTGGGTTCGCTGGAACTCACGGTGAGGTACAAGTCGGCTGTGGTCTCAAATATTCAGTTTGTGGTGACTGTCAAGGGGTTGAATGTGATGGGCTGTGACCTGTTTTACGGACTGGGCTTTACAATCACCAGCGGTATCAGAGAGGAGTGGTTGGGCCGGGGTTTGTGGGACCAACCGGTTCTGTGCATGGTGGACAATGCGGTATGGGATGAAGATTGGCCTAGTATTCTGGGAGATGGACAGGACCAATCCCACCCAGGGCCATCGCGGGAGAGTTCCGGTGCCAGGGCCCAAGTTACCCTGGATGTGGGAACTAGGCAGCATGGTGGAATGCCCGTGACCGCGGGTGGAGCTGTGAGGAAGGCTCCCTCTGCTTCTGGAATTTGGCCGGGAGGTACCGAGAAGCAAGGGACTGCAACGGCTTCGCCGGCATTTGAAATGAAAGAGAGCGGGGCAGGACCGGCTGGCACGGTGGACAGACGTGCCACACAGGAACACTGGAGGCCGAATTTGGCTTCTCATGGGGTCGCTGGAGCGGTTCAACCCAGAGAGGAAGCCCGGTCAAGACGTCGTGGACGTTTGAAGCCGAGTTGAGCTCCCCTGCGGGTCGCTGACATGGTTCAACCCAGGGAGGAGGCTCGGCTAAGGGGGTTCACGGCAAGAGAAAATGATGAGAGGACCAGGGACGGCTGCAGGTGGTAGCCGTCTGGGAGGACAGTTATCTTCAAATGTCTGATGGCTCATGGAGACACCCCAACAAGCTGAGACGTGCCGATGAGGAGAAGGAGGTGTCGGGGCGCCGATGTGGTTCATCTCCAGGGGTGAAGCGTAGAAGAAACTCTGGTCAGGATCCGCCAGACGGGTCTCCTGGCGGTGGTCTCCCATCAAGACTGTATCGTGGCAAGGGGGCGATGTGTTCTGGGGTTACCTATTAACATGTTAATGATTGTAAGGTTGATGTGTGCACTACCGGGGCTGCATTGTTGTTGTTTGTCAACGTGGCAGATGCATAAAAGTGGCTGGTTAAAGCTCTCATGTTTAGAAAAAAAGAGTGAGAGCGGCTTTTGTCAATGGGTTTGTGCAGAAAATGTTAATAGGTGTGAACTGCCCAAGCCAACACTGTGTATACTACTGCATTTAATTGCATGTGTGATGTGTAATTTGTCCGAGTTGTGGGGTGAGGGTGTTGGGGTGGGGGGCTGGCACAGTGGGGTGTGGATGTACATATTGATTGTTTATGGAGTGTGTTGATAAGCTTTGATTGTACATATGTTTTGGGATTATTTTTCACGTTTTACATTAGGAACACGGCAGCTTACATGGTCCTATGGACTGTTTTATGATAGAGACGGCAGAATAACCTGTCTGGCCAAGTGGAGGTGGGACAGCAGCCCACCTGTCCCCCTCTAGTTTTTGTTATTTGTGTGCATGGATAGGCCCTGTTATTGTATTTACTGTTAGTGTGTGATTCGGGATAAATTTGGGTGGGTCTAATCTTAAATCACCCTTTATTGTTATTCAGCTGTACAACCAATCATGTACAGTAGAACAAGATTGTGTTTTACCTATCTACAGTGTTAATCACACACACCCCAAGTGTAAAATCAGAGGGCCGCTGCCATGCAAAGCGCCGCTACAGATTTTCCTCTTCCATTCCATTATTGCTGAGCACCAAGCTGGATGGCAGGAAGTTCCACTTTTATATGGTCTTCAGCAAGACCCGGCCGGGATTTGAACCCCTGCCTCCTGGGTGTGGGGCGGATGCTCTACCAACTGAGCCACCACTCCGGTAATGGTGTGTGTGTTGGACTTTTCTACGGGGGAGAATGTAATGTATTAGTTATTATTATTATTATTATTATTATTATTATTATTATTATTGTGTTATGGGTGATGGTTACACCTTTCCAGTTCCGCCACCACCCAGAGTATAAAAGGCCTACCCGGAAGAGGCACGGTCTCTTTTCAACCAGCACCTCTGCCACGACGGGAGCGCCTTAGAGTTCCGTGAGTCTGTTCAATAAACTTCTGTTCAACTGCTTCTTCAGCCTTATGACTGAAGTATTGGTTATGGACATAGCAGGATGGTCCACTGGTTTGCGGCGGCGTCTTGAAGATGGCGCAAAGTCACGTAGTCAAAGCATCAATCGGTCAGCGGTGGCCTGGTGGAGTCACAATGCCACAGTTTCCACGGCTGTACCAGGAACTGGCTCGGCTTTGCATGTTCACAATCCTCAGTTATCACCGTCTCTTGTAGTAATGGCAAATAATAAGATAAGAGATAAGATAAGCCTTTATTAGTCCCACAATGGGGAAATTCCAGGATTGCAACAGCACAGGGATAGCAACACTCAGAGCAATAGTTAAGAAGATACGGAAGATATAAATAAGAGCAGTGGATATACATACATACACATAAATATATAAATATATATACAAAGTGCGGAGCATTGTAGCAAGATGGAATAAACAGCATAACCGTCTACTTAGTTATCCTACATAGTATGAATATGTACCCATACATATTGTCACCCTCCATAGCGACTGATATTGTCCTAGCTGTATACTGGAGGGGACCATTGTGTAAGTCTATTGCGTCTTTTGCATTCAATACTATTAGGTCGTCACGTTTTTTTTGCTATCTCTGCGAGCAGCCCTGCTTAGGTTATACAGTCTGACAGCTGTAGGTAGGAAGGACCTGCAAAACCTCTCAGTCGCGCACCTAGGATGATGTAGTCTGCTGCTAAATGAGCTCCTCAGTGCATTCAGTATGTCCTGCATAGGGTGGGACTCGGACTCCAGCAGAGATGACAGTTTAGCCACCATCCTTCTCTCTCCTATCTCCTCCACTGGGTCAGGGCGCTGCCCCAGGACAGAGCTAGCTTTCTTGGTCAGTTTGTTCAGTCTCTTCCTATCGGCTGCTGTAATGCCACTGCCCCAGCAGACCACTCCAAAAGTGATGGCTGATGCCACCACCGTGTCGTAGAATGTCTTCAGCAGCGCCCCTTGTACACCAAAAGACCTGAGTCTCCTCAGTAGGAACAGCCTGCGCTGTTCCTTCTTGTAGAGTGCATCGGTATTGTGTGACCAGTCTAGTTTATTGTTCAAATGAACACCCAGGTAGTTGTAGGATGTCACCATCTCAATGTCTGTTCCCTGTATGTTTACTGGTGCTGTGAGGGGTTGTCCTTGCCAGCGGCAGTCCACCACCAGCTCCTTAGTTTTCCTCTCGTTGATCTGGAGGCAGTTCCGATGGCACCAGTCCACGAAGTCCTGGATAAGTCCTCTGTACTCAGCTTCATCTCCGTTGGAGATGAGGCCGACGATCGCAGAGTCGTCAGAGAACTTCTGTAGATAGGCAGTGTGTTGTGTTGTGTGAGAAGTCCGCAGTATAAAGGGTGAACAGGAAGGGAGCCAAAACCATTCCCTGGGGGGCCCCCGTGCTACCGATGATCGTGTCGGACACACAGTCCCGGGTTCTCACAAACTGTGGCCGGTTAGTGAGGTAGTCCAGGATCCATGATGACAGGTGCTGGTCCACCCCTGCGCACAGCAGCTTTGCGCACAGCAGCTTGTCCTTTAGGATCATCGGTTGGATGGTGTTGAAAGCACTGGAGAAGTCAAAGAACATGATCCTCACCGCATTCCCGGGCTTCTCCAGGTGGGACAGAGAACGGTGAAGGAGGAAGATCACTGCATCCTCCACCCCAATGCCATGCTAATAGGCGAACTGGAGTGGATCCATCGCTGGTCCCACCAGGGGGCAGAGGTGAGCAAGGAGCAGTCTCTCCAGGGTCTTCATCATGTGGGACGTCAGGGCCACTGGTCTGTAGCTGTTCAGGTCTTTGGGGTGGGAAGTCTTTGGTACAGGTACCACACAAGATGTTTTCCACAACTGTGGTACCCTCCCCAGCTTCAGGCTCAGGTTGAAGATGAGCTCCACAATCCCACACAGCTGATCTGCACAGGACTTGAGGAGTTTTGTGCTGATGCCGTCTGGTCCCGACGCCTTCCTCACCTTGATCTTCCTCAGCTCCGTCCTCACCTGGGTCTCATGTTGGGGGGCTGTGTGTTGGGAGTGGGGGGGTGTTGGTGGAGTGGGGTGTGGGCAGCAGGACTCGATGTCTTTAGAGGCAGCAGTGGTTGTTGTGCAGTCGGGGGGGGAGGGCGGTTGGTCAAACCTATTAAAAAACAGGTTCAGATTGTTTGCCCACTCCCTGCCCCCCGTGGCCTGGGGGGAGGTATTCTGGAGCCCAGAGATGGTTTTAAGGTTTCTCCAGACCCCACCGATGTCGCTCTGTTGCAGCTTGTCCTCCATCTTCTTCCTGAAGCTGTCTTTGCCTTCTCTGATCTTCCTCCTCAGCTCCCTCTGTATGGACTTCAGCATCTCCCTGTTACCCGACCTGAAGATCCTCTTCTTCTCTCTCAGAAGTGTTTTTTAATCTCAGGGTTGATCCAGGGTTTGTTGTTCGAGCAACACCGTATGGTCTTGGTGGGTACGGTGTTGTCCACACAGAAGCTGATGTAGTCCGTGATGGTGTGAGTGAGGCCATCGATGTCCTCACCATGTGGATCGCAGAGCTGCTCCCAGGCAGTGGTTTCAAAACAGTCCTTTAGAGTGTCCATTGCCTCCTCAGACCATAACTTCACTGTGCGCATGACCGGAGGTTGTGCAGTAGGGGGTTGTACACCGGCAGGAGATGAACCAAGTTGTGATCCGATCTCCCGAGTGGGGGAGTTGTGATGAGGTGTACGCCTCCTTAGTGTTTGCGTAGAATAAGTCCAGTGTTTTATTGTCTCTAGTGTGGCATGTGACATACTGGGTGAACGTGGGTAGAATGGGAGACAGTGAAATATGGTTGAAATCGCCTGAGATGAGGAGAAGAGCGTCTGGGTGTTCTGTCTGCAGCCTGCCAGTTACTGAGTGGATGACGTCACGCACTGTCCCAGCGTTCGCCGTCGGATTTGCATAAATAACAATGCAGATCACGTGTGAGTATTTCCTCGGGAGATAGGTAGGCCGCATGCTAACAGCTAGCAACTCAATGTCTTTGTTGCAGTGTTGTTGTTTAACCGTGATATGTCCCGGTCTGCACCAGTTGTTATTGACGTACATCATCACTCCACCTCCCCTTGCCTTCCCACTATCTGGTGTTCGGTCTGCCCGTATTGCGTGGAAACCCTCCAGTTCAATGTTAGCATCTGTTGCAAGTTCTGTTAGCCACGTCTCTGTGAATAGCATTAGACTACACTCCCTGTACATGCTATCGTATCGGGAGATAGCCGCTAGCTCATCTGTTTTTCTGAGTAACGATCGTACATTCCCCATAATGACAGATGGGAGGGCGGGTCTGTACCTTACATTCCTTGCCCGCCATCTTACTCCAGCACGACACCCATGTCGTTTTCGTCTTAATTCTCCCGGTATGTCGAGTTTTTGCGTTAATCATTCCCAGCCTCCAACAGTCTGCAGCAGTAGTTACACGACCAGTTCATTAACCAGGCCAAAGTCTGCACGAGGAGCTGTTAGCGTTAGCTGGACATAACACTTATGGCTAGCAGCACTAATGCTTCAGTTCAAACAAGAGAAATGTTTCCTTATTTTCAGCAAAATATAGAGCATATAAAAATCAGCATGTACTTGATGTGTTGAGAGTCTGGAGGACATTCGTTCGAGCGCCAGTTGGAATGCGTGGAGTCAGCTGGCTTGGATAGCTCGAAGAAGACCATCAGACACAAAATAGTTTTGGGTTCCCAGTAGTGCCACTTTAATTAAATGAGCACAAGGAGTGACAATCTCCATGTACAACTTCTTCTTAATACATTAAAAATATTGTCCATGCAGGACAGTTCTCTGAGTGCGTCCCACTCACACGGTCACCAGAAAGGAAGAGAGGGAAAAAGGAGGGTTGGGCTGACATACCTGTTGGCACACAGTGTGCCTCTAGCACTGAGATGCGGTACTACATACATGCATATATCCTGAATCAGTGCTAAATGTTACAAGCTGCAACACGCTATTTTTTCTGTCTTCTGCCTACTTAGCTTTCTTTAAACATTCAATAACTATCTTATCTGTTTCCTTATGTGTCGAAAATCTAGATATCTGCTTATTCATCTTATTTCAATACTACTTTTCTCTTGCTTGTCTCTTTTTTTCTTACCATGCGCACTGTCAAAGAAGTTTCAAGTTTGACAGTTTGATGTTCCAATGTAGATACAGCTGTCTGAGCCACTATAATTTACATTATTCTTTGGCCAAAAACAAAGTATTGTAGAGGATGACTTTCACAAATGAGACTGAGTTTATTTCTCAGGGTTGGTTTATTGCAAGGTCACATCCTCTAACAAGAACAGGATCTCAGGAAAAGAAGCAGAGCAATCATCCAACACAGCTCTTATAGTCTCACCAGACACAAATCCCCCCACATCAAATCACACACCCCCAACCCACAGTCTTTGGTAAACATCCAGCGCCCGAGGCTCCTTGGCGTCTCCATTGTCCTCTGACCCTCTAGCGTCTGGGGCTCCTGCTGGGGCATTCTCTCCAGCTTCACATCTCCTGCAAGGCCAACTTCACACCTCCCATAGGTCCTCACAGGGTCAGGTCCTCTTTGGTCCTTAAGACGTGAAGCTTCTGGAATATGCACCGTCATTCCTACTAGGTGAATGCGGGGGATATGAATACAATATATGCGCCTTAAATATGCGCCATAGTATAATCAATTTTGTGCCCCCAAAAAACTTATTTGTAAAATAACTTAAAGGTGAAATGTAGATGATTTTCATGAAAACAAAGATTTAAAAAAAAATACATCAACAAAGCGTTTAGAAAGGTGCACAATGTAAGTCTTAATATTCTTCTAAAAATTAGCATTGTGAAACTTAACCCTTTGAGTGTGTGTGGTGCAGAACTGCGACATACCCCCTAGTGGTCATACCACCTAGTGGCACTTCACTTCCGCCCTCCCAAGAGAGTAGACGCTTTTTCTTTCTCTCCTGCTCTGACTTTTTTCCTCCCCTCCCAACTACTGGATCCCAGCTTGCTGTTGTCTGTCTGCGTCTAACTGCGACCGTCGAAAAGAAATTATGGAGTTAATAAGCTGGGCTTTGAACACAATTGACACTATTTTTTCAACAAGGAAAAGTGCTCCGGGGGAAGCTGTCTGCCCCACAGGAACGGCTCCAGCGGGCTATTTACGTGACACAGGTATTTGGAGAATGCTGTGTCTCACTAATCTCTCTATCGAAGATATTGAAGATTTGTTTATCTTCGTAATAATGGTGATCGGGATCTTTCTGATTGGGACTGGAATTGTCCTGGTTTACTGCAAATTGCTGAAGATGGATTCAACCTATCAAAATGCTGGCCAGGCGAGGTGCATCTGTCAAATTGAAAAATTGGAGAAGACCCTGATAGCGACAAATGGAGAACTGTCTCGGAAGGTGGATTACATCATGGTCTCGCTTAGGTCTTTCCACGATGGATTTAAAGCCCCGCAATGAAGGATTAAGTACTGAATCTACAGAAGAAATAAAAAGCCTTCTCTGTGATCAGTCCGATTTGGCTCAATTTCCCCATGAAAATTCCTCCTGGCTGTCTGCAGTCTGTGTTTTTAAAATCATCGAGCATAAGGCCTTGGACAGCCAGCTGGACTCTGCCAAGATAAGGACTCGGCGCCAGCCAGACAAAACATCTCCTGCCAAGAGTCCTTGTTGTCTCTCTTATTATCATCAACACTGCTCAACACCGCACACACATTGATCCATGAACTGAATAAAGATACACACACTGCTCTCTTGTGTCTTGTTAACCCTGTGTAGTGAATGTGCATCGAGCTTTTTTTTTCCTTGAAATCTTAATATTGATTAATTATGTAACCAGTATTTTGAATCAATGATTTTTTTGCTCCTTCCTATTGTTCCTCGTATTATTCTTATTCATGCTACTGTACCCACTATCCTGTTGGCAGGCGCATCTCTGATGCTGCCGCGTCACTGGAAATGCAGGTTCATTTTCTGTGTCAAGTCAAATTCTCTCGTATGTTATCAGTGATCTGTTAATGTACTTGGCAATAAATCTATTCTGATTCTGATTCTGATTCTGAGTGGTCAAGAGTGGTAAATATTTTTGTCAATAAAATAGTTCACATTTCCAAGGCTATAACTTGAAAGTGGTAAGAGATAATGACTTACTGTCAATTAGAAAGATGTAAAATATGATCCAAAGTTTCAGATAGGAATAAATTTGTGCATCTAATTTGCATAATGTCGTGGCACCTCTTTAAATTCCATAACTCAGTCAAAACTGGACTTTGGACGTATTTACACAAAAAATGGTTCAGTCTTTTGACACCGTTTTTTGTACAGAGGAACCTCATCATCTTATCTTCAAAGTATATGAACAAGAAATCAGTACATTTAAAAAAAACCCCAGAAATTTCTCACTTGCTCTTGACAAAGTCACAGTGAGAAGGAAGGTTCAGTGCCACGCTCTGCCACTAGGGGCACAAAAATTCTCACACTCAAAGAGTGAATTTTCTGGACACTTAGCAGAAACTTTTCATTTAACCAACCAATGATCACAGAAGAAAATACTATTTCTCAGTTTAACTTTTATTGAACCACGCAGGGAGTCACATGGCCACAGATTCCCCCCAGCTCTGTTTCCTGGGGAGAACCCCGAACAAAGGAAGTTACAGCTATATACAGCTCGCCATTAGTGGGCGTGGCTTTTCCACAATACATGTCCATTGTTTCAAACTGTCCACTTGGCATCTAGGTGGCTCCCCTCTTGCTCCTGCCTTTATGGCTTTATGACTTCCTCTCAGCATCCATGTTTTCTCTTCAGTCTTACACATGCCCATATACGGAAACAAGAACAGAGACTTTTCCTGTGTAGCTATGATGTGTGTGTGTGTCTAAGCAACTGGTGTTTATGTGTGAATGGTTGGGAGAGCATTTGACTCAAGTCTGTGTGTGTGTGGGTGGGTATGTGTGTGTGGATCTAAGAGATATGTGCATGCAAGCACTTTGTGTAATATCTAATCATGGGTGGAGCTTCCAGTTTCGGCTGACCTAGTGTTAAATCAGTCAGTCAGTGGCGTAGCAGGGACATTTAAAATAGCGTTTTTCAAATTCATTTTAATGTATAGTCCACATACGTGTTTTGCACTCAAATGGCAGCTAATTTCCGCTCTTCTAGTTTTTGCATTTTTTGAATGTTTTTGTGTAGTTCTGGTACTTACTGGTGTTTGTGGTCGTGCCAGACTGGATAAATGGAGGTTTCTCACTGCACGGTGACAGATGACATCCAAGCACAGTGTTGTGGCATATGTCTGCTCTAAAGTAAATTTGATTATGTCCAACATATTTTAACAAAATGTAGCCGACTTTATTGCGGTGGAGAGACGTGCTGGTTGGAATGCCCACTGCGTCATTATGAGTACAGGCAACGAGAAGTCATAAATCATGACTCTATGGTGGTATGGGTGGGGGATTCTCCACCCAAAGACAGCAGCTGGGGAAAAAGGGAACAATAGGCTGAAGGAGGAAGTGTCACTGGGGGGCCTCAGACTGGACAGTAAGGCCTATTCGCCTCCCGGGGAGAGGAGAAAAGGGTGTGAGAAGCGGTGCTGGCGTTATGCTATGTTAATGTGTCATGTATGTCTTTGTTCCACACAATGTATTATGGTCAGGATTCCTGGGTCTCGTCGGCCTCCGTCGGTCTATGATGACCATGGAAGAGAATCCTAAACGTCTACTCTGCTGGAACAGCACCGCCTGTGGCTGAACAGGCCGATGCGCACCGGTGTTCTACCTTCCAGCGTTGGGCGTTGGTAGGATTCAAGCCTGGGCAGGAAGATATGGAGGACAAGATGATACCCATGCAGCATGTCCCCCCTCTCCACGTCACTGATGAATCCAAAGGAACAGCAGGGCTGCTATAGTTTGGCACCAGCGCCGTCGCAGGAGCTGCCAGAACGATGCTGAGCACAACAGAGAACTGCCTTAGGGGCTCCGACTCCAGATTTTTCCTCAGGGTTGACTCCCGAAGCCTTTCCCGTGACCGGGTGTGCCGCAAGGCAGCGGAGGTTTGAAATCAGGGTTTACCTTCCCCTAGATGGGCTACCTTCCCAGGTTGACGAGCCACCATCTACCCGAAGCATCTGGTTTTAAGGCACCAGAGATCCGCCCTCACCCCTTCTCCTATTAGTAAAAGCAGTTCTGCTGGGTTTAGAGACTAAACCACACGGGCAGGCTAGGAGGTGGACTTAGTTGTCAGAGGCTTTTCGAGACGCACGCCGTAAGGAGCATTTTATGAGCACTGGGAGCTTAACCCCAGTACCGCTCCTGGCTATGACAACCTTGGAACCTGGGTCTCAATGCATGGAATTAAAGGTTAACAAAACAGGATGCACAGAGACCCAGGGGCTTTTACTGTACTGAATGTTGGAGAAGGAATGAAGTTCATGTGTTGTCCAGCTCGTTGCCTCGCCTGCTTCCTTTCTCCACATTGGTGACCCCAAGACGTGCCATGGAAAGCAAGCCGAGCACCTGGAGGGAGAGCACCGGTGCCGCGTGTGCTGTCTCAGTCAAGCTCCCAGACTTCTGGCTTCACAACCCGACTGTGTGGTTCCTGCACATAGAAGCCAGTTCGCACTTCACGGGATAACAACAAATGACACAAAGTATTACTACATGGTTGCTGCGCTGGATGCGTGCGCCATGCAACAGGTGATGAGCCTGCTCCATGAGCCACCGGCCCAGGAGAAATATGAAGCGCTCAAGAGGATGATACTCCAGCACTATACCCTTTCTGACAGTGAGAGGGCAGAGAGACTCCTAACACGTTTGGGGTTAGGTGACAGATCAGCCGTGGAGCTCATGGAGAGCATGTTGGCGCTGATGGGGAAGAATGACGAGTCTTTCCTGTTCGCCCACTTGTTCCTCAGGAACCTACCAGCTGCGGCGAGGGTGATCCTGGCAAACTCGCCGCTGCTGGTGACCAAGGACTACCGTGCACTGGCGCAGAAGCAGATCGCATCATTTTAGCGACCAGAACTCTCAGCGTGAATGCAGTGGCACCGGCATCCATGAGGGACTCCAGCGAGGTCAAGGAGCTGTTGGTGGTAGCCGGAGCAGATGCCAGGAGATGCTGGAACGGGGCGATCTGTTTCTATCATTGCTGCTTCGGTTCGAATGCACAACACTGCCTCCCGCCATGCCAATTCAAGAAGCTGGGAAATGCACAGCCAGCGGTCAGTAGCAGCTGCGACCATTGGCGACAGAAATAAGCTACTTTTTACCACAGACATGCTCGGAGAGATGTTTCTTGGTGGACCCCGGCTCCCAGAAAGCCTCATCCTGCCGGCTAGTGCAGACAGATCAGCAGGATGCAGCGTTCTTCAGCTTAAAGCTGCCAACGGGTCTACCGTCAGGCCATTTGGTGAGCAGACACTGACGATATGCTTACACGGATGCAACTTTCAGTGGGACTTTGTAGGACTTTGGACTTTTTCATGTGCTTATGGGGTGTTAGTCAATGTTGCTAATAGGCGATTGGTGGATGCTGTCTCTTTTACCTCACTGCCCTGCACAGCTCGGGGAGCTGGGTCAACAACACTGGCTAATGTTATAGCTCCAGGGGGAAAGTGCCAACATTTACTCGCACAGATCCCAGCACTCACGGTCCTGACTTTTTTGGCTACAATAACGGAACACGGGGTCGAACATTTCATAACTGCAAAAGACCCGCCGGTGTTTGAGTGACCTCGGCGACTGGATGCTGCTAAACTGGCCAGCGCGCGCGAGGAGTTTGCCAACTTACAGCAGTTGAGCATTGTCGGTGCTCCAACAGCCCGTGGGCATCCCCGCAACACATGGTGCATAAGGCCAACAGGTAATGGCGACTGTGCAGCGATTTCCGGCGCTTGAACAATGCCACAGAACATGATCGGTATCCTATCCCGCACATCCAGGATGTTTCTGTGCACCTGGCTGGGGTGCGTGTTTTTTCAAAAGTGGATCTGGTCCGCAGTTACCACCAGGTCCCGGTGCGCACGGAAGATGTTCCTAAAACGGCGGTAATAACTCGTTTTGGCCTTTTCAAGTTTTTACGCATGCCATTTGGATTAAAAGGGGTGGCGCAGACCTTCCAGAGAATGATGGACGCAGTGCTTTGTGACTTGTCCTTCATTTTTGTCTACTTAGACAACATTCTGGGAGCTAGTGCATCCGAGGAGGAGCACATCGCCCATCTCAAGATGGTTTTCCAGAGGTTGGAAGCGCATGGGCTTATAGTGAACCTGGCGAAGTGCCAGTTTGGTGTGCCAGTGATTGATTTTTTGGGCCACTACATTTCGCCGGAGTGTGCAATTCTGCTACCGGATGAGGTGCGCTCTATGTCGGACTTTCTGCGTCCGCAGACCATGAGGGCCCTACAGGAGTTTTTGGGAATGGTCAGTTTTTATAACTATTTCCTTCCCCAGGCAGCCCAGCTGATGCAGCTGTTGTATGCCGCTCTTAAAAAAAAGAAGCCCACGGAAAACACTGACTGGACTCCCGAGCAAGTCCAGGCTTTCACAAACGCCAAAACAGTGTTGGCGGATGCCGCGTTGCTAACCCACCCGGATCCGTTGACATGGATAGCACTCACTATAGATGCATCTGATGTTGCCATAGGGACAGTGGTGGAGCAGTACGTCTCCGGTTCATGGCAGCCGCTTGCATTTTTCAGTCAAACTTTGTGCCACAACGAATGCAAATGCACTACATTCGACAGAAAATTGTTGGCTCTACATCTGGCGATGCGCCATTTCCAGTTTTGGTGAGAGGGGCGCGCATTTACCGCGTTCGTGGACCATAAGCCACTGACGTATGCAATGTCCAAGGTCTCGGAACCGTGGTCGGCCTGGCAACAATGGCATTTGGCCGCAATCTCGGAGTTTACAAATGACATTCAACACGCTGCCGATAAGCTCAATGTCGTGGGTGATTGCCTGTCACGTGCGTTAGGCTTCCCGGTTCACATGGGAATAGATTTCCCTGCCATGGCTGCGGAGCAAGTCGGGGACGCAGACATTTGCGCTCTCCAGTTGGTGCGTACTGGATTACGGCTGGAGAGCAGGGTGGTGCATGAAGGGTGCCCTCCCTTGCTCTGCCACATCTCCACCGGCTGCCTGCACCCTGTGGTTCTGAGTTCTTGGTGCCGCTGCATTTTTGAGTCAGTCCACTCCCTTTTGCACTAGGTGTGTGCGCTTCGGTGAAACTAGTGGGGGTGACATTCATCTGGCCGCCCTTGCACAAGGACGTGAAAGAGTGGGCTGCAGCTTGCGTCACGTGCCAGCGGGCCAGAGTGCACAAGCACACCAGAAACCCCCTCGAGCCGTTCCAAATCCCGGCCAGGAGGTTCAATCACGTCCACCTGGATTTGGTGGGACCCCTCCCACTATCGCAAGGTTTCATGCACCTTCTGACAATCGTGAACTGCACCACGCACTGGCCTGAAGTGGTCCCGCTGGCTTCTACCACGTCCGCGGAAGTGGCTCGTGTTTTTTTGTCAGCTGGAGTTGCATGGTTTGGATCCCCGTCGGACAGCATTTCCGACAGGGGTCTGCAATTCATTTCAGAACTCTAGTCCGTGATGGCCAGGAGCCTGGGGGTCAAAATTCACCACACTACCGCGTACAACCCCCAGGCTAATGGGTTATGTGAGTGTTTTCATAGGTCGCTTAAGGCAGCACTCAGAGATTCGCTCACAGATACAATTTGGATCAACCGCCTGCCCTGGGTTCTTTTAGGGTTGTGCTCCGCGCCTAAATTTGGCATCGTCCCCGACAGAATTCATTTTTTTTCAGCTGCTGCGGATCCCCGGAGAGATTTTACTGAAAAACCCCGCGCCCGGGGCCAATCCGTCCACGCAATTTTTGCACAGTACGTAGGTTTTTAACGTGGTGGGCCTGGCCCACCATTGTTTTCCCTGCACTTTCATCCCCAAGAGTTTACAGAATGCCAGTTTTGTTTTTGTCAGGCATGATGTGCACTGGACCCCGCTGTGCCCACCATACGATGGACTGTTCAGGGTGTTGGAACCTGGGGCGAAGCATTTTGTGATGATGACATCTGGCAATGAGGACAAAGGTATGGAGAGAGCTGTTTCTGCTATTCGGCCATTTTTGGAGGTTCTGGGCGAGCTGCCGGTCCCCTGGGCAAAGTGGTATGTGGCTTTTCAGAATTATCTGGTGGCCCTAAACCTCGGTGAGCTAGAGAAACTGCGTGCGAGAGCTATTTTGGTCCATAATCTTGGCATGGAGGGACAACGGATTCTCAGCACATTGGGTGACGGAGATAGTTTTGATGATGTGGTCGGGCTAATGGTGCGCTAATTTTGCACTCCAGAAAATGTCATAGTCCGAAGAATCCAGTTTCGGCGGTACCACCAGTGGACAGGAGAATCAGTGCAGCGATATGTCGCAGACCTATGTTAGCTGGCGAGGGAGTGCCAATTCGGAGCCCTTGAAGAAGAAATGATCCATGATCAATTGGCGGAGCACACACTTTGTTCTGCGGTGCAGTCGAGGCTCCTGACGTTCTCACGTGAACTGACGCTGGCCACGGCAGTCGAGATAGCGCAACAATTTGAAGTGGTTGATAAATTATCAAAAGATCTTGGTGAGAGAAGCAAGTTAGGGCACACCGAAACACGTTTGAAGGTGCTGGCTGTGGACCTGGATAGACAAGACAGCGTGGATGAAGAGGAATATGCTGCCGCTATAAAAATTAGGTCCACCCCGGGTACTCCAAGATGTTATGGCTGTGGGTCCACCAGGCACCGGTATAAGGCAAGAGAGTGTCCGGCTAAAGGCAAATGCTGTGGCAAGTGTGGTCTTCTGCATCATTTCGCCAGGGCCTGCAAAAATTTTGAGTGAGGGGACCGAAGACGTAGGGCGGATTCCCCCGCAGCGACTCCTAAGGTTATTCACACCGTCTCCCCGAGCACAGATGGGCGGATTTACGGCAACGTTGTGCTGGACGGTGTAGAAGTGCCGTTGTTAGTGGACACAGGATCAGCGAGTTCAAATCAAATCAAATCAAATCAAACTTTATTGTCATATTGCTGTACATACAACTGTAGTGCAGGCAAGATGAAATTGCGTTTCTCTCGGCATCCATATAAGAAGCAGCATGATTAAGACACACTCCCACATAGCTCCCACCCCCCCATCCATTCATACATCCCTGAGACATACTTGGGGAAAAAGAATAACTAACTATAATATACAAAATGTCCATAGGTGCAGTAGTGTGTATGTGAGATTCCGGGTCAGCTGTTCAGCATCCTGACAGCTTGTGGAAGGAAGCTGTTGATCAGTCTGGTGGTTCTGCCTCTGATGCTCCGGAATCGTTTACCAGATGGAAGAAGTTCAAAGTGTTTATGCAGAGGGTGAGAACGGTCCTTGACAATGTTCAGTGCCCTGCTCCTACAACGGTTCTGAAAAAGTTCTTGGACAGAGGGGAGGGAGACTCCAATTACCCTCTCAGCCCCCTTGACTATCCTCTGCAGGGCTTTTTTGTCTGACATACTGCAGCTGGAGTACCATGTAGCAATGCAGTACGTCAGAACACTCTCCACCACACCTCTGTAGAAGGTCCTGAGGATGCAGATGGGGAGAGAGGCCTGTTTGAGTTTCCTCAAGAAGTGCAGTCTCTGCTGGGCCCGCTTCCTGACCTCCAAGGAATTCTTGCTCCAGGTCAGGTCCTGCGAGATCTGCACTCCGAGGAACTTGATGTTCTCTACTCTCTCCACTAAACGGCCGCCGATGCTGAGGGGGACGTGCTCAGGCTGTGACCACCGGAAGTCGATAATCATCTCCTTCGTTTTGTCCACGTTGAGCACCAGATTGTTATCCCTGCACCAGTCCTCCAGGTCTCTCACTTCTTCCCTGTACATTGATTCCTCATCCCTCTGAATAAGTCCCACCACCGTGGTGTCGTCTGCAAACTTAATAATCTGGTTCCCCTCGTGTCTGGATACACAGTCATGTGTTAGAAGTGTAAACAACAGTGGACTGAGTACACAGCCTTGAGGGGATCCGGTGCTCAGCGTGACAGAGTTGGAGATGTTGTTTCCAACCCGGACAGACTGAGGTCTCTCAGTCAGGAAATCCAGGATCCAGAGACATGTGGCGGTGTTCAGACCGAGAAGGAGTAATTTCTCCATCAGTCTCTGGGGAATAATGGTGTTGAATGCTGAACTGAAATCAATGTACAGGAGTCTGGCGTAGGTGTCTTTCTGGTCCAGGTGGGTGATGACAGAGTGCAGGGTGGTGATTATAGCATCCTCCGTGGAGCGGTTTAAACGATATGCAAACTGGAGCGGGTCGTGTGATGCAGGGAGGCAGGCTGTAATGTGTGGTTTGACAAGCCGTTCGAATCACAATTGGTGTCAGTGCAACAGGACGATAGTCATTCAAACAGGACACAACTGGTTTCTTTGCCACCGGTACAATGATAGAGGTCTTGAAGCATCTGGGAACGATGGCCTGACTCAGGGAGATGTTATAAATGTCAGTCAGGACATCCGCCAACTTGCTCGCACAGTCTCGGAGCACACGTCCCGGAATGTTGTCCGGACCTGCAGCTTTGCGTGGGTTGACTCTGGTTAGGGTCCTCCGTGTGTCCGCTGTGTTGATGGTAAAAGCTGGTTCGACCGATGGTGGGGGTGGGCCAGCCCTCCCTCTGATTGTCGAGTTTGATGCTTCAAAACATGCAAAGAAGTCGTTAAGCCTGTCTGGAAGCGAAGCGTCGTCATCATCAACCCCCTGCCTAGACTTATAGCCCGTCAGTGTCCGAACTCCCTGCCACATCTGCTTGGTCTTCCTTGTGTCACAGAGGTGTCCCTGGATTTTCTCCGCATAGGCGCGCTTTGCCGCCTTAATTCCCTTTGAGAGCGCAGACCTGGCTGAGTGGAGGGCGATCCTGTCCTTCGCTCTGAAGGCTGCATCTCTGGCTGTAAGCAGCGAGCGCACCTCTGCAGTCATCCAGGGCTTATGATTACCCCGCATAGTGATGGTCTTCACTGTAGTGACATCCTCTGTGCACTTTGCGATGTAGCTGGTGACTGTATCAGCATACTCCTCCACATCTGTCTTGTCTTCCTGGGAGGCTGCTATTTTGAAGACCTCCCAGTCTGTGTGCAGAAAACAGTCTTTCAGTGCAGAGGTTGCACTCTCTGGCCAAATCCTGATTTGTTTCACTGCTGGCCTGCTGCGCTTCAATAAAGGTTTGTAGGCAGGCAGCAGCATCACGGACATGTGATCAGAACGGCCGAGATGGGGGCGGGGTATCGCCTTATATGCATCTGTGTTTGTGTACACACAAGTCCAACATATTCTCTCCTCTGGTCTTAAAGTCTACACATTGTTTAAACTTGGGGAGCACAGTCTTTAGGCTGGTGTGGTTAAAATCCCCCGCAACCACCACAAAACTGTCCGGGTGTAAAGTTTAGATTTCACTAATCGCATTGTGCAGTACCCCGAGTGCCTTCTTAGCATTAGCTTTAGCGTTAGGGCTCGGCGCTATGTAAACACCAGCTACATACACGTTGCTGAATTCCCTCGGCAAATAATGTGGCCGACAATTTACAATAAGGAACTCCGCCAACGGAGAGCAGTGTTTAGACACTAACGTGGCATTGACCCACCAGTTCTTGTTAACATAGATGCATAGCTCACCCCCCCCCCCGGCTCTTACCGGAGCTCGCCGTTTCCCTGTCGGCACGGAACATCGCCATATCTTCCAGTTGAATGGCCTCGTCAGGAATGTTGCCGTGGAGCCATGTCTCCGTGAAAACAAACACACAGCAGTCTCTCCACTCTCTCCGGGTTTCTCTCAGCAGACGCAGCTCGTCCAGCTTGTTTTCGAGGGAGCGGACGTTAGAGAGAAGAAGCGACGGTACCGCTGGTCTGGAGGAGTTAGCCTTTAGCCTAGCATGGATCCCGGCCCTTTTTCCGCGCTTTTGCTTGCGTTCGCTCCGCTTCCTCTTCCTCCTATCTCGGGTAGCTTCCAGCGGGGACTCCGCCAGAATTCCATGCTGGCGTAGAATGTCCAAATCACAACCGATCGCCGCGATTCTTGCAGCGTGCAGTACCTTGATGTTTAATAAGGTCTCACAGTTGTAAGTTTTACAGAATGTACGTCTGGGAAGATCACAACACTCAAAACTCTCACACTCGTTGATGCCAAGAGGGGCCGCTGCGTCCGAGCGTGCTGCCGCCATCTTATATATGGGGAAACAGTGTACAGTCTGAGCTGGCATGGTTGTGTCTTCACAGAATCTGATGTATTCTGTGCTGCAGTTGGTCATATTGTCTATGTCCACCCCATGTGGTTCACAGAGTACGCTCCAGTCCATCGTCTTGAAGCAGTCCTGCAGTGCATCAACAGCCTCCTGTGTCCACCTCCTCACAGTCCGTGTATAAGCAGGCTGCTTTTGCACAAGGGGAACGTACTTGGGTGTTAACATGACCATGCAGTGATCTGATTTACCAATGGGGGGTAGAATTGTGGCACTATATGCATCTCTGACACTGGCATACAGTAAATCCAGTGTTTTATAGGTGCATCTCCCTAAATTAGAATATCATCAAAAAGTTAATTTATTTCAGTAATTCAATTCATAAAATGAAACTCGTATTTTATATAGATTTATTACAGACAAAGTGATATATTTCAAGTGTTTATTTCTTTTAATTTTGATGGTTATGTCTTGCAGCTCATGAAAACCCAAAAATCAGTTTCTCAAAAAATTAGAATATTACATAAGATCAATTTAAAAAAAAAAAAAAAAGATTTTTTAATAGAAATGTTGGCTGACGAAGTATTTTCATGCATGCACTCAATACTTGGTCAGGGCTCCTTTTGCATGAATTAATACTACATCACTGTGACATGGCATGAAGGTGATCAGTCCGTGTTACCGCTGAGGTGTTACGAAGGCCCAGGTTGCTTTGATAGTGGCCTTCAGCTCATCCGCATTGTTGGGTCTGGTGTCTCTCATCTCCCTGTTGACGATACTTCATAGATTCTGTATGGGGTTTAGATCAGGAGAGTTTGCTGGCCAGTAAAATATGATGATACCATGGCCATTAAACCAGGCTTTGGTACTTTTGGCAGTAGTGTGGGCAGGTGCCAAGTCCTGCTGGAAAATGAAATCAGCATCTCCATAAACCGTGTCAGCAGAGGGAAGCATGAAGTGCTCTAAAATGTCCTGGTAGACAGCTGCATTGACTTTGGACTTGATAAAACACAGTGGACTAACACCAGCAGATGACATGGCTCCCCAAATCAGGTGTCAAGTCCTGTCACTTGGAAATCAAGGTCCCAGAGTCTGGAGGAAGAGTGAACAGGCACAGAATCCAAGCTGCTTGAGGTTCAGTGTGAAGTTTCCACAGTCAATGATGATATGTGGAGCTATGCCATCTGCTGGTGTTTTTCCACTGTGTTTAATCAAGTTCAATGTCAGTGCAGCCATCTAACAGGAAATTTTAGAGCACTTCATGCTTCCCTCTGCTGACAAGCTTTATGGAGATGCTGATATCACTTTCCAGCAGGACTTGGCACCTGCCCACACTGCCAAAAGTACAAATACCTGGTTTAATGACCATGGCATCACTGTGCTTGATTAGCCAGCAAACTCTCCTGACCTGAATCCCATAGAGAATCTATGGAGTATTGTCAAGCGGAAGATGAAATACACCAGACCCAATAATGCAGATGAGCTGAAGGGCGCTATAAAAGCAACCTGGGCTTCCATAACACCTCAGCAGTAACACAGGCTGATCGCTTCCATGTCATGCTGCATTAATGCAGTAATTATGCAAAAGGAGCCCCAACCAAGTATTGAGTGAGTACATGGACATACTTTTCATTCAGCCAACATTTCTATTAAAAATCAAATTTTTTAAATTAATTTTATATAATATTCTAATTTTTTGAGAAACTGAATTTGGGGTTTTCATGAGCTATAAGCCATAACCATCAAAATTAAAAGAAATAAACACTTGAAATATATCACGCTGGGTGTAATGAATCTATGTAATGTCTGAGTCTCACTTTTTGAATTGAATTATTGAAATAAATCAACTTTTCGATGACATTCTAATTTAATGAGATGCACCTGTATATTCTCTGGTGGGACAGTCAACAAACTGGTCAAAGTTTGGTAATGTTTTTTCCCAGTGAGACATGATTAAAATCACCCATGATGGCCATAAATGCGTCCGGGTCCTTCTCCAGTAATGTGGCCGTAGTGGAGCTGATGACATCACAGACCACCGCTGCATCAGCTGACAGAGGGACGTAGACGATAATTACCAAGGCGTACGTCATTTCTTGCGGCATATACAGTGGTGTGAAAAAGTGTTTGCCCCCTTCCTGATTTCTCTTTTTTTTTGTATGTTTTTCACACTTAAATGTTTCAGATCATCAAACAAATTTAAATATTAAACAAAGATAACACAAGTAAGCCAAAATGCAGTTTTTAAATGAAGGTGTTTATTATTAAGGATAAAAAAAATCCAAACCTACATGGCCCTGTGTGAAAAACTTATTGGTCCCCTGTTAAAACATAAATTAACTGTGGTTTATCACATTTTTGGAAAGCTTAGTTCAATTTCTCTAGCCACACCCAGGCCTGATTACTGCCACACCTGTTCTCAATCAAGAAATCACTTAAATAGGACCTGCCTGACAAAGTGAAGTAGACCAAAAGATCCTCAAGAGCTAGACATCATGCTGTGATCCAAAGAAATTCAGGACCAAATGAGAAACAAAGTAATTAAGAGCTATCAGTCTGGAAAAGGTTATAAAGCCATTTCTAAAGCTTTGGGACTCCAGTGAACCACAGTAAGAGCCATTATCCACAAATGGCGAAAACATGGAACAGTGGTGAACCTTCCCAGGAGTGGCCGGTCAACCAAAATTACCCCAAGAGCGCAGGGACGACTCATCCAAGAGGTCGCAAAAGACCCCACAACAACATCTAAAGAACTGCAGGCCTCACTTGCTTCAGTTAAGGTCAGTGTTCATGACTTCACCATAAGAAAGAGACTGGGCAAAAATGGCCTGCATGGCAGAGTTCCAAGATGAAAACCACTGCTGAGCAGAAAGAACATAAAGGCTCATCTCAGTTTGGCCAGAAAACATCTTGATGATCCCCAAGACTTTTGTGAAAATACTCTGTGGAAGGTGAAACTTGAAAGTTGAAGTTTTTGGTTTCATGTGCAGGTGAGCGCTCGCCCCTCCCGTCCCGTCCCGTCCACGGTAATTTCTCTATTTCGGCCCTCATTCAATTGCCGGGGGTCAAGAGGAGGGCGATGGCGCTTATTGACTCAGGGGCTGAGTGGAATTTCATTTCCTCCCAGCTGGTGCGGGAGATGGGTATTTCCACTTACAAATTGTGTCACGCTCAACATCACCACTCTTTCGGGCCAGAGGGTGGCATCGGTTTCGGAAAGTATGGCACCTGTTTCCTTCCTTCTTCCCGGGAACCACGGGGAGGAGATTTCATTCCTTGTTTTTCCAAATTGCTCCTCCCTGGTAGTGTTGGGGTACCTGTAGCTCCGGAGGCATAACCCCATAATTAATTGGGCACATAATTCCAGACCCATCACCATTTAGCAGGTAGCAGTTCCTGGTCGCACTTCCTGTACAGGCATTTCAAAATAAAGTTTCTGAGAACGCTAAATGGGAATTAAACGCAGGAAATGACGACAAATGTGATTTTTCAGGTTCAGCATGGAGTTATGGATATAAATCACCGAAGAAACGAAGGCAGGTGGACTTGGTGTGACAGCCACAGGTGGAATAAAACACTGTTTTCATTGTTTGGCTTCCTGCTTAAGCTCGGCCGAGTGTTCACCAACTCTGTCCATCTCCTCCCCTCTGGTGGAGCCACTGGACCTCTCCCTCATACCCGAGGTCTATCATGACCATGGGGAGGTTTTTAGCAAGTTGAGAGCGCTTTCTTTACCACCTCATCGCTCATACAATTGCGCTATAGACCTCCTCCCGGGTGCGTGGCTACCGTCAAGCCGGCTTTACAGCATTTCTGGTCCGGAGAGGGAGGCAATGGAGCGATACATTAAAGATTCTCTGAACACCGGCCTCATTCGGCCTTCCTCGGCTCCGCTTGGAGTAGGGTTCTTTTTTGTTGGTAAGAGGTGAGGCGGATGATAAAATAAAGGCAGCGAAGTGAGGTTTTAAATAGGTTTTATTATCATACCGCTGTCACGGGGCTTGCTCCATGAGCGTGCCCTCAGGCTCTCCAGAAAAGAGACACAGAGTGTGTGTGTCAGCAGCAGTTGAAGGAATGAGAGAATGAGCATGGATTTCAGTGAGCTTATATACCCAGTTACAGACAATACATGAAAGGCATGGTATCATAAAAGAGACTGCAGACAGGCATGAGACATTTGCATTTGAGAGACACAGTAAGGGCAGGATGCATGAACACAATGCATGAATGGCACATTAACATCACAGTACAGAGCCGGAAAAAGCCAGAAGGAGCGGGGCTGCCTGTTGACATTAATACACACATTTCATTGTTCTGTTAATTGCTCTAGTCGAGCACTGTGCCTGACCCAGTCTGTTGTGGGTGTTATCCCAAACCGCCACACGCTCCCCCCCAGAGGGCTCGGCAGGGGGCCGAGGCCTCGATAGTCCGGCTTTGGCAGCGAGCAGGGAAAACTCTGTGCAGGCGGAGGTGGATGGGGGTGGGGGGTAGTAAATGCCGGCCGGAGACGGTGAAATCGTCTGAGCCGCGCAAAAATTGCTTGTTGGTCCACGGTGTCGAGGGGCTGTCCCGTCGAACGTGCGGAGATCACAAGAAGAAAAATTAGTCACTGGCTCCTCTCGCGATTAAGTCCTACAAGGATTAATAGCGGCCGTGATGAAAAATAAAACAGGAGCGACGAGGCTGCGTGGCGGCTGTAATAAAATCAGAGGGACTGGCGTGTTGACTTTAGGTGCGGGCACAACCTTAAAGCCTTCGGGAACCGCAGACTGCTGAATCCCCGTTGTGCGCCATGGCGAAGACCGTTAGAAAATCCAGTGGGCAAGCTGCGTGCGTGCTTCAGGTGTGATGGCAGCCCTGAAGGCTCTGTGTGCAGCGGCGAAGGATGCTGGCGGTCTGTGGAGCCGTATTTGTCCCGTGCGTGGTGCGCCGTCCTCGTAACTCCCCGGTGCGTGTGTCGGGGCTCCGTGCGTGGGTGGGCCTGCTGGAGAGGAAGAGCCAGGGTCAGGGAGTTTAATCATCCCTGTTGTAGTTGGTGAAGATGGGTCATGGTGCGTTCAGGTCCACGTGTACTCCGTCAGCCGTGGAGGTCGCCGTTGTGGAGAAAGGACGAGGTGCGTGCGCTCTCGTAAGGAGACACAGAATCGTGTGTCAGAAGCTGTGAGAGCGGCCGGTCCAAGCGTGGATGTGCCGATCTAGGCGTGCAGATCTCACCATGAAATGTTCCTCAGCTTTCCCGGTTGTGGGTGGTCTCCGGAGAGTTTCGCCTGGAAACTCTGCGTCGAGGTCTCCCTGAAGCAGAAGGGAGGCCAGATCAATCAGGCTGCCGCGTTTGCTTGTCGTTGGAGAATCACCGCCGGGTGCTGCGTTCGTTGCCAATAGGACACCATCGTGGCTGTCCAAGCCAGAAGGTTGCGATGCACAAAGCGTGTGCATTCTCGGGGTCACCAGTGAGGCGGATGATAAAATCAAGGCAGCGAAGTGAGGTTTTAAATAGGTTTTATTATCATACCGCCGTCACAGGGCTCGCTCCATGAGCGTGCCCTCGGGCTCTCCAGAAAAGAGACACAGAGTGTGTGTGTCAGCAGCAGTTGAAGGAATGAGAGAATGAGCATGGATTTCAGTGAGCTTATATACCCAGTTACAGACAATACATGAAAGGCATGGTATCATCAAAGAGACTGCAGACAGGCATGAGACATTTGCATTTGAGAGACACAGTAAGGGCAGGATGCATGAACACAATGCATGAATGGCACATTAACATCACAGTACAGAGCCAGAAAAAGCCAGAAGGAGCGGGGCTGCCTGTTGACATTAATACACACATTTCATTGTTCTGTTAATTGCTCTAGTCGAGCGCTGTGCCTGACCCAGTCTGTTGTGGGGGTTATCCCAAACCGCCAC
The DNA here is from genome assembly GCA_020510985.1 of Pholidichthys leucotaenia. Lineage (NCBI taxonomy): Eukaryota > Metazoa > Chordata > Actinopteri > Cichliformes > Pholidichthyidae > Pholidichthys > Pholidichthys leucotaenia. Next base: position 22,436,418 of record CM035848.1, on the reverse strand, counting down.
AAGAGGGATGGAACTTTGCATCCGTGCATCGACTACTGAGAACTTAACACCACAACTGTGAAAGACAAATATCCTCTGCCCCTAATAAATTCTGCATTTGAGCTCCTCCAGCATGCGCGGGTCTTTACCAAGCTTGATCTGTGTAATGCTTATATCTTATCCGTATCCGTGAGGGCGATGAGTGGAAGACCCTCGTATTTTAAACATGCAGTTGTGCAGCCACTTAAAAAGCCTAACTTTGATCCATCTGTTTTTAAAAACTTCAGGCCAATTTCTAAGCATCCTTTTATTTCTAAGCGTTTAGAAAAAGTTGTTGCCAAGCAGCTCACTGACTTTCTGATTGAACACAATATTTTTGACAAATTTCAGTCAGGTTTTTGTCAGAAACACTCGACAGAGACCGCTCTTCTCAGGGTGTCAAATGATATTTTAATGTCATCAGACTCTGGCAAATGCTCTGTTTTAGTGTTAAGATAAGATAAGATAAGATAAGCCTTTATTAGTCCCACAGTGGGGAAATTCCAGGATTGCAACAGCACAGGGATAGCAACACTCAGAGCAACAATCAGAAGGCAAGAAAAAAAGCAAGCAAGCAAGAGCAGCTAATATACATATGTACATATTACTATAAAATATATATACAGTATACACACACACAGACACACAGTGCAGAGCATTGTAGCTGGATGGAATAAATATATGAATATATAAACACAGTGCGGAGCATTGTAGCTAGATGGAATAAATATGTAGATATATAAACACCCACAGTACGGAGCATTGCAGCTAGATGGAATAAATATATAGATATATAAATATAAACACACCCAGTGCGGAGCATTGTAGCTAGATGGAATAAATATGTAAATATATAAACACACACAGTGCAGAGCATTGTTGCTAGATGGGATGAAACAGCATAACCGTCTACTTAGTTATCCTACATGGTATGATTATGTGCCCATACATATTCTCACCCTCCATAGCGACCGGTATGTTCCTAGTTGTATGCCGGAGGGGACCATTGTGTAAGTCTATTGCATCTTTTGCATTCAAAAAACTATTAGTTTGTTACGTCTTTTTGCTATCTCTGCGAGCAGCCCTGCTTAGGTTGTACAGTCTGACAGCCGTTGGTAGGAAGGACCTGCGAAACCTCTCGGTTGTGCACCTGGGATGATGTAGTCTGCTGCTAAATGAGCTCCTCAGTGCATTCAGTATGTCCTGCATAGGGTGGAACTCGGACTCCAGCAGAGATGACAGTTTAGCCACCATCCTTCTCTCTCCTATCTCCTCCACCGGATCAAGGCGCTGCCCCAGGACAGAGCTGGCTTTCTTGATCAGTTTGTTCAGTCTCTTCCTATCGGCTGCAGTTATTAGATCTTACTGCAGCATTTGATACTATTGATCATTTTATTTTGTTACAAAGGCTTAGAGATTGGGTAGGTATTTCTGGAAAAGCTCTGGATTGGTTTTTCTCCTACCTTTCTGGTAGGAGTTTTTCCGTGGCTGTTGGCTCTTATTCATCTGACTCTGCTCCTTTAACCTGTGGGGTGCCTCAGGGTTCTATTCTGGGTCCACTTTTATTTGCCCTATATATGCTGCCACTTGGTTCTATTATCAGCAAATTTAAAGGTGTGTCTTATCACTGCTACGCTGATGATTTACAGCTACTTTTCTCTTTTAAGCCTGACCATGTTGACAATTTAAAAATTATTCATGATTGTCTGTCTGCAATTAAGGACTGGATGTCTAGTAACTTTTTGCAACTTAATGCTGATAAAACTGAAGTCCTTATTGTAGCACCTGATAATCTAATTCCTAAGTTGGTTAATAGCATTGGTTCATTAAGCTCTAATGTACGGTCTAAACTAAAAAATCTTGGTGTCATTTTCGATCAATCGATGAGTTTTGATCAGCATGTCAAATCTCTGACCCGGAGTTGTTTTTTCCACCTTAGGAATATATCTAAAATTAGGTCATTGCTTTCCTACACTCAGTTAGAAATCATTATTCATGCCTTTGTTTCTTCATGTTTGGACTACTGTAATGCTCTTTTTATATGTCTTAGCAAATCCTCTTTACACCGCCTACAGTTAGTCCAGAACGCTGCTGCAAGATTACTAACTAGGTCCAGTAGATTCTGTCATATCACTCCTGTTTTGGCCTCCTTGCATTGGCTTCCTGTAAATTATAGAATTAATTTTAAAGTTCTTGTTCTTACTTACAAAGCCATTCATGAAGAGGCACCCATTTATATTAGTGACCTGCTCTTTCTACACCAGCCCAGCAGGTCTCTCAGGTCTTCTCATCAGAATCTATTGGTAGTTCCTAGTACTAGGCTCAGAACCAAAGGCGATAGAGCCTTTGCTGCTGTTGCTCCCAGACTGTGGACCTCCTTGCCTTTTGAACTTAGATCTGCACCTTCCATTGGTGTATTCTCTTGGAATCTTGATCGTCACTTCCTTGTGGTAACGTATCGTCACTTCCTGTTTTGCTGTCTGCCTGTGTGGTTTGCTCTCCAGCCACTAGCTATGGCTGCTAGCTCTCTTTCCTCTCCTCCTCTGGTGTGCTCTCTCTGTCAGATGTTTAGCTACACCTCTGCCTCTTTTAGTGATAACGGTAAATGTAATAAATGTTGTCTTTTTGAGGCGCTTGAGGCGAGGTTGTCTGATTTGGAATCCCGGCTCCGCTGCATTGAAACACCGTCTGCGCCAGTTACTCTTGACGGACGCCCCTTAGCTGCAGCGGAGCTAGCTAGCATAGCTAACCCCGTTAGCAGTCCCCCGGCTCTCCTCAGCAGCAAGGAGACTGGGTGGGTGACGGTGAGAAGGAAGCCTAGTCGCAAAGCCCTGGTACACCACCAACCTGTTCACGTTTCTAATCGTTTTTCCCCGCTCAGCGACACACCCGCTGAGGAAAAAACTCTGATCATTGGCGACTCTGTAGTCAGAAACGTGAACCTAGAGACTCCAGCGGCCATAGTCAAATGCATTCCTGGGGCCAGAGCAGGTGACATCGAGTCAAATCTGAAAATGCTGGCTAAAAGTAACTGTAACTACTCCACAACTGTTATCCACGCCAGCATTAACAACGTTCGACTCCGGCAGTTGGAAGTCTCAAAACTTAACGTGGAATCAATGTGTGACTTTGCAAAAACAATGTCTGCCTCTGTAGTATTCTCTGGGCCCCTCCCCAATCTGGCCAGTGATGACATGTTTAGCCGCTTGTCATCCTTCAACCGCTGTCTGTCTGTGTGGTGTCCTGCAAACAATGTGGGCTACATAGACAATTGGACCTCATTTTGGGGAAAACCTGGTCTTATTAGACGAGACGGCGTCCATCCCACTTTGGATGGTGTGCCTCTTTTATGTAACAATCTGGCATCTTTTTTATCCAAATTTCCAAAACATTGACAACTCAGAGTTGGGACCAGGAAGCAGAGTCGCAGTCTTACACACCTCTCTGCAGCTCCTCTTCATCCGCCACCCCTCACCTTAGCCCCTGTCTTCCCCATCAGAGAATCATTGTCTGCTCCCTCCAAAGTAAATAAAAATATAATGTATAAGCATCCCAAAGTGATTAAACAAAAAGTTGGTAAAACTCAAATTAAACATGAAGCCTCTAAATTGAATGAGTTGGCCTCTGTTCCTCTTCATAATTTAAAAATTAAATGCGGTTTGTTAAATATTAGGTCTCTAACTCCCAAGTCTCTGCTCGTCCATGATCTGTTAATTGATTATCAGACTGATTTAATATCCCTTACAGAGACTTGGTTAGGGCAAGAGGATTATGTTGGTTTGAATGAATCAACACCCTCTGGTTATTTAAACTGTCAAAATCCCAGAAGTTCTGGTCATGGAGGAGGAGTAGCTACAATTTACCATTCCAAATTACTAGTTAATGTAAAGAAAAAAACACGTTATACTGTAATTCCTTTGAGGGCCTGGTCCTCAGTATTGGGCATTTTATTAATTTTAGGCTAAACCCAATTTTATTTGCCATAGTTTATCGTCCCCCATCAACCTACTCAGAATTTTTATCCGAATTTGCTGATTTCTTAGCTGATTTAGTGCTGAAATCTGATAGAATAATTATAGTAGGGGACTTTAATATACATGTGGATGTAGATAGTGACTGCCTTAATGTGGCATTTAATTCAATATTAGACTCGATTGGGTTTTCTCAGAAAGTAGGAAATTCTACTCATTACCTCCACCATACATTGGACCTTGTTCTGACATGTGGCATAGAAATAGAAAATCTTGTAGTGTCTCCTCATAACCCTGTACTGTCAGACCATTGTCTGTTAACCTTTGATTTTACTATTTCTGACTATTTGGCTCCTAAAGAAAAATATTATTACAGTAGATGCCTCTCAGATGATGCTGTTACCAAATTTATGCAGATTGTTTTCTCTATGCCATGTGCCAACACAACGGAAATAAGCTATAGACAGCTTGCTCCTTCTGTAATTGATAACATGGTGGATAGTGTTTCAGCTTCTCTGCATCAGACTCTAGACTTGGTGGCCCCCTTAAAAAAGAAAAAGTCTAATCAGAGATTTCTAACTCCTTGGTTCAACACAGAAACTCGTAGCTTAAAACAGAAAACTCGTCAATTAGAAAGAAAATGGCGCTCCACTAATTTAGATGAAATCTGTTTTGCTTGGAGAAATCATCTTTTAATTTATAAAAAATCTCTTAGAAAAGCTAGAACGAGTTATTACTCTGCATTAATAGAAGAGAACAAGAAAAATCCCAGGTTTCTTTTCAGTACTGTAGCCAGGTTGACAAAGAGTCAGGACTCTGTCAATCCTAGCATTCCCTTAGAGCTTACTAGTCAGGACTTTATGAACTTTTTCAATAATAAAATTTCATCCATCAGAGATAAAATCAATCAGATTCTTCCCACAGTTAACTTAAATACTGTAACTACTACAACTCCTTCTATCGATGTCTGTCTTGATGAGTTTACTCCAATCGACCTTTGTGAGTTAGACAAAATAGTTTCCTCATCCAACTCTTCAACTTGTCTTTTAGACCCTATTCCTACCAGGTTATTTAAAGAAGTCTTCCCACTTATTGGTAGCTTTATTCTTCATATAATCAATTCTTCATTAACTTTAGGCCATGTACCGCAGGCTTTTAAAACAGCTGTAATTAAACCCTTACTCAAAAAGCCAACGCTAGATCCAGGAGCTTTAGCTAACTATAGACCAATCTCTAATCTCCCTTTCATTTCAAAATCTTAGAAAGAGTTGTTGCTACGCAATTATTTGACCACCTGCAGGGAAATGGTTTACTTGAAGAGTTTCAATCTGGGTTTAGAATCCATCATAGTACTGAAACAGCCTTAGCGAAGGTCACTAACGACCTCCTCATTGCATCTGATAATGGACTAGTTTCTGTACTTGTCCTTTTAGACCAGGGGTGTCCAACCATGTGCCATGGAGAGCCAAGACCCTGCAGGTTTTCTCTTCTACCCAGTCTCTTCAGCAGGTGTTTTCACTTATCAGCAATCAGTGGGAAGAAGTTCACTGAAATCTGCTGTTGAAGACACTGGTTGGAGGTAAAACCTGCAGGGTCTTGGTTCTCCATGGCACATGGTTGGACACCCCTGTTTTAGACCTTAGTGCAGCTTTTGATACTATCGATCATAATATTCTACTTGATAGATTAGAACACTATGTTGGACTTAATGGAACTTCGTTGCAGTGGTTTAGATCTTATTTATCTGATAGGTTCCAGTTTGTTCATGTAAATAATGAGTTTTCTTTCAACTCAAAGCTTAGTCATGGAGTTCTACAGGGATCTGTGCTAGGCCCTACTCTTTTTAGTTTATATATGCTTCCGTTAGGCAACATTATTAGAAAGCACTGTATACATTTTCATTGTTATGCAGATGACACACAATTATACCTGTCAATGAAGCCAGATGATAGTAATCAATTAGCCAAGTTAGAAGCCTGTCTTAAGGAAATCAAAGCTTGGATGACTTGTAATTTCCTGCTATTAAATTCAGATAAGACTGAAGTCATTCTTGTTGGTCCAAAAAAACCTTAGAAATTCCTTTCCAAATCAAACTTTCAGTTTGGATGCGGTTACTCTTTCTCTTAATAGCTCTGTGAGGAACCTTGGAGTTATTTTTGATCAGGATTTGTCCTTCAATTCACATATTAAATTTGTTTCTAAGACTGCCTTCTATCATGTGCGTAATATTGCCAAGATTAGGAGCATCTTGTCTCAGAGTGATGCTGAGAAACTGATCCACGCTTTTGTTAGCTCAAGATTTGATTATTGTAATTCTTTATTATCAGGCTGTCCTAAAACATCTATAAAAAGTCTTCAGCTGATCCAAAATGCTGCAGCAAGAGTTTTAACAGGTACTCGAAAGAGAGATCACATCTCTCCGGTTCTGGCCTCCCTTCATTGGCTTCCCATAGAGTTTAGAATTAAGTTTAAAATCCTTCTTCTTACTTACAAAGCTCTAAACAATCAGGCTCCTTTTTATTTAAAAGATCTGATACTACCGTATTATCCTAACAGAGCACTACGCTCCCAAAATGCAGGATTACTTGTAATACCTAGAAGCTCCAAAAGTACAATGGGAGGCAGAGCCTTCAGTTATCAAGCTCCTCTCCTGTGGAATCAGCTGCCAATCTGGATTTGGGAGTCAGACTCGATCTCTGTTTTTAAGAATAGGGCTAAAACCTACCTTTTTGATATAGCCTACAATTAGGGAGGGATCATGTGTTTCTGAACCCTCCCTTAGTTATGCTGCTAATAGGTTTAGTCAGCCGGGGGACCTCCAGTAATGCACTGGGCCTCACTCCTTTCCTCACTCTCAATGAAATATTTTTTTTTTTTGCTGGTCATTAACATCTGTTTGTTCTCTCCCATAGATTGAGTCCCCATCGTGCTGTTTGCTCTCTACATGTCTGTTCTTTTCTTCTTCTCTATCCCCTCACCCCCCAGCCAGTCGCAGCAGATGACTGCCCCTCCCTGAGCCTGGTTCTGCTGGAGGTTTCTTCCTGTTAAAAGGGAGTTTTTCCTCTCCACCGTCGCCAAGTGCTTGCTCACAGGGGATCGCCTGATTGCTGGGGTCTTTCTGCAACTGTGGGGGTTCCCCCTTCAGTTGATAGTGCTATGAGATGACTGTTGTTGTGAAATGGCACTATATAAATAAAGTTGAATTGAATTGAATTGAATTGAATTTAAGAAGCAACTAAAGACCCACCTTTTTATCCTGGCTTTTTAACTATGTGCTGATTGTATTTTTATGTGCTTTTACTGTTTACTTTGTTTTTTACTGTTTTATGTGCCTGTGTTTTTATTTTGTTTTGTACCATATTAAGCACTTTGTGACTATGTCTGTGAAAGGTGCTCTATAAATAAACTTATTATTATTATTATTATTATTATTATTAAGACAGCATTTAAAACACATCTGGGGCAGTGTGAATATCTGGTCATGCCCTTTGGGCTGACTAATGCCCCCGCCGTCTTCCAACAGCTTATTAATGACGTCCTCTGAGATATGGTGAACCAATTTGTCTTTGTATATCTTGACAATATTCTTATTTTTTCTCGCTCACTGGAGGAACACAAAATCGATGTCAGGGCCATGTTACAATGGCTCCTGGAAAACCAACTTTTTGTGAAGGCCGAAAAGTGTGAGTTTTCCACCAGCTCCACTTCCTTCCTGGGATTTATTGTGGTGGAGGGGAGCTGAGAGCCGACCTGGCTAAGGTGAAGGCTGTGCTGGATTGGCCTACACCCCACTCCCACAAGGAGCTTCAGCGCTTCTTGGGGTTTGCAAACTTTGATCGCCGGTTCATCAGGAACTACAGTGGGGTAGCACAGCCTCTCATGCAGCTGACCTCTGTTAAGGTGCCATTTTTATGGTCCAAGGCAGCTGAACAGACTTTTTCTAAATTAAAAACCCTGTTCTCCAAAACACCCATCTTGACGCAGGTCGACCCTCAGTTCCAATTTACCCTGGAGGTAGATGCATCTGATTCGGGGGTGGGTACTGTCCTCTCACAGCACTCAGCCACCGATCAAAAGCTCCATCTGTGTGCGTTTTTCTCTCGGCGGCTCACCCCAGCCGAGAGAAATTACAACGTCGGGGATCGAGGGCTCCTTGCCATTAAATTGGCACTAGAGGAATGGAGACACTGGATGGAGGGAGCTGTCCATCTGATAATCTTGTGGACCGACCACAAGACTTTGGAATATCTTTGGTCGGCAGACCAACTTAACGCCAGGCAGGCCCGCTGGGCCTTACTCTTCCTTAGATTTAACTTTACCATCACCTACCCAGAACAGCAAACCAGATGCTCTCTCCAGGCAATTTGGAACCGACCAGTTAGCCCCCCCCATCCGATTATTATATATATATATATATATATATATATATATATATATATATATATATATACTGTATATATATATATATATATATATATATATATATATATATATATATATATATATATATATATATATATTTATTTATTTATTTTTTTGTTCTTTCTGCTACACATTATTTCTCTAGTTTGTGTGTTACATGGTACAGATGTATGTTGAAAGGGTACCTGTATCTTGGTTAGTCATCCTGTTGCTATTGATTTGGTTTTGGTCATTTCTGTGTAAAGCAACGCAATTCTATGTTATCCATATTGTTATCCGTTCATTGTGGGTTTTTTCTTCTTCCTCTGGGTGTCGCTGTTGCTTTTTTTTGTTTTTTGGTTCTCTCCCTCCTGGCCTGTTTACCCCTCTGCCCTCCCTGGGCCGGTCCTGTTAGCCTCCTGGTTGGGGGGGGGGCCCTTGGATGTTACGTTTGACGCCTAGAGTGCATCCTTTGAACGGCTGGGGGGGGGGCGGTACTGTGGTGATCTGAGCGCTGATCCTGTCCGCACTCGGGTTGCTCAGTATTTCCCCTTTTCCACCGTATTATTCTAGGGTTTGTAATTAGGACCGCTCAGGGGCTCTTATTGTGATAGTGTCACAGCTGCACTTCCAGCTGTCAAAGCCGAGCCGGCACGTCACAGCTGTTTATCATTTCTGTTAATTACTTTACCTCTTTTCTGATTCGTTTGTTCTCTGTATTTAAGGGAGCAGCTGAGGCTCACTCCTCACTGCAACCTACACAATCTTTCTCCTCCGTGTCGAAGGACTGGAGCTCCTATTCCCAACTCCAGTCTTCCCCTGTGTCTTGGACTCTTTGCTGCATGTCTTTGTAAGTGTTTTTTTACAGCGCAGGCTCCGTCCTCGCTGCCACTCCTCGTTTATCTTCAGAGTCTATTATTTTGTGTTTCTGTATATGTTCGCATTTTGCTCCACGTGGCTGTTCATTTTGTCATTTTGTCTTCTTGTAAATAAACAAGCAAACTTACTGTTTGGCATCTGGCGTCTCACTAATGCCCTGCAAGGGGCATTCATAACACATTTCCCTGCTCTCAGTAATTTCCCTTGTCCTCCCCACAGGCTGCGTCTCCCTCTGGTAAGTGACGGTTTCTCTACTAGAGCGTCTTGTTTGAAATTTCTCAATAAACTGTTTAAACTTGCTTGTCTGTGTTTGAGTGTATTCGCTGGTGTTGCTCCTTGCATGTGAGCTGTTCCTTCTATCTAACATGACAGTTTGGAAGGTGTGTGTCCCATTATATCCAGCGTAAAAGTAACACAGCATTTCAGAAAAGGAACATCATACCAACAGTAAAACATGGTGGTGGTAGTGTGATGGTCTGGGGCTGTTTTGTTGCTTCAGGACCTGGAAGACTTGCTGTGGTAAATGGAACCATGAATTCTGCTGTCTACCAACAAATCCTGAGGGAGAATGTCCGGCCAGCTGTTCGTGACCTCAAGCTGAAGCACATTTGGGTTCTGCAGCATGACAATGATCCAAAACACACCAGCAAGTCCACCTCTGAATGGCTTAAGAAAACCAAAATGAAGACTTTGGAGTGGTCTAGTCAAAGTCCTGACCTGAATCTGATTGAGATGCTGTGGCATCTCTGTAAAACACATGATACTACACTCATGATATTCCTTTTGCATCCTGACCAGCACTGTGAGCTCATCTGCTTTGTTTCCCAGCGACTAAACATTCCCGGTGATGAACATCGGTACAGCCGGTTTATGCTTCCTTCTCCTCATCCTCACTTTAGTTCCAGCCCTTGTTCCGTGGCATTTCCTCCTGAGCTCATGCGGGATGAGATGCTTTGCTCCCGGCATTGGTGCTCCCGGCATTGGTGCTCCCGGCGCCGGGCTCCTCAGCGCGATCAGCTGCTCACGTGTGTAAACAATGCGTCTGCCCCCACCTCTGTTGTTCTCCATTGCCCAAGGAAGAGAAAAAAATAAGAGAAAGACTAGGGCTAAAATAGAAAAAACTTGATCCAGTCATTAATCCAAGTCTTTCTACCGAGCCCTGGTGAGAAAGAGATGCACTATATACAAGAATAAACAGATAAAAACATGAAGACACGAGAGAGTTGCTGCTGGTATGGCCGCCTCTCCTTCGTGCGCCTTAAAAAAAAGAGGTGAACTATTATTTAAGTCCTTGTCGAAATATGTCTGCAATAAAAACTATTGTATAGAAATTTTGCTCCAATTTCCTCCACCTGGCAAAAAAAAAAAAAAGGTGGGCTGGTCTTGGCATGAAAGTCCCTGGCTGAAAATTGGTCCCACAGTGAGTCAATGGAGAATGAATGAGTTTAGTACAGGGGTGTCCAACCATGTGCCATGGAGAGCCAAGACCCTGCAGGTTTTACCTCCAACCAGTGTCTTCAACAGCAGATTTCAGTGAACTTCTTCCCACTGATTGCTGATAAGTGAAAACACCTGCTGAAGAGACTGGGTAGAAGAGAAAACCTGCAGGGTCTTGGCTCTCCATGGCACATGGTTGGACACCCCTGGTTTAGTAGGAGACGGTGCCACTGTTACTTCAGTAACATCCCAAAAAATTAACAGATTTTGAACTTCTTGGTATGGAGACACAGTTTGCACAACCAGTGAACTATAGAAATCAACAGACGCTAAACATAATGTCAACTCCATTTCTATAACAGGTAGGTTGCCTGTTGGGCTTTTTTTGGGCTTGTTTCCATGGAACTGGTTGCTTGTTTCTCTCACAAGATCTGGCAACACTGCTTGTGTAACTGAAGGTCTTTGCACGTTGTCTATACTCAAGGAGGGTTATAAAATGCAGACATGGACTTTTATTACTGCCTTTTCTGCATAATCCATTAAGAGGTAATTCAATAAAACACCTTACACTTGTTTGGATAAAATTATTTATAAAATCCGATTTGTAAATGGGACCCTGAAAGCATCATAGCCTCACCAGCCGTGAACCTGACGTCATCTCATGGATGGGGCACGTTGGTACAGTTCTGCTGTGTCCTTTCTTCACCATTCTTTTACCTCATCAGCTTCTGTGAGAACTCTTTCAGAAAAATACTGTAGCTTATACTTTAAAACTGTAAAAGCATGTCGTCAGTGTTTGGGTGTTTTTCCTGTGTCGTTAGTTGTGTGCAGTGTCTTGTATGAAACTACAACCAACAAACCACATTTGCAGCAGTGCAGTTTTCCTCATGTGAAACACAAATAAATCTTTGTTATCAGCACTGTGTAGGAACTCAGAATATACTAATTATCAAACGCTGACAGGTGACACATTCACGTCAGGGCACAACGTTCAGTTTCTAGTACCTCTGTGCACAGCACGTGGTCACCAGGGGGCGCTGCTTCCATTACTTTATACAAGGAACTGATTCAATTTGACCAGAAATTATTTTGAAATGTAGCACCTAATTGTTTATTATTTTGAGTTTCCTGTAGTATAACATTTGTTAATGAATACAAAGTAAATGAAGGTAAAGACGCTGGGCTCTTTGTTTCACCCTGGTCTGACCTGAAGCCACTATATGCAAAAATGAATAAAATCCAAATATAATATGTGTATTTATCCTCAAGGGCCACAGTTTCACTCAGCAGTTTGTGAGTATCAAAGAAGCCCCCTATGTCCGTGCAAGAATAAATAAGTAAGAGAGTAAATAAGTAAGACAAAACTAAACCCAGAATTTTTTAAAAAGCGAAAAGCACCCAAAGAGTCAATAAAAACAACATTAAGAATAATAAATATCTAAGAAAAATGCAATCATAAAAGTTAAATACAAACATAAACAGAGCAATAGAGAGCCTAAGTCCCTCCCCCCTACTTCCGCTCATGGAACCATCTGAAAAAATCGCCATTGAAATGAATGGCAAAAGCAATTTTTTTTTTTTTTTTATCCCAATCGAATTTTGCCAGAGGTCACACATATACAGTATTTGTCAATTTAAAAGATAATTTTCCACACAATTACCGATATAGGTTGTTGTCTGTTATAGTATAAGGTTATGAAAGTATGTAAATTTAAAAAACTGCAAACACAGATGGATGGAGCTTATGTCATCTTTTCAAAGCGGCCCAGGGTGAAGTAACCAACAGTCTTCTGGATCAGTTGCAGCTCTCACAAAACAAAACAAAACCTTTGTGTTGTTTTTCTCCTCTTTGGATCCTTCTTTCATCCATCAGGAAACAGGAGGCTGTGGAGTGTGTGAAATCACAGGCAGATTCATTTCAAAATGATTTATTTCACACTCACATCTCACGAGCACAGAACAGGCTGAACTTTTTACCAGAGACTCTCCTCTTAAGTTTCAGGGCTTACATCACACACAACAGGACATTTGCATCACACTGCATTCAACCCCCTACATCCTTGACTCCTTCCCGCTCTCTCACCAGGAGACTCCTGCTCTTTTGTCTCTCATGCTTATCACTGTCTCTTGACTGAGATGCTAGAAATCTGACTCTCCCAAGGTGCTACAAATAGCCCCCCCCCCTCCCAGCATCTTAGAAAGGACAATAGAATAACAGTTCACATGCTGTGATAGAACAACAGAACATCAGTCCACATGCTGTTTGGGCTTCCGTCTCCTCCCGTATCTGCTGTAACTGGGTTTTACCGCCTCCGCGGCGCCGTTGTGCCAATGGGAGGATGCTGGGAGGGGGGGCACTTCGGTCTGTCCGAGTGGCTGCTCTGGCAAATCGTTTCCCTGGGGAGCTCTCCGTGGGGGTCTTCCATGCCGAGGGGCCCTAGCCAACAGCACTTGCTCGTCTGCCACAACGAAAGCGGATCAGAGTCTGTCTATGCCAATTTTTTCCCTCCTACCCCCCAAGTCTAGCAAAAAATGCTTATCTCCTGTTTCCAACACTCTGAACGGTCCATCATAGGGTGGGCGCAATGGAGGGCGATGGGCATCGTGTCTGAAAAACACGAACTCCGCGCTCTTCAAAGTTTGAGGCACAAAAACACAGGGAAAACTGTGGTGGGCAGGGCCCGGCAGTGTGCCTGTGTTTGCGCTACGCTGCAAAAGTTGAGACGAGGAGCTGCCCGTAGCGGGATTATCTGGTAGAAATTCCCCGGGCAGCCGCAGTGGCTGCGTAAAAACGAGTTCTGCCGGGGAAGCTTCTAGATCCTCTTTCGGCATGGAGCGCAACCCCAATAAAACCCACGGCAGCCCGTCTACCCAATTTGCATCCGTCAATGAGGCCCTGAGTGCTGCTTTCAGTGATCTATGAAAACGCTCGCATAACCCATTGGCCTGTGGGTTGTACGCAGTTGTGCGGTGAATTGTAACCTCCAGGCTGCGGGCCATCGCAGACCAGAGTTCAGAAACAAATTGAGAGCCCCTGTCGGACGTAATGTCCGACGGGACTCCAAAGCGCGCCACCCATGCTGTTAAAAAAGCGCGCGCTACATCTGCGGACGTGGTTGCCACCAGCGGAACCGCTTCTGGCCAGCATGTGGTGCGGTCCACCATTGTCAGGAGGTGCGTGCACCCCTGTGATGGCGGGAGGGGGCCCACGAGGTCCACGTGAACATGATCGAACCTCTTAGCCGGAATACAAAACGGCTCCAAGGGAGCCTTCGTGTGTCTGTGTACCTTGGCTCGTTGGCACGCCACGCAGGCTGCAGCCCACTCTTTCACTTGTTTGCGTAGGGTTGGACACACAAACTTCTCTCCCACCATTTTGACCGACACGTGCACTCCTGGGTGCGCCAGAGTGTGAACCGACTCAAACACGCGGCGGCGCCACGCGGCCGGGACCACGGGACGCGGGCGACCCGTAGAGACATCGCAGATTGGGGGGGCGCCGTCTTGCAGCACCCTGCTCTCCAGCCTTAACCCTGTTGGTCCAGACTGGAGCGCGCGCACGTCTGCATCGCTAATCTGCTCTGCGGCCATGGCTGCGTAATCTATCCCCACGCAGACCGGGGCCACCACAGCGCGCGAGAGGCAGTCCGCCACTACATTCAATTTACCCGACACATGCTGAATATCGGTAGTAAACTCTGAGATCGCGGCCAGCTGTCTCTGCTGCCGGCCCGACCACGGTTCTGAAACCTTGGCCATCGCGAATGTTAGCGGCTTGTGGTCCACGAACGCGGTGAAACTGCGCCCTTCCAGCCAGAACTGGAAGTGGCAAATGGCCAGGTGTAGAGCCAGCAACTCTTTGTCGAATGCGCTGTATTTACATTCACTGTCACGCAAAGTTCTGCTGAAAAAGGTGAGCGGCTGCCAAGCCTCGGCGACGCGCTGCTCCATGACAGTCCCTATGGCCACGTCTGAAGCATCGATGGTGAGCGCTATGCGGGCCGTCGGGTCTGGATGTGCCAGCAGTGCGGCGTTTGCCAGGGCTGCTTTAACTTCCGAGAACGGCCGCTCTCGCTCCGGGGTCTATTCGACCCTATCCGCGGGTTTCTGTTTTTTGAGCGCGGCGTACAATGGGTTGCATGAGCTGCGCCGCGCGGGGAAGGAAACGGTTATAAAAGTTCACCATTCCCAAAAATTCTTGTAGCGCTCTGACCGTTTGAAGCCGGGGAAAATCCGCCACGGCACGCACTTTGTCGGGCAGCGGGACCGCTCCTTCTGGAGAGACGCGGTGCCCCAAAAAAATCAATCTCCGTTACGCCGAACTGGCATTTCGCCGGGTTGATTATTAACCCGTGCTCTTCCAACCTCCGGAAAACCGTCGTGAGGTGGGTTTCGTGTTCGTCTTCATAAGCACTGGCTACCAGGATATCGTCCAGGTAGACAAACACGAACGGGAGATCGCGCAGCACTGCATCTATCATGCGCTGGAACGTCTGTGCCGCTCCTTTTAACCTGAATGGCATGCGCAGGAACTCGAATACACCAAACGGAGTTATTACCGCTGTTTTGGGTACGTCCTCAGCGCGCACTGGGACTTGGTGGTAACCGCGGACCAGGTCTATTTTGGAAAAAATGCGTGCCCAGGCGAGGTGAACGGAAAAATCCTGTATGTGGGGAATCGGGTAGCAGTCGTGCGCCATGGCATTGTTCAACCTGCAGAAATCACCGCACGGTCTCCACAATCCCTCAGCCTTAGGGACCATGTGTAGCGGGGAAGCCCATGGGCTGTTCGAGCGCCTGATGATGCCCAACCTTTCCAGGTTGGCAAACTCCTCGTACGCTATGGCCAGCTTAGCTGCGTCCAAGCGCTGAGGTCTTGCAAAAACGGGCGGTCCGGTGGTGGTGATAAAGTGCTCCACCCTGTGTTTAGCGATGGCCGCGGAAAACGTCGGGACTGTGAGTGCTGGGAACTGAGTGAGCAGTGTGTGGAACTTACCGTCTGTAGCTGTGACGTTGGCTTGTGCTGTTGGCTGGGTCACTCGAGCTATACAGGGGAGAGAATCGAAGGACAGTGCATTAACCAGGCGCCTGTTAGCAACATCAACCAATAAACCATGTGCACGCAGAAAATCAGCCCCCAGTATGTGGTAATTCAGTACTGCTATGACAAAAGTCCACTTATATGTACGGCCGTGTAGAGACAAGAGCATAGTCCTCTCACCAAAGGTCTTAATATCCGAGCCGTTTGCTGCCACTATCTCCGGGCCGCTAGATTCTGCCAGCCGGTCAACGTAGGTCGGCCGGATGAAGCTCCTCTGGGCTCCGGTGTCCACGAGGAAATGCCTCCCCGAGCGTGCGTCCGTTAGGTAGAGCAGCTTGTTCACTTCACCGAGGGTCGCTGCTGCTACCGACCCTCGGCCTTAGCGTTTTCTCGAGCGCTGGAATTGGCACGGTGGCGTACATCTGCGTGCGTTCTCTCAGAAGCGGTGGTGGTAGGAACAGAGCGTGTCTCTCTGGCGCTTCCTGGTCCCCGCTGGTGCTACCGTCGGTGGCTCCTCGCCTCCTCTGGTCATCTCGCTGGGCTCCGCCGCTGCTGCGTTGACTGTGGTCGCCCTGGTGGTGATGATGATCTGGTCTGCCTCCTGGGCTAGCCCACGGTAGTCTCGCGTGGCCAGCCGCGGCGAATTGGCCAGAAGAACTGTCGGAAGGTTCCGGAGGAAGAGGTGGGCAAACAGAAAGTGGTCGTCGTCCGTGCCCCTTAACGTCAGCATCTTCTCCATCAGGTCTACGGCCGAACCCTCTCCTAGCTCGGTCCGCGTCAGGAGCCTCTCCACTCTCTCACAGTCCGAGAGCATGTAGTGCTGGATGAGCGCAGCTTTGAGCGCCTCGTATCTGTTGCTGGCTGGAGGCTGATCGAGCAGGCTCGCTACCTGTTGAGCTGTGCGGGCGTCGAGCGCTGCAACCACATGGTAGAATCTGGTGTCATCTGCCGTTACCCCCCAGAGGGTGAACTGGGCCTCGGTGAGGTGGAACCAAGAGCGCGGGTTGTGCTGCCAGAAATCCGGTAGCTTGACTGAAACCGCACACGCGTGGCTGGAGGTTCCAGTCTGGGCTGTCTGTGGGATGGCTGCCGCCTCGCTGTAGCTTCCTGACCGGGCCGGCTCCGGGGATCTTGCCTCGTGTTCCATAATACGTCTTGGGTCACCAGTGTGGAGTGTGTGAAATCACAGGCAGATGCATTTCAAAATGATTTATTTCACACTCACATCTCACGAGCACAGAACAGTCTGAACTTTTTACCAGAGACTCTCCTCTTAAGTTTCACGGCTTACATCACACACAACAGGACATTTGCATCACACTGCATTCAACCCCCTACATCCTTGACTCCTTCCCGCTCTCTCACCAGGAGACTCCTGCTCTTTTGTCTCCCATGCTTATTCACTGTCTCTTGACTGAGATGCTAGAAATCTGACTCTCCGAAGGTTCTACAAGGTGAGCTTTTAGAAGTGACTTTCACATTACGAGTGCGTATGTGCGGACTACGCGACCCGACATCTGGTTCAAAGGTCAGGACTACCAAACATTCCAGTAGCCGCCTTGCTTTTGTATAGAGACAGTACTGTCACACCTGAACAATTGCCGCTTAAAGTCTGCTTCAAGCTTTAAATCGCCGTTATGCCAGGTGCACATTGTGCCGTAGTGAAGTGTGGAACGGCATGCATCATCGAGAGCGGTGGAAAAAGAAAACTTGCAGCACACATGTGTGTAACTTCGGGACCAGAGTGTGCACATGTCCGCCGCCATTCACATTATATACAGTACATTCCCCATGGAGCTGAAGGATCCGGACGGACGTAATTGTTGGATTAAAGCAGTAAGTCTATATTATAACATAATTAAATAGTGTTGTGTATTGTTCAAGTGTCTAAACCCTGAAGTAGTAGGTATGGACAGGCAGGCCTGGATCTAGGATATAGTTCTTTGTATATTGGTAATGAAGCTTGATCTATACGCACATGTAATTAAGGCCATTGATAAGTAGGCTGGTATAAAATAAAATTGGATATCATTGAAAACGTGTGGTACTTAAACTATAGTAGTATCGACTTATAGATCTAAGTAAGCAGGCTATGCCTTGTAGTGAAATTTACTCAAAATGACAAAACCAAAGTTGAGCTGTCACACCACTCGCTTACCTTCTTTGTAGTCGTTTCGGAGTCTTGCAAGTAAGGGTGCTTGGACCTTCGACACCAAAAAATCTGCTATGTCAGCGTACATACAGGGGGGCCATTTTGGCCAATTTCTGCAACATGGCCGCAAATATGCACAACTAGTTCATCTGTGCGTTTGCGGATACAACCGGGAAGACCCCTACACATACAATATGCTCGTAGATCAGGAACTTTCCATAAATGTATTGATAGAGCATGTTTTGTAGCCACGTTCCTATGATGCTTTGCTTGAGCCGAGATGCGAAAGTTTCTTATTAATCTCCTGTCATGATCATGTTTAGTGATGTGGGATGATGGGAGTTGTTGTCCGCTAATCGTTTTAACAAAAACTAAATATTACTCTGTTACTATATGACAACTGACAACTTTAATTACGTGGAAAGTTATCTTTTAAATTGACAAACATCATTTGTGTAACTCATGGCAAAATTTGATTTAGATCAAAGGATAATTTTGCTCTTGCCATTCATTTCAATGGACAATTTTTCCGATTTAAGGTCCCATATGCAGACGTAGAGGGGGCGTGTCTTAGGATCTCTGTGGACCACTTGCACAATGTAGAGTGCCGTACTTCCGCATTCCAGTCCTCCCGCAGTTCTGGTTCCACTTCCATTATATTTCCCATTCCCTGGTGCTTTCTCATCAATAAATCAGTTTTGTCACTTTCACTTGCCATTCATTGTACGTGCTGGAAATAGTGTACAGGTAGATCGTTTTTTTCTTTATAAAGTCCATGTTTCACATTTTGATCATTTTTGTCACCATACTGAGCCATTTATTAGTTACCCCAGTTAGCGTAACAGCTAGCAGCTATAGTGTTTGTCTGTGCCATCCCAAATACCACTGCATGGGCTGTAATAGACCTGTGAAACTCACTGGAACATATGTCCGACTTCCAGTTGCTACCGGACTTCTTTTAATATTACTTGTGTATGCAGAACCCCTCAGTTATTGATGTTACCATTAGTGCTATCGATATTAGTTTAGTTAGCTTACAGTTGCTAGTGTGTTATTTAATCTTGTAATAAACTTTGACTCACTTCCAGTAATGTTGCATGGACTCAAAAAAGCGTGAATGAACTTGTGTAAAAACTTTGCACAATACATGTCAGTTATGCAGGTCTGTTACAGCCAGTATTGGGAGTAACACCGCTACTTTTGCAGTAACGTGCTGTGTAACAAAATTACTGTTTAAAAATTCAGTAGTGCGTTACAGCTACTGAAATTTGATCAGATGCGTTACTCATTATACTCGTTTTATTAATATGGCTATGTGGCGGTTTGAGACAACCCCCACAACAGACTGAGACAGACACAGCGCTCGGCTAGAGCAAATAACAGAACAGTGAAATGTGTGTATTAATGTCTAGAGGCAGCCCCGCTCCGTCTGGCTTGTTCCGGCTCAGTATTGTGATGCTAATGTCCCATTCATGCATTGGGTTCATGCTTCCTGTTCTCACTGTGTCTCTCAAATGCAAATGCCCATACCAACTGCTGTGAATGCTCTTTCATGCATTGTCTGTAACTGGTATAAATACCGCACATATTCTGTAACTCATTCTCTCTTCTACTGCTGCTGCTGACACACACATCTTGTGTCTCTTTGCTGGAGAGCCTGAGGACACACACCAGCCTGCTGGCACAAGGGCTGGTGTGGTGTTCCTATGATGGCGGTATGATTTAATAAACCTGCTTAAAACCTCTCATCGCTGCCTTTATTTTATCTGCCGCCATAGCTAGATATTTTTAGCAAACTGACCCTACTGTAGCTGAGATGTAGCCGTTAGTTGATGTGACCTGTTACAGAGAGCCGAGTTTTCACTACTGAGTGGAGGAAGAGATAAAGCTATTTTGTTTTTGTGGAAATAGACAGATTATTTTTCCTTTGTCGCGGTTAAGGACAAAAGCATATTGGTGGGTTGCAAGCTAAAGTGCCGGTTGAGACCTACTGCAATCTTGAGAAGTGCTTGAAAACACCAACAAAGCTCCAACAAAGCTAGTGTTAAGTAAATGCTAGCTATGCTAACAACACCGTGTTAGTGGATCTTCTGTATTCTGAACAGCAACGGCTGGATGCAAAGTGGAAATATTTTTGTCTCAACAGCCACGGCTGGATTTCAAGCACCCAGCAAGAATTAAACCAACTCATTGCCAGATACGTCGTTACAGACTGAAGACGTGATAACAGTCACTTTCCATCAGACAGCTGAGACGGTGATCCACTGAAGTTGAAACAAATTTACTTGCTACCTGGATAAAGATTATTCACAAATGGATTTTGATCTCCAAAAAGAATTTGAGGGACTGGATCATGTCTCTGTCACAGCAGACATTTGGACTGTGGATAATAGACATTTTCTTTGGATCACTGCACATCGGATTAAATCCACATCATAAAGGTAAGATAAACATGGACAGCTTTACGCAGTGTTACCAACTCTCACTCCAAAATGAGGAAATTACTGACAATATTCTGTTGATTTTCTTCGGATTTTTCCCACAATCACCTCTCAAGGCAGGATAAAGCAGAATGAACATGTTCTAAACGCTCTGTCTGAAACGGTCTGTTTTCAGCCTGACATTAATAAGCCCCTAATGTAACCCATTAATTAAATTACTGTATATTGCTATGTGTGCAAGATGATTTAATGCATTTAAACATAACGTGAAAGCTACTTTTCTAAGTAACTAGTTACTTTAATCATGCAATAATTGGTAATGTAACTCAGTTACATTTGAAAAGAAGTAACTCGTAACTGTAATTAGTTACTAATTTTAGTAAATTGCCCAACACTGATTACAGCCCATGCAGTGGTATTTGGAAAGGCACAGACATAACCAAACATGATAGCTGATAGCTGCTAAGCTAACTGGGGAACTAGTAAACAGCTCAGTATGATTACAAAAACGATCAAAATGTGAAACACAAACTTTATAAAGAAAAAACGATCTGCCCACAGCCTATTTCCAGTATGTACAATGATAAGTGAAAGTAGGGTTGCTACCTTCAAGGCAGAAAAATAAAGGACCCCCCACCCCCCAAGGGGATGTGTAGGGTGCTAGAGTTGTGGTTTATCATAACTTAATTATTGTTTAAATAAAGTATTAACATAGTTTGTGTAGGCCAAAGTTTGAAGTGCCACCATACAACACAGAAAACACTCGCTGGCATACTTTGTAGTTTGCCTTGTACTTGATGCCTTTGATGCGGTCAAGCCAGTCAATAAGTTCTTCCCACTCATATCGGTACTTCTGCAAACGTTTACGTTTGACTGATGCACGAGACGAACTATCGGGACTCGGTGCAGCCGTAGACATGCTGGTCTGTGAGAAGCCAGCAAGCCACTGGGCTGCTGTTGAGCCCACCTGGCTATCTCTCGTCCAATCACTGTTGAGTGATGACTTCACGTGTGGTGCGTAAAAGTAAACAGATCAACCAAAGAGTACTGAGTAGGAGGGCAACATGCGGATGAGATGATGCTGCGTTAAAGGGCTGATGACACTATTTTGACATTTTTTAGGATGTTGTGTAAACCCAAAAGCCATTGTCGATGATCAATATAACATTTACAACCGCGCCTGCATAAACTAGTTATCATCAAAAAACCGCAGCTGCTGACTGGACTGTGGTGCCGCCCACCGAATTAAGGGCGGCACCCCCATGACGTAAGCGGGAGAAGGGACTCTGGTGTTGTTGATTGGAATGACAGCAGCTTTGTAGCTCACAGTTTCTCTGGTTTCTTGTTTTAATTTTATGGCTGTGCCTTTGCGTTGTGTCGCAGGCTTAGATAAACAGCAAACCATGAAAGACCACATCACACGCTTCAGCTCCAACTGTTATTAAGTCTTCTCGTGCTCTCCTCGTGTGCTTTTATGCAGGAGGAGTGGAGGAGGGGAAGGATTAATGGATTTACGCGCAGCTTTGACCTACTTTCTGTGATCCCATGCTCATATCTCGCTGGTCTGGTCACGTTCCCTCTGTCATTATCACCAGCTGATTCAAACTCCCACTGATTATGTTCCCCGGTCCTCGCCCAGATGCTTCTCATCACACTACCACCAGCAACAGTGTGTGAACTTCGTGGCCATTTGCCAGTAACACACTGCTGGTCCATAGAATTGTCATCTGTGCTGTTTGTCTGCCAGTATTTTCAGCACTCTCACAGTGCGCTAGTCACTCCATGTTCGCCGTGGCTTTCGTGCATCCTTGAAGCAGTGTCAGCTCTGGGGCGCACCTGTGGCAAACATGTCTCCTCTCACTCGTTCGCTGGGCGATGCCGGCCCCCGAATGCCATCAGCAAGTGTGTCTCTGTTTCTTGTACGTCTTCACCTTTCAGGGAACTGTCTGTCTTTCTGTATTAAATGTGCTGTGGTGAACCCTGCACGCAAATCCTTGTTATTTCATCCTCCCTCTCCCTGCCCTGTGTAAAAGGGTCATGATTTGATTTTTTTTGATTTTGTATACTTTATTGATCCCCAGATGAATGGATTTACGCGCAGAATTCATCACAGCACATGTATTGAACATAAGAATGATGACAACAATTCCCAAAAAGGTGAAGACCCACAAAAATAAGCAGAAACACCCACAGTTGGCGTTTGGAGCCGACATCGCCCAGCAAACATGGAGAGGAGACGTGTTAACCACGGTTGTGCCCCAGGGCCGACATCGCTTCAAGGGGTGCAACAGAACCACGGCTGTGTGGAGCGGCCAACACGTCGTGATAGCGCTGGCAACATTGGCTGGTTGACAACACGGCAGATGATGCACGCAAATCATGAACAGCTGACTGTCAAAGAGAGAGGGCACATGTGTTCGGACCGGCGAATCTTGGACAGTGCTCACCTGAAAGTGGCTCAAAACGCACATAAAACACTTGTACAAAACAAAAACAACAAGAACTCGAAATATAATCCCTAATAAACCCGATGCCTGAGCCACAGAGAATACACTGCTATGATTTTATTGAAAAATTGGGTTTAAATAAATTATATTTATGAACAAATAATTTGTTGCAATATCTGTAACAAAAAAATAACGCTGGTGTTCCCCTGCCGTGTGTTTGTCGCTGCTGCTGCGGCGGGCATGTGTGCCTCTCCACCATCACTCTCTGAGTGTGACTGGCTTGGCACGATGCCCACTTGGCACGGCTCAAACCTATACGGTCCGATGCCCCCAGATTCTTCATTGTCATCCCATTCTTCGGAACTATAATTGTCTGAAGATTGGACAACACAAACCAATTCCAGACTACATGTGCTGGAACCATCATGGATGTTTTCAACCGCTTCCATCCTGTGTGTACAATGAGCAGCCAGGCGCTGTGTTCTCCCGATGATGTGACTACATGGCAGCGGGGTTTTCCAGCCACTGACATAATTGGTGATGTGGCGCTCAAGAAAACGCCAGATATTCGTGTGAAAAAAAGCCTGTTTGACTTGGAACTGCACAGACCAACCTATCTTGTCATCTTGTGTTATGTGTTGAAAAATTAGAGGAAGTCAAAAATGTGTCATCAGCACCTTAAAGGCACCTAGTAAATACAGGACAAACCACATCCTGTAATTATTTTAGTGTAAAAAAACAGAGCAATACTGTATTTTACAGAACGGGTGGCAACCCTAAGTGAAAGTGATAAAATTGATTTGATGAGGAAGCACCACAGAATGGGAAATATAATGGAAGTGGAAGTGGAATTGTGGGAGGACTGGAATGCAGAAGTACGTTACTCTACATCGTGCAAGAGGGCCATACTCTAGAAGTTTACGTGCAAATCATTCTCTTTGTACTACATTGTTCTTCTGAAAGGTTTCTTTGTGTTCGTGGTGATGATGACAGAGCACACGCCACGCTCCGCTGTTCGGGCTGAGGTCTGGTGGCTGTACGGGTTACAGCCTATCCTATATTTCATTTAACCACTTAGTGAGCACTCAAATCTACACATTAAAGAGCCCCTATTCTGCTCTTTTTCCACATGCTGACACAGCTCCCAGAGATGCTAATGGAACATCTGTGATATGCTTTGGTCAAAAGACCTCAGGGTTTAATTATCACAGGACCATTTTACACACGGGGAAGGAGCTCTTCTCAAAACTGGCTTTTTTTTTTAGAGCCCATCGTTTCAAATGCTCATGAGCTCCAGTTCAACCCGCACTCCCTCTTTGCATTTATCTGTTTTGAAGCTAACATTAGCATTTAGCGTCAGTTGTTAGACTAAGTAACATACCAACAAATATTGGCAAATTATCAGAGTTTAAAAGCCCAAATGAAGCATTACTGGACACAGGGGTGTGTGGTTTGAATAATCATAGCATATGGCCTGTTTATTTATTTATTTGTTTATTTATTTGCTTGTTTTGTTAAAGCAAATCTTTCTCTCTCAAACACTGATGAAATGCCTAATTTCCACAACGTTGTATTTCCTCTCATGGGCTATGGTGATCTTCTTTTTCTGAATGCACCTGAAAAATACTGAAAGATGATGGATGCTGTGCAGCAGTTTAGGATTCGCTGCTGGATGTGGAAATCATTCACAGACTCTCACACTGGTTGGTATTTGTCTCCAAATCTATTCTCACTCTGCTCCCATCACACGCGTGTTCAGCGCTTGATTTAATTAACTTTTTTGCTCACCAGCCACTGTGGCTAGTGATTTTCCAAAGTTACTAGCCACTCAGCCTTTTCACTAGCCACAATTCTGTGGTTGGAAAATTATGTTTAATATGATCAAATTGGACTATGGCATGCTAAAATTTACTTGAACTATGTACAACCTTTTTCAATGTAAATTACCCTTATACATACATAAAAAATAGGAAGAGAAACACTGCTGAATAATTTATGAAAAGTAGTAAACACTGTAAAATAGTAGAGAAAAATATTTGCAGTGCAGATAGATTTGGGTCCGTCCCAGTTCTCAGTTGTACCCCTACCCTATGAACTGGGACAGCCCTTCATGGCTGCAGGACGTCATTAGTAGCTGCTGACGGATTTGACCTAAATGGAAACTACTTGTTTTCACCAGAAAAAAGAGGAGAAAGAGGAAAAATACTGATTAGAAAAAACACAGTACTTATGGGAGTTGTAGTTTTGTAGTCTCACATTGCAATAGGTTTATTATTTTAGATGCCGTTTGAGAAAACTACAACTAGCCAAAGTGGCTAGTGGGCGTGGCTGTCTTACCAGCCACTGCTGAAATCCACCAGCCATTGGCCGGTGTTAATGCCAAGCCTTGCGTGTGTATGTGTTCGACCTGTACATGTAAGAATGGGACTCTCACCAATTTGCTTCCTCTGGAATTTGTGTATTATAATTTTATGATATTTTACTTAAATTTCTGACTTTTTCTTTGTGAAGTTATCACAAGAAGTACCAGCATCTAATAATAATTGTAATAATAATAAGTAAATACTTCTGGTATGTTTATTTATAGACAATATTATCATCATCATAATCACCATATATACCACCGTATACCCCCAGATGGCTTACAATACCTAGGCATAAAAAGTAACAATATAATAATAATAACCATAATAATAGGTAGCCATATAGTTGTTACAATAATAATAATAATTATTATTATTATTATTATTATTACCACTCAGCCTATATAATACTTTAAATAATTCCATCCTAAACAACAATCACAATACTATAATACCGTTGTAATATTCAAGAAATAATAATGATAATATCAATAATAACAATAGTACTCGGCGTATATATATTCAACAATAACTCAACACATATATATTCAACAATAACAACCTTTCTTCATTGAAGACACATTGTAATATTACTGTCCTTTATTTTTACATTGTTCAAAAATCATTTCTTTATATGTTTTAACCTCCTAGGACCTGGCATCCACATATGTGGATTTCATATTTTGGGTTGTCTAGACCACAATACTAAATTTTTCTCTACAAGGGCTTGGTTGTGAAATGTTTTATGTTTCATGCAGTGTTCAGAAATTGAAATGAACAGTTTAGAGCAGTAACAATGCAAAATGTTTAGAATGTTTTTTACTTTGTTACAGACATACTGTATGTCTTCCTGCAACTGTTAGCAGCACTTCAAATGAGCCATGTTGCTCAAAGGGGCACAATTGTTGTTTCTCATTTTGTTTTTGCACTCAGAAAAAATGCTGCTGTGTTCTGGCACACAATAAATAGTTTTGAACATCATTACTCAATTGTGACTTTATTGTGTTCTTACGAAATTTAAAACGAATGACCTCAGATGTGGACATCATTTTTTTCAGAAACTACATCATGTAAAAAGATAGTTCTTTGTTTTTACACTCATCAGGTCCCAATCAGCCCAAATAGCAAAGAGAAATTAAAAATGCATGCCATGCAAGAGTTCGGGTCTTAGGAGGTTAAATATATGGATGTTTGGACATTGCCTGTGTTTCTCCCCCAACCCATTTCACAATTTTACTCCCCCCACACACACACACAAAACTTTTCCTAGTAGATCTTACTAGGTGCATTTTAAATGTTGTATCCCCCCATAAATTGTATTTCCCTTCTCTCTCCCTGAAAAGATTTTGTATATTGTGTGCCAAAAGGTTTTTACTGACTTTAAACATTAACTGTGCTGTATAATAATCAACCAGGTCCCGTAATTTCAATAACTTTGAATGTAAAAGCAATAAATTAGTATGTTCAAGATACCCGACTTTGTGTATAACACGGACTGCCCTTTTTTGTAATATTAGCAATGAATTAAGTGTATTTTTATAATTGTTACCCCAGACCTCTATACAATAGGTCAAGTATGCAAGTACTAATGAACAATACAAGATATGAAGTGATTTGTAACCTGGGACTTGCTTAATTTTATTTATAATTGCAATAGTTTTTGCCACTTTGTTTTGTATGTATCTGACGTGTGGTTTCCAACTAATTTTATCATCTAGTATTACACCCAAAAATTTCATCTCCTCAACATTTTCAATAATTAAATTATCTATATGAATATATGTATCTTCTTTATTTTTACAATTACCAAATATCATTACTTTAGTTTTATCTATATTTAGTGATAATTTATTACTATCCATCCATTTTTTTTAGCTTATTTAAAAGCCCGTGTTTAATGTTTTTCTCTACATGGTCCCTGACAAATAAACCAATAAACTAAACTAAACTTTTGTATGTTTGGTCTTTTTTTCTTTTACTTTTGAGGCATTACATTTCTGATTTTCTCATAAATTTGAGATTTTTAAAATAATAAATATAAGGTTTTTTTTTTTATTCGTGAGTTTATTGTGCTTCCAACTTTTTTCCTCATAAATTTGTATTTTTTTCTTGTTCCTTTGCCCTGGGTAAAATAAAGGAACAATGATTTCAACTCTGATTTCAATGAAATATAATGATAACTTTACTAAATCTACAAAAGATGCAGCCATTTCTGGTAAAAAAAATAAAATAAATAAAAATAAAAATGACAGTATTAACAAACAGATTTCTAACTAAAGATAATCAAAAATTACTCAGACAGAATGACCAAATGTACGCAAATAAAAATGCACTTTTTCTTCATAAATGTGCTAAAGTAAAAGGGAAATTATCCTGCAATAAAACTAAACCCAGTGAAGAAGCATTCTACGATAAAGTTGCCACGTGTACATGAGTAAATGTGACTAGTTATACCAGCGGTGAGGAGTCATACAAGGAAGTTAGCGGTGCAACTTTAGTCGCCAGTTAATCCGGTCCAATCACGATTAATGGCATCAGGCAAATTAATCATGTTAATCATGATTAATAGGAGATTACACTACTAAATGAAATGTCAAAAAATGTTGCTGTTACATAATAAATCAAAAGTGTTTGGTTGATTTAAAGAAAGCATTAAAGCTGTTTCTCCCATTTTTGCAGGACTGCAGTAAGTGACTGCAGCACAGAAGGGGAATTTGTCAGGTTTCCCAAAGTCATCTGTATTTAAATGCGTTTGACTCGTGAGAAAAGAGCGGGACTGAAGAGGTGGAGGAGGTTGGTGTCTTTTTTACTCATCTACGGAGCCCTAAAGCAGAGGTGGAGGACCAGAGAAAGTGTGATGTCACAGCGGGGGCGTGTCTGGGCTTACATCACAGTGCACTGAGCAGCAAATTACTCAGCTATAGGATAAGAGCGAGAAAGTCTTCAAGGACAAAGTTTGAGTAATGACTATAGTAATCAGCTGCTTCTTGCTCTGCAGTTTTTAAATAAATTTAAGCTTTTTCCCCTCAAACTGTGACTTTCCCTATCAAATTTACTTGGATTTTTTTCTGATGATTTTGTAACATTTTTCTTGTGCATTTGCAACTTTTTAAAAAAATGTACAACAATTTCCTTTGAAATTTTCCTCCAGGTTTGTGCCGGTCAGTAATGTTTTTCACCTGGCTGTGCTATTGTGAGGAATCAGAAATATTAGAGCCCAAACAGTAAAGGATTTTCAAAACCAGTACAATTTGGCATTTTATGAATCTGATATGCTAATATATCACTGATTTTCCCTGCCGCTTCCAGGCACAGAACATTTCTGTGATGTTTTGGTGTAGTTTGATAAACAGTAAAATGTGCAGAAACACAGGTTTACCAAGACTTTAGAGACTGAGCTGAAGTTCAACTCTGTAAACTATATGTTGAAAATAAATGTCTTATTCACAAATACAGTAAAATAAGCTGATTTCCCTTTACATTTCCACATTTTTATTTATTGACTAATAAATGAAAACCTTCATGTCACGCCGCGCCGCTCATCAGCGGCGCCAGCTGCATGCACACCTGCACATCATCAGCGGCGAGGGATTTAAGCCGCCTCGCCCTGGGCTTCGGCCTGAAGCCGTCAGACTTCCCTACGCATTGCTGTGAGTTCCCTTTCATTCTCAGCTAACATTGCGGTAAGAAGATCTTACCTTTTTCTCCTCCAAGTCTGCTCCCCTGTGCACAGGTGGATTTCCCGGCGGCGGACTATTCCTCTCCATCGTCTGTTCCTCGCTGCTGCACCGGGCTCTCCAGGTGGCTGTCTACCGGACCTCGTTCCTTGCTGTGCCAGTCATCCGCCCTGTCCAAGTAAGCTCCTCTCTTACTTATATATCTCCTGTGTTGGTGTGTGCCCGTCACCCTTCTCCCTGTGCTTTTCCCATAGGGTTGTCCGGCTGTACGGTCTCCTGCCTCTGTGCCCGAAGCAGACGCCGCCACCAACACATTCACATCTCGCAGACACACATTCATTCACTCCTGTTGTCAATAAAGCTATTTGAGCTACTCTGAGCCTGTGTGTGTGCGTCTCCTGAGCCGTGCGTTATGTCAGTACGGCTTCAGCAGAGCGGCTCGGCAGACGGCGGGCTCGCACACCGGCTTACCACTCTCGAGGCTCGAGTGGATCAGATAGCTTATCAGCAACAGGTGATACTAAATCAATTGATTAATATAACTAACCGATTGGAGCGCTTGGACCCCCAACAGCCGTTCCCCCCGGCTCGTCAGGGTGGCGCGGCTCCTGCTGCTCCAGTGGCCGTCCAGCAGGCTCCGGGAGCACCGACTCGGCTCACGCCCATTCCAACCCCTGCCCGCTTTAGCGGTAAGCTCGGCGGAGCGCGGGGGTTCATAATGCAATGTGAGTCCGTGTTCCACCGTGTGCCCGGAGACTTTCCCTCGGATCATAGCCGAATTGGTTATATCGGGAATCTCCTAGAGGGGCGAGCATTAACCTGGACCTACGCCGTAATGGCGAGGCCCAGTTATGCCACCCTCACGTATGACCAATTCGTGAGACGCTTCCTGGAGGTCTTTGACCACTCTCATACCGAGACGGTCCAGGTCGATCGGCTTCTCAGCCTCCAGCAGGGAAGCCGGTTGGCAGCGGACTACGCAGTCGACTTCCGGGTAGCGGCGGAGGAATTGGGCTGGGAGGAACGCTCCCTCTGTGGCCTTTTTCTCCGCAGTCTCAATGATGATCTGAGGGATGAACTGGCTGGGCGGGATATCCCGGAGACTCTAGCGGAGCTAACTTCCCTAGCGATCAGTTTGGATAACAAGCTGCGCGAGCGCTCCTCGGGACGGAAGTCGTCTTCTTTTCGCCCTCGTGGAGCCTCGCCGCGCCTGTCCCAAGCTCGCCCCCTGGCGACGCCGCCACCATCGCGCCCCGAGGAGTCGGAGCCGATGGTGACGGGCTGGACAAAGCTCTCCCCGGCGGAGAGACAATGCCGCCGTGAGTTAAATCTCTGCATGTATTGCGGAGATAGTCAACACACGGTAGAGTTTTGTCCACAGAAGCCAAACGGCGGGGTCCGCGAGTCACTGTAGGGGGCCTCGCGGAAGTCAATCGGTTAAGTCCCCTCACACAATTGAAACTGCCCATCCGTTTTTGTCACAACTCCACTGGGCATCTCACTCACGCACTGGTGGATTCGGGCGCGGAGGGAAGTTTTATTTCATAAAGCCTGGCAACCCGATTGGGCATCCGCTGTCAGGCATTAAGAACCCCTATCTCCCTGGTCAACCTCTCTCGTGCCTCCCTGGGGAGAGTAACACACCAGACCATCCCTGTTCCGGTTATCATCTCTGGAAACCACCGGGAGGAGATAACCTTCTACGTCCTGCCCAACTCTGTGTCGCCCGTCATCCTGGGGTATCCCTGGCTACGCCTCCACAACCCCGTTTTGGATTGGAAGTCCGCCGGGGTGTCGGCATGGAGCACATTCTGCATGAGCACCTGTCTACAGTCCGCTGCCTGCTCTCCGTCCTCCTCTCCTACTCCTATGGACGCTGCACCCCCGGACCTGTCCCTGGTGCCGTTGGAATTTCACGACCTGGGTATGGTATTCAGCAAGTCCAAGGCGATGTCTCTTCCTCCTCATAGGCCCTATGACTGCGCAATTAACATCTGCCAGGGGGCACCCTTACCCTCTGGGCGACTCTACAGCCTGTCGGCGCCGGAGAAGGAGACTATGAACGCTTACCTCAAGGAGTCGCTGAGTGCCGGGATAATCCGCCCATCGTCATCACCTGTGGGGGCAGGATTCTTCTTTGTGGGTAAGAAGGACGGTTCCCTCCATCCTTGCATCGATTATCGTGCCCTAAACGACATCACGGAGAAGGATCGCTACACCCTGCCCCTCATGGACACCGCCTTCCACTCCCTCCAGGGGGCGACTTGGTTCACCAAGCTGGATCTACGCAGCGCATACCACCTCGTCCGGATCCGGGAGGGAGATGAGTGGAAGACAGCCTTCCGTACCCCGAACGGCCACTTCGAATACCTGGTGATGCCGTTCGGGTCGACCAACGCTCCAGCCGTCTTTCAGCGCCTTATTAATGACGTCCTCTGGGATTTCATTGGCCTTTTTGTGTTCGTCTACCTGGATGACATTCTCATCTTTTCCAAATCCAGGGACGAGCACCAGGTCCACGTGAGGCGGGTCCTCCAAAGACTGCTGGAGAACCGGTTGTATGTGAAGGCCGAGAAATGCGAGTTCTACGCGAAGACAACATCCTTCCTCGGGTTCATCATCTCCCATGACCAGGTGCTTCCGGACCCAGAGAAGGTGAAGGCGGTGGTGGAGTGGCCCACACCTGCATCAAGAAAACAGGTGCAGCAGTTCGTCGGGTTTGCTAACTTCTACCGCCGCTTCGTCCCAAATTTTGGTACCATCGTCGGCCCGCTGACCCGCCTCATGTCCCCTAAGGTCCCGTTCCGGTGGACCGAAGAGGCCGCGGCTGCCTTTCAGGCGCTGAAGGCGGAGTTCTCCTCCTCCTGGGTCCTTAGCCAAGTCAACCCTGCGCTGCAGTGCATCGTGGAAGTGGACGCTTCGGACACAGGAGTGGGGGCGGTTCTATCCCAGCGGTCGCCAGATGACGGAGTTAAACGACCCTGCGCCTTCTTCTCCCGGCGCTTGTCCCCGGCGGAACGGAATTACGACGTGGGGGACAGAGAGCTCCTCGCCATCAAGCTTGCGCTGCAGGAGTGGCGTCACTGGCTAGAGGGGGCGAACCTGACGGACCACAAGAACTTGGAGTACTTAAGATCTGCCAAGCGTCTGAACGCCCGCCAGGCGTGCTGGTCCTTGTTCTTTGCCAGGTTCCAATTCACCATCACCTTCAGGCCTGGCTCCAAGAACGGCCTGCCAGACGCCCTCTCTAGGCAATTCGCCCCGAGGAGTCGGAGGACACGGTCCACACCATCCTACCCAGATCGTGCGTCGTGGGAGCCGTCACCTGGGATATAGAAAGCAAGATCCGGAAGGCGCAGGAAGTGGAACCTGACCCGGGCGGCGGACCGGAGGGGAGGCTGTTCGTGCCATCCACGGTTCGGGGGGAGGTTATCCATTGGTTGCACACATCCAAGCTCACCTGCCACCCTGGCTCCTCCCGGATGATTGACCTCCTCCAGCGGTCCTTCTGGTGGCCGGGCCTGCGGAGGGACGCTGCCCGCTACGCCCGGGCCTGCCCAGTGTGTGCCACCAGCAAATCAGGTAATGCCCCTCCAGCGGGTTTGCTCCAGCCTCTGCCCGTCCCTGGCAGGCCCTGGTCGCATATCGCCCTGGATTTCATCACCGGACTCCCAGTCTCTAACACCTTCGACGCCGTCCTGACCATCGTGGACCGCTTCTCCAAGGCGGCACACTTCGTTCCCCTACGAGGTCTCCCAACTGCCCTGGAGACGGCGGACCTCCTAATCCAGCACATGGTCAGGCTGCATGGGATTCTGGTGGACGTGGTCTCGGACCAGGGGCCCCAATTTTCTTCAGAGGTTTGGAGGTCGTTCTGCAACGCCCTGGGAGCCAAGGTGAGCCTCTCCTCCGGCCATCACCCCCAAACCAACGGGCAGTGTGAGCGGACCAACCAGGAGCTGGAGGCTGCACTCCGCTGCGTAACGGCGTCCAAACCAACGTCCTGGAGTAACCACCTCGCCTGGGTTGAATACGCCCACAACACCGCTCGCTCTTCTGCTACAGGGATGTCTCCTTTTAAGGCGTCCCTGGGTTACGACCCCCCGCTGTTCCCGGCGCAGGAGAGTGAGGTAACTGTCCCCTCAGTACGGGCGCATCTCAGGCAGTTCCGCTCCATCTGGGCGTTAGCACGCAATGCGCTTTTACGCACGGCGGAGCGCAACAGAGCCGTGGCGGACCGGCACAGAAGACCTGCCCCGGCGTACAGAGTTGGTCAGCAAGTCTATGTGTCAACCCAGGACGTGATTTTAAAGGGCGAGAGGAGGAAGCTGGCACAGCGCTTTATGGGCCCATACCCCATCACCAGGATCATCAACCCGGTGGCTGTGCGTGTAGCTATTCCCCCCTCCCTCCGCATCCACCCCACCTTCCACGTATCCAAGGTGAAGCTGGCAGTCTCCGACCCCCTTTGCCCTCCTCCTGCTGCGCAACCCGCACCCCGGATGATTGATGGCCATCCGGCCTGGCCTGTCTCCTCCATCCTGGACTCCCGGCGCCGGGGTCGTGGGTTGCAGTATTTGGTGGACTGGGAGGGCTATGGGCCTGAACATCGGCAGTGGGTACCCTCGTCGTTTGTGTTAGACCCATCACTCATTGCTGAATTCCACCGAGCGCACCCAGAGAAACCATCGCCAGGAGGCGCTGCTAGAGGGGGGAGTACTGTCACGCCGCGCCACTCATCAGCGGCGCCAGCTGCATGCACACCTGCACATCATCAGCGGCGAGGGATTTAAGCCGCCTCGCCCTGGGCTTCGGCCTGAAGCCGTCAGACTTCCCTACGCATTGCTGTGAGTTCCCTTTCATTCTCAGCTAACATTGCGGTAAGAAGATCTTACCCTTTTCTCCTCCAAGTCTGCTCCCCTGTGCACAGGTGGATTTCCCGGCGGTGGACTATTGCTCTCCATCGTCTGTTCCTCGCTGCTGCACCGGGCTCTCCAGGTGGCTGTCTACTGGACCTCGTTCCTTGCTGTGCCAGTGTGACAGAGATCATCCTGCGCAATTCGCCCCACACGGGACACAAACCCGCGACCTCTCAGTCAACTACACAGTTCGAGCATGGGAGACACAGCACGATCGCGCTGAGCTAAAGGTCCGACCGATAGCTCAGCGCTACCGATACTGTATGAGGCTTTGGGAGGGAGGTTTACTAACGTTCTACGCCGAACAGTACTAGTTGGCATCCGTTACACTCTCCCCCTTAAACCTCACTCCCATGCCGGGTTCACGGCACCAGTGTGACAGAGATCATCCTGCGCAGTTCGCCCCACACGGGACACGAACCCGCGACCTCTCAGTCAACTACACAGTTCGAGCATGGGAGACACAGCACGATCGCGCTGAGCTAAAGGTCCGACCGATAGCTCAGCGCTACCGATACTGTATGAGGCTTTGGGAGGGAGGTTTACTAACGTTCTACGCCGAACAGTACTAGTTGGCATCCGTTACACCAGTCATCCGCCCTGTCCAAGTAAGCTCCTCTCTTACTTATATATCTCCTGTGTTGGTGTGTGCCC
Organism: Pholidichthys leucotaenia; assembly: GCA_020510985.1. Classification (NCBI taxonomy): domain Eukaryota; kingdom Metazoa; phylum Chordata; class Actinopteri; order Cichliformes; family Pholidichthyidae; genus Pholidichthys; species Pholidichthys leucotaenia. The sequence continues at coordinate 22,402,018 of CM035848.1, read as the reverse complement.
GTCACCCTTCTCCCTGTGCTTTTCCCATAGGGTTGTCCGGCTGTACGGTCTCCTGCCTCTGTGCCCGAAGCAGACGCCGCCACCAACACATTCACATCTCGCAGACACACATTCATACACCCTTGTTGTCAATAAAGCTATTTGAGCTACTCTGAGCCTGTGTGTGTGCGTCTCCTGAGCCATGCGTTATGTCACTTCAAGTCAGTGCAAATACAAACTAGAAAAGCACTCGGAGAGCGCAGACCTCCACCAAGCGCCACAGTTCCCCCCATACAGTGTTTGTGTGTACGTTTTCAGATTCCTTGACCACGAAAACATATGACTAGCAATTGGATTGACAATGATAGGATTAGTGGTTCAGTAGTTATTCACGAAAATGGCATTTTCCGTAATGGTGGTTTTCTTCTGGACGGTGATCCTGATCACCACCAAAATGTAATCATCTGTAGGATACCCCATTTCTGACAATCTGTGAAAATTTCATGAAAATCCGTCCATAAGTTTTTGAGTTATCTTGCTAACAAACAGACAAACAAACAAACAGACAGACAGACAAACCAACGCCGATGAAAACATAACCTCCTTGGCGGAGGTAATTAAAGCTCTCACGCTGACACAAAGAACTGATAACAAAGGTAAATGAGGTACGTGCAACAGCAGTAGGAAATGATCTGCCCTCCTCCCCAAACATCTATACATCACTAAGCTGGGCCACTGCCTGCAACAACAAAGCAGGAGCAAAATAGCATAAAAGCTACAATAAAATATAATTAACAAGCAGGTGTTTTAAAGTGCACATAATAAAAGTGAAACCATGGGTAAGTGAGTAATTGTGATGGTGGAATTTAAACGGAAGATGTGAGGTGTAGCATCAGTCATGCGTGTGATGCTGCAACACCTTAGTACTGTCTAAATTAGTCTGCTAATTATGGCGGGATAAGTACAGTAAGAGGAAACGTGAACCTGAACATCTCTGTTACGGTATAGTCCTCATTAAAACCTCACCAGTTTTAATGAGGTTTCCTCTTAAATTTATGACCCTTTTCTTCAAACTTCTTGACTGCTTTCTCATAAATTCCCATCGTCTTTATGTCTTTTTCCACATAAGTCTGACATAATTTACACTAATTTTCCATAAATTGTTGACTTTCTATGTTTTGCAACTTTATTCTTGGAAATTTACTTTCCTGTCTTTGACAGAATTTTTCTTCTCCCTAAAAGTTTTTATTCTGGTTTAAATAAACATCAACTGTAAGAACCCTCTGATAAAATCTGAATCATTTTTAAATCAAAACCAGTAAAACAATAATTTTAACTCTCTCTTTAATGAAATTATAAATTCACCAAAATGTCTAAAGAACAAGTTAGGACTGTATAAAAAAGCTTTAATTAGAACATGGTTCATGCATTATTTTCTCATTTAAGAATCACGCATTTTTTTTAGTTTCTGAAGACAATTATAGGCCATCAAACCCCTCCTAAATCAGAGACAACCAGGGCTTGACATGAACTTTTTTGCTCAGCAGCCACTGTGGCTAGTGATTTTCCAAAGTTACTAGCCACTCAGCCTTTTCACTAGCCACAGTTTTGTGGTTGGAAAATTGTGTTTAGTATGATCAAATTTGACTATCACAGGCTAAATTGTACTTGAACTAAATTTACAGCCTTTTTAAGTGTAAATGACCCTTATACATACAGTACATCAAAATAGCAAGAGAAACACTGTTCAGTTATTAACAGCAGTAAATACTGTAAAGCAGTTGAGAAAAATATTTGCAATATGAGAGTGAAGTACAGATAGATTTGGCATCCGTCTCAATTGTCATTTGTACCTCTTCCCCTTTGCCTACCCCCACCCCAGGGGAGGTTCTAGGATCAGAGCTTTAGGGGTGCTGAGCACCCATTGAGTTCCACCACACACACACACACACACACACACACACACACACACACACACACACACACACACACACACACACACACACGTTATTTTGTTAGAGTTATCATCTTTCATGCATCTCCTCCCTGGCTTCTAATTAGTGAACATGGTACCTGATGAAACATAAAAACAGTGACAGCTTAGATTTAATATTTTGCTTATACCAAAACAACAGCTTCTTTCTCTCAAATTCAAACAGTGCACAGTGGCTGACTGACAATGCAACCATTAAAGAAAAACATCTGCTACTAGCTGCCTTAGCCAGGGCTGGACTGGGACAAAAAAAAAAAAAAAAAATCTGCCATGGCATTTTTGGTCCAATTTGTTAAGTAGCAACATTCAACCATCACAAGTAATGGTCAAACACAGGGGTCACCAACTAAAACTGCAAAAGGTCCGATAAAGCCCCTTTTCCACTAGTACCCAGTCAGCCCTGCACGCTTCTACACGGTTTTACACGGCTCAGCACGGTTTTGTTTCCATTACAGCTGAGTACCTTTTGGGGTGGGTGGGATTTTTTTACAACAAGGCGGTGCCACATTCCCGAGATGTAAAACACGCGACACAAGAAAAACACAAGATGGCAGCTTACGAGGTGACTATTCGTTGTCTGGCTTTTGTCAGAGTAAAGGCAAAAAAGGAGAGCCAGAGAAGGGTACAGGCAGCGAGACAAAACACTCTGGAAAAGTACTGAAGCATTTAGGAAGCCATAGAGCCGAAGATGCGAGGATACAAACTAGATCACATATGAAAGTAAGCTAATGATTGCTAATGCTAGTTTGCTTTAAGTCCGCGGTTCTACATTGTAATGTCGGTAAGTTATCGCTATTAGGTACTAAAATATGTATGCTGTGTGTGTGTTTCAGATGGCTCTCTTGTAGCAAAATTACCGCTTCAAACCGTGGGTCTGGGTGTTCAACACAGCCTCTCGCTGATGTCACCCCAGCTTCACAAACACTCAGTGGTTGTAGAACTTAAGAATGTCTGTAGAAATATTTAGCTTCCTGTGCAACAAATTGCTCTGATCTGTGTGAAAATCACAGAGAGACTGTTGAGACTTCATGGGATGTTCCTGCTCCAGCAGCACTGAGTCTGTGGTGGTGTCGTGGAAAAAAGTGATCAGCTGCCAAAACTTGATCGCCAGGTTGTAGTTATGAGGTTATATTAGCCATAAAATATATATTTCAAAAGGTAAACAGTACTGAGTTAGGTATAATAAGATATATTTAAGATAAGATAAGAGATAAGATAAGATAAGCCTTTATTAGTCCCACAACGGGGAAATTCCAGGATTGCAACAGCACAGGGATAGCAACACTCAGAGCAACAATCAGAAGGCAAGAAAAAAAAAAAAAAACAAAAAAAAAAAAAAAAAAAAAAACAAGCAAGCAAGAGCAGCTAATAAACATATGTACGTATTACTATAAAATATATATATATACACACACACACAGACACACAGTGCAGAGCATTGTAGCTGGATGGAATAAATCTATGAATATATGAACACACAGTGCAGAGCATTGTAGCTAGATGGAATAAATATGTAAATATATAAACACCCACAGTACGGAGCATTGCAGCTAGGTGGAATAAATATGCAAGTATATAAACACACACAGTGCGGAGCAATGTAGCTAGATGGAATAATATGTAGATATATAAATATATAAACACCCACAGTACGGAGCATTGTAGCTAGATGGAATAAATATGCAAATATATAAACACACACAGTGCAGAGCATTGTTGCTAGATGGAATGAAACAGCATAACCGTCTACTTAGTTATCCTACATGGTATGATTATGTGCCCATACATATTCTCACCCTCCATAGCGACCGGTATGTTCCTAGTTGTATGCCGGAGAGGACCATTGTGTAAGTCTATTGCATCTTTTGCATTCAAAAAACTATTAGTTTGTTACGTCTTTTTGCTATCTCTGCGAGCAGCCCTGCTTAGGTTGTACAGTCTGACAGCCGTTGGTAGGAAGGACCTACGAAACCTCTCGGTTGTGCACCTGGGATGATGTAGTCTGCTGCTAAATGAGCTCCTCAGTGCATTCAGTATGTCCTGCATAGGGTGGAACTCGGACTCCAGCAGAGATGACAGTTTAGCCACCGTCCTTCTCTCTCCTATCTCCTCCATCGGATCAAGGCGCTGCCCCAGGACAGAGCTAGCTTTCTTAATCAGTTTGTTCAGTCTCTTCCTATCGGCTGCAGTAATGCCACTGCCCCAGCAGACCACTCCAAAAGTGATATTTAACAATTAACAATTTAACAATTATGATGCATTTTAAGCCAAAACAAACTTGATCTAGGATTAAAAGCAATTAAAATAAAGCAGTCTAGTGCAGTCTAATAATGCAGCCTTACAGGCAATGTAATTGCTTGTAATGCAATTACATGGAAAATACTTGATTTGCTAGATACATGTTGATACTGTAGAAATATATATTCTCTGCATCAAACAATGTACTATACATGTATTCATGTAGTATTGCACTGGGAATTTTGACAATAAACCTTTGTACTTTTTGCAGATGTGTCTCCACTTTTGTTTTATGTGTGAAGGTTACCACCAAGTGACACAAATTAAATACTAAAAGATTGTAAAAGCTGTTTAAGAACAATCCAGCAGTTTGAGAAATCACTTTTGGTTTGGTGTAAGTCTGCCAACAGAATTATGAACTATAAAGCAGTTTGTGTTCAAATGTTAAATCCCATTAAACCCTAAACCAGGGGTGTCCAATCATGTGCCATGGAGGGCCAAGACCCTGCAGGTTCTCTCTTCTACCCAGTCTCTTCAGCAGGTGTTTTCACTGATCAGCAGTCAGTGGAAGAAATTCAGTGGAATCTGCTGTTGAAGACACTAGTTGGATGTAAAGCCTGCAGGGTCTTGGCCCTCCATGGCACGTGATTGGACACCTCTGCCCTAACCCATTATTAGGAAATCCAGATGCTAATATGGCCCAGAATTCCTCCATATACTGGTACTATCACTAAAGTGTGCAGTGTTTTCTGCGGTGGCACATCCAACAATACAGACTTCAGTTAATAAAATAATTGTTTTTGGTTACTTTTTCTTAAAAATGAGCCATTATTTTCAACATCACTGATAAATGGTTTGTACTGTTGACTCTTTTCACACTGGTGTCTTAATAGACGCAATAGAAAATTGTTTATTACAATCAGCAGCAAATTCCAGATTATTTAGAATGTGCAAAATTCAAACTAAAAAAAAAAACAACTTACAATGGGTCACACACGCCGGCCACGCTGCCTCACTGAGCAGCAACTGGATGTGCCGCTCAAGCTGGTCCCAGTTCAGCAGATCTTCAGTCTGCATCTCTGTAAATAGTGACACAAGGTCCAGTTTGGGGTGGATCATTTTCCTCTTGCATAGATGAAAAGAGAGAAATGGGTGGTGGTTAATTAATGCAAGTTTAAAACATATTTAGGAAATACACTTGTTGCCAAAAGCCAGTGGTGGAATGTGACAAAAACGTGCTTCTTTGTTGTATTTAACCACAATTTTCATGTAGCTGCGCTTCAGTAGAGTAGATTTTACAAGGGCTGGGTTACGTTTAAAATCACCTGTTTTCACTGTGGCCTCAGCAATCAGAATGAATTAATATATTCACTTGAATGGAATCTAGTACTTTAACTGAGGGTGCACATCTCCGAGTATGGAGTCGCTTAGTCAAAATATGTAATTTTTATGAATAAAAGTTTAGCCACCGCTCTGTCACCGCTGTGTCTCTTCTTGCCCTGGCTTCAAGTGTGGGTGGTGTTTTGTACTTATATTGCTAAAATATAAAAGGAAGCACTACAATGGGTCTCATATTTGTAATGTGTCCTGTTATTATAATACTGCATTTGTTTATTGACGATAGACTACAAACTACAAATATAAACTAAATTATGATGGTGACTGAACAACTCCCATTCCCCAAAGTGCAAGATACACTCTCATAAATATATTTCACAAAGGATCACACAAGTGATCTGACAAAATAAATAAATAAATAAACAAGCGGGTTGGGTTTCTTTTTTTTTTTTTTTTTTTACAGCGGATGTGACATTCATTTTCAATTATTCTGTAATTAATATTCACACAATCAAATAAATCTCAGTTCAGTCCTTTTCATATTAAGTGGAATTTGTGCTACTTCAGTTTTGGCACTTTATCTATACTTTAACTAAAAAAGCAAAGGATTTCATTACTTTCCACGGTGGCAAGGTCCATTGTGGGGTGGCTCCTTTTCCTCTTGCCTAGACAAAAGACAGAAATGGATGGTGGTTAGTTAAAGCAAGTTCAAAACACATATTAGGGAAATACACTTGTGAAAGCCAGTGGTGGGATGTGACAAAAATGCTTCGTTGTTGTATTTAAGCACGATTGTCATGTTGCTGTGCCTCAGTAGAGCAGATTTTGCAGGCACCAGGTTATGTTTAAAATAATTTGTTTTTATTGTGGCCTCAGAATCTGAACGAGTTAATACAGTCAGCTGACTTAAATCATTTCAATGAAGCACGTTGACTGCAAGTACATTCAAAAGTGAGTTCATGTGCTACATCAGTTTTTCAAAAACAAGAATTATAACAGTACTTCCACCACCACAGCTAAAAATGGGACCAGGTTGTGGACCCCTGACAAGTGAGCACCCCAGGATCCACTCTGTACACGTACAAGGACATTTTCAAGCCAGGGATTTATGGTGGAAAAGAAAGAATAGGTATGTGGGTCTATTATGAGGCTTTAGGAAATTATGAGTCTGAAGTATTCGCTCTCACAAGCGAATACTTCAGACAAAGCAAGTGGGAATCAGCAGAGCTGGCTACTAGCTAGCTAGTTAGCACTCCTCGCTAACACTCATTAGCCAGGAGAGAACGGTGTTATTGCTCAAAAAAAGTGAGCTTGCCACCGATAGGATAAATAAGCGAAAAGATGCACAATATCACAAAACACTCACCATCCATGGTTCTCTCATCCTTCACCTTCAGCTTCTCCCTACTATTTTAATGCCCTGGTGGGACAGATAACACAGCAGTGTTTGCTCCACCCACCTTAACCCCACTGTGGTGCCCTTGAGCAAGGCTGAGCTGCTCAGTGGCCACAGGTCAATCTGTGGTTGTACTGGGCAGCTTCCTGGTGTGAATGTTTAACTGTGTGAATGAACAGGGCATCCTTGAAAAAGAGAGGTTGCCCCTCAATGGAACTACCCTGTAAATAAAGGTTAAATAAAAACATGGACAAATTTATTGCAAAATGTGCTTTTAAGAGCTGACATTCTTTCAGAAGACCACAGCTGTCTCCAGACAGGCCAGTATCATTTAACTTGCTTTCAGACATTATTTTAATAAGCTCGTGTTTTAGCTGGTTTTAGCTCTGTATTAATTTTTAAACAAAAAAAAAAATGAAAATGAATTCTTTGTTCAAAGTCAAACAAAACGTAATATAAAATTTTATAATACAGGAGAACACTAAATGTGTTTGACTCCAAACAAAATGTTATGACCCGAGCGCCGATCTCATCCGCGCTCGGGCTATGCATCATCTCTGCCGGCTTTGACAGCAGTGGATTACATTCTGGCTCCCCGGGCTCTTATTGTGACAGCGCTCGGTGGGGCTTCCTGCTGTCAGAGCCGATCAGCTGTTCTGCATCACCGATTGTTAGTCTCCGGCTTTATTAGCAGGCGCTGACAGCTGGTTGATGCTGGAGTATCGTCAAACATTCCTGGTCCTCGTTCATGTCAGGTTCGTGCATGTTCTTGTTCATGTCATAGTTTAGGTCGTAGTGGCTGGGGTTAGCCCTACGATCCCCTGTATTCTGTAGTGTGTGTTTTGCCCTCAGTGGCTCACAGCTTTGTGTCTCGTCTTGTCTTGTTATAATAAAACATCAAATGCAAAACTCACTGGTGACTTTTGGCGTCTTATGGTGGCCCACGAGGGTCACCGCATGACATAAAAAGGTCTAAAATTCTTAAATCTACAACTAAAATCCGAAAAATGTTTTCCAAGAGAATACAAACTAAATTGTATTGCATTTTTAAAAAAAGATTAATATCTACAAAACAAAATTTCACAAAAAGTCCACCTCTATACAGTATTTTATGTGCAGAAAAAAAAAAGCTGTTTCAAACTAAGACAAAAAAAAAGTGGACACAAAATATAATTCCACATGACGGAATTCCTCAACATTTTTTTTTTTTATCCCAACAATAAACTCTGTTGGATGGAGCTGTAACTCCATGGTTACAGGGAGACTGGAGGTGGAACTTTTTATGTTCAGTAACACACGGAGCTTTTACAGAGTTTTTATGTGTCAGCCTTGTATGTGTGTGTGCGTGGGTGGGGGCGGGGGTACCCGTAGCAAACCTGTCTGATTTTGCAAACCACCCTCTGGAGCAGTTAGAGCCGCAGAGTCTCTGCAGAGAGTGGTATTCATGGTATAGCAAAGAGGGCAGTCTGCAGCAGGACTCCGGAGGAGAGCGCCTAAGGGCTCGTGCCATGCCATAATCTGTCGGAGGGATGCATCAGTTCACTTCCGCTTTTTACCCCACAAAATAAAATAGACTCCCTTTTCCCCAAATTGTATCAAAAGGCTTTGAGGTCCGAACGGAGGACTCTCAGGGTCCGGATCCAGACCGGAGTCCACCAGTTGGTGACCTGGTCTAACAGGTCAGAATTACCCACTTTTGCCCTTAAAAAGTAAATCCCTGTGGGTTTACAGAAAGAAAGAAAGAAAGAAAGAAAGTTACTTTATTATCTATTTTGCATAAATATTTTGTCATAATTTTAAAGTCTCAAAATTTTCCAAAGGAGCAAAACTTTGAGAAAAAGCTACACAACTACAAGGAAAAAAAAAATAATCACAAACATGTATACAGTAAAAGCTTCAAGTTTACTAGAATAACATAACAAATTTATAGGGACAACTGCCCATTTATTTAAAATATGTACTAAATTCATGAGAGAAAAAATGCAAAATTACAAGAAAAACAAACTTGAATTTAAAAGATAAAAGTTACAAATTCATGATAAAAGTTGCAAATTTATGAGAAAAAAAATCACATCTGTACCATTACAGTCACTGAGAATGTAAACACAGGAAGTTATTTAAAAGATTTAATAAATTCATTTAAAAAAAGTAAATTAATAAACTGTTGAGACAAAAGTCAGAAAATCACAAGAGAAATGTAACTCATTTGCAATTAAAAAAATCATTGAAAGATGATGGAAAATTATTGAAGCAAAAATGCAAAGACTGAAGAAAAAAGATGCCAGTTTATGACACAAAAGTCAGAAATTTAAAAAAAAAAAGTCAATCCATGAGCAAAAATTTTTCACCAAGTTTGAAATTTCATGAAGTTTGTTAAAGTCTATAATTAAAAAAGAATAAAATCAATCATAAGAACAAGTAGGTAATTTATGAGAACGATCCAAATTCACATAAAAAAATCCACATTTTCAATAAAAAAAATCTCTAATTTAGGAGGTAGAGTAGCCTGAAACGACACAGGTAAATGTAGGTTATCTTTATATATTATCACTCAATATACATAAGAGGAGTTACCCCAAAATAGTTAAGAAGTAACTGAGATGTGACTTTAGTCTGGACAGTTTGAGGTGTTTCTCCTGAATTTATGACTTTTGAATTTTGACTTATGAATTTACTACTTTGTCCTTGTAAATTTGAAAGATTTTTTCCCCCACTTAAATCAACTTTTTCCTCATAATTTGTGTTTAGTGCTAATTTAGGGCTTTTTTCTTGTACATTTGAGACTTTACTCTGATAAATTTGTGAGGTTTTCTTCATAAATTAAAAATCAAAAATTAAATAAGCAAAGATCCAGTATTTTCTCTTATATTATAGGCTATTTATAGGCTATTAATAGCCTATTTTCTAACCCCCACTCCATGAAAACCTTACATGCTTTGAAACCTAAATATTTGCAGGTATGCATCCTACTCTTAGAATGAATTCAGACAGACCCCAAAACTGTTTATAACATTGCAGAATATTCCAGCTGAGGCTGCCGTCATATATCATTGAGTGTGTTACCTATAGAAACACACTCAGCAGCAGCAGCCTCCTGTCTCCTCACAGTCATTTTTCCCGCTGTTGGGATAGGGAAAGAGGGACCTCTGTGCGTGTGTGCGCGCCAAGCTGCTGCAGCGCGTGCAGGTGCAGGGAAGAGAACGTGTGTGAGAGGAGGGATCATACCATTTGCACAGCGGGGGTGTTTTCATTTTCATTTTGAAAAAGTTTAAACAACAAACTACTGAATATGTTTAGGATGTTATTTCAGCTTGTCAAAGATGATCTAAAGTTCTATAATCATAACTTTGCTCACTCCAATTTAAAGGAGAGCTGAGTTTAAATTTAAGGATGCTACTGTCATGGACTACATGTCATTGTCCGGTTGTTCTCCGTTCTCTTCTCAGACGCACCACTAAGCCTCCAGGCTTTTACTCTGACAGCGTCTCGGTGGGGCTTCCGGCTGTCAGAGTGGCGCTTCGCTGAACAGCGAGATTTCAATCAGCTGATGACCTTTCATCAGCTGGTTAATCTGTCAAAGCCCTATTTAAGGGAGCAGCTCTGTTTGCTTGGGGCTGCGACCTCGCTTGGATAACGCTGGTCTCCCCAACGTTAGACTGGTGTCCCTACGCTCCTGCTCCAGTCATCCTCTTTCCCTCGCCGCTTTCTGTAAGTTTATTCCTGTATCAGTGTTTATCATCAGTATATTCTTGCCTTGTCCTTATTTGTGTTTTGCCCCTCGTGGCTCATTATTTTGTACCTTTTGTCATTATTTAATAAGTACGCAACTCACTGGTCGCCTGTAGCGTCTCATTTGCGGACCGTGAAGGCCGCACATGACAGCTACTGTCATGAATGCCCCTCCGGGCAGAGAGAAAGACCCGTGCGCTGAACTGTAAGTTTGTGAGTTTTATTGAAAAAACAACGAAACACAAAGTCCCAAACAGTGCTCTAACACAAAAATACAAACAACGAGCAAACTTATGAATAAAGTGCACCAGAGCAGGGGCTGGGCTCTGGTGGAGATGAAGACAGGAGAAACTCAAGACAGCAGCAACAGGAAATGAAAATAACTACTCTTAAATAGGGTCAAAAACAAATCACATAAGTAATGACAGGTGTGGGTCACATGAGTGGGCAGAAGGAAACAATGATTCATAATAGGCCCAGCTGGGAGCAATGAGAGGGGAGCGACTGAAGCTGACAGCTGACAGGGGCGATGCCCACACAGAGCACAAACCCAGAAACGCTACTGACAGCTGTCAACCCAGAGGAAGAACACAACAGTAAAGATATACAGAATAAAATGTCAACAAATGCAGAGAAATAAATACAACCTAATACAAAATAAAGGAATAACAAAACTATGACATAAACAGGAAAATAAAAACCATTATGAGAATTACAGAAATCAAAAAGCACAAAATACAACAAATATATATAAATATAGAGAAAAAGCCATGAGACTGAGCATGGCAAAAACCTCCAGTGCTCAGCTCATGACAGCTACAGCACCCCTAAAAAAGGCCTAGCGCCATCCATGCCCCACCCCTTGGTCCTTGAAATCAAAGACCAAGGGGTAGAGGTTGAAAATGACCCCTATGAACTGGGACATCCCTTCAGGGCTGCACGATGTCATTAGTAATCGCTGATGGATTTAATCTAAAATCTACCTGTTTTCACTAGAAAAAAAGAAGAAAACTGATGAGAAAAAAGTCTTATCTTGAGGAGAAAAAAGTCTCAAATTTACATGTACAATTCTAATCAGTAGAAAAAGTCAGAAATTTACTCAAAAGAAAGCTGTGAATTCAGAGAAAAACTTGGACCCCTAGCGGGCTGTTTTTTGCCTGCAAGCCACATGTTTGACACCCCTGGACCAGCACATTAAAAATACGTAACACTGGTCAACACCAAATTTATTGTCTAATATTTTTTAGCTGATTTAGGACAATTTTGATGTGCTGAATCCAAAAATCACATTGGTTTTGCTCAATTGGGTCAACTTTTTGAACTATGGCCACATGTTTTCTTATGTTTTTGTTTACATTGTGGCCACACTTATGTGACCTACTTTGTGACTGATGTAAGGCCTCACATTTTAGACAAGAACAAAGGCAGAGCTTCCTTGGAGATGACAGGAAGCTGTGAAGGTTTTAGCTTTGGGATGCAAGGCCTGAGACTGTGGGGGTGATTTCAGGGGATTAAAGAGGAGACGCATTGTTACGGGCGATTATAATGCAATGTGACTGGTGATGCAATTTGACTTGTGAACTGTGAGAGTCCTGGTATTTAAGGACGAGAGTTTCCTGTGTTGTCCTCTTTCTTCTTTGAGATGTTGGTGAATGTGAATAAAGATGACTTGAGAGAACCCTGTCTCGTCCTTTCCCACATTTCCACACTGGTGACCCAAGACGAGCATGCAACGAGAGGAGACTTCCCCCGGACCAGCCTCGTCAGGAGCCCTCAGCCAAGCGAATGCTGCTACAGTCTAGCTACCGGACTTCTGGCAGAACAATCCCCGCTCCTGGTTCAATGCGATTGAGGCACAGTTCAACCTCCGGGGTATATCGGTAGATGCCACAAAATTCTACCACGTGGTCGCAAAACTGGACAACAACACGGCCCAGCATGTGGAGAGCCTGATCGACCAGCCGCCGGACAGCGACAAATACGGTGCGTTGAAGGCTGCACTCATCCAGCACTTCACCCCCTCGGCTGAGGAGTGAGCAGAGAGGCTCCTGGCGCTTACTGAGTTGGAAAATGACATGCCCGCGGACCTTATGGAGAAGTTGTTGAGGTTGAAAGGCTCAGATGATGACCACTTCATCTTCACCCACCTCTTCCTCAGGACCCTACCGTCAGCGACGAGAGCGACCCTGACCAGTTCGCCGTTGTTGGCCCAGCGGGACTACCGCACACTGGCCCGGGAGGCACTGCGAATTGTCAACGCCAGCAGACAGCGCACGGCCACGGCTGCAACAGCGGAACTCGGCGCGACGACCGCAGATGGCAGGGGACCAGGGGCAGCAGTAGCAGACCCACTGATGACGGCGGCGGCGAGAGCCAGGGAACGCGGAGGAGACGTCTTTTGTTGCTACCATCGCCGTTTCGCAGAGAGGGCAGACAAGTGTGTACCACCGTGCCAGTTTCAGCGTTCGGGAAACGCCAAGACCGGGGGGTCGGTAGCAGCCGCGGCCCTCGGGGAGGAGAACAAGTTGCTCTACTTGTTGGACGCACGCTCGGGGAGGCAGTTCCTCGTGGACACAGGCTCCCAGTTGAGTTTCATCACACCTTCCTACGCGGACAGACTGGCAGGTTCCGGAGGTCCCGGGGTGACAGCAGCGAACGGCTCGGCGATTAAGACCTTTGGTGAGAAGACTCTGCTTCTGTCTTTACACGGCCGTACATTTGAGTGGACTTTTGTTATAGCAGCAGTGAATTTAAAAATGTTGGGGGCTGATTTTTTGTGCTCTCATAGTTTGTTGGTTGATCTTGCTAACAGGCGCCTGGTTAATGCACTTTCCTTTGTTTCTATCCCCTGTACAGCGCGAGTGGCCCCGCCAACAGCACAAGCCAACGTCACAGCTGCAAGCGGTAAGTTCCACACACTGCTCACTCAGTTCCCAGCACTCACGGTCCCCACATTTTCAGCAACAGTCGCTAAACACGGGGTGGAACATTTTATTACCACTACTGGACCGCCCGTTTTTGCAAAAGCTCGGCGCTTGGACGCAGTTAAACTGGCCATAGCGCGCGAGGAGTTCGCCAACCTGGAGAGGTTGGGCATAATCAGGCGTTCAAACAGTCCATGGGCTTCCCCGCTACACATGGTCCCGAAAGCTGACGGATCATGGCGACCTTGCGGGGATTTCCACAGGTTAAACAACGCTACAGCGCACGACCGCTACCCAATCCCGCATATCCAAGATTTTTCCGTTCATTTGGCAGGGGCTTGTGTTTTTTCTAAGATAGATTTGGTCCGCGGTTACCACCAAGTCCCAGTGCGCGCTGAGGACATACCCAAAACAGCGGTAATAACTCCATTTGGCCTATTCGAGTTTTTACGCATGCCATTCGGGCTTAAAGGGGCTGCACAGACATTCCAACGCATGATGGACGTGGTGCTTCGCGATCTCCCTTTCGTGTTCGTCTACTTGGACGATATTTTGGTAGCCAGCGCGTCCGAAGACGAACATGAAAAACACCTGGCCACAGTTTTCCGAAGGTTGGGAGATCACAGGTTAATAATCAACCCAGCGAAGTGTCAGTTCGGGGTGGCGCAGATCAATTTTTTAGGACACCGCGTCTCCCCCGAAGGAGCAGTTTCGTTTCCTGACAAAGTGCGCGCGGTGGCAGATTTCCCCCAGCCGCAGACGGTCAGGGCGTTACAGGAGTTTTTGGGAATGGTGAATTTTTATAACCGTTTTCTCCCCCGCGCGGCGCAACTCATGCAGCCACTGTATGCCGCGCTCAAAAAAAAGAAACCCGCGGATAAGGTCGAGTGGTCCCTGGAGCGGGACCAAGCGTTCTCGCAGGTGAAAGCAGCCTTAGCAAATGCTGCGTTGTTGGCACACCCAGACCCAACGGCCCGCATAGCGTTCACTACTGACGCGTCTGATGTGGCCATACTGATGTGGCAAACTGTCCGGCGGCTCAGGAGGGGGAAGCATCTCCCTGTCCACACTGTGTATGGTGCAGATGGGGCACTGCTGACTTTGACTGGGGATATCATCGGGCAGTGGAAGGAATACTTCAAGGATCTCCTCAATCCCACTGACATGCCTTCCACAGAGGAAGCAGGGCTTGTGGACGAGGGGGATTACTCGCCTATCACTCGCCTATCGTCGTGGAGCAACATGTAGCCGGGGTTTGGCAGCCCCTCGCCTTTTTCAGCAGGACCTTGTGCGATAGCGAACGCAAATACAGCGCGTTCGACAGGGAGCTGCTGGCTCTCCATTTGGCCATCCGCCACTTTCAGTTCTGGCTGGAAGGATGCCGTTTCACCGCGTTCGTTGACCACAAACCGCTAACATTCGCGATGGCCAAGGTTTCCGAACCATGGTCAGGCCGGCAGCAGAGACAGCTGGCCGCGATATCAGAGTTTACCACTGATATTCAGCATGTGGCGGGCAAACTGAATGTAGTGGCAGATTGCCTCTCGCACGCAGTGGCGGCCCCAGTCAGCGTAGGAGTAGATTACGCAGCCATGGCCGCGGAGCAGGTTAGTGACGCGGATGCGCGCGCGCTCCAGTCTGGACCAACAGGGTTAAGGCTGGAGAGCAGTGTACTGCAAGACGGTACGCCCCCCTCCAATCTGCGATGTCTCCACTGGACGGCCGCGTCCAGTAGTACCGGCTGCGTTGCGCCGCCGCGTTTTTGACTCGATCCATTCTTTAGCGCACCCGGGAGTGCGCGCGTCGGTCAAAATGGTAGGGGAGAAATTTGTGTGGCCGAGTCTTCGCAAACAAGTTAAGGAGTGGGCAGCAGCCTGCACGGCGTGTCAACGAGCCAAAGTACACAGGCACACGAGGGCTCCTTTGGAGCCGTTTCACATTCCGGCCAAGAGGTTTGATCACGTTCATGTGGACCTCGTGGGACCCCTCCCGCCGTCGCAGGGGTGCACACACCTTCTGACAATGGTGGACTGCACCACGCGCTGGCCTGAAGTGGTTCCGCTGGCATCAACCACGGCCGAGGAGGTAGCGCGCGCGTTTTTAACAGCTTGGGTGGCGCGTTTCGGAGTCCTCAATTTGTGTCAATTTGTGTCCTCAATTTGTGTCCGAACTTTGGTCGACTATGGCCCGCAGCCTGGGTGTCATAATTCACCGCACAACCGTGTACAGTCCGCAGGCTAACGGGTTATGCGAACGTTTTCATAGGTCATTGAAAGTGGCTCTCAGAGCGTCACTGATGGATGCAAATTGGGTAGACAAGTTACCGTGGATTTTATTGGGGTTGCGTTCTGCGCCTAAAGAGGACTTAGAAGCCTCCCCAGCGGAGCTCGTGTTTGAGCAACCACTTTGGCTGCCTGGGGAGTTTCTCCCAGATAACCCGGCGCCAGACACCTCCCCGTTGCAGCTGTTGCGGAGTAACATAGAATCAAGCACGCTGCCTGGCCCCGTGCACCACAGCTTTCCGCACGTTTTTGTGCCTAAAGCGTTGAAGAACGCAGAGTTTGTTTTTGTCAGACACGATGCGCATCGACCCCCGTTGCGACCACCTTATGACGGGCCATTCAGAGTGCTGGAAACAGGGGACAAGCAGTTTTTGCTAGATTTGGGGGGTAGGAAAGAAAAAGTTGGCATAAACAGACTCAAACCTGCTTTTGTGGTGGCGGATGAGCAAGTGCTGTTGGCAAGGGCCCCGCAGCGAGGTAGACCCCCACGGGGGGCTTCACAGAGTAATGTTTCCCCAGAACACCCGCAGGGACTGACAAAGGGTTTCCACCCCCAGACGGCAAACCCCCAGCGTGACAGCGCAGCGGAGATGTTGAATCCCAGCTACAGCAGATACGGCAGGAGACTGAAGCCTAGACAGCATGCAGACTGATGTGTATTGATTCTATCACTGCATGCATACTGTATTCTCTGGTTTTGTCTAAAATGTTTTGGTGGGGGGCTGGTGTGGCCAC
The DNA here is from genome assembly GCA_020510985.1 of Pholidichthys leucotaenia. Lineage (NCBI taxonomy): Eukaryota > Metazoa > Chordata > Actinopteri > Cichliformes > Pholidichthyidae > Pholidichthys > Pholidichthys leucotaenia. The sequence goes on along the minus strand of CM035848.1, from coordinate 22,385,404 downwards.
ACTTATGTGACCTACTTTGTGACTGATGTAAGGCCTCACATTTTAGACAAGAACAAAGGCAGAGCTTCCTTGGAGATGACAGGAAGCTGTGAAGGTTTTAGCTTTGGGATGCAAGGCCTGAGACTGTGGGGGTGATTTCAGGGGATTAAAGAGGAGACGCATTGTTACGGGCGATTATAATGCAATGTGACTGGTGATGCAATTTGACTTGTGAACTGTGAGAGTCCTGGTATTTAAGGACGAGAGTTTCCTGTGTTGTCCTCTTTCTTCTTTGAGATGTTGGTGAATGTGAATAAAGATGGCTTGAGAGAACCCTGTCTTGTCCTTTCCCACATTCCCACAACATGTGCGAATATTTTCACTTTATATGGTGCAAAATTCTTTTTTATTTCTTGAAATTCTCTGAATTTTGAACAATGATGACGTAACATTCAATTTACATGTATTTACTTTTATCAGTGTCTACTATTTAATTTACAGTACATAACTTAACATAAAAACCTGACCTGATCGAAAGAAACGGATGTCATTTTTGGATTCAGCGGTGCAAAATTGTCTTAAATCAGTTGAAAAACACAGACAACTTACAAAAAAATTATTTTTGTTATGTTGTGTAATTAGAGGTTTTACTTCCATGAAAAAGTTGCATATCACAGATATCATAGATAATCACAGATAAACAAAAGTTCACCTCAGAAGAAACTTCATTTGTTCTGTACAGCAACATAAAGTTTAGTTACTTTTCTCTCTCTGTCATACAAAAACTTAAATTTGCACAATTGTGGACAGTAAATGGGAGCTTCTTGCTCTAAAAATAGTCATATTTAACCACAGATGTAGGAGCTGATGTGGGGGAAGAGCACAGTTTATTCTGACCACTGGGACAACAGGAGATCAAGGGCAGTTGTCCCCATGATCTGATCACTGAGAGCGGCTGCTGTCTGGTCATCACCGTTTCTCGACTGGAAAGAAAAATGAGCCGACCTGCGGAGCCAGACTTCTGGGCTGCAGCTGGCTGACAGTGGACCAATGAGAATACACTATGTGTGCGCAGATAGTGCTTATGGGAGTTGAAGTTTTGTAGTCTCACTTTGCGATAGGTTTATCATTTAGATGTCATTTGAGAAAACTACAACCTGCCAAAGTGGCTAGGGTCACCAAACCTGGTACACTGGTTCACTCTAAGACCATGACTTCTGACTACAGGTTTGGGGTCAGAAGGTCAAAGGTCAAGGTTGGCACACCTTATGATTTTTTTGTATTTGTATACTTTATTAATCCCAAAAGGAAATTCAGGGCATCCACCTGGATGGATGAGGCAGCCACGGTACAGCGCCAATCCCTTCACATGCACATTCACACCTAGGGCCACTTTAGAGTCTCCAAGGCCACTTTTCCACTAGTACCTACTCAGCACTACTTGCCTCAGCTCTACACGGTTTGTAGGGTTTTTCATTAGTATCCCAGGTATTTTTTTGGGACCTACAGTGGGGAAAAAAAGTATTTAGTCAGCCACCAATTGTGCAAGTTCTCCCACTTAAAAGATGAGAGAGGTCTCCAATTTTCATCATAGGTATACCTCAACTATGAGAGACAAAATGAGAAAAAAAAATCCAGAAAATCACACTGAAGGATTTTTAATGAATTAATTGGTAAATTCCTCGGTAAAATAAGTATTTGGTCAATAACAAAAGTTCATCTCAGTACTTTGTTATATACCCTTTGTTGGCAATGACAGAGGTCAAACGTTTTCTGTAAGTCTTCACAAGGTTTTCACACACTGTTGCTGGTATTTTGGCCCATTCCTCCATGCAGATCTCCTCTAGAGCAGTGATGTTTTGGGGCTGTCGCTGGGCAACACGGACTTTCAACTCCCTCCAAAGATTTTCTATGGGGTTGAGATCTGGAGACTGGCTAGGATACTCCAGGACCTTGAAATGCTTCTTACGAAGCCACTCCTCCGTTGCCTGGGTGGTGTGTTTGGGATCATTGTTATGCTGAAAGATTCAGCCACGTTTCATCTTCAATGCCCTTGCTGATGGAAGGAGGTTTTCACTCAAAATCTCATGATATATGGCCCCATTCATTCTTTCCTTTACACGGATCAGTCGTCCTGGTCCCTTTGCAGAAAAACAGCCCCAAAGTATAATGTTTTCACCCCCATGCTTCACAGTAGGTATGGTGTTCTTTCTCCTCCAAACACGACAAGTTGAGTTTTTACCAAAAAGTTCTATTTTGGTTTCATCTGACCATATGACATTCTCCCAATCCTCTTCTGGATCATCCAAATGCTCTCTAGCAAACTTCAGACGGGCCTGGACATGTACTGGCTTAAGCAGGGGGACACGTCTGGTACTGCAGGATTTGAGTCCCTGGCGGCGTAGTGTGTTACTGATGTAGCCTTTGTTACTTTGGTCCCAGCTCTCTGCAGGTCATTCACTAGGTCCCCCATGTGGTTCTGGGATTTTTGCTCACGGTTCTCGTGATCATTTTGACCTCACAGGGTGAGATCTTGCGTGGAGCCCCAGATGGAGGGAGATTATCAGTGGTCTTGTATGTCTTCCATTTTCTAATAATTGCTCCCACAGTTGATTTCTTCACACCAAGCTGCTTACCTATTGCAGATTCAGTCTTCCCAGCCTGGTGCAGGTCTACAATTTTGTTTCTGGTGTCCTTTGACAGCTCTTTGGTCTTGGCCATAGTGGAGTTTGGAGTCTGACTGTTTGAGGTTGTGGACAGGTGTCTTTTATACTGATAATGAGTTCAAACAGGTGCCATTAATACAGGTAACGAGTGGAGGACAGAGGAGCCTCTTAAAGAAGAAGTTACAGGTCTGTGAGAGCCAGAAATCTTGCTTGTTTGTAGGTGACCAAATACTTATTTTAAGATAAGATAAGATAAGATAAGCCTTTATTAGTCCCACAACGGGGAAATTCCAGGATTGCAACAGCACAGGGATAGCAACACTCAGAGCAACAATCAGAAGGCAAGAAAAAAAACAAGCAAGCAAGAGCAGCTAATAAACATATGTACGTATTACTATAAAATATATATATATACACACACACACAGACACACAGTGCAGAGCATTGTAGCTGGATGGAATAAATATATGAATATATGAACACACAGTGCAGAGCATTGTAGCTAGATGGAATAAATATGTAAATATATAAACACCCACAGTACGGAGCATTGCAGCTAGGTGGAATAAATATGCAAGTATATAAACACACACAGTGCGGAGCAATGTAGCTAGATGGAATAATATGTAGATATATAAATATATAAACACCCACAGTACGGAGCATTGTAGCTAGATGGAATAAATATGCAAATATATAAACACACACAGTGCAGAGCATTGTTGCTAGATGGAATGAAACAGCATAACCGTCTACTTAGTTATCCTACATGGTATGATTATGTGCCCATACATATTCTCACCCTCCATAGCGACCGGTATGTTCCTAGTTGTATGCCGGAGAGGACCATTGTGTAAGTCTATTGCATCTTTTGCATTCAAAAAACTATTAGTTTGTTACGTCTTTTTGCTATCTCTGCGAGCAGCCCTGCTTAGGTTGTACAGTCTGACAGCCGTTGGTAGGAAGGACCTACGAAACCTCTCGGTTGTGCACCTGGGATGATGTAGTCTGCTGCTAAATGAGCTCCTCAGTGCATTCAGTATGTCCTGCATAGGGTGGAACTCGGACTCCAGCAGAGATGACAGTTTAGCCACCGTCCTTCTCTCTCCTATCTCCTCCATCGGATCAAGGCGCTGCCCCAGGACAGAGCTAGCTTTCTTAATCAGTTTGTTCAGTCTCTTCCTATCGGCTGCAGTAATGCCACTGCCCCAGCAGACCACTCCAAAAGTGATGGCTGATGCCACCACCGTGTCATAGAATGACTTCAGCAGCGCCCCTTGTACACCAAAAGACCTGAGTCTCCTCAGCAGGAACAGCCTGCGCTGTCCCTTCTTGTAGAGTGCATCGGTATTGTGTGACCAGTCTAGTTTATTGTTCAGATGAATACCCAGGTACTTATAGGATGTCACCATCTCGATGTCTGTTCCCTGTATATTTACTGGTACTGTGAGGGGCTGCCCATGCCTGCGGCAGTCCACCACCAGCTCCTTAGTTTTCCTCGCGTTGATCTGGAGGCAGTTCCGATGGCACCAGTCCACGAAGTCCTGGATAAGCCCTCTGTACTCAGCTTCATCTCCATTGGAGATGAGGCCAACGATCGCAGAGTCATCAGAGAACTTCTGTAGATGGCAGTGTGTTGTGTTGTGTTGTGTGTTTACCAAGGAATTTACCAATTAATTCATTAAAAATCCTTCAATGTGATTTTCTGGATTTTTTTTTCTCATTTTGTCTCTCATAGTTGAGGTATACCTATGATGAAAATTGGAGGCCTCTCTCATCTTTTAAGTGGGAGAACTTGCACAATTGGTGGCTGACTAAATACTTCTTTGCCCCACTGTACTTTAGTGAGGTTCCAACCGTGCTGAGTCGAGCTGAAAATGTGATGTCAACAGATTGCAGGCCACTGACTGGCCAGGACGTAACGTCAGTGGATGAGAGCGACGTCTTCACAAGATTCAAAACCACCATTTGCAAATTCGGCCATGAGCTTGTATTATTCCTGTGATAATCAACAAAATAAATGGCAACACACAAATCAACACCATCACAAAACACTCACCATCCTCCCTGTGAGCAGCCATCAGCTCGGAGACCTCCTGGTATTTCACGTCGGAACCCTCCACCAGTGCCAGGGCTGAAAAGTTCATAGGCTGAAAAGTTCATGTAGTGGTCAAATTTGACCAAATATGGTTATTTTTCAACAGTCTCCCCATCGGTGCACACAGTTCTTCCATCAGTGTTGCAGTGCTTGGCTCCCTGCGCTTGAAAAATAAACTACATTTGGTCAAATTTGACAACTATGAACTTTTCAGCCTATGAACTTTTCAACCCCGTCGGCCCTGCTGCAGCAGAGCGAGCTGAAATGAAAAAGTATACCAGGAGGTCTCTGAGCTGATGGCTGCTCACAGGGAAGACGGTGAATGTTTTATGATTTTAAGCATCTTTTACATTATTTATCAGTGAAAACGTCAGCATGTAAACAACATAACAAGATAACGGCCTGCCTTTCAGTAATGAACCTAACCCCATCCACTTGAGGTAGGACTCAGTTGAAATGGAAAACCAATCACACCATGTCAAGGCGAGTAGAGTTGAGGCAAGTCGGGCTGAGTAGGTACTAGTGGAAAAGGGGCTTAATTAACCTAACTTGCATGTTTTTTGGCCTGTGGGAGGAAACAAGAGTACCAGGAGTAAACCCACGCAGACACGGGGAGAACATGCAAACTCCACACAGAAGTGTCATTGATGGTCAGGAATCAATCCTGTGACCTTCTTGCTGTGCTGCCACAGTGCTAACCACTGCTCCACCAAGCTGCCCAGGTTTGGTGGCCCTATCTTTACGCGTTCTATAGTAGTAGTGCAAATGATCTCTTATCACTGGACTGGTGGCCTTGTGGTAAGGCAAACGCCCTTTAGCCAGGAGGTCATGGGTTCAAGCCCCAGCCATGTCATACCAAAGACCACATACACTACTCACAAAAAATTAGGGATATTCGGTTTTTGGGTGAAATTTGAGGATGTATCTAAAATGCACTATAACCCTTACAGGTGAACTTAATTTGACCTTCTCTAACCTTTTGAATGCACATGTCCAACTGTTTAATGTTTCAGTACTTTTTGCATAACTTGCTGTTCTCTAACAAGGTGCTTAATGGCAAAATTCACAACAGGTTTTTGATCCATGAATCGATCAATACATTTTCTGGTTCAATTAGAATTGGTATTTGGTTCCAAGGTTGCCATAGCCAGGAGCGGCACTGGGGTTAAGCTCCCAGTGCTTATAAAATGCTCCTTATGGCGTGCGTCTCAAAAAGCCTCTGACAACTAAGTCCAACTCCTAGCCTGCCCGTGTGGTTTAGTTTCTAAGCCCGGCAGAACTGCTTTTACTAATAGGAGAAGGGCCGAGTGCGGATTTCTGGCACCTTAAAACCAGATGCTTCGGGTAGATGGTGGCCCGTTAACCTGGGAAGGTAGCCCATCTAGGGGAAGGTAAACCCTGATTTCAAACCTCCGCTGCCTTGCGGCACACCCGGTCACGGGAAAGGCTTCGGAAGTCAACCCTGAGGAAAAATCCGGTGTCGGAGTCCCTAACGCAGTTCTCTGTTGTGCTCAACATCGTTCTGGCAGCTCCTGCGACGGCACTGGTGCCAAACTGTAGCAGCTCTGCTGTTCCTTTGGATTCATCAGTGACGTGGAGAGGGGGGACATGCTGTGTGGGCAACATCTTGTCTTCCATATCTTCCTGCCCAGGCTTGAATCCTACCAATGCCCAAGGTAGGTAGAACACCGGATCACTGGAGAGGATACTCCAGCTTCGCCTTTGGCGTAGACAAAACACGGGGAATAACAGTTACCGGTTATAAGCCACCTCTCAACTGGCGTAGAGCGTGGCACCAGGGGTTGTTCCCGATGGTGGGAGGGATCATTTGAGCTCACTGGACAGCTACCGCCTGCCTCAAGCTGGGCAGCCCCCAGCCAATAAGGTGTTGTCCCGCCACATCCTGCTTTCCTCATTGGGTGCATGGGGATGAGGTGAAGTCCGAACGGCAAGCTGAGAACCTTCGCACCAGGCAAGACAACAAAACAAAAGAGACCAACTCTAAAACTGGGAACTTGGAACGTCCGCACTGTGATGACAGGACTAGCTGCTAACCTCAAGGACATCAGCAACACCAGGAAGACTGCCGTCATCAATAATGAGCTGAAGAGAATGGAAGTGGATATCGCCACTCTCCAGGAAACACGGTTGGCTGATGCAGGCACGCTGAGAGAGAAGGACTACACGTTCTACTGGCAGGGAAAGGGCAGCGACGAACACAGGGAACACAGAGTGGGCTTTGCAGTGTAGAACTCCTTGCTGAAGATGGTGGAACTGGGCAGCAATGGCTCTGCACGACTCCTCACCCTCCGCCGTAACACCACTCAAGACCCAGTCACCCTTGTCAGTGTGTATGCCCCAACACTGACAGCCACACCAGAGGCAAAAGACAAGTTCTACGAGAATCTCGCAACAACTGTCAGGATCATCCCCAACTCTGAACAACTCATTCTCCTTGGAGACTTCAATGCCAGAGTGGGTGCTGACCACGACTCCTGGCCCTCCTGTCTTGGACCATTCGGCATGGGCAGAATGAACAACAACGGACAGTGGCTGCTCGAGTTCTACACACATCATGATCTGTGTATCACAAACTCGTTCTTCAAGACCAAGCCCCAACACAAGGTTTCCTGGCGACTTCCGCGTTCAAAGCACTGGCACCAGCTGGACTTGATCCTGACCAGGTGCACCTCACTGAAAAACGTGCTAATCACCCGCTCATTCCAGAGTGCAGATTGCGACACAGACCATTCATTGGTGTGTTGCAAGGTCAAGCTGCAGCTGAAGAAATTCCACCGCGCCAGACAGCCTGGAAAGGCACGGATTGACACCAGCAAGAGGGCCCAACCAGAACTTGTCGAGCAGTTTGCCTCCACCTTTGTGAAGGAACTTGGTGAACCACAAGAAGGAGAGGCCGCAAAGCAGAAGTGGGAAGAGCTGCGAAACATCATCCACCGCACAGCCTTGGCTATCTTTGGGAGGAAGACCTTGAAGTCACAGGACTGGTTTGATGCCAAGTCGACCGTGATGACCCCCATCATTGAAGCCAGGCACTCAGTACTTGCTGAGTACAAGAAGTACCCAAACGAAAAGAATCTCCAGATCCTCAGGGCTGCGAGAAGCAAAGTTCAGCAGACTGCTCGGCGCTGCACCAATGAGTACTGGACTCAGCTCAGCCAAGACATTCAAACCGCTGCCATAACAGGGAACATCCGTGGTATATACGACGGCATCAAGAAAGCACTTGGTCCGGCTCAGAGCAAGACGGCCCCCCTCAAATCCTCCACTGGGGAGATGATCACAGAAAAGAACAAGCAGATGGAGAGATGGGTGGAGCACTACTCCGTCCTCTACTCCAGACAGAACACCATGACACCGTCAGCCCTTGATGCCATCAATTGCCTGCTATCCATGGATGAACTTGACGCCGAGCCAACCATCGACGATCTCAGCATGGCCATTGATAGCTTGGCCGCTGGCAAGGCACCTGGCAACAACGGCATACCCCCCGACCTGATCAAGCACTGCAAGACTGCCCTACTGCTGCCATTGCAGGATGTCCTCTGCCAGTGCTGGAAGGAAGGTGCCGCACCAAAGGACATGAGGGACGCCAAGATCATCACCCTCTACAAAAATAAAGGGGAGAGAAGCGACTGCAACAACTACAGGGGCATCTTCCTCCTCAGCATTGTTGGCAAAGTCTATGCACGAGTTGTCCTCGTTCATCTACAGAAGCTTGCCGAACGTGTCTACCCCGAGTCTCAGTGTGGCTTCCACGCTGGGCGATCGACAGTGGACATGATATTCTCCATCCGCCAACTCCAGGAGAAGTGCAGAGAACAGAACATACCCCTGTACATCGCCTTCATCGACCTCACCAAAGCGTTCGATCTGGTCAGCAGAGAGGGCCTTTTCAAAATCCTGCCAAAGATAGGATGCCCACCAAAGTTGCAAAGCCTCATCGAATCGTTTCCCACCAACATGCAGGGGATGGTGCAGTACAACGGCAACGTCTCAGAGCCATTCAGTATACACAGCGGAGTGAAACAGGGCTGTGTACTTGTGCCAACCCTCTTTGGGATTTTCTTTGCTATTCTCCTGAGGCATGCCTTCAGCACAGCAACAGAGGGAATCTACCTGCATACAAGATCTGACGGCAGGCTTTTCAACCTCACCCACATGAAAGCCAGAACCAAAGTACGTGAGGCTCTAATCAGAGATATGTTATTTGCAGACGATGCTGCAGTCGCAACCCACAAACAGCAGGAGCTTCAGACCCTGATGGACCGCTTCTCCCAGGCATGCAAGGACTTCGGGCTTACCATCAGCCTGAAGAAGACTAACGTCTTGGTGCAAGGCACGGAAGCACCACCAACCATCACCATCGACGACTACAAGCTGGAGGTCGTGAATCAGTTCACGTACCTGGGGTCCACGATCAGCAGCAACCTCTCCCTTGATACAGAGATCGACAAGAGGATTGGAAAATCAGCCTCCACACTCGCTCGCCTCACCACACGAGAGTGGGAGAATCCCAAACTCTCTGTCAAGATGAAGATGGCAGTGTACAATGCCTGCATCATCAGCACACTGTTCTATGGGAGTGAGACGTGGACAACATACGCCCGGCAGGAAAAGAGACTGAATTCCTTCCACTTGTGCTGCATTCGCCGCATCCTGGACATATCCTGGCAGGACAAAGTGCCCAACACAGAAGTCCTGTCCCACGCCGGCCTTCCCTCCATGTTCACTCTACTCAGGCAGCGCAGGCTCCGCTGGCTAGGCCACGTTCACCGTATGGAGGATGGCAGAATCCCCAAAGACGTCCTCTACGGAGAACTGGCGACTGGCAGGAGAGACGCTGGGCGCCCACAGCTGCGCTTCAGAGACGTCTGCAAGAGAGATATGAAGGCCCAGGAGATCAACGCAGAGTGCTGGGAGGACCTTGCAACGGACCACTCCAAATGGAGAGGCACCCTGAGCAGACAGCTCAAGGCGGGTGAAGAGAAACTGATTGCTTTCTTGCTGACTACTTTCCAAATGGAAAATTATGGATTTGCTAAGCTGGGCTTTGAATACAATTGACACCGTTTTTTCAACTAGGAAATCGGGCCTGGGGGAGCCCAACTGTCCTGCAGGTACTGCTGCTGCGGGTTATATGAGGGACACATACAATTGGAAACTTATGTGTCTGTGTGACCTTTCGATCGAAGATGTGGAAGACATCTACCTGTTTGGCGTCACGATCTCAGGACTACTATTGATCGGCGTTGGTGTGGTCCTGGTGTTGGTGTGGTCGTGGGATCGTGGGTTCGATCCCAGCCCCCGACCAACAGTGATCTGTGTGGAGTTTGCATGTTCTCCCCGTGTTGCGTGGGTTTACTCCGGGATTTCTCCGGTTTCCTCCCACATGCCAAAAACATGCATGTTAGGTTAATTGGCTGTTCTAAATTGTCCCTAGATATTTGTTTCCTATAGGCCCTTAGAATAGAGGGTTAGTATTAATGAAAGCGCTTTGAGTGGTCTTTGTGACTAGAAAAGCGCTATATAAGTGCAGGTTAGTTAGTTAGTTAGTTAGTGTATCGAAAACTAAAGAAGATGGACAGAGCTAATCAAAATGCTGACCCAGCGAAGCTCTTTCATCAATTTGACCAGCTGGGGAGGGCTCTGATAGCGGTTAATGGCGAACTGAACAGGAAGATTGGTAACATCTCTATGTCGCTAGGAGCTCTCCAGGAAATGATTTTAAAGCCTGGAAATGTATTTGGAAATTATGAAGAACTGAATCGCATAAGAGATGAAAATTCCTCCTCTGAGTGAACTGTGCTGATTTGACCTTGTTTCGGCGCCCTGCAGCTCTCACTCCTCCTGGATGAAGATAAGGCAGTAGAATGTTTTGGCTGACTTCTCTCTTACACAAACAACCTGGCGTGCAGTAATCTGAACTCTCAAGGACAGCACCATGTGACTGGCTTAGAAATTACCATCGGACATGCACTGAGAGTTGATCTCACGAGGACATGCTTTTTTAAGTTTCAGACACTAAAGACATAACATCTGCTGAGAGAGGATTTTTGCTGTCCACCAGTAACTGATAACTGATACACACACTGCATTCAACATCACATGACTGATACACATACACTGACGCATATACACACACACTGCCTCTCTCAATTTGCTGTTTGTTAATGTGTGATCTATTGTCTGCTAATTGTGCATAGAGGGGTTTTTTCTGTGTAATCATAATTTGGCTCATTTGAGCTTACGAGCGTTATTTTGATAACTATGTTTTTTCTCTTTACCTATTGTGTTTTCCCTGACCCTTGCCCTCTTTACCCTCCTGTATGACAGGCGCCTCGTCATGGCTGCCGCGTCATTGGGATGCGCCTATCATGCGCGCCCAATGTCAAGTCAAATTCCTCGTATGTTTACTTGTAAACGTGCTTGGCAATAAAGTTCATTCTGATTCTGATTCTGATTCTGATTCTACTGCAGCAGATGAAAAAAGGACCCGCAGGAAGAACCACCACAGACCCAGCAGCACGGAGACCATCCACAAGTGCGACCTGTGTGACAGGGACTGCCATTCGCGCATCGGCCTGTTCAGCCACAGGCGGTGCTGTTCCAGCAGAGTAGACATCTAGGATTCTCTTCCGTGGTCATCATAGACCGACGGAGGCCGCCGATGATGACGAGAATTGGTATTTAAACAGATCTCTTCATCATGCTGTTCACATTTTGACATCATGAGACCAAGACAACACCTCACAACTGATCAACAGTACCTCACCATTGCGAGGCTTCAAACATGACTCCAGCAGAGATGACAGTCACCATCCTTCTCTCTCCTATCTCCTAAACTGGGTCGAGGCGTCTCCCCAGTACAGAGCTAGCTTTTTTGATCAGCCTGTTCAGTCTCTTCCTGTTGGCTACCATGATGCCACTACCCCAGCAGACCATTCCAAATGTGATGGGTGATGCCACCACCGAATTGTAGAAGGTCTTCAGGAGTGCTTCTTCCACTCCAAAAGACCTGAGTCTCCTCAGGAGGAACAGCCTGCGCTGCCCCTTCTTGTAGAGTGTGTTGGTGTTGTGTGACCAGTCCAGTTTATTGTTCAGGTGAACACCCAGGTACTTGTAAGATGTCACCATCTCAACGTCTGTTCCCTGGATGTTTACCGGTGCTGTGGGGGGTTGTTCTAGCCTGCAACAATCCACCACCAGTTCCTTGGTTTTCCTCACATTGATCTGGAGGCAGATCCACAGCCACCAGTCCATGAAGTCCTGGATAAGTCCTCTGTACTCCGCATCATCTCCATCAGAGATGAGGCTGACGATCGCAGAGTTGTCAGAGAACTTGGCAGTGTGGTGCGTTGTGTGAAAAGTCAGCAGTGTAGAGGGTGAACAGGAAGGGAGCCAGAACCGTTCCGGGCGGGGTGGGGGCTACTGCAGATGATGGTATCAGACACACAGTCCTGGGTTTGCACAAACTGTGGTCGGTTTGTGAGGTAGTCCAGGATCCACAATGACAGGTGCTGGTCCACCCCTGCACACAGCAGCTTGTCCCTCAGGATCACTGGTTGGACGGTTTTGAAAACACTGGAGAAATCAAAGAACATGATCCTCACAGTGCTCCAAGGCTTCTCCAGGTGGGACAGGAATAACACCATTAATCCAGTCATTGTGCCCCTGCTTGAACAACACAGGCCTATTTCATCTTCATGGCCGGGAATACTCCAGCTCATCGAGGTCGTGTCATGAATTGGCCCCTGTGGGGCAGAAAGGGGGACCCAGGCACTGGACTGCTAGTTGTGCCATTTAATGGAGAAACACAAAGTCCAAACAGTGGGCAAAATAAACTTACAACAACAGAGGAGTGCAGGTAAGCGGCGAGGAAACAAGCAGGAACGTCGGAACAGGGTAGGAGTTCTGACCAAGTAGAGAAATAACCTTGACACTTTGAGGCACTGACAATAAGCAAATGGAACAGGCAGTCCTAAATAATGCAGGCAATCAAACATACAAAGTGCCATCAGGTGTGGATCTCATGAGCGAGCAGGTGACCTAATTACTGAGCAACACATACTAAATGATAACAAGGTGGGAATGTCTGGAAACAGAGGTGGAGAGCTTCTGTCACAAAGAAATAAAATATAAACACTAGGAACGAAATGCCAGGATAATAATAACACAACATAACAAAAATAATTTTTTTGTAAGTTGTCTGCGTTTTTTCAACTGATTTAAGACAATTTTGCACTGCTGAATCTGAAAATGACATCCGTTTCTCTCGATCAGGTCAGGTTTTTATGCTAAGTTGTAAGCAGTTTTACAGCAGTTGTACAGTTGTACTGTAAATTGAATAGCAGACATTGATAAAGGTAAGTACATGTAAATTGAATGTTACATCATCATTGTTCAAAATTCAGAGAATTTCAAGAAATAAAAAAGAATTTTGCACCATATAAAGCGAAAATACCCATACATGTAAACAAAAACGTAAGATGTGGCCGTAGTTCAAAAAGTTGACCTGACTGAGAAAAACCAATGGGATTTTTGAATTCAGCACATTAAAATTGTCCTAAATCAGCTAAAAAAACTTAGACAATAAATTTGGTGTTGACCAGTGTAATAATCACAATAAGGACATGAATGCACAACAGACGACTGATAGCTAGGAACATGTCCTAAACCAACATACAGTAAAATAAGATAAGGAATCTTTATTGTCATTCAATCCATACAGCCAATCATGTACAGTAGAACAAAATTATGTTTCTCTTATCTACAATGTTAATCACACACATATATAGAATCAGAGGGGTCACTGCCATGCAAGGCGCTGCCACAAATTTCCCTCCGTTCCATTACTGCTGAGCACCAAGCTGGACGGCAGGAAGTTCCGCTTTTATATGGTCTTCGGCATGACCTGGCCAGGATTTTGAACCCCTGCCTCCTGGGTGTGGGGCGGATCCTCAGTTGGTGGCACAGTGACACACCGCGTTCAGCGTCGTGACAGGTCGCATCATTTGGGAATGGCTGCTGGAGGAGGGGGTACCTCAAATGGAGTAGCCTGCACTTTCTCCAGACCTGAATCCCAAAGAAAATCTATGGGATCAGCTGAGTCGCCGTGTAGAGGCTTGTAACCCTGCACCAGACAACCTCAATGACCTGAGGGCCGTCCTTCAAGAAGAGTGGAATGCCATGACTCAGCAGACAATAAGTCAACTTGTGAACAGCATAAGACGTCATTGTCAAGCTGTAATTGATGCTCAAGGGCGCATGACAATTTATTGAGACACTGACATTTTTTGTTGTGGTATACCCACCACTGTTGTTGGATTTTGTTTCAGTAAATTGTTTGAGATGAGGAAATCACCATGGCATGTTTCTACTTAAATGCCCTGCTTTCATGATATATCACTGTAGTGTGAACTTTTTATATTTTCCATAAATTTCACCCGAAAGCCAAATATCCCTAACTTTTTGTGAGTAGTGTAAAAATGATACTTCTCGCCTTCTAGCTTGGTGCTCAGCATAATAGAATGGGGGAAGGAAAAATTGTAACCCATGGACTACAGATGGAAACTAGAAAAGCACTCGGAGAGCGCAGACCTCCGCCAAGCGCCACAATTCCCCCCATACAGTGTTTGTGTGTACGTTTTCAGATTCCTTGACCACGAAAACATATGACTAGCAATTGGATTGACAATGATAGGATTAGTGGTTCAGTAGTTATTCACGAAAATGGCATTTTCCATAATGGCGGTTTTCTTGTGGTCTGGATCATCCCCAAAATTTAATCAGTTCTTCCTTGTACCATTTCCAACAACGCCTGAAAGTTTCATCGAAATCTGTCCAAAACTTTTTGAGTTATCTTGCTAACCAACAGACACACAGACAGACAGACAAACCCCGGCAAAAACATAACCTCCTGGCGGAGGTAATTACATTGAAAAGCTGAAAACTGCTCTCTGGCATTAAGTATTGGGATCTTCAAAGAAAACAGAGTCAGGGGATATTGCACTGGCCTCAGAGTTCTCTTGTAAGTATCACAATAGCACTAGTACTGGTTTCAGATAGTTCCAGATGTTATGTAACAAGCATTACACCAAATGCCGAACTTAAATAAAGCTGTTAAAAATATGCATTTTTATATAGCACTTTTAACAAAGACCCCCAGTGGTTGTAAAAGTATATTTGACTTTTAAGAGACAGACCTCCATCAAATGCAAAAAACTATTTTGAGGATAAATTTGGGCCAAATCCTCTGGACTGAACAGCACAATTAGTGGACTATTTTTTGCCCAATTTTCAACAACTTTTTTTCTGATTAAATATGGTCTGTGGTAGACCGATCGCCACCCTCGTGGCCGATCGCCACCCTCGGAACCTTCAGGGCTGCTCGCTCACCTGAAGCAAGCACGCAGCTCGCCACTGGATTTTCTAATGGTCTCAGCCACGGCACAAAGGGATTTCAGCCGTCAGCTGTTCCCGGGGGGCTTTGGGGTTGCTCCTGCACCGAAAGCCAACACACCAGTCCCTCTGCTTTTGTTTCTTTTTTTTTTTCTTACAGCCGCTCCTGCTTTTCTTCATGGCCACGAGAGGAGTCAGAGACAAATTTTTCTTCTTGTGATCTCCGCACGCGCAACGGGACAGCCCCTCGACATCGCGGAGCAGCAAACAATTTTTGCGCGGCTAGGACGAGTTCACCGCCCCTGCCAGCACTTACTACCCCTCCCCTCCCTCCCCCTCCGCCTGCAGCGAGCTTCGCGCACAGCTCGCTCCCATAGATGGATTATCGAGGTCTCGGCCCCCTGCCATGCCCTCTGGGGGGGAGCGTGTGGCGGGTTGATTCAACACCCCCGCAACACACAGGACACTCAGCTCTCTTGTCTCAGTTTTTCCCGCTGCACTACTGAGATGTAATGTGCCATTCATGTATTGTGATGCAATGTGCCATGCATGTATTGTGATGCAATGTGCCACGCATGTATTGTGATGCAATGTGCCATGCATGTATTGTGATGTAATGTGCCATTCATGTATAGTGTTCATGCGTCCTGTCCTCACTGTGACCTAGAGGCTGAGATCAATATGTAGATGTGCTTTGTTGTAAACCCCCACAAACAGACTAGTCAGACACAGTGCTCGGCTAGAGCAATTAACAGAACAGTGAAATGTGTATTAATGTCTACAGACAGACTCGTTCTTCTGGCTCACTTCTGTGATGTTAATGTTGCCTTTCATGCATTGTGTTCATGCGTCCTGTCCTTACTGTGACCTAGGGACTGAGATCAATATATCTCTCAAATGCAAATGTCTCATGCCGTTCTGTTATCTCTTTTGATCATGCCAACTGCTGGGGTATGCCCTTTGATGTATTGTTGTAGTTGGGTATATATGCTGCAACTCTGTAACGCAAACTCCTCTCCCTCTCTCATTCTGATTCTGCAACTGCTGCTGCAGGACACAGACATTGTGTCCTCCTTCTCTGAGAGTCGTGGGCTCACTCCCGGCGTGCATGCACGCCGCCGGGAGCGGAGCTCGTGACGGCTGGATGATATAATAAAGCTTCACTTAAAACCTTCAACAACGCTGCTTATTATTTGCATCCGCCGCAGGTGTTTATTATGAAGGGTAAAAAAATCCAAACCTACATGGCCCTGTATGAAAAAGTGAGTGCCCCCCCCCCCCCCGTTAAAACATAAATTAACTGTGGTTTATCACATCTTTGGAAAGCTGAGTTAAATTTCTCTAGCCATACCCAGGCCTGATTACTGCCACACCTGTTCTCAATCAAGAAATGTCTTAAATAGGACCTGCCTGACAAAGTGAAGTAGACCAAAAGATCCTCAAAAGCTAGACAGCATGCTGCAATCCAAATTATTTATTATTATTTATTTAGCGAATGCAAAGTCCTCAAGCCAAGCAGTTGCCTCCTGGTTTGCTGTATGGAGGGTGTGTAATCCTCCTTCCAGTCTTTGGAGCGGGCAAGCCTCTATGATGTGTTCCATTGTTTGCTCCTCTCCACATGTGCACAGTGAGCTAGGGCTACTGCCCCATCTGTGAAGGCTGGCCAAGCAGGGGCCATGTCCAGTCCTGAAGCGATTGAGAATAGACCACTGTCTCCTTGGGAGGTTGGTGCCCGGGACCTGTTGGTTGGGGTTTGTCACCAGGTGTTTGTTTGGGACCTCCTTGGTCTCCCATTCCTCTTGCCAAGCTGTCTGGATGGTGAAATCAGCTGGGGGAGGGTTTTTCCAAATCGGCCGTCTGGATGGAAGTCGGGCAGTGGGTGGGGTGTAGATATCTGCATGGATTGGTAAGTGAGGAGAGTCTTTGGCTTTTTGAAGCATCCTTTGAGTTAGTGCTGCTCGCCGGATGTGTGGGGGGGGCTATGTTTGACAGTACAGGGAGCCAGGGGAGTGGTGTTGAGCAGATTGTCCCAGTTATGGTTCTCATGGTTGTGTTGAGCTGAGTGTCTACGTGGTGTGTGTAGGATGACCTGGACCAGACAGGGGCACAATATTCTGCTATAGAGTATGAAAGGGCCAGTGCTGAGGTGCGCAGGGTGGAGGCTGCCGCCCCCCATTTTGCACCAGCGAGCTTGCAGAGCAGGTTGTTTCGTTCCTTCACCTTAGCAGCCGTCCCCTTTAAATGTTTCTTGAAGGATAAGGTCCTGTCAAGGGTCACTCCAAGGTAGGTTGGATTCGAGGCATGCTTAAGCTTGAGTCCGCTCAGGTGGATGTTTAGTTGTCTGGCAGCTTTTACATTGTGGAAATGGAATACACTGGAGACGGTTTTTGCTGGGCTTGGTTTTAGGTGCCAGGTTTTGCAGAACTAGTCCAGTTTGGCAAGATCTTCCGTGAGCACCCGTTCCAGTGACTCAAAGTCTGGTGCTTGGAGTGCCAAACAGATGTCGTCTGCATAGATGAATTTGTGGGATTTTGTAGTGGGCAGGTCGTTTATGTAGAAGTTGAACAGGGTTGGAGCTAGAACTGAGCCTTGTGGGAGTCCGTTTTTCTGCGTTCTCCATGCGCTTGTGTTCTGACTGAGGTGGACTCTGAACCTTCGGTTGGTCAGCAGGGCTTTTATAATTGCTGTTGCCCAGGCAGGGATTGCCTTTGTAAGTTTCAGGAGGAGGCCTTTGTGCCAGACCGTATCATAGGTGGCTGTAAGATCGAGAAACACAGCCCCTGTCTTCAGTCTCCTCTCGAAGCCATTTTCGATGAAGGTGGTTAGGGCCAGTACTTGTTCTCCTGTGCTGCGATCCTTGCGGAAACCTGCTTGATCCACACTTAGAATTTCCTCTATTCCTGGGGAAATACGTTGCAGTATTAGGCGCTCCATGATTTTATAAGGAACCCTGAGTAGGGAGATTGGGCGGTAGCTTGCTGGTAGTTTGTGGTCTTTGCCAGGTTTTGGTATGGCAATGACCTTTGCTGTCCGCCATTTCTTTGGGATCGAATTTGTTTGTATGATCCTTGTGTAGAGTTGTGTCAACCAGGTTAGGGCTCGGGGGCCAAGATTTTTCATGAATTCTGTGAAGATGTTGTCGTATCCTGCTGCCTTTCCACATTTCAGGCCCTGTAGGACTTTGTCCAGTTCAGCAGCCTCGAAGGGTTCAGGGTTCGTTTCCTCTACGGGCATTTTTTGGTGTTTTTTTTAGCTCAGTTGTAACTGCTTTTCTGGTGTCTTTGTCTTGGGGTGCTTTGGCGATGGTCAGTAGGTGGGATGCAACTTGGTTGGGTGTGACAGATGCTCGGCTTTGGCTAGGGGGCTTCTGTGCAGCTCCTAGGTGACGGATGAGGCTCCAACATTTCCTGCTAGAGTGGATAAAGCTCCGGTCAGCAACTGTCTCCTCCCATTTCTTTCGCTGGGCTGTACTTAGCGATTCAATGAGATGGTCTGCTATCTCTGGGTCCCCTGATGTTTGATAGGATTGTAGGAGGGCAGCGCTTTCTCCGTCCAGGCATGGGACATAGAGGGGTCGGTAGCCTCGTGGGATTGCAGTGTGAGCAGCCTTGAAGATTGCGCTGCCGAAGCGGTTGTATGCTTCATCTACAGTGATGGTGTGGAGTGGGATGGTTACAGAACTCCGATCCAGGGTTTCACTGAATTTCTTCCAGTTGGCTTTGCGTAAGTTCCAGCGCATCTTCCTTGGGCTGTTTATGACTGGAAGTTGTAGGCCAATGTGTACAAGCAGGGGCCGGTGTTGGCTGTGTGGAAAATCGTCAAGAATGAGGATCTGTGTAGGAAATGGCGTCCCATTCAAAGAGCTGACCCAGCACAGGTCAGGAGAATAGTCCTTCTTCCACCTAGCAGAGTGGAAGGTTCCTCTTTGTTTGGGGTTGTGTATCAGAGCGAGATCATTTCTGGATGCCCAGTCTGAAAGTACCTCCCCGTCACTATCTACTGCTGGGTAACCCCAGTCAGGGTGATGGCTGTTAAAGTCCCCCACATAGATGGCAGGGTGGGGTGGGGTGGGTAAGACCTGCAGATCCCAGTTGGCACTAGGGGGCTTGTACACATTGACAATATGGAAGCCACCAATGGTTATGGTGTCTGAGAAATATGTTGTTGTCAGGTGGTTTACTTCAACTATGTCAGAACGCACATAGGTGGCACGTCCATGTTTGGCATGTGGAACATAGCACAGGAGGTCAAAGCCATTGATGGTGTAGCGGCCAGCTTCCTCTGTGCCAATATGAGTCTCTTGGAGGCAGATTACATCAATCGAGTGTTGGAAGGTGAGGACTTCAATAAGACTTTGCTTGGCTGCAAATAGGCCTTCAATGTTTAGATGTAGTACGCGAAGGGCAGGTCCTACCACAAGGTGCTCTCGGGGCTGTTTGCTTTCGGCTTTGGGACTGTGACTAGGATTCTTCTTTGACTTGGCACTGAGCCGTCGTCTCTTCGAATTTAGTCTGCTGGAATTTAGTCTGCAATTTGAATTTAGTCTGCAATCCAAAGAAATTCAGGAACAAATGAGAAACAAAGTAATTGAGATCTATCAGTCTGGAAAAGGTTATAAAGCCATTTCTAAAGCTTTGGGACTCCAGCGAACCACAGTGAGAGCCATTATCCACAAATGGCAAAAACATGGAACAGTGGTGAACCTTTCCAGGAGTGGCCGGCCAACCAAAATTACGCCAAGAGTGCAGCAACGACTCATCCAAGAGGTCACAAAAGACCCCACAACAACATCTAAAGAACTGCAGGCCTCATTTGCCTCAGTTAAAGTCAGTGTTCATGACACTCAGCATTTCAGAAAGGGAACATCATACCAACAGTAAAATGTGGTGGTAGTGTGATGGTCTGGGGCTGTTTTGCTGCTTCAGTACCTGGAAGACTTCCTGTGGTAAATGAAACCATGAATTCTGCTGTCTACCAAAAAAATCCTGAAGGAGAATGTCAGGCCACCTGTTCGTGACCTCAAACTGAAGCACACTTGGGTTCTGCAGCAGGGCAATGATCCTAAACACACCAGCAAGTCCATCTCTGAATGGCTTAAGAAAAACAAAATGAAGACTTTGGAGTGGCCTAGAATCAAGAATCAAGAACTTTATTTGCCATTTGTACTCAAACATACAGTTCAGGCACATAGGAATTAATTGTGCAGAGCCATAGGTCAATAAATAAATAATGAAAACATAGAATTCTCCAATAAAAAGCAATGCTATCCTAATTTTAAGACACACTCTCTATGTAAGTAGCCAATAAATTACTATAAAAAGAGGCCACTGCAAACTGCACTGCTTACCTATTTAGATTGTGCTTTTGACTGTTCAGGTCATTTTTTCAATATTCACCATCAGTCTGACTGATCAATCTGACTGTTCCCATAAAATACATAAAAACATGTTTTATGGATAATAATACTGACCACTATACTTTTTCTCAGGGTATATACTGTCTGTTTATGCCTGAGAAGAGTATGGGCTGGATGGTGTTTATCTGTAATGATTTTATGTGCTTTTTTTCCTGCAACGTTGTGTATATATAGTGTCCATAGATGGCAGTTCAGTCCTGATGATCTTCTCTGCTGTCCTTACCACTCTCTGGAGAGCTTTTCTCCCTGTTTGGGTGGTGTTCCCATACCACACAGTGATGCCCATTTTGAGGATGCTCACCACCAAACCTCTGTAGACTAGTTTGAGGGGATGACAACTCACCCCAGCCTTCCTGAGCAGTCTGATAAAATAAAGCCACTTCTGGGCTTTTTTAACCATGGCAGTAGTATTTACAGTCCAACTCAGGTTGGACTGTAACAAGAAAACCGTGGAATTTGTGACTGTCCACCCTCTCAACATCAGTTCCCCTGATGGTAAGGGACTGCAGAAGGGGAGCTTTCTTCCTAAAATTTATTACCATTTCCCTCATTTTTTCCGTGTTTAGGATGAGGTTGTTCCCCTCACCATAGACCACAGTATTGCTGACTACCATCCTATACTTCTTTTTGTCTCCACCTTTAATGAGGCCCAAGACAGTTGTGTCATCTGCAAATTTGATAATGACTGTGTCCTCCAGGATGGAGACACAGTCATGTATATACAGAGTGAAGAGGTTAGGGCTGAGGCAACATCCCTGTGGTGAACCGGTGCTGACTGTAAGCTCCGAAGAGACCATTCCTGTCATGATTGGTAATAACTGACAGCTCACTTGCAGGGAGTGACACCAGAGAAAACATACGATAACAAAGAGAAGTAAATTAATTTGGATTTTATTAATTCAAAAAAGGAAGCTACGTTAATGAAAGATGTCACTCGCCAGAGGAAGACCCAGCCTGGAAGGAGAGACGAGAGCAGGTCAGATAAGGAGGGAGACAGTATAGGGAAAAATAGGACTGCACTCACGTGGGAGAAACAGAGAACCCGGTAGCGAAACCCAGCACAAACGGCAAACCAGGGAAGGATGCTGGAAGGCAGGAGTAGAGATGGGTGAGGTGTCTGACTGGGGGGATAAGGCTGCTGAAGTGGTGATGATGATGGGACAGGTGAGCACACAACGACCCTGGAGACGCACCACGAAGACGGTAGCAACTTGTAGGAGAGAGGACAAGAGGAATTACTATTTTCCTCTGAGAGAGAGAATATAAACTTACTTGTTTGCAGTAGGTAGTATACCCAACGAGCCAGCGTTGAAGCATTAACATGAAGGTCCTTTTAAGCGCTGGTGAGGCAGAGGCAGCAGGTGTGGCTCATCACGCAGGTGTGGTGATTGCCTATGGAGTCTGGGAAAGTTGAGCAGGAAGGGAGGGGGGGGAGTGCGCTCACCTGAACATGACAGCCCCCCACCCCCCCCCAAGGAGCGCCTCCTGGCAGTCCACTGGGCTTGTTGGGATGTGCCTTATGAAAGGCCCGGACCATCCCCTTGTCGTGGAAGTTGGAACCGGGAATCCACAGTCTTTCTTCTGGTCCGTAGCCCTTCTAGTGGACAAGATATTGAAGCCCCCGGCTCCGACAGCAGACGTCCAGAATTCTGTGGACCATGTAAGTGGTTTGACTGTCGAGGACCCGAGGGGGAGGAGGCGGCTTAGGGGGAGGGCAGAGAGGGCTGGCGGAGAAGGGCTTGATTTTAGACACATGGAAGGTGGGGTGAATTTGCATCGCCGGTGGGAGCTTCAGGCGGACTGTGATGTCGTTGATGATCCTGGAGATGGGAAACGGACCCGGGATGTGAGGAGAAAGTTTCCTAGACTCCGTCTTCAAGGGCACCTGGTCCGCCGACAACCACACTGTCAGCGACAGCGATGTGCGTGGGCCCCCACCGATGGAACAGCAACATCCCTCTCCGCCATCGGTAGCAGTGGGGGGGAGTATACCCCATGGACACCTCAAACGGGGTCAGTCCAGTGGCCGTCGAGACAGCAGAATTGTGGGAATATTCCACCCAGGTCAGATGAGTGCTCCAGGTGCTGGGGTTGCAGGATGCCATGCATCTAAGGGCAGCCTCCAGGGATTGGTTGGCGCGCTCAGCCTGCCCATTACTCTGAGGATGGTATCCAGAAGTAAGGCTGATGGTGGTGCCTAAGGAGCAGCAAAATGATTTCCAGACCTGGGAGGTGAATTGAGGGCCCCAGTCAGACACAGTGTCCACAGGAATACCGTGCATGCGGATGACGTGGGTAGTGAGGAGGTTTGCCGTTTCAGAGGTAGAGGGTAATTTGGGGAGGGGCACCAGGTGGATTGCCTTAGAAAAGTGATCCACACAGGTAAGGATAACTGTGTTACCTTGAGAGGGGGGAAGTCCAGTAAAAAAGTCCAGGGCAATGTGGGACCAGGGTCGGCTGGGGATGGGAAGTGGGTGGAGAAGACCAAAAGGGGGCGAGGAGTCAGATTTGTTGAGGTTGCAGACTTGACAGGCCTTGACATAATCCCGGATGTACATCAGCGTCAGATCGCACCATCCGTCGTTGTTTGAGCCAAAGTGGACTTCATGGGAGACGACCAAGGAGGACACCACTGTTGAAAACAAATCATAAAAAAGCCAGACTGCAATTTGCCAAACTGCATGTTGACAAGCCACAAAGCTTCTGGGAGAATGTCCTATGGACAGACGAGACAAAACTGGAATTTTTTGGCAAGGCACATCAGCTCTATGTTCACAGATGCAAAAATGAAGCATACCAAGAAAAGAACACTGGCCCTACTGTGAAACATGGAGGAGGTTCTGTTATATTCTGGGGCTGCTTTGCTACATCTGGCACAGGGTGTCTTGAATCTGTGCAGGGTACAATGAAATCTCGAGACTATCAAGGTATTCTAGAGAGAAATGTGTAGCCCAGTGTCAGACATCTTGGTCTCAGTCACAGGTCATGGGTCTTGCAACAGGATAATGACCCAAAACACACAGCTAAAAACACCCAAGAATGGCTAAGAGCAAAACATTGGACTATTCTAAAGTGGCCTTCTATGAGCCCTGATCTAAATCCTATTGAACATCTATGGAAGGAGCTGAAACATGCCGTCTGGAGAAGGCACCCTTCAAACCTGAGACAACTGGAGCAGTTTGCTCATGAGGAGTGGGCCAAAATACCTGCTGAGAGGTGCAGAAGTCTCATTGAGAGTTACAGAAATTGTTTGATTGCAGTGATTGCCTCAAAAGCTTGTGCAACAAAATATTAAGTTAAGGGTACCATCATTTTTGTCCAGGCCTGTTTCATGAGTTTGTTTTTTAAAATAATTCTGTTGAACCACAATTCAAAAGCATTGTCTGATTTTCATTGGTTAATTTTCATAGAATTTTTTATTTATTACCACTTTTGTCAGATTCAAGTTATTTCTGTGACCATTGTGGGTTTTTCTTTCATTAACAGAGGGGTACCAACAATTTTGTCCACATGTGTACAGTAAATCCATGTATTTCTCCATGTAACCTTGTGGCTGCTTTATTTTAATTGCTTTTAATCCTAGATCAAGTTTGTTTTGGCTTAAAAATGCATCATAATTGTTAAATATATCTTATTAAACCTAACTCAGTACTGTTTACCTGCTGAAATATATATTTTATGGCTAATATAACCCCATAACTACAACATGGCACCTGGCGATCAAGCTTTGGTAGCTGATCACTTTTTGCCACGACACCACCACAGACTCAGTGTTGGTGGAGCAGGTACATCCAATGATGTCTCAACAGTGTCTCCATGATTTTCACACAGATTAGAACAATTTGTTGCACAGTAAGCTAAAAGTTTCTACAGACATTCTGAAGTTCTATAACCACTGAGCGTTTGTGAAGCTGGGGTGACACCACTGGGATGCTCAGTTGAAATCCCAGACCGACGGTTTGAAGCAGCAATTTTGCCACAAGAAAGCCATCTGAAACACATACATATTTTAGTACCTAATAGCGATAACTTGCCGACATTCCAATGTAGTACGGCAGACTTAAAGCTAACTAAAATTAGCAATCATTAGCTTATCTTCATATGTGATCTAGTTCGTATTCTCATGTCTTCGACTTTATCCTGCTCTATGGCTTCCTAAACACTCCAGTACTTTTCCAGAGTGTTTCATCTTGCCACCTGTAGCCTTCTCTGGCTCTCCTTTTTTGCCTTTATTTTGACAAAAAGACAGAGACTGAGCAGTCGCCTCGTAATCTGCTATCTTGTGTTTTGCTTGTGTCACGTGTTTTATGTCACGGGAGGGTTGCACCGCCTTGCTGTAAAAAAAAAAATCCCACCCACCTTAGGCAGTACTCAGCTGTAATGGAAACAAAAGCGAACTGAGTTGAGTAAAGCCGTGTCAAAGTGAGTAGGGCTTTATAGGTACTAGTGGAAAAGGAGCTTTGCTGATACACCTACTTCCTGGAGAGTGTTCTTCACTTGGGTGGATGTTGAGAAGGGGTTTTTCTTCACCATAGAAAGGATCCTGTAATCATGCACCACTGTTGACTTCCGTGGACGTCCAGGTTTTTTAAGTTCCCAACCTCACCAGTGCACTCTTTTTTTCTTTCAGAATGTATCAAACTGTTGATTTAGCCCTCCTGACATTTCCACCGTCTCTCTGATGGATTTCTTCTTTTTGTCAGTCTAAGGATGGTCAGTTTCACTGAGAGCTCCTCTGACCACGTTATGGGTTCATAGCAACAGCTTCCAAATGCAAATGCCCCACCTGGAATCAACTCCAGACTTTCCTTTACTTTTGAGGCCCTGAAATGAGGAGATTTTATATAAAAATGGTTGCAATTCCTAAAACTTAACTTCAGTTTGGATGTGAATACCCTCAAATTAAAGCTGAGAGTCTGACCATATTGATTATATAACTGTATCTTGTACGGTCATGTGAAAAAATTAGGACACCCCATTAAATATTCAGTTCTTTATTAATAAATGTTCACATATCTATGTCTAACCTTGTTTTTGTTTTTATTTACATTTTTTAATGTTTATTTTAGCTTTTTAAGTGGGAATCAATGTGGGGGTGTCCTAAAAAAGATGGGGGGTGTCCTAATTTATTCCTCAATATTTGTTTAGAATTACATTTTACAGAAAATTTGAAAAAAGTCTTTAATTCATTTTAATTGTTTAGCTGTATTACATGAATCTCCCAGTATTTTTAACATTGATATTAAATATCCATATGTCCAAATATGTAACACACACACACACACCCACCCACCCACACACACACACACACACACACAGAGGCTTATACAGGGTGTCCTAATTTTTTCACATGACTGTTGATGTTTTGGTAAACAGCTGAAATGGAATTTGGAACGGAACACTTCTGGAATTTCCCCATTGTGCGACTAATAAAGGCTTATTTTATCTTATCTTAAATAACAAAACTTGAGACCGTATCAAAATTTACTGTATATGGGCCTAACTAAATGAAACTAGTAGGCACTCAGAGAGCGCATACCTCTGCTAAGGCTCCCTCTCTCCTTAAGGAATAAGGACCTGTATTTACAGTATATAGCACTTTTTCTAGTCTCAAAGACCACTCAAAGCCCTTCACTAGCAGTAACCATCTATTCTATGGGCCTCTAGGGGACAGATACCTAGGGACAATTTAGAATGACCAATTAACCTAACAAGCAAGTCTTTGGATTGTGGGAGGAAACCCACGCAACATAGGGAGAACATGCAAACTCCACACAGAAAGGTTCCTGTTACATATGGGAATTGTGCCTTGGGGCTTGCCGTAGCCCAGCCGGGGAGTTGGGGGTTGATGACGTCAGGCGGGCTACG
Organism: Pholidichthys leucotaenia; assembly: GCA_020510985.1. Classification (NCBI taxonomy): domain Eukaryota; kingdom Metazoa; phylum Chordata; class Actinopteri; order Cichliformes; family Pholidichthyidae; genus Pholidichthys; species Pholidichthys leucotaenia. The sequence goes on along the minus strand of CM035848.1, from coordinate 22,358,958 downwards.
GCTGGGATATTTAATGTAATCTGCTGTGCAGTTCAATAAAGGGAGTTCAGTGTTCAGTTGGATAAGGCCTCCGTCTCCTAACATTTGGCAACGAGAAAAAATGGGCGTGTGCGTCAGGGAGCTGCCTCTTTTTCTACAGTCCAAGGGCACACCGGCTATACCGTGGGCTCACTGGAGAGACATGTTTGAGGTGTATGTGACGGCAGCCGGACTGAGTAATGTCAGTGAGGAAAAACGGAGAAACCTGTTAGTTCACTACCCTGGCACCGAAGGGCAGCAAATTTTTTTTGGTCTGTGTGTGGTGGTGGTTCGCTGGAAGACGGGCTGACATTAATGGACAGTACTTTCGATGACAACTCCACCGTCACCGAAAGGAGGTATGCATTTTTTGACCATCAACAACGAACGGGTGAGTCCACACAATCATTTATCTTGGCGCTACAAAGCTTAGTGAGGGAGTGTGCCTTTGGGCCTATCAGGGAGGAGCTAGTGAGGGATAAGCTAGCCCACAGTGCCAACAACGTGTGGCTGAGAGACATTTAAGGCTAACTCGGGAAACTTGCTAGAATGTGTGTTGGACTTGGTCAGGCAAAGGGAGTCCATGGTTCTGCAGAAGCTCATGGCATCAGCTAGCAAGGGGCCAGCTGCTCGTAGATTCCTGCCGAGAGTGACAGCTAGCATGCTAACTAGGCCCTGGGAGCGGGCTAAGAAGAAAAGGCAGATAAAGGCGCGGAACAGGGCCCACACCTTAACCTCTGGCTCAGTAATGGTGGAGCCCAGCAACACCAGACGGGTGTGTGTAACATATATAGGAGAGGGGCCGATAAAGTGGTACATGTTTCAGCTCAACGGGGTCGACGTGCCCCTTATGGTGGATTCGGGGGTCGGTCCTGTGCATGTCTACAGTGAGGAGGCTGTTCCCCAAGAAGGCTATCAATGCGGGCGCAGTGAAGATGTTCAGGTATGGACACGTGGAGATCGAGATGGTGGGCACAGCAGAGTTCTCGGTGATGTGTGGGTCGAAGACGGTACCCAGCTTCACCTTCCAGATGGCGCGCCAGGGGGTGGACTTACTGGGAATCGACCTACTAGGGGTGCTGGGGTTTTCCATAATGGACCCGGAAGGCTCGACTGTGCTGACGGTGTATCCCGATTGGCATCTACGCTGGCCGGCATTGTTCAGGGGCCTGGGTTGTATCAGAGCTTTCCACCATCGTCCTCTTATTGACAAGAATGTGACACCGAGGATTCAGCCACTGTGGCGACATCCACTCGCGCTTCGGGATGATGTCACGACGGAACTAACCAAGCTACTGGAGGCTGGCATCATCGAGAAGGTGGACGCATCGCCCTGGATGTCCAACCTGGTGGTGGCCAAGAAGAAAGGGGGAGGCATCAGATCGTGCATAGATCTCCGGATGGTGAATAAAGCAGTCATCCTGGACAGATATCCCCTCCCGACCATGGAGGAGCTCACGGCGACGTTCAGTGGGTCACAGGTTTTCACAAAGTTAGACCTCCGTCAGGGTTACCTGCAGGTGCCCCTCCACCCGGCCAGCAGGAACCTGACAGCATCCGTGACCCGCATGGGGGTCTTCAGATATACCCGAATGCTGTTCAGCCTGAGCTCTGCACCCAGTTGTTTTCAGAAAGTCATGTCGACGATTTTGGCAGGTCTCAAGGGCGTGGTGGCGTATTCCTGGTGGGACCTTCCTGTGGTAATGTATCATTACTTCCTGTGTTGCTGACTGTCTGTGGTTTGCTCTCCTCATTCTCCCGAGGATTTTGCCTTTAATTGTATTTAAATCAGTTTTTTCCATCTACCGTTAGCTCTCATTTCTGTTTATCAAGCCTCTTGCACCTGTGTGCGCCCTCAGTGTCATCTTATCACCCTCTTTAGCCTTCTGTTCACCTTTCATCGGTGCTTTTGTTAGCTTCATTTTAGCCACTAGCTATGGCTACTAGCTCTCCTTCCCCTTCTCCTCTGGTGTGCTCTCTCTGTCAGATGTTTAGCTACACCGCTGCCTCTTTTAGTGATAATGGTAAATGTAATAAATGTTGTCTTTTTGAGGCGCTCGAGGCGAGGTTGTCTGATTTGGAATCCCGGCTGCGCTGCATTGAAACACCATCTGCGCCAGTTAATCTTGACGGACGTCCCCTAGCTGCAGTGGAGCTCCCTAGCATAGGCCCTGTTAGTGGTCCTCTGGTCCTCCTCAGCAGCGAGGAGACTGGGTGGGTGACGGTGAGAAGGAAGCCTAGTCGCAAGGCCCCGGTTAACCACCAACCTGTTCATGTTTCTAATCGTTTTTCCCCGCTCAGCGACACACCCGCTGAGGAAAAAACTCTGATCATTGGCGATTCTGTAGTCAGAAACGTGAACCTAGAGACTCCAGCGGCCATAGTCAAATGCATTCCTGGGGCCAGAGCAGGCGACATCGAGTCAAATTTGTAAATGCTGGCTAAAAGTAACTGTAAATACTCCCCAATTGTTATCCTCGCCGGCATTAATGACATCCGACTCCGGCAGTCAGGAGTCACAAAACTTAACGTGGAATTGGTGTGTGACTTTGCCAAAACAATGTCTGTCTCTGTAGTATTCTCTGGGCCCCTCCCCAATCTGACCAGTGATGACATGTTTAGCCGCTTGTCATCCTTCAACCGCTGGCTGTCTGTGTGGTGTCCTGCAAACAACGTGGGCTACATAGACAATTGGAGCTCATTTTGGGGAAAACCTGGTCTTATTAGACGAGACGGCATCCATCCCACTTTGGATGGTGCGTCTCATTTATCTAACAATCTGGCATAATTTTTATCCAAATTTCCAAAACCTTGACAACTCAGAGTTGGGACCAGGAAGCAGAGTCGCAGTCTTACACGCCTCTCTGCAGCTCCTTTTCATCCGCCACCCCTCAACTTATCCCCTGTCTTCCCCATCAGAGAATCATTGTCTGCTCCCTCCAAAGCAAATAAAAATATAATGTATAAGAATCCCAAAGTGATTAAACAAAAAGTTGGTAAAACTCAAATTAAACATGAAGCCTCTAAATTGAATGATTTGGCCTCTGTTCCTCCTCATAATTTAAAAATTAATGTGGTTTGTTAAATTTTAAGTCTCTAACTCCCAAGTCTCTGCTAGTCCATGATCTGTTAATTGATCATTAGATTGATTTAATATCCCTTACAGAGACTTGGTTAGGGCAAGAGGATTATGTTGGTTTGAATGAATCAACTCTCTCTGGTTATTTAAACTGTCAAAATCCCAGAAGTTCTGGTTGTGGAGGTGGAGTAGCAACAATTTACCATTCCAAATTACTAGTTAATGTAAGGCAAAAAACACGTTATAATTCCTTTGAGGGCTTGGTCCTCAGTATTGGGCATTTTAGCAATTTTAGGCTAAACCCAATTTTATTTGCCATAGTTTACTGTCCCCCATCAACCTACTCAGAGTTTTTATCCAAATTTGCCGAATTCTTAGCTGATTTACTGCCGAAATCAGAATAATTATTATTATTTTTTTTTGTTACTTATTTGTACCCGTAGGTAGACTTGGTTTGCAGTCTGGTGACAAGCCACCGGCTGCTGGTCGCTGCGTGCGCGAGCGCCCTAAACCTACATGTTTTTGGTGTGCGGGAGGAAACCGGAGAAATCCCGGAGTAAACCCGCGCAACACGGGGAGAACATGCAAACTCCACACAGCTCACTGTTGGTCGGGGGCTGGGATCGAACCCACGATCTCATGATCCCCGCGGTCCCCCAGCCGAGGGTAAAACTGTGCTGCCACAGTGCTAAACCACTGCGCCACCGTGCAGCCACAATTATAGTAGAGGACTTTAATATACATGTAGATGTAATTCAATATTAAACACGATGGGGTTTTCTCAGAAAGTAAGAAATTCTACCCATTACCTCCACCATACGTTGGACCTTGTTCTGACATATGGCATAGAAATAGAAAATCTGGTATGTCTCCTCATAACCCTGTACTGTCAGACCATTTTCTGTTAACCTTTGATTTTACTATTTCTGACTATTTGGCTCCTAAGGAAAAATATTACTACAGTAGATGCCTCTCAGATGATGTTGTTACCAAATTTATGCAGATTGTTTCCTCTATGCCATGTGTCAACACAACGGAAATAAGCTATAGACAGCTTGCTCCTTCTGTAATTGATAGCATGGTAAATAGTGTGACAGCTTCTCTACATCAGACTCTAGACATGGTGGCCCCTTTAAAAAAGAAAAAGTGTGGACTTCCGGTCTGGACGCCATGGTGATAGCAACCTAACGGTGAAACTCCCAGACTCAATCCAAGGAAAACCTCCTCAAAATCAGACCTAACGGATTTTTGGAAGATTAAAATTCAAAAGACAATAACACCATGCCTAACCAAAAGCAGAGGAAACTGACATTCCCCAGATCAGGACGCACAGCAACCGCAGAATCGGAACCAGAAGACCTCCGTTCAGAAGACGAGTGCCTGGGCCTAGCTAACAAAAGGATTAGCTTGAAATCGCTATTTGACGAATTACGACGATTTCGGGCTGAATTTCTTGAATTCAGAGAGGATCTAAAAAAGGCGAACAGCAGATTGGACCAGGCCGAAAACCGAATCTTGGAAGCTGAAGACAGAATAAAAGTGCTTGAAGATTCTGTGCTGGATTTACACAGAAAACAATCAAGGCTGGAGGCTAAGCTAGCCGACCAAGAAGGAAGACAGAGACGAGACAACATCAGAATTCACGGTCTGAAAGAAGGAGCTGAAGATGGTTTCAACACAGTGGCAGAATGCGTGGAATCCTTATTGAGAGAGAAGTTGGATATTCCACAATCCACCGATTTGAAGATAGAAAAGGCACATCGCACATTAGCCGCAAAGCCAGCCCCGGAAGCGCCCCCACGTTCAGTGTTGATAAGATTCTCCAACTTCAAAATAAAACAAGAAGTTGTAAGACTGGCTTGGCAGAAGAAAGGATTTATGCATCAAGAAAGAAAAGTCTTCGTGGAACACGATTACGCCCCTGAAGTTCTTAAAAAGCGACGGGAATATAACGACGCCAAAAAGGTTTTACGGGAAAAGAATCTACGCATTCAGACGCCATTTCTGGCGAAGCTAAGGGTCTTTTACGGGGAAGAGTCATGTCTCTACAATTCAGCGGAAGAAGCAACATCTGACATGGCAAGAAGAGGACTCCCGGTCACGGTGTTTAAACCCGCAGCGGATCTGAGCGTGAAAATCAGAGCTCAAACGTGGTCCACTCAGAGACCTTCAAAATCCACGGGCCAGGAAGATGGCGGAGAGACATAACACTTAAACAAAGAGCTCTCCCTAGCCGGATTAAAAATCATCGGTAAATGGCCAACTCGACATAAACGAATCAATAAACTAAGGGATGAAAACACGAAGGAACCGGGCACAAGGACAAAAACAGGGTAAAATTGAAGAATTCCTCTCCAACAACGCAGGAAAAACCGCTGTACGCAAAGCCCAAAAAAACGAGATGTCCACAGCAGAGAAAATGGAGGACACCAGACTCGACAACATGAACGCTGGCATCGCCAGTTTGGGTGAAGAGTTGAGAGAATTCAAGCGACAGCTACAACAGGATTTAGCGGCTCTTAAGGAGGAACTGAAAAAAGAAATTAAGGAGGAAATCATGGACCTCCGAAGAGAAATGGAGCGTAAATTAACGGAAAACATGGAGGAGCTGCGCTCCCAGCGGGCGTGTATGACAGAAGCGCAGACCCGAATTTCGGAACTAGAAGATTGGAAAAGCGAGGCAAACGAACAACTACAGACCCTGACGACGCAAACGCAGAGGATGCAGGAGAAAATAAACGACTTGGAGAGCAGATCCCGACGAAGCAATATGCGCCTCTTTGGAATTCCGGAGGGCATTGAAGGCAACTCGATGACAAAATTCATGGATCAGTTCTTAAAAAAAGAACTGGAAATACCCGGAGAAACGGATCTGCAGATTCAACGGGCGCACAGAACACCGGCACAGAACCCGAAAACAAACTCTCCACCCAGGTCAGTTGTGGTAAACTTTGTGAAATATGACATAAAGGAAAGAATCCTGACGCAAGCATGGAAAAAAAAGATACGAATCGGCGACAAACAGGTATTTTTGACCATGACTACCCGACAGAAATCGTGCAGCAGCGGAAGAAATATGCCAATATTAAAAAAACGCTGAAAGAGAAAAAAATTAGATTCCAAACGCCGCTAACGAAAATGAGGATTCATTGGGAGGAAGGCACAAGAACCTACAACACGGCCGAAGAGGCAGCGCGGGATATGATGGAGCGGGGCCTTGAGGTGAGCGTGCCGAAGGAGACGGCTGGAGCAGCGGCGGCCCTGAACGCACCACGACAGACGGAGTGAAGACGAGTGAACGGCGGAAGAAGGGGGAGAGACGTAGAGCAGCGGGCCCAGGACAAGCTACAAGGCTTTCAACTGAAAGCCTAGATCATAACAAAGATTAAGAAAGGCACAGAAGAAATGAAGGCCAAGAAGACAAGGTAAAAGAGAAACAGACGGCTAGGAGAGGTTTAAGTGATATTTGTTGGACATTTCTAGACTTATGACTATTACTTTGATAGTAATTAGAAGTCTAGGGAGGGCCCTTCACTCTGTGAAGACAAACCCCCCACCCACCAACAGGGACCAGTGGGCAGAAGAAAGGCCCAAAGTACGGAGGTCGAGTTTTTTTAATGTGTTTTTATATAAATATGTGTTATTTTTGTTGTTAAAGGGGCTAGGAGCACAAGTTAAAAAAATGGAAAAACATGAATATGGGTAAAAATCTTAAGATAATGACACTAAACGTGAATGGTCTGAACTCACCTGTTAAAAGGGAAAGAATAATAAGAAAATTCAAGAAGGAAAAAGCTGAAATTATATTTATGCAAGAGACACATTTGAGCAAGGCAGAACATGTGAAACTAAAGAGATTTGGCTATAAGAACTCCTACTACAGTTCATTTAAGGGAGGAGCAAAAAGGGGGGTTATGATACTAATCTCAAACAAAATACAATTTGAAAGTGAACAGGAAATCCAGGATAAAGAAGGCAGGTATGTAATAATAAAGGGAAGAATAGATGGTATGCAGATTACATTAGTGAACATCTATGCCCCACCAGAAAGTGACAAGGGTTTTTTTCAACATCTGTTTGATCTCATAGCAACACACAGTGAAGGAGTCCTAATTTGTGGAGGAGACTTAAATGCTGTCATGGATCATGAAGTTGACACAACAAGTGTTAAGAAGACAAAAAAACATGTAACAAAGTTCATAAGAACCTCACTGGCAGAAATGGGTATGGTAGACATATGGAGGGACCTACACCCACTCGAAAAAGACTATACACATTATTCAGCAGTCCATAAAGTACACTCTAGAATAGATTACTTCCTTATGAATGAAGGTGACAGACACAGGGTGAGAAATTGTTGGATTGGAGGGGCAGAAATATCAGATCATAATCCTATATACATGGAAATATATTTAAACAATAGAAAACGACAAACAACATGGAAACTTAACGTAGGACTGTTAAATGATGAGAAAATGAAAGAAAGAATAAAAATAAACATAAACGAATATATCCAAGAGAATGACAATGAAGAAGTGGACCCAACAATACTATGGGACGCACTAAAAGCCGTGTTAAGGGGTAAATTAATTGTTGAAACAGGAAAAGCAAATAAGACTAAACTGGAAGCGTATGAACAAAGATGTGAGAGACTGAGGGAATTAGAACGTAAACATCAAAGCACAAATGATCCAAAAATATATCAAGAAATTAAAGAAGAAAAAACAAAGATAAAAGAAACACAAATGGATGAAATTGAAAGGAAAAATAGATATCTAAAGCAAAAATATTATGAAACGGGGCCAAAAGCCACAAAACTGCTGGCAAAACGGTTAAGAAAACAACAAACAATGAATAATGTATACAAGATTAAAGACCCCACCACAAATAAAACCACAGTTAACCCAGAAAACATCGAAGAAATTTTCCATAATTTCTACCAAGAACTATACTCGCAACCTGAAGAAACAAATACTAAAGATATCAAAAAATTTCTAGACACATTGGACTTGCCATCAATAGGAAATCAACAAAATGAAAAACTAACAGCAGAAATAACAACACAAGAGATCAGAGATGTGATTAAGTCACTTAAAAACGGTAAATCACCAGGTAGTGATGGATACCCATCTGAGTTTTATAAACTGTTTATAGAAGAACTCACGCCACAACTCCTAAAGTCATTTAATTGGACGCTGAACAACAACAAAATACCTCCAACATGGAACGAAGCAATCATTTCAGTTATTTTAAAACCAGGGAAAGATAAAGAACAATGCGGAAACTATAGACCAATCTCTTTATTAAATGTAGATTATAAAATATACACAACAATTATATGTAAACGAATAAAGACATTCTTGACGGAATTGATAGAAGATGATCAAACTGGATTCATAGAGGGACGCCAAACACATGACAATATCAGGAGAACAATACATATAATTAACCAAATACATAAAGAAAAGAAAAGCGCAGTAATAATGAGTTTAGACGCAGAAAAAGCATTTGACAGGGTTAACTGGAAATTCCTATATAGTGTACTGGAGCGCTTTGGATTTAACGAAAAATCAGTACAATGCATAAGGACGCTATATCAAGAACCTGTGGCAAGAATCAAGATAAACGGTAGCTTAACAGACAAAGTAAATATACAAAGATCAACTAGGCAGGGATGCTGCTTATCGCCCACCTTGTTTGCTCTGTTCATAGAACCATTGGCTCAAGCGATACGACAAAATAAGAAATTAAAAGGTGTAACAATAAAGGGGGCGGAACACAAGATTGGGCTATTTGCAGACGATATTATAGTTTACCTTGAACAACCAGATAAATCAATAATGGAAATGATGAACTTGATAGAAAATTTTGGAAAATTATCAGGATACAAGATAAACATAACAAAAACACAAATACTGACATTCCACTATAACCCTCTAAACCAGATAACTGATAAGATCAAACTAAACTGGAAGCAAAAAGAAATAAAATACCTTGGAGTGAACATACCTAAAGACCTAAGCAAAATATATAAAGCAAACTATGATAGGTTGGAACAAGAAATAAAAAAAGATATTGATAGATGGTCAATCTTAAATATGGATCTGAATTCAAAAATTGAGACAGTCAAAATCAGCATACAACCTAGATTACTTTACCTCTTCCAGGCTATACCAACAGAGATTCCAGATGCCCAATTCTCAAAGTGGGACAGGATGATATCGAGATTTGTTTGGGGAGGTAAAAAACCAAGAGTGAAATATAAAACCCTCCAATTACCAAAAGAGAAAGGAGGCATGGGCCTACCGAGTCTAAAGGAATATTACTACTCAGCACAAATAAGATATATCATATGTTGGTGCGACGAGGGATATGAGGCAAAATGGAAAGAAATGGAAAAGGAAATTGAGGGACTCCCAGTACAAAGCATAATAGGGGATAAAGATGCATATAAGCAAATCAAACAAATAGACCCAATCACTAAATTTACTTTAGAACTGTGGTATAAAATAGTACAAAAATATAATATAAGGGAAGACATAAAACTATTGAAATGGGTAGCATTTGACAGTCAGTTTGAACCGGCAAAACAAGATAGGGGATACAAAAATCTGGTGAACAAGGGAATCACAGCATGGGGCAATATCGGAAAAAAAGATCTCGGGAGCTTTGTAAATATCAGGAGAAAATTTAAATTAGAAAGATCGGAATTTTTCAGATATCTGCAGATGAGAGATTACTATATGAAGAAGATTAGGCATAACCTCCAAACAGATGTGAACGAGATTATACAACTTATTTTAAGCTCATATGCAGGAAATAAAATAAGAATTATTTCAAAACTATATCAGAAACTTATGACAAACAATCATACAAGTAACTATATAAAGGAGAAATGGGAGAAAGAGCTCAATTTAAACATAACAGAAGAAAGCTGGCAGGAAATATGGAAAACACAACACACATCAACAAATTCAAGGGCATGGAGGGAATTTGGATGGAAAAACCTGATTCGCTTTTTCATTACACCACAGATTCAAGGAAAATATTCAAATACCCAATCTTTATGCTGGAGGGGATGTGGGGCTCAAAATGCGGACCACTCACATATGTTTTGGAAATGCTACAAAATATCATCATTTTGGAAATCTATGCATGTGACAATACAGAGGATATTAGGATATAATATACCAATGAACTGTAACCTGATGTACTTATGTGATCTTAAAAAAGACAGTGTTATACAGGCTGAGGACAGATATCTAGTTAAAATCTTGTTGATTGCATGTAAAAAAACTATCACAAAAAAATGGCGATCAGAAGTTCTTCCTGACCAAGAACAATGGACTGACATTGTTGAGGACATACGTATGATGGAAAAACCAACATATCGACGAAGAATGCAAGAAGGAATATGGGAGAAAAAATGGCGGAAATGGACACACTACAAAGTGCAACAACGAGGCAGAAATTGAAAGAATAACCAAAGACACTGAAAAAACCAGAAGAATTAAGAGATGGAAACTAAAAACTTGATGCTCCAACATTTGTCCCCCCCCCTTTTATTTTTTATTTTTTTTTATTTTTTATTTTTATTTTGTTTATTTTTTTTTATTTTTCCCTACCCTAACCTCTTTGTTTTTTAAATGTAGAATGTGATCTGAATGCATTATATATGATGAAAAATGAATAAAAATCTAAGTTACAAAAAAAAATCCACGGGCCAGCAGCGGGAACACCCAGCCCCAGAGCTACAAAGATAAGCTTTCCAGTACCAGAAAGGAATAGCAACCTTTTTGGTTTTTTTTTTTTTCTTTCTCTCTACAGTCACTCTGCACTTCCATCCCCCCTCCTACAAGGTAACAAACATTAAAGAAGATGCAGAATCAGCATGTGGTAAAACCTTTCATGGAGCAGTTTTAGCATTAGAAACAAATGTCTTCTTAATTTAAAGGGGAAAAAAAAAATCATGTTAAAATAGAAATGTAACAATGACCCACATGTTCTCCCCACACTAACAAATACTGTATTAGAGTGAATGTTTGCTGTGATGGGGGTGGGAGGGTGCACACAAGCTCATAGAGTATAGGCATAAAAAAAAAAAAAAAAAAATCATTACAAATTCGGATTGGGATCTGAAATTCACGTTAAAAACATGGGACAACTTACAGGGGTAAGAGAGGGCCCTCAGCACGTAACAGAGTTTGAGGAATTTCCCTCAGAGCCCATACTCCATCAGGGCTCTTACAGGGTCTTTAAAGAGACCCCAGCTCAGGAAGTTTTTTTGACAGTTTTTTGTTTTAAAGTTTCGTTCATTATGTACTTAATGTTTTTTATGTTCTTAATGATCTTTCAGTTTCTGAGTAGCAAAAAAGAGGGCCACCACACTGTTATACTAAATAAGAAAATACAATGGAGAAACAGGGTGTAACCAAAATAGCCTCATATAATGTGAAAGGGATCCTGAATCCAGTTAAAAGATCCAAGATTCTACGCAAAATGAAAAAAGACAAAGCAGAAATAGTATTTTTACAAGAAACCCACCTAACAGACATGGAACACACTAAACTCAGTAGACAAGGGTTTAAAATGATCTCTTCATCTTCATATAAATCAGGGAGGAGGAGGGGAGTAGCGACATTGATATCAACCAAAATTACATTTGAAAAAAAATCAGAACACAAAGATAAAGAAGGGAGGTACAGTTTGGTAACTGGACAGCTAGAGGGAGAAGATATCACCCTGCTGAATATATATGCACCACCAGGGGCTAAATGGAAATTTTATAAAAATGTATTCGACCTAATGATAACTAAAGCCCAAGGTTTAGTGATATGTGGTGGAGACTTCAATCTAAGACTGAATCCATACTGGGATGCAACAGGTAATTCTTCACATCAAAATAACACCCAAAATAGGAATACTCGGATGCTACTAAAAGAAATGGGAATCTGTGACGTATGGAGGGAATTCAACCCCAATGTAAAAGATTATACTTTTTATTCAACGCCACATTCATCTTACTCAAGGATTGATTACTTTTTTATGTTTAGTAGAGACATTGGAAGAGTAAAAACATGTAAAATAGGACTGATGGATCTCTCCGACCACAGTCCGATCTATATGGATTTAAACATCCAAAAATACACAAATAATACATTTTCCTGGAGGTTGAATTCAAGTGTCCTGAAAGGACCACTGAAAGATGAATTGGAATCAGATATTCTCAGATATTTGGAAGAAAACGATAATGGAGAAGTATCCCCTTTAATACTGTGGGATGCGTGCAAAGCTGTAATAAGGGGAAAAATTATTGCAAAACTGGCAACCCAAAAGAAACTGAGACAAGAAAACTAACCACACTAGAGTCAGAGCTCAAGAACCTAGAAAAAGAACACAAAGATAACACTCATTCTAATGGCTCGCTCAAGATCAAAGAAATTAAAAATCAAATAAATGAGATCTACACAATAGAAATCCAGAAGAAACTTACATTTCTGAAACAAAAACACTGTTAAGCAGGCAGTAAATCGGCAAAATTACTAGCCTATAAATTGAGGAAACAACAAACGGAAAGAGCAATCTACAAAATCAGAGACCCAGTATCAAAGGAAATAAAATTCAGAATTCAGGATATTCTTAAAAGCTTCGAGAATTACTACAAGAACTTATACTCCCACAAAAAACATAAAAACGCATCCGAGACATTCCTAAACACATTAAACCTTCCCCAACTTACGGAATCACAAAATAAAACCCTACTGTCAGAAATACAACCTAAAGAATTGGAAAAAGCAATTATGAAACTTAAAGCTAACAAATCCCCAGGAGCAGATGGCTATACAGCAGAATGGTACAAAACCTTTAAACAGCAACTATCTCCTCTCCTCCTGAAAACATTTAACTATGTCCTCCATACAGGGGAAATCCCCCCCTCCTGGAGAGAAGGGGTCATTGCAGTCATACCTAAACCTGAAAAAGATAAACTAGATTGCTCCAACTACAGACCAATCAGTGTATTAAATCAGGACTATAAGCTTTTTACCACTATCCTTGCCAAAAGGTTAGAAAACATACTGACAGACTTAATTCACTTAGACCAAACAGGTTTTATAAGACAAAGACAGACACAAGACAACATTCGACGCACTTTACACATAATTCATCATATAAAAAAATATAACTTAAATGCAGTCATATTGGGATTAGATGCTGAAAAAGCATTCGATTCGGTTGACTGGTCTTTCCTCTATAAAATCTTATCCAGTTTCAATTTTCATAACAACTTCATTAGAACTATACAGGCATTATATAAAAAACCAACAGCTAAAATAAGGATTAACGGTAATTTATCATCATCTTTTGAGCTGGAAAGAGGATGTCGTCAAGGCTGCCCCCTGTCTCCACTGCTCTTTGCAATCTTCATAGAACCTCTGAGCCAATGGATAAGACAAAATCAAGAAATTCAAGGTATTACACTTGGTCAGAAAGAACATAAAATAGCACTCTTTGCTGATGACATTTTAATATACCTAGGGCAGCCAGACACTTCTCTACCAGAACTAATCTCAGTTTTTTCAGACTATGGAGATTTATCAGGGTACAAATTAAACATGCATAAAACCCAAGTTTTAACATTCAACTATGACCCAAATCATTTTTCACTAAATGAACTCAAAACTAACTGGGAGTTGGATTCTATGAAATATCTGGGGGTCAATATCCCGAAACAACTCGACAAAATTATAACACTAAACTATGATCCACTGGTGCCAAAAATAAAATCTGACCTAGCAAGATGGAATATGATACCATTCTTAGGTACCGCACAAAGAATTGAAGTCGTCAAAATGAATATACTTCCACGTCTTCTATACCTTTTCCAAACAATACCGGTAGAACCTCCCAAAAAAACATGGCAGGAACTGGACAGAAGGATCTCAAGATTCATATGGCAGGGTAAGAGACCTAGAATCAGATATAGAACCCTACAGCTAAACAAAGACAAAGGTGGGCTCGCACTGCCAAATATCAGGGACTATTTTATAGCTGCACAAATTAAAACTTTAGTAGAGATATGTAACCCAGTCTACACTGCACAATGGAAGGAGATGGAATGCCAAATAACAAGTGACATCCCCCTACAGGCGATAATAGGGAACAATGCCTTAACTAAACTCCTGAATAACACTAACCCGTGGATAGAGACCCCGCTAAAAATTTGGTTTAAGATAGTCAGAGAGAATCAAGCTAAAGAGCCCTATCGACTTCTGCAATGGATTGCCTATGATCAAGACTTTACCCCCAATAAAACAGACACTAGATTTAAAGAGTGGAAAGAGAAAGGGCTGATAAAATATTACGATTTTTTTAAGGGGCAAACTTTAAGAAGTTTTGAAGATTTGAAAAAACAAGGTCTAATAAATCAAGATCTATACAGGTTCTTTCAGCTTAGACACCACATAAACAATATACTTAAAAAGGAGGATTTGGAAAGGGCCCAGTCAGGTGTTCTGAAGGTCTTCTTAATGGCATATAAAGGGATCCCAGGGATCAGATACATTTCTAAAATATACCAAGGTCTTCAAGACTTAAAAGGAGACAACACATCGTATATAAAAGAGAGATGGGAAAAAGAGGGGAATTTCACTTTACAATTGGAAATATGGGAAAAGCTAAATAAACAGCAATGGAAAAGTACCTCATCCCTGCAGTGGAGAGAATTTGGATGGAAAAACTTGGTAAGATTTTTCAGAACACCTGCACAAAACAAATTTACCCATAAGGGATTGAACTGTTGGCGCTTGTGTGGTGAAAAGACTGCAAATCATTTTCATGTGTTTTGGTCATGCCCAGTTATCCACCAATATTGGTCCAACGTACAGACAATATTGGGGAAAATATTCAAAATAACAGTTCCCTTTTCTTTTGTAACTTTGTATTTGGGTTTATTACCGGACTCACTGGAAAGACGAGGAGATAAATACTTATTCAATGTTTTAATATTGGCAAGTAAAAAAGCCCTAACTAAAAAATGGATGCTGAAGGACTGTCCTACACCTGAAGATTGGATTAACATGATTCAAGACATTTACTCAATGGAAAAGTTGACATTCACACTGAGACAGGACATGGATGGGTTCATGAACTTTTGGCAACCCTGGATTGCATATGTGTCTTCCATTAGAACTAATCTTTGACAAATACCATTTCAATAATGGTCCCGCTCTTTGTTCCAACGCTACTCAGATGCTCTTTTACTTTTAATTACTTAATTTTCTGTTGTTTGTTTTTTGCTGTTCTGTTTGTTTGTTTATTCGTTTGTTTGTTTGTTTTTTATTTAATTCTCCTTAACTTCACTTTTTCTTTCACTTAAAAAAAAGGGGGGGGGTTGTTGTAATAACTATCCTACCAATGTTGTCAAATAGCAAAAAATAAGGGAACATGTGATGAAAATGTAAACAATGCAATGCTGTAATGACCTGTATACCCTTTACAAAAACTTAAATAAAAAAAAAAGAAAAAAAAAAAAAGAAAAAGTGTAATCAGAGATTTCTAACTCCTTGGTTCAACACAGAAACTTGTAGCTTAAAACAGAAGACTCATCAATTAGAAAGAAAATGGCGCTCCACTAATTTAGATGAAATCTATTTAGCTTGGAGAAATCATCTTTTAATTTATAAAAAATATCTTAGAAAAGCTCGAACAAGTTATTATTCTGCATTAATAGAAGAGAACAAGAATAATCCCAGGTTTCTTTTCAGCACTGTAGCCAGGCTGACAAAGAGTCAGGACTCTGTCAATCCTAGCATTCCCTTAGAGCTTACTAGTCAGGACTTTATGAACTTTTTCAATAATAAAATTTCATCTATCAGAGATAAAATCAGTCAGATTCTTCCCACCGTTAACTTAAATGCAGTAACTACTACAACTCCTTCAACTGACATCTGTTTGGATCAGTTTACTCCAATTGACCATTTAGAGTTAGACAAAATAGTTTCCTCATCCAAGCCTTCAACTTGTCTTTTAGACCGTATTCCTACCAGGTTATTTAAAGAAGTCTTCCCATTTATTGGTAGCTCTATTCTTCAAATAATCAATTCTTCATTAACTTTAGGCCATGTACCGCAGGCTTTAAAAACTGCTGTAATTAAACCCTTACTCAAAAAGCCAACGCTGGATGCAGGAGTTTTAGTTAACTACAGTATAGACCAATCTCTAATCTCCCTTTCATTTCAAAAATCTTAGAAAGAGTTGTTGCTATGCAATTATTTGACCACTTGCAGGGAAATGGTTTATTTGAAGAGTTTCAATCTGGGTTTAGAATCCACCATAGTACTGAAACAGCCTTAGTGAAGGTCACTAATGACCTCCTGATCGCATCTGATAATGGACTTGTTTCTGTACTTGTCCTTTTAGACCTTAGTGCAGCTTTTGATACTATTGATCATAATATCCTACTTGATAGATTAGAACACTATGTTGGACTTAATGGAACTTTGTTGCAGTGGTTTAGATCTTATTTATCTGATAGGTTCCAGTTTGTTCATGTCAATAATGAGTTTTCTTTCAACTCAAAGCTCAGTCATGGAGTTCCACAGGGATCTGTGCTAGGCCCTACTCTTTTTAGTTTATATATGCTTCCGTTAGGCAACATTATTAGGAAGCACTGTATACATTTTCATTGTTATGCAGATGGAACACAATTATACCTGTCAATGAAGCCAGATGATAGTAATCAGTTAGCCAAGTTAGAGGCCTGTCTTAAGGAAATCAAAGCTTGGATGACTTGTAATTTCCTGCTATTAAATTCACATAAGACTGAAGTCAATCTTGTTGGTCCAAAAAACCTTAGAAATACCTTTCCAAATCAAACTTTTAGTTTGGATGCAGTTACTCTTTCTCTTAATAGCTCTGTGAGGAACCTTGAAATTATTTTTGATCAAGATCTGTTTTTCAGTTCACGTATTAAATTCATTTCTAAGACTGCCTTCTATCATTTGCGTTGTGGAAATGTGAAAATGACGAGGCAGAGTTTATCTCACGAGTCAGGTTTATTCACATCTTCCAACATCAGCAAAGCAGAAAGAGGAAAAACACAGACATTCGTCCTTTATATATCCAGGACCTTCAAAGCTCACAGTCACATTGCATTTAATCCCAAGTAACAATGCATCTTTCCTTAAATCCTATAACATCCTCCTCATAGTCTCTGGCAGACCAGGAAATCCCCCAAGGAGTCTCTTGCAGACCAAAGACTAAATTTTCACATCCTCCTGTTATCTCACAGGAGGCCCAGTTCTTTGTTCTACTCTGAGATGTGAAGCTTAAAGTGATACATACTGTATGTGTCCCACAGCGTAATATTGCCAAGATTAGGAGCATCTTATCTCAGAGTGATGCTGAGAAACTGATCCACGCTTTTTTAGCTCTAGATTAGATTATTGTAACTCTTTATTATCAGGTTGTCCTAAAACATCTCTAAAAAGTCTTCAATTGATCCAAAATGCTGCTGCAAGAGTTTTAACAGGTACTAGAAAGAGAGATCATATCTCTCCGGTTCTGGCCTCCCTTCATTGGCTTCCCATAGAATTTAGAATTAAGTTTAAAATCCTTCTTCTCACTTTTAAAGCGCTAAACAATCAGGCCCCTTTTTATTTAAAAGATCTGATATTACCCTATTATCCTAACAGAGCACTACGCTCCCAAAATGTTGGATTACTTGTAATACCTAGAACCTCCAAAAGTACAATGGGGGGCAGAGCCTTTAGTTATCAAGCTCTTCTCTTGTGGAACCAGCTGCCAATCTGGATTCGGGAGTCAGACTCATTCTCTGTTTTTAAGAATAGGGTTAAAACCTTCCTTTTTGATATAGCCTACAATTAGGGAGGGATCATGTGTTTCTGAACCCTCCCTTAGTTATGCTGCTATTAGGTTTAGACAGCCGGGGGACCTCCAATAATTGCACTGGGCTTTACTCCTTTTTTCACTCTCAATTAAATATTTTTATTTATTTATTTTTTTTGCTGGTCATTAACATCTGTTTGTTCTCTCCCATAGATTGAGACCCCATCGTGCTGTTTGCTCTCTACATGTCTGTTCTTTTCATCTTCTGTGTCCCCTCACCCCCCAGCCAGTCGCAGCAGATGACTGCTCCTCCCTGAGCCTGATTCTATTGGAGGTTTCTTCCTGTTAAAAGGGAGTTTTTCCTCTCCACCGTCGCCAAGCGCTTGATCATAGGGGATCGCCTAATTGCTGGGGTCTTTCTGCAATTGTGGGGGTTTCCCCTACAGTTGAAAATGCTATGAGATGACTGTTGTTGTGAAATGGCGCTATATAAATAAAGTTGAATTGAATTGGACTGAATTTAGACGACACCTTGGTGCATGG
This sequence comes from Pholidichthys leucotaenia, assembly GCA_020510985.1. Classification (NCBI taxonomy): domain Eukaryota; kingdom Metazoa; phylum Chordata; class Actinopteri; order Cichliformes; family Pholidichthyidae; genus Pholidichthys; species Pholidichthys leucotaenia. The sequence continues at coordinate 22,340,471 of CM035848.1, read as the reverse complement.
TGCATCGTGGGAGGAGCATGATGAGAGGCTGGAGAGGGTCCTGACAACGCTTCAAGAACACGGGGTTACCCTGAATGGCGAGAAGTGCATCTTCGTGGCGGATGCCATAGAGTTTGTGGGGTTTCAGCTGACTGGAAGAGGGCTTCAACCGCTACAGTCGAACGTGGAGGCGGTGCTGCGCATTCTGGACCCCTCCACGCCCGCACAGATCTCGTCATTTCTGGGAATGGTCAGCTTCTATGGACGGTTCATTCCCCACTATTCAGAGATGATTGAAACTCTCCTAGCCTTGTTGAAGCAGGATGCACCGTGGGATTGGACCGCAGCCTGCTCGATGTTGGTTGCCAGGTTGAAACAACAGCTTACTTCCCCACCAGTTTTGGCTCATTTTGACCCCAGCAGGGCGACCATTGTAACCTGCGATGCATCTGGTTCAGCGCTGGGGGCAGTCATGTCCCAGGTGCAGGACAGCACGGAGCGCCTGGTGGCGTTCGCATCCTACGTCCTCTCAGCTGCAGAACAAAAATATGCCGTGGGTGAGTGCTCACCTACGTTTGGGCGTATGAGAGGTGGCACATTTACCTCTACAGGCACCATTTCACCCTACAGACAGATTGCCGGGCACTTACAACTTTGCTGGAGATGTCAGGGTTGGAGCATAGGCTGCTGAGGATCCACAGGTGGTCTGAAAGACTGAGAGCCTATAATTTAACCACCCAGTTCACCCCAGGCGAGGATAACATCGTGGCGGACCTCCTATTCCATGCCACGGTCAATTCCTCCCTATTAGACGACAGTGGCGATGACCCAGCAGAGGTGGACCTAATCCACACACTGTATGGGACCCTCCAGAATATGGTATCTCCTTGGGAACTCCAGGCGGAGTCGGAACGGGACCCAGTACTGACACAGCTGCGCTCGGTGATTAGGGAGGGTTGGCCAGCAAAGGTGCAGGGCGAGCTAGCACCTTACCATCGAGTTAAGGATGAGTTGAGCTGCTGGAACGTGGTGTGCATGGCAAGAGGACACTGTGCCCTGGTCCCCTCATTCCTGAGGGCACGTGTCCTGACAATGCTGCACGAGGGTCATCTGGGTGTGGTCAAGGTGAAGCAACGCAGTAGGGACTCCGTCTGGTGGCCGGGCATCGATAAGGACATCGAGGTCATGGTAAAACACTGCATGCCGTGTTTGGAAAGTGGCAAGACTGGTGGACCACCTCTCCCACCCCTGCGACCCGTGGTGTATCCGGAAGGACCCTCGAGACACGTTGAGCAGGATATCTGTGATGAGCTGCATGCAGCACCCTCGAATAGCCGGTTCCTACTCGTGACCTATGACGTGTTCTTGAAGTGGCCAGAGGTGCTGCCGATGAACTTAGTCACGGTGGACGTGGTCACGAGTTTCCTGTCGTCCCAGTTTGCCAGGTGGGGGACACCGGGCATGGTTACGATGGACAATGGTCCGCAGCTCACCTCCGGAGCATTCAAGGAGTTCCTGAGTAGTAGGGGTGTGGAACATGTCAAGACAACGTTCTATCACCCTCAGGCCAACGGAGATGTGGAGCAGTTTAACAAAATGTTGAAGAATGGACTGAGAGTGCACTTGGCGGATGGTTTTGCATTCCCAGATGCCCTACAAAGCACGCTGCTGCACTACAGAGCGTCTGTCCGTGCCACGACAGGCCGTTTCCCGGCGTCTTTCATGCTGGGGCGTGAATTGCTCCTGCTGGTGGATTGATTGAGGCTGCCCTCGATGAGTCCCATGGAGGGTACGGATGCAGTTAGGAGCCGTGTCACCAAGCAGCAACATAGAATGAAGCGGCGATTCGATGAGAAACACAGGGTGAGAAGTAACGGACTGAAAGTGGCGGACCGGGTGTGGATCAAGAATCCTGTCTGCACCCATAAGCTGCAACCGCTGTGGACAGGGCCGCAGTGGATCACGAGGCAGCGGGGCCGGGATACATTTGAGCTTGATGACGGGTCACGGTGGCACGCCAGTAGACTTAGAAGGTCACCACCGGAGCAGAGGACTGAAGCTGCAGCGGGATGTTTTGATCCGAGCTGGGACTGGGGGGTTCTGACTGATGAGGGCCCTCAAGCGAGGCCGATGGCGCCAGGTGCAGAGTCCCCTCCTAGGGGACGCCTGGCTAGAATTTGTCGGAGGCCTAGGTACTTGGAGGACTATGTGGTGAGGACTGCCATATTTGACTCCTGTTGGGACTAGTGGCAGAATAATCCGCTCCAACAAGGTTTGGCATTCTGGTAGTCTACCCAGACACCCGTGTAGTTCACCTGTCTATAGTTATGCATGTAAAGAGGTTTTGAAAAAAAAAAAAAGGAAACAAGGTTGGATGGTAATGTTTATATGATGTGTTTCATGTTCATTGGTTCACTAAAACGGGGAGGGGAGGGGGGTCTGGAACTTTGTGTGTGGGGGGGGTGTTACATTTGGGAATTGTGCCTTGGGGCTTGTCGTAGCCCAGCTGGGGAGTTGGGGGTTGATGATGTCAGGCGGGCTACGGCTGGGATATATATTGTGCTGTGCAGTTCAATAAAGGGAGTTCAGTGTTCAGCCGGATAAGGCCTCCGTTCCTATTATTCAGATGTAACAGTTCCTACCCCTGACAGCCTGGGGATTCAAACCTTGAACCTTCTAGCTGTGAGGTAACAGTGCTCACTACTGTACCACCATATTGTCCCTTCTTTCCATCCATCCATACATTGCAAGATAGGGCCTTGGTGGAGGTATGTGCTCTCAGATCACCTCCAAAATCTAATGGGTTCCTCTGTTGCCTGAGGGCCTTCTCTGGTGAAAATTTCATCCAAATCCATCCAGTAGTTTTTGTGTGATCAAACTGCTCTGACCACTTTAAATGAATGATAATATCTCTTTTTGAAACGTCAAAATGAGTATGTATAATAAAAGTAAGGTGCCACCTGTTGAGCCTCAGTTGTGCATGTTTACTCCTGCTGTTGTTGACACCTGACTGTGACTTGAAACTCTTGAGAAAAAAAAAAGTGAATTTAGTGTAGAATGGTGCCCGTCTTCCTCCTACCTCTTCCTCCTTCCTGCCTTCTTATCATCATGTGTTACTTTCCCCACCCCTCACTGCTTCTCTTCTCACAGCTCCCTTTGAAGGGAGGAAATCTGCACTCTTTGCACCAGCAGCAGCAGCAGACTGGGGATAAAGTGATTCACAGCATGGAGACAGAGTGCAGGGGGAGGGAGGGAGGCTGAGGAGTTTTCACCTCCGCATCACTTCCTCTGTCATCAGTTTTTCTGTTGTTGGCGTCTTGATGTGATTTGTGCCGTCTGCCCTTTGTGTGTCTGTGTGACTTTCCTCTGTGATGGATCTCAGGACTGTTGCTGTCATCTCAGCTCTTTTTCTCCTGGCTGCTGGTGAGTCCACATGACTTTTGTTCAGAACCTAAGATCAGCCTCTGACGGGAGACACTAGAACACACTAGCATGAAAACTTCAAATGTTGTGTCCGAACCATCAGAAGATGTGTTGATGTCTCCAAAAAATGAGAGAGAAGTGAATGAGATAGGATGTCTGTGTGGATGTGGAGCTTTTATGTCACACTGCTCAGATCAAGATGTGTCATACATTCTTGCGTTCGCTCACTCTGCATGTGTTTAACATGGCAGTTATCTACTCTGCTGCTGAATTATGAATGAAGCCGCATGAGTGTTTGTTTTGCTGCTAGCAAACTTCACATCAGTCTGCTGTAAGTCCATGGGCTGGAGATCAGCAGGGCCACATTAAGATGCCCCTGGGCTACAAATCAATTTTGGGCCCCCGTCAAGTGACATACGGTGGACAGTTGCTACTTGAGCACTGCATGTATTAACCTCATGTTCTAAAGGACTACAGCACAGTCTTAAGGTAGTAGTATCACATGGAGGAGCGACTGCTGAGGAACGTAGTGATTTTTGGATTCGTCAGCGTTTCTGATGAATATTGGTGAAAATCAAGCTAGTATCTCCCTGAGCAGCAAAAGCCGAGGAACATTCACGAATGTTCCACTTTTGAGTCTCGTCAGGGTTTGTAAAAGGCTGCAAGGTGGTTCACACAGTTTTTAAGGTCTAGAGACACATGGTACAGCCATTTGCAAACAAGTGTTTTGCGAATGTTTGCGTAAAAATACATTGGCACGTACATTTTGAACATGTCCAAAATTTGGGGGCGACAAGAAAAACCGGGACCTTAGAAACTGTTTGCGATCTGTTTTGTAACCTTTTATGAATCCTGACGAAACCCAACAATCACTACGTTCATGAATGTTTGCTCCTTCATGGGATACGGACTTATGGTTTAAAATGATTGGTAAAAAGTCCGGATGGATGGTGTCTGGTATCAGGACTTTTTAACTTGCTCTCGCACTCTCAAGCTAGTATTAGACAGCACTCCATACTGGTACCACACTGAAGAGCAACATGATGAGCTGTGCTCCACATATTTGGAGAACATTTAATGACTACATCAGTGGTGGAGAAATGTCAGAAGTTGGGAAGTAATTTACAGCTGATGATGACAAACAAAAACCAGGATGTTTGCAGAATCTAAATCTAACCACCATCTGGTAAAACATGATTACTGGTAAAACCCAGTAATCATGCCTTCATGTATATACAGGAGATAATTGATGGCACTGACCAACAGCCTTTACAGAAACATCTAAAGTCAGAACTCATGGAGGCTGTTCCACAGACCGGCACACCTTCTTCTGTGGTGGTCCCTTAAAGGTTGTGATGTTCCTTCAGTGACATTTATCGATTACTGATCTGGTGTTGTAGGCCAGATCACACCAAGACCTAAACAAAGACCATAGTGTACCTGGATCAAGTAAATGACCAAGGGGTCACTATCAAGTTGTCCACCTGCAGTGGTGTTGGTCTAGACTTGGTCTCTGCCTGTTGTGGCCTTGGTACTCTGGTCTCAGTGTGGTTGTGACTTCAACACTTCATTGATCATCAGGTGGTTGTTTAGGTGTATCTAGAACAGTTCTACAAGGTTTTCTAAAGCAGAAGGACAGATCACTGTTGATCAGTTTCTAGAACCAGAGAACTCATTTTCATAGGACTTTTAATGAAGAGACGTCAACTCAGAGTGATGGCACCGATCAGGCCCTCTGACGTATTAGAGATGTGACATCGAGGTTTACGAGGGATGTCAAAAGTCTCAGTAATCCTGGTAATTATGTAGTATTTGATGTACTGCAATGGACTGGTGAAGTTTCTAGGGTGTACCATGCCTCTCATCTGATGATGACGAGATAGGCCCCCAACAACCTTAAGGGGTTAAACTCAGATACCCATAGATAGCGAAAATGTTGACCATATTCATTTGCAGCAGTATTGATACAACAGTTTTTGTTTTTAGGTAAATATTAAATATTTTTCTGGTTACTTTTATAATGACCTATCTTATTTTTTTTTTTATATTATATTTTACAACTTCTAAGACTCACATTCATTTCTAAACTATATCATGCAACTTAAAAAACAGTGTTGTAGATGATATTGCTTCCATGTTAAAGGCCTGTTTATTTCTGGATATTTTTCCATCCCCGTGGTTAACAGTACCGCATATCAGATATTTTCCAGGGTTTTAAAATTCTACTATTATGAGAGCGGTAGCAGTTACCAAGGGCCACATCGGTACCTAAAATAACCCTCACTTATTTGGTGTTTTACTGCTTGACCCCAAACATCTGCCTCAGGAAACTCAACACTACATATAGTGGAAAGGAAAATTTGGCCACTCTGTGACAAACAGCATATTTGTTTGTAATTATAAGATAGAAACACTCTATGTTCTGTCTGATATGGAAAAAAATATTATCAGCAAACATTAATGCAGCTACTTTTTATTTTATAAACTGATTAAAATAAAATGTAGAAAATAGACAGTTGTGGCCTGTGCAGAATTCGGGGTAGGCTACACAATTGATTATTTAAACACTGTAATTGAAAAAAATTACCAAAGGGTGGACATTTTTTTGATATCATTGTACATATGACACACAGCAGTGGTGGTTTAGATCTTCTTAATATTACAGTCTCACTTTAATACTATTTGTATTAATACTACTTGTTAATATTACTATTATAATTATTATTATACCCTACGCAGTGAAGTTGTGGAGGGCATAACGTTTTTGACCCGTTTGTCTCTTTGACATTTTTTTGTTGTCACCACATCAACGTCTAAATTTCTGATCAGATTCACTTCAGATTGATACGGAATCTTTAACTCACCAATACCTTGGACGAGTTTGATTTGGACATACGTCTCCTCCTACAGTATCAAGCTAGGCCATTTATATTTCACGGTGTTTGTTCATGCATGTAGGGGGTTAAATGATTTTCTGGTATTTTCACCTTGTTTGTTCCACTTTGAACTGTAGATTGTTTGCTTTGCTTAAACTCATTGCAGTTATATGGAACTGTAAATTTGTAATCAATTTTTCAGCTGTTGGCGTGCTAGCTATGCGGTCCTCTTGCTAATGTAATGCATCTATTTAATTTTCTTTTATTATTCTTCAAAACATGGCTGCTAAAACACACGTATGCACGCATGCACGCACACACACACACACACACACACACACACACACACACACACACACGCTGTCATTGTCCTTATTTTAAGATCAATTTGTTTTTTGTATTTTAATATAAAAAATTAATGTTGAACATGATGAAAGAAAAATGTAACATTGTGATTAGTGGTGGACATTTTAATCGTGATTAACAACATTAATTAGCTGCAGTTAATCATGATTAATTTGCCTTTGGCAGCATATGGACGAAAAAGAAAACAAGTGATATCAATCATATATCCTGTGATTAATCATCATTTACACAACTGCCGTGATTAAAATGTCCACCATTAATTGTAATATTAATGGTTTTTACATTCTAATTTTTTAGAACACAAAAATAAATAACATCCATACAGTATATATAAAACACTGTCTCAGTGTGTAAATCACTTTTGTTTTTTGTTTTTTTTTTGTCTTTGCTCCATTTGAGAGCGCCAGTTCAGCTGTGCAGACAACAACAGCAGCACATTTCATTTCAACACAAAAAGGTTCATGAACAATTTGAACTTCTTCAAGCGTCACTGTTACATATAAGGCCTTTGGCCTTTACATGAGGCATGTTTACGTCCTTCTGATTTCAGGGTGGCAGGTGATCGTGAAGTTTTGATATTTCTCAAACGTTATGCCAGCCATTGGTAGCTGGTTTTTAAACTTGAGTAATGACAGTTACATGTTTAACCCCCCTAACGGAACTGGAGTTCCATCAGTGAGACTGGTGTAATTATTACTGTGTGGTGGCATTGTGTGGGGGATTCTCCACCCACAGTCGGTAGCCGGTGGTGGTGGTGGGGGCAATGGACTGAAGGATGAAGTGGTACCGGGGGGTCTCGGACGGAACAGAAAGGACTATTCACCCCCTGGGGAGATCAGGAGGCACCAGAGCCGCTGGAGGAAGAGAGGGTGTGAGAAGCGGGTCTGGTGTTATATGATGTTAATGTGCCACGCATGTCTTTGTTCCACTGAATGTATTGCTGTTGGGCTCCCTGGGTCTCGTGGCAAGGAATTAAAGGTTATAAAAGGAAAGTGCGCAGAGCCCCAGGCAGAGTTGTACTGTACTTGATGTTGGAGGAGAAATAAAGTTTGTATGTCATCTAGCTCGTTGCCTCGTCTGTTTCCTTTCTCCACATTGGTGACCCCAAGACGTGCCATGGAGAACGAGCCGTGCACCACCCCAGGCACGACCTGGAGGGAGAACAAAGAACAACAGCGCTGCGTGCATGGTCTCAGTCAAGCTCCCAGACTTCTGGCTTCACAACTCGACCGCGTGGTTCCTGCATATAGAAGCCCAGTTCACACTCCGTGGTATAACAACGGACGACACGAAATATTACTATGTGGTCGCTGCGCTGGATGCGCAAGCCACGCAACTGGTGACGAGCCTGCTCCAGGAGCCGCCGGCCCAAGGGAAATATGAAGCACTCAAGCGGATGCTACTCCAGCGCTATACCCTGTCTGACAGTGAGAGGGCAGAGCAACTCATAACACGTTCACAGTTAGGTGACAGATCAACCGTGGAGCTCATGGAGAGCATGTTTGCTCTGAGGGGGAAGGATGATGAATCTTTCCTGTTTGCCCACTTGTTCCTTGGGAACCCACCTGCTACAGTGAGGGCGAGCCTTGTCAACTCGCTGCAACTGGTTACCAAAGACTACCGCGCCCTGGCGCAGGAAGTGGACTGCATTATTTTGCAACCAGAGCTCTCAGCGTTCAGAGCAGTGGCACCAGCATCCATGAGGGACTCCAGCGATGTCGAGGAGCCATGGGTGGTAGCCGGAATGGACATCAAGAGACGAAGGAACGGGGCTATCTGTTTCTCTCATCGCCGTTTCGGCTCGAGTGCCCAACGCTGCCTGCCACCATGCCAATTCAAGAAGCCGGGAAGATGGCACAACCGGCAGTCAGTAGCAGCTGCAACTGCTGGTGAACGGAACAAGTTGCTTTGTGTCATGGACACACGTTCGGGGAGACGGTTTTTGGTGGACTCTGGCTCCCAGAAGAGCTTATCCTGCCAGTCAGCGCAGACAGGTCGGCAGGAGGCAGCGGTCCCGAGCTCATGGCCGCCAACGGATCCACTATCAGGATGTTTGGGAAATGGATGCTGACAATATGCTTGCACGGCTGCAATTTCCAGTGGGACTTTGTGGTAGCTGTCGTGGTGCTGTGGTTCTGCCCCCATTTTAGGCGCAGATTTTTTATGTGCTTATAGGTTAGTCGATGCTGCCAACAGGCATTTAGTGGATGCTGGATGCTGTGTCTTTCACCTTCCTGCCTTGCACAGCTCGGGGAGCTGGGTCAACAACACTATCTAACGTTATAGCTCCAGGTAGTACCAGCAATTACTTGCTCACGGTCCTGACTTTTTTGGTTACAGTAACCAAACACGGAGTTGAACATTTTATAACCACAAAAGGCCCGCCGGTGTTCGCGCGACCTTGGTGCCTGGATGCAGCTAAACTGGCCACTGTGTGCGAGGAGTTTGCCAATTTGGAGCAGCTGGGTATCGTCAGGCGCTCCAACAGCCTGTGGGCATCCCTGCTACACATGGTGCCTAAGGCCGACTTGAACAATGCCATGGAACAAGATTGGTATCCCATTCCGCACATCCAGGATTTTTCCGTGCGCCTGGCCGGGTCACGTGCTTTTCTAAAGTGGATCTGGTCCGCGGTTATCACCAGGCCCCGGTGCGCATGGAAGATGTTCCTAAAACAGCGATAATAACCCCTTTTGCCCTTTTTGAGTTTTTACGCATGCCGTTCGGATTAAAGGGTGAGACGCAGACCTTCCAGAGAATGATGGACGCAGTGCTCCAAGCCTTGTCCTTCATTTTTGTCTACTTAGATGACATTCTGGTGGCTAGCGTGTCCGAGGAGGAGCACATCCTTCATCTCAAGATGGTTTTCCAGAAGTTGGAAACGCACAGGTTTATAGTGAAACTGGCGAAGTGTGAGTTCGGTGTGCCAGTGATCGATTTTTTGGGCCACCGCATTTTGCTGGAGGGCGTGATTCCACTACAGTATAAAGTGCGCGCTGTGTTGGACTTTCCGCATCTGCAGACCGTGAAAGCCCTACAGGAGTTTTTGGGAATGGTCAATTTTTATAACCATTTCCTTCCTGGGCAGTCCAGCTGATGCAGCCGTTGTATGCCGCGCTTAAGAAAAAGAAGCCCGTGGAAAACATCACATCGACTGGACTCCCAAGCGCGTCCAAGCTTTCACAGACGCCAAAACAGCACTTGCGGATGCCGCTTTGCTAACCCACCCTGACCCGTCGGCACAGATAGCGCTCACCACGGACGTGTCTGACGTTGCTATAGGGGCAGTGGTGGAGCAGTACGTCTCTGGTTTGTGGCAGCCGCTTGCATTTTTCAGTCGAACTTTGCGCAACAATGAACGTAAATACAGCACGTTCGACAGAGAATTGTTGGCTTTTCACCTGGCGATGCACCATTTCCAGTTGTGGCTAGAGGGGCGCGAATTCACCACGTTCGTTGACCATAAGCTGCTGATGTACGCGATGTCCAAGGTCTCAGAACCGTGGTTGGCTGGGCAGCAACGGCATCTGGCCGCTATCTCGGAGTTTACAACTGGCATTCAACACGTTTTCACAGGTCGCTCAAGGCAGCGCTCTGAGCTTCGCTCACGGATGCAAATTGGGTCGACCGCCCGCCCTGGGTTCTTTTAGGATTGTGCTCTAAACCTAAGGAGGATCTGGCAGCCTCTCCGGCAGAACTCATTTTTTCTCAGCCACTGTGGATCCCGGAGGAGTTTTTACTGGAAAACCCTGTGCCTGGGGCCGATCCGCCCACACAATTTTTGCACAGTACGGAGGTTTTTAATGTGCCGGGCCCGGCCCACCATTGTTTTCCCTACACCTTCGTCCCAAAAAGCTTACAGAACGCTAGTTTTGTTTTTGTCAGGCATGATGTGCACCGGACCCCGCTGCACCCACCGTACGACGGACCGTTCAGGGTGCTGGAACCTGGGGAAAAGCTTTTTGTGTCAGACTTGGGGTGGCGTAGGGAGACTGTCTGCATTGACAGGCTAAAGCCCGCTTTTGTCTTGGCAGATGAGCAGGTAGTGTTGGCCCAAGCTCCTCGGCGAGGACGCCCACTGTTGGTGGCTCCACAAGTTGGTGTTCCCTCGGTAGAGACCTGCGCACGTGAAGCTAATATGTTTCCCCCCCACACTTTTTCTCTCTACAGACTGACATGCCTTCGACCGGACTGGCGACCCCCCGCTACAGCTGCTATGGGCACCGGCCCAAGCCCAAAGGATGGGGAGGAGGGGGGTAGTGACCTTTCTGGGTGTTTGGGGGGGGGAGCTGTGTGGTGGCACTGTGTGGGGGATTCTCCACCCAGAGTCGGGAGCAGGGGGAAAGAGGGAACAATGGACTGAAAAAGGAAGTGGTTCCTGGGGGTCTCGGACGGAACAGAAAGGACTATTTGCCCCCCAGGGAGTTCAGGAGGCATCAGAGCTGCTGGAGGAAGGGAGGGTGTGAGAAGCGGGGCTGGTGTTATATGATGTTAATGTTCCACGCATGTCTTTGTTCCACTGATTGTATTGTTGTTGGGCTCCCTGGGTCTCATGGCAAGGAATTAAAGGTTATAAAAGGAAGGTGCGCAGATCCCCAGGCAGAGTTGTACTGTACTTGATGTTGGAGGAAAAATAAAGTTTGTGTGTTGTCTAGCTCGTTGCCTCGTCTACTTCTTTCCTCCACAACTTCAAAGATGAAATACAGAAACTGACTATACAGTGTCTACATATAGAGCAGGTAAAATAATGGCCCTTTTCCACTAGTACCTTCTTGGCCCTACTCACTTCGATTCGGCTTTACTCGACTCAGCTCGCTTTTGTTTCCATTGTAGCTGAGTACCGCCTGGGGTGGGTGGGATTTTTTTACAGCAAGGCGGCACCACACTCCCGTGACGTAAAGCACATGATACAAGCAAAACACAACATGGTGGCTTATGAGGCGACTGATCGGTTTCTGGCTTTTTGTCAGAGTAAAGGCAACAAACGGAGAGCCAGAGAAGGGTACAGGCAGCGAGACAAAACACTCTGGAAAAGTACTGGAGCGTTTAGGAAGCCATAGAGCCAAAGACGTGAGGATACAAACTAGATCACATATGAAGGTAAGCTAATGATCGCTAATGCTAGTTTGCTTTAAGTCCACCGTTCTACATTGTGAAGTCGGCAAGTTATCGCTATTAGGTACTACAATATGTATGCTGTGTGTGTGTTTCAGATGGCTCTCCTGTAGCAAAATTACCGCTTCAAACCGTGGGTCTGGGCGTTCAACACAGCCTCTCACTGATGTCACCCCAGCTTCACAAATGCTCAGTGGTTACAGAACTTCAGAATGTCTGTAGAAACATTTAGCTTCCTGTGCAACAAATTGCTCTGATCTGTGTGAAAATCACAGAGAGACTGTTGAGACTTCATGGGATGTTCCTGCACCAGCAGCACTGAGTCTGTGGTGGTGTCATGGAAAAAAGTGATCAGCTGCCAAAACTTGATCGCCAGGTACCTTACTGTAGTTATGGGGTTATATTAGCCGTAAAATATGTATTTCAAAAGGTAAACAGTACTGCGTTAGTTTTTTTGTTTTTGTTTTTGTTTTTTTTTGATTTTGTATACTTTCAGTTCAGCATTCAACACCATTATTCCCCAGAGACTGATGGAGAAATTACTCCTTCTTGGTCTGAACACCGCCACATGTCTCTGAATCCTGGATTTCCTGACTGAGAGACCTCAGTCTGTCCGGGTTGGAAACAACATCTCCAACTCTGTCACGCTGAGCACCGGATCCCCTCAAGGCTGCGTACTCAGTCCACTGTTGTTTACACTTCTAACACATGACTGTGTATCCAGACACGAGGGGAACCAGATTATTAAGTTTGCAGACGACGCCACGGTGGTGGGACTTATTCAGAGGGATGAGGAATCAATGTACAGGGAAGAAGTGAGAGACCTGGAGGGCTGGTGCAGGGAGAACAATCTGGTGCTCAACGTAGACAAAACGAAGGAGATGATTATCGACTTCCGGCGGTCACAGCCTGAACACGTCCCCCTCAGCATCGGCGGCTTTTTAGTGGAGAGAGTGGAGCACATCAAGTTCCTCGGAGTGCAGATCTCGCAGGACCTGACCTGGAGCAAGAATTCCTTGGGGATCAGGAAGCGGGCCCAGCAGAGACTGCACTTCTTGAGGAAACTCAAGCAGGCCTCTCTCCCCATCTGCATCCTCAGGACCTTCTACAGAGGTGTGGTGGAGAGTGTTCTGACGTACTGCATTGCTACATGGTACTCCAGCTGCAGTATGTCAGACAAAAAAGCCCTGCAGAGGATAGTTAAGGGAGCTGAGAGGGTAATTGGAGTCTCCCTCCCCTCTGTCCAAGAACTTTTTCAGAACCGTTGTAGGAGCAGGGCACTGAACATTGTCAAGGACCGTTCTCACCCTCTGCATAAACACTTTGAACTTCTGCCATCTGGCAAACGATTCCGGAGCATCAGAGGCAGAACCACCAGACTGATTAACAGCTTCCTTCCACAAGCTGTTAGGATGCTGAACAGTTGATCCAGAATCTCTCGTATACACTACTGCACCTACGGACATTATGTACATTATTTGTATATTATAGTTAGTTAGTTTTTTCTAGTATGTCTCAGGGATGTGTAAATGGATGTGGTGGGGTGGGGGGTGAAGATATGTGTGAGTGTGTCTTAAATCATGTTCTTTAACTTATATGGATGCCGAGGGAAACGCAATTTCATCTTGCCTGCACTACTGTTGTATGTACAGCAATATGACAATAAAGGTTGATTTTGATTTTTTTTTTTTTTGATCTATTGATCCCCAGAGGGGAAATTGAGGGCATCCACCTGGATGGATGAAGCAGCCACAGTACAGCGCAATCCCTTTACCATTCACACACACATTCATACCTAGGGCCAATTTAGAGTCTCCAATTAACCTAACCTGCATTGTTTTGGCCTGTGGAAGGAAGCCGGAGAATTCCCGGAGTAAACCCACTCAGACACGGGGTGAACATGCAAACTCCACACAGATCACTGTTGGCCAGGGGCTGGGATCGAACCAGGGATCCCCTGGCCAAGGGTGAGTTGCTGTGCTGCCGCAGTGCTGACCACTGCGCCACCGCACCACCCATAATAAGATATATTTAACAATTATGATGCATTTTAAGCCAAAACAAAATTGATCTAGGATTAAAAGCAATTAAAATAATGCAGTCACAAGGTTACATGGAAAATACTTGATTTACTGGATAGATACATGTAGATACTATATAAATATATATTCTCTGCATCAACAATGTACTATACATATATTCATTTAGTATTGCACTGGGAATTTTGACAATAAACCTTTGTACTTTTTGCAGATCTGTCTCCGTTTTTGTTTTATATGTGAAGGTTACCACCAAGTGACATAAATTAAATACTAAAAGATTGTAAAAGCTGTCTAAGAACAATTCAGCAGTTTGAGAAATCACTTTTGGTTTGGTGTAAGTCTGTCAACAGAATTATGAACCACAAAGCAGTTTGTGTTCAAATGTTAAATCCCATTAAACCCTAACCCAGGGGTGTCCAGTCATGTGCCATGGAGGGCCAAGACCCTGCAGGTTCTCTCTTCTACCCAGTCTCTTCAGCAGGTGTTTTCACTGATCAGCAGTCAATGGAAGAAATTCAGTGGAATCTGCTGTTGAAGACACTGGTTGGAGGTAAAGCCCGCAGGGTCTTGGCCCTCCATGGCACATGATTGGACACCCCTGCCCTAACCCATTATTAGGAAATCCAGAAGCTAATATGGCCCAGAATTCCTCCATATACTGGTACTATCACTAAAGTGTGCAGTGTCTTCTGCGCTGGCACATCCAGCAATACAGTCTTCAGTAAATAAAATAATTGTTTTTGGTTACTTTTTCTTAAAAATGAGCCATTATTTTCAGTCACTGATAAATGGTTTGTACTGTTGACTCTTTTCACACCGGTGTCTTAACAGACAAAATAGAAAATCATGATGCAAACACAAACTTTTTTTTTTTTTACTTTTTCTTAACCCCTTAGTATTCCTGCCAATTTTCCAGGGTGGAAAAGTAGAATTTTCGTTATGAAAAATCTTTCATTATTTACCATTACACACAGATAACATGGAAACATAGCATGGCTGGATTACCAAAATGTGTCTAAATGTTTAACTACAATGTCATGATTCACTGCATCACAAGATTTTGTTGGTCCAAAGCTGCTCCCACAACCTGACTTTGATCTATAGACCAGGGGTGTCCAGTCATGTGCCATGGAGGGCCAGGACCCTGCAGGCTTTACCTCCAACCAGTGTCTTCAACAGCAGATTCCACTGAATTTCTTCCCACTGATTGCTGTTGAGTGAAAACACCTGCTGAAGAGACTGGGTAGAAGAGAAAACCTGCAGGGTCTTGGCCCTTCATGGCACATGATTGGACACCCCTGCTATAGACTTTTATAGGATGTTAAAGTAATTAGACTCTATAATACACGGCAATAAAATTGTCTACCAACTCTTTTTTTTCTAAAACTTAGGAGAAAGTTGGTAATGTACTACAGACACATAACCTGATTTACAGCTGAATTTGGTCAGAAGAGAGGATGTGTATGTAATTATTGACTTTTCCAACCAGTGTCATAACCGACAAAACACAATCATGATGCAAACACAGTCACTGGTTTATTACAAGTAGCCGCACAATTACAGACTGTTTTGTTTTGTATGTACACAAGTTAAAAAAACCCACTGCGGGTGGGGAGACAGGGTCACACATGCCAGCCAATCATCACGTTCACAAGCTTGCCCGGTTCAGCCAGGAAAGCTTGATTGAAGGCAGCAGTTTGTGTCATCTCCTCCCTTCGGAAGGCGGCTTCTTTCTCCCTTGCTTCACGTGTGTCATCGGCAAGCTGGTTGATGGCCTGCATGAGCAGGGCAAGTGTTTCACGGTGCTGTTCAAGCTGCCGTTCTTGGAGCCGCACCTCGTCACCATGTGTCTGGGCAAACACAGTGGCATGGTTCATTGTGGGGTGGCCCCTTTTCCTCTTGCCTAGACAAAAGACAGAAATGGATGGTGGTTTGTTAAAGCAAGTTCCAAAACATATATTTGGGAAATACACTTGTGAAAGCCAGTGGTGGGATGTGACAAAAATGCTTCGTTGTTGTATTTAAGCACAATTGTCATGTTGCTGTGCCTCAGTAGAGCAGATTTTGCAGGCACCAGGTTATGTTTAAAATAATTTGTTTTTATTGTTGCCTCAGAAACCTGAATGAGTTAATACAGACAGCTGACTTGAATCATTTCAACGAAGAACGTTGACTGCAAGTACATTCGAAAGTGAGTTCATGTGCTTCATCAATTTTTCAAAAACAAGAATTATATCAGTACTTCCACCACCACAGCTAAAAATGGGACCAGGTTGTGGACCCCTGACAAGTGGGCACCCCAGGATCCACTCTGTACATGTACAAGTAGATTTTCAATCCAGGGATTTATGGTGGAAAAGAAACAGCACGGCAAAACTGTTCCAACACTGTTTTTGGAAAATCCACAGAATAGGTACGTGGGTCTATTATGAGACTGTAGGAAATTATATGAATCACCTTATAAATCACTGGTTTGAAAATGCACTTGTATATGTTGACATTTTGGATCCTGGGGTCCACTTGACCTGTATCCATAAACACAACAGGGTGTTAATCTTTTGTTTATTGTGCCTTACCAGCACTTGAACGTGTCGTGCCAGACGTTGACAGAGCTGGTGATGGGGCTGGTATCGGTGTCAGCTCCGATGCTGGTGCTGCAACAAACGCAGAAGAGCCCGGGGAATTCACGCTGAGGGAGGCGGACCCGTGGCATGTGGAAACAGATTCTAGAAAGAAAATACAACTTAATCCACTGCACCAAAGTGCAACACGTACACAAAACTTTTTAACCAGGATTAGCATATTTCATCGCTTTGCTCTCACAAGCGAATACTTCAGACAAAGCAAGCGCGAATCAGCAGAGTTGGCTATTAGCTAGCAAGCTACTAGTTAGCCACGAGAGAATGGCATTGTTATTGCTCAAAAAAGTGAGCTTGCCACCAATAGGATAAATAAACGAAAAGATGCACAATATCACAAAACACCAGCCATGGTTTGCAACAATGACGTGGCCATGGCCGGGTCGATCCCAATCTCCCTGCCATTACTGTCCAGCTGATGGCCGTACATGGTGTCATTTCCAGTCCTTTCTGTTCACCCCACTTCGACCGTTGTGATCCTTGATGGCACGGTAGTCACTTTTCATTTTCTTCAGCTTCTCCCTACATTGTTTTAATGTCCGGTTGTATCCGTGGGCTTCCATCTGTTTAGAGACCTCCTGGTACACTTTTTCGTTGCAGGTCACTCCATCTAACGCGCTCTGGATACTATCGTCAGCTACCAAGTACAGAAAAGTCTGCACCTCCTCGTTGGACCACAGTGTAGATTTCCGCAAAACCTGTGAAGCCATCTCTACCGTAGTCTCCGAAGCCATCTCTATCATGTTTACTCGCTGAAGAATTTTTTTGCAAATGGCAGTTGTAGATTCTGCAGAAGACGGCGCTCTCATGAAGTTACACCCTGACCAATCAGTGGCCTGCAGTCTGTTGATGTCACATTTTCAGCTCAATTCAGCACGGTTGGAACCTGACTGGAGTAGGTACGAAAAAAGTATCTGTTACCAGGTGCCAGATACTAATGGAAAACCCCACAAACCGAGTAGAGTCAAGGCAAGTAGGGCTGAGTGGGTACTAGTGGAAAAGGGGCTTAAGTATTGAATACTTCACCATTTTTCTCAGTAAACATACAGTGGGGCAAAAAAGTATTTAGTCAGCCACCAATTGTGCAAGTTCTCCCACTTAAAAGATGAGAGAGGTCTCCAATTTTCATCATAGGTATACCTCAACTATGAGAGACAAAATGAGAAAAAAAAATCCAGAAAATCACATTGAAGGATTTTTAATGAATTAATTGGTAAATTCCTTGGTAAAATAAGTATTTGGTCACCTACAAACAAGCAAGATTTCTGGCTCTCACAGACCTGTAACTTCTTCTTTAAGAGGCTCCTCTGTCCTCCACTCATTACCTGTATTAATGGCACCTGTTTGAACTTGTTATCAGTATAAAAGACACCTGTCCACAACCTCAAACAGTCAGACTCCAAACTCCACTATGGCCAAGACCAAAGAGCTGTCAAAGGACACCAGAAACAAAATTGTAAACCTGCACCAGGCTGGGAAGACTGAATCTGCAATAGGTAAGCAGCTTGGTGTGAAGAAATCAACTGTGGGAGCAATTATTAGAAAATGGAAGACATACAAGACCACCGATAATCTCCCTCGATCTGGGGCTCCAAGCAAGATCTCACCCCGTGAGGTCAAAATGATCACGAGAACGGTGAGCAAAAATCCCAGAACCACACGGAGGGATCTAGTGAATGATCTGCAGAGAGCTGGGACCAAAGTAACAAAGGCTACATCAGTAACACACTACGCCACCAGGAACTCAAATCCTGTAGTGCCAGACGTGTCCCCCTGCTTAAGCCAGTACATGTCCAGGCCCGTCTGAAGTTTGCCTGAGAGCATTTGGATGATCCAGAAGAGGATTGGGAGAATGTCATATGGTCAGATGAAACCAAAATAGAACTTTTTGGTAAAAACTCAACTTGTCGTGTTTGGAGGAGAAAGAACACCATACCTACTGTGAAGCATGGGAGTGAAAACATTATACTTTGGGGCTGTTTTTCTGCAAAGGGACCAGGACGACTGATCTGTGTAAAGGAAAGAATGAATGGGGCCATGTATCGTGAGATTTTGAGTGAAAACCTCCTTCCATCAGCAAGGGCATTGAAGATGAAACGTGGCTGGGTCTTTCAGCATGACAATGATCCCAAACACACTGCCCGGGCAACGAAGGAGTGGCTTCGTAAGAAGCATTTCAAGGTCCTGGAGTGGCCTAGCCAGTCTCCAGATCTCAACCCCATAGAAAATCTTTGGAGGGGGTTGAAAGTCCGTGTTGCCCAGCAACAGCCCCAAAACATCACTGCTCTAGAGGAGATCTGCATGGAGGAATGGGCCAAAATACCAGCAACAGTGTGTGAAAACCTTGTGAAGACTTACAGAAAACGTTTGCCCTCTGTCATTGCCAACAAAGGGTATATAACAAAGTATTGAGATGAACTTTTGTTATTGATCAAATACTTATTTTACCGAGTAATTTACCAATTAATTCATTAAAAATCCTTCAATGTGATTTTCTGGATTTTTTTTTTCTCATTTTGTCTCTCATAGTTGAGGTATACCTATGATGAAAATTGGAGACCTCTCTCATCTTTTAAGTGGGAGAACTTGCACAATTGTGTCTGACTAAATACTTTTTTTCCCCACTGTATTTCTGATGAGGCTATTGTAACGACATTTTCACCAATGTCAGTAACAACCCAAGCAATCCACACATACAAAGAATTCAAACCACAGATGTCCATAAATTAAGTTATATGTCAGGATGAGGGTTGGTCCCTTGTCCTCGCTTTGAGTTACTCTTGTATTTTCTGTATTTTGGTTCTCTTTGTCATTATTATTCTTGGTGTTAACTTGGTTGTGTTGTTCCTGCCTGTGTTCAGATTTTGACTGTATTCTTCATATTTATGTTGGGGCTATGACTGGGACTGAGCTTGGCCAGAGGATCCGGCTTATGTTTTGAGTTTATTCCTGTGCTTTTCCTTGTTATTATCTTGAATGTCATCACTGTTTTTTTTCCTGTTTTGTTCTCCTGTGCTTTTATTTTGACAGTGAGCTTTGTTTACTTCCGTTTCCGCCTAACTTGTTTTGCAGTTGTCCACAGCTGTTTATTATTTTGGTTAATTATTCTTGCTCTTGGTTTTTGATTATCCACAGTTGTTTATTATTTTGTTAATTGCTCCTTGCCTTACTTAAGGGATGCCACCCCATAGTTCAGGGCGACATCCTACTTTGTCATGCCGGCGTGGGAAACACACTTCTCCCCGTTCTGTATCCTGCCTGTCCTTGCCAACGTCTGTGAGTTTTTGTTCCTGTCCTGTTATGTTTTGAATTTAATTAAATCTTGCAAACATGAGTCCAGCGTTTGGGTTTGAATTCCATCCCGGAGGGGCTCAGCTTATGACAATATGTAATAATGTGTAATGACACAGGGAAAAAGTATTGAACACACGAAGAAAGCTAGGTGCCAAGAGGAATGGAAAGCCAAAACACCAGATGAAATCTATCAGTGATTAGAAAGCGATCCTGCCCCTTGTCAATGCAAATTAATATCAGCTGGCTCAGTCCCAACTGGTGGCCTATAAAAAGGTGTCCCATTACCAAGGTGTCACACAAGAAACATCTCATGATGAGGAAAAACAAAGAGCTCTCTCAAGACCTTGGCAACCTTATTGTAGAAAAACTGATGACGATACTGATGGCATTGGTTACAGAAAGATTTCTAAACTTCTGAATATTCCAGTCAACACTATTGGGGCCATAATCCAGAAATGAAAAGAACATCATTTCACCATAAACTGACCATGATCAGATGCTCCTCACAAGATTTCTGACAGAGGAATGAAAAGAATTATCAGAGAACTGTCTAAAGTGCAAGTTATGCACCCACGTTGACACAGCAGCAACGGGTGTTGCTATTGCATCACCCGATGTGCACCTCTCCAGAAGGAGAAGTGCACGTCGGTGATGCAGGCCGTAAGAGCTGTGATTGGTCTGCTTTGTCTCCTTCTTCACATTTCCTGGTTCTTGCCGTTGCTTCACTCTGCCTGTTCATGGAGGCACAACTTCTAAAGCGAGTCAGTTAAACAACAGTCCAAATTCAAAAGAATATTGAGGAAGTGAACACATACAGAACATTTTGTGGCTCGTCATAACCCCAGTAATTATAGATTGTCAAATAACAGTGGCGGTGGTCGTACGCACCGTTTTCTCTGACTTCTTCGCTTTTTCTCTGTGCAACGATCGTATGAAAAGTTGCTTTTTCTTAACATTTTTTAGCTCCAACTCCATCACAGTCTGCTCTTGTCTGTCGCTACTTCATAAACATAAACAAAAACACATGACGAATACAAATCACTACACACATTGTCTGAAACCCGTTTTGGCAATGGAACAAAGCATTTTACCTAACACACAAGAAAAAATTTCTGATCACTGCGTCAGCAACAGACATCAGTAATGGCGTCAACATGATGCGGGTGCATAAATCCCACTTAAGAACCAAAGACCCCTTGTGGAGAGCTTCAGAAAGACCTGGTATAATTGTTTCAAAGAAAACAATAAGTAATGCACTCAACCATCATGGCCTGTATGCACACTCACCACACAAGACTCCACTGCTGAAGAAAAAGCATGTTGGAGCTCTTTTAAAGTTTGCTTCACAACATTTGGACAAGGTTGTTAAATACTGGGGCAGCGCGGTGGCGGAGTGGTTAGTACTGCAGCAGCACAGCAACTCACCCTTGGCCGGGGGATCCTGGGCTCGATCCCAGCCCCCGACCAACAGTGATCTGTGTGGAGTTTGCATGTTCTCCCCGTGTCTGCGTGGGTTTACTCCAGGATTTTTCCAGTTTCCTCCCACATGCCAAAAACATGCAAGTTAGGTTAATTGCATCAAACTGGGGATTCTAAATTGTCCTTAGGTATGACTGTGAGAGTGAATGGTTGTGTGTCTCTCTGTGTTGGCCCTGTGATGGATTGGCGATCTGTCCAGGGTGTACCCTGCCTCTCGCCCAAAGATGCTGGGATAGGCTCCAGCCCCCCCGCGACCTGAAAAGGATTAAGTGGAAGAAGATGGATGGCTGGATGGATGTTAAATACTGGAAGAATATAGTCTGGTCAGATGAGACCAAAATTTAACTTTTTGGATGCCACAACACACAGCATGTTTGGGGGAGAAATGACACTGTGCGTCAGCCCGAAAACACCATACCAACAGTGAAGTTTGGAGGTGGTAATTGTAGTGTCCGAATAATAAGGAGACGAGGTGACGCTTTATATAGTTTAATAACAAGAACTAGTAGACACTCAGGGGAGACCCTACCGCGAGTACAGGAGTGTTGACAAGGAGCCAGCATGTCTCCTGCACCAGGCTTTTATATCCCAGATGACGCCACCACCTGGAGGCGGGGCATCACCCCTCCCAGCCTACGGCACCGCCATACTAATATATTATACTATATTACTTTTCTATATTCTACCCACCCCCCCCTTGAAAAAACTGCAAGCACACAAATCGACAAACCAAATAATTTATACCCGAATCATACACTAATACAGGGAAGAATAGGCCTATCCATTCACACCACACTGGCTCAGCGGAACTCCCCGCTATGTAAACACAATAGCCCCTGAAATAAAATGAGCCACACACCAAAATAAATTAATCCCTCCTAAGCTAAACACATAACAAATACAGACATAGACAATGGCGGTACCCAATCCCATAACTCACAGGATACATCAAACACGTACACAGAGAACCCCCCCCCCCCCCACAAAAAAAAAAAAAATCACACAGTTTCACCCCATAGGGAATTAATCAAATCATTCACACACAGGTGTTACTGCACCTCACACTCAAGACCATTCACCCAACAACAGTGGCCATGTGCTCTAAATACTTAAATCACCCTGACACAGAGGCAGATGTTTCCCTTTACTAATGAAAATTCAAACAGCCATAATGGCCCAAACCTGAGACAGGGGAATATACGCAGCAACTCATGCTGGAAATAGAAATAAGAAAAATACTGCAAAATGCTGTACAACAATTACCCTGACCAAAAGGTAGGTCCCACCAACAGGTCACATTGCAGTAAACAAATTTCTTTAAACACACATTTCTTGCTCATTTTTTTAACAGAACAATTAACCAAAACATATAACAAATATTAATAACTGCACACTTTAGACACACTGTAAGCCCTCTTGCATTCAACCCGGGTCTCCCGAAGGCCCCCCCTGGAGTTTCCATCACGCAGCCCACTTCCAGAGTGTCTCCGTTTTGTAGCGACCGGAGATGGACTGCATGGATGCCCTTTCATGCTCCGACGTCGCAGCTCATTGGGATGCCATCTCGACACATCAGTCAAACTCAGGTAACCGTCACCGCCGAACTGGACCACCCGCAGATCATCCTGTCCCACTGTCCTTATCCTGGAACTGCGCACCCAACCAAGCTGAGGCTCGACCCTAGGGCGCACATTATCACCCTCACCCAGGGGAGCACTCACTGGCTTCCTCTGTCGTCTGCGCCGTGATCTGGTTCCCTTATGGCTCCTCAGCGGATCGCTAAGTTGACTCAAGCCATGTCCCTCGCCTTTGGTGTCAGCACGGCTAGGGTTTGTGCCATCTGCAGGTACCCCGGATACCTGATGATGATGCGTCAGAGCAGCATCAGTCACTGTTGGCTCAGCAGCCGGAACCTGTCGGCCACCAGAGCACTGTAGTTCATGCTCTTTGGACCTTTCTGCCACCGCAGGGATCAAACCATGCCGTTCGAGTCCACCATCCGCGGGACCACAAACACTGGCACGACACCCCCGCCTAATCGGCGTACTAAAGTGCCGGTGGTGTCCCTCTTCACCTGGAATGGGCCACCCTAAGTCCCATACTTTGTCGCCACTTCCCACGTAGAAAGGCTGGTCCCACAAGCCACCACCTGACCACTCCTCCACCCCGCCGCAGTTTATGGTGAAACTGAGCCCATAGAGTAAATCACAGCCCATTAGGTTATTGCCATCCCACGACACCAAGAACTCATTGGCGTACATGGAGGCCCCTTTGTACCTCACCGAAAGCCACACCGAGCCCACGACATCCAACGGGTGGCTACCATAACTGTAACAGGTGATGTCAGTTTTGTTAATTCTGTAGTGGGGAAAACACCGACTTACTGTCGCCAAGTTGAGGATGGAGACCGCTGACCCTGTGTCCACCAACAGCGGTACCGGTGTCTCGTCCAACAAAATGTCACAAACAATGCATCCGTCCATGTCAGACGAGACTGTGTGAACCACCATAGGGGCGTTCTTCTTAGCCATTACCTTGACTTGTCTCCGTTCCTCCGTGTCGAAATTGCAGCAGACTCTGGCAAAGTGATGGAACAGGCCGCACCGTTCACAATGCTTGCCCCTCACCGTACACTCCCTGGCTCAATAGCGGTGTTTGTTGGATCCGCAGCCGTAGCATTGTGGTGTCCCAAGGGTGGACCGTATCTTGACGATGGCCGCGTACTCGTCGTCACTGCCATCGTCCAAATCCAAAGCCAGGGCTTTCCCATGTGCCTCGCTCTTCTGAGGAGCTTCTTCGCAGCTAAGGTGTTTCGTCAGCTGCTCCGCTGCCTCATGCTGTTGTGCTAGCTCTATGGCCGCTAGCAAAGTTAGCTCACCAGTGTGAGTCAGCATTCGAACCCTTGCCGAGGAGTAGGCCACGTGCTCAGCCAATTGGTCACGGACCATCTCCTCCTCTAGGGCCCCAAACCTGCACTCACCCGCCAACTTCCGGAGGTCCACCACGAATTGCTGGAACGATTCTCTAGGTCATTGGCGCCGTTGTCAGAACTGGATGCGCCGCATAATGATATTTTCGGCGGCGCGGAAGTAACTAGCCATGAGCCTCACAACGTCATCGAATGTATCACCTCCTCCGAAAGGTGCTGAGGATTTTCTAGCCCTCCATGCCCAGATTATGGACCAGAATAGCCCTCGCTCGTAATTTATCCAGGTCGTCAAGGTCCAACACGAGCAGAAAATTTTGGAAGACCGCAAACCACCTGGTCCAAGGGACCAGTGGCTCTCCTGGAGCCTCCAAAAAGGGACGCAACATGGCTGCAGCCCTTTCCATTTCCAATTGTCCTCGTCGCCAAATGTAGTGTCCGAATAATAAGGAGGCGAGGTGACACTTTATATAGTTTAATAACAAGAACTAGTATACACTCAGGGGAGACCCTACCGCAAGTACAGGAGTGTTGGCAAGGAGCCAGCATGTCTCCTGCACCAGGCTTTTACATCCCAGGTGACACCGCCCCCCCGGAGGTGGGGCATCACCCCTCCCAGCCTACGGCACCGGCATACTAATACATTATACTATATTACTATTCTACAGTAATATCATGGTGTAGGGCTTTTTTTCAGCATACAGTACTGGCAAACTTCATATAATTGAAAGAAGGATGAACAGAAAAATGTACTGAGACATTCTTGATCAAAATCTTATGTTATCTACCAGGACGCTGAAGATGAAATGAGGGTGGACATTTCAGTAAGACACTGACCATGTTTACATGTACACAAATAAACCGGTTGTGATTTGATTTCAGGAGTTATCTGATTATTCCCGTGGCCACGTAAACGGAATAATCCAATAAAGGCCAAGTAACTGCAGTCATTAACTCAAGTGGTTTACCCTCCAAAAATCCATTTATTCAGTGCATGTAAACATGACAAAACTGATTATTGCAATTATCAGATTATTCCCAGTAATCAGTTCATTGTGACCATGTAACCAGGGTCAGTGATCCCAAACACACAGCCAAGGAAACTCAATTAATTTCAGAGAAAGAAAATAAAGCTGCTAGAATGGAGTAGCCAATCACCTGACTTGAATCCAATAGAAAAATCAATGGAAAGAACTAAAGATTCATAGAAAAGTTCATAGAAGAGACCAGATTTGAAGACTGTGTGGAAGAATGGACCAAAATCACACCTGAGCAATGAATGGGAATAGTTTCTTCATACAGGAAGAGTCTTAAATTTATTATCAACAAAGGCTTTTATACGAACAATTAATTAACTTTCAGCAAGCATGTTCACTAGTTTTTCCCTGTGTCATTTCACATTATTACACATAACTTCATTTATGGACATCTGTTTTTTAAATTTCATTTAAGTTATGTGTAATAATGCAAAATGACAGAGGGAAAGTACTGAACACATGAAAAAAGATAGGTGCCAAGAGGAATGGAAAGCCAACACACCAGCTAGTTGGATTGTTACTAACATCTGGAGAAAATTTCATGTCAATAGCCCCTTTAGAAATATATTTGCTGAGAAAAATGGTGACAGTTTCAATAGTTATTTTACTCGCTGTATATACGTGGTTAGACAGTGGGGCAGTAGAAAATGGATGGATTAATGGTTGGATGGAGAAAGTGAGACCGGACAATAACTTGATTTTAAATTGAAATTGCGTTAACTTGTTTGTATAATTCAAAAAGATGAAAACTGTGAGAGTCAGTTTTCCCTTTAACCAGAGTAAATATGGTTGCTTCCGACTGTGATCCTGCCCACCCCTCAACACACACAGACCTGTAGTGAAACATGGTGGAGGTATCAATGAGGAACTTTCATTTATTTTACAAAAACTACAAGATGATTTTTCATACACGTGCAGGAATGGACACGAGATATTATGTGATGTGATATGATGACAGACATGACAGATTAGTATGTGGACAGAATACTTTGTCAGAGAAGAGAGGTTTGTTGTTTAAAATCTTCAGACTGACAGTACCCCACCACACCTCCTCTGTATGCTGCATCCACACCGGCAATGCAGCGGCTCTGAGAGGGCAGAGCACCATCGCTAATGAATATACAGTCTGTGGTTAAAAGTGAAACACACACTCTCTGTTCACTCATTCATTCATTCCCTAAAATAATTAATGTGTAATCTATTAATGCATAATCTTTAATCATACTTCACTGTCCTCCATTCTGCCCACGTTCACCCTATATGTCACGTGCCACACCAGAGACAATAACACACTTATTTTACACAAACGCTAAGGAGGCTTACACCTCATCACCACTCCCCCCCCCCCCTTCCAGGAGATCGGATGACAACTTGGTTCACCTCCTGCCTGAGTACAAACCCCTAGTACACAGACAACCTCCTGTTACCCGCACAGTGAAAGTATGGTCTGAGGAGGCGATGGAGGCTCTAAAGGACTGTTTTGAATCCACTGTATGGGAGCAGCTTTGTGATCCACATGGTGAGGACATCAACGGCCTCACACACACCATCACAGGCTACATCAACTTCTGTGAGGACAACACCGTGCCCACCAAGACCATACAGTGTTTCTCAAATAACAAACCCTGGATCAACCCTAAGATAACGTCACTACTGAAAGAAAAAAAAAGAAAAGGATCTTCAGGTCAGGAAACAAGGAGGAGCTAAAGTCTGTACAGAGGGAGCTAAGGAGCAAGATTAGAGAGGGTAAGGACAGCTACAGGAAGAAGATGGAGGATAAGCTGCAAAAGAGTGACATCAGCGGGGTCTGGAAAAGCCTCAAAACCATCTCTGGACACCAGAATACCTCCTCCCAGGCCACAGGGAGTAGGGAGTAGGTGAACAACCTGAACCTGTTTTTTTTTTTAACAGGTTTGACCAACTGCCCTCTTCTCCACCTGCCCACCAACCACTACTGCCTCCACCGTTATCTAGTTCTGCTGTCCATAGCCTCCCCCAACACCCCCCACTTCCAGCACACAGCCCCCCTGCCCCAACCTGACCCTCACTACGATCCAGGTGAGGGCGGAGCTGAGGAAGATCAAGGCGAGGAAGTCCCCGGGTTTGGACTGCATCAGCTTGAAACTCCTCAAATCCTGCACAGACCAGCTGTGTGGGATTGTGGAGCACATCTTCAACCTGAGTCTGAAGCTGGGGAGGGTACCACAGCTGTGGAAAACATCCTGTGTGGTACCCGTACCAAAGACCCCTTGCCCCAAAGGCCTGAACAGCTATAGACCACTGGCCCTCACATCACACCTGATGAAGACAATGGAGAGGCTGCTCCTTGCCCACCTCCACCCCCTGATGGGACCAGCAATGGGACAACTCCAATTTGCCTTCCAGCATGGCAACAGGGTGGAGGATGCAGTGATCTTCCTCCTTCACCATTCCCTGTCCCACCTGGAGAAGCCTGGAAGCACTGTGAGGATCATGTTCTTTGATTTCTCTAGTGCTTTCAACACCATCCAACCAGTGATTCTGAAGGATGAGCTACTGTGTGCAGGGGTGGACCAGCACCTGTCATCGTGGATCCTGGACTACCTCACAAACTGACTACAGTTTGTGAAAACCCAGGACTGTGTGTCTGACACTATCATCTGCAGTACTGGGGCCCCCCAGGGAACCCTTTATACTGCAGACTTTTCACGCAACACACCACACTGCTACCTATAGAAGTTCTCTGAAGACTGTGCGCTTGTCGGCCTCATCTCTGATGGAGATGATGCAGAGTACAGAGGCCTTAACCAGGACTTTGTGGACTGGTGCCAATGGAACTGCCTCCAGATCAATGTGAGGAAAACTAAGGAACTGGTGGTGGACTGCCGCAGACGAAGACAACCCCCCACAGCACCAGTAAACATCCAGGGAACAGACATTGAGATGGTGACATCCTACAAGTACCTGGGTGTTCACCTGAACAATAAACTGGATGGGTAACACAACACTAATGCGCTCTACAAGAAGGGACAGCGCAACCTTTTCCTCCTGAGGAGACTCGGGTCTTTTGGAGTGCAAGGGGCACTCCTAAAGACCTTCTACAAGTCGGTGGTGGCATCAGCTATCACATTTGGAGTGGTCTGCTGGGGCAACGGCATCATGGCAGCAGACAGAAAGAGACTGAACAGACTGATCAGAAAAGCTAGCTCTGTTCTGGAGCAGCGCCTCGACCCAGTAGAGGGAATAGGAGAGAGGAGGTTGGTGGCTAAGCTGTCACCTCTGCTGGAGTCCGAGTTCCACCCCATGTAGGACACACTGAATGCACTGAGGAGCTCATTTAGCAGTAGCCTGTATCATCCTAGGTCCTTCCTACCTATGGCTGTCAGACTTTATAACCTAACCAGGGCTGCTTGTAGAGGTCGTATTGAATGTACAAAACGTAACAACCTTGCACAATAAATGGTCACCTCCATTGTACAACTAGGACAATATCAATCATTACTGAGGGTGACAACACGGCTGATCCAAATATGAAATATACTGTATGGGTATATATTCATATTCTGTGGGGTAACTTAACAGATCGTAATGCTGTCTCTATCATTTAGCTGCAATGCTCCCGCACTGTGTATATATCTGTGTACATATGTATATTCATTTGCTCTTGTTATCTTATCTTATTAATTATTGCTCTGAGTGCTGCTATCCCTGTGCTGCTGCAATCCTGGAATTTCCCCATTGTGGGACTAATAAAGGCTTGTCTTATCTTATCTTATAGGCTATACTCCACCTGTAAGTCTGTGATTAAAATGAAAACTTTGATGGAATAAAAACTATTAAGTGTATCATTATAATTAAAATGGCAGGTTAAATTATAACTCTGCCCATTAAAATAACAGAAAATTGCAGCTCATGCTGTGTTTACTCATGTGCTCCTCTCAGTAGGAGCTGTGCGATTTCAAAAACCCATCACTGAAATAGCATTAAGAACACACTTCTGATGACAGACCTCCTTTTTCCTGATCAAAAGCTCATTGTCATAAAATGCACCAAAACAGTGATGCACATCCGATTGTGCTGCAATCACACATCTTTGAAATGAGCCGCCTCCACAGCACAAAGTGTAAAAACAAACAATGCTCTGGCATAAACTGACACGTCCACCAGTGCAAGACGGGAAGTGTGCAGCAAATGCACGCTGTTGATCAGTGTACTAGATCCCAGTGTCACACAATTGGGACACGCCAGACAAATATGGACCACTGTTGATGTCTGATCAGTCAGTAATGTGAATGTCAGCTGATACTGATGTGAGGCTGATGTACCTGTACATATCTTCAAATTTCAGGGTGACTGGACTTGAGAAGCCAACTTAGAACAGTTGAAAGAATTGATTTATTTTACAGCATAGTGGTTGTGGACTTCAGCAGCAGAATGAGTCTGTCTGTGATTCATTTCCTCCTCCCTATCAATTAATCTGTAAATGGCTTTGATCAGGTGACATTTTCCACAGAAGACCTGATCATTTTTTACGCTGTTTATTTTACACAATACATGACACACTTTCAACTTTTTTTAAAATCATTTTCTTTGTTTTTGTGCAGCTCTGACAAAAGTGTTTAGCGTACCTGCTGTTATGAATGTGTGCTGAAACGGCCTGGACAGTTCAAATCCTCAGAAAATTAGTTTTCTAATAGGGCTTGGTGATATGGCCTAAAAATAAAATCTATGGGATTTTTTTTTCATGCCACAGGTGATTTTCAGTTTTGATCAATTTTATTGACTTTTTTATTACAAAAGACAAAGAATTGTTTTAAATGCATTCTTTTAGAAACAAATGTGAGTCCCTGTTGGGAATAAAGTGCAAACGCGGCTTTGACCAGACCTTTTTTTTTTAAACAAAGGTTTGGTCACTGGTCGAGTACGGGCTGTTGTTGCCTGGGCAACAGCTCCCTTTACTGTCTGTAAGTCCCCAAGAACAACAACAAAAAACTGTTGGCATTATACTGATATAATAGCTGATATGAAACTAAATATTTCTTGATGGACTGTTACGCATCGATAAATCAATAGACTGTGGACTAGACTGTCATAATGAGCCGTTTGATTTTACCCAGAAACAGACAACAGCCACAAAATCACATTTAGCATGAGGTACAAGTTTGCAAGAATAAAGATACAGATGTTTGATTTATGATGATAATTTACAATTAAAGTCACAAAATTTCTACAAGCAGGTCAGAAAAGTTATGAAGAAAAAACTTCATGAGGGAAAACAACTTGTGTGAGAAAAACACATTTTGAATGAATTTACAAGAACATTTTTTTTGTAAATTTACAAGCGCTAAAGCTGCACATTTGTATGAATTTTTGACTTTTTCCCTCATAAATCTTCCATTTTCTTGCCAATGTGTAAGGTTTTTCTGATAAACTTGTAACATTTTTTTTGCAAATGTTATAACCTTTTCTGTTTTAGTTACTTTTTAAAAATACATTTAGTAAAATTAAATTTGCCACTTTTTGTGAATGAATTTGTTGCCTTTTTTCCACATAAATTTATTACTATACACATAAATTGTAAATATTCTTTCTATTAATTATGTAGCTTTTTTCTTCATATTTTCAACATTTTCCTTGTACATTTGCAGACACAGTCCCACTGATATATTCAGCTGTCCTGTATAAGCCATCCCTGCACTCCTGGGATCGGGGATAGCAGCTTAACAGGGAGGATGACCCCCCCCCCCAAAAAAAAAAAATAAATCATGTCTTGTGTATAGGTGTCTGTTAGTCATTTGTAATAAGAAAGACTGACTACCAGGCACGTGCACAGATGGAGCCCATGTAGTGCTCGAGCACCGACCCCTCTGCCCTCTGAAGTGCCCTTCTGAGTTTCTTTTAAAGGTATTATTGATATTAATTTTCAGCCACAGAGACACTAATTGCTGATCAGGGGACAGATTTACTAATGTGCTATGCCATCGCAAAACCCTGTTTTGGTGTTAAAAAACTACTGCTGAGATTTACTAAAGAGCACAGGGCAAAATTAGCGGTGGAAAGGTATGGACTATGTTAATTTTGCACCTGGCCTCATTACATATGTATTTGTGGGAGTTGTCATGTCAACATGTAACTTTGAGGGAGGGGAGTATTTAAATGACTGGTGCAAGGTCATTTACTAAGGTTTGCGGTTGTCAGTCTCCTGCTAAATGTGCCAGGATTTAACGCCCCCCAAAAAGCTTGTCTTAATTCATCTGTGCCTGACATGACAGCGATTGCTGGTGCCGAGACACCAACGAGAACCGAGGGCACGTGGCAGAAGCTTCTGTCTGCCCGTGACTTTATTTGGCATGACACAAGAACAGATTATATGAATATCAACGGTCTCACAGAGATCGGTGTTGTGCTGAACTGGACATCAGCTGGCAGTTTATTTTAAATTTTCATTTGTTTGTACTGTATATAGCCTACTACATGAATTTGTATCCATAAAATTGGATATAGGAGCCCTTCCTACCTGCAGTGGACATACAGATGTGTCAGCTGACAGTGATTCCTTTTTTTTTTTTTCTTTTCTGCGGAGGTTAGACTGGGATCTGGAGTTTTCCTCAGCTCGCCCTCACTCTTGAAGCAAAATCTTCCACACTGTCAATTTTCTTTGATTTTTCTCTATCCATATTTCTATATTTACAGTATTTGTTTTTGCTGTGCATAAAATAGTAATTCAGTTCCCTCTTCTCTCTATTTCTCTCTCCCTGTTCAGGATACACAATATAGGAGGAAAACAACAATGAGATTATTAACAAAAAGAGCACACAGATCCATAGAAACGTCCCCCGAAATTGCAACACTGTAACTCAATGGCATTTATAAAAAGTTGTGAACTGGGAGACCTGTAGATTTTGTTAAAACAAAGTTATTCACATAATAAAACCCCAGTGTCTCCATCAGACCATCTTGATGGTTCTAGTGTTAATAAAATAAACACATTGGTCAAATAATCAATTTATTCATGAGTAGTCCTTTATTAAATTAGCTACAAATGCTTCATTTATACATACAGTATTAAACAAAAAAGTCTGCCATGTTAAAT
Source organism: Pholidichthys leucotaenia (assembly GCA_020510985.1). NCBI lineage: Eukaryota > Metazoa > Chordata > Actinopteri > Cichliformes > Pholidichthyidae > Pholidichthys > Pholidichthys leucotaenia. The sequence continues at coordinate 22,308,223 of CM035848.1, read as the reverse complement.
GAAAATCTAAATTTTGAAATATAATGAACAAAAATAAACTATTTTAGTGGGGTTTTTCACTTAAACAAAAGCTTAAAAAAAAAACTTTATATACAGTATTATGCTCCTCCGAACTGGCTGTGCCTGTGTTGATGACCCACTTCCTCATCAGCTGGGCCTGTGCACAATTTTGCGGTGCTCTTGGCAGATGGATAGACATTACTGAAATGAAGTGTCTGCATCTGTATTCATAATTTTTCATGTTGTTAGTAGATCACTAGCAAAAATTGGCCACTCCCTGAGGTGCTCTGTCTAATTTGCACACTCGCTAATTTGCACTGCCTTAATAAATCTGCCCCCAAATGTTTTAATATCTGATCACTATATTTTGACATCCAGTTAATTCTGTGTGACCATACATGAGCCCTGAATGGCTGCTGCCCTCCCCCTTCTGCTCCTGCACACACCACGCTTGCAGCATTTCTGCATCTTCTTGTATTCAACTAGGTCAGTGTTTCATTGCCCTAAACCTCAGCATTGTCTGTTACTGTTGGGAAAACACATGCAAAAGGGGATTTGTGATTTTTTTATTAACAAGCATGATGGTGGTTGTGGGGGATATTCATAAATTTAGCATCAGTACTGTTATGTCTGAAAACCCAGAATGGCCAACGGAGAGGAGAGTTGAGCTGGAATGGAACTTTATTACAGTGAACGTTAATAGAACGATATGTGTAAATGAGCTCTCAGCTCCTAACTGTGCCGGTGTGGGAGAGCTGGCAAAAGATGCCATAAGATGGCCGACTGCTCCCTTATATGGGTCGGCATGATGACGGTACCAGCCAGCTATGTCATCATGCCACTCTCTGTTATAAAACCCTTTATAACAGGTACAAAGGTGTAAACATAATTTCAGTACAAATTTGCAACAACCAAGCAATAGTATGATAAAATATCTTGATTTACAACTTAAAAAGTCACAAATTTACTGTAAGCAAGTCCCAAATTTGCTAGAAAAAAAGGGACATTTTCATGAGAAAAAAACACAACCAAAAATTTGCCAGTGTATTGGAACATTTTTAAAAAATTTTAAAAACTTTTTTTCTCTCATGAATGTCCAACTTTCTCACGAGTTAGTGAGGTTTTTCTTGTAAACTTTAACATTTTTTTTTGAAAGTTATAACTCTTTTTTTCATAAATCTTCCAACTTTTTTCCAGTCATATTATTTTTTATAGTAAATTAAAGACCCTTCACTATAAATTTGCCAAGTTTTGTGATCAGCTTGTATTCATAAAGCTGCAAGTTGTTTCTGTAAAATTTGTAACTTTTTTCTTCAAACTTCTACGTATATTTTTTTTCTTGCCTTTTTCAAATTTTTGCAAAGATTTATTTATTTTGAACAGATATTTATTTTTCAATGGAAGCTGCCCATTTTTGTCCTGTAAACACATAATTAATGATGGTCTGTGTGTGATCATTGGATCTATGGAGTATTAAATATCTCCATCAGTGTATACATCAGCGGTCAGCAACCCGTGCATCACAAAGAGCCACTCTGAGGGATTTTTGTCTAAAAAAAATCTGCTTGGAGCCACAAACATATCTGAGCCTGAGAACTACGGTAAAACAGCAGAATCACAGCTGGCCTGACAACATCTAGATTAAGAGAGTTTTTGTCAAAGATTTGCAGCTTTTTTTGATGGCCAACTTGTTACCGTATTGCTCACAAAATTGCAACTTTTCCCATTTTTAATCATTATTTTTTTTTAAAAAGTGACATTTTTCTTGTGAATTTGTGTGGAAGTTTTCCTCATTAAACTAATGTTTTTAAAAGACTGGTTATATTTTTGATATAAATGTATTTTGAGTTTTTCATAAATTTGGCCTATTTTTCTTTGCAAATTTGATACCTTTGTTGACTAAAATGAAAGACTTCACATACGTTAGTGACATTTTTCCCAATAAAATTTTAACTTTTTTCATACATTTTGATATTTTTGCATAATCAATAATAATAATGGGCTGCACGGTGGCGCAGTGGTTTAGCACTGTGGCAGCACAGTTTTACCCTTGGCCGGGGGATCGCGGGGATCATGAGGTCGTGGGTTCGATCCCGGCCCCCGACCAACAGTGAGCTGTGTGGAGTTTGCATGTTCTCCCCGTGTTGCGTGGGTTTACTCCGGGATTTCTCCGGTTTCCTCCCGCATACCAAAAACATGTAGGTTTAGGGCGCTCGCGCACGCAGCGACCAGCAGCCGGTGGCTTGTCACCAGACTGCAAACCAAATCTAACTACGGGTACAAATAAGTAACAAAAAAAAAAAAAAAAAAAATCTTCTGCTTTATTCATAAATTTTGCTTTTTTAAGTTTCTTACTTTTTCCAGGTAAAAATGCAGTCTTTATTTCACATAACTTTGTGACAGTTTTCTAATAAAATTTGATGTTTTAGTTTGTTTGTTTAGCAGATCTTGAGTGACATTTTTTTCTTGCAAAACTGTCAGGATTTTTGCCTAAAAATCCTTTTACCTAATCTTCCAGTGTTTTTGGCATACATTTTCAGCTATTCTCATAAGTGTATTATAGTTTTCTTTTTAATTTATTACCTTTTATGGTTATTAAAATGGCATCATTTTTTTTTTTTTTTTTTTTTTAACTTACATTTGCTATAGTTTCTCATAAAAAAAAAAAAAAACTTTTTTCTGGTAAATTTTTGATTCTTTTCCAGAATTTTTTTTATTATTATTATTGCAAATTCATGGGGATGTTTCTCCTCAAAAAATTATACATTTTTCTCTAAATTTGCATGATTTTTTTTTTTTTGATAAATTTTCAGGTTTCTTCATTTTCTGCTTTTTATATTTTTTTGTCATGAAGGTGCAACCTTTTTTCTTGAAAATTTGTTGCTCCTTTTCTTAGAAAGTTCTGATTTTTTCTTTTTCAAGCCCTCAGCAAGCCACTAGCTATGGGGAAAAGAGCCCCCATGTGGCCCCAGAGCTGCAGGTTGCAGAACCCTGGTATAAGTATTAAAATAAAATACATATACCAAGTAAGTTTAGTAAAATGTGTGCCACTGTATGCAACATTACTTTTTTTCAGTATTTAGCAGTGTCTGGGTTTTTATTTTGGCGGGGTGGGGGTGGGGGCACCTGCCGCTGAAATCTCTGTGCACGTCACTGCTGATTACTATATGGACACAAGTTTCACTAGTGAATTTAAATGCAGGTTCATGTTCAGATTTGAGCTGTGTGACCGTGGTTTTACCACAGACAGTTACGATAATGTGTGGGAAGACACGGGACACGTTTTGAAATGGTTTTAATCAAAAGTTCAGTTCAGAGCCTGCAGCGCTGCAAAAATGAAAAGGTTAAGAAAACTCAGTATTCCACATAAACTTTTACTGCACTACATTTCTGAAGTTTGAGGCTGATTCGAATGTCCGAGTTCTGATTGATATCACCCACAGCTGTATCAACTAATTATTTTTATGTAGATCATTTCAATTTCATATATACAAAAACTGAAAATTTTTGATATTACGTTTTCTAAAAAAAAAAATTAAACTTCAGCAGCAGGAGTTTTTAAAAAATTCCTAGTATGTAAGTCTCAAAATTTAAGCTCTTATAGAGATGAAATTTAAATTCTTTAGAAAATAGTTGATGCAGCTTTAGGTGATTAGGTACAGTAGGTATTTGGCTTTAAAATTCATGAGTGTGTGTTGGCAACATTCACAAATCTCATGGAGTGAGTTGCCTTAAAATTTTAAGTTTTCTAAATTTTTCATTTTTACAGTGATTTTTACCACCAGATTCATTCAAAATGAAGTGAAACATAACTTGCTCTAAAACGGCTACCGCGGTGTGATATGTGAAAATGAACAGACCAACAGAAATGTGTTTGTCATCAGCAGTGGACCTTTAGAAGTCTGTTCTGACTTTAATGGTCTCCGGGATCATTTTATTTATTTCTTCATTTGCACAACTTAATACATAAAAGAAAAAAGGTGAAAAAAATATAAAAATCATGAAATACGTGGAAACAAAATTCTCATACAGGAAGGTTAAAAAGCAACAAGCTTCTACACTGAGACCTTCACTGTTAGTAATCAGCATCAGACTCAAATCCTCTCAACTTATCTGCGAAACAAAAAAAAAAAAAGTCAAAATAATTGTTGATAAATGGTCTTCTACATGTCAAAATGAGACCATGATTTTGATAACAAGGCCTGTTTCAGCCATTTTTAAAAAAACAGGACCTAACCCCACCCATTGTTCTACATCCATATATCAGCTCCACAATGATGTACCTCTATAACGAAAACAAAATGGAACAAAAGAAATCAGAAAACACATCAGGGGCTTTAGAATTCATAAATATATTTTTATTAATTAACAAATGAGTTTACAATATATTTATATCATATTGATGGCTGAAATGCAAAACCTCCTATCTGAAAAATGCACTTTTTTTGAGAAAACTAAAAAAAACCTTTTTGTTCTCTTGCAGTATGCTATTTTTAAGGATACCCAGTACACAATACACTGTTTTGGACTATATTATTTGTTAACAACACCACTTCCTACGTGCACTTTGCAAGGCGCTAATGCCTAAGTGCATTTTTCAGATAGGAGGTTTTGTTTTTCCACCGCTGATATATTGTTAAGAGTCTTAAATGTTGAAATCTCACAAATTTCTTCTGCACTCCAAGTCTCCCACACAGATGTACAATATAGGTACTCACCCGTATAATATGGCAATATTTCAGATATGAATAAAGTTAACTCCAAACCACAAGAGAAGACTGATTTATAAAATATAAAATCTAATGAATTATTCAAAGAGATTTCACTGATTTACTAATCACAAAGTCAGTGTCTTCCCAGATAGACTATCATCTATGAAAACTCCTAGAAAAGATATAAAAACAACTTAAATGACTTTATTGTTGTCAATGCATACAGCAGATGTAACAAGGAATCCTTAACATATTTATGACCTTTAACAAACTGTGATCTATTAACATTTAATAATAACTTGTTAACCATGAACCATTCTGCATATTTTTTATAAACGTTGATTTTCTGTAAGTAATAAAGTGTCCAGGTTCTGGTAAGAAATGAACAGGTTTGTAACATCTGCATAAAGTATGAGTAGTAATATATTAGATACATTTGGAACATCATGAATATAAATTAAAAAGTGCAGCGGATCCAAGATGGAACCCTGTGGTACCCCACTTTGGATTACAGGTTCTTTAAATTTTATTGTTGTACCATCACAAATTGGCTCCTCAATGATGAATAATTTTGAAACAACTTTAAAACAACACTGTTTAAACCATAGCTAGATAAGTTATTTATGAGAATGTTATGGTTAACTGTGTGAAAAGATTCAGAGAGGCTGATTGAAACTGAAAATATTTTAGTGCAGAAAAACACAGTTAAACATGAGAATACCTTGATAATTTACCAAGCAAGTGTCACAATACTGTGTCTATTTGGTATTTTGTTAGTAACAATAATGTACTACAGCATTAAACAGCATTTCAAACATTTCTCAAATTTCACTGCTGATTTACCGCATTGCCAATTTGATATTTACTTTTAAGTAGATTTTTAAAAACTTCCTCATTTAAAGAATGCACCCGATACTGTGCATAAATTCTCTGTATGTGCTGGTTTATTTCAGTCCAAAAACTCCCCAATTCAGCACAGCTCAGAAGTGAAAAAACCTTTCAACAAATTTGGTTTGTAGAAGTCATTCCCTGAAGTGATGTACAGCCGTACAAACAGTTTCGTTTCTGTTCACAGAGGCTTTGAAATCCCGCTGAAACTGCTGTCACCACCCCAGCACGGCGGCGCTAAATTGAAATGTGTTTGTGGCGTTTCTACCAAGAAGCACTTTTATTTTCCCGGTGAAAACTAAGTGATTTATACTGAGGCTGACTGCGTTATTTAATGTAAATGAGTTTAAAGAACATGACAGACATTTATAACACAATAAAATATAAATATATTACAGTATCATTACTTTATAACTCTTATTCAGTAGTCACCTTTATTCCCCATTTACTCAAAAGGGACGACGCATGGTTTAAACATGTGATATACCAGCTTATATCTACAAGCTAATTCACATATACAATACTTTTAACGTGAGTAAAATAAAGCCTTCACTAAAATCAGGGAGATGCACAGGTACGGGCTTTTGCTGCCCGGGCAACAACCCTTTTACTGTTTTTGACTGAGCTGCCTGTCTGGCGGAAAATAATAATTAATGCCTTATTAGTATATTATAATTAGCAATTGTTGATATTAGACCAAAGTAAAGACTTTTAGGCAGACTTTTTGATTGGGCACAGTTTGATATCGGAGTGGCCCACAGCTGAAAAACTAATATGATCAACAGAGGCTTGATGAGGGAATCACATCAGCTAAATATTTTAATGATACAGAAATGGCGATACAACACAGTTTTCTATAACTTTTCCTTGTAAAATTTGGGATGTTTTCTTTCTATATCTGACTTAGTTTTGGAAATGTGTCACTTTATACTTGGGAATTTGCAATTTTTTCTTGGTGCTCATATTTTTTTTAAGTAACTTTGAGACTTTTCAGACTGTTTATTTGCAATATTATAGTAAATCTGGACCTTTTTAACCATAAATTTGTGATGTTTTTTGCCCCTAAAGTTTGCATGTGTTGGTAAATTAGAGGGTTTTTTTCCTTGTAAATGCTGAATTTTCATATGTTTTTTTTTTTTAGCCTATTTTCTCCTTTTTAAATTTTTTGTGTACTTTGAGCTTTTTTCACAAATTAGGATTCGTGGATTAATTTTTTCTTGAATTTGTGACTTTTTTGTCATAAGTTCATATCCCTTTTTCAATGAATTTTATATACCCCATATATTTAATAATATGGTGTTTGTCCAGATGCCTGGAAAATGGCAAAAATTATTTCTCTTTTTAAGAATTCTGGCTGTCCATTGAAATAGACCGATAAGTTTATTGCTTGCTCTGGGTAAGGTAATGGAGAGGATAAATTTTGAACAAATACAAAAATATTTTGTTGCTAAAAATTTAATCGCAGTGTATCAGCATGCTTATAGGCCAGATCATTCAGCAAGTACTGCACTACTGCAAATGACCGATGATTGAAAAATTGAATTGGATAATAGAAAACTAGTGAGTGCAGTTTTACTTGACTTTAGTTCAGCCTTTGAACTTATAGAACATAAATTGTTGTTGAATAAATTAAAATGTTATGGTTTTACTTTTTTGCATTAAAATGGGTAGAAAGTTATTTGACAAATAGAAGGCATACAGTTTTTTTTTAATGGGGGTTGTTCAAAAGTTAAATATATTACTTTTGGTGTACCATACGGCAGCTGTTTGGGACCACTGTTGTTTTCAGTTTTTACTAATGAAAACAAGTGTGTGCTAACAAATACTAGGTATGCTATGTATGCTGATGATACTACAATTTATGCAGCTGCTGCATTGGTAGATATTTTGAATGACACTCTCAAGTATTCAAAATTTTTGACAGACTGAGTATCAGATAATAAATTGGTAGTTAATGTAGGGAAAACAAAATGTATTATTACTGGATCAACATATTATTTGAAAAAGGAAGCTATGTTAGATTTGATTGTAACTAATGAACCAATTGAATAGGTACAAGAAGTAAAACTTTTGGGTGTGAGCCTCGATAATAAATTGTCATGGACTATCGAAATAAATAAAATAGTAAAGAAAATGGGTAGAAGTCTGGCCGCTGTTAGGAGGGTGAGGAAAAATTTTCCATTGGAAGTAGTAAAAGAAGTTATAAATGCATTGGTTCTGACTCATCTAGATTATTGTTCAATAATTTGGTTGAGTGCATCTGTGACAGAGATGAAAAAACTACAGGTTGTACAAAATAAAGCTGCACGTTGTGTTTTGAAATGGTCGTACAGAACCATAGTTATTTATATGCATAAATGTTTGGGCTGGTTAACTGTTAAGCAATGATCGTTGTATATATTACAGAGCTTGTTCAAAAATGTTTTAGTGACTAAAATGCCAAAGTTTTAGTCAATTATGTTGTTCTCAACATAATTATCAAACACGACATGCATTAGGAAAAAAGATTTTTGTTACCCAGATCAAATACAGTTATGTTTAAGCGCACTGTAATGTATAGAGCTATGATTTGTTGGAGTTCATTACCATTGTATATTGTACAGGAAAATTCTAAACAGAAGTTTAAAATGTTGGTAAAGAAGTATTTAAAAGACAATGAGTAATGTTATAATCTGTGTATTATAAATTTATAATTGTTGATTCTTCTATGCCTTTACCACTGGACCTGAATTTATAAGTGAATGAGGACAATTATTGTGTTAGAGGGACATTGATGGTGCTGAATGTGTTTAAGGTCCTGGATGAAGGGTTTAAGGTTTCTCCCATATTAAGTTGTATTTTTGTTTATGAAATGGAGCTGGTTAATGTTTGTTTTTTGTCATTTTAATGTTGTTGCTGTGGTTTTCTGTAAATGTGTGTAGGGTTGTGTGAATGTTAGACCCCAGGAAGAAAAGCCAATGTTTTATACAAGTGCTAATGGGGATCTTAATAACACAAACAAACAAACAAACAAATATATTTCAATTGATATTTTTTCCTAATTTTTTTGTGATTTTGACATTTTCTCAAAATTTGTATTTTTTTCCCTCACAGATTTAGTGCTTCTTTTTTATTTCCTGCTTATACATTTTCAGTGATAGTTATTGTAGCTGTTTTTTCTCATAAATTTGCAACTTTTCTCATGAATTTGTGACTTTTGTCTCATAAATTCATATTTTTGGTAATTTTGCTTTGTTTCGGGTTTGAGCAGCACATCTGTTCACATCGCTGACTAGAACCATTATTAGAGTAGCACATCAATCAATCACTTTTCATTTGAATAGCACCTTTTGTACAAGTTAATGCAATTGAAAGAGCTTCACAGATGACTGACAAAGTGACAGAAAAGTAGAGTATGTGAAGGAAAGGGAGGAAAATAACAGCAAGACATTCAGGATCAAAATATAGTAAAATAAGAAATGAAAATGACAGCTGGACAAATAAAAAACACTCAGTTATAAACAAGATAAAACCAATAAAAATGAATTAATCTTTATTAATCTTAATCTTTATTATTAACAATTTGTGATGAATAATTCTTAATCAAAAGCAAGTCTAAAGAGGTAGGTTTTGAGCTTACATTTAAAAATATCAGCACTTCCAGATAACCTCAGATCAAGAGTATTCTTCCAAATAATGAAAAAAACTTTGTTTTTGAGAAAAAAACCCCAAATGTCTGCTGTAATATACTCAGAATTATATATGAGGAAACAGTAGGTGCTGATAAACAAGGTGGTTTTTTTAGAGCTCCAAACGTTCTCTTTGCTGGATTGTGGTTCTGATGCAGACAGGCTCATCACAATCCTTCCCCTACACCACCTGGAGGCCTCTGCGTTTGCTGTCTTTTTACCTCTGATTATTGTGGGTTTTATGATATGCGTTGTGCTTTTTAAAGGTTTTTCTGGTTGTTTTATATCATTGACTGTTTTCATCTGAAAATGTTGGGGCACCATCAGTGAGCTGACCTGTTACCTGCAGACGAGTATTAGGGCCACATCTATGTATGTACAGTGCTGTGAAAAAGTGTTTGCCCCCTTCCTGATTTCTCATTGTTTTGTATGTTTGTTACACTTAAATGTTTCAGATCACCAAAACAATTTAAATATTATACAAAGATAACACAAGTAAACACAAAATGCAGTTGTTAAAATGAAGGTGTTTATTATTAAGGGTAAAAAAAAAATCCAAACCTCCATGGCTCTGTGTGCCAGGGGTTGCTCAGTCCAAATATGTCATTTTTATCAATAAAGGTTTAGCCACCGCTCTGTCTCCTCTGCCCTGGCTTCTGGAAGTGTGGCTGGGGTTTGGGATTGACTCCATACTGACTGGGTAATACACAGCACCATGACCAGTCACCACAGCACTCCATAAACAAAGAAATGAAAAGTGACAAATTTGACAAGAAAAATACTAAAGATTTAATTCTTAAAAAATTATAGGCTAAAGTTGCTGTGATTGCATAGGTCTAAAGGATAATTCCACATGTTTGGAAAACGTGAGACACGCGAGTACACTGGGAGTAGTGCCAGTGAGGACTTGGGGTCTAGCAAAGAACACTGGTGTAACCACCACAGGACACACCGGGAGAAGCAACGGCAGGACCAGCTGACCGCGGTCCTTCGCAGGTGTGTGTGTGGAGTCCCAGCTGCTGCTTCACCCATGTGCTGCCACCGTCCTGTCTGTAATAACACCACCATGATTGCAGAGCGGAGTCGAATCAATTGCATATCATATGCGGCCACATATGCGCAATTTGACTAAATGTGTCGTGAATCCGGGTTTGGCCTGACTCATTATAATTTGTCCTAGTTTTCCCTCCGACAGCTCTGGCAGCCCTTTCCACCTGTCAAGCTCCGTCAGCTGCACCGTCACCAGTGCGCGCGCACACACACACACACACACACACACACACACACACACACACACATATCTCAACATCTGTGCCATAACAGACAACACACATACATTTATATATGTAGACACACTATTCACAAATATACTGTATATATACTATATATATATATAAAATGGGAAAAAAAATTGTGGACAGCCCTTTAAATATTCAGTTCTTTATTAAGAAATGTTCACATATCTATTTCTAACCTTGTTTTTGTTTTTATTTGCATTTTTTAAAATTTATTTTAGCCATTGTAAGTGGGGGTGTCCTAAAAAAGATGGTGTGTGTGTGTGTGTGTGTGTGTGTGTGTGTGTGTGTGTGATGAATTGCCCCTCGGGGCAGGAAGGAAAATCCAGGTGCTGAACTGCGAGTTTGCAATATTTAATAAGAAAACACCAAGTCCAAACAGTGCACAAAATAAAATAAATACGGCAACACATGGAGTAGGCAGGATAAACGTTAGAACAGTGATGGGTTCCAACAGGGAATCTTTAGACTCCAACAATGAGTGAACGAAATGGAAGTCCTTAAATACAGCTTGAAACAAATGATGGCAGGTGTGGATCACATGAGCGGGGAAGTAACCTAATTATTTGACAGCTCACAGCTGTGACGGCCTGTGAGATGACAGAATGAGCAACAAATACAAGATGATGACAAGGTGGGAGTGTCTGGAGAAGAGAACTCATGTCACACAGAAACAAAATATGAACACTAGGACCTACGTGGAAAAGGATGTCTAAAGAAACTGACAGAATAATGATAATAATAATAATGACATGAATAAATAACAGAACAACTAAGAACACATCCTAAACCAACACAACACTGGAAGAATATGGGAAATACTCAGAAATAACTTAAGAGCATGAGCACGGTGGAACACCATGCTCAGCCTCGTGACAGCGTGTCCTAATTTATTCCTCACTATTTGTTAAGAATTGCATTTTACATAAAATTTCAAAAGACTAATTCATTTTTAATTGTTTAGCTGGATTACATGACTCTCCCAGTATTTTTAACAGTGATATTAAATTTCCATATGTTCAAATATGTTTAAAAAACAACACAGGCTTATACAGGGTGTCCTAATTTTTTCACATGACTGTATATATATATAGTATATATATATATATATATATATATACGTATATGCAGAAAGAAAAAGGCCGTTTGTTCTAATGAGTGTCTAACTGTGGCAGGAACTGCTCCTGCTCAGGCATGTGCACAGACAAATGTGAAGTGAAGCTCTAAAGCTGCCTTCAGACCAAACGCGAAGACACAACGTGAATACATGTAAAGCTAATTTAAACGTGAATTTAGGCATTTGCGCCTCCAAGGGATTTGGTAACACAAGCTAGTAATTAGCCTTGAGATTGTGCCATCACCGGAGTTTATCAAAACTGGAGCGTAAGCGAGTTTGAAAATGAGACTGCCGCTCACCTGCAGACAGATGGAGCGGCGCTCTGCAGCTGAATTGGAGAGTCGGCATTATCCACCCACGGACTTTTTGTCATGGACGTGCTAACAAAGGCTAGCAGTGTAAACAGCCGTCATCCAGGTGAAGTTTGGAGGTGGGGACAATTTTTCCAGGTGAGAGCCCCACTGGCTAATAAAAACCTAAAGATGACGGCGTTTGGGTTATTCCCACAGCAGCAGAAGTTATAAAGGCAACTTGCTCAGATGGTGAATTCATGTCTATTCACACGTTTACACTGAGTTAACATGTAATCATGCTGCGTGAAAAATTTGCACGTTCATGTCTGGTCTGGACGCAGCTCACGACTGCCCCTTTGCCCCCTGAAATGCTCTTTTGGAGAGCTTTTTTTTAAAGGTAGTATAGAATTTTAATCTTCCCCCACGAAGACACAAATTGCTGCTCAAATGTGAACTTTAAGATTTTTCTTGAAAAGTTTACTTTTTTTAAAATTTGCAACTGTTTCCTGTCACATTTATTACTTTTGTAGTAAATTTTGTACTTTTTTCCTATAAATTTGTCATGTTTTGTGATAAAATTACCTTTTCCCCACACAAATGTACAACAATACTCCTAATTTTGCAACTTTTTCCTCAGATATTGCTGATTTTTCTTGTCCCTCTCACTGATGCACACAGCTGTCATGCATCCACTATCCAAACAATCTTTATGGGATGGAGGGGCAGGTTAACGGAGCCGGGGGGGGGGGGGGGGGGCGGTGTATTGGATCATTTTACTGACAAGGGGAATGGACTCTTTCATTTTTTGCAAAGATGTATTGATTTGAATGGAGGTTTAATATTTTATCATCGTATTATAATGCAAGAAATCTGTCTGTGTGTCTGTCTGGTCCACGCATATTTCCCGAACCGCTGGTCGAACTGGCCTCAGATTTTATATGTGCTGTGCTGAGGTTACAAGGGTTAATTAATGATGGAGACCATGGTCTGTGTGTGAGGTGATAATTTTGTAGAAATCTGTGGAGTATTAAATATCTCCACGAGTGTATAAGTATTATGTAACTTCACTTTTTTTTTTTTTTTTCGGTATTTAGGGGTGCCCTTTTTTTGGTTGAGCACCTGCCCCCCTGACATGTGCGTGCACATCACTGTCCCTGCTACTGTGTTGGCTTTCATCCATGTTAATGGCTTCATCAGCACCATGGCGGAGAGTTTTGCTGTGCTGAACGAGAACGTCAGGTTGAGCACGTTAAAGTGTTCCGTTAATGACAAAAGTAAAGAGTCGGAAATCAAAGTTCAACTCTCAGGTTTACCTTCAGTAGGTCGCAGCTTCCCATGAAACACTGGACTACGCTACACATTGTAAAAAGTGGAGGACCACAGCGTCTTTAGTAAAACATATATTGACTAGTAGGTGGGGCGGATCTACGGGGGGAACGGGGGGGCAACTGCCCCCTACTGTAGAGCCTTGCCACCCCGCTGCTCCCCCAACTTTAATGTCCTTGAAATTATACTTGCAAAAACACATTGCTTGTATGCCCAGAAGCCTCTCATAGCATTGAAAAAAGAATTCATCAAATCATCTTAAGCCCCTGAAAAGCTTAGCTACGGCGCTGCATCAGGGCCCCCCGGCCCCACGCGCTGGTGTGTCTCACACGGGTCTGCAACCCAGAAGAGTGCAGCGACTGAGCCGGCCAGCTTTCTCCAGGTGGAGTCAGTTTCCCCACATGACATTCTGACACGCAAAGTTAGTCAGATCAGATTTGTAATGAATGCTAAAGGCGATGGATAGTCATGCTTCAATATGTCTGTTGCCAAAAGTGACTCACTTGTGATTTGTTGGATCATAGTTCCCTAGTTAGTTAGTTCTGACTATAATAAATATGAGAGCAGTTTATGAAGCATTTAGATATAAAAAACGTCTGAATCCAGACAGTTGCCGTTTCAGAGGCTTAAGTTTCAGTGACAGTGATCAAATACAAAGACGATGCAGCAGCGCAGCCAAGACATTCCCCAGAGCCCTTCACGGAGCAGCTAAGAGAAGTTTCCACAATTCCTGGCCACGGCTGGAGCGTTCTCTAGCAAGAGACGCAGCGTCTTGCTTTGCCTGCAGACATTTTGCAACATCAAGTGGGGCGTACCGTACACACGTGACTTGATTTCATGGAGCGAGCACAAAAGTAGGACAGGAACCGCTGATGAGTGCTCAGAATGATGGGAAATGTTAATAAAAAAATAAACTATTGAAGATCAGAACTACATTAGAACTCTGTTCATGCGGCTCTTTTGACTCCATTTTCGTACGCCGCACCCAGGACCTCCAATGCCACCCTGCAGAGACCTCTGGCCACCCCTTCGTCACCCCATGTAAAATTTTCTAGATCCACCACTGCTGGTAGGACATTAAATTTGACTAATTTAGACATTTTGGGGGAATTTTGACTTATTTTTCTGCCAAGGCAGTGGTGGGCGGAAGAAACTAAAAACACTGGACAGTGAAAAATCAAGTGGCATTGCTCTCCCTAATCTGCAGTATTCACCACACGTTTGTACATTTTTAATCAAAAAGGACTGAAAACTTTCACTCTATTACTTAAAAAAAGCAATGATGATCGTGGTGCTTTTGTTTGAGATAAAATGGCCTGAGTCCAACTAAACTGCAGCTGTGTGATTATGGGAGGAAATTTCCAACATTTCAAAAACTGAACAGTATTCTCAGTTTTGGAGGAGTACGAGGGCCATATTAAAAACTGCTGCATAAATCAAGACGTTCACTACAATGTTCTACTTCATCTGACTGCAGGCGACACGTCTCCACCAGGTTTGTTGCAGTTTGCTTCAGCGGAACTTGTGAATAATCATAGAATAAACTGAGACGGTGAGTTGTCAATGCACATGGCTGCTGGGAATTAATGACACTGTACAGTTGTAAGCAGCAGTGAGTTTGTTCATTTTTAATTTTATTGTCAAATTCAGCATGTGGTACAAATGAATAAATGTAAATTAGCTACAAATTTGCAAGAATAAAGGTGGAAAGACATGATAAAAGATGCTAATTTAAAAATGTAAAGTTGCAAATTACAATTTAATTACACAGATTAAACATTTAACCAGCATTCAAATGGGTGTAGTAAAGTCACAAGAAAAAAGCTGAAAATTTACAAATAACAGTTGCAAATTTATAAGAAAAGTCATAAATTTATAACTTTTTTTCTTGTAATTCTGGATTTTTTTTTTTTTAAGTTGCAGATTTATGAGGAAAAAAAATGCAGATTTACAAGAAATGAGTCATAAATTTATAAGGAAAAAAAGTTGCAAATTTCTAAAAAAAAAAAAAAAAAAGCTGAAGATTTATGAGACAGTCACAAATTTATGAGGAAAATGTTGCAAAGCTTTGATATTGGGGGACAATTCTCTAGTTCTTCCAGGTCCCCCCTTCCCCACTTGATTTACACCGATGCCGGTGGTTGGCAGGTTCACAGCAGGGATGATTTGGGGTCATTTTGTTCACACAGAGGGCGGCACTCCCCCCCACCCCCCACACCACCTCCCGGTTGTTAGTGAACACACTGTAAGACTGAGACCTTTGACCTCTAACGTGCCGTAAAAAGAGTGGCGGTTTGATGCTTACACAGCGTTTTGTTTGCGTGTCCCCAGGATTGACGGGGACGACGCAGAACGCCACCACGCCACCAGAGTGTTCCTGTCCCACTCCGGACCCCTCCACACGTTTCATCGGCTTCCTTACAGTCCAGTGGACGGGCACATGTGACGGCAGGGTCGTGGTGGCCCCGTATTTCCCCGACAACAGCAGCCTCCTCCAGGTCTGTCACACTGGCGACCAGCGTGTCCAGTCGTTTCTAACACATCTGTGCCACAACAAAGGCTGTAAAGACCTGAAGGAACAGAGGCCTTCAGACCACGATGCTCCTGGCTATGAAGTCACTCAGAGAAAGTTTACCAACTGTAAAGCTCTGACGATCACATGCCATGGTAGGTGTGTGTGTGTGTGTGTGTGTGTGTGTGTGTGTGTGTGTAACCAGAGTTCAGTCCTGTGGTTTGACATTTGATGCTCAGCAGCCTTAAGGCAGATTTCTGCTGGGGCATCTGCTTTCATTTGTTTGGCTGTGCAGGTCTGCAGCACCTGTAGCGAGCAGTTTTAACATTAAAACAAACCCCGTTCCCGTCTACAATGAACTTTTAGATGTCTAGAACTGCCTTCCTCCTAGTCAAAATTAAATTCTTACTGGTTACAACTGTAAATACAGATATCCATAATAACATTCATGCTAGTAAAAATTATATTTCAAGGTATGTAAAATGTAGACTGTACTAGTCAAAACTAATTTCATGATGTCTGAAGAGCTTTAAAAAGTTTCAGTTGTGGCGTAATCCCCACAACAGCTGGACAGGCACAGCAATGTGTGTATTAACGTCTACAGACAGCCCCGCTTCTTCTGGTTTTTTCCAGCTCACTACTGTGATGTTAATGTGCCATTCATGCATTGTGTTCATGCTTCCTGTCCTTACCGTGTCTATACACTGATGACAATATAGATGTGCCTTGTAACCTCTTTTGTCCTGCAGTTCTGGAGCAGAGGCGAACCCTGGCTTGCAATCTCTTTATTGTTATGTGTGTCTCTCAAATGCAAATGCCCATACCTACTGCTGTGAATGCCTTTCATGTATTGTCTGTAGTTGGGTATATAAGCTGCATTATTCTGTAAATCTTACTCTCACTCTTCGACTACTGCTGCTGACACACACATCCTGTGTCTCTTTGCTGAGAGCTTGAGGACCCGCTCCAGTCTGCTCACACAACGGCTGGAGCGGAGTTCCTATGATTTAATAAACCTACTTAAAACCCTCACGTCGCCTTCATATTATCAACCGCCTCACAGTGGCTGTTTTAACATTTTTCAGCTCACCTGGACATGTATTGCAGATATCAATAATTCAGTTTTTCCTAGTGAAAACGAACATTTCAGATATCCACAATGAAATTCTTCCTCTCCATAATGATCTTTTCAGATATCTATGACATCATTCTTCCTAGGAGAAATGACATCACTTTTCCCCACGCATGTGTATTGGGTTTTCACTTCCACATATCTACTTTTACATTCTTCCTGTCTAGAATGAACATTCTGGATTTCTGAAACTCTGAGTTCAGATATCTACAACCCACTTGTTACCAGTCATAATTTTCATTTTGGATATCCACAATGAAAAACATTCCAGATATCTATAAAGTAATTTTAGACATCCAAAATACATTTTTACTAGCAGAAATAATATTATAGACATCCACTGGTCATATTATGACTATCTAAAATTCAGTTTCAGATATCTGTAATTGAAATTGTGACTAGTAACGATATACTTACAGATATCTGTCAACATATTTCAGCTCTCTACTGAGAAATATTGACTATCGCAAATGAATTATGACTGGTAACAACTGGACTGTAGATATCTGAAATCAGAGTTTCTCCTAGTAAGAATTCCATTTCAGAAATCCAGAATGTTCATTCTAGATAGGAAGAATGTAACTGTAGATATGTGGAAGTGAAGACCCAATACACATGAATTGGGGGGGGGGGGGGAGTGACGTCTTTCTCCTAGGAAGAATGATGTCATAGATGTCTGAAAAGATCATTATGGAGAGGAAGAATTTCATTGTGGATATTTGAAATGTTTGTTTTTACTATTAAAAACTGAATTATTGATATCTACAGTACAATACATATCCAGGCGAGCTATAAAATGTTAAAACAGCCACTTAAACTTTTTAAAGTTTTTCAGACATCATGAAATTAGTTTTGACTAGTACAACCTACATTTTAGATATCTTGAATTATAATTTTTACCAGCATGAATGTTATTATGGATATCTGTATTTACAGTTGAAACCAGTAAGAATTTAATTTTGACTAGGAGGAAGGCAGTTCTAGACATCTAAAAGTTCATTGTAGATGGGAACGGGGTTTGTTTTAATGTTAAAACGGCTCATCATATCAGTGGTACTGTGTTTGGGAGGGACGTGCACAGACATTTCAGGGTTCATGTGTTCAACCAAACAAAAAGGGCGCTCCTAAATACTGAAAAGTGAGGTCACATAGTAGCACCAATTTTACTGGACTTACTTGGTATATCTATTTTACACTCTTGAAGATATGTAAAGCTCTACAGAGTTCTATGATCGCCTCACACACGGAACATGGTCCTTATCATTATTTATTTACAGGACAAAAATGGACAGCGTTCACTGAAAAATAAATATCTGTTCAAAATAAAAACATCTGTATAAAAATCAGAAAAAGGCAAGAAAAATTATAGAAATCTAACTAACCTGCACTTATATAGCGCTTTTCTAGTCACAAAGACCACTCAAAGCGCTTTCACTAGTACTAACCCTCTATTCTAAGGGCCTATAGGAACCAGACATCTAGGGACAATTTAGAACAACCAGTTAACCTAACATGCATGTCTTTGGATTGTGGGAGGAAACCGGAGCCCCCGGAGTAAACCCACGCAGCACAGGGAACATGCAAACTCCACACAGAAAGGTTCCAACCCCTGCCAGCCTGGGGATTCAAACCAGGAACCTTCTAGCTGTAAGGCAACAGTGCTAACCACTGCACCACCGTGCTGCCTCAAAAGTTGCAAATTTTACAGAAAAAAAACTTGCAGCTTTACAAATATATTGATGTACTGTAAATTTATGTGGAGAAAAGGCAACAAGTTGATCACAAAACTTGGCAAATTTATAGTGAAAAAGCACTACACTTAATACAAAAATAGTAAATATGACTGGGAAAAGTTGCAAACTTATGAGAAATGTTTTAAGTTTCCAAGAAAAATGTTAAATTTTACAAGAAAAACCTCACTAACTAGCGAGAAAGTTGGACATTTGACATATAAGATAAGATAAGCCTTTATCAGTCCCACAATGGGGAAATTCCAGGATTGCAATAGCATAGGGATAGCAACACTCAGAGCAATAATTAAGAAGATAAGAAAATAAGAGCAGTGAATATATACTGCTCAAAAAAATAAAGGGAACACTTTGAAAACACATCAGATTTTAATGGGAAAAAATAAGCTGGATATCAAAATTGTGGCAGGCTAGTCCAGTTTACTCAGATTAAAGGAACACTTTTTAAACTAATTAAAGGAACACTTTTTAATCTGAGTAAGCTGGACTAACCTGCCACAATTTTGATATCCAGCTTATTTTTTCCCATTAAAATCTGATGTGTTTTCAAAGTGTTCCCTTTATTTTTTTGAGCAGTATACATATGTACACATAAATATATAAATATATTTACACAGTGCAGAGCATTGTAGCTAGATGGAATAAACAGCATAAACGTCTGTTTAGTTGCCCTACATGGAATGAATATGTACCCATATGTATTGTCACCCTCCATAGCGACTGATATTGTCCTAGTTGTATACTGGAGGGGATCATTTGTGTAAGTCTGTTGCGTCTTTTGCATTCAATACTATTAGATCGTAACATTTTTTTTTTTTTTTTTTGCCATCTCCCCTGCCATTGGAGATGTGTGGGAGATACTATATATATACACTGTGCATATATACTGTATATATATATATATATATATATATATATATATATATATATATATATACGTATATATATATATAGTATATGCTGATATACTAAGGAGAGATGGCTGTGACAAAACAGGCTTTATTTACACACACACACGCACACAACACAGAACGGAGGGGAGGCCATTTACACAGACCCTCATTTCGCTCATGGTGACAGAGACACATGATTTGGCACATATAGGGAAACAACGCTATCACAACTGGTCATATTACGGTTATAATGGCACTGTAGAACACTTAAATAACACTTAGAACACACAGATACAGTACTGGAATCCACCGTGGCGCAAGCATGCCGGGAAAACCCTCGCCCCCTTATCACAGCCCCGACATGACACTCCCCCCAGACTGTTTTCTGTCCCCGGAATAATAAAGTCCAACTCAAAAGTCCAACACAAATCCGTCCAGGTGTCGGGGTGGCCGCCGTTGTTGGCGACCAGCACGCACAGGCCTGTTAATGTCCATTCGTGCCTCGGCCGGGGTATCCGGTCGGGATGAAGCCTCTGGCTCGACCACCCACGGGGCCGATAGCTGGTATGGGGCAAGACAGTCACAGTGAAGCACCACAACCCAGTTCCTCTTCTGCAGCCTCACCCTGTACACTACATCCAACAGTCTCTGTAGGACCACGCATGGTCCCGACCAATGGCTCACCAGTTTTGGCAACAGTCCCTTTTTGCGCTCTGGGCAGAAAACCCAGACTTGATCCTCTGGTGCAAAGTCCCTCCCCTGGCAGCAGGAGTCATTTGCTCGCTTCTGCCGACTCCACGCCACTGCCAGGGCCTCCCAAGCCAGTCCGTGCACCATGTGGAGACGTTCTCTCAAGCAAAACAAATAATCCAACCCTGGGTTGAATTATTTGTTCCCCCCCCCCCCCCCCAGCTCCGGGGTGGGGGGGGTGACCACCAAATCCACAGGTGTGCGCAGCTCACATCCAAACATCAGCAGTGCAGGAGTGTACCAGGTGGATTCCTAAGCTGCCGTCCGGACGCCAGTAGTAGACACCAAAAGTCAGACCAGGCCGTCGCTCTGTGGATGCAGCTGGGTGGTCCGGGTCTTCCAGATGCCCAGCCACCTACAGACCTCCCCGAAGACCTCTGCCTCAAAGTTCTGTCCCTGATTGCTGTGCAGCTCCTCCAGTGCGCCGAACCAACAAAACGTCTCGTCCACCAGCTTTGATGCTGTGGTGGCAGCGCTCTGATCAGGGACCGCATACGCCTCTGGCCATTTGGTGAAATAATCCATTGTGACCAGCACGTAGCAGTTCCCACGATCCATGGTTGGGAAAGGACCCAGAATGTCCACTCCTACCCTCTCCATGGGTGCCCCCACCCGGTACTGCTGCAAGGGGGCGGGGGATGGCTTAGTCAGCCCTTTCTGAGCTGTGCAGGTGTCACAGCAGTGAACATAGAACTTTACATCCTGGCAACATCCCAGCCAGTAGAACCGGGCCCAAAGATGCTGCAGAGTCTTTGTCACCCCAAAGTGGCCCACCCCACGACCCGTGGAGAAACTGGAGCAGGTTGGGGTGAAGCCGCCGGGGAACCAGGAGCTGCCAGACGTGACGCCGCCCAGCTGGAGCCTGCCACTGCTGATACACAACACCCTCGTGACATTGGAGATTGGCTGACTGGGAATGTAGGGCCTTGGTCTCTGGGTCCAGTGCAGACACAGCCTCCCAGGCAGGCCACTGGCCCACGTCCAACCACTGCCAAACCCGGGAAATGACCGGATCTCTATCCTGCTCACTCTACAGCTGCTGTGCACCGAGGGCCTCTGTGATGTCATCGCTGGGGAGAGCTGACTGATTATCCAAGGAGGAGCTGTGCACCACTGTGTTATTCCTATTCACAGCGGTCCGGAGAACAGCAGCCTGTGGGATGGCTTGGTCTCGATCTTCTGCCTGCTGGCAGTGCCAACAGTCCTCCGCAATACAGGGACACTGAGACAGCACATCAGCATTGGCATGGGGGCTGCCTGCCCGAAGCACAATCTGAATACCTTAATCCTGCAGTGCCCCCAGCCATCTCTCTAACTGTCCATCCGGCTCTTTAAAATTCAGTTGCCGGATAAGGGAAGCATGATCCGTCCTGAGCTGGAACCTCCCCCCGTACCCAAACGAGAGAAATTGACGAAGCCCCTGGATGACAGCCAACAGCTCTCGGCGAGTAACACAATGATTCCTTTTGACTCTGCTGAGAGTGCTGCTGAAAAAAGCAACTGCCTGCCCTCCGTGTTCTCCCTCCTGGGATAACACCGCCCCGATGCTCTGGTTGCTGGCATCCATGTCCACGATGAAAGGGCGGTTTGGGTTGGGATACTGCTGCATGGGGGCTGCACGGGGGCTCTGATGAGCACCGACCGAAGCCGGGAAAAAGCAGCAGCACAGTCCTCACTCCACTCAAATGTGGGGCCCTTCTGCGTCAGCTGATGCAGCGGTCTGTAGATGGTGGCAAAATCCTTCATAAACCTTCTATAATAGGAGGCCAGTCCGAGAAAACTTCATAACTCTCCCCCATCCCGCGGCACAGGCCAGTTTCTCACTGCTGCCACCTTCTCTGGATCGGTGGTGACTCCCGCAGTGCTGACGACATGGCCCAGGAAGGTGGTTTCTCGCCAAAATAAGTGGCATTTCTGCGGGTGCAGCCACAGCCTGGCCCATCGACTGGTGTCTAATACATCCCAAAGGTTGGACAGGGCGCCATCAAAGTCAGCTGCGTGAACCAGCAGGTAATCCAGATAAATAATGCAGCAGCTCCAGGACACGTGAGTCAACGCTCGCTCCATCAGATGTTCAAAGGTGGCTGGGGCATTGCAAAGTCCAAACGGCATCACCTTGAACTGCCACAGTCCCTGCCCGATGGAGAAGGCTGTTTTCTGGTGGGTCTCTGGTGAAAGCCCTACCTGCCAATAGCCACTGTGGAGGTCCAGCAAGCTTAACCAGCTGGAGCCAGTGATGCAATCCAGCACATCATCGATGCAGGGCAGAGGGTAGGAATCCTTGCGGGTGACATCATTCAGGCGCCAGTAATTCACACAGAACTGCCACAGACCTTCCTTCTTCTTAACCAGAACCACCAGTGCCGCCCAGGGGCTGCTGGAGGGCTCAATAACATCTGCCTCCAGCATTTCCCATATTTTTTGTTCTGCCACCGCCCACCTTGAAAAAGGCAGACGGCGAGGGCAGAGCTGGATCGGCCTGGTCTCACCGGTGTCGATCTGGTGCTGCACCAACCTGGTTATTACCAACAACAGGTATTACCTTTTGTTGGTAATAACAGCTTCCAGACACCTCTTGTATGGAGAAACTAGGCTCAGGCATTGCTCAGGAGTGATTTTAGCCCATTCTTTCACACAAACTGTCTTCAAATCTTGAAGGTTCCGTGGGTGTTTTCTATGAACTCTCATCTTGAGTTTGTTCCATAGATTTTCAATTGGACTCAGGTCAGGTGACTGACTGGGCCATTCTATCAACTTTGTTTTCCTTCTCTGGGGCCAGTTGAGTTTCCTTGGCTGTGTGTTTGGGATCATTGTCTTGCTAAAACGTCCACCCTCGTTTCATCTTCAGCATCTTGGCAGATGGCAACAGGTTCTTATCAAGGATGTCTTTGTACGTTTGTCCATTCATCTTTCCTTCAATTATATGAAAGTTGCCTGTACCATGTGCTGAAAAACATCCCCACACCATGATTCTCCCACCTCCAAACTTCACTGTTGGTATGTTTTTTTTGGGGGGGGCTGATGTGCAGTGTCATTTCTCCTCCAAACATGTGTGTTGTGGCATCCCAAAAGTTCAATTTTGGTCTCATTTGGTCTCATCCGAACAGAATTTGCTTAACATTGGCTAATGTTAATTAAGCAATATTACACATGACATCAATGAATATAGTAACTGCGGGTGTGATAAGTCTAATGCCGTCTAGTACATTCATGATACCGTAACAACCTCGAGTGTAATATTGCTTTTATACAACAGTTCCAAACACAGTTTATTAAATGGCAGCAATGCTGGACAGAATATGATTTTTTTGTTTAACCAGTTATTTTGTGCAGCTGAGAAGAAAAAAATAGTCCCTTCTAAATGTAGCCAGTAACTATTGCTAAACATCTCAAGCAGCATGAAGACGTCTATTGTCATTTCACACACATGTAAACAAATTAAATATTGTCATATCAAAAGTCATTGTTTATTAATACATACAGTCACCTGTTGAGTTGGTATTTGGTACCAGAAAGGCCCAGATCAAACCGTGGTGAATGCATTATTAGTTAGCATGCTAGCGATTTGACTTTAGCACACTTTGCTTGCTTTTCCTTTGCGTTTTCAGATGAAACAAAGAGTCCATCACCACAAAGGTATTGTGGTTTGTTTATCGAGACAATAAATCCAACTCTAGCACTACCTCTTAATGTTTATACAAGGGCAGATGCTGTAAACAAAGTTTTTTTCTAAAGAGTGGGACTTTTGGGTCATGGATGTATATTTCTTTTCATACAACACCTCACTGTGGAAAGTAGTAGTGTGGATTAGGTATCCAACACAGTAGTGTCATTCTCAAGTCTGCACGCGTGGACAGTAAATAAAGTTGAATTGAATTAAATTGGTAATTAATGGTTACATGAACACCTTTGAAGTGAAATGATACTAAAATCCACAATAATTGCACTCCAACATTTCACTGGATATGTAACTCCTGGAGTCCCTATTGTCCAATCAAATTGCTCGGTGGGAACTATCTGTTGTATAATGTTCATGAGTCCACCATCAGGAGAACACTGAACAACAATGGTGTGATGGCAAGGTTGCAAAGAAAAACACTGCTCTCCAAAAAGAACATTGCTGCTCATCTGCAGTTTGCTAAAGATCAGGTGGACAAGCCTGCAGGCTGTTGGAAAAATGTCTTGTGGACACAAGAGACCAAAAGAGAACTTTCTGGTTTCAATGAGAAGTGTTATGTTTGGAGAAAGACGACACTGAATTCCAGCATAAGAACCTTATCCTATCTGTGAAACATGGTGGTGGTAGTATCATGTTTGGGCCTGTTTTGCTGCATCTGGGCCAGGACTGCTTGTCATCATTGATGGAACAACGAATTCTGAATTATTCCAGCAAATACTAAAAGAAAATGTCAGGATATCTGTCCATGAACTGAATCTAAGCAAGACAGTCACTGAGGATCGTCACTTCCTTGTGGTAACGTAACGTATCGTCACTTCCTGTTTTGCTGTCTGCCTGTGTGGTTGCTCTCCAGCTATTAGCTATGGCTATTAGCTCTCTTTCCTCTCCTCTGGTGTGCTCTCTCTGTCAGATGTTTAGCTACACCTCTGCCTCTTTTAGCGATAACGGTAAATGTAATAAATGTTGTCTTTTTGAGGCGCTCGAGGCAAGGTTGTCTGATTTGGAATCCCGGCTCCGCTGCATTGAAACACCGTCTGCGCCAGTTAATCTCGACGGACGCCCATTAGCTGCAGCGGAGCTAGCTAGCTTAGGCCCCCCTGTCAGCGGTTCCCCGGCTCTCCTCAGCAGCGAGGAGACTGGGTGGGTGATGGTGAGAAGGAAGCCTAGTCGCAAAGCCCCGGTTCACCACCAACCTGTTCACGTTTCTAATCGTTTTTCCCCGCTCAGCGACACACCCGCTGAGGAAAAAACTCTGATCATTGGCGACTCTGTAGTCAGAAACGTGAACCTAGAGACTCCAGCGGTCATAGTCAAATGCATTCCTGGGGCTAGAGCAGGCGACATCGAGTCAAATCTGAAAATGCTGGCTAAAAGTAACTGTAAATACTCCACAATTGTTATTCACGCCGGCATTAATGACATCCGTCTCCGGCAGTCGGAAGTCACCAAACTTGATGTAGAATCGGTGTGTGACTTTGCAAAAACGATGTCAGCCACTGTAGTATTCTCTGGGCCCCTCCCCAATCTGACCAGTGATGACATGTTTAGTCGCTCGTCATCCTTGAACCGCTGGCTGTCTGTGTGGTGTCCTAAAAATGACGTGGGCTACATTGACAATTGGAGCTCTTTTTGGGGAAAACCTGGTCTTATGAGACGAGACAGCATTCATCCCACTTTGGATGGTGCTTCTCATTTATCTAACAATCTGGCATCTTTTTTATCCAAATTTCCAAAACCATGACTACTCAGAGTTGGGACCAGGAAGCAGAGTCGCAGTCTTACACGCCTCTCTGCAGCTCCTCTTCATCCGCCACCCCTCAGCTTAGCCCCTGTCTTCCCCATCAGAGAGTCGTTGTCTGCTCCCTCCAAAGTAAATAAAAATATCATGCATAAGCATCCCAAAGTGATAAAGCAAAACATTGGTAAAACTCAAATTAAACATAAAGCCTCTAAATTGAATGATTTGGCCTCTGTTCCTCCTCATAATTTAAAAATTAAATGTGGTTTACTAAATATTAGGTCTCTAACTCCCAAGTCTCTGTTAGTCCATGATCTGTTAATTGATCATCAGATTGATTTAATTTCCCTTACAGAGACTTGGTTAGGGCAAGAGGATTATGTTGGTTTAAATGAATCAACTCCCTCTGGTTATTTAAACTGTCAAAATCCCAGAAGTTCTGGTCGTGGAGGAGGAGTAGCAACAATTTACCATTCCAAATTACTAGTTAATGTAAAGCAAAAAACATGTTATAATTCCTTTGAGGGCCTGGTCCTCAGTATTGGGCACTTTAGCAATTTTAGGTTAAACCCAATTTTATTTGCCATAGTTTATCGTCCCCCATCAACCTACTCAGAATTTTTATCCGAATTTGCTGATTTCTTAGCTGATTTAGTGCTGAAATCTGATAGAATAATTATAGTAGGGGACTTTAATATACATGTGGATGTAGATAGTGACTGCCTTAATGTGGCATTTAATTCAATATTAGACTCGATTGGGTTTTCTCAGAAAGTAGGAAATTCTACTCATTACCTCCACCATACATTGGACCTTGTTCTGACATATGGCATAGAAATAGAAAATCTTGTAGTGTCTCCTCATAACCCTGTACTGTCAGACCATTGTCTGTTAACCTTTGATTTTACCATTTCTGACTATTTGGCTCCTAAAGAAAAATATTATTACAGTAGATGCCTCTCAGATGATGCTGTTTCCAAATTTATGCAGATTGTTTACTCTATGCCATGTGTCAACACAACGGAAATAAGCTATAGACAGCTTGCTCCTTCTGTAATTGATAACATGGTGGATAGTGTTTCAGCTTCTCTGCATCAGGCTCTAGACTTGGTGGCCCCCTTAAAAAAGAAAAAGTCTAATCAGAGATTTCTAACTCCTTGGTTCAACACAGAAACTCGTAGCTTAAAACAGAAGACTCGTCAATTAGAAAGAAAATGGCGCTCTACTAATTTAGATGAAATCTATTTAGCTTGGAGAAATCATCTTTTAATTTATAAAAAATCTCTTAGAAAAGCTAGAACAAGTTATTACTCTGCATTAATAGAAGAGAACAAGAATAATCCCAGGTTTCTTTTCAGTGCTGTAGCCAGGTTGACAAAGAGTCAGGACTCTGTCAATCCTAGCATTCCCTTAGAGCTTACTAGTCAGGACTTTATGAACTTTTTCAATAATAAAATTTCATCCATCAGAGATAAAATCAATCAGATTCTTCCCACAGTTAACTTAAATACTGTAACTACTACAACTCCTTCTTTTGATGTCTGTCTTGATGAGTTTACTCCAATCGACCTTTGTGAGTTAGACAAAATAGTTTCCTCATCCAAACCTTCAACTTGTCTTTTAGACCCTATTCCTACTAGGTTATTTAAAGAAGTCTTCCCACTTATTGGTAGCTTTATTCTTCATATAATCAATTCTTCATTAACTTTAGGCCATGTACCGCAGGCTTTTAAAACAGCTGTAATTAAACCCTTACTCAAAAAGCCAATGCTAGATCCAGGAGCTTTAGCTAACTATAGACCAATCTCTAATCTCCCTTTCATTTCAAAAATCTTAGAAAGAGTTGTTGCTATGCAATTATTTGACCACCTGCAGGGAAATGGTTTACTTGAAGAGTTTCAATCTGGGTTTAGAATCCATCATAGTACTGAAACAGCCTTAGCGAAGGTCACTAACGACCTCCTCATTGCATCTGATAATGGACTAGTTTCTCTACTTGTCCTTTTAGACCTTAGTGCAGCTTTTGATACTATCGATCATAATATTCTACTTGATAGATTAGAACACTATGTTGGACTTAATGGAACTTCGTTGCAGTGGTTTAGATCTTATTTATCTGATAGGTTCCAGTTTGTTCATGTAAATAATGAGTTTTCTTTCAACTCAAAGCTTAGTCATGGAGTTCCACAGGGATCTGTGCTAGGCCCTACTCTTTTTAGTTTATATATGCTTCCGTTAGGCAACATTATTAGAAAGCACTGTATACATTTTCATTGTTATGCAGATGACACACAATTATACCTGTCAATGAAGCCAGATGATAGTAATCAATTAGCCAAGTTAGAAGCCTGTCTTAAGGAAATCAAAGCTTGGATGACTTGTAATTTCCTGCTATTAAATTCAGATAAGACTGAAGTCATTCTTGTTGGTCCAAAAAACCTTAGAAATTCCTTTCCAAATCAAACTTTCAGTTTGGATGCAGTTACTCTTTCTCTTAATAGCTCTGTGAGGAACCTTGGAGTTATTTTTGATCAGGATTTGTCCTTCAATTCACATATTAAATTTGTTTCTAAGACTGCCTTCTATCATTTGCGTAATATTGCCAAGATTAGGAGCATCTTGTCTCAGAGTGATGCTGAGAAACTGATCCACGCTTTTGTTAGCTCGAGATTAGATTATTGTAATTCTTTATTATCAGGTTGTCCTAAAACATCTTTAAAAAGTCTTCAGCTGATCCAAAATGCTGCAGCAAGAGTTTTAACAGGTACTAGAAAGAGAGATCATATCTCTCCGGTTCTGGCCTCCCTTCATTGGCTTCCCATAGAGTTTAGAATTAAGTTTAAAATCCTTCTTCTTACTTACAAAGCTCTAAACAATCGGGCTCCTTTTTATTTAAAAGATCTGATACTACCGTATTATCCTAACAGAGCACTACGCTCCCAAAATGCAGGACTACTTGTAATACCTAGAATCTCCAAAAGTACAATGGGAGGCAGAGCCTTCAGTTATCAAGCTCCTCTCCTGTGGAATCAGCTGCCAATCTGGATTCGGGAGTCAGACTCGATCTCTGTTTTTAAGATTAGGGTTAAAACCTACCTTTTTGATATAGCCTACAATTAGAGAGGGATCATGTGTTTCTGAGCCCTCCCTTAGTTATGCTGCTAATAGGTTTAGTCAGCCGGGGGACCTCCAGTAATGCACTGGGCCTCACTCCTTTCCTCACTCTCTATGAAATATTTTTTTTTGCTGGTCATTAACATTTGTTTGTTCTCTCCCATAGATTGAGTCCCCATCGTGCTGTTTGCTCTCTACATGTCTGTTCTTTTCATCTTCTCTGTCCCCTCACCCCCCAGCCAGTCGCAGCAGATGACTGCCCCTCCCTGAGCCTGGTTCTGCTGGAGGTTTCTTCCTGTTAAAAGGGAGTTTTTCCTCTCCACCGTCGCCAAGTGCTTGCTCACAGGGGATCACCTGATTGCTGGGGTCTTTCTGCAACTGTGGGGGTTCCCCCCTACAGTTGATAGTGCTATGAGATGACTGTTGTTGTGAAATGGCGCTATATAAATAAAGTTGAATTGAATTGAATTGAATTGACAGCAATCCTAAACACACAAGTTGTTCTACCAAAGAATGTTTAAAGAAGAATAAAGTTTGCTTTTGAATGGCCAAGTCAAAGTCCTGACCTTAATCCAACTGAGATGTTGTGGAAGGACCTGAAGTGAGCAGTTCATGTGAGGAAACCCACCAATATCCCAGAGATGAAGCTCTTCTGTACGAAGGAATGGGCCAAAATTCCTCCAGGCTGATGTGCAGGACTAATCAACAGCTACTGGAAATGTTTAGTTGCAATTATTGCTGCTAAAGGGGGTCACACCAGAAACTGAAATCAAATGTTCAAACTTTTGTCACTCACGGATATGTAATATTGGATCATTTTCCTCAATAAATAAATGAAAAGGTGAAACATTTTTTCTCATACTGTATATTTAACTGGGTTTGTGGTGACCCACCACACTCTACATCAGGGATGGGCGGTGAGGGCCATTCCAGTGCAGATTTTCTGTTCCACCCAGTGTCTTCAGCAGGTGTTTTCAATTATTAGCGATCCTTGAAGCTGATCAAAGCAAACACCTGCTGAAGACACTGGGTGGAACAGAAAAACTGCAGTGGAATGGCCCTCCATGGCACATGATTGCCCACCTCTGCTCTACATGGACAATCCTCACACTCAGTAGGTCCGGAGGAAGCAGAGGACCATCCACATACGGACAGAGAGCCCCTGGGGGACAACCAGAACAATCGACTGTTGTTTATACATCCCCGGATTAGGGGGAGGACGTTCGGGTGCCAGTTGGTCATGCTAATCATGTGTATTGACTGATATGCTAATGTGCCATGCATTCTCTCTTCCTGTATCACTGTATAAAAGAGCTTGTGTGACATGTCTCAAGGGACAGTAGAGCACAGTAGTGCACAGAGATACAAAGTGCGTCTCATTATGTTGGAGGTAATAAAACCCTGGAACCTTCCAGCTCGTCCCATCTCGCCTGATCTGGTCAAGTGCAATTAGATGGTAAACTGTCAATAATACACTTCAATAGCAGAAGTCTTAACAAAAACTTCTCACAGATTCAGGACTATTTAAAACAGCTAAACAGAAAATTCACAGCTATAGCAGTCTCTGAAACCTGGCTTAATGCAGACCAGGCTCCCCTGATGGCAATAGAGGGATATCAGATGTTTAACATTAACAGATCTCAAAAAAAGGGTGGTGGTGTTGCACTGTATTTGATGACCTATATAGATGTAAGCTTGTAAATGAAATGTCCTTAGCACTACCAGGGATTCTGGAATGTGTTACTGTTGAGATTGACCTAGACAAAACAAAAAATCTAATCATAAGCTGCATATACAGAACGCCGGGAACTTGCATTGAGACATTCAGAGATAAATTAGTCGAGCTGTACAATAATATTACTAGTAAGAAAATGGTAGCAATTTGTGGAGATTTCAATATTGACCTACTTAATCCACATCAACAAAATGTAGTTACAGAGTTCATGAACTCTATGTACAGCATGAGTCTATATCCCACAATAACACATCCCAGTAGAATCACAGCTCACTCTGCTACACTTATTGACAACCTGTTTGTCAATGTTCTCGACAAGAAAATAGAAAGTGGATTATTGATAAATGATATAAGCGACCACTTGCCAATCTTTGCACTTATCCATGGCCACACGGGGCCCAACCCAGAAAAAATCTCAAAATCGTTCAGACACAAATCACCAAACGCAATCAGTTCTTTTAAAGAGGACTTGCTGAAGCAAGACTGGACAGAAGTCTATGTATCAGATGTAAATGAAGCCTATGACACATTTACAAACATTGTAACCACTCTTTATGAAAAAAACTGCCCATTAGTTAAAAAAAAGCTTAAACACAAATTTACTGACAAACCATGGCTAACCAAAGGACTACAAAAGGCGTGTAAAAAGAAAAATTTATTATATAAAGCTTTCATAAAGAAAAGGACAAAAGAAGCAGAGCAGCGGTATAAAACATACAAAAATAAGTTAACATATATAATAAGATGTAGTAAAAGAGACTATTACAGTAAAGAACTGGAAAAAAACAAAGACAATATTAAAAATACATGGACAATAATCAACAGTATCCTTGGAAATAAAAGCAGAAATACCAGCTACCCAACTAACACTTCAAAAAATAATAAATCGACTCCGAATGTGAATATAGCTTCACCTGCAGATGAATTTAATAATTTTTTTGTTAACATTGGACCTAAACTGGCCCGAGAAATACCCACTACGGTGCCAACAGGTGATTCAATATGCAATAACACTGCTGTAAAAGACACCATCTTCATAAAGAACACAGACGAAAGAGAGGTCATTGAAATTGTTAAATCGTTCAAAAGTAAAACATCTACTGACTGCGATGGTATTGATATGCTACTAGTCAAAACTGTTATCGAATGCATAGTGAAACCACTGACGTATATCTGTAACCTGTCTCTCCAATCAGGTATATTTCCCAATGCAATGAAAATAGCTAAAGTAATTCCGATTTACAAGACAGGCGACAGAGGGGAACTCTCCAACTACAGACCAATT
This sequence comes from Pholidichthys leucotaenia, assembly GCA_020510985.1. Lineage (NCBI taxonomy): Eukaryota > Metazoa > Chordata > Actinopteri > Cichliformes > Pholidichthyidae > Pholidichthys > Pholidichthys leucotaenia. The sequence continues at coordinate 22,276,338 of CM035848.1, read as the reverse complement.
TCACTATTACCGCAATTTTCCAAGATACTTGAAAAAATATTCTATGAGAGAATTGACAACTTCATACTGAAGAATGATTTATTGTGTGAGCAGCAATATGGGTTCAGACACAAAAGGACAACAGCATATGCCTTAATGGAATTTACAGAAAAAATATCAACAGCCATTGAAAATAAAGAGTATTCAGTTGGAGTATTCCTGGATCTTAAAAAAGCATTTGATACAGTAGATCACAATCTATTATTAAAGAAACTACAAAATTGTGGTATCAGAGGGGTAGCACAGTCCTGGTTAAGAAGTTACTTAAAGAATAGATATCAGTTTGTATGTGTTAACAACAAAAACTCAGAGCTACTGAAGGTCACCTGTGGAGTCCCACAGGGTTCAGTTTTGGGACCATTATTATTCAATATGTATATAAATGATATATGTAAAGTTTCAGAAAAAATGGACTTAATATTGTTTGCTGATGACACTAACCTGCTATGCAGTGGAAACAACTTGGAACAACTTCTGGATACACTCGGAAAGGAATTAGGAAAGCTGAAACTGTGGTTTGATTCAAACAAATTAACGCTCAATTTAAGCAAGACAAAATTTATAGTCTTTAACAACCATCACAACTACCCAGTACCCAAACTCAGTGTAAATGGCGTAGAGATTGAAAGGGTATCCGAAACTAAATTCCTTGGAGTAATAATTGATAACAAACTGTGTTGGAAGCCACATATTAATTATATAAAAGGTAAAGTATCCAAATCAATTGCAATATTACACAGAGTGAAAAATTTGCTGAATCAACCCACACTATACACCTTGTATCATTCATTAATACTCCCATACATGACATATTGTAATGAAGTATGGGGAAATACATATAAAACAAACATATATCCACTCTTTATGCTTCAAAAGAGAGCTATTAGAATAATCAACAAAGCAGCTTACAGGGAACCAACAAACCCACTTTTTCTTAAACAAAAAACTCTCAAGTTGAAAGATCTGATCGACTTTAAAACCGCAATAATAATGTTCAAAGTGAAGAACATTGCCCACAAATATCCAAAAGTTGTTCCAAACAAGGGAGAAATGATATCACTTCAGAGGAACATGTATATTTCAAAAGCCTACAGTGAGAACAACCACCAAGCAACACTGTATTTCAGTGCAAGGTGTCAGATTATGGAACGATTTTGGACCTGAATTAAAATCATGTACAAAGCTTGGACAATTTAAACAAAAACTAAAGGAAGAAATACTCCAAACATATTTACAAGACGACATGTAAACTCACATAAGGATTGACATTTCCAGCCTGTGTTGTGTTATAGCTTAGTTTTTCTTTTTTCTCTGTGACACTATGTCTTAGATTTGTTTTTGAATAGTAACCGCTTAACTTAGACTAGCTCAGTTTTCTTTTTCTCTCAGTCATATTTTGTCTTAGCCTTGTTTTAAATTGTAATCGCTCTTGTCTTGTTTTCTCTTTTTCTCCTTTGAATTCTTGGATGGAATATGGGTGGGCAATATAAGCTGCGGCTTCAGCCATCACCCATTTCGGATAACTCACGTGGAATTGTATAGTAGAAGGAGTCTTTGTCTAATTTGACCTTGTTGTTATATTATACAGTTTCTTTTAACCTGTAATGTACTATCCGAAATTCATTCATTCATTCATTCATTCATTCATTCATCTTTTACCTCCACAGGTTCTCTTTTTTACCTCCGCCAAGGAGGTAATATAATCAGGGTGGTTTGTCTGTTTGTTAGCAGGATTATGCAAAAGCTACTGGACCGATTTGATGAAATTTTCACCAGAGGCAGCCCTTGGGCAAAGGATGAACCCATTAAATTTTTGTGATGATCTGAGAGTGCATACTTTCACCAAGGACTTTGTATTTGTACAGCAGGATTACACAAAAACTGCTGGATGGGTTTGGGTAAAATTTTCATCAGAGGTGGTTCTTGGCCTAGAGAGGAACCCATTACACTATGGTGATGATCCGAGAATGCATACCTTTGCCAAGGCTCTTATCTTCTCACAGTGTGTTAGCAAGAATCCTCCAAAACTACTGGATAGACTTTGATGCAATTTTCACCAGAACTGGCTCGTGGCCTATACACAAGCCCATTACATTTTGGAGGTGATCCATGAGGGATGGAAGGAACCTTGGTGAAGGTACTGTATGTGATCACCGAGTGCTTTTCTAGTCGACTTCTAGAACTTGTGTGAAAAGCTGATGATGTTTTAGGTCATATTTTCACAGAAATGTAGAAAATTCTACAAGGTTCACAAACTTTCAAGCACCACTGTAACTGCAGCTCTTAGGAATTTAAAGAGACATGCACTGAAACAAGCCGCTCTGAGGAAGGCTGCAAAAGATGATTCACAATGACACTGTAATAAAGAAAATTTGACCAAAATATGTCAAACATTTCATTTAGACCTGTGGGAGCTGTCAACATGTGGGCAAAGGGCAGGACATGAGACGTTTATGATAAGAAGCTACAATGTCCAGCTGTTAGATAAATTATATTTCTGATGAGTTTTCTCTATCTTGGTGTGTGTTTAGAGGAGCAATCACCAGATGGGCATGGGTGCACGGGAGGGAAGGAAAAGAATGGTGACACAGGAGAGAAGGAAGAGGAGGATCAGGAGGGAGAGCGGTGTGACCAGGGAGAGCTGAAGGTCTACAAAGTTGTGACAGGCCTGCTCTGCTGTGTGCTGCTCATCCTGTTACTGCTGCGCTTCACCAAACCCACGGTTAACGCCCTGCAGAAGAGATGTGAGTGCACACACACACACGAGCACCATGCACGCTCATACATCCATGCAAACACATACACCAGGGGTCGGCAACCTGTACTACACAAGAAGCAATCTGAGTGATTTTTGTTTAAAAAAAAAAATCTGCAGGGAGCCACAAAAATATCAGAGCCTAAAAACTGAGACAATTATCTGGCCTGACATCAGGATTAAAGCAGTTTCTCTCATAAATGAGTAGCTTTTTTTTATTTTAAATTTGTTTGCTTTCTCAGAAATTTGACTTTTTTTCTCCTAAATCATTATGTTTTCTTGACCATTTGGAACATTCTAAAAAAAAATGTTAAACTTTTTTTTTACTATAAACTTTCAACTTTTCTCAATTTTTTTTCTTGTAAATTTGCAAATTTTTCCCATAACTCTGTTAGTCTTATAAAATTGTGACTTTTTCTTGCAAGTCTGATAACTTTTTCTTGTAGTTTTGGAACTTTCTCATAAATTTGTTACTACTTTCCTTGTAAATTTGTTATTTTCTTGTAAATGGGTGACGTTTTCCGATAAATTTGTAACTTTTTTTGTGAACTTTTTTTTACTGTAAACTGACAACTTTTTCTCAGAAATTTGTGACTTTTGTCTCATGAATTTTTAGTTTATTTACTCATACTTGCTTCTTTTTGTTAATTTGCAGATTTTTAAAATTTTTTGACTTTTTTTCTTGTAAATTTGCTATTTTTTTTCTTGTAAGTTTGTAACTCAAGTAATTTAAAAAATTTTCTTGTAAATTTTTCTCATAAATTTGCTATTTTTTTGCAAATTTTTCACTTTTTTCTGATAAATTTTCAAATTTTTTCCTCATAAACTTGTAACTTTTTTCTTGTAAATTTTCTAACTTTTTATTGTAAGTTTGTAACTCTTTCAAGTAATTTTATCATTTTTTTCTTGCAAATTTGTAACTTTTTTCTCCAAATATTTCACTTTTTTCTCATAAATTTGGGACTTTTTTTCTCATGAATTTTCAAATTATTTACTCATATATTTGCTATTTTTTTGTTAATTTGCAAATTTTTCTAATTTTTTCCTCATAACTTTATGACATTTTTCTTGTAAATTTCCTAAATATTTCTTGTAAGTTTGTAACTCCATCCATCCATCTTCTACCGCTTTTCCGGAGGTCCGGGTCACTGAGGCAGCAGCTCAAGCAGAGAAGCCCAGACTTCCTTCTCCCCAGCCACCTGCTCCTGACCTGCTCCTCACCTGCTCCTGGCCACCTGCGATCATGAGATCGTGGGTTCGATCCCAGCCCCCGGCCAACAGTGATCTGTGTGGAGTTTGCATGTTCTCCCCGTGTTTGCGTGGGTTTACTCCGGGATTTCTCCGGTTTCCTCCCACATGCCAAAAACATGCAGGTTAGGGAGTTAAGGGGCGCTTGTGCACGCAGCGACCGGCAGCTGGTGGCTTGTCACCGGACTGCAGAACAAATCTACCTACGGGTACAAAATAAGTCAAAAAAAAAAAAAACCCTCAAGGACTCTCAAGAGGGTGAAGAGCTGGTCTGATGTGCCACGGCCAGGACGAAAACCACATTGCTCCTCCTGGATCCGAGGTTTGACCAACGACTGGACTCTCTTCTCCAGTACCCTTGGCATAGACCTTCCCAGGGAGGCTGAGAAGTGTGATCCCTCTAAAGTTAGAACACATCCTCCGGTACCCCTTTTTTTTTTTTTAAAAAGAGGAACCACCACCCCAGTTTGCCATGCCAAAGGCACTGTCCGCAACCTCCACGCAATGTTGCAGAGGCATGTCAACCATGACAGCCCTACAACATCCAGGGCCTTGAGGTACTCAGGGTGAATCTTATTCACCCTGGGGCCCGACCACCAAAGAGTTTTTTAACCACTTTGGCGACCTCAGCCCCTGTGATGGGCAAGTAGTCCTCATCTTCCTCAAGCCCTGTTTCCTCTGTGGAAGGCATGTCAGTGGTTTCAGGAGATCCTCAAAGTATTCCTTCCACAGGATGGCGATGTCCCCAGTCGAAGTCAGCAGTGCCCCATCCGCACCATACACAATGTGTACAGGGAGCTGCTTCCTCCTCCTGAGCCGCCGGCCAGTTTGCCAGAATGTCTTCGAGGCTGACTGAAAGTCTTGTTCCATAGCCTCACCAAACTCCTCGCACCCCCGAGTTTTTGCTTCAGCAACCACCCGAGCTGCACTACACTTGGCCTGTCAGTACACCTCAGCTGCTTCCGGAGTCCCACAAGTCAACCAAGCTCCATAGGACCCCTTCTTCAGCTTGATGGCCCCCCTCACCACTAGTGTCCACCACTTGGTTTGAGGGTTGCCACCATGAGATGCACCAACAACCTTTCAGTCACAGCTATGGGCAGCTGCTTCAACAATGGAGGTGGAGAACCTGGCCCATTCAGACTCCATGTCTCCAGACTCCCTCAGAATGTGGTCAAATTTCTTCCCGAGGTGGGAGGTGAAGACCTCTTGGACAGGAGCCTCAGCCAGATGTTCCCAGCACACCCTCACTATACGTTTAGGTCTACCAGGTCCGAGTGGTGTCCACCCCTGCCATCGGATCCAACTCTCCACCAGGTGGTGATCAATTGACAGCTCTGCACCTCTCTTTACCCGAGTGTCCAAGACATATGGTAGCAGTTCTGATGACAAAATAACAGTCGATTTACCTGTGACCTAGGGTGTCCTGGTGCCAGGTGCACATATGGACACCCTTATGCTTGAACATGGTGTTCATTATGGACATCTGTGGTAGGTACAGAAGTCCAATAACTGAACACCATCCAGGTTCAGATCAGGCAGGCCGTTCCTCCCATTCACGCCGTTCCAGGTTTCACTGTCATTGCCCACATGTGCATTGAAGTCCACCAGTAGGACAATGGGTCTCCAAGAAGAGCATTCTCCAGTACCCCAGTCAGAAACTAAAAAGGGTGGGTACGCTGAACCATCATTTGGTGCATAGGTACAAATGATGGTCAGGACCCGTTTCCCAACCCGAAGGCACAGGGAAACTACCCTTTTGTCCACCGGGGAGAACTCCAATGTTAAGGCAGCAAGGCGAGGGGAGATGAGAATACCCACTCCTGTTCATCTCCTCTCACCTGGGGTAACTCCAGAGTAGGCCAAGCTCCAGCCCCTCTCCAGGAAACTGGTTCCAGAACCGGAGCTGTGCATTGCAGTGAGCCCAACTATATCTAGCCGGTATCTCTCAACTTCTTTCACCAGCTACAGCCCCTTCCCCACCAGAGAGGTGACGTCCCAAAAACCAGTTTCAAAAGACGGGGATCAGACCGCCAAAGTCTCTGCCTTAGACTGTCACCTGATCCGCATTGCACCGGACCCACATAGTCCCTCCTGCTGGTGGTAAGCCCACTGGAGGGCGGTCCCATGTAACTCCTTTGGGCTGAGCCTGGCCATGTCCCATGGGCAGAAACCCAGACACCAGACGCTAGCCATCGAGCCTCTCCCCTAGGCCTGGCTCCAGGGCGGGGCCCTGGTAACTCCATACCAGGTGGGGTACACTGAATCCTTGATTTTTTTTTAATTTTTTTTTATTCTTCATGGGAGCCTATTGGATTGCTCTTAGGCTGGCCCTTCACCCAGGACCAGTTTGTCTTGGGAGACCCTATCAAAGGCAAATTGCCCCAGACAGCATAGCTCCCGGGATCACTAGGGCATGCAAACCCCCCACCACGATAAGGTGATGATCTATGGGGGGAAGTTTGTAACTCTTTCAAGTAATTTTAAACATTTTTTCTTGTAAATTTGAAACTTTTTCCACTTTCTCATAAATTTGCATTTTTTTCTAGTAAATTTGTGACTTTTTTCTCATAAATTTGCTACTTTTTTGCAAAATTTTAACTTTTTTCTTATACAAATTTTCATTTTTTTCTCATAAATTTGTAGCTTTTTTTTCTTGTACATTTGCTAAATTTTTATTGTAAGTTTGTAACTTTCAAGTAATTTTACAATTTTTTTTTCTTGTAAATTTTTGCTTTTTTTCATAAATTTGCAACTATTTTTTGTAAATTTGTCACTTCAAAAACAGTAAAAAAAAATCTGAACTGCTTTAAATTAATTAGATATTACATACCTTACGAAGCAGCTGCACTGTATATGCATTCTATGGTTTTTTCTCATATATCATACTGTTTGACAGTCTGGGCTCAAGCAGCCCCTTCCACAATAAGACATATAGGTTCATTATATAATCAAACCCTAAAAATCTTGGACAAAAAGCCCATTAGGTGGCATCACTGTAATGTTTTAAAAAAATACAACCTATTGAGTTTTGAGAGCTTCATTGACCTCTGTCTTCTGAAATTAACGTTCAAATGTTTCCATAAATCAGCACCCGAGCCACTTGCTGGTTTCGTCCAAAGACAGGACAGCAGCAGAGCCACCAGGAGTTCTGTTAACAATAACTGTAAAATATTCCACCGCAGAACCACATTTGGACAAACAGCTTTCTCTATAAAGGGCAGTCACATCTGGAACACAATGCCAAATGAAATTAAAATAATAACGGACTTTAAAACATTCACTAAAAATGTTAAAAACTGGCTGAAAAATAAACAAGAATGTACCCATGTATGAATTAATTGTCTGCAAAGTGAGAGTGAATGAAGGGAAGGAATAAATGTGTTTGTTTATAGTGAGCGAAATAGGCAAATGTGAGTTATGTTATATGTGTTAAATGTGAGTCAGGCTGTTATATTTGTGTATTTATAATATTTATAATATTTATGTTAAATGTGAGTCAGGCTGTTATATTTGTGTATTTATAATATAATATTTATAATTGTGTATTTATAATTTTTCTGCATTGATGTATGTGATTATTGTGTATATTTTTTATCTTGATTCTTTTTTCTAAAGCCCATCCAGGGACAAGAGTTGCAAATTAGCTAATAGCTATACACTCTATGTGCAACACATCAGATTGATTGTCTTTGATTAATTGTCTATGTTTATTGCACTGTCCCTGTCAAATAAACTAATCTACTACTACTACTTTTCTTATAATTTTTCACATTTTTCTCATAAATTTGGGACTTTTTTGTCACGGATTTTTAATTTATTTATTAATATATTTGCTCCTTTTTTGTTAATTTGCAAATTTTTTCACATTTTTCCCTCAATAATTTGTGACTTCTTTTTGTAAATGTCCTAAATTTTTCGTGTAAGTTTGTAACTGAAGTAATTGAAAAATTTTTTGCTCATAAATTTGCAACTTTTTTCTAGTAAATTTGTGACTTTTTTCTTGTAAATTTGCTAAAATTTTATTGTGTTTGTAACTCTTTCAAGTAATTTTACAATCTTTTTCGTGTAAATTTGTAACTTTTTTTCTCCTAAATTTGCAACCATTTTTCTGTAAATTTGTCACTTTTCTAATAATTTTTCACATTTTTTTCTCATAAATTTGTGACTTTTTGGGTAATTTTGCCGAAGGCGCCAGTGTTACAGAAACCTGCTTGAACCCATGACCTTCCAGCTGAGGGGCAGGGGCTTGACCACTAGGCCACCAGTCCGGTGGGGCCTAGTGGGTTTAATGTGGGTAAACCGATAACCTGCTTACCTGAAAAAGTTACAAACACAGATGGGGCAAACACGGAACCCACAAGCAAACCCACATGGGACCCAGCAGACAGCCCAGTTTTAACCTATGGTGGGGCCCACATGGACATGCTGGCTGGGTTACCGCTGTTGTAAAGCCATGGGAGTCATGTGATTCTGTTTACAAGCTAACAAATAAGGAAACTGATTCAGGAGCTTCTGCATCCTTCTGGAACAACCAAAATATTCATTTTTAGAGCATAAGACCAATGATAGCTCTAGTAGTTCATTTTGTCTTCTTTTTAATTATTAGTTTTTTGTTTTTCTTATTTCAGACAAGAATAAAAAGGGGATATTTTTACCGTTCCATGTTTCGACTGTCCACTGCAGTCTTCCTCAGAAGTGTCAGCTGATTGCTGTGAAGTGTCGTTTATCAGCTGTTTTTCCTAGGCGGGGTCAGCCTAGCAGAACTGTCAGATCCACTGGGCTGGCCCCGCCCTCCGCCATCTGACGGTTTCTGGAGAATGTAGTCCCAGGTGTGGGAAAGCATAAAAGCAAAAACAAGGACACCATAACCATATCATACATCCGAAGGATAACAGAACCAATTCAAAGGGTCATGAAAAAACACAAAATAAACACAGCGGTAAAACCACACAAAAAATTACGACAGTTATTAGTATACCCCAAGGACAAAACAGAACAAGGCAAAAAATGCAGCGCAATACATGAAATATCATGCAGATCATGTAACAAGACCTACATCCAGGAAACAGGAAGAGCATTCACCACAAGAAAAAAAGAACACCAGAAGGAATGTGAGAAGGAAACAAGGAAAAAAACACGTGAAGGAATATGAGAAGGAAACACAAGGACGACTCACAAGATCATAAAAAGGCAGAACAAACAATATTAAAATCAGCACAGTGTTTCCTCTGGCTTAAAGACCTTGGCACGGTGGCAACATATCCCCCCCCCCCCCCCCGGTAAACATACCGAAATATGTTAATTTTATACTATTTATTTCTTTTTAAAATTTTACACCGTAACGTTGCATATGGAACTTACCATCTGAAGTATTGTACAACCAAGGCTTGAATATTGGGCCAGTTGGGGTCCCACCCAGACATCCTGTGTTTCAACTTTTTAGTGGTGTTATCCTTCTCTCCTTCCTCTGCCTGAACACTTCCCTCTCCTTGGCTCCTCTCTTCTGTCTCATCTTGCCCTCTCTGAGCTCTGTCTAATTCAGCTTCTCTGTCTATGGTGGTATACAAACAGGTTAGAAAATATCAAGTGTCATGTTTTGTCCTGCAGGATTTTTTTGTCATGGTTTACATAAATGACAAAAATATGTGTAATTTTTGTATTTTTAATTCTAGTGTTTCTTTTTTCCATTGAGAGAGTAGGGAAGGGAAAGACGCATAATAGTAATGTACTCATGCATACTTAAATTATATGATCAGGTGGGCAAAGTAACCAGAAATTCTACTCATGTAAAAGCAGTGCTTTGAAATTAATAATTAAAAGTAGGCAACCAAAAATTTCTAATTGAGTTAAGGGTACAAAGAGCAGCCACTTAAAAACTTGAGTAACGACTTCAGTCTTCAAGGTTTGAGGTTTTTCTTAAAAATTTATAACAATTTTCTTATAGTTTTCTACTTTTCTCTGTAAATCTAAAGTTGAAACCATGTTCCTCAAATTTGTAATTTCCTCTTGTAAAATTGACTTTTCTTGTACATTTGAAACTTTATTATAAATTTGTGGATTATTTTATCACTAATTTCTGTATGTTTTTTTTTTAAATAAAATTATTGGTTTTTTTGTTGTTTTAGAAAAATTTGAAATTTGACTGGTCATTTTTTTTTTTTACTTTTTCCTTATAACAATTTACATTTTTGACCATAATTTTGTAGTCAGAACAGAACAATAATTTAACTCTGATTACAAAGAAAAAATATTAATAAAATTGTATTTAATGAAATAAATTAACTTAAATGACCAAGGACGCAGTTATTTCTGTTATAATATTTCTTTATATTTATAGTTTTTTGTTTTTTTTAGAAATTCCTCGCCATCCAGACAGCAGGAAAAACCTCCCTTATTTTGAAATCAAATGTTGACACGTTTAGTTTGTCTGAAGGCTGCTGACAGATTAAAGTCACTGACTTCGTGAATTTCGGTCACCTTAACCTGCCAGGTACATAATAGGGAACTGTAGCGGACTCTAAAGACATAATTCACCACAATATGTGTTCTTGAACAGAATGATCTGTTTAGGCAGTTATAGTTGCGAAGTGACTACACGGCCGGGAGCCAGTCTCCTAGTATCACAATATTTGGCTGGGAAGCGCCTATAATTCAATTCTTTTTTTTTTTTTTTTTATTCAATAGTAGAAAATACACACAAATTACAAATATGCTAATAATACAAGTAAATACCTCCTACTTTGGCTATTTGGTTAAAAAAAATGCAGATACAGTATTTATTTATTTTCCATCAGGCACGTCAGGGAGGCCTTTGGGTCCTTCGCTCCCTGACAGCTCGGGCACTTGGCAGCTCGGGTGTTTCACACACATACACATCCACACTTCATTCATTCCCATTAACACGTTTTGGGGTTTTGTTCAATACAACACACAAAACCACTCCTGCATGTGGGTTTTTCATTCACTAAGTGGCTCCTGGCCACTTAGTGCAGACATAAATGGCCGGTCGTTTAGCAACGGCCGTTATAGTTGTGCGCTCAGGCTTTCTCATCAGGCACCTCTCTAGGCAGCCGCTGAAGGACCTCAGTTTAGAGCTAGCGTTTTTAGCTGTTGCTTTGTCACTGCCGCTGGAGGATAAAAATGGTACGCCTGCTCATGCGAGAAAAGAGAAATTGCCAGTCTCATAACTTAATACTGTAGTGGCTGGTGAAATATATCCTCAGCAATTCATCAGTCCCTTGCCTTTCCCTTCATATGAAGCCGGCTGCATTTGAATTCTAACCACATCTCTTAGCTAAGCGACTCTTCCATTATGGCTCCCATTTCCAGCGGGTTAAAATCATGATAAACGCCAGTGCTTACATACCTCTTATGATTTTTTTTTTCTACGTTTAAAGTACTTTAATAAACTCATGTTTCTGTCAGACAGTCACGCTTAGCGAGACACTGTTTGCTGACTGACTGGAAAACTCGTGTGAGCAGGGCGCTTCTAAACTCTGCGCGGATGACAGCCACGCACGTTGTTCATGTGCACGCTTGCGGAAAGTCATTGCTTCATATATTTTTATTAATAAAATCATATCGGCTTGGCGTGGCGGTACAATTTCTGGCAAGGCGGGCCACCACGGAGAAATGTTACCAGAGGAAACCCTGCAGCAATATCAGATCACTGCAAAAGAAATAATCACATCGTGGACTGGGACAATGTCAGAATCATTGGATCAGAGAATAACAGACACGAACACTGGATCAAGGAGGCCATAGAAATCAGGAAGCAGGGAAAAGACGGGATGAATTGGGATGAGGGGGCATTTATGCTTTCCCACACCTTAGACTACATTCTCCAGAAACCATCGGACGGCGGAGGGCAGGGCCAGCCCAGTGGATCTGACAGTTCTGCTGGGCTGGCCCCGCCTAGGAAAAACAGCTGATAAATGACACTTCACAGCAATCAGCTGACACTTCTGAAGAAGACTGCAGTGGACAGTTGAAACATGCAAAGGTAAAAACATCCCCTTTTTATTCTTGTCTGAAATGAGAAAAACAAAAACTAATTAGACCAATGGATCAAAGTTTCACCCTCTGTGGCATCTCTAGTTTATTCCTTCACATAAATAACAGCCATGTCTGGATTAGAGCGTGATAACATGCATGTTCACTGTGCTGGTTTTAGTGTCGGACAGGAGGCAGAATCGCTGGATTGGACCAACTCAGAGTCACAGCGGTGAGTCACAAACATCGTGTTTTCCATCAGTGCTCCAACAATGATGAATCTCTAGTCTACGATCATCTCACACGCCTGTAGAGTCAACTGTTGCACAGTTACCTTCAGCTGGTGGTTTAGAAGCTGTTCTAGAACATCAGACAGAACATTGTTGTGTGTGTCGTTAGTTTATCTGTGGCAGTGAAGTTAATTCTTCCTCGTGTCTTTGTCAGTATCTTACCATCGAGGTAAAGCTGCAGTTAACAGAAATGACGAAGAGAAGAGATCGTCCTACCCTGGTAACAACACATCTGCTGAAGCTCATCAGGGCCGCTGCTTCTGATCAGCCATTAACATCCTGCTGTTCTTCTGTGTTGTCAGCTCTGGAACGTTTGACCATCCCTGACAGTAGAGAACCTTCATCCACCAGGAACAGTGGCTGTAACTTCTGACACGCCTCGTCCTCACTGTCGTCATCATCACCCTCGTCCGGAGCTGTCCTGGACACCAGCGGTCCGGAGTGACCCATCTTTCTTCTCCCTCAGCGGACTGCATCAGCATCACTGTGAACTCCTGAATTTAAAGTTTTTCTTCTAAATTTGACATCTTTTTTCTTGTAAATTTACATTTCTTAGAAACAATTTTTCATTGTATTTTTTCCATCAATTTACACCTTTTTCCACAAAGTTGGGTTTTTTGTCACACAATTTTGAATCTGTTTTTTAATCCATGTACAAATTTATTTTTGTAAACTGCCTTTGTGGTAAATTTTTGGGACTTTATTAGCAAGTAGCTACTTGTAGCTGCTAATTTATTGTAAATGTTCAGATCTCCTGAACGCGGAGCACGACCTGGACGCAGACCAACCTGATTACTGTGTGTGAGTTTGGTGAGCATCGAGGCAGTTGCCTGGGAAGAGTAGTGACTCCTGTGAGACGTGGACAGATGACGGACGGCATTCCATCGCACTTAAAACAGTGTTGAAAAAAAAGTGTCACACTGGCCTTTGAGTTCACTGACGTGTCCTATAACCCTGCCCAATAGTAAAAAACTCTTACATGTACATATTATAATACTTTTTTTTATTTTTTTACAAACATGTCCCTGTCAAAAATAGGGTGAGAAGATAATTTGGGAATTGTATGGATTCTGGCTAACATGATGTGACAAAACGGCGTACCTTCATAATGCTACGGGTATGATTCAGTGAAGAATCTGCAGCCTTTTTAAGACTGGAGCACATCAGTCCAGGCTGTCCAGCTGCATTTGTCACGGACACAGAAGGGGTGTATGCCCTCACTCCTGCTGCTGACCGCGATCGTGACCTGCTGAGGAGGGAAGTCGTCTGACATGTGAGCAGGGCCTGATCAGCTCAAGTGTCACTCTGCGTGAGCTTAAAGGTGACAGAGACATTGTGACCTCCCGGCCAGCAGGTGTCACCGTACTCCTGCACTAACTGTCCAGCCAGCATGGCCGTGTGAGCCCCACCAAAGGTTAAATCTGGGCTGTCTTACTGGACCCATGTGGGCTTGTCCAGGGGCTCTGTGTTGGCCCCATCTGTGTTTGCCCACATTGACTGTTTAAATTCAGTTCAATTCAGTTTTATTTATGTAGCGCCATTTCACAACAACAGTCATCTCACAGCGCTGTCAAACTGTAGGGAAACCCCACCGTTGCAGAAAGACCCCAACAATCAGGCGATCCCCTGTGATCACCACTTGGTGACGGTGGAGAGGAAAAACTCCCTTTTAGCAAGAAGAAACCTCCAGCAGAACCAGGCTGAGGGAGGGGCAGTCACCTGCTGCAACTGGCTGGGGGGTGAGGGATATACCAATTTTCAACTTATTTTCTCATAAATTTGCTTTCTTGTCAATTTGTGACTCCCCCCCCCCCCAATTTGATACATTTTTTCTTGAAAATGTGAAACTTTCTCATAAATTTGCATTTTCTCTCATAAGTTTTTTTTTAGTTTTTCTTGTAAAACTGACTTTTTCTTGCAAGTTTGTCAACTTTTTCATTTAATTTTGGAACTTTCTCGTAAATTTGCCACCTTTTTACTATAATGTTGCAACTTTTTCTCATAAATTTGTTACCCTTTTCTTGTGAATTTGCTATTTTCTTGAAAATTTGAGTTTTTCCCATAAAATTGTTACATTTTTCTTTTATTTACTCTAAACTTACAGCTTTTCCTCATAAATTTGGTACTTTTTTTCTTATAAATTTTCAACTTATTTCCTCATATTTGTTTTTTGGTAAATTGCAGCTTTTCTGTTTTCTCCCTCATAAATTTATGACCTTTTTTTTGTAAATTTGCTAAGATTTTTTTTTTTTGAAAGTTTGTAACTCTTCAAGTGATTTTATGGTTTATTTTCTCATAAATTTTACTTTTTTCTTATAAATTTGCTACTATATTTTGTAAATGTTCACATTTTTTTCTCATAAATGTGTGACTTTCTGTGCAGAATTTTGCCTGTTTACCCACATTAAACCCATGTGGGACTCTGGTGTGTTTAATGTGGGTAAACAGATTATCTGCTCACCTGTACCACAGGTAAAGTCCATGTGGGCAAACACAGATGGGGCCAACATGGAACCTGCAGACAAACCCACATGGACCCAGAAGACAGCCCAGCTTAAATCGACGGATTTAAACCTGCTGGACCTGCTGGCTGGGTGGTTGGTAGAGACATGTGACATCAGCCTAGTCAGGCTATTGGCTGGGACTGGTTGGGACGTCTTCACTGGCCATAGATATGCGTAAAAACTAGATTGGAAATGGCTAAGTGCTAGGCTAATCACATTTCATAGAACTTAGCTTTCTTATATGATTACAATAAATACAATGAATTGTTTGTGTGTCCTGTTATCACAATGTTGCAGGTGCTGTCAACCATTATAATTACCTACAGAATATGGCGTCATGAAAATGTTAGCAATGTCCTATCTAGTGTTTATATACATATATATATATATATATATACATATATATATATATATACGTATATATATATATATATACTGTATATAGTACCTGCCATCAGTTTAACCATGCAATTGCTCAGATGTAAATATTATGATTATTTTAGATCCATAAACATTTTTAAAGTATTTTTTCATGAACAATATTTTTTAAGAATATAAAGACTTTAATTCTGCACCTTTCTGAACACTTTCAGGTTCAGGTTCCTTTATTTGTACCCGTAGGTAGATTTGTTTTGCAGTCAGGTGACATCCATATTTACAAACCACAATTACATTCAACATAGACACAAACACAGGCACACATGAAGCTGACTATAAACATGATAAAAATACTCAAGGCTCCATCAATCAGGACATAAGACAAAGAGATAAGAAAAAAAACAAAGATAACAGAGAAGGGTCATATTAAAAAGTTAAAAACTAGTCAAAGAGATTAAAAACTCAAAGTCTAAAACCCAATAAAAGATTTGGAACCCAAATAAAAAAACCTACAAAAATAAGTAAATATAAAATAAAAATTAATAAGTAGATAACTGAATTATGTGCAATATATTGCTACATCTTGTTCAACTCTGACAGTAGCAGGAACAAAGCTGTTTTTGTAGCGCTGGGTTTTACTTTTTGGGACAGCAAACCTCCGTCTGGAGGGAAGAAGCTGAAAGTTGCAGTGCAAAGGGTGGGAGTCATCATTTAAAATGGAGGTAGCCATCCTCTGTACCTGTCTGGTGTACAGGGATGTCAGGCTCAGCTGTGACTCACCAAGCAAACGACTGGACCATCTAACTACCTGATCCAAGGATTTCCTCTGTTTCAGTTTTATCTGACCAAACCATGACACTAAAGAAAAGGATAAAACAGATTCAACAAAAGCCCGATAAAACATTGTCATTATGGTTTGGTCAGTTTGGAAGTGTGCGACTTTCCTTAAACAATGCAAATGTTGCTGACCCTTTTTGCACACCCTTTCACAGTTCTCTTCAAAGTTTAAATTACTATCAATAATCGTCCCCAGATATCTGTAAGATTGCACACATTCAGTGGTCTGGCTTTTTAGTACATTGACTTTGTGCCTGGGAGTTTTCCTCCTAAAGTCAATAATCATATCTTTAGTTTTTGTCTTATTCAGCTGCAGGTAGGAATCCTCACAGCAGTGAACAAAATCATCAACTACTGGGCCGTGGCCACTCTCACCATCCTGGAGGAGACTGACAACAACTGAATCATCAGCATACTTTATAATGTGTCTGTTGTCATGTCTGCTCTGACAAATGTTGGTGTACAGGATGAAGAGTAGTGGTGACAGCACACACCCCTGAGGAGAGCCAGTAGAGGAACACTTTTGGTCAGACAATGTACCATTGACCCTTACTCTCTGTGTCCTGTTGGTTAAAAAATCCAGAATCCAACCCACCAGATTATTACTCAAATTAAATTGTTGCAGGAGCCTTTCAACTAAAATATGAGGTTGGATTGTATTAAAGGCGGAGGAAAAGTCCACAAATAAAAAGCCTGGTGTGTGTCCCATTAAAATCCAGATGTTTAAAAAGCATGTTAAACAGAGTGACAGTGGCATCCTCCACTCCTCTGTGAGGCCTATAGGCAAACTGCAAAGAATCCAATGCATGTTCAGTCTGCTTTAGGACCTCAAATCTGACCAGTTTTTCAAAAATTTTCATTAAAATTGAAGTCAAAGCAACTGGTCTAAAATCATTTACCATTTTAGGACAGCTGGATTTTGGAATGGGGACAACCACAGGATCTTTCCAGACCTTAGGCACATGTTGTGTCTGTAAGGACTTATTGAAAATGTAGTGAAACACAGGACTCAGTTCATGTGCACAGGACTTTACCAAGCACCCACATATATTATCAGGGCCCTGACTGTTGTTCACTTTTACAGCACAGAACTCCCTTTTAACATCCTGCACCTCAATATTAAAGTGCTGATTGCCTTTGAGTTTCTGTTTTAAACCATGGGTTTTTGTGCTAAAATCAAAGGAATCAAAACGACCATAAAAACAATTAAGAGCATTAGCCAGCTCTGTGTCTGAATTAAAACCATCTAAAAACACACCATTACTGCGCTCTATACTCTGCAATAGTTTTCATACTGGCCCAGGCTGAACCAAGCTTCTTTGCTGCCATCTTGCTTTCCAACTCTGATTTATAATTCTGTTTTGCCCTTAAAATTTCGGACTTCAGCTCTTTTGTGGCAACCTGCAGCTCAGAAACAGACCCCTGTTTAAAGCCAAGCGCACTTTGTTGAGTTCTTATTTTTTTCTTATTTGTTTCCATGAAAGTACTGTCTAGTTCACCTTTAATGGGCTTAATGCTGGTTACATGCTGAATGGGATTTTCCATTGACCATTACAATTACCTACAGAACATGGCGCCATGAAAACTTCAGCCATACTCTATCTAGTGTTTATATACATGTTAGTCATAAGATTAATTTGGAGCATTTCTCTAAACACAGAGACAGGAATGTTCATAAATGGTGTTTACTGTTCTGTAACTCAGCTAACACCAGCTTCAGTGTTATTCTGGAGGTCCATTTTCTTTGTTCCGTCCTTCAGAAGTTTTGATGTGGTGACACTGATGAACTCACGAACACCTGATGTTCTTCCAGTTATTCATTCTAAATTACAATATGGGCAGCATGGTAGTGCAGTGGTTCACACTACTGCCTCACAGTAAGAAGGTTGCGCCAGCGGGAGTTTGCATGTTCTCCCCATGCTTGCATGGGTTTATTATTCTGCGTACTCCGGTTTCCTCCCACATTCCAAAAACATGCAAGCTAGGCTAATTGGAGATGCCAAAGTGGCCCTAGGTGTGAACGGTGAAGGGACTGGCACCGCACTGTGGATGACCATGAATTTCCCTCTGTGATTAATGAAGTCGAACAAATACAGCCCTCCAACACACATTTTACAGGGTATTAACCCATTATTATGCAGATATTTTTAGCTTACAGAGTTTGTCAGCAACACAAGCAGCATATACGTACCAATTTAGTCAGTACGGATGAATTTAAAAGGTGTGTAGCTGTCTTCTCCTCTGGTGGAGCTAATGTTGGTTTCCATCACAAACAGGCTTCATGATAAACATCTGGAACATGTCAGTGGTTCATTTGTCTGCTAACAAGCTGCTGCATGTAAATGCTTTGGAATTGTTCATTCTTCAGATTGTTCTTAGTTTTTGTTCCAGTCCCTGTGCTTACTTGGACTTGCCATCTGTACAATGAGACGTCTGTATGCGAAGACGGACAATGATCGATACGGTGGAATGTCCCTTTAACAATAAAGCACATTTAAACCTGTGTTCCGGAGCTGTTGGTTTATCTGTATTTTTTTTTCCACTGTGGGGTGACATGATTCACGCAGTGTAGCATAATCATCACATTAACTAAGATCTATTAACACACATGTGAACAGTTGGTTATGTGACTGGGAGATAAAAGACAGAACTGTGTGATTTCAAATGGAGTAAAATGACTGAGCTCTTGACCTGGTTTGTTGTCTGAGAAACAGGTGAATGGAAACTTTAGTTCAACTTGACAAACACTGAATGACAAAAAAATGGAGGAAGACTGCAGAGAGATAGACGAAGGTGGTTACGAAGTGCAGAGATGTGGTTTCCTTTGCTGTTGACACCAACTTCCTGTTTGTTATTTTGGGTACCGACTGCACGCCTTCCCTTCTCCCTCCCATTGTCCTCGTCCTAGCCTTCTGTGTTCTGCCGTTTCCATCAGATCTGGTTGGTTCTCTATTCATCCTTTCTTGGTTTGTTCATCACACTCAGCCGTCTGATTGGATTTGAGCAAAAAGCTGCTTACTGATGGAAACTTGTGATTCCAGTGCAGAGGCTGACTCACATTTGTGATGACCAATCACACACTTTCTCTGCAAATCCTTGTGCTGCAGATTTTAAAGGGAATTTCACGAGTAGTGTTTTACCATCAGTCTGCTCTCACCAGCCAAATGATCATTTCTTTCATCTGAGTAGCACTGTTGCCAAAGTTTTCTTACAAGAAAAGGAAGAAAGTAAATTCTGTAAAAACATCCTACTTGTATTAATTGGTAAAATTATTATGAAACATTTTTTTACACTTTAAAGGTGATTTATACATCAAAATGAACAACAATTTTGATTGATCCAGAACATCAGTTACTTATGAGTCAGTTCTTCTGTTGTTTTGTCCAGATTATGTATAAAAACAGAGGTGATGTATGACTTCAGACTCATTTAGAGTTCCCATAACTCATCACTAAATTACCACAGCAACTGTTGGAGCACACATTTCTCCCCCTCAGTACAGAGGCAAAATCACATGGGCATTCAGCAGAGTGGTAATCTTGTTGGCATTCACAAGCATGTGAACTGGCTCCTGTTTACATTAACTTTGTCTTTCCCTGAATTACTCACCTTCTTTCTTTGCTGGGGCCGTTTATTTAAGCTGAAATATCTCATGCTCAAAGTTCCTATTTCCTGACAATATTTTAGTTCTGCCACATTTGCCAGGCTTGTGTTAGGGAGAATATGCTCTAGCCACTATATTACCTTCATCCAGATGTCTGCCCTGCTCACAAAAGCACCCAGTCATGACCCTAAGCTAGGGACACTATCAGCCATGTCTTCATAGTAAATTCTCCCATTGACCTGTTGCATTTGATACATTGCTAGACTGAGCTTTAGCACCCTTGTTCAGGCTACAAGGGTGCATAGAAATACCAATTTAGCACACTGTAAAGATGCAGAGCACTCAGAACTTAGGTGTCACTGTCACAGAAGAAACCACAATATAAAGTTTTAACCTTAATTGTAGGTTAGGAATTTATTTGAGAATATTGCAGGGGTGCAGCTTCAATAAAAATCAATATTAAATCAATCAATAACCAAATTTAACAAAACAGATCTTGTAAAGAAACAAAATTATGTTACTGTTCAAGCTGAAGCTGGGTGAGGAAGATAATGTTTGATAAGGAGAAGAGAAAATCGCTCGGCTGGTGCTATATTTCTTCTAGGGATGGGAATTGATAAGATTTTATCAATATTAATGGAATTGTTGATTTTTCTTATCGATTTGATTGTTTATCGATTCCCTTATCAATTCTTGATCAGTTTTCAATGTGAGGAAAAAAAGCAGGCCTTCACAGGATTTCAGCATTAATGCAGGAATTTTGTTATTTTTCTGACTTTAAACAAATACTTCTTCTCTTAAAAAGATCTAATAAAATCAAATATAAGACTGTAAACATGTAAAAATGGACACTTATGCCTTGTAACATTTATGTTTAAATGCTGAAAAGCAATATAAATAAAAGCAGTATAAATGAAATACTGAAGTGATTAGAAAGAACTGCACAAGTGTGTTATTTTAGCAATCACAAAAATATTTTTGCATGATTTTTGTTAAAAAATATACAGTATATGTCACGGGGTGGAAGTATTTTATTGTGTTTTTTTGGATTTTATATAGTTTTTAAATTTATATTGCATGTTTGTTTGATTTGCATGTTTTGTAGTTTTTATATTTTAATCAGCGTGTTTTTAAATTGGAAATGTTTGTCTTCTTCCACCCTGTGCGTCCCCTAATTACTGATCAGCAGCACCTGTGTTGATTGGGAATGTACAGCACCTGTGGCTGCACGGGATATAAGAGGTGCTCTGGCAGTCCAGAGGAGAGCTTTTGCCAGGAGCAAGGAGCCCTGCCTGGGTAGGAGAGCCCCCGGCCGGAAGAGAGCCCTGCCAGGACAACTGGCCAGATGAGAGCTCTGCTGACGAGAGGAGGCTATTGGTCCCAGGAAGATGGCTGAAGGAGGGCATGACTGAGGAGGAGGAAGAGCAGTAATGGCCTAGAACCACCGTGACGCTGGCATTTGGGGGAGGACACTTCTGTGTGGAGCAGTTGGGGTGCTGCAGGCGAGAGACAGCAAGAAGTAGAGTGAGGAGCTCTGCCTTCACTGTAAGTATCTGGTTCCCAGAAAGCAGCACCCCATGATGATGATGGTGATGACGATGCTGATGATGACGATGAGGAATCTGGATATACTGCTGGCAAGTGTCTTCCCTTGTATAGGTTTCCTGAGGGTGTCTGTGTCATGGTGGCAGATGGAGCCTGGCCAAGAAGAGTGGATCCTCCTCCTCTGCTTTTAAGGACTTTTATCGTTTGCTTTTAGCCCACTTTTAGTCTTTTTTTTAGTTAGTATTTTATTCAAATTTTAGCTTATTTTAATGTAATTTTAATTACGTTTTATAGCTTTTTGTTTAAGTGGGTATCTGTACATAGTTTATTTCAAATAAATTCCTTTAAATATCCTCATTTTAAAGTTTCTCCTTTGATTGCTACCTGTGACTCTTCACCTGGTTTTAAAAGAACCTTGTAAGTTATGGTTTTACTTCCCCCCCCCCCCCAGTCATATACAGTACATATATGCACAGTGTATATACACCCACACATGCATAAAATAATCATATATTAACATGCTGGTAAAACCTCAAGACATTACTCATTCTGGGAAAGAGTAATTTGGTATTAACCTGTAACCTACATCACACGTAGCACCGACCCAAACTCCAGCTGCCCTGCAGTCATGAATGGATGCAAGCCTTGCACTACAGACTTCATTACAGCTCCGCTATTCTGGCAAGGAGCGGAGGATGAGCAGGTTGGTAAAACCTCAGAGCCACCTGTTGCTGACACATTCTAAAAAGAATAAGATCATATTTAAATATCAGACGTTTCTAGTTGGGTTTTGTGAGTTAATAAATGGATTAAACTTAGTCTGCAGGGTGTTAGCATCGCGTTAATATTCTACTAATAATAATAAGCTAATATTGCCATCACAAACGGTGATACTGCTGTTTGGAAATCAGGTGCGGATGCCCTCCCAAGACTGTCAAACACATTGCAGTCTTTCATTTTATCCCATGCTGCTGCGTTGAGAAGTTTCAACTCATGTTTATCATACGCCATGCTGCTAGTACCATACGCTTCCACCACTATCCCACAGTAGCGACTGCGTCATAGTGTTGCTTGGTAATGGCAGCGTGATGCCATTTAAAAAAAAAAAAAAAAAAAAAAAAAAACAGAAGCGTTTAAACTCTTTAAATCAATAAGAGGAAATGATAACATCAGCGACATACAATTCCACGGGCTCGAAAAATTGAGAACCTGTTCCCAACAGGCTTGAGCACATTCTTTCTTCTCATCATTTCCACCTCACTACCGATGCAACTCTCCAGCTGTGATAAGCTCCACAGCCAGCTGAATCTATCCTTCGGGGGAGTGAGCAGATGAAGGATTATTTTCAGTTAACACAACCTCTGATATATATATATAAAACTATGGTAAGCCAGTTTTAATGATTGATAGTCATTTTATTAGGATCGTTAAAGCCTTACATTTGATTAAACAAATTCAGGATTTTTTAAGGATCCCTGTACATCCTGTAAATAAGGAAGGTTTAACTTTAATTTTTATTCAAGCCAGTTGCTTTGCATGGTTTGGTTTCTAAGTAAATTTAACTGTTGAATTTCACAGTGTGTTTGCATTTCTTTTTAAATGTAGCTTCAGCTGTTCAGGTTTAACATGTTTTATCTGTATACTGTAGCTCATATCTGCACCAGGTTTTCCCTGAAAAACACAAATAATAAAGCTGAAGGTGAAGGGCTGTTTCTCATTAGGATCAGGGTTCCAGGTAGACATTTATTGTGAGGACACATTTAAAATTAAAACAATGAAATCAGTCTTATTTCTGCATGCACGTGTGTGTGTGTGTGTGTGTGTGTGTGTGTGTGTGTGTGTGTGTGTTCTGCCATGTTCTCCTGGTCAGGTCATGCTATGAGATGATAATCTGGCCTCACTGCAGATATTCCACCCAGAGAAACAATGACAGATGACTGCAGATTACAGCTGCAGATTATCCTTCTGGGGATTGACACAGGGACAAATATAGAGGAGAAGAAAAAGACAAATATGGACGAGACACGGACTGAAAGAAAATGGGATGAACTCTAGCAGAGGTTTAAAAATCAGAAGGAAATCATTTTCTGATGTCATTTTCTGATGACAAAGTCATTTTAGATGTTTTCATTATTTTGTTAATGTTCTCATAAATGTTCTCATAAATTATTATGAAGACTGTATGTAAGAGAAAAACTTGCTACTTGATGCTTCCCCCCCACCATTCTGTTTCACGTTGAGCATGTCGTTTATATAAAGGAACAGAGATAATATTTCTATAGCACTTTTCAACGATACTCAAAGATGCTTTAACAGATCCGTTATTCATTCACTCCACAGACACTGATAGTGGTAAGCTACCTCTGTAGCCACAGCTGCCCTGGGGCAGACTGATGGAAATGGTGCTGCTAATCCACACCAACAGCCTCTCCGACCACCACTAAACATTTAGTCACATTCATACCCAGCGTCACGGACAGTGGAGGCAAAGTGGGTAAAGTGTCTTGTCCAGCAATTATCTATCTTAGCTATGTTTTACAAATTAGATTAAAACTGAACTGTGTCAACTCACTTTGGTAACAGTGATACACTGTGAACATAAAGTCAGGGCTGAGAGATTTTAAAGAGTTGGAAATCTGATTTCTGGTAATAATTGTTTATTTACAGTCTGTCAGAGGTCATTTCTGAGTTCCTATTACCCATGAAAGCAGCATTAAATAAATTGCCACTTGTTCTATTATTTAACATCTGTTGTTGGTCTTTACTCATTTGAAACTGTGCAAGAATATTTTTGTCCATTTTATATGCATTTTAAATTAGATTTTAGCAGACATGATGGGAGGTTGTGCTTTAGGTAAAAGACCAGGTGGTCTGAATTAGCTCTGAGCAGCAGGATGATAAATGGCCAAAATACAGGCAGCTTTACCTAATTCTTTAAGTCAACTGATCAGTCACACCCTATGGAATCAAATCTTTCAGTCGATGTAGATCAGCAATATGGAGACCCCAGTGGAGACAGGACTACAGTTAGCAGCAAAAACACACCCCATACATCACAGATGGTATGGGGGTGTGTTAGTGCCCATGGCATGGGTAACCTGCACATCTGTGAAGGCACCATTAATGCTGAACAGTACATACAGGTTTTGGAGCAACATATGCTGCCATCCAAGCAACGTCTTTTTCAGGGACGTCCCTGCTTAATTCAGCAAGACAATGCCAAGCCACATTCTGCACATGTTACAACAGCGTGGCTTCATAGGAAAAGAGTAAGGGTACTAGACTGGCCTGATGCAGTCCAGACCTGTCTCCCACTGAAAATGTGTGAAGCATTATGAAGAACAAAAAAGGACAGCAGAGACCCCGGACTGCTGAGTAACTGAAGTCGTACATCAAGCAAGAATGGGAAAGAATTCCACCTACAAAGCTTCAACAGTTAGTGTCCTCAGTTCCTAAACATTTATGAAGTATTTTTTAAAGGAAAGGTGACGTACGGAACGGGGGGTGGGAGGGCTGAAAACTTCATAGTGGTCAAATTTGACCAAATGTGGTTTATTTTTCAACCACAAGGATCCAAGCGCTGCAACACCGATGGAAGAAGTGTGGACTGAAGTGGAGACTATGCTGAAAAATAAACTATATTTGGTCAAATTTGACCACTATGAACTTTTCAGCCCCCCTCATAACCCAGTGGTAAGTGGTAAACATGACCCTGTCCCAGCTTTTTGGAACATGTTGCAGACATCAAATTCAAAATGAGTGAATATTTACAACAAAACAACAAAGTTTATCAGTTTGAATATTAAATATCTTGTCTCTGCATTCAGTTGAATATACTGCAGGCTTAAAATGATTTGAAATCAATGTAATCTGTGTTTATGCTTGCAGGATGTCCCAACTTCACTGGAATAGTGGTTTGTAACTTGCCAAGTCTGTGAGCTGCAGACATGCTTGGCAAAATACAGGAGCTGTGTCCTCTGGTAGATGGTTTGTTCAAATCTGTTCACCTCAGTGGCGGACCATGTATTATACATGTATTATATTCATCTCTCTGAACTCCCTGTGGGAATCAGTGAACGTCTGATGACCCTCCGTCTGGTGCTTGCCAACAACCAGATGGCAACAGTCGTGAGTGCCTACGCACCTACCCTTGTCTCCGAGGAGGAAGTGAAAGAGACCTTCTATGCCTGTCTGGATGAGACACTGTCAAAAATACCCAAGGAGGATAAGATCATTCTTCTGGGAGATTTCAATGCCAGAGTCGGCCAAGACCACCACCTCTGGAAGGGCACCATTGGCAAGGAAGGCATTGGAAACATCAACTCCAATGGAGTTCTGCTTCTCGGCAAATGTGCTCAGTATGATCTCACCATCACTAATACCATCTTTCGCCAGAAGAACAAATTTAAGGCTTCATGGAGACACCCTCATTCTAAACAGTGGTATCTTATTGATTATGTCATTGTCAGAACCAGGGATCTGCGTGATGTAAACATCACTAAGGCCATGATCAACTCCAACGATTGCTGGACAGACCACCGCCTTATACGATCCATGATGTCCATCAAACTTAAGAGGAAGCGGAGATTGCAGAAGAAGCAGAACCGGCTGAGACTAAACCTTGAAAGCCTTAATGAAATTACCATCCAGCAGCAGCTTCAGGCTTCTATTGGAGAAAGTCTCAAACAGGAATATCCAGAGAACATCAAAGAGCACTGGAACCTGCTTAAGTCCACTATCCTCAACACCTGCCAAACCACCCTTTGTACAAGTCCAGAAAACATCAGGACTGGTTTGATGAAAATGATGCAGAGATAGAACTGCTCATCTCCAAAAAAAAGGGAAGCCTTTCATGCCTGGCAAAACGACATTACCTGCAAGGCCAAGAGACTGGCTCACTCTAGAGCCAAGGCTGACGTCCAGAGCCGGGTGAGACAGATTAAGAACTCCTGGTGGACAGAAAGGGCAATGGAAATCCAGCATCTGGAAGACTCTGGAGACACCAGAGGCTTTTTCAGTGCCTTTAAGGCTGTCTACGGCCCAAGCCGTTGTTGCTTGAACCCATTACGCTCAAAGGATGGACAGGAGCTGCTGAAGGACAATGAGTCTATTAATAAGCGATGGAAAGAGCACTTTCAGGAACTCCTCAACCGTAACACTGCAATCCAATCAAATTTCATCTGTTACATTCCTCAGAGTCCCATCAGGGAAGACATAGGGGTACCTCCCACCTTATCCGAGGTCCAAGATGCCATCAGGAGCCTGAAGAACAACAAGTCCACCGGTCCAGATGGGATCCCAGCTGAGGTCCTAAAGGAAGGTGGTCCAGAACTCCTATGCCGTCTCCATGCCCTCCTTCTGAAGGTCTGGGAAAAGGAAGAACTCCCCTCAGAGCTCAGGGATGCTCTGATTGTGACCATATTTAAGAAGGGGGACAAAGCTGATTGTGGAAATTACAGATGCAATCTTTTGTCAATCTAGAGGCACAACAGATATGATCTTCACTGCCCGCCAACTTCAGGAAAAATGCCGTGAGCACAAGTTGCCATTGTATATGGCTTTTATAGACCTGACAAAGGCCTTTGACTCATTAGATTGCCAGGCTCTGTGGAGCATACTGTTGAGGTATGGCTGCCCAGAGAAATACATCAGGATTCTGAGGCTGCTGCATGATGGAATGACAGCCACGGTGCTAAGTAACAGCGGCTCCATGTCTGAGCCTTTCACCGTGGAGACAGGGGTCAAACAGGGATGCATCATTGCACCCACCCTGTTTTCTATCTTTATTGCTGCCATACTTCACCTCATTGGCAAAGACCTACCACAGGGAATTCCGATCCGGTACAGAACCGACGGTAGGCTCTTTAACCTTGCTAGGTTCAAAGCCAAAAGCAAGGTTAGAAACACCACCATTATGGAGCTCCAGTATGCAGTTGACAACGCCATAGTAGCACACTCCGCAGAAGACCTACAGGGTATCCTGAATGCCTTTGCCAAGGCATATAGAGCCCTGGGTCTAACCTTAAACATCAAGAAGACCCAGGTGCTACATCAACCTCCACCCAATCAGCCATTTATTTCACCTATTATAAAAGTGGACAACACCCCTCTCGAAAATGTTGACCACTTCCCCTACCTCAGCAGTTTTCTCTCCTCCAAAGTGGACATTGACTCTGAGATCAACCATCCTCTGACCTGTGCCAATGGAGCATATGCCAGACTCAGGATGAAGGCCTTTGAAGATTGAGATCTCAGGATTGATACCAAGCTCTTGGTCTACAAGGCTGTGGTTCTCCCCACCTTGCTGTACGGGGCAGAATCATGGACCATCTACAGCAGGCACCTGAGAGCTCTGGAGCAGCTCCACCAAAGAACTTTGAGAAAGATTCTGAGGATTAAATGGGAGGACCGACGCACAAATATCAGTGTTCTGGAAGAGGCCAAAATGCCCAGCATTTCCACTACAATAATAAAACACCAACTACGATGGACTGGCCATCTCATTCGCATGTCTGACACCCGTCTCCCAAAACAAATTCTTTATTCTGAACTGGAGAGAGGTTCACAGGCTCCAGGAGGGCAAAAGAAACGGTTCAAGGACAATATTAAAACAAACCTTAAAAAATTCAATATCATATCTCCTGACTGGGAGCACATGGCTCTAAACAGGCACCGATGGAAGGAAGCGGTGCAAGAAGGTGCTGCACACTGTGAGAAGGAAATCCACCGTGTCGTAGAAACAAAACGACAGCTCCGCAAGGAAAGACAGAAAAAGGCTCCAGCATGACCACAACCCACCACCATTTTCCCATGCCAACATTGCACCAAAATATGCGGGTCACAGATCGGCCTCTACGCCCACCTGAAGACCCACAAGTAGACGCTCCCACGAGGAATGACTGTCATACTCGCTCCGAGTGACCGCCGATGATGATACAGTTGCCTTCAGTGGTGATCTACCAGATTTAAGTGCCATCCATAAAAAAACAACATAAAAATAGCCTATTGGGCTGTCCACACAAAGCATGTTAAAGATAACTTTAACTAAAATTATAGTTTTAAAAATCTTGACATTTTCATTGTAGAGCTGTTTCCATGCAGCACTTGTTCATTGAGCTGCAGATCCACTCTTGTTTCCCCAAAGGTTTAAAAGTACTATTGCTTGTCCAGCTGGTGGCTGTGCTTCGGTGCCTCGCTGCTGCCTTGGTTAAGGCCCTGTCACACCTGGACGATTTAGGCAGTGTTTGCAAAACGTATGAAAAATTTGGAGAGTACACTGCGGTACGTGAATCAGTTATGGCTCAGTTTTGTCTAAGTTAAGAGCACGCTGAAGCACACTGGTATATTGCATTGTTCGCCGAGCTCCTCTGAAAATTAATGTTCAGCATGCTGAAAATTTTCCAGTGTATCCAGCGTATGGCTGATAAGTCCCGCATTCATGGAGCAAATGGCTGTCATGTTACTTTATGTTTCATGTTATGTTTCATGTTTATGTTTCACTTTATGTTTCATGTTACTCTTACTTTATGTTTCAGTATTATTTAACTGTAAAGTCTGTTTGTGGGCATGTTCTGTACTTGTGTCTTGGTTTACTTTCTTGTTTCTTGGCAGAGCTCTGCTCTTATCTCACTGACACACTTAAAAGCTGATTGCTGTGCTTCAGGTTTCCTCAGCTGCAATCAGTTGGTAATTAGGACACCCTGCCACTTGCACCTACAGCTCGTTAGTGCCCCATTATTTATTTGCCTGCTGCACTCTCCTCCTGTGCGGCAGCCAACCATGAAGTTTGGACTGGACAATCTCTCTGTGTTCAGTCATCTCCTTCAGTCCTCCAGGGATATCCAGCCCTGGAGGTATTCATCTGTGTAAGTTTTCTGTTGCCTTTTATGTATGTGTTTACACAGTTATTGTTTTTGGACTGTTGTGTTTTTCTGTTAATAAATGTTCCTCACTGCAGTTAAAGCACTTGAGTTTGTCTTTTGCCCGGGAGGGGTTTTGTCTCCCCTGCCTCAGGGAGGCAGGAAATCATGACAGATGGCCGCTGCCAGTTAAATAACTCAGCTTCTGCAGTGAGGCATTTTTTCACCTTTTTTGTGTTTTTCCACTCACCTGTGCTCTGGAGCTATGATGTCCTCGGCTCACAGCTCTCACCGAAACCAAAGGAGGCTGGCAGCGGGGTCTCCGAGCCTGGAGGAGGAATGGGCAGTGGACTTTAGCCAGAGTTTTGTGGATGAAGCACTCGCCACCCGCGGTCCCAAGAAGATCTGGGAGAGTGTTAATGTAGCTATGGGCATCGTGGAGGCACATCCTGGCCTCTGGAGACATCCCCAGTATGCAGAGCTCCTGTCCACGGTCTCCGCGCTTCAGCACTCCTTCCCCGGACTGACATTTGGGGCATCTCCCGCTGAACTGAAGCCATCATGGAGGCGCTTTCCTCAGCAGACGTCCATCTCCTCTCCACACTGTTCCACTCCAGCACCAGGGTGTATGTCGCCAACAACATCGTGGCGGCAGCGTCGTCCTGCTCCGGACCTCCGGAGGAAGAACCTCGCCTCTCCTGCAGCCTTTTCCCGAACACCAAGCCCAGCTATTCCTGCAGCAGATCCTCGCTTCACCCCCCCCCCCCCCCCCATCGGCAGTTCCATCTGCTACTCCTGCTGTGAGGCCACTCCCCTCAGTGTCCCTCCCTGCTGACGAGAGGCGTTTTATTTTTTCACCCGCTACTCCCGTTCCAGTGGCTACAGAGGTGGTTCCTCAACAATCTACAGAGGGGCCCGAGACCACTTTAGCAACACAGAGGGACGACACTCAACATGCAGCAGCAGGTAACATCAAGATCCGGGAAAAGAGGCAAGTTTTATTTGATTCTACCGCTATTCATGATAAAATGTCTTGCCTGATTCCCGGTAGAGAGACTAAGGGAAAGCAGTCTCCTGAGCTCTCCCCACCTGCTGGTGTAATGAACTGTCCACCTACCTTCTCTGTGTCTCCTCCTTCTCCTGAGTGCCCGCCGGCTTCAGCTCCACGCAGACAGAAGCATCCCATCTCAGATCGTCGGAGGGCTTCTTCAACCACTTCAGCAGTCCTTTCCCTGGCACCGAAGCAGAACTCTCCCATACCGGTACAGCCTTCGGTTCTTTTTTCCCCCGGCTGTTCCGTCAGCTATCCTCTGCCCTGTACTGGCTTCTCCATGCTTTCCTTTGGTGTGCTCTTTCATTGCTGAGAGGCCTTCCACCTGTTCCCCGAAACCGCCCACTTCTGCATTGGCAGAGCCGGCTCCTCCACAATCCAATGAGAGAGTCAAGATCGCCGATGACACGGAGAGGGATAACTGCCAGTCACCTGTAGCTGTTAACATTGAATACCGGGATGACAAGCAAGTGTCCCCCCCCCCCCCCATTCTATTCAGTGTTATAATGATAAACCTTGTCTGTCTCCAGGGAGAGAGGCTCAGTTTCAGCAGTCCGCTGCGCTCTCTCATCCAGCTGCAGCTATTAACTCTTGTCCTATGTTCTCCGTGTCTCCCCCATCTTTTCCTGAGTGTCCATCGGTCCCTGAACAGAGCTGTCGGACGGTGGAGCAGCCGGTGGCCCTGGAGGACCTACCTCCAGACCCTGCACACAGCCAACCCCCAGCTTCCTCGCCTGATCAGTCACCAGCGTTGGAGTCTTCGCCTGGAGGTACTAGGACTGCTGTTTCCATCATGCCTGCTGCAGAGGCCTCTGCAGCACAGTGGGAGCCAGAACTGGACCACCTAGAGGCCGGGCCCGAGACGTCATTACCAGGATCAACGGAGTCCTGGACGGCGGTGGAGCTCGAGCTCAGGCAAGTCAGAATCAGAATCAGAATCAGAATCAGAATCAGGTTTATTGCCATTGTTCATGTAGTACACAAACTAGGAATTTGTCTCGGTACAATGCTGCAACATTAAACATGATAAGATAAGAGAAATAAACTATACATGTAATAAAGTGTAGGATAAGATTAAGTGATACTGGTCAACAGTTAAAATATATATTAGCCAGCAGCAGATACTGTGGAGAACTATATAGTGCAGTCGGTAATGCAGGAAGAAAACAGTGATGATTGACATGAGTCTGGTTGAGCTGCTGTACATGGTGCACGAGAGTCACTTAGTGTTCAGCAGTCTAATGGCAGAGGGGAAGAAGCTGTTCATGTGACGGGAGGTTTTAGTCTGGATGGACCGAAGTCTTCTACCAGAGGGGAGGGGGGCAAACAGTACGTGACCAGGGTGTGAGGGATCGGCTATGATCCGGCCAGCACGCCTCCGGGTCCTGGAGATGTACAGATCCTGGAGAGATGGGAGCTTGCAGCCGATCACCTTCTCAGCAGTGCGCACGACGCGCTGCAGCCTTAGTCTGTCCCTGGCAGTGGCTCCTGCGTACCACACGGTTATGGAGGTGGTGAGGATGGACTCGATGATGGCTGTGTAGAACTGCACTAACATCTTGGTGGGTAGCTTGAGCTTCCTCAGCTGCCGCAGGAAGAACATCCTCTGCTGGGCTTTTTTGATGAGTGAGCTGATGGTCAGCTCCCATTTGAGGTCCCTGGTGATGGTAGTGCCTAGGAAGCGGAAGGAATCAGCAGTGGTGATGGGAGAGCCTGAGAGGGTGAGGGGGGGCAGAGGAGTAGTGACTTTCCTGAAGTCTACAATCATCTCCACTGTCTTCAGAGCGTTCAGCTGCAGGTTGTTATTGCTGCACCAGGACGCCAGCTGGGCCACCTCTCTCCTGTAGGCGGACTCGTCGCCGTTGGAGATGAGCCCGATGAGGGTGGTGTCGTCCGCAAACTTGATCAACTTGACAGACTGGTGGCTGGAGGTGCAGGAGTTGGTGTAAAGGGAGAAGAGTAGGGGGGAAAGTACACAGCCCTGGGGTGATCCGGTGCTGATGCTAGTATAGTCTGAGACAGTCTTTCCCAGCCGCACATGCTGCCTCCGGTCCGTCAGGAAGTCGATGATCCACCTGCAGAGGGAGTCAGGCACGTTGAGCAGGGACAGCTTGTCCCGGAGCAGAGCGGGGCGGATGGTGTTGAATGCGGAGCTGAAGTCCACAAACAGGATCCTGGCGTAGGTTCCCGGGGAGTCCAGGTGCTGCAGGATGGAGTGGAGGGCCAGGTTGACTGCATCGTCTACAGACCTGTTGGCTCGGTAGGCAAACTGCAGCGGGTCCAGGAGAGGGGTGGTGATGGACTTGAGGTGGGACAGGACCAGGCGCTCAAAGGACTTCATGACTACAGAGGTGAGCGCTACAGGTCTGTAGTCATTAAGTCCAGTGATCCGTGGCTTCTTGGGGACAGGGATGATGGTGGAGGATTTGAGGCAGGACGGCACGTGGCATAACTTAAGGGAGGTGTTAAAAATGTCTGTGAATACAGGAGCCAGCTGTTTCGCACAGAGTCTCAGGGTGGAGGGAGACACGCCGTCTGGGCCGGGGGCCTTGCGCGGGTTCAGTCTGGAGAACTGTTTGAGCACATCCTGCTCACTGATGATAAGGGGAGGGGGGGAGGTGGGGGGGGGTGCCTTAAATGAAGTAGGGAATGTGGAGGCTGTGGAGCTGGAGGGAGGGGGGGAGTTGGACACAGGTGACGAGGTGTCCAAGTAATCTCTGTGTTTCTTATGTCTGTTTTGGAGAGATCTTGCCTGGCTCTTGGTGAAGAGAGTCGGATGCAGCCCTCAGCGGCATCTGAACTCACTTCGCTGGACTCCGCTGCTGCCGGCAATCCTAACCACATCTCTTCTCCGGTTATTCCCGAGCCTTCTCCTAGGGTCGCCAGAGAGGATCCACCATTGCCAGGGGTCTCCGTGGGTCCAGTTCAACCAGCGGATGATGCTGTGGGTCCAGCCTTCCCTGCTGAGGTCATCCCGGATCCAGCTCCTCCCCTGCCCGAGGCTGTCGTGTGGGTCCCGCCACAGGTTGAGTCTCCATGGGTGCTGCATCCAGGTCGAGGACCCTCGTGGATGCTACGCCCCAGTGTTAGCCTGACGTGGGTGCTGCGCTCCTGCATGGACCCATCATGGGCGCTACACTCCAGCCTGGGTTCTACCGAGGGTGCAGCGCTGGCCCAGCTGGGGTCCACCAAGGGTGCAGCATTGGCCCAGCTGGGGCCCACCGTGAGTGCAACTATGACCCTTCCTGTTGGGCAACCGCCTCATGGGTCATCTCTGCAGCCCTGGTGGCTTAAAAACTCAGGCCGGCCTCCTGATGGACTGAGTCTGTGGGTCGGGTGGCCCATTTTCTCCAGCAGCCCACCAGACTCTTTTCATCTGGCCGTCCAGCTGGTCTGGGACTTCAGTAGACCACCTGACTGGGTGCACCTCGCCGTCTGTTGCGCCTTGAGCTCTGGTCGGCCTCCCGAACTCCGGTGCCCGGAGACTGTGGGGTTTTTTTGGGGTTGGTCTGAATGCAGGTGCAGTTGCTGTACTGTGTCGTTTTTGTCCTCCTTATCCTGTTCCCCCCTTCCTCCCACCCAGGGTAGTTTTTTGGATGTATTTTCTCTCGGGGGGGGGGGGGGTCTTTTTGGGGTGTCTGGTCTCCACCCCTTGGGGGAGGGGTTCTGTCATGTTCTGAGCTCAGATTTCCTCTGAGTTCAGACTTTATGTTTCAGTATTATTTATCTGTAAAGTCTGTTTGTGGTTATGCTCTGTACTTGTGTCTTGGTTTACTTTCTTGTTTCTTGGCAGAGCTCTGCTCTTATCTCACTGACACACTTAAAAGCTGATTGCTGTGCTTCAGGGTTCCTCAGCTGCAATCAGTTGGTAATTAGGTCACCCTGCCACTTGCACCTGCAGCTCATTAGTGCCCCACTATTTATTTGCCTACTGCACTCTCCTCCAGTGTGGCAGCTAACCATAAAATTTGGACTGGACAGTTTCTCTGTGTTCAGTCATCCTCTCCAGTCCTCCCTG
The DNA here is from genome assembly GCA_020510985.1 of Pholidichthys leucotaenia. Taxonomy (NCBI): domain Eukaryota; kingdom Metazoa; phylum Chordata; class Actinopteri; order Cichliformes; family Pholidichthyidae; genus Pholidichthys; species Pholidichthys leucotaenia. The sequence continues at coordinate 22,242,215 of CM035848.1, read as the reverse complement.
AGATATCCAGCCCTGGAGGTATTCATCTGTGTAAGTTTTCTGTTGCCTTTTTTGTATGTGTCTACACAGTTATTGTTTTTGGACTGTTATGTTTTTCTGTTAATAAATGTTCCTCACTGCAGTTAACCCTTTGAGTGTGTGAATTTGTGTGCCCCTAGTGGCAGAGCGCAGCACTGCGCCTGTCTTCTCACTCTGACATGATCGCCTGCATTGGGAATTTGTAAAAAGTACGTGAGAAATTTCTGTTTTTTTTTTTTAAAATGTACTGATTTCTTGTTCATATACTTTGAAGATAAGATGATGAGGTATTTCTGTAGAAAAAACGGTGTCAAAAGACTGAACCCTTTTTTGTGTTAATACATCCAAAGTCCAGTTTTGACCGAGTTATGGAATTTAAAGAAGTGTTGCACAATTATGCAAATTAGATGCATAAATTTATTCCTATCTGAAAGTTTGGATCATATTATACATCTTTCTAATTGACAGTAAGCCATTATTCCTTACCACTTTCAAGTTATAGCCTTGGAAATCTGAACTATTTTACTGACAAAAAATATTTACCACTCTTGACCATTAGGGGTTATGTCACAATTTGGCAACATACACACTCATAGGGTTAAAGCACTTGAGTTTGTCTTTTGCTCGGGAGTGTGGGCTATATTAATCATAGATCCCATAACCTACATATGTTTAAGCATGTGAGAGTGTTTAGTGATTACATATGTAAAGCGACTTCACACCTCAGAACAGGACAAAGGGTCTCAACCGCCAGTGAAGATCAAAGAGCATCCCAGACGCTGCGGCGGAGACCGGATGGGTTGCCCTGACCCCCCAGGGCCAGGTGGAGGAGTACGAAGACAAAAGAGGGGATTAAGATAGTGAGGGATGTCAGCTTTTGATATGCATGTCTTTTGTTATGTGCGAGTATAAGTTTGTAGAGCCGAAGGTGTTCGCTCTCTTACTTCTTCTGCTGCTGCACCTAGATGAGACTTGTTAGAGGAACTGATAATAAACTTTGGTTTATGAATCACATCGCCTTGTTATTTCAAGCTCCTCTACACTGGTGACCCTGACGCGAGAATGGACCAGAGGCATTCCCCCGCGATCGACTCATCTGTGGCGACCCAGGCAGACGCCGGCGCCCATGCAGACAGGGGAACAGATGGACGACGTTCCCCCAAGGCAGAAGTGATAGAGAGGGCTCAACCGAGCACCAGCGCTGCGGAGAGAGCCGAAGCAAGGCACTCTCACCCTGCGGACACACCAGTGATGGTCCACACAAACGCCGTCACCGTCAAGCTGCCGGACTTCTGGCAGGAAGACCCCGCCTTGTGGTTTCAGCAAGCTGAAGCCCAGTTTGCACTTGCGGGCATCACGGCTGACGATACAAAATTCTATCACATCGTCACCAAACTCGACGCCGCCACTTCGAGATGTGCGTGGAGCATAATCCAGCGGCCGCTGGCCCAGGACAAATATAAAGCACTGAAAGCGACCATCGTGGCAAATTACGTCCCCTCAGCCGAGGAGAGAGCCGAGAGAATCCTGGCGGTCTACGGCCACAGAGGAGGCAGACCCAAGGCCCTCATGGAGGACTTGCTGCAACTTAAAGAAGAGGACAATGACAACTTCCTCTTCCATTTCATACTCCTCAGTACGCTGCCGCCACACATGAGAGGGACGCTTGCCAACATGCGATGCAGCACCCAGCAAGACTTCCGCACACTGGCTCACGAAGCTCAATGGCTCGTCAACGCCTGCAAGGAGCAGACACCCACAGCAGCATCCGCAGACCTCAACACTGATGTCCGGAGCCACGAGGAGCCACAAATCACCGAGCAGAATCAGCCCGCAGTGACAGCGACACGGCCAGGACGCAACAGACGGAGCGATGTTTGTTATTACCACCACCGCTTCGCCGAGAAGGCTTACAAATGCGTTCCCCCCTGCAAATTCACGATTTCGGGAAAACGCCGAAGCCGAGAGCCGTTAACAGCGGCGGTTCTCGGCGAAAAAAGCAAGCTTTTATATGTGACAGATGGACACACCGGCAAGCAGTTCCTTATCGACACGGGAGCTCAACTAAGTTTTGTCATGCCCTCCCAAGCAGACCGGGCCATGGGCCCCCGGGACAATGGAGCGGTGGCTGCCAACGGCTCCATCATCGACACTTTTGGCGAAAAGAGCCTGCCCCTCTGCATCCACGGCCGCAACTACAGATGGACATTTGTTGTAGCGGCGGTGAGTTTTAACTTGTTGGGCGCAGATTTTTTGTGTGCACATGGGTTATTAGTTGATCTAGTGAACAGATGCTTGGTTAATGCACTGTCCTTTGCTTCTATTCCCTGCTCAGCTCGACTTTCTCCACCACCCGTGCAGGCTAGCGTCACCACAGCAGGAGGTAAGTTTGATCAACTCCTCACCCAATTTCCAGCACTCACAATTCCCAAATTCTCAGCCACAGTGGCTAAACACGGGGTCGAACACTTTATTCCCACAACGGGCCCACCCGTATTCGCCAAAGCTCGGCGCTTAGACGCGGCCAAGCTCGCCATAGCTCGGGACGAGTTTACCACCCTCGAAAAATTAGGCATTATTAGACGCTCAAAAAGCCCCTGGGCGTCACCACTTCACATGGTCCCGAAATCCTACGGTTCTTGGAGGCCGTGCGGCGATTACCGCAGATTAAACAATGCGACAGCGCATGACCGCTACCCAATACCTCACATTCAAGACTTTTCACAACATCTGGCGGGTGCGCGCATTTTTTCAAAAATAGACCTGGTCCGCGGTTATCATCAAGTCCCAGTTCGAGCAGAGGACATTCCTAAAACAGCTGTAATAACCTCCTTCGGTCTTTTTGAATTTTTGCGGATGCCTTTCGGCCTCAAAGGCGCTGCTCAAACCTTTCAGCGGATGATGGACGCAGTATTACGCAACCTCCCTTTCGTGTTCGTCTACCTCGACGATATGCTGGTAGCCAGCTCGTCTGAGGAAGAACACGAGCGGCATCTCACTATGGTTTTTCAGAGACTAGAAGAGCATGGGTTAATAATCAATCCAGCCAAATGCAAATTTGGCGTGTCACAAATTGATTTTTTAGGACACAGAGTTTCTCCGAAGGGGGCAGTCCCACTTCCAGACAAAGTTCACGCAGTAAAAAGTTTCCCACGGCCACAAACGGTCAAATCGCTGCAGGAATTTTTGGGCATGGTTAATTTTTACAACCGCTTCCTCCCCCACGCAGCTCAGCTCATGCAGCCCCTATATGACGCACTCAGAAAACAAAAACCTTCCGACGCGGTCGAATGGACCGCGGAGCGCGAACGCGCCTTCGCGGAAGTAAAAAGCGCCCTAGCTAATGCCACGTTGTTGGTTCACCCCAATCCCTTGGCCCGCATTGCGCTAACCACAGACGCTTCAGACCTGGCCATAGGGGCAGTTGTAGAACAACACGTTGGCGGAATCTGGCAACCTTTGGCATTCTTCAGCAAATCGCTAAACCAAACTGAGCGTAAATACAGCACTTTTGACAGAGAGCTACTAGCGCTCCATTTATCCATCCGCCACTTCCAGTTCTGGTTAGAGGGGCGGCGTTTTACGGCTTTTGTAGACCACAAACCGCTCACCTTTGCTATGGCTAAAATTTCCGAACCGTGGTCAGGCAGGCAACAAAGACAGCTAGCTGCGATTTCAGAGTTCACCACAGACATTCGACACGTAGCAGGCAAACTTAACGTGGTAGCAGACTGCCTCTCTCGCGCTGTGACATCGCCAGAGCGCGAGGAGACAGATTATACTACCTCAGCCGCAGAACTCTTCGCCAACGCAGACACATATGCAGCACCAATCCACGCAGGAATAGATTATGCAGCCATGGCAGAGGAGCAAAGTAGTGACGCGGACGTGCGCGCACTCCTGTCTGGACCAACAGGGTTAAGGCTGGAGAAAAGGGGTTTACGCGACGGTGTGCCCCCCCCTAATATGCGACATCTCAACCGGCCGACCTCGCCCGTTAGTTCCAGCTGCATGGCGCCGCCGTATTTTCGACTCGATTCACTCCCTCGCGCACCCAGGTGTGCGGGCTTCAGTTAAAATGGTCGCCGAAAAGTTTGTGTGGCCTGGCCTGTGCAAAAACATAAAAGAATGGGCAAAGACTTGCATTTCTTGTCAGCGCGCCAAAGTACACAAGCACACAAAAGCCCCTCTGGACCCTTTTCGAATCCCTGCTAGAAGGTTCGACCACTTTCATGTCGACCTCGTGGGGCCACTACCTTCCTCCCAGGGTTTCACACACCTGTTAACAATGATAGACCGCACCACGCGCTGGCCAGAGGCAGTCCCTCTGGCGTCAACCACAGCGGAGGAAGTCGCTCGCGTTTTTTTGACAAACTGGGTGGCACGTTTCGGCGTCCCATCGGACATCACGTCCGATAGGGGGCCTCAATTTGTCTCGGAGCTTTGGTCAGCCATGTCCAGCAGCTTAGGGGCAACAATTCACCGCACCACCGCTTATCACCCTCAGGCTAATGGGTTATACGAGCGTTTTCACAGATCTTTAAAGGCCGCCCTCAGAGCCTCACTAACGGATACAAATTGGGTAAATAAACTTCCCTGGGTTTTATTGGGGTTGCGTGCTGCGCCCAAAGAGGATCTAGACGCCTCCCCAGCAGAATTAGTTTTTGCACAACCTCTCAGGCTCCCAGGTGAATTTTTACCAGAGAACCCAGAGCCAGGGCATTTTCCAGCCCCGAGGTTTTTAGGCAGCAACGGACCGGACTCTCTGCCCGGACCGGCACATCACTCTTTTCCACGGGTTTTTGTCCCCCAAGCTTTAAAAAACGCTGAATTCGTTTTTGTTAGACATGAAGCTTTAAAACCAACCTTCCGCCCACCATACGATGGGCCATTCAGAGTGCTGGAACCTGGTGATAAATATTTTGTGCTTGATTTTGGGGATAGAAAAGAAACAGTCAGCATTGACAGACTTAAACCTGCCTTCTTGTTGAGAGACGAGCCTGCACGGTTGGCGAGAGCACCTCGGCGGGGTAGACCCCCCAAGAGAAAAGACTCAGCCCCCCTGCAGGGAACAAATAATCACTCTCCTCCCCAAGCTGCAGATTCCTTACAGGAAGATCCCACCAGGATGCCCAAGCGGACCCACAGCAGATTCGGGAGAAGATTAAAACCCAGACGGCACAGAGACTGATGCAAACTACTCAACAGTTGTTCACTAATTGTGCTGTAACAGTTTAAGACTGACTTGTGATGTTACTATGCTGTTATGATTACCACTGAACTCTCTTAGGAGCATGGCTGCTGGAAAGTTTCTTCTGTGTCAAGAGGTGTAGCAGTTAGTATGTCATAATAATTATCTTAAACTGTGAATTTTTCTATTGTCCTTTTCTTAGTCGTTTGGGGGGGGGCTGTGGGCTATATTAATCATAGATCCCATAACCTACATATGTTTAAGCATGTGAGAGTGTTTAGTGATTACATATGTAAAGCGACTTCACACCTCAGAACAGGACAAAGGGTCTCAACCACCAGTGAAGATCAAAGAGCATCCCAGGCGCTGCGGCGGAGACCGGATGGGTTGCCCTGACCCCCCAGGGCCAGGTGGAGGAGTACGAAGACAAAAGAGGGGATTAAGATAGTGAGGGATGTCAGCTTTTGATATGCATGTCTTTTGTTATGTGCGAGTATAAGTTCGTAGAGCCGAAGGTGTTCGCTCTCTTACTTCTTCTGCTGCTGCACCTAGATGAGACTTGTTAGAGGAGCTGATAATAAACTTTGGTTTATGAATCACATCGCCTCGTTATTTCAAGCTCCTCTACAGGGAGGTTTTTTGTTTTTTTTCTCCCCTGCCTCAGGGAGGCAGGAAATCATGACAATGGCATATTTGCAGTGTTGGTTCACAGGAAAAACACATACAAACTCTCTGCGTGCAGCGCATACACACGTGCACACACACACACACACACAGAGCTAAACACACGGGACCTGTCGGGTTTTTTTATATTTAACTGAAGTCTTTATGATCATCTGTCCTGTGTTGTTCTGATATGTCAAAATGTCAGAACACCGGAGGAGGAGGATCAATCAGCTGATCGCCTGAAGCGTAGACCGCAGCTGTTAACTTTGCTGTTGGCTGCACCTCCCAGAAAAAGCACACTCCATGCATTATCTTGGTTTTATTTTTTTTCCCACTTTATTGAAAATTAACTTTTTTATCACCATCAGTTCACGTGCCTTTGAGCCAGGTTGTGACAGCTGTTATCTGATGTTCCTGACGTGTCACATCAGCTGTTTCAGGCATGACTGACCTGACAGATTTGACAGCTCTGCTAGGTTGGTCACGCCCCCCACTGTGGTCTCTGGAGGGGAGGATCATCTGGGTTGAACGCAGATTATCTCTCCCAAAACTAGGATTCATGGATAGGGAGGCAACGGCAGTTTGTCGTGACTTAGCTATGCAGAAGTTAGACTATTGTTGCGCATAAGTTGTGAATGTCGGCAACACGCTAAACATTACTTGGTTTAAGTTACTATTACTTAATTATATGTTCAAGTCATTATGGCAAACATGAATATTTTGGCATATCCCAGCGTTTGACCAATTTTTATACGTTTGGTGAACACTGCCTAAATCGTCATGGTGTGACAGTTGACAGCTCAAGATTGCAAACCCTGTCTGGCTCCAAGTATCTACTCCATCAGCTGCAAACAACAAGCATTCCCAGCAAGATAATTTGCAGCACTCCTCAGAGACTGTAATCCAAGGATACCGCTCTTGCTAATATGGAAGTGACGGATAAATCCTTTCCCCGGCTGAGACGGGCCTGCTAGCTTCAGGATTGGCTGACCTCTCTTCACAATGACCAGCTTTTCTTTAAAAGTCCATCTGGAAAATTGATTTTTTTTTTTTTAATATATCAGCAACCAAATCATTTTCCTCTCCCCTGTCAGCCATTGTGGGTGGGAAAACAGCTATTATATTTAAACAGATACAGTATATTGTAGCTGCTTAAGCAACTCCTTGCACTGGCGTTTTGCTAGCTAGGATCCTCTGCATCGTGGGTGGAGGAGTCTTACCATCCAATCAAAAGACGTGAAAATGTCGACATTCTCGGATGCCTTTTATGCATACCCCTGGACATACAGAAGACATCTGATTGGTTAAAGCAACAGGATAAGTTGAACAGTTAATTTAACCTACTGAGCTGCACTGTTAATTCCTGAAGGCCCAAGGCAGATTTGCTTGACCCTGGCAACACAGATGGCTGAAATATGATTGAACAAAAAAACTCTAGCATGCATTACATTACTGGAAGGAGTGCAACCAAGAGAAAATCTACAAAATGAAGAGAATAGACTATTGGGAATAATTTAATTCATCCTCATGGAACAAATATGTTGTAAAGGTTGTAAATGTAATCCTGATAGTGTTGAAGCCAGCAGAGAAGACTTTGCTGGCCCTGAGGGTCCACCACTGGTTCATTTACATCCAAGATGGTGTTGGGATGGTAAATGTTCTCCTATTTCTTCAAAAGTAAACAGTGAATCATGTTTCTGAAAACAATCAAGGTGAGACATAACTTGTATTGTTGCTAAATACAAGGAAATCACTTTTTTCATGTAGATTTTGGATATTTCCAGGTTCAGTCTAATATGTTTATGAGGATACCTTAACAGGGAATCTGTCAGAAACCCAAAATGCAATTTTCATTAAATATACAATTTATAGTTACTCTAACTACTGTTACATTTTCACCAGGATGGGTGAGTATTTATAATAATGACGGACTCCTGAATGCTGCTTTAACCATGCTCAACTGGAACCTTTGAGTAACCACAATACATGTCGTAGGGCCACACACCCGGAACCATAGTTCCCCTTACATAACACCTCCCCCCTTAAATCAAGAACTTCCCCTCTTAGACATTTGCCTTCTATCATTTGTATAATATTGGCAAGATTAGGAGCATCTTGTCTCAGATTGATGCTGAGGAACTAATCCACGCTTTTGTTAGCTCTAGATTAGATTATTGTAACTCTTTATCATCAGGCTGTCCTAAAACATCTTTAAAACGTCTTCATCTGATCCAAAATGCTGCAGCAAGAGTTTTAACAGATACTAGAAAGACAGATCACATCTCTCCAGTTCTGGCCTCCCTTCATTGGCTTCCCATAGAATTTATAATTAAGTTTAAAATCCTTCTCCTCACTTACAAAGCTTGAAATGACCTGGCCCCTTTTTATTTCAAAGATCTGATAGTACCTTATCATCCTAACAGAGCACTACGCTCCCAAAATACTTGTCATACCTAGAATCTCCAAAAGTACAATGGCAGGCAGAGCCTTCAGTTATCATGCTCCTCTCCTTTGGAACCAGTTGCCAATCTGGATTCAGGAGTCAGACTCGAGCTTTGTTTATAAGAATAGGTTTAAAAACTTCCTTTTTGATATAGCCTATAATTAGGGAGGGATCATGTGCCCCTGAACCCTCCCTTAGTTATGCTGCTTATAGGTTTAGACAGCCGGGGGACCTCCAACAATGCACTGGGCTTCACTCCTTTCTTCACTCTCAGTGAAATATTTTTGCTGGTCATTAACATCTGTTTGTTCTCTCCCATACAGTGGGGTAAAAAAGCATTTAGTCAGCCACCAATTGTGCAAGTTCTCCCACTTAAAAGATGAGAGAGGTCTCCAATTTTCATCATAGGTATACCTCAACTATGAGAGACAAAATAAGAAAAAAAAAAAAATCCAGAAAATCACATTGAAGGATTTTGAATGAATTAATTGGTAAATTCCTCAGTAAAATAAGTATTTGGTCAATAACAAAAGTTCATCTCAATACTTTGTTATATACCCTTTGTTGGCAATGACAGAGGTCAAATGTTTTCTGTAAGTTTTCACAAGGTTTTCACACACTGTTGCTGGTGTTTTGGCCCATTCCTCCATGCAGATCTCCTCTAGAGCAGTGATGTTTTGGGGCTGTCGCTGGGCAACACAGACTTTCAACTCCCTCCAAAGATTTTCTATGGGGTTGAGATCTGGAGACTGGCTAGGCCACTCCAGGACCTTGAAATGCTTCTTTTGAAGCCACTCCTTCATTGCCCGGGCGGTGTGTTTGGGATCATTGTCATGCTGAAAGACCCAGCCACGTTTCATCTTCAATGCCCTTGCTGGTGGAAGGAGGTTTTCACTCAAAATCTCACGATACATGGCCCCATTCACTCTTTCCTTTACACGGATCAGTCATCCTGGTCCCTTTGCAGAAAAACAGCCCCAAAGTATGATGTTTCCACCCCCATGCTTCACAGTAGGTATGGTGTTCTTTCTCCTCCAAACACGATAAGTTGAGTTTTTACCAAAAAGTTCTATTTTGGTTTCATCTGACCATATGACATTCTCCCAATCCTCTTCTGGATCATCCAAATGCTCTCTAGCAAACTTCAGATGGGCCTGAACATGTACTGGCTTAAGCAGGGGGACACGTCTGGCACTGCAGGATTTGAGTCCCTGGTGACGTAGTGTGTTTCTGATGTAGCCTTTGTTACTTTGGTCCCAGCTCTCTGCAGGTCATTCACTAGGTCCCCCCGTGTGGTTCTGGGATTTTTGCTCACTGTTCTCGTGATCATTTTGACCTCACGGGGTGAGATCTTGTGTGGAGCCCCAGATCGAGGGAGATTATCAGTGGTCTTGTATGTCTTCCATTTTCTAATAATTGCTCCCACAGTTGATTTCTTCACACCAAGCTGCTTACCTATTGCAGATTCAGTCTCCCCAGCCTGGTGCAGGTCCACAATTTTGTTTCTGGAGTCCTTTGACAGCTCTTTGGTCTTGGCCATAGTGGAGTTTGGAGTCTGACTGTTTGAGGTTGTGGACAGGTGTCTTTTATACTGATAATGAGTTCAAACAGGTGCCATTAATACAGGTAACGAGTGGAGGACAGAGGAGCCTCTTAAAGAAGAAGTTACAAGTCTGTGAGAGCCAGAAATCTTGCTTGTTTGTAGGTGACCAAATACTTATTTTACTGAGGAATTTACCAATTAATTCATTAAAAATCCTTCAATGCGATTTTCTGGATTTTTTTTTTCTCATTTTGTCTCTCATAGTTGAGGTATACCTATGATGAAAACTGGAGACCTCTCTCATCTTTTAAGTGGGAGAACTTGCACAATTGGTGGCTGAATAAATACTTTTTTACCCCACTGTAGATTGAGTCCCTGTCATGCTGTTTGCTCTCTACGTGTCTGTTCTTTTCTTATTCCTCTCTATCCCCCCACCCCCCAGCCAGTCACAGCAGATGGCTGCCCCTCCCTGAGCCTGGTTCTGCTGGAGGTTTCTTCCTGCTGAAAGGGAGTTTTTCCTCTCCACCGTCAACAAGTGCTGCTCACAGGGGATCGCCTGATTGCTGGGGGTCTTTCTGCGATTGTGGGGGTTTCCCCTACAGTTGAAAGTGCTATGAGACTAATGTTGTTGTGAAATGGCGCTATATGAATAAAGTTGAACTGAACTGAATTTGAATTGAATGTCATTTCATTCAAAACAACAACAATACTGCATACTCTCAAACTTGAGCATTTATAATCAGTTAGCTTTGAGCATTGCAATGTCAACACACACATATCTTTTTTTTTTCTTTTACAAATCCAAACATACTGTCATGAATTGTCCCTCAGGGCAAAGAGAGACAGACCCACGCACCAACTGCAGTTTGTGGAAATTTATTACACAAAAACATAAGGTTCCAAGAAGCACAAAACCAAAATCCAAAAATAAACACAGAGGAAGACTTACGGCAGGAATAACTTCAGGTAAACTCACCAGAGCAGAATTAGGGCTCGAGTGGTGAAGCGACAGGAATCACAATCAAGACTGCGGCAGTGAAAAAACAACCTGACAGTCTTTAAACAACTGGGGAACAAGATGAAACAATGGGCAGCAGGTGCGGGCTGCATGAGCGGCAGGTGACCTAATTAACCAATAACTCACAGCTGAGATGACTAGGGAACAGGCAGTGAGAAGATGACAGGGTGGGAGTGTCTGGAAGAGGAGGTAAGGCAGTAATGTCACATAAAAACAAAATATAAATCCAAAACTACAGGAACTGACAAAATAATAATAATACTGAAGACATCAAAAAACTCCCAGAACGTTAAACCACCAGAGACATCATAAACCAACATACAGGAAAATAACACAACACTGGACAAATACAGAAAATAATCAGAAATAAATTAAGAGCCTGAGCCTGGTGACAAAGCATGTTCAGCCTCATGACACATACTGGTGGTCTAGACACCTTTCTTGATTAATCACAATACAAGTCGTAGGGCAACACACACCCAGAACCATAGTTCCCCTTACCCAACACCTACCTACAGAGGTGTGAAAAAGTGTTTGCTCACTTCCTGATTTCTCATTTTTACCTCCGCCAAGGAGGTTATGTGATCATCGGCGTTGGTTTGTCTGTTTGTCTGTTTGTTTGTTTGTTTGTTTGTTAGCAAGATAACTCAAAAAGTTATGGATGGATTTTCATGAAATTTTCACAGATTGTCAGAAATGGGGTATCCTACAGATGATTAGATTTTGGTGGCGATCCAGATCACCGTCCAGAAGAAAACCGCCATTACGCAAAATGCCATTTTCGTGAATAGCTACTGAACCACTAATCCTATCATTGTCAATCCAATTGCTTGTCATATGCTTTCATGGTCAAGGAATCTGAAAACGTACACACAAACACTGTATGGGGGGAACTGTGGCGCTTGGCGGAGGTCTGCGCTTTCCAAGTGCTTTTCTAGTGTTTGTTTGTCACACTTAAATTTTTCCGATCATCAAACAAATTTAAATATTAGACAAAGATAACACAAGTAAACACAAAATGCAGTTTTTAAATGAAGGTGTTTATTATTAAGGGTAAAAAAAAAAATCAAACCTACATGGCCCTCTGTGAAAAAGTGACACCCCCCCCCCCGCCCCCATTAAAACATAAATTATCTGTGGTTTATCACATCTTTGAAAAGCTGAGTTCAATTTCTCTAGCCACACCCGGGCCTGATTACTGCCACACCTATTCTCAAACAAGAAATCACTTAAATAGGACCTGCCTGACAAAGTGAAGTAGACCAAAAGATCCTCAAAAGCTAGACATCATGCTGTGATCCAAAGAAATTCAGGAACAAATAAGGAACAAAGTAATTGAGATCTATCAGTCTGGGAAAGGTTATAAAGCCACTTCTAAAGCTTTGGGACTTCAGCAAACTACAGTGAGAGCCATTATCCACAAATGGCGAAAACATGGAACAGTGGTGAACCTTCCCAGGAGTTGCTGGCTGACCAAAATTACCCTAAGAGTGCAGCCACAACTCATCCAAGAGGTCACAAAAGGCCCCACAACAACATCCAAAGAACTGCAGGCCTCACTTGCCTCAGTTAAGGTCAGTCTTCATGACTCCACCATAAGAAAGAGACTGGGCAAAAATGGCCTGCACGGCAGAGTTCCAAGATGAAAGCCACTGTTGAGCAAAAAGAACATAAAGGCTTGTCTCAGTTTTACCAGAAAACATCTTGATTATCCCCAAGAGTTTTGGGAAAATACTCTGTAGACTGATGAGACAAAAGTTGAACTTTCTGGAAGGTGTGTGTCCCATTACATCTGGCGTAAAAATAACACAGCATTTCAGAAAAGGAACATCATACCAACAGTAAAATATGGTGGTGGTAGTGTGATGGTCTGGGGCTGTTTTGTTGCTTCAGGACCTGGAAGACTTGCTGTGGTAAATGGAACCATGAATTCTGCTGTCTACCAACAAATCCTGAGGGAGAATGTCCGGCCATCTGTTCGTGACCTCAAGCTGAAGCGTTCTTGGGTTCTGCAGCAGGACAATGATCCAAAACACACCAGCAAGTCCACCTCTGGATGGCTTAAGAAAAACAAAATGAAAACTTTGGAGTGGCCTAGTCAAAGTCCTGACCTGAATCTGACTGAGATGCTGTGGCATGACCTTAAAAGGCGGTTCATGCTCGAAAACCCTCCGATGTGACTGAATTACAACAATTCTGCAAAGATGAGTGGTCCAAAATTCCTCCAGAGCACTGTAAAAGACTCACTGCCAGTTATTGCAAATGCTTGATTGCAGTTGTTACTACTAGGGGTGGCCCAACCAGTTATTAGGTTTAGGGGGCAATCACTTTAACACACAGGGCCATGTAGGTTTGGATTTTTTTCCCCTTAATGAACACCTTCATTTGAAAACTGCATTTTGTGTTTACTTGTGTTATCTTTATCTAATATTTCAATTTGTTTGATGATCTGAAACATTTAAGTGTGACAAACATACAATAAATGAGAACTCAGGAAGGGGGCAAACACTTTTTCACACCACTGTATGTGTATATGTACATAAAACCTATATTTACAATTGAGAATCAATTGGAGTAATTGATAGGATTATTTACAATAACATGCAATATCATGGGGGTGGACTAGATTCGCCCTGAGTACCTCAAGGCCCTGGATGTTTTAGGGCTATCATGGCTGACATACAGTGGGGCAAAAAAGTATTTAGTCAGCCACCAATTGTGCAACTTCTCCCACTTAAAAGATGAGAGAGGTCTCCAATTTTCATCATAGGTATACCTCAACTATGAGAGACAAAATGAGAAAAAAAAAAATCCAGAAAATCACATTGAAGGATTTTTAATGAATTAATTGGTAAATTCCTTGGTAAAATAAGTATTTGGTCACCTACAAACAAGCAAGATTTCTGGCTCTCACAGACCTGTAACTTCTTCTTTAAGATGATCCTCTGTCCTCCACTCGTTACCTGTATTAATGGCACCTGTTTGAACTCATTATCAGTATAAAAGACACCTGTCCACAACCTCAAACAGTCAGACTCCAAACTCCACTATGGCCAAGACCAAAGAGCTGTCAAAGGACACCAGAAACAAAATTGTAGACCTGTACCAGGCTGGGAAGACTGAATCTTCAATAGGTAAGCAGCTTGGTGTGAAGAAATCAACTGTGGGAGCAATTATTAGAAAATGGAAGACATACAAGACCACTGATAATCTCCCTCGATCTGGGGCTCCATGCAAGATCTCACCCCGTGAGGTCAAAATGATCACGAGAACGATGAGCAAAAATCCCAGAACCACACGGGGGGACCTAGTGAATGACCTGCAGAGAGCTGGGACCAAAGTAACAAAGGCTACCATCAGTAACACACTACGCCGCCAGGGACTCAAATCCTGCAGTGCCAGATGTGTCCCCCTGCTTAAGCCAGTACATGTCCAGGCCCGTCTGAAGTTTGCTAGAGAGCATTTGGATGATCCAGAAGAGGATTGGGAGAATGTCATATGGTCAGATGAAACCAAAATAGAACTTTTTGGTAAAAACTCAACTTGTCGTGTTTGGAGGAGAAAGAACACCATACCTACTGTGAAGCATGGGGGTGAAAACATTATACGTTGGGGCTGTTTTTCTGCAAAGGGACCAGGACGACTGATCCGTGTAAAGGAAAGAATGAATGGGGCCATGTATCGTGAGATTTTGAGTGAAAACCTCCTTCCATCAGCAAGGGCATTGAAGATGAAACGTGGCTGGGTCTTTCAGCATGACAATGATCCCAAACACACCGCCCGGGCAACGAAGGAGTGGCTTCGTAAGAAGCATTTCAAGGTCCTGGAGTGGCCTAGCCAGTCTCCAGATCTCAACCCCATAGAAAATGTTTGGAGGGAGTTGAAAGTCCATGTTGCCCAGCGACAGCCCCAAAACATCACTGCTCCAGAGGAGATCTGCATGGAGGAATGGGCCAAAATACCAGCTGCAGTGTGTGAAAACCTTGTGAAGACTTACAGAAAACGTTTGACCTCTGTCATTGCCAACAAAGGGTATATAACAAAGTATTGAGATGAACTTTTGTTATTGACCAAATACTGTACTTATTTTACTGAGGAATTTATCAATTAATTCATTAAAAATCCTTCAATGTGATTTTCTGGATTTTTTTTTTCTCATTTTGTCTCTCATAGTTGAGGTATACCTATGATGAAAATTGGAGACCTCTCTCATCTTTTAAGTGGGAGAACTTGCACAATTGGTGGCTGACTAAATACTTTTTTCCCTACTGTACCTCTGCAATATTGTGTGGAGGTCGAGGGCAGCGCCTTTGGCATGGCAAACCGGGGTGGTGGTTCCTCTCTTCAAAAAAGAGGACCGGAGGGTGTGCTCCAACTTAAGAGGGACCACACCCCTCAGCCTCCCTGGGAAGGTCTATGCCAAGGTCCTGGAGAGGAGAGTCCAGCCTTTGGTCTAACCTTGGATTCAAGAGGAGCAATGTGGTTTTCATCCTGGCCATGGCACATAGGGACCAGGTCTTTACCCTCTTGAGAATCCTCGATGGTTCGTGGGAGTTTGCCTAACCAGTTTACATGTGTTTTGTGGACTTGGAGAAGGTATTCGATCGCATCCCTCGTGTTTTTTTGTCGGGGGTGCTTTGGGAGTATGGGGTATCGGGCTTGTTGTTACAAGCTATTCGGTCTCTGTATGACCGTTGTGAGAGTTTGGTTCGTATTGTCAACACTCGGTTGGACTCATTCCAAGTGAGAGTTGGACTCTACCAGGGCTGCCCTTTGTCACCGATTCTGTTCATAATTTTTATGGACAGGATTTCTAGGTGCAGCCAGGGAATGGAAGGTGTCATGCTTGGTGACCACAGGATCTCATCTCTGTTGTTTGCAGATGATGTTTTCCTGTAGGCTTCATCCAGCAATGACCTACAGGTCTTACAGGGACGGTTTGCCATTGAGTGTGAAGCAGCTGGGATGAGAATCAGTACCTCCAAGTCCGAGTCCATGGTCCTCAGCCGGAAAAAGGTGGATTGTCCTCTCCGGGTTGGGGACAAGCTCCTGCCCCAAGTGGAGGAGTTTAAGTGTCTTGGGGTCTTATTCACGAGTGAGGGGAGGGTGGAACGAAAGATTGACAGACGAATCGGAGCAGCATCTGCAGTGATGCGGACATTGTACCGGTCTGTTGTGGTGAAGAGGGAGCTAAGCTTTAAGGCAAAGCTGTCAATTTACCAGTCAATCTACATTCCTACCCTCACCTATGGTCATGAGCTTTGGGTAATGACCCAAAGAATGAGATCGCGGATACAAGTGGCTGAAATGAGCATTCTTTGTAGGATTGCTGGACTCACCCTCAGAGATAGGGTGAGGAGCTCAATCACCTGGGAGAGGCTCAGAGTAGAACCGCTGCTCCTCCACATTGAAAGGTGCCAGTTGAGGTGGTTTGGGCATCTGATGAGGATGCCTCCTGCACGTCTCCCACTTGAGGTGTTTCGGGCACGTCCCACTGGGAGGAGACCCCGGGGCAGACCCAGGACTCGCTGGAGAGACTATGTCTCCCAGCTGGTCTGGAAACGCCTTCGTATCCTCTCTGAAGTGCTGGAGCAGGTGGCTGGGGAGAGGGAAGTCTGTGCTCTGTGCTTCTCTGCTTGAACTGCTACCTCTGCGACCCGGACCTCCGGAAAGCGGTAGAAGATGGATGGATGGATGGAACATGCACTATCAATTAAGATATTTAATGTCAAGGAATATAGAATGTGATACAAATGTAATGTAGGCATGAAGCCCAGCAGGAAGAACCAGAATTGCTTTAACGTGGCTGTTAGAGTGGAGCAGGTGGAGCACTGGGTGGTGAAATTTTTTAATGCTGATGTTTTTCCCTGATAATCTCCTGTCTCACTGTCAGATCTATTGTCTGTTAAGCCCCTTCTGCTGCTCCATTACACACACACACACACACACACACACACACACACACACACACACACACAGAGAGAGAGAGAGAGAGAGAAGCTATAAATTGTACAAAAATGGGTTGTGGTACAAAATTGTGACATTTTTCACATATATTTGCTAGTGGGCAGTGAAGCATCCATCCATCTTTTTCCACTTAATCCTTTTCGGGTCCGGGGGGGGAGGGGGTTCTGGAGCCTATCCCAGCATCTTTGGATGAGAGGCAGGGTACACCCTGGACAGATCGCCAGTAATAATAACATTTTAATCACAATTAAACAAAAAAAAAAAATCCAGATTAATCGCCATTAGAACATGTTTTTTTTTTTTTCTATAAGGTGCCTTAAACTTACCAGTTTTCAAGTTTTTCAAACTTTCATTAACACGGGAGTGGACAGCAAGCTTTAAAGCTTGCTTTAAAGCTTTCAACATGTCAAAAAGACAAAAACTATCCAGAATATCCTCCCACAGTTAGCATAGTGACACAGCACTGAGGAGCAAAAACATGTGTCAGCTCCAATCGGCACAGCAAAACACAGTAATCAGACACAACACCAGCCATGGCAGTCTTCTCCCCTCCAATGTTGCCACATGGGAAATGAAAAAATATAGTACTGTCACTTTAAAATTATCGTATTTTGACCCAAACTATTGTATGTATTAAAATAACTTGAAAAATCACAGGCTAGGACAGTGCAATTAAAAACAAAGGTATGTAGATTCTGTATGGAACTGCAGTAACCTACGGAACCTAAGGAATAAATACAGAGGCTTAGCCATTTGAATGAAACAACTGATTCTTGCATTGTCACAATTAAACACACCCACCCACCCACACAATGAACTGTATGTCTTTGCACAACCATTGCTTCTGTCCTTAAACGTAGGGTCTAACTCCAGGCAGGTGATAAAGCTGCTGTGACCAGTGGAGTTGCTTTGTTTTCTTACCAGTGTCTGTGTCTGTGCTTCTGGACTCTTTCCTTTTAGTACTTTTTTCCTCCGAGTCCAAACTCATGTTCATTGATTTTTTTAAAAAAAAATTGTTGTGGTGCCAGTTCAGCTGCTTAAACAAACGTGAGCTACTGTAAGTGCTGCAGATGTGATTGGCACATTTGGCGGTGAGGAGGAGCCAACCAGGTATGAGCTGATCAGCCATGAGCAGGCATCACTTTCTGGTGATGTGTGGGTGTTCATATAAATCAAAATAACTTTTTTTTTTTTTTTTTTTTTTGGGGGGGGTGCACAGAAATGCCAAAACTATCATATATTTGGCCTTTTTTTAAAACTATTGATTGTATAGGCCCTAAAACTATCATGTAAATATGATAATTATCCTATATCTGGCAACACTGCTCCTCTCCCTTTTTGTTGTAAGTTCCAGTAGTAGATAATCCAGTTTTTTCTAGGCAGTGGAGATTCACGAACAGAACTGACGGAAGCAGTGTTCACTCAGGTTAGCATTTAGCCTAGCTGTTAGCTCTCCACACGTCCGCCTCTCTTCTCCATCAGCCTCTTCTCTTTTCCTCCGTGTTCACGTCAGGATTGTGCATTGATACAGTCTGAAATGTCCACATAGCATGACAACAGTACTCCACCAAAGTGATTTGAACACCCAGAATTAAATAAAATGAGGATCTGTGCCACAAACTGGGCTTCATGGATATGTTTTGAGTTGAGCTATCAACTGTCCACCAGAAACAGTACCTGGATTTTGAAAGTTCCACTTTTTTTTTTATTTTGCCATAATTAATCGCGAGTAACTGTGGTAAAAATCATGATCAGTGGGGCGTTGTGTTACCACATCATTAATGCAATAACATGCCCACCACTAATATTTGCACATGCTACTCTTAAATTTGCAAAGCTGGAACAGAACAATGATTTCAAAGGATTTTAAAGAATTAAGGTTACAAATAAAGAATGTAATAGAACTGATGAAAATGACTAAAGGTGCAGTAGGTTATTTGTATTCCAGTATCATCAAGAACATTTGCAGCCAGTTTTCAAATCAGCGCAGCTGGACCTAACCCTCAGGCAGAGGTGGGCTGTTACCTTGAGTTCCACGATGGCAATGAGCACATAAATCTATGGGTAAGAAAGCTATTATTTTAAAATGTCTTAAATCAAATTGTCCAAAATTAAGACTTTAATTATCCCTAAAAACACCCTTAATGTCATTAATGACAGTGATGCCATTATCAATGTCAGCTGTTATATTTTCTTATATTTTGGGGTGAAATCTTGATATTCAGTTTTGGAAATATTGTGGCACATATATTGGCACATATATTGAGTTCATATCTCCCGCAAATGTATGGCTGTATGTGTATTGGGGGCTTCACCTCTCGCGGGACAAAGAAGGTCTGGGTCTGCAGAGATCTACAGGAGATGACGAGGAGGTGCGAGTTTTGGCCTTTGTCTCAGAGAGGATGCCCCAGAAGGATTCACGGAACATTGAGGGATAAGAGACAGACATCAAAGAGTTGCATTGTGACTGGGAATTAAGTACCATGTGATTGTATGTTTGCTAAAGCACCATGTGACTTAGGCAGTATAAGAGTGTGGTATTTCATTGCTCGGTCTCTTTTCTTGTTGAGAGATTGCTAGAGAATGTGTTCTCATAATAAAGCTGAACCTGAGAAATAAACTCAGCCTCATCCTTGAATGCATTCTCTACACTGGTGACCCGATGACAAATTATGGCCGGGAACGACATTCCCGCACCGGACTCATCAGGAGCCAGCCAGGCTAACGCAGCTACCGCAGTCCAGCTGCCCAATTTCTGGCAGCATAGCCCGCGCTCCTGGTTCAACACTGTCGAGGCGCAGTTCCATCTTCGGGGAATTTCGGCGGATGCAACGAAGTTCTACCATGTAGTCGCAAAGCTGGACAGCCTCACAGTCCAGCGGGTGGAGAGCCTGACTAACCACCCACCAGACGACGACAAGTATGGCGCATTGAAAGCCGCTCTCATCCGTGCTTTCACCCCCTCGCTGGGAGAGCGAGCAGAGAAGCTCCTGGTGTTGACTGAAGGCGAGGCAGACAGGCCTGCGGACCTGAAGGCGAGGATGCTGAGCCTGAGAGGCGATGATGATGACGGCTTTATCTTCGCCCATCTTTTCTTCAGGACACTACCGCCAGCGGTGAGAGTTGCCCTGGCTGGTTCACAGCTGCTGACCAACCGAGATTACCACAAGCTGGGCCAGGAGGCACAGCAACTCGCCGACGCCCATAGATGCCACACGGCCACGACGGCGGCAGCGGTGTTGAGCGCAATGCCCGGAGACGGCAGGGGGCCAGACGCTGCAGCACCAGATTCGCTGACGTCAGCAGCGGCGGAGGCCAGGAGACACGGAGCGGGCAACGTCCTCTGCTTTTATCATCGACGTTTCGCCGAGAGGGCACGCAAGTGCACTCCACCGTGCCAGTTCAGACGCTCGGGAAACGCCAGGACCGAGCCGGTAGCAGCTGCGGCTCTCGGCGTGAAGAACAGGCTGCTCTACCTTACGGACGCGAAATCAGGGAGACAGTTCCTGGTGGACACAGGCTCCCAGCTGAGTTTCATCACACCTTCCTACGCTGACCGGCTGGCGCCTTCCAGCGGACCCCTGGTGTTGGCGGCGAATGGCTTGAAGATCAAGACCTTTGGGGAGAAGACCCTCCCCCTGTCTTTTCACGGTCAGACATTCGAGTGGACTTTCGTCGTAGCGGCAGTCAGTCATAACATATTAGGTGCTGATTTTTTGTGCTTGAATGGTTTATTGGTTGATCTTGCTAATAGACGTCTGGTTAATGCACTGTCTTTCCATTCTATTTCCTGTACAGCCCGGGTGGTCCCGCCTACTGCACAGCCCAACATCACAGCTGTGGGTGGTAAGTTCCAAGCACTACTCACTCAGTTTCCAACACTCACAGTCCCAACGTTTTCAGCATCAGTGGCTAAACATGGGGTGGAACATTTTACAACTACCACCAGGCCCCCCGTTTTTGCAAAAGCTTGGCGCTTGGACTCAGCTAAACTAGCCATAGCGCGCGAGGAATTCGCCAACCTGGAAAAGCTGGGCATTATTAGATGCTCTAACAGCCCCTGGGCTTCACCGCTGCATATGGTCCCCAAGGCTCATGGCTCGTGGTGGCCTTGCGGTGATTTCCGCAGGTTGAATAACGCTTCAGCGCACGACCGCTACCCGATTCCGCACATCCAAGATTTTTCAGTGCATTTAGCGGGGGCGCGCATTTTTTCTAAAGTAGATTTGGTGCGCGGGTACCATCAAGTCCCAGTCCATGCTCAGGACATACCCAAAACAGCGGTTATAACTCCTTTTGGGCTTTTTGAGTTTTTGCGCATGCCGTTCGGGCTCAAGGGTGCTGCGCAGACTTTCCAGCGCATGATGGATGCAGTTTTACGCAGCCTCCCTTTCGTGTTCGTCTACTTGGATGATATTTTGGTAGCCAGCACGTCCGAAGACGAACACGAAACCCACCTCACAGCGGTTTTTCGGAGGCTGGTGGAGCACGGGTTAATAATTAACCCAGCGAAGGTGCCAGTTTGGGGTGGCACAAATCGATTTTTTGGGGCACCGCGTTTCACCAGAAGGAGTGGTCCCTCTGCCCGATAAAGTACGCGCAATAACAGATTTTCCCCAACCACAGACGGTCAAAGCGTTGCAGGAATTTTTGGGAATGGTTAATTTTTATAACCATTTCCTCCCAAGCGCAGCGCAGCTCATGCAACCATTGTATGCGGCACTTAAAAAACATAAACCTGCGAATAAGATCGAATGGCCCCCGGAGCGGGAGCGCGCATTCTCCCAAGTCAAATCGGCCCTGGCGAACGCCGTTTTGTTGGCACACCCGGTGCCAACGGCCCGCATGGCGCTCACCACGGACGCTTCCGATTTAGCGGTGGGGGCGGTCGTTGAACAGTTTATGGCAGGTAGCTGTCAGCCGCTCGCATTTTTCAGCAAAATCTTGAGCGATAACGAGCGGAAATACAGCGTGTTCGACAGGGAGCTGTTGGCCCTGCATTTGGCCATCCGCCATTTCCAGGTCTGGCTGGAGGGGCGCCGTTTCACCGCGTTTGTGGACCACAAGCCGCTAACGTTCGCGATGGCCAAGATTTCAGAGCCTTGGTCAGGCCGGCAGCAAAGACAGCTGGCCGCGATATCGGAGTTCACCACCGATATTCAGCATGTCGTGGGCAAACATAATGTAGTGGTAGACTGTCTTTCGCGTGCGGTAGCAGCGCCAGGCCCCGTGGGGGCAGACTTGGCAGCCGTGGCCGCGGGCCAGGTTTGTGGAGCGGAAGCGCTCGCAGCCCCGGTCCGCGTAGGTTTGGATTACGCAGCCATGGCCGCGGAGCAGGCTAGCGACGCGGATGTGCGCACGCTCCAGTCTGGACCAACAGGGTTAAGGCTGGAGCACAGGGTGCAGCAAATAGGTATGCCCCCTCTAATCTGCGATGTCTCCACGGGGCGGCCTCGCCCTGTGGTTCCAGCTGCGTGGCGCCGCCACGTTTTTGACTCAATCCATTCTCTGGCGCACCCGGGGGTGCGTGCATCGATTAAAACGGTGGGGGAGAAATTTGTTTGGCCGGGGTTGCGTAAACAGGTCAAAGAATGGGCAGCAGCCTGCATGGCGTGTCAGCGAGCCAAAATACACAAGCACACTAGAGCCCCTTTGGAGCCTTTTCACATCCCGGCTAAGCGTTTTGATCATGTGCATGTTGACTTGGTGGGCCCCCTTCCGTTGAAGCAGGGGTGTACACACCTTTTGACGATGGTAGATCGCACCACGCGTTGGCCAGAAGTGGTCCCTTTGGCGTCAACTGCAGCGGCAGACGTTGCAAGCGCGTTTTTAACAGCTTGGGTCGCGCGTTTTGGAGTCCCGTCGGACACAACGTCCGACATAGGTCCCCAATTTGTTTCCGAACTCTGGTCATCGATGGCCCACAGCCTAGGGGTGAAGATTCACCGCACTACCGCGTATAACCTCCAGGCTAACGGTTTGTGCAAACGCTTTCATAGGTCATTGAAAGCAGCCATCAGAGCGTCTCTTACGGATACAAATTGGGTGGATAAACTTCCATGGGTTTTATTGGGGTTGCGTTCCGCACCTAAGAAGGATTTGCAGGCTTCTCTGGCTGAATTAGTTTTTGCACAACCCCTCCGTTTGCCAGGGGAATTTCTTCCCAACAGCCCTGCACCAAATTGCCCCCCCGCTCAGCTGTTGCAGAGCGGCACAGGATCAAATACCCTTCCTGGCCCAGTTCATCACAGTTTTCCACGCGTTTTTGTGCCGAAGGCTTTAAAAAATGCGGAGTTTGTTTTTGTTAGACATGATGCCCAACGCCCAGGTTTGCGACCGCCTTACGACGGGCCTTTCAGAGTGTTGGAAACAGGAGAGAAACATTTTTTGCTTGATTTAGGAGGCAGAAAAGAGTTGATTTGCATTAACAGACTCAAACCCGCCTTTGTTCTGGCTGATGAACACGTGCAGTTGGCCAGAGCCTCCCGCTGTGGCAGGCTGCCGAGAAGGCATTCTTCGGACCCCCCACAGAGATGTGCTAACAATTCTGATCCACAGATGCAGCAAGTCAGGGCAGAAGGAACAAAGCCGGCTTACAGCAGATATGGCAGGAGATTAAAACCCAAGCAATTGGTGGATTGATTTGTGGTATGTAGTGATGTTTTCTGTCATGCATCTCTGATTATCTTTTGTCCCTTAATAGACGTTTGGGGGGGGGTTATGTGGCACATATATTGAGTTCATATTCCCACAAATGTATGGCTGTATGTGTATTGGGGGCTTCACGTCTCGCGGGACAAAGAAGGTCTGGGTCTGCAGAGGTCTACAGGAAATGACGAGGAGGTGCGAGTTTTGGCCTTTGTCTCAGAGAGGATGCCCCAGAAGGATTCACGGAACATCGAGGGATAAGAGACAGACATCAAAGAGTTGCATTGTGACTTGGAATTAAGTACCATGTGATTATATGTTTGCTAAAGCACCATGTGACTTAGGCAGTATAAGAGTGTGGTATTTCATTGCTTGGTCTCTTTTCTTGTTGAGAGATTGCTAGAGAATGTGTTCTCATAATAAAGCTGAACCTGAGAAATAAACTCAGCCTCATCCTTGAATGCATTCTCTACAATATGTAATTATTGTTTTTGCCTTTTAACATAAGGGAAAGTGAAATGATCAGAATTTAGGTCTTTTCTCAAGAATTTATAATTTTTTTCACCCATAAGTTTACAATTTTTATCACATAAATTTGTGAATTTTTCTTCAGAACTTTGTAACGTTTTCTCATCTTTTAAAATTGTGACATTTAGAAAAAAAAATTTCTCTGAAAGTTAATTTTTTCACTTTACCTTCTGACTTTTTAAAAATATATTTTTGTTTTTTGTTTTCGTGAAAATGCTTTCTCTTCTAGGACATATGTGAGAAAAATGGCACAGTTTTATAGGAACTATATGGGGAATTCATGTCAACAAAGGCACATGTTATAAAACGCAACTCCATAAGAAAACAACAAATCTGAAAAGAAAATGAGCCTCATGCAAGAACCATTTCATAAACGTGACATATGATCAATTTACATGAACTGGTGGGATCCACCAATCTGTTAGAATCTTGAAATTGAATACATTTACTAACAAAATTTATGAGTGGTCCATGTTATGTCCACAAGCCTGGCAGTGACCACGGACGAGTGAGTTGTGCTGGAACTGAACTTTATTACAGAAAAGGTAATAATACGATACATATGAATGAGCACTTGGCTCCTGACTGTGCATATAGAGAGCGCTGGCAGAAGAGAGACCATAAGATGGCGACTCCTCCCTTATATGGGTCAGCGTGATGACGGTACCAGCTGGCTACGTCATCACGCCGCTCTCTATTATAAACCCCTTTATAGCAATCACCCCACCCCCTTAGAAAAAACACAGAACACTTTAAAAATTATAACCCTCCCCAATTTGGCATAAACAACAATCCCCAACATCGCTAATTAGGGTTAGCGGGTGGACCGCCGCTCAACCCGACACAGCCGAGAAGATTATTCTTCCACTCGTTTTGCCAGCCGCACTCCCATCTAAACAGTCCTTTTTCTGACAGTCTTCCATGGGGAAGGCAGTTCTGCTGGAGGGGCCTTGTAGCAGGCCCGCAGTGGACGTGCCCCTGGAGATGCTGGGTCCCCCGGACTGGAACCAATCTTCATAATGCTGCAGCCCGGGTCCCACGCTGCACCAACTGACTCCTGCGAAGCCTTACTGTCTGGAGCAGCCACTTGAATGCACCAGAGATGGTTTGCGTGCCATACTGAACCATCTGTCAATTTGAAGCAGGCTGGTCCTAGCTGCGTCACGATCCTCAAGGGTGTCCACGGTCTTCTAGAATGTGACTTTGCTGGCCGCAGGCCCGGTCACCCATCCATGCATACTCTCATGGAACCACAGTTACCACACGCGGGGCCTCTCAGAGCGGTCCTCTGGTCCACGGCGTTCATCTCGAACTCCTCTGTTGTGTCTTCATGTACCTCCATGCCCACTGCGTTGGTTAGCATGTCTGTCCTGGTTGTTGCTGCTGTTGGCGCACACCTAGCTCCGATGCTAACCCTTTTGCTGACTCAAGCTGGAACGCTAGCTCAATAGTGTTAACTAGCGTCATGTCGTTTGGCATTGTTAGCATCTTCGCCCTTAGCCGGAGGTTCATCGTGTGCTCAGCCAATTGGTCCTGCACCACTTCGTCCTCTAAAAGTCCAAATCTGCATATGCTAGCCAGATGTCTTAGGTCTGTGATGAATGGCTGGGTGGACTCACCAATTCCCTGTCACCGTTGGTGGAATCTGATACACTGTGCCAGCACACTGTCCAGAGTAGCAAAGTAGCTAGCTAGCAGTTCCACATCATCACCGAATGAGTCCACTGGTCCGAGCACGTGAAAAATTCTCTGACCTTCTATGCCCAGGTTGTGGACCAGTAATGCCCATTTCCATCCTTTGTTCAATTTTCCCAAATCCCACACTGCTACATATGTTTTGAAAGCGTCGAGCCAACATGGCCACAGAACAGACAGCTCACCGGAGTGCTCCAAATACGGCCTCAGTGGCATCAGGCACGCTTTCATGGTTTACTTCTCGTCACCAAATGTTATCAAATCAAATCAAATCACATCAACCTTTACTGTCATATTGCTGTACATACAACTGTAGTGCAGGCAAGATGAAATTGTGTTTCTCTCGGCATCCATATAGGTAAAAAGAACATAATTTAAGACACACTTACACACACCCTCACCCCCCACCCCAACACAGCCATTCACACATCCCTGAGACATACTTGAAAACTAACTAGAACTATAATATACAAATAATATACATAATGTCCATAAGGTGTTTATGTCCACAAACCTAGGAATGACAACGGACGAGTGAATTGTGCTGGAACTGAACTTTATAACAGAAAAGGTAATAATACAGTACATATGAATGAGCACTAAGCTCCTGACTGTGCCTATAGAGAGCGCCGGCAGAAGAGAGACCATAAGATGGCCGACTCCTCCCTTTTATGGGTCGGCGTGATGACAGTACCAGCCAACTACGTCATCACGCCACACTGTTATAAACCCCATTATAACATTCCTGGCCAGTTATAAGAGTTTTGTGTAAATAGTTTGCTGTTATTCTAACAGGTACACTGTGTAAAATTTTGGATGATCTTTTATCAAAAATTAAGATAATCATGATGTTTTTAATAGTGTATAGTCTTTTTTAAAAAGCTGTTTGATTTTTGTTACCTTAGAATAAGTTGTTTATATCTACATGGAGCTGGACCCGCACCGTTATGAAGGCTGCCATTTTGCACCGCCATGTTGCTACAATAGTAGAAACATGTCTGAATTATACGTGGTAACGTAACGTCACTTCCTGTGTTGCTGTCTGTCTGTGGTTAGCGCTCCTCATTCTGCTGACGATTTTGCCTTTAATTGTATTTTAATCACTTTTTTTTCCATCTACCGTCAGCTCTCACTTCTGTTTATCAAGCCTCCTGCACCTGTGTGTGCACTCAGTGTCATCTAATCACCATCTTTAACCTTCTGTTCACCTTTCATCAGTGTTTGTGTTAGCTTCGGGTTAGCCACTAGCTATGGCTACTAGCTCTCCTTCCTCTCCTCCTCTGGTGTGCTCTCTCTGTATCAGATGTTTAGCTACACCTCTGCCTCTTTTAGTGATAACGGTAAATGTAATAAATGTTGTCTTTTTGAGGCACTCAAGGCGAGGTTGTCTGATTTGGAATCCCAGCTCCACTGTATTGAAACACCTTCTGCGCCAGTTAATAACGACGGACGTCCCCTAGTTGCGACGGAGCTCCCTAGCTTAGTATTCTCTGGGCTCTGTAGTATTCTCTGGG
Organism: Pholidichthys leucotaenia; assembly: GCA_020510985.1. Lineage (NCBI taxonomy): Eukaryota > Metazoa > Chordata > Actinopteri > Cichliformes > Pholidichthyidae > Pholidichthys > Pholidichthys leucotaenia. The sequence continues at coordinate 22,214,984 of CM035848.1, read as the reverse complement.
CCCCTCCCCAATCTGACCAGTGATGACATGTTTAGCTGCTTGTCATCCTTCAACCGCTGGCTGTCTGTGTGGTGTCCTGCCAACAACATGGGCTACACTGACAATTGGAGCTCATTTTGGGGAAAACCTGGTCTTATTAGACGAGACGGTGTCCATCCCACTTTGGATGGTGCATCTCTTTTATCTAACAATCTGGCATCTTTTTTATCCAAATTTCCAAAACCTTGACAACTCAGAGTTGGGACCAAGAAGCAGAGTCGCCGTCTTACACACCTCTCTGCAGCTCCTCTACATCCGCCACCCCTCAACTTAGCCCCTGTCTTCCCCATCAGAGAATCATTGTCTGCTCCCTCCAAAGTAAATAAAAATATAATGTATAAGCATCCCAAAGTGATTGAACAAAAAGTTGGTAAAACTCAAATTAAACATGAAGCCTCTAAATTTAATGACTTGTCCTCTGTTCCTCCTCATAATCCATCCATCCATCTTCTACCGCTTTTCCGGAGGTCCGGGTCCCGGAGGCAGCAGTTCAAGCAGAGAAGCCCAGACTTCCCTCTTCCCAGCCACCTGCTCCAGCTCTTCAGAGAGGATACCAAGGCGTTCCAAGACCAGCTGGGAGACATAGTCTTTCCACCGAGTCCTGGGTCTGCCCCGGGGTCTCCTCCCAGTGGGACGTGTCCGAAACACCTCAAGTGGGAGGCGTCCAGGAGGCATCCTAATCAGATGCCCATACCACCTCAACTGACTCCTTTCAATGTGGAGGAGCAGCGGTTCTACTCTGAGCCTCTCCCGGATGACTGAGCTCCTCACCCTATCTCTGAGGGTGAGTCCAGCAATCCTAGGGAGAAAGCTCATTTCAGCCGCTTGTATCCGCGATCTTGTTCTTTCGGTCATTACCCAAAGCTCGTGACCATAGGTGAGAGTAGGAACGTAGATTGACTGATAAATCGACAGCTTTGCCTTAGAACTAAGCTCCCTCTTCACCACAGCAGACCAGTACAACGTCCGCATCACTGCAGATGCTGCTCCAATCCGTCTGTCAATCTCTCGCTCCATTTTCCCCTCACTCGTGAACAAGACCCCAAGATACTTAAACTCCTCCACTTGGGGCAGGAGCCTATCCCCAACCCAGAGAGGACAATCCACCTTTTTCCGGCTGAGGACCGTGGACTCGGACTTGGAGGTGCTGATTCTCATCCCAGCCGCTTCACACTCAGCGGCAAACCGTCCCAGCAAGAGCTGTAGGTCATTGCTGGATGAAGCCAACAGGACAACATCATCTGCAAATAACAGAGATGAGATCCTGTGGTCACCAAGCATGACACCCTCCATTCCCTGGCTGCGCCTAGAAATCCTGTCCATAAACATTATGAACAGGATCGGTGACAAAGGGCAGCCCTGGCGGAGTCCAACTCTCACTGGGAATGTCTCCGACCAAGTGTTGGCAATACAAACCAAACTCTCACAACAGTCGTACAGAGAGCGAATAGCTCATAGCAACAAGCCCGATACCCCATACTCCCGAAGCACCCCCCACAAAAAACCACGAGGGACGCGGTCAAATGCCTTTTCCAAGTCCACAAAACACATGTAAACTGGTTGGGCAAACTCCCACGAACCCTCGAGAATTCTCGAGAGGGTAAAGAGCTGGTCCGATGTGCCACGGCCAGGACGAAAACCCCATTGCTCCTCCTGAATCCGAGGTTCGACCAACGGCCGGACTCTCCTCTCCAGTACCTTGGCATAGACCTTCCCAGGGAGGTTGAGGAGTGTGATCCCTCTAAAGTTGGAGCACACCCTCCGGTCCCCTTTTTTGAAGAGAGGAACCACCATCCCGGTTTGCCATGCCAAAGGCACTGCCCCCGACCTCCACGCAATGTTGCAGAGGCGTGTCAACCATGACAGCCCAACAACATCCAGGGCCTTGAGGTACTCAGGGCGAATCTCATCCACCCCCGGGGCCCGGCCACCAAGGAGATTTTTAACCACCTTGGCAACCTCAGCCCCTGTGATAGGCGAGTCACCCCCCTCGTCCCCAAACCCTGCTTCCTCTGTGGAAGGCGTATCAGTGGGATTGAGGAGATCCTCGAAGTATTCCTTCCACCGCCTGACGATATCCCCAGTCGAAGTCATCAGTGTCCCATCCCCACCATACACAGTGTGGACAGGGAGCTGCTTTCCCCTCCTGAGCCGCCGGACAGTTTGCCAAAATCTCTCCGAGGCCGACCGAAAGTCTTGTTCCATGGCCTCACTGAACCGACCACCTTGCGGCCGCAGCTCTGGGCCGCTGCTTCAACAGCAGAGGTGGAGAACATGGCCCATTCAGACTCCATGTCTCCAGACTCCCTCGGAATGTGGTTGAAGTTCTTCCAGAGGTGGGAGTTGAAGACCTCCCGGACAGGGGCCTCAGCCAGACGTTCCCAGCACACCCTCACTATACGTTTGGGTCTATCAGGTCTGAATGGCTTCCCCCCCTGCCATCGGATCCAACTCACCACCAGGTGGTGATCAGTTGACAGCTCTGCTCCTCTCTTTACCCGAGTGTCCATGACATACGGTCGCAGGTCTGATGACATGATAACAAAATCGATCATCGACCTGCGACCTAGGGTGTCCTGGTGCTAGGTGCACATATGGACACCCTTATACTTGAACATGGTCTGGACTGGTTCTGGAACCGGAGCTGTGTGTTGAGGTGAGGCCGACTATATCTAGCTGGTATCTCTCAACCTCGTACACCAGCTCAGGTTCCTTCCCCACCAGAGAGGTGACATTCCACGTACCAAAAGCCAGTTTAGAAAGCTTGGGATCAGTCCGCCAAGGTCTCCGCCTTTGACCGCCACCTAATCCACATAGCACCGGACCCCCATGATCCCTCCTGCAAGTGGTGAGCCCACTGGAGGGCGGACCCATGTAACTCCTTCGGGCTGAGCCCGGCCGGGTCCCATGGGTGGAAACCCGGCCACCAGACGCTAGCCTTCGAGCCCCTCCCCCAGGCCTGGCTCCAGGGTGGGGCCCCGGTAACCCCATACCGGTTTGTTAAATATTAGGTCTCTAACTCCGAAGTCTCTGCTAGTCCATGATCTGTTAATTGATCATCAGATTGATTTAATATCCCTTACAGAGACTTGGTTAGGGCAAGAGGACTATGGTGGTTTGAATGAATCAACTCCCTCTGGTTATTTAAACTGTCAAAATCCCAGAAATTCTGGTCGTGGAGGAGGAGTAGCAACAATTTACCATTCCAAACTATTAATTAATGTAAAGTAAAAAAGATGTTATAATTCCTATGATGGCCTGGTCCTCAGTATTGGGCACTTTAGCAATTTTAGGCTAAACCCAATTTTATTTGCCATAGTTTATCGTCCTCCATCAACCTACTCAGAATTTTTATCCAAATTTGCCAAATTCTTAGCTGATTTAGTGCTGAAATCAGATAGAATAATTATAGTAGGGGACTTTAATATACATGTAGATGTAGATAGTGGGGCAGCACGGTGGCGGAGTGGTTAGCACTGCGGCAGCACAGCAACTCACCCTTAGCCGGGGGATCCTGGGTTTGATCCCAGCCCCCGACCAACAGTGATCTGTGTGGAGTTTGCATGTTCTCCCCATGTCTGCGTGGGTTTACTCCGGGATTTCTCCGGTTTCCTCCCACATGCCAAAAAAACCCCATGCAAGTTAGGTTAATTGGCATCAAAACTGGGGATTCTAAATTGTCCTTAGGTATGACTGTGAGAGTGAATGGTTGTCTGTCTTTCTGTGTTGGCCCTGTGATGGACTGGTGATCTGTCCAGGGTGGACCCTGCCTCTCGCCCAAAGATGCTGGGATAGGCTCCAGCCCCCCCGCAACTCGAAAAGGATTAAGCGGAAGAAGATGAATGAATGAATGAATGAATGAATGTAGATAGTGATTGCCTTAATGTGGCATTTAATTCAATATTAGACTCGATGGGGTTTTCTCAGAAAGTAGGAAATTCTACTCATTATCTCCAACATACTTTGGACCTTGTTCTGACAAATGGCATAGAAATAGAAAATCTGGTAGTGTCTCCTCATAACCCTGTACTGTCAGACCATTGTCTGTTAACTTTTGATTTTACTCGTGGGGCGGCAGTGGCTGTGGGGCGGCAGTGGCTCAGGAGGTAGAGCAGGTCGTCCAATAACCACATGGTTGGCGGTTTGAATCCCACTCTCCCCGGGTATCCTGCCGTTGTGTCCCTGGGCAAGACACTTCACCCCAATTGCTCCTGGTGGGTCTGGAAGCGCCATGTTAGGTAGCATGCCGCCATCAGTGTGTGAATGTGTGTGTGTGAATGGGTGAATAGCAGGATCTGTAAAGAACTTTGGTCATCAAGAGATGAGACTAAAAGCGATATATAAGTGAATGCCATTTACTATTTCTGACTATTTGGCTCCTAAAGAAAAATATCACTTGCCTCTCAGATAATGTTGTTACCAAATTTATGCAGATTGTTTCCTCTATGCTATGTGCCAACACAACGGAAATAAGCTATAGATAGCTTGCTCCTTCTGTAATTGATAGCATGGTAGATAGTATTACAGCTTCTCTGCATCAGACTCTAGACTTGGTGGCCCTCTTAAAAAAAGAAAAAGTCTGATCAGAGATTTCTAACTCCTTGGTTCAACACAGAAACTCGTAGCTTAAAACAGAAGACTCGTCAATGAGAAAGAAAATGGCTCTCCACTAATTTAGATGAAATCTATTTAGCTTGGAGAAATCATCTTTTAATTTATAAAAAAAAAATCTCTTAGAAAAGCTAGAACGAGTTATTATTCTGTATTAATGGAAGAGAACAAGAATAATCCCAGAGTCAGGACTCTGTCAATCCTAGCATTCCCTTAGAGCTTACTAGTCAAGATTTTATGAACTTTTTCAATAATAAAATTTCATCCATCAGAGATAAAATCAGTCAGATTCTTCCCACCGTTAACTTAAATACAGTAACTACTACAGCTCCTTTAATTGACATCTGTTTGAATCAGTTTACTTTAACTGACCTTTTAGAGTTAGACAAAATAGTTTCCTCATCCAAGCCTTCAACTTGTCTTTTAGACCCTATTCCTACCAGGTCATTTAAAGAAGTCTTCCCATTTATTGGTAGCTTTGTTCTTCAAATAATCAATTCTTCATTAACTTTAGGCCATGTACCGCAGGCTTTTAACCTCTTGCACTCCAGTGTACCGTGGACGGGCACGTCTCTGCGTCCTAGAGCGCACAAGGGCGCACGAGAGCGCCCTTGTGCGCTCTAGGACGCACGAGGGCGCTGGGTTCTAGAGCGCACTGAAAAAAAAAGCTGCATTTCCGTTCTTCCACTACAGACACAGCCGCGAACAGATCAGATGTGATTGATCTCTCATTCGACTAATAAGAGCCTTGAATTGGGTTTTTGAAACCTTGAAGAACCAATGACTGAAAACCTAGCAAGAAGGACCCGCCTACCAACGCTGCGAATGCAGCGAGCCAATTGAAGCACAGAAGTTCGAAAGCTGTTTTGTGTAAGGCTGGGTGGAGAGACTGACTGCTGCAGCAGATGAAAAAAGGACCTGCAGGAAGAACCGCCATAGACCCAGCAGCACGGAGACCACCCACAAGTGCGACCTGTGTGACAGGGACTGCCATTCACGCATCGGCCTGTTCAGCCACAGGCGGTGCTTTTTTTTTTTTATTCCAGCAGAATAGACGTTTAGGATTCTCTTCCATGGTCATCATAGACCGACGGAGGCTGACGACGAAGGCTGGGTGACACACACTCGTTCGCCAGTCTTTTTGAATTACTACTGTTATTTGTTTTGAAAAATCGTTCGCCAAAACCGCAATCATGGAAGCACAAAACCGCAATAATGGAATTATGTTTTGACCGGGTCGCGAGACCAGAACCATGAGTCCGTAACAAGCGGACCAGCGTCGCATTCGTCTGACAATGAGGAAGAGAAGTTCGCCAGCTACGCTGCTGCTGTGAAGAGGTAAGTGTTATTAGCTAAATTATTCTTTATCCCTGAAAATTGTAATCCAAAATGACTTTTGACCAATCGGTAAATTACAACTGTGCGGCGCACGAAGTCCGAAGTCCGTGCGCCGTGGTACACGGTTCGTGCGCCGCGTCCGGATCGTGAACGCCCCCCCCCCCCACTCGAAGGTGTCTCATCATGTACGCGTAGTTTCTTCACCTGCACTTTGTAGACAGTCCAAGTTTCAGCACCGTACAATAGAGTAGCCAGTATTGTCGCTCTGTACACTTTGCATTTCACACGGATAGACACATGTCAATTGTTCCACAGTCTCTCCCTCAAGTTTCCAAACACAGCGCTCGCTCTTCCCATTCTGAGAGATAGTTCATCCTCCAGCCTAGCATTCTCTGAAACAGTACTCCCTAGGTACTTGAAAGTCTTGCACTTGACTAGTGGCTCTGTACCAATGCTGATCTCTTCTGGTAGTGATGTTGATAACTGGAACTTTGGTGGTTGATAAAGGCACTCTGTCTTCTTGATATTTATTTGGAGGCTGAATTGGCTAGCTGCTCTTGCAAATTTCTACACTAAAGATTGCATATCTTCCACGCTGTGTGCAACTAGAGCACTGTCATAGGCAAAGAGCATTTCTCTTACTACCTTTATCGATGTCTTACTCTTGGCTTTAAACTGTGCCACATTGAACAAGTCTGCTTCTTTCCTTGTTTGAATGTATACTCCTTCTGAAGTGTCTTTGAAGGACACCTCAAACATGGCTGCCAGATATAGTGAGAAGAGTGTAAGTGCCAGCACACACCTTTGTTTCACCCCGTTGCTTACTGAAAAGTCTTTAGATACTGAACCACTCATTGCCACGTTTGCTTGCATACCTGTATGGAGTGCTGATCAGGCTGACAAACTTCTCTGTACAACCGTATTTCTTGAGTACCTGCCAAAGTCCTTGTCGCGAAACAGTATCGAAGGCTTTACTGAAGTCTATGAAGACTTCATAAAGCGGCATGTTCTGTTCAATACACTTTTCTTGAACCTGTTTCAAGCAGAAAATCATGTCCATTGTGCTTCTTCCACTTCTAAAGCCGCACTGGGTTTCTGGTAGTACATTCTGCGAAATGTGTTCACTGAGTCTGTTAAGTAATACACATGAGAGAATCTTACCAACAGTGGCTAGCAGTGATATACCTCGGTAATTTCCACAATCAGTTGGGCACATGCGCACGCAGCTACCGGCAGCTGGTGAAAAAGTCCGTCGTCTGTGTGTCTTGTTTTTATGCACTTTAATGTGTTTTTACGAAATTCTCTGTCGTTTCTGTCCTGGAATGTTTGTGGACTGTATGGCGAAGAGCTCCCTGGTTCCATCAACATGGACTTCCTCCCCTTTTTTGCATTGCTGCTACTTTTCCTCCGGCTCTTTGTCTCTGAAGTAAACGCGTTCGGCATCATGGCGGGCAGGATACATTATTCCAGGGACATGTTGCTGCATTTAAACATGGTTGATGCAGCGGCTGTGATTGAGCCTAAGCCGCAACTGCCGGACTTTATTTTGAGAGACGGACACAGCGGTGAAAAGAAAGACGGGAGAGATGGGAGAAGGAAACGCGGAAAGCGTGGAGGTGTGAAATTGCGCCTGAGAAGACGTCAGTTTGGTAACATTCCTCTTCCTTCTATGATTTTTGGGAACGTACAATCTCTGAGAAACAAGGTGGATGAAATTCAAGGAAATGTACGCTACCAGAAGGACTTTAAGAACTGCTGTGTCATGGCCTTCACCGAGACTTGGCTTACTGCGCATGACCGAGACGCAGACCTGTGGATTGACGGCTTTGGAGCCCAACTGCGCTCGGATCGGCAGGAAGAGGTAACGGGGAAACGTCAGGGGGGCAGCGTATGTTTATACATTAATAAGCAGTACTGCACATCTGTCACGGTCAGAGAGCGCATCTGTACACCCGATGTGGAGCTGCTGTCTATGTCACTATGCCCCTTTTATTTGCCTCACGAGTTCCCCCAGCTTTTCATCACAACTGTGTACATTCACCCGAGGGCAGACGCTGACTCCGCCTCCAGCACCATCTTTGATGTGATCCAGCGGCTGCAATCAATTTCTCCAGAGGCGCCAAACTTCATTCTTGGGGATTTTAACCATGTTTCTTTAAAGAGGACACTTAAAAACTTTTATCAGTATGTCTCCTGCCCAACCAGGCGAAAAAAGACATTGGACCTGTGCTATGGATCCATAGAGAGGGCCTATAAATCACTCCCCCTTCCTCCCGTAGGATCCTCAGATCACAACTGTGTACACTTGCTGCCCACATATAAAACTGCTCTCAGAAGAGGCAAGGTGGAGACAAGAGACATTGATGTGTGGACAGAGGATTCAGTGCACAGCCTCCAGGAATGGTTTGACTGTACAGACTGGGAGATGTTCACACTGGCCTGCGGGGATGATTTGGACTATTTGGTGGACGTCACATGCTCATACATGGCTTTCTGTAAAAATAAGATCGTTCCACGTAAATGTCAAAATATATCCCAACAACAAACCATGGGTTACAAAATCAGTTAAATCCTGCTTACAGAGGAAAGCACTTGCCTTTAAACAGGGGTCTGTTTCTGAGCTACAGGTTGCCACAAAAGAGCTGAAGTCCGAAATTTTAAGAGCAAAACAGAATTATAAATCAGAATTGGAAAGCAAGATGGCAACAAAGAAACTTGGTTCAGCCTGGGCCAGTATGAAAACTATTGCAGGCCTTCAGAGCACAGAGCGCAGTAATCGTGTGTTTTTAGATGGTTTTAATTCAGACACAGAGCTGGCTAATGCTCTTAATTGTTTTTACGGTCATTTTGACTCCTTTGATTTTAGCACAGAAACCCAAGATTTGAAACAGAAACTCAAAGACAATCAGCACTTTAATATTGAGGTGCAGGATGTTAAAAGGGAGTTCTGCGCTGTAAAAGTGAACAAATGTAAGGGCCCTGATAATATATGTGGGAGCTTGGTAAAGTCCTGTGCACATGAACTGAGTCCTATATTTCATTACATTTTCAATAAGTCCTTACAGACACAACATGTGCCCAAGATCTGGAAAGAAGCCGTGGTTGTTCCCGTTCCAAAATCCAGCTGTCCTAAAACGGTAAACGACTTTAGACCAGTTGCTTTGACTTCAATTTTTTTTTTTATTTAAGTTTTTGTAAAGGGTATACAGGTCATTACAGCATTGCATTGTTTACATTTTCATCACACGTTCCCTTATTTTTTGCTATTTGACAACATTGGTAGGATAATTATTACAACACCCCCCCTTTTTTTTTAAAGTGAAAGAAAAAGAGAAATTAAAGAGAATTAAATAAAAAAAACGAATAAACAAACAAACAGAACAGCAAAAAACAAACAAACAGAAAATTAAGTAATTAAAAGTAAAAGAGCGTCTGAGTAGCATTGGAACAAAGAGCGGGACCATTATTGAAATGGTATTTGTCAAAGATTAGATCTAATGGAAGACACATATGCGATCCAGGGTTGCCAAAAGTTCATGAACCCATCCATGTCCTGTCTCAGTGCGAATGTCAACTTTTCCATCGAGTAAATGTCTTGAATCACGTTAATCCAATCTTCAGGTGTAGGACAGTCCTTCAGCATCCATGTTTTAGTTAGGGCTTTTTTACTTGCCAATATTAAAACATTGAATAAGTATTTATCTCCTCGTCTTTCCAGTGAGTCCGGTAGTAAACCCAAATACAAAGTTACAAAAGAAAAGGGAACTGTTATTTTGAATATTTTCCCCAATATTGTCTGTACGTTGGTCCAATATTGGTGGATAACTGGGCATGACCAAAACACATGAAAATGATTTGCAGTCTTTTCACCACACAAGCGCCAACAGTTCAACCCCTTATGGGCAAATTTGTTTTGTGCAGGTGTTCTGAAAAATCTTACCAAGTTTTTCCATCCAAATTCTCTCCACTGCAGGGATGAGGTACTTTTCCATTGCTGTTTATTTAGCTTTTCCCATATTTCCAATTGTAAAGTGAAATTCCCCTCTTTTTCCCATCTCTCTTTTATATATGATGTGTTGTCTTCTTTTAAGTCTTGAAGACCTTGGTATATTTTAGAAATGCATCTGATTCCTGGGATCCCTTTATATGCCATTAAGAAGACCTTCAGAACACCTGACTGGGCCCTTTCCAAATCCTCCTTTTTAAGTATATTGTTTATGTGGTGTCTAAGCTGAAAGAACCTGTAAAGATCTTGATTTATTAGACCTTGTTTTTTCAAATCTTCAAAACTTCTTAAAGTTTGCCCCTTAAAAAAAATCGTAATATTTTATCAGCCCTTTCTCTTTCCACTCTTTAAATCTAGTGTCTGTTTTATTGGGGGTAAAGTCTTGATCATAGGCAATCCATTGCAGAAGTCGATAGGGCTCTTTAGCTTGATTCTCTCTGACTATCTTAAACCAAATTTTTAGCGGGGTCTCTATCCACGGGTTAGTGTTATTCAAGAGTTTAGGTAAGGCATTGTTCCCGTTCCCTATTATCGCCTGTAGGGGGATGTCACTTGTTATTTGGCCTTCCATCTCCTTCCATTGTGCAGTGTAGACTGGGTTACATATCTCTACTAAAGTTTTAATTTGTGCAGCTATAAAATAGTCCCTGATATTTGGCAGTGCGAGCCCACCTTTGTCTTTGTTTAGCTGTAGGGTTCTATATCTGATTCTAGGTCTCTTGCCCTGCCATATGAATCTTGAGATCCTTCTGTCCAGCTCCTGCCATGTTTTTTTGGGAGGTTCTACCGGTATTGTTTGGAAAAGGTATAGAAGACGTGGAAGTATATTCATTTTGACTGCTTCAATTCTTTGTGCAGTACCTAAGAATGGTATCATATTCCATCTTGCTAGGTCAGATTTTATTTTGGTCACCAGTGGATCATAGTTTAGTGTTATAATTTTGTCGAGTTGTTTCGGGATATTGACCCCCAGATATTTCATAGATTCCAACTCCCAGTTAGTTTTGAGTTCACTTAGTGAATAATGATTTGGGTCATAGTTGAATGTTAAAACTTGGGTTTTATGCATGTTTAATTTGTACCCCGATAAATCTCCATAGTCTGAAAAAACTGAGATTAGTTCTGGTAAAGAAGTGTCTGGCTGCCCTAAGTATATTAAAATGTCATCAGCAAAGAGTGCTATTTTATGTTCCTTCTGACCAAGTGTAATACCCTGAATTTTTTGATTTTGTCTTATCCATTGGCTCAGAGGTTCTATGAAGATTGCAAAGAGCAGTGGAGACAGGGGGCAGCCTTGACGACATCCTCTTTCCAGCTCAAAAGATGATGATAAATTACCGTTAATCCTTATTTTAGCTGTTGGTTTTTTATATAATGCCTGTATAGTTCTAATGAAGTTGTTATGAAAATTGAAACTGGATAAGATTCTATATAGGAAAGACCAGTCAACCGAATCGAATGCTTTTTCAGCATCTAATCCCAATATGACTCTATTTAAGTTATATTTTTTTTTTATATGATGAATTATGTGTAAAGTGCGTCGAATGTTGTCTTGTGTCTGTCTTTGTCTTATAAAACCTGTTTGGTCTAAGTGAATTAAGTCTGTCAGTATGTTTTCTAACCTTTTGGCAAGGATAATGGTAAAAAGCTTATAGTCCTGATTTAACCACTTGCACTCCGGGCAATTTTCCTAAAAATGCCAAAAAATAACATGCCCAAAGTAAATCGAAAGCTGTTCTTCAACCCTTTGCAGCATCTTCATGGGATTGGTCTCATTTAAAAGAAAACACTTTGAATTTTTTGGCAAAAAAACCATAATCTCTCTACGTACTCCGGCCACTGAGTTACAGTCATCTAAACATACTGAACTTGAAGAAAAAAAATTTGGACACAGTGTTTTTTTTGGATACAAATGCTTGTAAATAACACACAGCTGTCCGATCCGGCTGGAAAATGCAACAGAAATGTAGAACCAAGTGTTATCCAGCTGAGATCCAAATTTGGTAACAATACCACAAAAAAATGAATATTTTACACAGCTTTGTTCTCAGGCTGTTCCCAGGCGTTTTGGAACTGTGCCAAATGGCACAGTTTGGAAAAACGTCTGTAACTTTTGAATGATTCAATGTAGAAGCTTCATTTTAGGCTCAAAGGAAAGGTCACACTCAGGGCTGTGTCTGTGTGTGTGGGGGGGGGGGTCGTCCCCCCCGCCGCTATCAAGGACAGAGTTCGGCCCTCGCTACATGACAGATTACACTCGTTGCATGTTTCCACAGCAACGCTGTCACAGCGGCTCCCCCCCCCTCGCTACTGTGTGTGTGTGGGGGGGGGTTGTCCCCCCCCCCCGCTCGCTACAGAGGATGGACTTTAGCCATCGCTACACAACGGATTAGCCTTATGTGGTGATGTAGGACAGCAGTGCAGTCACCACGGCTCCCCCCCCTCGCTGCAGAAGAATAGCGGGGGTGGGGGGGCGTTCACAGCCTGTACACTGCGAGCATCCCCTTGTACCGCGGCGCACGAACTTCAGACTTCGTGAACCGCACAGCTGTAATTTACTGATCGGTCAAAAGTCATTTTGGATTACAATTTTCAGGGATAGAGAATAATTTAGCTTATAACACCTTACCTCTTCACAGCAGTGTCCTGGCGAACTTGTCTTCCTCATTGTCAGACGAACGCGACGCTGGTCCGCTCTGGTTCTGGTCTCGCGACTCGATCAAAACATAATTCCATTATTGCAGTTTTGTGCTTCCATGATTGCGGTTTTTGGTGAACGATTTTTCAAAACAAATAACAGTAGTAATTAAAAAAAGACTGGCGAAGGCGTGTGTGTCACTCAGCCTTCGTCGTCAGCCTCCGTCGGTCTATAATGACCATAGAAGAAATCATAACGTCTACTCTGCTGGAACCAATACAAAATAAGCACCGCCTGTGGCCGAACATGCTGATCCACGAATGGCACTCCCTGTCACACAGGTTGCATTTGTGGATGGTCTCCATGCTGCTGGGTCTGTGGAGCTCTTCCTGTGTCCTTTTTTGATCCGCTGCAGCAGCCAGTCTTCACCCAGCCTTAAAAAAAAAACAGCTCACGAACTTCTCTGCTTCAATTGGCTCACTGCATTCAAAGCGTTGGGAGGCGGGTCCTCCTTCCTAGGTTTTCATTCATTGGTTCTTCAAGGTTTCAGAAACCCAATTCAAGGCTCTTATTAGTCGAATGAGAGGTCAATCAGATGAACTAATCTGTTCGCGGCTGTGTTTGCAGATTTTTTTTTCAGTGGTGCTTGGAGGCTACACCACCTACACCACCACCATCAATATCCTTATCATGCGTCATGCGCACGAGGGTGCACGAGTGCGCTCTCGTGCGCCCTCGTGCGCCCTAGGATGCAGAGACTTGCCCGCCCGCGGAACAACGGAGTGCAAGTGGTTAATACACTGATTGGTCTGTAGTTGGAGCTTTCTAGTTTATCCTTTTCAGGTTTAGGTATAACTGCAATGACCCCTTCTCTCCAGGAGGGGGGGATTTCCCCTGTGTGGAGGACATAGTTAAATGTTTTCAGGAGGAGAGGAGATAGTTGCTATTTAAAGGTTTTGTACCATTCTGCTGTATAGCCATCTGCTCCTGGGGATTTGTTAGCTTTAAGTTTCATAATTGCTTTTTCCAATTCTTTAGGTTGTATTTCTGACAGTAGTGTTTTATTTTGTGATTCCATAAGTTGGGGAAGGTTTAATGTGTTTAGGAATGTCTCGGATGCGTTTTTATGTTTTTTGTGGGAGTATAAGTTCTTGTAGTAATTCTCGAAGCTTTTAAGAATATCCTGAATTCTGAATTTTATTTCCTTTGATACTGGGTCTCTGATTTTGTAGATTGCTCTTTCTGTTTGTTGTTTCTTCAATTTATAGGCTAGTAATTTTGCCGATTTACTGCCTGCTTCATAGTGTTTTTGTTTCAGAAATGTAAGTTTCTTCTGGATTTCTATTGTGTAGATCTCATTTATTTGATTTTTAATTTCTTTAATCTTGAGTGAGCCATTAGAATGAGTGTTGTCTTTGTGTTCTTTTTCTAGGTTCTTGAGTTCTGACTCTAGTGTGATTAGTTTTTCTTGTCTCAGTTTCTTTTGGGTTGCCAGTTTTGCAATAATTTTTCCCCTTATTACAGCTTTGCACGCATCCCACAGTATTAAAGGGGATACTTCTCCATTATCGTTTTCTTCCAAATATCTGAGAATATCTGATTCCAATTCATCTTTCAGTGGTCCTTTCAGGACATTTGAATTCAACCTCCAGGAAAATGTATTATTTGTGTATTTTTGGATGTTTAAGTCCATATAGATCGGACTGTGGTCAGAGAGATCCATCAGTCCTATTTTACATGTTTTTACTCTTCCAATGTCTCTATTAAACATAAAAAAGTAATCAATCCTTGAGTAAGATGAATGTGGTGTTGAATAAAAAGTATAATCTTTTACATTGGGGTTGAATTCCCTCCATATGTCACAGATTCCCATTTCTTTTAGTAGCATCCGAGTTTTCCTATTTTGAGTGTTATTTTGATGTGAAGAATTACCTGTTGCATCCCAGTATGGATTCAGTCTTAGATTGAAGTCTCCACCACATATCACTAAACCTTGGGCTTTAGTTATCATTAGGTCGAGTACATTTTTATAAAATTTCCATTTAGCCCCTGGTGGTGCATATACATTCAGCAGGGTGATATCTTCTCCCTCTAGCCGCCCAATTACCAAACTGTACCTCCCTTCTTTATCTTTGTGTTCTGATTTTTTTTCAAATGTAATTTTGGTTGATATCAATGTCGCTACTCCCCTCCTCCTCCCTGATTTATATGAAGATGAAGAGATCATTTTAAACCCTTGTCTATTGAGTTTAGTGTGTTCCACGTCTGTTAGGTGGGTTTCTTGTAAAAATATTATTTCTGCTTTGTCTTTTTTCATTTTGCGTAGAATCTTGGATCTTTTAACTGGATTCAGGATCCCTTTTACATTATATGAGGCTATTTTGGTTACACCCTGTTTCTCCATTGTATTTTCTTATTTAGTATAACAGTGTGGTGGCCCTCTTTTTTGCTACTCAGAAACTGAAAGAACATTAAGAACATAAAAAACATTAAGAACATAGTGTTCGAAACTTTAAAACAAAAAACTGTCAAAAAAACTTCCTGAGCTGGGGTCTCTTTAAAGACCCTGTAAGAGCCGTGATGGAGTGTAGGCTCTGAGGGAAATTCCTCAAACTCTGTTACGTGTTGAGGGCCCTCTCTTACCCCTGTAAGTTGTCCCATGTTTTTAACGTGAATTTCAGATCCCAATCCGAATTTGTAATGATTTTTTTTTTTTTTTTTTTATGCCTATACCCTATGAGATTGTGTGCACCCTCCCACCCCCATCACAGCAAACATTCACTCTAATACAGTATTTGTTAGTGTGGAGAGAACATGTGGGTCATTGTTACATTTCTATTTTAACAAGATTTTTTTTTTCCCTTTAAATTAAGAAGACATTTGTTTCTAATGCTATAACTGCTCCATGAAAGGTTTTACCACATGCTGATTCTGCACCTCCTTTAATGTTTGTTACCTTGTAGGAGGGGGGATGGAAGTGCAGAATGGCTGAAAAGAAAAAAAACAAAAAGGTCGCTATTCCTTCTTGGAACTGGAAAGCTTATCTTTGTAGCTCTGGGGCTGGGTTTCCCGCTGCTGGCCCGTGGATTTTGAAGGTCTCTGAGTGGACCACGTTTGAGCTCTGATCTTTTCGCTCAGATTCGCTGCGGGTTTAAACACCGTTACCCGGAGTCCTCTTCTCGCCATGTCAATTGTTGCTTCTTCCGCTGAATTATATTCGACATGACTCTTCACCGTAAAAGACCCTTAACTTCGCCGGAAATGGCGTCTGAAAGCGTAGATTCTGTTCCCGTAGAACCTTTTTGGCGTCGTTATATTCCCGTCGCTTTTTAAGAACCTCAGGGGCGTAATCGTGCTCCACGAAGACTTTTCTCTCTTGATGCATAAATCCTTTTTTCTGCCAAGCCCGTCTTACAACCTCTTGTTTTATTTTGAAATTGGAGAATCTTATCACCACCGAACACGGGGGGTGCTTCTGCCGCTGGCTTTGCGGCTAATGTACGATGGGCCTTTTCTGTCTTCAAATCAGTGGTTTGTGGAATATCCAACTTCTCTCTCAATAAGGATTCCACGCATTCCGCCACTGTGTTGAAACTATCTTCAGCTCCTTCTTTCAGACCGTGAATTCTGATGTTGTCTCGTCTCTGTCTTCCTTCTTGGTCGGTTAGCTTAGCCTCCAGCCTTGACTGTTTTCTGTGTAAATCCAGCATAGAATCTTCAAGCACTTTTACTCTTTCTTCAGCTTCCAAGATTCGGTTTTCGGCCTGGTCTATTCTGCTGTTCGTCCTGTTTAGTTCCTCTCTGAATTCATGAAATTCGGCCCGAAATCATCGTAATTCATCAAATAGCGATTTCAAGCTAATCTTTTTGTTAGCTAGGTCCAGGTCCTCGTCTCCTGAACGGAGGTCCTCGGGATCAGATTCTGCGGCCGCTGCGCGTCCTGACCTGGGGAATGTCAGTTTCTTCTGTTTTTGGTTAGGCATGGTGTTTTTGTCTTTTGATTTTTATTCTTCCAAAAATCCGTTAAGTCTGATTTTGAAGATGTTTTCCTTCGATTGGATCTGGGAGGTTCAGCGTTAAGTTGCTATCACCATGACGTCCAGACCGGAAGGCACTTTGACTTCAATTTTAATGAAAATTTTTGAAAAACTGATCAGATGTGAGGTCCTAAAGCAGACTGAACATGCATTGGATCCTCTGCAGTTTGCCTATATGCCTCACAGAGGAGTGGAGGATGCCACTGTCACTCTGTTTAACATGCTTTTTAAACATCTGGATTTTAATGGGACACATGCCAGGCTTTTATTTGTGGACTTTTCCTCCGCCTTTAATACAATCCAACCTCATATCTTAGTTGAAAGGCTCCTGCAACAATTTGATTTGAGCAATAATCTGGTGGGTTGGATTCTGGATTTCTTAACCAACAGGACGCAGAGAGTAAGGATCAATGGTACATTGTCTGACCTAAAGTGCTCTTCTACTGGCTCTCCTCAGGGGTGTGTGTTGTCACCACTACTCTTCATCCTGTACACAAACATGTGTCGGAGCAGACATGACAACAGACACATTATAAAGTATGCTGATGATTCAGTTATTGTCAGTCTCCTCCAGGATGGTGAGAGTGGCCACGGCCCAGTAGTTGATGATTTTGTTCACTGTTGTGAGGATTCCTACCTGCAGCTGAATATGACAAAAACTAAAGACATGATTATTGACTTTAGGAGGAAAACTCCCAGGCACAAAGTCACCGTAGTAAAAGGCCAGACTACCGAATGTGTACAATCCTACAAATATCTTGGGACGATTATTGATAGTAATTTAAACTTTGAAGAGAACTGTGAAAGGGTGTGCAAAAAGGGTCAGCAACATTTGCATTGCTTGAGAAAACTTGCACGCTTCCAAATTGACCGAACCATAATGACAATGTTTTATCGGGCTTTTATTGAATCTGTTTTATCCTTTTCTTTAGTGTCATGGTTTGGTCAGATAAAACTGAAACAGAGGAAATCCTTGGATCAGGTAGTTAGATGGTCCAGTCGTTTGCTTGGTGAGCCACAGCTGAGCCTGACATCCCTGTACACCAGACAAGTACAGAGGATGGCTACCTCCATTTTAAATAATGACTCCCACCCTTTGCACTGCAACTTTCAGCTTCTTCCCTCAAGACGGAGGTTTGGTGTCCCAAAAAGTAAAACCCAGCACTACAAAAACAGCTTTGTTCCTGCTGCTGTCAAAGAGTTGAACAAGCTGTAACAATATCCATCCATCCATCCATCTTCTACCGCTTAATCCTTTCGGGTCGCGGGGGGGCTGGAGCCTATCTCAGCATCTTTGGGCGAGAGGCAGGGCACACCCTGGACAGATCGCCAGTCCATCGCAGGGCCAACACAAAGAGACAGACAACCATTCACTCTCACATCCATACCTAAGGACAATTTAGAATCCCCAGTTTTGATGCCAATTAACCTAACTTGCATGTTTTTGGCATGTGGGAGGAAACCGGAGTGCCCGGAGTAAACCCACGCAGACACGGGGAGAACATGCAAACTCCACACAGAAGGGTCACCGATGGTCTGGGGGTGGGACCGAACCCACGATGGTCAAGGGTGGAATCGATCCCATGACCTTCTTGCTGTGCTGCCACTGTGCTAACCACTGCGCCACCGTGCTGCCCTGCCCTGTAACAATATATTGCACATAATTTAGGTACCTATTTATTAACTCCATTTTATATTTACTTATTTTTGTAGGATGTTACTTGGGTTCTAAATATTTTATTGGGTTTTAGACCTTTGAGTTTTTAACCTCTTTGACTAGTTTTTAACTTTTAATATGACTCTTCTCTCTTACCTCTGGTTTTTCTCCCATCTCTTTGCCTTTTTATACCCTGATTGATGGAGCCTTGAGTATTTTTATCATGTCTATAGTCAATTTCATGTGTGCCTGTGTTTGTGTCTATGTTGAATGTAATTTGTGGCTTGTAAATATGGATGTCACCAGACTGCAAAACAAATCTACCTACGGGTACAAATAAAGTAACCTGAACCTGAACCTGAACCTGAACAATCCTTCCTGTCACCTTTCTTGAACAAAGGCACAATACTTGCATCCTTCCAGTCTTGAGATGCTTTCTGGACATCCCATATCTCTTGGATGAGCTTGTGCAGGCAGTTGGTCAGCTGAACACCACCAAATTTCCACACTTCTGCTGGAATTCCATCCCTTCCTGGAGCTTTACCATCCTGTGTTGTCCTGATAGCTGCCATTAGTTCATCAAAATTTGGTGGTTCATCCAGACTTGATACAGCTGGTCGCTGCACTAGAGCTTCTTTAGCCTCTTCAGTGAGATCTCCAGGGTTGTTTAGTAGTTGGTCAAAGTGGTCTGCAAATCTGTCCAGGATCTTGTCTTTCTCCTGCAAAACCGTTTTACCATCCATAGCCTTTAGTTGGATCGATCCTCTTGGTTTAGGGCCGTAGATTTCTCTCAAACCTGTGAAGAATGTTTTCATGTCCTTCCTGTCTGCTGCAGTTTGAAGTTTCTCCGCTTTTTCATCCCACCAGTTGGACTTCATCTCTGTGGTGTACTTCTGTAGCTCACTCTGAGCCTCTGAGTATTTCTTCTTCTTCAACCTTGTGTTACACTGTAGGCTTTCCTGCCTAGCTGTATTCCTCACTTCTAGTAGTTTCTTCAGGTGTTTATCATGCTCATCAAACCAATCTTGATGTTTCCTCTCAGGGTAGCCTAATACATCACTCACAGTCTGATACACGGTATCCTTCAGTGTTGCCCATTTCTCTTCTATGTTATTCTCCAAGTTGTTGCTGTCCCAGTCTTTCAAGTTTTCATCCATTTCCTGTGCAAGTTCTTCCTGCTTCTTTTGGCCTTTCAGTGCACTAGTGTTTAGCTTCCGTGGTGGCTTCGCACCCGTCCTGCAGTGCTGTTTTCATCTGCAAATCTTTAATCTAGATCTCAGCATAACATGATCAGTACCACAGTCCGCGCCTCTCATTGCTCTGGTGTCCAATACATCCCTTATGTCTCTCTGCCTGATTATGATGTAGTCTAATAAGTGCGAGTGCTTTGATCTTGTGTGCATCCATGTCTTCGTGTGTGTGTGTCCTTGTGCTTAAATAGATTGTTGGTTATCACAAGGTTGTACTCTGAACATAGTGCAAGTAGAAGTTCTCCATTAGTATTGCACTTGCCTACTCCATAATTGCCTAGCACTCCTTTCCATTTCTCGGTGTCCGAACCAACTCTGGCATTAAAATCTCCAACGAGTATCAGCCTGTCATCAGCCGGTACACGCCTGATAGTCTCACGTAAATCACTGTAGAACTCCCCCTTCACCTCCTCTGTGTTGGTCATTGTTGGGGCATATACACTGATGAGTGTGGCATACATCTTCCGCTGTAGTGGGAGTCTCATAGTCATTATCCTGTCGTTGATTGGCACCGGTTCCTCATCAAGCATTGCTGCTATCTCCTTTCTAACTGCAAAGCCCACTCCTGCTTCTCTCCTTTCTTGAGTTGATCTCCTCCTCCAAAAAGGGCACTCGCGCACGCAGCGACCGGCAGCCGGTGGCTTGTCACCAGACTGCAAACCAAATCTACCTACGGGTACAAATAAGTAACAAAAAAAAAAAAAAGATGTACCCATGGTCTTCCAAGCTGCCATATCCAGGCAATCTTGTTTCACTAAGTGCAGCTATGTCTACATTGTACCTGTTCATTTCCAGGGCCACAAGCGCGGTCTGTCTTTCTGGGCGCTGTGATGTTGTTCTGTCCAACAGAGTGCGTACATTCCATTCTGCTAAACACAAGGTTGCTGTTTTCCTCTTCTTTTGTCTTCCTGAAACAACTGGAGTAAATTCAGTTCTTCAAAGGCCAATTCTTCAATTGGAGTAAACTTATCCAAACAGATATTAATTGAAGGAGGTGAAGTAGTTACTGTATTTACACACATGGACAAAATTGTTGGTACCCTCTGTTAATGAAAGAAAAACCCAAAATGGTCACAGAAATAACTTGAATCTGACAAAAGTGGTAATAAATAAAAAAGTCTATGAAAATTAACCAATGAAAATCAGACAATGCTTTTGAATTGTGGTTCAGCAGAATTATTTTAAAAAACAAACTCATGAAACAGGCCTGGACAAAAATGATGGTACCCTTAACTTAATATTTTGTTGCACTGCGGCGGCATGAAATAAAGCGGCAGCGTTGGAGGTTTTAAGTAGAGTTTTATTAATCATACCGCCGTCACGAGCTCCGCTCCCGGCGCCGTGCATGAGCGCCGAGAGCGAGCCCACGGCTCTCAGAAGAGGAGAGGACACACAAGTTTGTGTCCTGCAGCAGAGGCTGAAGTGAGAGAGAGTTTGCGTTACAGAGTTGCAGCTTATATGCTTGACCATAACAATACATCAAAGGAACATACCCCAGCAGTTAGTAAGATCAAAGAGATAACAGAACAGGCATAAGACATTTGCATTTGAGAGACATATTGCTCTCAGTCCCTAGGTCACAGTGAGGACAGGACGCATGAGTACAATGGATGAAAGGCAATCATTAACATCACAGAGGTGCGCCAGACGAAATGCGTCTGCCTGTAGACATTAATACACATTACACTGTTCTGCTATTTGCTAAAAGCACAGTAAGGACAAGACGCATGAACACTATACAGAATGGCGCATTACATCACAATACATGCATGTTTGCATCACAAATACATGAATGGCACATTGCATTTCAGTAGTGCAGCGGGAAAAACAGAGACAAGAGGGCTGAGTGTCTTTATCTGTTGTGGGGGTTAACCGAACCGCCACACGCTCCCCCCCAGAGGGCGCGGCAGGGGGCCGAGACCTCGATGTTGCAGTCTGGGCAGCGAGCAGGGAAAAGCTCTGTGCAGGAGGAGGGGGGCGGTAGTCGCGCCAAAAGTGTTTGCTGCTCTGCGATGTCCCGTCTGAACATGCAGAGATCAGAAGAAGAAAAATTAGTCTCTGGCTCCTCTTGTGGTCATGAAGAAAAGCAGGAGTGGCTGTAAGAAAAATAAACAAAAGCAGAGGGACTGGCGTGTTGGTTTTAGGTGCAGAAGCAACCCCAAAACCCCCCGGGAACAGCTGACGGCTGAAATCCCTTTGTGCCGTGGCTGAGACCGTTAAAAAAATCCAGTGGCGAGCTGCGTGCTTGCTTCAGGTGAACGAGCAGCCCTGAAGGTCCTGTGAGCAGCGGCGGAGGACGATGGCGGTCTCTGGAGCCGTTACTTGTCCCGTGCGTGATGCGCTGTCCTCGTAACTCCCCGATGCATGCGCGGGGATTCCGTGCGTGGGTGGGCCGCTGGAGAGAGGAGAACCAGGGTGCAGAAACTTGGTGGAGATCGGCGCAGACGGCGCCGATAAAAATCCAGGTTGAGCTGTGGCTGTAGATTGGCCATGGTGCGTTGGAGCGGTGAGAGGAAATAGACGATCTCTTGCCCCTCAGGCTCGTGCAGATGCGTTGGAGCGGTGGGAGGGAATAGACGATCTTGGGCACCGCTCGGCCGTGGTGCGTTCAGGCCCACGCGTTGCGTTCTCCGCCGGCCCTGGAGGACGCCGTCGTGGAGAAGGGACGAGGTGCCCGCGCTCTCTTGTGAAAGAACTGCGAGCGCGGCCGGTCCAGCGTGGATGAGCAGATCTCAGACGTGCAGATCTCATCCTGAAAAACGGGTCACCAAGTGCAGCTGTCCAGCTCAGAAGATTGCTTCGCACAAAGCGTGTGCGTGTCCGGGTGTTGCGTTCGCTGGCCGCTCGTTTTTCTTAGCGTCGGTTCGCCAGCGTGGCCGTCCAAATCAGAAGGCTGCGTCGCACAAAGCGTGTGCGTCTTCAAGGGGTCACCAGTGCGGCGGCATGAAATAAAGCGGCAGCGTTGGAGGTTTTAAGTAGAGTTTTATTAATCATACCGCCGTCACGAGCTCCGCTCCCGCGCCGTGCATGAGCGCCGAGAGCGAGCCCACGGCTCTCAGAAGAGGAGAGGACACACAAGTTTGTGTCCTGCAGCAGAGGCTGAAGTGAGAGAGAGTTTGCGTTACAGAGTTGCAGCTTATATACTTGACCATAACAATACATCAAAGGAACATACCCCAGCAGTTAGTACGATCAAAGAGATAACAGAACAGGCATAAGACATTTGCATTTGAGAGACATATTGTTCTCAGTCCCTAGGTCACAGTGAGGACAGGACGCATGAGTACAATGGATGAAAGGCAATCATTAACATCACAGAGGTGCGCCAGACGAAATGCGTCTGCCTGTAGACATTAATACACATTACACTGTTCTGCTATTTGCTAAAAGCACAGTAAGGACAAGACGCATGAACACTATACAGAATGGCGCATTACATCACAATACATGCATGTTTGCATCACAAATACATGAATGGCACATTGCATTTCAGTAGTGCAGCGGGAAAAACAGAGACAAGAGGGCTGAGTGTCTTTATCTGTTGTGGGGGTTAACCGAACCGCCACAGCACAACCTTTTGAGGCAATCACTGCAATCAAACGATTTCTGTAACTGTCAATGAGACTTCTGCACCGCTCAGCAGGTATTTTGGCCCACTCCTCATGAGCAAACTGCTTCAGTTGTTTCAGGTTTGAAGGGTGCCTTCTCCAGATGGCATGTTTCAGCTCCTTCCACAGATGTTCAATAGGATTTAGATCAGGGCTCAGAGAAGGCCACTTTAGAATAGTCCAGTGTTTGACTCTTAGCCATTCTTGGGTGTTTTTAGCTGTGTGTTTTGGGTCATTATCCTGTTGCGAGACCCATGACCTGCGACTGAGACCAAGCTGTCTGACACTGGGCAGCACATTTCTCTCTAGAATACCTTGATAGTCTTGAGATTTCATTGTACCCTGCACAGATTCAAGACACCCTGTGCCAGATGCAGCAAAGCAGCCCCAGAACATAACAGAATCTCCTCCATGTTTCACAGTAAGGACAGTGTTCTTTTCTTGGTATGCTTCATTTTTGTGTCTGTGAACATAGTGCTGATGTGCCTTGCCAAAAAGTTCCAGTTTTGTCTCGTCTGTCCATAAGATATTCTCCCAGAAGCTTTGTGGCTAGTCAACATGCAGTTTGGCAAATTCCATTCTGGCTTTTTTATGATTTGTTTTCAACAGTGGTGTCCTCCTTGGTCATCTCCCATGAAGTCAGAATGTCTCTTCTGACGAAGGCTGCAGTGCATAGTCGAAACATGCTAAGAAGGTAAAGACATCGCCTTTCTATTTTTGTCTTTAATAAGAACAAAAGGTAAATAATTAAAAGAAGACAAAATGAATCTACTTGAGCTGTTATTGTCCTAGTTGTGTATTGGAGGGGATGATTTCTATTGTGCAAAGCTGTTGCATTTAGTACATTCAATACGATCTCTACGAGCAGCCCTGGTTAGGTTATAAAGTCTGACAGCTGTAAGATGGAAGGACCTGTGGAACCTCTCCGTTGTACACCTAGGATGACACAGCCTACCGCTAAATGAGCTCCTCAGTGCGTTCAGCGTATCCTGCATGGGGTGGGACTTGGACTCCAGCAGAGATGACAGCTTAGCCACCAAACTCCTCTCTCCTAACTCCTCCATTGGGTCGAGGCGTCGCCCCAGTACAGAGCTAGCTTTTTTAATCAGTCTGTTCAGTCTCTTCCTGTTGGCTGCCGCGATACCACTGCTCCAACAGACCACTCTAATGGCCCTTTTCCACTAGTACCCAGTCGGCCCTACTTGGCTCTACTCGGCCCGGTTTGTTGCCTTTTCCACTAGTACCTAGTACCTGT
Organism: Pholidichthys leucotaenia; assembly: GCA_020510985.1. Classification (NCBI taxonomy): domain Eukaryota; kingdom Metazoa; phylum Chordata; class Actinopteri; order Cichliformes; family Pholidichthyidae; genus Pholidichthys; species Pholidichthys leucotaenia. The sequence goes on along the minus strand of CM035848.1, from coordinate 22,190,545 downwards.
TACCAGGTACTATTTTAGTGCCTATTTGAGGCCAGGGTACAACCGCGCTAAGTCGAGCTGAAAATGTGACGTCAACAGACTGCAGGCCACTGATTGGTCAGGGCGTAACGTCATGAAAGCGTCCGTCTTCTGTGGAATCGACACGACCACCATTTGCAATAGTTCACAGACTAAACTCGGTCACCGAGTAAACATGATATTAATAGAGATGGCGTTGTAGGTTTCGCGGAAATCTACACTGTGGTCCAATGAAGAGGTGCGGAGTTTTCTGTGCTTGGTGGCAGATCCACAGTGAGAGGAGCGACCCACCCCAATACAGATAGCAGCCCAGCATAGAACCGGACTACGGACAAAGCTGAAGATGATTGTGAGAGAACCATCGATGGTGAGTGATTTGTGATATTGTGCATCTTTTCGCTTATTTATCCTGTTGATGGTAAGCTCACTTTTTTTGAGCAATACAACACCGTCCTGTGCTGGCTAACGAGTGTTAGCTCGTAGCTAGCTAGCTAGTATCCAACTCTGCTGATTCGCGCTTGCTTTGTCCAAAGTATTCGCTTGTGAGAGCAAAATGATGAAATATGTTAATCCTGGTTAAAGTCCTGGTTTGTGTATGTGTTGCACTTTGGTGCTGTGCATTAAGTTGTGCGTAATTTCTTTCTAGAATCTGTTTCCACATGCCAGGGGTTAGTCACCCTCAGCATGTTGTGTTTATATTATGGATACAGGTCAAGAGGACACCAGGATCCGAAATCTCAACATATACAAGTGCATTTTCAAACCAGTGATTTATAAAGTGATTCATATAATTTTCTAAAGTGTCAGAATAGACCCACACACCTGTTCTGTGGATTTTCCATAAAAGGTGTTGGAACAGTGTTGTTGTGCTGTTCCACCATAAATCCCTGGATTGATAATGTACTTGTACATGTACAGAGTGGATCCTGGGGTTCTCACTGGTCAGGGAAACGAAGTATTTTTGTCACATCCCACCACTGACTTTCACAAGTATATTTCCCTAATACAGGTACATCTCCAAAAATTTGAATATCATGAAAAAGTTCAATATTTTTTGTCACTCATTTCAGAAAGTAAAATCCATCTATTACATATAGATTCATTACACAGACAGTGATATATTTAAAGCGTTTATTTATTTTAATTTGGATGATTATGGCTTTTAGCCCCTGAAAACCCCAAATTCAGTTTGGCAAAAAATTAGAATATTACATAAAATTAATTTAAAAAAATAGTTTTTAAATAGAAATGTTGGCCACTGAAATGTTGGTGGGCATGGGCTGTAGCCAAAATCTTCAAAATTAAAATAAACACTTGCAATATATCACTGTCCATGTAATGAATCTATATATGGGTTCCACTTTCTGAAATGAGTGACAAAAATATTGAACTTTTTCATGATATTCTAATTTTTTGAGATGTAGCTGTATATGTGCTGAACTTGCTTTAACTAACCACCATCCATTTCTGTCTTTGGTCTAGGCAAGAGGAAAGGAAAAGCAGCCACCCCACAACAGACCTCGCCACTGTGGAACGTACTGAAATCCTTTGCTTTTATAGGTAAAGTGCCAAAACCAAAGTAGCACAATTTCCACTTAATATAAAAGGGACTGAACTGAGATTTATTTGATTGTGGGAATATTAATTACAGAATAATTGAAAATGACTGGCACATCAACTGTAAAATAAACTGCTTGTTAATGTATTTTATTTTATTTTATTCTTTTATTTATTTATTTTTTGTCAGATCACTTGTGTGATCCTTTGTGAGTTATGTTCATAACTGTATGTTGCACTTTGGGGAATGGCAGTTGTTCAGTCATCAATATAATTTAGTTTATATATGTAGTTTATAGTCTATCATCAATAAACTAATGCAGTATTATAATAGCAGGACACATTACAAATATTTGAGACCCATTGTAGTGCATCCTTTTATATTTTAGCAATAAAAGTACAAAACATCACCCACACTTGAAGCCAGGGCAAGAAGAGACACAGCGGTGACAGAGCGGTGGCTAAACTTTTATTGATAACTAGAAAAGCACTCAGAGAGCGCAGACCTCCGCCAAGTACCTCAGTTCCCGCTAATATTGGATTTTCCCCAAATATAGTAGTCCTACATTTATTTTATTTATATTTTCAGATTCCTTGACCATCAAAACATACCTTTAGCAATTTGATTCACATTGATATCTTTATTAGTTCAGTAGTTATTGACAAAAATCACTTTTTCCATAATGGCGGTTTTCTTCTGGATATAGCTCCGTAGCTTTTGAAGATACAAGAAATCCATTGGCATGCTACTGATTCCTCAGTGTCTTGGCTATATTTTGGTGTTTGTTGTATGTTTATATCTTAATTTGTTACCTTACAGTGATGAAAATTCCAAAGATCCCTTATTATTTCCTGTTCTGTGATTTCAGTATCCGGATTTTTTGCAGGATCCGGATCAGTCTTTGATATTTCGTAGAACCTATTGGGATCTTATCCTGTATTTTTTTGGCAAGTGTTCTGACCATTTATTGTGGAGTTATATACACATATGCTAAAAATGGCCCTATCTCGCAATGATAAAGAATCCTTTAAAAAATTCCTGGATCCAGACAGTGATCCAGATCACTCCCAAAATCTAATCATTTCTTCCTTGTCCCATTTCGGACTTGTCCTGAAAATTTCGTCAAAATCTGTTCATAACTTTTTGAGTTATGTTGGTAACAGACAGACAAACAAACAGACAAACCCCAGTAAAAACATAACCTCCTTGGCGGAGGTAAAAATTCCATATTTTGACTGAGCGACTCCACACTTGGTGATGCGCACCCTCAGTTAAAGTACTATATTCCATTCAAGTGAATATATTAATTCATTCTGATTGCTGAGGCCACAGTAAAAACAAATGATTTTAAACATAACCCATAGCCCTTGTAAAATCTACTTTACTGAAGCGCAGCTACATGAAAATTGTGGTTAAACACAACAACGAAGTACTTTATTGTCACATTCGAATTGTAATCGCTCCTGTTTTGTTTTTCTTTTGAATTCTTGGATGGAATATGGGTGGGCAATACAAGCTGCAGCTTCAGCCATCACCCATTTCGGATAACCTATGTTGAACTGTATAATCAGAGGAGTTATTGTTTAATTTGAACTTGTTAGATTTTTTCCCCTTTGTTATATTATTCTATTTTCTTTTAATCTTTACTTTTAATACGTATATCCGAAATAAAGATTCATTCATTCATTCATTCACATTCCACCACTGGCTTTTAGCAACAAGTGTATTTCCCAAATATGTTTTAAACTTGCTTTAATTAACCACCACCCATTTCTGTCTTTCGTCTAGGCAAGAGGGAAACGATCCACCCCAAACTGGACCTTGCCTTACTATTTACAGAGATAAAATAAGATAAGATAAGATAAGCCTTTATTAGTCCCACAATGGGGAAATTCCAGGATTGCAACAGCATAGGGATAGCAACACTCAGAGCAACAATCAGAAGGCAAGAAAAAACAACATCTAGTAAACATATGTCCATATTACTATAAATGTATATATATAGACACACAGTGCAGAGCATTATGGCTGGTGAATGTGCAGCAGAAAGTCTAAGTTCTCTCTCCAGGCCGAAGATGCAGGCCGAAGATCTGCTGAACTGGGACCAGCTTGAGTGACACATCCCAGCTGCTTCTCAGTGAGGCAGCATGGCCGGCATGTGTGACCCATTCTAAGTTGGGTTTTTTTTGTTGTTTTTTTTTTTACAGTTTGAATTTTGCACATTCTGAATAATCTGGAATTTGCTGCTGATTGTAATAAACAATTTAGTGACTTATGTGTTTGCTTCATGATTTTCTATTTTGTCTGTTAAGACACTGGTGGGAAAAGAGTCAACAGTACAAACCATTTATCAGTGACTTTGAAAATAATGGCTCATTTTTAAGAAAAAGTAACCAAAAACAATTATTTTATTTACTGAAGACTGTATTGTTGGATGTGCCACCGCAGAAGACACTGCACACTTTAGTGACAGTACCAGTATATGGAGGAATTCTGGACCATATTAGCATTTGTACTTCATCATAATGGGTTTGGGCGGGGGTGTCCAATCGTGCCATGGAGGGCCAAGACCGCTGCACGGTGGCGCAGTGGTTAGCACTGTGGCAGCATAGTTTTACCCTCGGCCGGGGGAGCGCGGGGATCGTGGGTTCGATCCCAGCCCCCGACCAACAGTGATCTGTGTGGAGTTTGCATGTTCTCCCCGTGTTGCGTGGGTTTACTCCGGGATTTCTCCGGTTTCCTCCCACACGGCAAAAACATGCAGGTTAGGGATACGGGGCGCTTGCGCACGCAGCGACCGGCAGCTGGTGGCTTGTCACCAGACTGCAAAACCAATCTACCTACGGGTACAAATAAGTAACAAAAAAAAAAAAAAAAAAAAAGGCTTTACCTCCAAACAGTGTCTTCAACAGCAGATTCCACTGAATTTCTTCCACTGACTGCTGATCAGTGAGAACACCTGCTGAAGAGACTGGGTAGAAGACAGAACCTGCAGGGTCTTCGCCCTCCATGACACATGATTGGACACCCCTGGGTTAGGGTTTAATGAGATTTAACATTTTAACACAAACTGCTTTATGGTTCATAATTCGGTTGACAGACTTAAACCAAACCAAAAGTGATTTCTCAAACTGCTGGATTGTTCTTAAACAGCTTTTCCAATCTTTCAGTATTTAATTAATGTCACTTGGTGGTAACCTTCACACATAAAAAAAGAGACATCTGCAACAACTTCAAAGGTTTATTGTCAGTGCAATTCCCAGTGCAATACTACATGAATGCATGTATAGTACATTGTTGATGCAGAGAATATATATTTCTACAGTACATGTATCTAGTAAATCAAGTGTTTTCCATGTAACCTTGTGACTGCATTATTTTATTTGCTTTTAATCCTAGATCAAGTTTGTTTTGGACTAAAATGCATCATAACTGTCAAATATATCTTATTATACCTAACTCAGTACTGTTTACCTTTTGAATATATATTTTGTGGTTAATATAACCCCATAACTACAACCTGGCGATCAAGTTGTGTCAGCTGATCACTTTTTGCCATGACACCACCAGAGACTCAGTGCTGCTGGAGCAGGTAGGTCCCATGATGTCTCAACAGTCTCTCCATGATTTTCACACAGATCAGAGCAGTTTGTTGTACAGGAAGCTAAATGTTTCTACAGACATGCTTAAGCTCTATAACCACTGATCGTTTGTGAAGCTGGGGTGACATCAGTGAGAGGCTGTATTGAACACCAGACCGACTGTTTGAAGTGGTAATTTTCCCACAACAGAGCCATCTGAAACACACACACACAGCATACATATTTTAGTACCTAATAGCAATAACTTCCAGACATTACAGTGTAGTACGACGTACTTAAAGCAAACTAGCATTAGCAACAATTAGCTTACTAATGAATGACTGATCTACTTCATATCCTCACGTCTTCGGCTCTATGGCTTCCCATATGCTCCAGTACTTTTCCAGAGTGTTTCGTCTTGCTGCCTGTACCCTTGTCTGGCGGTCCTTTTTGGCCTTTACGGTGACAAAAAGCCACAGACTGAGGAGTCGCCTTGTACAGCCGCAACATTATGTTTTGCTTGGGTCGCGTGTTTTACGTCACGGGAGTGTGGCGCCACCTTGCTGTAAAAAAATCCCGCCCACCCCAGGCGTACCCAGCTGTACCCAGCTGCAATGGAAGCACAACCTAGTCGAACCGAGTACAGCCAAGTAGTGTAGAGTAAGGCCGACTGGGTACTAGTGGAAAAGGGCCATAAATGTGATGGCTGATGCCACCACCGAATCTTAGAAGGTCTTCAGGAGAGCCCCTTGCACTCCAAAAGACCTGAGTCTCCTCAGGGGGAGCAGCCTGCGCTGCCCCTTCTTGTAGAGCGCTTTGGTGTTGTGTGACAAGTCCAGTTTATTGTTCAGGTGAACACCCAGGTACTTGTAAAATGTCACCAATTCCCTGGATGTTTACTGGTGCTGTGGGGGGGTTGACCTCGCCTTCGGCAGTCCACCACCAATTCCTTAGTTTTCCTCACATTGATCTGGAGGCAGTTCCATTGGCACCAGTCCACAAAGTCCTGAATAAGTCCTCTGTACTCCGCATCATCCCCATCAGAGATGAGGCCGACAATCACAGAGTCATCAGAGAACTTCTGTAGATGGCAGTGGTGTGTTGTGTGAAAAGTCAGCAGTGTAGAGGGTGAACAGGAAGGAAGCCAGAACTGTCAGCTACACAGTCCTGGGTTCTCACAAACTGTGGTCGGTTTGTGAGGTAGTCCAGGATCCACGATGGCAGGTGCTGGTCCACCCTTTCACTCAGCAGCTTGTCCCTCAGGATCACTGGCTGGATGGTGTTGAAAGCACTAGAGAAATCAAAGAACATAATCCTCACAGTGCTGCCAGGCTTCTCCAAGTGGGACAGGGAACGATGTTCCTAACTCATTTATCATGCTTGGTGTGTATCCCCTCTGTGCTTGTCAGCCCCACCCGTCTGGTCAGCTGTTTTCCTCATGTGTCAGCTGTTTGTCATGATTGTTCTCCTCACCTGTGTTGTATTACCATGATTACCCCTCTGTCTATATACAGTATGTGCCTTTTCAGTCTATGTTCTTTGCTGCAATGTTACGTTAACACCATGTAACGCCAAAAAAAAAACAACTTCAGGGCCTGGAAGTATTTCGTTGGCCTACCTAAAATCCAAGTTGAGAAAAGCAACTCACAAATAAATCCCACTGCTACAGGATTTTCCATATGCTGATGAGGCAAACCCCGAGCTTTTAATACTGACATTTTCTCTCATGTTTTTTTTTTGTACCCTGCCGTTTGGATTTTTTGTTGCTTTTCCCCCATGCATCTGGATTATTATTTCTTATAACTCCTGCCCTTGTGCAGTGTTTATGTTCTGTTTTGTCATTGATAAATAATGGTTTACCAGATCTGCTTGGTGATTGGGCCCTCTTCTTCGCCCCGAAAGGGCAAACATGACAGTATGTTGTAGCCAAGAATGGACCCAGCGGGCGAGTCTGGTAAGAGGAGGATGAGGTAGAGCTGGGACGAGAAGCAGTGTGTCCAGGCAATTGAGGATTTAGTGGCCGCTGCTCGGAGTGGCTCTTCCCGGGAAGATGAGATGCATTGCTGGGGGGAAATCACCAATCTGCAGGAAGCCAGATCAAGCCTGCATTTTCACCCTCGGGTGCAGAATCTCCATCTTCCCCCGCTACCATCACTCCCAACCCCCCCACCCCCCCACCCCCCCCCACCAAGTCCGGGGATTTCAATTGGATTCTACCAGTAAAGGACTCAGTGGGCAGAGGGAATTCAGGAGCCAACAGTCCCAATGTGGATGAGCAGTGGGAAGCCCAGTTTATCCAGGATTTTGTCTCGGAAGCCCACGCCTCCCACACACCGGAAGAGGCCTTGGAGTGCCTAGACTCTGCGGCTGGGATTGTGTAAGCACACCCCGATCTGCAGAGATACCCCGAGCTGGCGGGACTATTGGGCACCGTTTCTAACCTCTACCGGACATATCGCAGGTTGGTGAGGAAGCCATGTGGGGCACTGGAGACTGTACCAACTCAGAAACATCCCCTGGCTCCCACAAGTTCCACAGACCTCTCCTCCGCTCCAACTCCAACTCCTTGCCACTGCACAACAGCGTTTCACCAGATGGTCACCGTAGCCACCCAGAGTGATTCGTCTGGTTCTTCAGTGATGGATTTGACAGCAGCGGCAACGGAGCTGAGTACAAGGCAAGTACCATTTTCTCATTTTTGAATATCTAATAGTGAGAGGTCTTGTCTTGTCTTCACTGAGGAGACTCAGCTGCTGCCTCTTATTGCTGCTGAGCCCTCAAGTTTTTTTTTCTGCTGCCGTTCCCTTACTTATTCCACCACTCACCTCAACCCCTTGTTTCCCCAAGGTCATCTCCACCTCAGCTGGGTCCATAACGGAGGAGGTGAGCTCAACTGTTGTTGCAGCTCCTCTCCACGTGCACGCTCCAGCAGAGACTGTTTTGCCTCACGTGCACGCCCCTGCAGAGACTGCTCCTCTTGAGGCCATCACTCCAACATCGGCTGCACCGGGGTCCTCACTATTGGAGGAGCAGGAGTTAAGGCAAGTCCTCTTCTTTGTTTTCTTATTATTTGTATTAGAGAGGTCTTGTCTTACTCCTGGTGAGGAGACCCAGTTGCAGCATCCATCTCCTTCTGAGCTCTCTTCGCCAAGCTCTTCTGCTGACTGTTTTAATGTGATTCCGCTTCAACCTGTACCTCTTCCTCTCTGTCCGAGATGGCGTCGGAGGAAGAGGATTCCTGAGCATCTGGACCGGATACGCCTCTGCCAGCTCAGCCTGAGGTCAGTGTGCCACAGCTGTCTCATTCGGGAATCAGCACACTCAAACCATCAGCACATGAGGATGGCATGCTTCAGTCGTCCCATCCAGAGGTCAGCACTTCCCAGTCACCCCATCCGGAGGCCCACGTGCACAAACAGTTGGTTTGTGTGGTTGGCGCACCTCAGTCATTAGTTTTAAAGCAAGAGGCTCTCATGTTATTTTCACCAAGGCTTAAAGCTCCTGTGTCATTTCTTAAGTTTAAGGGTTCTTGTTAGCTCCTCAGTCTAAAGCTTTCATGTCATTTTCCACTAAATATGAAGCTCCTGTGTTATTTTCAGAGCAAAAGGCTTGTGTGTTTTCTCCCGTCTGGTGGCCCATAGACTTTGGTAGGCCACCCGACGTGCTGGGTTCATCCGTCTGGTGGTCCTTGAACAGTGGTAGACCACCTGACTCACACTGTGCTCTTGTTTGGGGACCCATGGACTTGGGTAGGACCCTGACCCACCTGGCTCCCCAGTCCGGTGGCCCTGGGACTCTGGAAGACCACCTGACCTGTTTGAGTTGGACTTTATTGGGGGAGGGAGTTGTAGAAAAGAGTTAGCTAATATTTACAATAACACTACTCAACTGCTGAACATTTATTGACTGTCATTGTTATAGATTTGCACATTACATTCCCTAAATTTCTCTCTTACTACTTGACATATCCGTAGAGTCACTAGGAGACATCATCTTGGAAAATACGCGTTTGGAAATTGCAAAATTTTTGACACCTGACGGCCTCTGTGGAGAGTCACTTGCGTTCTGAAGGGGGTAGGTGGGGAATAGATTTTCAGTTTGTTCCAATCGGGAACCTTACCACTAGATGCCGCCAGTTTTTTTACACAGTGCACCTTTAAGACGAGTTCATGCTGTACCTCTGCTGTCCATGTCCGCTTGGCCGCAAGACCTGTGTGACAAAAATTATGTCATTGTCTCCAGTTCGCTAGACTCCACGGGCCCCCTCTGCAGCTGACCACGTACAGCCCAAATTTTGTGACTGCATTGACTGTGCATGTGCAAGATTGAATCTCCCATTCAAGAGGTGGCGCTACCGACACAGCATACAAAGTCAAAGAAGCAGCAGCAGTAGCAGCTTGAGCTGAGAAGAACAAAATGGTAATTCCTCCTCTTCCTCGAAAACAGATAAACAACATCATTGTTGTTGCAACAAAAAGTGTGTGTTGCTCTCATGTTACTTCATATTTATATAGCCAGTAAACAAAGTGGCACATTAGCTTATTGGTGCTCCCCATAGGGCTGGGGTGAAACTGCAAATGACGGTTCCATGCATGCGTGAAATGCTTGGCCTAGTAGATGAAAAAAATGAAGTATATACACAACCGCGTGACACCGGCCTCATCCAAAGCAGACACACATCTCACCGCACCAGAGGAGAGCTGTAGCATAAACAAGGTTTTAATTTTTTGTTAGTCTGAATCAAGTGTAAGAGTGTAAAGCCCATAATAGTCCTTCTTCTCACTTACAAAGCTCTAAACAATCAGGCCCCTTTGTATTTAAAAGATCTGATTCTACCCTATTATCCTAACAGAGCACTACACTCCCAAAATTTTTTTTTTTTTTTTTTTTTTTTTTTTACTTATTTGTACCCGTAGGTAGATTTGGTTTGCAGTCTGGTGACAAGCCACCGGCTGCTGGTCGCTGCGTGCGCGAGCGCCCTAAACCTACATGTTTTTTTTGGTATGCGGGAGGAAACCGGAGAAATCCCGGAGTAAACCCGCGCAACACGGGGAGAACATGCAAACTCCACACAGCTCACTGTTGGACGGGGGCTGGGATCGAACCCACAATCTCATGATCCCCGCGATCCCCCGGCCGAGGGTAAACTGTGCTGCCACAGTGCTAAACCACTGCGCCACCGTGCAGCCGATGCTGGATGCTGGATTACTTGTAATACCTAGAATCTCCAAAAGTACAATGGGAGGCAGAGACTTCAGTTATCAAGCTCCTCTTCTTTGGAACCAGCTGCCAATCTGGATTCAGGAGTCAGACTCGATCTCTGTTTTTAAGAATAGGGTTAAAACCTTCTTTTTTGATATAGCCTACAATTAGGGAGGGATCATGCGTCTCTGAATCCTTCCTTAGTTATGCTACTAATAGGTTTAGACAGCCGGGGGACCTCCAACAATGCACTGGGCTTCACTCTTTTCTTCACTCTCAATGAAATATTTTTATTGGTCATTAACATCTGTATGTTCTCTCCCATAGATTGAGTCCCCATCGTGCTGTTTGCTCTCTACATGTCTGTTCTTTTCATCTTCTCTATCCCCTCACCCCCAGCCAGTCACAGCAGATGACTGCCCCTCCCTGAGCCTGGTTCTGCTGGAGGTTTCTTCCTGTTAAAAGTGAGTTTTTCCTCTCCACTGTCGCCAAACATTTGCTCACAGGGGATTGCCTGATTGCTGGGGTCTTTCTGCAATTGTGGGGGTTTCCCCTACAGTTCAAAGTGCTATGAGATGACTGTTGTTGTGAAATGGCGCTATATAAATAAAGTTGAATTGAATTGAATTGAATAAACTTGTAATTACATGAAAAGATTTTATACTTTGATTGAAGTTATAATTAAAATTAAAATAATTAAAAAATAATTAAAAGCAGTATCAATGTCCAAATCATATCAGATGGAAAATATAAGGTTCTAAACCATCGTTACCGGGGCAAAGCCATGGGGATAAGTCTGACACACTTTTAAAACTGCGGCACAATTACTGGCATTTCCAGTACTGTAAAGTGGTTTGTGTAAACTGGTTTACAGTGAAATTAGAAATGTTATGTATCCCATTACTTGTCTATAGCAGGAAAACCCTAAAGAAGTATTGTTAGTTTTATAGTTAATGTAAATGACAGTAAATGTAAATTACAGGAGTAAAACTGTAAAAACACAGTGAAATGAAATACGGTATTGCTGTGGACATACTGGCAGCTGTGTGTTACGAATCCTGCCGTAAGAAATTAATCAGTGGTGCAGTGACATACTAAGTTTCACCCCACACTAGCTTACAGCTACTGGAGGAATTTTCTTTGGCTCAGTGGTTTGTGTGAAGATTCAGATCGCAAGGTCAGGTGCTCAGATCCCAGCATGGGTCATAGTTGTGAGTGTACCTAAAGGCCCCGTCACACCTTGACAATTTAGGCAGCGTATGCCAATGTTAAAAAAATTTGGAGAATGTGCTGGCGTACGTCGAACAAGTTATGAGTAAGTTTTGTATAAGTTAAGAGCATGCTGAAGCACGCTGGTATATGTCTTAGTGGATAGCAGGATCTGTAAAGCGCTTTGGTCATCCAGAGATGAGAAAAAGCGCTATATAAGTGAATGCCATTTACCATAGTATGGCGAGGTTGCTGAAAAATTTTGTGCATGCACAAAATTCTTCAATGTATCCAGCATATTGTTCATACATCCCGCATATGCTGACCACAAGTTGTAGGTAAGTTATGCGATCATTCACGCACATTACTTGTAAGTTACACATAAGTCGAAATACGTTGAGATAATGTCTAGCATACCCAAAATTTATTTCTAACCTATGAGTAATATACTTTGAACTTATTTCTAACTTACAGCTACCGTATAATGGCGCATTGGCAGCACTGGCTAACAGGAGGAAACCTTCAAGACTCTATGATGAGCAGATGTTCATGTCAAACTGGTCTTGTTCTTCTTCTCAGACAAAGTAAAGAGATGTTTCATACCTTGGCATGTTTCAACTGTCATCTGATGTTCGTGTTGTGTCACATCAGTTGTTTTATCCTTTCCATAGGTGTGACCGACCTGACAGATTTGACAGATCTGCCAGGTTGGTCACTCCGACTCCCCCCCCCCCCCCCTCACACCGGTGTCTTTAGAGGAGAGAATCATCTCAGTGAACCGAGATGATGGAGCCATCATGCTCTTGCACACCTAGGATTCATGGATTGGGAGGCAACTGCAGTTTGGCATGACCACGCTATACATAAGTTAGGAAAAGCTATGCATAAGTTATACATAAGTTAGACTATGGCTGGGCATAAGCTGTGAACGCCAGCAACACGCTAAACATTTGTTGGTATAAGTTATCAAAACATTCTATACAAGTCACTAATATGTTATGTATACGTCCAACTTGTTATGGATACATGATGCATATGCCCAAAATTGAAAATTTTGGCCATATGTTAGCATTTTAGAGAAATTTTGATATGTTGCATAGGCTGCCTAAATCGTCAAGGTGTGACAGGGCCTTTAAGGGTGAAAAAGATAACAGGTTCATCCACCTTGACATTAATGGGTCGAAATGGTCAATAAGAGGTCCTGGGTAAATAGGTACTGTAATTCTGGCCTTGGCCTAGTAGGGCCGTAACATGTGGTTATGGTATTTTCCTTTAATCCTAACATTCTACAGTCCAGTACCGTGATATATTTTACAGTAACTAACTGTATGTAAAATTACAGTAATGTGCTGACTGTAATTTTACAGGATTTTTTTTACAGTATACTCTATAACAGGGTACTTTCATAGTGAAAACAGGGATTGATACCTTGAACTCAGCACTGTTTTTCATCAGTGCTTACAGCATAAGTACTATGTTATAAACAATTACCAAAAATACTTGGGGGTTTTTTAGTGTTTGAAGGGTAACTGGATACTAAATATAGTTGTACATTAAAAGTAGCAAAGCCAACAAAATGAAAACATGAGAGTGCAAAGGATGGAATGGGAGGAGGGATGGTGAGAGGATTATTTAGCGTTTTATAGAATAAATCCGTATTGTGTGAATCTGACAGAAGGCGGGAAGAGATAGGCAGAGAAGGGAGAGAGATGCTCAAAGCAGCAAAAACAACAAAAGAAGAGAGAGACAAAAATTGCTCTTTATTATTATCATTTAATTCTCTGGCTTAAATAGGTTTACCACCTGCTGTTGGAATTCAAGATATGACTGTGGACAATTTGAAAATGCTTGAAGGAAATGATGGACTGTGGAGCTGAACATTCAGGTGGGTAAAGGGACTTCTCTGTCTGCAGACACATTGAATGACTGCAGTACTACTGCCTGTGGATTTTTGATGAGTGTCTGGGATGTTTGGAGGAAGGTGGACATCGTTATTCTGTCAGAAGGGTGTGCTGGCCTCAGGTACACAGGTCTGCGCTTCATTGTGTGTGGGTACCGTATTGAACTTTACCAATCTGTTCTTTATCCACATATTAAAGGTCCCATTTACTGCACTTTTCCCACATGTTCCCAAATGTTGATAGCTCCCACAGGTCTTAATTAAATCTTTGTGTGTGGTTTCAGTGGACCGTAGGATATGACCGGTCCCTGGCGTACAGTAAGCACAGAAACCTTTGAGTGGCTAAACTGCTAGCTTCTTCTAGCCACCGACCGCCTAGCCAAGCTAATGCTAACAGACCGGTGTAGCATCATGGCAAAAATATAACAAAATAAGACAGAATGATGCGAGATTAGGGCTAGACGAGAGTATGGTGAATATATTCACCATATCAATACATTTGGCCGCTTGTGATACCTAAAAAGCCTAATCACTACTATTGAATATAATACATCACGAACAGTGGTGGACCCTCAGGGCCAGCAAAGCCTTCTCTGCTGGCTTAAACACTATCGGAGTTACATTTACAACCTTTACAACATATTTGTTCCATGAGGATGAATTAAATTATTTCCAGTAGTCTATTCTCTTCATTTTGTAGCTTTTTTCTTGGTTGCACTCCTTCCAATAGCATAATGCATATAGAGTTTTTTTTGGTCCAATCATATTTCATCCATCTGTGTTGCCAGGGTCAAGCAAATCTGCCTTGGGCCTTCAGGAATTAACAGTGTGGCTCTGTAGGTTAAATTAACTGTTCAACTTATCCTGTTGCTTTAACCAATCAGATGTCTTCTGTATGTCCAGGGGTACGCATAGAAGGCATCTGTTATGATCCCCCATGCGCTTTTATGCAGCACACAGAGGAAAGAATTAAAACCCACATGCAGGAGTCAGTTGTGCGTATTTATTACAGGGAGTGCATAATAGTTCAAAATAACAGATGAGTTTGTACAGGATAAACAAGGAAGTCCTCCGGAACGCTCTACAGAACAGATGAGTAAGACACAGGGAAAAATGTTCCGTGGCAGACGGGACTGCAGAGGAGGAACGGAAAAGTGCCCAGGAAACGAACCGTCAGGCTGAACTGGACGGCAGGGACGAAACAGTCTGTATTCATGCAGGCTGGAACAGTCCGAGCAGGTCCAAGTGATAATCCAGATGAGACAAAACCAACCAGTTGCAAATGATCACACCAGTGTAATACGTATGACATAGTGAATTATACCCTTGGGGTTGCCGTAGCCTGGTCTGGGCAGGGCGGTGTGATGTCAGGCGGGCTACGGCTGGACATCACACCGCCGGCTGGACATATAAATGTAAGAGTTCCTGTTAATAATAAAGAGAATGTTCCATCCAGCTCTCCTCCGGTTTGTTGTTATTTTAGGACATAACAATTGGTGATGAGGACAATAATGGTGGCGTGCATTGGGCATATGCCTGTCTTTCTGGAACACACAGGTTTACCGACCGTGTCATGGTCTCAATGGAAAGAGGGTTTCAAGGCATTTGTGACAGCGGCAGGCCTGGGTTCCGCCAATAAGACTGAAGAGTGTTTTACTCCATCACCTCAGCACCAAGGGTCAGAGAATCGCTCTTGGTTGGTGCCAGGGTGGTTCTCTGGAGGAATTCTTGAGGGTGTTGGACGAGGCGTTCAGCGACCCCTCCACAGTCTCAGAGAGCCGGTGGAAATTCTACGAGAGACGGCAACGGGAGGGTGAGTTGCTAAGCTTGTTTTTATTGGACCTTCTTAGCCTAGCACGTAAAGGCAACATGGGGCTGCCTGAATATAGACTGGTTAAGGACAAGTTAGCGCATGGCGCCAGATGCTCCCAGTTAACAGCTAAGCTGCTGTTGGCCGCGGAGGCGACGTCATGGGGGGAAGTGCTGGAGTTGGTGAGGAGAGAAGACTCGGTGGCCCAGTTGGAGCAGAGGGCTAAGGTTAGTCAAGGGTTGCCCAAGTGTAATTTCCTGCCGGATGCTGAAGTCTTACGCTAACGGGGCCCAGTTGGAGCAGAGGGCTAAGGTTAGTCAAGGGTCGCCCAAGTGCAATTTCCTGCCGGATGCGGAAGTCTTACACTGACGGGGCAGTGTAGTGGAGGCAGGAGAAAGAAGAAAAGGAAGAAGAGGCGAGCTGCCTTGCGGGTGGGAAGACCTGGGGGTCTGGCTCAAGTTCACACTACAAGGATGGGGAAAGGCCCGCTGAAGTGGTACGTCCTCCAACTGGACAGAGTTGACGTGTTGCTTATGGTAAACTCGGGGGCCGGGAGGTTGATCCTGAGCCTCCCAATCCTGCGGCATCTGTTCCCCACAAAACACATTAAGGGTGGAGCAGTGACACTTTTTGTTTACGGCAACGCAGAGATCAAAATTGCGGGCACAGCGGACTTTGAGGTGACCTGCGAGTTGAAGACAGTCCCTAACTTTGCATTCCAAGGGGCACGTCAAGGGACCAACCTGCTGGTGGTGGACCTGTTGGAATGGTTAGGATTTTCCATAACGGACCCTGGGGGCTCGCGGGTGCTGTCCGTGGGTGCGGACTGGCACCTCCGCTGGCCGAAGCTATTTGTGGGTCTAGGCCGCATTGACGCATTTTATCATCGGCCTTTGGTGAATGAGAGTGTCACCCCAAAGATTCAACCGTTGAGGCGTCTCCCACTGGTGATGCGGGCGGAGGTGTCGGCAGAGCTGAATTGGCTGTTGGAGTCGGATGTCATCGAGAAGGCCGACGCTTCCCCGTGGATTTCCAACCTCGTGGTGGCAAAGAAGAAAGGGGGAGCATTAGGCCTTGCATCGACCTTAGAGCGGTGAATAAGGCGGTTGTCCCAGATAAGTACCCGCTGCCTACTATGGAGGAACTGACGGCGACGTTCAGTGGGGCGAAAGGCTTTTCGAAGTTGGACCTCCGGCAGTGCTACCTGCAGGTGCCGTTACACCCCAACAGAAGAAACCTAACCGCTTTCATGATGCACATGGGGGTGTTCTGGTACACAAGGATGCCTTTCAGCCTGAGCTCGGTGCCGAGCTGCTTTCAGAAGGTGATGGTTGCCATATTAGCCAACCTGAAAGGGCTAGTTGTGTACCTCGACGACATCGTGGTGCACGGGGCGTTGAGCGAAGAACACGACAAGAGGCTGGAGAGGGTCCTGGAGAGATTGCAGGAACATGGGGTTACTCTGAACAGCGACAAGTGTGTCCTGGCGGCGGAGGCGGTGGACTTTGTGGGTTTCCAGTTGTTTGAGATGGACTGAAGCCTTTGGTTTCGAATGTGGAGGCGGTGCCTCGCCTCGCGGACCCCTCCTCGCCAGTGGAGATCTCATCGTTCCTGGGAATGGTGAACTTTTATGGATGATTCATTCTGAGGTACTCTGAAACAATTGAGCCAGAGTGCTGCTGAAACAGGACGCGCTTTGGGTTTGGACTCCTGCCTACTCGGTGGCTGTGAGGAAACTGAAATGGTAGCTCACCTCGCCCCCAGTCTTGGCCCATTTTGACCCAAACTGTTGTACGATCGTGACCTGTGATGCTTCTGGTTCCACCCTGGGGGCAGTAATGTCTCAGGTGTAGGATGGTACAGAGCGTCCGGTCACTTTCGCGTCAAGATCTCTGTTGGGAGCTGAGAGGAAGTACGCTGTCAGCGAGAGGGAGGTGCAGGCCTGTGTGTGGGCCTGTCAGAGGTAGCATATGTACCTCTATGGCCAGCACTTCACATTGAGGACAGACCATCAAGCGTTGACGACCCTGCTGGAGACTTCGGGGTCGGGCCACAGGCTGCTACATATCCACAGGTGGTACGAGAGACTCAGGGCGTACAACTTTGAGACTAAGTACACTCCAGGCAAGGACAACATCGTGGCAGGCCTGCTGTCTAGGGCCCCAACGTGTGTGCTGGTACCGGATGTGGAATTCGTGGACCCAGTTGAGACGGAACTGGTTCACGCCCTGCATGGGACTCTCTGGGACATTGTGTGTCCTGAAGAACTTAGAGAGGTTTCAGAGAACGACCAAGTGATGAAGAGACTGCATGTGGCGATCAGAGAGGGCTGGCCGGCGGGAGCGCCAGGGGTCCTGGCTCCGTTCCATTGCTTCAGAGATGAGCTCAGCTGCTGTGACGAGGTGTGCATGGCCAGAGGTCATTGTGTGGTGATCCCCGAGGCACTGAGAGTACAGGTGCTGGACATGCTGCATGAGGGCCACCTTGGGGTGGTTAAAGTCAAGCAGCGGGGCAGGGATTCAGTTTGGTGGCCAGGGATAGACAAAGACATTGAGACAATGGTCAGAAACTGTGCCCCATGCTTGTGTGACTGAGATCATCCTGCGCAGTTCGCCCACTCGGGACACGAACCCGCGACCTACCAGTCAACTACACAGTTCGAGCATGGGAGACACAGCACGATCGCGCTGAGCTAAAGGTCCGACCGATAGCTCAGCGCTACCGATACTGTATGAGGCTTTTCGGGAGGGAGGTTTTTACTAACGTTCTACGCCGAACAGTACTAGTTGGCATCCGTTACACTTGGAGAATGGAAAGACTGGTAGACCACCATCACCCCCTCTCCAGCCGATCGCTTACCCGGCGGGGCCCTGGGAACACATCGAACTGGACATTTGCGGTGAACTGCACGCAGCCCCCTCGAGCAGCAGGTTCCTGGTGGTGGTGTATGACTTGTTTTCTAAATGGCCAGAAGTGCTTCCACCGGGCTCGGTGACGACGGAGGTCATTACAGGGTTCCTGTCATCGCTGTTTGCTAGATGGGGGACCCTGACTTCAGTGACGACGGACAATGGCCCAAAGTTTATTTCGGAGGCTTTTGGGAGTTTCCTGCGGGCGAGAGGGATTAAGCACATCCGGACGGTGGTGTACCACCCACAGGCTAATGGGGGTGTGGAGAGAATTAATAGGACTTTAAAGAATGGGTTGAGGGCCCATCTGGCCGATGGGTTTTCATTCGTTGACGCTCTGCGCAACACCAGACTCTATTATAGGGCATCGGTGCACGCCACGACGGGGTGCTTCCCGGCGGCGCTGATGCTAGGAAGGGAGTTGCCACTTCCGGTGAGACGACTGGGCTGGCTCGAAGGGAGTGTATTGAGGATTCGGGGGTGCTGAGGCGCAGGGTCTCGGACCGGCAACAGCAGATGAAGGACTTCTTTGACAGAAGGCATCATGTGAAAGGACATGGCCTGGATGTAGCGGATAGGGTGTGGGTCAGACACCCTGTACGCACCCACAAGCTTCAGCCGCTGTGGATCGGGCTGCGCACGATTGTGAAACAAAGGGGTCTGGACACTTTTGAGCTGGATGATGGGTCCAGGTGGCATGCAAGTTGGCTGTGGAGGTCCCCACCGGAGGTGGCAAGCGACCCAGCATTGGACGTTTTAAATGACTCCTTGGACTGGGAGGTCAGCCAGGTGCTGACTCCCAGATGGAGCCGTCAGTGCCGGTGGGGGAGTGGCCCCGTGAGGGTCGCCCAGTTAGGAAACGCCAACAGCCGAAGTACTTGGACGATTTACCGGAAAGACTGGGAAAAAATAGAATTGGGATGTTTGATTTGTTTTGGTTTGTGTTTCGAGGTGTATATAGTTGTCTTCTGTTTTGCATGTTTGTTGTGTTCTAGATTTTTCCGGGGTGGGTGGGTGGTATAACAGTGAATTGTACCTTTGGGGTTGCCGTAGCCTGGTCTGGGTGGGGTGGTGTGATGTCAGGTGGGCTACGGCTGGACATATAAATATAAGAGTTCCTGTTAATAATAAAGAGAATGTCCCATCCAGCTCTCCTCTGGTTTGTTCTTATTTTAGGACATAACAATGCGGTACCACAAACAGCAGGCAGGGCATCTAGACACGAGTGACGGATAACAAACACTGAGTAGAACAGACACAGGACAATGATCCGGCAAGCTCCTCCGGGAAACACATGGCTTTAATGATGACAAACCTAATGAGGAGAGAGATTGCCAGTGCGTGAGAGGAGAGTGGATGTGTAGGAGTGTGTGGCTGTGTGTAAGTGGAAACAGGTGTGTGAGCATGTGAGTAAGACTGAGTGGGTGTATGTGTGTAAAGGTGTGCATGAGAGGAATGTATATGAGTGTGTGCGTGCGTGAACAGAAGGGTGAAAACCAATAATGACAAACAGCTGATAATTCTGACGGGACAGGGAGGCGTGGCTGAGCTGTCAGGAAGCCGAGCAAACTTCAGAGGCTCCCTGAGAGTGCCTGATGGAAAATAGGAGCAAAAATACACAAGAGAATAAAGCAGCCACCGTGCCATGGAACCGGGCTGGAAAAATCCAGCCCAGCCCATGACATCGTCTGAGAACGTCAGCATTTTTACATCTTTTGAATGGATGGTTAGACTCCTCCACCCACGATGCAGAGGATCCTAGCTAGCTAAACGCCAGTGCAAGGATTTGCTTAAGCAGCTACAATATACTGTATCTGTTTAAAAATAATACCTGTTTTTCCACCCACAATGGCTAACTGGTGAGAGGAAAATGATTTGGTTGCTGATATTTTAAAAAATCAATTTTCCAGATTGACTTTTCAAGAAAAGCTGGTCATTGTGGAGAGAGGTCAGCCAACCGTGAAGCTAGAAGGCCCGTCTCAGCCGGGGAAAGGATTTGTCTGTCACTTTCATATTAGCAACAAGCGATATCCTTGGATTATAGTCTCTGAGGAGTGCTGCATATTATCTTGCTGGGAATGCCTGTTGTTTGCAACTGATGGAGTAGATACTTGGAGCCAGACAGGGTTTGCAAACTTGAGCTGTCTACTGTCATACCATGACGATTTAGGCGGCATTAGCCAAATGTATAAAAATTGGTCTAAAATGCTGGGATATGCCGAAATTTTCACTTTTGGCCGTATGCATCGCGCATCCATAATGACTTGGACATATAATTAAGTAATAGTGTAGCGGTTTAATTCAACCCCCCACAACACACAGACAGAACACAGAGACAGTCAGCTCGCACTCCTGGGTTTTTCCGCTGCATGCTGCGTTTACAGCCGTGAAGTTAAAGTGTTCATGCATCTTGTCCTTACTGTGCTTCTTCTGAGCATCTTACATATGTAGATGTGCTCTGAGGTATCGCCCCGGGGGTCTCCCGGGTCGGCGGACGGAGCCACGGTTTGCAGCGGGAGACGTTACAGCGGGGAGGAGCTAGTGCTAGCTAGCACTTGGCCGCCGCCCGGTGCTAATGGGAAACTCGACATACCGGGAGCTGTAGCGAAAACGAAGCGGGTGCCGGGCTGGAGTTTAGGCGGCGTGAAAGAAATATAAGACAGAATAATAAAGAGCGATGGCAAGAACCAAGCAGACCGCCCGTAAAATCTACTGGAGGAAGAAGCCCCCCAGGAGACAGCTAGCCACAGGGCTGCTCGGAGAGGCGCTCTGGCCACCGGCAGAGTGAAGAGGCCTCGCCGTCACAGGTCCGTGGCTCTGAGAGAGATCCGTCGCTACCAGAAATCCACGGAGCTGCTCATCCGTAAGCTGCCCGTCCAGCGCCTGGTGAGGGAGATCGCTCAGGACTTCAAGACCGTCCTGCGTTTCCTGAGTTTCGCCGTCATGGCTCTGCAGGAGACCAGCGAGACCCACCTGGTGGTCTCTTCTTCGCTAAGGGGGTCACCATCATGCCCAAAGACTTCCAGCTGGCCCGCTGCATCCGCGGAGAGAGAGCTTAGACTTTCTGCTGCACATCCACCAGCCATAATGCTCTGCACTGTGTGTCTATATATATACATTTATAGTAATATGGACATATGTTTACTAGATGTTGTTTTTTCTTGCCTTCTGATTGTTGCTCTGAGTGTTGCTATCCCTATGCTGTTGCAATCCTGGAATTTCCCCATTGTGGGACTAATAAAGGCTTATCTTATCTTATCTTATCTTAGGTAAATCTCCACAAAAAGACTGGTCAAACACAGTGCTCGGCTAGAGCAAATAACAGAACAGTGTAATGCGTATTAATGTCTACAGGCAGACGCGTTTCGTCTGGCTCACTTCTGTGATGTTAATAATGTTGCCTTTCATGCATTGTGCTCATGCGTCCTGTCCTCACTGTGACCTAGGGACTGAGATCAATATGTCTCTCAAATGCAAATGTCTTATGCCTGTTCTGTTATCTCTTTGATCATACCAACTGCTGGGGTATGTCCTTTTGATGTATTGTTGTGGTCGAGTATATATGCTGCAACTCTGTAACGCAAACTCTCTCTCACTCTGATCCTGCAACTGGTAGACACACACACGTGTCCGCCTCTCCTCTCCTTCTCTGAGAGCCGTGGGCTCGCTCTCGGCACGCATGCACGGCGCCGGGAGCGGAGCTTGTGACGGCGGTATGATAATAAAACTCTACTTAAAACCTCCAACGACGCCGCTTTATTTCATGCTGCCGCAATAGGAACTTTAACCAACTAATGCTTTGCATGTTGCCGACATTCACAACTTATGCGCAATAATAGTCTAACTTCTGCATAGCGCAGTCATGTCAAACTGCTGTTGCCTCCTGATCCATGAATCCTAGTTTTGGGAGAGATAATCTCTGTTCAACCCAGATGATTCTCCCCTCCAGAGACCATGGTGGGGGGCGTGACCAACCTAGCAGAGCTGTCAAATCTGTCAGGTCATTTGTGCCTAAAACAGCTGATGTGACACGTCAGGAACATTAGATAACAGTTGCCACAACCTGGCTCAAAGGCAAAAACGAGATAACTGGTAATACTGTATATTGGTGAATTGGTAATGTAATTGGTCTCAGACCAGGGACCTTTGAGACAGTGGTGGACAGGAGAACACTAAATAAACTGCAATCCATCATGGACAATCCTGATCACCCCCTCCATCACACACTGGACAGACAGCGGAGCACTTTCTCCAGTAGACTACTACAGCTTCGCTGTCGAACGGCCAGGTACAGGAAATCTTTCCTGCCGCATGCCATTTCACTGTACAATAACTCATTATGATGTTGTATTCTGGTCATAGCTATGCTGCCACACTGCACCTTACAGTCTAACTGGTACCTCACATTTCACTCTGCTCCTGATAGTCCTTCATTGTGCAGTGGGATGATTCTTGTGTTTATACGGGTCATCATATAATGAGCTATGATGTATATAGTGACGGACAAATCCTTTCCCCAGCTGAGACGGGCCTGCTAACTTCAGGGTTGGCCGACCTCTCTCACAATGACCAGTTTTTCTTGAAAAGTCCATCTGGAAATTGATTTTTTAAAATATCAGCAACCAAATCACTTTCCTCTCCCCTGTCAGCCATTGTGGGTTTGAAAACAGCTATTATAATTAAACAGATACAGTATATTGTAGCTGCTTAAGCAAGTCTTTGCACTGGTGTTTTGCTAGCTAGGATCCTCTGCATCGTGGGTGGAGGAGTCTAGCTATCCAATCAAAAGACATGAAAATGCCAACATTCTCGGATGCCTTCTTTGCATACCCCTGGATGTACAGAAGACATCTGATTGG
Organism: Pholidichthys leucotaenia; assembly: GCA_020510985.1. Classification (NCBI taxonomy): domain Eukaryota; kingdom Metazoa; phylum Chordata; class Actinopteri; order Cichliformes; family Pholidichthyidae; genus Pholidichthys; species Pholidichthys leucotaenia. Next base: position 22,167,499 of record CM035848.1, on the reverse strand, counting down.
TTAAAGCAACAGGATAAGTTTAACAGTTAATTTAACCTACAGAGTTGCACTGTTAATTCCTGAAGGCCCAAGGCAGATTTGCTTGACCCTGGCAACACAGATGGCTGGAATATGACTGGACAAAAAAACTCTAACATGCATTACATTACTGGAAGGAGGGCAACCAAGAGAAAAGCTACAAAATGAAGAGAATAGACTATTGGGAATAATTTAATACATCCTCATGGGACAAATATGTTGTAAAGGTTGTAAATGTAACTCTGATAGTGTTTAAACCAACAGAGAAGGCTTTGCTGGCCCTGAGGGTCCACCACTGATAAAATTAGAGGGTACTTTCCATGTACTTCAATGAAAGAACTGGTGTAAAACAGTGTTAGTACAATGAAATATTAGCCCGGATCCCTGTAAGTGTACCGGGTAATTTTGGGGTATGACTAATGAGCACAATGACTGGGCTGTACAACACAGCCCAGAACCCTGTAAGGATAATTTTTGGGGTAATAACTAAGTGGGTGCAAGGTACTAACACGGTTTTACAACAGTAATTTCACTGAAAGTACACAGAAAGTTCCCTGTAATTTCATAGTATGTGCCAGGCTGTGTTATAAAGTGTTACCTAAGATACAACTTTAGTATGATTACAATAAAAAAATTACACAAACAGCCAACTTCAAATTGATTTTTCTAAAAAGATGTTAGAATTGTAGTCCTTGATGGGTGTGACTGCAAAGACTTCCAGGTATTCATGAACAGGGTCTCTGCAGGGATGTATTCACCATACTGACAGAAAAAGTTCATTCCTTACCTTGTAAAATATTGTGATTGTTGGATAATAGTATTCAGACGTGTATCATTAATTCTTCCTGTATTCATTCCCTGTTCCTCCCAGTTTTGAAAACCAGTCCATCAATTATAAAGACAATCATGTTGCTCTGTGTAGTGTTGTTCTTAGGACACATTATGGTGTAACACGGGTGGTGGTGTCACCTGGAGTATAAGAGGGCTGTGCGGCAGAGGGGCGGCCTCTTGACCACCTCTCAGCCTAGCGGGAGCGCGTCTGTGTAATCAGTGAGTCTATAATAAAGTCGTATCTAGTTCACCCTTCGGTCTCGTCATTGGGTCACATTTTACATACAGGTGCATCTCAATAAATTAGAATGTCATCGAAAAGTTGATTAAATTCAGTAATTCAATTCAGAAAAGGAAACTCCTATATTATATAGATTAATTACACACAAAGTGATATATTTCAAGTGTTTATTTCTTTTAATTTTGATGGTTATGGCTTACAGTTCAATATAACCCAAATTCAGTTTCTCAAAAAATTAGAATATTACATAAAATTAATTTTAAAAAATGGATTTTTAATAGAAATGTTGGCCTACTGAAAAGTATGTCCATGTACTCACTCAATACTTGGTCGGGGCTCCTTTTGCTTTGACTTTGGACTTAATAAAACACAGTGGACCGATACCAGCAGATGACCTCTTTTCAGATGAAAGTAAATTTAACCATTCCCACAGGGGTGTTATGTGACTCCGGGATTCCTCCCACAGGTCACAGATAGGCTAGTTTGGATTGGTTATGAGTCTAAACTGGTCATATGTGTCAAAGTCCATCAGTATTTAAAAGTGTTTTGACTTTGATTTATTCATATAGTACCAATTTACAACAGTTCTTTCACAGGACTTTTAATTCTAGGGTAAAGACAGAAAGAGGCCCAACCATCAGGTGACCTCTGTGAGCAGCACTTTGTGACGGTGGAGAGGAGAAATGATCTTTTAACAGGAATAAAGACAAGGTAGACATCTAAATAAGTTATGAATGTTATATACATATACAGGCTAATTCCAGACTGTGTGACTCTGTCTTGCAGAAAACCTGTTATGATGGGAGCTCTCAGCTGGTTCATCGTCTCCAGAAGACAACTGCAGCTCTTCTGGATTTTTATCATAGGTGAGCCCTTATTGTTGTTGTTTCACAGTCTGTAATTTTTTGAAGAAAATACAAACTTTCCTTCTGTACCTTTTTAACCCAGCCAGCACAAAATCTTTAATAAAACTGTGAAAAGAAGATTTCCTCAACCAGCTACACAGTGTCTGTGATGGATTTGGTTTGAAAGTGAAAGATAAAGGTTGTCTTTATGAGGTGAAATGACTGTTTTTTGGTTTTATAGGGCTTGTACAGCCCAGTTTCATTGACTGTTTTGGGGCTAAATTAAGGCTTGTACAGATGGAGCAGATTTAGTCCAAAAAAATGACTAACTTGTGCCTGGTGCTGGGAGGGAAGTCTTTTGTTGATGGATTATTTTTAGAAAATAGCTTTTTTTAAATGTCATCAATATTCAAACACAACCAACAGCAACAACAACAACAACAACAACAAAATAATATATTCACTGTTTTTATTTGTGCACTTCGACTTTAAGTGCGCCGGTCCGGCTCTGCCGGACCGGCGGCGCCACACGAGTCGGCTGCCTGTTGCAACAGCCTTTTTTTTATCTTCCTTCTTCTTTCTACACCTTTCACTCTGTATATATATCACGGACGCACGGATCGCCCCGGGGGTCTCCCGGGTCGGCAGACGGAGCCACGGTTTGCAGCGGGAGACGTTACAGCGGGGAGGAGCTAGTGCTAGCTAGCACTTGGCCGCCGCCCGGTGCTAATGGGAAACTCGACATACCGGGAGCTGTAGCGAAAACGAAGCGGGTGCCGGGCTGGAGTTTAGGCGGCGTGAAAGAAATATAAGACAGAATAATAAAGAGCGATGGCAAGAACCAAGCAGACCGCCCGTAAAATCTACTGGAGGAAGAAGCTCCCCAGGAGATAGCTAGCCACCAGGGCTGCTCGGAGAGGCGCTCTGGCCACCGGCAGAGTGAAGAGGCCTCGCCGTCACAGGTCCGTGGCTCTGAGAGAGATCCGTCGCTACCAGAAATCCACGGAGCTGCTCATCCGTAAGCTGCCCGTCCAGCGCCTGGTGAGGGAGATCGCTCAGGACTTCAAGACCGTCCTGCGTTTCCTGAGTTTCGCCGTCATGGCTCTGCAGGAGACCAGCGAGACCCACCTGGTGGTCTCTTCTTCGCTAAGGGGGTCACCATCATGCCCAAAGACTTCCAGCTGGCCCGCTGCATCCGCGGAGAGAGAGCTTAGACTTTCTGCTGCACATCCACCAGCCATAATGCTCTGCACTGTGTGTCTATATATATACATTTATAGTAATATGGACATATGTTTGCTAGATGTTGTTTTTTCTTGCCTTCTGATTGTTGCTCTGAGTGTTGCTATCCCTGTGCTGTTGCAATCCTGGAATTTCCCCATTGTGGGACTAATAAAGGCTTATCTTATCTTATCTTATCTTATCTTAAAAGGAGAATAATGAGGGGGACAAAAGACACACAGCTTTCGTGTTCACTGGTGTGTATTTATTTTAACTGTAGGATGGATGGATTTAGGACGGCGCGGTGGCAGAGTGGTTAGCACTGCAGCAGCACAGCAACTCACCCTAGGCCTGGGGATCCCGGGTTCAATCCCAGCCCCCGACCAACAGTGATCTGTGTGGAGTTTGCATGTTCTCCCCGTGTCTGCGTGAGTTTACTCCGGGATTTCTCCGGTTTCCTCCCACATGCCAAAAACATGCAAGTTAGGTTAATTGGCATCAAACTGGGGATTCTAAAATTGTCCTTAGGTGTGGATGTGAGAGTGAATGGTTGTCTGTCTCTCTGTGTTGGCCCTGCGATGGACTGGCAATTTGTCCAGGGTGTACCCTGCCTCTCGCCCAAAGATGCTGGGATAGGCTCCAGCCCCCCATGACCCGAAAAGGATTAAGCGGAAGAAGATGGATGGATGGATTTCCCTCTGCTGGTACACCACAGCATTAGCAGGACATTGTTATGTATGAGAATATGTGTGTCTGGGATGCCGTGCCCACCCACAGGGTGACGTCAGTGCGCATGGCCCACTCTGTATATAGTTGAGTGTTCTGCTTAATAAAGGTTTAGTTGGTTGCTGCATGAAGAGACTCCGACTCTCATGATTTCCAGACATTACATTTGGCGACGAGGAGTAAAATGGGCGCATGCTGGCTAACTCATCGATTAATGCCGTTTCTGGAGCACCCGGGTGAGTCGTGATCTCGTGGCCAGAGTGGAGACGAGAGTTCGAGGAGTATATCAAAGGGTTTGGTCTCCATTGGCTTGACGGGAGATGGCGCCGGGCGCTCCTGGCACACAACCTTGGCATGGAGGGCCGACGGATCCTCGACACGCTGGAAGCGACCGAGTACTACGAGGATGCTGTTGTGCAACTGACAGTGCACTTCGCAGAGCAGATGAGGGTCGTGAAGCTGCGGGTGATGGAGTTTTTGGCGCCAGGGACAGTGGAGCTAGTTGGCTTAAGGAAGCTAACGGCTCAGTCTATGCCAATGGACGGGCTAGCTGATAGGCTAGTTGCACGCCAAGACGAGGCTAAGGGCACCAAGATGGACCTTGAGGCGGGACTGAGGCCTCGAGTAGAAGAGTCTCCGGTCACCGAAGTCAGCGAGCCAGCCATGGAGCCCAGCTTGATCCGGGACCATGGCACTGATGGGTCAGACGGCGCGGTGTGCAAAAACGGCGGAGAGGTGATGCAGCAGGAGTCGGCCCCACTGTTGGAGGCTGTGCAGTGGGAAAGTGCAGGCTGAGGGCTCCGGGGAAGAGCCGCAGCCAGACACGATGATGGCGTAGTGGAGCACCAGGACCGAGAGCACTGGATGCAGCAGCAAGGAGCCTGGGTCGGTGAACGAGCCCGGCGAAGGTGATGGTGCGAGCCCCGGAGGTGAGCAGCAGCAGCCGAATACGGAGGCAGAGCAGCGAAGCACCCTGGAGGAGGGTGCTGGGTGTTTTAAAGATGTGCCCGAGGCAGCGGACGGGGCCCAAGAGCGAGCTTCGGTTCTTCCCGAGGTGAAGCCGCTGGGGGCTGGAGTGCGTGAAGCCATGACGGCGGTGTGTGGGACAGTCGGGGACGGCTTGTCGGGCACGAAGAGGCGGCGTACCGACCAGCAGTACGGCGGGTCCAAGAAGAAGAAGCCCCAAATGGCAGGAAAAGACATTTTCACCAGGGAGGGGGGCTTCGACCCTGGGGGGAGGCAGCGGCCAGGCTTAGTGATGCCGTGGGGCTGCCCTGGCCCTCCGCAGCGATGTGAAGAGTGGTGGCTGCCAAGAGACATTGGTATTACTTGATAAATTTTCTCTTGTGTAAATAATTATACGTATATATATATATATATATATACTGTATATTTGATGCTGGTGTGCATGTGAGTGAGAATATGTGTAATATGGGATTATTTTATATATTCTAGAGACGTGGTCTATTTTGGTTGTTTTGGTGTGAATGTGAGGTTATTTTATTACAATATATTATTCCCATGTTCTTAGTGCGTGATTCGGGTTCTAAATTTGGGAGGTTACAATTGTGTGTGTAGTTTTGCATTTTTCTAAAGGGGGGAGGAATATTATGTATGAGAATATGTGTGTCTGGGATGCCGTGCCCACCCACAGGGTGACGTCGGCGGGTACGGCCCACTCTGTATATAGTTGAGTGTTCTGCTTAATAAAGGTTCAGTTGGTTGCTGCGTGAAGAGACTCCGACTCCCATTATTTCCAGACATTACAGACATCACCTCTCTATGAAGGTGGGTGACCTAGAGAAGTTGTTATATGGGACACCTTTTATATTATATCTTAGAAAATGCAGCCAAAACCTCCACACCGTCTCTTGTTGTTAGTGGGTTGTAGTGTTAACACTTCATTAAGCACAAGTAAGCAACATGTGACAGAGAAAAATAAGATGTTAAAATGATCTCCTTTTAGCTGTTGATTCTGGCAGTTCTGCTGTTTTAGTACTTTTCTTTGTCTTGACTTGAACAAGTGGTTGGTATTACAGGCACTGCACTGGCCTGGTTTAAATCATATTTTATGGACAGGTGTTTTCTGTTAATTTTGGGGAAGTTCTCTTCTGCAGCAGGTCCTCTTGCTTGTGGTGTTCCTCAAGGATCTACATTATCTCACAAAAGTGAGTATATGACACTCTGATACAGTGTAAAGTAGTCAGTGTACAGCTTGTATAACAGTGTAAATTTGCTGTCCCCTCAAAATAACTCAACACACAGCCATTAATCTTTAAACCACTGGCAACAAAAGTGAGTACACCATTAATGAAAATGTCCAAATTGTGCCCAATTTGCCATTTTCCCTCCCCAGTATCATGTGACTTGTTAGTGTTACAAGGTCTCAGGTGTGAATGGGGAGCAGGTGTGTTAAATTTGGTGTTATCACTCTCACACTCTCTCATACTGGTCACTGGAAGTTCAACATGGCACCTCGTGGCAAAGAACTCTCTGAGGATCTGAAAAAAGAATTGTTGCTCTACATAAAGATGGTCTAGGCTATAAGAAGATTGCCAACACCCTGAAACTGAGCTGCAGCACGGTGGCCAAAACCATACAACAGTTTTAACAGGACAGGTTCCACTCAGAACAGGCTTCGCAATGGTCAACCAAAGAAGTTGAGTGCACATGTTCAGCGTCATATCCAGAGGTTGTCTTTTGAAAATAGACGTATGAATGCTGCCAGCATTGCTGCAGAGGTTAAAGGGATGGGGGGTCAGCCTGTCAGTGCTCAGACCATACGCCGCACACTGCATCAAATTTGTCTGCATGGCTGTCATCCCAGAAGGAACCCCCTTTTAAAGATGATGCACAAGAAAGCCCGCAAACAGTTTGCTGAAGACAAGCAGACTAAGGACATGGATTACTGGAACCATGTCCTGTGGTCTGATGAAATCAACATAAACTTATTTGTTTCAGAAGTGTGTCTTGCCTACAGTCAAGCATGGTGGTGGGAGTGTCATGGTTGGGGCTGCATGAGTGCTGCTGGTACTGGGGAGCTAGAGTTCATTGAGGGAATCATGAATGGCAACATGTACTGTGACATACTGAAGCAGAGCATGATCGGAAACTGGGCGGCAGGTCAGTATTCTAACATGATAATGACCCCAAACACACCTCCAAGACGACCACTGTCTTGTTAAAGAAACTGAGGGTAAAGGTGATGGACTGGCCAAGCATGTCTCCAGACCTAAACCCTATTGAGCATCTGTGGGCATCCTCAAACGGAAGGTGGAGGAGTGCAAGGTCTCTAACATCCACCAGCTCCGTGATGTTGTCATGGAGGAGTGGAAGAGGATTCCAGTGGCGACCTGTGAAGCTCTAGTGAACTCCATGCCCAAGAGAGTTAAGGCAGTGCTGGAAAATGATGGTGGCCACACAAAATATTAACACTTTGGGCACAATTTGCACATTTTTACTTTAGGGGTGTACTCACTTTTGTTGCCAGTGGTTTAGACATTAATGGCTGTGTGTTGAGTTTTTTTGAGGGGACAGCAAATTTACACTGTTATACAAGCTGTACACTGACTACTTTACATTGTATCAAAGTGTCATATCTTCAGTGTTGTCCTATGAAAAGATATAATGAAATATTTACAAAAATATGAGGGGTGTACTAACTTTTGTGAGATACCGTATTTTGGGTCCAGTCCTATACGCGTTATGTTGGCATCCATCCACCCATCCATCCATCTTCTACCGCTTAATCTTTTTCGGGTCAGAGGGGGGCTGGAGCCTAATCCAGCATCTTTTGGGTGAGAGGCAGGGTACAACCTGGACAGATCACCAGTCCAGTGCAGAGCCCATTATGTTGCCTTTAGGGTCCAGTCTTCAAGAAACTTCATATTCTATTTCATTGCTTTGCTGATGACATTCAGGCCTATGTGAGCTTTTCATTAAACAGCAGTGATCCTTTACAGCCTCTGTTCACCTGTCTTGGTCACATAAAGATCTGCTTAAAACTTAACTTCCTCAATCTCAATAAAAATAAAATTGAGGTGATTTGTTTTGAAAAATTGACTTGCTCTGCAGTCCTGCCTTCATTGTTGTACCTCTGGTTTCTTATTGTCACAGTGCCTCAGAAATGTTGTTTATGATTATTAATGGCTCTTTTAAGAAGGACAAACAGATCAGCACAGTTGTTATGCCAGTTTTTACCAGCTGAGGGTGATTGCTAAAGGGAAGCCTTATCTCACCCCGAAACACAGAAAAAAAAGTCATTTTATCACTTCATACTTGGACTACTGTAATTCATTATACTAGAACATACCCATGCATACCTGTCCATGCTCGTAGAAACCAAGTATAAGCAAGTATTTCTGCATGCCCGTTCCTGAAGGGTCTCCTCCTGTCTCAGACGGCTGTGTTGTTCACAGTCATGCCTGCAGCGTACTGGTGGAACCTGAGGTGTTTCATGTTCACGGCATCCTTTCTGACATGCAGCATTTCTCCTCATTCTATTGCTCTCCATCTGGTGGGTCTTCTTCTTCTTCATTCAGACCACTGGTTGAGGGATAGGTGCGTCGTAATTGCAATTCATGGGCACGATCCTGAAAAAGTGGCTTTCGACCCTGTTCAGGAAGGCCCGTGCATCCCCATAGAAACCAAGAAACCGGAGCACCCAGAGAAAATCGGCTTGGCATTTTACACATTTGTAGTGTAGACTGGCATTCATCAAGGTCACACATTTGCCGTCATGTAGGCATGGGCAAGTCCTCCAATGATGCCTGAGTTCATAGGACGCGCTATGATGATGAGGCAGAGATCATAGGCCGTCCTATGATGTCCTAGAAGCATGCTTTAAAGTCTGTCGTACCCTCTGCTGGTGAAGGGTGTCCTCCTGTCTCAGACGGGTGCGATGTACTGCTGGAACCTCAGGTGTTTCATCTTCATGGCATCTTTTCTGACGTGCAGCAGTTGTCGTCATTCTATTGCTCTCCATCTAGTGGTTCTTCTTCTTCTTCTTCTTCTTCTTCTTCTTCTTCTTCTTCTTCTTCTTCTTCTTCTTCTTCTTCTTCTTCTTCTTCTTCTTCTTCTTCGTTGAGACCACTGGTTGAGGGATAGGTGCGTCATAATTTCAGTTCATGGACAGGATCATGAAAATAGATCTGAGCAAAAAGAGGCTTTCTGGCATGGACTCGCTGTATATGACATCATAAAGACATGAAGACAGGCTTGATGTATATGACATCATAAATACACATTTGTCTATGTGCCGTCATATAGGCATCACAAGTTGTCCTATGATGCCTGCATTCATAGGACGTCCTATGATGTTCAGGCAGAGATCACAGGCAGTCCTGTGATGTCCTATAAACGTGACAGACACACACAGACAGACAAACACAGAGATTTCTTGCTTTTATAGAGTGAAGAGTGATTTCAGAGTAGATCAGTCCTCTTGTCTGTGCACCATTTGTATTAGTCCAGACTACGGCAGCTCAGATTGTAACCAGTATAAAAAAGGATGAACACATCACCCCTGTGTCGTCATCCCTTAACTGGCTCTGTGCTTTAGGATTCATTTTAAGATTTAATTGATTTTTAATGTTTTTAATGGATTTTACCTTCTAATTTGTCAGAGCTTATCTGTTTATTTGCCTGAAAGAGCACTGAAGTCTACCAATCAGATGCTTTTAGGCATACCTAAACAGCGATCGAGCATTTAGACTGAATTTCTTTCTTGCTTGCTTTCTTTCCCTGTCTTTCTTTCTCTCTCTCCCAAACTGGGAAACAGCAGCATGACAGCAGACGACCAAAAAGACAGAAACACATACAGCATAAGTGAGAAGGAATTACCCAGGGAAAGCAAAACTGTCTGGATGGCTCTATATACATCACAGATGAATAGATGATGGCCTGTTTAGATACATTTGCAGTAGACTGTGGAATAATTTACCCACAGGTACACACTGATCAGTCATTAATATTTTCAAAGTCACTGGCTTTAAGTCCCTCTGTTTTCATTGGTGTTTGATTCAAATAGTCACAATGTAACAGCTGACTACATTCTGTGTTAGCTTAACTTACGCCTTTCATCTTTTTAATGTATTTATTCCTACTGTATTTATTGTGTGTTTAGTGTAGTTTTTTTTTTTATTTTCATCTGGCCGTACGTCACTTCGCACCATGGGTTAGATCTGGGCTGTCTTCTGGGTCCCAGGTGGCTTTGTCTACGGCTTCCATGGTGGCCCCATCTGTGTTTGCCCACTGGACTTTTCAACTTATTTTCTCATAAATTTGTGACTTTTTCTTGAAAATTTGTGACTTTTTTTTTCTCCTAAATTGATACATTTTCTAGAAAATTTCAAACTTTCTCATAAATTTGCAACTTTTTTTTACTGTAAGCTTGCAACTTTTTCTCATAAATCTGTGATTTTCTTTCTTGTAAATTTGCAACTTTTTTCTTATAAGTTTGTTGGTTTTTCTTGTAAAATTCCTCACTTTTTATAAGATAAGATAAGATAAGATAAACTTTATTGTCCCTCAAGGGGAAATTTGTCCTGGGCTTGTCGCCCGTGCTGCAACCACACAATCCACACATACACAATGGATGTAGTACATAATAAATGAAATAAAACCCAATAAATAATACAAGTACATACATACATAAATATATAAGAGCAGTCATTTTATTGTAATTTTGAAACATTCTCATAAATTTGTCATATTTTTTTACTGTAATTTTGCAACTTTTTTTCCTCATAAATTTGTTACTTTTTTTCCTTGTAAATTTGCTATTTTCTTATAAACTTGTGAGTTTTTTCCATAAATTTGCAACATTTATGGGAAAATTTGGAACTTTCTCAAAAATTTTCAGCTTTTTGACTGTAAATTTACAGCTTTTTCTCATAAATTTGGGACTTTTTTCTCATGAATTTTCAATTTATTTACTCATATTTGCTACTTTTTTGTTAATTTGCAAATTTTTCCTCATAAATTTGTGACTTTTTTATTATAAATTTGCTAATTTTTTCTTATAGGTTTCAAGTAATTTAACAAAATGTTCTTGTAAATTTGCAACTTTTTTCTCCTAAATTTTCACTTTTTCCTCATAAATTTCTGACTTTTTTTGAGGAAATTTGACTTTTTTTCTTATAAATTTGTCACATTTTTTTGTAAATTTGTCACTTTTTTCTTATAACTTTTCATATTTTTTTTCCAATAAATTTGTGATTTTTTCCACCTGATTTTATCTGATGCCAGTCTTACTGAAACCTGCTCACCCATGTGAAACCCATGTGGGGCCCAGTGGGTTTAAAGTGGGTAAACTGATCACCTGCTCACCTGTGCCACATGTAAAGTCCATGTGGGCAAACATAAGCCCCTTTTCCACTAGTGTCAGTTTGGTACGGTACGGTATGGTTTGTCGGCTTTTCCATTAGGGACTGTAACGGTAATGGTCCCGATTTTTCGGACCCGCAGAAGAGGGGTTCTAACGGTACTGTTCCGACACCAAAATGTGATGCAAAAACACTGCAGGCCACTGATTGGTGCAGGTGTAACGTCGTGAGAGGGGCGTTTGAGGCTGACTTTACAGAATCGCGAGACGCCATTTGCAAAGAATCGTCCGCCAGCCAACCAGCAAGCAATATAATATAAACAACGACAGAATGACTTCACAGAAATCAGACCCACAGAAATCAATACCGCGGTCCAGCAGAGTTTTCTGTGCATTTCAGCTGATGAGAGAATCCAGAGGGAACTAGATGGAGCCACTCGAACTGAACTTATGGCCGCAAAAGCACCCAACTTCAGCTGTTGAAGCCGTGATATTAGGATATAGAAGATGGTGAGTGATGTGATATGATGCATCTTTTACATTATTTATCCCAGCAATGGAAAGTTCACTTTGGACAGACAACAACTTGCTAGTGTTCAAACGATGAGCTAGCTAGTTAGCCATCAATGCTATGTCCGTCCTTGTATGTTGCCTTTGTGTTGACAATATCTGATGAAATAAGCTAGTTGTAATCCTGGTTAAAAAAAGTGTTTTTTTACATGTTGCACTTTCATGCTGTACATGTACTTAAGTTGTGTGTGTTTTCGTTGTAGAGTCCGACCAGGATCTGCTCTGACGATGGCTGCGTTTGGCACTACACAGCAATGACTGGTAAGCTGCACATCTTGTTAGTTATAGTCAAATCTTTTGCTTTTTAAGTTAAAGTATACATAAAGTGTCAAATTTAAAGTAGCACAATTTCCACTTAAAGGGTACCTGTGGTGGTCGTCTAAACGCATTCAACTTGAAAACATTAGGCAAAATATTTGTTATTTGGTTAAATAATTATTTCCAGCCATATACCACCAGAGAAATATGCAAATACGACCGCAGGCATGGCCAGCCAATGAAAACTCTGAGCGCAGCCATGACACATGCAGATGTGACATCACTTCGTTGATACTCAACAGTCAATGCTCCGCCTATATGAGAGACTAGGGTGCTGTTGTGAGTGTTTTTATTCTATTATGGCTGAATTGTCGGACTCTGAGGAAGAATTTGTCCAACATGGCTACATGTTTGAGCCAGAAAGGTCTTCTGAGGGTTAAAGTGACGAAGTGGTCCTCATACACAACGCAATTTTGTCTGAAATTATTCGTCTGTGCCCTGTTTCCGCTCTGATCTTCTGACAAGGTGAGCTGGGTTTGGGTACACAAAAGAAGTGTTTATCTTTGTTTTTTCGCTTATTATTCAGACATCCAAAGGCTTTATATTCCACCATGTTGCGATATCCATATCGCATTGTATGTTTCTGTTTTTACAAGAGCGCCGAGTGTCTGCTGCTCTGTATATAGTTTTAGAATCATCTTCCGTGTTGCGGCCGTTACGAGCTCAGATCAGACGAGACGACCCGCTGAATTTAAGCATTTATTTATTTATTTTCTACTCGTTTTAGTTCTGCATTTAATATGAATCCTGAGTTTGAAATAAACGTTTGAATTTGAATTTGAATATCCCGAAAGCCACTGCTCATCCGGGCACTCCAGGCTCAGCCAAAACTGATCCAGATCGCGGTGTCAACAAAATTATGTCACAGGAAGCGTCCTGACAGGCCATGTAGCCGCTAGTATGGCTGCATCCATGTTTTGCTGACATAGCTGAACCAGCACATCAGCAATGGATTTATATCAAATTGCTTTGAACATGAATTTCAACTTAAACTTGAACTAGAACGTGAGACAGGGGCTCAATATAATATCTTTTTTTTCACGACCACCACAGGTACGCTTTATGAAAGGGACTGAACTGAGATTTATTTGATTGTGTGAATATTAATTACGGAATAATTGAAAATGAACGGCACATCCAATAGTAGCCACTGTAAAATAAACCGCTTGTTTATTTATTTTTTATCAGATCACTTCTGTGATCCTTTATGAGTTATAGCCATAATAGTGTATCTTGCACTTTGTGGAATGGGAGCTGTTCAGTCACCATTATAATTTAGTTTATATGTGTAGTTTATAGTCTTTCGTCAATAAACTCATGCAGTAATAGAACACATTACAAATATTTGAGACCCATTGTAGTGCTTCCTTTTATATTTTAGCAATACAAGCACAAAACACCGCCCACACTTGAAACCAGGGCGGCACAGCAGTGGCTAAACTTTTATTGATAACAACGTTATTTCTCAAATATGTTTAAAACTTGCATTAACCTCTTGCGCTCCGTTGTCCCACGGGTGGGCAAGTCTCTGCGTCCTAGAGCGCACGAGAGCACACGAGGGCGCTCTCGTGCGCTCTAGGACGCATGATGGAGATTGTGATGTAGGTGGTGTATGGCGTCCAAGCGCGCACTGAAAATAAAAGCTGCAGACACAGCCACGAACAGATTAGTTCATCTGATTGACCTCTTATTCGACTAATAAGACCCTTGAATTGGGTTTCTGAAACCTTGAAGAACCAATGACTGAAAACTTGGCAAGAAGGACCCGCCTACCAACGCAGCGAGCCAATTGAAGCACAGAAGTTCGCTGAGCTGTTTTGTCTACAAAGGCTGGGTGAAGAGAGACTGCTTCAGCAGCCACAGGCAGTGCTTTATTATTGTTTTTTTTAATTCCAGCAGAGTGTTTAGGATTCTCTTATATGGTCATCATAGACCGACGGAGGCCGACGACGAAGGTCGTAAATCATTCGCCAAAACCGCAATCATGGAATTATGTTTTGACCGGGTCGCGAGACCAGAACCACAAGCGGACCAGCGTCGCGTTCGTCTGACAATGAGGAAGAGAAGTTGGCCAGGACAATGTGACTGTGAAGAGGTAAGGTGCTATAAGCCAAATTATTTTTTATCCCTGAAAATTGTAATCAAAAATGACTTTTGACCGATCGGTAAATTACAACTGTGCGGCACACGATGTCCGAAGTGCGTGCGCTGCATTACACGGTTTGTTCGTCGCCTCCGGACCGTGAACGCCCCCCCCGCCGCTACAATTCTGTAGCGGTGGGGTGGGGGAAGCCGCGGTGACAGCGTTGCCGTGGAAACATGCCACATCCGAGTGTAATCCATCATGTAGCGAGGGCCGAACTCCGTCCTCTGTAGCGGGGGGTGGGGGGTGGGGGGACAACCCCCCCCCCCACACACACACAGACACAGCCCTGAATGTGACCTTTCATTTGAGCCCAAGATGAAGCTTCTATGTTGAATCATTCAAAAGTTACAGACGTTTTTCCAAACTGTGCCATTTGGCACAATTTGGCACAGTTCCAAAACGCCTGGGAACAGCCTGAGAACAAAGCTGTGTAATATATTCATTTTTTGTAGTATTGCTACAAAATTTGGACCTCAGCTGGATAACACTTGGTTCTACATTTCTGTTGCATTTTCCAGCCCAGATCTGAAGTTGTGTGTTATTTGCAAGCATTTGTATCCAAAAAAACACCCAGGCCAAATTTATTTTCTTCAGGTTCACTATGTTTAGATGACTGTAACTCAGTGGCCGGAGCACTTAGAGAGATCTTTTTTTTTTTTGCCCAAAAATTCAAAGTGTTTTCTTTTAAATGAGACCAACCCCATGAAGATGCTGCAAAGGGTTGAATACCAGCTTTCGATTTACTTTGGGCACATTATTTTTTGGCGTTTTTAGGAAAATTGACCGGAGTGCAAGAGGTTAATTAACCACCACCCATTTCTGTCTTTCATCTAGGCAAGAGGAAAACGATCCACCCAAACCGGACCTTGCGTCACTATTTACAGAGATGCAGGCTGAAGATCTGCTGAACCGGGACCAGTGTGAGTGGCACATCCAGTTGCTTCTCAGTGAGGCAGCATGGCTGGCATGTGTGACCCATTCTAATTTCTTTTTTTTTTCCAGTTTGAATTTTGCACATTCTGAATAATCTGGAATTTGCTGCTGACTGTAATAAACAATTTTGTGACTTAAGTGTTTGCATCATGATTTTGTATTTTGTCTGTTAAGACACCGGTGGGAAAAGAGTCAACCATACAAACATTTATCTGTGATGTGGAAAATAATAGCTCATTTTTTTAAAAGTAACCAAAAACAGTTATTTTATTTACTGAAGACTGTATTGCTGGATGTGCCACCACAGAAGACAGTGCACACTTTAGTGATAGTACCAGTATATGGAGGAATTCTGGGCCATATTAGCATCTGGATTTCCTAATAATGGGTTAGGGCAGGGGTGTCCAATCATGTGCCAAGGAGGGCCAAGACCCTGCAGGCTTTACGTCCAACTAGTGTCTTCAACAGCAGATTCCACTGAATTTCTTCCACTGACTGCTGATCAGTGAGAACACCTGCTGAAGAGACTGGGTAGAAGAGAGAACCTGCAGGGTCTTGGCCCTCCATGGCACATGACTGGACACCTCTGAGTTAGGGTTTAATAGGATTTAACATTTGAACACAAATTGCTTTATGGTTCATAATTCTGTTGACAGACTTACACCAAACCAAAAGTGATTTCTCAAACTGCTGGATTGTTCTTAGACAGCTTTTACAATCTTTTAGTGTTTAATTTGTGTCACTTGGTGGTAATCTTCACATATAAAACAAAAGTGGAGACACATCTGCAAAAAGTGCAAAGGTTTTATTGTCAAAATTCCCAGTGCTATACTACATGAATACATGTATAGTTCCCTGTTGATGCAGAGAATATAAATTTATACAGTATCTACATGTAGTCAGCAATACTCGATATAATGTATATCCAGTTAATCCATGTATTTCTCCATATAACCTTGTGACTGCATTATTTTAATTGCTTTTAATCCTAGATCCATTTGTTTTGGCTTAAAATGCATCATAATTGTTAAATATATCTTATTATACCTAATTCATTACTGTTTACCTGTTGAAATATATATTTTACGACTCATATACTACAATATGGCACCTGGCAATCAAGTTTGGCAGCTGATCAAGTTTTGCTACGATACTGCCCGCTGGAGCAGGTAAATCCCATGATGTCTCAACAGTCTCTCCATGTTTTTGACACAGATCAGAGCAATTTGTTGTACAGGAAGCTAAACATTTCTATAGATATTCTGCAGTTCTGTAACCACTTCGTGTTCGTGACACTGGGGTGACATGTCATCACTGGGAGCTTGTGTTGTTGTGTGTTTCACAAGAGAGCCATCTGAAACACACACACAGAGAATACATATTTTAGTACCTAATAGCGATAACTTGCCGACATTACAATGTCGTACGGCAGACATTAGCAATCATTAGCTTACCTTCATATGTGATGTAGTACATATCCTCATGTCTTCCACTTTATACTGCTCTATATAGTTTCCTAAATGCTCCAGTTTTCCAGAGTGTGTCGTCTCGCCGCCTATAGCTTTCTGTTCTCCTTTTTTGGCTTTACTCTGGCAAAAAAATGCCAAAGAACGCAGTCGCCTCATATCCTACCAGCTTGTGTTTTGCCTGTGCCGTTTGTTTTACGTAACGTTGTGCTTATTTTATGCCCATTATGCTTGTTTTACATAACGGGAGGGTTGCGCCGCCTCCCTGTAATAAATCCCACCCACATCAAGCGGTACTCTCAGTGTAATGGAAACACAAGCGCACCGAACTGAACTGTACTGTACCGGGCCAAACTGACACTAGTGGAAAAGGATCAATAGATGGGGCCAACATGGAACCAAAACCCACTTGGAACCCAGAAGACAACCCAGCTTAAACCTATGGTGAGGCCTGTTACATAGTCATTTATATATGGTTCATGTATATGTTTTGAGCTCTTATTTGTGTGGCACGGAGTGGTGGCTTCGCCTTCCGGTTCCGCCAACCCCGTGGCTATAAGAAGGGCTGCAGGTAGGAAGGCGGTCTCTTGGCTGTTTCCCCTACATTGTGGTTTGGTGTGGCTAGGTTACGGTGCCCTTGAATAAACGTATGTTCAGTTCAGCACCTGGTCTCCTCCTTTGGCTCCAACCTCATAATTGAAGGTATGGAAGCGTGTGGTGCCCCAATTTGGCCGTTTTTGGAGCTCCTGGGTGAGCCACCTGTTCCCTGGCCTAGGTGGTATGATGCCTTTTGGACAAATATGGTGGCACTGGACCTGGGAAGGATGGAGAAATTAAGGGCACGTGTGTTGCTTGTGCATAACCTGGGAATGGAGGGACAACGAATTTTGGGCTCGCTCGGCGACACGGACAACTATGAAGAAGTGGTTGAGCTGATGGTGCGCCAATTTTGTGCACCGGACAACGTCATTGTCCGGAGGATTAAATTTTGATGGCGCCACCAGCAGGTGGGCCAGTCCATCCAACGGTTCATGTCAGACTTGAGGCAGCCGGCCACCGAGTATCGGTTCGGACTGTTGGAAGAAGAGGTCGGGGTAAGACCGATTGGCACTGAGAGGACGAATGCCAGGAAGACACCCTGCAAGGCGAGCAGAGTTCCACTGGGAGTTGCAGACTGGGTTTGGGCTCAAGCGGAGGCGAGGTCATGGCGGGTACGGGCCAAACGGAGAGCATCAGGGCCAGCTGTGGGTGGTGGCCGGGCGGAGCGACGCTTACCTCCAGCTGTCGGATGGCTTGTGGCGGCACGAATGAGCGTGCCCCAGGGAAGACCAAGAGACATGGCCCTGGATGAGTGGCGCATCCCGCTGTGTGGAGGAGGAGGCACACCGGGGCTGAGACGGCCAGCTGCGGCCTGGGAGGCGAGCCACCTCCAGGGGCGGACTGAATAACGGACGGTCCAGGGAGCTCACGGGATCGTGTGCATATAGGTTCTGGTAGTGCATGTGTTCTAAGTGTTGGTGTGTATATATATACACGTATTTATATATAGTTCTGGGGGTTGTTTTGTGCTTTGTTTAGATTAGGAAACACAGCAGTATTTTTTTTTTAGTTTATACATGGACTCTTATTCAGTACAGGCGGTGGAATAATCCGCCTTGCCGTGTGGGGGGTAGGACGGCAGTCCACCCATCCTCCCTAGTTTTAGTTGGTTTGTGTGAGTGTGTTAGGCTCCTTTTGGTGATTTCAGTTTGGTTAGCTTAGTGAGTGATTCGGGTTCCAAATTGGGGAGGGTTTTGATTGTGTGTGTCATGAGCCGAGCTGGTGGTTCCCAAGTTCAGGCTTCATGACGGTTTCCTGTTCCATATTATCTGTGGTTTATGCTACCTTTGGCTTTCCATATATTTTCTGTACCTTTTGCCTCTGGTAGCCACTCCCCCCTTTCCTGTCTGTTCCTGACAGGTGATTCCAATCTGTCATGGTCTGTTCCTCTCCCTGCTCAGATTCACACGCACTCACACACACTCTCTCCCATACACACACTACCATTCACACCTGCTCTCCATCAACTCTTCAATCACTGATTCGCACCGGCGATCATGGTGATCATCAGGGCTGGTGTTACTTAAGCCCTGTCCGCCCTCCTGTGCATTGTCGGTGCATTGGCTTGTCTTCGCCCTGCACACAGTGAGTTGTTCTGTTCAGCCTTCTCCTCGTGTTTGGACTTATTCCCTTGGACTATGATTGTTGTTGTTTCCCAGAGCCCAGCTGTGCTCCGACACTCCTATGTAAGTCCTGCTTCCCGGTTTACATTTCTGGTTTTCCCCAGCGGCCAGTTTTACCCTGGGGCTGATGTAAACAGCCTTTCTCTAAGTCCAAACCTGACCCCGCTGAACTATATTCACCTGTTGTGCAGCTAACCTTCATGGACTCCTATGTTGGACATTTGTTCTATGTTTGACTTCATCTTTATTAAAACACTCTTCACCTGCAAGTGGGCTTATCGTTTCCATTTGTGACAGTATGTGTGTTTTGGACTTTTCCACTGGGGGGGGGGGGGGTATATAGTCATTTATATGGTTCATATTATATGTATATGTTATGAGCTCTTATTTGTGTGACACAGGGTGGTGGCTCCGCCTTCCGGTTCCGCCAACCCCGTGGCTATAAGAAGGGCTGCAGGTAGGAAGGCGGTCTCTTGGCCCTGCATAGCGGTTTGGTGTGGTAGGTTACGGTACCCTTTAATAAACGTGTTCAGTTCAGCACCTGAACTCCTTCTTTGGCTCCAACCTCATATATAACAGGGCGCACACGGACATGCTGGCTGGGCAGTTAGAGCAAGAGGTCATCTTTGTTGTTTTAAATGTGCTCTATAAGTATACACTGCTCACAAAAAGTTAGGGATATTTGGCTTTCAAGTGAAATTTATGGAAAATGTAAAAACTTCACACTACAGTGATATTATATCATGTCCATAAAAGTGTAAGAGTCCATAAAATCTTTCCTACTTGGCTTGCCAAGTGGGTCGACCCTCTTGGCGACACAGGTAGAGTGCTGGACTCTGGAGCCAGTGGTTGTGGGTTCACTCCCCCAGTTGGATGCCACCACCAGTTGGGTTTAACTGCCCATCCCCTCTGCTACAAATAGAATAGGCTTTATTGTCACTGTACAGCACAACAAAATTGTGGGTGAAAGTAGGGCATTTAAGTAGAAGCGTGCAGTGGTGATGTCCTCATCTCAAACCATTTTTTGAAACAAAAGCCAACAACACTGGTGGGTATACCGCAACAAAAATTGTCAATCAGAATCAGAATCAGATTTATTGCCATTGTTCATGTAGTACACAAACTAGGAATCTGTCTCGGTGCCATGCTGCAACATTAAAAACATGATGAGATAAAGAGATAAACTAAAAAACTAAAGGATTAAAAACGTGCAATAAGTGTAGAAAAATAAGTAATAATAATAATAATAATAATAATAATAATAATAATAATAGTAATAATGAGTAGTACTAGTCAAGGCAGTTTTAAAAAAATTAGCAAGTAGCAGATAATATGGGGTACCACTGTGCAGTTGATAATGCAACAGAAAAAACAGTGATGAATGACTTGAGTCTGGTTGAGCTGCTGTACATAGTGCACGAGAGTCAATAAGTCACTTAATGTTCAGCAGTCTGATGGCAGAGGGGAAAAAGCTGTTCATGTGCCGGGAGGTTTTAGTACGAATGGACCGAAGTCTTCTACCTGAGGGGAGGGGGGGCAAACAGTACGTGACCAGGGTGTGAAGGATCGGCTATGATCCGGCCAGCACGCCTCCGGGTCCTGGAGATGTACAGGTCCTGGAGAGATGGGAGTTTGCAGCCGATCACCTTCTCAGCAGTGCGCACGACGCGCTGCAGCCTTAGTCTGTCCCTGGCAGTGGCTCCTGCATACCACACAGTTATGGAGGAGGTGAGGATGGACTCGATGATGGCCGTGTAGAACTGCACTAACATCTTGGTGGGTAGCTTGAGCTTCCTCAGCTGCCGCAGAAAGAACATCCTCTGCTGGGCCTTTTTGATGAGGGAGCTGATGGTTGGCTCCCATTTGAGGTCCCAGGTGATGGTGGTGCCCAAGAAGCAGAAGGAATCTGCAATGGTGATGGGAGAGCCTGTGATGGTGAGGGGGGGCAGGGGGGTTGTGACTTTCCTGAAGTCCACAATCATCTCCGCAGTCTTCAGTGCGTTCAGCTGCAGGTTGTTATGGCTGCACCAGGACACCAGCTGGGCCACCTCTTTCCTGTAGATGGACTCGTCGCCGTTGGAGATGAGCCCGATGAGGGTGGTGTCGTCCGCAAACTTAATCAGCTTAACAGACTGGTGGGAGGAGGTGCAGGAGTTGGTATAAAGGGAGAAGAGTAGGGGGGAAAGTACACAGCCCTGGGGTGATCCAATGCTGATGCTAACAGAGTCCGAGACAGACTTCCCCAGCCGCACATGCTGCCTCCGGTCCGTCAGGAAGTCGGTGATCCACCTGCAGAGGGAGTCAGGCACGTTGAGCAGGGACAGCTTGTCCTGGAGCAGATCGGGGCGGATGGTGTTGAATGCGGAGCTGAAGTCCACAAACAGAATCCTGGCGTAGGTTCCCGGGGAGTCCAGGTGCTGCAGGATGGAGTGGAGGGCCAGGTTGACTGCGTCGTCCACAGACCTGTTAGCACGGTAGGCAAACTGCAGCAGGTCTAGGAGGGGTGTGGTGATGGACTTGAGGTGGGACAGGACCAGGCGCTCAAAGGACTTCATGACTACAGAGGTGAGCGCTACAGGTCTGTAGTCGTTAAGTCCAGTAATCCGTGGCTTCTTGGGGACAGGGATGATGGTGGAGGATTTGAGGCAGGTCGGCACGTGACATTGCTTAAGGGAGGTGTTAAAAATGTCTGTGAAGACAGGAGCCAGCTCTTTCGCACAGTGTCTCAGGGTGGAGGGAGACACACCGTCCGGCCCGGGGGCCTTGCGCGGGTTCAGTCTGGAGAACTGTCTGTGCACGTCCTGCTCACTGATGACAAGGGCAGGGGGGGAGGAGGAGGAGGAGGAGGGGGGGACCGCTTTTGATGAATGAGGGGCTAAGGAGGCAGTGGAGCTGGGTGGAGTGGGTGAGTTGGACACAGCTGACGAGGTGTCAAAACGGGCGTAATATTGGGACAGTTTTTGACAAAGGGCTTTGTCATCCTGACCTTTAGAAGCCTGAGGCCGATAGTTGGTGATTTGCCTCAGTCCTCTCCACACAGAAGCCGAGTCATTAGCAGTGAACTGCTGCTGGAGTCTCTCAGAATACACAGATTTAGCTCTCCTCAGCTCTCTGTTAATGTCTCAATAACTGTTAATGTCTCAATAACTTGTCATGTGCCCTTGAGCATCAATTACAGGACTTCATCGATCCCGACAACGACACTGGCCCGATCTCGAGCCGGTCCGGCTCGGGTTCCTCCTCCACTGCAACAACCTTAGTGGCTGGTCTGGTGGTGGTGGCAGTCCAGGCAGGACTCCAGGCAGGGACTCCAACTCTGAAGACTGATCCAACGGGGAAGCAGGGGGCTCACTCCATGCTGGCGCTGGTCTGAACTCCACTGGGGCCACAGGCTCCTCCATCGTCCTGCGGCTAAATTCAGAGGCCGGCGGACACTCGGGAAAATAGGGGAGACACGGAGAGAGTAGGAACAAATTCAATCTTTGCAGCTGGAGGAGAGGACCCAGCGGACTGCTGAGACTGGACCTCTCCCTCGGGAGACAGACAAGGCTTATCGTAATTAGATGGAGACAAAAGACAAAACACTTGCCTGTCCTACCGGTCTCTGATGTCCACAGCTGCAGATGGGAGTCAACGGTCTCTCTCTGTGCCCAAATTGGATTCAGGCCCCCTCGTGGAGAGTGGAGGAGCCGTCTCAATGGTGACGGAGGTGGATGAGACGGGCGGCAGGTCAGCCGAATTCTTGTGGCGGGCTCTTCTGGAATGGCGGCGATGAGAGGAGACAGGCGGCGGGAGCTCCACTCTCCCCGGTGACAGCCTGTCCTACATCTGGGACTCATCTCCCAGCATAG
Source organism: Pholidichthys leucotaenia (assembly GCA_020510985.1). Lineage (NCBI taxonomy): Eukaryota > Metazoa > Chordata > Actinopteri > Cichliformes > Pholidichthyidae > Pholidichthys > Pholidichthys leucotaenia. The sequence goes on along the minus strand of CM035848.1, from coordinate 22,144,787 downwards.
ACAAAGGCACGGGAGAAACACAGAAACATGATCGTCAGCTGACAGTTCATCAGGAATCAGGCAGACAGTTTTAGGTGACAGTAAAAGAGACTGAATAAGCACTTGCCTGAATTCCTGAGAAGTGATGACATCAGCTGTTGTCTCGGGGTCAGGGAGGTGTGGAGACTCCATGGATAGAGCACGCTCCTCCTCGGGCTGTGGCTCCCCCTCCCTCTGGGAAAATCCCTCCAGTCTCCAGGCCATCTCCAGGAGGAGCCACGGCTTCACCTCCAGGATGAGGTCCATCTCCACCTGAAGAGCCATTCTGCATTCCTCCAGTTCCTCCGGGGACGGAGCAGGACACAGCTCGGGACGAGGAGGCAGGGCTATCATCGGCGAGGCTGGAAGCTTCTTCCGGTGGGAGTTCTTCCTCTTCTTCTTCACAGACGGCTCGGGCACCAGATAATCCGTGATACGAAGTGCCGCACTGGGCAGCGAGTCACCCATGCTGAGAAGCTCCATGTTATCCAGGGAAGAAAGCGGAGTGGCCGCGAGAGGCTCGAACGCTGGGAGATCCTCATCCGACTCCTCGCATGGCACAGTGAAGATGTCCCGGAGAATCTCCATCACCTCGGGATGATTCCAGAGACTGTCTCGCTCCATCACCCTCATCGCTGTGTCCCAAGCCTGTCGAATGGCCTGAGAGGAACAGGGCTTCTGTGTCCATGAAAAAATCTCCTCCAAGAGGCACAGTGAGCGCAGCTCCCTCTCCATCCGAACCACCATACTGATATTCGTGAGACAACATAATGAGACGTTATGAGACAACATAACATTCTGTTATGATTCCCTGTGCGCCATTACGCAGCGCATGAAGGAAGGAATGAAAAACCCAATTGCAGGAGTAGAACGTGTGCTTTATTAAACATAAACCCCATAAATATCAAGTCCAGCAAATAATCACGCAGAACAATGAGTTGAACTGATGCAGTAATGATAATCGAGGCCACCAGACATACAGGGACGCCTCCTTGATGCTCAGCTGCCTGGGAGAGGGAAAGCCTACTGCCGCAAAGCTGCTGTCGGCACGGGGAGAAAGGCTGACATTAACTTACGGTACAGGAGCGATCCGGGGCTGTCCGTGCAGGCCAGTGGATGAGGGAAAAACAGGCTGTAGATCATCCGTAGGGAGTGAATGCAAGCATACACGGAGGTACATGCTGCCATGTAATAATAATACTAACGAGGGAGGAGACCGTCGGTGTGAGAGTGCGTGGGCTGAACCTGATTGACACCATGTGTGTATGAGTGAGTGTCTGTGCGTGTGAATGAGAGTGAATGACGTGTGTGTGTGTATGTGTGTGAAACACCCGTAATGAGACACAGCTGATGGCACTGATAGGAGGAGGGGGCGTACCCGAGCTGTCAGGGAGCGAAGGACCCAAAGGGCTCCCTGACGCACCTGATGGAAAATAAATAGGGAGACGGGCCAAAAGGCCACGGATCAGAACTGGGTTTGGACCACCAAACCCAGGTTCATGACAGATTACATTAGTGGCTTATTAATGTCAGGCTGAAGGCAGACTGTTTCAGACAGAGCTGTTAGAACATGGTTCAGTCTGCTTTATCCTGCCTTGAGAGCTCTTATTGTGGGAAAAAGCTGAAGAAAATCAACACAAAATTGCCAGTAATTTCTTCATTTTGGAGTGAGAAATAGGGTTTGTGGAGTGAGAGAGAGGGAAAAAGAGTGAGAAACACTCCAAAAGAGTGAGTTGGCAACATTGCATGAAGCTGTCAGTGTTTACCTTACCTTTATGATATGGATTTAATCCGATGTGCAGTGATCCAAAGAAAATGTCCATTATCCACAGTCCAAATGTCTGCTGTGACAGAGACATGATCCAGTCTCTTAAATTCCTTTTGGAGATCAAATCCATTTTTGAATAATCTCTAGGTAGCAAGCAAATGTGTTTTAACTTCAGTGGATAGCAGCTGTCTGATGGAAAATGACTGTTCATTCTGTAACAACATATCTGGCAATCAGTCGTTTAATTCTTGCTGGGTCACAAACTGTCCAGATGCATACCTGTGCTTGAAATTGTAAAAATTAATTTTGGACGGTTAGCAGAATCTATTCAGTTAACCAACCAATAATCACAGAAGAAATACTATTTCTCAGCTTATCTTTTATTAAACCACACAGGGAGTCAGTGAACATGGGTGTGGGTCCTTTCTAGCCCCCTCTTGTGGAAAGACCCAGAACAAAGAACAGCACAGTTACAAAAAGGCTTCCAGTTAGTGGGCGTTTCCCAGTAACTTTCCAACAATACGCTGCCCATTGTCCAAACTAGTTAGAACCGGTCTTTTCAGTGTCCAAATGGCTTCAGATGTCATCTCAGCTCTTTATGACTTCAATCCTATTGGTTTCTGTCTCTACAGATGTCTCCTCTTTCCCCATGCCTATAAATGGAAACAGGAACAGAGACTTTCCTGTGGAGCTTGTATGTGTGTGTGCATGTGTGTGTGTGAACTTGTGTGTATGTGTGTAAGCAACTGATGTGTATGTGTGAATGGTGTATGTGTGGGTTTGACTTGTGTGTGTGTGTGTGTGTGTGTGTGTGTGTGTGTGTGTGTGTGTGTGTGTGTGTGTGTGTGTGTAGCTAAAAGATATGTGTGTAATATCTAATTAACTAATCTTCACTATTTATTTATTATAACAAAATCCAGCTGGTGATGTTAGCGGTGTTGTTAGCATAGCACTAGCTTTGTTGGATCTTGTTGCTGTTCTCAGGTGCTTCTGAAGATTGCAGACAGTCTCACATGACCCACCAATATGCATTTGTCCTTAACTGTGACTAAGGAAAAACAATCTGTCCATTTCCACAAAAGCAAAGTAGCTTCATCTTTTCCCAGCAGGAGCAAGCTCCATTTGTGGCTGCAGCAGTGAAGAGGCTCTTGACTGACAGCTGCATCAGCTACATAGGGTCAGTTTGTATTTATTTGTGCTAAAAATATCTATCCATTTTAATAAAACGAGAAATGTGAGTAACACATCTGATCAAATTTCAGTAACTGTAATGCATTACTGAATTTTTAAACAGTAATTTTACCGCAAAAGTAGTGGCATTATACCAACACGTTACTTTGTAAGAACAACAAAAATAAATGCACTGAAATCGTTATATCAAGCTTCAAGCAGGATTCTTGTGGCATCTATGACACAACAACAAAAAGCAACAAAGTCGTGAAAGTCTGTTCAGAGAGTGGCTGCCTTCAGCAGCTCCATCCACAGCAGAACGGCCTGGTGATATGGGCGTAAATCAAGGGGGTCCGGGGGGGACAATTTTTTTCTTTAAAATTTGCACCTTTTCTCATAAATTTGTAACTTTTTCCCATTAATTTACTACATTTATTTGTAAATGTAAAACTTTGTTGTAAATTTGCCACTTTTCCCTTATAAATCTGCTGTTTTTCCATCTTAAATCTATATTTTTTTCTTGTAAATTTGTAACTTTTTATAATCCACTTTATTCCTGAGGGCGCTGCTGTAGAAATGATTATGGGGGCGGCTTCCGGTTTCGCGCTGAAGTAGTTAAATCAGTCAGCAAGAGTGGTGTAGTGGGGCATTTAAAATGGCGTTTTTAAAAGTTTTGCAAATTTGTTTCAATGTATAGCCCACATATATGTTTTGCAGTCAAGTTGCAGCTAATTTCAGCACTTGTAGTTTTGGTATCTTTTTAATGTTTTGATGTAGTTCTGGTACTTGTTCCTGGTGTTCGTGGTTGTGTCATAGACTGTATAAATGGAGGCTTCTCACAAACAGGCACAGCTAAATCTGTGGCTTCAACGGCAATGTGTAGATCATAGATAGATAGATGTCCTTTACTGATCCTAAACTGGGAAATTATAGTGTAACAGCGGCATGACACAGACAGCACAACCAACCGAAAAACACACAGTATAATAGAAAAGGAATTACCCCAGGAAGTAAAGTAAAAATGTTTAGATAACTTTATATACAGTTAGGCCCAGAAATATTTGGACAGTGACACAATCTTCATGATTTGGGCTCTGCATGCCACCACATTGGATTTGAAATGAAACAACTACAACGGAATTGAAGTGCAGACTTTAAGGTTTAATTCAAGGGGTTGAACAAAAATATATGATTAAACATGTAGGAATTGTAGCTATTTTTATACAAACACTCCTCATTTCAGGGGCTCAAAAGTAATTGGACAAATAAACATAACCCTAAGTAAAATGTTACTTTTCAATATTTTGTTGAGAATCCTTTGCAGGCAATGACTGCCTGAAGTCTGGAACCCATGGACATCACCAAACGCTGGGTTTCCTCCTTTGTGATGCTTTGCCAGGCCTTTACTGCAGCTGTCTTCAGTTGTTGCTTGTTTGTGGGTCTTTCTGCCTTAAGTTTTGTCTTGAGCAAGTGAAATGCATGCTCGATTGGGTTGAGATCTGGTGATTGACTCGGCCATTGCAGAATATTCTACTTTTTTGCTTTAAAAAACTCCTGGGTTGCTTTTGCAGTATGTTTTGGATCATTGGTGAAGCGCCGTCCAATCAACTTTGCTGCATTTGGCTGAATCTGAGCAGAAAGTATATCCCTATACACTTCAGAATTCATCCGGCTGCTTCTGTCTTTTGTCACATCATCAATAAACACAAGTGACCCAGTGCCATTGGAAGCCATGCATGCCCATGCATCACACTGCCTCCACCATGTTTCACAGAAGATGTAGTGCTTTGGATCATGAGCTGTTCCAATTCTTCTCCAAACTTTCTTCTTCCTATCATTCTGGTACAGGTTGATCTTAGTCTCATCTGTCCAAAGAATGCTGTTCCAGAACTGGGCTGGCTTCTTTAGGTGTTTTTTGGCAAAGTCAATTCTGGCCTTTCTGTTTTTGAGGCTGAGTCATGGTTTGCACCTTGTGGTGAATCCTTTGTATTTACTCTCATGAAGTCTTCTCTTTATGGTAGACTTAGATACTGATACACCTACTTCCTGGAGAGTGTTCTTCACTTGAGTGGATGTTGTGAAGGGGTTGTGAAAGGATTCTGCTATCATCCACCACTGTTGTCTTCCGTGGACGTCCAGGCCTTTTTGAGTTCCCAAGCTCACCAGTGCACTCTTTTTTTCTCAGAATGTACCAAACTGTTGATTTGGCCACTCCTAACATTTCTGCTATCTCTCTGATGGATTTCTTCTTTTTTTTTTCAGCCTCAGGATGGTCTGTTTCACCTCCATTGAGAGCTCCTTTGACCACATGTTGTGTGTTCACAGCAACAGCTTCCAAATGCAAACGCCACACCTGGAATCAACTCCAGACCTTTTAACTGCTTAATTGATGACAGGTTAACGAGGGAAGAGCCCATGCAGCCTTGTTATTTTTTTTTTTGCAGCCTTCTGAGTCAATTGTCCAATTACTTTTGGTCCCTTGAAAAACAGGCGGCTACGTATTAAAGAGCTGTAATTCCTAACCCCTTGCTCCAATTTGGATGTGAATACTCTCAAATTACAGCTGAGAGTCTGCACTTTAAGCCCATATTGATTATATAATTGTATCCTGAATATGTTTTCGTAAACAGCTAAAATAACAAAACTTGTGTCACTGTCCAAATATTTTTGGGCCTAACTGTACAACATAGGCTCCCACTGGGTTAAATAGATGATGATCCTTATTAGTCAGTGGGTAGTATTGACTGTACAGAGAAGGATTATAAGGCACAGGGTGAAACACGATACCACAGTACCAATTATACTGTAAGGTGCAGTATGGCAGCATTGTTATGATCAAAATTCAACATTAGAGTGAGTTGTACAGTGAATGCTAGAACGTTTGGGGTGGGACATCTTCTACATCCTGAAATACATGGAGGGGCTAAACTGTCAGGCATCAAACAATAGTTTGACTACGTGACCAATTCATCACATGACCTCGCACCTGTAGTCCTTTTTGTTCTCTGCGTCTTTTTCTTTCCCACAGTCTGTCTTCTTCAGACCTTGGTGATTTAATGACAACATACATTCACTGTGAAAACATTCATGTTAGTCTGTCCACAGTGAACACAGTAAAACAGGAGATATGAAAGGATGTGTCATGTGTCTGAGCTCAGGTTTTGTCTGAGCTCAGACTTTATTCCAAGTGTTGTCTGATTAGTTTGATTCTGTTAGTTTCTTGTATGTATTTTTGGGTTTGTTTTCACCTGGGCCTCCCCTTTTCCCAGACACTGCCTCTACTGCTCTGTCAGCTCAGCTAGGAGTAGTTAATCATCAGGTACCTGCTCGCGCAATGAGTCACACCTGCAGCTCATCTTTCTGTGTGTATTTAAGCACTGCCTGTCCACTATGTCTTTGCTGCACTGTTGAATGAATCCTTCTGAATCTTATTCATTTACAATTCTTTCTGATCTACTCCCGCTTCCGCTGGGTGATGTCGGTCCAGGGACGCCTGCTGTAAGTTTTTGCTTGCTTATATTTTTGCCTGTTTGCACAGTTTTTTGGGATTTTATTTCTTTTTTGATAAATGAGCCAACTCAATCCAGCGCGTGGGCCTGTCTCTCCTGCCCCGTAGGGGCATATATGACAGAACAGTGCAGCCAGTGACAGAAGACCCAGCTGCTGTGTTGGTGCATTTTTTTCACCTTTTTGTGTTTTTTTCACTCACCTGTTGTTGGATCACGTTATGGATACTGCAGGACAGAGCTACCCCATGCATCTCGGGTGGGAGTGCTGCCGAGCCCTAATGGAACTAGAAGGGCTAATTTTCACGGCATGCAAATATTACACCTCGGAGGACATGCGGTGGTATTTGGATCTGGCCGAGGCAGCAGCTCGTCGATGCCCTCAGCTCTCGGAGCACGCTGAGGGAGTCGAGCGGATCTCCCTTATGGCAGCACTGCAGCACGAGAACGGCGAAAGGGTGAGGAAGTCCCCAAATAAGCCCAGGCTCGCACTGAAGGGAGGGCGCTCCCAGGGCTCTGCTGTGTCTGCTTCTCGCTGGTCCTCAATGCCTGCTCCCACTCCAACCAAGACAACTCCAGCTCCACCAAAGCAACGTCATCCTGCACCGGTTCGCCGGACGAATGCCATCTCCTCCTCACCAGCAGCTCCCCCTTCATTGAGCGAGACAAACCCCGCAGCAGCTTCCTCCTCTAGTTTTCTTTTGCCAACTGTCACGTCAGCCTACTTATCCTCTCCGGCTGCTGCAAGTTCCGTCTCCTCGATGGCTTCTCCCGCTGCCCAGAGGTCCTCTGCATTTTCTCCAGCCACACCCATCTCCGTGAGTCCAGGGGCGGTTCCTCCACATTCCATAGAGGGGCCCATGTCCACCAAAACCACGAAGAGGGATGACTATTCTACCGCTGCAGCAGAAAACATCAATGACCGGGAGGACAGGCAAGTGTCATTTTATTCTCCTTTTATTTGTGATGAAATGCCTTGCCTGATTCCCCGGGGGGAGGCTCAGGAAATGCAGTCCCCTGAGCTCTCCTCACCTGCTGCAGCAATTAACTGCTCACCAACTCTCTCCTTGTCCTCTCCCTTGGTTCCTGAGCGTCTGCCGGCCACAGAGCAGAACCGCTGAACAATGGAGGAACCCGTGGCCCTGGAGGACTCAATTCCAGTGCCAGTGGTGAGCCAACTCCCAGCTGCAACGTCAGATGAACCACCTGCATGGGTCGCTCCGCCTGGGGGCATTCAGACTGCAACGACCATCATGCCTGCTGCGGAGGCCGCCACAGCAGAGTCCACCACTGAGCTGGACCTCCCTGAGACCAGGCCCAAGACGTCGTCATTATCTGAATCAACGGAGTCCTGGACGGCGGTGGAGCTCGAGCTCAGGCAAGTGCTCCCCCTTGTTTTTCTCTTTACTGTTTTGGAGAAGTCTTGCCCCACTCTTGGTGAGGAGAGTTGGGTGCAGCCACTAGCTGCACCTGAGCTCACCTCGCCGGGCTCCGCCACTGCCAGTGACCCTGACTCTGTTTCTCTCCCTGTTACTTCTGAGCCTCCTCCCAGGGTCGCCGGGGAAGATCCATCCATCCTAGATGTCTCCGTGGTTCCAGAATCGCCACCAGAAGTCATCGTAGGTCCAGCTCCCCCTGCTGAGGTCGTCATTGGTGCAGCTTCCCCTCTGCCTGAGGCTGCTATGCGGGTCCTGCCTCAGTCCATTTCTCCGTGGGTGCTGCGCCCCAGCTTGGAGCTGACATGGATGCTGCGTTCCGGTATGGGCCCGCCATAGGGGCTACACCCCAGCCCAGGGTCCACCGCGAGTGCGGTGTTGGCACAGCTGGGGTTCACCGCGGGTGCTGCGGAGCTCCAGCCCGGAGCCACCCCGGGTGCAACTTTTCCCAAGTCCGAGACCACTGAGGGCGTCATGATCCTCTCCCCTCTTCAGCCAGACACCGTCGTGGTCCCCCTTCTCCATCTGCCTGACAACATCGGGGTTCCCCCTCCTCAGCTCTCCTGCCCAGTTTTGGGTCTCCCAGTGGAGGAGCCGCCTCTTCGGGTTCGGTGGCTGAAGCACTCGGGCCGGCCACCAGAGAGACTGAGCCGCCGGGTCGGGTGGTCCATGTTCTCCGGCAGGCCACCCGACTCGTACCACCTGGCTGTCTGGCTGGCCTGGGACTTCAGCAGGCCACTTGACCTGGTTCACCTGGCTGTCCGCTGGGCCTGGGACTTTGGGCGGCCCCCTAAACTTTAGAGCTCTGTGGGCCAGGGGCTGTTATTCTGTGTTTCTCTGGTGGGGGCCCAGGGGTTGGGCGTAGCACAGATGTGGGTCTTGAGCGGGTTCGTGTTTTCCCTCCTAGCCTGTTCACCCCACCTCCCTCCCGGGGTGGTTTTTTGATGTACCTCTTTCTCTGGAGGGTAGGGGCGTTCTTTTGGGTGTTACCTGGGGGTGTCTGGTGACCACCCCTTGGGGGGGGGGGGGCTCTGTCATGTGTCTGAGCTCAGGTTTTGTCTGAGCTCACACCCTCACTTTATTCCAAGTATTGTTTGTGTGATTAGTTTGATTCTGTTAGTTTCTTGTATGTATTTTGGGGTTTGTTTTCACTTGGGCCTCCCTTTTTCCCAGACACTGATTCTACTGCTGTCAGTCAGCTCAGCTGGGAGTAGTTAATCATCAGGTACCTGCTTGCTCAAAGATTCACACCTGCAGCTCATCTTGCTGTGTGTATTTAAGCACTGCCTGTCCACTATGTCTTTGCTGCACTGTTGAATGAATCCTCTGAAGTTTATTCATTTACAATTCTCTCTGATCTACTCCCGCGTCCGCTGGGTGATGTCGGTCCAGAAACGCCTGCTGTAAGTTTTTGCTTGCTTATATTTTTGCCTGTTTGCACAGTTTTTTGGGGGGACTTTTATTTCTTTTTTAATAAATGAGCCAACTCAATCCAGCGTGTGGGCCTGTCTCTCCTGCCCCGTAGGGGCATATATGACAGAACAGTGCAGCCAGTGACAGAAGACCCAGCTGCTGTGTTGGCGCATTTTTTTCACCTTTCTGTGTTTTTTCCACTCACCTGTTGTTGGAGCACGTTATGGATACTGCAGGACAGAGCTACCCCATGCGTCTCAGGCGGGAGTGCTTCCGAGCCCTAATGGAACTAGATGGGCTAATTTTCAAGGCATGCAAATATTAATCCTCTGAAGTTTATTCGTCTGCAATTCTCTCTGATGTACTCCCGTGTCCGCTGGGCAATGTCGGCCCAGGGACGCCTGCTGTAAGTTTTTGCTTGTTTATATTTTTGCCTGTTTGCACAGTTTTTTGGGACTTTATGTTTCTTTGCTAATAAGTGAGCCAACTCAATCCAGCTTGTGGGCCTGTCTCTCCTGCCCCGTAGGGGCATATATGACAGGATGTTTTTCAGAAGAGTGATCATATTGAGGGCATTTACGGCATGGGAAAGTTCTCTCTGAGAGCAAGACACCACCATCTCCTAATTTGTCCCATGTTTTCCTTTGAAGAAAGAAATACAGCATGAGTCAATATGTTTCCAAAAATAATACTTTGTATCCATGAGGCAAAATGTGTCACAATTTACACGTACAGACGTGGACAAAATTGTTGGTACCCCTCTGTTAATGAAAGAAAAACCCACAATGGTCACAGAAATAACTTGAATCTGACAAAAGTGGTAATAAATAAAAATTCTATGAAAATTAACCAATGAAAATCAGACAGTGCTTTTGAATTGTGGTTCAACAGAATTACTTTAAAAAAACAAACTCATGATGTTTTGTCCACGTCTGTACTTCACTGAAATGACACATGGCCCCCATTACAATGTACAGAGCATACTGGAATGCAAAAAGTACTGGTTAATATAATATCATGTACAGTGGTGTGAAAAAGTGTTTGCCCCCTTCCTGATTTCTCATTTTTTTGTATGTTTGTCACACTTAAATGTTTCAGATCAAGCAAATTTAAACATTAGACAAAGATAACACAAGTAAACACAAAATGCAGTTTTTAAATGAAGGTGTTTATTATTAAGGGTAAAAAAAAAAATCCAAACCTACATGGCCCTGTGTGAAAAAGTGATTGCCCCCCCCCTTTTAAAACATAAATTAACTGTGGTTTATCACATCTTTGGAAGCTGAGTTAAATTTCTCTAGCCACACCCAGGCCTGATTACTGCCACACCTGTTCTCAATCAAGAAATCACTTAAATAGGACCTGCCTGACAAAGTGAAGTAGACCAAAAGATCCTCAAAAGCTAAACATCATTCTGCGATCCAAAGAATTTCAGGAACAAATGAGCAACAACGTAATTGAGATCTACCAGTCTGGGAAAGCCATTTCTAAAGCTTTGGGACTCCAGCGAACCACAGTGAGAGCCATTATCCACAAATGTCGAAAACATGGAACAGTAGTGAACCTTCCCAGGAGTGGCCAGCCGACCAAAATTACCCCAAGAGCACAGTGACGACTCATCCAAGAGGTCACAAAAGACCCCACAACAATCTCCAAAGAACTGCAGGCCTCACTTGCCTCAGTTAAGGTCAGTGTTCATGACTCCACCATAAGAAAGAGACTGGGCAAAAATAGCCTGCATGGCAGAGTTCCAAAACGAAAACCACTGCTGAGCAAAAATAACATAAAGGCTCATCTCAGTTTTGCCAGAAAACATCTTGATGATCCCCAAGACTTTTGGGAAAATACTCTGTGGACTGACGAGACAAAAGTTGAACTTTTTGGAAGATGTGTGTCCAATTACATCCCGCGTTAAAGTACCGCAGCATTTCAGCAAAGGAACATCATACCAACAGTGAAATATGGTGGTGGTAGTGTGATGGTCTGGGGCTGTTTTGCTGCTTCAGGACCTGGAAGACTTGCTGTGGTAAATGGGACCATGAATTCTACTGTCTACCAAAAAATCCTGAAGGAGCAGGACAATGATCCAAAACACACCAGCAAGTCCACCTCTTAATGGCTTAAGAAAAAAAATGAAGACTTTGGAGTGGTCTAGTCGAAGTCCTGATCTGAATCCAATTGAGATGCTGTGGCATGACCTTAAAAATGCAGTTCATGCTCAAAAACCCTCCAGTGTGGCTTAATTACAACAATTCTGCAAAGATAAGTGGGCCAAAATTCCTCCACAGCACTGTAAAAGATTCATTGTCAGTTGTCGCAAATGCTTGATTGCAGTTGTTGCTGCTAAGGATGGCCCAACCAGTTATTAGGTTTAGGGGGCAATCACTTTTTCCACACAGGGCCATGTAGGTTTGGATTTTTTTTCCTTAATAATAAACACCTTAATTTAAAAACTGCATTTTGTGTTTACTTGTGTTGTCTTTGTCTAATATTTAAATTTGTTTGATGATCTGAAACATGTAAGTGTGACAAACATACAAAAAAATGAGAAATCAGGAAGGGGGCAAACACTTTTTCACACCACTGCGTATTCTCATGGGATGCATTTTATATTTCAGAAGGGTATGCTCCCCTTCAGACCTTTTTCATGTAGTTAAAAATTGTATATCTGGTGTAAAAATAGTCCAGAGTCCATTGTCTAAGTACACTAAGATAAGCCTTTATTAGTCCCACAATGGGGAAATTCCAGGATTGCAACAGCACAGGGACAGCAACACTCAGAGCAACAATCAAGAAGACAAGAAAAACAAGAGCAGCGAATATACATATGTACACATAAATATATAAATATATATACACACAGTGCGGAGCATTGTAGCTGGATGGAATAAACAGCATAACCGTCTACTTAGTTATCCTACATAGTATGAATATGTACCCATACATATTGTCACCCTCCGTAGCGACTGATGTTGTCTTAGTTGTATACTGGAGGGGACCATTGTGTAAGTCTTTTGCGTCTTTTGCATTCAATACTATTAGGTCGTCACGTTTTTTTGCTATCTCTGCGAGCAGCCCTGCTTAGGTTATACAGTCTGACAGCCGTAGGTAGGAAGGACCTGCGAAACCTCTCGGTTGTGCACCTAGGATGATGTAGTCTGCTGCTAAATGAGCTCCTCAGTGCGTTCAGTATGTCCTGCATAGGGTGGGACTCGGACTCCAACAGAGATGACAGTTTAGCCACCATCCTTCTCTCTCCTATCTCCTCCACTGGGTCAAGGCGTTGCCCCAGGACAGAGCTAGCTTTCTTGATCAGTTTGTTCAGTCTCTTCCTATCGGCTACTGTAATGCCACTGCCCCAGCAGACCACTCCAAAAATGATGGCTGATGCCACCACCGTGTCGTAGAATGTCTTCAGTAGCGCCCCTTGTACACCAAAAGACCTGAGTCTCCTCAGTAGGAACAGCCTGTGCTGTCCCTTCTTGTAGAGTGCATCGGTATTGTGTGACCAGTCTAGTTTATTGTTCAGATGAACACCCAGGTACTTGTAGGATGTCACCATCTCAATGTCTGTTCCCTGTATGTTTACTGGTGCTGTGAGGGGTTGTCCTTGCCTGCGGCAGTCCACCACCAGCTCCTTAGTTTTCCTCGCGTTGAGCTGGAGGCAGTTCCGATGGCACCAGTCCACGAAGGTGGACTTTGTATTTCAGGTGTTTTTTTGTACACGATCCACATCTCACATCCATAGAGAAGGCTGGTGAGGACAACGGCCCTGTACACTTTGAGCTTCGTGGACAGCTGGATGTTGTGCTGGTTCAGGACGCGAGCTCGGAGACGACCAAGAGCTTGACTGGCCTTGCAGATTCTGGCATTGATCTCCTTATCCAGGCTGCCATCATTGCTGATGGTGCTGCCGAGGTATTTAAAGTTGTCTACCGTCTTCTGTTGGGTACCTTCGATGGAGATAGAGGGGGGTAGGACGGTGGAGGCGGGTGCTGGTTGGAACAGTACCTCTGTCTTGCCGAGGCTGATGGTAAGACCAAAAAGGTGGGAGGCTTCTGCAAACTTATTCATGATGATCTGGAGCTCAAACTCCGTGTAGGCCATGAGGGCACAATTGTCAGCGAAAAGTGCTTCCAGGACAATCTTTTCTGCGACCTTGATCTTAGCCTTCAGTCGGCGGAGGTCGAACAGTGAGCCATCAAGCCTGTATCGCAGGTATACCCCAAGGTCCAAGTCCCTGAAGGCATGGTTGAGGACGCAAGAGAAAAAGAGGTTGAAGAGGATGGGGGCCAGAACGCACCCCTGCTTGACGCCGTTGCTGATATTGAATGGCTCCAATACCTCTCCACCTGAGAGAACCTGCCCAGTCATGTTGTCGTGAAACTGGTGTATGAGGTTTACAAACTTGTCTGGGCACCCAAGCTTGGATGGAATGATCCAGAGGGCCTCCCTGTTCACCGTGTTGAAGGTCTTAGTCAGGTCAATAAAAGACCGCGTGTAAGTCCATGTTTTGTTCTAGACATTTCTCCTGCACTTGGCGGACAGAGAAGATCGTGTCCACGGTGCTGCGGTTTGAGCGGAATCCGCACTGTGTTTCTGGCAGGTTCCCTTCAGAGATGTTGTTAATCAGTCGGTTGAGGAAGACCTGGGCCAGTATTTTTCCGGCAATAGATAAAAGCGAGATACCTCGGTAATTGTTGCAGTCCGACTTGCTACCCTTATTCTTGAACAGGGAGACAACAGTGGCATCCCTGAAGTCTTTGGGCAATTGTTCTTCATCCCAGATGCTGGTGAGGAGGGAATGGAAGATTTCAAGGGCCACAGGACCGGCTGATTTGAATATGTCCACCGGGATTCCATCCATTCCAGGTGCTTTGCCTGAATTGGTCTGCTTAATCGTCTTCAAGACTTCGTCCATTGTAGGGGGGAGGTCGAGGCAGTAAACGGTGGGTTTTTGTGGGATCAGATTGAGGGCGTGGGGGTCTACAGTGGAGGGCCTGTTGAGCAGGTAGCTGAAGTGCTCTCTCCATCACGCATTGATGCTGCTCTTCTCCTTCAGCAGAGTTGAACCGTCTGCAGACAAGAGTGGGGTAGTACATGGCTTGGCAGGTCCATATACTTCCTTGATGACGCTGAAGAACATCTTGGAATTCTGCATGTCGGCGTATCTCTGCACCTCATCTGCCTTCTTCTCCCACCATTCATTCTGCATCTTTCGCAGCGCTGCTTGTGCCTGTCTCTGGAGGTGCTCGAAGCGATCGCACTTGGAAATGGAAGTGGGGTCATTCTGCCACTCAACAAAGGCCTTCTGCTTGTCATCCAGGAGTGTCTTGATGTTCTCGTTGCTCTTGTCGAACCAGTCCTGGTGCACTCGTTTCCTGGGGCCGATGGTGGTTTTTGCTGACTCCGTCACCAGTGCTCTAAACTGTTCCCAACTTTGTGTTGGGCAGCCAGTCAGGAGTCCATGGGCAATCAGTCAGCCCTCCAGATCTTCTGCAAATCTACTACGTCGCTGAGGTTGTTCAAGTTTGGCAATGTTGAACGCTGGCCTGATGACTTTTGGTGTCTTGTGATGTGTTGGGGCAATATGCAAGGATAGGATGGATCTGACTAGACGGTGGTCTGTCCAACACTCTGCTCCGCACATGGCCCTGGTGATCCTGACGTCACAGATGTCTCTGACGGCAAATGGTGAAGTATATCAAATGCCACTGCTTGGATCTTGGGTGCATCCATGTTGTCTTATATTTGGCTGCTTGCCGGAACAGTGTGTTTGTGATAGCGAGGTGGTTTTCAGCACAAAGGCTCAAGAGCATCAAGCTGTTGGAGTTCAATTTTCCAGTGCTGTGTGGCCCCAGCACGCCTTTCCAGTTACAGCAGTCTGTTCCGACTCTGGCATTGAAATCGCCTAGCAGAATGAGTTTGTCATTGGGAGGAGTGTCCTTCACGAGGGTACTGAGCTCCTCATAAAAGGCTTCCTTCACTTCATCGCTGCTGGTGAGAGCTGGGGCATACGCGCTGATGAGGGTAACGTGCCGGTTATGGTTAAGGGGGAAATGGAGTTTCATCAGCCGTTCATTAACTGAAGTTTGTAGGTCAGGAAGTTGCTTGAGAATCGCTGTCTTGATGGCCAGTCCTACTCCATGGATCCTCTCTTCATCTTTGGCCTTGCCTTTCCAGAAGAAGGTGTAGCCACCTTTTAGTTTGGCCACAGATCCTTCTTCAGCTAGTCTGGTCTCCCTGAGGGCCGCGATGTCAGTGTGGTAGTGGGCCATTTCCCTTGCAATGAGGACTGTTCTTCTCTCAGGCCTCGAGGAGGTATCTCTGTCCATGAGCATGTGTACATTCCACGCACCAAGAATTAGTTTCTTTCTTCTTTGGTTTCAACCGCTTGGGGAGTAGAACTGCCAGCCGCGGTATGGTGGCCAGTTGGAAGGGACAAGCATTTGTTTGGGACACATTTTCTAGTCCCCTTCCTCATGTGAGGGTGAGCAGTGCTGTCCTAAATTGGCTGCTCAGTCGCCTGGGGGAACGCTGAACTCCACTGTTGTCCCGGGGTCAGGAGGAGAGTGACTATTGCCACCAAGCCGCCTGCTTGCAGGGTTCAAGCTACAACTGCCAGTGGTCACCTCCACCTGTTGCTTCACTCGTTCCCCATCGCCACAGGACTGTTGTAGGGTTGTGAGGACTAACACACATGAGGAAAACCTGTGCGGGAAAGTTTTTTTAAAAGTCGGAAAGTCGATGCATAGGGGCAATCCCACTCTCGGCCTCAAAAGCCAGGATCTGGTGGTACAAAAAGAGCCGTGACAACCAGGGACTTCCTCGGCTGCAGTGGATGACCACGACGTCTATAGTGCCTTGCCGTGCCGTTGCATTCCACAATGCCTGCTGTCGCTGTCTTCATGACCGTTGGGACAAAAGATGACCTCATCCGCTCAATCTGCCGACTACAGTCTTCACATACTTGGGTAGGCATACCCTGTTTAACTCACCGGAGGGTTTGAGGCCTGACTGGCTACCCTCACCTGGTTCAGCCCACCTGCCAAAGCGGTTTACCGGGGTGTGGCTGCTGTGCATGCTACAGCTTTGAGGAGCCACAGGTGAGAGTTGGGTGCCAGGTGGGAACCAATGTAGAATGAGCTGTCCTAAAAAGGACATGGCAAGCACCCCCTACAGAGGTACTATCCCTCCCCAGACACCCAAGACACCCCTCAAAGCGCTACAGTAGTACTAACCCTCTATTCTAAGGGCCTATCAGAGGCAGATACCTAGGGACAATTTAGAGTCACCAATTAACCTAACATGCATGTCTTTGGATTGTGGGAGGAAACCGAACCACCTGGAGTAAACCCACGCAGCACAGGGAGAACATGCAGACTCCACACAGAAAGGTTCCCACTCCTGCCAGCCTGAGGATTTGAACCTGGAACCTTCTAGCTGTTAGGCAGTGGCGCTAACCACTGCAAGCCTGTGGTGTCAATCACATCCCTCCAGGTTAGAAAGCCAGGAATCAGACTGCCAAGGTCTCTGCCTTTGACCGCCACCTGATCCACATAGCACTGGACCCCCAAGTTTTAGAGAAAATCTATCACTGCTTAACAACTTCCTTTTTATTATTTTTTAGTTCCCCCATCCGTCCTGCAGCCTCTTTCCCTGCCAGTCCAGATGTCAGTGGTCCCATCTTCCTGGCGGTTCCTCCCATTGTTCCAGGCAGAGCTGGGCCCTCTTTTCTCCAACTCTAGCCCCTTTTCCTTCTCTCAGAGTGTTTTTATGCTGCCGGGACCCAGTCAGGCTCTTACGCCTGGGCTCAAGGCTTCATTTGGTCCTTACTCAGTTACACAGGTGAGAGGGACAGGGCAGCTGTATTATGACACATCCAACTTAAAAGGCACACACTGTCTAATACATGTGTCTTTCTGCAGCCCATTTTAGATCCTTTCTTCCCTGTCTCCCATTCTCTGTCTGCATCCCTCCTGTCTGAGGGCGTGGAGAGGGAGACGGATGAAGGAGGGCAGGAGAGGTTCAGCGTGAGGGTGTTGTTTCACAGGCGAGGAGACACCAGCACTGACCTGCAGACCTGTATCACACTTCATGCTTTCAAAGACACGGAGGAGCACAAAGCCTCCTGCATCACGGCGGTAAGAAACCACATCTCTTTTCCTTCTGGTGTCTGTACCTTTGTAGCAATATACAGGTCTGGAAAAAATTAAGAGCCCGAAGAGACCACTGCACAATGATCAGTTTATCTGGTTTTACTATTTATACTCATGGGTTTGAGTAAAAGGAAAAATGTCATTTTATTCTACTGAACCTACTGAAAACAGCTGGCCTAAATTCCAAGTCAAATATCATCATTTAGAGCATTTATTTACAGAAAACGACAACTGGCCAAAACAATAAAAAAGATGTTGCTTTCAGATGTGATTTTAGATCAAATATTACAAAGAAAACAAGTTGATGTTCATTCTCAAACTGCAATACTTCAGTTTTAACTTCAGAAGAACTCAGAAATCTGTATTTATGGAATAACTGATTATTATTCATAGCTTTCATGCCTCTCACTATACTTAGATGATCTAATCAGTTTCTCCTTCAGTAGACTGAGGTGTCCTTGTGTTGGAATTCAACAGCTACTCAAATTGAATGGCTGCCATACATGTAGAGATGGTCATCTAGGAAATATTTAGCTGTGGTCTCTTAGTTTTTACCAGAGCTGTATGTAGAAAAGTCATTTTTTCATAAGTAAATGACAAAGCTTTTTAACATGTACCTTATTAGTCACTCCATCACAAACCCTAAAAGAAGACAAGAAAAATAGAAATTAATAGTTATTAAACAAATGACCTCATTTCAGATATTCAGGGCACTACCTTCTTTGTAGAGTAAAGGCTTCTTAACATTTGAACTTAAGCATTACAAGTGGTTAATAATGAAAGCTTAATAATCATTTAATCAATGTTTAATCTGTGTTAACTTCTTAGTACTGAGTGATTCTGAAACCTTGGACACAGCAACCACACGTTTGTCTCCATTTAACAATTTAATGAAAGAACCAAAGTGATAGCAGACATCTGTGAAGCTCTGTAAATTAAAGGAATGACCAAATGTTCTGATATCGACAGTTAATTTTCCATATACTGTATAGTACAAGGCAATAACAATATTTACATGAAGGAATAAAAAGTTATTTTGTGTGAAATAAGGCTGGAATGTGACCTTTTATCTAATTGGAGAATTAGGTAAACCACCAGAGGACAACTGAATATACACAATATTAATAAAAGTAAAATCATTGAAAAATGTTTTACAGGAAAAAAAACTTTTAATGTTTAAGCTTATGAAGGAGCAGCAGTTAAAGAGAAAAATGGTAGGGTAATGTCAATAGAAGTTTATCCTCTTAATGCTATTTTGGCTGTCTCAGTTTCATGGAAGTTGTACAGGAGTGCCTCTCCCACGATAACTGAAGATCTTAAGAGATTCAGGACAGAAAACAGAACAAGATAGCCAAGCTTCATTTGGTCACAGATGCTGGAGGACTAGGGCGAGTTGAAGATGGTACTCTGACAGGAGAGTCCTCTTTGCTGGTCCCCCTGTCTTGACCTGGGGTCTTCTCAGAGACTAGAGCCTTGGTTTGGGCCTGTGATTTAGGCTCAGTTTGAATCTTCTTTGGAGAGCCGGCGCTCCCTCAGATGAAGTCTTGACACTGGAAAGCAGATTAAAAACTGGGAGCACTCTAACATGCGTGGAGCAAGAAAAACTTGAGTTTCAGAGAAAAAATAAGCTTAAAGGAAAAACTTAAATTACTTTAAAGAAAAAAAGGTAAATTAAAGGTGAAGCTTTAGTTAGTTTAATGGTTCTTGACAAAAACACGGCACTCATAAAAATCTTAAAAGGAAAAAAGTTTACATAAAGGAAGAATTCTCAGGAACAAATAATGAAGTTACCTTCTGAACGAAAGCACCAAGGTGCTGATGCCTCGGTTCCTGTGGCGTGGTAGCATGGGGGGCTGTAAAAAAAGTCACACTGCCACTTCTAGTGGGTGGGCGTATTTACTACAATACCTTTTTTCGCAGCTACATTGATGGTAAAGGTGAGTTAAATTTGTGTTTATTTTGAAAGCAAAACCTTACCTGGAAATTGTGACAAAATTAAAGTTGAGAAAATATGGTGATGCAATGATACAAGCCTTTAGTTCCAGTTGATTTTGAGCGGGTGAGCTGAAAAGCTGCTAACAGACAGACATACATACGCAGACACATGGAGTGATTACCATATGCCTACGTTGTCTTTGCACCGAGGTATAAAAATACAGAAGCACAAGAATCAAATTAGGATCACAAAGAAAAATGTTGCAGTAAGAGATTTTATTAACTGAATGCATGTATAGTTACACAAAACCAGAACAATAAACACAAAAGTCTGTCAGCACAGTCATTCAGGAGAATGGTTGGACAGGCAGGGGGTGCCCTGGGCAGCCCCACAGCAAGCGCGCCCCTGGAGGCGACAGGCCCCCGGGATGAGGACCAATCTTCAGAACGCTGGAGCCCGGATCCCAAACCACCTTCACCGACTCCTGTTCAGCCTCGACACCTGGAACGTCCTCCTGGACATGCTGCAGCTGGTTAGCGTGCCTCATTGAGCCGTCAGACAGCCGGAAGCATGCCGCTCCCAACTTCACCACTATCCTTAGGTGTGCCTGATGTTTCGCCGGCTGTCATCTGGCCCAACTTCGCCGTGGTTGTTCGTCACCCCAAACCTGAACCCAGTCCATGACCCGAAGTGGGACCTTACTCAGTCTGACATGCTGCTGAGCATGCAGTAACTCCATGCTCGTTGGTCATGCCCCGCCCTCTTCTAAAAGTGTTGCAGTGGTCACCATCGTAACAGCAGACCCCTCACCCAACTGCAGCCAAGTACTGAAGACGTCTCTGTGACTAGAAAAGCGCTATATAAGTGCAGGTTAGTTAGTTAGTAGTTAGTTAGCATGGTGTTGCTCGTCAGCACGGGTGTCCTGCCGTTACGCTCGGCTCAAAAGGCTAGCTCAATAGCCCTAGCTAGCGTCAAGTCATTAGGCGCCGTCAATAGCCTAGCACGCAGTCCAGCATTGCACATGTGCTCAGCCAATTGGTCTCACACTATTTCGTCTTCCAGCGGCCCAAAATGGCACTTGCTAGCTAGCTGCCTCAAATCAGCGACATACTGGTGGATAGGCTCACCGACACGTTGGTGTCTCTAGTGAAAGCGAATTCTCCAAGCAGTCATGCTGTCTGGGGTGGTGAAATAATTAGCTAGTAGCTCCACGACGTCCTCATACAAGTCCGATGCGCTGAGCGTCCGTAGGACCCTCTGGCCCTCACTAGCCAGGTTGTGGACGAGGAGCACATGTGCCCTCACCTTATCAAGCTTCCCGAGGTCCAGCGGCATGATGTACATTTGAAAGGCCTCGACCCAGCGAGACCATGGCATCAGTGGCTCACCCGGGAGCTCAAGGAAGGGACGAAGTGGTGTGACGCACGCCTCCATACGTTAATCCTCTGTTGCCAAATGTTATGTCCACAAACTTGGTGAAGAATGAGGCCGACAGCGATGTAAAACTGAACGTGTCTTTATTAAGGGTTTAGAAACATCGTACATATACTGCACCCAGTGGAGTCATCCGGCCCAAGAGGAAGTCCTCATGGCAGCTGCCCCTTAATATAGGGCGGTGTGATGACGCAACAGGAAGGCGGCATCACCACACCACACTTCACAATAAATCCCCACACAACAGATACAATGATACAAGCCTTTAGTTGCACTTCATTTTGACTGGACCAGCTGAAACAGACGGGCGGACAGATACAACCACACACAGACCCATTAACTGATTACCGTATGCCTTTGTTTTCACCAAGGCACAAAAAGAGAAGTGGGGAGAGAAAGACAGCAGAGGACCCAAAGCCTGAAACAAAAGATCAGGACAAAGAGACTGTTGCTCCTCCGGAAGGCTCTTTATGAAGGGAGTCCACATATACATGCAGGAGCGGTCTTTACAGTGGCCTCTGTTGTGTGTAGAATGTGGTGTGTGTGTGTGGTCCTGAGGGCTTGCCATAGTGGCAGGACCAGTATATATATTGTGGTTCTCCCATTAAAGTTGAATTCATTGCTTGGCATAAGACCGACTCCAGTCTCCCATTATTCAGACATAACATTTTGGCGACGAGAGAAAACTATGGGGGCGTACGGGCTACCTCCATTCTTATTACCGTTTCTGGAGTACCTGGAAGAGTCAGCGATCCTGTGGCCGAAATGGGTGGCCATGTTCGAGGGTTACATCGCGGCACTAGGCCCAAATAGATTCAACGGAGTATGAAGTTGCGCACTTCTGGCCCACCATCTCAGCGTGGAAGGTCGAAGAATTCTCTGCACGACGGGAGAGATGGGGTCTTATGCGGAGGCTGTTGGGCAGCTGCTGAATATTTCGCCAAACATACGAGGACCATGCAGCTGTGGGTAGAAGAGCTGTTGTCACCAAAAGAAGCTAAGCTAGGTAGCTCGGAGAAGCTAACGGCTCAGTCAGTGGCAATGGGGAAATTAGCCATGAGGCTAGGTGCGTGCCAAAATCAAGCTACCAGCTGGACTTCGAGGCAGAACCAGGGCCACGAGTGGGGGAGCCCCTGGTTACCAAAGATGACGAGCCAGCCGAAGAGCTCAGCATGGTGTGTGACCATAGCGCTGGTGTCATTGACGGCACGGTGAACAGCAACAGCAGAGAGGGAGAGCAGCGAATTGAATCTTCCCTGCAGCTGGAGTCCGGGCAGCAGAAGAGCGGGGTGGTCGGCTTTGATCCCGGGGACAGGTGGCGGCCAGGGGTGCGCATGTCGTGGGGCTGCCCTGGGCCTCCGAGCCGGGTTTGCCTTTGGCTGCCCCTGGACATTGGAGTAACGTAAATTTTTCAATGTAAATATGTCTGGTACCATATATATGGTTCCAAGGTTGTCATAGCCAGGAGTGGCACTGGGGTTAAGCTCCCAGTGCTCATAAAATGCTCCTTATGGCGTGCGTCTCAAAAAGCCTCTGACAACTAAGTCCAACTCCTAGCCTGCCCGTGTGGTTTAGTCTCTAAGCCCGGCGGAACTGCTTTTACTAATAGGAGAAGGGGCGAGGGCGGATCTCTGGTGCCTTAAAACCAGATGCTTCGGGTAGATGGTGGTTTGTCAACCTGGGAAGGTAGCCCATCTAGGGGAAGGTAAACCCTGATTTCAAACCTCCGCTGCCTTGCGGCACACCCGGTCACGGGAAAGGCTTCGGGAGTCAACCCTGAGGAAAAATCCGGAGTCTGAGCCCCTAAGGCAGTTCTCTGTTGTGCTCAACATCGTTCTGGCAGCTCCTGTGACGGCGCTGGTGCCAAACTGTAGCAGCCCTGCTGTTCCTTTGGATTCATCAGTGACGTGGAGAGGTGGGACATGCTGCATGGGCAACATCTTGTCCTCCATATCTTCCTGCCCAGGCTTGAATCCTACCAACACCCAACGCTGGAAGGTAGAACACCGGATCACTGGAGAGGACACTCCAGCTTCGCCTTTGGTGTAGACAAAACACGGGGAATGACAGTTACCGGTTATAAGCCACCGCTCAATTGGCATAGAGCGCGGCACCAGGGGTTGTTCCCGACGGTGGGAGGGATCATCGGATCTCACTGGACAGCTACCGCCCGCCTCAAGCTGGGCAGCCCCCAGCCAATAAGGTGTTGTCCCGCCACAGCTTGCTTTCCTCATTGGGTGCATGGGGATGAGGAGAAGTCCGAACAGCAAGCTGAGAACCTTCGCACCAGGCAAGTCAAAAAAACAAAAGAGACCAACTCTAAAACTGGGAACTTGGAACGTCCGCACTATGATGACAGGACTCGTTACTAACCTCAAGGACATCAACGACACCAGGAAGACTGTCATCATCGATAATGAGCTGAAGAGACTGGGAGTGGATATCGCCACTCTCCAGGAAACACGGTTGGCTGACGCAGGCACACTGAGAGAGAAGGAGTACACGTTCTACTGGCAGGGAAAGGGCAGTGACGAACATAGGGAACACAGAGTGGGCTTTCTAGTGAAGAACACCTTGCTGAAGATGGTGGAACCGGGCAGCAATGGCTCTGCACGACTCCTCACCCTCCGCCTCAACACCACTCAAGGCTCAGTCACCCTCATCAGTGTGTATGCCCCAACACTGACAGCCACACCAGAGGCAAAAGACGAGTTCTACGAGAATCTCGCAACAACTGTCGGGATCATCCCCAACTCTGAACAACTCATTCTCCTTGGAGACTTCAATGCCAGAGTGGGTGCTGACCACGACTCCTGGCCCTCCTGTCTTGGACCATTTGGCGTGGGCAGAATGAACGACAACGGACAGCGGCTGCTCGAGTTCTGCACATATCACGATCTGTGCATCACAAACTCGTTCTTCAAGACCAAGCCCCAACACAAGGTTTTCTGGCGACATCCGCGCTCAAAGCACTGGCACCAGCTGGACTTGATCCTGACCAGGCGCACCTCACTGAAGAACGTGCTAATCACCCGTTCATTCCAGAGTGCAGATTGCGACACAGACCATTCATTGGTGTGTTGCAAGGTCAAGCTGCAGCTGAAGAAATTCCATCGTGCTAGACAGCCTGGAAGGCACGGATTGACACCAGCAAGATGGCCCAACCAGAACTTGTTGAGCAGTTTGCCTCCACCTTTGAGAAGGAACTTGGTGTACCACAAGAAGGAGAATCTGCAAAGCAGAAGTGGGAAGAGCTGCGAAACATCATCCACTGCACAGCCTTGGCTACCTTTGGGAGGAAGACCTCGAAGTCACAGGACTGGTTTGATGCCAAGTTGACCGAGATGACCCCGTCATTGAAGCCAAGCACTCAGCACTTGCTGAGTACAAGAAGTACCCAAACGAGAAGAACCTCCAGATTCTCAGGGCTGCGAGAAGCAAAGTTCAGCAGACTGCTCGGTGCTGTGCCAACGAGTACTGGACTCAGCTCAGCCAAGACATTCAAACCGCTGCCATAACAGGGAACATCCATGGTATGTACGATGGCATCAAGAAAGCACTTGGTCTGGCTCAGAGTAAGACGGCCCCCCTCAAATCCTCCACTGGGGAGATGATCACAGAAGAGAACAAGCAGATGGAGAGATGGGTGGAACACTTCTCTGACCTCTACTCCAGACAGAACACCGTGACACCGTCAGCCCTTGATGCCATCGACTGCCTGCCATCCATGGACGAACTTGACGCCGAGCCAACCATCGACGAACTCAGCAAGGCCATTGATAGCTTGGCCGCTGGCAAGGCACCCGGCAACGACGGCATACCCCCCGACCTGATCAAGCACTGCAAGACCGCCCTACTGCTGCCATTGCATGACGTCCTCTGCCAGTGCTGGAAGGAAGGTGCCATACCACAGGACATGAGGGACGCCAAGATCATCACCCTCTACAAAAACAAAGGGGAGAGAAGTGACTGCAACAACTACAGGGGCATCTCCCTCCTCAGCATTGTTGGCAAAGTCTACGCACGAGTTGTTCTCGTTCGTCTACAGAAGCTTGCCAAACGTGTCTACCCCGAGTCTCAGTGTGGCTTCTGCACTGAGCGATCGATGGTAGACATGATATTCTCCATTCGCCAACTCCAGGAGAAATGCAGAGAACAGAACATGCCCCTGTACGTCGCCTTTATCGACCTCACCAAAGCGTTCGATCTGGTCAGCAGAGAGGGCCTTTTCAAGATTCTGCCAAAGATAGGATGCCCACCAAAGTTGCAAAGCCTCATCGAATCATTTCACACCAACATGCAGGGGATAGTGCAGCACAACGGCAACGTCTCAGAGCCATTCAACATACGCAGCGGAGTGAAACAGGGCTGTGTACTTGCGCCAACCCTCTTTGGGATTTTCTTTGCTATGCTCCTGAGGCATGCCTTCAGCACAGCAACAGAGGGAATCTACCTGCACACAAGATCTGATGGCAGGCTTTTCAACCTCGCCCGCCTGAAAGCCAGAACCAAAGTACGCGAGGCTCTAATCAGAGACATGCTGTTTGCAGACAACGCTGCAGTCGCAACCCACACACAGCAGGAGCTTCAGACCCTGATGGACCGCTTCTCCCAGGCATGCAAGGACTTCGGGCTTACCATCAGCCTGAAGAAGACTAACGTCTTGGCGCAAGGCACGGAAGCACCACCAACCATCACCATCGACGACTACGAGCTGGAGGTCGTGAATCAGTTCACGTACCTGGGGTCCACGATCAGCAACAACCTCTCCCTTGATACAGAGATCGACAAGAGGATTGGAAAATCAGCCTTCACACTCGCTCGCCTCACCACACGAGTGTGGGAGAATCCCAAACTCTCTGTCAAGACGAAGATGACTGCTCAACATACAACAACGACAAAATACAACAACAACATACGCTCGGCAGGAAAAGAGACTAAACTCCTTCCACTTGCACTGCATTCGCCACATCCTGGACATATCCTGGCAGGACAAAGTGCCCAACACAGAAGTTCTGTCCCGCGCCGGCCTTCCCTCCATGTTCACTCTACTCAGGCAGCGCAGGCTCCGCTGGCTAGGCCACGTTCACCGTATGGAGGATGGCAGAATCCCCAAAAACGTCCTTTACGGAGAACTGACGACTGACAGGAGAGATGTTGGCCGCCCACAGCTGCGCTTTAGAGACGTCTGCAAGAGAGACATGAAGGCCCTGGAGATCAACACAGAGCGCTGGGTGGACCTTGCAACGGACTGCTCCAAATGGAGAGGCACCCTGACCAGACAGCTCAAGGTGGGTGAAGAGAGACTGACTGCTGCAGCAGATGAAAAAAGGACCCGCAGGAAGAATCGCCACAGACCCAGCAGCACGGAGACCACCCACAAGTGCGACCTGTGGGACAGGGACTGCCATTCGCGCATCGGCCCGTTCAGCCACAGGCGGTGCTGTTCCAGCAGAGTAGACGTTTAGGATTCTCTTCCATGGTCATCATAGACCGACGGAGGCCGACGACGAGGTTCATATGTGCATGTGTTCCAAATATATTGCTGGATGTGTGTGATCTGCATGTGAACATGTGTTGTTGGGAATTAATTTTATGTGTTTTGACTTTTTCTTTTAGTCTAGGAGCACAGCAGTTGTTTAATATAAATGGACTCTTTTAGTTTAATAGCGGCAGAATAACCCATTTTGCCGTGTTGGGAGGAACAGCAGTCCACCTATTCCCCCTAGTTTTTAGTTGTTTTGGGTGAATGTGTTAGGCCGTTAGAGTTCACGGTTTCCTGTTATTTTCTTAGTGCATGATTTGGGTCCTAAATTGGGTTGGGTCTGAATTATGTGTATATCTTTTGGACTTTTGTAAGGCAGAGGGGAATGTTGTGTGTGGAATGTGGTGTGTGTGTGTGTGGCCCTGAGGGCTTGCCATAGCGGTCCTGGTGGTGGTGTCAGGCGGGCTGCAGGACCAGTATATATTGTGGTTCTCCCAATAAAGTTGAGTTCATTGCTTGGAATAAGACCGACTCTAGTCTCCCGTTATTCAGACATAACAGCCTTCACTGATCAGATAGTGGCTGAGTATCTTCCTTCTGCAGAAAATATTTCTAACTTTCCTAAAACTTGCCCAATCTCACTATAAGGATTCATGAGGAAAAGAAACATGCACACATACTTTATGATGGGTAAAACACACAACACGGTATCAACCAAGTAACATGTTTGATTTCTAGCATCTGTGGATCGAAGAAGTCCTCAGTGTCCGGGGAAGGACACAGATTAATGGCAATGCAGTGTTAAATTATAAAGGGTCAGTTCTGTTTGTCAGGGTGAGGTATTGAGTCCCTGAAAGGTTCAGGAGAGTCTCTCTCACACAATACAGTCCCCGACGTGTAGGGGATTCTCCTCATCTCCACAGTGGGGGATGTGTTCAGTTCTTGTCTGTCTTGGTGAGAAGAAGGGGGGCATAAGACTTGGCCCCCAATCATATGTAAACCTAGGTCTGTTTTTGAAAGTGTTTGGATCATGTGAAGGGTGCAGCTGGCACATAGTTAAACACTCTTTCTTCATCAAAGCTCTAACTGGACTGTATCTGCTACACTTCTCATCAGAATCAGAATCAGAATCAGCTTTATTGGCCAAGTATGCACAACACATACAAGGAATTTGACTTTGGCTAAAAACTTGCTCTCGTTGTTCAGGTGGAGGATTTAAATAAGGATTCAATGACAACAGAGTATGTACAGTAAATTACAGTCTGTCCACGTTTCTATAAAAGGAATCCAGTTTAAGTACCTGGTAGTCATGTCAGATGGAAGCAGGAGGAACCACAGGTAGCATATTTGTTGGAGTAGACTTCAGAGAGCCAGAGATAAGATAAGATAAGATAAGCCTTTATTAGTCCCACAATGGGGAAATTCCAGGATTGCAACAGCACAGGGATAGCAATACTCAGAGCAACAATCAGAAGGCAAGAAAAAAAAAAAAGCAAGCAAGCAAGAGCAGCTAATATACATATGTACATATTACTATAAATATATATATATACACACAGACACACAGTGTAGAGCATTGTAGCTGGATGGGATAAATATATGAGTATATAAACACACAGTACGGAGCATTGCAGCTAGATGGAATAAATATGTAAATATATAAACACAGTGCGGAGCAATGTAGCTTGATGGAATAATATGTAGATATATAAACACACAGTACGGAGCATTGCAGCTAGGTGGAAAAAATGTGTAAGTATATAAACACACAGTGCGGAGCAATGTAGCTAGATGGAATAATATGTAGATATATAAACACACAGACTCAAGACACAGACTCAATAAGATCAGTCTTATTGCATCATTGAGGACAGCATCAGCTGTCTTGGTGTGAGTACTGTGTGACCAAACTGCAGCTGCATGTTCTGCTGCAGAGTAGACCAAGACAAGGACTGATGGACGAAGGGGGATAAACTTGGTACACCTCACTCTGTTCCAGTGAGCTTTCTGATAATGTTGACTCATTTATAAACTGCTAGATTATTTTTGATTAAAATAATTCTGAGTCAAAAATAAGGCAGGATCTTGAGATATGAGAAGATTTATTCCTCTGGCTAGAGGGAGAAGCGATACATGCAGCAGCCTGAGTCTACATGCACACACACTTCTGAATCAGACATCCATTGCTCAAAGTTTTATAGTCCTCAGTGTTGGTGGGAAGTGGAAGAGAATATCCTTTACAGTCTAGCTCAGTACATCTGGAGAACAACAGATAGTCTAATCTCCCAGGAACTAGGAAGTCATTCATACAAGAAACTAACAGGATGATCCCAAAACAAGAATAAACAGAATGACACCTGTATCGTCATTATTTTTCTGCTGACCCAGTCATACTCACACGCACTGACTCTGGGACATATTGAAGGCCACATGAAGAATGGAAAAGAAGAAGAAGAAAAAAAAAAAGAATTTTTCTTTCAGAAACCTTCTCAGCTGTGTTCCTGAGATGGGGCCAAACATATTAATATAGAATAGAATAGAATAGAATACACTTTATTGTCCCCTTGGGGAAATTTGCTGTGGACTCACAGTGCTGACACAAACCTGCTTCACATCGAACCACAAGGCATCACATCACAACATGACATCTGCTCACATATATTGCACACGATCCCTATTGCACATATTGTAAAAACAAATCTAAAACATAAGCAAACAAAGAAAGAACATATAAATTCAAGTTAGGATCACCATGCTGCTGTACAATCCTAGGAGCAATTTAGGAGCCTAATAGAAGTAGGAACAAATGAGTTTTTAAAACGGTTTAACCTACATGTTGGTACTCTGTATCTTCTACCTGAAGACAAGAGCTCAAACTCAGTGTGGAGGATGTGTGAGGGGTCCTACAGAATTCTCTGTGCCTGCCTGCACACACACTGCTCATAAAAGGCTTTAAGGGAGAGCTTTTCAGTTCTCCTCATCACCTTCATGGCAGCCTGGACCAGACGCTGCAGCTTAGATTTGGCTTGAACAGAAATATTGCCGAACCACACAGACATCCTGTACCTTATGATGCTCTCCAGCACTGCCTGGTAAAATAAAAACATTAGGCTGCAATCTGGTTTGATGCCAAGGTAAACTGGCAGAGGGTTGCACCTGAACTTTCTGTCCAGCCTTACTTCTAGCTCCACCACACACTACTACATAATACTACATAATACTACTACATAATAAAACTAGAAAAGCACTCTGAGAGTTCATACATCCATCAGAGGTATTCGGGAGTCAGACTCGGTCTCTGTTTTTAAGAATAGGGTTATAACTTTCCTTTTTGACATAGCCTACAATTAGGGAGGGATCATGTGTCTCTGAACCCTCCCTTAGTTATGTTGCTAATAGGTTTAGACAACCGGAGGACCTCCAATAATGCACTGGGCTTCACTCCTTTCTTTCACTCTCAATGAAATATTTTTGCTGGTGATTAACATCTGTTTGTTCTCTCCCATAGATTGAGTCCCCATCGTGCTGTTTGCGCTCTACATGTCTGTTCTTTTCGCCCTCTCTATCCCCTCACCCTCAGCCAGTTGCAGCAAATAAGGGGATAAGGGGTAAGGGATAAGGACTTGTACTTATATAGCACTTTTTCTAGTCTCAAAGACCACTCAAAGCACTTCACTAGTACTAACCCTCTATTCTAAGGGCCTATAGGAGACAGATATCTAGGGACAATTTAGAACAACCAATTAACCTAACATGCATGTCTTTGGATTGTGGGAGGAAACCGGAGCCCCCGGAGTAAACCCACACAGCACAGGGAGAACATGCAAACTCCACACAGAAAGGTTCTTACCCCTGCTAGCCTGGGGATTCGAACCTGGAACCTGCCCCTCCCTGAGCCTGGTTCTGCTGGAGGTTTCTTCCTGTTAAAAGGGAGTTTTTCCTCTCCACCATCGCAAAGCACTTGCTCACAGGGGATCGCCTGATTGCTGGTGTCTTTCTGCAATTGTGGGGGTTTCCCCTACATTTGAAAGTGCTATGAGATGACTGTTGTTGTGAAATGGTGCTATATAAATAAAGTTGAATTGAATTGAATCAAGGCTCCTTCCATCCATCATGGATCACCTCCAAAATGTAATGGGTTCGTGTGTAGGCCAGGAGCCAGTTCTGGTGAAAATTGCAGCAAAGTCTATGCAGTAGTTTTGGAGGATTCTTGCTAACACACTGTGAGAAGATAAGAGCTTTGGTGAAGTATGCATTCTTGGATCATCACCAAAATGTCATGGGTTTATCACTGGCCCAAGGGCTACCTCTGGTGAAATTTTCATCAAAATCCGTCCCGTAGTTTTTGCATAATCCTGCTAACAAACGGACGGACGGACAGACAGGCAAACCACCCCGATAACATTACCTCCTTAGCAGAGGTAATAAATGTTTCTAAAGAAAAAAATGCTTTCAATGTGACAAAAACTTGCAAAAATTTCATGTATCAGACAAAGATGAATTTGCTATTTATCATCAGTGACATTGTATGTTTCCTCAAATGTAGAGACACCACTACCAATGCTGCCATTCAGTAGATCCTAGTTACCACCGAGTGTTTTGCGTCTTTGGTGCACTGGTATTAGAAAAATCATCCAGCTTTTTACACACAGTATCTAATATACTTTAAGTATTAAAAAGGCTTCAGAAATCTTAAATCAGATTTTAAAAAGTTGATCCCTGTGCTGTTTCCTAGCCTCCTCTAGGCTTGTGTGTGACAACCCTGATGCTGCCCAGTGAGTGGTTCTGGGATCAGAACAACAACCAATCACATCAGGATCTAAACAAGTGGAACACCAACATTCAGTCACATCGCTGGATGCAGAAGCGAGAGCGACAACACGGCAGACATCGTCACAGCACCGTTGTCGGCCGTGAGCATGCTACTTTGCCTTCTCAGAGGTAAAGAAATGGCGGTCTTGTGTGAATTTTGATGTCAAGGCTCTCAGATCAGTCCACACATGTGGCCTATAGGGGATTTGCTTCAATAAACCTTTCAGTTGTGAGGTGATATTCTGTGTAAACTTGTATAAAAACTCTGGGGAAGTAACCGTGTTAGTGATAACTCATTAAAGGGGAGACATGCACTTTTTCCACATGATGACACAGTTTTTTTTTTTGTTTTTTTTTTTGTTACTTATTTGTACCCGTAGGTAGATTTGGTTTGCAGTCTGGTGACAAGCCACCGGCTGCTGGTCGCTGCGTGCGCGAGCGCCCTAAACCTACATGTTTTTGGTATGCGGGAGGAAACCGGAGAAATCCCAGAGTAAACCCACGCAACACGGGGAGAACATGCAAACTCCACACAGCTCACTGTTGGTCGGGGGCTGGGATCGAACCCACGATCTCATGATCCCCGCGATCCCCCGGCCGAGGGTAAAACTGTGCTGCCACAGTGCTAAACCACTGCGCCACCGTGCAGCCCAAAATACACCTCTGAAAACACAGTTTTCAGAGGTGTATTGACATGTTTGTGATGTCTTTGGTCAAAATACCTCAGGGTTTAAATACTACTGCACCATTTTCCACCCATTTTCAGAATAAATCATTTCAGTCCGTGTCTCTTTAAACACTTTTGAGCCCCAGTGCCCCCCATCCCCTAGCTCGTTCTTCACTGCTGATGTTAGCTATTAGTTTTGACTGTCAGAGCCAACCTGAGGCAATTAATCTAAAATTAGTTGAATGTGAGAAAGTAAGAACTCAAGCATCAATCTTCATCCTCTCTGTCCTTCATCAGCCTTAACACCCCCAGCAGGAGGTGTTAAGCTGGATTCATGCTGCACCTCCGCTGTCCGCGTATGTGCAACCGGAAACCTTGTGCGATGAAATTTATGTCATCATCTCCAGTCCGCTAGTGTACGCAGGGCTCTACTGCGGACGACTGCGTGCAGCCCAAATTTTATGACCATGCAGCCTGCCCATGACCTGAACGCATTGACAGCGCATGCGCAAGGCTGAACATCCTATTCACGAGGTGGCGCTACCAACACAGCATACAAAGATAAAGTAGACGAGGAAGACAACGAAGACATGGAAGATGAGAATAAACATTCATGAATCCTTTTGCAGCAGCAGCAGCTTGAACAGAGAAGAACACCTGAAAATGGTAATTCCTCCTTTTCCTTGAAATGATGCCATTGTTGTTGCTACAAAAACAATATGCGTCACTCTCGTGTTAATAGCCGGTGAACAAACTGGCGTGTTAGCGCATTTGCGCTGCCCATAGGGCTGGGGCAAAACTACAAATAACAGCTGTCCGCATGTGTCAACTGCTTGGCCTGGTAGACGAAAAAAAGTGAGCATGTACAACGCCGTGTGTGTGCCGGGCTCATCCAAAGCACACACAGACCAAAGCGGACCAGAGGGGAAATGCAGCATGAATAAGGCTGATGAAGGACAGGAAACTTTGGGCCCAACATGCTGCTGCTGCTTCTTTTGCTCCGTCCACGGATGACAGATGATGATGATCATTAGGGATGAGGGTGCGTTGTACGAGTGGTTGATAGGATAGGACTGGTCCATAGTGTATAATAAGCACAGAAACAACCCCGAATGAAATGATAAATTTGTCTAACTCAAAATAAGCCAGAAGCATTAGCTAAGCTAGACTAGCTATCAAGGAGATTAAAATTACTTATTAAAACTACTAATCAAAGCCAGTAAGATTAAAATTTTACAGAGAGCAGAAAAAAAAACTCTGACTCACACCACTGACCTAACCTTGCTAAGGGCTTAATATGCTGGGCCATCCTGGCCAAAAATTAAGAAAATCAGTGAGAATCAGCCATGCTGCTCATGTTTGCGTCTCAGCCCTGGCAAGCTTTCCCTGCTCTCCCCCATTTCTTCTCTATCGTTACTGTGTCTGACTAATAAATGCCAGGAACCGAGCCGGCTTGGCTTCCCCCGGCTCAGTCCTGATCTCTCTGTGAGTTTTGGTTCTTCTATATATGTGCATTTTGTGTATTCTGTACTGTTCCTGTATCCATAGCCACTGCCTGACCAGCAGCTGTTAGACAGCCTCTGTGACCTACTTTCTCCCACGCTGCTGACAGTTTGCCGGTCCGGCCACGCCCCCTCGCTCTCCTTAATTCTATCAGCTGTTCCCAGCCTCGGTAATTATCCTTCCCGCGCCTTGCTCAGGTGTTCCCAATTTGTTTGGCCAGCTGTGTTTGTACATAAGCAGCTCTTTGCTAATCAAACACCGCTGGGCCATTATACGGATCACATGTTTTCTTGCCATCATGTGCCCGTCATGCCTGGAAGGATTTGTTGTTCGTGCCCAAGGGAGAATTGGACTGTTTGGACTGCTCCTGCCTGTGAGTAAACTGTTTTGCATTTCCCTGTGCGGTTAGCTGCTACGCTTTCCTGGTAGCGTTTCTCCCTGCAGCTCAACTGCTACGCTCAGGCTGTCGCCCAGTTTGCTTCCTTAAGTTAGTTGAGCTTCCGTTTGTCTTCCTCACTCTCCCGAGCGCATGTATACTAAATATATTATTTTTCCTGTGACCACGGTACACAGTGGTCGGCCCGCTGTCCACTTTCTGTGTCAACCTTTTGTGTACATCACTACCGTCCTGTAAGTCTTTGTTTTTGCGCGTGTTGTATGTGTGTGTCGTGGAACCCAGCGTTTAAATCCTTCCATCCTTCTCCTCCGTGCGCTGTGGAAAAGCGCACAGAGAGTTTATGACAATAAAGGCTTAAAACACCCAGTAAATAATCACTTATATAAAGAAATCTCTGTCTGTGTGTCTGTGTGTCTATCTTGTCTGTCACGACCATAGGACTTGCTAAAAAATCATAGAATCACCTATGATGTGCCTATTATGTGTACATGATGTCTATATGATGTCATATAGGCACCATAGTATAGAGTGATTCAAGAAAATCTGTGTGTGTGTCTGTGTGTGATCAAAGGCAGGCATCACTCAGGATCATAGGACTCGTTATGACATCATCAAAGATGAAAGGTAGGCATCACTCATGCTCACTCACGATCATAGGACATCAAAGATCAAAGGAGGGCATCACTCATGATCATAGGACTCGCTATGAAGATCAAACGCAGGCATCACTCACAATCATAGGACTTGCTATGACATCGTCAAAGATCATAGAACTTGCTATGACACCATCAAAGATCAAAGGCAGGCATCACTGAATGAGTGCTGATGTGCTTGCTTACACCCTTGCTTACACCTGCTTTCGACGGGCATGCAGAAATGCTTGCTTATACTAAGTATCTCACTGACTATATTATTTTTGGCAGAGATTGGAACATAACACCAAATGAATGGCTGGATCGATGGTCCCCAAGGCTAGCCAAACAACAACATAATGACTTGATTTGTACATTTATATCAGATAACACGTCAGGTCAGGCATTCAGGTCAGGTCAGGCACTGGTTTGCTTGCTACCGGAAAACCATGAAAACTGGTACTACCTGTCTCATGGGTCAGGCCATCGGCAACTCATTCAGCAACCCCACCTTTCCGAGGGCGTGGAGGGTGAAACTAGGCATCCTGGAAAAACTAAAAACAATATCTGTCACAGGTCTGTGGTGGACCACCCCTAGTTACACAGGGTGAGACTGGACATCCTGGCAGATAAGCGCATCTGTCGCAAGGTCTGTGGTGGACTTTTGCCAGTCGGTGCATCGTGACATGCACTACACAAAGAGCAGAGATAAACAAACCTATCATCTGGTCAGTCACTGCAACAGATACTGGAGTCAGTTTGTCTTGGCCTGTCCTTGCCACTGATAATACCTCTATCTGCCAAGAATGTGCCTCTAGTCCAGCAACAGCTAGCAGTACTCAAATACTTTGCAAGCAGTTTCATGAAATGGCCAGTCAGAAAGCAACTCATATGGGCTCGGACGTCGCCCGGGTTAACAAGGTCGGGAGTTCCTGGCAGCAGAAGGAGAAGGACAGAGCTGCGTGGAGGAATCTGATCAGACCTAAATGAAACAGTCATTGTCGCTCCTGATAGACTACTATGATGATGACTTGGTTTCTACGGGCATGCACAGGTATGCACTAGTTATTAAAAAAACACGGTTGTTCCAACTCATGCCACTGAGTTAGCTCTGCTAATGCCCCAGTTTACTGGCCATGACATCCACAGAATAAGACAGAGTGACACAAGATACAGTGGGGAAAATAAATATTGAACACAACATTTTTCTCATTAAACATACACTACTTGCAAAAAGTTAGGGATATTTGGCTTTCGGGTGAAATTTATAGAAAATGTAGAAAGTTCATACTACAGTGATTTAATATCATGAAAGTAGGGCATTTACAGTATCTCACAAAAGTGAGTACACCTCTCACATTTTTGTAAATATTTTATTATATCTTTTCATGGGACAACACTGAAGATATGACACTTTGATACAATGTAAAGTAGTCAGTGTACAGCTTGTGTAACAGTGTAAATTTGCTGTCCCCTCAAGATAACTCAACACACAGCCATTGATGTCTAAACCGCTGGCAACAAAAGTGAGTACACCCCTAAGTGAAAATGTGCAAATTGTGCCCAAAGTGTTAATATTTTGTGTGGCCACCATTATTTTCCAGCATTGCCTTAACTCTCCTGGGCATGGAGTTCACTAGAGCTTCACAGGTCACCACTGGAATCCTCTTCCACTCCTCCATGACAACATCACGGAGCTGGTGGATGTTAGAGACCTTGCACTCCTCCACCTTCCGTTTGAGGATGCCCCACAGATGCTCAATAGGGTTTAGGTCTGGAGACATGCTTGGCCAGTCCATCACCTTTACCCTCAGTTTCTTTAACAAGGCAGTGGTCGTCTTGGAAGTCTGTTTGGGGTCGTTATCATGTTGGAAAACTGCCCTGCGGCCCAGTTTCCAAAGGGAAGGGATCATGCTCTGCTTCAGTATGTCACAGTACATGTTGGCATTCATGGTTCCCTCAATGAACTATAGCTCCCCAGTGCCGGCAGCACTCGTGTAGCCCCAAACCATGACACTCCCACCACCATGCTTGACTGTAGGCAAGACATACTTGTCTTTATACTCCTCACCTGGTTGCCGCCACACATGCTTGACACCATCTGAACCAAATAAGTTTATCTTGGTCTCATCAGACCACAGGGCATGCTTCCAGTAATCCATGTTCTTAGTCTGCTTGTCTTCAGCAAACTGTCTGCAGGCTTTCTTGTGCATGATCTTTAAAAGGGGCCTCCTTCTGGGACAACAGCCATGCAGACCAATTTGATGCAGTGTGCGGTGTATGGTCTGAGCACTGACAGGCTGACCCCCCACCCCTTCAACCTTTGCAACAATGCTGGCAGCACTCATCCATCTATTTTCAAAAGACAACCTCTGGATATGATGCTGAGCATGTGCACTCAACTTCTTTGGTCGACCATGGCGAAGCCTGTTCTGAGTGGAACCTGTCCTGTTAAACCGCTGTATGGTCTTGGCCACTGTGGTGCAGCTCAGTTTCAGGGTGTTGGCAATCTTCTTTAGCCTAGGCCATCTTCATGTAGAGCAACAATTCTTTTTTCAGATCCTCAGAGAGTTATTTATCATGAGGTGCCATGTTGAACTTCCAGTGACCAGTATGAGAGTGTGTGAGAGCGATAATACCAAATTTAACACGCCTGCTCCCCATTCACACTTGAGACCTTGTAACACTAACGAGTCACATGACATTGGGAAGGGAAAATGACTAATTGGGCACAATTTGGACATTTTCACTTAGGGGTGTACTCAGCTTCTGTTGCCAGCGGTGTAGACATTAATGGCTGTGTGTTGAGTTATTTTGAGAGGACAGCAAATTTACACTGTTATACAAGCTGTACACTGACTACTCTACATTGTATCAAGGTATCATATCTTCAGTGTTGTCCCATGAAAAGATATAATAGAATATTTACAAAAATGTGAGGGGTGTACTCACTTTTGTGAGATACTGTAAGTAGAAGCATGCAATGATGATTTCCTCATCTCAAACAATTTACTGAAAAAAGTCAACAACAGTGGTGGGTATACCACAAAAAAAAATGTCATTGTCTCAATAACTTGTCATATGTCCTTGAGCATCAATTACAGCTTGACAACGACGTCTCATGATGTTCACAAGTCGACTTATTGTCTGCTGAGGCATGGCATTCCACTGTTCTTGAAGGGTGGTCCTCAGGTCATTGAGGTTGTGGGATGCAGGGTTACGAGCCTCTACATGGCGACTCAGCTTATCCCATTGGTTTTCTATAGGATTCAGGTCTGGAGAAAGTGTAGGCCACTCCATTTGAAGTACCCCAGCCTTCAGCAGCCATTCCCGAATGATTTGCAACAAATTTACAAAAAATTATTAGAAAAATGTTGCAAATTTACAAGAAAAAAATTGCAATTTAAGATGCAAAAAGTAGCAAATTTGTAAGAAAAAAAGTTGCAGATTTACAGGTAATATTATGGGGAAGAAAGTGGCAAACAAGAAAAAAAGTTGGAAATTTACAAAAATGTTAAAAAATATGAAAAAAAACTTTCAAATTTATGAGAAAAGCTACAGATTAAAAATGCATTTGGTTTAGTACTGGTGCTTCAAATACATTTAATTCATTTAATTATGTAACGTGGTATAGAAAGCTTTATGATGATGTAGTAGGAACAATTGTCTCTTTTTTCCCAGGCTGGGGGGACATGTCCCCCCTTTATTTGCACCCATGGCATGCAGAGAGGATCCAGGTCACCAAGCTGCCCATGCCATGGGAGAAACTGAGTTAATAAAACCCATTTTTAGTGAGCATGACTGCTCCTTCACAGCAGCACAGCGTGGTGGATTTGGTTGGTGGGGGAAATGGCACTGTGACATGATTTTCCCCTCTTCGTTTAGATATCATCCAGGTGTTGATGGAGACAGGCTGATGGATGCACCGTGGCCCCTCAGATACCAGTGGGACCCCAGGAAAAGCGAAATGCAGCTTTACTACTCATTTTTTGAAACAACGGCTGACCCAAAGCTGGCATCACCGAGGTACGTTCCATGGTAGTAACATGTTCTCTTTAACAGTTTAATTGCAACATAAACTTCTGTAAATTGTTTTAAATTGAAAAAAGTCTGGAAAATGACTTTTGGCATCACAATTCACACCACAGATCATAGATATGTACAGTATGGGTGGTTTCATTAGGCTGTGGGATGGCTGTACTAGCAACCATCCACGTTTTTGCTACTTCTGTTCTAGGTTATTATAATTTCTTAGAACCTGTACTAAGAATTATATACTGTACTGTATAAAAAGTCTTTTTGATCCAGAATGCTACAGTGAAAGTATTAACAGGGACTAGAGGACAAGATTTCCCTATATTACCTTCCTTTAATTAAATTAAATTAAATTTTTTTAAATCACCCTTATTGTCATTCAACCATACAACCAATCATGTACAGTAGAACGAGATTGTGCTTTACCTATCTACAGTGTCAGTCACACACACCCCAGTGCAGAATCAGAGGGCCGCTGCCATGCAAGGCGCCGCCACAGATTTCCCTCCTCCATTCCGTTATTGCTGAGCACCAAGCTGGACGGCAGGAAGTTCCACTTTTATATGGTCTTTGGCATGACCCAGCCGGGATTTGAACCCCTGCCTCCCGGGTGTGGGGCGGATGCTCTACCAACTGAGCCACCAGTCGGGTTGAATTTATCTGAACACCAGCATTGTGAATGTTTAATTGATGTGTACAATAAAAAAATATTATAATTGTTTGTGTGGTATTAGGTTAAGCACATTGTGCTTGAATTTAGATCAGATCATGTTTATGACCCATTAATGCAAAAAAAAACCCATAAAACAGGTCATTCCAAAGGGTTCACATACTTTTTCTTGTCATTGTAAATGACCTTTGAGGAGTTTGTTTTAATATCACGTGCACATTTTTGTAAATATGGTGCAGAAAACTTCATTTTCAAAGTTGGGAATGATTTCAGACATTAGAACAATGAAATTATTTAAACCTGTAGCCCAGTTGTTCTTGAGATATTTGCAGAAATGTAAAACTGATTATTATAGCGCCACCCTTAGGTGCAGTACCTTGATTTTGAGTCTCTGAGCAGTGGGGAGAATTTCTGACCTATGTAGTTTCATATTTCTGTGCCTTATGGTTTTTGCTGCACATGTACTTTTTGTGGAGAAGAAGAAGAAGTGTTGTGCAGCTGTACTGCTTGAAACATTATCCATCCATGCATGTGTAACGGATGCCAACTAGTACTGTTCGGCGTAGAACGTTAGTAAAACCTCCCTCCCAAAGCCTCATACAGTATCGGTAGC
This sequence comes from Pholidichthys leucotaenia, assembly GCA_020510985.1. Classification (NCBI taxonomy): domain Eukaryota; kingdom Metazoa; phylum Chordata; class Actinopteri; order Cichliformes; family Pholidichthyidae; genus Pholidichthys; species Pholidichthys leucotaenia. Next base: position 22,105,133 of record CM035848.1, on the reverse strand, counting down.
GCTGAGCTACCGGTCGGACCTTTAGCTCAGCGCGATCGTGCTGTGTCTCCCATGCTCGAACTGTGTAGTTGACTGAGAGGTCGCGGGTTCGTGTCCCGTGTGGGGCGAACTGCGCAGGATGATCTCTGTCACACTGGTGCCGTGAACCCGGCATGGGAGTGAGGTTTAAGGGGGAGAGTGTAACGGATGCCAACTAGTACTGTTCGGCGTAGAACGTTAGTAAAACCTCCCTCCCAAAGCCTCATACAGTATCGGTAGCGCTGAGCTATCGGTCGGACCTTTAGCTCAGCGCGATCGTGCTGTGTCTCCCATGCTCGAACTGTGTAGTTGACTGAGAGGTCGCGGGTTCGTGTCCCGTGTGGGGCGAACTGCGCAGGATGATCTCTGTCACACATGCATGCATGCATCCATCTTTAACCGCTTTTCCTAAGGTCAGGGTCTCTACAGCTCAAGCAGAGAAGCCCAGACTTCCATCTCCTCGGACACCTGCTCCAGCTCTTCGGAGAGGATACCAAGGCATTCCCAGACCAGCTGGGAGACGTAGTCTCTCCAGCGAGTCCTGGGTCTGCTCTGGGGTCTCCTTCCAGTGGGATGTGCCCGAAACACCTCAAGTGGGAGGCGTCCAGGAGACATCTAATCAGGATGCAAACCACCTCAACTGGCTCAACTGAGCAGCGGTTCTACTCTGAGCCTCTCCCGGGTGACTGAGCTCCTCACCTGATCTCTAAGGGTGAGTCTAGCAATCCTACAGAGAAAGTTCTTTTTAGCCGCTTGTATCCGTGATCTCATTCTTTTGGTCATTACCCAAAGCTCATGATCATAGGTGAGGGTAGGAACATAGATTGATTGGAAAATCAACAGCCTTGCTTTGGAGCTCAACCCCCTCTTCACCACAACAGGCTGGTACAACATCTGCATCACTGCAGTTGCTGCTCCTATCGGTCTGTCAATCTCTCGCTCCATTCTCCCCTCACTTGTTAATGAAACCCTGGAATACTTAATCTCCTCCACTTGGGGCAGGAGCTTGTCCCTAACCCAGAGAGGACAAGCCACCCTTTTCCAGCTGAGAACCATGGACTTGGACTTAGAGGTGTTGATTTTCATCCCAGCGGCTTCACACTCCCAGTAAGACCTGTAGGTCATTGCTGGATGAAGCCAACAGGACAACATCTTCTGCAAACAGCAGAGATGAGATCTTGTGGTCACTGAGCATGACACCCTCCATTCCTTGGCGGCACCAAGAAATCCTGGCCATGAAAGTTATTAACAGGATCGTTGATAAAGCACAGCCCTGGTGGAGTCCAGCTCTCACTGGAAAGAAGTTTGACTGGGTGTTGACAATATGAACCAAACTCTTGTAACAGTTGCAGGCAGTGCCAAACCCTTGGATTGGACTTGGACAGTCTTGGGGGGTAGGGGTGGTATTCCTGTGGCTGTGGACTTGGCACTTTCCCTGCTGGTGATGGTTCCTCAGTGATGGTACTTCCACACCTGGATCCTCGGTGCTCAGCCATTAGTCTAATACAGACTAAAGTTCCTTTTTGTGTGTGTGTGTGCGTGTGTGTGTATGTACGTGTGCGTGTATATGTGGGAGCGTTAATTATGTTCTATTTTACTGGGTGAAGCACTTTGTGTTACAGCTCTGTATGAAAAGTGCTATATAAATAAAGATTTGATTTGATTTGATGTAGGGACCTGATAGCTCGTAACAACAAGCCAAATATCCCATACTCCTGCAGCACCCCCCACAAGAGGCCACAAGGGACGTGGTCAAATGCTTTTTCCAAGTCCACAAAACAGATGTGAACTGGTTGGGCAAACTCCCACGAACACTCAAGGATTTTAGAGAGGGTAGAGAGTAGGTCCAGTGTGCCATGGCCGGGATGAAAACCACAATTGCTCCTCCAGAAACTGAGGTTCAACCAATGGTTGGACTCTCCTCTCCAGAAACCTGGCATAGACCTTCCCAGGGTGGCTGAGAAGTGTGATCCCCCTAAATTTGGAACACACCCTCCAGTCCCCCTTCTTAAAAAGAGGAACCACCACTCCAGTTTGCCATGCCAAAGGCACTATCCCCACCCTCTATGCAATGTTGCAGAGGCTTGTCAACCATGACAGTTCCACAATATCCAGGGTCTTAAGTTACTCAGGGAGAATCTCATCCACCCCGGGGCCCGGCCACCAAAGAGTTTTTTAACCACTTCGGCGACCTCAGCCCCTGTGATGGGCAAGTTGTCCCCCTCGTCCTCAAGCCCTTCTTCCTCTGTGGAAGGCATGGAATGGGATTGAGGAGATTCTCAAAGTATTCCTTCCACAGGACGGCGATGTCCCCAGTCGAAGTCAGCAGCATCCCATCCGCACCATACACAGTGTGGACAGGGAGCTGCTTCCCCCTCCTGTGCCGCCGGACAGTTTGCCAGAATGTCTTTGAGGCTGACTGAAAGGCTTGTTCCATAGCCTCACCGAACTCCTCCCACACCCAAGTTTTTGCTTCAGCAACCACCCGAGCTGCACTACGCTTGGCCTGCCGGTACACCTCAGCTGCTTCGGGAGTCCTACAAGTCAACCAAGCTCCATAGGACTCCTTCTTCAGCTTGATGCCCCCCCTCACCACTGGTGTCCACCACTTGGTTTGGGGCTTGCCACCATGAGACACACCAACAACCTTGCAGCCACAGCTCTGGGCAACTTCTTCAACAATGGAGGTGGAGAATATGGCCTATTGAGACTCTGTATCTCCAGACTCCCTCAGAATGTGGTCAGAGTTCTTCCAGAGGTGGGAATTGAAGACCTCTCGGACAGGGGCCTCAGCCAGATGTTCCCACCACACCCTCAATATACGTTTAGGCCTACCGGGTCTGAGTGGTGTCTATCCCCACCATTGGATCCAACTCATCACCAGGTGGTGATCAGTTGACAGCTCTGCACCTCTCTTTACCCAAGTGTCCAAGACACAATAACAAAATCGATCCTTGACCTGTGACCTGGGGTGTCCTTGTGCCAAGTACACATATGGACACCCTTATGCTTGAGCATGGCGTTCATTATGGACAAACTGTGGTTGGTACAGAAGTCCAATAACTGAACACCACTCGGGGTCAGATCAGGCAAGTCATTCCTCCATGTTTCACTGTCATTGCCCACGTATGCATTGAAGTCCCCTAGTAGGACAATGGAGTCTCCAAGAGGAGAGCTGTGATCAAGAGGGAGCTGAGCTCTAAAGCAATGCTGTCGATTTACCACTCAATCTACGTTCCTACTCTCACCTATGGTCAGGAACTTTGGATAATGACCGAAAGAATGAGATGACGGATACAAGCAGCTGAAATGAGCTTTCTTTGTAGGGTTGCTGGACTCACCCTTAGAGATGAGGAGCTCAGTTATCCAAGAGAGGTTCAGAGTAGAACCGCTGCTCCTCCACATCAAAACGAGCCGGTTGAGGTGGTTTAGGCATCTGATCAGGATGTCTCCTGGACGCCTCCCACTTGAGGTGTTTCGGGCATATCTCACTGGGAGGAGTCCCCGGAGCAGACCCAGGAGAGGCTGGAGAGACTACATCTCCCAGCTGGCCTGGGAACACCTTGGTATCCTTTCTGAAGAGTTGGAGGAGGTGGCTGGGGAGAGGGAAGTCTGAGCTTCTCTGCTTGAACTGATGCCTCCATGACCTGGATCCCTGGAAAAGTGGTAGAAGATGGATGGATGGATGGATGGATGGATGGATGGATGGATGGATGGATTAATGGATGGAAAGACAACAGGAAAAGAAGGTTGAAATGATAACTAAATATGATAAATCTAATCAAAACTACACCAAGGTCAGACACCAAAGTGACCTAGACCAAGAGTGTGTACACTGATTTTGGTCTTGATTTGGATGTGTTGGTCTTGATGTGGAATTTTTCTGGTTTATTCCCATTTCATCTACTATGAAATTCCCATTTCGTCAACAGCAAAATTCCCATTTTGTTTACTCCCATTTTGTCTACTGCCATTTTGGCAACTATTCCTATTTCATCTGCTCTCGTCTATTTTTCATATATACTATTCATATATACACATTTTTATCTGTTGACATTTTTATTTATTACTTTTCATAAAAACTCAAGATATAACATGTTTTTTCTTACAACATCTGTATCACAGAAATCAAGCAAAGCATTATCACATACACTACTCACAAAAAGTTATTCAGCTTTTGGGTGAAATTTCAAGACGCACCTGAAATGCACTATAACCTTTACAGATGAACTTAATTCGACCTTATCTAACATTTTGAATGCACATTTTCAATTGTTCAGTGTTTCAGTAGTTTTTGCATAACTTGCTGTTCTCTAACAAGGTGATTAACGGCAAAATTCACAACAGGTGTTTGATCCATGAATTGACCAAGATATTTTCTGGTTCAATTAGAATTGGTATCATCCATCCAGCTACTGTCCCATCTCCCTTATGAATGTCGATCTTAAAAATGATTTGCAAAGTTCTCGCCAAAAGGCTGGAAAGGATTATTCCGGTAATTATACATCCAGATCAAATAGGTTTCATCAAGGGTAGGCACTCGGCTAATAATACACGCAGGCTATTTAATTTAATAGACTACTGTAAGATTAATAACTTAGAAACTTGAATTTTATCTCTGGATGCAGAGAAAGCCTTTGACCGTGTTAATTGGAAATTTCTTTTTATGGTGTTAAACAAGTTCAGGTTTGATTCATCTTTCATAAACTGGATTAAAACACTATATAGCTGTTCAACTGTGTCTGTCCGAACAAATGATCAGACTTCCTAAAGCTTTAATCTCCAGAGAAGTACTAGGCAAGGTTGTCCACTCTCTCCCTCACTTTTTACCATCTTTATCGAACCATTAGCAGCAGCCATACGTCAGAATGTTGATATCAGAGGTATCCAAACTGGAGAAAAGGAACACAAGATAAGTCTTTATGCTGATGATGTATTGACTTTCATTGAAAACTCACAAAGATCTCTTTTTCAGACAGTGGTGCTCATTGATCAATTTTCATCATTATCAGACTACTCTATTAACTGGGGTAAATCAACAGTTTTACCTATAAATTGTAATTTCTCAAATACATCCATTATTCCAATACAATCAGGTAATATTAAATACTTAGGAATAGATATATCAGAGTTATTACAACTAAATCCCACTCCCCTTTTAAAAATAATACAAGACGACCTTACACACTGGAGGACACTACCTATATCACTAATGGGAAGAGTCGCAACCATTAAAATGATGGTCCTTCCTAAAATCAACTATTTGTTCTCAATGATTCCTACCCAACCATCTATGACCTGGTTTTAAGTCTTTAGACTCAAATATAAGTAAATTTTTATGGAAAGATAAACTATCATGGATCAGTCTAAAAACTCTTCAAAAAGCAAAAGAGTGCGGAGGTTTAGATCTACCAATTTGTTTTTAATTACTTCTTAGCCAATAGATTGCAGTTTGTTTCTAAATGGACAAAATCAACCTCACTAGGAAACCCATGGTTAGATACTGAACAGGCTCTCTGTGGGTTGCTAAATTTCTCTGACTTACCTTTTATGAGTCCCTGTATTAAACGCCATGACTGTTTTAAAAGCATTAATATCAGCTCTTCTCTGACAGCTTGGTGGAAATTTTTAAAAATAACGGGGTCTTCGCTTGTCCCCTGTAAACTCACGCCCCTTTGGAATAACCCTGATATCTTGCAACAAAAGAGGACGTTAAACTTTCCACTATGGCAAGAGAAGGGAATAAAAAACTTAGAGCATCTTATTCAAGGTGGAAATTTTATCCAATTTCAGGAATTAGTGTCACAGTACGATATCAGCAATAAAAAGTTTCTTGAGTACCAACAGCTTAAATCCATAATAAAAGCAAGATTCAATCTTAATCAGACAGATTTAGAGGTACTAGAGTTTTTAAATCTTCGTTCCCCTAAACTGATATCGAAAATATACGGACTACTATACGGACTATTATCAAAACTGGATGAGTCAGTATCTCTTCCAATATCAAAATGGGAGACAGACTTATCGATCAATAAGGATGAAAGCTTCTGGACACAAATATGTTTTACACTTTTAAGATGACTAAAAACTCTAATTTACAACTCATACAGTATAAAGTTCTACAGAATAGAATTCATTACACAGGACAAAGGACCTGTGCACCGGTTCAAAAGTTCTGGTGGAAGACATGTGAGGGCCTGTCTGCATGCCTTGGGTATAGTGTCTCATCCTCACCCACACTTTGCATATTAGGTGATTTAAGTGAAATAAATGTAAAGGCAAGGATGTCACACATGGTTCTCACTGCCTTATGCATCGCAAACTATCCTCATGAATTGGAAATCAAGAAATAATTTATGCATGACTCACTATAATAACTTACTATTAGATTATATTAGCCTGGAGAGAATGTCTGCCTCCTTATATAATCAATTGGCTGAATTCAATTCTCTCTGGTTCCCACTTATTAATTCTATAACCTGAGGGGTGGCAGGCAGTGGCTCGCTCTCCTTGGCGCTTCTGGTGGCTGGCTGCGCCCCGACCATGAGGGGTCAGTGTCCGGGGGGCCTGTTCCGGGGTGGCCATGTGCCTGGCCCGGGGGGGGGGGGGGGGGGGGGGTTGGTTGTAGGGGGGGCTGTGGGGTGGGCCGGGGGGTGGGCCATGGCCCTCGACCGGCTGGCCTTGCCTTCTGGGAGGGGCTGGCTCTGGCTCTGGACCCCTGGTGCTGGGGGAGGGGGGGTCCCCCCCTGGGCTGGGGTTGGGTGTGCACCGGTGGTGCAGGCTGGCCCCGGTGCGTCCTTGCTCGGTGGGGCCGTGTCCTCCCTGGGGCCCTGGTGGCACTCTGGGGCAGTGCCTGCATCCTGGGGGTCACCCTCCCCATCCTCTGGGTCCTGCGGGGGGGGGGGGGGGGGGGGGTGAGCATGTGTGTGCATGTGTGTGTGTGCGTGTGTGTGTGTGTGTGTGTGTGTGTGTGTGTGTGTGTGTGTGTGTGTGTGTGTGTGTACGTGTGTGAGAGTGTGTGTGAGCGGGTGCGGAGGTAGGTGCATAGGTGTATGTGTTGTGTGTGGACATGTGGGGCTGTGTGTGGGTGTAGGTGGGCATGTGTGATGTGAGTGTATGTGTATGTGTGCACATGAGGGTGGGTGGGGGTCTGTGTGTGTACAGGTGCGGTTACCTGAGGGTAGATGTGTGTGGGTGGAGGATGTGTGTTTGGGTAGGAGAACTTCGTTGGGTGGTGGGGGGTCCATATAGTGGCATGGGGGTTGGCGATTCGGAGCCTGCTTGTCCCAGCAGCCCTGCTGTTGTGTCGCGGGGCAGGGCGCTTTGCTGCATTGCCCCTGGTGTCATTGGCGGCAGGTTTCATGAAATGATCAGTCAGAGAGCAACTCATACCGGCTTGGACGTTGCCCGGGTTAACAAGGTCAGGATCTCCTGGCAGCGGAAGGTGAATTACAGAGCTGCGTGGAGGAATCTGATCAGACCTAAATGAAACAGTCATTGTCACCCCAACCGACTGCTATGATGGTGATGATGATGATGATGAGGATGATGATGATGATGATGTGGGTGCTCGGGGGTTGTTGGGGGGGCCGTGTTGCCGTCGGGCTGCTCTGGGGTGGCTGTTGGTGTACGTCTGGGGTGGGTGGTCGGTGGGCTTGCGGTGGGTGCTCAGGGGTGTTGCTTGGCATGTGGGTCTGGCCCATTGTTCACTATTGTGACTGTTGTTGTTGTGCATGTTTGTGTATGCAAGATGAGTGGGAATGGGTGTCGCTGTTCCATCATGTTTGTGGTGCTGGGAGCGCCAGGGCGCGACGCTGGTGGGTCCTGGGCAGCTCGGCCTGGCGGCCCTCACCCTGGATTAGGATTTGGGGGCAGTGGGTGGCCTCATGAACCAGTTTGCGAGTTGGCTTCTGGGGGGGGGGGACGGCCTCGCTTTTGGACCGCCTCCCTCCCAGTCTTATTTTCTGCCCCCCCCCCCCCCAATTTCTGAGTGGAATATACATCTTCTTGGATTTTTTTAGGGCTTTGGGGCGGGGGTGTGCCGCACTGTGTTGGTGAAGGGGACACCTCTGCTGCGTGGTGGGGCTGCCCTCACCTCAATTTTAATTGCACTTTAGACACTGAGGGCTTGGGGGGATGGGGCCCCGCTGCCTGTCGCAGTGGCTAGTGGTGCTCCAAACCACCATCCTCCCCACTTTTAACTGGGAAAAAAAAAAAGAACTGGTATTTAAACAGTCCTCTCGATCATGCTATTCACATTTTGACATCATGAGACCAAAACAACACCTAACAACTGATCAACAGAACCTCGCCATTAGAAAGCTTCAAACAGGATGTTCTCAGAGGGAAGTCGCCACTGAGCTAAGAGTGTCACAGAGTGTCATCAACAGGTTGCAAAAGAGATACAGAGAGACTGGAAGAGTCAGAGGAAGGCATAGAAATGGACGTCCTTTGTCCACATCTCACGCTGATGACCGCTTCATTGTAAACAGTGCCCTGCAGAACCGGATGATGAATGCTACTCAACTCCAGGCGCATTTAAGGGAGGTGAGAGGCACCCAAGTGTCACATCAGACCATTAGAAACCATTTACATCAACATGGTCTGCGTGCTAGATGACCTGCAAAGGTACCTGACCAAACCACCAGGCACAGGGATCATCATCTTGCAAGGGCCAGTTAGCATTTATGCTGGACATGGGACCAGTGGGCCTCATTGCTGTTCTCTGATGAAAGTCGATTCACGCTGAGCAGAAATAATGGCCGCCATCAATGTTGGAGATGTCAAGGAGAGTGCTATGCATCTATGCATCAGCCACTGTTGTCACCATATGAGCCTTTGGTGGCGGTGGTGTTACAGTCTGGGCAGGTGTGTCTAGTCAATACAGAATTGCCCTACACCTTGTAAATTATTCAGTAACAAGTCGATACTCCTCAATAACATCATTAATCCAGTCATTGTGCCCCTGCATGAACAACACAGGCCTAATTTCATCTTCATGGATAACAATGCTCCAGCTCAATGAGGTTGCATCATTAGGGAACAGCTACTGGAGGCTGGGGTACCTCAAATGGAGTGGACTGCACTTTCTCCAGACCTGAATCCCATTGAAAACCTATTGGATCATCTGAGTCACCGTGTAGAGGCTCGTAACCCTGCACCCCACAACCTCTTTGACCTGAGGGTCACCCTTCAAGAAGAGTGGAATGACATGCCTCTGCAGACAATAAGTCGACGTGAACATCATGAGACATCGTTGTCAAGCTGTAATTGATGCTCAAGGGCACATGACAAGTTACTGAGACATTGACATTTTTTGTTGTGGTATACCCACCAGTGTTGTTGGCTTTTGTTTCAATAAATTGTTTGAGATGAGGAAATCACCATTGCATGCTTCTACTTAAATGCCCTACTTTCATGATATACTAATATCACTGTAGCATGAACGTTTTACATTTTCCATAAATTTCACACAAAAGCCAAATATCCCTAACTTTTTGTGAGTAGTGTATAAGTCAATAATTCACATGGTCATAACATTTTTCCGTTACACATCTTTATTGATCACAAAATTGAATTTATTACAAGAGTTAGAAATATTTACATTTGTCACTTTTCATAATATATGAAGCTGTGAAACTATATGTAATCACACTTGATGCCAACACCTGATTACTTTAGCATCTCAGTGACATTGTGACACCCAGACATATACATCTATGGCTAGTCATTACTTTCATGATATTACATATAATAAAATGACATAAAATATAATATAATGACATAAGATGACTCTTGTAAGAGAGTCAATTTATTCTTGAAAATCTTGTGTTATATGCACTTGATCTAATTTATTCTTGAAAATCTTGTTACATTCATACATACATACATTGGGCAGCACGGTGGAGCAGTGGTTTGCACTGTAGCAGCACAATAAGAAGGTCACGGGATCGATTCCATCCCTGACCATCATGGGTTCCAGCCCACTCTCTGACTATGGGTGACCCTTCTGTGTGGAGCCTGCATGTTCTCCCTGTGTCTGCGCGGGTTTACCCCGGGTACTCCAGTTTCCTCCCACAGGCCAAAAATGTGCAGGTTAAGTTAATTGGAGACTCTAAAGTGGCCCTAGGTGTCAGTGTGTGTGTGAATGGTGAAGGGATGGCGCCGTGCCGTGGCTGCTTCATCTATCTAGGTGGATGCCCTGAATTTCCCCTCTGGGGATCAATAAAGTATACAAAATACATCCACTTGCTTTAATTTATACTAGTTTTACTTAAAAATAATAATAATAACCTTAAAAATGAGTTATATCTTGATTTTTTATGAAAAGTGATAAATAAAAATGTCAATAGATAAAAATGTGTATATTTGAATAGTATATATGAAGTAGACAAGAGTAGACGAAATAGGAAGCTACCATTTTTGCACATTGTTCCTGTGTCTTAAGGGCTGACCCCAGTAGTTCAGATTGTTGCCCAAGGTGTCAAATGCGTTTTCTGCATGTGAACCTCACCATTTTACGCCCTTTTGTTGTCTTCTCCCTTTGTCGTTGGTGTGACATTGAACACCTCAAGCCACCTCTATGTAAACCAGACACACTCCCACTTCTGGTGTCAGATGGGGTCACTGCAGCCATGGTCTGTGTCCATGCTGATCATCTTTACAGATTAAAATGATAAAACAGCCTCGATGGGATTCCTTCTTTCATCTCATCATTTTTCCACGACAGTCTTCAGCAGTCATGTGTGGTCCATGTTGTTGTCTGTGGATTGTACAGTAGCCAGGAGCAGGTCTGGGATAGCTGTCTGGGTTGGGTTAGGTGCTCCCTTCTCTCGTGCTTCCTCTAATGGCAGGAGTCAAGTCAGGTGTGGTGTTAGGCTGGCAGAGCAGTTTAGGTTGTGTGGCTCTAAAAATTACAATGCACAGTTCTGCTAATGCATACTTCTATTGATATACCCACATCTTTGTCCACTTCTGACCCCTGGAGCCACCTTTCATTAAATGTAACCTGTTACTACTCGTGCTTCCAGATGTGTGAAGAACAAAGCAGCTCAGTCCCAACAGCAGCTCTTCTATATCAAGACACTGACACTCAGGGAGCAAGAGGCCAGAAGAAGAGAAGGGAAGAGCAGAAGGAAACAAGAAGACACCTGTTTAAATGAGCACGGACAGGAGGAGCTCAGCGTGGATTCCCATGTCCTGATTCGTTATCACAGGGGCCCAGTCCTGATAGGACAGCCAATCAGAGTGTCCGTAAATCTGAGAGCCAACATTAGTGCTCAGTCTTGTGTCATCAGGTAATAAAGCTTCTTCATAACGTGGACCTCGTGTAGAGTGGAGAGTGATGTACTTCTGCTTTCCATGCTGCCAATCAGTTCACTTCCAGTCACCGTCAGACATTACTTTTGCTTACAACACATCATTAAATCAGTTTATCCATTTTCATTTATTATTTTATGTGCAGTAAATAGTACTGACAGGTTGTTTTTGTATATAGAGATCATGTTTCACATTTTAATAGTTTTTATGATCAGGGTCTGCTATTGTTGGTTAGCCTGGTTAGCTTAGTGTAGCTAAGCTGTTGTCTATGTCTCTTACCCATTCCAATTAACAGTGCATGGGGTCTAATTAGGGGTGGGAATCACCAGAGACCTTGTGATGCGGTACAATCGTGATATTTAAATCACAATGCAATACTATCATGGTATTACAATTCCTTAAGTCTTGTGATTTCACGATTGAGTACAGAGAATGGGTGCGTTACGTCACCTAATGGAAAATCTGCAAGGAATTGTGGGAAAGGTGGTCTGCCTGTCTTTGTTTACTAGTGAGTGATGAAAGCGGTCAAGCTAAAGTTTTTGAGAGGGTTGCTTCAGTTTGTTATTATTGTGGTGTCTGAGGGTGGAAAAAAATATATCTGATAAAACTATCAAGAACAAAAAAAAACCTGGACACAAACCATTACACGCAGTGCTGGAATTCCCCTTCTGTGTGTACTGGAAGGGAATTCCCCGAGCACACGTTGTTTTCTTCATTATGCATGGATTTAAAATCAGCTGGGGACTGAAGTCCATAGAATGTTTGATATCGTTAGATTCAGCAGCTTCTTTTCTTTCAGGTGACTATAAAAACGTCCAGATCAAGGCAGTATTTACGCCTTGTTTTCATCTCATCCAACATCCTGTTTAAATGCCTAAACAGGTTAAAAATCATTTATTAACATTAAGTTTGCACTAAAATACGCTTTTGCTCTTGTTTTGTAAACATTGTGGTCTAAACTTTGAGCAACAACTGAAAAAAAGATCAGTCCTGATTTAGTATGTTTTTATAGCAGCTAATTATACGGGTAATATGTTTGGTGCACCAGCAGGAGCGTTGGACTCACAACGCTAATACTAATCACATTACTTGATTAGTATTTCATGTCCAGTTGTGTAATAATGTGTATATACAGTGGTGTTAAAAAGTATTTGCCCCCTTCCTGATTTCTCATTTTTTTTGTGTTTGTCACCCTTAAATGGTTCAGATCATCAAACAAACTTAAATATTAGACAAACATAACACAAGTAAACACAAAATGCAGTTTTTAAATGAAGGTGTTTATTATTAAGGGGGGAAACCTGCATGGCCCTGTGTGAAAAAGTGATTGCCCCCTAAACCTAATAACTGGTTGGGCCACCCTTAGCAGCAACAACTGCAATCAAGCATTTGTGATAACTAGCAATGAGTCTTTTACAGCATTGTGGAGGAATTTTGGCCCACTCATCTTTGCAGAATTGTTGTAATTCAGCCACATTGAACGTACTGAGGAGCTCATTTTGCAGTAGACTACATCATCCTAGGTGCGCGACCAAGAGGTTTCGTAGGTCCTTCCTACCTACGGCTGTCAGACTGTATAACCTAAGCAGGGCTGCTCGCAGAGATAGCAAAAAAACGTGACAACCTAATAGTATTGAATGCAAAAGACGCAACAGACTTACACAAATGGTCCCCTCCAGTATACAACTAGGACAATATCAGTCACTATGGAGGGTGACAATATGTCTGGGTACATGTTCATACTATGTTAGTTAGTTAGTTAATCCCTTCACACCTGAAGGTGTATATGGGCGGTGCCTATCTCTGTTTCTCTGACCCTAGGCCACACAGCTACTGTAAGTAGTGAAAGCTATGTAGGGTAACTAAATAGACGGTTATGCTGTTTATTCCATCTAGCTACAATGCTCCGCACTGTGTTTATATATTTATGTGTACATATGTATATTCACTGCTCTTATTTTCTTATCTTCTAAATTATTGCTCTGAGTGTTGCTATCCCCGTGCTGTTGCAATCCTGGAATTTCCCCATTGTGGGACTAATAAAGGCTTATCTTATCTTATCTTACATTGGAGGGTTTTGAGCATGAACCGCCTTTTTAAGGTCATGCCACAGCATTTCAGTCAGATTCAGGTCAGGACTTTGATTAGGTCTTAGGTCTTAGGTCAAAGTCTTCATTTTGTTTTTCTTAAGCCATTCAGAGCTGGACTTGCTGGTGTGTTTTGGATCATTGTCCTGCTACAGAACCCAAGTACACTTCAGCTTGAGGTCACGAACAGATGGCAGGACATTCTCCTTCAGGATTTTTTGGTAGACAGCAGAATTCATGGTTTCATTTACCACAGCAAGTCTTCCGGGTCCTGAAGCAGCAAAACAGCCCCAGACCATCACACTACCACCACCATATTTTACTGTTGGTATGATGTTAATTTTCTGAAATGCTGTGTTACTTTTACGCCGGATGTAATGGGACACACACCTTCCAAAAAGTTCAACTTTTGTCTCGTCAGTCCACAGAGTATTTTCCCAAAAGTCTTGGGGATCATCAAGATGTTTTCTGGCAAAACTGAGACGCGCCTTTATATTCTTTTCGCTCGGCAGTCGTTTTCGTCTTGAAACTCTGCCATGCAGGCCATTTTCGCCCAGTCTCTTTCTTATGGTGGAGTCATGAGCACTGACCTTAACTGAGTCAAGTGAGGCCTGCAGTTCTTTGGATGTTGCTATGGGGTCTTTTGTGACCTCTTGGATGAATTGTTGCTGTGCTCTTGGGGTAGTTTTGGTCGGCCGACCACACCTGAGAGGGTTCACCACTGTTTCACGTTTTCGCCATTTGTGGATAATTGCTCTCACTGTGGTTCGCTGGAGTCCCAAAGCTTTAGAAAGGGCTAGAAAATTGAACTCAGCTTTCCAAAAATGTGATAAACCACAGTTAATTTACATTTTAACAGGGGGGCAATCACTTTTTAGGTAGGTTTGACTTTTTTTTTAACCCTTAATAATAAACACCTTCAATTAAAAACTGCATTTTGTGTTTATTTGTGTTCATTCATTCATTTTCATTTTCATTCATCTTCTTCCGCTTAGTCCTTTTTGGGTCATGGGGGGCGGGGGCGGGAGCCTATCCCAGCATCTTTGGGCGAGAAGCAGGGTCCACCCTGGACAGATTGCCAGTCCATCGCAGGGCCAACACAGAGAGACAGACAACCATTCACTCTCACAGTCATACCTAAGGACAATTTAGAATCCCCAGTTTGATGCCAATTAACCTAACTTGCATGCTATCTTTGTCAAATATTTAAATTTGTTTGATGATCTGAAACATTTAAGTGTGACAAACATACAAAAAAATGAGAAATCAGGAAGGGGGCAAACACTTTTTCACACCACTGTACTTATGAAGCATCATCATATGACCAATTTGAACATAAATCCAACATTTTACCACTGGGACTTAGAAATTCCTGTAGCTGCAGAGACACATGCTAGTGCAGAAAAATGTAGAAACAATGACTGCTTACCTTTGTGCAAACGACGGTTTTCTGGTCGTTCACCCGAAAGATTTGAGGCGGCTGGACCATCCATTGGTGAGCGTCTAATAATTTATAGTTTTCAAATTGCTCAAGGGAGTATGCGCTCATCCCACAAACCAGGTAGGCAAACATGTCTGACAGCGTGACTCCAGGCAGTTGGTTGAGATCAGTGGTCCATTTCTTGTGCTCATACAGATCGATTCCATTTATTTCTTTAATTTTTTGGAGGTAGCGCTCCTTTGCTTCCTTATTCAAAGAAACTGAATCATGAATTTTAATTTTCTGTTTGCTGCGTTCCATCAAACCTATGTCTGTTCGCATTAGCAGTTGCCGTAGACTACAGATAAACAAAGAAGCCAGATCACGAAAATGGTGACGACAGCCCAGAATGCAGCACGGCGTGATGTCAACACCCATTCTCTATTGTGATACCATATATTTTATTCTTACATTTATTAAACATCAAACTGTGTTGACAATCTAAAACTGTCAACATCTGTTTTACATAATAAATTTTTCGGTCTAATCAACTCACCGCAGTCACTTTTGTTTTTGTGGCTGGAGGATCTCAGTTCTCCGTGGGATGGCGTGCTGTTGTGGTCATGTGTGGGTTCACTCCTCTGGAGGTCCATGCATCACGGGATGGTGCAGTCTTTCCTGCTGCGCCTGGTAATTCCTCAGCTTTGGGCTTCACTTCTCAGTGGAGGTGGCTTTGTTTTTTATGGAGTGCATTGATTTTTAACTGGCTCTGTTTTAGATCGACCGTCATCAGCTGTCGCTGGATGGAGCAGAGGTACATTTGCGGTTTGGTGTGTTCTGAGTGGGTTTTTTGTGAGGCTCCTTTGCAGGTTGTGTGTCACGTCATGGTCTTTCCATTCCTCCTTGTTCTAAAATTTTAATAAATGTCCAGACATTTGAGCTAAACTCAGTTCTTGCTCTGGTGAATTTTGTCTGTCCACCGTCAGCAAATCTTGTGAGACACGTTGTGACTTCACCCAACAGTATGTGCTTACTTTGTGATATCTAGTGCACTGAAAATTGGTTAATTGATACCCAAGAGTTTGCATTATTTACATAAAGATATATTGTAACTAATAAAAGACCGATACATGCATTCAGGGATCAGTGTGTCATCTTAAGTGCCAAGTATCACGATATTACGCCAAATTGATCTTTTGCACCACCCCTAGATCTGATGAACCTGTGAAACTCATCGAGCTATTTGTCTGACTCCCAGGTGTTATCTGGCTTATTTCATTGTTAACTGATGTGAGCAGCATCCTTCAGGTAATGCTGTTAATAAACAATACTAACCATGGGAGTCATAAAAGTCAAAAGCTGACATATACAATGATAAGTTCAAGTGGAGAAGTTGGTTAATGGCAAGAAAGAGCTATGTTGTTTGTCTTTGATCGGAAGTATAAACTGACTGGCAGTGTGGAAGGCAGAATAATTGTCACTTTACATTGTGTAAGAGGTCCACATTTTGCAGCTTTTTTTTTTAACCAATCAGCACTAACAAATGTCTGTTTTCTGTATTCAGGCTGAAGGTGAAGAGAGGTCTGTTGTCTATGGTGGCCCAGAGAACTCTGACCTCTGATCTGTGGGCAGTAAGCTTGGAGAGGAGCCACGTCTCCAAACATGACATACTCTCCATCCTCTGCCGTAAACACAGCCGGCTAAAGCACTCTCATAAGTAAGCCACGCCCCCTCAGTTCTGCAGGTCACGGAAGAATTGTACTCACCTCCCTTCTCAGTACTTAAATGATTAGGATTTGTTCATTTAATAAGTTGCATTGCCATTAAGACATAAATTTGCATTGTCCACCAGCCATATACAAGTCTACTTTCATAGATTGTCCTGTCCTGCAGCTGGAGATACTTTGGTTGAGCACCCTGCTAGCTAACTAGCTAGCTCTACAGTTGTATGGATACCTGGATGAAGCTTTTGTTATATTCTCTTTGCTGCCTTTTTATTTGCAACTTAAGATGAAGTAAAGCATCGGCAGCAAACATTTCACTGGGATGCTTCATTTGAAACTGGACATGTGAGGTGATAATTTAATTCAACTATTGAGGCTAACTGTTAGCATGATCTTGGAAGGCGGCAATATCACCCATGTCCAAGTTTTTCAAACAGCACCTCACTGCAGAAAATAACTACTTTCTGTTTTAGGGACAAACACTATTAAAATATGTATATGTAGCCTATGCTGGCAAAATGAGTCGGAATGCGCACCGGGTAATTACAAGCTACAGGCAACATGAAGTCATAAATCATGATTCTTTCTTTGTTTGCTGGCGGCAAGTCCCGGGAAAACCCCCGTCAGTGCCCGGTATCATTGTAAAGCTTGGAACTGTCACGAACCGAGCTGATGTTTTCCTGTAGGCTCGGTTCTGAACATTCTCTGTGGCTCAGGTATCGGA
Organism: Pholidichthys leucotaenia; assembly: GCA_020510985.1. NCBI lineage: Eukaryota > Metazoa > Chordata > Actinopteri > Cichliformes > Pholidichthyidae > Pholidichthys > Pholidichthys leucotaenia. Next base: position 22,087,841 of record CM035848.1, on the reverse strand, counting down.
TGATTTATGTATTGTGTTATCTTTTGAGTTCTTGTTATGTTTATGTCTTTGTTCTTTTTCTTTTCCATGCCCATAGCTACCGCTCAGGCCGGCGGCTGTTAGGCAGCCTCTTTGACCTACATTCATGTGGGCGTTGTCTAACACTCGCCGGTCCGACCACACTCCCTCTCTCTTGACAGCCAGCTGATTCTACTCCGGTGATTGTCATTCTGCGCCTCGCCCAGGTGTGCCCAATTTGTGATGCCAGCAGTGTTTGTACTTAGTCGGCCTTTGCCAGTCAAGCACTGCTGAACCATTGAGCTTGACTTTCATTCATCTTCTTCTGCTTAATCCTTTTCGGGTCGCGGGGGGCTGGACCCTATCACAGCATCTTTGGGTGAGAGGCAGGGTAAACCCTGGACAGATCGCCAGTCCATCGCAGGGCCAACACAGAGAGACAGACAACCATTCACTCTCGCAGTCATACCTAAGGACAATTTAGAATCCCCAGTTTTGATGCCAATTAACCTAACTTGCATGTTGTTAATCGCCGTATGTACGGGAATGTCTCTGAAGGGTTGTGTGTGCTCGTGGGAGACTTGGACTACTTGGACTGCTCCTGTTTTTGTGAGTAAAACTGTTAGTGTTTCTTTGTTCAGTATTGCTGCTACGCTTAGGCTCTTTCGCCCAGTTTCTCCCTCCTTGGCCAGTTGAGCCTCTTTAAGGACTCCAAGTTCTCCCGAGCGTATATGCTGTTTGTATTATTTGTCTGTAGCCACGGTACACAGTTGTCATGAACTGAGCCCATGTTTCCTGTGGGCTCGGTTCTGATCGATCCTGGTGGCTCAGGCAGTGGGTTTATTATGTGGAGTTGTGTTTTGATTTCTTGTTGTTTACTTGTCTGTGCACCGTTTCTGTTCCTGCCTGTAGCTACCGCTCTGGCTTGTCCGGCCACGCCCCCCTCTTTCTGACAGTCAGCTTTTTGCCCCGGTAATCATCTTTCCCATGCTCGCCCAGGTGTTCCTTATTTGTCACACCAGCTGCGTCTGTATTAAAAGAGCTCTTCGCTACACAGACGCCGCTGGATCATTGTACGTGTTGGATGGTCGTTCTCCGCCATCAACTGTCATGTCAGTATGGACTGTGTTTATGTGTGCTCGTGATTATCGCTGTGACGACTTGGCCCCCACTCTGTGAGTATCTGTCTGTGCGCTGTCCACCGCTGTATATCTCCAGTGTGTGTGTTGGGTGGCCTCGAGAACTCTTAGTGTATCTGAGCTGTCTTATGTCTTTGTGTTCACTTTTGTGTTAATAAATGTGTGTGTGGTGTAACCCAGCATTTAAGACTTTGTCCTTGCTCCTCCTCCGTGCGCTGTTGGAGAAGCGCACAGAGAGCTCATGACAATGGTGGTCCGCCTGCTACACGCTTGTTGCGTCAGCCATTTTTGTGTACACAGCAACCCTTTTGTGAGTCTTTATTTTGGAACTGTTGGCCTTTGTGTTTAATAAATGTGTTGTGGTGAATCCCGGCGCGTAAATCCATTCTTCCTCCTCCTCCTCCTCCATGCGCTGCGTAAAAGTGCACGGGGAGGTTCATGACAGAATGGCCCAGCCATAAATAGGATTTAGCGGGTTCACCCACATCTGTTTTTTCTTTTAAGCTGTTTATTTCTTTTTTCTCTAGTCATTTTGTTGGAGTTGGTCATGGAAGCCGCGAGCCGGAGTTATCCTTTGAGTCTGGGGTGGGTGTGCTATTGAGCCCTGATGAACATTGATGGGCTCATCTCCTCGGCAAGCGAATACTCTACCTCGGAGGATATCCTGTGGTATGTGGGTCTGGCGGAGGCAGAGGTCTGGCAGTGCCCTCAGCTATCTCAACACGTTGAGGGAATCGAGAGGATTAACCTGTTGGCAGCGTTGTGGCGTGAGAACGGCAGCAGGGAGAGGAAGTCCCCTAGTAAGACCGAGCTCACACCGAAATGGATGCACTCCCAGGCCCCCGGCGTTCCTGCTTCACGCCAGAGTACAACACTCACTCCCGCTCCGGTCAAACCAGCTCCAGCCTCCGACAGACAGCGTCATCCTGCAGGCAGACGTTGGGAAAAGCCCTTCTCGTCCCCGGCAGCCTTCTTCCCTCCAGCTGCCGTGAGGTCCACTGAGTTCACCCCGAGAATGCCCACCTCCATCGTCGTGGAGACGGCTCCTCCGTAAGCCTTTGATGGGGCCAACATCACCGCTGACACGGAGAGGGATGACTGCCTGCCGCCTGCAGCTGGGAGCATCAAGGACCGGGATAACAGGCAAGTATTGTTTCATTCTATACCATCGAATAACACTGAATCTTGCCTGTGTCCTGAGGGAGAGGCCCAGTTTCAGCAGTCTGCTGGGTTCTCTCCTCCAGCTGCAAATTCTAATTCTTTTTTTTTTCCCCTCTCCGTGTCTCCTCCAATTTTCCCTGAGTGTCCGCCGGCCCTGGAACCTGGCCACCAGATTACGGAGGAGCCTGAGGCCCTGGAGGATCCTCCTCTTGAGCTTGCATGCAGCCAGCCCTCAGCCCCCTTGCCGGGTCCATCTCCAGCGGGGGTTATTTCACCTGAGGACATTAGGACTGTTATCACAATCTTGCCAGCTGTGGAGGCAACCGCAGCAGATTGGGAGGCTGAGCTGGACCCCCTGGAGGCCGGGCCTGAGTCTTCATCATTGGGATTGACAGAGTCCTGGACGGCAGTGGAGCTTGAGCTCAGGCAAGTCCTCTCTCTGGTTTTTCTAATATCTGTATTAGAGAGATCTTGTCTGGCTCTAGGTGAGAAGAGTCAGGTGCAGTGCGCAGCTGCATCTGAACTCCCTTTGCCTGGCTCCACCATTGCCGGCGACCCTAATAACCTAGTTTCTTCTCCCACTCCTGAGTTTCCTTCTAGGGTCGCTGGAGAGAAGCCATCATCACCAGGGGTCTCCTTGGGACCGGGCTTGCTGCCTGACGATGTCGTGGGTCCAGCTCCCTGCTGCCCGAGGCTGTCGTGTGGGTCCCTCCGCAGGCTGAGTCTCCGTGGGTGTGGTGCACTGGCCTAGGACCTTCATGGAGGCTGCGTCCCAGGATCAGCCCAATGTGGGTGCTGCGCTCCTGTCCGGACCCGTCATGGTCACTACGCTCCAGCGTGGGGTCCACTGAGGGCGCAACACTGGCCCGGTTGGGGTCCATCGTGGGTGCTACAGAGTTCCAGCTGGAGTCCATCCTGGGTGCTGCAGAGTTCCAGCCGGGAGCCACCGTGGGTGCTGCAGAGCGCCAGCCGGGAGCCACCGCGGGTGCTACAGAGCCCCAGCTAGAGTCCACCGCGGGTTCTGCAGAGCTCCAGCCAGGAGCCACCACGGGTGATGCAGAGCTCCAGCCAGGAGCCACCACAGGTGCTGCAGAGCTCCAGTGGGAGCCCACTACTGGTGCTGCAGAGCTCCAGCTGGGAGCCACCACGGGTGCAGCATTGGTTCTGGTCGAGGTCCACCGCGGGTGCAGCTTTGTCCCAAGCCGGGACCACCGAGGGTGCTGTGGGTCAGCCTGAGGACACCGTGGCCCCCTTTTCCTCCCTGCCCGACGCCATGGGGGTTCCCTCCCTATGGTCCGGTCACCCACCAGTGAGCCTCCTGGTGGGCAGGCCACCTCCCGCTTCACCCCTTCATTCCTGGTGGCTTAACAATGCTGGCCAGCCGCCAGAGGGGCCAGATGGCCTGTGTTTTCCGGCAGGCCACCGGACGCTGTTCGCTGGACTGCCTGCTGGGCCTGGGACTCTGGGCGGCCTCCCGAGCCACCACGCCTTTACACTTGGGGGGGGGGGGGGTAATTGTGGGCCCTGGGTGGGGTGTATTGTGTTCCTTCCTTTCCTTCCCCCCTACCTCCCACCCGGGTTCGTGTTGTGGTTCCTGCTGGGGGTGGTGGGGTGGAGGGGTGGGGTGGAGGTTTCCTTTCCTTGTGATGTTGCCGTGGGTGTCTAGAATCCACCCCTAGAAATGGGGGCTCTGTCACGAACCGAGCCGGTGTTTTCCTGTAGGCTCGGTTCTGACCATTCTCTGTGGCTCGGTTATTGGGTGATTTATGTATTGTGTTATCTTTTGGGTTCTTGTTATGTTTATGTCTTTGATCTTTTTCTTTTCCATGCCTGTAGCCACCGCTCAGGCCGGCGGCTGTTAGGCAGCCTCTTTGACCTACATTCATGTGGGCGTTGTCTAACACTCGCCGGTCCGACCACACCCCCTCTCTCTTGACAGCCAGCTGATTCTACTCCGGTGATTGTCATTCTGCGCCTCGCCCAGGTGTGCCCAATTTGTGGTGCCAGCAGTGTTTGTACTTAGGCGGCCTTTGTCAGTCAAGACTGCTTGACTGACATTGAGCTTGACATACAGTTGTTAATCACCGTATGGATGGGTATATCGCTGAAGGGCTGTGTGTGCTCGTGGGATGCTTGGACTACTTGGACTGCTCCTGTTTTTGTGAGTAAAACTGTTTCTGTGTTTCTGTGTTTCTTTGTTCAGTATTGCTGCTACGCTTAAGCTCTTTCGCCCAGTTTCTCCCTCCTCGGCTAGTTGAGCCTCTTTAAGGTTTCCAAGTTCTCCCAAGAGTATATGCTGTTTGTATTATTTGTCTGTGGCCACGGTACACAGTGGTCTGTCTGATGCACGCTCGTTGCGTCAGCCATTTTTGTGTACACAGCAACCTTTTTGTGAGTCTTTATTTTGGAACTGTTGGCCTTTGTGTTTAATAAATGTGTTGCGGTGAATCCCAGCGCGTAAATCCATTCTTCCTTCTCCCTCGTGTGCTGTGTAAAAGCGCATGGGGAGGTTCATGACAGGAACTCCTACTTTCTAAAAATACACGTTTTTACGGAAGACATAACTCAGGACCGATCAAACGCGAGTTTTCAAACCAGTCAAAATATAAACAAAATCGGTTTATGCTGGTCTGTTTTTGTGCAGTTGCTACAAATTAAATATCATTTTGAAGGTCTTTCAATACAGAATTTTAAAATAACGTTACCTCAGTTTTGAAAATTTCCTCATTGCAGCTCATTTGATCTGCAATCTGAACCTGTTTTTTAATAGGTTTGACCAACTGCCCTCCCCCCCAACTGCACAACAACCACTGCTGCCTCTAAAGACATCGAGTCCTGCTGCCCACACCCCACTCCACCAACACCCCCCCACTCCCAACACACAGCCCCCCAACATGACCCTCACTAAGACCCAGGTGAGGACGGAGCTGAGAAAGTTCAAGGCGAGGAAGGCGTCGGGACCGGACGGCATCAGCGCAAAGCTCCTCAAGTCCTGTGCAGACCAGCTGTGTGGGATTGTGGAGCTCATCTTCAGCCTGAGCCTGAAGCTGGGGAGGGTACCACAGTTGTGGAAAACATCTTGTGTGGTACCTGTACCAAAGACCTCCCGCCCCAAAGACCTGAACAGCTACAGACCAGTGGTCCTGACGTCCCACATGATGAAGACCCTGGAGAGACTGCTCCTTGCTCAACTCCACCCCCTGGTGGGACCAGCGATGGATCCACTCCAGTTCGCCTACCAGCATGGCATTGGGGTGGAGGATGCAGTGATCTTCCTCCTTCACCGTTCTCTGTCCCACCTGGAGAAGCCCGGGAATGCGGTGAGGATCATGTTCTTTGACTTCTGCAGTGCTTTCAACACCATCCAACCGATGATCCTGAAGGACAAGCTGCTGGACGCAGGGGTGGACCAGCACCTGTCATCATGGATCCTGGACTACCTCACTAACTGGCCACAGTTTGTGAGAACCCGGGACTGTGTGTCCAACACGATCATCGGTAGCACGGGGGCCCCCCAGGGAACGGTTTTGGCTCCCTTCCTGTTCACTCTTTATACTGCGGACTTCTCACACAACACAACACACTGCCATGTACAGAAGTTCTCTGACAACTCTGCGATCGTCGGCCTCATCTCCAACGGAGATGAAGCTGAGTACAGAGGACTTATCCAGGACTTTGTGGACTGGTGCCATAGGAACTGCCTCCAGATCAACGCGAGGAAAACTAAGGAGCTGGTGGTGGACTGCCGCAGGCAAGGACAACCCCTCACAGCACCAGTAACCATACAGGGAACAGACATCGAGATGGTGACATCCTACAAGTACCTGGGTGTTCATCTGAACAATAAACTAGACTGGTCACACAATACTGACGCACTCTACAAGAAGGGACAGCGCAGGCTGTTCCTACTGAGGAGACTCAGGTCTTTTGGTGTACAAGGGGCGCTGCTGAAGACATTCTACGACACGGTGGTGGCATCATCCATCACTTTTGGAGTGGTCTGCTGGGGCAGTGGCATTACAGCAGCCGATAGGAAGAGACTGAACAAACTGATCAAGAAAGCTAGCTCTGTCCTGGGGCAGCGCCCTGACCCAGTGGAGGAGATAGGAGAGAGAAGGATGGTGGCTAAACTGTCATCTCTGCTGGAGTCCGAGTCCCACCCTATGCAGGACATACTGAACGCACTGAGGAGCTCATTTAGCAGCAGACTACATCATCCTAGGTGCGCAACTGAGAGGTTTCGCAGGTCCTTCCTACCTACAGCTGTCAGACTGTATAACCTAAGCAGGGCTGCTCGCAGAGATAGCAAAAAAACGTGACGACCTAATAGTATTGAATGCAAAAGGCGCAATAGACTTACACAATGGTCCCCTCCAGTATATACAACTAGGACACTATCGGTCGCTATGGAGGGTGACAATATGTATGGGTACATATTCATACTATGTAGGATAACTAAGTAGACGGTTATGCTGTTTATTCCATCTAGCTACAATGCTCCACACTTTGTATATATATTTATATATTTATGTGTATGTATGTATATCCACTGCTCATATTTATATCTTCCGTATCTTCTTAATTATTGCTCTGAGTGTTGCTATCCCTGTGCTGTTGCAATCCTGGAATTTCCCCATTGTGGGACTAATAAAGGCTTATCTTATCTTATTTTGCCAGCATGGGTCACATATAAATAATGTTCTTTTTTTTTTTTCTAAAAGATGTCCCTAATTGTTGCACACTGTTCCTTTAATGTCAGCAATCTTGGTCACCAGGTCACCTTTATTGCATGTATAGGAATGCCCTTCAATCATATCTTCTGTTTGCAGGAAACTAATCCAATTTCTACAATGCTAAAACTGGAGCTATAACTCAACATGACCTTCTGATTATTTTTGGTCATTTTGGGTCAACAACACAAAACAGAATAGAAGATCAAGTTGTTGATGCCAGTTAGCTAAACTGAAGCCTATAGGCAGTTAGCAGCTACTGTACATCTGTCAATCAAAGTTACTATTACCTAAAAATGAGGCTTGGAAACATCTGTAGGGTTAGGTTGGTCTTCAGCAGTGAGGAGGTTGTTGCTTGATTCCTACATGAGTTTCCTATCTGTCATATTCACTGCGCAAACTGTGCAGCGAACATATAAAATAGCAACGAGCCCAAAACGCAGAGTAAGTAACGTGTTTATTTACAATGGGTGAAAGTATGGAGAGTCCAAATACAGTCACAGATAAAGGGTGAGACACCCAGCTACAAACTTGGCTGGTTCAAAGGATACCTAACACGCTCCAAACAGGCAGGAGCGGAGAAAAAGGCACAGGGACTTAAAATTGCATCAGAGCAGAAAGGCTCTGGAGAAACAACACGATTTAGTCCAAGGATGGACCCACAGAAGCGAGTCTGGAGTTGACATTGCAAAGTTGCCACGCCGGTTGGTCGTACTGTCCTGCTATTAATACAAAGCTCTAATGACAGCAAGTAGACCAGCCGTGTGGCAACAGGTGTGTGACTGATTGAACAGTGTGTGTGTGTGTGCGTGCATGAGTATGAGTGTATGTGTGCGAGCGTGCATGAGTGTGTGTGCGTGCATGAGTGTGTGAGTGTGTATGTGGTGAACCAGAAAACTGGTGAATGCCTGGTAAGAGGAGGGGTGTGGCTGTGGGACTGATGGAGAGCAAGGCTCAATCCATCAGCTGGAATTAATAAACAATAATTAAACCCAATAGCCTCAAGTCATGCTTGGGGTAACAACCCCGAACATGACACTATCTCTGTTGTGTTGCAGTCCCACAATGCTCCAGCAGGTGGTGTGTCTCTCAGTGGATGGTCTGAGACGGAGTTTCGGTGTCGCCATGACAGCATCTGCTAGCTGGTGGGTAGAATACTCGGGGCACAGTTACCACCCAAAACCACATGGGGCAGTGGTGAGCACCTTTTCCTTTGTTGATCGGCACATTTCTGCCATCACTGCCATCACTGAGGTATGCCGTCATTTCACCACACAGTGATTCACTCTATGTTACCCGACGGGTTTCACAGTGTGTGTTTCTCACATCCTCAGAGTAACACCATAATCAACACCGCCATTCTGAACAGCCGGCCGGTGTCCCTGCCTGTAATTGTGCTGGCCATCAGCCGTGATGAGAAGGTGTCCGATGTCACCTCTGCAGTCACGTGTCGTTCTACCAACCAGAACACTGTGAAGGTGCTCAAGCCCTATATGACAGTTCACACATACTGAAATTATTTTATATACTTTTACATTATACATATACACTACCGTTCAAAAGTTTGGGGTCACTTAGAAATTTCCTTATTTTTGAAAGAAAAGCACTGTTTTTTTCAATGAAGATAACTTTAAACTAATCAGAAATACACTCTAATATCTAATATACATTGTTAATGTGGTAAATGACTATTCTAGCTGCAAATGTCTGGTTTTTGGTGCAATATCTACATAGGTGTATAGAGGCCCATTTCCAGCAACTATCACTCCAGTGTTCTAATGGTACAATGTGTTTGCTCATTGCGTCAGAAGGCTAATGGATGATTAGAAAACCCTTGTGCAATCATGTTAGCACAGCTGAAAACAGTTTAGCTGGTTAGAGAAGCTATAAAACTGACCTTCCTTTGAGCAGGTTGAGTATCTGGAAAAAATTATTATTTCAAATACAAATCATTATTTCTAACCTTGTCAATGTCTTGACTATATTTTCTATTCATTTTACAACTCATGGTGGTAAATAAGTGTGACTTTTCATGGAAAACATAAAATAATTGTCTGGGTGACCCCAAACTTTTGAACGGTAGTGTATTTCATATTGTGATATTTTAAAAAAAATTAAATAAATGTAAATCACATCAGTACTTGTGTTTGGACTGACCCCTCAGCATAAATTGGTTGAAAAAATGTTGAAAAGATGACTGTCTAAAAATGTCTGGATTTGGTTGAAAAACCAACCAATAGAGGAGAAAATATTAAGATTTGTTTGTTTAACCATTTATTTTGCTCCACTGAGAAAATTAGCCCCATCTAAATGTACATGGTTAACTGTTGCTAAACACCTCAATCAGCATCATATAGAAAAAAAAATACATCTACTGTCATTTCACACACATGGAAACAAATTAAATATTGGCCAGTGCAAAACTGAGTGATTATAATACATACCGGTCCGAGTACGTTTGTGGTCACTGTAACATCGCACCGGTGGCTAGTTAGCATGCTAGCAATTTGGTTTCAGCACACTTTGCTCAGTTTTTCTTGGTATTTTCAGATAAAACTAGAAAAGCACTCGGAGAGCGCAGACCTCCGCCAAGCGCCACAGTTCCCCCCATACAGTGTTTGTGTGTACGTTGTCAGATTCCTTGACCATGAAAACATCTGAGTAGCAATTGGATTCACAATGATAGGATTAGTGGTTCAGTAGTAAAAGCATTACCTCCTTGGAGGAGGTAATAAACTGAAGTGTTGGTGTTGTGTCCATGTCCTGCATCTGCAAACTCCCAGGCTGGGGGTGTTGCAATTGAATGAACAAATGAATTAATCTTTATTTCGAATAGATTAAGAGTACAGGTTAAAAGAAAGTGAATAATATAACAAAGGGGGTAATAAAATCCAACAAGGTCAAATTAGACAATAGCTCCTCTGATTATACAGTTCAACATAAGTTATCCGAAATATGTGATGGCTGAATCCGCAGCTTATATTGCCCACCCATGTTCCATCCAAGAATTCAAAAGAAAAAACAAAAGAAGTCATGACACAACTGCGTACAACCCACAGGCCAATGGGTTATGTGAGCGTTTTAGATCACTGAAAGCAGCACTGAGGGCTTCACTGACGGATGCCAATTAGGTAGACGGGTTGGCGTGGGTTTTATTCAAAAATCAAACGTTTATTTCAAACTGAGGGTTCATATTAAACGCAGAACTAAAAGGAGTAGAAAATAAATAAATAAATAAAAGTATATCCAGATCAGCAGACAGTCGGCGGTCTTGTAACAACAATAACATACAATACTGGACTCAGTATAAAATGGAACGCCACCACTTCCAAAGGCTGAAGTGTGAGTGACGAGTTGACAATTGCTGATATAAGATGATTGTTACATGGCAGCAACCTTGTCATCAAACTGTAAACATCGTTACGTATCAACTCGCCAAAAGACGGAATGTTCACAGACACAAACATCTTGCTTGCAGTCGACCTTCGTGGTACATCTAATCTTTATCTTTATTGGGGTTGCGCTCCGCGGCCAAAGATGATTTGGAAAATTCCCCGGCAGAGAGCTTCTTTTTGCGGAGCTACTATGGCTGACCGGGGAATTTCTGCCAAATAATCCAGTGGCGGACAGCTGGCTGTCTGAGCTTTTGCAGCGTTGCACAAACACAGGCACACAGCACGCTGCCGAGCAGCTCGTTTTTGCGCAGCGCCTATGGCTGCCCGGGGAATTTCTGCCAAATAATCCGGCGGCGGACAGCTGCCCGTCTCAGCTTTTGCAGCGTCGCGCAAACACAAGCACGGTGTTTTCCGCGTGCTTTTGTGCCTAAAACGTTGAAGAAGGCGGAGTTTATGTTGGTCAGACACGATGACCAGCGCCCTCCATTGCGCCTGCGCACATGTTGAAAATAGTCGTATGTCACAGTGTTAAAGAATGCTTTAAAAAATTCCTGTATCCAGACGGTGATCCGGATCATCCCCAAAATTTAATCAGTTCTTCCTTGTACCATTTCCAACAACGCCTGAAAGTTTCATGGAAATCCGTCCAAGACTTTTTGAGTTATCTTGCTAACCAACAGACAGACAGACAGACAGACAGACAGACAGACAAACAAACAGACAAACCCCGGCAAAAACATAACCTCCTCCTGGCCTTTTCGGCCTGGCGGAGGTAATAAAGAGTCCATCGCTACAGAGGTATTGTGGTTTGCTAATTGAGACAATAAATCCACCTCTAGCTTGCTTATTTTTTAAACAGATGTGAAATAGCTTGGGGTGTGTTTACTACGGCAGGACTTTGTAAACTAATGAAGTTTTAAAAGAAAAAAAAAAAGGTAGGACTTCTGGGCCAGGGAGATGATTTCTTTTCAAACAGCGCCTCACTGTGGAAATTAAGGTATCCAAAGCAGTATTACAATTGTTATCTACTATAAAGGTGCATTCAAACCGAACACAAACATGTGGCGTGAATACATGTAAAGTTAATGTAAACATGCGGAAGACGCACAAATTCGGGCAGTCACCCATCCAAGCGATTTGGTAGTGCTAGCTAGTAATCGGTCTTGAAATTCTGCCATCACCAAAGTTAAAGAATCAAAACTGGAGCGTAACCTAGTTTGAAAATGAGACTGCCACTCACAGATGGACCAGAGCTCTGCAGTTGAATCAGAGTGTTGGTATATTTCCACCCACGGACTTTTCCCACGGACATGCTAATGAGGGCTAGCTGGCTAGCAGTGTAAACAACCTTCATTCAGTGAAGTTTTGGAAGCAGGGTCAGTTTTTACAGGTGAAATCTCCATTGGATAACATAAACCTAAACATGACGCTGTTTGGGGGATTTCCACAGCAGGTAGAACACAGCTGCAGAAGTTATAAAGGCAACTCCACTCATCTGCAACTCACTCAGATGGCGAATTCATGTCTATTCATGTGTTTACACTGAGTTAACACCAGTGTTGGGCAAGTTACTAAAAAATAGTAACTAGTTACAGTTACTAGTTACTTCTTTTCAAATGTAACTGAGTTACTTTTGAGTTACTGCATGATTAAAGTAACTAGCTACTTGGAAAAGTAACTTTCACGTTACTTTTAAATGCATACTTAAATCATCTTGCATGCATAGCATGATCAAGGGTCCCTTGTTCTCATCAGAAAAAAGAAGAAAAAGAAAACTGATGAGAAAAAAGTCTCATCTTGCAGAGAAAAAAATGTCTCAGATTTACATAAACTATTGTAATTAGTAGAAAGTCAGAAATTTACTAGAAATAAAGCTGTAAATTCACAGAGAAAATTTTGGACCCCCTGGTAGGCCGTTTTTGGCCCACGAGCCATATGGTTGACACCCCTGGACCAGCCCATTAAAAATGCATATTTAAAGGATTTACTTCCATGAAATAGTTGCATATCACAACAGCAGGTAAATGAATAAGGTAAAACAAAACAGAAAGCATAGATAAATGAAAGTTCACGGTGTAGAAGAAGTTGTTCTTTACTACAACAAATCACAGTCACTTTTTCTCTGTGCATAAGAAAACTTACACAATTACTTACACGGCTTACACATTTAGACAACTGGGGACACTAAATGTGAGCTTCTTGCTCAAAAAATACTCATGTTTAACCACAGAGGTAGGAGCTGTTGGGGACTACTCACCGCTCGGACAACAGGCGATCAGGGCTCGATATGAAAAATTGCCACCACCACGGCATTTCTTCCTACTGGGCTGCGGAGTGAACTGGGGCAGGATAGGAAACCGACCTGCGGAGGAGACTGACAGCTGCGCCAGCTATGGTAGGGTCAGTTTATTTGCACTAAAATCTCTCTCTCTCTCTCTCTGGCATCCTCGTCTCGAAGAGGCAATGGTTAGCGCATCAAGGATTGGAGCAGTGCCTGGAATGACTATACAGCCCAGTCCTTGAGTGGCAGTCTTTGGAGCAGTTGGCACAGATGAAGATTGATGGTGCACGTGCTGATGCTGCACGTTCTTTCCTCACCGCACGCTTCATCGCCATCTGGACTCTTGTGTTCGCTTCCATCTTGAGAACACCCTCTTTGACACTGTGGCGCCAGGTGGCTCGATCTTTGGCAATAACCTCCCAGTTACTGGTGTTGCTCTGTGCACATCGGATGTCGCGTTTGCAGACATCTTTAAAATGCAACAGCGGTCAGCCCACACAGCGGACGCCCACCTGCAGTTCTCCGTAAAGGATTCCTCTCAGCAGATGGTCAGGCTCCATGCGGAGCACGTGGCCGAGCCACCGGAGTCGTCTCTGGCTGAGAAATGCAGCTATTATTATTTGCGCTAAAACATCTATCCATATTAATAAAATGAGTAACACGAGTAACGCATCTAATACAATTTCAGTAACTGTAACGCATAAATTTTTAAACAGTAATTTCGTTACACAGCACAATACTGCAAAAGTAGTGGCGTTACAGTAATGTGTTACTCCCAACACTGGTTAATACATAATGGCCTGAACGCACCTTAAGAAGTTAGTGATAGAAATGACAGACTTGACACTAAATAACAGTTAGTAATTAATGGTTACTAGAACACATCTGAAGCGGAGGGATACATATCCAGTGAAATGTCGGAGTGTGATTAGCAGGGAGCATAGTAACTCCTGGAATCCATATTGTCCTATCAGATTGGTCAGAGCTGTTGTATAATGAAATGTTGTATAATGAAACATAAATTCCTTACAGTTCAGCTACTGCTGTGATTGTGCATGTGTAACCAATGAAGCGTTTAAAATACATAAAAAGTGTGTGAATGTAGTTAACACAGTAAATGCTCTTTGAACGCTCAGTCAGAACAGTTCTACATGGATACCATTCTGTTTGCCAGTATATACATGCTGCCTGTCTGTGACTGTCCTGTAGCTGGAGTGTGTGTGTGTTGGTTCCACACAGGTCTCCAGTGATTGCTCCACCCTCTTCGTGGATGGCAGCGAGTCAGGGCTGGGCTCCACGTGTGTGACGGTGGAGTTTTTTCTGGGCATCCTCCGTGGATCTGTGTGTCTGGAGGTGTGGGTGCCTTCAGTGCCCCTGCGAGTGTCCTTGGCAGACCCCATTCTCAACGCCATAGATGGTTGGAACCTGTTTACGGAGGAGGGGTATGAAGCAGTCCTTAAAGGTCACAATCATTAAAACATGGTGTGTTTGTGGGGTTTAACCTTCTGAAGAGCTTCCATGTGTTATATAATTGCATAAAATATTAAAATCTCTTATCACTTACAAATATTTATATTTTCCACACTAGGGCACAATGGACAGAATGAAGGATACCACCATAATTAAAAAAAAGAATTACATAGTCAGAAATAAGACTTACAGCAATAACAACTATACTGGAGCACACTTGCAAAACAACAATATAGCATACAGTAGCAATCAAAATCATTCAACTCCCACTGCAAATTAGGTTTATGAGCAGCGCGGTGGCAGAGTGGTTAGCACTGCGGCAGCACAGCAACTCACCCTTGGCCGGAGGATCCTGGGTTCGATCCCAACCCCCGACAGGTCATGGGATCGATTCCACCCCTGACCATCGTGGGTTCGATCCTGCCCCCTGACCATCGGTGACCCTTCTGTGTGGAGTTTGCATGTTCTCCCCGTGTCTGCGTGGGTTTACTCCGGGATTTCTCCAGTTTCCTCCCACATGCCAAAAACATGCAAGTTAGATTAATTGGCATCAAACTGGGGATTCTAAATTGTCCTTAGGTATGACTGTGAGAGTGAATGGTTGTCTGTCTCTCTGTGTTGGCCCTGTGATGGACTGGCGATCTGTCCAGTGTGTACCCTGCCTCTCGCCCAAAGATGACTGGGATAGGCTCCAGCCCCCCGCAACCCGAAAAGGATTAAGCGGAAGATCGATGGATAGATGGATGGATGGATGGCAAAATGTAGAAACTAGCAGCTGTTTGCAATAAATCAAACAAGAACAGTTTAAATAGCTCAACACAGCTAATATCACAAGTGGTTTCTCCAAATTCAACCCAAAATGCCACTTTTAAGAGTGACTGCAGTCCAAATCCTTCATGACAAGCATCTTTAGTGTTTAGTAGAGCACCTTTCTGCTGTTCTGACCTGCTGCAAATGTGATGCATAGCCAGATACCAGCTTCTGGCAGCGTTCTGAGGAATCTCAGTCCATTCCTCATGGGCAAAGACCTCCAGTTCACTAATATTCTTGGGTTTGTGTGCTGGAACCATCCATCCATCCATCCACCTTTTTCAAATCCCACCAGAGTGTTTCATTGGGATTCAAGTCAGGTGACTCATGGCCACTTTAGTATCTTCCTGGACTTCCTCTGAAACCAAGCTTTGGTGGACTTTGAAGTCTGTTTGGGATCATTGTCCTGTTGGAAGGTCCAATGATGCACAAGCTTCAGCTTCCACACAGACGGCATAACATTTTCTCCCAGGATTTCCTGATACTTGATTGAATCCAACTTGCCCTCCACACGCTGCAGGTTTCTAGTGCCTTAGGAAGTGAAACAGCCCAGAGCATCACTGAGCCACCACCATGCTTCACTGTAGGCAGGGTGTTCTTTTCAGCATATGCTTCATTCTTCCTCCTCCAGACACAACACTGAGTCAAAGCCCTGAAAAGTTCCAGTTTTGTTTCATCGCTCCACAGAACAGAATCCCCAAACCTCTTTGGCTTATTTATATAGTTTTGAACAAAGTGGGGCTGACTTTTCTTGCACTTTTGGGTCAGTAGGGGTGTACATCGTGGAGTTCGGGCATGGCGCCCTTCAGCATTTAGTATAAGCCTTACTGTGGAAACTGAAACCTCAGTGCCTGCTGCCACCAAGTCTTGTTGCAGGTCTTTTGAAGTCAGTCGAGGGTTTCTGACCACCTGCCTCCTCAGGACTCTGGTGGCAGCTGTTGATAGCTTTCTCTTTCTGCCACGTTCAGGTAGTGTAGCCACTGTTCCATTAACTTTAAACTTGTGAACTACGCTTCCACCTGTATCTTTAGGAACATTCAGTGCCTTTACTCTCTTTTTGTATTCTTTTCCTTGTTTTTGCAAGGCAATGATCTCTTCTCTGGACTTTTTGGACTATTCTCTTGACTTAGTCATTTTTCTAACATGCAATCAAACTTTACCATTAACAGTCCAAGTATATGAGGGGTTCTTTCTCAAGCACACCTGATGCAACTAATGAAGCCCTTGATTGGTTACATCAGGTGTGCTTGAGACCACTCCTGATTTGATATGAGGATATGAAGAATTCTGTTCATGGGGTTGACTAATTTTCAGAGTGCAGTAGTCATTGAAAGTAGGATTTAGTGTTGAATTTGAATAAAATCATTATAATATTAGTTTTATTTAACTATTTAAACTGTTCTTGTGTATTTTGTTTATTGCAAACACTTGAAAAATTGTTAAATTTTGTCAATAAACCTAAAATGTGAACTCTGTAAATACGAGTAGATATATCCAGGGTGTAATGTTGTTAGAGAAGCCAGTTTTTAGGTTTAAATGTTTTGGTTATTTTTATGGTTTATTACACAAATCATCAGGCAGCTCCTTTAATGGCTTTTATTTATATAATGCCTTACAAAGTTTCTGTAGCCATCCACAGAAAAGCACATGTCCTGTTTCCTCAGGTGTGCTCTGGCATATCAGCGCTCCTCAGTCCAGGTTCTGACTCAGTTCATCGCTCAGGACTCCCACCACAGAACCACTTACCTTCTGGGCTCATCAGATTGGTTTGTGGATGTGACTGAGCTGGTGCATGACTGGATGAGAATACAAGACTCCCGAGTGGTTTCCCTGGTCCCTCCCAACATTGTGATTGGTTTAAAACCAGGAAAGACCTCACTGCATGTAGGAGTCAGGCGTGCATGTGTCAGTTCTCGTTTTATCCTTTCGTCCTTGTCTTCATCCACCATTCTTCTCTCTCATTTTTACAGATTGTCTCTGAGCAGTGGGACGGCGTGCTGGGTAGATGTGATATCACTGTGACCTCTGACACCGTTACCCCTGGTGACCTGTGTGTACAGATGGTTAGTGGGCTTGGCATGTCAGTCGCAGCTAGCCCCGCCCACCCCTCCGTCATCACAACAACAGTGACGGCCTACAACATCCTGTACAACCTTCATCAGGTCAGACAGTGGCCATTTCCTGAATCATTCTTCACAGACTTGATTTAGTGCTTCTCTTATTTTCTGCGCTACAGTTTTTACAGTACATACTGAATATGATCCAAAGTTTCCAATAGTGAGGTCAGATTATTGTATATAAATAATCCCTACGAGCTGAAATTTTCCTGACCTTCTTACTACTCTTGGATCTGTATGAGGCCATAAAGACCACAGAGAAGCTCTGACCATTTTTAATTGAGCAGATATAAACACAGTCTCAACATTAATGCCAAGTTACTTTTTAGCTCGCTGGTACAAGCATCCTGCACTTAAGGAATTAAATACACCAATTTAAAGGGGTCATTGACTGCACTTTTTCCACATTTTAACGGCTCACACATGTCTTAATGAAATGTTTGAGACATATTTTGTTCACATTTTCTTTAATTACCTCTGCCAAGGGAGGAGGTAATGTTTTTGCCGGTGTCCATCCGTCCATCAGTCCATCGGTAGTGGCTACACTACCGATGGACTGATGGACGGATGGATGGTCAGTCGACTGGTTAGCAACATTACTCTAAAAGTTATGAATGGATTTTGATGAAATTTTCAGGAAAGGTGTGTAATGCCATGAGGAACAGATGATTAGATTTTGGTGGTGATCTGGATCATGATCTGGGTCCAGGAATTTTCTTGAATATTATTTTATATATAAATATGGTGCTTTTTATGTACTGCCCCTTTAAGAAGTGTCCACTGAGTTACATGCTTGGCCACACCATAGGGCCACACACTACCGCAACCCAGAAGCCAAACACTACAGAAAAGTAAGGGTGCGTTCCAATCACCCAATAGTGTACTCCAAAGTGGACTGCACAGGGTATTCCGCCATATTAACCCTCTGACGTTCTGCTTTCATAAAACATCAGCATCACCTGCTGTCCCTGGCGCAGTTCTGCGACTGTCACGTGATGTGTCCCAAAAGCACAGAAAACCCAGTTGTACCAAGCATTTCACATCACAAGATGTCAGACACATATAGCTTACTGCGCTTCACTGGAGGACTGGAGAACTTCACCCAATGAACTGTCGTAAACATCATTTCTGGTAACATGAAGAAGAGAACGTAAACAAAGGCTCCATCCCAACATATATTTCCACACGGAGGAAGCGTTTGCTCCAAATTTTGCCAACTATGATTCTAAAAAGAGATTATTTAGCTTCTGAAGGAAAATATTTACCTTTTGTGACAGCAGAAGACAGTCTGGAGTGTGTACACTTTTGTCTGCTATCGACAGAGTTGCACGTGACGACAGAACAATAGCGCCAGTTCGGCGACGTAATGTAACTGAAATTGAGGTGGAATAATTCATAACATACATGTGACAGTTTCTGGGTGGGAGAGAAAGTGAAAATGAGTGGCAGAAGAAGAAATAAGGACCGTGGATGACAAAAATGGACGAATGAAGACACGACGAGCGGTAGGCCTGATTGTTTTTTATCGGTTTGTGTACATTCTACTGATTTTCTGGTTCATATACTTTGAAGATAAGATAACAAAAAACCAAAACCAAAAACAAAGACAAAAAAACTAAACCATCCTTTGTGTAAATATGTCCATAGTCCACTTTTGACCGAAAGCTATGTAATTCGATACGGCTGCTGTTGCATTATGCAAATTAGATGCATAAATTTATTCCTATCTCAAACTTTGGATCATATTCTACATCTTTCTAATTGACAGTAAGCCATTATCTCCTACCACTTTCAAGTTACAGCCTTTGGAATGTCTGATATCGAAACAGAATATTTTCTTCAAAAAAATCTTGACCATCAGAGGGGGGAGGCTGACGGGCGCACCGGTGCGCCACAGAATTTGAAGAGGTCCAGTGAGATTCCAAACCGAAGGGAGTGAACGGTCTTCAGTTCAAAGGGAACTGAGAACTGAGCAAGGAAGAAGTGAACAACGGTATGTCACTTCACTGGAAGTTGACAAGGAGATTACCCATAAGCCATTACACCTGAAATACGAATAAAACAAACTATTGTTGCTGACGTTATTAACAAGCTAAACTGATGTTGGTTATTGTTTATATCAACTGATAGTAATAAAAATATGTTTGTATTAATATTTAATTTAAGTTTAAGTTTAATGTTTATTTGAAAGGGGCATTACATACTAATGAACATTAATACAAATGTAAGTATGCCAAATTTAGCAATGCTGCTAATATTTAATATTTAATTTAAAAAATATAAATTATCCACCATAGTATCAGTATGCGTCTATGGTTACCGTGGTAACGCACGGAGGAGGGAGCTGACAGTTACAGGGTGTTTCAAATGGAGAAATTTTGTGAAGGGCAGTTAACTTAACTGATATTCCCTGAGAATGGAGCAGGGAGGAGGGAATACAGTTGAAGTACACTGTGGATCGGAATGTAGCTTATAAAACGGCTTGGAACAAAAATCAATGTGGTCTTTATCCACATAGTATGTGATGATTGACATTATTTCATCTGAAGACGACAAGAAAAAGCAAGCAAAGTGTGCGGTTTAAGACAGATGTAACACATACATGTTTTCCACTCAAGTGGTAGCTAATTTCAGCACTTGTATGGCTGTGTTGTGAGACATGTATATGTTGGACACTGCATATGTGATTTAACCACGATGAAGGAGAGCCAGCCCCCTGCGGTGCGGAGCCACAGAGCCTGGACCCCCTGCGGAGGACAGGGGACAGAAGACTTCCTGACCACTGAGGCTCGGGAAGAGAGAAGGGGGAGTTATGTAAATAAAAGGCTAATGAATGTGAATAAAGAGACTTTGATATAGATGTGTGATTTCCCCCGCGAGGGAAATGGTTTGATGTGAGAAGGTTTAAATGAGAGAACTTTGGTGTGTTCACTCTCTTTGTTCGCTGCTCAAGAATAAGAGCAGACAGTGGAATGATTTCTTGAATAAACTGAAATGAAAGACAATTCGGTTTCGTTATTCAAGTCTCCCCACATTGGTGACTGACGACGTTGAGAATGAACGAAGAAATTCTCAGGGTCCCGGACTCACAGCGCTCAGAGCTGGCGAGCGCAGTGGCCGTTAAGCTGCCTGATTTCTGGCAGGATAACCCACGGTCGTGGTTTCTGCAAGCAGAGTCGCAGTTCGCACTCGCAGGAGTAACGGTGGATGACACTAGGTTCCACCATGTCATCGCTAAACTGGACAACAGCACAGCTCGGTGCGTGCAAAGCTTGGTGGAGCAGCCACCCGCGACCGACAGGTACAGCAAGCTGAAATCCACCCTCATCAAGTTTTTCACCCCCTCGGCTGAAGTGAGGGCGAGGAGGATCCTGTCTTTGCTAGACCAAGGTGGACACAGGCCGAGCGCCCTGATGGAGGAGATGATACAGCTGAGAGGGTTGGACAACGATGATTTCATTTTTCAGTTCATCTTCCTCTCCAACCTCCCGGCGCATGCGAGAAGCACGCTGGCCGGCAAAAAGTGTCACACCCTGGAGGAGTTCCGGGAGCTGGCCCAGGAGGCAGACGGGATCCTGGACGCCTGCGGCGGGCAAGCAACCACAGCAGCGACCCGAGACAGCGGGGAGCCAGAGGCGGCAGAACCAGACTGGCCGACGATGGCGGCAACACGGCCGCGACGAGGGGGAGCCAATAGCCCGGCGACAGAGGCGCGGGCACGACACAGCGGAGGAGAAGATCTCTGCTTTTACCATCGGAGGTTCGCAGAGAAGGCACGCAGGTGTGTGCCGCCCTGCATCTTCAGGAGTTCGGGAAACGGCAAGACCGGGGGTCGCTAGCAGCTTCGACCCTCGGAGAACGCAACAAGCTGCTCTACATCACGGATGCGCGCTCCGGACGAGTGTTCCTCATTGACACCGGAGCACAAGTGAGCTTCATCACCCCAACATACGCGGACCGGGTAGCTGGACCCCACGGTGACGGAGCTACAGCGGCAAATGGCTCGAACATCAACACCTACGGGAGAAGGACCTTGCCTTTATGCTTACATGGCCGCACTTATGAATGGACTTTTGTAGTAGCGGCGGTGAGTTTCAACATGTTGGGCGCGGATTTTTTGTGTTCACACAATCTGTTAGTTGATCTTGCTAATAGACGGCTGGTAAATGCACTCTCTTTTTACTCTCTCCCCTGTTCAGCTCGAGTGTCCCCGCCACCAGTACAGACCCACGTCGCTACAGCAGGTGGTAAGTTTCACACACTCCTCACCCAATTTCCAGCGCTCACTGTGCCCACTTTTTCAGCGACGGTCGCGAAGCACGGGGTGAAACACTTCATCCCCACTTCTGGTCCTCCCGTGTTTGCAAAAGCTCGGCGCTTGGATGCAGTTAAGCTCGCCATTGCGCGCGAGGAGTTCGCCAGCCTGGAGAGGCTGGGCATCGTTCGTAGGTCGAAGAGCCCGTGGGCTTCGCCGTTGCACATGGTACCGAAAGCCGATGGCTCCTGGAGACCGTGCGGGGATTACCGCAGGCTAAACAACGCTACGGCACACGATCGTTATCCCATCCCGCACATTCAGGATTTTTCGGTGCACCTGGCGGGGGCGCGCATTTTTTCAAAGATTGATCTAGTTCGCGGCTATCACCAAGTCCCGGTCCAACCGGAGGACATTCCTAAAACAGCGGTAATAACCCCGTTCGGACTTTTCGAATTTTTACGCATGCCGTTTGGTCTCAAAGGGGCGGCGCAAACATTTCAGCGGATGATGGATGCCGTGTTACGCGATCTCCCTTTCGTGTTTGTGTACCTCGACGACATTTTGGTCGCGAGTACTTCAGAGGACGAACACGAAACGCACCTCACAGCAGTTTTTAGGAGGCTGGGAGAGCACGGCTTAATAGTTAACCCAGCCAAGTGCCAGTTCGGCGTTGAGCGGATTGATTTTTTGGGTCACCGCGTCTCCCCGGAGGGAGCGGTTCCGTTACCAGAGAAAGTACGCGCGGTAGCGGATTTTCCCCGTCCACAAACGGTCAAATCACTACAGGAATTCTTGGGGATGGTGAATTTTTATAACCGGTTCCTGCCCCACGCAGCTCAAATCATGCAACCGTTATATGCCGCGCTCAAAAAACAAAAGCCGACCCAGGCGGTCGAATGGTCCCCGGAGCGGGAGCGCGCGTTCACAGAGGTTAAAAAAGCCTTGGCTGACGCTGCGCTCCTGGCCCACCCAGACCCTGCAGCACGTATCGCGCTGACGACAGACGCTTCAGATTTAGCCATAGGGGCCGTTATTGAGCAACAGGTAGCCGGAGTTTGGCAGCCTTTGGCTTTCTTTAGCAAATCTTTAAGCGCGGCTGAGCGAAAATACAGCGCGTTTGACAGAGAACTGTTGGCGCTGCATTTGGCTATTCGTCATTTCCAGTTCTGGCTGGAAGGACGGTGCTTCACCGCTTATGTGGACCACAAGCCGCTCACATACGCCATGGCCAAAATTTCAGATCCGTGGTCCGGCAGGCAGCAGAGGCAGCTGGCCGCAATCTCGGAATTTACCACTGACATTAGGCACGTCGCGGGCAAATTCAATGTAGTAGCGGATTGTCTCTCACGCGCGTTCACGACCCCGACACGCGCAGAGGCAGAACGGGCCACCGTGACCGCGCCGCAGGAGAGCGGCACGGTGGCGCGCGCAGCCCCGGTGCACGTGGGTATAGATTACGCAGCCATGGCAGCGGACCAGGGGGCGGATGCAGACGTGCGCGCGCTCCAGTCTGGACCAACAGGGTTGAGGCTGGAGAGCAAGTGTTTACAAACCGGTATGCCCCCCCTGATCTGCGACATGTCGACGGGGCGCCCGCGTCCGGTGGTTCCGGCCACGTGGCGCCGCCGTGTTTTTGACTCGGTCCACTCACTGGCGCACCCGGGGGTGCGCGCGTCGGTGAAACTAGTGGCGGAAAAGTTTGTTTGGCCGTGCCTGCGCAAGCACGTGAAGGAATGGGCAAAAACCTGCATTTCCTGTCAACGGGCCAAAATTCACAGGCACACAAGGGCCCCGTTAGAACCGTTCCGCATTCCGGCCAGAAGGTTCGACCATGTGCACGTCGACCTTGTGGGCCCCCTACCGGCATCACAGGGGTTCACGTATCTTTTGACAATGGTGGACCGCACCACACGTTGGCCGGAAGTGGTCCCACTTGCGACGACCACGGCCGCGGAGGTGGCTCGCGTTTTTTTAACGGCTTGGGTGGCGCGCTTCGGGGTTCCGTCGGACATTACGTCCGATAGAGGACCGCAATTCATCTCTGAGCTGTGGTCAGCGATGGCCAACGGCTTAGGAGCCAAAATTCACCGCACTACGGCTTACCACCCTCAGGCTAATGGTTTATGCGAGCATTTTCATAGGTCTTTGAAGGCAGCACTCAGAGCGTCGCTCACGGATGCAGATTGGGTAAATAAACTCCCATGGGTTTTATTAGGGTTGCGTTCTGCGCCTAAAGAGGACTTAGACGCCTCCCCAGCGGAGCTGGTATTCGCACAAACTCTGAGGCTGCCGGGCGAGTTTTTACCAGAGCACCCGGAGCCCCCACCTCTCTCTGCTCTGGGACCGTTAGTTGGCACGGGGGCAGACACGCTCCCGGGTCCGGTGCATCACGCTTTTCCACGAGTTTTCGTCCCCAAGGCTTTGAAAAATGCCGATTTCGTTTTTGTCAGGCGCGAAGCCCTTAAAGCAACGCTCAAACCACCTTACGAAGGGCCATTTCGAGTGCTGGAGGCAGGTGATAAGCAATTTGTGCTAGATTTTGGGGACAGAAAAGAGACAGTCAGTATTGACAGACTAAAACCTGCTTTTGTCATGAAGGACGTGTCTGTACCGGTCGCGGTGGCGCCTCGACGAGGCAGGCCCCCGCAGAGGGCAATTAACCACTCTCTTCCTCAGTCAACAGACCCGAAGCAGAACAGCACCGCAGGCAAGACGGGGCCAACGCACAGCAGATTCGGCAGACGGCTGAAGCCCAAGCGGCGCACAGACTGAATGTTGGTGTTGATTATTCAGTAGTGAGTAAGGTGCTATTAAATTTTGGGAATTAGTCTGTTCTTCATCGTTTGGGGGGGGGTTATATGGCTGTGTTGTGAGACATGTATATGTTGGACACTGCATATGTGATTTAACCACGATGAAGGAGAGCCAGCCCCCTGCGGTGCGGAGCCACAGAGCCTGGACCCCCTGCGGAGGACAGGGGACAGAAGACTTCCTGACCACTGAGGCTCGGGAAGAGAGAAGGGGGAGTTATGTAAATAAAAGGCTAATGAATGTGAATAAAGAGACTTTGATATAGATGTGTGATTTCCCCCGCGAGGGAAATGGTTTGATGTGAGAAGGTTTAAATGAGAGAACTTTGGTGTGTTCACTCTCTTTGTTCGCTGCTCAAGAATAAGAGCAGACAGTGGAATGATTTCTTGAATAAACTGAAATGAAAGACAATTCGGTTTCGTTATTCAATGGCTGTGTTGTGAGACATGTATATGTTGGACACTGCATATGTGATTTAACCACGATGAAGGAGAGCCAGCCCCCTGCGGTGCGGAGCCACAGAGCCTGGACCCCCTGCGGAGGACAGGGGACAGAAGACTTCCTGACCACTGAGGCTCGGGAAGAGAGAAGGGGGAGTTATGTAAATAAAAGGCTAATGAATGTGAATAAAGAGACTTTGATATAGATGTGTGATTTCCCCCGCGAGGGAAATGGTTTGATGTGAGAAGGTTTAAATGAGAGAACTTTGGTGTGTTCACTCTCTTTGTTCGCTGCTCAAGAATAAGAGCAGACAGTGGAATGATTTCTTGAATAAACTGAAATGAAAGACAATTCGGTTTCGTTATTCAAGTCTCCCCACACTTGTAGTTTTTGTAATTTTGAATGTTTAGTTGTGTGACGCTCCTCAGAGATAAGCACAGCTCAGTCTGTGGCTTCAACAGCAAACATGCACTGAAAACTAAAAGATTGTTTGTGAGATCGGTGGTACAGACACAGGACAGACACCAAGACAAGAGCCAGGTATGTTTTCACTTGTATGAATGTCACAGAGCTGACGTTTTACCCCAAATTTAAAATACCCAAGCACAGTGTTGAATGTGCCACTGTGCCATTATGAGCTGCAGGCAATGAGGAGTCATTAATCATGACTTCTTTCTTTCTTTCTTTCTTTCTTTCTTTCTTTCTTTGCTAGCAGCAAAGTCCCTGGAAACCGCAGAGTGTCTAGTATCATTTTAAAGCTTAGAAATTGTACTTTCTAAAAATCCCTATGTTTTTGCAAAAGACATAACTCCAGACTGATCAAACGGGGGTTTTCAACCTAGCTAAAATATTGTTTATGTGGGATAACCCCCACAACAGACTGGGACAATCAGAGCGCGCATCTGGAGCGATTAACATTACAGTGAAATGTGTGTATTGATGTCAACAGGCAGCCTCGCTTGGTCTGGCTTTTTTCTCCTCAGTGCTGTGATGTTGATGTGCCATTCATGCATTGTGTTCATGCTTCCTGCTCTTACTGTGATGTAAATGTCCCATGCCTTTCATGTATTGTCTGTAGTTAGGTATATAAGCTGCATCGCTCTGTAACTCACGCTCTCACTCTGACGACTGCTTCTACTACAGCTGCTGAGAGCCTGAGGACCCGCTCCAGCCTGCTTGCACTAGGGCTGGTGCGAGTTCCTATGATGGCGGTATGATTTAATAAACCTACTTAAAACCTCTCAGTTCACTGCCTTATTTTATCATCCGCCTCAGTTTACATCGTTAGCATCTTAGCACCAGCGCTAACAAACGGAGCTCCGGTGTACGAGGCCACTTGTTAAGATCATCTTTCCATTCCTCGATAGTTGTAGAAAGTGGTATGATTATGTTACTGTTTTGAGGTGCAAGAGGACATGTTCCTGCATTTCTGATGCCGAAGTCATTGTTTTTAACAAGGAAAAGTGTCCCGTTTCAGTGACAGCCATATGTTCTAAACTAGTACCGGAAAATGCTACCACAATTCACGCAAGGCATCATGGGGCCTAACAATAAGGTGGATAGGTTTTGTCAAAAATGCTGCACTCTGTGGCGAGACTAAAAGATCTTCCTGTAGCAGCTGCCTGTTATATGTCTTTCCTTTAATAACCAAAACAAATCACTACAAATGCATGTTCAGACTACAACTATTTTATTGGTTCACCAGATCAAAGGGACATTTATTGGTAAATTTAAAATCCAGAACAATAGCCCAACTGTTGATCCAGCTGGTTCTGATCACGTTTTTCTATAAATTCAATTCACCCCTCACTGGAACCCTTGTTCATATCAACAGTTGACCATATACATCATTCTTAGATGTTATTTCAGCTTAGTACTGAGACTAAAGGTGGCTAGCTGAAGCTAACAGTTTAGCCACTCATTCCTGAATGTTTCTGGTCTTATTGTACTCCAGGGACTGGTCACATCCTATCGATAACTGAAACCACACTCCTGTCCACCACTGATGCTTTATTTCATTCATTCTTTAAGACAAATTTACGCTAGTTGGCTCAAGCTTGATCCAGGGCTAGCCACCTAAGATTAGCAATAGTAACATAAGAGGGAGGATGGAGTTAAGGTGGATTCATGCTGCATTTCCTCTGGTTTGTTTTTGTCCACGTCCGCTTTGGACGAGGCTGGTGCGCTTGTGGCTCTATATATGCTACACTTTTTTCATCCACCAAGCCAAGCGATCGATGCATGCGCACAACTGTTATTTTTAGTTTCACCCCAGCCCTATGAGTACTGCAAATGCACTAACATGCCAGTTTGTTCAGCGGCTATAAACACGAGAGTGACACACATTTTTTGTAGCAACAACAATGGCGTCATTTCAAGGAAAAGGAGGAATTACCATTTTTCAGTGCTCTTCCCTGCTGAAGCTGCTGCTGCTGCAAAACGATTCATGCATGTTTATTCTCATCTTCCTCTTCCTCTTTGTCTTCTTCATCTACTTTGACTTTGTATGCTGTGTTGGTAGCACCACCTCATGAATGAGAGGTTCAATGTTGCGCCTGAGCAGTCAGTGTGGTCAGGCCACACGGTCAGAGAATTTGGGCTGCACACGGACGTCCACGGAGGAGCTCTGTGGACTGGAGACAATGACGTAAATCTTGTCACACAAGTCTCGCAGTCGAGCGGACGTGGACAGCGGAGTTGCAGCATGAGTCCAGCTTTAAAGGAAACCAGTACTGGTCATTATAACAACATTAATCCTGTTTTAGGTATTACTTATAAACCAAAAAATGTGTTTATTCAGTAAAAATAACCCTCTAGAGCCAGTATACTGAATAATTTTATCCCATGAAAACCATTCGGTCAAAACCAATAGGGAGCAGCCATCGCCAGCTGGAAGTGGCGTACACTCGTTTCCGGCTTTACCGCAGACGAGTACCATGTTTACCACGGACGAGTAAACATGTTTACCGTGGACGAGAAAACGCGTTCAGCAGATGCTCAGTGGATCAAGATCAGAGTTGAAAACGGCACAACATCTGCACGAATATATACTGCACAAACCGTTCTTGGAAATGGCGTTCATTGACGGCATGATCCACAGGTACTGCCGGGGACCAGCAGCTGAAGGGGACCTGACGAACAGGCAAGTTCCCAGTCAAGTAACTTCAGAACACACTGAATAAATCTTGGTATACTAGAATTTTCTTTCATTAAATTATATGCGGGTAGATTTGCTTGTACATGGTTGTAAAAAATTACATAAAATTCTGATGTAAAACTTTGTTGACTGCTATACTGCAGCCCAGTCAATCACACAAAGCAATGACTGTGCGTCACTACCGTGCTGAATCAGCCCATGGAGGAGACAAGATGTCTCTGACCATGACTGACTGACAGAGCAGTGACTTGAAACTCACGCGTATTTGAGAAGGAATCATGATCAGAATTACTGGACGGAACCACTGTTTGGCATTTAAAGAGACATGCACTGAAACAAGCCATTCTGAGGAAGATGATTCACAATGATGATGCAATAATTACAGTGGTGTGAAAAAGTGTTTCCCCCTTCCTGATTTCTTTTTTTTTTTTGTATGTTTGTCACACTTAAATGTTTCAGATCATCAAACAAATTTAAATATTAGACAAAGATAACACAAGTAAACACAAAATGCAGTTTTTAAATGAAGGTGTTTATTATTAAGGGAAAAAAATCCAAACCTACATGGCCCTGTGTGAAAAAGTGATTGCCCCCCTAAACCTAATAACTGGTTGGGCAGCAACAACTGCAATCAAGCATTTGTGATAACTGGCAATGAGTCTTTTACAGTGCTGTGGAGGAATTTTGGCCGACTAATCTTTGCTGAATTGTTGTAATTCACCCACATTGGAGGGTTTTCGAGCATGAACCGCCTTTTTAAGGTCATGCCACAGCATTTCAATCTGATTCAGGTCAAGATTTTGACTAGGCCACTCCAAAATCTTCATTTTGTCTTTCTTAAGCCATTCAGAGGTGGACTTGCTGGTGTGTTTTGGATCATTGTCCTGCTGCAGAACCCAAGTGCAATTCAGCTTGAGGTTACGAACAGATGGTCGGACATTCAGGGTTTTTTGGTAGACAGCAAAATTCATGGTTCCATTTACCACAACAAGTCTTCCAGGTCCTGAAGCAGCAAAACAGCCCCGGACCATCACACTACCACCACCATATTTTACTGTTGGTATGATGTTCTTGTTATGACCCGAGCGCCGGTTCTGATCGCGCTCGGGCTAAGTTATTTCTCGCTGCCGGCTTTGACAGCTGCAGGCTGTATTCTGGCCTCGCCGGGCTCTTATTGTGAAAGTGCTCGGTGGGGCTTCCGCCTGTCAACGGCTGGTCAGCTGATTGTCATTACCGTCGTTAGTGCTTCACCCTTTTAAGCCCAGCACTGACGACGGTAAGACGCAGGAGTATTAGTCGACATTGGTCAACGTTACGTCTGAGTGGCTTCGTCCTGCCAAGCCCTGGGTCTGCGTCTCGTCATACTTGAGAGTGCCGTAGACCTTCATGTCAGGTCTGTCATCTTAGTTATGTCACAGTTAGCTCGTAGCGGCTGGGTTAGCCCTACGAGCCCAAGTCTCGTCATGTGTGTGTTTTTGCCCTAAGGGGTTCATAGTTGTGTTTTGTCACATCAGGAAATAAATTAACATCTTAGCCAAACTCTCTGGTGAACTCTGTGGCGTCTCTTGGTGATCCGCGAGGATCACCACATGACAGTATACTCCTGCCAGGTCGCCCAAACGGGGGCGCCGCATTGAGACGCCGTTTCACCGGGAGTTTGTGCCTTTATTGGACTGTTGTTTCTTCTTGTTTGGGTGTCAATATCTGGAGAATGCCGTCTTCCAGGGGCCGCGGTCGGCGTCTGGACCAGGAGCTAGCGAGCGCGTTGGAATACGCCAATGGGGCGCTCCTCGCCGCTACATTTGACGACACCTCCAGTTACATGCGTTGGCATCTGGGCGTCGCTGAGGAGTACCTGGACAGCCTTCCCCTCGACTACGACGATCATCCGGAGGTGATATCGAGGTGGGAGGAACTTGCTGCTCAGCGCGAGGTTCTTCGTGGGCTGGAGGAGGAAGAGAGCGGGAAGCAGAGGAGGAGGCATCCTCGCTCCCCGCGTTGGTGTCCCGTTCCCGTCCCGGAGCAGGTCCAGGAGTACGCGCCGTCTGGGGGCCGACGAGGACGTCAGCGTAACGGTGCGGGCAACCCTCAGCAGAATCCCCGGCTGGACTCGCTGCCGGCGTATCCCGTCAGTGAATCTTCGAGAGCGGCCCCACCTCATTTTCCTAGGGGGCCCTCTGTCGCCATCCAGCGGGGAGAAGGAGGGACGACGTCCCCCACAGCAGGAACCATCTCTGCCCCAGGAGGAAGGCAAGTGATCGTTTGTTTGTCACATCTTAATAATGATCTGCCTTGTCTGACTCCTGGGGGCGGAGTTCGGGGTTCGCAGCCCCCCGAGCTCCCTCCACCTGCTGTGGATAAAATTATTAAACCTACTGCCTCTGTGTTCTCCCCCGTTGAGCGGTCCGCGACACCAGGCCAGCGTCGCCGGACGAAGAGGGCCCCTGCAGTGCTGGATAGCCTGCATCCGGCCCTGCAGTCACGTCTTGGACGGAGGAGAGGAGCGGACTGCGGCCCGGAGCCTGAGCCGACGAAGAAGTGTCCCCGGGTCTCCTCGCCGGAGCGGTCCGAGCCAGTGGGTCAAGGGTTCCCTGCCTCCACGCCATACGGGTCGTCGGCGTGGACGACAGCGTGGGAGGAACCTGAGGCTGCTGATGACATCGTGCCAGCTGCGGAGCCCGACGCAGCTGAGTCCGAGTCAGCTGACGAGAGTCGCCCTGAACCCGGATCGTCGGAGTCCTGGGTGGCAATGGAACCCGAGTGCAGGCAAGTGCTCCCTCTTATGTCTCTGTCCTCTTTTGTTGAGCATTTTTGCCTGCCTCTCGGGGATACGAGTGAGGAGCAGCCGTCTGCTGCGCCCGAGCTCGTCTCGCTGGGTTCCGTTGCTACCAGTGATACTGATCCCGGTTTTCCTGTCCCCGAGCTTTGTTTTAGTGTCGCCGGCGGGGAACGGGTCAGAGTCACCGAGGTGGAGGTCCCAGGATCGGGGGTGGAGTTCGTCAGCGGAGCTGCACCGGAGGCCCAATCGGGTCCCACCGCAGGGGCAGTTTCAGCCCAATCGGGGTACACCGCGGGTGCGGTTCTGGCCCAATCGGGTCCCAACGTGGGTGCAGCTGGGACCCAATCTGGGTCCAGCAGTGATGCAGCGCGAACGTGGTCCATTGGCGGAGGAGGAGCTGCAGACACTTCTTCGCGGAGCGGATTTTTGGCTCGTCCTGCTCACCGATCCCCTCAGAATCACCGCCCCTTTTCATCATCGCCGGGGGCCATGGGGGTCCCAGTTCGCTCGCCCCGGTTCTCCCGAGCTTTGTTCTCGTCAGGGAGGCCACTGCGGGTTGTTGATGCCCTGGACTGGTGGTTGAGGGACACGGGTCGGCCGCCGGAGGGACTGTTTCGCCGGTTCGGCGCCTCGGTTCGGCCACCCGACCTGTTATGTGTGCCATGGGGCTACCTAGTTCGACCACCGGAGAAGCGGACGTGCGGGACTTTGGACTCTGGTGAGCCGCCTGGTCCGCCTCCGTTGACCATCGGTCGACATAAACTGTCGGGGGGTGGTAGTGGTCCCTGGGTGTGTCTCAGTATTTGTGTTTTTTTTTTCTTCATCCTGGTTATTTTGTATCTAGTGCTCATGTCTTGTTTTGAAAGCCACAGTCAAGTCATAGTCATGTTATGTCAAAGCAATTTTAGTTTGTCTCTTGTGTTTTTGAAAGCCACAGTCTGGCCATAGTAAAGTTATGCTAAGCAATTTTAGATTGCTTCATGTGTGTTGCAGTAGCCCTGCTGGCTTATGTAAGGTCTGGGTAGAGCGTGGAGTGCTCTTTGACAGCTGCGGGCTGTATTCTGGCCTCACCAGGCTCTTATTGTGAAAGTGCTCGGTGGGGCTTCCGCCTGTCAACGGCCGGTCAGCTGATTGTCATTACCGTCGTTAGCGCTTCGCCCTTTTAAGCCCAGCACTGACGACGGTAAGACGCAGGAGTATTAGTCGACATTGGTCAACGTTATGTCTGAGTGGCTTCGTCCTGCCAAGCCCTGGGTCTGCGCCTCGTCATACTTGAGAGTGCCGTAGACCTTCATGTCAGGTCTGTCATCTTAGTTATGTCACAGTTAGCTCGTAGCGGCTGGGTTAGCCCTACGAGCCCAAGTCTCGTCATGTGTGTGTTTTTGCCCTAAGGGGTTCATAGTTGTGTTTTGTCACGTCAGGAAATAAATTAACATCTTAGCCAAACTCTCTGGTGAGCTCTGTGGTGTCTCTTGGTGATCCGCGAGGATCACCACATGACAGTTCTTTTTCTAAAATGATGTGTTACTTTAACGCCGGATGTAATGGGGGGACACACCTTCCAGAAAGTTCAACTTTTGTCTCGTCAGTCCACAGAGTATTTTCCCAAAAGTCTTGGGGATCATCAAGATGTTTTCTGGCAAAACTGAGACTCGCCTTTGTATTCTTTTTGCTCAGCAGTGGTTTTCATCTTGAAACTCTGCCATGCAGGCCATTTTTGCTCAGTCTCTTTCTTATGGTGGAGTCATGAACACTTACCTTAACTGAGGCAAGTGAGGCCTGCAGTTCTTTGGATGTTGTTGTGGGGTCTTTTGTGACCTCTTGGATGAGTCGTCGCTGTGCTCTTGGGGTAATTTTGGTCCACGGGCCACTCCTGGGAAGGTTCACCACTGTTCCATGTTTTTGCCATTTGTGAATAATGGCTCTTACTGTCCATCGCAGGGCCAACACTGCCTCTCGCCCAAAGATGCTGGGATAGGCTCCAGCCCCCCCGCGACCCAAAAAGGATTAAGCGGAAGAAAATGGATGGGTGGATGGATGGCTCTTACTGTGGTTCGCTGGAGTCCCAAAGCTTTAGAAATGGCATTATAACCTTTTCCAGCCTGATACCTCTCAATTACTTTGTTTCTCAATTTGTTCCTGAATTTCTTTGAATCGCAGCATGATGTCTAGCTTTTGAGGATATTTTGGTCTACTTCACTTTGTCAGGCAGGTCCTATTTAAGTGATTTCTTGATTGAGAACAGGTGTGGCAGTAATCAGGCCTGGGTGTGGCTAGAGAAACTGAACTCAGCTTTCCAAAGATGTGATAAACCACAGTTAATTTATGTTTTAAAAGGGGGGCAATCACTTTTTCACACAGGGCCATGGAGGTTCTGATTTTGTTTTTTACCCTTAATAAACACCTTAATTTAAAAACTGCATTTTGTGTTTACTTGTGTTTTCTTTGTCTAATATTTAAATTTGTTTGTTGATCTGAAACATCTGAAACCGCTGCTCCTCCACATTGAAAGGAGTCAGTTGAGGTGGTATGGGCATCTGATTAGGATGCCTCCTGGACGCCTCCCACTTGAGGTGTTTCAGGCACGTCCCACTGGGAGGAGACCCTGGGGCAGACCCAGGACTCGGTGGAGAGACTATGTCTCCCAGCTAGTCTGGGAACGCCTTGGTATCCCCTCTGAAGAGCTGGAGCAGGTGGCTGGGGAGAGGGAAGTCTGGGCTTCTCTGCTTGAACTGCTGCCTCCGCGACCCGGACCTCCGGAAAAGCGGTAGAAGATGGATGGATGGATGGATGGATGGATCTGAAACATTTAAGTGTGACACACATACAAAAAAATGAGAAATCAGGAAGGGGGCAAACACTTTTTCACACCACTGTATATAATTAAAGAAAATTTGACCAATATATGTCACAAATATTTCATCAGCTGTCAACATGTTGGAAGAGTGCAGTGAATGAGAACTTTAAGTGACATGAAACAGTTCACAGTAATTTTCATCAATGTAATTAAGCCCACTTACTTGAATAGTCATAACTGCCTGATAATAATAATAGCTTTATTTTATATAGCGCCTTTCAAGAAACCCAAGGTTGCTTTCCAAACAAACAGATAATAGACACAGACAAACATAAAACAAGTTAGCCAGGAAAAGCTTGCAGGAACAAGTGTCTTTTCAGCCTGGATTTAAAAGATTCCAAGGTTGGTGCCTGGTGAACTGTCAGAGGGAGCAAGTTCCACACGATAGGAGCTGCCACACTGAAGGCCCTGTTCCAAAAGGTTCTTCTGCAAGTACGGGGAATGGAGAGGAGGCGTAGGTCAGCAAACCAAAGGTTCGGAGAGGGGTGGTGAACATGGAGGAGATCGGATAGGTACTGTGGAGCCAGTGCATGAAGGGACTTGTAGGTGAGGAGGAGAAGTTTGAAAATGATCCAGAATTTAATGGGGAGCCAGTGCAGTTGTTTCAGTGTAGGGGTGATGTGCTGCTATGGTTTGGTCTGAGTGAGAACCAAACCTGAATCATCTCCCACCGGTCACCATGGTAGCACTACAAGATGGTGCAACACACAAATCAGTCACTGGAATGGTCTATATGTAGTTATACAGAAATCAATCCTTACCCTTCAAAATGACTTGGCAGTGATGTTGGGAGTCTGTATTTTCCTCTGAGATGGTCACTAGAGTAAAGCAGAAGTGAAGAACATCAGAAGTCATTGCTGACATGGTTGTGAAAAATAAAGTGCTACTAGGTGACTACGGTTGTGAATTAGCACTTCATGAATAAAGCTGAACTGAATTGTCTTTGCAGGAGGCGTCCATCAGCATCTGGCTCCAGTTCAGTGATGATACTGCCTCCCTCCTCTCTTTCTTCAACGACCTCCCATTTTACCTGCGCCTCTCCTCATTGGCTGAGACCGTGGTTGTGGTGACACCCAGCCCAAGCCAACGGATCTTTGCTCAGGGTGACGGAGGCGGGCCTTTACTGCAAGCTGAGCTCTTAGTTTCTACATGTACCGATGATCTGATCAACTCCAACTCCATCACTGAAGATGACGGTGAGCGGATGCCATCAGGAGGAAGCACCAGGAGGCTGGCGAGGGGATCTGGCTGGATTAGAGTTAACCTGGAGCTGGGCTTACTGAAGCAAGCAGGGGAGAAGGACGAGGCAGCGGAGGAGTTTGACTTTGATATTTCTGAAACACTTGCTGAACTAGACGACGCCATGTACACACCCTCTGAGGATGAGAGCGGGAATGTGAGCACCACGAAGAATTACTTCGAAAAAATGAGTGGGAACGTGGCAAACAAGAAGTGGAATGAGGTGGCCAAAAGAGGGATGGTCAGTCGGAACACTCTGGAAAGAGCTGTGTTAATGCCGAGCCTGAACGAGGGCACCATGTATTTCTCCCCAAGCCAGGAGGAGAAAGGGGGAGAGGAGGGACATGGAGCTGGAGAGCTGGAGATTGGGGTGGGGGTTGTCCTGTCCCTGCTCTGTCTCTCTGCTCTCCTCTTCTTAGCAAACTGTCTGCCCTGTGCCCTGCAAGAAAGGAGGAGGAGGAGGAGGAGGACAGAGGAGGTGAAGAAGAGGGGAAAGAGAGAGCAAAAGGAGAAGAGAAAGAACACAGAACAAGGAGACAGATTCACACAGAAGCAGGTGGACAATCATATTGAAGGTAGTAAAGAAGTAGAGCTCATGTGCTGAATTACAACAAGCACAACTAGTGTTGTAGTCAAGACTACACCAAGACCACACCAAGACCAAATCAAGACCACACCAAGACTAGACCGAGACCCTACCAAGATTCCACGAAGACCAGACCTGGACCAGACCCACATCACACCGAGACCACACTAAGACCAAATCAAGACCCCACCAAGACCAGACCATGACCACACCAAGACCAGACCAAGACCACACCAAAACCAGATCAAGACCCCACCAAGACCGGACCAAGACCAGACCCAGACAAGACCAAGATCACACTAAGACCAGAGTGAACCAAGACCACACCAAGACCAGATACAGACCCCACCAAGACCAGACCTGGACCAGACCCAGACCTCACTAAGACCAAATCAAGACACCACCAAGACCCTTCCCAGACCAGACCATGACCACATCAAGACTCCACCAAGACCAGACCAAGAACAGACCATGACCACCCCAAGACTACACCAAAACCAGATCAAGACCCCACCAAGACCAGACCAAAACCAGACCATGACCACACCAACGCCAGATCCAGACTAAGTCCATACCAAGATCATGCCAAGACTAGACACAGACCACACCAAGCCAGACCAAGATCACACCAAGACCAGATCAAGACCACACCAAGACAAGATACAGACCAGATCAAGACCAGACCAAGACCACGCCAAGACCAGACCAATATCACACCAAGATCAGACTGAACCAAGACTACACCAAGACAAGACCAAGACTAGATCAAGACCCCACCAAGACCAGACCAATACCAGATCAAGACCAGAGTGAACCAAGACCCCATTAGACCTCACCGAGACCCCACCGAGACCAGACCAAGAACAGAGTGAACCAAGACCAACACTTTTAAGGGTCAAAGACCAAGTCAAGATCAAACCTTTAAGGTAGAGGTCACCAGCTACATTTGTCCAAGGGTCAGAATTTTTCTCAGCAGACTCAGTGAGGGCCAGATGCTCTCATAAATAAAATAAATATTGTATCCTAAGTAATATATTATTGTTTGATATATTAATTTTCCTTCCAAATGTATGTAATGTTTTAGATGAATAAGAGGAAGGAAATGGGATTTTATTCTGGACAGTTTGAGGGGTTTTTTTTTTCTCATGACAGTTTTCTTGGGCAGCACGGTGGAGCAGTGGTTAGCACCATGTCAGCACAGCAAGAATGTCATGGGATCGATTCCACCCCTGACCATCGTGGGTTCAATCCTACCCCCTGACCATCGGTGACCCTTCTGTGTGGAGTTTGCATGTTCTCTCCATGTCTGCGCGGGTTTACTCCGGGTACTCCGGTTTCCTCCCTCAGGCCAAAGACATGCAGGTTAGGTTAATTGGCATCAACTGGGGATTCTAAATTGTCCTTAGGTATGAATGTGAGTGAATGGTGGTCTGTCCCTCTGTGTTGGCACTGCAATGCACTGGCGATCTGTCCAGGGTGTATCCTGCCTCTAGCCCAAAGATGCTGGAATATAGGCTCCAGCCCCCCCCACCACCACCACCACCACCTGAACAGGATTAAGCGGTAGAATATGGATGGACAGTTTTCTTGTAAATTAAGGTGATATGATAATTTTATGTTCTTCTGTATTATTCTATATAATTTCATCTCTGTATTATTCTTTTATATATTATGTCTGTATTTTGGTGTGTTGAATGAGCCATTACTTCTCTCTGGTACTCTTCATGTCTCAGAGTCTGGAATGTTTTTGTAAGTGGATGCCTGTTTGAGATTAGGTTAGCAAGGTTATAAATAATGACGTAGATAATGACCCAGGTTTTATTGCTCTTGTCATACCAACCTGCCCTGCTCAGGATGTCAGAAATCAGCTATAGTTTAAGACACTTAAACTGTCTCCGGGGAGATGTCTCCAACAGCTGTCTCCAACATACTGATAAAGTCAAGGACTGTTATTCTCCCACTATAAGAACACCAGACTTGGAATGCGTGTCAGAGAATGAGTGTGGCAGACTCTGAAACGGTCAAGCTGTAACTCTTTCCTCCTCTGATCAGAGTTAAATAAATGGTTCATGACTTGGAAACCGTCTATTGATTATTGATTCAGTTTCAATCAATTCAATTTTATTCCATCATAAGGATTTTTTTGTTGTAAATTTGGCTTTGTCACTTCAATTGTGAACTTTTTTCCTCATTACTAGCAACGCCTATGTCTACCTATTTCAATTCCAAAATACCTGCTGTTAAATACTGTAACAGACTGTTGTGTCATTTCTTCAAATCTCACCGATGACCAACAAAAGTGTCTACTGTTCGACATTAAAAAATATCCATCATTATGTATTCTTTTTAAAACTATGGTTCATGAAAAAAAATAGCAAGCCTCCACTAGACTGAGGGAAATACATAATTTGTGAATTACACAGTCATATCGAGTCAAAAGTGTACAGAGTTCCTATTGTTGACTGTTATAAATGTTGGCTTAAGACAGAAGCAATAACATTGATGAAAAAGTTCTTTAGGTCTATTTTTTAATCAACCCTATCATCTCAGTACAGATAGACATCTATTCTTCCCTGCTGAGTCCATTACCTGTGCATGCCCATAGAAACCAAGTATAAGCAAGTATTTCTGCATGCCCATAGAAAGCAGGTGTAAGCAAGGGTGTAAGCAAGCACATGAGATCAGCACTCATTCAGTGATGCCTGCCTTTGATCTTTGATGGTGTCATAGTGAGTCCTATGATCTTTGATGATTTCATAGCGAGTCCTATGATCATGAGTCAGACCTGCGTTTGACCTTTGAAGATGTCCTTTGTCCTATGATCTTTGATGGCTTAGCGAGTCCTATGATGCCTGCATTTGATCCTGGATCCTGTTCTTAATCAGGTGATGAGTATCTCTTCTTTCCTGTTTCTGGCAACTCCCATTCAGTTTCAAGTACTGTGTCCTATTCGTAATTGTGTGATGAGTATCTCTTCTTTGGAGAGTGATGGTCTATATGACATAATAAAGACATCAAGGCAGGCATTGTGAGTGATGGTCTATATGACATCATAAAGACATAAAGGCAGGCATCATAGGACATCATGCCTACATCATAGGTAGCCAGTCCTCTTGTCTTGTCACAAGTCCTATGTTGCCTGATATCATAGGATCATCATAGGGTATCATGCAGACATCGTAGGTCATCCTATGATGTGCTATGATCGTGACACAGACATGATGTACTGCTTCGAATGGGTGTGGTTTAAAGTTGTGTGTCCTATTGTTAATTGGGTGATGAGTAAGATTTCCAGATTTACACACAAACTGACAGAGATTTGTTGAATTTATGGAGTGATATTTTTTAAGATTTGCAGATTTACTGCTTCGAATGGGTGTGGTTTAAAGTGCTGTGTCCTATTGTGTATATGACGGCATCATCTTTTGTGTATAGGCCCCTGCTTGTTACTTTTTCTCCTGCTTGTTACTGTTCCGTGTTATGTTGCTTATCTGTGTCTATGTGTATATCTTTTAGCGAGTCCTGCACTCTGTATGACATCATATAGACATCCTTCTGAGATCATAGGAACAGCAGCCTTACGGTTTATCTGACGTCATATAGCGTTCGGTTTATGTGGCGTCATATAGACATCAAGTAAACGGTCCTATGAACACCGGCATCATAGGAACATCATAGGACATCAGGCAAACATCATAGGCCATCCTATGATGTCCTATGATCATGACGGACACAGATTTCTTGAATTTATAGTTTTTGCTGCTGTAAATTTAGGACTACTGCACATTTGAGATTTCTTGTCATAAATTTGTGTTCATTGTTTCAGTACTTTTTGCATAACTTGCTGTTCTCTTAACAAGGTTTTTAACGGCAAAATTCACAACAGGTATTTGATCCATGAATCGACCAATAAATTTTCTGGTTCAATTAGAATTGGTATTTAAACCGTCCTCTTCATCATGCTGTTCACATCTTGACATCATGAGACCAAGACGACACCTAACAATCAACAGTACTTCGCCATTGGAAGGCTTCAAACAGGATGTTCTCAGAGGGAAGTGGCCACTGAGCTTAGAGTGTCACAGAGTGTCATCAGCAGGTTGCAACAGAGGTACAGAGAGACTGAAAGAGTCACAGAAAGGCATACAGTAGAAGTAGACGTCCTTTGACCACATCCCGCGCTAATGACTGCTTCATTGTGAACGGTGTCCTGCAGAACCAGATGATGAATGCCATTCAACTCCAGGCACATTTAAGGGAGGTGAGAGGCACCCAAGTGCCGCTTCAGACCATTCACAACCATTTACGTCAGTGTGGTCTGAGTGCTAGACGACCTGCAAGGGTACCTGACCACACCACCAGGCACAAGCCTCATTGTTTTGCATGGGCCAGGGAGCATTTACGCTGGACAAGGGACCAGTGGGCCTCAGTGCTGTTCTCTGATGAAAGTCGATTCATGTAGAGCAGAAATGATGGCTGCCAACAATGTTGGCGACGTCAAGGAGAGCACTATGCATCAGCCACTATTGTCACCAGATGAGCCTTTGGTGGTGGTGATGTTGCAGTCTGGGCAGGTGTGTCTAGGCAATACAGAACTGCCCTACACTTTGTGAATGGTACAGTGACAAGCCAATACTACCTGGATAACAACATTCAT
The DNA here is from genome assembly GCA_020510985.1 of Pholidichthys leucotaenia. NCBI lineage: Eukaryota > Metazoa > Chordata > Actinopteri > Cichliformes > Pholidichthyidae > Pholidichthys > Pholidichthys leucotaenia. The sequence continues at coordinate 22,047,956 of CM035848.1, read as the reverse complement.
CCAGTCACTGTGCCACTTCATGAACAACACAGGCTTAATATCAAATTCATGGATGACAATGCTCCAGCTCATTGAGGTCACACGATTAGGAAACTGTTGCTGGAGGCTGGGGTACCTCAAATAGAGTGGCCTACACTTTCTCCAGACCCGAATCTCATAGAAAACCTATTGGATCAGCTGAGTTGCTATGTAGAGACTCGTAACCCTGCACCCCACAACCTCAATGACTTGAAGGCCATCCTTCAAGAAGAATGGAATGCCATGCCTCAGCAGACAATAAGTTGACTTGTGAACAGCATGAGATGTCGTTGTCAAGCTGTAATTGATGCGCAAGGGCACATAACAAGTTATTGAGACATTGACATTTTTTGTTGTGGTATACCTGTTATGTCCACAAACCTGGAATGAAGATGGACGAGGATGCTGTGCTCAAACTAAACTTTATTACACAACGTTTAATAAGTACACTGCAAACTTAACACTCAGTTATATCCCTGAGGACGAGCCATAGCTAAGACAGCCATGAGATGGCTGACTCTCCCCTATATACGGTGGCGTGATGACGTCCCAGCTGGCTGCGTCATCATACCGCCCATTGTAGTAAATTCCATCACTACATTCCCCCCCTTCCCCCTTGCAAAACACAGAACACATACAAATCAGCCCTCCCCCAATTTGGTACACATGCGATCGAACATTCAGAACTACGAACTAGGGTCAGCAGGCAGACCACCGCTGTACCTGATGTGGTTGGGTGGATTATTCTGCCACCTCCTCTTAGCCACATTCCTACGTAAACAGTCACTGTTTCTTTTTTACAGTCTGCCATGGGGAAGGCGGTTCTGCCAGAGGGGTCTTGTAGTGGGCCCGCAGTTAGATGCACCCCTGGAGATGCCGGGGTCAGGACTGGTCTTCATAACATTGGGGCCCGGGTCCCACCCTGCATCAGCTGAGTCCCGTGAAGCCTCACTGTCTGGAGCAGCCACCTGGACACGCCGGAATTGGTTTGCATGCTGAACTGAACCATCTGTCAGCCGGAAACACACTGATCGTAGTTTCGGCATGATCCTCAGTGATGTCCGCTGTCCCGTCAATTGTGACTTGGTCAGCTGCTGTCCCGGTCTCTTGTCAGTGCAGACTTGAACCCAGTTCATGACTTTGAGTGGCGCCTTGCTTGGTCTCATACAGTATGCCATTGTGATCGCTGCTCATGTGTTTCGGCATTACCCTGTTTGCTGCGGACCCTTCACCCGACTTCACCATCGTTGTTTCCGTAGTCCGAAGCTGTTTGTGGGTACAGAAGTTGTCTGGCATCTCTCCCATGTCGTTTGCTGTTGCAGACTCTTCACCCGTTGGCTCTTACGTAACCCCGTAGACTGATGCCGAGCATGGGTACTGAAGCAATCCGGTTCATCCTCTCTCCTGTATGTGCTTTGTTGTGCTGCATCGTAGATACTGTCTGTGCCCGGTTGCTGTGCCTCTAGGTTATCTGCATGCATGGGCTCCCTCTCCTGCGATTCCACAGCGGTCTCCGGCTGGGCAAGGATCTGAGATGAGTCCTGCCACTGCCCCCCTCCCGAGCAGCTCTCCTCTTGTGTACACGGGGGGGTTGGTGTCGGGGGGGATGGTTTGGTGTCACCCTTTATACCCTTGTCCCACACCACGTTGTCGTCGCAGATGTCCGTCATGTCCCAGTTGCTACAACCGCACCATTCAAACCTGGTGCTGTTGCGGATAGTGAAGCCCAGTCTGTAGAAGAGGTCACATCTCATAATGTTGTCACGGTGCACAGACACTTGGAATGTGAAGTCATACACAATCTTAGACCATTAGCTCGACTCTCCCTACATTACTGAGTCTGTGACCGCTGTATCCATACCTGTAATTTCCCAGTTTGGGATCAATAAAGTACATCTATCTATCTCTCATACAGCTCCTCTGGGCTCTTTTTTATTTTGTGGTTGGGGAAAAATTTCTTCACTGTGGCCCAGTTTAACATCATCCTAACCGCCGCCATGTCAAACAGTAGCGGTTCAGCCACACTGTCGAATTCAACCATGCTGTATGCATAAGCATTGATTTCATGGTTTACCGCGTGGATGGTGGTCGCTGGTGGGAGGCTTTGCTTGCTTGGCAGGCTCCACGGTGCTGGCGACTGGCACACTTTAGCGAAATGGTTATAACGTCTACACTTGTTACAACGTTGTCCTCTTGCCAGGCAAAAACGTGCTCTCTCATGGTGCGTCGGGGAACCACAGCTACCACACGCGGGGCCTCTCGGAGTGATCCTTCAGTTAATGGCTTTTGCCTCGTATTCGTCTGCTGTGTCTTCATATTCCTCTGTGCCCACCATGTTGGCTAACATTGTCTGTCCTGGTAGATTCTGTTGTTGGCGTCCACCTAGCTCCGATGCTAACTTCTCTGCGAATGCTAGCTCTATTGTGCTAGCTAGTGTCATGTCGTTTGGCACCGTTAGCATCTTAGCCATTAACCTTGGGTAACTCATGTGCTCAGCTAACTGGTCCCACACCATCTCGTCCTCTAACAGTCCAAAGTAGCACATGCTAGCCAGATGTCTTCATTCAGCGACGAATTGTTGGGTGGATTCACCAATTCCCTGTCACCTTTGGCGGAATTGAATTCATCATGCTATGACGTTGTCCGGTGTAGCAAAGTAGCTAGCTAGTAGCTCAACAGCATCCACATACGAGTCCATCGGGCCAAGCATGTGAAAAATCCCCTGACCTTCTATGCCCAGGTTGTGGACAAGCAGTGCCAGCTTCCTTACTTTATCCAGCTTTCCCAGGTCCAATGCTGCAACGTAGGTCTCGAACGTGTCCAGACAATGTGGCCATGGGACATCCAGTTCATCTGGGGACTCAAGGAAAGGCCTTAGCAGTCTTAGGCACACTTCCATGGTTCATAAATTCTCGTCGCCAGAAGTTATGTCTACAAACCTGGAATAAAGACAGACAAGGTTGCTGTGTTCGATCTGAACTTTTTTATTACACAACGTTCAATAAGTACACTGCACACTTAACACTCAGTCACTATATCCCTGAGGACTAGCCGTAGTTAAGAGAGCCATGAGATGGCCGACTCTCCCCTATATATGGTGGTGTGATGACATCACCAGTCAGCTGCGTCATCACGCCGCCCATTGTAGTAAATCCCATCACTACAATACCCACCACTGTTATTGGCCTTTGTTTCAATAAATTGCTTAAGATGAGGAAATCACCACTGCATGCTTCTACTTAAATGCCCTACTTTCATGATATTATATCACTGTAGCATGAACTTTTTAGCTTTTCCATAAATTTCTCCCAAAAGCCGAATATCCCTAACTTTTTGTGAGTAGTGTATAGACAGTGGTCTTGGTCTCAACCCCTTAAAGTCTTGTTCTTTTCAATTCAATTCAATTTAATTCAACTTTATTTATATAGCACCATTTCACACCAACAGTCATTTCATAGCCCTTTCAACTGAAGGGGAAACTTCAGAAAAACCCCAGCAATCAGGAGATCCCCTGTGAGCAAGCGCTTGGCGATGATGGAGAGGAAAACTCAGTTTTAACAGGAAGAAACCTCCAGCAGAACCAGGGTCAGGGAAGGGCAGTCATCTGCTGCGACTGGCTGGGGGTGAGGGGATAGAGAAGATGAAAAAAACAGACATGTAGAGAGCAAACAGCATGATGGGGACTCAATCAATGGGAGAGAACAAACAGATGTTAATGACCAGCAAAAAAAAAAAAATAATTCATTGGGAGTGAAGAAAGGAGTGAAGCCCAGTGCATTACTGGAGGTCCCCCGGCTGTCTAAACCTATTAGCAACATAACTGAGGGAGGGTTCAGAGACACATGATCCCTCCCTAATTGTAGGCTATATTAAAAAGGAAGGTTTTAACCCTATTCTTAAAAACAAAGATCGAGTCTCACTCCCGAATCCAGATTGGCAGCTGGTTCCACAGGAGAGGAGCTTGATAAATGAAGGCTCTGCCTCCCATTGTACTTTTGAAGATTCTAGGTATTACAAGTAATCCTGCATTTTGGGAGTGTAGTGCTCTGTTAGAATAATAGGGTAGTATCAGATCTTTTAAATAAAAAGGGGCTTGATTGTTTAGAGCATTGTAAGTGAGAAGAAGGATTTTAAACTTAATCCTAAACTCTATGGGAAGCCAATGAAGGGAGGCCAGAACCGGAGAGATATGACCTCTCTTTCTAGTACCTGTTAAAACTCTTGCTGCAGCATTTTGGATCAACTGAAGACTTTTTAAAGATGTTTTAGGACAACCTGATAATAAAGAGTTGCAATAATCTAATCTAGAGCTAACAAAAGCATGGATGAGTTTCTCAGCATCACCCTGAAACAAGATGCTGTTAATCTTGGCAATATTATGCAAATGATAGAAGGCAGTCTTAGAAACGAATTTAATATGCGAGTTGAAAAACAGATCTTGATCAAAAATAACTCCAAGGTTCCCCAAAGAACTATTAAGAGAAAGAGTGACCACATCCAAACTAAGAGTTTGATTTGGAAAGGTATTTCTGAGGTTTTTTGGACCAAGAAGAATGACTTCAGTCTTATCTGAATTTAATAGCAGGAAATTACAAGTCATCCAAGCTTTGATTTCCTTAAGACAGGCTTCTAACTTGGCTAATTGATTAGTATCATCTGGCTTCATTGACAGGTATAGTTGTGTATCATCTGCATAACAATGAAAATGTATACAGTGCTTTCTAATAATGTTGCCTAACGAAAGCATATATAAACGAAAAAGAGTAGGGCCTAGCACAGATCCCTGTGGAACTCCATGTCTGAGCTTTGAGTTGAAAGAAAACTCAATATTGGCATGAACATACTGGAACCTATCAGATAAATAAGATCTAAACCACTGCAACAAAGTTCCATTAAGTCCAACATAGTGTTCTAATCTATCAAGTAGAATATTATGATCGATAGTATCAAAAGCTGCACTAAGGTCTAAAAGGACAAGTACAGAAACAAGTCCATTATCAGATGCGATAAGGAGGTCATTAGTGACCTTCACTAAGGCTGTTTCAGTACTGTGATGGATTCTAAACCCAGATTGAAACTTCAAATAAACCATGTCCCTGCAAGTGGTCAAATAATTGCATAGCAACAACTCTTTCTAGGATTTTTGAAATGAAAGAGAGATTAGAGATTGGTCAATAGTTAGCTAAAACACCTGGATCCAGCGTTGGCTTTTTGAGTAAGGGTTTAATTACAGCCGTTTTAAAAGCCTGCGGTACATGGCCTAATGTTAATGAAGAATTGATTATTTGAAGAATAGAGCTACCAATAAATGGGAAGACTTCTTTAAATAACCTGGTAGGAATAGGGTCTAAAAGACAAGTTGAAGGCTTGGATGAGGAAATTATTTTATCTAACTCTAAAAGGTCAATTGAGTAAGCTCATCCAAACAGATATCAATTGAAGGAGTTGTAGTAGTTACTGTATTTAAGTTAACGGTGGGAAGAATCTGACTGATTTCATCTCTGACAGATGAATTTATTATTAAATTATATTTATTTATTATTTAATTATATTAATTTATTATTAAATTTTATTATTGAAAAAGCTCATAAAGTCCTGACTAGTAAGCTCTAAGGCAGGGGTCACCAACCTTTTTGAAACCAAGAGCTACTTCATGGGTATCGAGTCATGTGAAGGGCACCAGCTTGACACACTCTTCTAAAATAACAAATTGTGTATATATGTATATATATATATATATATATATATATGAGATTGAGATTGAGATTGAGATTCAACTTTATTGTCATTACACATGTATGAATACAAGGTAACGAAACGTGACTTGGCATTTGGGCACGCTCTACAGAGCGCATCCAAGGCCGGGGCAGCCGCTAGGCGCCAGTCATATATTATTATTATTTATGTATATATATATATATATATATATATATATATATATATATATATATATATATATATATATATATACATAAATAAATAATTATCAATAACTTAGAGTGGGTAACAGACAAGATCAATATTCAACACTTTATTTTTATTAATCACAGCAATTGTTCAGATGATCACTTCTACATTTCATAAAAAAATGTCCAGTTTTCACCAGTCCCTTTTAACCATAAAAAACTAAACCCTTTTAATTCATGAACTATGTTGAACCATGTTTGAAAAAGTTATGCAACATTTAAGAAAAATCAACTTTCATATTAAATAAATCTTATCACATTTTTAACTGAACAAATCTGCTGCAGTTCTGCTCAAAATCTGTTACATTTAATAAACACACTTTTGTGTGTTTCTTCACTGGAATTATATCCATACAGTTCTTGCCAAGAATCATGCTGGAGTAATAACCAGCACTGTCCTTTCATGAGAAGAAGCTAAACAGCACTGAGAGTGCTTATGTGCACGGTGGCGCAGTGGTTAGCACCGCGGCAGCAGTTTACCCTCGGCCGGGGGATCGCAGGGATCGTGGGTTTGATCCCTGCCCCAGGCCAACAGTGATCTGTGTGGAGTTTGCATGTTCTGGTTTTTCATGCAAAAAACATGCAGGTTAGGGAGTTAAGGGGCGTTTACGCAGCCACCGGCAGCTGGTGGCTTGTCACCGGACTGCAGAACAAATCCACCTACGGGTACAAGATAAGTCCAAAAAAAAAAAAAAAAAGAGTGGGTAGTGAAATGTCGCTCCGTGGCGCTTCGCTGTCGCCCCGCAAATGAAACACACGCAGCTTCCTTTCACGGTAGTAAAAAAGAACTCTTCCTCCCGCTCACTTTGAAAATGATAAATTTTCTGTCTTTTTTTGCCATGTTTTTGGCCTAGGAAACTGCACTGCGCTCACCATCTTCACTGCCCACTAGCTTACGCTCCACAATCGCGAAGGTTTTGTCATGCGCACAATACTGACCTTTGAACTAGGTCAGATTCACCTTAACTTTACGTATAATAAACATATTTTCATTTTTTTTTATTTTTAAGACATTGTCATTTTAAAATCTATATAAATGCAAGTGTGATTTTAAAAAACAGCGGCAGAAAAAATTACATCTTAGACGCAGCTCACTTGCGAGTTGTGCTATTTTTAGAACAGGCCTGCGGGCGACTCATGTGGTCCCTGCGGGCGACATGGTGCCCGCGGGCACCGCGTTGGTGACCCCTGCTCTAAGGGAATGCCAGGATTGGCAGAGTCCTGACTCTTTGTCAGCCTTGCTACAGTGCTGAAAAGAAACCTGGGATTATTCTTGTTCTTTTCTATTAATACAGAATAATAACTTGTTCTAGCTTTTCTAAGAGATTTTTTATAAATTAAAAGATGATTTCTCCAAGCTAAATAGATTTCATCTAAATTAATGGAGCGCCATTTTCTTTCTAATTGAGGAGCCTTCTGTTTTAAGCTACGACTTTCTGTGTTGAACTGAGAAGTTAGAAATCTCTGATTAGCCTTTTTCTTTTTTAAAGGGGCCACCATGTCTAGAGTCTGATGCAGAGAAGCTGTAACACTATCTACCATGCTATCAATTACAGAAGGAGCAAGTTGTCTATGGCTTATTTCCGTTGTGTTGACACATGGCACAGAGAAAACAATCTGCATAAATTTGGTAACAACATCATCTGAGAGGCATCTGCTGTAGTAATATTTTTCTTTAGGAGCCAAATAGAAATAGTAAAATCAAATTTTAACAGACAATGGTCTGACAGTACAGGGTTATGAGGAGACGCTACCAGATTTTCTATTTCTATGCCATATGTCAGAACAAGGTCCAATGTATGGTGGAGATAATGGGTAGAATTTCCTACTTTCTGAGAAAACCCCATCGAGTCTAATATTGAATTAAATGCCATAAGACAATCACTATCTACATCTACATGTATATTAAAGTCCCCTACTATACTTAGGGGACATTTTATATATATATATATATATATATATATATATATATATATATATATACTACTACTACTACTACTACTACTACTACTACTACTACTACTACTACTATAATTACTCTATCTGATTTCAGCACTAAATCAGCTAAGAATTCGGCAAATTCAGATAAAAACTCTGAGTAGGTAGAGGGAGGACTATAAACTATAGGAAATAAAACTGGGTTTAACCTAAAATTGCTAACATGCCCAATACTGAGGACCAGGCCCTCAAAGGAATTAAAATGTGTTTTTTGCTTTACATTAACTAGTAATTTGGAATGGTAAATTGTCGCTACTCCTCTTCCACACCAGAACTTCTGGGATTTTGACAGTTTAAATAACCAGAGGGAGTTGATTCATTTAAACCAACAAAATTCTCTTGCCCTAACCAAGTCTCTGTAAGGGATATTAAATCAATCTGATGATCAATTAACAGATCATGGACTAGCAGAGACTTGGGAGTTAGAGACCTAATATTTAACAAACCACATTTAATTTTTAAATTATGAGGAGGAAGAGAGGCCAAATCATTAAATTTAGAGACTTGATGTTTTAATTTGAGTTTTACCAACTTTTTGTTTAATCACTTTGGGATGCTTATAGTACATTATATTTGTATTTACTTTGGAGGGAGCAGACAATGATTCTCTGATGGGGAAGACAGGGGCTAAGTTGAGGGGTGGCGGATGAAGAGGAGCTGCAGAGAGGCGTGTAAGACTGTGACTGTGCTTCCTGCTCCCAACTCTGAGTTGTCAAGGTTTTGGAAATTTGGATAAAAATGATTCCAGATTGTTAGATAAAAGAGACGCACCATCCAAAGTGGGATGGACGCCGTCTCGTCTAATAAGACCAGGTTTTCCCCAAAATGAGCTCCAATTGTCTATGTAGCCCATGTTGTTTGCAGGATATCACACAGACAGACAGCGGTTGAAGGATAACAAGTGGCTAAACATGTCATCACTGGTCAGATTGGAGATGGGCCCAGAGAATACTACAGAGGCAGACATTGTTTTGGCAAAGTCACACATCAATTCCACATGAGGTTTTGTGACTTCCAACTGCTGGAGTCGGATGTCGTTAATGCCGGCATGGATAACAATTGTGGAGCATTTGTTGTGTATGAATATGTGTGTCTGGGATGCCGTGCCCACCCACAGGGTGACGTCAGGCGGGCACGGCCCATTCTGTATATAAACCCCAAGTTCTGTGTAAAAAAGTTAGTTGGTTGCTGCATGAAGACTCGCCTCCTTTCTCAGACATAACATTTGGCGACAAGGTAAAGCGGTGTTATCCTAAATCATGGATTACGTGTGCGAGGACGCTCTCAAGGTCTCCAAGAGACGAGGCAGATTCATGTGCCTTAGTCAGCAGATGGGGGAGTCCCTTATGTCGTTTCTGACGAGGCTTCGTAGCCGGGCTAAGAAGTGCAGGTTTGGGGTTTTTGTAGGACGACATTTTGAGGGACAAATTGGCCCATGGCAGCAGCAACGTTTGACTGAGGCACACGCTGATGAGAGCTAAGGTGCCACCGTCGTTGGAGGACGTTCTGGCCTTGGTGGAGCAGAGAGAGTCCGTGATCCAGCGTGAGCTAGCGGCTAAGGCTAGCGTGGGGCCAACCGCGTGCGATTTCCCGCTGAGAGCAGAGGTTCGCGGGCTAACTGGGCAGCGAGATGCAGTAAAGGCACAACGGAGCACCGAGACCATGAGTGCTGGGAACGATGGCCAGGAGCCGGTGTCAGAGGACATGACCAGTGAGGGCGGTGTTGAGAGACCCGGAGGTGAGCAGCGACAGCCGTTTGTGGAGGCTGCGCAGTGGGCGAGTGAGCCCAGGCAGGCTGACGGCCCCAGAGGTGAGTAACAGCCGAATACGGGGACTACACGACAAGACGCGTGTCCCGGGGAGGAGCAGCAGCTGCAGGACACGGTGATGGCGCAGCAGAGCACAAACACTGAGACCACCTAATGCAGCGGTGAGGAGCCCAGGTTGGTGAGCGGGCCTGACGAGGGTGGTGGTGTGTGTTCCGGAGGTGAGCAGAAGCTGAATATGGAGGCTACGCAGCGAGACACGTGGAACAAGGGAGTCAAGAACTGTGTCGGGGTGTCTGAACCGGACAACGATGCCGGTGAGGACGACACTATAAGCCCCGAAAGTGAACGACAAGAGCCGGAGTGAAGATGGTAAGAGCCCGATTTAGGCTCGACCAACAATGGCGGAGAGGTGACACAGCAGGAGTTAGCCCCGCCGCTGGAGGCCATACAGGGGGAGAGCAAGTTTGGCGCTGCCGCCTCGGGATGCCGGTTCCCAGGCTGGCCTGGACGAGGGTGCTGGACGGCACGCCGGGACCCCCGAGGTGGCCTTTAAAGACGGGGTGCCCACGCCAGGAGCGGGTGAGCAGGGCCAGGCAGGCTAAAGGCCTAGGGGAAGAACAGCAGCAGCTGGTTGCAGAGACAGCGCAGCAGAGCGGCTTGCCAGGCACGGAGAGGCAGCACACCGAATGTCAGCATGATGGGCCCAGAGGGAAGAAGCACCGACGGCCGGGTGTACAGACGCCGGGGCTGTACACCCAGGGCTGTCCTGGGCCCCCGGTTAGAGACGTTTTTGCCAGGGAGTGCAACTTTGACCCTGGGGGTAGACGGTGACTGGGTGCACATATGCCATGGGGTTGCCCAGGTTTCCGTGGCAGGCTAGAAGATGGTGGCTGGCCCGAGACATTGGGGTCACTTGAGACATGTATTAATGTAAATATTTGTGTATATATTTGGAAAATGTGCACTTTGTACATAGCTGATGTGTATGTGAATGATTGAATGTGTGTATAATATGGGATTATTTTGTATTTTGAAGAGACATGGTCCGATTTTGAATTGTTTTGTGTGACTGTGATAGGGTTGTTTTAATGCAATACGTTATTCCCCTGTTCTTAGTGTGTGATTTGGGTTACCAAATTTGGGTGGGTTTCCTGTGTGCTTGTCTTTTTTTTTTGGTGGGGGGAGAGTGTTGTGTATGAATATATGTGTTTTGGGATGCCATGCCCACCCACAGGGTGATGTCAGTCGGGCACGGCACATTCTGTATGTAAACCCCAAGTTCTATGTAATAAAGTTAGTTGATTGCTGCATGAAGACTCGCCTCCTTCTCCCTTTATTTCTCAGACATAACAGTATTTACAGTTACTTTTAGCCAGCATTTTCAAATTTGACTCGATGTCACCTGCTCTGGCCACAGGAACGCATTTGACTATGGCCACTGGAGTCTCTAGGTTCACGTTTCTGACTACAGAGTTGCCAATGATCAGAGTTTTTTCCTCAGCGGGTGTGTCGCTGAGCGGGGAAAAGCGATTAGAAACATGAACAGGTTGGTGGTGAACCGGGGCCTTGTGACTATGCTTCCTTCTCACCATCACCCACCCATTCTCTTCTGGCTGCTCAGGAGAGGTCGGAACCGGAGGACCGCTAGCAGGCCGCCCTATGCTAGGGAGTTCCGCTGCAGCTAAAGGGTGTCCATCATTATTAACTGGCGCAGACGGTGTTTCAATGCAGTGGAGCCGGGATTCCAAATCAGACAACCTCGCCTCGAGCGCCTCAAAAAGACAACATTTATGACATTTACTGTTATCACTAAAAGAGGCAGAGGTGTCTAAACATCTGACAGAGAGAGCACACCAGAGGAGGAGGGGAAGGAGAGCTAGTAGCCATAGCTAGTGGCTAGCCAAAAGCTAACAAAAACACCAATGAAAGGTGAACAGAAGGCTAAAGAGGGTGATTAGATGACACTGAGTGCACACACAGGTGCAAGAGGCTTGATAAACAGAAGTGAGAGCTGACGGTAGATGGAAAAAAGTGATTAAAATACAATTAAAGGCAAAAATCCTCAGGAGATTGAGGAGAGCAAACCACAGAGCAAACCACACAGACAGACAGCAATACAGGAAGTGGTGATACGTTACCATAGCAGGAACCGTTCTGCTATGTAAGACCATGAGTCTCAGATACCACAGCTTGTAGACCCTTGTAGCCATGCCAGGCTCTCGTTTCATGTATTTGGGATATCCACAGATTTTCAACTGTGTTTAAGTCAGAAAATTGTGAGGACCAATCCAAAACCTTCAGCCTGCATCTCTCAGGTTGTCCATGGTGACTGCTGAAGTTTGTTTTGGATCATTATCCTTTTGCAGAATCCAGATAAAACTTTTTTTTTTTTTTAATCAATAGTGTGATGTTGTTGCTGGAATTAGCTGGAATTCATTCTTCCCTCTACTCATGCAATATTTCCTGTTCAGCTGGCAACAACCCAGCCCCAAATCATGATAGATCTACCCCCACGCTTAAAAGTTCTTTTTAAAGAAATGCTGTTCCATTTTTCTCCAGACATACCTTTGTTATCTTTTTCCAACTTGAAATTTTATGACTTTTCCTAAAGGGACCCCATCATTAGAAAAAGTGATATTTTGTTTTTGTTTATGTTTCCATGTGGGCTGTCCACCACTAGGGTACAAAGATTGTCTTATGGGTCATTTTTGACCCGTGAATTATAAAAGCATTTAAACACCAGAAAAAAGTTCAAAGACCACACACAAACTCTCTCTAATACACACACACACACACACACACGCACGCACACACACCTACACACACATACACCACACACACACACACACACATCAAAGAATCTGGATTGATGTACGAATTGAACTTGCATTTGACCTGCACCTGCACTTTTGATCTGCAGCTAACCCCTCACATCACACAAGCTCCCAAACAAAACAAAAAAAAAAACAATCTCAGACATAATAAAAAAAAATTCAGTATGGAGGATATAAAGCTACCCTGAATCAAAGGACCCCTAGTTGGCTCCTTGCTGAAGCCATGAGTAGACATTTCACTGTCCAACAGGTCCTGGATGAGATATTTTCAGGAGCTCAGGAGGAACAAGAGGATGAAGATGTATCTGGAGAGGAAGATGGGGAGGAATGCAACCCAGAGGATGATGCATCTTCAGATGAAGAAGAAGAGGAAATCCCTCAAGCTGACAGAGAGACATTTTTGTCAAAGAACAGCAAAATTGCATGGTCCTCATCAAATGCAGGGAAGAACAGCAGCACCAAACATCATAAGGATGACTCCAGGGCCAACAAGGTATTCAGCTGCCCATGTCCAGGACATTTCATCCACCTTTCTCCTGTTCATCACACCAGCCATCGAAAAAAATCATCCTGGAGAATACAAATTTGGAGGGTTTCCGGAAATATGGAGAAAACTGGAAAAATATGGATGAGATTGCAATATTACACAGAGTGAAATATTTGCTGAATCAACCCACACTATACACCTTGTATCATTCATTAATACTCCCATACATGACATATTGTAATGAAGTATGGGGAAATACATACAAAACAAACATATATCCAGTCTTTATGCTTCAAAAGAGAGCTATTAGAATAATAAACAAAGCAGCTTACAGGGAACCAACAAACCCACTTTTTCTTAAACAAAAAACTCTCAAGTTGAAAGATCTGGTTGACTTTAAAACCGCAATAATAATGTTCAAAGTGAAGAATTTATCACTGCCTGCAAATATCCAAAAGTTGTTCCAAACAAGGGAGAAACGATATCACTTCAGAGGAACATGTATATTTCAAAAGCCTACAGTGAGAACAACCACCAAGCAACACTGTATTTCAGTGCAAGGAGTCAGATTATGGAACGATTTTGGACCTGAATTAAAATCATGTACAACGCTTGGACAATTTAAACAAAAACTAAAGGAAGAAACACTCCAAACATATTTACAAGACGACATGTAAACTCGCATAAGGATTGACATTTCCAGCCTGTGTTGTGTTGTAGCTTAGTTTTTTTTTTTTTTTCTCTCTGTGACATTCTGTCTTAGATTTGTCTTGAATAGTAACCGCTCAACTTAGCTTAGCTTAGTTTTCCTTTTTTTTCTCTCAGTCACACTTTGTCTTAGCTTTGTTCTAAATTGTAATCACTCTTGTCTTGTTTTCTCTTTTTTCTCCTTTGAATTCTTGGATGGAATATGGGTGGGCAATATAAGCTGCGGCTTCAGCCATCACCCATTTCGGATAACTCACGTGGAATTGTTTAGTAGAAGGAGTCTTTGTCTAATTTGACCTTGTTGTTATATTATACAGTTTCTTTTAACCTGTACTGTATTATCCGAAATAAATTCATTCAAATAAATAGATTGACCTGCGTGGCTACATAGGGCTTTTGATGTTAGCAGGTGTATATAGGTCCCGTGGCGAAGCTACATAGTCTCTGGGATGCAGAGAGTGGAAGGGCAATTTTTCATGCCACAATGCAGCTGAAAATCTTTCACACTTTCTCAAGAATGCTGAGATTTGACAACCGTGAGTCAAGACCAGCAAGGCGTGTGACGGACAAACTGGCAGCCATCAGAGAGGTCTGGGACAAGTGGGTTGAGCGTCTGCCATACCTCTACAACCCTGGGCCTGAAGTCACAGTAGATGAGCAGTTGGTTCCATTCAAAGATAAATTTTTTTATTTTCATATATGCAATGTTACTTACCTGAAATATTTTTTTATTTTATTGTGATGTAACATCCTTGATTCATGCAGTTTTCTGTGACACTCACACTCAGTGATTGTAATCTCTTTTTTTTAATTACTTCATATTTATATAATACTATAATATAATATAATTTTACTGTGTAAAAGAAAAGTGTTATGACAGTTGGTTTGTGGTAAAAAAAAAAAAGTGTAATAATGGTCACTGGTGATCGTCTTTTTGTATTGTGTAACAAAAAATACATGATAAAAAATGAATTAAATTGAGTTTAATTGATAAATAACAGGTTGGTTCATCATGCAAAATAGATTTTGGATTTAAAATTCAATTAAGCTGCTTTATTTTGGGGCTTTGGTAGGACGGGTCATTTTTGACCCGTAGGACAAGGGGAGTAAACAGAATGTTAAGATCGCACAAGTCCTCCCCTCTGGTAAGAGCTACAGGTCACTGTATGCCAAAACATCCAGGTTCAAGAAGAGTTTCTTTTTCCCGCCCGTCACTCTGTTGAATTCTTATCGGCCACAGACATTCCGTCCAGTAAAACACTCTCTGTGCAGTTTTTGTACTTTATATTCTGCATGTTCAATGCACCAACAAACAACCGTATCCGTCTTACCTTTTGGTGAAACTCTGCCTGCTGTTGTATTTCAACTGTAGATTCATTCCATATTTGTTCCATCTAACATCAGTTCTCTGTACGTACCAGCCTGGAAACATCCATCCAGTCCAAAGTTGTACATAGTAGATTCAATGGTGAATTCAGTTTCTCCCGCTGTACAAATATACTCCTGCATTTTTTATACACATGTATTGTAATTTTTAATGTTGTGCACTAATGTTGAGAACACAGACAGCCAGTCAAATTCCTTGTGTGTAATTGCATACCCGGCTAATAAAGATGATTCTGATTCTGGAGGAAGTACTGGTGCAGTGGTGTGATGAGCCACTTCAGTTTGCTGAATCTTCCTGCAGGTTTTTGCAGTCAAATGGGATTTTGTCATTCTGACCAGCTTATACAGATTTCTCTCTGGGAGTTTTCCTGATCTTCCGGATCTCATCTTGACTTCCACAGTTCCCCTCAACTGTCATCTCTGTTATATTTAACACTGTGGAGACAACAAGCTGAAAATGCTTTGCTGTCTTCTTGTGGCCTTTCTCTGTACTGCGGACATCAACAACTTTCATTTTCAGTGTATTACACAAACGTTAGAAAAATGAGCTTCTCAAAAGCCCATGTCCAGACCCAAACAAATCAGTCTGGACCTGAATGCGCCCCACTTAAGTTATGTGTGCCTTGCTGTGCTGCCAAACCAACTGAACATGTCAGGATTGTGTACAGATGTGGACAAAATTGTTGGTACCCCTCTGTTAACCCCTTGCACTCCGGTCAATTTCCCTAAAAACGCCAAAAAATAATGTGCCCAAATTAAATCCAAAGCTGTTCTTCAAACCTTTGCAGCATCTTCATGGGGTTGGTCTCATTTAAAAGAAAACACTTTGAATTTTTTGGCAAAACAGTCATAATCTCTCTAAGTGCTCCGGCCACTGAGTTACAGTCATCTAAACATAGTGAACTTGAAGAAAATAAATTTGGCCTGGGTGTTTTTTTGGATGCAAATGCTTGCAAATAACACACAGCTTCAGATCCGGGCTGGAAAATGCAACAGAAATGTAGAACCAAGTGTTATCCAGCTGAGGTCAAAATTTTGTAACAATACCACAAAAAATGAATATATTACACAGCTTTGTTTTCAGGTTGTTCCCAGGCGTTTTGGAACTGTGCCAAATTGTGCCAAATGGCACAGTTTGGAAAAACGTCTGTAACTTTTGAATGATTCAATATAGAAGCTTCATCTTGGGCTCTAATGAAAGGTCACACTCAGGGCTGTGTCTGTGTGTGTGTGTGTGTGTGGGGGGGGGGGGGGGTTGTCCCCCCCCCCTCGCTACAGAGGATGGACATCGGCCATCGCTACATGACGGATTACACTCATGTGGGATGTGGGACAGCAGCTCAGTCACCGCGGCTCCCCCCCCCTCGCTACAGAAGAATAGCGGGGGGGGACGGCGTTCACGGTCTGGACGCAACGAACGAACCGTGTAAAGTGGCGCACGAACTTCAGACTTCGTGCGCCGCACAGTTGTAATTTACCGATCGGTCAAAAGTCATTTTGGATTACAATTTTCAGGAATAAAGAATAATTTAGTTTATAACACCTTACCTCTTCACAGCAGTGTCCTGGCGAACTTCTCTTCCCCACTGTCTGACGAACACGACGCTGGTCCGCTCGTGGTTCTGGTCTCGCGACCCGATCAAAACATAATTCCATTATTGCGGTTTTGTGCTTCCATGATTGCGGTTTTTGGCGAACGATTTTTCAAAACAAATAACAGTAGTAATTAAAAAAAGACTGGCGAAGGCGTGTGTGTCACTCAGCCAAAATAAGCACCGTCTGTGGCCGAACATGCCGATGCGCGAATGGCACTCCCTGTCACACAGGTTGCATTTGTGGATGGTCTCCGTGCTGCTGGGTCTGTGGGGTTCTTCCTGCGGGTCCTGTTTTGATCCGCTGCAGCAGTCAGTCTTCACCCAGCCTTAAAAAAAACAGCTTGCGAACTTCTCTGCTTCAATTGGCTCACTGCATTCACAGCGTTGGTAGGTGGGTCCTTCTTGCTAGGTTTTCAGTCATTGGTTCTTCAAGGTTTCAGAAACCCAATTCAAGGCTCTTATTAGTCGAATGAGAGGTCAATCAGATGAACTAATCTGTTTGCGGCTGTGTCTGCAGCTTTTATTTTCAGTGCGCACTTGGACGCCATACACCACCTACATCATCATCTCCATCATGCGTCCTAGAGCGCACAAGGGCGCTCTCGTGCGCCCTCGTGTGCTCTAGGACGCAGAGACTTGCCCGTCCGCGGTACAACGGAGTGCAAGAGGTTAATGAAAGAAAAACCCACAGTGGTCACAGAAATAACTTCAAACTGACAAAAGTGGTAATAAATAAAAATTCTATGAAAATTAACCAATGAAAATCAGACAATGCTTTTGAATTGTGGTTCAACAGAATTATTTTAAAAAACAAGCTCATGAAACAGGCCTGGACAAAAACGATGGTACCCTTAACTTAATATTTTGTTGCACAACCTTTTGAGGCAATCACTGCAATCAAACGATTTCTGTAACTGTCAATGAGACTTCTGCACCTCTCAGCAGGTATTTTGGCCCACTCCTCATGAGCAAACTGCTCCAGTTGTCTCAGGTTTGAAGGGTGCCTTCTCCAGATGGCATGTTTCAGCTCCTTCCACAGATGTTCAATAGGATTTAGATCAGAGCTCATAGAAGGCCACTTTAGAATAGTCCAATGTTTGGTTCTTAGCCATTCTTGGGTGTTTTTAGCTGTGTGTTTTGGGTCATTATCCTGTTGCAAGACCCATGACCTGTGACTGAGACCAAGCTGTCTGACACTGGGCAGCACATTTCTCTCTAGAATACCTTGATAGTCTTGAGATTTCATTGTTCCCTGCACAGATTCAAGACTCCCTGTGCCAGATGCAGCAAAGCAGCCCCAGAACATAACAGAACCTCCTCCATGTTTCACAGTAGGGACAGTGTTCTTGGTATGCTTCTGTCTGTGAACATAGAGCTGATGTGCCTTGCCAAAAAGTTCCAGCTTTGTCTCGTCTGTCCATAGGACATTCTCCCAGAAGCTTTGTGGCTTGTCAACATGCAGTTTGGCAAATTCCAGACTGGCTTTTTTATGATTTGTTTTCAACAGTGGTGTCCTCCTTGGTCATCTCCCATGAAGTCCACTTTGGCTCAAACATCGACAGATGGTGCGATCTGACACTGATGTACCTTGACCTTGGAGTTCACCATGAATGTGTTTAGAAGTTGTTCTGGGCTCTTTTGTTACCATTTGTATAATCAGTCTCGTCCTGCGGCCACGTCCAGGGAGGTTGGCTACAGTCCCGTGCATCTTAAGTTTCTGAATATGTGCAACTGTAGTCACAGGAACATCAAGCTGCTTGGAGATGGTCTTATAGCCTTTACCTTTAACATGCTTGTCTATAATTTTCTTTCTAATCTCCTGAGACAACTCTCTCCTTTGCTTCCTCTGGTCCATGTTTAGTGTGGTACACACCATGTCAACAAACAGCACAGTGACTACTTGTCACCCTTTAAATAGGCCGACTGACTGATTACAAGTTTGTAGACACCTGTGATGTTAATTAGAGGACACATCTTGGTTGAACATGTCCCTATGGTCACATTATGTTCAATGTTTTCTAGGGGTACCATCATTTTTGTCCAGGCCTGTTTCATGAGTTTGTTTTTAAAATAATTCTGTTGAACCACAATTCAAAAGCATTGTCTGATTTTCATTGGTTAATTTTCATAGAATTTTTATTTATTACCACTTTTGTCAGATTCAAGTTATTTCTGTGACCATTGTGGGTTTTTCTTTCATTAACAGAGGGGTACCAACAATTTTGTCCATGTCTGTATGTGCCAAGTGACACCATTACTCGTGTGAGAGCGCACCCATCGCAGGAAGCCGTCCGACCACTGTTGATCCACCAGAAACTGATCGGCCCACCATGGGAGCATACCTTGGTTCGGTTTCTTCTCAGTTTCTGAGGTTTACAACTGCTTTCCCCCACCACAAAGAACGGCAAAAGGTCACCATGACACCAAGAACGGCCATCCTGAACAGCACCATCCACAGAACACTGAGGTGAGGACACAAAACCATCTCCTCACACCTTTGTTCTCAGGTCCACTGCAGCAGTTTCAGCCTACAAATGTGTTTCTCTCATTAACTCAGACCACCATGCAGTTTAGTTTAGGTTTGATAAAAACTTGTTTTCACTCAGTTTCTCTGATGGTATGAACAGCTTGGTGACTTGGATTTTTTTTTCAGGATGTCATAGGTGTAAATCCAGGGGGGCAGGGGGACATGTCTTCCCAACATGGGGGGGGGGGGATCGTTGCCCCCACATCGTCAAACTTTTCTATATCACGTTACTTAACTGAATAAAATACATCCATCCATCCATCTTCTATCGCTTAATACTTTTCAGGTTGTGTGTGTGTGTGTGTGGGGGGGGTACACATCCTGGACAGATCGCCAGTCCATCGCAGGGCCAACAGAGAGACAGACGACCATTCACTCTCACGTTCATACCTAAGGACAATTTAGAATCCCCACTTGATCCCAATTAACCTAACCTGCATGTTTTGGCCTGTGGGAGGAAACTGGAGTACCCGGGGTAAACCCACGCAGACACGGGGAGAACATGCAAACTCCACACAGAAGGGTCACCGACGGTCAGGGGGTGGAATCGATCCCGTCACCTTCTTACTGTGCTGCCACAGTGCAAACAACTGCACTAACCATCGGTACCCCTCTGCCCCCCGCCCCCTGGGCATCTACCTCACCCACAGAGTCATCAACATTGCAGGCGACACCTCCCACCTGAACTCTGTCCACTTTCCCACCCTCAGTGGTGTGCACAATATAAAAAAAGAAAAAGGAATAAGCGTGGAAAAACAACAGCAGTCTATGTACAGTAATGTTACCTGTAGTGCAAGTGGCGACAAAAGATAAACCCAATTTATTGCAGTTGTTCTGCTCGTGTAAGATTGATTGTTTGTGTGTTTTTGTGACCCACCGGGGGGCTACAGATGCAAATTAGTAGTGTTGCTGAATCTGGCATACTTACATTTGTATTAATGCTCATTAGTATGTAATGTCCCTTTCAAATAAACAAACTAATACCGAGCTGCCCGAGTGATGTAAAAAAGTCCCACTGCCACCTACTGGCCCAGCGTAGTTATAGCAGCAGTTTTCACACCTTAGGTGGATCTGTGTGCATGCACCATTGTTTGTGACATTGATGTGTGCACACAAATCTTTTTTTCCCAGTTTCAATGAAAACACTGTGGTGTGCACCACCCCGAAGGTCAGGGATAGACCAGTATGTGTTTTCAGCCAAGCCATTCAGTACCAAACATTTTAACTGAGATTCTGTGGGTTAATTTTTCTCTGGTTTTCCTCATTGTTACTAGCGTTAAGTTCAATCTGTGATGGTATGGGGGTGTGTTAGTGCCCATGTCACATCTGTGAAGGCACCATTAATGCTGAACGGTACATACAGGTTTTGGAGCAACATATGCTGCCATCCAAGCAGGGACGTCCCTGCTTATTTCAGCGAGACAATGCCAAGCCACATTCTGCACGTGTTACAACAGCGTGGCTTCATGGGAAAAGTGTGCGGGTACTAGACTGGCCTGATGCAGTCCAGACCTGTCTCCCACTGAAAATGTGTGGAGCATTATGAAGAGCAAACTATGACAACAGAGACCCCGGACTGTTGAGCAACTGAAGTTGTACATCAAGCAAGAATGGGAAAGAATTCCACCTACAAAGCTTCAACAGTTAGTGTCCTCAGTTCCTAAACGCTTACTGAGTGTTGTTAAAAGGAAAGGTGATGTAACACAGTGGTAAACATGACCCTCTCCAGCTTTGCTGGAACGTGTTGCAGGAATCAAATTCAAAATGAGGGAATATTTGCAACAAAACAAAGTTTATCAGTTTGAACAATAAACATCTTTGTAGTGTATTCAATTGAATATAGGTTGAAAAGGATTTTTAAATCATTGTATTCTGTTTTTACATTTTACACAGTGTCCCAACTTCACTGGAATTGTGGTCGTATATTTGACTTTGTGTGTGTAAAATTTGTTTCTGAGAAATGTGTGACTGACTACAACAAGACTCACAGCGTCCCTTCAGTATTCATTCTACAGCACATATTCTGTTCATGTGAGAAGCCTTGTTGGAAATATACGTACAAACTGAAAGAAAACAGTAAAACTGTGTATATATGCGAGTGAAGTCAGGCGTTACATGGGCTGGCATGGAGTCTTGGGTTAAACCTTGACTGAGTCAGTTTGCACGACTTAAACCAGTTTCCCACACCTGTGCTGTACATTAATGTTCTGTGGTGAAATATCTGCAAAACATGACAATCAAATTACCGTTCTACAACTCTGAGATTTATTCAGTCAGTGTGTGATTTGTTGCTGCTAAGGTCAAGAACAAAGGACAACAGTGAGTGTCTCACTTCATAGTAAGAACATGTGGAGGATATGGAAGACGCTCAGTCAAACAATGACCTTCACTCGGCTCCTAAACCAAGGCTGAAGAGATGTGTGTAAGGTCAGATTTTCCTCAGTCAGCTGCAGCTGTGTGATCAGCCCAGTCCCAGCCCCCCTCTGGTGTGTATGCCGCAGCCTGTGGCGGACTGCTGGTGTGTCCTCAGGTTGCAGATCCAGGCAAATCTCTTCCCACACTGGTCACAGCTGAAGGGCTTCTCCCCGGTATGGACTCTCTGGTGCTTTTTCAGGTTCCCGGCCTCTGAAAAGCATTTCCCACAGGTGTCACAATGGAAGGGCTTCTCACCGGTGTGGACTCTCTCGTGAGCCTCGAGGTTGGACAGGCCAGAGAAAGCCTTACCGCAGGTCTGGCACACGTAACTCTTCCTACGACGTTCGCCGGGCACAGTACTGGCAGCCTGGCTTTTACTGTGGAGAACAAGAAGGTTGGCCGATGGTCGATGCTGTGCACCAATGGCAAATTCTATGCCTGCCAACGCAGTGATGGATCCTCTGGAGGACTGTGGAGCCACTGCGGAACTTATAGTCCTACTGGCTGAACTGATACCAGGCACACTTATTTTGTCAGTGACACCAGCAGCAGCTAATCTGGAGGGCAGTGTGGTCTGGGCAGAGGGAACCACGTCTTGCTGCTGAGAGGCACCGCTGTGCTCCTGCTGCTGCTGCGCCCCCTGAACCTCTGCACTTCTTATCACAGCTGGCGTTCTGCTCCATAAAGGCTGGGAAGATGGCACCTGCGTTCTCAAAGATGCTGACACAGACACCCCTGCAGAGAGAAACGGCACACATTCAGATTACACAATGACACAGTTCCCCGAAGAGTTGACCTGTTTTGGTCAGAATACATGAGGGGGTTAAATATTACAGTACCATTTTACACCCAGATGAAGGAGCTCTCCTCATAATGGGCTGTTCACCCCACTCTAACCCCACCATCATTCTTCACCACTGATCTCTGTAACTGATATCACCATTATGGCGCTAATGTTAACTGTTAGCTCATAGCTCTGGTAGCAATCACAGCCCGAGTGAACTAACACACTGGCTAATGTAGTGGATGAATAAGCGTAAAAGCCCAAATAAAATTACACAGAAGAGCCATAACTACAATCAGGCCTCTGCACCAACTTTGTAGTAGCACTATTGGTAGGTTTACTTAGACGCTAACAGAGGGATACCTCCACGTCACATGGATGTTCTCTTCCTGGAAAATACGGCCAATCAAAATAAACTAGCCACTGGGACATCAAAATTGCTAGTCTTGTAAGAAAAGTCTCAAGACTGAGAGGACATGAAACTTGAGCAAAGAATAACTTCAGAAGATGTGTGCCTCAGCTATTTTTTAGCCTTTGGGCACTTTTAGGATGATAATTCCATTGTTGTGACATGATGTCTTTGAATGAAGGTCCAGCTGGGAAGACTGACGTCTAGCATGGATGAATGTTCATATGCAGCTAAGACAAAGTCTAGCAGCCTTGTCTTCCATCTGTTTCAGCCAAGAGCACCTCTTCTCAGATAGAAAACCACACCGCTGTCACTCACCCCAGCTTACACTAGTATGGGGACTACAGTTTACAGCAAAGCCCCACACAGGCCTGGTCATGCTCATTAACGTCACTAAGGCCACTTTCAATCTACCACAGATGAGCTGCACTCACAGGTTCCATTAGCATAAATTAACACCTTGACAACCCTCCACGCCTTTTTCAAACTTCACGAAGACCCAGGTCTGATCTCCACAGATAACAGCGCATTTCTCTGGTGTATCAAGTTTAATGTCCTCACATCGCTGATGTCACGCAAACATGCCGTGAGCCTGGAAGCAGGTGATGCTGGCAACTACTGATCAGAGTCACCAACAAGTCTTTTAATTTTGTCTCCCCATGTCAACCTCAGTAGATCAGTGGCTGACTGGAATCCACTGATCCATAAAGTTCAATGGTTGCTCCTCCATTCTCCATGTCAACGGACAGGGTTGTAAAATCTACCCAACCCATTGGCACTGAACACCTTTCATATTTACAAGAAGAGGTGCAGCATGTGCCACACAAAGCAGGATAAGTTGGTTTTTTTTTTTTTGTTTTTTTTTTCATAGGGGGCTGTCGCGGACAAAAGAGGAGCAGACGTGCATGTAATACGGGGGGAACCAGGAACCAGATGCATGAACGAGCACAAAGTGGGGCTTAACAGGGAGACCACCCCACCCTGAACCGTTGTGTCCAGCAGCCGTAGATGGTAGGAGCTGCTGCAGACTGCAGGAGTAACTGAAAAAAAAAGCTCTTCAAAGAAACCTGTCATTCTCAGCCGCTGTGATATTTGTCTCATTGTGGCACACACAGGTGTCTGCTGCCACTTTGAAATTAACAGACTTGCCTGTTAGAATAAGGACAGGCAGCCTTCTGATTCATTTCCACTCTGTCGCTGTGCTGTGATGTGGTGACACTAAGGCTACAGTCACACTGCAGGTTTTAATGCTCAATTCAGATTTTTTTGTACAAATGTGACCCATACCTGATTTTTTTAATGACAGTCTGAACAGCACACATCTGATTCTTTTCACACCAGACCCAGGCCACTTTCATATGTGGTCCTAATTCAGATACGTATCTGATATTTTCCAAAGCGACCCCAGTCTGAACGATCATGTCACATTTCATCCGACTTTTTCCTCACTGAAGTGAGACAGACGCTACAATTCTGCTGTGGAGGATGCAGCAAGCATGGCAGACACAGCTGATTTGTGCTCTCCTTTTAATCAGTCTTCTTCCCTTTATTACTGGATCGTAATTTTGTCGGCTCCGACTGCACAACAACTTCAAAATTTCGGGGTGTGTGTGGAGGTGTGTGGGGAGTTCAGGGCTGAAACCGTCAGACAAGCAGGCGCACAGTAATGGCACATTTACTGGATGCTGCAAATTCCTTTTTCCCTGTTAACAGCACACTGTGAGTCCTGGCCGCTGTAATATCTAAAATGTGAAGTTAATACCGACATGACTGTGGAGCAGAATGGCCAGAGACGGGGATACGAAAACTGTCAGGAGGGGGGAGTCTGTGGTGGCTTCTCTTTCCTGTGTGAGAACAGTAGTCTCAGCATGCCGCTGGTACAAGCCGCACTGTTAATTAGGGCCCAAGCAACTGACGTCAGTGGGCAAGAGCCCTACTGTAATCACTACGATTATTTATTATTAACCTTATTAATACAAGTAATCCCACTGAGACATGGGGTCTCATTTTCAAGAGAGCTGTTTAATGGATCAGTTCTGTTAAAGCAGAGCTGATCACAGCGGTCATCTGGTGTGTAGAGGAATGAATCTGCTCTCCTTTATTTTGTGCATAATCATTTCTGAATGATTTTAACATTTTATTTTGCTGCGCTGCATCAAGGTGAAGAAGTTCTGTCCCCCTCAGTCGTTCGGGGCTCATACTTACTTCAGTAAACACAACGCTGTGTCTGACGTTACGTTTTCTTCTACGCATGCGGGTCACTTCATAGCTGTAGACCGTTCACACTGGAGTCTGATGGCGGTCACATTTAAATTATAATGTGAACGCCCACACACAAAAATCAGATCCCGGCGAAAAATTGGAATTGAGCATTAAGACCTGCAGTGTGATCATAGTCTTATTTTATCGTGCATTTATCCACGCTGTCCTATTTAATTGTTCCCCAAGCTGATGTGAGGTGGGTAACGACCCATGCCAGCCTATTCCGACAACAAAGGGAGTCCAGATCATACTGGGGTACTCTGAAACAGACTTAACGTGCTAACGGTCCGGGTAACAGAGTTATGCCAGCCAAAAAGAAATAATAAAAGCAGCCACAATGACGTGGGATATTTTAAAGACAAATTAATGAATGAGATGGGTTTATGGATGTCTAGTGAGTAGAATTTACAGAGAAGTGCTCTCGGGCCACTAGCTAAGCCAGCAGCTAAGTCAGCTGCACTGTAGCTGCATGAGTTCTACGGCTCAGTGGGAAACATCCCTCAGTCTTCTCCTCTGAGGCCTGCCGGACCAGCTACAGGACACATCTGTGGACTTCTGACAAGACAACTCCATGGAAGAAAATGGCAAAGTCCATCAGGAAGAGCTGTAGTCCTAGTTTCTGGGCGAGAGGAGAACTCCTGTGCAGGTGAGCTTTGCAGACCACTGTCACAGAAATTCTACATCCTGCGCTAAAATAAAGGGAAATCCCTCGAAAAGCATAATAGGGACTCTTTAAGGACCACAGAGAGCAGCCAATGAAACCATTACAAAGAGAAAATAAAGAAGCGTTACCCTGTGACGCAGAGTGGCCAGCTGTAGAGGAGAAAGTCTGGCCTCCTCTCAGCCTCGCTGCTGAGAGCACTGAAGGGTTGGGCGGTTGAAGGACTGGCCCAGACCGTGGTTGGGGTTCTATTGTAATGACTTCATCCTGGTCACATTCTGCTGAGCCAAACGAAGGGACACCCGGGGCCGAGGCAGAGTCACTACCAGGGGCCCAGCGCGTGAAGAAGGTCTCAAGTTCAAGCAGGGAGTGCTCAGAGCTCAGAGGGTTGGTGCTGGTGGACTTCTGCTGCGAACTGCTGGCATCCAGGACCCTTGGATGGACTGCAACCACGCTGCTGGAGTTTCCTGATTCCGATGGGTTTAGCTGAGAGGCCTGAAGGAGAAGAGAGAGCAATTTTCAACATCTGAAATACGGCCAGTCTTCCAGAATGGACATTCAGATAATCCTACAGTAGTCTTCTTCGCTCCGTCTGAGAATTCATTCATGAAAGCAGGATGCAAATATGTTCAACATCTGCTGATGATAACAGAACAAAAGGGTCATGGATCAGTTTTTTTCTTCTGTGTTCTAAGGTTTATTAATTCTATTCATCTGATTCCTTGACTACACGTGTGACAAACAAACATATCTATCTAACCTGATCCCTTTAGTCCTGACACGATCCAGTAGACCATCACTTCTAACTTTACAGGACACTATTAAGAGAATTAACATGACTATAACCCACTGACTTCCACATCAATATAATCCTAATTACACCAA
Organism: Pholidichthys leucotaenia; assembly: GCA_020510985.1. NCBI lineage: Eukaryota > Metazoa > Chordata > Actinopteri > Cichliformes > Pholidichthyidae > Pholidichthys > Pholidichthys leucotaenia. Next base: position 22,021,252 of record CM035848.1, on the reverse strand, counting down.
CCACTGTGAGCAGACTAGCAGCTGCTTGTCTGGATTTTAGGAGTACCAGGTCCAAGGCGGTGTAAATTCAGACACCATCTTTTGCTGCCATCTGGTGGTTTAATAATGGTACTGCAAATGAAGACATCAACGTGACATTGTTCTACATCTTGTGAGCTTTCCAAAGACACAAAACATGCAGTTTACCTCGTTTGCATTTTAATTTATATTTAAAATATTTTTAAATTAATTTTATATATAACAATATATAGAGTCTTCCTGATTATTTTATGACTAAAAACTGTGCAGAAAGTGATGACGCTATATAATCTGGTCCTGTTGTCAAGAAGTTTCCTAATTGATTCAGTAGCACGTCTGCACAGTCATTGTTGTAATCGTGTTACAAAGACTGAAATTTAAAAAAAAAAAGAATTAGGGGATGATAAATGTAATTTCTGCTTTGGTTTATGAGTTACACTGACAGATTTATTTGTGTGTGTGTGTGTCTAGGTGAGGAACACCTCAGACTACTGCGGAACAAAGTTTAGAGGTTGGCTCTGCTCTGCGTTGCAGCTACTGGACCACATTTTCTTGCAGCTTGTATTCATTACAGGGAATGCCATAATCCCTCATGCACATTTCTTGTTTCATGGTTTTTAGCTTAAGAATTCGAAACTGGCACTATGCCAGAGAAAGTACAGCTCCCGTGATCAAGCTGCACATTTCAACATATGACAGATTTTGAAAAGTTGTGGAAAAATGCTGTATTTCTTATGATAATTTCAACATTGTGCAATAAAATCAAAAGTCAACCCAAGTTAGTTCGGATCAATCCATACATCGTCATATATACACTACCATTCAAAAGTTTGGGGTCACCCAGACAATTATTTTGTGTTTTCCATGAAAAGTCACATTTATTTACCACCATGAGTTGTAAAATGAATAGAAAATATAGTCAAGACATTGACAATGTTAGAAATAATGATTTGTATTCGAAATAATTTTTTCCTTCAAACTTTGCTTTCGTCAAAGAATCCTCCATTTGCAGCAATTACAGCATTACAGACCTAACATGACTGCACAAGGGTTTTCTAATCATCCATTATCCTTCTGATGCAATGAGCAAACACATTGTACCATTAGAACACTGGAGTGATAGTTGCTGGAAATGGGCCTCTATACACCTATCTAGATATTGCACCAAAAACCAGACATTTGCAGCTAGAATAGTCATTTACCACATTAGCAATGTACAGAGTGTATTTCTGATTAGTTTAAAGTTATCTTCATTGAAAAAAAGTGCTTTTCTTTCAAAAATAAGGAAATTTCTAAGTGACCCCAAACTTTTGAACGGTAGTGTACGTGTGAGGGGTTTGGAGGAAAAATGCAACATTTCTTATAATTATTTCAGAACTGTGCGATAAAAATCTCAGTTCCAGACCAAAGTAGAGTCATCCTGATGAAGCCACACCATCTGGCAAACGGTATGACGGGGTTGGGGAATTCTTTTTTAAAAATTTTGTATAAGAATTTTAAAACCCCGTTAAAAATGTCTAACATCCACATGGATCACGGGCTTTGATATGCATAATGGTTGGTTTGTTGAAACTGCGCGGCTAGTTCCACACGGTGTCATTTCCTACACTGAAACTTTTAAACTCCAGACAAAAGTAAAGTTTTCCTGAGCGAACTCCACATTTTCATATACGGGGCTTCTCCAGAGTGATGAACTACTTATGCATGAGGCATGTTTACACGGGGGATACATCTTCTAGACGTCGTTTGCTCATCGGCAACACATTGGCTGTCTTGCCGATGAGCAAACAACCTCTAGAAGATGTATCCCTGATGTAAAATTAGGATGTTGGGCCTCTTGTCAGACCTTCCTTTTCAACAGTTTGGAATTTACTTAACAAATATCTTCCCCATCATCATTTAAAGTCTGAATTCAGTACTAGTTCTATGGAATGTGTACACAGACTTCGTTAATATACCTTCTATTGTGTTCACTGTGGGAACTGAATATGGAAATTCAAGCCACAGACCCCTCAATACCACATTATCCCAACACTCAGGCCACATCACGTTATCATGATTTTATGATACACCGAGTATTGCGATGTCATATCTTATCCGCCTTCTTTATAAACTCTTGAAATCTTAATTTCCTTTTGAGGGTCTGCTCACCCTCTTTATAGGCTTGTGTCCAAGATTCTGTTGACGTTCCCCTGGGGTTTGATCTGGAGTTGGTAAAAGCTTCCAGACATTCCCAAACAGAGGCAAACAGTTGCCTCTGTTGCCAACGAAAATCAGCTGATAAATGTCACCTGGCAGCAATCAGCTGACTCTTCTGATGAAGGCTGCAGTGCAGTTGAAACATGTAAAGAAGGTAAAGACATCTTTCTATTTTACTTTTGTCTTTCAAAGGAAAAAAAAAAAAAGGATAGAGGCAAACAGTTGTTACTCATCACAAATGCTGGTGCTAACAGTTGCTAATGTTTGCCAACTGTAGCTACGCTGTGATCCACAGTGGACTTCAGCTGTACTCCCTGCTCCCTTCTCAGGGAACATCAGTTAAGTGAACTGCCCTTCACAAAATTTCTCCATCTGAAACACCCTGCAACATTGTCCCCCTCCTCCGTGCATTACCATGGTAACCATAGACATGTACTGATACTATGGTAGACATTTTATACTTCCTAAATAAAATATTAGTACAAATATATTTTTCATAGTATCAATTGATTTAAAGAATAACCACCTCAAATTTGCGGTGCAGTGATTTATGGGTAATCTTCCTCTGGTGATGTACTGTTGTTCACATCTCCCCTGCTCAGTTCCCTTTGAACTGAAGATCGTTCGCTCCCTTCGGTTTGGAATCTCACTTAATATGGCGGAATACCCTGTGCAGTCCACTTCAGAGCACACTACTGGGTGATCAGAACGCACCCTATCTTTCACGTTTTTACACACATTTGCGCAAATGTTGCTAATGACAGAGGCCAACCCTGATTTTTGCAAACATTCGGCAGAAAAGTTGGTGAATCCATAACTGCTTGTTGGCATTCGCTGCTCTGTGCAATACTTGCTTTAGACGGTGAATTTTAGCACCATCTAGTGGACTGAACATTAACTGGCTTTTATGACTGTGGTACCCCAAAAAATACAGTTTGTGTTTGCAACATTTACTGATAATTTTCAATCAACTATCATGATCCTGGTTTGTTTGTATCAATACATTGTAGCGGGATAGTATTGTGATAGGCTGTATCGATTTACCAATAACTGTATAATCACAATTTTTAAGGACTTGTAATAAAAACACAAATTCCATGTTAGTTTTTGTAGAGGTTTAATGAGTTACATTACAAAATCTGTGAGATTATAGTTCCAGCTCAGTCATTTTTAACCTACTTTTATAAAAACCCACTAAATTCCTGACTGCGGTGGAGGTCTTTACAGTGTAACATAAAAAAGATTGAGGCGTTTCTTAAATTTGAAGAGGTGCCCAGTGAACAGTCGATTAGCACATTACAAATCTGCAAAACTGCCGTCACACAGACAGATGGACAGTCCAGAAATACATGCATAAAAAAGAATGTTAAAAATGTAATGCATTGGCATACAGTGTCAGTATGAATGGTTATGTTAGGAAATGACTTTACACAGGAGAGACGACCCGTTTGTCCTACAGCAGAAACCACAGTCATGAACTACTGTGGATACTTGGCAAAAGAGGAGAAAAAATCCTTACTGGCTTACACCTAAACTAATCCAGCAATTTATCTACTCTTGGTCTACAGAGTAAAGCTGCAGATAAATGCTGTGGGTACTTGTTAATTGTTCTGCGTGACACTAGACAAGGAAAGCCTTGACTGACGACTCCATCCCTCTCATTAGCGTTACGCTGCTGTTTTACTGGGTCAGTCTGAATCGAAACTAAAAATGTAAAAGGCAAAAAGACAAGATTAGCTCAAAATCCTACACCACACACTGGAGAGTTCATGCACCGAGCAGCAGTGTGGTCTACAGCGCAGCTTCACTGTCCAAACACTGAACTATGAGACGGTTTCTATGAGAGGCGATGCATGACTTCAGGGGCAGCATCTCATGCAGCGGTGAATGCTGAGGGACGCTCACCAACACTGTGATCGCCGAGGTTTCGTAAAAGGTTCAACAGTTCACCAGCAGTTTTTACGTGGCAAGAAAATTGTTTGCCACCAGAAAAACTGTTGGCGAACTGACTTTCAACCTTTTACGAACCCTGACAAAATCCCTCAAACGCCAATGTTTGGGAAGGTTCCTGAGCATTCGCTGTACCATGACACACAGGCTTCAAGGTGTAGCGTGTTCGAGTTTGAAATTAATCCAGCATATAACCTGAACTATTCTTCTGCTGCTATATAATAACTCAAAAATAAAACTTGTTGCGTTTTTTTTAGCTTGAGCATTTTTTATACACAGGAAGAGGGCACTTCTCCAAGTAGGCGACCATCTTGGACCACCATAATGTCTTCCCAAATTTAATAACACTTCTGCAGGTTCTCCTACGTGCTACACACACTGTACCTTTAAAATATACTTGTCTGATCAATGTCACATAAAAAAGCATCTTCAGATTTTCTGAGGTGCAGCAGGACAAAGTTATCTCAGGACCTTCACTCTCTGTACCAATACTAAATAGTCCCTGCTCAATTCACCGCAGTATTGGTATGCAACAGTACACATGTATGGAGTTAGGTCCATATATATTTGCATACTGACACAAGTTTGGTTATTTTAGCTGTTTACCAAAACATATTCGAGATACAGTTACAGTGTATAATCAATATGGCCTTAATGTTCAGCCTCTCAGCTTTAATTTGAGGGTATTCACATCCAAACTGGAGTTACAGTTCAGGAATCACAACAATTTTTATACAAAACCTCCTCATTTCAGGCGCTCAAAAGTAATTGGACAAATTTTCATTACCATAAATAAAAAGTTCATTTTTAATACTTTGTTGAGAATCCTTTGCAGGCAATGACTGCCTGAAGTCTGGAACCCATGGACATCACCAAACCCTGGGTTTCCTCCTCTGTGATGCTTTGCCAGGCCTTTACTGCAGCTGTCTCCAGCTGTTTGTCTGTGGGTCTTTCTGCCTTAAGTTTCGTCTTAACCAAGTCAAATGCTGCTGAATCAGGTTGAGATCTGGTGAGTGACTCGGCTATTGCAGAATATTCCACTTCTCTGCCTTAAAAACTCCTGAGTTGCTTTCTCAGAATGTTTTGGGTCACTGTCCATCTGTACTGTGAAGCTCCATCCAATCATATGCATGTGGCTGAATCTGAGCAGACTTCACTTCAGAATTCATCCAGCTGCTTCTGTCTTCTGTTACATCGTGGAGGAAAAATAAGTTCAGGCGAGATGCGGCGAGCTGGAAGGTTGCAGAGTTTTATTTCCTCCATCAAAATGAGACGCACTTGTAGCGCTGTGCGCTACAGTGCTGCTGTGCTGTATCGTGTGTCCTGTGTGTGCTGCTGTTTCATATGTTATACAAACAGAGAGAATGCATGGCACATTAGCATATTGATATACACTACCGTTCAAAAGTTTGGGGTCACCCAGACAATTATTTTGTGTTTTCCATGAAAAGTCACACTTATTTAAGATAAGCCTTTATTAGTCCCACAATGGGGAAATTCCAGGATTGCAACAGCATAGGGATAGCAACACTCAGAGCAACAATCAGAAGGCAAGAAAAAACATCTAGTAAACATATGTCCATATTACTATAAATGTATATATATAGACACAGAGCATTATGGCTGGTGGATGTGCAGCAGAAAGTCTAAGCTCTCTCTCCGCGGATGCAGCGGGCCAGCTGGAAGTCTTTGGGCATGATGGTGACCCCCTTAGCGAAGAAGAGACCACCAGGTGGGTCTCGCTGGTCTCCTGCACAGCCATGACGGCGAAACTCAGGAAACCATGAGTTATAAAATGAATAGAAAATATAGTCAAGACATTGACAAGGTTAGAAATAATGATTTGTATTTGAAATAATAATTTTTTCCAGATACTCAACCTGCTCAAAGGAAGGTCAGTTTTATAGCTTCTCTAACCAGCTAAACTGTTTTCAGCTGTGCTAACATGATTGCACAAGGGTTTTCTAATCATCCATTAGCCTTCTGACGCAATGAGCAAACACACTGTACCATTAAAACACTGGAGTGATAGTTGCTGGAAATGGGCCTCTATACACCTATGTAGATATTGCACCAAAAACCAGACATTTGCAGCTAGAATAGTCATTTACCACATTAGCAATGTATATTAGATATTAGAGTGTATTTCTGATTAGTTTAAAGTTATCTTCATTGAAAAAAAGTGCTTTTCTTTCAAAAATAAGGAAATTTCTAAGTGACCCCAAACTTTAGAACGGCAGTGTACATATCAGTCAATACATATAATTATCCTGACCAACTGGCGCCCGGACGTCCTCTCCTTAATCCAGGGATGTATAAACAATAGTCGATTGTTCTGGTTGTCCCCCCAGGGGTTCTCTGTCCGTATGCAATCCCTGCTGAGCGTGAATAGTATCAGTCTGCATTGTGCTGGTGACCACAACATCACCATTAAACACCAGTGACCCAGTACCATTAGAAACCATGCATGCCCATGCATCACACTGCCTCCACCATGTTTTACAGAAGATGTGGTGTGCTTTGGATCATGAGCCGTTCCAAGACTTCTCCATGCTTTTTTCTTCCCATCATTCTGGTTCAGGTTGATCTTGGTTTCATCTGTCCATAGAATGCCGTTCCAGAACAGGGTTGGCTTCTTTAGAGGTTTTTGGTAAAGTCTAATCTGGCCTTTTTATTTCTGAGGCTGATTACTGGTTTGCACTTTGTGGTGAATCTTCCGTATTTGCTCTCATGAATTCTTCTCTTTACGGTAGACTTGGACACTTACACACCTACTTCCTGGAGAGCGTTCTTCACTTGGGTGGATGTTGGAAAGGAGTTTTTCTTGACCATGGATAACATCCTGTGGTCATACACCACTGTTGTCTTCTGTGGACGTCCAGACCTTTTGACTTCCCGACCTCACCAGTGTGCTCTTTTTTTTTTTCCTCAGAATGTACCAAACTCTCTCTGATGGATTTCTTCTTTTTTTCAGCCTAAGAATGGTCTGTTTCACATCCACTGAGAACGTCTTTGACCACATCTTAAGGGTTCACAGCAAGTTTGCAAATGCCACACCTGGAATCAACTCCAAACCTTTTACCTGCTTGAATGATGATGGATTAATGAGGGAATAGCCCGTGCAGCCCATGAAATAATTACTGAATCAATTGTCCAATTATTTTTGAGCCCCTGAAATGAGGAGATTTTATATGAAAATGGTTACAATTCCTGAACTGTAACTCTATACCCTCAAAATTAATGCTGAGAGGCTGACCTTTAAGCCCATATTGATTATATGGCTGTATCTTAAATATGTTTTGGTAAACAGCTAAAATTAAAAAAAAAAAAAAAAAACTTGAGTCAGTGTCCAAATATATATGGACCTAACTGTATGCGCAGCTCTAGGTACAGTACAAATACAGTCTTTGACAGTATGCAAGAGCCCCCCCCCCCCCATACATAACACAAATATGGATTGCCATCTTAGGGCCTGGGTCAATTAAGGTATGTGTGCACTATGCACATGCAAGGTGCAAAGCACATGCAAAATATGGATCAACTCAGGCTGCACAATAAGGATTACATGCTTGATGAGCAAAGCAGTGCATAATGTGGATTCCCCCCCTCTATGCCTTAACAAATATGTAAAGTGGGGCATTTTTGCTGCTATATGCAAACAACTGGGTGGAGACAATGCAATTAAGTTTGTTGCAGATGTGCAAAGCTGATTTATCATGGTGGCAAACAATTGCACTGGCTGATCTTACATTTGGATTTAATATGTTCAAAAACAAGTGCAATTTACTTTACACACAGGATACTCCTGTTATTTTGGTACGAAGGAACACATAGGAGAAATAATATGCCTCCAGAATTCATGACAGAAGAAATTAGCCAAATATTTACAGCCTTTGGGCGGTTCTGTCTCAGTTTGGAGACAATGAAATGCACTAAATCCTTATTTAAATGTGCCCACTTCCACCTGTTTGCACCTGCAGTCAAACACCCAATTTTCCTTAATAAATCACATGCAACACACCCACTATGAAAACGGGGATTTTCAAGAAAGCGAACACAACTTGGCCCCTGCTATTTTGGATCTTAGTAAATCAGGCCCTTGGAGTGTATTTTTAGGGAGTTTCTTTAGGGTAGTATCTCACTAGGCCGAGACAGCTTGAGACTAGCTGAAGAACGTCATTCTTAAGGGGGTCTCCAAAGTGTCTCTAAACATTCTCGGTGGGTCTCATTTTCCTCTCCTGAGTCTGGCACTTGTCCTGCAGCAATTTTGAACCTGTTCAAAAAATTTGTCTGACAGCTTTCTCTCAAAATAAGTCTCAGAGTCACGTCAGATGTCTCAACCTCGTCTTGCGTGTTGGGTACCCACTGCGGGACTGTCGTGAGTGCAAAAAAAACAAAACAAATTTTGTCTCGCACATGCTGTGGGAATGTCCTGCAACACTTGTATGACATGTATGCAAACACCTGGAGAACTTTGGCCAAAAACTCACTCGGAGTTTGTTAGGGTTGTACAGTGCAACATATACATCGCACATACGACGTGAAAATTGGTCTGTGCGAAGAATGGAAGAACTGACGTAGCACCGGTGCAATGAGAAACTATTGAGAGTCACCAGCATTTTTATAAGCCTTTTGTTGCCCCATGTCAAACTCAGCACAGTCAGCGGTGGAATACACTGATACACAAGAGTTCAAAGGCTCTTTTCCCTCCATTATAATGGACAGAACTGCAAAACACGCCCGACATTCTTTCTCATATCAGCGCTGCAGAGTTTTCATATCTACATGAACACACACTGCATATGTGTGCGCAGGCTGCACTTTTGTGTGTCAAATTTAGCGCCACACAAAGCGGGACACGTTTTATTTTGGAGGGGACCGTCAAAGAAAAAAAAAGAGCAGATGCGAGGTGAGCCAAAATGCACGGACTGCTCCTCGCCAACAGGACCGGCTGCTCTCTTCTCCACTGCTCCAGGCTCCGGCAGAGGCTGGAAAAATGCTCCTGGAAAAGAAACATTTCTTCTGGCTTCTCCTGGGCCCACAGCCGGGTTCATTTTGCACGGGTCTCTGAAGAAGGAATGTGACGGAGAAAGAGGAAGCTCCATAGGGCGATGGAGGCTATTTTTACGGTGTGGTCTAGGGGTGTTAAACATACGCCCCGTGGGCCAAAATCTGCCTGTTAGTTTGTATTGTGTGGTGAGTCTGTTTAGGTGGTTAGAATTGATGACTGATGTGGAAATGAATGTAAATTTAAAATAATTTCTAGATCATGACAAATTGTTTTTAATCATAAAGTGAAATACTGTATTTTCAATGATTAAACTGCACTACTTGCACAGTGCTACAGGAGTTCGCACTGTTGCCAAACAGCTAGAAGGTTCCAGGTTTGAATCCCCAGGCTGGCAGGAGTGGGAACCTTTCTGCGTGGAGTTTGTGTGACCTTCCTGTGCTGTGTGGGTTTACTCCAGATGTTCTGGTTTCCTCCCACAACCCAAAGACATGCATGTTAGTTTAATTAGTGATTCTAAGGGTGTGTACCAAGCCCCCCCTTAGCCTTACCCCTCCGTTTTGCGCATTCACGGTGAATGTGCACAACAGAGGGGTAGGGCTAAGGGGGGAATTGGGATGCACCCTAAATGGTCCCTAGGTATCTGTCTCCAACAGGCTCTAAGAATAGAGGGTTACCCTGGATTTACATTGACTCCGGATGCAGTCCGTTACAGCTGTGATCCGGTCTCCACAGCAAATAGTTCCCCATTCTCGTCAATTTTCTAATCCCCACCTGGTCCGGACAACTGTGGAACAAATCCAGCCCATTGCATTCGGTTCGCTAATGAAATGCAAGGAGTCTATTTTTGACGGATGCTGGATCCAATCCACAAGAAAATGCCACGGTATCTTGTGGCATTTAATAGCTATTTATCACTCTTCATCACACTATTAAAGCAAGAAATACTGTATGTGTGTGTGTGTCACGTTTATAGGACATCATAGGACGGCCTATGAACTCTGCCTGATCATCAAAGGATGTCCTGTGAACTCAGGCATCATAGGACAACTTGCGATGCCTATATGACGGCACATAGACAAATGTGTCTTTATGATGTCATATACATCAAGGCTGCCTTCATGTCTTTAAAGCATGTTTATAGGACATCATAGGACGGCCTATGATCTCCACCTGATCATCATAGAACGTCCTATGATGTCATATGCAGTGACAATAGAATGAGGCGAACTGCTGCATGTCAGAAAAGATGCTGTGAACATGAAACACCTCAGGTTTCAGCAGTACATCGCAGGCATGACTGTGAACATCACAGCCGTCTGAGACAGGAGGAGACCCTTCAGCAACGGGCATGCAGAAATACTTGCTTATACTTGGTTTCTACGGGCATGGACTGGTATGTACTAGTTCATTAAAAACAATTTAAGGATTGTCTGTTACTTTCTGAGGTCTACTCCTCCACCACTGTGTCAGAGAACATATAAACTCTGACATAACATACAAACACTTAATAGAATTAAAATTAACTAGTGCATGCCCGTAAAAACTATTCCTGTAGTATAGGAGTATTCCTGTCTGAAACAGCTGCTGCTTTACCCGTGTGCCAGTGGTGACTTTTGTGGCACCATGGGTCCCTGCCAGCACGCATCCCCTCCCCACCCCCCCGTGTTCTCCATGCCGAATTATCAATCACAGCAACTTTATGGTATATATTTTGACTGAGCAACTGCATACTCGGGGATGCACACCCTCATAACCTCAGGAAACCACGTTTAAAATCTGAGGCCAGTCTGACAAACGGTTCAAGAGATAAGTGTGGAACAGACAGAGACACAAACACACAGACAGAGATTTCTTGCATTTATAGCTAGATGGGCTACTTGCGTATTATTTAGAACACAAAAATCCAGGTGGAGAGCCGGTACATCAGTTTCCTTGTTGTTATCATGTGATCTCAATCAGTTCCCCTCGGTCTATCTTCGGCCTCTCGAGATCTCGCCTTATTTTATACAATTCTCATGTATTCTTGTATTCCAAACCCTGCTTTGATCCATACCAGACCAAAACAAGAAATGGAGTGGGTGGGGGCTGCTGCAAGGCCCCGTCCACATTGCATGTGCAACAGACTGCATCCAGGGACTGTGTAATCAAGGGTTAGTACTAGTGAAGTGCTTTGAGTGGTCTTTGAGACGAGAAAAGCATTATATAAGTACAGGTCCTTATCCTTAGTCAGTTTTAGAGAAGTAACAGATGTTTTTATCGTGCTACAAGTTTGTGTCTTGTGCTACATGACTATGAACCTCTGTAGCGCCAGTGCTATGAGCAAAAAAAGTTAACGTACAGCCCTGTCTGTGCGACATTATTGCAACACTCGTGAGACAGTGTTATTTGTCTCACATTTTTTCAGCCCAGTGAGATACTACCTTTTAGTTATTTACTTTATTAATTCATGAATCTTTTATTTATTCGAGAACTTATTTTTATTTTATCTGTTAAACTTTATTTGAATGTTAAAAACATTAAACCGTTGATGTTTACAACCATTCATATAAAAGACAAGCATTTTCATATTTTTCCTTATCGTACCAAAAATGAACCACACTGTGACCTCAAAACCGAGGTGACCTACTGAACTACAATTTTTGTTTACCATTACCCCCCATATAGTTATAAAACAAACATTCATTTATAACAAACACTGTCTACAGGTTCAAAAGCTAATCCAACTACTAGCGCCCTGTCAAAACCTAACAGGGGAAACTAATGTAGTAGAACTCCCATCCAAGAATACAGGAGACAAAAAAGAGAAAAATTAACCCACAGAATCTCAGTTAAAATGTTTGGTCCTGAATGGCTTGGCTGAAAACACATACTGGTCCATCCCTGACCTTAGGGGTGGTGCACATCACAATGTTTTCATTGAAACTGGGAAAAAAGATCAGCGTGCACACGTCAACATCACAGAAACAATGGCGCATGCACACGGATCCACCTAAGCTGTGAAAACTGCTGCTGTAACTACACTGGTCCAGTAGGTGTCAGTGTGACTTTTTTACATCACTATGGCCAGCACAGTGGGGCAGTGGTTAGCACTGTGGCAGCACAGTAAAAAGGTCACGGAATCGATTCCATCCCTGACCATCAGTGACCCTTCTGTGTGGAGTTTGTATGTTCTCCCCGTGTCTGCGTGAGTTTACCTCAGGTACTCTGGTTTCCTCCCACAGGCCAAAAACATGCAAGTTAGGTTAACTGGAGACTCTAGAGTGGCCCTAGGTGTGAATGTGTGTGTGAATGGTGAAGGGACTGGCGCTGTACCATGACTGCCGCATCATCCAGGTGGACACCCTGAATTCGCTTCTGGGGGTTAATAAAGTATACAAAATACAAAAACAAAAAATACTACAGCGCACCTGCATATAAACGACTTCCTGTCAGCCATGCGTGATCAAAATGGAAGAAGCAGCTTGTCTTTGCTTGCGACAGAGATGATGCAATAACACTACAGTTTGCTGGAAGAGTTTTAGAATTATCAGAACAGCCCATGATATAACCACAGTTCTGCTGTTCGCCATTGTTGTTGTTTCTTCACATGCTTCTTTCCTTGCATGTGCATTCAAAGAAAACTGTAGCACGTGTGAGCGTGTGCAAACTGTGACACAGACATCACCATTAAACTACAGTCACAAAGATTCCTATGAACAATGGGTTCGCAAGACTCTCCCAGTTCCTACAAATTCTGGAGTTTGCAAACATTCATGGAGGGGGGCATTTTTCCTTACGGCTGCTGTTCAATTCACAAAAGCAAGTTGAGGCATTCTTGAGAAATGAGATGCTTTTCTGTCGTACAATGGCCCTAGAGTTCTTGTGTTCTTCATAAGGGTGCCTTGGGATCTTCCTACAGCATATTTACAGCCATCTTACAAAAATTTTTGTGTAACTCACAGCACTCTCGTCATTGGTAGGAAGATCTTATGGCTTTCAGCACATTTTGTCAACACAAATGTTGCACGAATGACGTACTTCCACCTTATGAGCACCTCACACCTTACGCACGCTGTACGAATCTCCATACGAACAGGGATTTGTACGGCATTTCTTAGGACCGCTGTGAGGGGCCCTCAAGAACAACTTGAGGTGTTCTTGAGGCATACCTATGGCCAACATCTTGCGTAATTCTTCCGCTGTTCCTATGGCATTCGTACGGCCACCCTACAATGAGAGGTTTTCATGGGATGTTCGTAGAACTCTTGGACAAGACCATCAACCTGTCCACGAACGGTCTATGAATGCCAGATTCTCCTACAGCCGCCTTAAGAAGGCCGTACGAAATGGTCCAAAAGTCATTCGTACGGTGTTTGCAGCCATTCGTAAGAGTATTTGTGACTGTAGCTTTACTGTTTTACTCTGTGCACATGGAGGAAGAACAAATGTGCCAGTAAAACTACTCCAGTCTGGTTTCAAACCTTTACACTTTCACACCTCCAAAATCCCTGCATCGTGTACACGGACATCCAAAATGTTAAAGAAATTTGCCAGTTTGGGGTAAAAATTTAATGTAATGTTTCGGCGCTCCAGAACAGTGCAGCAAAATACTACCTTGTTATCTGGCTGCAACCTGTGAATTTCAGCAGTAATTTGATTTTGAAATTCAAGACCGTTAACAACTCTGTACTACTGGGGCGTCCTGTGTGATGGTGCCAGTGTTTTGCCTAGAAAAGACAGCGAAGAATTACTTTTAAAAAATGGCAGTGGACTTGGTCACAATATGAGCTGGTAAGGCCTGGGACACGCTCGGGCTGGGCAATATACAGAATTTAGTCATTGCATCGTATTTTGGGCTGCCCGCGATACATAAAATGCTGATATCCCACCTATCTGGTATAATTTGTCACGTTAATATGAGCCGGGACTCTATGCAGTATCCCTGGTTTCCTCAGCAGCTGCATGTGTTGCTGCACTCCCCCCATATGCAGCTGCACAAATAGAATGTCTGCAATGAGCATAAAAAGCAGAACAACAGAACAATCACAATAAAAGTAGGGCCATCTTTAGCACATGAAACAGGGGGAACCAGAGGAAGATAAACATTTCCAGTCTGAACTGGGCAGGTGTGGCAATCATGGCAACTTTAAAAAAAAACAACTCCTATCCAGCCTCACAAACCTTAAAAATAAGAGTGAGCAGACGGTCAAATGAAGAAGTGATGAAACGCAGACACATAGCAAAAAAAAATAAGCAACAAATTGTACTTCTGTAACTTATTAGACCGCTAGACTATTAAACTATGTGTCGTAAACCGAAATATTTATACCTATGTGGATCAACTTGATTATTGATATGAGTTTTGTTAAGCAAGCCTTAGGACACAACAAACCAATGGCCAGTCATCTGGTCACTCTGATTGGGTGTTTCATACATAAAGAATGAGTGAGCAAGAAGAGACATAGACACGACATGCGCAAAGAACACCCAATAACATGCTTCTGTGCTGCTGGCTGCAGTCATCCTGGTGTCCAAGAGAAACACTTTTCAGGAGGACAAATCTGACAAACGGGGACTCAGCAGGACATCATACATCAGGTTTTGTCAGAGACGTTGGCTTGATCTGTCCTAGCTATTAAGTCTCCACAGAGAACTGGTGGTAAGATGTTAAGAAAATTAGACTTTCTTTGCAGTCAAAATTGTTCGACTTTCAACTGTTGGCCAAAAAATAAACTGGAAGGATTTCAAAAGTTCAATTGTTCAGCTATTTAAGTGTTTGATTTCTCTGGGATTGAATAATTTCAAATGAAATCTAATGTTAGCTAGCTAATGTTACAACAGTCACTGTATGTAGTAGAAAGTCCCCAGGAAGGGATTTAGGGATAGTTTAATGTTGAGTATCAGTTTGAATTGTCACCCGATTGGTCATCGTCACAAACACGTCTTTGATCGTCATCACAGTCTGTCAATCTAGGTAAAGCTACAGTCACAAAGATTCTTACCAACGATGGGTTTGTAAGAATCTCCCAGTTTCTATGAATTCTGGAGGTTGCACACATTCACAGAGCAGGGCATAGTTTCTTGCAGCTTCCGTTCAATTCGCAAGAGCAAGGTGAGGCATTCTTGAGAAAAGAGGTTCTTTTCTGTCGTACAATGGCCCTAGAGTTCTTACGTTCTTCGTAAGGGTGCCTTGGGATTTTCGTACGGCACACTTACTGCCATTTGACAAAACTTTTTGTTCAACTCACGGCACTCTCAATCGTTGGTAGGAAGATCTTTTGGCTTTCAGCACATTTTGTCGGCACAAATGTTGCACGAATGACGTACTTCCGCCTTATGAGCCCCGCACTACCACCTTACGCATGCCGTACGAATCTCCATACAAACGGGGATTCATACAGCGTTTCCCTCAAGAACAAATTAAGGTGTTGTTGAGGCATACTTACGGCCAACATCTTACGTAGTTCTTAAATTGCTCCTATGGCATTCATATGGCTGCCCTACGATGAGGAGTTTTCATCAGGCATTCGTAGAAATCTTGGACAAGACCATTGACCTGGCCACGAACTTATGAACAGTTTACAAATGCTGGATTCTCCTACAGCTGCCTTAAGGCTGTACAAAAAGGTCCAAAAATCGTTTGCACGGTGTTTGTAGCCGTTCATATGGATATTTGTGACTGTAGCTAAAGCCCCCGTCACACCTTGACGATTTAGGCAGCATATGCTGACGTTTAAAAAAAATTGGTGAATACGCTGGCATACATCTAATAAGTTAAGAGTAAGTTTTGCATAAGTTAAGAGCACGCTGAAGCATGCTGGTATACATCGTAGTACGGTGAGGTTGTTGAAAAATTTAGTGCATGCACAAAATTTTCCGACGTATCCAGTGTATGGCTCATACATCCCACATATGCGGGCCATAAGTTATGCGATCGTTCACATTATTTGTAAGTTACTCATAAGTCAAAATACGTCAAGATCATGTCTAGTGTACTCAAAACGTATTTCTGACCTACAGTGGGGCAAAAAAGTATTTAGTCAGCCACCAATTGTGCAAGTTCTCCCACTTAAAAGATGAGAGAGGTCTCCAATTTTCATCATAGGTATACCTCAACTATGAAAGACAAAATGAGGAAAAAAAATCCAGAAAATCACATTGAAGGATTTTTAATTAATTAATTGGTAAATTTCTCAGTAAAATAAGTATTTGGTCACCTACAAACAAGCAAGATTTCTGGCTCTCACAGACCTGCAACTTCTTCTTTAAGAGGCTCCTCTGTCCTCCAGTCGTTACCTGTATTAATGGCACCTGTTTGAACTCGTTATCAGTATAAAAGACATCTGTCCACAACCTCAAACAGTCAGACTCCAAACTCCACTATGGCCAAGACCGAAGAGCTGTCAAAGGACACCAGAAACAAAATTGTAGACCTGCACCAGGCTGGGAAGACTGAATCTGCAATAGGTAAGCAGCTTGGTGTGAAGAAATCAACTGTGGGAGCAATTATTAGATAATGGAAGACATACAAGACCACTGATAATCTCCCTCGATCTGGGGCTCCACGCAAGATCTCACCCCGTGGGGTCAAAATTATCACGAGAACGGTGAGCAAAAATCCCAGAACCACATGGGGGGACCTAGTGAATGACCTGCAGACAGCTGGGACCAAAGTAACAAAGGCTACATCAGAAACACACTACGCCGCCAGGGACTCAAATCCTGCAGTGCCAGACGTGTCCCCCTGCTTAAGCCAGTACATGTCCAGGCCCGTCTGAAGTTTGCTAGAGAGCATTTGGATGATCCAGAAGTGGATTGGGAGAATGTCATATGGTTAGATGAAACCAAAATAGAACTTTTTGGTAAAAACTCAACTTGTCGTGTTTGGAGGAGAAAGAACACCATACCTACTGTGAAGCATGGGAGTGGAAACATCATACTTTGGGGCTGTTTTTCTGCAAAGGGACCAGGATGACTGATCCGTGTAAAGGAAAGAATGAATGGGGCCATGTATCATGAGATTTTGAGTGAAAACCTCCTTCCACCAGCAAGGGCATTGAAGATGAAATGTGGCTGGGTCTTTCAGCATGACAATGATCCCAAACACACCGCCCGGGCAACGAAGGAGTGGCTTCATAAGAAGCATTTCAAGGTCCTGGAGTGGCCTAGCCAGTCTCCAGATCTCAACCCCATAGAAAATCTTTGGAGGGAGTTGAAAGTCTGTGTTGCCCAGCGACAGCCCCAAAACATCACTGCTCTAGAGGAGATCTGCATGGAGGAATGGGCCAAAATACCAGCAACAGTGTGTGAAAACCTTGTGAAAACTTACAGAAAACGTTTGACCTCTGTCTTTGCCAACAAAGGGTATATAACAAAGTATTGAGATGAACTTTTGTTATTGACCAAATACTTATTTTACCAAGGAATTTACCAATTAATTCATTAAAAATCCTTCAATGTGATTTTCTGGATTTTTTTTTTCTTATTTTGTCTCTCATAGTTGAGGTATACCTATGATGAAAATTGGAGACCTCTCTCATCTTTTAAGTGGGAGAACTTGCACAATTGGTGGCTGACTAAATACTTTTTTACCCCACTGTATGCGTAACTTACTGAATGTGTTTCTAAATTACAGCCACTGTATAATGGCGTATTGGCAGCATTGGTTCACAGGGGGAAACCATCAAGACTCTATGGTGAGTAGATGTTCACGTCAAACTGGTCTTGTTCTTCTATTCAGACAATGTAGAGATGTTTCATACCTTGACATGTTTCAACTGTCATCTGATATCCGTGCTGTGTCACATCAGCTGTTTTATCCTTTTCCGTAGGCGTGACCGACCTGACAGATTTGACAGATCTGCCAGGTTGGTCACGCCCCCTGCCATGTGATGGTCTTTGGAGGAGAGAATCATCTCGGTTCAACTAAGATTACGGAGCCTTCATGCTCTCGTATACCTTGAATTCATGGATCAGGAGGCAACGGCAGTTTGGCATGACCGTGCTATGCATAAGTTAGGATAAGCTATGCATAAGTTATAAATAAGTTTGACTATCGTTGGACTTAAGTTGTGAACACCAGCAACACGCTAAGCATTCGTTGGTATAAGTTAAGTTATAATATAAGTTATGGAAACGCTCTATATAAGTTACTAATACGTTATGTGTATGTCCAACTCGTTCTGGATATGTGATGCATACGGCCAAAACTTTCAATTTTGGGCACATGCCAGCGTTTTAGAGAAAATTTGATACATCAGCAAACGCTGCCAAAATCGTCAAGGTGTGACAGGGCCTTTAAGGAGGTACAAAGACACTAGACTTGCCAAGTGATGGTTGTGAGAAGTTGCAGTATGCACGACGGCATTTGTGGATAATGTCACACTATTTGTCACACCCAACATTTATATTCAGGTCTGACATAGTGCAATGGTTGTACATGATGAAATCAGTGCATTATTGTCTGAACTGGGCTTAAGATGATCCTGACTGCCTGCCTGTGTTTGAGGAGTGGTGCCTCTTCTGGTGTTTTTTCAGATTACTGGGGTCAGAAAACCTCTCGGGGCAGAGCGTACATTGGTACGGTCTCTCCCCGGTGTGGATGTTCCTGTGGATCTTCAGGTTCCACAACTGGGAGAACTTTTTGCCACAGATGACACAGCCATATGGCTTCTCCCCAGTGTGAGTTCTCAGGTGGGATTCTAAATTGGCCCTGGCAGGGAAACTCTTCCCACAGAAGTTACAGGTACAATCCCTTTTTAGAAGTTTTCTTTGGCCCTGGTTTGGACTAGGCTCCAGAAACTGTTGGGGCCCCCGAGCAGGCAGCTTACCCAACACCAGACTGGGGCTGGACTCCTCTGAAAGATCAATGATAGGAAATTGCTGCTCAAGAGGAACATGGGGGAAACCTTCAGCAGTATCAACAGCCAATGCCCTGTCTGTCAAATTCTCAATAGCAAGTCCCTTCCTGGAGCTGCCAGACTCTGGTCCGGTCAGAGTGCCAGGCAGGTACAAGGGTGGGGCCCTGTGTGAGGATGGCCCCGGGAGGCTGTCATCATAACCATCCCCGTCATTAGTCCACAGTGAAGAATGGCCATAGCTGACCTCTGTCAAGACCCGCCCAGAGTCCTGAAGGTCAGGTTGATGATTGCTGGATGACTGTGTGGATTCATCAAAGGTCACCTCTCCTCTGTAGTCATCCGTACTTGACTCCACCAATCCTAAACACAGAGACAAAAACTGTCAAAATTACACTTTTTCATATGATCACGTGTTGGTAAACATCAAGCGCTAGAACACAAGTACAGTATATAAACTTTGTATTGAAAGGAGGACCAGCAAGGCACAGATGCAATATCATCAAAATTTAACAATAATTCTACAGCTTATAATAACCTAGGGTAAGCTAGGGCCTCCTCCATCTCCTCCTCCTCCCAGGAGCCATGTTGTCAGGGCAACTTCTCCCCCCAAAACAAACTGATCCTGGGTGAAGGGGCAGAGCAAGAGTGGTCTAGTGGATCTCCATGAAGAAGTTACAAGGATCCAGTGCACATTGTCCAGTATGGTGTTACCATGGCCCTGTCCTGGAGCCAGGCTGGAGGGAGGGGCTTGGCGGTAAGTGTCTAGTGGTCAGGTTTCTGCCTATGGGACATGACCAGGTTCAGCCCAAACAGATCACATGGGATGGGGTTGAACTGCTGCCGCCGTGACCCAGACCCCGAATAAGAGGTAGAAGCTGGATGGATCAGTTTTGAGTCAAGAATTTTGTTTGATCTAGTTAAGAGGTTTTGTTTCAACTGTGATGCAGCGCTGCAACGCAAACAAGCTGAAAATTAGTCAGTGTTTCCTCTGACTTAAAGACTTTGGCATCGTGGCAACTTTTTTTTCCCCTTGTGGGGGTGGTGGTATGTAAAGCATGTGTAAATATGAGAAAACACGTGACACTCAAAGGGAAAAAAAAAACATTCATATTACTGTAGTAACGTACTCATGCATACTTTGTAATTGTAAGAAACTGTACTCATGTAAAAGCTGTTATTTTATGAAATTAATAATTAAAAGTAGACACCCCAAAAAATAAGAGTAAGAGTGCAAAAGCACCCACTTAAAAATACTTAATGACTTAGTCTTGAAAGTTTGAGGTTTTTCTCCTAAATTTACAACTATGTTCTTGTAGTTGTCTGCTTTTTCCTCTGTCAACTTTTTACCTAAATTTGCAACTTTTTTCCTCATAAATTTGTAATTTCTTCTTGTAAAATTGCAACTTCTAGTACATTTGAAACTTTATTGTCATTAATTTGTGGATTATTTTATGGTGTTTTTGTCTATTTTTATAATAAAATTACTGTTTGTGGTAAAAAAAAATATTTTTTCTCATAATTTAAACTTGATCATAATTTTGCAGAGAAGAGAATAATTTCAACTCTGATTTTAAAGAAATATAAAGGTATTAATAAAATGATATTTAATAAAATAAAATTAACTAAAATGACCAAAGATACAGTTATTTCTGTTATAACATCTCTATATTTTTACAATTTTTTAGAACATTCCTCACCACCCAGACAACAGAAAAAGCCTCCCTCAATGTGAATTGAGAGGGACAATTCTTTCCAAGTTTGGGGGCATGCCCCCCCTTTATTTGTGCATATGGCATGATGAGATTAAATCAACTTTTTATGGTACCTGCAGCAAATGCTCTTGGCTTTATGACTGAAAATAACCTCCATTCATTCGGCCACGGCACAGCATTTTGATGTTTTGCATTGGCAGAAAGCAGTCGAAACCTCATTTATATTCTTAGTGAAAATATTATGCCAGCTGAGTGAGGCGCGCTTGGCACGACAGCAGTCAACTGGCTGTATAGGAACTACAGTTGCAGCATACCGACAAACAGTGGAAGTGAGTCTGACAAATTAGATTAATTTTGAAGCTGCAGCAGACAAACGTGTTTGCCAAAACGTCACAAACATCGGAGTGTCTCAGAGTGAGACGAAAAAGAGCATTTTTTAAATCACTTTACACGGAGTCGGCAGCACTCCGACTGTCTTGGCTGCTGAGACAACGGTTTGGCGTGGTCCCTGTTCATCTCCTAATGGGCACCTCTGCTCCTGTTTGTCTACGACAGTTACCTCCAAAGAAACTTAACACACACACACACACACACACACACACACACACACACACACACACACACACACACACACACACACACACACACACACACACACACACACACACACACACACACACACGCACTCTTTGATGTGAAAAAAATACGGCAGATTTATTAGGTGCACTTTGCAACCCAGTTCGTGAAAACGGAGGACAAGAGCAGCAACCACTGAACTATAGATTGGTGTATTCCAATCAGACAGCTTGACACAGGGTGAAAAAATTAAAATAGGCTACTTGTAAAAATGCCGGTGACTCGTCTAATCAGTAGTGGCCGGCATCAAAGCAATCATGGTGTTCACGTATTTATTACTTAGTTGGACCCAGAGCTACGGCTGCCTTCTTCATTACCTGGGAGTGTTTAAAAATGCTAATACTTTTGTCTGCTTTTTAGGTGGTTGGCATGACCTATTACCGTAATATACAGGGATGAGAATGGGGTTTGGGAAAAAAAGAGGAAACTAAGCTGGGGGTCTTGGGGGTCGCAGCTAACAAAATCTGATGTTTTAGAATGTTCAAATGTGGTCTTATATTTAAAGTTAGAAGTAAGTACAAATGCATTTATAGTTTACCTTTGTAATCTGCTGCTGCATCACATGTGTAAATTTATGATATCTGAATGGTATGTTGATGTAATCATCCATCCATCCATCCATCTTCTACCGCTTTTCCGGAGGTCCGGGTCGCAGAGGCAGCAGTTCAAGCAGAGAAGCCCAGACTTCCCTCTCCCCCGCCACCTGCTCCAGCTCTTCAGAGAGGACACCAAGGCGTTCCCAGACCAGCTGGGAGACATAGTCTCTCCACCGAGTCCTGGGTCTGCCCCGGGGTCTCCTCCCAGTGGGACGTGCCTGAAACACCTCAAGTGTGAGGCGTCCAGGAGGCATCCTAATCAGATGCCCAAACCACCTCAACTGACTCCCTTTAATGTGGAGGAGCAGCGGTTCTACTCTGAGCCTCTCCCGGATGACTGAGCTCCTTACTCTATCTCTGAGGGTGAGTCTAGCAATCCTTTCTAGCTTTCTAAACTGGCTTTTGGTACGTGGAATGATGTAATAATACTAAATTATATTTTACTACTATTTAATATGTTTAGAACTGACACAGAATTACATTTACATAGTTCTAGAACAGACAAAATAATTTAACCAAGTAAAATAAATTATAAATATTAACAAAATTCCATCACCAAGTCCATCACCCATTTATTAAAATATACTGACATTCTGCAAACATTTTAATTTATTAATGTGTGCATTTGTTAGTGTTACTAGGAATATAAAAAAAAGTTGCATATTAGTATATTTTAACATTTGAAAGATAATCTAAGAAAGTAAGTAAAACCTAAAAGATGTTTAATATTTTTATGCAATGACCATAAAGAAATTATGTTTACTAATAAAAGCAAAGATATCTTAGGAAAGGCAACCCATCACCACCCATGACAAAAAAAACTTACACATGCATTATGTAACTCCTCCTAGTGAAACAAGAAATGATAAATTATATTCAAAATTCTTAGATTGCATTTCAAATTGTGAGAAAATATGTAATAACATTTATCTATTAACAATCGATAATCAGCATTCAAATGCAATTAGTGTTTCAAAACAGGCATGACGTCACAACGTACACATGCTATTTCATAACAAATTCATTACGCGAAAATTCTCAAGTACATTACTTATAACGAGAAAAAAATCTTACCTCGGAATGTGTCTCCCGATCACTAATTGCTGTAATCGGGGCCGACTGTGATGAACTTTGATTGACTGGCATCTGAATTTGACCGAGTCCATCGATCGTTTTGAATGCAGCACGAGCGAGTAGTTCGATCTCCTTGTAGCCACAATTTTGAGATGTTTCTGTTTTGAACAGTGCTCAACTAAGGCAACACAACCACGAGATCCATAACTCAAGAAATCGTTGCAATAAACACACTGGGCTTTCCCTGGTACTTCGCATTTCGCTATGAAGTCGGCCATTTTTTCAACCACAACTTCGGTATTTTTACCAATCTTTACAATCACTGACGCAGTTTTTTCGAGCCATTCCCAACGAAACTTGTTCCTTATCCCTTTGTCGATTTCTAAAATTCTTGCTTTGTTGTCTTTCGTGAGTTTTAGGTTCACCATTTTCACGAAATCGGGAAAACTCAGTTGATTGAACTGTCCACCATTTGCATTTCGCTCCGCGTGTTGGATATGACAAAGGGATAACAAAATCGCCGATTGGTTGCTTCAATAAGTATCAGCCAATCAGTGGCCTTGTTACATTACATTACTGATCTCGCTGGGTAGCGCGTTCTGCGCGGTGGCTTTTAGCAGCCGATCAAAAATAGGACTCGCCGCTCATAACAGACCTCACCACCCCCCCCCCCTAAAATTTTCTCCTCGAATTTAGACGATTCACGAGAATAACCCTAGACATGATCAAATCCGAGGAATTCCGCAGATCCGCGGAGGATTCTCATCCCTCAATATAAAGGTAGGGAAACACTGCGGATTCAGTTTTATCTCTCGGACAGCAATGCTAGACACACTTGTCTGGTGGCTGGAATTACAGCAACATTGGCACGCTCCTGCACTCCTACTGGTGACTTTTGATGTGCGTTGTTCGCGTACATGTTTGTGGAGTGATATCCCTTCATTTATATTCTTAGCAAAAATATTATATGTCAGTCATGGCAAACCTGCAGCTCTTTTCTCTCTTTTTTAATTGGCTCACGTGTGGCTCTTTTTTTAATTATATTTTTTTTTCTTATCGTGGTGGTAGTTTTTGTCATGGCGTACCGCCACACCTCATTAGTGGTGTCAGGCAATTAAATTTATTAAATCCAGATTAATCGTTTGAAGTGGTGAGTTAATCGCAATTACTAACGTGATTAATCACATTTTTTTTCATTTAAATACAGTGTACCTTAAGTTGGTAATTTTTCAAGTTTCTTATATTGTTATAAACATGGGAGTGGACAAATATGCTTTCTTTTTTCACCTGCAGGTTTATTAAAGCTCTCAACATATCCAAAATGACAAAAACTATCCAGAATATCTATCCATCCACCTTCTTCCGCTTAACCCTTTTTGGGTCGTGGGGGGACTGGAGCCTATCTTAGCATCTTTGGGCGAGAGGCAGGGTACACCCTGGACAGATCACCAGTCCATCGCAGGGCCAACACAGCGAGACAGACAACCATTCAATTTCACAGTCATACCTAAGGACAATTTAGAATCCCCAGTTTGATGCCAATTAACCTAACTTGCATGTTTTTGGCATGTGGGAGGAAACCGGAGAAATCCTGGAGTAAACCCACGCAGACACGAGGAGAACATGCAAACTCCACACAGATCACTGTTGGTCGGGGCCTGGGATCGAACCCAGGATCCCCCAGCCAAGGGTGAGTTGCTGTGCTGCCGCAGTGCTAACCACTCCGCCACCGCACTGCCCTATCCAGAATATTCTCCAGAAAATCCTCAAAAGTACTACTGCATGTACAAACAACAGAATGGCAGGGCTCAACAACGTCACTGCAACATAATTTACAGTACTGACACAACTCGGCATCAAACCCCACTCCCACAGCACGAAGACGTCACCACCCGCACCGCAAAAACAGGGCGTGGGAGTGAATGAACATCACACAGCTTGAGAATTAGAGAATTTTAGACTCCTCCTCACCTGCAGACAGTCGGACCTGAAGCTATGAGGATGAAACCGGCAGAGTGCCTGTCCATGTCAGCTGCTAGCAGCTGGCTACATCCGTAGCACGTACTGTAGCTGGTTGAACTGCTAGCCAGCTAGCTGGCTTCCAAAGAAGAACAACCGACATCCAGGTGAAGTTTTGGAGGAGGCTGTGACAATTATCCAGGTGAGAGCTCCGACAGATAACATTGTAAACTTCAACATGACAGCATTTTGGGGATTTCCATGGCTGTGATCCAGCTTGATTGACTTCACAATGTATGCGCGGGCAGTGTCTGGATGGCGCAGAGCAGCTTTGGTATGGAGTGCAGCTAGATCAAAAAAGTACCCATTCACTGTGGTTAACTGCGATCACAACACTTGTCACTGTTAATGGGGGCGAAGCGTTAATGGGCAATTCATGCGATAACGTGGACACCACTACTGAAAATATATTGAAATCACACAGAAATGATGATGCATGAAATTAATCTGGAGTGGAGCACATTGGACCAACTTGCTGTGTAGGCATAACTTCACAGCACGCAACACACACAGTATCAGGGTGGACCCAAATCTCCACTCTGGAGAGTGTGAGGCATCGGTCCTGCACCGCACCCCTCTGCTGTCAGATGACCGTGTCCTCCCAGTGCTTCCAGTGCTTGAATATGCCATGTAAACGATCCAACTGTTCCTCTCCACCATCACAGCAGCAACAGATTTTTCATTTTTAGCCATTAGATCTTTTGCTATGCTCCTTTTTTGCACTTTTTATTGGTTTGCATTTCATTTACGTCGTGACTCTGAGTTATAGCAAAACAGCTCTAGGTTAACCCCAAACTCCACCCAGCAGTTTTTTGGGGCCACACTTAAGTACCTGCCCAGAGTCAGGGACTTATTTTGGTCCATTTGATGACTTAAAAATGTCCCTAAGGACAGCAGACAACACCACAGGTTAAATTCCTGTAAAATGGGTTTCTAGTTTCTTCAATGGAAATACACCTTAATTTAAAGTTGGCAAAGAGAACAAGAGGTCACTGACACAAAGATCCTGACTGGAGTTAAATTTCTAGTTGACAATTATGTGTAAATGTTGTAAACGTGGTCAGAGATGCTTTCCAAGCGTTACTGAAGAAGCTAAATACCTCAATTGCAGACTAGCTACAGCCAGTGAGAGCACAGGAAGAGGCCAGGACCTCACAACAACAAGAAGACATGATGGACAGCATGGCTGTGCTATGGTGGACTCTGAAAACTAAACAATAGAGCTCACTGTGCTGCAATTTCGGGAGTTTGTTTTTGTCCATTTCCTGTTTCAGAAGGGCTGCATCATTTCCAGTATGACTTCACTCATATGTTTTAGTGACAGGATGTTGTTCTGAAGAACTGTTTATTTGTTCCAACGGCATTCAACTCATGTAGTCTGAAACTGGCCTACGGAGCCGCCGAAGATCCCAAGCGGTTGTTGGAAAACGATACCGACTACGACTTCAGTCTGTCTGTGGGCATGAAAACTGCAAACATAAGTGCAGAAAAAATGAAGACCAGGACATTAATTAGGGAGTATCATAATCCTGATGAAAGCACCCTGAGGTCATGACGAGCCTTTGTCTCTCTATACAGCGGGGAAAATAAGTATTGAACACGTCAACATTTTTCTCATTAAACATATTTCTGATGGAGCCATTGATCTGACATTTTCACCAGATATCAGTAACAACCCAAGTAATCCATACATACAAAGAAATCAAGGCAACTGTGTTCACAAAACAAGTTATATTTAATAAAGTGGAATGACACAGGGAATAAGTGGTGAACACATGAAAGCCAAGAAACCAGCTGAGATCCATCAGAATTTAGGAAGCCGTCCCATCTTCCGTCCATGCAACTTAATTTCAGCTGGTTAAGTCCTGACTGATAGCCTTTAAAAGGGTCTGTGCAGGGTTTCCTCTGGTAACATTTCCACGTGGCGTGCCGCCATTCTTGGATTTATGCCGCCACACTAAGGAAATATGAATTTAAGAAAAAAATATGTAGGAATGACATTCTGCAAGCACACACACGAACAACGTGCATGACCGTCATCCGCGCAGAGTTCGGAAGTGCTGTAATATCATAATATTGTGGTGCCCACGACCGTTCCAGTCAGCAGGCAGAGTGTCTCTCTAGCGTGACTGTCTGAGAGCAGCATGAGCTTATTAAAGTACTTTAAATGCGGAAAAAAAATCAGAAGAGGTACAGTATGTAAGCAGTGGAGGCATTTATGGTGGTTTTAACCCACTGGTAACAGGAACAATAATGAGTCGCTTAGCTAACAGGTGTTGTTACGATTCATATGCAGGGAAAGGCAAGAGTGACTGAATCGCTGAGGATTTACTACACCAGCCATGACAATATTAACTAATTTAAGTTCATTATTATGTACCTGGCAAGATGACTGAAATTCACGAAGTCAGTGACTTTAATTTGTCAGCAGCCTTCAGCCAAACTAAACGTGCCAATGGGTTAGTACTAGTGAAGCGCTTTGAGTGGTCTTTGAGACTAGAAAAGCGCTATATAAGTACAGGTCCTCATCCTTACATTTGGATTTCAAAATAAGGGAGGTTTTTCCTGCTACCTGGTTGGTGAGGAAAGTTCTAAAAAAACTAAGTATATACAGTGGGGCAAAAAAGTATTTAGTCAGCCACCAATTGTGCAAGTTCTCCCACTTAAAAGATGAGAGAGGTCTCCAATTTTCATCATAGGTATACCTCAACTATGAGAGACAAAATGAGAAAAAAAAAATCAGAAAATCACATTGAAGGATTTTTAATTAATTAATTGGTAAATTCCTCAGTAAAATAAGTATTTGGTCACCTACAAACAAGCAAGATTTCTGGCTCTCACAGACCTGTAACAACTTCTTTAAGAGGCTCCTCTGTCCTCCACTTGTTACCTGTATTAATGGCACCTGTTTGAACTCGTTTTCAGTATAAAAGACACCTGTCCACAACCTCAAACAGACTCCAAACTCCACTATGGCCAAGACCGAAGAGCTGTCAAAGGACACCAGAAACAAAATTGTAGACCTGCACCAGGCTGGGAAGACTGAATCTGCAATAGGTAAGCAGCTTGGTGTGAAGAAATCAACTGTGGGAGCAATTATTAGAAAATGGAAGACATACAAGACCACTGATAATCTCCCTCGATCTGGGGCTCCACGCAAGAGCTCACCCCGTGGGGTCAAAATGATCATGAGAACGGTGAGCAAAAATCCCAGAACCACACAGGGGGACCTAGTGAATGACCTGCAGACAGCTGGGACCAAAGTAACAAAGGCTACCATCAGTAACACACTACGCTGCCAGGGACTCAAATCCTGCAGTGCCAGATGTGTCCCCCTGCTTAAGCCAGTACATGTCCAGGCCCGTCTGAAGTTTGCTAGAGAGCATTTGGATGATCCAGAAGAGGATTGGGAGAATGTCATATGGTCAGATGAAACCAAAATAGAACTTTATTGTAAAAACTCAACTTGTCGTGTTTGGAGGAGAAAGAACACCATACCTACTGTGAAGCATGGGAGTGGAAACATCATGCTTTGGGGCTGTTTTTCTGCAAAGGGACCAGGACGACTGATCCGTGTAAAGGAAAGAATGAATGGGGCCATGTATCGTGAGATTTTGAGTGAAAACCTCCTTCCATCAGCAAGGGCACTGAAGATGAAACGTGGCTGGGTCTTTCAGCATGACAATGATCCCAAACACACCGCCCGGGCAATGAAGGAGTGGCTTCGTAAGAAGCATTTCAAGGTCCTGGAGTGGCCTAGCCAGTCTCCAGATCTCAACCCCATAGAAAATCTTTGGAGGGAGTTGAAAGTCTGTTGCCCAGCGACAGCCCCAAAACATCACTGCTCTAGAGGAGATCTGCATGGAGGAATGGGCCAAAATACCAGCAACAGTGTGTGAAAACCTTGTGAAGACTTACAGAAAACGTTTGACCTCTGTCATTGCCAACGAAGGGTATATAACAAAGTACTGAGATGAACTTTTGTTATTGACCAAATACTTATTTTACCGAGGAATTTACCAATTAATTCATTAAAAATCCTTCAATGTGATTTTCTGGATTTTTTTTTTCTCATTTTGTTTCTCATAGTTGAGGTATACCTATGATGAAAATTGGAGACCTCTCTCATCTTTTAAGTGGGAGAACTTGCACAACTGGTGGCTGACTAAATACTTTTTTTCCCCACTGTATGTAGATATTGCACCAAAAACCAGAATTTGCAGCTAGAATAGTCATTTACCACATTAGCAATGCATATTAGATATTAGAGTGTATTTCTGATTAGTTTAAAGTTATCTTCATTGAAAAAAACAGTGCTTTTCTTTCAAAAATAAGGAAATTTCTAAGTGACCCCAAACTTTTGAACGGTAGTGTATTTTCTCTCCACACACACACAGCTCCCTAATTGGGGTCGCCACAGAGGATCATGAGTCTGCATATTTGATCTGGTAAGGATTTTAATAATATAATAATAATAATAATGCATTAGATTTATATAGCGCTTTTCATAGACACTCAAAGAAGCTTTACAATGGATACATTATTCCTTCACTCCACAGACAACGGTGGTGGTTAGCAAAAGGGGTGTTGAAAAAAAAAAAAAAATCGATTCACTTAAGAATCTCGATTGTCATTTTACACAATCCAGAATCAATTCACAAAAATTAAGAATCGATTTTATTATTATTATATTTTTTTGCGGTGGTGCCGGGGTCCCGTCACGTGACATGTATTGCCGCTTCATGATACACAATTACACACTGACACTGCCGACACAGGAGAACCATGCAGAGTAGCTTACTAGCTAGCAGCCGGATGAAACAGTCGGAATAAAAAAAAAATGGAGCAGCAAGAACTTCAGCCAGTCCCATCTTCAGTGAAGGCAAGTGTGTGGGCACATTTTTGTTTCTCCAGCATTCTGGGAAAGAAAAGTGCTAGACGTGACACATGCAGCATCAACGTCTCCTCAGGCCAATCCAGGAGATCACTTTTCTTCATTTTACAGAAATTTCACTTTTCTTCATTTTAAAGCAACTCTCACTCAAGGTCTGGTCAAGAATGCGGTGTCTTCAACAGGACCCCAGTGTCAACAATTTCACTTTTGTAGAGAGACTTGATAAGGATTTGCTTTTAAAGGCTTAAGTGGACCATAAACTCTTGAAGTCAAGATCCCAAAATGGACAGTTCATGTTGATAATATCCGCTCTACAGGAACTGATGCTCTTAACAAGTCATAAACTTCTTAAGCGGGCAGATATATGGCCTTCTTCCTTCTTTTAGACAGTTTCCAAAACCCTCTAGGCCCCCTCCCCGCTGTCTTGCCAGAGACCTAAAAATTATCTACAGCTCAACAGTATCTCTTAGTGGACATCTACGGAATATGTTTCATTGTGTAATCTGACTGTTAATTCTGACTAAATATTAAGCTTTTCTTCCAGCTATCATCTCCCCGGGATTCTAAGGACACTGTGAAAATCATCACCCTTTTGGTCACCAACCATGATTTGCAGTAATTCATTAATCCTTGATTTAAATGTGAGTGCATGTATTAGGAATGTGTATTAGGAATGTTAATTTTCATGAGTGTTATTCAAATAAATGTTAATATTATTAGTAATGGTATAAATGCATGATCACTGAATATTAGCCCCGAGTCACTTAATTAGCTAGATTTTACATTGAACACATAATTTCATAAGAACTGAATGTTTATCAATCTGTCCGCTATCACTCATGATAACCAATCACTAGGCTGCCTTCCACTGGATAACACCCCTTTTCATTTGATTGGCTTTTCCCAAACAAAGAGAGGTTTCCTCATTGGAAAAAAGCCCATTCAAACTCCTCTTTATGGAAGGTGATTGGCCTGTCTTGCATCCGGCCTTGTTTTATGACCCAGCAGCGCGCTTCAGTTAAATGTGTGAGAGCTGCCCTGCATTTTGAAGTTACGAAAAAAAAAAAGAAGAGATTCTACGATACAAAGAAGAGAAGCTCTAGATTGGAAAAAGAACAAAAGAAGTTTTTTTTTCACTTCTTCGGAATTTTTGGTACTTCCTTGCAGTTTTCTTTTGTCTAAGTTGTTCTGTGAATTTTAAGAAGTCTTTTATGTGTGTGAACCTTGCCAAATTCTGCATTAGTTTCCTTGTTTTTCTGGTTAACTGAGGAGAAACTGACTAAAACGTTCAGTCTTTGGTTTTGTTCCGTGGGCCGGAGACATATTAAATTCGGACCGGTTGCCAAAGGACTCCACACCTGCTCTGAGACAGCCTTCACTGCTGCCTGTTCACTGTCCGCACTGTGAGCCCCCGGCTGAGTCTACGCTTCTTACAGTTGTGAACCATCTGAAAGCCGAGCAACAGCCGCTTTCTCCCTACATCCCAATCTTAAAACCCCGGCTGGCACCGACCACCAATGAACACGTGGACCTACAGCTGTTCGTAAGTGAGACTCCCATTGTTCCTATTTACTGGGTTTAAACGTGATGTCCTAAAATTTCAATTACAATTGAACATAACCAGTATTTCATGGTACAATTAGTCCCTCAGCCACACGACAAAGCTATAAATTGAAGGAAAATTCTCATTCATTTTTAAGTAACCTCCTTTCAATTTTGTAGATTAATTCAGAAGTTCCTTTTTAGATAATCAGCTTATGGAATTTTTCCCCATAAAATTGCATGCTGGTTTTGTTAGATATTTCTGCCTTCCATTGCATTACAGTTGAAACATAAAATCTGGTTTCCTCTTGGTTCCACAAAGGTTTAACTCGAGATTTTATGCTCAGGAATACACTAACAGTCGATGTGATACTGAACACCTGTTTATCATTTGAATCTGTTTATCAATCATTTGAATGCCAGATCACGTAACCTGAATGAGTTTAATTTAATAAAACTGTAAACGAGAGAAGTTAACGTGTTTTCCTTTTGCATATATGTTTCTGGATCATGGCAGGAAAAGAACTCACTAAATTTTGAGACTGATTCATTAGGCAATTGAAGGTACGGAGATTAATTAACTGAAATTAATTCATTAACAAGTTGTTCTTTTAGAACTGGTGCCCCCTTTTTACGAGTGCTTTCCTATTTTATTTAGTGAGTGTAGGGGTGACGATTTAACTCTGTCCCCTCGCACACCCACTATTAAATAAAATAAATAATTCCTGTACCTTATTACACTATATTTTATTAAATATCGCTACACACATGTAACATGTAAAGTTTGCAAAATGAAAGTCACATACTTTGGTAAGACCACAAACACCAGGGCTCACATGAACCACCACCAGCCAGAGTGGAAAGAAGTGGAGAAAGTTGTTCATCCTGCTGCTGAACAACCACACTGCACCACTTTAACTCTCAGCAAACTCTGAACGGGCAAAAAAATCAAATCTTGTAACCGCACTTTAGTTTTATAGCTTTAATTTGTTTTTTAAGTCTCGGAAGAATTTAGATACTTAAGTTTATATTTGTGCAGGTTTAAAATTAATGTTACTTATCTTATGCATCAATTGCATTCAGTTCTTATTGAATGTGTTCATTGCATTAAGTTACTGTACAGGTAACTGTACACTGACTGCATACAGTCAGGTAGCACTGCTATTTAAATGGATGTTCAAAGTATTTGTGACAGAATTTACTTTAGTTTTTAATGAATAGCCTATATTTCTAGAATGCTGGAGGGTGACCAAACCTACACACTGTGGAAAAGCTGTTAGGAATTGTGATGCTGAAAAGGAAAATTTTCAAATTTTATTTCATTTGTGAACAGTTTCATTTTTGAAACTCACAAGTTTTCAACAAATAAAAAAGCAGTTACTAACCTAAGCCTACTTTGTTCATTTAACAGGATTTTATTACAAATCAGTTGATGTAATTTTTTAAAAAGATAACCCCCAAAACATCAACACACTGCACTCTGCTTTCAAGCCGACCTCAGCATTTTCTGCAGTGCAGTGGACTTTTTTTTCTGAGATTAGTGGGGTTTTGTACTGAACTGAGAGCCAAATGCAAACTGAAAAGTGTTTTGAACCGTACATCGATTCTGAATCGAATCACGACCCCAAAAATCAGAATCGAATTGAATCGTGATTTTTAAAGACTCACGGCACTAACAAGCTACTACTGTAGCAACAGCTGCCCTGGGGCAGACTAACGGAAACGTGGCTGCCAATCCGTGCCAACGGCCTCTCTGACCACTACCAAACCTTTATACACATTCATACCCAGTGTCATGGACACTGGAGGCAAGGTGGGTAAAGTGTCTTGCCCAGGGACACAACGGCAGGATGAATGGGGAGAGCGGGATTATACACTGGATGCCCTCCCTGACCCAACCCTCCCCATTTACCTGGGCTTGGGATCGGCACTAGGAGTACACTGGTGTGGTGCTTCCCCCTGTGGGGGAGTAACCAACTTTCTTTTCCCCATTTGCCATTTATGCTGAGCACCAAGTCAGAAAGCAGAAAGTAGCATTTTTATCTAGTCTTTGGTATGACCCGACTGTTCGGTGGATGCTCTACCACAAGGCCACCACTCCAACTGCACACACAACTATTTAAAGGCATTTCAACAAAGCCAAGTCTTTACACAGATTTTCAGATTTATACTTTTACTGAAACTTTATAGACTGATTGGAAATCAAAAACCCTCCTAAAATTCTCTTGTAGAAGAGATTTTTAAAAAAAAATCTAAATAAGGTTAATTGGCATCAACTGGGGATTCTAAATTGTCCTTAAGTATGAATATGAGAGTGAATGGTTGTCTGTCTCTCTGTGCTGGCCCTGTGATGGACTGGCGATCTGTCCAGGGTGTACCCTGCCTCTCACCCAAAGATGCTGGGATAGGCTCCAGCCCCCCCCCCCCCCCCCACACACACACACACACAACCCAAAAAGGATCAAGAGGTAGAAGATGGATGGATGGACGGATGGATGGATGGAGTCAATCCTGCCCCTCCGTAGATCATCACCTTATCGTGGTGGAGAGGTTTGAGTACCAGAATAATACCAGGGACTATGCTGTCTGAAGCAACTTGCCCCTGGTAGGGTCTCCCAAGACAAACTGGTCCTGGGTGAAGGGCCAGACTAAAGATGTGTTCAGACCAAACACAAATGGTCAAATTTTTTGCACGGCCTGATGACATTTTAACTCAATGTAAAGACACAAAGAGACATGAATTCACAGTTTGAGTGAAGGCAAAGTTGCCTTTACAACTTCTGCAGCTGTGTTCAACCTGCTGTGGAAATTCCCAAAACACTGGCCACGGTTACATGGGCAAAATTTCTTCAATCTGATTACAATTCAGATCAGAATTTTACTGTTTACATGGATCCTGAAAAAGCTGATCTGATTAGGACGTGCATTTCCATGTGTCACACGTTTGAATGGAATAAATCATTTTGACATGCGCACGTCAACATTTCGACATTCCAAAAATAGAAGAAGAAGAAGAAGAAGCAACTTCTGGTGTTAGCAAGCCCCGCTTCGTGTCGAAATTGACCTGTATTGTGTTATTCAGACTGTACTTTTGCTTCTGCTGGTCTCCATAATGAAGCTACAAGTACATACTTCTGCATATGACGAACAGAGGTAGACCGCGGGACGATACAGACCAGTTTTGTTTTACTCTCGCTATGTTTTCCACTAACTGCTGCTAAGGCGGAAATACGTCACGTCGACGTGCGGCTGGTGTACAGACATGCGCAGTAAACATATTTTCTGCCCTGTGTTCGGAATAAGTGTTTTCATGTGCACCATTCGGATTAACAATTAGCATAACCCACCCCTCTCAAACGGAATGAAATTTTGATCCGAATGAGCATGATCAGGTTAGAATATTCAGATTGCCATGTTTACATGAAGCATTTTTATTCCGATCAGGCTTTTAATCTGGTTACTTGTGTCCATGTAAACATAGCCACTGTCATGCTTCAGTTTACATTGTCCGACGGGTGTGTGTTTGTGTGTGTGTGTGTGTGGGGGGGGGGGGGTGGTCTCCATCATCTATCTTCTACTACTTTTCCAGAGGTCCGGGTTGCGGAGGCAGCACCTCAAGCAGAGAAGCCCAGACTTCCCTCTCCCCAGCCACCTGCTCCAGCTCTTCAGAGAGGATACCAAGGTGTTCTCCCAGGCCAGCTGGGAGACATAGTCTCTCCATCATGTCCTGGGTCTGCCCCGGGGTCTCCTCCCAGTGGGACAAGCCCAAAACACCTCAAGTGGGAGGTGTCCAGGAGGCATCCTGATCAGATGCCCAAACCACCTCAACTGGCTCCTTTCAATGTGGAGGAGCAGCGGTTCTACTCTGAGCCTCTCCTGGATGACTGAACTCCTCACCCTCTCTCTTTTTTTCCCCTTGTCCTGTCAAGCAACTAGGTGAGCAGAACAGAAATCTGCTTCCCTTATTGTACCAAACAGATTTATGTTGCCAAAAGGAGCTTTATACAGTACATATATATATGTACTGTATAACCCTATCTCTGAGGGTGAGTCCAGCAATCCTACAGGGAAAGCTCATTTCAGCCGCTTGTATCCACAATCTCATTCTTTCAGTCATTACCCAAAGCGCATGACCATAGGTGAGAGTAGGAATATAGATTGACTGGCAAATCAACAGCTTTGCTTTGTGGTCAGCTCCCTCTTCACCACAACAGACCGGTACGAAGTCTGCATCACTGCAAATGCTGCTCCAATCCGTCTGTCAATCTTCTCGCTCCATTCTCCCCTCACTCGTGAATAAGACCCTAAGACACTTAAACTGCACACCACCCATGGGACCCAGCCGGGCTTAGCCTGAAGGAGTTACATGGGTCCGCCCTCCAGTGGTCTCACCACCTGCAGGAGGGATCATGGGGTCCCGGTGCTATGTGGATTAGGTGGCGGTCAAAGGTGGACACCTTGGCGGACTGATCCCAGGCTTTCTAAACTGGCTTTTGGTACGTGGAATGTCATCTCTCTGGTGGGGAAGGAGCCTGAGCTGGTGCATGAGGTTGAGAGACACTGGCTAGATATAGTCGGCCTCACCTCAACACACAGCTCTGGTTCCAGAACCAGTCTCCTGGAGAGGGGCTGGAGCTTGGCCTTCTCTGGAGTTGCCCCGGGCGAGAGGCGACGAGCAGGGGTGGGTATTCTTGTACCCCCCCACCTTGCTGCCTCTATATTGGAGTTTTCCCCGGTGGACAAAAGGGTTGTTTCCCTGCGCCTTCAGGTTGGGAAACGGGTCCTGACCATTGTTTGTGCCTATGCACCAAATGATGTTTCAGAGTACCCACCCTTTTTGGAGTCTGTGACTGGGGTGCTGGAGGGTGCTCCTCTTGGAGACTCCATTGTCCTACTGGTGGACTTCAATGAACAAGTGGGCAACAACAGTGAAACCTGGAAGGGGGTGATTGGGAGGAACAGCCTGCCCGATCTGAACCTGAGTGGTGTTCAGTTATTGGACTTCTGTGCTAACCACAGTTTGTCCATAACGAACACCATGTTCAAGCATAAGGGTGTCCATATGTGCACTTGGCACCAGGACACCCTAGGTCGCAGGTCGATGATTGATTTTGTTATCATGTCATCAGACCTGCGACCGTATGTCTTGGATACTTGGGTAAAGGGAGGTGCAGAGCTGTCAACTGATCACCACCCGGTGGCGAGTTGGATCCGATGGCAGGGGAGGATGCCATTCAAACATATAGTGAGGGTGTGCTGGGAACGTCTGGCTGAGGCCCCTGTCCGGGAGGTCTTCAACTCCCACATCCGGAAGAACTTCAACCACATTCCGAGGGAGTCTGGAGACATGGAGTCCGAATGGGCCATGTTCTCCACCTCTATTTTTGAAGCGGCGGCCCAGAGCTGCGGCCGCAAGGTTGTCGGAGCATCTCATGATGGCAATCCCCGAACCAAGTGGTGGACACCAGTAGTGAGGGGGGCCATTAAGCTGAAGAAGGAGTCCTATCAGGCTTGGTTGGCTTGTGGGACTCTCGAAGCAGCTGAGGTGTACCGGCAGGCCAAGCGGAGTGCAGCTCGGGTGGTTGCTGAAGCAAAAACCCGGGTATGGGAGTTGTTCGGTGAGGCCATGGAACAAGACTTTCGGTCGGCCTTGAAGAGATTCTGGCAAACTGTCCGGCGGCTCAGGAGGGGGAAGCAGCTCCCTGTCCACACTGTGTATGGTGTGGATGGGGCGCGGTTGACTTTGACTGGGGATATCGTCGGGCGGTGGAAGGAATACTTTGAGGATCTCCTCAATCCCACTGACACGCCTTCCACAGAGGAAGCAGGGTTTGTGGACGAGGGGGATGACTCGCCTATCACAGGGGCTGAGGTCGCCAGGATGGTTGAAAATCTCTTTGGTGGCCGGGCCCCGGGGGTGGACGAGGTTCGCCCTGAGTATCTCAAGGCCCTGGATGTTGTAGGGCCGTCATGGTTGACACGCCTCTGCAACATTGCGTGGAGTTTGGGGACAGTGCCTTTGGTATGGCAAACCGGGGTGGTGGTTCCTCTCTTCAAAAAAGGGGAGCGGAGGGTGTGCTCCAACTTTAGAGGGATCACACTCCTCAGCCTCCATGGGAAGGTCTATGCCAAGGTACTGGAGAGGAGAGTCCAGCCGTTGGTCGAACCTCAGATTTAGGAGGAGCAATGTGGTTTTCATCCTGGCCGTGGCACATCGGACCAGCTCTTTACCCTCTTGAGAATTCTCGAGGGGTCGTGGGAGTTTGCCCAACCAGTTTACATGCGTTTTGTGGACTTGGAGAAGGCATTTGACCGCGTCCCTCGTGGTTTTTTGTGGGAGGTGCTTCGGGAGTATGGGGTATCGGGCTTGCTGTTACGAACTATGACCGTTGTGAGAGTTTGGTTCGTATTGCCAACACTCGGTCGGACTCATTCCCAGTGACAGCTGGACTCTGCCAGGGCTGCCCTTTGTCATCCCAGACACTTCACACTTAGTAGCAAACTGTCCCAGTAAGACCTGTAGGCCATTGCTCAATGAAGCCAACAGGACAACATCATCCACAAACAGCAGAGATGAGATCCTGTGGTCACTGAGCATCACACCCTCCGTTCCTTGGCTGCACCTAGATATCCTGTCCATAAAAATGATGAACACAGTCGGTGACAAAGGGCAGCCCTGGCAGAGTCCAACTCTCACTGGAAACATCTTTGACTCTTGCAACGGTCGTATAGGGACCAGATAGCTCGTAACAAGCCTGATACCCCATACTCCCGCAGCACCCCCCCACAAGAGACTACGACGGGCACGGTCAAATGCCTTCTCCAAGTCCACTAAACACATGTGGACTGGTTGGGCAAACTCCCACGAACCCTCGAGGATTCTCAAGAGGTTGAAGAGTTGGTCCAATGTGCCACGGCC
Source organism: Pholidichthys leucotaenia (assembly GCA_020510985.1). Taxonomy (NCBI): domain Eukaryota; kingdom Metazoa; phylum Chordata; class Actinopteri; order Cichliformes; family Pholidichthyidae; genus Pholidichthys; species Pholidichthys leucotaenia. Next base: position 21,982,843 of record CM035848.1, on the reverse strand, counting down.
AGGACGAAAACCATATTGCTCCTCCTGAATCCGAGGTTCGACCAGCAGTCAGATTCTCCTCTCCAGTACCCTGGCATCAACCTTCCCAGGGAGGTCTCGCCTGAAAAAATTGTCCCTGCCTCCAAAACTTCACAAGATGATGGGTTGTTTATACTGCTAGCCTTGTTAACATGCCTGTGGCAGGAGTCCGTGGGTAAAAAACTCTCACAGTCTGATTCAGCTGCAGAACTCCCGGTCCTTCTGTCTCCGGGTGAGTGTCAGTCTCATTTTCAAACAAGTTTACTCTCCAATGTTAATACTTCTATGCCAGTGATGGCAGAATCTCAAGGCTAGTGCTATCCGTCGGACGTGAATGCGTGAGATTCGTGTGTGGTCGCCTCTTTCCATCAACTTTGTATGTATTCACGATGCCTGTTCGCATTTAGTCTGAAGGCACCTTAAGAGCGGTCCAGTGGATCTCCATGAAAAATGTTACATCAAGGACCCAGTGTACCAAAAGGAGGCCCATGGGTTTGCCCTCCAGTGGGCTCACCACCTGCAGGAGGAATCATGGGGATCATGGTGCTATGTGAACTGGGCGGAAGTCTGGGCTGCTCTGCCTGGACTGACGCCCCCACAACCCGGCTCTCCGGATAAGCGGTAGAAGATGGATGGATTGAAGGATGAAGTCAATCCCAGTCATATAAAGGTTAAATAGATAAATGTACTTTTTAAATCAGAGTACCTCTTTGTTGCCAGCAGCTGGTGTCTGTCCTTCAAGTCACACTGGTAAACTCCCAATAAGAAGATCAAAAACTGGTTAATATCTAAGAATGAGCGCGTCCTCTCACCTTCCTGGATACTGAGGCCCATCTGGTTGCAGGTTTGCGTCACCAGGCCACCTTCCTCCACCTTCACCAGGACCACATCTGGCTCCTCATCCTTCTGCACACACAAAAACACGAAAAAAAAAAGATTCATCAGACAATATTGCACCACGTTACAACATCAAAGGATGCTCTGAACCAGTGGTACACCAATAATTGGCAGATTTTGCTATGATTGGCCTTAGCCATTTTTTTTTTTTTACACAAAATTGGGCAATTAACAGACAGGTACCACTGTGGGCAGCCCGGTGTTTTACTGCTACTGAAGGACCCCCTCTGTGTTCATGTGTGAAAACACTGGAAAGAGAAAATGTCTATAAACTTCCCAGGAGAAATCTGTAAATTCTTATTTTTCAAAGCCCAAATGTTAACTCTGCGACAGAAAATGAGAATGATCTTAGTCAGCTCTGGAACTGTGCGAGCCTTCAGTAAGCTGTAGCCTAGCTTAAAGATGGTACCAACTACTGAAACATGGTGTCAGCTAAAATACAGGTGTGCTCATAAGTTTACAAACCCTGGAGGTATGTATACTTGTGATCACAACTGTATGAATACCCGTTACTAGTTGTAGTAGTAGTAGTACAACTGCTCATAGCACATGTGCAGGCCTAAGTACAGCTCTATCCCTGATGAAACTGTCACAGCATAATTTTTCATGTTTTAGAATTGGGACTCCCATTCACTATAATGGGAACAAGAGCACTCTGAGGTGAGTGCAATATCGCCCGCCTCTATTTTCTTTGAAAATCCCAATACTTACTGACGGAGAGCAGTTTTCAACTTTTCAATATAATCCATCCACGTGGATACCTTGAATTTCCCTCTGGGATTAATAAAGTATGCAAAATAAAATAAATAAATAATTAATTACTGTGGCAGAACCAAATTATGATAAGCCCATCATCCACAAATATACAACAAAGTATACAACTCATAGCTGTAGGTCAGGATCCCCAGGTGAACCTGTGTAGCAAGTATGGTGACCCTAGAAAGCTTTAGGCTGCCGCCCTGAGCATTTTTTTCAGTGTTTGTGCGCAGTGCTCTGGGAAAAAAAAGTCTGTCCCCTGTATCCCAGCAACAGCTTGTCACGCTCAACTCAGCACTTCCGCTTTTCCTATTGTCAGACTTTCTATTGTTTTTTTTAATAGTAGTCTCTAAATAACAATGGACAGGAAATGTTTTCTAGCAGCTCTAGATGTAAAATATGATGACACGGAATGCAGGAGTCTGAATACAGACTAGTACCGGCGTCCTATGTCCCACCCACGCAGCAGTTCTGATTGGCTGCTTGGTCTGACACTGATAAGCTCAGCTGCAGTCTCTCAAAAGTGGAACTTTTTTCAGCTCTGAGCACCGCGACAAAAAACGGCCACTGCTGAGAGTGTTTCAGTGCCGTGGGCACTCAGCACTGTAAACACTGGACCATATAGAGAATGAATGGAAAATAGTCGTCCAGAGTGGAAAAAACACGTTTAGTGGACACGCAGCCTTACACGTTCTATAGTAAGAGATCATAGGGAGTGTCAACCTTGACCTTTGACCTTTTGACTCCAAACCCATAGTCAGAGGTCAGGATCCCAAGGCAAACCTGTGTACCAGGTTTGGTGGCCCTAGCTTTACTCATTTTATAGTAAATGTAGCATTTACCATAGTGCAGCTGCAAAGTTAACTTTGAACCTTTGACCCCTTGACCCCAAACTCAGAGTTAGGTGAGGGTTTAAGTCGTCCAAGATGTGTATTAGATACAACTACTGTATCGATTTGAAAAGCCTACATCATTTATTTCAGTAGTGTTTAGAAGTTTAGAGGTGTGTTTAGAAGATTTAGGGAAAAATCGGACCTCTGACCTTTGATCTCAAGGTCATCTGATGAGTGTGAAATTGCAATATGCACATCTTCAGAGTATATCAAACCATGGTACCAGGTTTCAAAACAATCGGAATAAAACTGTAGGAGGAGTTAATTTCACAAGACAGTTACTGTCTATGAAATGAGGTGAAACAGGAGGTCATAGGTCAGGGGCTACAATTCTCACAAAAATCATCCAATCAGAATCAGACTGCAATATGCACATCCTCAGTGTATATCAAACCATGGTACCAAGTTTCAAAACAATCGGACCAAAGCTGTAGGAGGAGTTGATTCCACAAAAGTGGGACAGACGGACAGATGGACTGACCCATAACATAATCCCCCTTCGGTCATCGCCCAAAGGGCTCTTCAACCCCTTTGGGGTTTGACCGGAGGGGGACAAAAATTCATATTTTTATTTTTTTTAATCCAGTAAAAAAAAAAAAAAAAAAAACTGACATCCATAGCATCAGTGAAACCTGGACTAGTATCCAGCATAAAAATTTTGTGCAAACTGGACATTTCGCCAAGTTGTAGTCTTGTGTGTCATTGCAAGACATCAAAACTTCCCAGAACAGTTCTCCACTAGTTATCTGGCCCAGACCCTGATATTACTATAGAGGAGGGTCACTGTGCCATGTAGAAATGTTTGTGACACATCTATCCTAACCCTCCAAACACCATCACAGATTGAATGGCAAGGAATGTGAATGGCAAGGAATGTGTTATCAACCATTCTTCTTATCCTCTAATGATCCCCGGTGGGACATAAGGTTGCAATGGTGCATCTCCACCTCTCCCGGTCATCTGCCATCGCATGAACCTGTGGCCATGAATAACCTGCCTCTTCCAGCTTTGCACTAACAGTCCTTCACCATGTTGCTCTTGGGCATCTAGGTTTGCGCTCTCCTTGATGTTTCCAGTGGAGAGCTATTTGTGGGATGCAATCATGGTTCATTTGGAGTACATGGCCTAACCACTTGAGTCTTCTTCTTTTGATCTCTGGTATGATGCTGTTGCATTTGGTCTTTTTGTGCAGCACCTCATTAGTGATCTTGTTTGGCCAAAAGATTTGACAGATCCTTCTTAGGCAGTTGTTATGAATGAAGTGCAGCAACTCTCTGAATGTCTCTCTTAACAATACTTCAACATTCAGATCCATACAGCAACATCTTAACATTGCTATTGTAGATCTTTACTTTGGCACTGACTGGACTTCCAAATGTTCTTGTGTGTGGAAAAGGCGTTCTGAGCTTTGGCCATTCTGGCTCTAATGTCTTTGCTGATACCTTGGTCTTTGCTGATGGTGCTACCCAGGTAGACAAGGTCATCCACTTCCTCAAGCTGCTGATGGCTGACTGATTTGTGCTGGTTTTGGAGGGTTGATAAACATGACATTAGTCTTGGTGGAACTGATGTATAGGCCAGTCCATTTGGAATATCTGTCTAGCCTGTCAGCCTTGTCCTGTAGGTCATGTTACTTTTGGGACACCAGGGCCAAATCATCTGCAAAATCAAGGTCTTCTAGTTGTGTTGTTTGGGTCCACTGTATGCCTCTTGGTTTGTCAGCTGCTGTTGACCTCATTATCCAGTCAATCGCGACTAAGAACAGTATAGGAGACGATATACGGCCTTGACGGACACATGATACTACAGGAAATGCTTCAGACAGGGTGCTGTTCATTATTATGCTACATTCAAAGTTGCTGTATAATCTGCTGATCAGCGTAACGATCTTCTGAGAGACTCCGTAGTGCCGTAGCATTTTCCAAAGGCTCTCCCTGTGTATGCTGTCAAATGCCTTCTTGAAATGTACAAAATTTATGGGGGGGGGGGGGGGGTGTAATCAACCATGCACCCCCATAAATGCCAAAAATCTCATCTCGTTCTGGCTGACACGTCTTTTATAACAAACAATTTAGTGGAATCCTTCCTATTTACACTAGAGGAACTACAACTACTCTGGAATCTTACTATATAGAAGCACTGAGCAGCTACTGGATGATGAGCAGCTACTGAAGCTAGTGAAGACACTTCACCCGCATTGCCTCCAGTGCCCATAACACTGGGTATGAATGTGCATAAATGTATAAAAAATGTTTGGTGGTGGCCGGAAAGGCCGTTGGCGCAGATTGGCTGCCACATTTCCGTCAGCCTGCCCCAGGGCAGCTGTGGCTGCAGAAGTAGCTTGCCACTACCATTGTCTGTCTGGAGTGAATGAATAATGTACCTATTTGTAAAGCGTCTTTGAGTATATATGATAAAGCGCTATATAAAATCGATGCATTATTATTATTATTACTGGATGATGAGCAGCTACAAGAAGTGTTTGTTGGAGGTTACTGCTGCCAAAGGAAGTTCGACCGGTTATTAAATCCAAGGGTTCACTTACTTTTTCCACCAGCACTGTTACTGTTGAATAGATGTGTCCAATAAAGACATGGAATATTATAATTGTTTGTGTGGTATTAGGCCTACACTGGCCCTCATTTATCAAATGTGTGTAAGACAGGAAAATTGTCATACGATGATTTCAAGGCAAAGTTCGGCATTTGTCAATCTGCATCTGATTTGACCATCGTATGGTATGCTCAAATCTCATGACAGGTCTGACCTTTTTTTTTTTCCCCCCTTTTCCCCAAACCTCCGTGACTGGGTTCAGAACTTTTCAAGAGCAATGTTGTTTTCTTCTTTTTCTTTATACGTGCACCGGAGTACAGACAGACACCATGGAGTGACGGAGACATTCCATCATCGCTTCTACGTAACTATTAAATTCTTATGTTTGACATATATACTTTTAAAATGACCAGGTGAACAACATTTAATCAAACACTTTAGTTATCTCACTGATACCTGTAACAGAACCGAGGAACTCATTTACATCATGGCTGTATACATTTAAATTATAACCCTCAACCTGAGTTCACACCAAGCTGCTGTGCATCACGGCTCTCGTTCCAGACGTGGGTCTTCTATCTTTAATGACACGTCTGAGGTTGCCACACAACACTACTTTATTATTTTTATTACTGCATTACCCTCAGCTGAAGATCAGCTGGTCAAATCAACGAGGTTATGCAGCCCCGATCTCCTCCAAAATGTGGTTCTTTTGCATTGAATGATGTTTGAGGTTGCTACAAAACACTCAATTTCTTCTCTATAATGTCAATTTCTTCTGCGGAGAAGTTTCTCTTTTTGCCATCTTTTGTTCCACTGTCTCATAAATGCCTGGGGCGAGGTGTGGTATCACACTCCAATCCATCAGTCAGATTCATTAATGAGTGAACGAACGTGTGATGAGACTGGCCAGATACCATGTGGATGTTTTCATACCATCATTTCTGCACCCAAATGTGCGCAGATTTCTATGCACGTTTGATAAATGAGGGCCGTCGTATTTGTCTATACTTGGGACTTTGATGTAGATCAAATCACATGTATGAACCATTCAGAAAACCAGATCATTTCAAAGGGTTCACATACTTTTTTTTGCAGCTGTATGTCTTGTAATGTGTTTACATGGTTTGACGTGACACGCATTTGTCGATTTTCATCTTTTTAAGTGAAACTAAATTCTTTGTCTCATTGACCCTCTGTGTTCAGGGGCTCCTATGGGCCAATTTTTGGAAGGAGCTCATATTTCCTACAAAATATCCCATTTTTCACTGGGTTTGGATTGTGTGCCAGATTTTGTTCATGTTGACAGCCTAAAAAAAATAGTTTCCAGAGAACCGGACAAATAATAAACAGATTACAAAGGGGTTGTCTCATCACTCACTTTGAGAGGGTATGGGCACAAAATATGCAAAAAAAAAAAAAAAAAAAAAAAAAAAAAAAAAAGATCTCATCTCCATTTGCAGATGTTGTTGTCCTGTTTGCTTCATCCAGCAGTGACCTACAGGTCTTACTGGGAGAGTTTGCTACAGAGTGTGAAGTGACCGGGATGAGAATTAACACCTCCAAGTCCGAGTCCATGGTCCTCAGCCGGAAAAAGGTGAATTGTCCTCTCCGGGTTGGCAACAGGCTCCTGCCCCAAGTGGAGGAGTTTAAGTATCTTGGGGTCTCATTCACAAGTGATGGGAAATTGGAGCAAGAGATTGTCAGATGGATCAGAGTAGCATCTACAGTGATGCGGACGTTGCATCGGTCTGCTGTTGGTGAAGACGGAGCTGAGCTCTAAAGCAAAGCTGTCGATTTACCGCTCAATCTACATTCCTACCCTTACCTATTGTCATAAACTTTGGGTAACAACCAAAAGAATGAGATTGCGGGCACAAGAGTCTGAAATGAGCTTTCTTCGTAGGATTGCTGGACTCACCCTTAGAGATAGGGTGAGGAGCTCAGTCATCCAGGAGAGGTTCAGAGTAGAACCACTGCTCCTCCACATCAAAAGGCACCAGCTGAGGTGGTTTGGGCATCTGATCAGAATGCCTCCTGGACGCCTCCCAGGTGAGGTGTTTCAGGCACGCCCAACTGGGAGGAGATCCTGGAGCAGACCCAGGACTTGCTGGAGAGAACAGGTCTCCCAGCTGGTCTGGGAACGCCTTAGTATCCTGTCTGAAGAGCTGGAGCAGGTGGCCGGGGAGAGGGAAGTCTGGGCTTCTCTGCTTTGACTGCTGCCTCCACAACCCAGATTGCCAAAGAAGCGGTAGATGATGGATGGTTGGATGTGAAAAAAAATTGCATTGTAACAAAAAAACTTCACTAAGTACACTTTGCCTTAACTATTACAAAACTGATCAAAGCAACAATGAAGGGAGAGATGTGTATGCCTAGGGTTGAGAAAATCTAAGATTTAAAAAACAAAATGAAAGCACCAAGGTGTTATGCCTTGGTGCCTGTGGCACGGTAGCATGGGTGGCTGTAAAAAAAAAGTGTCACTCCAGCCTCTACTGGCTCGGAATAGTTATTGCAATACCTTTTTCACTGCGGCACTGACAAAAATGGGGAGTTAAATTTGTGTTTTATTTCAAAAAGAAAGTGTTATTTTGAAATTCTGGCAAATTAAAAGTCAAGAAAATATGGTGACAATGATACAAGCCTTTAGTTCCACTTAATTTTGACCAGGCGAGCTGAAACAGAGGCAGAGGGACAGACAGACAGATGGACCGATACACACAGCCACAGACAGACGCACTAACCGATTACTGTATGCCTCCGTTTCACCAAGGCATAATGAGGAAAAGCAGTTTAAAAAGTTAAAATGAATTTGTCAGAATGTTTACAGCACTGGGGTTTGAAGAGTGTTCAACAGTTTAATGTTCTGCTGCATTTCATTAAATACTGGTTTTCCCTTTAATCTATGACAACAGAAGTGAGCTTATATTTCATTTAAATTTCTGCTCCATGAATGTTTTATTTGGCTATGTACTTCTGTACACATTTCTTTTATTATTAAACTGGTGTATTCTGTCAGGCAGAGAGGGCAAAGAGACAAAACAAATGTGGCCACCATTACACCGTCCAAGAACGCCTGTATTTGGTGGGTCTTTAGAAAGCTTTTTCTTTAAGTCAGTAAGTGTATGGGTTGTAGAAATTAACTTACAACTGGGCAGTGGAGATGAGCTGCAGAAAGCACACAACTCATCACAGGTGAATAACAACCTCATACCTGCAGTTAATTTGTCACCCTTTACTGTAAAATTTATCTTTGTTCTAAAAAAAAAAAAAAAAAAGGCTCCAGAACCACAACTTGTTTTAACACTGTCACGAGTGAGGGCTGTAACACATCAAAGAGAATTTTAAAAAAAATAACCATGTGATGTCAGAGATTATTAAACATTTAGGCTGAAAAACTGGCTTCTCCAACATTTTTACAGCCTGGATATTCCCATATAAAAAGTTAACAGTCCCTCCCAGAAAGATTGTTTTTTTTTTGTTGTGTGTTGATGTAGATTACTTCCTGGAACCAGAGCCAATCACATTTCAACTCCTGAACAACGCTTGTTTGTTTGTCCTCGGTAACCTGCGTGACACTGGTCTGGAGTCAAATCAGCTTTAACCCTTTGTTCAGGTTCCTTTATTTGTACCCGTAGGTAGATTTGTCACATGGAGTAGTAGTAGTAGTAGATTAGTTTATTTGACAGGGACAGTGCAATAAACATAGACAATTAATCAAAGACAATCAATCTGATGTGTTGCACAGAGTGTATAGCTATTAGCTAATTTGCAACTCTTGTCCCTGGATGGGAGTGTGGGATTCTCATTCAGCGCTGGCCCCAGAATGCCTCACTGCGGGGTTCAGCAGTTGCAGTTTTTCCTTTTTTGTGTCCCATGTCTGTGTGCTGATGCTAGTGACACGAGCTAGGTAATTTGCCAGAAAAACAACCACCAGTAATTTGGGAGTAAATAATATTTTATTGCATTACTAAAATGCTTTATAGAAAATGTGAAATATACAAGACAGAAAAATGATAAATGACTCCTTTACAGTGCTCTAGCAGATACCATTATTTGGTGAACCATCAAATAAATATTGCTTTAAGAACAAAAATTAGGATTACAACATGCTCATTTGATACAATCCAGCACAGTAAAAACTGGTGCGGCGTTTTATTTTAATAACAGAAGTGGCATTAACAATCAATCCCTATACCAAAAAAGGTTGGCATGTTGTAAAAAAATACAAATAAAACCAGAACGCAATGAGTAAAGAATGTAATAATCCACCATTTACAAAAATCACACAAACTGTTGAATGTGACACACCATTTCTAGAAAACTGACAGACACTCATCTGTAGAACCGTTTCTGAGACCATGCAGTGATTTCCAGGGCAGAATCATGACCATTTTTAATGCAGTGCCACCTGAGGGCTAGAAGATCACCGTCATCCGATGTTGGTTTTCAGCTGCGTCCCTTGTGCAGAGATGCCTCCTGACTCTGAATCTTTTACTATGGTGTAGTGTAGATGCAGGTTTTTAACCTCTGCCCATCTTCATTTCTGACAGATTCTGCCTCTCTAAGGGTAGTAGCTCACAGAGTGGTGAATGATGAGGAACGTTCACGAACGTTGCAATTGTTAGGGTTTCATCAGGGTTTGTAAAAGGTTATTCAACAGTTCGCCAACATTTTTTCTTGTTGCAGAAACCTGTTTTTGTGTGTGTACCACCATAAACACTGTTGGTGAACTGTTGTGCAACCTTTTACACTCCCTGACGAAACCCCAACAATTGCAACGCTCGTGAAGAATCCTTAGCATTTGCCACTCTGAAATACAGCCTTGAGCTACTCCTTGACACCCAATGCTATCACTGGCCTATTGCTCATTTCAACACATTCCACCAGCTGGTTCTTTTTAGCACCACTTACTTCACCAGCTTTTGTCACCCTGCCCCACAGACATGTTGCTGCCACCAAATTCAAGATGAGCCAATATTTTTTTTCACGAAACAGTAAAATGTTTTTCAAAACCTTGTATTTTCTATGTTCTATTGTGGATAAAGTAGTGGTTCATGAGATTTCCAAACCACTGCATTCTGTTTTAACTAGATTTGGCACAGAATCAGTTCTAATTCCTTCTTTCTGGTTTGTGTTGAGTTGCCTCGACTGCCCCTCCCTGAGCCTGGTTCTCCTGTACTACCAAACATGTTCACACAGCCACGGTATCTTTCAGGGATCTGGTGTAACAAACCCAGACATTCTGGATCAGGATAATCTGTCTTATGAACGTGGTTATCATCATGGTAAGCAGCAGGGGTGGGGGAAAAAAAAAATATACGTATATATTTTTTTTATTTTTTTATTTTTTTTAAGATACAAGTTTCTATAGGGGGAAGAGTCTGAATGATGTGTAAAATGGAAAAGAATTGATATTTAAATGTCCAGAGTTCAGCAGCAACAAACGTGTCTATACCAGAGGTAAAGAGGAAGTAACCAGGTACTGTAGGTCGATGCAGTGGGATATATGCGGGTTAGATGGAACATTCCAGCTGATTTGTAAGTAAAGTCATTTTTGTCCATTATAAATACACTGCTTTGAAAGAACCAAGTAGCCACATGGTGAAAAAAGAAATCCTGAATAGAAAAAGGCGCCTCAATAATGGTTTAATCATTGACCCTGGGTTGTTCAGTCCATTTATGTGGCGCATAAAAATTACAAAAAAGTAATGTTGAATCTCGAAGTAGCAAAAATACAGGTTACACTGCTGCAGTCAGTCTGTGCTGTGATGTGATACAGACCTCCAGAAACACAGGAAAAATTGATTTTACATAAAGTGACAAACTAAAAGTCCCCAAAAAAGATAGCAGGGTTCCCCCTAAACAACGGCAAAGGAGTTCATCATCCACCATAATCCTGGTATAAAACTGGATTAGAGAGTAAAAGTTGATATTGTGATATTCTGATTTGTCTGTGTAAAGACAAATCAGAATTGAACACTGGCTGTAAAAGCCCATGTTCGATTCAACAGTTCTGTGATTTTAGGATTATGACATGCTCATTTGATACAATCCAGCACAGTAAAAACTGGTGCAGAGTTTTATTTTAATAACAGAAGTGGCATTAACAAACAATCCCTACACCAAAAAAGGGTATAAAGACGTTACAGCCCTATACAAATTGCATGTTACAGCTGTTGATGTAACTTGCATGTTAAGACGGCAGAACAAGCACGGTGCAGCAAGACGGCAGCCGCTCTGATCAGAATTACCTGAAACAAAATTGTCTTGTGTGGAAATATTTTGGTTAAAAGCCTGTTTCAGACTGCTGTAATTAAAAAAAAAAAAAAAACAACGGTGTGGCAGAGCAGATAATCTGCCTGTGAATTTTACTGCACATCAACACGGCAGCTCCAGTAAAAGCAAAGCCAGGTAAACCCCCACATCTGAAAATGTGTTCAAGTTGTGCAAGTTCATATTACCTTATTGGTATATTTGATAGAGAATCAGTTTCCTCTCATGAGTCGCACACCCTCACTCGTGTCACAGGAATTTTGAGTTCAAAAAAATTCACAAATTTTCTCTTAAAACAGTCAATGTCTCAAACCCATCTCTAACCCTTCTCAATTTAGTTTTTGACAAGGCAAAAAGTGCATTACCCGTGAAGCAGAGCCACAGCCCACCAACAACTGCTCAGCAGAAATTGTGCTCTTCTCGTAAGATTTTAATTTGAAATTAAATCAGATAAGAAATCGACTCTGTAGCCAAGTTATTTTCTTCCCCAGAAGGCAAGAAGTGATTTCTTCCCCCATTTATTGAATTTATTTTCCTCATATGATGCTATGAATTATTTAGTACACCGATATTATCTGTGCAAAATAGGCCATGTTCACAAATGCGTCGTACATCGTCTGAAATCACAACTGCCCAGGTCTCCCGACCTTTGACCTTGAGCCCAACTTGGATGCAGACCCACCTGAGAATGACTGAGTTTGGTGGGCATCTGGGCAGATGCCTAGGGGGAGGAAGAGGAGGAGTGAGTCCCGTGAAACATGGACAGAAGGACTACGCTTCATCCGCTGAGCTTTGATGGAATGAGCTAAAAACTGTTTTACCAACCCTGAAAACCACAGCATCCGTCAGTATTCGCCGCTCCATGAGATATTAGCTTTAGAAAAGACTTTTAACAAATCACCACCCAACCCTGACATTTAGAAGAGTCTGGTCAGAGATTTCGGTCAGCAACACTGTAGGCTGCTACCTAGGGGTGGGCAATATGGGCGAAAAATTATATCACAATATATCTGAATTTGCATGATAATATTTTTCCCAATGTTGCTGCATACAGTTATTTTTCTCTTAAATTTATGCAAAAAGGACAGTTTCACAGGCCAGCATTATTTACCTTCAACATATTCAGGAAAAAAAAAACCTCTTATTTCTCCAGTTTATAAACAAAAGCTCACATTTAGTTTAAATATTTTTTAGTTCTGTATCAAATATTACAAGACAATAATATCAACCATTACATCTTAACTGTACACAGATGTTGGATTTTATGCTGAATCACTTTACCTGCATTACTCTCGCTGCATGGACCTGTCCTGTCGCTTTCTGGCTCTCGTTGCACTGAACGGATGTTTTTTTGGGTTTTTTCCCTCCTCTCTTGCCGCGGTTGAATAAAATCAAAATGAAGCAGCCAAAACTGAACTAAAATACAAATACAGCCACTTCGAGCAGCACACTGTCTGACATTAATACCCCTCCAGCGGTGTTGTAGACGTGCAGGAAAAAAACGTTTTTTAACATGACAGCAGTCTGAAACAGAAAGTGAAACTTAAATATTTCCACTCAACTGGATATAGACCGTGTGACTTCAGAGCTGCAGCTTCCTGCACCATGCTTGTTTTGCCATTTCTGTGCTGACCTGTAATTTCCATCGCCAGCGTAACAGTGTGATATCATCACGCAGCATACCCCAAATATCGCAATATTCATTTTTACACCAGTATGAAAATTTATACTGGTATTATCGTGAACGATACAATATGGCACACCCCTACAGCCACTTAAATTATATTTTAAATCAAGTGTCACCCTAATACAAGTCAAGTCTGTTCAAATGTGTTCTGAATGTAACACTCAAAGCATACGCTAATAACTGTGCCCAGTAACAAACACGGCAACACTGGTGCCAGGGAATCGTACGATGATCTCAGCAGAGGCCTCCCTACCTCTCTGAATTTAAAGCACACGTATTCCTTCAGAAGTCACCTACCCAGGTCATGAAGACCATACAGAGTCCTTCTGTCACCGTCACATCAAAGTGTCATATCAGCTCATCAGTCTTCCCTCTAACATACTAATATCACATCTTACTCTACAGTACTTTACATCAACTATTAGGGAAGATGAACTACAGTATTGTGCAAAACATTTAGGAAACCCCTCTTTTTTATTTTCTAGGAAAATGGCAGTTATATTCAGTGAGTTACTTAAGTGTATAAACAAGGGCTGCACAATACATTGAAATGTCATTATCATGATGAGCATTATGGGTAATCACTGAAAACTGAACAGGGATATGGTATTTTTTTTAGATATAAGTCATTTCTGCAATATTCAACAACAATATTGTATAGCTCATGTTTTCCTGTGTCATGTATAGTGCAGCCCCAGTGCAAACATAAATGGAAATACAGTAAACAACAAAAACAGAGTTGGGGTTTAATTCTAACAAGATTGAAAGTCAATATTTGGTCTGACCATCTTTATTCTTCAACACAGCCTGAACGCTCTTCATTTTTATTTATTACATATCTCTCCAGGGTTCTGGAAACTCTTCTCTGGACAGTGGCTGACTTTTCTTCCATTCTTTGTCAAGATGACCCCACATTTTGTATTTGGATCCATCTCTCCATCAGACTTATTTCTGCTGATTTCTAGTCCAGTTTTCGTCTAATGTGGCAAACTTCAGCCTTTTCTCCCAGTTTCCCTTCTCAACAGCCACCCCTCCACTGAGACCATCCTGAAGAGGCTTCAGTCAGTGGAAGATGGATCAATGAAGGAACAGGTAAAGCCCTCAGGTCCTGGGTCAGGTCTTTGATGGAGTTTTAAATATTTCTAATAGACATTCAGTTCAGATTCTGTCCTTGTGCGGTTCTTAGAAATTACACTTCTTTAGTCCTCCATTTGTCCAGTTTCCTCAAATATCATGGAAACTGGACAACATTCTTGGAAAGACCTTCAGAAAGCCTGGAGAACAATTGCTCAAGACCACTTTAAAATGACAGGAAAAGCTGTTTCCTTGGAAGAAATGAGGGGGTTCCTAAAACTTTTGCTCAGTACTGTAGGACACACAAAAACATCAGTCTGTCATACGTTATCATCGTCCTCCTGTCTGTCTCACTGCTGTATTTATGAACCAAACCCACAGATGAGCCATGTCAGACCAAGCAGCTGATTTCTCTCATTAACTACAGCCATTTAGTGTTTAACATGAAAAATGTTCACGGTGACTTTAGGGGCGTCTTGTGCCGTTTTCATTCTGCCCTGCAGAAAATCTTCCACAGGTAGATCAAGTCTCTGCTTCTGTGTAAACTTCGGGGTGATTCTTTTCTTGGTGTGTTTTTAAGTTTCTTATCCAGGCAAATCCCCTCCCACATATTCCACAGCAGTACGGCTTCTCCCCGGTGTGAACCCTCTGGTGTTTTCTCAGGTTCCCAGCCTCTGAGAACATCTTCCCACACGTGGAGCATCTGAAAGGCTTCTCCCCCGTGTGGATGCGCTGGTGGATTTCCACCTTTTTGGGCCGGTTAAAAGCTTTACCACAGTAGCTGCAGACAAACAGTCTTCCCTTGGATGGACGAGCTTCTGGTTTGTTAAGGCTGCTGAATGGTTTGGACCCAGGGAAAATGGGGCCATACTGAGTCCAGCCATTAACACTGGAAGAGGCTGATGGGAACTCAGACGTTTCGATTGTGTACGAGCAAGACGGCCTGATCACTTCTGCTATAGAGCCCGGGGGCTCAGCATAATACTTCCCAACCAACGAGCTACCACTGTTACTGCCATCACACAAACCGCCAAACTGTGAGCCACTGTTTCCGCCATCGACATATCGGTGTGGGTTCACTGCTTCCTGCAGCGAGTCTCTGCCCCCAAGAGAAGCACCGAGTTCACACTTAAGGAGAGGAGAGGAGCCACTGACCTCCACTCCTCTGCTGGACAGCTTCGTCACGCTTGACTGGCTCCGGCTTTGGATTTGGGACTGGTGACCAGAAGAAGACTGGGTCTCCTGCTCTTCACGGCTGGACCTCTGAGCTGCGGCTCCTCGGGGGACACACTCCAGCACTCCTTTAGTTAAAGAGACAACATGGACAAAGACAGAAACCTCAATACTCCTGTACTCATAAAAACAGCATTCAAGCTTCACATACATGCAGGTTCCCCAGCTCGTTTTCACAGAGGTCCAAATCACATCAAGCATGCTGAATGAGACCCCCCCCACAACAGACCCCCACCACCAAAACTCTGTTCAATTTAGCCATGTTAGCTTTTATGCTAGCACTGAACAACTTTAAACCAATTTAGCTTTTAAATTAGCTTTTATAAGCCAAGTTTCTTCAACACAAGCCATTTCCATACATTAATATTGTGCAAGTTTGCATCGTATTAGCAGTCAAGCTAGCATTGATCAGTGTCATCTTTAAATGATAATAAAGGTTCAACTTTGTTCAACTTTAAGGGCATTATTTAATTTCAGGCTACCTTTACTTTAAAGAGACAATTTGCAGGTTTTTAAATATTTCAGGGAAACATTTTCAGTTAATAGTTTTCACATGACATTTTTTCAGAAAATTCTAATTTTCTACTTATAGTCCTACAGTATCTCACAAAAGTGAGTACACCCCTCTCATTTTGTAAATATTTTATTATATCTCTTCATGGGACAACACTGAAGATATGACACTTTGATACAATGTAAAGTAGTCAGTGTACAGCTTGTGTAACTGTGTAAATTTGATGTCCTCTCAAAATAACTAAACACACAGCCATTAATGTCTAAACTGCTGCCAACAAAAGTGAGTACACCCCTAATAGCGCTGTTCATTGTTGGTAAACAAAGCGTAATTCTAGTGCATGCGCAGTCAGCTGGTGGGCAAGAAAACATTGCAGCGTTGCAACGCCTTTTGCGTGGACTGGACGCATCCGCTGTACTTCAGTGTATTGTTTTGCTCTTTTGACGTGATCTCCGCGCCATGTTTGGTGAGCGAAACAATCCACAGAAACGCTCATATTTTGCTCAATATCTTATGTTAACAAAATAATAAGACACTGGCATTCATTGTACAAAGATTATGAGATACCGTGGCATCGCAGAGGTTCCTTGTCAATGCCTGAGTCCTGCGGTTCACTCTCTGAAAAAGGATGAAACTGACCTGCCTGCACGACCCCATAACCAAGGGGTCACTGGGTTTGTCCAGGATGTAAAGCTTCCAGTTCTGATGATTAATTAATGGCATCAGAAATGTTCTGAGTGACTTCCTCTGTGTCACCAGCAGTTGTTACAGACACACACTGGTGTTGTCAGTGTCAGCTGTGATTTTCCTGCTCTTCTCCTTTGTGCCTCGTCTCTCAACTTAGCCAGTTTCTAAGTGTTCATGCCAGTGTTTTTGACACCCAGGAAACCACCTCTTTGCTTTTCCACTTTAAAATAGTATCAGTCCATTTTAAACTAGGCTGAATTAATTTAATTCAGCAGTGTATGACATTTAACTGGCTGGAGTTCTTGCTGGATAGGCTACTGTGGCAGCATGTCCCACACAATTGACTCTGTGCTGTGGATTTTTGAAGTAAACCTGGACATCAAGGCTTTTCAAAACACTTTTAATGCTATTTTGCTGGATAGTAAATTTATCTTGGATACTTAATGCCAGTTATTTATGATGTGCATGTACTTTAATTCCTAATCATAGCAGGTTTCCGTGTTCAACTGTTGCCAATACATGCAGCAAAAAAAAATAATTACAGTGCACTATGTTCATGACCTCAGAATACTAAATTTATTGCTATGTGATTGGATGGATCTCGACTCAGGATGGACCTTTTTGCAAAATGGCCACCACTAATGTTTAGCATTCAAAATTCATGTATTGTTGTTCTCTAGATTAATGATTACATTTACTCTATACAGTCACAGTGGTCCCCATCTGATATGACTGATCCTGTATTTCTAGTGCTTGGTCTATACTGTTAAACTGTTAAATTTTGCTGCAACTTCTATTTTATAATCTGTATGTACATGTAAATGAGCACCTTACATTTTCACTGTTTTCTAGCAGAGCATGAATTTTGCACTCTTCTTAAATTTTGTTAATCTACACAGGCCTCGCAATATTTGTGAAATAAAGGGCAAAGAAAAGGGTTTTACAGTACACGGTGGGTTCTGTCTTACCGGTAATACTAAGTTGCTTGTATAATGTGATTGACTTAGTAAATTTGGCGCTAGGTTTTTACAATCAGTGTATCTGTCACCTCAATGAGAGATGACAGTCTAAATGTTATAATTCTTTGGCCCTAGTAAGATGGTGACATATAAAGAGGGTACCACTATAATTATGACCATAATTATTTATTATACCACAGAACTGTTGTGCAGATGAATTAGTTTATTAAAATGGAGACACTTTGTACACTGAAATTCCAAGTGGTTTACCTGTACATATTTTAAAACTGTAATAAATGAATACTCATGAAGACTTCAAAGTTACCTAGCAATTAGGGCTGTTCCAGATATTATCCTCAGGTGGGGGTGGGCTGCAATTTTTTCTAGGCCCCTCCACCCTTAGGACATGCCAACTTTGAAAGCCTGACAACCCTCCGGACAGAATTAGACCCCCGGATATGATAAATCAATGGGGACCAACATCTAGCCCCAGGACAGCTCTCCCACCATCCCCAGGACAGCTTTATCTTTGAAACCCCTCTACCCGCCCACCCCCACCTGAGGATAATTTCTGGAACAGTCTTTATGTCATTCTCAAATTTATAAAAAGTTCTCCCCTTTGATTTCCAGTTTATCCAGAATGCCCAGCACACTTTACAAGAGTGAGTCACTGAACTCCAGTAGCTCCCTGTTCAGTTACTTAATGAGCCTTGGCTGCATGTTAGAAAGTGCAGCACATATCATGATGATGTTGTCTGAATGTGGCACCAATGACAGTGGAAGAACATAGCTCAGAATCCTGAAATTCTTGAGTCGCTCCATCATTCGTTCCACATGGATTCTAACTCGGTCCAGTCCAGTCTCCCACCTGTTGGTACAGTCTTTAACAACACAAGACTGTGGCATTTTGCCGCAAAACGTCTCCGAATCGGCAGAAGCGTCTGCTCAACATGCAACACGTGCTTGGCGTCTTGCCCACCAGCGCTGTGTTTACATCACGTGACATACTCGCGTGACGTCACGGTGACTATCGCTATTGAAAATGTCCAAATTGTGCCCAGTTAGTCATTTTCCCTCCCCGGTGTCATGTGATTCTTTAGTGTTACAAGGTCTCAGGTGTGAATGGGAAGCAGGTGTGTTAAATGTGGTGTTATCGCTCTCACACTCTCTCATACTGGTCACTGGAAGTTCAACATGGCACCTCGTGGCAAAGAACTCTCTGAGGATCTGAAAAAAAGAATTGCTGCTCTACATAAAGATGGCCTAGGCTATAAGAAGATTGCCAACACCCTAAAACTGAGCTGCAGCACGGTGACCAAGACCATACAGCAGTTTAACAGGACAGATTCCACTCAGAACAGGCCTCGCCATGGTCGACCAAAGAAGTTGAGTGCACATGCTCAGCGTCATATCCAGAGGTTGTCTTTTGAAAAAAGATGCATGAGTGCTGCCAGCATTGCTGCAGAGGTTGGGGGGGGCAGCCTGTCAGTGCTCAGACCATATGCCGCACACTGCATCAAATTGGTCTGCATGGCTGTCATTCCAGAAGGAAGCCCCTTTTAAAGATCATGCACAAGAAAGCCCAGTTTGCTGAAGACAAGCAGACTTAGGACATGGATTACTGGAACCATGTCCTGTGGTCTGATGAGACCAAGATAAACTTATTTGGTTCTGATAGTGTCAAGTGTGTGTGGTGGCAACCAGGTGAGGAGTACAAAGACAAGTGTGTCTTGCCTACAGTCAAGCATGGTGGTGGGAGTGTCTTGGTTTGGGGCTGCATGAGTGCTGCCAGCAATGGGGAGCTACGGTTCACTGAGGGAACTATGAATGCCAGCATGTACTGTGACATACTGAAGAAGAGCACGATCCCCTCCCTTTGGAAACTGGGCCGCAGGGCAGTATTCCAACATGATAACGACCCCAAACACACCTTCAAGATGACCATTGCCTTGCTAAAAAAAACTGAGGGTAAAGGTGATGGACTGACCAAGCATGTCTCCAGACCTAAACCCTATTGAGCATCTGTGGGGCATCCTCAAATGGAAGGTGTAGGAGCACAAGGTCTCTAACATCCACCAGCTCCGTGATGTCATCATGGAGGAGTGGAAGAGGATTCCAGTGGCAACCTGTGAAGCTCTAGTGAACTCCATGCCCAAGAGAGTTAAGGCAGTGCTGGAAAATAATGGTGGCCACACAAAATACTGACACTTTCGGCACAATTTGGACATTTTCACTTAGGGGTGTACTCACTTTTGTTGCCAGTGGTTTAGACATTAATGGCTGTGTGTTGAATTATTTTGAGGGGACAGCAAATTTACACTGTTATACAAGCTGTACACTGACTACTTTACATTGTATCAAAGTGTCATATCTTCAGTGTTGTCCCATGAAAAGATATAATAAAATATTTACAAACATGTGAGGGGTGCACTCACTTTTGTGAGATACTGTAATTCTCAAAGTCCGTTTATGGTCACTAAGAGGGAAAAAAAAAGAAGGTTCGTTCATTATTGAAACAACATTCAATACAACAATCACACAGCAGGTCGGAATGCTCAGTTTGGATTTTTGCTCAGGTACATTTTTATTTTTACATCATTTAAATGAGACCTATATCAGACTCCAGTGTGAACGGGACACAGCCCTTTAAGTGACTCACATGCACATTTGTTATTCACATGTATGCACAGCACATTGTATATATGGAAGTAAACAAGAAGGTTCTGGCTGCAGACCCATGAAAAAGTAGAGCTCAGCTCTGACCAGGACTCCACTTCTGCTACATGTCCACGCTGTAAATTTTTTTTAAAATGCACATTTAAATGTCACAAAATTACCTTAAAAAATATGCCAATTTAAGATGAAAAATGGATACGCTACAAAAAAAGCTTTGCCCATGTACACACTCATAACACTGAATAATCAACATTGTTGCACATACACATTAGGGGTGGGAATTCCAATGATACAGCATTATGCCAAAATGTTACCATGATCTTGCTACATATACACACAGTAACTTCAAAGATTTTGAATATTTCATCATTTACAGTACATAATATCAAAAGATTTCAAGAATCAATGGACATGACCAAAAATCAATATTGGATGGCCATGATCTGGGGACCCTCAGGCGGCACTGCATTAAAACAGGGCTGATTCCTGCACTGTCTCATGAACACATCCAGATATCATTTTCTACAAACCATTTACCATGTTATCCACCAATGCAGATTAAAGCTCATAGTGGCAAAAACGCATTGGTACGCGAGTGTAACAGAGTCAAAAATGTACTCTAAGTATTTCTTTTTATCAGTTATGTTTTTCTTTATATTGTGAATTTTATTTTACTTGAGTGTTTTATTTTGGCAGTACACTTCTCACATCCACTCTTCCTGTACCTTCGAGGCTCCGGTAGTTTAGTCTTTCCCCACAGTATCGCGTTGCTTTGCTGTGGGTAAGTTGTGTTCAAAACGCTGCTGGCAATAAATGATCGTATCGTTCGTTAGTTTATCATTGGACTGTAACCTTAGTTTGTAATCGTTCTTTATTAGTTTGTCATGTCACTGTAGTGTATTTTTTTTTTTGTTATTTGTGTTATAAATAAGAGTTTTATAGATGTTTTGGCGCACATTAGGAGTCCGATAGACGCCATTTTAGGGTTTCGCGCCATCATAGGCTCTATGGTGACTACAGCAGTTTGTGTCGTTATGTGTAACACATTTTTTTTGTAAATGTAGGAGCCTGTGTGGGATCGAGGTACAGACGGAGCGTGATACATTTTGTTTTATTTCTCTAACAGGTATGTTTGTTTCTGAAAAATTTTATTATTTGAAATGTAATTTATTATTTTTTTTTGTATTGTGAAATTATTTTAGAGCTCCTTTCCCACACAGTATCGCGTTGCTTTGCTGTGGGAGCCTGTGTGGGATCGAGGTACAGACGGAGCGTGATACATTTTGTTTTATTTCTCTAACAGAGAAATAAATTGTGGAAACAGCAGTCTGGTGTCATCGTGGTCCCTATGCTGCACACACACTTGTTTTGATGTTCCCGATCACGGCCGCTTAAGGGTGTCTCAGAAGAAGAACCATTATGCTTGTGACGAGATCCGTTACGCGAGCAAGCACAGTGGATGCATTCATGCACAAACCCTGCGCAGAGGGTGAGCGCTAACCGAGCGCATGCAGCCCCAAAAAAGTGAACGGACATACAAGTATGCAAGTGGTCACACTGAACTGTGCATGCGACAGGAAACTTCCGATAGAGGGAAGTACTGAACAATCTGCCAAAACTGGGAGACCATATGTTCGTCGTTTTGCCCGTCTGTTTTCTTCCTCTGCCACTGAACAGCAAAACTGTTCATGTTGATCATCATTGTATTCACGTACCTCCATTGCTTCTGCCATTTAAAACATCTGCCACCGTGCTCTTCTTTTGTGTTTGGATTGCAGCTATTCAAATCAGTTTGATGGCTCTTGGCTCCCACCGACAATACAGGCATGTGAACTGCAGATGATTTTTACTGCACATGCGTGAAAGGCGGCTGCTGAGCATCAGCTGCAGTGGCTCAAAAACCACTCTGAATATTGCTGTGTACGCAGACGCAGTCTACAGAACAAACGTTTCCCCTCAGAGGGACTCTGATCAGGCCTTAAAGTGCTGATGACACGATGTTGACTTCCTCTAATTTTTCAACACATAATACAATATGACAAAATAAGTTGGTCTGTGCAGTTCTAAGTCAAACAGGCTTTATTTCACGCGAATATCCGATGTTTTCATGAGTGCCACGTCACCAATTACGTCAGTGGCTGGAAAACCCCACTGCCATGTAGTCACGTCATCGACAGAACACAGCGCTTGGCTGCTCATTGTACACACAGGATGGAAGCGATTGAAAACACTGACGATGGTTCCAGCACATGTAGTCTGGAATTGGTTTGTGTTGTCCAATCTTCCAACGATTATAGTTCCAAAGAATTGGATGACAATGAAGAATCTGGGGGCATCAGACCGTATAGGTTTGAGCCATGCCAAGCAGGCATCATGCCAAGCGAATCACACTCATAGAGAGTGACGGTGGAGAGGCACACATGCCTACCACAGCAGCAGCGACAAACACACGGCAGGGGAACACAGTGTTGTTTTGTTACAGATATTGCAACAAATTGTTTGTTCATAAATATAATTTATTTAAACCCGATTTTTCAATAAAATCATAGTGTATTCTCTGTGGCTCAGGCATCGGGTTTATTATGGATTACATTTTGAGTTCCTGTTGTTTTTGTTTTATACATGTGTTTTATGTGCGTTTTGAGCCACTTTCAGGTGGGCACTGTCCAAGATTCGCCGGTCCGAACACACACAGTCAGCTGTTCATGTTTTGTGTGCATCATCTGCCGTGTTGTCAGCCAGCCAATATTGCCAACACTATCACGACGTGTTAGCCGCTCCACACAGCTGTGGTTCTGTTGCACCTCTTGAAGCGATGTCGGCCCTGGGGCGCAACCGTGGTTAACACGTCTCCTCTCCATGTTCACTGGGCGATGTCGGCCCCGAACGCCAACTGCAAGTGTTTGTTTATTTTTGTAAGTCTTCACCTTTTTGGTAACTGTTGTCATCATTCTTTATGATCATGTGCTACGGTGAATTTTGTGTGTAAATCCATTCATCATAACCCTCCGTGCGCTCTTACACAGGGCCGACATCGCTTCAAGGATACATGAGAACCACAGTGAACATGGAGTGACTAACACACCGTGAGAGTGCTGAAAATACTGGCAGACTAAGAGCACAGATGACTGGCAAACGGCTGCGAAGTACACGCACTGCTGGTGATGGCATGATGAGAAGCACCTGGGCGAGAACTGGGAAACATGATCAGCGGGAGGGGAATCAGCTGGTGATGATGAGAGAGGGGACGTGCCCGGACCGGCGTGCGATCAGAGAAAGGTCAAAGCTGCGTGTAAATCCATTAATCCTTCCCCTCCTCATGCACTCCTCCTGCATAAAAGTACACGAGGAGCGCACAGGAGGCTTATGACAGTTGGAGCTGAAACGTGTGATGTGATCTTTCACACCTGCTGTTTATCTAAGCCTGCGACACAACGGGAAGGCATAGCTGTAAAATTAAAACAAGAAACCAGAGAAACTGTGAGCTACAAAGCTGCTGTCATTCTAGTTAACAACACCGGAGTCCATTCTGTCGATTACGTCATTGGGATGCCACCCTTAATTCGGTGGGTGGCACCACAGTCCAGTCAGCGGCTGCAGTTTTTTGATGATAACTAGTTTATGCAGGCGCGGTTGTAAATGTTATATTGATCATCAACAATGACTTTTGGGTTTACACAACATGCTAGAAAATGTCAAAAACGTGTCAACAGCACTTGAAAGCTCCCTCATAAAAACAATGACCCTTTTTTTTGGGGGGGGGGGAACATTAGTGGAACTGGCAACTTGCATATTTGCAAAGTACAGCAGCTTACAAATGTATTCACACCTTTCACTTTTTCCTATCTTATGTTGCAGCCTGATGTTGTAACCATTTCATTTTTCAGTGCCTTATGATGACAAAGCAAAAAGATTTTTTTGTAAATTTATTAAAAAGAAGAAACTGAAATATCACATGTGCACAAATATTCAGACACTTTTTAAAAACACGTGAAATTTAGCTCAGGTGTCTCCCGTGTCTCTTGATCATTGCTGAGATGTTTCTATAGATTGTTTGGAGTTTGGATTTTGAAAGGCTCACACTAGGTATGTTAATGACTGACTTTGGATAAATTGGCAATAAGAATTAAGGCCGTATTTCCACCAAATGCATTTTTTGTTGCCCGACCACCCTGAGGTTTTTTGTTTTGTTTTGTTTTTTTCCAGTGTATGTGCACTGCACTCTGGGGTAAAAAAAAAAAAAAAAAGGGTGCCCTGTATCCCAACAACAGCTTCTCACTCAGCTCAGCACCTCCACTTTTCCTATGGTCAGACTTTCTACACATGTGGACAGAATTGTTGGTACCCTCGGTTAATGAAAGAAAAACCCACAATGGTCACAGAAATAACCTGAATCTGACAAAAGTGGTAATAAATAAAAAGTCTATGAAAATTAACCAATGAAAATCAGACAATGCTTTTGAATTGTGGTTCAACAGAATATTTTAAAAGACAAACTCATGAAACAGGCCTGGACAAAAAATGGTGGTACCCCTAGAAAAGATTGAAAATAATGTGACCATAGGGACATGTGCAACCAAGATGTGTCCTCTAATTAACATCACAGGTGTCTACAAACTTGTAATCAGTCAGTCAGCCTATTTAAAGGGTGACAAGTAGTCACTGTGCTGTTTGGTGACATGGTGTGTACCACACTAAACATGGACCAGAGGAAGCAAAGGAGAGAGTTGTCTCAGGAGATTAGAAAGAAAATTATAGACAAGCATGTTAAAGGTAAAGGCTAGAAGACCATCTCCAAGCAGCTTGATGTTCCTGTGACTACAGTTGCACATATTATTCAGAAATTTAAGATCCACGGAACTGTAGCCAACCTCCCTGACGTGGCCGCAGGAAGAAACTTGATGAAAAATGGAAGAGACAGATAATACAAATGGTAACATAAGAGCCCAGAACAACCTCTAAACACATTCAAGGTGAACTCCAAGGTCAAGGTACATCAGTGTCAGATCGCACCACCCGTCATCATTTGAGCCAAAGTGGACTTCATGGGAGACGACCAAGGAGTTCAACACTGTAGAAAACAAATGATAAAAAAGCCAGACTGGAATTTGCCAAACTGCATGTTGACAAGCCACAAAGCTTCTGGGAGAATATCCTATGGACAGACGAGACAAAACTGAAACTTTTTGGCAAGGTACATCAGCTCTATGTTCACAGACGCAAAAATAAAGCATACCAAGAAACGAACACTGTCCCTACTGTGAAACATGGAGGAGGTTCTGTTATGTTCTGGGGCTGCTTTGCTGCATCTGGCACAGGGTGTCTTGAGTCTGTGCAGGGTACAATGAAATCTCAAGACTATCAAGGTATTCTAGAGAGAAATGTGCTGTCCAGTGTCAGACAGTTTGGTCTCAGTCGCAGGTCATGGGTCCTGCAACAGGAGTATGACCCAAAACACACAGCTAAAAACACCCAAGAATGGCTAAGAGCGAAACATTGGACTATTCTAAAGTGGCCTTCTATGAGCCCTGATCTAAATCCTATTGAACATCTGTGGAAGGAGCTGAAACATGCCGTCTGGAGAAGGCACCCTTCAAACCTGAGACAACTGGAGCAGTTTGCTCATGAGGAGTGGGCCAAAATACCTGCAGAGAGGTGCAGAAGTCTCATTGACAGTTACAGAAATCGTTTGATTGCAGTGATTGCCTGAAAAGGTTGTGCAACAAAATATTAAGTTAAGGGTACCATCATTTTTGTCCAGGCCTGTTTCATGAGTTTGTTTTTTTAAAATAATTCTGTTGAACCACAATTCGAAAGCATTGTCTGATTTTCATTGGTTAATTTTCATAGAATTTTTATTTATTACCACTTTTGTCAGATTCAAGTTATTTCTGTGACCATTGTGGGTTTTTCTTTCATTAACAGAGGGGTACCAACAATTTTGTCCACGTGTGTACTTTTTTTTTTTTTTTTTAATAGTCTCCAAATAACAATGGACAGGAAACGCATTCTAGCATTGGTAGCAGCTCTGGATGCAAAATATCATGACACGGAAAACAGGAGTCTTGAGTAGAGATTGTACCGGCATCCTATGTCCTGCCTTTCCTTAATTCTGATTGGCTGCTTAAAAAGATCTGACATTGATGAGCTCAGCTGCAGTATGAAAAGCTGAACTTTTTTTCCAACACTGAGCACCGCAACAAAAAGTGGCCACCGCTTAAAGCGTTTCGTAAATGCTGGACTACATAGAGAATGAATAGAAAATAGTCGCCCAGAGCGGAAAAAACACATTTGGTGGACATGCAGCCAAAGTTGACTAAATTAAATTAGTTGTCAACTAAAAAAAGCACTCAAAGTGCATACCTCCATTAAGGTGCCTTCCTCCCTCATGGATCACTCCAAAATTTAATGGGTTCATCCTTGGCCCAAGGGCTACCTCTGGTGAAAATTTCATCAAAATCCATACAGTAGTTTTTGCCTAATCCTGCTAACAAACAGGCAGACAAACCACACCGATCACATTACCTCCTCGGCGGAGGAACTTGATAACTCAGCAGTTCTTTTTAATGAGAGCTTACTCTATGAAATGTAGTGGCGTCGCCGTCCAGGTGGGGGCGCATGTGGTCACCCACTGCTGCCTTTCAACTGAAATTAAAGAAAAAAAGAAGGAGAAGACACCAAGCCCCGAGAGCACATGCGCTGTGCCGACTGAAAAAGCTCACCCTTACGGGTTATAGAGGATCACAACAAGTTACAATGGCACGCGAGCTTGAAGAGCCTCCTGCCTGCTTCAAATCAGCTGGGCGGAGAAATGAACCGGCACAAGGAAGAAAGTACATGAGCACAAAAAAACATCTCCGCTGCCTTCAACCTGCCGCTAGACGAGAAAGCAGACCAGACTGAAGTCACCACTGAGGTAACGGACAACAGAGGAGCCCAGATCATTCTGGGTTTGCCTGGATTTCCGGGGTACTGTGATGATGTTTAACATGCAACAGATGAAGCAGCTCTCACAGTTTATTTTCCTGTTAAAACAGTCTACCAGTTCATCTCTGTAAATTAGAACAATGTGAAAGTTATTTTTTTGGAATATAACTAAAAAAGATAAAAATTTTTATATTAGTAATAGTTTTTAAAATAAATTAATCATGACATTTGTCATTTACTGAGATGTACCAGCACATAATACACACTATGCAGTACAAAATTTGTTAAACTACAAAAAATGCCATTGTCTGTAGTAAAAAAATGCAAATGGTAGAATAAATCACTGAGGAATATAATGTTCATGTTTTATTCAGTATAGAAAAAACAGAAATAATTAACTTTTTATATGTTAAAGATAGACCGTATTGTACCAAGGGAAATTCAGATTCTCAGGAAAATTGCAGCTTATCAATTAATCATTAATTGATCAATAAGGTGAATCAACTAACGATTAATGAATTAATCGACAATTTGCATCCCCAGCTCACACCCCTCTATGGAAGTCCTGACAGCTGATGATGCATATCGGAGCAAAGACCACGCCATGAGGTCAGAGGAACTGCCTGCAGAGCTCAGAGACAGGGTCGCTGCAGAAAGGCCTGAACAGGAGGGGTGTCCAAGAACCTGACGGTCACTGTGACTGAGCTTCAGAGATACTGTTTGGAGCTGGGACCACGCTCCAGAAGGACAACCATCACTGCAGCCCTCCACAGATCTGGCCTTTATGGCAGAGTGGGCATAAAATGGAATTCATGATGTGAAAGATAACACTGTTTACGTAATAATTTCTGCCCAAACTTGTTATCGTTCCAGACCATCTCTGGAGAGGTTCACATTAGAAATATTAAAAGAGGACCATTCTTCTGAGGATCATGGAAAGGTTTAAAACCATCGTTCCAGTGAGCCGCTGAAAGACCAACTGCTGCTTTGTCAGGACTTTAAATCCTTTTAAAGTGAGAACAACAGCTTCATATAAATATGATCATGATAAATATTATATCAACTTGTTGCTTTTAATTTTTATACTTATGCCATTATTTTTACTAAAATCAGTTGCCTTCATGTTCTTCCTCCTCATTTTGTATTGATCATCTGAAAGCATCTGCATAGATGATTATAGGGACGCATGATATACATTTGGGGGCAGTGTTGGCCTCATGGTTTTTCCTCACGTTTTTCTTTTAAGATCTGCCTCAGGGACTACAGATGGAAATTAGTAACACTGTACTCTGGTACAGAGCAACTCTGCCCTGTGTTTAATGTTTTTCTGTCCATGGTCCCTGGCAAATAAACCAATAAACTGAACTAAACATGGTTAGGGATGTGGACTGGTGACCACAGAGTCGCTAGTTCAATCCCTGCACCGGCAGGATTAGATCTGGGTGGGACAGATAGCATAGCAGTGTTTGCCCCAACCTCCTTAACCCCACCCACTGTGGTGCCCTTGAGCAAGGTCCTTCACCCCAACTGCTCCAGTGGAACTGCTCAGTGGCCACAGGTCAGTCTGTGGTTGTACTGGGCAGCTTCCTGGCGTGAACGTGCAACTGTGTGAGTGTTAACAGGGCATCCCTGAAGAAGAGACGTTGCCTCTCAATGGACCATGCATTCCCTTACAGTGAATGCACTTCATTTTCACATGATCCCTGTGGACAGATTAGTTATTTACATGTATTCTCTTGTCCTGATTGTGGCTGTTGTAATGAAAGTCACAGGAACGGTCTCCTCCAAGACTGTTAAAGGGGGAAGTCTACAGTTCTGTTGAACATGTTACTAAAAATAAATAACACACATTTATTATCATATTAAGCTGAAGTAGTTGGGGAATGTGTCTTTATATGCCAGTTAACCATCACTGTAAGACAAAGCAGATGGAAATACAGTGTTTCCTCTGGCTTAAAGACCTTGGCGCATTGGCAACATATGTTTCGGGGGGGGGGGCAGAAAACACATGACACTATTGTATAGGTTAATTTTACACCATTTCTTTTTTATTTTAATTTTGCACAGTAACTTTGCATATGGCACTTACCATTTCAAGTACTGAACAACCAAGGCTTGAATATTGGAATATTGGGCCAGTTGGGGTCCCACCCACACATCCTGTGTTTGGACTTTTTACTGGGGTCATCCTTCTCTCCTCCCTCTGCTCTCACCTCTCCTCCTGGATCCTCTGCCTGAACCCTTCCCTCTCCTTGGCTCCTCTCTTCTGTCTCATCTTTCCCTCTCTGAGCTCTGTCTAATTCAGCTTCTCTCTCTGTCTATGGCAGTATACAAACAGGTCAGAAAATATCAAGTGTCATGTTTTGTCCTGCAGGATTTTTTGTCATGGTTTACATAAATGACAAAAATGTGTATTTTTATTTTCATGTTTCTTTTTTGAGAGAGTAGGGAAGGGGGAAAAAAAATTCATAATAGCAATGTACTCATTCATACTTAAATTATATGATCATAGGTGGGTATAGTAACCAGAAATTCTACTCATGCAAAAGCACTGCTATGAAATTAATAATTAAAAGTAGACAACCACGACTTCCGGTTATGGCGGCCACCTAGAAGGACACGTATCACTCTGCTCTGCTCCTGGAGATAAAGATTCGGCAAATAACTCTCTCATTTGGAACAGAACTTTTCTCAGCGTTTGGGCGAGGATATGCCAGTGAGGCCTAAGGCTGGGAAATCAGGTGGGGGAAAAATTGAACCGCCGAAGCAGTCCAAATTAACGGACTTTCACGTCTGCGGCGCAGCAGGGAAAGCTGCGGATATGGCGGATGAAACTAGCGGTGGTGCGGTAATTGCTGATGATGGCGGCACAGGTGCAGTGCTGGCTGCCATTAGCTCAATGAGAGCAGACACTTCCGCTAAACTTGATGGGATTATGGCAGCGTTGGATGCAATGAGAAAGGAGTTGGGTGACTGCGTGGAGCGAGTGACGCAGGTGGAGCTTCGTGTTTCCAGTGCGGAGGATGAAATCAGCGGACTTCAATTAAAGGTGCGCACTTTGGAAAAAAAAAAATAAAAGTCTGGAAAATAATGTGCTGGACTTGGAGTCCCGGTCGAGACGGAACAACCTGAGGCTGGTGGGTCTACCGGAGGGAGCCGAAGGGCGTGATTCATGCTCCTTTTTGGAGGGGTGGATCCCGGAGGCGTTGAACAACGCGGAGCTAAATTCATCAGTCGTCTTGGAAAGCGCCCACCGAATTGGCCCACCGAGAGATAACAAGGGACCACCGAGGACGTTAATTATGAAGTTCCTCAGCTACAGAGACAGGATGACGATCTCCAACGCGGTGCGGGCCAAAGGAGAAATTAAATACCAAGATCAACAGGTGCGGTTCTACCCAGATTTGGCCTCAGGAATCCAACAATTAAGGAAGCAGTTTGACCCCATCCGTAAAGAACTGCGCAACCTTGGGATTCGTCATGGAGTGATTCACCCTGCAAGACTTCTGGTCACATATGAGGGCAGAACACATATCTTCAAGACCCCTGAGGAGGCGCAGGAGCTCATCAAGAAGATCCAGGAAGAGACTGGTGGGAGCTAAGCATGAACAGAATATAGGGTAGAATATTTGAGCATTTACATAGGCATTTAACTGATTTGAAGCATATAGCAAGATTACAAAATATAGATTGTATTACATATTAAAAAAAAAAAATGTACAAAATTGCTATAAAATTTTGGAGTTAAATTGGGAAATTACAGAAGAGAGTTAATGTTACGTTATTAAAAGCAGTAGAGTTAGGGTGATTGGGAGGATGAAGAAGGAGTGGCTTTGGCTGATCCTCGTGGGTGTGGAGCGGTCGATGGCTATATCGGGAGACGGAATTTTTCTTTTGATTTTGGGGGGATCGCCACAAATGTGGGAAGGGGGAATTTGTTTGTGTGTAGTTTGTAGGGTGAAAGTTCAACCACTCATTTTTTTGCTTCTCTGTTTGAGCATGTTTACACTGCAAGGTAATCCTAAACTCCCTATTGATCATAAACCAAAGCGTTAATCTTAATTTAACTTCATGGAATTGCAGAGGTCTACAAAATTTAAAAAAAACTTAAACAAGTTATGAATAAAATAAAAGACATGGGTTCAAAAATTGTGTTTTTACAAGAAACTCATCTAATAGAGGAGGATGTAAAAAGAATTAGGAGTAGATGGCAAGGAAGTGTTTTCACCTCATCATTTTCATCCCGAGCCAGGGGAGTTATGACTCTCATACATAAATCAGTCCCATTTCAAGTGAAAAATGTAATTGGAGACAAATTTGGAAGATATGTAATCATTCAAGGATCTTTGCTATTAGAAAATATAAATTTGGTGAACTTATATGGTCCCAATATAGATGATCAAAAGTTCTTTGCTAATTTATTTCTTATCTTATCATCACTTACAGGGCAACATATAATAGCAGGGGATTTTAATTGTACATTGAATCCCGGTATAGATAGATCAACAGGACTGGACTGTACGCACAATGGATGTAGGATGATCATTAATCATTTTATGAAAGAATTGAAATTGCTAGATATATGGAGAGAAATGAAACCACAAGTTAAAGCCTACTCTTGTTATTCCAATACCTACAAGACATTCTCACGTATTGATTATTTTTTGATCTCCACAGAATTAAGGTCCAAGATTCAAAACTGTTTTTATGATAACATCGTGATCTCTGATCATGCACCTTGCTGTCTAATATATGTAGATAAGAAATTGACAAAGGAACCAGGTAGATGGCAATTTCAGCATAAATGGTTTCAGGATGAGGAATTTGTTAAGTACATAGAAAAACAGATAGATGAGTTCTTTGACATCAATACTACACAAACATCAGCATGTGTAAAGTGGGAGGCTTTCAAAGCTTTTATTAGGGGACATATTATTAGTTATACAGGTTCAAAATCTAAGAAGACTCGAGAGGAGAGAGTCCAGTTGGAACATAAAATAAAAATTCTTCAAGAAAGAGTGTATGCAGGAAGTGATCCAAGGTTGGAGAACGAATTACTGATTTTGAGAGCTGAATATGACAAAAAATCAGCGAATAGAGCTGCCTCGAGTCTTCTAAGATTGAAACAATCTTTTTATGAACAAGGTGAAAAATCAGGAAAGTTATTGGCATGGCAGATTAAACAATTAGAATTTAAAACACCAATTACCAGTATTGTAAGTAACGGACAGGTAGTTATAGATCCTTTAGAAATTAATAGAGCCTTTAGAGATTACTATGAAAAATTATATGATACCAAAAATGAATCTGACTTAACAAAACTACATGGGTTTTTGAACGAACTATTTATACTGTGTATTCCAAATGAAAATAGGGAGATACTGGAGTCTAAAATTAGTCAAGAAGAAGTTGGACTAGCCATTGATAATATGAAATCAGGAAAAAGTGCAGGACCAGATGGTCTTCCAGTTGACCTTTATAAAAAAAATTTAAGAATAAATTAATAAAACCTTTTTTGGAAATGGTTTTAGAAGCATTTCAAAATAGTAATTTACCATCATACATGAATAATGCCTTAATTATACTGTTGCCAAAACCAGGTAAACCCTCTAATAAATGTGAAAATATGAGACCAATAAGCCTATTAAATGCCGACCTTAAGATAATCTGTAAAATTTTAGCAAGACGAATACAAGAAATTTTACCAAATATTATTAATCGAGATCAGAATGGCTTTATAAAGGGAAGACAAGGCTTCCATAATGTAAGAAGACTATTTAATATTATTTATTCTAATAAAGAAGCACCGGATACAGCTCTCCTATCACTGGACGCCGAAAAGGCCTTTGATAGAGTCGAATGGCCCTTTCTTTTTGAAGTCTTACAAAGGTTTGGACTTGGAAATAATTTCATAAAATGGGTTCAGATAATATATAATAATGCTACAGCAGAAATCCTAACAAATAACAATATTTCAAAATCAATAAAGGATGTCGACAAGGATGTCCACTTTCACCTTTACTGTTTACTATGGCAATTGAACCTTTAGCGATGGCGATACGTCTACAGTCACAAATATATGGAATTAAAGTTGGACCAACAGAACATAAAATCTCCCTGTATGCCGATGACATAATTTTGTTTATGTCGAATCTTAAAAAATCAATTCCGACCTTGTTGAATTTAATAAAGAATTTTGGGGAAATATCAGGATATAAAAAATAAATAAAACTAAATCTTCAATATTAATGCTAAATGAGACCCAGAGAAATTACCCAGCCCCTGAGGTAAATCAATTCAATGTTGTAAATCAGTTTAAATATTTAGGAATCCAAATTGTGCCTAAGCTAGAATCAGTCGCCAGTGTCAATTATGAAGCCTTAATGACAGATATTAATGAGTTACTTCAGAGATGGATGTCACTACCAATGTCGATGATCGGGAGAATCAATATACTTAAAAGTAATATCTTACCTAAAATACTTTATTTATTTCAATACATTCCCTTACCACCACCTTTAGATTTATTCTCAAGAATTAAAAAAAAGTTAGTGGAATTTATATGGAACAATAGGAGGGCTAGATTACGTCTGTCTTTATTATATTTACCATTTGATCGTGGAGGTCTGAAATGTCCAAATTTTATGTTGTATTATTGGTCGGCACAACTGAGGTCTATGACATATTATTTTTCATCAAATGATCTCCCTCACTGGACTGAAATGGAATCATACAATTTACCTTTACCTCTTCCCATATTCATATATTCAGACTCAGCAAAAAAATTACAGAAACAAGTTAAAAATCCATTTGTAAAACATATGATTAAAATATGGTGTGAAACTAAAAGATATTTAAAAGAACCACACTTACCGTCACAATTTAGTCCAATATGGAGTAATCAATATTTTAAACCAGGGAGAGCAGATGCTGTGTTTAAAGTATGGAGTTTAAAAGGGATCCAAAAAATTCAAGATTTATATTTGTCATGTTCAGATAACATAATGTCTTTTGAAGAGCTGAGGATCAAATTTAATCTTAATAGAACACATTTTTTTAAATATCTTCAACTTAGGAACTTTATTCGATCAAACCAAAATAATGCTCTCACTCGACCTATTTATTCATCCTTGGAAAAAATGTTGATGAAAGATAGTAAAAGAAAGGGTATTATTTCAGAGTTTTATAACTCATTGACACTATCCCTCAAGTGAAAACTCACAGAAAAGATTAAACTACTGGAAAGAAGACCTGCAAACTGAAATTTCAGAGGAACAATGGGAATTGGCTTGTACAGAAGCTCAAACCAAATCAATAAATGTACGTCTTAAATTGATACATTTT
This sequence comes from Pholidichthys leucotaenia, assembly GCA_020510985.1. Taxonomy (NCBI): domain Eukaryota; kingdom Metazoa; phylum Chordata; class Actinopteri; order Cichliformes; family Pholidichthyidae; genus Pholidichthys; species Pholidichthys leucotaenia. The sequence continues at coordinate 21,948,349 of CM035848.1, read as the reverse complement.
AAATGGTTAATGCGGATGTATGTTACACCGGTGGAGTTAAATAGATATAACAAAAACATACCAGATACATGCACAAAATGCATGGAAAGTAAAGGAACCCTATTTCATTGTTTATGGGAATGTAGAATAATTAGAATGTTTTGGGAAGAGGTGAGGGTAACAATTGAAAAAATAATTTCAAAACAAATCATATTGAATCCTAAACTGTTTTTGCTGGGTCTGTACCCAGAAAAGCATAACTTTAATAAAAGTGAAAGAACATTCATAGACCTCAGTTTGCTTAATGTCAAAAAATGTATTGCACTACTGTGGAAAAAGACTCATAGACCAGATGTGACTCAGTGGTTAAGACAGATGTTAACAAACCTTCCATTAGAAAGAATAACATATATACTGAAATCAAAGGAAATTGTGTTTGAGAATATATGGAGACCTTTTATTGATTATGTAAAAAATTTAAACATAACTCCTGAAGAAGGTGAATGATGTGTGTGGACCTTGTAAATTCCAAACTGGTGAACATAATATGTATACTTATGTGTTGGATTGTCTAGACTAAACAGAGGAGCATTGTTGAAGACTTGATTTTGTTGGTGGTTGTTGGTGTTTTTAGTGCATTTTTTTTTTGTAGTACTTTAGTGTTGGTGTTTGATTGTTTGTGTCATGTTTGTTAAAAAAAAAAAAAAGTTCAATAAAGATATTGTGGAAAAAAAAAAGTAGACAACCAAAAATTTCTCGTTGAGTTAAGGGTACAAAGAGCAGCCACTTAAAAACTTGAGTAATGACTTCAGTCTTGGTTTGAGGTTTTTCTCCAAAATTTATAACAATTTTCTTATAGTTTTCTACTTTTCTCTGTAAATTTATCTAAATTTGAACCATTTTCCTCAAATTTGTAATTTCTTCTTGAAAAATTGACTTTTCTTGTACATTTGAGAATTTAACATAAATTAGTGGATTATTTTATGGCTATTTTTTTGTCCATTCTTTAAATAAAATCAAGGTTTCCTCTGGTAATATTGCTCGGTGGCAACCTGCCACGCCAGGAATTTTATCGCCGTGCCAAGGAGATATGAATTTATTAAGAAAAATATATGAAGCAATGATCCCAGCCCCCGACCAACAGTGATCTGTGTGGAGTTTGCATGTTCTCCCCGTGTCTGCGTGGGTTTACTCAGGGATTTCTCCGGTTTCCTCCCACATGCCAAAAACATGCAAGTTAGGTTAACTGGCATCAAACTGGGGATTCTAAATTGTCCTTAGGTGTGACTGTGAGAGTGAATGGTTGTTTGTCTCTCTGTGTTGGCCCTGCGATGGACTGGCGATCTGTCCAGAGTGGACCCTGCCTCTTGCCCAAAGATGCTGGGATAGCCCCCCCCCCCCCCCGCAACCCAAAAAGGATTAAGCAGAAGAAGATGGATGGGTGAATGGATATGAAGCAATGACTCTCCACAAGCACACACACAAGCAACGTGCGTGGCCGTCATCCGCGCAGAGTTTAGAAGCGCCCCGCCCACGTGAGTCTTCCAGTCAGTCAGCAGGCAGTGTCTCGCTAAGCGTGACTGTCCGACAGAAACATGAGTTTGTTAAAGTACTTTAAACATGGAAAAAAGTCATAAGAGGTATGTAAGCACTAGAAGCGTTTATCATGGTTTTAACCCGCTGGAAATGGGAGCAATAATGGAAGAGTCGCTTAGCTAAGAGATGTGGTTAGAATTCATATGCAGTCGGCTTCATATGAAGGGAAAGGCAGGGGGACTGATGAACTGCTGAGGATATATTTCACCAGCCACTACAGTACTGTGTTCTGTAGGAATTGCAGGAATGAAGAGACTGGCAATTTCTCTCTTTTCTCGCACGAGCAGGTGTGCCGTTTTTATTCTCCAGCAGCAGTGACAAAAAGCAACAGCTAAAAACGCTAGCTCTCTTCACTCTAAACTGAGGTCCTTCAGCGGCTGCCTAGAGAGGTGCCTGATGAGAAAGCCTGAGAGCACAACTATAACTGCCTAAACACATCATTCTGTACATGAACACATATTGTGGTGAATTATGTCTTTAGAGTCAGCTACAGTTCCCTACTATGTACCTGGCAGGTTAAGATGACTGAAATTCACGAAGTCAGTGACTTTAATCTGTCAGCAGCCTTCAGACAAACTAACCGTGTCAACATTTGATTTCAAAATAAGGGAGGTTTTTCCTGCTGTCTGGGTGGTGAGGAGATTTCTAAAAAAAACAAACAAAAAAAACTATAAATATAAAGAAATATTATAACAGAAATAACGGCATCCTTGATCATTTAAGTTAATTTATTTCATTAAATGCAATTTTATTAATATTTTTTCCTTGTAATCAGAGTTAAATTATTGTTCTGTTCTGACTGCAAAATTATGGTCAAAAATGTACATTGTTATAAGGAAAAAGTAAGAAAAAAATTACCACAGTCTGTTTCAAATTTATCAAAAAAAAACAAAAAAAACACAGTAATATTTTAAAAAAACAGACAAAAATTAGTCATAAAATAATCCACAAATTTATAATAAAGTTTCAAATGTACAAAAAAAAATCAATTTTACAAGAGGAAATTACAAATTTGAGGAACATGGTTTCAACTATAGATTTACAGAGAAAAGTAGAAAACAAGAAGAAAATTGTTATAAATTTTTGAGAAAAACCTCAAACCTTGAAGACTGAAGTCATTACTCAAGTTTTTAAGTGGCTGCTCTTTGTAACCTTAATTCAACTAGAAATTTTTGGTTGTCTACTTTTAATTATTAATTTCATAGCACTGCTTTTGCATGAGTAGAATTTCTGGTTACTATGCCCACCTGATCATATAATTTAAGTATGCATGAGTACATTACTATTATGAATATTTCATTCCCTTCCCTACTCTCTCAATGGAAAAAAAGAAACCCTACAATAAAAACACAAAAATACACATTTTTTGTCATTCATGTAAACCATGACAAAAAAATCCTGCAGGACAAAACATGACACTTGATATTTTCTAACCTGTTTGTATACCACCATAGACAGAGAAGCTGAATTAGACAGAGCTCAGAGAGGGAAAGATGAGACAGAAAAGAGGAGCCAAGGAGAGGGAAGGGTTCAGGCAGAGGAAGGAGAGAAGGATAACACCACAAAAAGTCTAAACACAGGATGTCTGGGTGGGACCCCAACTGGCCCAATATTCAAGCCTCGGGTGTACAATACTTCAAATGGTAAGTTCCATATGCAATGTTACTGTGTAAAATTTTTAAAAGAAATAAATAGTATAAAATTAAAATATTCCGGCATGTTTACTCTCCCCCAGGGAAAAATATGCTGCCACCGCTTTAAGCCAGAGGAAACACTGAAAATTACTGGGGTTTTTTTTATAAATTTGAAACAGATTCTGGTAAAATTTTGACTTTTTTCCTAATACAATTTACACTGTTGACCATAATTTTGCAGAGCCAGGACAGAACAATAATTTAACTATGATTTCAAAGAAAAAAAATAATAAAATTATAGTTAATGAAATAAATTAGCTTAAATTAACAAAGATGCAGTAATTTCTGGTATAATACTTCTATATATTTATAGTTTTTTAGAACTCTTCTCACCACCCAGACAGAAGAAAAACCTCCCTTTATTTTGAAATCCAAATTTCATCCAAATCCAAATGGGCTGCACGGTGGCGCAGTGGTTTAGCACTGTGGCAGCACAGTTCACCCTCGGCCGGGGGATCACGGGGATCATGAGATCGTGGGTTCGATCCCAGCCCCCAACCAACAGTGAGCTGTGTGGAGTTTGCATGTTCTCCCCATGTTACGTGGGTTTACTCTGGGATTTCTCCGGTTTCCTCCCGCATACCAAAAACATGTAGGTTTAGGGCGCTCGCGCACGCAGCGACCGGCAGCCAGTGGCTTGTCACCAGACTGCAAACCAAATCTACCTACGGGTACAAATAAGTAACAAAAAAAAAAAAAAAAAAAAAATGTTGGCACATTTAGTTTGTCTGAAGGCTGCTGACGGATTAAAATCACTGACTTTGTGAATTTCGTCATCTTAACCTGCCAGGTACATAATAATGAACATAAATTAGTTAATATTGTAGTGGCTGGAGAAGTAAATCCTCATCATTTCATCAGTCACTCTTGCCTTTCCCTGCATATGAAGTCTAACCACCTGTTAGCTCAGGGACTCTTCATTTTTGTTCCAGTTACCAGCAGGTTAAAACCATGAGAAATACCTCCACTGCTTACATACCTCTTCTGCTTTTTTCTGCATTTAAAGTACTTGAATAAGCTCATGCTTCTCTCGGACTGCAACACTAGAGAGATAGACTGGAATGGTCATGCGGGCAGGTGGGGGCACTTTTGAACTCTTGACGTGCAGATGGCGGTCATACGTGTTGTTCGTGTGCGTGCTTGTAGAGCATCTTTCCTTCATGTTTTTTTTTTTCTTGAATTTATATTTCCTTGGTGTGGCGGCATAACTTCAAGGGTGGTGGCCCGTCACGTGTAAATGTTACCAGAGGTAGTGATGTTATGCTCAACACTGATTCAAGCAATATAACAGGGAAGTGTCATGAGCAGAGTGTCAAGCACTGTGTCAATATGGCCACAGTCACGAGCCTGTAGCAAACGAGGCCTCATTGTCACATCACGTGATTTGAGACCTGTTGAGAAATTTGAGAGGGCTGGGCGTTGCACATGTCAATAGTGAAGGATTTAAAAGGGGTCTGATTCACGACTCAAACTCAGGGTTTTTTGAGAGTAGATTTGTTATCATCATTGCATTCACTGTTTGAGTAGAAGTCAGGGACAGTATTACACAAGTTAGAATTAGGTTTAGTAAAATTAAACAACACATTACATGTACTAAATATTACACATAGATACATTGGTGATAGTGAAACTGAGGCCTTATAAAACAATCAACAACTTTGAGACAATTGCTTCATGATCAACACTGTTATGAAACATTTAACCAAGAGTGCCATCTGCTGACTGAGTGTCAGAAATGCATCTGAGTAGAAACCCTGAAAAAAATCTCAATCCACCTTATTCCTGAGGGTGCCGCTGTAGGAACTATTATGGATGGAACTTCCGGTTTCGGCTGAAGTTAAAGAAGTGTTAAATCAGTCACTAAGAGTGGAGTAGTGGGGCATTTAAAATAGCATTTTTTAAGTTTTTCAAATTCATTTTAATGTATAGTCCACATATGTGTTCTGCACTCAAGTGGCAGCTAATTTCAGCACTTGTAGTTTTTGTATTTTTTGAATGTTTTGGTGTAGTTCTGGTACTTGTTGCTGGTGTTCGTGGTTGTGCCATAAACTGTATAAATGGGGGCTTCTCACCAGCAATTTGTAGATCATGCACTGAATATGAAAAAGGACTGTTCATGTGATCGGTGGTACAGACAGGACAGACACAAGAGCACAGCAGGTATGTTTTCACTTGTATGACTGTCACAGATCTGACGTTTATGTGTTATGTATGTCACAAGAATGAAGGCTGCATGAAGTAAAATAATAAATAAAAATAGTAACAATTTGCTTCCCAAGGCTTAACAATTTAAGAAAGATATCAAATAGTTTTGGGTTTTTTTTTTTTTTTTTTGGGGGGGGGGTGCATTCGTTGCACTGCCTTGGAACGATGTGGACTTCAGCATGCATTAATTTTTAAATTATCACAAAATATAGGTCAATAAAATTCTGAACAATTGTCAGAAAATGTTTGTACGTGTTAAGATAAATAAGCATTCATGGCATGACCGCAGCATGAGCATTTTAATTTCAGGGTAAAACAAACAGCTGCAGCTGTCTGTATTTAACCCAACATTAAAACAGCCAAACACGATGTGGTGGTTCTTTGTGGCTCTGAGTAGATTCTATGTCTACTCTTGAGGTGAATTTGATTATGTCCAACATCTTTTAACAAAATCCACTCGACTTTATTGCAGTGGAAACATTGATATATCTATATATAGAGAGCTTTTATTGGTTTACAGTGTTGGCATCTTAGCAGCAGCGCTAACAAATGGAGCTACTGTCTGCCAGGCCGCTTTTTAAGGTCATCTTCTCATCCCTAGATAGCCGTGGGAAGTGTTATGGTTATATTACTGTTTTTGAGGTGCAAAAGGCCGTGTTCCTGCATTTCTGATGCTGAAGTCATTGTTTTTTAACAAGGAAAAGTGTCCTGTTTCAGTGACAACCACATGTTCTAAACTAGTACTGGAAGTTGTGCCCATAATTCACGCAAGGCATCATGGGGCCTAGGAATAAGGTGGATACTTGTTTTTTTTGAACATTTGCCCATCCGAGGGCTATTCAAAATTGGATGGCCGGAACAAACAACACAAAGCAAACAAAAAAAAACTAATTCCAACAGAACCCTGTCAAATTTCCCACGAGCCCTCAAGTCACATAACAAGGCCTCGCTTGCTACAGTCACGTGACTGTGGGCGTGCTGAAACAACACTCGATGCACTGCTCATGATGCAAACAAAATTGCAAGAGACATTGGTCAGCTCCTATTACTAGAATAAAAAAAAAAAAAGACTAGTTTTTGGCCTGTGTCGGAGGAAACCTGAGTACCCAGGGTAAACCCACGCAGACACGGGGAGAACATGCAAACTCCACTGAGAAGGGTCACTGATGGCCAGGGGGTGGAATCGAACCCACGACCTTCTTACTGTGCTGCCACAGTGCTAACCATTGCTCCACCGAGCTGCCCCAATGTTCATTGTCCTTCCATAGAATTTCTCCAGCAATGACTACAAACTCTGAAAGCTGTCTATCATTTGACAGATTATATGGAGGGTGATCTAATTAAAGTCAATTAAAATGACAGATCACTGACAGAATTTTTACAAACCTGTCTGAGAAAATGACACAAAAAGTGTAGTGCAACCTGTGATATAGAGTATTGCCCTTTTTCAGGTTTTCAACTCAAATGCAGTTCTGACAGTCAGTCACCAGATGGCAGTCTTTATTAGACGTTTCAAACACTGTCTCCAAAGTTGCTCATTGTTTCATGAGGCCTCGGTTTTAACATCACTAACCAGAGGAAACCCTGGACATGGAATCTGCTGCTTTAAATTAAATTCAAATCTCTGACATTTATTAAGGTGACCTGATCAAATTTAAGCCCTCACTTTCACAAATGAAAAAAGGATCCAGTTACTTAAAATTACTGCCATTTTCCCAGGACTGATGCTGCCATGAGGTAAGTTATTCAAATCAGATTCCTCAAACTAGCCGTTGTCCCACAAGCAGAACTTTCTGGCACAGTTATGAGAAAAGTCACAAATTTACAAGACAAACAAAACTATAATTTACTACACATTTCATATTTACAAGAAAGAAATCAAGTTTATGAGGGAAAAAAAGGTAGCTTATTTACAGCACATGACTGCTTATGATCAATTTTAATTCTAATTATATTTTAATGCAAAACCTGAACTGAAGATTCACAAAACTGAACAATGATCTCACACTAAGAATATACAGCAGCTATCATGATCATTTTTAAGACCTCAGAAAGAAAAACTTCAGGACTGTCATTTTTATGGCTGATTAAAGACAGTCATTTTTGGATAAACAAATTTAAGTCTTTTCAAGAACCTGCAGACACCCAGCTGGACACTCTGGATGCTTTTATAAATGGAATCACAGTAAAAAGAAAACAAATTGGCTTTTCTGGATACAAGAAAAGTCACCATCCATAGCCTGGAGTCCAGGTAAATCCATGGTAAGAGTGGAAGGAATACGATCCATGTCTCCAGCCCTACGGGAGAGTGGCAACGAGAAGCTCCTGCTGAAGAAAGCCCAGATTAAAGTGACGGTGGCGTCGCCCACGTCCCCCTGACAGAACGCTTGCCATGATTCCATTTATAAAAGCAATCAAACAGCAAAAGCTCCATGGGAGCGAACACTTTTATAACTCATTTGTCTTGACTCACCGTCATCCCTTATGAGTGCAACGTCTTCTTCCATTTCTTCAGCTCGAGGCATGTTGGCCTCCACCTTCTCCTCCTTCACCAGCAGCACCTCAACCAGCTCCACATCTGGAGACTGAACAGTGAAGGATGTTGGTGGGCATTCTTGGGTATAAAAGACAATGATCAACCCTCTGCTCTACATGAACATCCTCCCTACTGATTTCTGCACACCCCTGCATGCGTCTGGCAGGGCTGCCACCCATTAGTTTCTTCAGCAGCTGAGAAGAGGGCACTCATGGAGCTGCAGCCATCAGCATGCTTCAGAAAGGAATTATCGATTAGCTTCACACCCAACAAAAGTTTAGAGTTTAGCACCAGGTCATCCGACGCTCAAATGATGAACTCCTGTGAGCCACAGCTGATTCTGACTTGGAGCACAGATGCAACCACCACAGATGGGGGAGATTTTTCATTAGTGTTGGGTGATAACGATCATGATATTTTATTGCGGGGGGGGGGGGGTTATATGTGGCCCATCACCCCGCACTAAGGCTGCAATGATTATTTGAATAATTAGAGTAACTCGATCACAAAAATTCATTGACTCAAAAATCTATGATTCGAAGTGTTGTTTAACGTAGCACTTCTGGTCTGCATGACCTTCCTCCAGTCACGCCACGTAAACAAGACGCGGCTTTGTTTAAGGGCACCATGTCAGAGCAGCAGAGCGACAGCAAAAAGGAAGAAAGTCAGAAAAACGACAAGTTATTTCAAGTTCAAATTGAAGGGAAACATTGTGCAGCACGTACATTGTAAAGCCAAGCGGCGAGCTAACATACCATAATGTCACTGTGACAGCGTCTCAGTAGACGGTACCCAGCCACATCACGGACGGCCAGTGCATCAGAGCCAAGGTACGTGATTGAGATTTTAAATTAAGATGAACAGAATGTAGTCAGCTAATCTGCTAATGTTTAAATGGCCAAAGAACACATAGCAGCTACTGCTAAGCTAGCGCTACAAAACAGAACTTTAAGGTGTAACATAACATTCAAAGTCACGTTCTATGCAATAAACATTGCAATAAATGCGTACCTGTGTTACTGAGCGTTTGGTACAATTACTACTGCTGTCTAGGAAAAAAGGTTCTGCAGCTGGTCAACGCAAGTTTCTTCACTACAAAAAAAAAAACAGTATTCAATTACTCAAGTAACTGATTATAGTGAGACTGCTCGATTAGTAAAACAGTCGTTAGCTGCAGCCCGATGCAGCACAACAGCTAGTCACAGTGGACATTGTGCAGGATGACATCATGGTCATGTGGAAGGAAAAATGTTGGGCAACCGGGGTGTTCAGGGGAGTGAAGAAGAGGAAAACGAGTCAGCTGCTCAGGGACAGGCAACGCCAAAGAAAGGGCACGGGGTTGTCAAAAATGTGGCCGTGGTTCTGTTAACAGCACACAGCACTGGCGGTCGAGGACACATGTCCACCCTGACAGAGTGCACCAAAGGGCTCAGTTCCAGTACTGGGCTGGACCATTCAGTGGTTCTCATCCAGGGCTCCACGCAACAGGGTTGCAATCTTTTTGGACCAATTAAGAAGTGAAATGAGATCATTCCCCACGAAAACCTGAACATTCATCCCAGTTGACCTTTTCTGTTTTAATCTGACCACACATTCTAGTTTGGAGAACACAAAGCGTTTAAGCAGTCCTGGTCTGTCGTGGCGCCCCTCCTCTCTACTACAGTAACCCAGCCATCACTGCGCACTTACCTTACTCTGGACGCTCTCAGACAGGACCGGCTCACTGCTGGCAGCTCTGCCAGACCACGCAGCCACGTCGGCCCGTCGCTCAAACGTGCCACCTACACAACAGAGAAGCAATGGTCCTGAAACCTGAAATGCTGGTGCCACAACATTCACTCACATCACAGTAATTACACAAAGAACGCTCATGTCACTCTGCCGTGTTCGGCGGCACCACATCGAGGAGAGGCAGCTTAGCTGTGGGATCGCTGTCGAGTCTTGAAGGTCTTTTCTAGCTACCCTCCCTAGACATCCTGTTTCACTGATGCACAGGCCATAACATATGCTGCCTCATTCTGACATGCAAACGCAACACGCCAAGGCCAGAAAACCTATCAAGTCTGTCTTTTCTCACTGTACTATTAATTAAGTCAGTAATAATTGTTACGGGCCTTCTCACCACTGCCCACCTCACGTCACATTACAAGGACAACAGAAACGCGAGAAGAACATGAGACAAAACTTTAAATGTCACAGACGTCTCAAGTTAACAATCGACAAGTAAAACAGTCTCAAATTCATGTGAAAAGTTACAAATCTACAAGAAAAAAAAAAATCACAAAAATTATGAGTAAAAAAGCTGCAAATTTATGAGCAAAAAGTTGTAGAATCTCCAGCAAGGGAATACATTTACCAGAGCAAAGGAAACTGTCAGTTTTACAGGGAAAAAGTCACAAATTTAGGATGAAAAGCTAACTTACTGCTGGTGGTGATAATCCTAAACATACCTACTAAATAAGAGCAAAATCCCATAAATGTTACGATGGACAACAAGTCAGACTCGCAAATAAAAACTGCCATATTTGCAGGAAAAATCACAAGCTAAAATCTGCAAATTTATTAAGAAAAAGTTGCGATTTCACAAGAAAAAAGTCAAAACATTCATAAGAAAAAGGTCTCAAATTTGCTGTCAATTTTACTGGAAAAGAAACTGCATATTTAATAACAAATAAACTATCCTAGTATGGGGTACCCCCCCACAGCAGCCACGGACAAACACAGCGCTCGACTAGAGCAATTAACAGGACAGTGAGATGTGTGTGTTGAGATCAATAGGCAGCCTTCCTGTGCTTAGTTCAGGCACCAGCATCCTGTGGATATGTATGACGCAAATGCAAACATTCATGCTTCCTGCTCGCATTGTGGTACAAATGTCACATGTCTGAATGCATTTCCTTTGATGATAAAATGCCTTTGATGTATTGTCCGTTGCTGGGTATTTAAGTGGCTGAATTCATATGTTCACCCTCTGTTCTTCTTCTGACTGCTTCTGACTACAGCTCATGAGAGCCTGAGAGCGATCCCCAGCATGCTTATACAGCAGCTGGGGTGAGCTCCGTGATGGCGATGATTTGATCAATAAACTTCATTAAAACTCCAGACGCCGTGTCTTATTTTAACATCGCCACACTAGTACTAATACTGACGGCCAGTTTATAGTTACTGCTGCTCAGATTCCGCGGCTCCATGTGGATTTGGGGCCCAAAAATCACCCCAAAACAGTCTTGACCTGCAGCCTGTGGTTCTGTGAAGCCTGGACCAAAGCCCGACACGGTTCTGGAGGAAGAGTTCACAAGCCAACAGGCTCCACATTCATGGGGAAAAAGTGCAAGGTCAAAAATAAAGGGAAAAGCTGCAAGTTTAGGCACAAACAGCCACGCAAAACTGCATGAAAACTACATTTACTGATTTTTACAGGGAAAAATATCACCAATTTATGTGAAAAAGGCTGAAAATGACCACAAATTTGCACAGAGGAACGTGATGAATTTATGGAAAGAGCAGATAATCTTGCAGAAGATCAATAAAGTGGGAAATGATGCAAATAAAGGAAAAAAAAAGTCAACATTTGTTGGAAAAAAAAATTCTCACATTTTTTATGTCAAAATCAACAGCTGGAGGTCCCACATCTGGCCTGTTATGAAAAATCAACTAATAGAATATTACACCTATGCTTTTTTAAGTGAACTTTGCAGGCTGTCAGTGGCCCACGGCCCCACACTCCGCCTCAGTGGCTCACCGGTGGCGGGCGACGCTTCCCGGTCCCGCTCCCCGGCGCTGATCTGCACCCTCGGTCGGCCGCTGCTCATCGCGCTCTCCCGGAGCCTCCTCTCCGCGTTCCCCCGCGCCATCTTCAGCTCCAGCAGATGCAGCTTCCTCTTCAGGGCCTTGTTCTCCCGCTGGCACTGCGACATCTGCAGACTCACCACCGCGTAGTCGTCGTCCACCAGCTTACAGATCTCCGCCACGGCCGCGTTAGCCAGCACCTCCATGATGGAGGCCAGCTGCGTCTGGAAGGCCAGGCGGTTAGACATCGTTCCCGGGCTGCTCTAGCTGCTACACCGATGTTTTTTATGAAAAAGGTCGCTCCACTTCCGTCAGAAAAATATTAATGAAAGTACAGTCCCACCGTAGAATCGGTGATAGAAACATGGAACACTAAAAAGCGAACAAATGCTAAGCTCGTTTGTCTTTGTAGAAAAGTCGCTGCTAACGCTGACACTTCCGGCTTTACTGCGACTGTGGCAACGGATTGGCTGTCCTAGAAGTCGCTGATTGCGTCATCGCCTAATTTGCATACTTGTCATTTGCATGTAATTGGACACTGTAGGGGAGAAAAATAATGTCGTGAGAGAGACAAAAAGTAGATTAAAAACACCCTAAATATGTTTAGAACTACAAATTAACTTTCTTCTGTTGCGTCTTGGTTTGGTTGTTTTATTTGTTTTTAATGTTTAAAGGTTAAATATTGTAATTAATAGTTTTCATTAGTGCTGTGGAGGAACGAATAAGTGCAGGTGGACACAGCAAGCTGAAGGTTAAAGGTGTTTTATTCCTCCATCAGGAGACTCACTCTGTGCGCTGTGAGTGAGCCCTGAGTGCGTTTTGAATGCGTTGCCAGTCAGCTTGGAGTGAGCACACGGGCAAGAGAGAATGCATGGCACATTTACGTAACAGTCGACACATATCAGTTGCTTGATTACTGGCGCTGGAATTCCTCTCTATGCTCCGGGGATGTTTAACAATAGGACAAAAGAGAATGCAAGGCACATTTACATATTGATATCAGTCCATACATATCAATCACGTGATTAACTGGTTGTCCCCCGAGGGGCTCCCTGCCCGTATGCCAGTTGTTCTGTTTCATGCTCAAGTGAGCGTTCTGAATGTCCAAGTAGATTGTGTTGGGTCACCACAGTGCTGCCATATTGACCAGGGCATAATTGAAAAAGAGGCCCTTACCTCAACTTGGTTTTTGGTAAAATAAAGATAAAAATTTTTTAAAAAAATCTCCCATTTAAATAGACCATCCATCCATCCATCCATCCATCCATCCATCATCTTCCGCTTCTGCATTTAAATAGACCACTTCTCAAAATACCTTAATGACTTTAAAGCATTGTCTAGACCAGGGGTGTCCAATCATGTGCCATGGAGGGCCAAGACCCTGCAGGCTTTACCTCCAGCCAGTGTCTTCAGCAGCAGATTTAACTGAATTTCTTCCCACTGATTGCTGATAAGTGAAAACACCTGCTGAAGAGACTGGGTAGAAGAGAAAACCTGCAGGGTCTTGGCCCTCCATGGCACATGATTGGACACCCCTGGTCTAGACTCACATTACATAAATCAGTTTTGTCCTGTTAAATGTTAATGTGGAGAGTGTTACCGACCCGATATTCTGCCGGCCGCCGAACCGTAGTTGAGCAGCCCCGGGTAGCGCTAGCCCATTTATCCTAGCGCGGCTCGTCAGTGGTAACAACCAATATGTAGTCCAACAGACTTTGCAGGTGGGAAGAACGAGGCACTTTATTTAAACTGCAGCAACCGTCCACACTTACTGCTCGTCCAGAGCACACTGGCTTCTTACACTTTTCCTCTATCACTCTTCGTATCATTACATGCAGCTCATTATACCTCCATCGCCTCTCTCATCTCTGCCACACAACGCCACCGCGGGCCCCCTTACGTCACTTCCCCTCGCACACATACACACACTCACACACACATACACACCACAGCCTGTCCAAGTTAAAGGAGAGCAGGCTTGGCCTGCAACAAGAGTGTAAATAACGAGACTGATTCATGAAGCAGACGACTTTATTCACTCTCTCATCAGTCATACACAGGAAAAGCATGTCTCAATACACCATGGGTTCTCCTTTTATACCAACCGCTCATCTTGTGGCACATATGTTGGTTACATATTCTCCACAAATAGATTGCTGTGTGTTTATTGTGTGCTGCACGTCTCATGGAACAAAAGGACTGAGCCTCTGAGAGACAACGGAAGAGTGTGAGATTTGGCCTTTGTTTCAGGGAGACGACCTGGAGAGATTCCCGGACCACCGGAGACTAAGGGACAATGGTGTGAAGATCAAAGGGGTTACATTGTGACTGGATTAAGTACCATGTGATTGTATGTTTGATTAAACACCATGTGACTGCTGTTTCGAGGTCCGGGGTATAAAAGTCGGATGTGAGATTATACTTCCTCTTTTTCCTGCTTTGAGATTGTTGGAGTATGTGATCTGTTAATAAAGCTGAACCTGAGGAATAACTCAGTCTCATCCTTATGCACATTCTCCACACTGGCGACCTTACGACAAAAAATGAGCAGAGATAATTCTCCCGAGCGGGGCTCGGCAGAAGCCAGCCTGATGGCTGCCACCACACTCCAGCTGCCCGACTTCTGGCAGCACAGCCCGCGCTCCTGGTTTAGCGCGGTTGAGGCGTAGTTCAACCTCCGGAGAATCTCGAAGGACGACACAAAATTCTATCATGTGGTGGCGAAGCTGGACAGCCACACAGTCCAGAGGGTGGAAGATCTGGTCAATCACCCACCGGACAGTGACAAATACGGCGCATTGAAGGCTGCGCTTATAAGCCACTTCACCCCCTCGGTGCAACAGCGAGCAGAAGGGCTCCTAACGTTGACGGAGTCAGAGAACGACAGACCCGCAGACCTGATGGTGAAAATGCTGAGGCTGAAAGACTCCGAGGATTGCAAATTTATTTTCGCCCACCTTTTCCTCCGGACCCTGCCACCAGCGGTGAGAGTTACCCTGGCAGATTCACCCCAGTTGGCCCGGCGAGACTACCATGGGCTGAGCAAGGAGGCGCAGCGGCCCGTCGACGCCCACAAACAGAGCGTGGTTTCGGCTGCAGCAGCAGAGCTAGGAGCAACATCCGGAGACGGCATGGGGCCAGGGGTTACAGTACCAGACGCACCGACGACGGCAGCAGCGAGGACCGGGCGACATGGAGCAGATGACGTCCTGTGCTTCTATCATCACCGCTTTGCAGAGAGGGCACGCAAGTGCCTCCCACCGTGCCACTTCAAGCGTCCGGGAAATGCCAAGACCGGGGGTCGGTAGCAGCTTCGGCCCTCGGGGAGGAGAACAAGCTGCTCTACCTGACGGATGCACGCTCGAGGAGGCAGTTCCTTGTGGACACAGGCTCCCAGCTGAGCTTCATCATGCCTTCCTACGCGGACCGGCTGACACCGTCTAAGGGCCCCCTGGTGTCTGCAGCGAACGGCTCAGCGATTAAGACCTTCGGGGAGAGGACTCTGCTTCTGTCTTTGCAGGGTCGTGCATTTGAGTGGACTTTTGTTGTAGCTGCAGTTAAATTCAACATGTTAGGGGCTGATTTTTTGTGCTCACATGGTTTATTGGTTGATCTTGCTAATAGACGTCTGGTTAATGCTTAATCTTTTCACTCTATTCCCTGCACAGCTCGAGTGGCGCCGCCAACTGCACAAGCCAACGTCACAGCTGCGGGTGGTAAGTTCCATGCACTCCTCAATCAGTTCCCAGCACTCACAGT
Source organism: Pholidichthys leucotaenia (assembly GCA_020510985.1). Classification (NCBI taxonomy): domain Eukaryota; kingdom Metazoa; phylum Chordata; class Actinopteri; order Cichliformes; family Pholidichthyidae; genus Pholidichthys; species Pholidichthys leucotaenia. Next base: position 21,932,791 of record CM035848.1, on the reverse strand, counting down.
CCCAACGTTTTCGGCGACAGTGGCTAAACATGGGGTGGAGCATTATATCACTACCGCCGGCCCGCCTGTTTTTGCAAAAGCTCGGCGCCTGGACTCAGCTAAACTGACCATAGCACGCGAGGAGTTTGCCAACCTGGAAAAACTGGGCATCATCAGGCGTTCGAACAGCCCCTGGGCTTCACCATTGCACATGGTCCCAAAGGCTGATGGCTCGTGGTGACCTTGCGGTGATTTCCGCAGGTTGAATAACGCCACTGCACACGACCGCTACCCGATCCTGCACATCCAAGATTTTTTGGTTCATTTGGCGGGGGTGCGCATTTTTTCTAAAATAGATTTGGTGCACGGTTACCATCAGGTTCCAGTGCGCGCTCAGGACATACCCAAAACAGCGGTAATAACTCCTTTCGGGCTTTTTGAGTTTTTGCGCATGCCTTTTGGACTCAAGGGTGCGGCGCAGACGTTCCAGCGCATGATGGACGCGGTCCTACGCGACCTCCCTTTCGTGTTCGTCTATTTGAATGACATTTTGGTAGCCAGCACGTCCGAAGACGAGCACGAAAGCCATCTCACAGCAGTTTTCTGGAGGTTGGCAGAGCACGGGTTAATAATTAACCCAGCGAAGTGTCAGTTTGGGGTGGCGCAGATTGATTTTTTGGGGCATCGCGTTTCACCAGAAGGAGCGGTCCCTCTGCCCAATAAAGTGCACGCAATAACAAATTTTCCCCCACCTCAAACGGTTAAAGCGTTACAGGAGTTTTTGGGAATGGTTAATTTTTATAACCGTTTCCTCCCCAGCACAGCACAGCTCATGCAACCATTGTATGCTGCACTAAAAAAAACAAAAACCCACGAATAAAATCGAATGGTCTCCTGAGCGGGAGCGCGCATTCTCTCAAGTCAAATCAGCATTGGCAAACGCTACCCTGTTGGCACACCCAGTTCCAACGGCACGCATGGCGCTCACCACTGACACGTCCGATTTAGCAGTGGGGGCGGTCGTTGAACAGTATGTAGCTGGGACCTGGCAACCGCTCGCGTTTTTCAGCAAAACCTTGCGCGATAGCGAGCGAAAGTATAGCGCGTTCGACAGGGAGCTGTTGGCACTACACTTGGCCATCTGCCATCTCCAGTTCTGGCTGGAAGGACGCCGTTTCACCGCGTTCGTGGACCACAAGCCGCTGACTTTTGCGATGGCCAAGATTTCGGAACCTTGGTCGGGCCGGCAGCAAAGACAGCTGGCCGCGATATTGGAGTTTACCACCGATATCCAACATGTCGCAGGTAAACATAATGTAGTGGCAGACTGCCTCTCACGTGCTGTGACAGCTCCAGGCCCCGTGGGGTCAGACTCTGCAGCCATGGCCGCGGGCCAGTGTAGCGATGCGGAAGCGCGCGCAGCCCCGGTCCCCGTAGGGGTATATTATGCAGCCATGGCCGCGGAGCAGGTTAGCGACGCGGACGTGTGCGCGCTCCAGTCTGGACCAACAGGGTTGAGGCTGGAGCACAGGGTGCTGCAGCATGGTATGCCCCCGCTAATCTGCGATATCTCCACTGGGCGGCCGCGTCCGGTGGTACCAGCTGCATGGCGCCGCCGTGTTTTTGACTCGATCCATTCTCTAGCGCACCCGGGGGTGCGCGCATCGGTCAAAATGGTAGGAGAGAAATTTGTGTGGCCGGGGTTGCGCAAACAGGTCAAGGAATGGGCAACAGCCTGCATAGTGTGTCAGCGAGCCAAAATACACAGACACACTAGAGCTCCTTTGGAGCCTTTTCACATCCCGGCTAAGCACTTTGATCATGTGCATGTCGACTTGGTAGGCCCCCTTCTGCCGTCACAGGGGTACACACACCTTTTGACTATGGTGGACCGCACCACGCGTTGGCCTGAAGCAGTCCCACTGGCATCAACCACAGCCGTGGAGGTGGCGCGCGCGTTTTTAATGGCTTGGGTAGCGCGCTTTGGAGTTCCGTCGGACATAACGTCCGACAGAGGCCCTCAATTTGTTTCCGAGCTCTGGTCATCGATGGCCCGCAGCCTAGGGATAATGATCCACCACACTACCGCGTACAACCCACAGACTAACGGTTTATGTGAACGTTTCCATAGGTCATTGAAAGCAGCCCTCAGAGCGTCGCTTACGGACACAAATTGGGTAGACAGGCTTCCATGGGTTTTATTGGGGTTGCGTTCTGCACCTAAGGAGGATTTACAAGCCTCTCCAGCTGAGTTAGTGTTTGCACAGCCTCTCCGTCTGCCCGGGGAATTTCTCCCCGATAATCCTGCGCCAAATTGCCCCCCCGCTCAGCTGTTGCAGAGCGACACAGGATCAAACACATTTCCTGGCCCGGTTCATCACAGTTTCCCCCGCGTTTTTGTGCCGAAGGCTTTAAAAAATGCGGAGTTTGTTTTTGTTAGACATGATGCCCATCACCCAAACTTGCGGCTGCCTTACGACGGGCCTTTCAGGGTGCTGGAAACAGGAGAGAAGCATTTTTTGCTAGATTTGGGAGACAGAAAGGAGTTGATTTGTATAAACAGACTCAAACCCGCTTTTGTTTTGGCGGATGAAGCAGTGCAGTTGGCGAGAGCCCCCCGTCGTGGCAGACCCCCTAGAGGGCATTCTCCAGAACACCCACAGAGATTGACTAACAGTTCTAATCCACAGGAGCAGGAGGACACTGCAGAAGCAGCCAGGCCGGCTTACAGCAGATACGGCAGGAGACTTAGAGCTAGGCAACTGGTGGATATGTAGTAATGTTATTATGTCATGTGTCTCTGGTTATGTTTGTCCCATCTTAGACGTTTGGGGGGGGGTCATGTGGCACATATGTTGGTTACATATTCTCCACAAATAGATTGCTGTGTGTTTATTGTGTGCTGCACGTCTCATGGAACAAAAGGACTGAGCCTCTGAGAGACAACGGAAGAGTGTGAGATTTGGCCTTTGTTTCAGGGAGACGACCTGGAGAGATTCCCGGACCACGGGAGACTAAGGGACAATAGCGATAGTCACCGTGACGTCACGCGAGTATGTCACGTGATGTAAACACAGCGCTGGTGGGCAAGACGCCAAGCACGTGTTGCATGTTGAGCAGACGCTTCTGCCGATTCGGAGACGTTTTGCGGCAAAATGCCACAGTCTTGTGTTGTTAAAGACTGTACCAACAGGTGGGAGACTGGACTGGACCGAGTTAGAATCCATGTGGAACGAATGATGGAGCGACTCAAGAATTTCAGGATTCTGAGCTATGTTCTTCCACTGTCATTGGTGCCACATTCAGACAACATCATCATGATATGTGCTGCACTTTCTAACATGCAGCCAAGGCTCATTAAGTAACTGAACAGGGAGCTACTGGAGTTCAGTGACTCACTCTTGTAAAGTGTGCTGGGCATTCTGGATAAACTGGAAATCAAAGGGGAGAACTTTTTATAAATTTGAGAATGACATAAAGACTGTTCCAGAAATTATCCTCAGGTGGGGGTGGGCGGGTAGAGGGGTTTCAAAGATAAAGCTGTCCTGGGGATGGTGGGAGAGCTGTCCTGGGGCTAGATGTTGGTCCCCATTGATTTATCATATCCGGGGGTCTAATTCTGTCCGGAGGGTTGTCAGGCTTTCAAAGTTGGCATGTCCTAAGGGTGGAGGGGCCTAGAAAAAATTGCAGCCCACCCCCACCTGAGGATAATATCTGGAACAGCCCTAATTGCTAGGTAACTTTGAAGTCTTCATGAGTGTTCATTTATTACAGTTTTAAAATATGTACAGGTAAACCACTTGGAATTTCAGTGTACAAAGTGTCTCCATTTTAATAAACTAATTCATCTGCACAACAGTTCTGTGGTATAATAAATAATTATGGTCATAATTATAGTGGTACCCTCTTTATATGTCACCATCTTACTAGGGCCAAAGAATTACAACATTTAGACTGTCATCTCTCATTGAGGTGACAGATACACTGATTGTAAAAACCTAGCGCCAAATTTACAAAGTCAATCACATTATACAAGCAACTTAGTATTACCGGTAAGACAGAACCCACCGTGTACTGTAAAACCCTTTTCTTTGCCCTTTGTTTCACAAATATTGCGAGGCCTGTGTAGATTAACAAAATTTAAGAAGAGTGCAAAATTCATGCTCTGCTAGAAAACAGTGAAAATGTAAGGTGCTCATTTACATGTACATACAGATTATAAAATAGAAGTTGCAGCAAAATTTAACAGTTTAACAGTATAGACCAAGCACTAGAAATACAGGATCAGTCATATCAGATGGGGACCACTGTGACTGTATAGAGTAAATGTAATCATTAATCTAGAGAACAACAATACATGAATTTTGAATGCTAAACATTAGTGGTGGCCATTTTGCAAAAAGGTCCATCCTGAGTCGAGATCCATCCAATCACATAGCAATAAATTTAGTATTCTGAGGTCATGAACATAGTGCACTGTAATTATTTTTTTTGCTGCATGTATTGGCAACAGTTGAACATAGAAACCTGCTATGATTAGGAATTAAAGTACATGCACATCATAAATAACTGGCATTAAGTATCCAAGATAAATTTACTATCCAGCAAAATAGCATTAAAAGTGTTTTGAAAAGCCTTGATGTCCAGGTTTACTTCAAAAATCCACAGCACAGAGTCAATTGTGTGGGACATGCTGCCACAGTAGCCTATCCAGCAAGAACTAGACTCCAGCCAGTTAAATGTCATACACTGCTGAATTAAATTAATTCAGCCTAGTTTAAAATGGACTGATACTATTTTAAAGTGGAAAAGCAAAGACCAGAGATGGAAACGTGCAGGCAGGTCACTTTCATCCTTTTTCAGAGAGTGAACTGCATTACTCAGGCATTGACAAGGAACCTCTGCGATGCCACGATATCTCATAATCTTTGTACAATAAATGCCACTAATGTTTCCTGGGTGTCAAAAACACTGGCATGAACACTTAGAAACTGGCTGAGTTGAGAGACAAGGCACAAAGGAGAAGAGCAGGAAAATCACAGCTGACACTGACAACACCAGTGTGTGTCTGTAACAACTGCTGGTGACACAGAGGAAGTCACTCAGAACATTTCTGATGCCATTAATTAATCATCAGAACTGGAAGCTTTACATCCTGGACAAACCCAGTGACCCCCTGGTTTCCGCCTGACGTTAACACAAGAATAGTGAAACCATGTTATGTCACAGAATTGACTAGAATTGACTAGATGACTCACTGCCACTGACACTGACACAGTGACAGTGAGCGTGACTGTCAGGCCAGAGATGGAAACGTGCAGGCAGGTCAGTTTCATCCTTTTTCAGAGAGTGAACTGCATTACTCAGGCATTGACAAGGAACCTCTGCGATGCCACGATATCTCATAATCTTTGTACAATAAATGCCAGTGTCTTATTATTTTGTTAACATAAGATACTGAGCAAAATATGAGCGTTTCTGTGGATTGTTTCGCTCACCAAACATGGCACGGAGATCACGTCAAAAGAGCAAAACAATACACTGAAGTACAGCGGATGCGTCCAGTCCACGCAAAAGGCGTTGCAACGCTGCAATGTTTTCTTGCCCACCAGCTGACTGCGCATGCGCTAGAATTACGCTTTGTTTACCAACAATGAACACTGCAATTGGCTGTCCTGGAAGTCGCTGAATTGCGCCATCGCCTAATTTGCATAATTGTCATTTGCATGTAATTGGACACTGTAGGAGAGAAAAATAATGTCGTGAGAGAGACAAGAAGTAGATAAAAACACCCTAAATATGTTTAGAACTACAAATCAACTTTCTTCTGTTGCATCTTGGTTTGGTTGTTTTATTTTTTTTTAATGTTTAAAGGTTAAATATTGTAACGTCGGGGCTGTATGGGGGGGTGAGCAGCTATTTCCCCAGCATGCTTTGCAACAGAGGACGTTATTGTATGTGTGTATTAAATGTTATTACTGAGTTATTATACTGCTGTTCAGGTTCAGGTTCAGGTTCAGGTTACTTTATTTGTACCCGTAGGTAGATTTGTTTTGCAGCTGGTGACATCCATATTTACAAGCCACTAATTACATTCAACATAGACACAAACACAGGCACACATCTTACAAAACAGGTAAATATAAAATATGTACAATATAATTTTTATAGCTTGTTCAACTCTTTGACAGCAACAGGGACAAAGCTGTTTTTGTAGCGCTGGGTTCTACTTTTTGGGACAGCAAACCTCCGTCTGGAGGGAAGAAGCTGAAAGTTGCAGTGCAAAGGGTGGGAGTCATCATTTAAAATGGAGGTAGCCATCCTCTGTACTTGTCTGGTGTACAGGGATGTCAGGCTCAGCTGTGACTCACCAAGCAAACGACTGGACCATCTGACTACCTGATCCAAGGATTTCCTCTGTTTCAGTTTTATCTGACCAAACCATGACATTAAAGAAAAGGATAAAACAGATTCAATAAAAGCCTGATAAAACATAGTCATTATGGTTCGGTCAATTTGGAAGCGTGCAAGTTTCCTCAAACAATGCAAATTTTGCTGACCCTTTTTGCACACCCTTTCACAGTTCACCTCAAAGTTCAATCCACTATCAATAATCGTCCCAAGATATTTGTACGATTGTACACATTCGGTGGTCTGGCCTTTTAGTATGGTGACTTTGTGCCTGGGAGTTTTCCTCCTAAAGTCAATAATCATATCTTTCGTTTTTGTTGTATTCAGCTGCAGGTAGGAATCCTCACACCAGTGAACAAAGTCATCAACTACTGGGCCGTGGCCACTCTCACCATCCTGGAGGAGACTGACAATGACTGAGTCATCAGCATACTTTATAATGTGTCTGTTGTCATGTCTGCTCCGACACATGTTTGTGTACAGGATGAAGAGTAGTGGTGACAACACACACCCCTGAGGAGAGCCAGTAGAAGAGCACTTTAGGTCAGACAATGTGCCATTGACCCTAACTCTCTGCGTCCTGTTGGTTAAGAAATCCAGAATCCAACCCACCAGATTATTGCTTAAATCAAATTGTTGCAGGAGCCTTTCAACTAAAATATGAGGTTGGATTGTATTAAAGGCAGAAGAGAAGTCCACAAATAAAAGCCTGGCGTGTGTCCCATTAAAATCCAGATGTTTAAAAAGCATGTCAAACAGAGTGACAGTGGCATCCTCCACTCCTCTGTGAGGCCTATAGGCAAACTGCAGAGGATCCAATGCTGTGTCATTATAACTGCGTTATAATGACCCAGCAGTGTTTCATAGGCAGGATTAGGGCAAGATGTACCACGTGTTGTATAACCATGATTTAAACGGAGGTCTGGGAGGATGACCTCCCCTCCTGTCTGTGCTCAGGGTGTGTGTGAATAAAGCCTGTTCGTCACTACTATCTGTTCCTCTTCTTTGTGTGAACCTCGCCTACGTCACACTGGTGTCAGAAGTGGGATGGAGCAGATGGAAGCCAGGATCAGAATGGAGATCCAGCAGCTGGAGCGACTCATCGCTCAGCTGACGACGGACGACGGGACCGAGACACCACCCCCAGGAGCCGCTCGCCGGGACGAACGAAGCGGCGGACCTGACGGGGCCAGCGCACCCCGCCCTCTGCCTTTTTCAAGGCAGAGTGGGCAGAGCAGAGCAAACCAGCCCCGCATACTGCCCTTTTCAGGGCAGGATGGGCTGGCGATCCCACGGCGACCAGGAGTGGCGATCAATCAGGAGGCGACCGTCCCATCCGTCCGGCAGCGGGCCAAGATCCCCCGCTTCAACGGCAAGACCCCGTTGGATGACTACCTGACCCAGGTCGAGCTGGCTGCTGCGCTGAACGGCTGGTCACCAGAGGAAACCGCCGTGCAAGTCGCGCTGGCCTTGGAAGGGAGGGCTCTCTGCACGCTCTCTGATCTCCGGCCTGAGGAGCGCTACAGCTGGCCAGTGCTACAAGGAGCGCTCCGGAGACGATTTGGGAGAACGGCGGACCAAGGTCTCCGCCCGGCCCAGCTCCAGAGCCACGTACAGATCCACGCCGCAAGCGACTGGGAGACTGTGGTGGCAGAAGCAGAGCGGGTGGAGCCGCTAATGAATCGCACAATTGAATTGCCAACGCACAAAGAACCTTCCAGGCCATGGCTGAGAGCGAGGAGGAAGAGGAGGAATTACGGCAGACCACGGCGGCACGTCCACGGAGAAGATGGCCGCGGCGGCACGAGGAAGGGTGCTTCCGCTGCGGAGAGCTGGGACACATCGCACGGTACTGCCCCGCACCCACCCCATGACAAACTGGCCCCTCGCCAGCGTTAAACTAGAGCGAGGTGGCATGAAAGGGGACAGGCCACCTCCCGCAGATGTTTCCCCCGAGGAGCCGGCGCCACGCGTGGGCCGAATTGGACACTCTCCAGGGATGTATCTACAGCGCAGCTTGGAGAAGACGTCGATCCGGGCCCTGATTGACAAAACCTTCCTGGGCCACGTCGTCAGCGCAGCGAGAGTCGCCACCGACCCAGAAAAAGTGGCGGTGGTGAGAGACTGGCCAGTGCCGCGGAACGTGGGAGAGCTGAGGAATTTTCTTGGATTGGCCTCCTATTATAGGAGGTTTGTGAAAAACTTTGCCACCATCGCCAGCCCGCTGCATCAGCTGACGCAGAAAGGACGCACGTTTCAGTGGAGTGAGAACTGTGCTGCTGCTTTCTCCCAGCTCTGCGCGGCGCTCATCGGAGCCCCCATCCTGCAGTATCCTGACCCGAACCGCCCTTTCATCGTGGACACGGACGCCAGGAACCAGGGCATCGGGGCGGTGCTATCCCAGGAGGGAGAGCAGGGAGAGTAGGCAGTCGCTTTTCTCAGCCGCACTCTCAGCAGAGCCGAGAGGAACTACTGTGTGACTCGCAGAGAGCTGTTGGCTGTCATTCAAGGACTGTGTCATTTCCGCCCGTATGTGTACGGGGGGAGGTTCCAGTTCAGGACGGATCACGCTTCCCTGACCTGGTTATTAAACTTCAAAGAGCCGGATGGACAGTTGGCGAGATGGCTGGAGGCACTGCAGGATTATAATTTGCGCTGTCTTGGTGCCCCTGTGCGACAGAGGAGTGTCATCACTGCCAACGGGCTGAAGATCGAGACCAAGCCGCCCCACGGGCTGCTGCTCTCCGGGCCGCTGCGAGCAGGAATAACGCAGCGACGCGCAGCTCCCCCCAGTGATGACGTCACAGAGGTCCTTGGCACGCAGCAGCTGCAGAGCGAGCAGGATAGAGACCCGGTCGTTTCTCGGGTTCGGCAGTGGCTGGACGCAGGACAGCGGCCCGCCTGGGAGGTTGTGTCTGCGCTGGACCCAGAGACTAAGGCCCTACACTCCCAGTGGGCCAACCTCCGCTGCCACGAGGGCGTGATGTATCGACAGTGGTAGATTCCAGCTGGGCAGCGGCACGTCTGGCAGCTGCTGGTTCCTCGTCGACTCCGGCCCAACGTACTCCAGCTGGTTCATGGGGCGGTAGGAGCGGGCCACTTCGGAGTGACAAAGACGCTGCAGCGCCTTTGAGCCCGGTTCTACTGGCCCGGCTGTCATCAGGATGTGGAACTCCACGTTCACCGCTGCGACACGTGCACAGCTCAGAAAGGGCCAACTCAGCGATCCCACGCTCCCCTGCAGCAGTACCGGGTGGGAGCACCGATGGAGCGAGTGGGAGTGGACATCCTGGGCCCTTTCCTGACCATGGACCAGGGGAACCACTACGTGCTGGTCGCGATGGATTATTTCACTAAGTGGCCAGAGGCGTACGCGGTCCCGGACCAGAGCGCCGCTACGACGGCATCAAAGCTGGTGGACGAAATGTTCTGTCGGTTTGGCGCACCGGAGGAGCTGCACAGCGACCAGGGTCAGAACTTCAAGGCGGAGGTCTTCGGAGAGGTCTGCAAGCGGCTGGGCATCTGGAAAACCCGGACCACCCCGCTGCATCCACAGAGCGACGGCCTGGTCGAATGATTCAACCAGACCCTCACCACCCAGCTCGCTATCCTGGTGGACCAGCAACAGCGAGACTGGGACCTGCATCTGCCTTTTGTTTTGTGGGCATACCGGACGGCAGCTCAGGAATCTACTCGGTGCACCCCTGCAGCGCTCATGTTTGGACGCGAGCTGCGCACACCGGTGGATTTGGTATTCGGTCCCCCACCCCACCCCGAGCCGGAGGTGGAGGGAAAACCCGGATTGGATTATTTTTTTTGTTTGAAAGAACGTCTACACACGGTGCACGAACTGGCTCGAGAGGCTCTGGCAGCGGCGGGGGGTCGGCAGAAGCGAGCGTATGACTCCCGCTGCCAGGGGAGGGACTTTGCACCAGGAGATCGAGTCTGGGTTTTCTGCCCTGAGAGAAAAAGAGGACGATCACCGAAGCTGGCGAGCCATTGGTCGGGACCGTGCGTGGTTCTGCAGAGACTGTCGGATGTGGTGTACAGGGTGAGGCTTAGGAAAAGGGACCGGGTTGTGGTCCTTCACCGTGACCGTCTCACCCCGTATCAGCCATCTACCCCGCTGGTGGACAAACCGGAGCCTTCATCCCGACCAGATACCCCGACCAAGACTCAGATGGACACTGGGAGGCCTGTACGTGCCGGTCGCCGGCACCGAAGGCTGCCCCGACACCTGGATGAGTTTGTATTGGACTTTTGAACTGGACTTTAATTTTTCTGGGGACAGAAACCAGTCCAGGAGGGGGGCAGTGTAACGTCGGGGCTGTATTGGGGGGGGGGCAGCGATTTCCCCAGCATGCTTTGCAACAGAGGACGTTATTGTATGTGTGTATTAAATGTTATTACTGAGTTATTATACTGCTGTGTCATTATAACTGCGTTATAATGACCCAGCAGTGTTTCATAGGCAGGATTAGGGCAAGATGTACCACGTGTTGTATAACTATGATTTAGCAGCGAGACAAAAGCACTCTGGAATAGTTCTGCAGCTTCTGGGAGAGCCGAAGACATGAGGATACAAACTCAATCATATATGACGGTAAGCTAATGGTTGCTAATGCTAGTTTGCTATAAGTACGTCGTACTACACGGTAATGTCTGCAATTTATCGCTGTTAGGTACTAAAATATGCATGCTGTGTGTGTTTCAGATGGCTCTGTTGTGGGAAAATTACAGCTTCAAACGGTCGGTCTGGGCGTTCAACACAGCCTGTCACTGATGTCAACACAACTTCACAATGGTTATAGAGCTTAAGAATGTCTGTAGAAACGTTTATTTCCTGTGAAACAAATTGCTCTGATCGGAGTGAAAATCATGGGGAGACTGTTGAGACATCATGGATGTAGCTGCTCCAGCAGCACTGAGTCTGAGGTGGTGTCATAGCAAAAAATGATCAGCTGACACAACTTGATCGCCAGGTTAATAGCTATATTAGCCACAAAATATATATTCAAAAAGTAAACAGTACTGAGTTAGATATAATAAGATATATTTGACAGTTATGATGCATTTTAGTCCAAAACAAACTTGATCTAGGATTAAAAGCAATTAAAATTAAACCTGCAGGCAGGTGTAAACGGGCCTTCGCCCCCCGCGCGACCGCGGAACCCGCCGCCCGTCCTCCCTCGCTTTGAACCCTACCTTCTGGCCAGTTCCTCCAATCGACTTCTTCCACGCACATTAGGTGGAGGTGCCGTAGTCATTGTGCCCAAAAACAATTTCTCCAAACTTTCACTCATGTCCCTCTGCTGAAGTTCCTCCACTCTCATTTCAGGACAACACCTCACATCACCAGTAAATATACAGGGAACAGACATTGAGATGGTGACATCCTATAAGTACCTGGGTGTTCATCTGAACAATAAACTAGACTGGTCACACTATACTGACACACTGTACAAGAAGGGACAGCGCAGGCTGCTCCTACTGAGGAGACTCAGGTCTTTTGGTGTACAAGGGGCGCTGCTGAAGACATTGTATGACACGGTGGTCTGCTGGGGCAGTGGCATTATGGCAGCCGATAGGAGGAGACTGAACAAACAGATCAAGAAAGCTAGCTCTGTCCTGGGGTAGCGCGTTGTCCCAGTGGAGGAGATAGGAGAGAGAAGGACTGTGACTAAACTGTCATCTCTGCTGGAGTCTGAGTTCCACCCTATGCAGGACACACTGAACGCACGGTGGAGTTCATTTAGCAGCAGACTACATCATCCTAGGTGCACAACCGAGAGGTTTCGCAGGTCCTTCCTCCCAACGGCTGTCAGACTGTACAACCTAAGTAGGGCTGCTGTTAGAGATAGGCTAAAGACGTGACAACCTAATAGTTTTGAATGCAAAAGACATACAATGGTCCCCTCCAGCATACAATTAGGAAAATACCGGTCGCTATAGAGGGTGAGAATATGTATGGGTACATAATCATACCATATAGGATAACTAAGTAGACGGTTGTGCTGTTTCATCCCATCTAGCAACAATGCTCTGCACTGTGTGTGTATATATATTTACATATTTATTCCATCTAACTACAATGCTCCACACTGGGTGTTTATATATCTACATATTATTCCATCTAGCAACAATGCTCTGCACTGTGTGTGTATATATATTTACATATTTAGTAATACATATTTAGTTTAGAGTAATAACTAAAACAGTTTTCAGCAATTCTTTCGTTAGCCACTATGTGGCACTATATCTTTTGTCTGGTATTTTGATGTCATTGTGTCCGGGGTGGCACTATTTTCCTTGATGGAAAGTTTTGTGGACATCAGAAAAAGTTTGTCCAAGATACAACTGTCTGAAATTTCATGGCGTGTAGTCAACTGTCGCCATGTTGCCATGGCAACACTTCCCTGTAAGTTATGTGTTGTCCACCCATATTGGACTGCATATGACAGTGACCTCAACATATGTTGAAAAATGTAGACCTCCAAGACCTTCCCACCCCGCCCCATAAGCTCATGGGTTGAAGGCGAGAAGGGCGTGTCCATGGTAACATGTATGACGTCATACTAACGTTGATGTTCAGTTATGATCATGTCTGTGTTCTGATGAATCTCTGAAAATTTGACGTCATTCTGGCCAGCCGTGCGTGAGTAATAAATAAAACAGTTTTATGCAATTCTTTCGTTAGCCACTATGTGGCGCTATATCTTTTGTCCGGTATTTTGATGTCATTATATCCGGGGTGGCACTATTTTCCTTGATGGGAAGTTTTGTGGACATCAGAAAAAGGTTGTCCAAGATACAACTGTCTGAAATTTCATGGCGTGTAGTCAACCGTCGCCATGTTGCCATGGCAACACTTCCCTGTAAGTTATGTGTTGTGCACCCATATTGGACTGCATATGACAGTGACCTCAACATATGTTGAAAAATTTAGACCTCCAAGACCTTCCCACCCCGCCCCATAAGCTCATGGGTTGAATGGCGAGAAGGGCGTGTCCATGGTAACATGTATGACGTCATACTAACGTTGATGTTCAGTTATGATCATGTCTGTGTTCTGATGAATCTCTGAAAATTTCACGTCATTCTGGCCAGCCGTGCGTGAGTAATAAATAAAACAGTTTTATGCAATTCTTTCGTTAGCCACTATGTGGCGCTATATCTTTTGTCCGGTATTTTGATGTCATTGTATCCGGGGTGGCACTATTTTCCTTGATGGGAAGTTTTATGGACATCGGACAAGTTTTGCGGGAGTTACAGGTGGTTGAATTTGTAAGGGGAGGAGTCAAACTTCGCCATGGCGCCCTGGCCACGCCTTTTGAGATTTTGACTTAATTTATATAACTTTTAATGGCCAATGCCTATAGATGCCGCCATGCAAAAATGAGCTCAATTGGAGCAGGTCCCTAGCACAAGTGCGTTCAAATGCGAGGTGTGACTTTTTTCCCGAATTGGAGGTGGGGCGACTTTGAGGCAAGATGGCGGCCTTCCTGTTGGCGGTGGGTATGGGCCACAATGATGTTTTTTGCATGTCTTGAGGTGATTCACACCTCACCCAAATTTGATGTGTCTATGGCAAAGTTTATGGTCTTCTGTCTCCATAGACCTTGTACGTTTGACCCCACCCACAAAAATGAGGGGTGGGGGGGCACATATTTTTTCCAGTTTATCGAATTTTTTGCCCGGTCAGAGGGGTTTGCCAAAAAAAATCGCGTTTTGGTTAACGTTCAGAGGGTGAAAAATGCGATCATTTAGGCAGAATAATAGTGAAAAATAATAAATAAACGTGAGCAATTACAATAGGGCTTTCGCCGACTGACGTTGTCAGTGGCTCAGGCCCTAATAATGCAGTCACAAGGTTACATGGAAAATGCTTGATTTACTAGATACATGTACTGTAGAAATATATATTCTCTGCATCAACAATGTACTATACATGCATTCATGTAGTATTGCACTGACAATAAACCTGTGAAGTTTTTGCAGATGTCTCTTTTTTTATATGTGAAGGTTACCACCATGTGACATAAATTTAATACTGACAGATTGGAAAAGCTGTCTAAGAACAATCCAGCAGTTTGAGAAATCACTTTTGGTTTGGTGTAAGTCTGTCAACAAGATTATGAACCATAAAGCAGTTTGTGTTAAAATGTTAAATCCCATTAAACCCTAACCCGGGGGTTTCCAATCATGTGTCATGGAGGGCCAAGACCCTGCAGGTTCTCTCTTCTACCCAGTCTCAGGTGTTTTCACTGATCTGCAGTCAGTGGAATAAGTTCAGTGGAATCTGCTGTTGAAGACACTGGCTGGAGGTAAAGCCTGCAGGGTCTTGGCCCTCCATGGCACATGATTGGACACCCCTGCCCAAACCCATTATGATGAAGAGCAGATGCTAATATGGCCCAGAATTCCTACATATACTGGTACTAACAGTCCATCCCTGCTGGGATGGACTGTTTGCCCTCCTCCAACGAATTGGATGTCCCCCCAAGCTTTTGAGCATGATCAAGTCATTCCACCAGAACATGAACGGCATTGTCCAGTTTGATAGATTATCCTCAGACCCTTTCCCGAACAAGAACAGTGTGAAGCAGGGTTGTGTTCTGGCTCCAACCCTATTTGGCATCTTTTTCTCCCTGCTTCTGTGCTACTCCTTCCGGGACTCTGAAGACGGTGTCTTTCTCCACACCAGGAGCGACGGAGGCCTCTTCAACATGGCACGCCTCAGATCAAAGACCAAGGTGCGGAGGTCAAACGTTTTCTGTAAGTCTTCACAAGGTTTTCACACACTGTTGCTGGTATTTTGGTCCATTCTTCCATGCAGATCTCCTCTAGAGCAGTGATGTTTTGGGGCCGTCGCTGGGCAACACGGACTTTCAACTCCCTCCAAAGATTTTCTATGGGGTTGAGATCTGGAGACTGGCTAGGCCACTCCAGGACCTTGAAATGCTTCTTACGAAGCCACTCCTTCGTTGCCCAGGCGGTGTGTTTGGGATCACTGTCATGCTGAAAGACCCAGCCACGTTTCATCTTCAATGCCCTTGCTGATGGAAGGAGGTTTTCACTCAAAATCTCATGATACATGGCCCCATTCATTCTTTCCTTTACACGGATCAGTCGTCCTGGTCCCTTTGCAGAAAAACAGCCCCAAAGCATGATGTTATCACCCCCATGCTTCACAGTAGGTATGGTGTTCTTTCTCCTCCAAACACGACAAGTTGAGTTTTTACCAAAAAGTTCTATTTTGGTTTCATCTGACCATATGACATTCTCCCAATCCTCTTCTGGATCATCCAAATGCTCTCTAGCAAACTTCAGACGGGCATGGACGAGTACTGGCTTAAGCAGGGGGACACGTCTGGCACTGCAGGATTTGAGTCCCTGGCGGCGTAGTGTGTTACTGATGGTAGCCTTTGTTACTTTGGTCCCAGCTCTCTGCAGGTCATTCACTGGGTCCCCCTGTGTGGTTCTGGGATTTTTGCTCACCGTTCTCGTGATCATTTTGACCCCACGGGGTGAGATCTTGCATGGAGCCCCAGATCGAGGGAGATTATCAGTGGTCTTGTATGTCTTCCATTTTCTAATAATTGCTCCCACAGTTGATTTCTTCACACCAAGCTGCTTACCTATTGCAGATTCAGTCTTCCCAGCCTGGTGCAGGTCTACAATTTTGTTTCTGGTGTCCTTTGACAGCTCTTTGGTCTTGGCCATAGTGGAGTTTGGAGTCTGACTGTTTGAGGTTGTGGACAGGTGTCTTTTATACTGATAACAAGTTCAAACAGGTGCCATTAATACAGGTAACGACTGGAGGACAGAGGAGCCTCTTAAAGAAGAAGTTACAGGTCTGTGAGAGCCAGAAATCTTGCTTGTTTGTAGGTGACCAAATACTTATTTTCCACCATAATTTGCAAATAAATTCTTTAAAAATCAGACAATGTGATTTTCTGGATTTTTTTTTCTCATTTTGTCTCTCATAGTTGAGGTATACCTATGATGAAAATTGGAGACCTCTCTCATCTTTTAAGTGGGAGAACTTGCACAATTGGTGGCTGACTAAATACTTTTTTTCCCCACTGTAAGTCACTAAATTGTTTATTACAATCAGCAGCAAATTCCAGATTATTCAGAATGTGCAAAATTCAAACTGTAAGTCTGGGTCACTCAGCAGCTGGGATGTGCAGCTCACACTGGTCCCAGTTCAGCAGATCTTAGGCCTGCATCTCTGTAAATAGTGACGCAAGGTCCAGTTTGGGGTGGATCGTTTCCCTCTTGCCTAGACAAAAGACAGAAATGGGTGGTGGCTAAATATAGGAAGTTTAAAACATATTTGGGAAATACACTTGTTGCTAAAAGCCAGTGGTGGAATGTGAATGAATGAATGAATCTTTATTTCGGATAGATTAAAAGAAAATAGAATAATATAACAAAGGGGAAAAAAATCTTAACAAGGTCGAATTAAACAATAACTCCTCTGATTATACGGTTCAACATAAGTTATCTGAAATGGGTGATGGCTGAAGCTGCAGCTTATATTGCCCACCCATGTTCCATCCAAGAATTCAAAAGAAAAACAAAACAGGAGCGATTCCAATTCCAATGTGAATATAAAGTACTTCGTTGTTGTTTTTAACCACAATTTTCATGTAGCTGCACTTCAGTGAAGTCGATTTTACAAGGGTTGCGTTACATTTAAAATCATCTGTTTGTACTGTGGCCTCAGCAATCAGAATAAATTAATACATTCACTTGAATGCACGGGCTGCACAGTGGCGCAGTGGTTAGCACTGTGGCAGCACAGTTTTACCCTTGGCCGGGGGAGCGCGGGGATCGCGAGTTCGATCCCAGCCCCCAACCAACAGTGATCTGTGTGGAGTTTGCATGTTCTCCCCATGTTGCGTGGGTTTACTCCGGGATTTCTCCGGTTTCCTCCCACACGCCAAAAACATGCAGGTTAGGGATACGGGGCGCTTGCGCACGCAGCGACCGGCAGCTGGTGGCTTGTCACCAGACTGCAAAACAAATCTACCTACGGGTACAAATAAGTAACAAAAAAAAAAAAATGTGAACAGACTGGAACCTATTGGAACTTCGTTGCAGTGGTTTAGATCTTATTTATCTGATAGCTTCCAGTCTGTTCGTGTCAATAATGAGTTTTCTTTCAACTCAAAACTCAGTCATGGAGTTCCACAGGGATCTGTGCTAGGCCCCATTCTTTTTAGTTTATGTATGCTTCCATTAGGCAACATTATTAGAAAGCACTGTATACATTTTCATTGTTATGCAGATGACACACAATTATACCTGTCAGTGAAGCCAGATGATAGTAATCAATTAGCCAAGTTAGAAGCCTTTCTTAAGGAGATCAAAGCTTGGATGACTTGTAATTTCCTGCTATTAATTTCAGATAAGACTGAAGTCATTCTTGTTGGTCCAAAAAACCTTAGAAATACCTTTCCAAATCAAACTTTCAGTTTGGATGCAGTTACTCTCTCTCTTATAAACCACTGCAACGAAGTTCCATTAAGTCCAACATAGTGTTCTAATCTATCAAGTACAATATTATGATCAATAGTATCAAAAGCTGCACTCAGGTCTAAAAGGACAAGTACAGAAACAAGTCCATTATGAGATGTGATAAGGAGGTCATTAGTGACCTTCACTAAGGCTGTTTCAGTACTATGATGGATTCATATTCTTGTTCTCTTCTATTAATGCAGAATAATAACTCGTTCTAGCTTTTCTAATAGATTTTTTTTATAAATTAATTAACTCACCCTTGGCCAGGGGATCCTGGGTTCGATCCCAGCCCCCGACCAACAGTGATCTGTGTGGAGTTTACATGTTCTCCCCGTGCCTGCATGGGTTTACTCCAGGATTTCTCCGGTTTCCTCCCACATGCCAAAAACATGCAAGTTAGGTTAATTGGCATGGGCAGTGCGGTGGCGGAGTGGTTAGCACTGCGACAGCACAGCAACTCACCCTTGGTCGGGGGATCCTGGGTTCGATCCCAGCCCCCGACCAACAGTGATCTGTGTGGAGTTTGCATGTTCTCCCCGTGCCTGTGTGAGTTTACTCCAGGATTTCTCTGGTTTCCTCCCACATGCCAAAAACATGCAAGTTAGGTTAATTGGCATCAAACTGGGGATTCTAAATTGTCCTTAGGTATGACTGTGAGAGTGAGTGGTTGTCCGTCTCTCTGTGTTGGCCCTGCGATGGTCTGGCGATTTGTCCAGGGTGTACGCTGCCTCTCGCCCAAAGATGCTGGGATAGGCTCCAGCCCCCCCGCGACCCGAAAAGGATTAAGTGGAAGAAGATGGATGGATTAAAGATGATTTCTCCAAGCTAAATAGATTTCATCTAAATTAGTGGAGTGCCATTTTCTTTCTAATTAACGAGTCTTCTGTTTTAAGCTACGAGTTTTCGTGTTGAACCAAGGAGTTAGAAATCTCTGATTAGACTTTTTCTTTTTTAAAGGGGCCACCATGTCTAGAGTCTGATGCAGAGAAGCTGTAACACTATCTACCATGCTATCAATTACAGAAGGAGCAAGCTGTCTATAGCTTATTTCCGTTGTGTTGACACATGGCATAGAGGAAACAATCTGCATAAATTTGGTAACAACATCATCTGAGAGGCATCTACTGTAGTAATATTTTTCCTTAGGAGCCAAATAGTCAGAAATAGGAAAATCAAAGGTTAACAGACAATGGCCTGACAGTACAGGGCTATGAGGAGACACTACCAGATTTTCTATTTCTATGCCATATGTCAGAACAAGGTCCAACGTATGGTGGAGATAATGATAATTTCTGTCTCTTAGCAGCATTACTCCAAGATTTAGGAATGGATTTTAATAAAATTTTCAGGAAAGGTGTGTAATGGCATGGGGAACAAATGATTAAATTTTTGTGGTGATCCAGATCACCAAATGGATCCAGGAATTCTTCGGGAAAAATCAGTATCAACTTGATAAAATTTTACTTTTGTCCAGAATTTCTGTAACGAAGTTACCTAATACTATTTATTTGTTATTTCAGTAAATCTTATAGAAGGAAACTTGAATGAGTATTGTGACGTGAGGGTTCACACAAGAAAGGAGAGATGACTGTGACAAAACAGGCTTTATTTATACACACCCATTCAACACAGAACGGAGGGGAGACATTCACACTGACCCCAATCTCACTTCATCATCATAGCAGTCTGTTGTGGGCGACAATGACTGTTTCATTTAGGTCTGATCAGATTCCTCCACACAGCTATGTCCTTAGCCTTCTGCTGCCAGGAACTCCTATGTCCAACTTCTTCAAGTTTCTTTTTACAGTGTCTTTAAATCTGAACCTTGGTCTACCCTGATTGCGTTTGCCCTCACATAACTGTGAATAGAGTAACTGCCGAGGGAGACGCTGGTGGTCCATCCTCTCAACATGTCCGAGCCATCTCAGGTTCATCTGTATTTGTCACATCTCGCCGCTCATCAGCGGCGCCAGCTGCACGCACACCTGTGCCTCGTCAGCGGCGAGGGATTTAAGCCGCCTCGCCCTGGGCTTCGGCCTGAAGCCGTCTGTCTTCGTTGGCTTCCCTTGCTGCAAGGAATCCCCTTCACCAAGCAAGATAACAAGTAAGATTCTCTTACCTTCTCCTTCCAGTCTCCTCCCCTGTGCACAGGTGGATTTCCCGGCGGCGGACTACTTCCTCCAGCCACCGCCTCCTCGCTGCTGCATCAGGCGCTCCAGGTCGCTGTCTACCGGGCTACGCCCTTGCTGTGCCAGCCACCTGCCCAAACCAAGTAAGCCTACGGTTATTGTCATATCTCCTGTGTTGGTGTGGTGCCCGTTACCCTTCTCCCTCTGCTTCTCCCATAGGGTTGTCCGGCTGAACGGCCTCCTGCCCCCGTGCCTGACGCAGACGCCGCCACCAACACATATACATCTCACATACACGCACTCATACACACTTGTTGTCAATAAAGCTATTAAATCTACCCTGAGCCTGCGTGTGTGTCTCCTGAGCCGTGCATTATGTCAGTACGGCTTCAGCAGAGCGGCTCGGCAGACAGCGGGCTCGCACGCCGTCTTTCCACCCTCGAGGCTCGGGTGGATCTAATAGCCCACCAACAACAGGTGATTTTAAATCAGTTAAGCATAATAACTAACCGCTTGGACCGCTTGGACCCCCAACAGCCGTTCACCCCGGCCCGTCAGAGCGGCGTGGCTCCTGCTGCTCCGGCGGCACCGGCACGGCTCACACCCATTCCGACCCCCGCCCGTTTTAGCGGTAAGCTTGGTGGAACACGGGGGTTTATCATGCAGTGTGAGTCCGTGTTTCCCTGTGTGCCCGGAGATTTCCCCTCAGACCATAGCCGGATTGGCTACATAGGGAACCTCTTGGAGGGGCGAGCGCTTACCTGGGCTTACGCCGTTATGGCGAAGCCCAGTTACGCCACCCTCACCCATGGCCAATTCGTGAGACTGTTTCTGGAAGTATTCGATCATTCGCGTACAGAGAGCGTTCAGGTCGATTGGCTTCTCAGCCTTCAGCAGGGAAGTCGGTCGGCAGCTGACTACGTGATCGACTTCCGGGTCGCTGCGGAGGAGGTTGGCTGGGGAGAACGTTCTCTCTGCGGCATCTTCCTTCGCAGTCTCAGCGCTGGTCTGAGGGATGAACTGGCTGGACGGGACATCCCGGAGACTTTAGCGGAGCTAACTTCCCTGGCCATCAGCTTGGACAACAGGTTGCGCAAGCGTGCCTCGGAGCGGAAGTCGTCTTCTTCTCGCCCTCGAGGTGCCTCGTTTCACCTGTCCCAAGCTCGCCCCCTGGCGTTGCCGTCACCGGGGTACTCCGAGGAGTCGGAGCCGATGGTGACAGGCTGGACAAAGCTCCCCCCAGCGGAGAAACAACGCCATCGTAAGTTAGGTCTCTGTATGTATTGCGGAGACAGCCAACACACGGTGGAGCTTTGTCCACAGAAACCAAACGGGGAGGTCCGCGAGTCACTGTAGGGGGCCTCGCGGACGCTAATCGGTTAACTCCCCTCACTCAATTGATGCTGCCCATCCGATTTTGTCATAACTCCACAGGGCACCTCACTCACGCACTGGTGGACTCGGGCGCGGAGGGCAGCTTTATTTCACAAAGCCTGGCAACCCGACTGGGCATCCGTTGCCAAGCCCTCAAGTCTCCTCTCGCCCTAGTCAATCTCTCCCATGTGTCCCTGGGGAAAGTTACACATCAGACCGTCCCTGTCCCAGTGATCATCTCTGGAAACCACCGGGAGGAGGTCTCCTTTTACGTCCTACCTAACTCTGTGTCACCCGTCATTCTTGGATACCCATGGCTCCGCCTCCACAATCCTGTCCTGGACTGGAAGTCCGCCAGAGTGTCCGCTTGGAGTTCCTTCTGTATGAGCACCTGCCTTCAATCCGCTGCCTGCGCCCCGTCCTCTCCTCCTACTCTCAAGGACGCCGCGCCTCCGGATCTCACCCTGGTGCCATCGGAGTTTCACGACCTGGGTATGGTATTCAGCAAATCTAAGGCGATGTCTCTTCCTCCGCACAGGCCCTACGACTGTGCTATAAACATCCGCCAGGGGGCACCCTTACCCTCGGGGCGGCTCTACAGCCTGTCTGCACCGGAGAAGGAGGCTATGAATTCTTATCTCAAGGAATCGCTGAGTGCTGGAATCACCCGTCCCTCGTCATCTCCATTAGGCGCTGGGTTCTTCTTCGTGGGCAAGAAGGACGGCTCCCTCCGTCCTTGTATTGACTATTGTGCCCTGAATGACATCACGGAGAAGGATCGCTACACCTTGCCCCTAATGGACACCGCCTTCCACTCCCTCCAGGGGGCGACTTGGTTCACCAAGCTGGATCTTCGCAGCGCATACCACCTCGTCCGGATCCGGGAGGGAGACGAGTGGAAGACAGCCTTCCGTACCCCGAACGGCCATTTCGAGTACCTGGATATGCCGTTCGGGTTGACCAATGCTCCAGCCGTCTTTCAGCGCCTTATAAATGATGTCCTCTGGGACTTCATCGGCCTGTTTGTGTTCGTCTACCTGGATGACATCCTCATCTTCTCCAGATCCAGGGACGAGCACCGGGTCCATGTGAGGCGGGTCCTCCAAAGGCTGCTGGAGAACCGGTTATATGTCAAGGCTGAGAAGTGTGAGTTTTATGCTAAGACTACGTCCTTCCTCGGGTTCGTCATCTCCCACGACCAGGTGCTTCCGGACCCAGCGAAGGTGAAAGCGGTGGTGGAATGGCCCACTCCTACGTCAAGGAAACAGGTACAACAGTTTATTGGGTTTGCCAACTTCTACCGCCGCTTTGTCCCGAACTTTGGTATCATCGTCGGCCCTCTGACCCGCCTCACGTCACCTAAGGTCCCGTTCCGGTGGACTGAAGAGGCCGCAGCTGCTTTCCAGGCGCTGAAGGCGGAGTTCTCCTCCTCCCGGGTCCTCAGCCAAGTCGATCCCTTGCTGCGATGCATCGTGGAGGTGGACGCTTCGGACACGGGGGTGGGGGCGGTGTTATCTCAGCGGTCACCTGACGACGGGATCAAACGGCCCTGCGCCTTCTTCTCTCGGCGCTTGTCCCCGGCGGAGCGAAATTATGACGTGGGGGACAGAGAGCTCCTTGCCATCAAGCTCGCGCTGCAGGAGTGGCATCACTGGCTAGAGGGGGCGGCCCTGCCGTTCGTGGTTCTAACTGACCACAAGAACTTGGAGTATTTGAGATCTGCCAAGCGTCTGAACGCCCGCCAGGCGCGTTGGTCCTTGTTCTTCGCCAGGTTCCGCTTCAACATCACCTTTAGGCCTGGCTCCAAGAACGGTCTGCCTGACGCCCTCTCTAGACAATTTGCCCCTGAGGCGTCTGAGGACGCAGCCCACACCATCTTGCCCAGGTCGTGCATCGTGGGAGCCGTCACTTGGGACATCGAAAGTAAGATCCGAAAGGCGCAGGAATCGGAACCAGACCCTGGCGGCGGACCGGAGGGGAGGCTTTTTGTGCCATCCACGGTTCGGGGGGAGGTCATCCACTGGCTGCACACGTCAAAGCTCACCTGCCACCCTGGTTCCTCCCGGATGATTGACTTACTTCAACGATCCTTCTGGTGGCCGGGCCTGCGGAAGGACGCTGCCCACTACGCCCGGGCCTGCCCCGTCTGCGCCACCAGTAAATCAGGTAATGCCCCTCCAGCGGGTCTGCTCCAGCCCCTGCCCGTCCCTGGCAGGCCCTGGTCGCATATCGCCCTGGACTTCGTCACCGGTCTCCCGGTTTCTAACATCTTCGACACAGTCCTGACCATTGTAGATCGTTTCTCCAAGGCTGCTCACTTCATCCCATTACGAGGGCTTCCATCCGCCTTGGAGACAGCGGACTTCCTTATCCAGCACGTGGTCAGGCTGCACGGGATTCCGGTAGACGTGGTCTTGGACCGGGGCCCCCAGTTTTCCTCAGAGGTTTGGAGGTCTTTCTGCAACGCCCTGGGAGCCAAGGTAAGCCTCTCCTCCGGCCATCACCCCCAATCCAACGGGCAGTGTGAGCGGACCAATCAGGAGCTGTGGGGGTTCCCCCTACAGTTGATAGTGCTATGAGATGACTGTTGTTGTGAAATGGCGCTATATAAATAAAGTTGAATTGAATTGAATTGAGCTGGAGGCTACGCTCCGCTGCGTCACAACATCCAAACCTGCGTCCTGGAGCACTCATCTCGCCTGGGTGGAGTACGCCCACAATACCGCCCGCTCTTCTGCCACTGGGATGTCCCCATTTAAGGCGTCCCTGGGCTACGACCCCCCTCTGTTCCCTACGCAGGAGAGTGAGGTAACTGTCCCCTCAGTTCGGGCGCACCTCAGGCGGTGCCACTCCATCTGGGCGTCGGCGCGCAATGCGCTTTTATGCACGGCGGAGCGCAACAAGTCTACGGCGGACCGGCACAGAAGACCTGCCCCAGCCTACCAGGTAGGCCAACGTGTTTACGTGTCTACCCAGGACGTCGTTTTAAAGGGTGAGAGGAGGAAGTTGGCACAGCGTTTTATGGGCCCATACCCCATCACCAGGATTATCAACCCGGTGGCTGTGCGTGTGGCTATTCCCCCCTCCCTCCGCATCCATCCCACCTTCCATGTTTCCAAGGTGAAGCTGGCAGTCTCCGACCCCCTTTGCCCTCCCCCTGCTGCGCAGCCCACGCCCCGGATGATTGATGGTCATCCGGCCTGGCCAGTCTCTTCCATCCTGGACTCCCGGCGCTGGGGTCACGGGTTACAGTACTTAGTGGATTGGGAGGGCTATGGACCTGAACATAGGCAATGGGTACCCTCGTCGTTTGTGTTGGATCCATCTCTCATCACTGAGTTCCACCGAGCGCACCCGGAGAAACCATCGCCAGGAGGCGCTGCTAGAGGGGGGAGTACTGTCATATCTCGCCGCTCATCAGCGGCGCCAGCTGCACGCACACCTGCGCCTCGTCAGCAGCGAGGGATTTAAGCCGCCTCGCCCTGGGCTTCGGCCCTGAAGCCGTCTGTCTTCGTTGGCTTCCCTTGCTGCAAGGAATCCCCTTCACCAAGCAAGATAGCAAGTAAGATTCTCTTACCTTCTCCTTCCAGTCTCCTCCCCTGTGCACAGGTGGATTTCCCAGCGGCGGACTACTTCCTCCAGCCACCGCCTCCTCGCTGCTGCATCAGGCCCTCCAGGTCGCTGTCTACCGGGCTACGCCCTTGCTGTGCCAGCCACCTGCCCAAACCAAGTAAGCCTACGGTCATTTTTTTTTTTTTTTTTTTTTTTTTTGTTACTTATTTGTACCCATAGGTAGATTCGGTTTGCAGTCTGGTGACAAGCCACCGGCTGCTGGTCGCTGCGTGCGCGAGCGCCCTAAACCTACAT
This sequence comes from Pholidichthys leucotaenia, assembly GCA_020510985.1. Taxonomy (NCBI): domain Eukaryota; kingdom Metazoa; phylum Chordata; class Actinopteri; order Cichliformes; family Pholidichthyidae; genus Pholidichthys; species Pholidichthys leucotaenia. The sequence goes on along the minus strand of CM035848.1, from coordinate 21,907,502 downwards.
GTTTTTGGTATGCGGGAGGAAACCGGAGAAATCCCGGAGTAAACCCGCGCAACACGGGGAGAACATGCAAACTCCACACAGCTCACTGTTGGTCGGGGGCTGGAATCGAACCCACGATCCCCCGGCCAAGGGTAAAACTGTGCTGCCACAGTGCTAAACCACTGCGCCACCGTGCAGCCATTGTCATATCTCCTGTGTTGGTGTGGTGCCCGTTACCCTTCTCCCTCTGCTTCTCCCATAGGGTTGTCCGGCTGAACGGCCTCCTGCCCCCGTGCCTGACGCAGACGCCGCCACCAACACATATACATCTCACATACACGCACTCATACACCCTTGTTGTCAATAAAGCTATTAAATCTACCCTGAGCCTGCGTGTGTGTCTCCTAAGCCGTGCATTATGTCAGTATTAGTATGTAATTTCCCAGTTTGGGATCAATAAAGTACATCTATCTATCTATCTATTAGCATGTCCTCCATTGATGGTAGACCAGCTCATTTCAACACTTCTATGTTGGTTATCTTGTCTTTCCATGAGATGTTCATTATGGCTTGAAGGTGTCTCATCATGTACGCGTGGAGTTTCTTCACCTGCACTCTGTAGACAGTCCAGGTTTCAGCACCGTACTGTAGAGTAGGTACTGTCACTCTGTACACTTTGCATTTCACATGGATAGACACATGTCGATTGTTCCACAGTCTCTCCCTCAAGTTTCCAAACACAGCGCTCGCTCTTCCCTTTCTGAGAGATAGTTCATCCTCCAGCCTAGCATTCTCTGAAACAGTACTCCCTAGGTACTTGAAAGTCTTGCACTTGACTAGTAGCTCTGTACCAATGCTGATCTCTTCTGGTAGTGATGATGATAACTGGAACTTTGGTGGTTGATAAAGGCACTCTGTCTTCTTGATGTTGATTTTGAGGCTGAATTGGCTAGCTGCTCTTGCAAATTTCTCCACTAAAGATTCCGTATCTTCCACGCTGTGTGCAACTAGAGCACTGTCGTCGGCAAAGAGCATTTCTCTTACTACCTTTATCAATGTCTTACTCTTGGCTTTAAACTGTGCCACATTGAACAAGTCTGCTTCTTTCCTTGTTTGAATGTATACTCCTTCTGAAGTGTCTTTGAAGGCCACCTCAAGCATGGCTGCCAGATATAGCGAGAAGAGTGTAGGTGCCAGCACACACTCTTGTTTCACCCCGTTGCTTACTGAAAAGTCTTTAGATACTGAACCACTTATTGCCACGTTTGCTTGCATACCTGTATGGAGTGCCTTGATCAGGCTGACGAACTTCTCTGTACAACCATATTTCTTGAGTACCTGCCAAAGTCCTTGTCGCGAAACAGTATCGAAAGCTTTACTGAAGTCTATGAAGACTACATAAACATGACATGTTCTGTTCGATACACTTTTCTTGAACCTGTTTCAAACAGAAATCATGTCCATTGTGCTTCTTCCACTTCTAAAGCCGCACTGGATTTCCGGTAGTACATTCTGCGAGATGTGTTCACTGAGTCTGTTAAGTAGTACACGTGAGAGAATCTTACCAACAGTGGCTAGCAGTGATAAACCTCTGTAATTTCCACAATCTTTCCTGTCACCTTTCTTGAACAAAGGCACAATACTTGTATCCTTCCAGTCTTGAGGTACTTTCTGGGCATCCCATATCTCTTGGATGAGCTTGTGCAGGCAGTTGGTCAGCTGAACACCACCAAATTTTCACACTTCTGCTGGAATTCCATCCCTTCCTGGAGCTTTACCATCCTGTGTTGTCCTGATAGCTGCCAATAGTTCATCAAAATTTGGTGGTTCATCCAGACTTGATACAGCTGGTCACTGCACTAGAGCTTCTTTAGCCTCTTCAATGAGATCTCCAGGGTTGTTTAGTAGTTGGTCAAAGTGGTCTGCAAATCTGTCCAGGATCTTGTCTTTCTCCTGCAAAACCGTTTCACCATCCATAGCCTTTAGTTGGATCAGTCCTCTTGGTTTAGGGCCGTAGATTTCTCTCAAACCTGTGAAGAATGTTTTCATGTCCTTCCTGTCTGCTGCAGTTTGAAGTTTCTCCGCTTTTCCATCCCACCAGTTGGACCTCATCTTTCTGGTGTACTTCTGTAGCTCACTCTGAGCCTTTGAGTATTTCTTCTTCTTCGACCTTGTGTTACACTGTAGATTTTCCTGCCTAGCTATATTCCTCGCTTCTAGTCGTTTCTTCAGGTGTTCATCATGCTCATCAAACCAATCTTGATGCTTCCTCTCAGGGTAGCCTAATACATCACTCGCAGTCTGATAAGCCGTATCCTTCAGTGTTGCCCATTTCTCTTCTATGTCATTCTCTCTGTTGTTGCTGTCCCAGTCTTTCAAGTTTTCATCCATTTCCTGTGTAAGTTCTTCCTGCTTCTTTTGGCCTTTCAGTGCACTAGTGTTTAGCTTCCGTGGTGGCTTCGCACACATCCTGCAGTGCTGTTTTTGTCTGCAAATCCTTAATCTAGATCTCAACATAACATGGTCAGTGCCACAGTCCACGCCTCTCATTGCTCTGGTGTCTAATACATCCCTTATGTCTCTGCCTGACTATGATGTAGTCTAATAAGTGCCAGTGCTTGGATCTTGGGTGCATCCATGTTTTCTTGTGTGTGTCCTTGTGCTTAAATAGAGCGTTAGTTATCACAAGGTTGTACTCTGAACATAGTGCAAGTAGAAGTTCTCCAATAGCATTGCACTTGCCTACTCCATGACTGCCTAGCACTCCTTTCCATTTCTCAGTGTCCGAACCAACTCTGGCATTAAAATCTCCAACGAGTATTAGCCTGTCATCAGTCGGTACACGCCTGATAGTCTCATGTAAATCACTGTAGAACTCTTCCTTCACCTCCTCTGTGTTGGTCATTGTTGGGGCATATACACTGATGAGTGTGGCATACATCTTTCGCTGTAGTGGGAGTCTCATAGTCATGATCCTGACGTTGATGGCACCGGTTCCTCATCAAGCATTGCTGCTACCTCCTTTCTAACTGCAAAGCCCACTCCTGCTTCTCTCCTTTCTTGAGTTGATATCCCATTCCAAAAGAAGATGCACCCATGGTCTTCCAGGCTGTCATATCCAGGAAATCTTGTTTCACTAAGTGCAGCTATGTCTACATTGTACCTGTTCATTTCCAGGGCCACACGCGTGGTTTGCCTTTCTGGGCGCTGTGATGTTGTTCTGTCCAACAGAGTGTGTACATTCCATTCTGCTACACACAAGGCTGCTGTTTTCCTCTTCTTTTGTTTTCCTGCTCCTAGCTTACTTTTCGCTGCCTGTCAGAGTGTGAACAGATCAGCACGGACCTTGTAAGCCCGGGTGACGTCCGAGCTGGTATGAGTTGCTTTCTGATTGACCATTTCATGAAACTGCTTGCAAAGTATTTGAGTACTGCTAGCTTTTGCTGGACTAGCAGCACATTCTTGGCAGATAATGATATTATCAGTGGCAAGGACAAGCCAAGACAAACTGATTCCAGTATCTGTTGCAGTGACTGACCAGATGATAGGTTTGTTTATCTCTGCTCTTTGTGTAGTGCATGTCACAATGCACTGACTGGCACAGTCCACCACAGACCTTGCGACAGATGTGTTTATCTGCCAGGATGTCCAGTCTCACCTCGTGTAACTGGGAGTGGTCCACCACAGACCTGTGGCAGATATTGTTTTTAGTTCTGCCAGGATGCCCTGTTTCACCCTCCACACCCTCGGAAGGGCGGGGATGCCGGTTGAGTCGCCGATGGCCCGACCCATGAGACAGGCAGTACTGGTTTTCATGGTTATCCGGTAGCAAGCAAGCCAATGCCTGACCTGACACAAAAAAAGGGGATGTAAGTCTCGGTTAAAAGCTGCCAATTTCTGACCCCCCCCCCCCAAAAAAAAGTGGAATTTTATGGGTAAGAAGCTGCAACTTTAGCAAAAAGACAAAAGAAGGTGTAAATTTCCAACTATTTACAACCTAAAACTCTGCAGATATAAAATTTGAGTAAAATGCTGAAAGTTTAAGCTTTTTTTTTTAAAACTGCAAATTCAAGAGTCAGAAAAGTTCTAAATTTATGAGGAAAAAGCTGCAAAGTTATGAATAATAAAAAGCTGCAAATTTTCAAGTAAGAAGCTGCACATTTATGAATAAAATGGCTCTAACTCTGCAGGAAAATCCTGCAAATTTATGAGAAAAATCCTCACATTTACAAAAGAATGTTTCTAATTTACATGGAAAAAGGATGTGATAAATTGGCATGTGTTAGCCATTTTTTAAAAAGACAGCCGTGAGGAGGAACTAAGCGGTGGTGTTCGGAGGTGTTAAATCCTCCAGATCTGCATTAATCAGCAGGGAAAAGGAGAAGAAGAGGAATAGGTGATCCACAGCAGCAGAAATAATCCAGTTAACGCAGGAAGAGTAAACACATGACACCCCATGACACCCAACAGATCACCCCCACATGACATCAGTGGGAACAGCTGGGCCAAACTTCACACCTCTGTCGATTTACATGTTCCCTTCTGAGGACAATTCAAACAGAGCTGCTGCTGAGATGGAAACCAAAGGGTTAAAGGGTGACGTGTCTTTATCAGCAGCCCTGACCTCCCCCCCCCCCCCCCCACTGACCTGCTGGCCAGGAACTAACAACTCCTCAGACCTGTTAACACAATTTTAACAACAAAAGGGCATGCAAAAGAATGAATGAAGATTCCCTTTGATTTAGCAGGATAACAGCGTGAATTTTCCCCGATCTAAGCTAATGCTAACAGTTTGGTGTAGCATCATGGTGAAAATGTAACAAAATAAACCAGAATGACATGAGGTATGTTATTGACTATGGAGTCATGACCCAGGTGGAAACGGGATATGTATTAGTGTGACTGAAATCTGAAGAAAATAACAGTATAAACCACGCTTGGTAAGCTAACTTGCTAGTAGCACTGTTAGTAATGCCTTTGGCAGGGTGCTCATCTACGTGACATGCTTGCAGACAGACCGGTAGGCTGGCCGATAACGGAGCAGTTGGGGGACGTCCAGGAAAAACCTGAAGAGTTACACTGGCTGTTCAAAGCCGGAATCAATACAAAGGCTGTGATGGGGGGAAGAGAAGTGTTTTGATGTTTTTTTTTCTATTATTACGTGACCAATAAATGCATTTTAGGAGGTTAAGACCTATAAAAACATAAGTTTTCAGTGAGTGCTACTGTTAATTTTCTTTACATACTCCTGCTTCTTTCTTAAAAGTGGGCTCAGCTCAGGCAGTCGGTGTTGATGCCTGCTTTATTTCCATGCACACAATTCTCTGATTGCGTGTTTATCAGTGTAGAGACAGCAGCGATGGATGAAATGTGATCATCCCTGCAGTGGTTGTCATGATGACCATTAATCTTTGCTCCCCTGGAGCATGACGTCCTTTGTGTGCCTTGGTTGGATTCATGAAACGCGCACACCTGATTGTTGAGTGGGTTTTTTTGAATATTACACCAGTGGTCTGCAGCCTGTGGCTCTGTGCCCAAAGCCAGTTGCTCCCTGAGGCTTTGATTAAAAAAACAAAACCCTCACAAATTTCCAAGAAAAGGTGCAATGAATTTTCAAGAAATAAGAGTTGCACCTTCATGAGAAAAATAGCATAAAAAACAGAAAATGAGAAAACCTGAAAATTTATGCAGAAAATCTTGCAAATTTAGTGAAAATGTTGCAAATATACCCAGCATTTGCGAGAAAAAAATCACAAAATTGCTGGGGAAAAAAGTCACGAAATAACTGGGAAAAAGTTCCTTTTTTATGAATTTTTTTAATTGTAAAAAAAAAAAAAAGTGCTGCCATTTTACTCATGAAAGGTAATAAATTTACAAAAATATAAATTTACAAGAATATCTGAAAATCCGTGACAGAATTATTCAAATTTTATGAAAAAGTTGCAATTTTATAAGGAGAAAACCCCCCCCACAAATTTGCAAAAAAAAAAAAAAAAAAATCACAAATTTACCTGAAAAAGCTGCAGTTTTATTTGAAAATTGTTGCAACTTGTTTGTGAAAAAGATTGCACTTTTACCTGAAAAAAGTAATAAATTTACAAAAAAGACAATCTTATGAGAAAAGTATAAAAAAAATCAAAAATTTATGAAAAAAAAAACTTCAGTTTTACTCAACAGAGGTATTAAATTTGCAAAGAAATATGCAACAGTAAATTTTGGAAAAACATTACAGTTTAATGAGGAAAATACACCAGTTTGCAAGAAGAGTTATTTTTCTTTACAAATAATCAAAAATTTACGAGAAAAAGATGCAATTTTGTGGAAAATAAATGTTCTTTATCCTGATGTTGTCAGGCCAGGTTATAGTTGTCATTCTAGTTTTTCAGCTCATATTTTGTGGCTCCATGCAGATTTTTTTTTTAGACCATCATCACTCAAAGTGGCTCTTTGTGTAGTACAGGTTGCTGACCCCTGGCCTATTCATGCCGCGGTCAGCCGTGGTCAGCCCTCCATCTGCCTGACAGCCAGAAAAACTATCAGAAGTCGTCATGCTGCACATGCAGGTGTGTAACTGCAGCTTCAGGAACATGACCCTCCTTGATTTGCATGGCAAGCAAATGAGAGCAGCCAGAGCACTCCAGTCCACGGAAGGCTGATCTTAATCAAACTAAACACAGACACAGCATCCATGTTGGATGATGAATCACTTCTTTCTTTAAATTCAGGTGTGCGTTTAATGTCTAGTATTTGTTTGGTGCCAAAACACCCACTGGAATTGGAAAAACCTTGGAGCCACAACGTGACAATGGGCACCATCTTCTCTTCATCGTCCCTGCTCCTGTTTGCTTGACTTTCTGGTAATAAACCCCAGATTAACTCAGAATTCTTCTGGACAAGTTGACATGACTAAAATTAAATGAAATGTAAAAGGTGCTTTATTCCATTCCTGTGAATGGCCTCATTTGCATATCCAAAGTTGAGGTTGTGTGTTTGGCTCAGTGCAGCATTTGGAGCCTTCTTTTCTGTTTGGACTCTTTCAACGTTGGCATCCTGCTTTTAAACTGGAGAGAATTCTGCTGCTGTAGATCAGGCTGATCTGATTTATTTGACCTGGTTTATATTTATTTAGCGAATGCAAAGTCCTTAAGCCAAGCAGTTGCCTCCTGGTTTGCTGTATGGAGGGTGTGTAATCCTCCTTCCAGTCTTTGGAGCGGGCAAGCCTCTATGATGTGTTCCATAGTTTGCTCCTCTCCACATGCGCACAGTGGGCTAGGGCTACTGCCCCATCTGTGAAGGCTGGCCAAGCAGGGGCCATGTCCAGTCCTGAAGCGATTGAGTGTAGACCACTGTCTCCTTGGGAGGTTGGTGCCCGGGACCTGTTGGTTGGGGTTTATCACCAGCTGTTTGTTTGGGACCTCCTTGGTTTCCCATTCCTCTTGCCAAGCTGTCTGGATGGTAAAGTCAGCTGGGGGAGGGTTTTTCCAAATCGGCCGTCTGGATGAAAGTCGGGCAGTGGGTGGGGTGTAGATATCTGCATGGATTGGTAAGTGAGGAAAATCTTTAACTTTTTGGAGCATCCTTTGAGTTAATGCTGCTCGCCGGATGTGTGGAGGGGCTATGTTTGACAGTACAGAGAGCCAGGGGAGTGGTGTTGAGCAGATTGTTCCAGTTATAGTTCTCATGGTTGAGTTGAGCTGGGTGTCTACATGGTGTGTGTAAGATGACCTGGACCAGACAGGGGCACAATATTCTGCTACAGAGTATGAAAGGGCCAGTGCTGAGGTGCGCAGGGTGGAGACTGCCGCCCCCCATTTTGCACCAGCGAGCTTGCAGAGCAGGTTGTTTCGTACTTTCACCTTAGCAGCCGTCCCCTTTAGATGTTCCTTGAAGGATAAGGTCCTATCAAGGGTCACTCCAAGATAAGTTGGATTTGGGGCATGCTTAAGCTTGAGTCCGCTCAGGTGGATGTTTAGTTCTCTGGCAGCTTTTGCATTGTGGAGATGAAATACACTGGAGATGGTTTTTGCTGGGCTTGGTTTTAGGCGCCAGATTTTGCAGAACTGGTCCAGTTTAGCAAGATCTTCCGTGAGCACCCGTTCCAGTGGTTCAAAGTCTGGTGCTTGGAATGCCAAACAGATGTCGTCTGCATAGATGAATTTGCGGGATTTTGTAGTAGGCAGGGGGGCAATGGATCAGCGTTCTCGTCGCGCCCTCCGCCAGTACCCGGGCTTGCCTGGGGAAGCTAATGATCCTACCAGCAGACTAAATTCAAAGAGACGACGCCTCTGTGCCAAGTCAAAGAAGAATCCTAGTCACAGTCCTAAAGCCGAAAGCAAACAGCCCCAAGAGCACTTTGTGGTAGGATCTGCCCTTCGCATATTACAACCTGGTTTATAAATAAAGGTGCAAAGTCAAAGATGCCTTTTCTGGTTATTTATTCTTGATCAAGAGGAAGGGTTCATGCAGCATTTCAGCAGGAATGTTCACAGTCAGAATGGTGTAGGCAAGTTTTATACCTTGGAACAAACAAAGATAATATGAGATAAGATAAGATAAGATAAGCCTTTATTAGTCCCACAACGGGGAAATTCCAGGATTGCAACAGCACAGGGATAGCAACACTCAGAGCAACAATCAGAAGGCAAGAAAAAACAAGCAAGCAAGAGCAGCTAATATACATATGTACATATTACTATAAAATATATATATACACACACACACACACAGACACACAGTGCAGAGCATTGTAGCTGGATGGAATAAATATATGAATATATGAACACACAGTGCAGAGCATTGTAGCTAGATGGAATAAATATGTAAATATATAAACACCCACAGTATGGAGCATGAGAGCATATGAGAACATTCTATGGCAGTACGGAGCCTAGCTGTCTCTTGGGACTGACCTTGATAAGGCTAGAGTCTCAGTGTCTAAGGAAGAAACATGACATACTGTGTCTAGGAGCATAATAACAAGAAGGCAGTATAATATTAATCTTTCACTTGTTTTTGTCACCCGCCTGTTTAAGGGCTCATGGCATGATTTTTCCACATTTTCTGGCTTATCTGCGATGTTACAAGTAGGGCAGGGCAATTTGACCTTAAATTAGCATTACGGTTATTTGAAGCTTTCAAGTCGGTTTTGGTTTTTTCCCCTTTTTTCTCACTCCTTTTTTCTCCCTTATAGTTCACTGATAAGACTCTTAATTAAGCCACAAGAGTGTGGCATCAATAAATATATCACTGCGGTCTTCTGGCCATAAATAAGCATAATATAATAAAGAATAAAGTAAGACAGCTGTGTTTTATATTAAACTATTTTCCTTCTTGCAATACTCTTAACTTTAGTGTGTGTTTCAAACTTGCGCATTTGCAATAACTCGTTTCCATCCGTTTCAAAGTGAAATGCCGGTTCCACGTTGTCTAAGCCATGCAGGTATGCATGCCATGGAGGTTAACAGCCGGTTTAACCTCTGAATTATCTTAGCGACTTTGAGCCTTTTGTGGTATACTGACTTGGCTGTTTTATACAAAGCTGGACTCTCCAACACTTGAGACTTTTAACTGGAACAGCAACCCCTTAAAGACGAAGCCAAAGCAAAATTTTTAACATTTTGTATGGAATCTGGTCCGTCTCATGAGTGGTAATTGGAATGTTTGAGTGCAGGTGATCTGCAGGCAGAACTTCATTCAGGAATCCAAAGATTTTTATTCTTAAACGCTCCCAGTTGTATTCAGATTAATTGTTTTTGTTCAAGTCTTAATGAAGTTAGTGGCAAATACTCTGCTTGTTTGAATTAAGATCTAAATGATATCAAATGAAATTGTATGTTAAACGGCATATTGTATGATATAGTGTAGTTAGAAATGTACTTTAAGTCAGTTTACATTATTCTTAAAACGATGTTTTAAAAACTCAAAGCAATCAGAAAGTGGCCACAAGGACTGGAAGAGAAGCAGAAAAAATAAAAAATAAAAATCAGCAAAATTTAAAACAATGTGTCATGGGTTTAAGTTTCCCCTGAAGTTTATGTTTCCTGAAATTGTGACTTAGATTAACCATTATAATTCAATAAGTGACTCCGTGAAACACTCATGGCTGCTCTGTTTACTCATCCATCCATCCATCTTCTTCTGCTTAATCCTTTTCGGGTCGTGGGGGGGCTGGAGCCTATCCCAGCATCTTTGGGCGAGAGGCAGGGTACACCCTGGACAGATCGCCAGTCCATCGCAGGGCCAACACAGAGAGACAGACACAGACGCGGGGAGAACATGCAAACTCCACACAGATCACTGTTGGTCGGGGGCTGGGATCGAACCCAGGATCCCCCGGCCAAGGGTGAGTTGCTGTGCTGCCGCAGTGCTAACCACTCCCCCACCGCGCCGCCCTGTTCATATTCAACACTACTTAAACAAAAACACACAACGAGCACAAATCCATCAACACACCAGCAGAAACCTGTTTTAGCAACAACACATTCAAATCAGTGCACAAGTAGAAATTACTGTCAATGGCATAAGCCACACATGAAGGGTACACCATAAGCTCCATGGAGAAGCATAAATGGTAAATGGTAAATGGCACTCACTTATATAGCGCTTTTATTCTCATCTCTTGATGACCAAAGCGCTTTACAGATCCTGCTATCCACTCATTCACACACACATTCACACACTGATGGTGGCATGCTGCCTAACATGGCGCTTCCAGACCCACCAGGGGCAATTGGGGTGAAGTGTCTTGCCCAGGGACACAACGGCAGGATATCTGGGGAGAGCGGGATTCAAACCGCCGACCATGTGGTTATTGGACGACCTGCTCTACCTCCTGAGCCACTGCCGTCCCCATAAATCATATGCGTCACCTCATATTTGCGCCACACTTAATCAGGAAGTCCTTAATTAAAGCTGGACAGTTTCTGCTGGGGATGTCAATGATTAATTGACTTTCGATTAATTGTTGATAAGAATTTAGTCGACTAAATTAAATTAGTTGTCAATTAATTGATAACTCACCAATTCTTTTCAATGGGAGCTTATTCTATGAAATGTAGTGGTGTCGCCATCCAGGCGGAGGCGCACACGATCACCCACTGCCGCATTTCAACCGAAGGAGCAGAAGAAGACGCTAAAGCCCCTAGAGCGCATGCACTGTGTGTGTGTGGGGGGGGGGGGAATTTGCCCTTCCAGGTTAGGAGAATCACAAAAAGTTCCAGTGACACGTTCCAATGTCCACCCACCTGCTTCAAATCAGCAGGGCGGACAAACGGACTACAGTGAGGAAAAAAAGACTACACGAGCACAAAAACCTATCCCCGCTGCTAGCAGACCAGACTCAAATTCCCAGTGAAGGAGCCCAGATCGTACTGTGTTTGTCTGGATTGCCACGGTACTGTAATAATGTTTAACATACAACAGATGAAGCAGTGCACAATTTATTTTCCTGTTAAAACAGTCTACCAGTGCATCTCAGTAAGTTAGAGCGTGAAAGTTTTTTTTTAAATACAACTAAAACAAGATAAATTTTATGATACTGGTAATGGTTTTTGAAATAAATAAAAAATGATGCCATTTGTAATTTACAGAGATGTTCCAGCATATAGTACATACTACAAAGTGCAAAATTTGTTAAACTACAAAAAATACCATTGTCTGTAGTAAAAAAAAGAAAAATGCAAATGGTACAATATGTGGCGGCATGAAATGATAGGCAGCGAACTGAGAGTTTCTTTTTTTTTTTTTTTTTTTTTTTTTTTTTTTTAGATAACACTTCATAATATTTTAATTTGATGCAGATATTTGCTGTTTACAAAGTCCATAGACAAATAGACTTAGCAGGAAGATTTCTGGCCACACACTGTCTTTTTTATTTATATATATATCATATGTATTTGTGTGTGAAACAAACATCAGTAGACTACAGCTGCTATTTTCAATTTTTTTTTCCAGTTATTTATTTACACCTGTCGAAAAATGGGACACATTATGGTATGATGATGTTTGTCTGTCCAGCTAACTCCTCCTCCAGTCGTCAAGCTAGGACTTTTTCATTTCACACAGTTTGTACATGTATTGAAATTATGCGTATTGTAACAATTTTCTGATACTCTCTCTAAATTTGTTCCACTTTGAATTGTAGATTGTTTGCTTTGCTTAAATCCTTGCATTTACTTGGTTTTTAGTTATATTACAGATCTAGCGTATATTGCATCTTCAAATTGTTACTGATTTTTCCGTTGTCGTTGGGCTAGCTATGCACTATCGATATTGGCTATAAACGAGCATATAATGTGCAGTGCACAATGCTCTTTTTTTTTTTTTTTTTTAATTTAAGTTTTTGTAAAGGGTATACAGGTCGTTACAGCAATGCAGTGTTTACATTTTCATCACATGTTCCCTTATTTTCTGATATCTGACAACATTGGAAGATTAATTCTTACAACACCCCTTTTTTTTTTTTTTTTAAGTGAAAGAAAAAGTGAAATTAAAGAGAAAAAAAAAACAAAAAACAAATAACAAAAAAAACAAACAAACCAGTAAAAAACAAACAAAAAGAAAAAGTAACAAAGAGCGGAACCATTATTGAAATGGTATTTGTCAAAGATTAGATCTAATGGAAGACACATATGCGGTCCAGGGTTGCCAAAAGTTCATGAACCCATCCATGTCCTGTCTCAGTGCGAATGTCAACTTTTCCATCGAGTAAATGTCTTGGATCACGTTAGTCCAATCTTCAGGTGTAGGACAGTCCTTCAACATCCATTTTTTAGTTAGAGCTTTTTTGCTTGCCAATATTAAAACATTGAATAAGTATTTTTCTCCTCGTCTTTCCAGTGAGTCCGGTAGTAAACCCAAATACAAAGTTACAAAAGAAAAGGGAACTGTAATTTTGAATATTTTCCCCAATATTGTCTGTACCTTGGTCCAATATTGGTGGATAACTGGGCATGACCAAAACACATGAAAATGATTTGCAGTCTTTTCACCACACAAGCGCCAACAGTTCAATCCCTTATGGGTAAATTTGTTTTGTGCAGGTGTTCTGAAAAATCTTGCCAAGTTTTTCCATCCAAATTCTCTCCACTGCAGGGATGAGGTACTTTTCCATTGCTGTTTATTTAGCTTTTCCCATATTTCCAGTTGTAAAGTGAAATTCCCCTCTTTTTCCCATCTCTCTTTTATATAAGATGTGTTGTCTCCTTTTAAGTCTTGAAGACCTTGGTATATTTTAGAAATGTATCTGATCCCTGGGATCCCTTTATATGCCATTAAGAAGACCTTCAGAACACCTGACTGGGCCCTTTCCAAAACCTCCTTTTTAAGTATATTGTTTATGTGGTGTCTAAGCTGGAAGAACCTGTAAAGGTCTTGATTTATTAGGCCTTGTTTTTTCAAATCTTCAAAACTTCTTAAGATTTGCCCTTTAAAAAAATCGTAATATTTTATCAGCCCTTTCTCCTTCCACTTTTTAAATCTGGTGTCTGTTTTATTAGGAGTAAAGTCCCGATCATAGGCGATCCATTGCAGAAGTCGATAGGGCTCTTTAGTTTGATTCTCTCTGACTATCTTAAACCAAATTTTTAGCGGGGTCTCTATCCACGGGTTAGTGTTATTCAAAAGCTTAGGTAAGGCATTGTTCCCTATTATCGCCTGTAGGGGGATGTCACTTGTTATTTGGCATTCGATCTCCTTCCATTGTGCAGTGTAGACTGGGTTACATATCTCTATTAAAGTTTTAATTTGTGCGGCTTTAAAGTAGTCCCTGATATTTGGCAGCGCGAGCCCACCTTTGTCTTTGTTTAGCTGTAGGGTTCTATATCTGATTCTAGGTCTCTTGCCCTGCCATATGAATCTTGAGATCCTTCTGTCCAGCTCCTGCCATGTTTTTTTGGGAGGTTCTACCGGTATTGTTTGGAAAAGGTATAGAAGACGTGGAAGTATATTCATTTTGACTGCTTCAATTCTTTGTGCAGTACCCAAGAATGGTATCATATTCCATCTTGCTAGGTCAGATTTTATTTTTGTCACCAGTGGATCATAGTTTAGTGATATAATTTTGTTGAGTTGTTTCGGGATATTGACCCCCAGATATTTCATAGATTCCGACTCCCAGTTAGTTTTGAGTTTGCTTAGTGAATAATGATTTGGGTCATAGTTGAATGTTAAAACTTGGGTTTTATGCATATTTAATTTGTACCCCGATAAATCTCCATACTCTGAAAAAACTGAGGTTAGTTCTGGTAAAGAAGTGTCCGGCTGCCCTAGGTATATTAAAATGTCATCAGCAAAGAGTGCTATTTTATGTTCCTTCTGACCAAGTGTAATACCTTGAATTTTTTGGTTTTGTCTTATCCATTGGCTCAGAGGTTCTATGAAGATTGCAAAGAGCAGTGGAGACAGGGGGCAGCCCTGACGACATCCTCTTTCCAGTTCAAAAGATGATGATAAATTACCGTTAATCCTTATTTTAGCTGTTGGTTTTTTATATAATGCCTGTATAGTTCTAATGAAGTTGTTATGAAAATTGAAACTGGATAAGATTCTATATAGAAAAGACCAGTCAACCGAATCAAATGCTTTTTCAGCATCTAATCCCAATATGACTGCATTTAAGTTATATTTTTTTATATGATGAATTATGTGTAAAGTGCGTCGAATGTTGTCTTGTGTCTGTCTTTGTCTTATAAAACCTGTTTGGTCTAAATGAATTAGGTCTGTCAGTATATTTTCTAACCTTTTGGCAAGGATAATGGTAAAAAGCTTATAGTCCTGATTTAGTACACTGATTGGTCTGTAGTTGGAGCACTCTAGTTTATCCTTTTCAGGTTTAGGTATAACTGCAATGACCCCTTCTCTCCAGGAGGGGGGGATTTCCCCTGTGTGGAGGACATAATTAAATGTTTTCAGGAGGAGAGGAGATAGTTGCTGTTTAAAGGTTTTGTACCACTCTGCTGTATAGCCATCAGCTCCTGGGGATTTGTTAGCTTTAAGTTTCATAATTGTTTTTTCCAATTCTTTAGGATGTATTTCTGACAGTAGTGTTTTATTTTGTGACTCCGTAAGTTGGGGAAGGTTTAATGTGTTTAGGAATGCCTCGGATGCGTTTTTATGTTTTTTGTGGGAGTATAAGTTCTTATAGTAATTCTCGAAGTTTTTAAGAATATCCTGAATTCTGAATTTTATTTCCTTTGATACTGGGTCTCTGATTTTGTAGATTGCTCTTTCTGTTTGATGTTTCCTCAATTTATAGGCTAGCAGTTTTGCCGATTTACTGCCTGCTTCATAGTATTTTTGTTTCAGAAATGTAAGTTTCTTCTGGATTTCTATTGTGTAGATCTCATTTATTTGGTTTTTAATTTCCTTAATCTTGAGCGAGTCAGTAGAATGAGTGTTGCCTTTGTGTTCTTTTTCTAGGTTCCTAAGTTCTGACTCTAATGTGGATAGTTTTTCTTGTCTTAGTTTCTTTTGGGTTGCCAGTTTTGCAATAATCTTTCCTCTTATTACAGCTTTACATGCATCCCACAGTATTAAAGGGGATACTTCTCCATTATCGTTATCTTCCAAATATCTGAGAATATCTGATTCCAATTCATCTTTCAATGGTCCTTTCAGGACATTTGAATTTAACCTCCAAGAAAATGTATTATTTGTGTATTTTTGGATATTTAAGTCCATGTAGATCGGACTGTGGTCGGAGAGATCCATCAGTCCTATTTTACATGTTTTTACTCTTCCAATGTCTCTATTAAACATAAAAAAATAGTCAATCCTTGAGTAAGATGAATGTGGAGTTGAGTAAAATGTATAGTCTTTTACACTGGGGTTGAATTCCCTCCACACGTCACAGATTCCCAATTCTTTTAGTAGCATCCGAGTCTTCCTGTTTTGGGTGTTATTTTGATGTGGGGAATTACCAGAAGCATCCCAGTATGGATTCAGTCTAAGATTGAAGTCCCCACCACATATCACTAAACCTTGAGCTTTAGTTATCATTAGGTCGAATACATTTTTATAAAATTTCCAGTTAGCCCCTGGGGGAGCATACACATTCAGCAGGGTGATATCTTCTCCCTCTAGCCGCCCAGTTACCAAACTGTATCTCCCTTCTTTATCTTTGTGTTCTGATTTTTTTTCAAATGTAATTTTGGTTGATATCAATGTCGCTACTCCCCTCCTCCTCCCTGATTTATATGAAGATGAAGAGATCATTTTAAACCCTTGTCTACTGAGTTTATTGTGTTCCACGTCTGTTAGGTGGGTTTCTTGTAAAAGTATTATTCCTGCTTTGTCTTTTTTCATTTTGCCTAGAATCTTGGATCTTTTAACTGGATTCAGGATTCCTTTTACATTATATGAAATTATTTTGGTTACACCCTGTTTCTCCATTGTGTTGTTTTGTTTAGTATAACTGTGTGGTGGCCCTCTTTTGTGCTACTCAGAAACTGAAAGAACATTAAAAACAAGAAAAACATTAAGAACATAGTGTAAAAAACTTTAAAACAAAAAGCTGTCATAAGAACTTCCTGAGCTGAGGTCTTTTTAAAGACCCTGTAAGAGCCTTGATGGAGTGAAGGCTCTGAGGGAAATTCCTCAAACTCTGTTACGTGTTGAGGGCTCTCTCTTACCACTGAAAGTAGTCCCATGCTTTTAACGTGAGTTTCAGAACCCAATCCAAACTTGTAATGATTTTTTTTTTTTCCTTTTATGCCTAAACCCTGTGAAATTGTGTGCACCCTCCCACCCCCATCACATCAAACATTCACGCAAAAACAGTATTTGTTAGTATGAGGAGAACATGTGGATTATTGTCACATTTCTATTTTAACAAGTTTTTTTTTTTTTTTTATTACAAAGACTTATTTGTTTCAAATAATATGATTGTTCCATGAAATGTTTTACCACATGCTGAATATGCATCTCCTTTAATGTTTGTTACCTTGTATGAGGGGGGTTGGATGTGTGGATTGATTCAAGAGAAAGGAAAAAAAAAAAGGTCGCTATTCCAACCTGAAAACGGATAGTTTATCCGCGACGCTCTGGCGCTGGGTTTCCCGCTGCTGGTCCGTGGATTTTGAGGGTCTTTGTGTTGTCCATGTTTGCGCTTTGATCTTCTCACTCGGGTCTGCTGCGGGTTTAAATACCGTTACCGGGAGCCCTCTTTTTGCCATGTCAGCTGTTGCTTCTTCCGCCGAATTATAGAGACACGTTTCATCGCCGTAGAAGACCCTTAACTTCGCAGGAAATGGTGTCTGAAAGCGCAATTTCTTCTCTCTTAACACCTTTTTCGCGTCATTGTATTCCCTGCGCTTTTTAAGGACCTCCGGGGCGTAATCGTGTTCCACGTAGACTTTTCTCTCCTGGTGCATAAATCCTTTTTTCTGCCAGGCCAGTCTTACAACCTCTTGTTTTATTTTGAAATTGGAAAATCTTACCAACACCGAACGTGGGGGCGCTTCCGCCGCCGGCCTAGCGGCTAATGAACGATGTGCCTTTTCTATCTTCAAGTCGGTGGTTTGTGGAATATCCAATTTCTCTCTTAGTAAGGATTCCACGCGTTCTGCCATTGAGTTAAAACCATTTTCGGTTCCTTCTATCAGACCATGAATTCTTATGTTGTCTCTTCTTTGTTTTCCTTCTTGGTCGGTTAGCTTAGCCTCTATAGCTGCTTGTCTTTTGCGTAGGTCTAGCACAGAATCTTCGAGCACTTTTATTCGATCCTCTGTTTCCAAGATTCGGTTCTCGGCCTGGTCCACTCTGCTGTTTGTCCTTTTCAATTCTTCTCTGAATTCCCGAAATTCGGCCGTAACATCTCGGCGAAATCGTCGTAGCTCCTCAAATAGTGATTTCAGGCTAACCCTTTTGTTAGCTATCACCAGTTCCTCGTCTTCTGAACGGAGATCTTCCAGTTCAGATTCTCCGGCCGATACGTGTCCTGGCCTGGAGAATTTCAGTTTCTTCTGTTTTCCTTTAGACATGATGATTTTGTCTTTTGATTTTCACTCCTCCAAAAATCCGTTAAGTTTGATTTTCAAGGTGTTATCCTGGATTGGGTCTGAGAGCTTCAGTGTTAAGCTGCAGTCGCCATGGCGTCCAGACCGGAAGTCCGAACTGAGAGTTTTTAAGGGAGTTTATTATCATTCATCCCGCCATCATAGAACTCACTCCAGCCCTGTGCAGGCGGGCTGGAGCGGGTCCTCAGGCTCTCGTGAGGAGACACAGAATGCGTGTCGTCAGAAGCAGTGGTCAGAGAGAAAGAGTTACAGAGCAATGCAGTTTTTATACCCCACTACAGACAATGCATTCACAGCAGTAGGTATGGACATTTGCATTTGAGAGACACACATAACAATAGGGAGATTACTGGCCGGAATTCGCCTCTGCTCTGGAGCTGTAGGACAAAAGAGGTTACAAGGCACATCTACATATTGTTATCAGTCCATAGATCACACTGCTATGTTAATTGCTCCCGCTGAGCGCTCTGCTTGTCCGTGGCTGTTGTGGGGGTTACCCATACAATACATCATTGAGGAATATGATGTTTATGTTTTCTTCAGTATCTGAAAAAACAGCAACTTTTTTTATGTTAAAGATAGACCGTATTGTACCGAGGGAAATTCAGACTCTCAGAAAAACCACTACCTATCAATTAATTATTAATAATAAATAAATAAGTTGAATCAATTCAGTGTTTCCTCTTAAAGACCTTGGCGCAGTGGCAACATATTTTTCCGGGGGGGGGGGGGGGTCAGAAAACACATGACACTATTGTAACCACAATATGTTAATTTTATACTATTTATTTCTTTTTTAAAATTTTGCACCGTAACTTTGCACATGGAACTTAACATCTGACGTTACTGTACAACCAAGGCTTAAATCTTGGAATATTGGGCTAGCTGGGGTCCCACCCAGACGTCCTGTGTTTAGACTTTTTAGTGTCATCCTTCTCTCCTCCCTCTGCTCTCACCTCTCCTGGACCCTGAACACTTTCCCCTCCTTGGCTTATCTTGTCAGTTTCATCTTTCCCTCTCTGAGCTCTGTGTAATTCAGCTTCTCTCTCTCTGCCTATGGTGGTACGCAAACAGGTTCGAAAATATCAAGTGTCACGTTTTGTCCTGCAGGATTTTTTTTATGGTTTACATAAATGACAAAAATATGTGTATTTTTTTCTATTTTTATTCTAGTGTTTCTTTTTGTTCCCATTGAGAAAGAGTAGGAAAGGGATGGGGAAAAATATTCCTAATAGTAATTTACTCATGCATACTTAAATTATCTGATCAGAGGTGGGTATAGTAGCCAGAAATTCTACTCATGTAAAAGCAGTGCTATGAAATTGATAAAAAGCAGACAACCAAAAATTTCTAGTAGTGATAGATAGATAGATTAGTTTATTTGACAGGGACAGTGCAATAAACATAGACAATTAATCAATGACAATCAATCTGATGTGTTGCACATGGAGTGTATAGCTATTAGCTAATTTGCAACTCTTGTCCCTGGATGGGCTTTAGAAAAGAGAATCAAGTAAAGAAAAGAAAAGAAATAAAGAAAATACACAATAACCACATACATCAATGCAAAAAGATTATAAATACACAATTATAAATATTATAAATACTATAAATACACAATTATAAATATTATAAATATTATAAATACACAAATATAACAACCTGACTCACATTTGCCTATTTCAGGCCTCCCTTCCTTCGTCACTCACTATAAACAAACACATTCATTCCTTCCCTTCATTCACTCTCACCTTGTAGACAATCAATTCATACATGAGTACATTCTTGTTTATTTTTCAGCCAGTTTTTAACCTTTTTAGTGAATGTTTTAAAGTCCGTTATTATTTTAATTTCATTTGGCATTGTGTTCCAGATGTGACTGCCCTTTATAGAGAATGCTGTTTGTCCAAATGTGGTTCTGCAGTGGAATATTTTACAGTTATTGTTAACAAAACTCCTGGTGGCTCTGCTGCTGTCCTGTCTTTGGATGAAACCAGCAAGTGGTTCGGGTGCTGATTTATGGAGACATTTGAACGTTAATTTCAGAAAACAGAGGTCAATGAAACTCTCAAAACTCAATAGGTTGTATTTTTTAAAAACATTACAGTGATGCCACCTAATGGGCTTTTTGTCCAAGATTTTTAGGGTTTGATTATATAATGAACCTATATGTCTTATTGTGGAAGGGGCTGCTTGAGCCCAGACTGTCAAACAGTATGATATATGAGAAAAAACCATAGAATGCATATACAGTACAGCTGCTTCGTAAGGTATGTAATATCTAATTAATTTAAAGCAGTTCAGATTTTTTTTTTACTGTTTTTGAAATTTTCTTTATATGAAGATTAAATTTGAATTGAGGGTCTAGTACAATGCCAAGGTATTTGAATTCTGTAGCTAAACTGATGTCATGATCATGTATATTAACTTTAAAACGTTGCAGGTTACATTTTTTGATTGAAAAGCACATTGAGACTGTTTTCTGAAGGTTCAGCAATAGATGGTTCTTGAGGAGCCACTCTTGGACATCAACCATACTTGTAGACAGTACATCTGCAGCCTGTGCTGGAGTCTTGGCAGCTGTGTAAATAACTGCATCATCTGCATAAAGTTGGCATGTTGCAGCTGAGCAGTGTAACGGCAAGTCATTAATAAAAATGCTGAAAAGTAATGGACCAAGAATGGACCCTTGTGGGATACCCATGTGGTTGTTTAAAAATGAGGATTTATCCTGGTGAACTTTTACACACTGTTCTCTATTCTGGAGATAAGATGCAAACCATTCTAATGTATCTGGGGAGAAGTTAAAAGTTACCATTTTGGATAAAAGCAAACTGTGGTTTACAGTATCGAAAGCCTTTTTGAGATCTAGAAAAACAGCTCCTACCACATTACCCCTGTCCAAGGACTGTTTGACATTTTCAATAAGGCAACAATTTGCTGTTTCTGTTGAGTATCCTGGTCTAAAACCAAACTGATGTGGATGAAGGAGTTGACTGTCTTGTAAGTAGTCTATCAGCTGTGTAGCTACAACTTTTTCAAGAACCTTAGACAGGACTGGTAAGATAGAGATTGGGCGGTAATTGCATATATCGTCTTTACTGCCTGATTTATGAACTGGTATGACGACAGCTTTTTTCCAGCCAGATGGAAATGTACTAGACCTAATGGAGAGATTAATGAGATGAGTCAGTGGTTTGATTAATATTTTGCTGTGCGTTTTGAGAAAGGAGGTGCTCATGTTGTAGATATCATTAGTTTTTGAGTTTGACAGTGTTTTAACAATACCAGCAATTAACTCCTCATTTACCTCATCGATGTGAAAAGAATCTGTTGGAAGTATTGAATTCGTGTTGTTGAGCACATTTGGCGGCACAAAGTTTTTTGTTGTGTTAGTGTTAAGGATACAAAGAACACCCACTTAAAAATTTGAGTAATGACTTCGGTCTTGAAGGTTTGAGGTTTTTCTCCAAAATTCACAACAACTTTCTTATTGTTTTCTACTTTTCTCTGTAAATGTATCTAAATTTGAGACCATTTTCTTCATTTGTAATTTCCTCTATTTTTTGTCTATTTTTTATAAAATTACTGGGGGGCGGGGGGCAGTGTTATATAAATTTGAAACAGACTGTGGTAAAATTTTGACTTTTTTTCCTTAAATAATTTACACTTTTGGTCATAATTTTGCAGAGCCAGAACAGAACAATAATTTAACTCAGATTTCAAAGAAAAAATATTAATACAATTATATTTAATGAAATAAATTAACTTAAATTACCAAAGATGCAGTTATTTCTGTTATACTATTTCTTTATATTTAGTTTTTTAGAACTCTTCTCGCCAACGAGACAGACATTTTGAAATCCAAATGTTGGCATGTTTAGTTTGAAGGCTGTTGACGGATTAAAGTCACTGACTTCATGAATTTCGGTCATCTTAACTTGACAGGCACATAATAATGAACATAAATTATTAGCTAATATTGTAGTGGCTGGTGAAGTAAATCCTCAGTGATTCAGTCACTCTTGCCTTTCCCGGCATATGAAGCCTAACCACACCTGTTTGCTAAGTGACTCTTCATTATTGTTCCTGTTACCAGTGGGATAAAACCACGATAAATGCCTCCACTGCATACATACCTCTTCTGCTTTTTTCCTCATTTAAAGTACTTTAATATGTTCATGCTTCTTTCAGATAGTGACGCTAGCGAGACACTCTGCTGACCGGAATGATCATGTGGGCGGGGCGCTTCTGAACTCCACGCAGATGACGGTCACGCGCATTGTTTGTATGCGCGCTTGCGGACCGTCATTCCTTCATATCTTTTCTTAAATTTATATTTCCTTGGCGTGGCGGCATAACTTCAAAGGTGGCGGCCTACCACGTGGAAATGTTACCAGAGAAAACCCTGCAATTATCAATTAATGAATTAATTGATAACTTGCATCCTTAGTTTCTACACATTCATCTTCCTAAAAATATACATATTAAAAGGGGAAAACATGCTTCAGTGACATGTGTTTACAATAATTTTTAAAAAGGTGCCAATTTCTGTTCAACATATTTTTTTAAGTATTTGCTTCTTAAATATTTAAAGGCCCTCAAGGTACTAATATGCATTTAAACCCATGTATTAAAATCTACGATGTTTCCAAATGAGGGCAGCGTGATTTGGGGAAAATGTACAATTCCAATTATGGCCCCAAATACTGTGACTTACAATGCAATTTTCATGTTTTTTTTAAACCGATGGTTTCATGAATCTTCTTGCTTTGTTATCAAGGAAAAAGGAGAGTAAACTGATCATTCTGAAATGTTCATTTCTAAATTAAAATATTAAGTTGTGCAAAAAAATCCAGAAACATTTGTACAGTATTGTTTACAAAACATTTATACCACTTCAAACTAAACTGCCACATTTTATGCAATGACATAATTGCACAGACAGAGACAGTGTGATTCGATTATTTATGCAACCCTATTCCCAGTCTATTTCACAAGTGCATAACGTCAAAATCAGCAGTCAGTATGGTACAAACTTTGCTTTCACTTCATAATTTTCTTGTACTGTGACCTGATTCACAAGGATGTCTACACACCGATTTCCTCATAAGAACAGTGCAAGTGCATCAACATTTACATAGACAAACAGGAAGAGGACACCTTTTATTTAGATGAACATAAACTATGCTCTCAAACTGAATAAACAGTAGCTGCTCATTCCATCTTTATCTTTTCCTTTTGACTGTTCCCTTTAAGGGTCACCACAGTGGATCATCTGCCTAAATCTCACCTTGTCCCTTGCATCCTCTTCCATCAAATCAGTGATATAGATACTGCAGTTCCTCAGACGTATACATTTCTTCTATGTTAAACATCATTGCTTGGCAACAAGGAAAATAAAATGCAGGCATTTCAGTAATATTTAAAATACTAGGGGGTGCTAAATTGATATACCTAGGGCTAAAACTCAGCTTAGTCGAGGTGTGTGTGGGGTCCCATTTACAACTTTAACACTCGCTTTCAGGTTGTATTTATGCCTTGGTGAAAATGGAGGCATACGGTAATCACTCAATGCGTCTGTGTGTATGTTTCCATCTGTCTGTTTCAGCTTGTCCCACTACTTTTGCAGCAACGTGCTGTGTAACGAAATTATTGTTTAAAAATTCAGTAATGCGTTACTGAAATTTGATCAGATGTGTTACTTGTGTTACTCACGTTACTCGTTTTATTAATATGGATAGATATTTTTAGCACAAATAAACTGACCCTACCATAGCTGGCGCAGCAGTCAGTCTCCTCCGCGGGTAGATTTCCTGTCCTGCCCCAGTTCACGCCGCGGCCTGGTAGGAAGAAATGTCGTGGCGGTGGCGACTTCTCATTTCAAGCCCTGATCACCTGTTGTCCCAGCGGTAAGTAGCCCCCAGCAGCTCCGACCTCTGTGGTTAAACATGAGTATTTTTTGAGCAAGAAGCTCACATTTAATGTCCACATTAAATGCATTGAAAGTTTTCTTTTGCACAGAGAAAAAGTGACTGTGATTTGTTGCAGTAAAGAACAGCTTCTTCTAAGTGGAGAACTTTCATTTATCTGTTCTTTCTGCTTCATTTTATCTTATTAATTTACATGCTGTTGTGATATGCAACTATTTCATGGAAGTAAATCCTCTAAATATGCATTTTTAATGGGCTGGTCCAGGGGTGTCAACCAGATAGCTCTTGGGCCAAAAACAGCCCACCAGGGGGTCCAAAATTTTCTCTGTGAATATACAGCTTTATTTCTAGTAAATTTCTGACTTGCTGCTCATTACAATAGTTTATGTAAAGCTGAGATTTTTTTCTCTGTAAGATGAGACTTCAGCAGACTCTCATGATAAATTGTATATCAAGGATTCAGTGTACCCCGCCCGGTATGGGGTTACCGGGGCCCCACCCTGGAGCCAGGCCTGGGGGAGGGGCTCGAAGGCTAGCGTCTGGTGGCCGGGTTTCCACCCATGGGACCCGGCCGGGCTCAGCCCGAAGGAGTTACATGGGTCCGCCCTCCAGTAGGTTCACCACCTGCAGGAGGGATCATGGAAGTCCGGTGCTATGTGGATTAGGTGGCAGTCAAAGGCGGAGACCTTGGCGGACTGATCCCAAGCTTTCTAAACTGGCTTTTGGTACGTGGAATGTCACCTCTCTGGTGGGGAAGGAGCCTGAGCTGGTGTACGAGATTGAGCGATACCGGCTAGATATAGTCGGCCTCACCTCAACACACAGCTCCGGTTCCGGAACCAGTCTCCTGGAGAGGGGCTGGAGCTTGGCCTTTTCTGGAGTTGCCCCGGGCGAGAGGCGACGAGCAGGGGTAGGTATTCTTGTATCGCCCCACCTTGCTGCCTCTATATTGGAGTTTTCCCCGGTGGACGAAAGGGTTGCTTCCCTGCGCCTTCGGGTTGGGAAACGGGTCCTGACCATCATTTGTGCCTATGCACCAAATGATGTTTCAGAGTACCCACCCTTTTTGGAGTCTGTGACTGGGGTGCTGGAGGGTGCTCCTCCTGGAGACTCCATTGTCCTACTGGGGGACTTCAATGCGCACGTGGGCAACGACAGTGAAACCTGGAGGGGGGTGATTGGGAGGAACGGCCTGCCCGATCTGAACCCGAGTGGTGTTCAGTTATTGGACTTCTGTGCTAACCACAGTCTGTCTATAACGAACACCATGTTCAAGCATAAGGGTGTCCATATGTGCACCTGGCACCAGGACACCCTAGGCCGCAGGTCGATGATCGATTTTGTTATCGTATCATCAGACCTGCGACCGTATGTCTTGGACACCCGAGTAAAGAGAGGTGCAGAGCTGTCAACTGATCACCACCTGGTGGTGAGTTGGATCCGATGGCAGGGGAGGAAGCCATTCAGACCTGGTAGACCCAAACGTATAGTGAGGGTGTGCTGGGAGCGTCTGGCTGAGGCCCCTGTCCGGGAGGTCTTCAACTCCCACCTCCGGAAGAACTTCAACCACATTCCGAGGGAGTCTGGAGACATGGAGTCTGAATGGGCCATGTTCTCCACCTCTGTTGTTGAAGCGGCAGCCCAGAGCTGCGGCCGCAAGGTGGTCGGTGCATCTCGTGGTGGCAACCCCCGAACCAAGTGGTGGACACCAGTGGTGAGGGGGGCCATTAAGCTGAAGAAGGAGTCCTATCAAGCTTGGTTGGCTTGTGGGACTCCCGAAGCAGCTGAGGTGTACCGGCAGGCCAAGCGGAGTGCAGCTCGGGTGGTTGCTGAAGCAAAAACCCGGGTATGGGAGGAGTTCGGTGAGGCCATGGAACAAGACTTTCGGTCGGCTTCAAAGAGATTCTGGCAAACTGTTCGGCGGCTCAGGAGGGGAAAGCAGCTCCCCGTCCACACTGTGTATGGTGCGGATGGGACACTGTTGACTTCAACTGGGGATATCGTCGGGCGGTGGAAGGAATACTTCGAGGATCTCCTCAATCCCACTGATACGCCTTCCACAGAGGAAGCAGGGTTTGGGGACGAGGGGGATGACTCGCCTATCACAGGGGCTGAGGTCGCCAAGGTGGTTAAAAATCTCCTTGGTGGCCGGGCCCCGGGGGTGGACGAGATTCGCCCCGAGTACCTCAAGGCCCTGGATGTTGTTGGGTTGTCATGGTTGACACGCCTCTGCAACATTGCGTGGAGGTCGGGGGCAGTGCCTTTGGCATGGCAAACCGGGGTGGTGGTTCCTCTCTTCAAAAAAGGGGACCGGAGGGTGTGCTCCAACTTTAGAGGGATCACACTCCTCAGCCTCCCTGGGAAGGTCTATGCCAAGGTACTGGAGAGGAGAGTCCGGCCGTTGGTCGAACCTCGGATTCAGGAGGAGCAATGTGGTTTTCGTCCTGGCCGTGGCACATCGGACCAGCTCTTTACCCTCTCGAGAATTCTTGAGGGTTCGTGGGAGTTTGCCCAACCAGTTTACATGTGTTTTGTGGACTTGGAGAAGGCATTTGACCGCGTCCCTCGTGGATTTTTGTGGGGGGTGCTTCGGGAGTATGGGGTATCGGGCTTGTTGTTACGAGCTATTCGGTCTCTGTACGACCGTTGTGAGAGTTTAGTTCGCATTGCCAACACTCGGTCGGAGTCATTCCCAGTGAGAGTTGGACTCCGCCAGGGCTGCCCTTTGTCACCGGTCCTGTTCATAATTTTTATGGACAGGATTTCTAGGCGCAGCCAGGGAATGGAGGGCGTCATGCTTGGTGACCACAGGATCTCATCTCTGTTGTTTGCAGATGATGTTGTCCTGTTGGCTTCATCCAGCAATGACCTACAGCTCTTGCTGGGACGGTTTGCCGCTGAGTGTGAAGCGGCTGGGATGAGAATCAGCACCTCCAAGTCCGAGTCCATGGTCCTCAGCCGGAAAAAGGTGGATTGTCCTCTCCGGGTTGGGGACAGGCTCCTGCCCCAAGTGGAGGAGTTTAAGTATCTTGGGGTCTTGTTCACGAGTGAGGGGAAAATGGAGCGAGAGATCGACAGACGGATTGGAGCAGCATCTGCAGTGATGCGGACGTTGTACCGGTCTGTTGTGGTGAAGAGGGAGCTTAGTTCTAAGGCAAAGCTGTCGATTTACCAGTCAATCTACGTTCCTACTCTCACCTATGGTCACGAGCTTTGGGTAATGACCGAAAGAACGAGATCGCGGATACAAGCGGCTGAAATGAGCTTTCTCCGTAGGATTGCTGGACTCACCCTCAGAGATAGGGTGAGGAGCTCAGTCATTCAGGAGAGGCTCAGAGTAGAACCGCTGCTCCTCCACATTGAAAGGAGTCAGTTGAGGTGGTATGGGCATCTGATTAGGATGCCTCCTGGACGCCTCCCACTTGAGGTGTTTCAGGCACGTCCCACTGGGAGGAGACCCCGGGGCAGACCCAGGACTCGGTGGAGAGACTATGTCTCCCAGCTAGTCTGGGAACGCCTTGGTATCCCCTCTGAAGAGCTGGAGCAGGTGGCTGGGGAGAGGGAAGTCTGGGCTTCTCTGCTTGAACTGCTGCCTCCGCGACCCGGACCTCCGGAAAAGCGGTAGAAGATGGATGGATGGATGGATGGAAGATGAGACTTTTTTTCTCATCGGTTTTCCTTCTTTTTTCTGAGAACAAGGAGCCCTTGATCTTGCTATGTGTGCAAGATGATTTAAGTATACATTTAAAAGTAACGTGAAAGTTACTTTTGCAAGTAACTAATTACTTTAATCATGCAGTAACTCAAAGGTAACTCAGTTACTTTTGAAAAGAAGTAACTAGTAACTAACTAGTTAGTATTTTTTAGTAACTTACCCAACACTGGTCCCAACAAGGCTGCGATGTCAGCAAGGAGGCGGCAGATTCATGTTTTGGGTTGGAATCATGGGGAGAGAGCTGGTAGGCCCCTTTAAGCATGCTTCATGCTACACCTCTGCTGTCCGCATACGTGTAACCATAAACCTCGTGTGATGACATTTACGTCATCGTCTCCACTCCGCTAGTGTCCGCAGTGCTCGACCGCGGACGACCGCATGCAGCCCAAATTTTGTGACCGCGACGCCTGCCCACGACTTGAACGTGTTGAAAAGCGCATGCGCAAGACTGATCGTCCCATTCACGAGGTGGTGATATCGACACAGCATACATCAGTAGACGAAGAAGATAATGAGGAGGCGGAAAACGAGAATAAACACATACATGAATCATACATACATTCTTTCACAGCGGCAGCAGCATCTTCATGGAAAAGGAGTGAAAACTGCTCACTCACTCCCCATCTCACTTATGGTGACACAAACACATGATCAATCACTGCTCTACTGGTCTTATAACACTGCTGTGTCATTATAACGCACAGCAATAACACTTAGAACACATGAATAATAACACTCTTTGAATCCTCCGCGGCGCAAGCATGCCAGGAGAATCTCCGCCCCTTAACACAGCCCCGACATTACACTGCTCCCCCCCTCCCGGACTGGTTTCTGTCCCCAGAATAATAAAGTCCAGCTCAAAAGTCCAACACGAATCCGTCCAGGTGTCAGGGCGGCCACTGTTGTTGGCGACCAGTACGTACAGGCCCGCTAGTGTTCATCTGTGCCTCGGCTGGAGTATCTGGTCGGGATGAAGGTCCCGACTCAACCACCTGCAGGGCAGATGGCTGGTACGGGGCGAGACGGTCATGGTGGAGCACCACAACCCGGTCCCTTTTCTGCAGCCTCACCCTGTACACCACATCCGACAGTGGCTGTAGGACCTCGCACGGTCCTGACCAATGGCTCACCAGTTTTGGTGACAGTTCCCTTTTTCGCTCTGGGCAGAAAACCCAGACTCGATCTCCTGGTGCAAAGTCCCTCCCCTGGCAGCGGGAGTCATATGCTCACTTCTGCCGGCTCCCCGCCGCCACCAGGGCCTCCCAAGCCAGTCCGTGTACCATGTGGAGACGTTCTTTCAAGCAAAACAAATAATCCAACCCCGGTTTGCCCTCCACCTCCGGCTCCGGGGGGTGGGGGGGAGGAGGAGGGGGGGCAACACCAAATCCACCGGTGTGAGCAGCTCGCGTCCATTCATCAGCGCTGCAGGAGTGCACTGGGTGGATTCCTGTGCTGCCGTCCGGTACACCCACAGAACAAAGGGCAGATGCAGGTCCCAGTCTCGCTGTTGCTGGTCCACTAGGACAGCGAGCTGGGTGGTTAGGGGTCTGGTTGAACCATTCGACCAGGCCGTCGCTATGTGGATGCACCGGGGTGGTCCGGGTCTTCCGGTTGCCCAGCCGCCTGCAGACCTCCCTGAAGACCTCTGCCTCAAAGGTCCATCCCTGATTGCTGTGCAGCTCCTCCAGTGTGCCAAACCAACAAAACATCTCGTCCACCAGCTTTGATGCTGTGATGGTGGCGCTATGATCAGGGACCATGTACGCCTCTGGCCATTTGATGAAGTAATCCATTGTGACCAGCACGTAGCGGTTCCCCCGGTCTGTGGTCGGGAAAGGGCCCAGAATGTTCCATCTTCATGCTTCCATCTTGCTACAATGCTCCGCACTTTGTATATACTGTATATTTATATATTTATGTGTACGTATGTATATCCACTGCTCTTATTTATATTTTTCGTATCTTCTTAATTATTGCTCTGAGTGTTGCTATCCCTGTGCTGTTGCAATCCTGGAATTTCCCCATTGTGGGACTAATAAAGGCTTATCTTATCTTATCTTATCTTATCTTAATGTCCACTCCTACCTGCTCCATCGGTGCTCCCACCCGGTATTGCTGCAAGGGGGTGTAGGATTGCTGAGTCGGCCCTCTCTGAGCCGTGCAGGTGTCGCAGCGATGGACATGGAGCTCTACATCCTGGCGACATCTGGGCCAGTAGAACCAGGCTCGAAGATGCTGCAGAGTCTTCATCACCCTGAAGTGACCTGCCCCCACCGCCTCATGGACCAGCTGGAGTACGTTGGGCCGGAGCCGCCAGGGAACCAGCAGCTGCCAGACGTGATGCTGCCAAGCTGGAGTCTGCCACTGCCTATACACAACACCCTCCTGACAGCGGAGATTGGCACAATGGGAGTGTAGGACCTTGGTCTCTGGGTCCAGCACAGACACAGCCTCCCAGGCGGGCCACTGGCCCGCGTCCAGCCATTGCCAAACCCGGGAGATGACCGGATCTCTGTCCTGCTCGCTCTGCAGCTGCTGCGCGCCAAGGGCCTCTGTGATGTCACCGCTGGGGAGAGCTGACTGATTATCCGAGGAGGAGCTGTGTGCCACTGTGTTATTCCTGCTCACAGCAGTCCGGAGATCAGCAGCCTGTGGGACGGCTTGGTCTCGATCCTCTGCCCGCTGGCAGTGCCGACAGTCCTTCACAGCACATGGACGCCGAGACAGCGTGCCAGCGTTGGCATGGAGGCGGCCTGCCTGATGCACAATCAGAAAATCATAATCCTGCAGTGCCTCCAGCCATCTCGACAACTGTCCATCTGGCTCTTTAAAATTCAGCAGCCAGGTCAGGGAAGCATGATCCATCCTGAGCTGGAACCTCCCCCCGTACACATACGGGCGACAATGGCGAAGCCCCTGGATGACAGCCAACAGCTCTCTGTGAGTAACGCAATAATTCCTTTCAGCTCTGCTGAGAGTGCGGCTGAAAAAAGCAACTGCCTGCTCTCCGTGTTCTCCCTCCTGGGATAACACCACCCTGATGCCCTGGTTGCTGGTGTCCGTGTCCACGATGACAGGGCGGTTCAGGTCAGGATACTGCAGGATGGGGGCTCCGATGAGCGCTGAGCGAAGCTGGGAAAAAGCAGCAGCACAGTTCTCACTCCACTGAAATGCACGGCCCTTCTGTGTCAGCTGATGCTGCGGGCTGGCGATGGTGGCGAAGTCTTTCACAAATCTCCTATAATAGGAGTCCAGTCCGAGAAAACTCCGTAGCTCTCCCACATCCCGCGGCACTGGCCAGTTTTTCACCAGTGCCACTTTCTCTGGATCGGTGGCGACTCCCGCTGCACTGACGACGTGGCCCAGGAAGGTGGTCTCCAGCCGGAATAGGTGGCATTTTCGCGGGTGTAGACGCAGCCCGGCCTGTCAGATGGCGTCAAATACCTCCCGGAGGTTGGACAAGGCGCCATCAAAGTCAGCTGCGTGAACCAGCAGGTCATCCAGGTAAACAATGCAGCAGCTCTGGGGCACGTGAGCCAACACTCGCTCCATCAGATGTTCAAAGGTGGCCGGGTTGTTGCAAAGTCCAAACGGTATCACCTTGAACTGATACAGTCCCTGCCCAATGGAGAAGGCTGTTTTCTGGCGGGCCTCAGGTGACAGCTCTACCTGCCAATAGCTGCTGCGGAGGTCCAGTGAGCTGAACCAGCGGGAGCTGGCGATGTAATCCAGCACGTCATTGATGCGGGGCAGGGGGTAGGAATCCTTGTAGGTGACATCATTCAGGCACTGGTAATCCACACAGAACCTCCATGAACCATTCTTCTTCCTAACCAGAACCACTGGCGCCGCCCAGGGGCTGCTGGAGGGCTCAATAACATCTGCCTCCAGCATTTCCCGTATTTTTTGTTCTGCCGCAGCCCGCCATGAAAAAGGCAGATGGCGGAGGCGGAGCCGGATCGACCTGGTCTCACCGGTGTCGATCTCGTGCTGCACCAAGCTGGTTTGGGTGCACTCCTCATCCTTGGCAGCAAAGATGTCAATGTAGCAGTCCAACAGCTCCCACAGCTGGTGTCTCTGTCCTGATTCTAGTCCGCTGCAGCTCTGCTGGAACAATTCCTCAACCGCCTGCTGCGTTTCTGCTGACACGTTGACCCGCTCCGCTGTGGCCCTCCCCCTTGCTGATTCTATCGGTGATTGTGCTCCCTCTGCTCGTGCTGGTGGCGCCGTTGTGTTCAGTTCTTGCGGTGACCTGCCCGGTTTGGTCCGTCCTGGCGGCCCCTCGATCACGCAGGCCCCCGGGTTCCTCCTCTGGGTCCCGCTGCAGAGCGTGATGGTCTGAGCCCCCAGCAGGAGGGACGATCTGGTGGTGTCAATTTTTGCGTCTCATGCTGCGAGCAGATCGAGTCCAATAATGCAGGGTTCTTGAATGTCAGCCAGCCAGAACGGGTGGTTTGTGTTCTGGCCAGCCACCCCCACCACAAGAACTCGCCGCCCTCCTAGTCTGGCACGCTCACCAGTGGCTTTGGTGACGCAGTGCTCGGTGGGTTCCCACCCCTGCAGTTCTGCCTCGTCCGTACCTGGCAGCACCCCAGGTCGGACCAGGGAGGTGGTAGAACTGGTGTCAATCAGGGCCCGGATCGGCGTGTTGTCCAACCTGCACTGTAGGTACATCCCTGGCGAGTGTCCAGTTCGGCCCACATGTGGTGACAGTTCATCGGGGAAAATGTCTGTGGGAGGCGGCAGGTCCCGTCCATGCCACCTCGTGCTTGTTTAACGTTGGCGAGGAGCCGGTTTGTCATGGGGTGGGTGTCAGGCAGTACCGCACGATGTGTCCTGGTTCCCCGCAGTGGAAGCACCCTTCCTCGCGCCGCTGTGGTCCGGTGCAGTTCCTCCTCCTCCTCCTCGCTCTCAGCTGTGGCCTGGAAGGCTGTCTGCCTCGGTGCCAACGCATCAGCTGCACAATCCATTAGCGGTCCCACCCACTCCACTTCTGCCACAGCTGTCTCCCAGCTGCTCATGGCGTGAATCTGGATGTGGCTCTGGAGCAGGGCCAGGCGGAGCCCCCGGAGGAAGTTCTGGAGGGTGAGCTTTTCCACTGCCCCCAGCTCGAAATCCGGGTAGCTACACCATGTCAGCAGCCGTATGTCCGCTGCGTAGGGTCCCAGGCTCTCTTGGCTGCCTCACCGGTGGTTGGCCAGCCGTTCCTGGGTGTGCTCAGCATTGGCCGCTCCCCCAAACTGCCTCCGGAGCGCTCCTTGTAGCGCTGGCCAGCTGCGACATTCTTCGGGCCAGAGATCAGACAGCGTGCGGAGAGCCCTTCCCTCCAGGGTCAGCGCAACCTGCACGGCGGTCCCTTCAGGTGGCCAGCCATTCAACGCAGCAGCCAGCTTGACCTGGACCAGATAGTCATCCAGCAGGGTTTCGCCGTTAAAGCGGGGAAGTTTGGCCCGCTGGCTGATTGGTGGGACAGTCGCCTCTTGGTCGATCGCCGCCCCTGGTCACAGTGGAATCGCCAGCACTTCCTGCCCTGAAAAGGGTGGGAAGCGGGGCTGATCTCCTCTACTTAGCCCACCCTGCCTTGAGAAAGGCAGAAGGCGGAGTATGCTGGTCCTGTCAGGTCCGCTGCTCCATTCATCCTGGCGAGCAACTCCGGGGATCGGTGTACCAGCTCTGTCGTCCATTCCCAGCTGAGCGATGAACCGCTCCAGCTGCTGAATCTCTGCTCTGATCCTGGCTTCCATCTGCTCCATGTCCCACTTCTAACACCAGTGTGACGTTGTGAGGGTTCACTCAAGAAAGGAGAGACGACTGTGACGATCAGGCTTTATTTATACACACCCACTCAACACAGAACGGAGGGGAGGTCATTCACACAGACCCCCGTCTCACTTATGGTGACACAAACACATGATCAATCACTGCTCTACTGGTCTTATAACACTGCTGTGTCATTATAATGACACAGTAATAACATTTAGAACACACGAATAATAACACTCTTTGAATCCTCCGCGGCGCAAGCATGCCGGGAGAATCCCCGCCCCTTAACACAGCCCCGACGTTACACTATTTTTCATCAATATTAAATGCAGAAATGATTCATTTGGAAAATTGCTGCATTTCTAACAATGCTATTTGAGGGAAATGAACTGCTTGCCGGAGGTCTGTGCTCTCCGAATGCTTTTCTAGTTGAAGTTATGCAAATTAACATACAAGCATACATACACAGAAACAATCATGGACACACACATGCCTAGGTCATATGACGGTCATAAATCTGGTTCTGTTTTCAACAAATTGATAACACATAATTGTTATGTCAGTAATTGGAGTCTGGAGTTTGTCTTATGCCATGCAGCAAACTCACCTTTATTGAACACTCACAAAAATATATACAGGTGCTGCAGCCTGCCTGACGTCATTCCCAGGGCAGATACGACAAGTCCCATGGGCCACCCACACACACACACCACACAACAATAATTACTACACTGGTGTTGAACATGTACACAGGTTTGAGCTAATATGAGTCACTCCTTCACTTCACTCTTAAAGGTGGCAGAGCCGGAGTTTTCCCTGACAGGAAGTGGTATGGTGTTCCATAAAGTACTACCATGAAATGAAAAAAATATTTTGACCAAAAGAGGTTTTACTGGAGCGGTATCACACAATCACCTCTTGAGGAAGCCCTAGTGGATCAACCATGAGTGCTGCTCACTCTGCATTTGATGTATTCATTCAGGGTGGTGGAGCCAGACCATGTAGGATTTTATACATCATGTAGGCACTTTTAAATGTTTTAAAATTCTCAAAGGTCAGGACGTTGTACCTAGGTACAATATTGCAGTGGTGGTATGTGAGAGGCTTTTTATCTAACGTTTTCAGAGCATTTTTATAGAGTGGTTCAACTGGTTTGAGGGTTGCCACTCCCGCCAATGACCAGCTGGTAATACAATAGCGCAGATGTGAAAAGATCATTGAGTGTAAAAACATCATGGCGGTGTTGTCTGTAAGCAACCTCCTAATTTGTCTGAATTTGTGAATATTAAATTTTAATGTTTTAGTGATCATTTTGACATGGTTCTTGAATGAGAGTGTAGAGTCCAAAGTGTCATGAACCTGGGTTTGTTGGTCCCAAACCCAGTTCTGACCCGTGGCTGTTTGGCCCGTCTCCCTATTTATTTTCCATCAGGCGCATCATGGAGCCCTTTGGGTCCTTCTCTCCCTGACAGCTTGGGTATGCCCCCTCCTCCTGTCAGTGCCACCAGCTGTGTCTCATTATTGGGTGTTTCACTCTTTCACTCACTCGTACACATGTTTCCTCTTATGTCCAGCCCACGCTCAGTCACACCAGCGGTCTTTTCCCTCCTTAGTATTATTATTACTTAAACACTGTATTAGTAGGAAGAGACCGTCGGAGCATTAAGATTCATACACAGCAGCGTGTACCTCTGTGTATGCTATTACTTTCATTACACTGTCAGCCTGCTTCACCTTCATCCACAAGACTGCACAGATCTGCCCCAGATCGTTCCTGCACCGTAAGTCCAGGTTTGACTTTCACCCCGTGCTGACTGCATCTCAGTGGCACTAGGCATTGCCGTAGCCGGGCAGTAGAGCATCCAAGAGGCGTCCCTGTAAGTCTGGTGGCCTTAAGCCAGTCATTTCAACACTCTGTGTTTTGCATGGCTGTTTGCTGGACTTATTATTTTGGGGTTTGTTAATAAATTGCACAAATGTACTCCTGCTGTTGGGTTTTTCATTCCTCCCTTGGTGCGCTGCGTAATGGCGCATCAGGGATTATAATACAGAGTCACACCCAGATATTTGAATTCCTTGATAGCATTTCGTTCTTCTCCTCCTATGTATGTGCGTAATGGTGCACCAAGGGATTATAACAGAATGCTCTGACCAGCAAGAAAAAACCCAGCGGAGTAGACGTGTGTTTTTTCTTTTCACCTTTCCCCCCCTTTTTTTCTCCCGAGTATCGACATTGTGGTTCAGACGGAGAGGGAGCTGGAGAGGGAACTACACTCGCTGTACCTCTTGGAGGAGATTTTTTCATGGACACAGAAGCCCTGTTCCTCCCAGGCCGTTCGACAGGTTAGGGACACAGCGATGAGGGTGATGGAGAGAGACAGCCTCTGGAATCATCCCGAGGTGATGGAGATTCTCCGGGACATCTTTGCTGTGCCATGCAAGGGGTCGGATGAGGATCTCCCAGTGTTCAAGCCCCTCGCGGCCACTCTGCTGTCTTCCTCGGATAATACGGAGCTCCTCAGCACGAGTGACTCGTTGCCCAGTGCGGCGCTTCGTATCCCAGATTATCTGATGCCCGAGCCATCCATGAAGAAGAAGAGGAGGAACTCCCGCTGGAAGAAGCTTCCAGCCTCGCCGACAACAGCCCTAACTCCTCGTCCCGAGCTGTGTCCCGCTTTGTCCCCAGAGGAGCTGGAGGAACGCAGACTGGCTCTTCAGGCGGAGACGGACCTCAACTTGGAGGTGAAGCCATGGCTCCTCCCCGAGGTGGCCGGGACATTGGAGGAATTTTCTCAGAGGGAAGGGCAGCCACAGCCCGAGGAGGAGCGTGTTCTATCCATGGAGTCTCCCCACCTCCCTGACCCCGAGACAACAGCTGATGTCATCACTCCTCAGGAATTCAGGTAAGTGCTTATTCAGTCTCTTTTATTGTCCCCTGAAACTGCCTGCCTGATTCCTGATTAACTGTCAGCTGACGATCATGTTTCCCATGTTTCTCCCGCGCCATTGTCTATGCCAGGAGATGAGTTCCAGATGCAGGAGAGGCCGTCACCGGGAGAAGTGGCACTCCCGCCGCCTATCTCCTCTCGTCGCCGCCATTCCCGGAGGGCCTGCCACAAGAGTTCGGCTGACCTGCCGCCCAACTCATCCACCTTCATCACCATTGAGACGGCTCCTCCACTGTCCACAAAGGGGCCCGAATCCAAGTTGGGCACGGAGAGAGACAGTTGGCTCCCATCTGCAGCTGTGGACATCAGAGGCTGGGAGGACAGGCAAGTGTTTTGTCTTTTGTCTCCATGTAATTACGATAAGCCTTGTCTGTCTCCCGACAGAGAGGTCCAGTCTCAGCAGTCCACTGGGTCCTCTCCTCCAGCTGCAAAGATTGAATTTGTTCCTACTCTATCCATGTCTCCCCCATTTTTCCCTGAGTCTTCGCCGGCCTCTGAATTTAGCTGCTGGACGATGGAGGAGCCTGTGGCCCTGGAGGAGTTCAGACCAGCGCCAGCACGGAGTGAGCCCCCTGCTTCCCCATTGGATCAGTCTCCAGCGTTGGAGTCCTTGCCTGGGGGCACCTGGACTGCCACCACCACCAGACCAGCCACTGAGGTTGTCGCTGCGGAGGAGGAACCCAAGCCAGACCGCGTCGAGGTCGGGCCACTGTCGTCGTTGGGATCGGCGGAGTCCTGGATGGCGGTGGAGCTCGAGCCAAGGCAAGTGCTCTCCTTTGTTTCTCTCTCTTCTGAATTAGAGCAACATTGTCTGGCTTTTGGCTAGGAGAGCCGGATGCAGCCACCTGCTGCACCTGGTCTCATCTCACCGAGCTCCGTCACCCCAGGCGACCCTGATTCTTTGTCTCTCTGTCCTGTCTCTGAGCTGTCTCTCAGGGTCACCGGAGAGCTGTCAACACCACCCGAGGCTGCCGCGAATCTGGGTTTAGCGCTGGGGTTTGTGGAGAACCCTACCTCCCCCGTTGGGGAGGCCACTGAGGGAGCAATGAGGTCTCGGATGGGGACCACCGCAGGTGCAACGGTGCTTCAGCCAGAGCCCACTGCGGGTGCAGCAGAGCTCCAGCCGGAGTCCACCGCCGGTGCAGCAGAGCTCCAGCCGGAGTCCACTGCTGGTGCAGCCACGTTCCAGACCGGGACCATCGCGGGTGCAACCATGTCCCAGACAGGGACCATCGCGGGTGCTACGGTCCCCCTGCTCCAAGCTTTGGAGGGCAGGGGGGCTCCTGTCTCCCGGTTTGGCCACCGAGGTTCCCCAGTGGGCAGGCTGCCTCTCCGCCTTCTCCTCCTGTCCTGGTGGCTCCACCACGCTGGTCGGCCACCTGAAAGACTTGGCCTTCGGGTCGGGTGCCCCATCGGCCCGGGCAGGCCGCCGGACGCTGTTCTACCATGCCGGGGGCCTGGGGCTCTCATTGACCCCCTGAACTTTGGACTCCTGAGGGATGGGGGAGTAGTTTCCTAGATGGGGGGGGGGGGCTGTTAGGAGGTGCATATTATTATATATGCATTTTATGTGTTGTGTTTTTCATGTGTCGCTTGTCGATTGAACAAGTGTCAGAGCTCATGAGAGTGCAACCGCAGCTTCTTCAGCATTTTTTGCTGTAATAAAAATAACAGCATCATCCGTGTACAGCTGAACATTAACAACCTGACATCTGGAAGATCATTTATATAAAGTGAGAACAAGATAGGTTCCAGTATGGATCCTTGAGGGAACCCTGCTGGGCATTCTAAATAAGGGGATCTGATACCATCAACCATCATACATTGTTTCCTATCGTATCGGTATGATTTGATCCACATTACAGGCTGGTGAGAAAAATTAAAACTAGGTAATTTGGAGAGCAATACTTTGTGGTTTACCGTCTCAGAAGCCTTTTTAAGTCTAAAAATATAGCTCCAACACAACTATTGTTATTCAACGAATGCTTAACTTTTTCTACAAACAGGGCTAATGCTGTCTCAGTTGAGTGGTGCTCACGAAAACCGAATAACATGGGATGAAGAGGTGTTGAGCTATCGTTGAGATGACTGATTAACTGTTGAGCCATCCATTTTTCTATAACTTTGGAGATAATCTGTAAGGTGCTGATTGGTCTGTAATTACTCATAGTAGTTCTAACGCCTGACTTGAAAACTGAGGTAACTGTCGCCAGCTTCCAAGTCACAGGGACACTACAGTGTTTTATTGATAAGTTAATTAAATACATGATTGGATGAATCATCTGGGGGTGGACGAGATTCGCCCTGAGTACATCAAGGCCCTGGATGTTGTAGGGCTGTCATGGTTGACACACCTCTGCAACAGTGCGTGGAGGTTGGGGACGGTGCCTTTGGCATGGCAAACCAGGGTGGTGGTTCCCCTCTTTTAAAGGGGAGACCGGAGGGTGTGCTCCAACTTTAGAGGGATCACACTCCTCAGCCTCCCTGGGAAGGTCTATGCCAAGGTGCTGGAGAGGAGAGTCCAGCCGTTGGTCGAACCTCGGATTCAGGAGGAGCAATGTGGTTTTCATCCTGGCCGTGGCACATTGGACCAACTCTTTACCTTCTTGAGAATCCTCGAGGATTCGTGAGTTTGCCCAACCAGTTTACATGTGTTTTGTGGACTTGGAGAAGGCATTCAACCTCATCTCTCTTGGTTTTTTGTGGGGGGTGCTTCAGGAGTATGATGTATTGGGCTTGTTATTATGAGCTATCCGGTTTCTATATGACCATTGTTAAGAGTTTGGTTCCTATTGCCAACACTCGGTCGGATTCATTCCCAGTGAGAGTTGGACTCCGCCAGGGCTGCCCTTTGTCACCGATCCTGTTCATAATTTTTATGGACAGGATTTCTTGGCACAGCCAGGGAATGGAGGGTGTCATGCTCGGTGACCACAGGATCTCATCTCTGTAGTTTGCAGATGATGTTGTCCTGTTGGCTTCATCCAGCAATGACCTACAGGTCTTACTGGGATGGTTTGCCACTGAGTGTGAAGCGGCTGGGATGAGAATCAGCACCTCCAAGTCTGAGTCCATGGTCCTCAGCTGAAAAAGGTGGACTGTCCTCTCCGGGTTGGGGACAAGCTCCTGCCCCAAGTGGAGGAGTTTAAGTATCTCGGGGTCTTATTCACGATTGAGGGGAGACTGGAGCGAGAGATTGACAGATGGATCGGAGCAGCATCTGCAGTGATGCGGATGTTGTACCAGTCTGTTGTGGTGAGGAGGGAGCTAAGCTCTCAGGCAAAGCTGTCAATTTACCAGTCAATCTACATTCCTACCCTCACCTATGGTCATGAGCTTTGGGTAATGACTGAAAGAATGAGATCGTGGATACAAGCGGCTGAAATGAGCTTTCTTCGTAGGATTGCTGGACTCACCCTCATTGATAGGGTGAGGAACTCAGTCATCCGGGAGAGGCTCAGAGTAGAACTGCTGCTCCTCCACATTGAAAGGAGCCAGTTGAGGTGGTATGGGCATCTGATCAGGATGCCTCCAGGAAGCTTTCCACTTGAGGTGCGTCGGACACGTCCTTCTGGGAGGAGACCCCGGGGCAGACCCAGGACTCGCTGGAGAGACTAAAGGCGCTTTTCCACTAGCCCCGATTAGAAAACCCGACTCGACTCGACTCACTTCGATTCGGTTCTGCCTCGGTTGCTTTTCAACATTACTGCTGGCACACCTGCTGGCACACCTGCGGTGGGTGGGATTTCTTGAACAGCAGGCGGCGCTGAGGCGGCGCCACACTCTCGTGACGTGAAACACGCGACCGAATCCTCCACAACAAAGAAAATGGCTGATGACGAGGAGAGAAGGAAGGAGGAAGGAGAGAGGAATGACTGTGGCATGAAACTGGTGAAATCTATGGTGCTGACTTGTTGTGCTCTGCACAATCTGTGTGAGAGTCATGGAGAGACGTTTGACACTACACTGGAGGATGCAGTAGATGAACCAGTGGTGGCAGCGGCACAGGGAGCAGAGGAGCAGGGTGCCGATATACGAGATGCTGTGATGCAGTACTTGTCTAGCAATAGGTAGAAATGTAATTTCACCCACATTTATGTGCATACATATTTCAAAAATGTTTTTTGTAAATAAAATGTTGTGCATGTTCCATCTACCTGTCCTCTGTTGTTCATAACGCTTATCTGTTAAGCCAGATAAGTTAAGCCAGATAAGTGGGTTTTTCTTTCATTAACGGAGGGGTACCAACAATTTTGTCCTCGATTAATTACACACAGAGTGATATATTTCAAGTGTTTATTTCTTTTAATTTTGATGGTTATTGACATGTTTGGACAAACCCAGATGCAGACACAGACTCAGAATAAACACAATTATCTTTATTTGATGCATGAGTGAGTGTGTGTGGGAGTGTGAATGAGAATGAGTGCAGGAGAGCGAGCAGAGCGAGGACAAGTCTGGCAGCCCTAGGAGAGAAGAGAGACAAGAGTTTGAGCTCTCTGTAAACGGACTGCATAAACAAGTGGTTAATCAGTCTTACGGTGCAGGTGAGAAGTTGTGGTACCAAAGAACATCCAAGCTCCCCCGTATGCCCGCTTCGGTCCATCGTGTATTCGTGCTGGTGTTGATGATTCAGGTGTAGCAGAGGAGAATATTTCTTCATGGAATACAGTGTATCCTTAGAGTGTAGGTGAGGGTCCCGGTCTGCCGCCAGGAGGAGGAAGTCCACCCAGGAGAATCCACCTGTGCACAGGGGAGAAGAGGGAAGGAGCGGAGAGGAATGATGTCTTGAAAAAGCTTCCTTTGCGTTGGGGACGAAACTCCCAGACGATCAGGTGTTGAAGGAAAGATGAGGGAGGAGAAACTCCCTTGTAGAAGGAGTAGTAGACTCTAGCTCAGAGTTCTTACATCCAAGTGGAGCGTTGACGTCTCCGTGCAGAATGAGAGACAGCATTCCTAAAGAAGGCTGCCAAATGGGAAGAGCATGTGTATGCACAGCTGTAGAGGCAATTAGGGCAGCAGGCACACAGAGCAGATCACCACAGTACTCCCCCCTACGCGACGCCTCTCGGCGGCCGATCCAACTTACCCGGGTGCGTCCGGTGGAACTCCCTAATGAGTTGCGGATCCATTACGAAGGAAGGACACACCCAGGACCTCCACTCCGGACCATAGCCCTCCCAGTCCACCAGATATTGTAGACCACGACCCCTGCGTCAGACATCCAGAATGCAGTTGACCTTGTAAGTGGGGTCACCATCAACCATCACGAGCGGGGGCGGAGTCTTGGGAGGGGGGCACAGAGGGCTGGACACAAATGGCTTCACCTGAGAGACATGGAA
The DNA here is from genome assembly GCA_020510985.1 of Pholidichthys leucotaenia. Classification (NCBI taxonomy): domain Eukaryota; kingdom Metazoa; phylum Chordata; class Actinopteri; order Cichliformes; family Pholidichthyidae; genus Pholidichthys; species Pholidichthys leucotaenia. Next base: position 21,865,808 of record CM035848.1, on the reverse strand, counting down.
GGTGGGACAAATGCGGAGGGAGGGAGGAAGAGCCAAGCGCACAGTGACTGGGTTGACAATGTAAGTAATAGTATATGGACCAATAAAGCGCTGTGAAAGTTTCTTGGATTCTGCCTTCAGGTTGATATTCTTGGTCGACAACCATACCTGCTGTCCAACCCGATAAGGCAGAGCTGGAGTCCTGCGACAGTTGGTGATGTCGGAGTTGTGGCTCGCCGTGCATTGCAGAGCAGCCCTAGTAGCCCTCCACAGCTGGCGACAGCGCTTCAAGTGTGCCTGGATCGACGGAACAGCAATGTCCTCCTCCTCCTCCGGAAACAAGGGAGGGTTGTAACCTAGGGATGCTTCAAAAGGAGAGAGGCCAGTAGCAGTGGAAACAGCGGAATTGTGTGCATACTCAACCCAAGGTAAGTCGGAACTCCAGGACGCCCGATTGGAGGCCGTGACACACTTCAGAGCCGCCTCCAACTCCTGGTTGGTGCGTTCACACTGGCCGTTGCTTTGTGGATGGTAACCAGAAGCCAGGCTCACCGTGGCACCAATAGCCTTGCAGAAGGCCCACCAAACTTGAGAGATGAACCGGGGGCCACGGTCCGACACAATGTCCACTGGAATGCCATGAAGCCGCACCACATACAGAGCGAGGAGGTCCACCGTCTCCTTAGTCGCAGGGAGTTTCTGCAGGGGAATAAAGTGAGCAGCTTTGGAAAACCTATCCATAATGGTGAGAATGACCATGTGACCTGCAGGCGGGGGTGGGGGGGGGGGGGACCGGTCACAAAGTCCAGGGCCACATGGGACCAGGGTCTGCTAGGGATGGGGAGAGGATGCAATAGGCCCGAAGGGGGAGAGGAGGACGACTTACAGGTTGCACACTGAGGACAGGCTCGGATGAACTCACCAACGTCCCTCCGCAATGAGGGCCACCAGAAGGTCCTCTGCAACTGGGCCACAGTGCACGCTACTCCAGGGTGATACATCATCTTGGAGGAGCGCAACCAATCAATGACCTCACCCTGGAATGAAGAGGGCACATACATCCGTCCCACCGGCCCCCTGCCCGGGTTGGCCTCAGTCTCCTGCGCTCTCCTAACCCTCTCCTTGATGTCCCAAGAGAGGACGCCAACAATGCATGAATGTGGAAAAATAGGGTGCGGCGGCATCTCAGCTGCTTCAGGAGAAAATTGCCTGGAGAGCACGTCAGGCTTGGTGTCCTTCGACCCCGGGTGGTAGGTGATGGTAAAGTTAAATCTGCCTAAGAACAGGGACCAGTGGGCTTGTCTAGAGTTTAGTTGTTTGGCCGTCCTAAGATATTCCAGGTTCTTGTGATCGGTCCAAATGACGAAGGGCTGGGAGGTGCCCTCCAGCCAGTGGCACCAGTCCTCCAAGGCTAGTTTAACCACTAGCAGCTCCCTGTCCCCTATGTCATAATTCCTCTCTGCAGGTGACAGATGGTGGGAAAAGAAGGCGCAGGGACAGATCTTGTCGTTGGCGGGAGAGCGCTGGGACAACACTGATCCGATCCCGAAGTCCGAGGTGTCCACTTCCACCAGGCATTGCAGGGAGGGATCCACCTAGGCCAAAACAGGGGGAGAGGAAAACACAGATTTCAGTTCAACAAATGCCGCCTCCGCTTCTTCAGTCCAACGAAATGGCACCTTGGTAGAAATGAGGTGGGTGAGAGGTAGAGCAATAATGCTGTAGTTTTTGACAAAACGGCGATAGAAATTGGCAAAGCCCAAAAACTACTGTAACTGTTTACGGGAGGATGGAACTGGCCACTCCACCACTACCTTTGCCTTCTCTGGGTCTGCTATAATCTTTTCATGGGAAATGGCAAACCCCAGAAATGTGGTGGAAACGGTGTGGAACTTGCAATTTTCAGCTTTGACGTACAACTGGTTCTCCAACAGGCGCTGCAGGACCCATCTGACTTGCACACAATGTTCCTCCAGAGACCGGGAAAAGATGAAGATGTCATTGAGATACACAAAAACAAATGAGTCCAGAAAATCCCTCAATACATCATTAATGAGTCGTTGGAATACTGCAGGTGCGTTGGTTAAACCAAAAGGCATTACCAAGTACTCAAAGTGACCACTAGGGGTGCAGAACCCCGTCTTCCACACATCGTCCTCTTTGATACGAACCAGGTGATAGGCGTTGCTGAGATCCAGCTTTGTAAACACTGTGGCACCCTGTAGAGAATCAAAAGCAGTGTTAATAAGGGGGAGAGTGTACTTGTTCTTGACCGTGATATTATTCAGTTACCTGAAGTCAATGCAAGGCCTGAGCGAACCAACCTTTTGTCATAGTCTGAGCGTTGATATTGTCCGCACTCGGGTCATGCAGTATTTTCCTCTCGTTCTGTATTAGTTCCTTGTGTCCTCTCTGAGCTTTTATTCTGACAGCGTCTCGGAGGGGCTTCCAGCTGACAGAGCTGAGCTCTGGTGACAGCTGGATTTCATTCAGCTGATGAGGCCCTCATCAGCTGATTAATTCTCTTGCCCTGTTTAAGGGAGCAGCTTCTGTTGCTCCGGGCTGCGACCTCACATACGCATAACGCTGGTCTCCCCAACGTTTGGCTGAAGCTCCTAACCCTGGCTTCAGTCACTCCCTTGATCCTCCGTGCTCCCACTAAGTTTCTCCTTGTTCTCAGTGTATCGTTAGTGTGTCCTAGCCATAGCCTTTATTTGTGTTTTGCCCCACGTGGCTCATTATTTTGTACCTTGTATCAGTCCTTTAATAAATACGCAAACTCACTGGTTGCCTATAGCGTCTCATTAGTGGTCCGTGAGGACCACACCATGACAGTAGGTCGCAGCCAAAATGAGACGCCAGTGACCATGAGTTTGCTTAATTTGGGCTTGTAGTTTTTCCCCTTTCCACGTACCAGTGTCCTGGGAGATGGCGTCGCCACCCAAGGGCTACGCCATGAGCCTGGGCTACGAGCTGGTGATGGCCCTTATCGAGATCGACAGGATCATTTCCAGTGCTCGCCATCACACTGTCCCCAGCGCCTCACGCTGGTACCTGGACCTCGCTGAGACGACTATTAACCGCCATCCTCGCCGTGATTTCAGGGTGGTCAGCGTAGTGAGGATGGCGGACATCTCTGCATTCTGGAAGAAGCTCCGTGGGCTGAAGGGAAACTCCGGCAGGAAGCCGATGAAGAGGCATCCTCGCTCCTCTCCTCGGGATCCCATTCCTGTCCCCCCTCCAGTCCAGGAGTTCGCACCATCCAGGGGTCATCCCCAGCAGAGAAAGACGTCAGCCGGGATTCCCTCAGAGGACATGCAGTGGACAGCTGTGATCCTCCAGGACCGTGTGGCTGTGGCTCGCTCTGCTTCCCATTCATCTGAAATCATAAAGCATGTGATGACAGCAGTTAGACTGGTGGAGCTCAGTCTGCAGTTCCATAATTATCCCGAGTACGCCGAATTGCTGGCTTCTGTCTCTGTGCAGCAGTGGCGGTTCCCTGACCTCACCTTCGCCTCGCCCTCTGCCAGTAAACGTCGTCACAATGCCCGTGGTAAGCCTCAGTGAGAACCCTGTCCGGATCCAGTTCCGGGTCGCCGAAGAAACTCTGCCTCCCAGCCAGCTGTTGCTCCTGCGTCACGACAGGAGGAAAATACAGCCGCCTCCGCCTCTGGGTCATCTGTCCCTGCTGTTCCATCAGCTCCTCATTCCCGGATCGCCTCGGCTGTTCCTCCCTCCTCCTCAACGCTCCCCCTAGCTGCTGTGAGCTCCACGAGTCCGTCTCCGGCTGCCCCCACTCCTGATCCGGTGCGAGCGGCTCCTCTTCATCTTCCCGGGGGGCCCTCCATCTCCATCCAGCTGGGGAAGGGACGAACCAAGCCCACTGCAGCAGGTTCCATCGGCCCTCAGCGGATCAGGCAAGTGTCTCTTCATTCTTTTCCTCCACTGGGTGAATTGCCTTGTTCGATCCCTGGGGGTAGAGTTTGGGGTTCTCAGTCCCCTGAGCTTCCTCCACCTGCTGCAATTATTAATTGTGAACCTGCTACCTGTGTGTCTCCTTCCCCTGAACGTTCCCCGGTGCCAGGACTACACCACCGAACGAGGAAGGAGCCTGCGGCCCTGGAGAGCCTGGTTCCAGTCCCACAGCCACGTCATGGGCAGAGGAGGAGGGCAGACCGCCAACTGGAGCATGCACCGACGACTAAGCGTCCCCGGGTCTCCACGAAGGAACAGTTTGACCCAGCAGGTCAAGGATCCCCTGCCACCATGATGTGTGGGTTTTCAGCGTGGACGTCGGTGTCAGGGAATCCCCAGACTGAGGACACCATCATGCTGGCTGCGGAGCCCGCCGCAGTCAAGTGGGAGCCAGAAGTGGACCTTTAACTTGCTGAACCTGGATCGCTGAAGTCCTGGATGGCGGTGGAACCCGAGATCAGGCAAGTGCTCTATTTTGTCTTCCTCCTTTCTATTCTGGAGCATTTTTGCATGTCTCTCGGGGAGATGAGTCGGGTGCAGCCATCAGCTGTATCTGAGCTGGTCTCGCCGGGCTCTGCTGCTACCGGTGATCCTGATCCCGGTTCTCTTTCTTCTCCTGAGCCTTCTCCCAGGGTCACCGGTGAGGAGTCGGCTCCGGTCGCTGTTCTGGAGGTTCCGGGTTCGGGTTTGGAGGTCACTCCTGGTGCTGCTCCGGCCCAGTCGGGGCCCATCGTGGGTGCTTTGCTGGTCCAACAGGGCCTGTCATGGGTACTTCACCGGTCCAACTGGGGCCTGTCGAGGACGCTGCGCCAACCCAATCGGGGTCCATCGAGGGTGCAGCGTGGTCTCGCTTGGGGTCCAGCTGGAGCGCAGTGCCAGTCCTAGTGGAGTTCGGAGGAGGAGCTGCAGATCCTTCGCTGTTCGACGCCAGACTGATCCCTCAGCTTTTCCCCGATCCCTTTTTCCCTCCACCTGGTGCCACTGGGATTTCCCTTATCCGACGCGGCCCTCCCTCGCTATCCATCTCTATAGGGAGGCCGCCTCCGAGTTCCCCCCTGCGGTCCTGGTGGCCTATTGACGCCGGTCGGCCGCCTGGGAAACTGCTTTGCCTGTTTGGTGTTCTGGGTCAGCCACCTGACAAACTGGACCTTTTGTTTGGCAACCTTGTCCGGCTGCCAGAGGTACTGTTCTCCCGGGCCTGGGACTGGGGTAGACCACCCGAACGTGTTCTGTTTCCCCTGCTAGTGATCTGGACACTGGATGCAGGTAGACCTCCCGAACTATTTGTTTTTGTGTATTGTTCTCTGCCTGCCTGCATCCCGGTGATTTATTTTTTTTTCGCTCCTTTTGATTGTCCCCTCTGTAGTCTGAGAGATGTTCTTTTGTAGCCGATGGCTGTTTATTTGTACTGATTTAAATTGTCTATTTCACCACTCTTTAGCGTTTTTTTTTCTTTCTCCCTCTGTAGTCTGAGATGTGCGCTGTTGTCGCCTCTGCCAGTTATTTATTCTTATTGAACTGTATGTATTCGCCGCTATTCAGCGTGATTCCTTTTGTTTCTTTAGGCCTCTGTATCTTGGTCTGTAGGCATTGTATTTCTGTCATTTGCATTTTTTGTTCTGTTGCCTCTGCCAGTTATTTGGACTTATTGCATCGCCTGTATTTTGCCGCTATTTAGCGTGATTTTAGCACCCATAGTGCGTCGTTCGGGGGGGAGTACTGTCATGGTCTGAGCGTTGATATTGTCCGCGCTCAGGTCATGCAGTATTTTCCTCCCGTTCTGTATTAGTTCCTTGTGGCCTCTCCAAGCATTTATTCTGACAGTGTCTCGGAGGGGCTTCCAGCTGTCAGAGCCGAGCTCCGGTGACAGCTGGATTTCATTCAGCTGATGAGGCCCTCATCAGCCGATTAATCCTTTTGCTCTGTTTAAAGGAGCAGCTTCTGTTGTTCCGGGCTGCGACCTCACATACGCATAACGCTGGTCTCCCCAATGTTTGGCTGAAGCTCCTAACCCTGGCTTCAGTCACTCCCTTGATCCTCCGTGCTCCCACTAAGTTTCTCCTTGTTCTCAGTGTATCGTTAGTGTGTCCTAGTCATAGCCTTTATTTGTGTTTTGCCCCACGTGGCTCATTATTTTGTACCTTGTATCAGTCCTTTAATAAATATGCAAACTCACTGGTTGCCTATAGCGTCTCATTAGTGGTCTGCGAGGACCGCACCATGACACCTTTTTACTCACAAAGAAGAACCCCGCCCCCACTGCCGAGGACGAGGGCCTAATAATGCCAGAGTTCAAGGACTCCTTGATGTATTTGTCCATCGCCTCTCGCTCAGGGGCAGAGAGGCTATAGAGCCGGCTGGATGGTAGTGGAGCCCCCGGCAGGAGGTTGATGGCACAATCGGTGATAGCGCTTTAGCCTTGCTGAACACGGGACCAAGATAATGGTATTTGGGAGGCACCAAAGAGAGATCAGGTGGAGATGAATCTGGAGAGCAGAGGGACACAAATGGAGAACAAGCAGCAGACTGCAGACAGGCACTCAGACAAAATGAACTCCAAGAGACAATGCTTCCTGTCTGCCAGTCGATCACGGGATTGTGCAGCCTGAGCCAGGGATAACCCAGAATGATGGGGGAGGCAGATACAGAAAGCACAAAAAAAAACTAATTTGTTCCTGGTGGTTACTTGATACCAGAACTGAGACAGGGACAGTCTGTTTAACCACGATGGCAAGAGGCACTTTAGACAGGGCAATCAACTTCAAAGGAGTCTTCAACTGATAGCACGGAAGTCCCAGCCGGGTTGCCAAACTCTCCGAAATAAAGCTCTGCTCGGTCCCAGAATCAATGAGAGCGTGGGTGGCTATTTTGTTGTGCTTGTGTTGAAAGTGGATAGGAAGCATAAACCTGGTAAGGGATTTGGCTTTAGGTGTGTCTGTGAGTCCCCCTACTGTGATACACGGACCCCCCCCTTTTGGCAGCTTGGGGCATGAGGCAAGTTCGTGTTCCTCGCTAGCACAATATAAACATAAGCCGAAGTCATGGCGGCGTTGCCTCTCAGCCAGAGGCAACTTCGATTGATCCATTACAATGGGTTCCTCAGCCTCGGGAGAAACAGAGGGAGGGAGGGCCAGCAAGGGAGACTGCAGGGAGCGGCAAAACTGAGCGCCAGCGTGACCGGGAGGTCGACGCTCGTTGGCTCATTCCCTCAGCCAGTTGTCAATATTAACGGTGAGGGAGATTAGCTCATTCAACTTGGAGGGCTTTTCAATCTGGGCCAATTCATTCCGCGGACTAGGGCTAAGGCTACGTACAAAGATGCTGCAGAGGGAAGCATCCTCCCATCCGACCTCTGCTGGCACCACACGGAAATCAACTGAATAATCAGTGACAGACTTAGTCCCTTATTTAAGATTAAGTAATCGAGTGGTGAGCACACTATCCTGGTCAGAGTGGTCAAATACCTCATTGAACTCTGCCACAAACTGATCATAGGTGTAATTAGAATAGTCGGGCCGAGCCATGACAGCGTAAGCCCACACTAAGGCCCACCCCTCCAGTAAATTAACAACATAACCAATACTGCTGTGACTCGTGGGAAAATGCCCCAGCACCCACTGAAACACAATACTGCATTGCAACAAAAAGCCCCGTGCTTCCCCTAACTTGCCACTAAAACGGGTGGGGATGGGAACCGGGATCAAACTGGAATGCTGGGTGGGAAGTGGGGTGGCATTAGCTGGCCCGACCGCCACCCCCGGAAGCAGGTGGAGAAGACTGTGTCTGAGTGAGCTGATCGAGGCGAGTGTTAATTTGCATCAGCTGTGTCAAAGTGACCTGTTCTTGATATGACAATTGGTCTAAACGAGCCTCAATGATGTTAATCCTTTGTGTGAGAGCACTGTCTGCTGGGTTTCCCTGATGGAGACGTACTGACATGTTTGGACAAACCCAGATGCAGACACAGACTCAGAATAAACACAATTATCTTTATTTGATGCATGAGTGACTGTGTGTAGGAGTGTGAATGAGAATGAGTGCAGGAGAGCGAGAAGAGCGAGGACAGGTTTGGCAACCCTAGGAGGGAAGTGAGACAAGAGTATGAGCTCTCTGTAAACGGATTGCATAAACAAGTGGTTAATCAGTCCTACGGTGCAAGTGAGAAGTTGTGGCACCGAAGAACATCCAAGCTGCCCCGTATGCCTGCCTCGGTCCGTCGTGTGTTCGTGCTGCTGTAGATGATTCAGGTGTAGCAGAGGAGAATAGTTCATTCATGGAATACAATGTATCCTCAGAGTGTAGGTGAGGGTCCCGGTCCGCCACCAGGAGGAGGAAGTCCGCCCAGGGGAATCCACCTGTGCACAGGGGAGAAGAGGGAAGGAGCGGAAAGGAATGATGTCTTGAAAAAGCTTACTTTGCATTGGGGAGACGGAACTCCCAGACGATCAGGCATTGAAGGAAAGATGAGGGAGGTGAAACTCCCTTGTAGAAGGAGTAGTAGACTCTAGCTCAGAGTTCTTACATCCAAGTGGAGCGTTGACGTCTCCGTGCAGAATGAGAGGCAGCATTCCTAAAGAAAGCTGCCTAATGGGAAGAGCAGGTGTGCGCGCAGCTGTGGAGACAATTAGGGCAACAGGCGCACAGAGCAGATCACCACAATTATGGCTTATAGCCCATGAAAACCCCAAATTCAGTTTCTCAAAAAATTAGAATATTACATAAAATTAATTTAAAAATTGATTTTTAATAGAAATGTTGGCTAACTGAAAAGTATGTCCATGTACACACTGAGTACTTGGTCGGGGCTCCTTTTGCATAATTACTGTATCAATGCAGCATGGCATGGAGGCGATCAGCCTGTGTTACTGCTGAGGTGTTATGGAAGCCCAGGTTGCTTTTATAGCGGCCTTCAGCTCGTCTGCATTATTGGGTCTGGTGTATTTCATCTTCCCCTTGACAATACACCATAGATTCTATATGGGATTTAGGTCAGGATAGTTTGCTGGCTAATCAAGCACAGTGATACCATGGTCACTAAACCAGGTATTTGTACTTTTGGCAGTGTGGCCAGGTGCCATGTCCTGCTGGAAAATGAAATCAGCATCTCCATAAAGCTTGTCAGCAGAGGGAAGTATGAGGTGCTCCAAAATTTCCTGTTAGATGGCTGCACTGACATTGGACTTGATTAAACCCAGTGGAAAAACACCAGCAGATGGCATGGCTCCACATATCATCAATGACTGTGGAAACTTCACACTGGACCTCAAGCAACTTGGTTTCTGTGCCTGTTCACTCTTCCGCCAGACTCTGGGACCTTGATTTCCAAGTGACAGGACTTGGCACCTGATTTGGGGAGCCATGTCATCTGCTGGTGTTAGTCCAATGTGTTTTATCAAGTCCAAAGTCAATCCAAGTATTGAGTGTGTGCATGGAAATACTTTTAGTCGGCCAACATTTCTATTAAAAAAAATTAATTTTTTAAAATTGATCTTATTTAATATTCAAATTTTTTGAGAAACTGATTTTTGGGTTTTCATGAGCTGCAAGCCATAACCATCAAAATTAAAAGAAACTTGAAATATATTACTGTCTGTAATGACTATATAAAATACGAGTTTCATTTTATGAATTGAATTACTGAAATAAATCAACTTTTTGATGATATTCTAATTTAGTGAGATGCACATGTAATTGTGTCTCTGCTGAGGTGTTATTGAAGCCCAAGTAGCTCTGACAGCATCTTTCATCTTTCTCTTGACTATCGTCCATACAGAATCTAGGGGTTCAGCTCAGGCCACTTGGCTGACCAGTCAAGCAAAGTAGTATTATGGTCATCCAGTCATTTGAAGTAGTTTTGGCACTGTATGTTGATGCAGTGTTGTAGTCAAGACAAGACCAAGACCAGAGTGTACCAAGACCAAGACCAGATCAACCAAGAACCAGACAGGCTGCAGTAGCACAGTTTAGAGTCAGTTGTCTGGGGTGTATTTATAGGTGTTTCCAAGTTCATTTTTGCCAGGCGCAAAGTGCAAAGAGGCTGTCCTAATGCTCTTAATTATTCAGAGGTGTGTTTGTGGCGTAACATGAAATAAACCAATTGCTGTCTTTGCTCTCGTTCCCTTTAATAAACAGAGGAACAAGATCACAGGCTTAAAACTAATATGACAGCATTTAAATGGGAGGACAAATCCGTTTTGTTCTGAGGACAACACAGGTTCCTTTACAAAGTGAAAAAGCATTTAAGGGCAAGGAGCATTTAAGGATATTTTTCACTTCCTTCTCCACAGCCCTGCTGGCACTGGGGAGACTTGATCATAATTAAGCACAAACTAGATTCAAACTTCTCTTTTAAATCAAGGAAGGGTGAGCTGGATATCTCTTCCTGAGGTCTGTTAATCTCCTCTACTGAATACAAAATTGTTGTGTTTTAACTCAAAACAACTGTTGGAATACCTTCATTATGAATCACTCTGTTAAAAGAATGACAGTGAATGAAGTTGAAAAACTGTAAAAAAAACAAAAACAAAACAAAACTGTCATAATTAGATAATGATGAATGTTGGTTTTAAGCACACCTGTCAGCTCTTCTCCGGGGCTGTGGTGACAGCTTTTAGCAGACTGGTGCCACTGCGATCCGGTAGTTAAATTAAAAAGAGGACAATCTGCTGAATGGTAAACCCACACACTATTTTTACTCTGTGCAGTGAAAAACTCTGCTGTGTCTTCAAACAGTTCATTTTTAACAGTACTCATTTAACAGAAAACAACAGCTGAGTATGTTTTTCATTAATCAGGATACACACACAAACATACACGAGACATGATGATGTGATGTGATGACTGACACAATAGATTAGTATGTGGACAGAATACTTTGTCACAGAAGAAAAGTTTGCATCTTCAGACAAACAGTGTCCCAACACACCTTCTCCGTGTACCGTATTCACACTGGAACACACACACACACACACTCCCTGTTCATTCATTCCCCTAAAAAATGAATGCATTAACGCCAAATCTATTGACTGTACTCCAACAGTAAGTCTGCACTTAAAATGAAAATGTTAATGGAATTAAAACTATTAAGTGTGTCAACATATCATAATTCAAATGATGGGCGACTAGATTATAACTGTCACAACTGTCCATTAAAATAACAGAAAATTTGAGCACATGCTGTGTTTGCTCATGTGCTCTTACCATTAGGAGCTGCACAATTTCAAAACACGCTGCAGAAATGGCATTAACAATGAGCTTCTGACGACAGACCTCCTGTTTCCTGATCAAAAGCACATTGCCATAAAATGTACAAAAATAGTGTAACGTTGGGGCTGTGATGAGGGGGCGGGAGTCTCCTGCATGCTCGCGCCGCAGAGGATCCAAAGATCCAAAGATCTGTGTGTTCTAAGCATTATTCGTGTGTGCCATTATAACTGGGTAATAAGACCAGTTGTGATAGTGTTTCCCTATATGTCTCAAATCATGTCTGTGTCACCATGAGCTTAATGAGGCTCTGTGTAAATGACCTCCTCTCCGTTCTGTGTTGTGAGTGTGTGTGTATAAATAAACCCTGTTTCGTCACAGTCATCTCTCTTTATTGTGTGAACCCTTGCAACACCACACTGGTGTCAGCAGTGGGATCATGGAGAGAAGATGGAAGCCAGAATTAGGACAGAGATTCGGCAGATCGAGCAGCTCATTGCTCAGCTGGAGATGGACGACAGAGCTGGTACACTGACCCCCGGAGCTGCTCACCGGGATGAATGGAGCAACAGACCCGACGGGGCCAGCATACCCCACTTTCTGCCTTTCTCAAGGCAGGGCAGGCCAAGAAGAGCAACCTGGCCCCGCTTCCCACCCTTTTCAGGACAGGATGGGCTGGCGATTCCACTGCGACCAGGGGCGGCGATCGACCAAGAGGCGACCGTCCCACCAATCCGCCAACGGGCCATACTCCCCCGCTTTGGTGGCGAAACCCTGCTGGACGACTATCTGGTCCAGGTCGGGCTGGCTGCTGTGCTGAACAGCTGGACACCCGAAGAGACCGCCGTGCAGGTTGTGCTGACCCTGGAGGGAAGGGCTCTCCGCACGCTGTCTGACCTCCGGCTGGTCTGGCTGGTGACCTCCAGCTACAAAGAACGCTCTGGAGGTGGTTTGGGAGAGTGGCCAACGCTGAGCACACTCAGGAACAGCTGGCTAACCACTGGCGAGGCAGCCAAGAGAGCCTGGGAGCCTACACAGTGAACATATGGCTGCTGACGCAGCATGGATACCCGGATTTCGAGCCGGGGATGGTGGAGAAGCTTGCCCTCCAGCACTTCATCCGAGGGCTCTGCCCAGCCCCGCTCCAGGATCCGGATTCACACCGCGAGCAGCTGGGAGATGGCTGTCACAGAAGCGGAGCGGGTAGGACCAATGATGGATTTTGCAGCTGATGTGTCGTCGCCAAGGCAGAGAGCTTTCCAGGCCACAGCTGAGAGCGAGGAGGAGGAGGAGGAGGAACTGTGCCGGACCACAACAGCGTGGCCAGTGAGAAGATGACAACAGCAACGCGAGGATGGGTGCTTCCGCTGCGGGGAGCCAGGACACATTGCATGGTACTGCCCGGCACCCACCACACAACAAACTACCCCCTCGCTGGCTTTAAAATAGAATGAGGTGGTATGGACAGGGACCTGCCGCCTCCCACAGACATTTTCTCTGATGAACTGTCACCATGTTTGGGCTGAATTGGACACTCGCTAGGGATGTACCTGCAGTGCAGCTTGGACAGCACGCCAATTCAGGCCTTGATCGACACTGGTTTTACCATCTCCCTGGTCCAACCCGGAGTGCTGCCCGGTACAGACGAGGCAGGACCGCAGGGGTAGGAACCCACTGGGCACTGCATCACCACAGCCACCAGTGAGCGCGCCAGACTGGGAGGGCGGAGAGTTCTTGTGGTGGGGGTGGCTGGCTAGAATACAAATCACCTGTTCTGGCTGGCTGACATCCAAGATCCCTCCATTATTGGACTTGATCTGCTTGCAGCATGGGGCGCAATGATTAACACTGTCAGATCGTCTCTCCTGCTGGGGGCTCGGACCATCACGCTCTGCAGCGGGACCCAAAGGAGGAACCCGGGGGCCTGCGTGATCGAGGGGCCATCAGAACGGACCGAACCAGGCAGGTCGCCGCCAGAACTGAACACAGGAGCACCACCAGCACGAGCAGAGGGAGTGCAATCAGCAGCAGAGACAGCGGGGGGGGGGCACAGCTGAGTGGGTCAATGTGTCAGCAGAAACACAGCAGGCGGTCAAGGAATTGTTCCAGCAGACCTGCAGCGGACTAGAATCGGGACAGAGACGCCAGCTGCGGGAGCTATTGGACTGCTACACTGATGTCTTTGCTGCCAAGGATGAGGAGTGCACCCGAACCAACTTGGTGCAGCACCAGGTCAACACCAGTGAGATCAGGCCGATCCAGCTCTGCCCCTGCCATCTGCCTTTTTCAAGGCGGGCGGCGGGGGGCGGCAGCAGAACAAAAAATATGGGAAATGCTGGAGGCGGATGTTAATGAGCCCTCCAGCAGCCCCTGGGCGGCGCCAGTGGTTCTGGTTAAGAAGAAGGATGGTTCGTGGCGGTTCTGTGTGGATTACCAGCGACTGAATGACATCACCCACAAGGATTCCTACCCTCTACCCCGCATCGATGATGCGCTGATGACGCACCAGATAAAAGTAAATTTTGCATTTCATTTGGAAATTAAAGTCCCAGAGTCTGGAGAAAGAGCGAAGAGGCACTTGTGGTTTAGTGTGAAGTTTTGACAGTCAGTGATGATTTGAGGAACCATGTCATCTGCTGGTGTTGGTCCACTGAGTTTTCTCAAGCTCAAAGTCAGCACAGTCGTCTACCAGGACATTTTAGAGCATTTCAAACTTCCCTCTGCTGACAAGCTTTATGGAGAAGCTGATTTCATTTTCCAGCAGGACTTGGCACCCCCACCCCCCCACACTACCAAAAGTATCAAAACCTGGTTTAATGACCATGGCATCGCTGTGTTTGACTGGCCAGAAAATTCTCCTGACCTAAACCCCATAGAGAATCTATGGAGTATTGTCAAGAGGAAGATGAGAGACACCAGACCCAACAATGCAGACGAGCTGAAGGTTACTATCAAAGCAACCCGGGCCTTCATAACACCTCAGCAGTGCCACAGGCTGATCACCTCCATGCCACGCCACATTGATACAGTAATTAATCCAAAATTTGCCCTGACCAAGTATTTAGTGTGTACATGGACATACTTTTCAGTCGGCCAACATTTGTATTAAAAATCTATTTTTTAATTAATTTTATGTAATATTCTAATTTTTTGAGAAACTGAATTTGGGATTTTCATGGCCTGTAAGCCATAATCGTCAAAATTAAAATAAAAAAAACACTAGAAATATATCACTCTCTGTGGAATGAATTTATATAATATATGGGTTTAAATTTCTGAAATGAGTGACTAAAAATGTTGAACTTTTTCATGACATTCTAATTTTTTGAGATGTACCTGTAGCATCAGCTTGCCCTTGGCTCATCAGTAAAATACTTTCCCCCTCTCAGATATTGTTTCATCCCAAGAGACTGCACCAGAACTGTGTTTTTCTTTTGTCATCAGGACCCCAGTGGAGACAATTTGCTTTGTAGTAGAAACCAGATAAGGACCCCCCTTTTTAAGGATTAGTATGCATCAAAAAAATCTCTCGAGCTTCCTCCCTAAGCAGATAAGAAGCCTTCGTACCAGGAACTGATACTCTTAAAGTCATAAACTCCCCAAGGTTTACTTCTTAAGCTGACAGGTATATGGTTGACTCCCTTTTGGGGACATATCCCAGAAGCCCCATAAAACTCTCTCGGCTGCCCCCTCTTCACATACCAAGACCTAGAAATTATCTACAGCTCAACAGTACCTCCTAGTGGACATCTACACAATATGTTTCATTACTTGTGCAATCTGGAACTTTATTTCCGACTGAACAGTAACACTTTTTCAGTTCATTCCTCAAGATAAAATTCTCAAAGACACTGTGAAAATGATCACATCTGTGATGGACAATAATGGTTTGCAATAATTCATTAATCCTTGATTTAAATGTGATTGCATGTCTTAGGAATGTTTTTACATGAGTGTTAGTCAAATGAATGTTAAATTTATTCATAGCAGTATAAATACATGTTCACTGAATATTAGTCTTGAGTCTCTGAATTTAGCTTAGATTTCATGTTAAGTATATAAAATAAATTTCATAGGAACTGAATGAATGCTTTATGAAACCTGTGTGAGTCAGCTAACTTGTTACATCCAATCACCAGGCTGCCTCTCTGTTGGATAACACCCTTGCATTTGATTGGTTGTTTACAGACAAAGAACTGTTCCCTCATTGGACAAAAGCCCATTCAAACTCCTCTTTATGGAAGATAATTGGTCCGTCTTGCTGCCAGTCCTATTTTTATGACTCAGGAGCGCACTTGGATTGGGCGCATGCGCACGCAGCGACCTGCAGCTGATGATATAGTGCGTGTGTGCGTGTGTGTGTTTTCTGTACTTTTTTACGTTTTTAGAAAATCCTCTGTGTCGTTTCTGCCCTGGAGCGTTTGTGGAATATATGGCGAAGAGCTCCCTGGCATCCATAACATGGATTTCCTCTCCTATCTCGCATTGCTGCTATCTGTGCTGTGGCTCTTTGTCTCTGAGGTAAACGCGTTCGGCTCCATGGCGAGCAGAATAGCGGGCAGAATACAATATTCCAGGGACGTGTTGCTGCGCTTTAACACAGCTGGTGCAGAGTCTCTGATTGCGCCCAAATTTCAGCTGCCGGACTTTATTTTGAGAGACGGACACAGCGGTGAAAAGAAAGACGGCAGAAGGAAGCGTGGAAGACGTGGAGGTGTGAAATTGCGCCTTAGGACACATCAGTTTGGTAACATTCCTCTTCCTTCGATCATTTTTGGGAATGCACAGTCTGTGAGAAACAAGGTGGAGGAAATTCAAGGCAACGTACGTTACCAGAAGGATTTTAAGAACTGCTGCGTCATGGCTTTCACTGAATCTTGGCTTACTGCGCATGATCGAGATGCAGAGCTGTGGATTGACGGCTTTGGAGCCCCGCTGCGCTCGGATCGACAGGAAGAGGTAACGGGGAAACGTCAGGGGGGCGGAGTATGTTTATACATTAATAAGCAGTACAGCACATCTGTCACGGTCAGAGAGCGCATCTGTACACCCGACGTGGAACTGCTGTCTGTGTCACTACGCCCCTTTTATTTGCCTCGAGAGTTTCCCCAACTTTTCATCACAGTTGTGTACATTCATCCGAGGGCAGACGCTGACTCCGCCTCCAGCACCATCTCTGACGTGGTGCAGCGGCTGCAGTCAATTTCTCCAGAGGCGCCAAACTTCATTCTTGGGGATTTTAACCATGTTTCTTTAAAGAAGACACTTAAAAACTTTCATCAGTATGTCTCCTGCCCAACCAGGCGAAAAAAGACATTGGACCTGTGCTATGGATCCATAGAGAGGGCCTATAAATCACTCCCCCTTCCTCCTTTAGGATCATCAGATCACAACTGTGTTCATTTGCTGTCCACATATAAAACTGCTCTCAGAAGAGGCAAGGTGGAGACGAGAGACATTGATGTGTGGACAGAAGATTCAGAGCACAGCCTCCAGGAATGCTTTGACTGTACAGACTGGAAGATGTTCATAATGGCCTGCGGGGATGACTTGGACTCTCTGGCTGAGCTCACATGCTCATACATGGCTTACTGTCAAAATAAGATTGTTCCACATAAACGTGTCAAAATATACCCCAACAACAAACCATGGGTAACTAAATCAGTTAAATCCTGCTTACAGAGGAAAGCTCTTGCCTTTAAACAGGGGTCTGTTTCTGAACTACAGGTTGCCACCAAGGAGCTGAAGGCTAAAATTTTAAGAGCAAAACAGAATTATAAATCAAAATTGGAAAGCAAGATGGCAGCAAATAAACTGGGTTCGGCCTGGGCCAGTATGAAAACTATTGCAGGCCTTCAGAGCACAGAGCGCAGTAATCGTGTGTTTTTAGATGGTTTTAGTTCAGACACAGAGCTGGCTAATGCTCTTAATTGTTTTTATGGTCGTTCTGACTCCTTTGATTTTAGCACAGAAATCCAAGATTTGAAACAGAAACTCAAAGACAATCAGCACTTTAATATTGAGGTGCAGGATGTTGAAAGGGAGTTCCGCGCTGTAAAAGTGAACAAAAGTCAGGGCCCTGATAATATATGTGGGCGCTTGGTAAAGTCCTGTGCACATGAACTGAGTCCTATATTTCATTACATTTTCAATAAGTCCTTACAGACACAACATGTGCCTAAGATCTGGAAAGATGCCGTGGTTGTTCCCGTTCCAAAATCCAGCTGTCCTAAAACGGTAAATGACTTTAGACCAGTTGCTTTGACTTCAATTTTAATGAAAATTTTTGAAAAACTGGTCAGATGTGAGGTCCTAAGGCAGACTGAACATGCATTGGATCCTCTGCAGTTTGCCTATAGGCCTCACAGAGGAGTGGAGGATGTCACTGTCACTCTGTTTGACATGCTTTTTAAACATCTGGATTTTAATGGGACACACGCCAGGCTTTTATTTGTAGACTTCTCTTCTGCCTTTAATACAATCCAACCTCATATTTTAGTTGAAAGGCTCCTGCAACAATTTGATTTAAGCAATAATCTGGTGGGTTGGATTCTGGATTTCTTAACCAACAGGACGCAGAGAGTAAGGGTCAATGGCACATTGTCTGACCTAAAGTGCTCTTCTACTGGCTCCCCTCAGGGGTGTGTGTTGTCACCACTACTCTTCATCCTGTACACAAACATGTGTCGGAGTAGACATGACAACAGACACATTATAAAGTATGCTGATGACTCAGTCATTGTCAGTCTCCTCCAGGATGGTGAGTGTGGCCACGGCCCAGTAGTTGATGACTTTGTTCACTGGTGTGAGGATTCCTACCTGCAGCTGAATACAACAAAAACGAAAGATATGATTATTGACTTTAGGAGGAAAACTCCCAGGCACAAAGTCACCATACTAAAAGGCCAGACCACTGAATGTGTACAATCGTACAAATATCTTGGGACGATTATTGATAGTGGATTGAACTTTGAGGTGAACTGTGAAAGGGTGTGCAAAAAGGGTCAGCAAAATTTGCATTGTTTGAGGAAACTTGCACGCTTCCAAATTGACCGACCCATAATGACTATGTTTTATCGGGCTTTTATTGAATCTGTTTTATCCTTTTCTTTAATGTCATGGTTTGGTCAGATAAAACTGAAACAGAGGAAATCCTTGGATCAGGTAGTCAGATGGTCCAGTCGTTTGCTTGGTGAGTCACAGCTGAGCCTGGCATCCCTGTACGTCAAACAAGTACAGAGGATGGCCGACTCGATTTTAAATGATGACTCCCACCCTTTGCACTGCAACTTTCAGCTTCTTCCCTCCAGACGGAGGTTTGCTGTCCCAAAAAGTAGAACCCAGCGCTACAAAAACAGCTTTGTCCCTGCTGCTGTCAAAGAGTTGAACAAGCTATAAAATTATATTGTACATATTCTATATTTACCTATTTTGTAAGATGTGTGCCTGTGTTTGTGTCTATGTTGAATGTAATTAGTGGCTTGTAAATATGGATGTCACCAACTGCAAAACAAATCTACCTACGGGTACAAATAAAGTAACCTGAACCTGAACCTGAACTTCAGTTAAATGCAGACAGAACCGCCCTGGCAGTCAGTCTGTTCAAGTTCTGTGAGTCTGCTCATTTCTGTTAGTTGCTTTTGTCTTTGTGTGTCTGAATCTTTTTAAGTCCTGTGCTGGTTTTCTTAAATCGTCTTTTTAAGCTTTTTCCTGTTTTTCTGGCAACTGAGGAGAAACTATTCTTTTTAAGTGAGCTCACCTTCTCTGTGGAAGTCAGACTTCCAAAAAGCCTTTTCTTCTTCATCTCAGAAGCCATGCTTATCCTATTGAACAGTTGGTTTTTTTTTCTTGGACTTTTAATTTTCCTGCCTTTAAAGTGGACTGATAGAGATTTTTGGACCTTTAATTGTTGCCTGCCTCACCCACGTATCACACCGTTAAGAAATCAGGAGTTGGTGGGTGAAACTGCCTAAATACAATTTTTCTTCAGCCTTTGGGTTGTTCTGTGGACCGTGGACATCCTAAGTTTCGGACTGGTTGCCGCAAAGACGTCACACCTGCTCCGGGGCCAGCCTCACTCTGTCGCCAGCTTCAGGCCCGCATGCCCCGTTGACGCCCCCAGCAGAGTCCTGGACCTCACAGCTGTAAGCATCGGAAGGATGGCTGGCAACTGCCTTCCCTATTCACCACTGACTGGCATTTCACGATCACTGCTGGAAATCTTCTGACTCAGCTGTACGAGTAAGCCACACTTTCATTTCTTATCTGCTGAGATAAATGTGAAGTCTGTGGCTGCACAGGGGCCGCACATGGGGAGAACATAATGTCTAGCATCTTAGATAACAACAAAGGGCAGAGTTTCCTTGGAGTTAACAGGAAGTTGTGAAAGTGTGATCTTTTGTGCGTCAGAGACTGCTAGGAGGCTCCTTTGTGTTCAGAGGCTGCGAGGGGGATGTCAGGGGATTAAGGAAGTGAATGTATTGTGTCCTTTGATGTGAATGCAATGTGACTTTTGAGCTGTAGGAAGACCTGAGTATTTAAGGGTCGACTTTTTTCTGAGATGCTCTCTTGCTACGATGCTCATGTTGGAGATGTGTAATAAACTGCCTAAGACAAATCTGTCTCGTCATTTACACATTCCACACTGGTGACCCAAGACGAAGCATGCAACACGAAAGGAGTTCCCTGGAGCCAGCCTCGTTGGGAGCCCCCAGCCAAGCGTATGCCACTGCCATCCAGCTACCGGATTTTTGGCAGCACAACCCGCGCTCCTGGTTCCACTTGGTTGAGGCGCAGTTCGTCCTCCGGGGGATTTCGGTGGATGACACGAAATTCTACCATGTGGTTGCAAAGCTCGACACCCACACGACTCAGTATGTGGAGAGCCTGCTGGATCAGCCACCAACCAGCGACAAATACGACGCGTTGAAAGCTGCACTCATCCAGCACTACACACTCTCGGTTGAGGAGAGAGCAGAGGGACTCCTGACGCGGACCGGGTTAGGAGATTGCACGGCTATTGACCTGATGGAGAGGATGCTGAGATTGAAGGGCTCGGATGGCGACCACTTCATTTTTACCCACCTCTTCCTCCGGAACCTTCCGTCAGCGACGAGAGCGGCCCTAGCCAATTCGCCGTGGCTGGACAAGCGGGACTACCGCGCGCTGGCCCGAGAAGCACACCGGATCTTCATGGCCAGCAGAGAGCTCACGACCACGG
Organism: Pholidichthys leucotaenia; assembly: GCA_020510985.1. Lineage (NCBI taxonomy): Eukaryota > Metazoa > Chordata > Actinopteri > Cichliformes > Pholidichthyidae > Pholidichthys > Pholidichthys leucotaenia. The sequence goes on along the minus strand of CM035848.1, from coordinate 21,845,431 downwards.
CGGCAGCGACGGAGCTCGGGGCGACGGCCGGAGAGGGCGAGGAGCCATTGACGGCAGTAGCAGAACCACTGACGACAGCGGCGGCGGGCGCCAAGGAACGCAGAGGAGACATCCTTTGTTTCTATCACTGCCGCTTTGCAGAGAAGGCACGCAAATGTATACCACCGTGCCAGTTCAAGCGCTCGGGAAAACGCCAAGACCGGGGATCAGTAGCAGCTGCGACCCTCGGCGAGGAGAACAAGCTGCTCTACTTGACGGACGCACGCTCCGGGAGACATTTCCTCGTGGACACCGGCGCCCAGCTGAGTTTCATCATGCCGTCCTACGTCGACCGGCTGGCAGGTTCCAGCGGCCCCCAGATGGCAGCAGCAAACGGCTCGGACATTAAAACCTTTGGTGAGAAGACTCTACTTCTGTCGTTTCACGGCCGTGCATTTGAGTGGACTTTTGTCATAGCAGCATTGAATTTCAATATATTGGGGGCTGATTTTTTGTGCTCACATGGTTTGTTGGTTGATGTCGCTAACAGGCGCCTGGTTAATGCACTATCTTTTGATTCTAGCCCCTGTACAGCTCGAACGTCCCGGCCAACAGCACAAGCCAACGTCACAGCTGCAAGCGGTAAGTTCCAAACACTGCTCACTCAGTTCCTAGCACTCACGGTCCTGACATTTTCGGCAGCCGTCGCTAAACACGGGGTGGAACATTTTATTACCACCACTGGGCCGCCCGTTTTTGCAAAACCTTGGCGCTTGGACGCAGCTAAACTGGCCATAGCACGCGAGGAGTTCGCCTACCTGGAGAGGTTGGCCATCATCAGGCACTCAAACAGCCCATGGGCTTCCCCGCTACACATGGTCCCTAAAGCTGATGGTTCGTGGCGACTTTGCGGGGATTTCCGCAGGTTGAACAACGCCACAGTGCAAGACCGCTACCCAATTCCCCACATCCAGGATTTTGCCGTTCACTTGGCAGGAGCGCGCGTTTTTTCTAAAATAGACTTGGTCCGCGGTTACCACCAAGTCCCAGTGCGCGCTGAGGACATACCCAAAACAGCGGTGATAACTCCGTTTGGCCTATTCGAGTTTTTGCACATGTCATTCAGGCTTAAAGGGGCCGCACAGACGTTCCAACGCATGATGGATGCAGTGCTGCGCGATCTCCCTATCGTATTTGTCTACCTGGACGATATTTTGGTAGCCAGCGCGTCCGAAGACGAACACGAAACCCACCTCACGGCGGTTTTCCGGAGGTTGGGAGAGCACGGTTTAATAATCAACCCAGCGAAGTGTCAGTTCGGGGTGACGCAGATTGATTTTTTGGGGCACTGCGTCTCTCCCGAAGGAGCGGTTCCGCTGCCTGACAAAGTGCGCGTGGTAGCAGATTTTCCCCGGCCGCAAACGGTCAGGGCATTACAGGAGTTTTTGGGAATGGTGAATTTTTATAACCGTTTCCTCCCCCTCGCAGTGCAGCTCATGCAACTGCTGTACGCCACGCTCAAAAAACAGAAACCCGCAAATAAGATCGAATGGTCCCCGGAATGAGAGCGGGCGTTCTCGGAAGTCAAGGCAGCCCTGGCAAACGCTGCGTTGTTGGCACATCCAGACCCAACGGCCCGCATAGCGCTCACTACTGACGCGTCAGATGTGGCCATAGGGGTGGTCGTGGAGCAGCATGTAGCCGGGGCTTGGCAGCCGCTTGCCTTTTTCAGCAGGACTTTGCGCGATAGTGAACGTAAATACAGCGCGTTCGACAGGGAGCTGCTGGCTCTCCACTTGGCCATTCGCCACTTCCAGTTCTGGCTGGAAGGGTGCCGTTTCACCGCGTCCGTTGACCACAAGCCACTAACATTTGCGATGGCCAAGGTTTCAGAACTGTGGTCGGGCCGGCAGCAGAGACAGCTGGCCGCCATCTCAGAGTTTACCACCGATATTCAGCATGTGTTGGGTAAATTGAATGTAATGGCAGACTGCCTCTCGCACACCGTGGCAGCCCCGGTCCGCGTGGGGATAGATTACACAGCCATGACCGCGGAGCAGGTTAGTGACGCGGAGGTGTGCGCGCTCCAGTCTGGACCAACAGGGTTAAGGCTGGAGAGCAGGGTGCTGCAAGACGGTATGCCCCCCCTAATCTGCGATGTCTCCACGGGGCGACCGCGTCCCGTGGTACCGGCCACTTGGCGCCGCCGTGTTTTTGACTCAATTCATTCTTTGGCGCACCCGGGAGTGCGCGCGTCGGTCAAAATAGTAGGAGAGAAATTTGTGTGGCCGAGCCTTCGCAAACAAGTGAAAGAGTGGGCAGCAGCCTGCATGGCGTGCCAACGAGCCAAAGTACACAGACACACGAGAGCTCCTTTGGAGCCGTTTCACATCCTGGCTAAGAGGTTCGACCATGTTCATGTGGACCTCGTGGGCCCCCTCCTGCCATCACAGGGGTGCACGCACCTTCTGACAATGGTGGACTGCACCACGCGCTGGCCGGAAGTGGTTCCACTGGCGTCAACCACAGCCGAGGAGGTAGCGTGCGCTTTTTTAACAGCATGGGCGGCGCGTTTTGGAGTCCCGTCGGACATTACGTCCGACAGAGGCCCTCAATTTGTTTCCGAACTTTGGTCAACAATGGCCCGCAGCCTGGGTGTCACAATTCACCGCACAACCGCGTACAATCCACAGGCTAATGGGTTATGCGAACGTTTTCATAGGTCATTGAAAGTGGCTCTCAGGGCGTCACTGACGGATGCAAATTGGGTAGACAAGCTACCATGGGTTTTATTGGGGTTACGTTCTGCGCCTAAAGAGGATCTGGAAGCTTCCCCAGCTGAACTCGTTTTTGTGCAGCCGCTTCGGCTGCCTGGGGAATTTCTCCCAGATAATCCTGCGCCGGGCAGCTCCCCGTCTCAGCTGTTGCAGAGTAACATAGACACAAGCATGCTGCCGGGCCCTGTTCACCACAGTTTTCCGCGCGTTTTTGTGCCTAAAACTTTGAAAAACACGAGTTTGTTTTTGTTAGACACGATGCACACTGACCCCGGCTGCGCCCACCTTATGATGGACCGTTCAGAGTGCTGGAAACAGGGGACAAGCATTTTTTTGCTAGATTTGGGGGGTAGGAGGGAAAAGATTGGCATAAACAGACTCAAACCCGCTTTTGTGGTGGCGGACGAGCAAGCGCTGTTGGCAAGGGCCCCTCAGCATGGAAGACCCCCACGGGGAGCTCCCCAGAGTAAAGTTTCCTCAGAACACTCACAGGGACAGTCAAACGATTTTCACCCCCCAAACATCAGCTCCCCAGCATGACAGCGCTGCGGAGGCGGGGAACCCTGGTGACAGCAGATACGGGAGAAGACTGAAGCCCAAGCAGCATGTGGACTGATGTTTAATGGTTCTGTCACAACATACGGACTATTCTTTTGTTCCAACCAACATGCTCGGGGGGTCGTGTGGCCGCACAGGGGCCGCACATGGGGAGAACATAATGTCTAGCATCTTAGATAAGAACAAAGGGCAGAGTTTCCTTGGAGTTAACAGGAAGTTGTGAAAGTGTGATCTTTTGTGCGTCGGAGACTGCTAGGAGGCTCCTTTGTGTTCAGAGGCTGCGAGGGGGATGTCAGGGGATTAAGGAAGTGAAGGTATTGTGTCCTTTGATGTGAATGCAATGTGACTTTTGAGCTGTAGGAAGACCTGAGTATTTAAGGGTCGACTTTTTTCTGAGATGCTCTCTTGCTACGATGCTCATGTTGGAGATGTGTAATAAACTGCCTAAGACAAATCTGTCTCGTCATTTACACATTCCACAAGTCCAAAATTATAATTGAACATAACCAATATTTCATGGTATAATTAGTCCACCAGCCATAGGACAAGCTATAAACTGAAGGAAAATTCCTATTCTCTTTTCAGTAATCTCCATTCAGATAATCAGCTTATGTAATTTTTTCCCCATAAAATTGCATTCAATTTTATATATGATTTTGTTACTCAGCCTACCATAGCATTACAGTGGAAATTCAAAATCTGGTTTCTCATGGTTCACAATTGTGCTTACATCATTGCTCTATAATCAGTTATAAATAAATGTGATTTCTAACATCTGTTGATCATTTGAACCTGTTTACAAATCATTTGAATGCAATGTCATGTACAGTGATCCCTCACTTATCGCGGTTAATGGGTTCCAGAACCGACCGCGAAAAGTGAAGAACCGCGAAGTAGCGTCACCCCTAATGACGTCACCCATAAATAATACGTACGTTCATTCTCTCACTCTCTCTCTCATATGATACGTGTGTGTGTGTGTGTACGTGTACATACATACGTAGATGTAAATAAAGTGTACATAAATATGTTTTTACAACTCTTTTATTCTTATAACAAGATACGTAACTCAAGATGAAGATGATTTACTGCACAGGTTAATGAGAGCTTTACTGCCCCTCAGGTGACGCCTCATGGTCAGGTGCTAGAAGCGCAGGATCATCGAGGGCAGCTTCCGATAGAGCTGGAGAAGCTGCAGGAGGCGGCGTAGTGGCTCGACGGGAAGACTATTTCGCACAAAATGGCACAAGAGAACAGCAAAAAGTTCCACGCGGCGAGACTAAGTAACACGAGCGATAAAGAGCAATGAATGCGGTCTTCCTTCGTTGCATGGGCGCTCGGCAAGGAGAGGAGGTGGGTGAAACGTCTCGGCCAATCAGCTTGCGGGGTGAAACGTCTCGGCCAATCAGCTTGCGAGATTTCCGAGCCGAGCCAACACGAGAACAGCGAACAGAGAGGTGGATTTTTTTGAGTTGTGCGGCTCTCCGTGTTGATACCTGATGGTCTAATGTAGTCTCCCTGCCTTCTGCTAGCGCCCGCCCATTATTTCTCAATTTTGAATTTTTGATGAATATTTTTGAAAAATCCGCGATGCACTGAGGGCGCGAAAGGTGAAGCGCGAAGTAGCGAGGGATCACTGTAACCTGAATTAGATTAAGACGGAAGAAGATGGATGGAATAAACTTGTAAATGAGAGAAGTCGTAATTGTTTTCTGTTGCATATACGCCTTCTTAAGTCACTGCATCAAAGAACTCATGAATTGTTTGAAACTGATTGATTGATAATATAAGGATTAATTTTAATAAATCGTCCAAAATTGGACTGGTGCCCCATTCTGATTAGAGTATTCCTCTCATAATTTGTGTTTGTGGAAGAATCACGGTGACAGAGTGGTTAGTACTGTGGCAGCACAGCAATTCACCCTTGGCCGGGAGATCCTGGGTTCGATCCCAGCCCCCGACCAACAGCGATCTGTGTGGAGTTTCTCCCGGTGTCTGCGTGGGTTTACTCTGGGATTTCTCCGGTTTCCTCCCACATGCCAAAAACATGCAAGTTAGGTTAATTGGCATCAAACTGGGGATTCTAAATTGTCCTTAGGTATGACTGTGAGAGTGAATGGTTGCCTATCTCTCTGTGTTGGCCCTGCGATGGACTGGTGATCTGTCCAGGGTGGACCCTGCCTCTCGCCCAAAGATGCTGGGATAGGCTCCAGCCCCCCCGCGACCCGAAAAGGATTAAGCAGAAGAAGATGAATGAATGAATAAATGAAGAATCAAACATCCTTCCGCACACCCACTTCTAACTCAATTAAATAATCCTAGTGAGGCGGCATGAAATAAAGCGGCGTTGGTGAAGGTTTTAAGTAGAGTTTATTAAATCATACCGCCTTCACAGGATCCCCGCTCCGGTGCAAGTGTGAGCAGACCGGAGCGGGATCCTCAGGCTCTCAGAGGAGGAGACACAAAGTGTGTGTGTCCAGCAGCACCAGTTGGAGAGAGAGTGAAAGTGAGAGAATGAGCATGGGTCAAAGTGCAGTATATATACCCAACTACAACAATACATAAAAGAGCATTCCCCAGCAGTTGGTATGATCAAAGAGATTGCAGAACAGGCACAAGACATTTGCATTTGAGAGACATATTGATCTTGGTCTCTAGGTCACAGTAAGGACAGGACGCATGAACACAATGCATGAAAGGCACATTAACATCACAGAAGTGGGCCAGAAGAAGCGGGGCTGCCTGTAGACATTAATACACACATTTCACTGTTCTGTTAATTGCTCTAGCCGAGCGCTGTGTCTGTCCAGTCTGTTGTGGGGGTTACACCAACCCGCCACACGCTCCCTCCCAGAGGGCTCGGCAGGCGGCCGAGGTCTCGATCATGCAGCTTGGGCAGCGAGCAGGAGAAGCTCTGTGCAGGCGGAGTGGGGGGGTGGTGGTGGTGGTAAGTGCCGGCCGGAAGCGGTGAAATTGTCCTGGCCGCGCAAAAATTGCTTGTTGTTCCGCGATGTCGAGGGGCTGTCCCGCTGAACTTGCGGAGATCACAAGAAGAAAAATTAGTCTCTGACTCCTCTCGTGGCCATGAAGAAAAGCAGGAGCGGCTGTAAGAAAAAAAAGGAACAAAAGCAGAGGGACTTGGCATGTTGACTTTAGATGCAGGCGCTACCCTAAAGCCTCGGGAACCGCAGACAGCTGAATTCCCCTTGTGTGCCGTGGCTAACAGGTATACAAGCAAACCTGAAGGGCCAGTGTGCAGCAGAAGGAAGGCGGTCATTGGAGCCGTATGTGTCCCGTGCGTGGTGCGCCGTCCTCGTAACTCCCCAGTGCGTGCGCCGGGGTTCCGTGATGGGTGGGCCAGCTGGAGAGGAAAAGCCAGGGTCAAGGAGCTTAATCATCCCTGTTGTAGTTGCAGCAGATGGGTCATGGTGCGTTCAGGTCCACGTGTGCTCCGTCGGCCGTGGAGGTCACCGTTGTGGAGAAAGGATGAGGTGCGTGCGCTCTCGTAAGGAGACACAGAATCGTGTGTCAGAAGCTGTGAGAGCGGCCGGTCCAAGCGTGGATGTGCCGGTCTAGGCGTGCAGATCTCACCATGAAGTTGCTGCGGCTTTCCCGGTCGTGAGTGATGTCCGGAGAGTTCCCTGAAGCAGAAGGGAGCTGCTGCGTTCACTTGTCGTCGGAGCATCACCGCCGGGTGCTGCGTTCACCGGCAGCGTGGCTGTCCAAGCCAGAAGGTTGCGTCGCACAAAACGTGTGCGTCCTCGGGGTCACCAGTGAGGCGGCATGAAATAAAGCGGCGTTGGTGAAGGTTTTAAGTAGAGTTTATTAAATCATACCGCCTTCACAGGATCCCCGCTCCGGTGCAAGTGTGAGCAGACCGGAGCGGGATCCTCAGGCTCTCAGAGGAGGAGACACAAAGTGTGTGTGTCCAGCAGCACCAGTTGGAGAGAGAGTGAAAGTGAGAGAATGAGCATGGGTTACAGTGCAGTATATATACCCAACTACAACAATACATAAAAGAGCATTCCCCAGCAGTTGGTATGATCAAAGAGATTGCAGAACAGGCATGAGACATTTGCATTTGAGAGACATATTGATCTCGGTCTCTAGGTCACAGTAAGGACAGGACGCATGAACACAATGCATGAAAGGCACATTAACATCACAGAAGTGGGCCAGAAGAAGCGGGGCTGCCTGTAGACATTAATACACACATTTCACTGCTCTGTTAATTGCTCTAGCCGAGCGCTGTGTCTGTCCAGTCTGTTGTGGGGGTTACACCAACCCAAAATTATCACCCTTATAATTAAATATTGCTACAAATGAGTTGACAGCACTGCATAAAGCTGTCAATGTTTCTTACCTTTAATATTATGGATTTAATCTGACGTGCAGTAATCCAAAAAAATGTCCATTATCCACAGTCCAAATGTCTGCTGTGGCAGAGGCATGATCCAGTCTCTTAAATTCCTTTTGGAGGTCAAATCCATTTTTGAATAATCTTTATCCAGGTAGCAAGTAAATGTGGTTTAACTTCAATGGATAACAGTCTCAGCTGTCTGATGGGAAATGACTGTTATCAGATCTTCAGTCTGTATTGACGTATCAGTTTAATTCTTGCTGGGTCACAAACTGTCCAGATGCATACCTGTGCTTGAAATCCAGCCGTAGGTGTTCAGATAATGTAGATCCATTAACACAGTGTTAGCATACCATAGCACTAGCTTTGTTGGATCTTGTTGCTGTTCTCAGGCGCTTCTGAAGATTGCAGTCGGTCTCAACTGCACTTTAGTTTGCAACCCACCAATATGCTTTTGTCCATTGTCAAAGAAAAAATAATCTATTACCACAAAAACAAAGTAGCTCCATCTTTTCCTCCTCTCTGTAGTGAACAGGCTCTTTGTAACAGGTCACGCTGACTGACAGCTGTGTCAGCTACTTAGGGTCAGTTTGTATTTATTTGCGCTAAAAATATCGACCCATATTAATAAAACGAGTAACGCATCTGATCAAATTTCAGTAACTGTAATGCATTACTGAATTTTTAAACAGTAATTTTGTTACACAGCATGTCACTGCAAAAGTAGTGGCATTACAGTCACGCGTTACTTTGTAACGTGTGACTCCCAACACTGCATGTAAGGGTCCAAGACCAAGTCCTACATACACACTGGTCTTGGTCCTGACTTTAAAGTTTTGGCCTCTGCACACTTTCACCTGTTCATGATATAATTCTGTTCAAATAAACAATTCATTCATTCATTCATTCATTCATATATTCTAAGAAGCCACCAACATTTACTGCATTTACAGGTTACAGGTTCTGACACAGAGTGGTGTGTATCTGCTAACGTGTCTGAATGTGGTCAGCATAGTAGCTCCTGGAATTCCTATAGTCCAATCAAATTGCCTGGTTGGAAATGTTTATCGTATAATCAGATTTAATAATGGATTAAACAAAATACCACTTTACTAGCTCAGGAGTTACAGCCATGATTATACACAATCCCCGAATGGTCAGAAACTCATTGTTTAGACAGTTAACTGACATGCATTTTCATGGCCATGCAAGTCATGTTCCCTCATTATTCCATGACATTTAAGCAGATGAAAGATACATGTTCCATTATACTAACAGGAAATTCTGACTGTGTATGGGTTGTGTAAATCTAAATGTGAAGACTGAGACACAACACAATTGGTTTCATTGCAAATGTATTGAATATTTAATGGTACACATTCATTTTTTTAACACTGGAACATGTCAATAGTCAAAAGCAAATTTTTGTGTTGCCAATTACATCCAAACACCAACACACAAACATAACTCTCTGATATACATTTTTACAGCTCTCCGCTGTTTAACTGTGAACAACGATTAACACAGAGAGTGAAACCTCAGGCCTAAACAGTATAGGAAGAAAACTTTAAAAAGTGCCTGCTCACTTCAGCTGGGCTTTGTAGAACAAAAATGCTTTTCACTACCCAGTAAAGCAATTGTGAAGGCCTCAGTTACAGCACAAACAGTCATGGACACAATCACACTAGAGGGAGCAGGCTCGCTACATGATGTTCTTTACAAAGTGCCAACATTTACCTTCGCTGAGAAGGCCACTTATTCATCAAACTGTAGTCATATAATCTGAGCAGGCCTTCAAAGTCTGACCGTTAGCAATCTAGGATAGAACATTTAAAGTGCTTTAAAGGAAGAGTCTGAAGTTTTGTAGAATAAGCTCATTTATATCGAATATATATAGAAGCTGAGACTGCTTTAGTCTTGAGTTCAGAACAAAGACTAGAGCAGATGGAAGTTGTTCACCTGTCAAGTTCTCTCCTTCAGTCTGGAACTTCTATCCTCACATCCTGACAAACTCGCTGCTCAGTGGCTGTTTGATGAGAACCAGCAGCCAGGTTTTTAGGACTTGGTACTGATACCCAGCCAAGACTTTCCTTCCCATCCACTGGTCATAAGTAAAATAGCATGGCTTGTGATTCTGAAAAGTTCATAAAAAGTTCCAGTAAAGTGTGCACTCCACCAGGACCCTTTACCTGCATGGAACCGAAATTTGCCTTAACACTGTTGGTCACATACACTAAAGAATACACAATTAAAGATTTCTGTGCCAGATGTCATAGACATAAAGATCTGCATTTAGAATCTCAACAAATCCCAACAACACACATACGTCTGGCCAACATCGGCAAATTTACATTGGGAATACATCTTACAGAGGTCATTTGCACTCTGGTAAGACAGTGACTAGATGTCAATGTGCCATCATCTAGCCATTGTCAATGTGGTACCCCTCAGCCTCTTTCTTTGTTGTTCATATGGCATTTTGACTTTGTCCTTATGATCCCAAAAACATAGTGTTAGTTCAGGGTCAAAGAGTGAACTTGTGTAGCAAATTTGGTAACCTTACCTTTACTCGTTTTATAGTAATTGGGTATAGGGAAAGCTAACCTTGACCTTTGATCTTTTGACTCCAAACCCATAGTCAGAGGTCAGGGTCTAAGCTGACCAAGATTTATCTTAGATATGAAGGTACTGATTTGAAAAGGCTACATCATTTCTTCCTGTTATTGCATTTACAAGGTTTAGGGAAAAACTGTCCTCTGACCTTCAAGGTCAGAAATGAGCTGCCTTTGTGTTCTTCTTCCTCACTTTGTTTGGTTCTGGGTGCTCAGATCAGTTTGCTTCCACATCTCTGCCATGTTCACAGTATGCACACTGCATCAGCTGTTATCAGTCCCTTTCTACTCCTGGTACACCTGCAAATATGAACATTAGTACGACACATCCTCACCCCATTACAAAGATTGTCAAATGTCGGCAATGGTGGTTCAGTGGCTGGACACACCATCTTCTCCTGTCTCCCCTCTATAATGTTGTAGAGGTCAGAGGTCACCCAAATTCAAACTCATCCGAGATATTTCATAGATACAACTATGGTATCAATTTGAAAGGCTTACGTCATTTCTTTCTCTAGTTATCACATTCACAAGGTAAGGGGTATTGTCATTACCCTGCCAGGCGGCTCGACAACAACAATACCTCTTCAGCCTTTTAGAGGCTTAGGGGTAACAAAAACAACACACGTTCACACTGGCTCACCAAAGCTGTGAAAAAGTTGTTGTAATAACTATACCTGCCCAGTAGGTGGCAGTGCACAAGCACCAAGGCATCGCAACTATGGCGTGTTCATTCTGTAGAAAAGGAAATGGAAAAAAGGCTGAGGTACACTGCATTACTCAATAACTGGGCTGAAAATCAGTGGAAATAGGTCTGATGGAGTGAAGGATCCAAAAAGTTAGCCAACACCCAAAGAAGAGTTTCAGGAAGCCTCCACAGCTGTTCCTGAAGACTACTTATAGAAAAATAAATAGAGAACTAAAGAAGGTCAAGGCTGTGTTGAATAAAGATGGCCAGACCAGATATTGACATTAAAGCTTGTTAGAACTGTGCAAACTGTTTTCCATTTCCATTGCCTACAGTGAGAACAACCACCAAGCAACACTGTATTTCAGTGCAAGGAGTTAGATTATGGAACGATTATGGACCTGAATTAAAATCATGTACAACGCTTGGACAATTTAAACAAAAACTAAAGGAAGAAATACTCCAAACATATTTACAAGACGACATGTAAACTCACATAAGGATTGACATATCCAGCCTGTGTTGTGTTGTAGCTTAGTTTTTTGGGGGGTTTTTTCTCTCTGTGACATTCTGTCTTAGATTTGTCTTGAATAGTAACCGCTTAACCTAGCTTAGCTTAGTTTTCTTTTTTTTCTCTCAGTCACACTTTGTCTTAGCTTTGTTCTAAACTGTAATCACTCTTGTCTTGTTTACTCTTTTTTCTTTTGAATTCTTGGATGGGAATATGGGTGGGCAATATAAGCTGCGGCTTCAGCCATCACCCATTTCGGATAACTCACGTGGAATTGTTTAGTAGAAGGAGTCTTTGTCTAATTTGACCTTGTTGTTATATTATACAGTTTCTTTTAACCTGTACTGTATTATCCGAAATAAATTCATTCATTCATTCATTCATTCATTCATTGCATACTATTCCATTTATGTTCGCAGTTTCAGTGAATCATTAATTCAATCCATTGCCCATTTTCTTTAAACAATTAAGAAATGAGAGGCTGCTGAAGACTTTCGCACAGTACTGTATGTGTGCCAATAGACCTGTTGCAGTCATGTGACTAGCACAGCCAGGACTGCCCTTGATTGCCACACTGTCCGCCATCTAAAATGTGTTACAGAGAGCTTTACTGAGGAAAGATCAGAGATTTTTTACCGAGCAGAGTTACAGATCAAAGCTTGGCATAACTGTGGTGTCAACATCCATTCCCCATCTGCAGACTTTCCTCTCTGTACCGGCATGATCCATCCATCCATCCATCTTCTACCGCTTTTCCGAAGGTCCGGGTTGTGGAGGCAGCAGTTCAAGCAGAGAAGCCCAGACTTCCCTCTCCCCAGCCACCTGCTCCAGCTCTTCAGAGAGGATACCAAGGCGTTCCCAGACCAGCTGGGAGACATAGTCTCTCCACCGAGTCCTGGGTCTGCCCCGGGGTCTCCTCCCAGAGGGACGTGCCTGAAACACCTCAAGTGGGAGGCGTCCAGGAGGCATCCTAATCAGATGCCCGTACCACCTCAACTGACTCCTTTCAATGTGGAGGAGCAGCGGTTCTACTCTGAGCCTCTCCCGGATGACTGAGCTCCTCACCCTATCTCTGAGGGTGAGTCCAGCAAGCCTACAGAGAAAGCTCATTTCAGCCGCTTGTATCCGCGATCTGGTTCTTTTGGTCATTACCCAAAGCTCGTGACCATAGGTGAGAGTAGGAACGTAGGTTGACTGGTAAATTGACAGCTTTGCCTTAGAACTCAGCTCCCTCTTCACCACAACAGACCGGTACAACGTCTGCATCACTGCAGATGCTGCTCCGATCCATCTGTCAATCTCTCGCTCCATTTTCCCCTCACTCGTGAATAAGACCCCAAGATACTTAAACTCCTCCACTTGGGGCAGGAGCCTACCCCCAACCCAGAGAGGACAATCCACCTTTTTCCGGCTGAGGACCATGGACTTGGCCTTGGAGGTGCTGATTCTCATCCCATCCGCTTCATACTCAGCAGAAAACCGTCCCAGCAAGAGCTGTAGGTCATTGCTGGATGAAGCCAACAGGACAACATCATCTGCAAACAACAGAGATGAGATCCTGTGGTCACCAAGCATGACGCTCTCCATTCCCTGGCTGCGCCGAGAAATCCTGTCCATAAAAATTATGAACAGGATCGGTGACAAAGGACAGCCCTGGCGGAGTCCAACTCTCACTGGGAATGAGTCCGACCGAGTGTTGGCAATACGAACCAAACTCTCACAATGGTAGTACAGAGACCGAATAGCTCGTAACAACAAGCCCGATACCCCATACTCCCGAAGCACCCCCCACAAAAAACCTCGAGGGACGTGGTCAAATGCCTTCTCCAAGTCCACAAAACACATGTAAACTGGTTGGGCAAACTCCCACGAACCCTCGAGAGGACCGGAGGGTGTGCTCCAACTTTAGAGGGATCACACTCCTCAGCCTCCCTGGGAAGGTCTATGCCAAGGTACTGGAGAGGAGAGTTCGGCCGTTGGTCGAACCTCGGATTCAGGAGGAGCAATGTGGTTTTCGTCCTGGCCGTGGCACATCGGACCAGCTCTTTACCCTCTCGAGAATTCTCGAAGGTTTGTGGGAGTTTGCCTAACCGGCATGATAACAATATCAAATCTCCATCAAATCGTTTAAAATTTTAAAAGCTATTTTCATTACCGTTTGTTAGCCCCAGCACATGGGGAATGACAAACAGCTGACCCACACTCTGCTGGCCACAACCACTGACAATCTCAAACTGCAAGCTGCTCCACAACTTTCAGGTAGGTCTGTGGAGGACTTGGCCAGGACATAGGGTTAGGACTTATCCATCCATCCATCCATCCATCTTCTTCCGCTTAATCCTTTTTTCGGGTCACGGTGGGGCTGGAACCTATCCCAGCATCTTTGGGTTGGGATTTAATAAATGTTAAAATGTTAAATGTTAAAAAAGCAACTTTTCATTCAATCACTGCAACAGAGAAAAAAAGAGAAGTAGGAGAAGACGGTAAGTATGACCATCACCACTGCTGTCATTTAACTATCATTGTAATTAATGGTGTCAGTCATACGGATGTTCCGTATCTTCTAACTTCCTCAATATTCCTTTGAATTCGGACCATTGGAAGTGGCACTGCGGTGAACACACAAAGACTAGAACCAGGAAATGTGAAGGAGGAGACAAAGTGGACCAATCACAGCTCTTGGGGTCTGCATTACTACAATGTGTAGTTGCAGGTTGACTGCGCATTGGGGTATGACGCCGCAACTGTGCTGTTTTGACTCAGCTGCATAAATTGGACTTAACCGTAAAGCCTTATTCATACTCCTGAATTAAAAGGATGTGGAGTCTATGGCGTAGCCAACACAAGTGGATTAATCATCAGCATTTCCACTAAATAATGAGTGACAGTTAACAAGGTGATTGTGGTAGTGACCAGGCCAATACCAGAGATCCCAACACCAAGACCACGTGTGGATGTAGGATATCTGTGTTGGTCTTGGGAGACTCTGGTCTTGACAAGGTCTCAACCACAACACTATAGAGAGGACCGACAGGAAGAGATGGTGTGTCCAACCACTGAACCACCACTGTCCACAAGTGACAATCTTTGTAATGAGGTGAGGATGAGTCGTACATACTTTCATATCTGCAGGTGTAGGTGGAGTAGAAAGGGACCAATCACAGCTGATGAAGTCTGCGTTACTGTGACGAGCAGTTACATTTGTGGACAGGTTACGGCTTCGGCTCCGGTGTAGGCTACATAGCTATGTGGACGTATAAGTCAGGCTGTAGGTTGAATTCATAGTGTCCACAGAGACGGAACAGATGTGAACTGCAGACGTGGTTCTGTTCATAGTCCAGTTTTCAGGTGCTGAGGTATCTGCCACACATTCAGGCTGCATGAATGCACACTGAAAATGATCTGAAGATGGCAGCGATGTGGAAGCAAACTGATTTGAGCACCCAGAACCAAAAAAATGAGGAGGAAGAACACAAAGGCAGCTCATTTCTGTGTAAACAACAGCAGAGGTATGAGAGCACAGAAGTACCTCGATGCATGTGTGTTCTGGCTGCACAGCCACAAAATCTGGGCTACATGGGCGATGCACTGTGGACATGCTACAAGGAACACAGCTTAACCTTTATCTAATGTCTCCACTTAAAAATCTAATTTCCCACAAAACAACAGCAATCACATACTAAATGGTAAGAACAAAATGGTGAATCAAAGGAAATACATAACAGAAAAAACAATTTGAGGGGTTTGATTTGACATTGTTACTTTAACGTAACTGACAGACATCCGTGGACAAGAAACAGAGGCTGACAGCACACGTTGTGAAGTTTTGACCCATGTCCCTCTGCCTTGTCACCAGTTAGAGATGTTATAGATGATGTCATCTCCAAGCAAGACAAGTGTAGCCTGCTGCACCCACCCACCCACCAGTGAACTGCTCCTGATGGGATAACACGCATACTCAGGTGGGATTTCTGCATCATCCAACATGGTGGCTCAGCCGTAATCTTTCCATGACATCATGAAAACAAAACATCTGAGCTGAAAAATAAGCCGTTCAGTTGCCGAATCCGTTTTTATTTGCCATCAACAACTGCTAGTTTAAACACCTTTTAAGAATTGGGCCTTGATGCTGTCAGAATGCATCACGGAGCATTTCACACACACAAAATGGGAAGCAGGGAAACACAGATTCAGCGGACAAGAAAAAAAGGAGTGGACCATCCCATCAGTGTTAGGAGCCCACATCAGGTCACAAACAGGACCAGGAACTGACGTAGGGACACACTGTCAACACTGCATCACTGAACCTCTGCGTGGATGAGGAGGAAGAAGTCGAGTGGTCTTTAAAACCACCTTAAAACAGAGTTCACACGATTGTTCAGAATACATGTCACGGTACAACCTGCTAACACGAGTCCAAACTGTGAGGACCACAGCCCAGCGCTGCTGCAGCGACCAACCTACAGGCCACACTGGGACTGCTGCCGGTGTCTGCGAACGCTACACATCTGGCTGAAGGACTGTCCGCAGCGTGAGCAGCTGTAGGGCTTCTCCTGCGTGTGGACTGTGCGGTGCCTTTTCAGGTGGCTGGACGAGATAAAACTCTTTCCACACAGTGTACATCGATAACGCCTCTCCCCGGTGTGGATCAGGAGGTGGACCCGCAGGTTGTTGGGCTGGGCGAAGCCCTTTCCACAGTGGGGGCAGGTGTAGGGTCTTTCCCCTGTGTGCACCCTCTGGTGCTGCTCCAGCGTGGCAGCACTGGGGAAGACCCGGCCACAGACAGCACAGGCCACAGGTTCTTTAGCAGCAGCGGTGGTGGCACTGCTCCTGTAAGACCGCCTCTGGCTGGTTGTGGTTCCGCAAGAGGCTGTAGTAGGAGGAGGTGGAGCTACCACAGCAGCGGCGGCGGCGGCAGCAGCCATGTCGAAAGAAGCGGCAAAAGCAGCCATTTCATGAGCGGCGCCTGTGAAGAGCATGGCTGGGGGTCCGTCGAGACTGTCCCCTCCCTGTGAGGGGAAGGAGGCTGCAGGGTGTCCACCATCTGTGTTCCCCAAACCCAGCTGTGCTACGGCGTATGCCGCGCCAAGATGACTGACCCGCTCCTGCATCCAGGTCAGGTCTAGGCCCAGGCTGTTAAGGCGCTCCGGGGTGGGTTCATCTGAGCCTGCAGGGGCAGTCAGCTGAGAGGGAGGAAGTCCATCTTCTGTGGGCTCATCCGTGTGGATCTCCGGCTTCACAACGCGGTCTGTGAGGCTCCCAGCGAGGTCTCTGCCAGCAGACTCGGGGCCTGGAACCCCACCACCACCATTTCCCAGAGGCTTGGTGGCCTTTCGCTTTGCGCGAGGCCTGCAGGTCAGGTCCACTGTGGCGTCGGTGGGGGAGGGGGCAGGCTGGGAGGCGGGGGAGGTGAAGCTGGTGATGCTAGTGTCCACGACGACGTCGGTGTGGAGGTGATCCTCACTTTGCTCCAGGTCTGGAAGGACAGACAGAAGCAAATGTTTTATTTTCTACAAATGAGATGACCACTCAACATTTTCATGACCTTGTTGTGCAGGTGGGACAGTTTGTCCTTTTGTACCGTATATGTAAAGGGTTAATGAGCATGGTATACGACAGAGTTTGAGCTGAGCTGAATTATCTCGGATAATTTATCTATTCATTATGTCAAGTCCAGGATAATATAGAGCTCCAAAATCATTCCATGCTGTTATGCTATAGAGCTGATAAAGTTGTGAACAGTGATGAGTTCAGTCTTGGCCCGTTTCCACTGCAGGAACTGTAGGTAAAGGGTGGAGGGCACCAGCTCTGCTAAGGCCGCTCCTGTACCCTGTATCTGCTCTTCTCACCTGTTGTGTCTCCACTATGGGGGTAACTCCCATCAGCCCCCAGGGCTGTTTGTCATGTAATCATTTGACAGTTGTGACTGAGATGCAGAGAACCAAAGCAAACAAGCCGCACTGATGAAAACACACTGAACTCATACAGAAATGATTATACACGAAGTAAGTCTGTTCTTCATTGATTAGGGACAGGAATAGTGAACGAAACGGGATATTCAGGCTGCACGGTCACATGACGCCAGGAGCCCTCAGCCACTAGTGTGGATCCACGCTGTGGAGAACCGACCGTCCTCGCTACAGAGAACATGAAGTGCCACCGTACCCCTCTGCTGTCACCGTACAGATGGAACACGAACACGTTTCACACTGCATACCTGCGCTCTCGGTCACTTCAGCGGTCCCTGGTCCAAGTCCCAGCCACAGACATCGGTCCTGTGTCTCTTCACTGCTCCCGTCTAATTAAAGGTCAGAAATAAAGCTCACTAAATAAATGAATGAAGCGCCCAATCTGATTGGGTGACTGTGTTCTGGGTGAAGTGTGCTCACTGAAACCACAGTAATGACCAGCTGCTAGCCCTGCCTGCTAATGACCCAGGTCATACAAAAAGCATAAAAACATGACAGCGGTAAGTCCAGCGGTATCAATAATACCAACACAACTCTGGAGGAAACACAGCAGACGTGTCTTCTCTTCTTTCAGCTGCATCTCGATCAGTGCTAAGCTAACAGCAGCCACAGCCACAGAGTATTCAGTCTGGCAGACTAAGTGTTAACTAAAGCTGCAAGGAGCTGTAAAGGGCCCTCACCTGCCCCGACTGCCTGCTGGTCTGAGTCGTCGGCCTCCGTCGGTCTATGATGACCATGGAAGAGAATCCTAAACGTCTACTCTGCTGGAACAGCACCGCCTGTGGCTGAACAGGCCGATGCGCGAATGGCAGTCCCTGTCACACAGGTCGCACTTGTGGGTGGTCTCCGTGGTCTGAGTATGTGGCACTTAAACATAGCAATTTTCTATTGTTTTCTATTTAAAAGCCCATTCTCCATTGTTTTCAATGGAAAATTCATTAAATATAATGGTGGAAAGAAATTTCAGTTTTTTACAAAAAAATTTGGAATGTGAGGAAAAATCAGACTGCATAGTATCGTTGTTAGCAGGATTAGCACCCATCATAAAAAAATTGGTCCAAATTGAAAATTACGTATCTGAGATACAGCTGCCACGTGTTTTATTGCGAGGGATGACAACTTCTTAGTCACCATGGAAACAGTTATATGCTAGGCAGTCCCTCCAGGACTTTGCATGATATTTTTATGATTGTTGCCGCCCAAAAAGCCTGAGTTTGCGGGAGCTTTTTTTTTTTTTTTTTTTATAAAAGTTGCGATGTTTGGAGAGGTTTTTTTTGTTGTTTTTTTTTTTTTGCACTTAACGTTGTGGGAAGAATTCCAAATTTTAAAGCAGATGGTTTTCCAGTTTACTACAGTGATATTCTATATAATGACACAAGAAAAGCACAGGATTGTCAAGCATTACCTATTACAGTGATTTGTAAATTAAGCAGAAACTTCTGCTATACAGAAAAACTCTTTTGTGCAACAGCAAATACAGACTTTAACATAATATCCATTACAACAGCTAAATTGCATTGAATGCATGTTAAAGAGTAGAGATGTGGAAATTATTGGTAGCGCCTTCATTTGAAAACTCCCTATGGTCCCCAACCACTCGGTACCGAGTGGAAAGGAAAAACTAATTTATTCTGTTAGTCTGTATTGTCTATTGGAGTTTGTGTTTTTCTGGGAAAAAAATGCAGACAGTATTCCTATGCCTAACTCCTACCTGTCTGTCTATCTGCTGCGTGTCTTCACACACACACACACACACACACACACACACACACACACACACACACACACACACACACACACACGTGTCTCATCAGACACACATCTTTCATTTACGGGGGGAGCGGGGTGGGGGGTGGGGGGTTGTCCATGTCCAGACCAGAGATTCACAGCTTTAAAGCTCATTGGCCAGCTGTAGTAATGATTTTCCTTCTAAAGATGTATGAAATGATCAAACACTGGCTGTAGTGTTAGACTTGCTCATTTGTTTGTGGTTTTATGGAGTCTCTCGTCACGTGCGCTCCTGCAACGGGGTGCTTTTGGGGCAGGTGGACGTTTTTCAACACAAACCCAGCACTTCGTACAAGCGGTCAGAATGGAGATGTCCACCGGCAGGCTGGGGGAGACGGAGGAAGGGACAGTGTTGGAAACCTCGCAGGTGAGTGTTTTTTGTTTTTTTTTTAAATCACAGTTTTTTGCTGAAGCGTTCCATTAATACTTACTGTAAACACGGAAGTGAACGCGATGTAGCGATGCATTTGATTGGTTAGACTGAGTGTTTCAGTGCCACTCAGCTGAAATTTGATTGGTCAAATTGATGGAAGTTGACGAGGATTGGCCAAAATTGCAGGAAAGTTGCGGTGATTGGATAAAGTTACAAGGTCACGCAATAGCTGCGCTGATTTCACGTAAATTGACGCGATCGCAACATCGCGAAATCCTGGAGGGACTGACTAGGGACGTTTTCCAGGCCCATGTAGGACTACAGAGGACAGTCACCTTCACTCATGTTCCAAATTTCGTGACTCCAGGACTTTATTAACCCTCCAAACAAAATCACAATTTGAATGGTGAGGAGTCTGTTTCCATGACAACAGCAGTGAAAGAATGGCAAACCTGACTTGCATTTAGAAGCATCCATGTGCTCTGATAAACCTCAGAAAATTTCATCTTATAATGGCAACCGGCGCTTGAGTAACAAATGAAAACATTTGTGTAGTACTTCCTTTAACCACTAGGTGATGCTATAACTTTTTGTATTTATGTTTATATAGGCGCGTTATAAAAACACTGGACAGCGCACGCCCTATTAGCGAGTATAGAGCAGAGTGAAGCCACCTGGTCGCCATATTTGTACACCCAAAACAGTCAGTGAGTCAGGAGAGAATGAATGGGTTTAGTAGTAAACGGTGCCACTTTTTCCTCAATAACTTCGCAAAGAATTAACAGATTTTGAACTTCTTGTTATGGACACATAGCTTAGAATCTTGCACAACTGGTGAACTATAGAAATTGAGTTGACATTATGTTTAGCGGCCATCGGATGGCTGGATAATCAGAAAAGTCAAGCCAAGGCGAGTAGCTCTGTGAGCAATGCATGCAGTAAGTGTGTTTAGGCATGTGGGCATAGTAATAGACCTGATGATAGTCCTATATGAGTAAATTAAAATATCGTGCAGTGCTTTAATCTTGCTATTAAGTGCCTAGGCCTAATCTAATTTGCAAAATATGATGACCAGTGTGCTGAATAAATTAATTTATTCAGCACACTGTATAATGTTTAAAGCATAATCTTTAAAATAAAGATTATACTGCTGATAAAGTTTTTTTTAAAATGTATATAGCTTTGAATATTATGTGGCATTAATGAATTCATGCTACAACAGTGGAAAAAACTGTCAAGTTATATAGTGCTTCATTTGTGAAATAAAAGTAGAAATATATTACAAATTATTTTGTGCTGAAAAATACATTTCTGAATATCTGACCATAATTTTTTTTTACATAGTTTTAATTATCAGCACATTCATAAATTGTTTAAATCTGAAAACTATCATCCATCTCCTACTTTCAACAGTGATCACACAGCTTTAGTTCCTGAGATTTTAATAAATTTGAGACAAAAGTTTTATTTAGAAGAAGCTACTTTTCATCCTTTTTATGTTTCCTCATAATGCTCCTTATTCAAATGTATTAATATAATATACAGTGGTGTGAAAAAGTGTTTGCCCCCTTCCTGATTTCTCATTTTTTTGTATGTTTGTCACACTTAAATGTTTCAGATCATCAGACAAATTTAAATATTAGACAAAGATAACACAAGTAAACACAAAATGCAGTTTTTTAAATGAAGGGGTTTATTATTAAGGGTAAAAAAAAAAAAAAATCCAAACCTACATGGCTCTGTGTGAAAAAGTGATTCCCCCCCCCCCCCGTTAAAACATAAATAAACTGTGGTTTATCACATCTTTAGAAAGCTGAGTTTGATTTCTCTAGCCACATCCTGGCCTGATTACTGCCACACCTGTTCTCAATCAAGAAATCACTTACAGTGGGGCAAAAAAAGTATTTAGTCAGCTACCAATTGTGCAAGTTCTCCCACTTAAAAGATGAGAGAGGTCTCCAATTGTCATCATAGGTATACCTCAACTATGAGAGACAAAATGAGAAAAAAAAATCCAGAAAATCACATTTAAGGATTTTTAATGAATTAATTGGTAAATTCCTTGGTAAAATAAGTATTTGGTCACCTACAAACAAGCAAGATTTCTGGCTCTCACAGACCTGTAACTTTTTCTTTAAGACGCTCCTCTGTCCTCCACTCGTTACCTGTATTAATGGCACCTGTTTGAACTCGTTATCAGTATAAAAGACACCTGTCCACAACCTTAAACAGTCAGACTCCAAACCCCACTATGGCCAAGACCAAAAAGCTGTCAAAGGACACCAGAAACAAAACTGTAGACCTGCACCAGGCTGGGAAGACTGAATCTGCAATAGGTAAGCAGCTTGGTGTGAAGAAATCAACTGTGGGAGCAATTATTAGAAAATGGAAGACATACAAAACCACTGATAATCTCCCTCCATCTGGGGCTCCACGCAAGATCTCACCTAGTGGGGTCAAAATGATCATGAGAACGGTGAGCAAAAATCCCAGAACCACATGGGGGGACCTAGTGAATGACCTGCAGAGAGCTGGGACCAAAGTAACAAAGGCTACATCAGAAACACACTACGCCGCCAGGGACTCAAATCCTGCAGTGCCAGACGTGTCCCCCTGCTTAAACCAGTACATGTCCAGGCCCGTCTGAAATTTGCTAGAGAGCATTTGGATGATCCAGAAGAGGACTGGGAGAATGTCATACGGTCAGATGAAACCAAAATAGAACTATTTGGTAAAAACTCAACTTGTCGTGTTTGGAGGAGAAAGAACACCATACCTACTGTGAAGCATGGGGGTGGAAACATCATGCTTTGGGGCTGTTTTTCTGCCAAGGGACCAGGATGACTGATCCGTGTAAAGGAAAGAATGAATGGGCCATGTATCATGAGATTTTGAGTGAAAACCTCCTTCCATCAGCAAGGGCATTGAAGATGAAACGTGGCTGGATCTTTCAGCATGACAATGATCCCAAACACACCACCCGGGCAACGAAGGAGTGGCTTCGTAAGAAGCATTTCAAGGTCCTGGAGTGGCCTAGCCAGTCTCCAGATCTCAACTCCATAGAAAATCTTTGGAGGGAGTTGAAAGTCCGTGTTGCCCAGCAACAGCCCCAAAACATCACTGCTCTAGAGGAGATCTGCATGGAGGAATGGGCCAAAATACCAGCAACAGTGTGTGAAAACCTTGTGAAGACTTACAGAAAATGTTTGACCTCTGTCATTGCCAACGAAGGGTACATAAAGTATTGAGATGAACTTTTGTTATTGACCAAATACTTATTTTACCGAGGAATTTACCAATTAATTCATTAAAAATCCTTCAATGTGATTTTCTGGATTTTTTTTTCTCATTTTGTCTCTCATAGTTGAGGTATACCTATGATGAAAATTGGAGGCCTCTCTCATCTTTTAAGTTGCAGAACTTGCACAGTTGGTAGCTGACTAAATACTTTTTTGCCCCACTGTAAATAGGACCTGCCTGACAAAGTGAAGTAGACCAAAAGATCCTCAAAAGCTAGACATCATGCTGCGATCCAAAGAAATTCAGGAACAAATGAGAAACAAAGTAATTGAGATCCATCAGTCTGGAAAAGGTTATAAAGCCATTTCTAAAGCTCTGGGACTCAACCAAACCACAGTGAGAACCATTATCCACAAATGGCAAAAACATGGAACAGTGGTGAACCTTCCCAGGAGTGGCCGGCTAACCAAAATTAACCCAAGAGCACAGCAACGACTCATTCAAGAGGTCACAAAAGACCCCACAACAACATCCAAAGAACTGCAGGCCTCACTTGCCTTAGTTAAGGTCAGTGTTCATGATTCCACCATAAGAAAAATGGCCTGCATGTCAGAGTTCCAAGGCGAAAACCACTGCTGAGCAAAAAGAACAAAGATAAATCAGTTTTGCCAGAAAACATCTTTATAAACCCTAAGACTTTTGGGAAAATACTCTGTAGATTGGCAAGACAAAATTTGAACTTTTTGGAAGGTGTGTGTCCCATTACATCAGACGTAAAAGTAACAAAGCATTTCAGAAAAGGAACATCATACCAATAGTAAAATATGGTGGTGGTAGTGTGATGGCTAGGGCTGTTTTGCTGCTTCATGACCTGAAAGACTTGTTGTGGTAAATGGAACCATGAATTCTGCTGTCTACCAAAAAATCCTGAAGGAAAATGTCCGTCCATCTGTTCGTGACCTCAAGCTGAAGCACATTTGGGTTCTGCAGCAGGACAATGATCCAAAACACACCAGCACATCCACCTCTGAATGGCTTAAGAAAAACAAAATGAAGATTTTGGAGTGGCCTAGTCAAAGTCCTGACCTGAATCTGATTGAGATGCTGTGGCATGACCTTAAAAAGGCGGCTGATGCTCGAAAATCCTCCAATGTGGCTGAATTACAACAATTCTGCAAAGATGAGTGGGCCAAAAGTCCTCCACAGCACTGTAAAAGACTCATTGCCAGTTATCGCAAATGCTTGATTGCAGTTGTTGCTGCTAAGGGTGGCCCAACCAGTTATTAGTTTTAGGAGGCAATCACTTCTTCACACAGGGCCATGTAGGTTTGGATTTTTGTTTCCCTTAAATAATAAATGCCTTCATTTAAAAACTGCATTTTGTGTTTATTTGTGTTATCTTTGTCTAATATTTAAATTTGTTTGATGATCTGAAACATTTAAGTGTGACAAACACAAAAAAAATGAAAAATCAGGAAGGGGAAACACTTTTTCACACCACTGTAAATCTGTATCCTTCACCTGTTCTCCAGACTTTCAATATGACAACTAGTGGACTGGCTGTCTATTCTTCTTTATTTTAGAATCAAACAAAAAGAATTCTAAACAACTTTCCTTAATAACTTTAAAAATCATCTGGTGCAAATTAAGCCAATTACAAATAATTACAGCAGAGTGGAAAAGCATTTAAAAAATTCTTCTGTTGAGCTAAATGTTGGTTATAATTTAAAAAAAAAATGCATGGCACTAATAGACAATCTGCACATATAATTCACTGTCCAAAGCCCCACAGATAACAACCTAGCAGCTACCCTACAGACAAAAAGCTGAAAACATCCTTAAAAGAAAAGGCTCACCTCTACATCACTGTCACAGAATCTTCTCTCCTGTCTTTTTTTTATTTACAAATTGTGAATGAAAACTGTTGGCTGTGATTTCAGACACATTAGGGCTGCACGGTGGCGCAGCGGTTAGCACTGTGGCAGCACAGTTTACCCTTGGCCGGGGGATCGTGGGTTCGATCCCAGCCCCCGACCAACAGTGATCTGTGTGGAGTTTGCATGTTCTCCCCGTGTATACGTGGGTTTACCCCGGGATTTCTCCGGTTTCCTCCCACATGCCAAAAACATGCAGGTTAGGTTAACTGGAGACTCTAAAGTGGCCCTAGGTGTGAATGTGTGTGTGAATGGTTAAGGGATAGCGCCGTATCGTAGCTGCTTCATCCATCCAGGTGGTGGATGACCCTCAATTTCCCCTCTGGGGATCAATAAAGTATACTAAATCTAAAAAAAAAAAAAATTATGTCTGAAATGACATAGTTTGTCTGAATAATTATTATTTATTAATAATTATTGTTTATCGCAACAAACAATAACTTAAAAAATAAGAATTAAAAAGAGCTTCATAATTTACATGTGTCTTGCAATATAACTGGAGGGAGCCACACCATGGGGGCTGAAGGGCTGCATGCGGTCCCAGAGCTGCGGGCTGCCGACCCCTGGGATAGATCTATATCAGTGGTGTCCAATCATGTGCCATGGAGGGCCAAGACCCTGCAGGCTTTACCTCTAACCAGTGTCTTCAACAGCAGATTCCACTGAATTTCTTCCCAATGATTGCTGACCAGTGAAAACACCTGCTGAAGAGACTGGGTAGAAGAGAAAACCTGCAGGATCTTGGCCCTCCATGGCACATGATTGGACACCACTGATCTACATCATCACAGAAAATATGTGAGGCCTTTTTTCCTCAAATTTTACCTCAATTTAAATAGGACCGTTGTGAAAAGGTTGTGATCCCATATTGCAAATTAGATTAGGCCTAGGCACTTAATAGCAAGATTAAAACACTGCACGATATTTTAATTTACTCATATAGGACTATCATTGGGACTATTATGATGATGACATGCCTAAACACACTTACTGTATGCATTACTCACAGAGCTACTCACCTTGGCTTGACTTTTCCAATTATCCAGTCGTCCCACGGCCACATAATGTCAACTCGATTTCTATTGTTCACCGGTTGTGCAAGATTATAAGCTGTGTCTCCATACCAAGAAGTTCAAAATCTGTTAATTTTTGGGTAAGTTATTGAGGTAAAAGCGGCACTGTTTACTACTAAACCCATTCATTCTCCATTGACTCGCTGAGTGTTTTGGGTGTACTAAAATGGCGGCCACAAAGTTTCCGGTGGCTTCACTTCTGCCGGCCAGTGAGCTATCCAGTGTTTTTTATACAGGTCAGCAAGTTATAAGTGTCCCATGTTTGATGGTGAGGAGATAAACTTCGCCATGGTAACAGCTTTGAGCTTTTGCAAAACATTTATACAATTTGCCTTACAGCCATGCCTATAGATGCTCCCATGTGAAAATGAGCTTAATTGGACTCGTCCCCTAGGAGGAGTTCATTAAAAGTGAGGGCAGGAATTCAGCAAAATTGCCGCTGGCGCCACTTGGGAGCAAGATGGTGGACTTCCTGTTGGGTGTGGGTCACGGCCCCAGTGATGTTTTTGGCATGTCATTTTGGTGTGATACACACTGAATTTCAACTGAATTTCATGTCTCTATGCCAAACTGTGACGGCCGTCTCCACTGTCTTTATGTTCGGAGCCCCCCAGGGGCCTTTTTTTTTGGGGGGGGGGGGGAGTTGTCTGTTATTTTTTTCAAATTTATAAAATTTTTCACCTGGTCTGGGCTGCGTGCAAAAATTGGTGAGTGTTCATTAACGTTTAGAACCTCAAATAAACGCATTTGAACAGAGAATTAAAATGATAAAAACAAGAGTATTTACAACGGGGCTCCACCACTCACTGTGAGTGCTGGCACCCTAATAATTTAAGGTACGGTCACAAAGATTCTTATGATCGATGAGTTCATAAGAATCTCCCAGTTCCTACGAATTCTAGAGTTCGCAGGCATTCATGGAGGGGGGCATAGTTTCTTATAGCTGCCGTTCAATTCACAACAGCAATTTGAGGCATTCTTGAGAAATGAGGTGCTTTCTGTCATACGATGGCCCTAGAGTTCTTAAGTTCTTGGTAAGGGTGCCTTGAGGTCTTCCTACGGCATACTTACTGCATTCTTATAAAAAAAATTTTGTGCAACTCACGGCACTCTCAAGTCGTTGGTAAGGTCTTACGGCTTTCGGCACATTTGTCAGCAAAAATGTCGCACAAATGACGTACTTCCACCTTATAAGTGCCTCACTACTACCTTATGCACGGTGTACGAATCTCTGTACGAACGGGGATTCATACGGCATTTCTTACAACTACTGTAAGGTGTAGTGTATATAAAATGGCGCAATGCACTGCGCTACGGGAGCACGCACGCACGGGTGACATCAGTGCGCCTCAGGGTATATTAGGCGGCCGCCCAGGGTCAGTCGTGCTCATGCCTCTTCCTGCTTTCAGTCACATGCTGTTCTGTGTATTGTACGCTGCAAAACCCCAATAAAGTTAATCTCAGCACATGGTCGTGTCCGCCCATTCTTCAGACACAACATAAGGGACCCTCAAGAACAACTTAAAGTGTTCTTGAGGCATACTTACAGCTAACATCTTGCATAGTTCTTGCCTTGTTTGTATGGCATTTATATGGCTGGCCTACGGTGAGGGGCTTTCATGGGGCGTTCATAGAAATCTTAGACAAGACCATCAACCTGACCATAAGCTTATGAACGGTCTCTTATGGCCGCCTTAAGAAGGCCATACAAAATGGTCCAAAAATCGTTCGTACAGTGTTTGCAAGGTATTTGTGGGTATTTGTGACGGTAGCTTTACTCGTGGGTTGGGTTGTGAGTTCACAGCTCCACAGGCTGGACAGCAGTATCCCTAATAAGGAACTTCTCAGTCCCTCCAGGATTTCGCAATGTTGCAATTCTACCAATTCCCACGACTTCAGCAGATCCTCCATAATTTGAATTTTGTCGAATCACTGCAACTTTACTGTAATTTTGGCTAACTGTCATCAACTTCTGCCAATTTTGCCAATCAAATTTGTCCCTGAGTAGCGCGCAAACGTGTACGTCATCAATCTGACCAATCAAATGTGGCACTGCATTGCGATCACTTCTGTGTTTACAGTGAGTATATACCAAACACATCAGCAAAAAACAGTGTGTGAATTAAAAAAACACTCACCTGCGAGTTTTCCCACATCGTTCCTTTCTCAGTCTCCCCCAGCCCGCTGGTGAACGTCTCCTCGAGTCTCAGTAATGACCACATGTATGAAGTGCCAGGTTTGTGTTGAAAAACATCTGCCTGCCTGAAAGCACCCCCGTCTCTGGAGCGCGCATGAGGAGACACGCCGTAAAACCACACAAAAAACGAGTGAATCTATTACTACAGCTAGCATTGTAACAGTTTATACGTCTTTAGAGGTAAAGTTATTACTACATCTTGTCAATGAGTTTTAAAGCTGTGAATCTCCAGTCTGGACACGGGCCAATGCGTGATTCAGGCAATCTCCAAGAGAGCCCCGCAACTTACCACAACAATAAAAGCAAAAAATCCCGCAAAATCCTGGTGGGACTGGTTTTAGTCCAGCATTAGTGTTAGCTCCGACTCCGACAAGCCACTCAGGTCCTCGATGACTGGACATTCTGTAGACTGTTATCTCTATGATGTGGGCACAGCTTGGGCGAAAATCTTCTGAATCTTGGACATGAACTTGGTCAACAGCATAACCAGCAAGATGGTCATGTGAGGAGAACTGAAGGCAGAGCTTTTTGGAATATGATCCTCCAGAATCCACAATCTGACTGGCCCCGTCTGAGATGACAGGACCAGTGTATGTGTGTGTTATATTCTGTAATCCACTGGCAGATTTTATAAGTATAGAACCCGTGAAAACACCATTTAGGACAATATATACCCTTTAAAGGAAAGCATTTCTCTTACTTCTTATAGTTTATATCCCGAAACCAGAGAAAAAGCAAAATTCAATACCTAGAATCTCTAAGAGTGCAATGGGAGGCAGAGCTTTCAGTTATCAGGCTCCTCTCCTTTGGAACCAACTACAAATCTGGATTTGGGAATCAGACTCGATCTCCGTTTTTAAGAACAGGGTTAAAACCTTCCTTTTGACATAGCCTATAGTTAGGGTGGGATCAGGTCCTTTCTTCACTCTCAATGAAATTTTTTTGCTGGTTATTAATATCTGTTTGTTCTCTCCCATAGATTGAGTCCCTGTCGTGCTGTTTGCTCTCTACATGTCTGTTCTTTTCTTCTTCCCTATCCCCTCACCCCCCAGCCAGTCGCAGCAGATGACTGCCCCTCCCTGAGCCTGGTTCTGCTGGAGGTTTCTTCCTGCTAAAAGGGAGTTTTTCCTCTCCACTGTTACCAAGTGCTGGCTACAGGGGATTGCAAGATTGTTGGGATCTTTCTGCAGTTGTGGGGTTTTCCCCTACAGTTTGACAGTGCTCTGAGAGGACTGTTGTTGTGAAATGGTGCTATATAAATAAAGGTGAATTGAACTGAACTGAAAATTGTAAAGTTTTGTTGACTGACTGACCTGTAGAGAGGCCACAGTCTGCCCTGATATTAACCTCCACCTTCAGGTCAAGGTTGCAGTCATCTCCATCCTCTTTTTCCTGCTTCACCAGTGGCAACACCTTAGAACCCTCCTGCTGGGAAACAGAAAAAAAAAATCTGCTGGAACATGATGGGCCATATTTCCACAGACCATGCTCACACATGCAGTAGACTACATGGAGTCAACAGTTCTAAGAAGACCATGACACACTGTGTTAGCCAAAACTGTTGCTGATAAGCTTTAAGGAACTTTTCTACCAAAACCATGCGGTTGAAGATGGATGGATGGATGGACATGTTCCTCTATTAGTCACTACTTCTCTATTTGATTTTCTCCACATTTAAAAAAAAACCCCACATATAACAGGAAAATTATTCTGCTAATTTAAGAAACTCAAGTCTCATGAACCTTATATGGGGGGGGGGGGGGGGCTGAAAAGTTCATAGTGGCCAAAATTGACCAAATGTGGTTTATTTTCCAACCACAGGGATCCAAGTGCTGCAACACCGATGGAAGAAGTGTGTGGACCGAAGGGGAGACTGTTGAAAAATAAACCACATTTGGTCAATTTTTGCCACTATGAACTTTTCAGCCCCCCCCCCCCCGGCCCATGTGTGTGTATATACAGTCATGTGAAAAAATTAGGACACCCTGTATAAGCCTGTGTATTTTTTTTTTTACATATTTGGACATATGGGTATTTAATATCAATGTAAAGTGGCCCTAGGTGTGAATGTGTGTGTGAATGGTAAAGGGATAGCGCCGTACCGTGGCTGCTTCATCCATCCAGGTGGATGCCCTCAATTTCCCCTCTGGGGATCAATAAAGTATACAAAAAAAAAAAATACTGGGAGATTCATGTAATACAACTAAACAATTAAAAATGAATTGAAGACCTTTTTCACATTTTCTGTAAAATGTAATTCTAAACAAATCGTCGTCAGCCTCCGTCGGTCTATGATGACCATGGAAGAGAATCCTAAACGTCTACTCTGCTGGAACAGCACCGCCTGTGGCTGAACAGGCCGATGCGCGAATGGCAGTCCCTGTCACACAGGTCGCACTTGTGGGTGGTCTCCGTGCTGCTGGGTCTGTGACGGTTCTTCCTGCGGGCCCTTTTTTCATCTGCAGCAGCAGTCAGTCTCTCTTCACCCACCTTGAGCTGTCTGGTCAGGGTGCCTCTCCATTTGGAGCGGTCCGTTGCAAATAGTGAGGAAACAAATAGGAAACAAATCTAAACAAATAGTGAGGAATAAATTAGGACACCCCCATATTCATTCCCACGTGGTGACCCACCACACTCTACATGGACAATCCTCACACTCAGCAGGTCTGGAGGAAGCAGAGGACCATTCACATACGAACAGAGAGCCCTTGGGGGACAACCAGAACAATGGACTGTTGTTTATACATCCCCGGATTAGGGAGAGGACGTCCGAGCGCCAGTTGGTCATGCTAATCATGTGTATTGATTGATATGCTAATGTGCCATGCATTCTCTCTTCCTGTATCGCTGTATAAAAGAGCTTGTGTGACATGTCTCAACAGCACGGTAGCGCACAGAGCTACAATGTGTGTCTCATGATGTTGGAAGAAATAAAACTCTGCAACCTTC
The DNA here is from genome assembly GCA_020510985.1 of Pholidichthys leucotaenia. NCBI lineage: Eukaryota > Metazoa > Chordata > Actinopteri > Cichliformes > Pholidichthyidae > Pholidichthys > Pholidichthys leucotaenia. Next base: position 21,814,423 of record CM035848.1, on the reverse strand, counting down.
CAGCTCATCACATCTCGCTTGATCTTATTCCGCCACACTGGTGACCCCCGAAGTGTCATGGTGCACCCCTCGCCTGATCTTTTCCCTCCACTCTGGTGACCTGAAGAGAGAGAATGACCGTCTGCTCCCTCTCACCGCACTGTGGACTCCAGAGGACCAGCAAATGCCTGCAACCTCTTCATCCACACCCACGAGTTTCAGTGGCAGTGCTGGGACCAACACGCACCATGAACGGCGACACGAGCAAACCGAAGGAAGCAGCCTGAACAGGGAAATCATCGACGCAGTCTGCGTTGATTTCCACCGAGCTCCCCGACCCTGACTCACCTCATGACAGCGGACCTCCCGTGCACAGAAGCCCCGCATGCACACCGCAGGATTATGAGGACAGCGCAACTGCCAGCTATGTGGTCACTGCGCCAAGCGTGTGCCACGCACAGGGACAATCCGGCTCCACAGACTGATACAGCGTCCTCCACTGCTGCACATGCCCGAGAAACATGGCCGATCGCCATCCTCGGAACCTTCAGGGCTGCTCACGCACCTAAAGCAGACGTGCAGCCCGCACACAGGACTTTGTATGGGTTTCTCAGCCACGGCAAACAACGGGAGCCTAGCCGATTGCTGTCCCTGAGGGCTTTAGGGCTGCGTCCGCCCCTAAAGCCACACGCCAAGTCCCTCACACAGCTGCAGTTGTTTCACAGCCGCTACGCATCCTCTGGGAATTTGGCCGTAGCCTTCCCCACATCCTCGCTGGACTGAGCCGCGAGAGGAGTCAGAGACTTAATTTTTTTTTTTTTTCACAGCCACTGCGGATCACTGCCCCTGGTTTACCGGGAAAGTCCATCACCATCGCAGATCCACACGCAATTTTTGCACGGCCCAGACACCTTTGACGTCCCGGGTCGGCACTCACTTACTCCCACCCCCTCCCCCTCCTCCTCCACAGCGCTCTTCCCGCACCTCACTCCCTAAAGCCGGCCGATGGCTGTCTTGTTCCATTATGCACGACGCGCACCGGCCCCGTGCGCCCACGATCCATGGCCGTTCAACGTGTTGGAACTCGGAGCGGGGCACACTGTCCTTTCCACCCCTCCCCCGTCCCCCCCACAGACTGACATGCCCTCCAACACTCCTCTACAGCAGGACAGTTCTACCAGAGCTGGAGCCCAAACGACTGGGGGGGGGGGGTCACAGCCCCTTCTGAGTGTTCTGGGGGGAGCCCTGTGATAACCCACCACACTCTACAGGGACAATCCTCACACTCACCAGGTCTGGAGGAAGCAGAGGACCATTCACATACGAACAGAGAGCCCTTGGGGGACAACCAGAACAATGGACTGTTGTTTATACATACCCGGATTAGGGAGAGGACGTCCGAGCGCCAGTTGGTCATGCTAATCATGTGTATTGATTGATATGCTAATGTGCCATGCATTCTCTCTTCCTGTATCACTGTATAAAAGAGCTTGTGTGACATGTCTCAACAGCACAGTAGCGCACAGAGCTACAATGTGTGTCTCATGATGTTGGAGGAAATAAAACTCTGCAACCTTCTAGCTCGTCGCATCTCGCCTGATCTTATTTCTCCACACCCACTTATAATGGCTAAAATAAATTTAAAAAAATGCAAATTAAAACAAAAACAAGGTTAGACATAGATATGTGAACATTTCTTAATAAAGAACTGAATATTTAAAGGGGTGTCTAATTTTTTTCACATTACTATATATACATATATGTACACACACACACACACACACTAGTGCATACCTGTAGAAAGCAAGTATTGGTGTCTGAAACAGGTAGGCCAATTAGGCTTTCTAGGCCCAAATGTAGGCTGTGTTTGAAAGTGGGCCAGAGAGGCTGGGAAGGTCACACCCACGAACCTGTGATATTTTGTGGCTCCATTTGTCTACTCTAAGGAACAGCAGGACTTAATAGAGTGTTGTTTATAGTATGAGAGACATGAGATAAAATATAATGCCAACTACAGAGGACAAAGATGAATTGCCAGGTTTTAGGAGCTCAGACAAATATCTAATCAGCCAATCAATTTATCTCCCTGTACCTCTGCCAATAAAGATAAGATAAGATAAGATAAGATAAGCCTTTATTAGTCCCACAACGGGGAAATTCCAGGATTGCAACAGCACAGGGATAGCAACACTCAGAGCAACAATCAGAAGGCAAGAAAAAAAAAACAAGCAAGCAAGAGCAGCTAATATACATATGTACGTATTACTATAAAATATATATATATACACACACACACAGACACACAGTGCAGAGCATTGTAGCTGGATGGAATAAATATATGAATATATGAACACACAGTGCAGAGCATTGTAGCTAGATGGAATAAATATGTAAATATATAAACACCCACAGTACGGAGCATTGCAGCTAGGTGGAATAAATATGCAAGTATATAAACACACACAGTGCGGAGCAATGTAGCTAGATGGAATAATATGTAGATATATAAATATATAAACACACCCAGTGCTGAGCATTGTAGCTAGATGGAATAAATATGTAAATATATAAACACACACAGTGCAGAGCATTGTTGCTAGATGGAATGAAACAGCATAACCGTCTACTTAGTTATCCTACATGGTATGATTATGTGCCCATACATATTCTCACCCTCCATAGCGACCGGTAAGTTCCTAGTTGTATGCCGGAGGGGACCATTGTGTAAGTCTATTGCATCTTTTGCATTCAAAAAACTATTAGTTTGTTACGTCTTTTTGCTATCTCTGCGAGCAGCCCTGCTTAGGTTGTACAGTCTGACAGCCGTTGGTAGGAAGGACCTACGAAACCTCTCGGTTGTGCACCTGGGATGATGTAGTCTGCTGCTAAATGAGCTCCTCAGTGCATTCAGTATGTCCTGCATAGGGTGGAACTCGGACTCCAGCAGAGATGACAGTTTAGCCACCGTCCTTCTCTCTCCTATCTCCTCCATCGGATCAAGGCGCTGCCCCAGGACAGAGCTAGCTTTCTTAATCAGTTTGTTCAGTCTCTTCCTATCGGCTGCAGTAATGCCACTGCCCCAGCAGACCACTCCAAAAGTGATGGCTGATGCCACCACCGTGTCATAGAATGACTTCAGCAGCGCCCCTTGTACACCAAAAGACCTGAGTCTCCTCAGCAGGAACAGCCTGCGCTGTCCCTTCTTGTAGAGTGCATCAGTATTGTGTGACCAGTCTAGTTTATTGTTCAGATGAATACCCAGGTACTTATAGGATGTCACCATCTCGATGTCTGTTCCCTGTATATTTACTGGTACTGTGAGGGGCTGCCCATGCCTGCGGCAGTCCACCACCAGCTCCTTAGTTTTCCTCGCGTTGATCTGGAGGCAGTTCCGATGGCACCAGTCCACGAAGTCCTGGATAAGCCCTCTGTACTCAGCTTCATCTCCATTGGAGATGAGGCCAACGATCGCAGAGTCATCAGAGAACTTCTGTAGATGGCAGTGTGTTGTGTTGTGTGAGAAAGTGGTGGATAGCAGTGTGACCAGGTCGACACTGCAAGTAGTGGAGTTTAATTATTTAGACTTATGAAATATAAAGAAACTGTAAATTCAAGTAATTTCAAGGTTTTGGAAAAACTTTGTAACCCATACAATTTCGTGGAATTTGCAGAATAAGTCAGGCAGCCCTAACATAAACATCAACAAAAATGTAAAATATAATGCAGAAATTTACAGATATAAGGTTCATTTAACAACTTTATTGCAATGGCAATATGAAATATTAATAAAAGTCATGAACATAAATACTTGAAAAGAAGTGCTTGCAAAATGATAATAAAATAGAATGAGCAAATAAAAATTTAAAAGGATTTTTTTCAATTATAATAAAAATGATGAATGCAAAATTAATTCAATTTCTTAATCTACTGAAGAGTGGCAGTAATGCAGGCGGGTAAGTATGCTGTATGAAAGCTCAGTCAAGTCAACTGGATCCAAATATTTTTGACTTCTGCAATGTTACACCATTCATCCAAATTCTATGGTAATACCAAGCAGCATAAGTGTGGTTTTTTCCCACAATTCAATGGGTTTTTTTATTTTTATTTTTATTTTATTATTTATTTATTTTATTTTTACATTATTATTTTACAAACTTAAATAGTGCTCATTTTGTTTATTTTTATTTATTTATTTATTTATTTTTTCAAAATTACACTGCTCAGAATTACTGCGGGCGGGAGTCATTGACTGAGGCGTGAGTCTTTGGCTCTGACATCTGATCGTCGGCCTCCGTCGGTCTATGATGACCATGGAAGAGAATCCTAAACGTCTACTCTGCTGGAACAGCACCGCCTGTGGCTGAACAGGCCGATGCGCGAATGGCAGTCCCTGTCACACAGGTCGCACTTGTGGGTGGTCTCCGTGCTGCTGGGTCTGTGGCGGTTCTTCCTGCGGGTCCTTTTTTCATCTGCTGCAGCAGTCAGTCTCTCTTCACCCGCCTTGAGCTGTCTGGTCAGGGTGCCTCTCCATTTGGAGCGGTCCGTTGCAAGGTCCTCCCAGCGCTCTGTGTTGATCTCCAGTTCCTTCATGTCTCTCTTGCAGACGTCTCTAAAGCGCAGCTGTGGGCGGCCAACGTCTCTCCTGCCAGTTGCCAGTTCTCCGTAGAGGACATCTTTGGGGATTCTGCCATCCTCCATACGGTGAACGTGGCCTAGTCAGCGGAGCCTGCACTGCCTGAGTAGAGTGAACATGGAGGGAAGGCCGGTGCGGGACAGAATTTCTGTGTTCGGCACTTTGTCCTGCCAGGATATGTCCAGGATGTGGCGAATGCAGCGCAAGTGGAAGGAGTTCAGTCTCTTCTCCTGCCGGGCGTATGTTGTCCACGTCTCACTCCCATAGAGCAGTGTGCTGATGACGCAGGCGTTGTACACTGCCATCTTCGTCTTGACAGAGAGTTTGGGATTCTCCCACACTCGTGTGGTGAGGCGAGCGAGTGTGAAGGCTGATTTTCCAGTCCTCTTGTTGATCTCTGTATCAAGGGAGAGGTTGTTGCTGATCGTGGACCCCAGGTACGTGAACTGATTCACGACCTCAAGTTCGTAGTCGTCGATGGTGATGGTTGGTGGTGCTTCCGTGCCTTGCGCCAAGACGTTAGTCTTCTTCAGGCTGATGGTAAGCCCGAAGTCCTTGCATGCCTGGGAGAAGCGGTCCATCAGGGTCTGAAGCTCCTGCTGTGTGTGGGTTGCGACTGCAGCGTCGTCTGCGAACAGCATGTCTCTGATTAGAGCCTCGCGTACTTTGGTTCTGGCTTTCAGGCGGGCGAGGTTGAAAAGCCTGCTGTCAGATCTTGTGCGCAGGTAGATTCCCTCTGTTGCTGTGCTGAAGGCATGCCTCAGGAGCATAGCAAAGAAAATCCCAAAGAGGGTTGGCGCAAGTACACAGCCCTGTTTCACTCCGCTGCGTATGTTGAATGGCTCTGAGACGTTGCCATCGTGCTGCACTATCCCCTGCATGTTGGTGTGAAATGATTCGATGAGGCTTTGCAACTTTGGTGGGCATCCTATCTTTGGCAGGATCTTGAAAAGGCCCTCTCTGCTGACCAAATCGAACGCTTTGGTGAGGTCGATGAAGGCGACGTACAGGGGCATGTTCTGTTCTCTGCATTTCTCCTGGAGTTGGCGGATGGAGAATATCATGTCTACCGTCGATCGCGCAGCGCGGAAGCCACACTGAGACTCGGGGTAGACACGCTCGGCAAGCTTCTGTAGACGAATGAGAACAACTCGTGCATAGACTTTACCAACGACGCTGAGGAGGGAGATGCCCCTGTAGTTGTTGCAGTCGCTTCTCTCCCCTTTGCTTTTGTAGAGGGTGATGATCTTGGCGTCCCTCATGTCCTGTGGTACGGCACCTTCCTTCCAACACTGGCAGAGGACGTCATGCAATGGCAGCAGTAGGGCGGTCTTGCAGTGCTTGATCAGGTCAGGGGGTATGCCGTTGTTGCCGGCTGCCTTGCCAGCGGCCAAGCTATCAATGGCCTTGCTGAGTTCGTCGATAGTTGGCTCGACGTCAAGTTCGTCTATGGATGGCAGGCAGTCGATGGCATCAAGGGCTGACGGTGTCACGGTGTTCTTTCTGGAGTAGAGGTCGGAGTAGTGTTCCACCCATCTCTCCATCTGCTTGTTCTTTTCTGTGATCATCACCCCAGTGGAGGATTTGAGGGGGGTCGTCTTGCTCTGAGCCGGACCAAGTGCTTTCTTGATGCCATAGTACATGCCACGAATGTTCCCTGTTATGGCAGCGGTTTGAATGTCTTGGCTGAGCTGAGTCCAGTGCTCGTTGGCACAGCACCGAGCAGTCTGCTGAACTTTGCTTCTTGCAGCCCTGAGAATCTGGAGATTCTTCTCGTTTGGGTACTTCTTGTACTCAGCAAGTGCTGAGTGCTTGGCTTCAATGACGGGGGTCATCTCGGTCAACTTGGCATCAAACCAGTCCTGTGACTTCGAGGTCTTCCTCCCAAAGGTAGCCAAGGCTGTGCGGTGGATGGTGTTTCGCAGCTCTTCCCACTTCTGCTTTGCAGATTCTCCTTCTTGTGGTACACCAAGTTCCTTCTCAAAGGTGGAGGCAAACTGCTCAACAAGTTCTGGTTGAGCCATCTTGCTGGTGTCAATCCGTGCCTTTCCAGGTTGTCTAGCACGATGGAATTTCTTCAGCTGCAGCTTGACCTTGCAACACACCAATGAATGGTCTGTGTCGCAATCTGCACTCTGGAACGAACAGGTGATTAGCACGTTCTTCAGTGAGGTGCGCCTGGTCAGGATCAAGTCCAGCTGGTGCCAGTGCTTTGAGCACGGATGTTGCCAGGAAACCTTGTGTTGGGGCTTGGTCTTGAAGAACGAGTTTGTGATGCACAGATCGTGATATGTGCAGAACTCGAGCAGCCGCTGTCCGTTGTCGTTCATTCTTCCCACGCCAAAAGGTCCAAGACAGGAGGGCCAGGAGTCGTGGTCAGCACCCACTCTGGCATTGAAGTCTCCAAGGAGAATGAGTTGTTCAGAGTTGGGGATGGTCCTGACAGTTGTTGCGAGATTCTCGTAGAACTCGTCTTTTGCCTCTGGTGTGGCTGTCAGTGTTGGGGCATACACACTGACGAGGGTGACTGGGCCTTGAGTGGTGTTCAGGCGGAGGGTAAGGAGTCGTGCAGAGCCAGTGCTGCCCGGTTCCACCATCTTCAGCAAGGTGTTCTTCACTGCGAAGCCCACTCCGTGTTCCCCGTGTTCGTCACTGCCCTTTCCCTGCCAGTAGAACATGTAGTTCTTCTCTCTTAGTGTGCCTGCGTCAGCCAACCGTGTTTCCTGGAGAGTGGCGATATCCACTCCCAGTCTCTTCAGCTCATTATTGATGATGGCAGTCTTCCTGGTGTCGTTAATGTCCTTGAGGTTAGCAGAGAGTCCTGTCATCATAGTGCGGACGTTCCAAGTTCCCAGTTTTAGAGTTGGTCTCTTTTGTTTTATTGTCTTGCCTGGTGCGAAGGTTCTAAGCCTGCTGTTCGGACTTCTCCTCATCCCCATGCACCCAATGAGGAAAGCAAGCTGTGGCGGGACAACACCTTATTGGCTGGGGGCTGCCCAGCTTGAGGCGGGCGGTAGATGTCCAGTGAGATCCGATGATCCCTCCCACCGTCGGGAACAACCCCTGGCGCCGCGCTCTACGCTAATTGAGCGGTGGCTTATAACTGGTAACTGTCATTCCCCGTGTTTTTTCTACGCCAAAGGCGAAGCTGGAGTGTCCTCTCCAGTGATCCGGTGTTCTACCTTCCAGTGTTGGCGTTGGTAGGATTCAAGCCTGGGCAGGAAGATATGGAGGACAAGATGTTGCCCATGCAGCATGTCCCCCCTCTCCACGTCACTGATGAATCCAAAGGAACAGCAAGGCTGCTACAGTTTGGCACTAGCGCCGTTGCAGGAGCTGCCAGAACGATGTTGAGCACAACATAGAACTGCCTTAGGGGCTCCGACTCCGGATTTTTCCTCAGGGTTGACTCCCGAAGCCTTTCCCGTGACCGGGTATGCCGCAAGGCAGCGGAGGTTTGAAATTATAATCAGAATAATAACAGTGGTAAAAGTGAAAACTTTTATTAAGATAATAATTACATCTTTTTTCGAACACCTCCATACTCAGGGATTCACACCCTCGTACCCTCAGGAAAGCACGTTTAAAATCTAAAGCCAATCTGACAAACTGTTCAAGAGATAAGAGTGGAACAGGCACACAGACAGCGATTTACTGCATTTAGATAGATAGAAATGCAAAGCTCTTTAGCTTTATTTCAAAGCTTTTTATTTGTCCATACTTCTAGATGTACAGGACATACAATAGAATTGAAATGTCTTTTCCCTCTCAGTGGTGTGAGCAATATATAAGACAAGAAGGAATAAGGAGATATTGTGGTGTGGGTGACACAAATTGTGGGCTCACGCTGCCACAGAGACAGGACTGTATGTGTATTGAGGGTGTCACGTCTGCAAGGACAGAGGACTCGAATCTGCAGAAGATAACAAGGAGGTGTTAGATTTGTCTCTTTGTCCCACAGAAGATGCCCCGGAGAGATTTCCCGGTTCATCAGGAAATGAGAGACAATGGTGAAGCTTCAAAGGGATGCTTTGTGACTGTATGTTTACTGAAAACACCATGTGACTTGAATTCTGATGCTGGAAACATATATAAGGGTGTTGAGATATGATTCTGTCTCTTTCCTGCATTGAGAATGATAGAAGCTGTGTTCTGTTAATAAAGCTGGTTTACGATTAAACTCAGCCTCGTCTTTTGAGCACATCTTCTACACTGGTGACCTACGACGAAAAATGAGCAGACAGAATTCTCCCGAGCAGGGCTCGGCGGAAGCCAGCCTGATGGCCGCCTCCACGATCCGGCTGCCCGATTTCTGGCAGCACAGCCCGCGCTCATGGTTTAGCGCAGTCGAGGCGCAGTTCAACCTCCGGAGAATCTCCAACGACGACACACGATTCTACCACGTGGTAGCGAAGCTGGACAGCAACACGGTCCAGAGAGTGGAAGATCTGGTTAATCATCCACCAGACAGCGGCAAGTACAGCGCATTGAAGGGCGCGCTGATCAGCCATTTCACCCCCTCAGTCCAACAACGAGCAGAGGGGCTCCTGACGTTGATGGAGGCAGAAAACGATAGACCTGCGGACCTGATGGTGAAGATGCTGAAGCTCAAAGACTCTGAGGATGGCAAATTCATTTTCGCCCACCTTTTCCTTCAAACCCTGCCACCAGCAGTGACAGTGGCCCTGGCAGAGTCGCCCCGATTGGCCAGGCGAGACTACCATGGGTTGAGCAAAGAGGCGCAGCGGTTGGTCGACGCCCACAAGCGGAACGCGGTTTCGGCTGCAGCGGCCAGCCCGGGAACTGCGTCCGGAGACAGCGCAGGTCCAGCGGCTGCGGCGCCAGACGCACCAACGGCAGCGGCGACGGGAGCCAGACGATGTGGAGCGGAGGACGGCCCGTGCTTCTACCACCGCCGTTTTGCAGAGACAGCGCACAGGTGCGTCTCACCGTGCAACTTTAAGCGCCAGGGAAACGCCAAGACCGAGGGCCGGTAGCAACTGCGACCCTCGGCAACGAGAACAGGCTGCTTTACCTGACGGATGCACGCTCGGGGAAACAGTTCCTCGTGGACACGGGCTCTCAGCTGAGTTTCGTCACACCCACCTACGCGGAACAGCTGATGCCTTCTAAAGCTCCCTGGGTGTCAGTGTCAGCAGCGAACGGCTCCACGATTAAAACGTTCGGTGAGAGGACCATGCTCCTGTCCTTACAGGGCCGTTCATTTGAGTGGACACTTATTGTAGCAGCAGTCAGTTTCAACATGTTAGGGGCTGATTTTTTGTGCTCACATGGTTTATTGGTTGACCTTGCTAATAGACGTCTGATTAATGCACTGTCCTTTCATTCTATTCCCTGCACAGCTCGGGTGGCCCCGCCGACTGCACATGCCAGCGTTTAAGCTGCGGGTGGTAAGTTTCACACATTGCTTGCTCAGTTCCCAGCACTCACAGTCCCCACGTTTTCGGCAACGGTAGCTAAACATGGCGTAGAGCATTTCATAACAACCACCGGCCCTCCAGTTTTTGCAAAAGCTCGGCACTTGGACCCAGCTAAACTGGCCATCGCGCGCGAGGAGTTCACTAATCTTGAAAAACTGGGCATTGTTAGACGCTCCAAGAGCTCTTGGGCTTCGCCGTTACACATGGTCCCAAAGGCTGACGGCTCGTGGCAACCTTGCGGCGATTTCCGCAGGTTGAACAACGTCTCAGCTCATGACCGCTACCCGATTCCGCACATTCAGGATTTTTCTGTTCATTTGGCGGGGGCGCGTATTTTTTCTAAAATAGACGGTGCGCGGTTACCACCAGGTTCCAGTGCGCGCGCAAGATGTACCCAAAACAGCGGTCATAACTCCTTTCGGCCTTTTTGAGTTTTTGCGCATGCCTTTTGGCCTCAAGGGGGCCGCGCAGACTTTCCAACGCATGATGGATGCAGTTTTACGCGACCTTCCTTTCGTGTTCGTTTATTTGGACGATATTTTGGTAGCCAGCGCGTCCAAGGGCGAGCACGAAAAACACCTCACAGCTGTTTTTCGGAGGCTGGCAGAGCACGGGTTAATAGTTAACCCAGCGAAGTGCCAGTTTGGGGTGGCGCAGATTGATTTTTTGGGACATCGCGTTTCGGCAGAAGGAGCGGTTCCTCTGCCAGATAAAGTGCGTGCCATAACGGATTTTCCACAACCTCAAACGATCAAGGCGCTTCAGGAGTTTCTAGGGATGGTTAATTTTTACAACCAGTTCCTCCCAAGCGCAGCACGACTCATGCAGCCATTGTACACCGCGTTAAAAAAACAAAAGCCCGCAAACAAGGTGGAATGGTCTCCGGAGCGGGAGCGCGCTTTTGCCCAGGTCAAATCAGCCCTGGCAAACGCAGTTTTGTTAGCGCACCCAGTTCCAACGGCCCGCATGGCGCTCACCACTGACGCTTCCGATGTAGCGGTGGGGGCGGTAGTTGAACAGTTTGTGGCAGGTACCTGGCAACCCCTCGCGTTTTTCAGCAGGACTTTGCGCGATAGCGAGCGGAAATACAGTGCGTTTGACAGGGAGCTTTTGGCCCTACACTTGGCCATCCGTCATTTTCAGTTCTGGTTAGAGGGGCGACGTTTCACCGCGTTTGTGGATCATAAACCGCTAACCTTTGCGATGGCCAAAATTTCTGAACCCTGGTCAGGCCGGCAACAAAGGCAACTAGTCGCAATATCGGAGTTCACTACTGATATTCAGCATGTCGCGGGTAAACACAATGTTGTGGCAGACTGCCTCTCGCGCGCAGTAGCACCACCATGCCCCATAGGGGCAGACTCTGTAGCCGTGGCCGCGGGCCCGGGCAGCGACGCCGGAGCGCGCGCAGCCCCGGTCTGTGTTGGGTTAGATTATGCAGCCATGGCTGCGGAGCAGGTTAACGACGCGGACGTGCGCGCGCTCCAGTCTGGACCAACAGGGTTAAGGCTGGAGCACAGGGTGCAGCAGAATGGTATGCCCCCACTAATCTGCGATGTCTCCACCGGACGGCCCCGCCCCGTGGTGGCAGCCGCGTGGCGTCGCCGCGTTTTTGACTCGGTCCATTCTCTCGCGCACCCGAGGGTGCGCGCATCGATTAAATTGGTGGAACAGAAATTTGTTTGGCCCAGGTTGCGCAAACAGGTCAAAGAATGGGCCCCATTAGAACCTTTTCACATCCCCGCTAAACGTTTTGATCACGTGCATGTTGACCTAGTAGGCCCGCTTCCATTATCGCACGGGCACACACATCTTTTGACGATGGTGGATCGCACCACGCGCTGGCCAGAGGCGGTTCCTCTGACATCAACCACAGCGGAAGAAGTTGCGCGAGCATTTTTAGCAGCGTGGGTTGCGCGTTTCAGTGTACCGTCGGACATAACGTCCGACAGGGGTCCCCAATTTATTTCCGAGCTATGGTCATCGATGGCCCGCAGCTTGGGGGTGAAGATTCATCGCACCACCGCGTATAACCCCCAGGCTAATGGTTTATGCGAACGCTTTCACAGGTCATTGAAAGCAGCCCTCAGAGCGTCGCTAGCGGATACAAATTGGGTGGACAAACTTCCATGGGTTTTATTAGGGTTGCGTTCTGCACCTAAGGAAGATTTGCATGCTTCCCTGGCTGAATTAGTTTTTGCTCAACCTCTCCGTTTACCGGGGAAATTTCTCCCCGATAATCCCGCACCAAGTGGCCCCCCGGCTCAGCCGTGGCAGAGCGAATCAGGAGCAAACACGCTCCCTGGCCCGGTCCATCACAGTTTACCACACATTTTTGTGCCAAAGGCTTTAAAAAATGCAGTTTGTTTTTGTTAAACATGATGCTCAACGTCCAAGTTTGCGGCCGTTTTATGATGGACCGTTCCGAGTGCTGGAGACCGGGCAGAAGCATTTTCTGCTAGATTTAGGGGGCAGAAGAGAGTTGATTTGCATAAACAGGCTCAAACCCGCCTTTGTTCTGGCTGATAAGGAAGTGCAGCTCGCGAGGCCCCCCCGCCGTGGCAGGCCCCACGGAGGACATTCTCCAAAGTCTTCACAGAAAGGTGCTAACAGCTTTAATCCACAGGTGCAGAGAGATGTTGCAGGTGCAGCCAAGCCAGGTTGCAGCAGATTCGGCAGAAAGTTAAAACCTAGGCAGTTGGTGGATTGATTAGCGATGTATGGAGTGCTTTGTGTTTTTCCTTTTTTTTATTTTATGCCATGCAGGTTCTGCCTTACTAGACGTTTGGGGGGGGGTAGTGTGGGCAACACACATTGTGGGCTCACGCTGCCACAGAGACAGGACTGTATGTGTATTGAGGGTGTCACGTCTGCAAGGACAGAGGACTCGAATCTGCAGAAGATAACAAGGAGGTGTTAGATTTGTCTCTTTGTCCCACAGAAGATGCCCTGGAGAGATTTCCCGGTTCATCAGGAAATGAGAGACAATGGTGAAGCTTCAAAGGGATGCTTTGTGACTGTATGTTTACTGAAGACACCATGTGACTTGAATTCTGATGCTGGAAACATATATAAGGGTATTGAGATATGATTCTGTCTCTTTCCTGCTTTGAGAATGATAGAAGCTGTGTTCTGTTAATAAAGCTGGTTTATGATTAAACTCAGCCTCGTCTTTTGAGCACATCTTCTACAGTGGGACACATATGTGGGTTTCATATGCACAAATGTATATCACCTTATGCTTCATATGTATATCACTGTATGCTTACTGTATGCTCCACGTCTCAGATGAACAAAGGACTGAGCCTCCTCGGAGATAACAGGAGGATGTGAAATGTGGTCTTTGGTATGCAAAGAGATGGCCGTGGGGGATTTCCTGGCTGCCAGTGACTTTGGGTGGAGGTGATAAGATCTGAAAGGGATGCATTGTTATTTGGGATCAAATGCATTGTGACTGGAGCTTTGAAGCTCCTGGGGTATAAAAAGGGATGAAGGTCTGGGTTTCTTCCTCTTTCTGTATTGCTGATGTTGGAGAATGTGAATAAACCTGACTCGTGAGATAAACTCTGTCTCGTCCTTTCACATTTCCACACTGGTGACCCTAAGACGATGAGTGAAAGAAATTCCCCCGAACCAGCCGGGTCAAGAGCTCCCAGCCAGGCGTATGCCGCTACCATCCAGCTACCGGACTTTTGGCGAGACAACCCGTGCTCCTGGTTCCTCTTGGTCGAAGCACAGCTCGCCCTCCGGGGGATAACGGTAGATGAGACGAAATTCTACCATGTAATTGCCAAGCTAGACAACCGCACGTCTCGGCATGTGCAGAGCCTTTTGGTGAACCCACCGGCCGACAACAAATATGGCGTGTTGAAGGCTGCGCTCATCCAGCGCTTCACTCTCTCAGCCTAGGAAAGAGCGGAGAGACTCCTGGCTCTGAACGACTTGGGAGATGGCACGCCCGTTGACCTGATGGAGGACATGCTGAGGTTGAGGGGCTCAGACGGCAATGATTTCCTCTTCACCCACATTTTCCTGAGAACCCTACCGTCGGCCACGAGAGCGACCCTGGCCGGTTCGCCATTGTTGGCCCAGCGGGACTTCCGCGCGCTGGCCCAGGAGGCGCACCGGATTCTCAACGTCAGCAAACAGCGCGCGGCCACCGCAGCAGCGACGGGGTGCGGCGCGACGGCCGGAGACGACGAGGGGCCAGAGACGGCGGTAGCAGACCCACCGACGACGGCGGGGGCCAAGGATCGCGGAGGAGACACCCTCTGTTTCTACCATTGCCACTTTGCAGAGAAGGCAAGCAAATGTATACCACCGTGTCATTTCAAGTGCTCGGGAAACGGCAAGACTGGGGGTCGGTAGCAGCTGCAGCCCTCGGGGAGGAGAACAAGCTGCTCTACTTGAAGGATGCGCGCTCGGGGAGGCATTTCCTCGTGGACACAGGCTCCCAGTTGAGTTTCATCACACCTTCCTCCGCTGACCGGCTGGCGCCTTCCAGTGGTCCCGGGGTGTCAGCAGCGAACGGCTCGGCGATTAAGACCTTTGGTGAGAGGATTCTGCTTCTGTCCCTACACGGCCGTACATTTGAGTGGACTTTCGTCATAGCTGCAGTGAATTTCAATATGTTAGGGGCTGATTTTCTGTGCTCACATGGTTTGTTGGTTGATCTTGCTAACAGGCGCCTGGTTAATGCACTCTCTCTTTATTCTATTCCCTGTACAGCTCGAGTGGCCCCGCCAACAGCACAAGCCAACGTCACAGCTGCAAGTGCTAAGTTCCACACACTGCTCACTCAGTTCCCAGCACTCACGGTCCCAACATTTTCGGCGGCTGTGGCTAAACACGGGGTGGAACATTTTATTACTACCACCGGACCGCCCGTTTTCGCAAAAGCCCGGCGCTTGGATTCAGCTAAACTGACCATAGCGCGCGAGGAGTTCGCCAACCTGGAAAAGTTGGGCATCATCAGGCGTTCGAAAAGCCCATGGGCTTCACCACTTCACATGGTCCCGAAAGCTGATGGCTCGTGGCGACCTTGCGGGGATTTCCGCAGGTTGAACAACAACACTACAGCACACGACCGCTACCCAATCCCGCATATCCAAGATTTTTCAGTTCATTTGGCGGGGGCGCGCGTTTTTTCGAAGATAGACTTGGTACGCGGTTACCACTAGGGGTGGGTTCAAAAGATCAATATATCGATATGGATCGATACATGTTTGACTGAGCCGATATCGATCCACAAAATCCGCGGATCGATCTTTTAATATTAATATGTTTTAATAAAATATTTTTACGTTTGTGAACGTCTGCTGAGTATAATCGGGTCGAAACCGGGTCAGTGAGCCAGGAACAACGGCCGAGAACCATAAACAACCGACGCGCTAACGGAGCTAGCAAGCTAACGGATATGCTAGTTCTTCTGTGGTGTTAAAACGGTTCTCATCCGGCAACAGTTTCCTGCCGCGCGTGCTCTTTCGTGTTTACACGAGCGGAGATAATAATGTGCGTTTCTTAATTTAGCAACAAAAGTCACCGTAAAGATTGTCCTCAACAGCTTCTGAATATTTTTCATAAATAAAACTTCTGTGTTCCCTGCGGCGCGTGCACACGTCTTTTGTGTTTACATGACGCGGAGTTAATAACGTGCGTCTCATAATTTAGCAGCAAAAGTCACCGTCTGTCCGTCTGACTGTCCTCAACAGCTTCTTAATATTTTTCATAAAGCGGGGATAAACGGACTTTTACTCCATGTAGCGCTGTGTTGAAACATCAAGTTGACGACTGATAAAGGGAAAATGCGCGGAGACTGAAACCCGTGAAGCAGAGACTTGGAGCTGCTGAGACTGTAAGTATAATATTTGTTTCTTTTAACGTTTGTGTCGTCAATTAATAATTTATCTGGCATGATGGTGGTTTCTTTTACAAACTATGGACACAGAGAGAACTGTTGGTTAAGCGCTGTGAATAAATGCAGAATTAAGGTATATTTTATGAGATTATGGACTTCTGCCACTTAAGCGATGTGAAGAGAATAAATCACAATAAAATTAATAAAGGCTGCAGTACAACAAGCTATTGTTACTCAGTAGAACTAAATTGAAATGAACAAACCTTCTCAGGAAATGAAATGAAACCCTTTTCCAACATTGAAAGTTAATTTGTAGTTAAAATATAAAAAAACCCCCTAAATTATTAAACCCTACTGTGGTGTGGCGATCTAAAAATATGAATGTTAATTTTACTGTGAAATCTCTTCTTTTTATCTGCCTTCAGATGTGTGAAGACTGGAAGCTCCATCCTCACTGAGACCTTCTGAAGGTCAGAGGTCATCAGTGGAGGAACCATCCCTGCTTCATGTGGATTTCAGCACAGAAGAAGACCTTCAAATTCAAGATTCAAGGAGGTGCTGCCATCACTTTCTCCACACTAACATGCATTCAATGCAATTTAGTTGTTGTAATGAAATTCTTTTATTTCTTTTTTTAAAGTTCTCAGCAAGAACACAATATTGGTCTTTTTTTTTTTTTTTTACAATTTTACTGAGCATTTAATTCTAAATAAATCACTGTTTAACAAGAAATTTTTGGCAATCCTGTACTTTTCTTGTGGTGTTATATAGAATAGCATCACTGTAAACTATGGAAAAAGGAGCTGCTTTAAAATTTGTACTTCCTCACACAACTTTGAGTGCAAAAAAACTCTAAAAGTGCCGTAACTTTTTGGAAAAGCTCCCACAAATCCAGGCTTTTTGGGCCACAACAATCACAAAACAGCTGACAAAATCCTGGAGGGACTGAAATACAGTGAGATTATGAATGCATGGTTCATGCATTGAATTTGTTTCCTGACTCTGGGTGGTGAACTTGACACGACACATCCTTTGCACTAAAGAAAGCACCTGTGAGCACTTTATGAAATGATAAGTTAAATAATAAAAAGTGCATTATTGTAACTGATTTTGGGTGAGTTCTATATATGATAATTTATGTATTAACAAAGTTAGAAGATTCTTGGTACAATTTGCAGCATTAGGTCTCGAAGATTTTTGTTTCATGGGAAGTAAAATGGCTATTAAAATGGTAATTCCCCAGATCGAATCGGGACTGAATCGGAATCGAATCGAATCGATTCAGAATCTCAAGAATCGGAATCGAATCGATTCTGGAAATTAGGGATCGTTCCCAGCCCTAGTTACCACCAGGTCCCAGTGCGCGCTGAGGACATACCCAAAACAGCGGTAATAACTCCGTTCGGTCTATTCGAGTTTTTGCGCATGCCATTTGGGCTTAAAAGCACGGCGCAGACGTTCCAACGCATGATGGACGTGGTGTTGCGCGATCTCCCCTTCGTGTTCGTCTACCTGGACGATATTTTGGTAGCCAGCGCGTCCGAAGACAAACACGAAAACCACCTCACGGCAGTTTTCCGGAGGTTGGGAGAACACGGGTTAGTAATCAACCCAGCGAAGTGTCAGTTCGGGGTGACGCAGATTGATTTTTTGGGGCATCGCGTCTCTCCAGAAGGAGCAGTTCCTCTGCCTGACAAAGTGCGCACGGTAACAAATTTTCCCCAGCCACAAACGGTCAAAGCGTTACAGGAGTTTTTGGGAATGGTGAATTTTTATAACCGTTTCCTCCCCCGCACAGCGCAGCTCATGCAACCATTATATGCCGCACTAAAAAAACAAAAACCCACAAATAAAATCGAATGGTCTCCGGAGCGAGAGCGAGCATTCTCGGAAGTCAAAACAGCCCTGGCAAACGCTGCGCTGTTAGCACATCCAGACCCAACGGCCCGCATAGCGCTCACTACTGACGCGTCAGATGTGGCCATAGGGGCGGTCGTGGAGCAGCATGTAGCCGGGGCTTGGCAACCGCTTGCCTTTTTCAGCAGGACCTTGCGCGATAGTGAACGAAAATACAGCGCATTCGACAGGGAGTTGTTAGCTCTCCACTTGGCCATCCGCCACTTCCAGTTCTGGCTGGAGGGATGCCGTTTCACCGCGTTCGTTGATCACAAGCCGCTGACTTTCACAATGGCCAAGGTTTCAGAACCGTGGTCAGGCCGGCAACAGAGACAGCTGGCCGCGATCTCAGAGTTTACTACCGATATTCAGCATGTAGTGGGTAAACTTAATGTAGTGGCAGACTGCCTCTCGCGCACCGTGGCAGCTCCAGTCCGCGTGGGGGTAGATTATGCAGCCATGGCTGCGGATCAGGTTAGCGACGCGGACGTGCGTGCGCTCCAGTCTGGACCAACAGGGTTAAGACCGGAGAACACGGTGCTGCAAGACGGTATGCCCCCTCTAATCTGCGATGTCTCCATTGGGCGACCGCGTCCGGTGGTACCCGCCGCGTGGCGCCGCCGCGTTTTTGACTCAATTCATTCTCTGGCGAACCCGGGAGTGCGCGCGTCGGTCAAAATGGTGGGAGAGAAATTTGTATGGCCGAGCCTGCGCAAACAAGTTAGGGAGTGGGCGGCAGCCTGCATGGCCTGTCAACGAGCCAAGGTACACAGGCACATGAGAGCTCCTTTGGAGCCGTTTCACATCCCGGCTAAGAGGTTCGATCATATTCACGTGGCCCTCGTAGGCCCCCCTTCCGCTGTCACAGGGGTGCACACACCTTCTGACAATGGTAGACCGCACCACGCGCTGGCCGGAAGTGGTCCCACTTGAGTCAACCACAGCCGAGGAGGTGGCATGCGCGTTTTTAACAGCATGGGTAGTGCGTTTTGGAGTCCCGTCGGACGTTACGTCCGACAGAGGCCCTCAATTTGTTTCAGAACTTTGGTCAGCAATGGCCCGCAGCCTGGGGGTAATGATCCATTGCACAACCGCGTACAATCCGCAGGCTAACGGGTTATGCAAACGTTTTCACAGGTCATTGAAAGCGGCTCTTAGAGCGTCGCTTACGGATGCAAATTGGGTGGACAGGCTACCATGGGTTTTATTGGGGTTGCGTTCTGCACCTAAAGAGGATTTAGAAGCCTCCCCGGCGGAGCTAGTTTTTGCACAGCCACTTCGGCTGCCCGGGGAGTTTCTCCCAGATAATCCTGCGCCAGAATGTTCCCCGGTTGGGTGGAGGTGATAAGATCTGAAAGGGATGCATTGTTATTGGGATTAAATGCATTGTGACTGGAGCTTTGAAGCTCCTGGGGTATAAAAAGGGATGAAGGTCTGGGTTTCTTCCTCTTTCTGTATTGCTGATGTTGGAGAATGTGAATAAACCTGACTCGTGAGATAAACTCTGTCTCGTCCTTTCACATTTCCACAATATATATAGATAGATAGACAGATACAAACAAGATATTTAGAAGAAATAAGTTGAAAATTAATACATTAAATCAGTTTGTGCTGGTCTTCCCAATGGGAACTCCATTCTTTGTGTGTGTGTGTGGGGGGGTTACGGCCTCGCTCCTGGCTGGGAGGTGCTCTATAAAAGCCACCTTTGCGCACCTGTCAGTAGCGCTTCTGCTCCCGTTGGAGGCCGGTCGTCTTCTGTGTGTCTGCGCTCTGCCTCCTGCCCGTTGTCTTGTCGTCTGGTCGGGGTTGTGCTGGCGGCCCTTGTTTGTATCGTTTGTGGCCTGTGGGCTTTGGTTTTGGGGTTTGCCGTTGGGCATAGTTACAGCCCTGACAGAGGCGTGTGGTCGCTGGGTTGGCCAGTGACTAGTTTGTTGTTTTTGGTTGTTTCACGCATCCAATACTCACACTCACCAATGATTATTACAGACACCGTTTTATTGCTTTTCTTTAAAAATAAACTTGTGTTTAACTTGGCACCTCCATGTAGTCTCCCTTTTTTGTCCAAGCCTTGAGCCGGGCATGTGACACACTAATAAATGTTTTAGTGCATTTAATCGTACTTTAAGTGCATCGTGCCATTAATCGCATTTTGCCATTAACTCGACACAGTTCTCTCTCACCTATGTGCTGCCTATGGTGAAAATTGGGTTAATCGCGATTAAACGATTCACTCACTCAGCATGATTAATTGCAGTTAATCCACTGTCTTGCTTGGTGTGATTAATTGCGCTTATGCGGCTAGCTCGCCCGGCGCGATTAATCACAATTAAACGGTTAGCTCGCCGCCGGGTCTAATCACGACTAATGTGACTCCACTAATAAATTCAAAAATCTGAAACTTTTTCACCCAGTCTCCTAAATTTGCAACTTTTTTCTAGATGTATGCTGAATATTTTTAACTATCTTACAATACTTCCTCAATCAAAAATGAGATGATTAAGATGAATATGCAACTCCTCCCATTTGTCCTCTTTCACACTGAATTTGACACGCCTACGCTGGACCATCCTCTACCTACAGGTCACCTCACGTCCTGCTTTTCTCTCCAGAAGTCAAGGTTCAGGATTGTTGCACTGATGAATATTTACCTTTGAAACCTGATGAAGGAGTTTGTCTTGAGGGTGAGACAACACCAACGGCTGATGGACATCGGCTCCTGAAAAACAGCAGAGGACATTAAGCAGGTCTCATCGGATGTTTGGAGATGTTCTTCAGTCCATAAAATACTTCACCGTTATTGTATTTATGTATAGTTATGACATGTAGTCACAAAGTACTGTACAACTAAATTCTGATCAAACAAAAGAACTACAAGGAGACACATGGGGTGGATTTAATCACTTTGGGCCCCAGGGCAAACACAAGCACGGGGCCCCCCTATAGCCCCCCCTTCTTTTTTCTGTTACTAAAAACAGAAATAACACAATATAATCACAGATTAATCATGGAAACATAAAAAAGAACATAAAATTATGAAAAAATATGAAGAAAAAGTTACATTTATAGCATCAAAAAATTCCAAATTTACAAAAAAAAAAAAAAAAAAAAAATCACAATATTCCAGAGGTGGGAAAAAATGATCCACTGATGTATTGTGATACTTTGTGGTGGTGATACTGTATCAATTTAGAGACACAGCATTGTAATACTTTATTAAAAATTATTGATAAATGTTACAAATACAAACTTACCTGTTTAGGCACCAGATTAATAAAAACCTTTTGACTTTTCAGTCCTCTAGACAGCCACTAACAAAATTAGCTGTGGTGAGTTGAAAAGACTGAAAACTTATATGAAATAGATATTTACACTTATACTTTGGGGACTATATTTGACACTGAATGGTGGAGGGGAATACTGTATATGGTGTTGCAGCATTTAAGAAATTGCAGTATTGTGATAGTATTGCATCATGACCCAAGTATCGCGATACGTATCATATTGTGAGGTCCCTCGCAATTCCCACCACTACAAAATTCACAGAAAACGTTTACAAATTTGATGAAAAAAGTTTCAAACTTGCATGAAAGTAAATGACAAAGTTCCAAGAAAAAAAAAAATCTCAAATATCTTGGGAAAAGATGGCAAACCTTCATGAAACAAATTTTTTTCAAAAATTTACTTGAGCAAGAGCACTCTGAAGCTGGATTCATGCTGCATCTCCCCTGTCTGAGCAACCGGTAAGCTTGTGTGATGAAATTTACGTCATCGTCTCCAGTCTGCCAGTGTCCGCAGAGCATGACCGCAAGCAGCCCAAATTTTATGACCACGCAGCCTGTTCATGACCTGACCACGCTGGCAACGCATGCGCAAGACTGAACATCCCATTCACGAGACGGTGCAATCGACACAGCATACAAAGTCAAAGTAGACAAAGAAGACAAAGAGGTACTGAATTCCCTGTCCATGGCCTGGTTCTCGTTCAGTGGTCACATGCTATATCTTCGTCTTTTTTTTTTTTTTTTTTTAATTCTGCCACCAGATATAGAAACAGCAGCTCCTTTTGCTCTTGGTGATGGTTAAACGATGCCATTGTTGATGGTTGTGGACATGCGTCAACTGTTTGGCCTGGGTAGATGAAAAAAGTGAGCATGTACAGATGCTGCGTGCTCGCTCTCTTGCATTTAAATCAGGCTGTGAGGTCGAGTACAAAGCTGCAAAGTATGGACTGAGGAAGGCTATAACAACAGCCAAGAGGCAGTACAGAGAAAAGCTGGACAGCCTCCACTCCACTCCTGACCCGGGGCACATGTGGCAAGGCCTGCAAGACACCACAGACTACACAAGGACCAACAGCAGCACCGCTAGCTCTACAGACAGCCTGCCAGACGATCTCAACATCCTTTTACACCCGCTTCGAGACCACCAGCCACAGCACAGAGAAGAGACACACACTCACTCATGCCCCCCACCCCCCACTTAAAGTCTCACCAGGCCAAGTAAACTAAGCACTGAGGAATATCAACCCCCACAAGGCAGCAGGACCAGACAACATCCCTGGGCGGACCCTCAGAAACCACAACCATCATCCCCCTCCCCAAAAGGAGCCCGCTGACCTGTCTGAAAGATTACAGACTGGTAGCACTCACTCCAATCATCATGAAATGCTTCAAGAGAGTGGTGCTGCCCCTCATTCAGGACAGCATACTGGGCACCCTGGACCCCCTGCAATATGCCTACTGGCCCAGCAGGTCCACCTCAGATACCATTGCTGCAGCACTCCATTATTCTCTCTCCCACCTGGAAGATAAAGACTCTTACATTACTCTCCCCAGATATCCTGCCGTTGTGTCCCTGGGCAAGACACTTCACCCCCATTTGCTCCTGGTGGGTCTGGAAGCGCCATGTTAGGCAGCATGCCGCCATCAGTGTGTGAATGGGTGAATGGCAGGATCTGTAAAGCGCTTTGGTCATCAAGAGATGAGAATAAAAGCGCTATATAAGTGAATACCATTTCCCATTTACATTAGGATGCTCTTTGTCAACTACAGTTCCACCTTCAACAAGGTCATCCCCCACAAACTCACCGACAAACTGTCTTCTCTTGGCCTGCACCCCACCCTCTGCGACTGGCTACTGGACTTTCTAACTGGCAGGCCCCAGTCTGTCAGGATGGGTAACAGGACCTCAGCCAGCATCATCACAAACACAGGTGTCCCTCAGGGTTGTGCTCTCAGCCCCATCTTCTACAGCCTCTTCACCCATGACTGTGCTGCCTCCCACAAGGACAATATCATCCTAAAGTTTGCGGATGACACAGCAGAGATAGGACGCATCACTGGTGATGACGAAGCATCCTACAGGAGGGAGGTGGCCAACGTGGTGTCATGGTGTGAGGACAACAACCTCACCCTCAACACGGACAAGACAAAGGAGATGATAGTGGACATGAGGAAAGGGAGGAGGAGACCCCATCGGCCACTGTTCATCCGGAAGCTTGAGGTGGAGAGAGTGAGCAGCTTTAAATACCTGGGCATCTACATCAGCGAGGACCTTAAGTGGACACACAACACCACAGAGCTGGTTAAGAGAGCTCAACAGTGACTGTACTTTCTGAGGAGGCTGAAGAAGTTTGACATGTCTTCCAGGATCCTCAACAACTTCTACAGCTGCATCATCGAGCACATCCTGACCAACTGCATCACTGCGTGGTACAGCAGCGCTACTGCCCTGGAGCGCAAACACCTGCAGAGAGTGGTAAGACAGCGGAGAAGATCATCAGGACTCCACTCCCCTCTCTGCAGAGCATCTACCACCTCAGAGTCCAAAGGAGAGCTGGCGCCATCCTGCGGGACCACACCCCCAACACAGACCGTTCACACTTCTACCCTCAGGCCAGAGGTACAGAAGTGTGAAATGCCAGACAACCAGGCTGAAAAACTCCTTCTTTCCCACTGCCATCAGACTCATGAACAGAAAACAACTCCCAAAACGCTGTAACACAGCTTCACATATAGGAACTCACACACCGGCTGCTAAATTTGCACACTGCTCACCTGTACAGTAGATATAGTATCACCTGTCTGATGTCCATATCATCTCTGCTGCAACTTATCGATAATTTGTAATTATATACTGCTTGTTGCACAATGCTCATTTGCACACTGTACATAGGTTCATGCCATCCCAGGTTCACATCATCTCTGATATCAATATACCACTATCACTTTAGTCATCCAGTGAATTTTCAACTTCATTCTTCTACTGCCTAACTGTGGTGATTCGCTCTGTGTGCCTGCTGCCTGAATTGTCTCCACAGCTGCGCACACACCTGCTCTCCCCATTAGGCAGCCTTCTTAAGGAGCGCTGCCTCACATTCTGCACGGAGACGTCTACGCTCCACTTGGATGAAGAATGCTGTGCTAGAGTCCTCTACTCCTTCTACTAGGGAGTTTCGCCTCCCTCATCTTCCCTGCTGCGCCTGATCATCTGGGAGTTTCATTCTCCCCAACGCCAAGTAAGCTTCCTTCAAGAAATCATTCCTCTACGCTCCTTCCCTCTTCTCCCCAGTGCACAGGTGGATTTCCCCGGGCGGCCTTCCTCCTCCTGGTGTCGGACCAGGACTCTCACCTACACTCTGAAGATTCAATGTATTCTATGAATGAACTTTTCTGCACTGCCACACCTGCACCATTTACATCAGCACGGACACGCGACGGACCGAGATGGGCAGATTGGATGTTCTTCGGTGCCACAACTTCTCACCTGCACCATAAGACTGTTTAACCACTTGTTTACACAATCCATTTACAGAGAACTCATTCTCTTGTCTCTTCTCTCTCCTAGGGTTAACTGTGTTTATTCTGAGTCTGTGTCTGCATCAGGGTTTGTCCAAACATGTCAGTACGTCTCCATCAGGGAAACCCAGCAGACAGTGCTCTCGCACAAAGAATTAACATCATTGAGGCTCCTTTAGACCAACTGTCATATCAACAACAGGTCACTCTGACACAGCTGATGCAGATCAACACTTGTCTCAATCAGCTCACCCAGACACAGCCTTCTCCACCTGCTTCCGGGGGGGGGGCAGCTAATCCCATCCCTCTTCCCACCCAGCATTCTCATTTGACCCCAGTTCCCACCCCCACCCCTTTTAGTGGCAAGTTAGGGGAAGCGTGGGGCTTTTTGCTACAGTGCAGTATTGTGTTTCAGCGAGTGCCGGGGGATTTTCCCACGCATCACAGCCGTATTGGTTATGTTGTTAATTTATTGGAAGGGCGGGCCTTAGTGTGGGCTTACGCCATCATGGCTCGGGCTGACTATTCTAACTACACCTATGATCGGTTTGTGGCAGAGAAGTATCTTCAAGTAAGATGAAGTATTTGACCACTCCGACTGGGATAGTGTGCTCACCACTCGATTGCTTAATCTTAAACAAGGGACTAAGTCTGTCGCTGATTATTCAGTTGATTTCCGGGTGGTGGCAGCGGAGGTCAGATGGGAGGATGCTTGCCCTCTGCAGCATCTTTGTACGTAGCCTTAGCCCTAGTCTGCGGGATGAATTGGCCGGGATTGAAAAGCCCTCCAAGTTGAATGAGCTAATCTCCCTCGCCATTAATATTGATAACTGGCTGAGGGAGCGAGTAAACGAGCATCAACCTCCCGGTCATGCTGGCTCTCAGTTTTGCCACTCCCCGCAGTCTCCCCTGCTGGCCTTCCTTCCCTCTGATTCCCTCAGGACTGAGGAACCCATGGTAATGGGTCAATCGAAGTTGCCTCTAGCTGACAGACAACGCCGCCGTGACCTCGGCTTGTGTTTATATTGTGCTAGCAAGGAGCACGAACTGGCTTCATGCCCCAAACTGCCAAAAGGGGGGGTCCATGCGTCACAGTAGGGGGACTCACCTCAAGCAAAATCCCTTCCTAGGTTTATGCTTCCCATACGCTGTCAACATAAACACAATGAAATAGCCACTCAGGCTCTCATTGATTCTGGGGCCGAGCAGAGCTTTATTTCAGAGAGTTTGGCAACCCGACTGGGGCTCCCGTGCCATCGGCTGAAGACTCCGCTGAAATTGATTGCCCCGTCTAAAGTGCCTCTTGCCATCATGATGAAACAGACTGCCCCTGTCTCAGTTCTGGTGTCAGGTAACTACCGGGAACAAATTAGTTTTTTTGTGCTTTCTGTGTCTGCCTCTCCCATCATTCTGAGTTACCCCTGGCTCAGGCTGCACAACCCCGTGATCGACTGGCAGACAGGAAGCATTGTCTCTTGGAGTTCTTTTTGTTTGAGTGCCTGTCTGCAGTCCGCTGCTTGTTCTCCATCTGTGCCTCTCTGTTCTCTGGATTCATCTCCACTTGACCTCTCGCTGGCGTCCCCCGAATACCATGATCTTGGTCCCGTTTTCAGCAAGGCTAAAGCGCTATCACTCCCCCCCCCCCCCCACTGCCTCTATGATTGTGCCATCAACCTGCTGCCGGGGGCTCCATTGCCATCCAACCGGCTCTATAGCCTCTCTGCTCCTGAGCGAGAGGTGATGGACAAATATATCAAGGAGTCCTTGAACTCTGGCATTATCAGGCCCTCGTCCTTGGCGGTGGGGGCGGGGTTCTTCTTTGTAAGTAAGAAGGATGGTTCGCTCAGACCTTGCATTGACTTCAGGGAACTGAACAATATCACAGTCAAGGACACGTACACTCTCCCCCTTATTAACACCTGTTTTGATTATCTCCAGAGTGCCACAGTGTTTACCAAGCTGGATCTCTGCAACACCTATCATCTGGTGCCTATCAAAGAGGGGATGAGTGGAAGACGGGGTTCCACACTCCTAGTGGCCACTTTGAGTACTTGGTAATGCCTTTTGGTTTAACCAATGCACCTGCGGTATTCCAATGTCTCATTAATAATGTATCGAGGGATTTTCTGGACTCGTTTGTTTTTGTGTATCTCGATGACATGCTCATCTTTTTCCAGTCTCTGGAGGAACATCGTGTGCACGTCAGACGGGTCCTGCAGTGCCTGTTGGAGAACCAGTTGTACGTCAAGGCAGAAAAATGTGAGTTTCACACCGCTTCCACCACTTTTCTGGGGTTTGTCATTTCCCACAAAAATATCACAGTGGACCCAGAAAAGGTAAAGACGGTGGTGGAGTGACCAGTTCCATCCTCCCGTAAGCAGTTACAGCAGTTTATGGGCTTTGCTAATTTCTATCGCTGCTTTGTCAAAAACTATAGCATTATTGCCCTACCCCTCACCTGCCTCACTTCCACCAAGGTGCCATTTCGTTGGACCGAAGAAGCGGAGGTGGCATTTGTTCAACTAAAATCTGTGTTTTCCTCTCCTCCTGTTTTGGCTCAGGTGGACCCCTCCCTGCAATACCTGGTGGAGGTGGACGCCTCGGACTTTGGGATGAGAGCAGTATTGTCCCAGTGCTCTCCCGCCGCCGACAAGATCCGCCCCTGCGCCTTCTTTTCCCGCCGTCTGACACCTGCGGAGAGGAATTATGACATTGGGGACAGGGAGCTGCTGGTGGTTAAACTAGCCTTGGAGGAGCGGCGCCACTGGCTGGAGGGTGCCTCCCAGCCCTTCGTTGTTTGGACCGATCACAAGAACCTGGAGTATCTTAGGACAGCCAAACGACTTAATTCCAGACAGGCCCACTGGTCCCTCTTTTTTGGCAGATTTAATTTTACTATCACCTACCGCCTGGGGTGGAAGAACACCAAGCTGGATGCGCTCTCCAGGCAATTTTCTCCTGAAGCAGCCAAGATGCCGCCGCATCCTATTGTTCCACCCTCATGCATCACTGGCACCCTCTCTTGGGACATCAAGGAGAGGGTTAGGAGAGCACAGGAGACTGAGGCCGACCCGGGCGGGGGGCCGGCAGGACGGATGTATGTGCCCTCCTCTGTCCGGGGTGAAGTCATCAGTTGGGTGAACTCCTCCAAGTTGATTTAGATTATTTGTTTATTTGACAGGGACAGTGCAATAAACATAGACAATTAATCAAATGACAATCAATCTGATGTGTTGCACAAAGAGTGCATAGCTATTAGCTAATTTGCAACTCTTGTCCCTGGATGTGTCACTCTGGAGTACCGCATGCAGTGGCCCAGTAACAGAGGACCTTCTGGTGGCCCTTATTGCGGAGGGATGTCGGGGAGTTCATCCGAGCCTGTCCTCAGTGTGCCACCTGCAAGTCATCCTCCTCTCCCCATCCCTAACAGGCCCTGGTCCCATATGGCCATGGACTTTGAGACTAGTCTTCCCCCCTCTGCAGGTCACACCATCATCCTCACTATTGTGGATAGGTTTTCCAAAGCTGCCCACTTTATTCCTCTGCAGAAGCTCCCTGCGGCCAAGGAGACGGCGGACCTCCTAGCTCTGCATGTGGTGTGGCTTCACAGCATTCCAGTGGGCATCGTGTTGGACTGTGGGCCCTAGTTCATCTCTCACGTTTGGTGGGCCTTCTGCAAGGCTATTAATGCCACGGTGAGCCTGTCTTCTGGTTACCATCCACAGAGCAACAGCCAGTGTGAACGCACCAACCAGAAGTTGGAGGTGGCTCTGAGGTGCGTCACAGCCTCCAATCCAGCGTCCTGGAGTTCCTACTTACCTTGAGTGGAGTATGCGCACAATTCCGCTGTTTCTACGGCTCTTTCTCCCTTTGAGGCATCCCTAGGTTACAACCCCCCCCCCCCAATTTCAGGAGGACATCGCCATTCCGTCTATCCAGGCCCACGTGAAGCTCTGTCACCGGCTGTGGAGGGCTACCCGGGCTGCACTGCAACACACAGCGAGCTGCAACTCTGACATTGCCAACCGCCACAGAACCCCAGCTCCACCTTACCAGGTCGGACAGCAGGTATGGTGGTCAACCATGAATATCAATCTAAAAACTGAGTCAAAGAAGCTTTCACAGCGCTTTATTGGTCCACATGCCATTACCCACACTGTCAACCCAGTCACTGTGCGCTTGGCTCTCCCTCCCTCCCTCCGCATTTGTCCCACCTTCCATGTCTTTCAGGTGAAGCCGTTTGTGTCCAGCCTTCTGTGCCCCCCTCCCAAGACTCCGCCCCCGCCGGTGATGGTTGATGGTGACCCCGCATACAAGGTCAACCACATTCTGGACGTCCGACGCAGGGGTCGTGGTCTACAATACCTGGTGGACTGGGAGGGTTATGGTCCGGAGTGGAGGTTCTGGGTGTGTCCTTCCTTCATGATGGATCCGCAGCTCATTAGGGAGTTCCACCAGATGCACCAGGGTAAGTTGGATCGGCCGCCGAAAGGCTTCCCGTGGGGGGGGGGGGGGAGTACTGTGGTGATTCGCTGTGTGTGCCTGCTGCCTTAATTGTCTCCACAGCTGCGCACACACCTGCTCTCCCCATTAGGCAGCCTTCTTAAGGAGCGCTGCCTCACATTCTGCACGGATACGTCAACGCTCCACTTGGATGAAGAGCTCTGTGCTAGAGTCCTCTACTCCTACTAG
Organism: Pholidichthys leucotaenia; assembly: GCA_020510985.1. Classification (NCBI taxonomy): domain Eukaryota; kingdom Metazoa; phylum Chordata; class Actinopteri; order Cichliformes; family Pholidichthyidae; genus Pholidichthys; species Pholidichthys leucotaenia. Next base: position 21,785,128 of record CM035848.1, on the reverse strand, counting down.
GGAGTTTTGCCTCCCTCATCTTTCCTGCTATGCCTGATCATCTGGGAGTTTCATTCTCCCCAACGCCAAGTAAGCTTCCTTCAAAAAATCATCCCTCTACGCTCCTTCCCTCTTCTCCCCTGTGCACAGGTGGATTTCCCCGGGCGGCCTTCCTCCTCCTGGCGGCGGACCAGGACTCTCACCTACACTCTGAAGATTCAGTGTATTCTATGAATGAACTTTTCTGCACTGCCACATCCGCACCATTTACACCAGCATGGACACACGATGGACCGAGGCAGGTAGACGGGGCAGCTTGGATGTTCTTCGGCGCCACAACTTCTCACCTGCACTGTAAGACTGATTAACCACTTGTTTATGCAGTACGTTTACAGAGAGCTCATTCTCTTGTCTCTCCTCTCTCCTAGGGTTGCCAGACTGGTCCTTGCTCTGCTCGCTCCCCTGCATTCTTCCACATTCACACTCCCACACACACATCAAATAAACATAACTGTGTTTATTCCAAGTCTGTGTCTGCATCTGGGTTTGTCTAAACATGTCACTGTGTGTTGGTGTGTGTGTCTTAGCATCCATTAGTATTAGGATTGAGTTCCTGTGTTAGTGTTTCATGACCTATTAGAATTGTTGTTTCTGTACCTTTTAACGGTATTTGTTCGGACAGCAAAGTAAGAATTTCATTGCTCAGGAAATGTAGCATTTCTTAACTGTGCACATGATAATAAAGCCTTTGAATCGTGAATCTTCTAGCTTGGTGCTCAGTGTAATAGAATGGGGGAAGGAGAAGTTGCCTGTGGTGGTTCCTTGCATGGCAGCGACCCATCTGATTCTACATGTGATTAACATTGTAGAGAGGAGAAACATAATTTTGTTCTACTGTACATGATTGGCTGTATGGATTGAATGACAACAGAGATGGCTTCTTCTTAAAACTGAGCAGTTTGGGTGAAGGAGCAAATATCCAAATCCCAAATGTTAAAAACTGAATCCCACTGTCATGAACAGATCTCCAGATCATAGAACATCTGGGTTCTGCCCTGGTAAAATGTAAGAAAGTCTGATGGTTCCACCCTTCATTGTTTAGTTTGGGACGTTCTATTAAGGCTGTTTAACTTTCCCCACATACCTAGTTCATCAGATTAGACAGGATGGGTTTTAATTTTTTCCCATCTTGCAGTTACAGTAAGGCATCACTATACAAGCCTTGCTGTCATGTTAATTCGTACAAACCTTTTTAAGGGTTTTTCTAGTCAAACAATTTCCCTCACAAGCCTCGTTTTTTTATTGAATGAGTGTGGGCTTTTTATTTGAACTTTATCATTTTATCACCATCACAGTCCAACATGGTGTCCTAGTCTTGTTATCTATAGTTTTTCCCTTTTTGACAAATTATCCTCCATTAGGCCAAAGGCCATGAGACTGTGATGCAATTAAAAGGCTGAAGAGGAGACGGCATCAGCTGTGACAGAAGTGGACATGGAGACTCCAGAGGGTCCACAAAGCTATCTGGACAATAGATGCTGAGCATCAATATGTGACTGTGGTGTCTGAAGACAGAGGATCTGCAGCAGAACTTATTTCTGTTCCATCAGAGACTGAACAGGTCAGTGGAGTAGATCCTCCTCCAACATCTGGGCAGCAGTCTGACAATGGAAGAAACTAGTTTTTTTGTTGGTTTTTTTTATCTTCATGGGAGACAAATTACTGCTAAACACAAATGAACATTTTACCTTTAAGATCACTAAATGTAAGAATTTCACTGCAGTTACCAGCAAAGGATCTGGACTAAATCTATCTCAACAGAAAAAAAAATCAGAAACTGGATTTGGAGATGAAACATCTGCAGGTGAAGATGGAGGAGAAACGATGTTTGTTCAGGAAAATAAAGAAGGAACGTTGAAAACTAATTAGTGATGATGTGTTTTATTAAAGGTTCTCTGATTCTCTGCCATCACACTTCTGTTTGTGGAGGTGGTTCCTCTGAAGTTTAAATATTCTAAATGTCCCCCAACAGAACCGAGTCAGGAACAGCTGATGTTCACAGCCTTTGTTACCATGGTCACAAACATACGCTGACCTTTTGGAACTGAAAACTCAAGAGGTACCACAAACTCAGTCAACTTACCCAGGTAAGACACTAAACCTGCTTTGTCAAATGATGGCAGTCGTGGTGGTTGGTCTACTGTAAGGTCTTGTCTTTTTTCTTTTTGCAGAGATTGTATGAAAAATTGCTTTTTTATTTATTAGCTCCAAATCCATCACAACCTGCTCTTGCCAGCTGCTATTTAATGAACAAAAAATGAACAGAACTCACTCTACACATCAGCAGAAACCCGTTTTGGCAACAGAACAATGCATTCAAAAAAGCACACAAGAAATGACTGCCAATCACGGTGTTGGTGACGTGTGCCGGTAATGGCGTCGATGTGCTGCAGATGCATAAATCCATCTTAAGGCTGTGGTCAGTCATATTAATACAGACATATTTTCCTCCTCTTCAGAGGATTAAGTCAGAAGATTAAGTCAGTGGTCTGTAGATCCCTGTCATGATGTCGCAACCCATGCTGCTGTTTTAGAGGAGGAGCTGACACTCTGCTGCAAAAACAGCTTTAAAAGTAGTTCTCAGGTTCAGCAATCATATTTTTGTAAGAACTGTTCAGTGAATCATTTCTCAACATAATTATTAAGTGGTGTAGTTAACCTGGGAATTGCACTTTAAAACTTTCACCCCTACAGTTGCAAGCAAAGTTATTTAACCCCCTCCCAACTGCAAATTAGGTTTATTGGCAAAATGTAGAAACTAGCAGCTGTTTGCAATCAAACAAGAACAGTTTAAATAGCTCAACACTGCTAATATTTAAAAGTGGTTTCTCCAAATTCAGCACAAAGTGCCACTTTTAATGACTACTGCAGTCTTAAAATGATCCAAATCCTTCATGACAAGCATCTTTAGTGTTTAGCAGAGCACCCTTCTGCTGTTCTGACCTGCTGCAAATGTGATGCATAGCCAGACACCAGCTTCTGGCAGTGTTCTGAGGAATCTCAGTCCATTCCTCATGGGCCAAGACCTCCAGTTCACCAATATTCTTGGGTTTGTGTGCTGCAACCACCTTTTTCAAATCCACCAAAGTTTCAATGGGGTTCAATTTAGGCAACTGTGATGGCCACTCTTGTATCTTCCAGGACTTCTTCTGAAACCAAGCCTTGGTGGACTTTGAGGTCTGTTTGGGATCATTGTCCTGTTGGAAGGTTCAATGACATCCAAGCTTCAGCTTCCTCACAGACGGCATGACATTTTTTCCTGGGATTTCCTGATGCTTGATTGAATCCATCTTTCCCTCCACACACTGCAGGTTCCCAGTGCCAGAGGAAGCAAAGCAGCCCCAGAGCATCACTGAGCCACCACCATGCTTCACTGTAGGCAGGGTGTTCTTTTCAGCATATGCTTCATTCTTCCTCCTCTAGACATAACACTGATCCAAAGGCCTGGAAAGTTCCAGTTTTGTTTCATCGCTCCACAGAACAGAATCCCAAAACCTCTTTGGCTTATTTGTATAGTTTTGAGCAAAGGAAGCCGACTTCAGTGTTTAGTATGCACCAAGGTTGGTGTACTGATGTCACAGTGTTAAAGAAGTCTTGCAGCCTTAACTTAGAGTCACTGTTCATAAACTGCAAACCCTTTTATTCACCGCGAGAGTTCTCCTCGTTTATTCTGGTCGGAATTTATATCCCGCCTGTTGCTTGTACAGCGGAGGCACTGCAGCACCTCGTTGACCAGATAGCAGATGTGGAGGAAAAACATCCAGACTCTCTGTTTATCATTCTGGGTGATTTCAATAGAGCTAATCTCACAAATGAACTTCCTAAATACAGACAGCGTATTAAATGTCCCACCAGGGACTCAAATACACTCGACCACTGCTACACAGTTTTAAGAAACGCTTATCATGCTGTCCCCCGTGCAGCTCTGGGATTTTTTGACCACTGTCTGCTCCATCTTATTCCAACATACAGACAGAAACTAAAAACTTCCAAGCCTGTTGTAAGGACTGTGAGGAAATGGACTAAGGAATCAAAGCTGGAGTTACAAGCCTGCTTTGACTGCACAGACTGGAGTGTTTTTGAAGATGCAGCCATTAACCTAAATGAACTCAGTGACTCTGTGACATCATACATCAGTTTTTGTGAGGACATGTGTGTGCAGACCAAGACCTTCTGCACATACAACAACAATAAACCCTGGTTCACTCCTAAACTCAAGCAGCTACATCAGACCAAGGAGGAGGCCTACAGGGCTGGTGACTGGACTCTGTACAAGCGGGCCAGAAACATGCTGACGAAGGAGACCAGGCTTGCTAAGAGGAGCTACAGTGAGAAGTTACAAAAAAACTTCTCAGCCAACAACTCTGCTTCTGTTTGGAGAGGCCTGCAGAATATCACCAACTACAGGAGACCATCCCCCCACCCTGTGGAAAACCTCCAGCTGGCTAACGACCTCAACAGCTTTTACTGTAGGTTTGAAAAGAACCTACAGTTCTCACCTCCCACCCACACAAAAGGATTATCTGCAGCCCCAGGAACTCCATCCCTCCCCCACTCTGACCTCCCACCAGCACTAACGATCTGTGAAGAGGAGGTGTGCCGGGTCTTTCGGAGACAAAAGATCAAGAAGGCTGCAGGACCTGATGGTCTGTCTCCGTCCTGCCTGAGAGTCTGCTCCAACGAGTTGGCCCCCATCTTCACCCGGATCTTTAATAGATCACTGGAGCTGCGTGAAGTGCCTTCCTGCTTCAAACGCTCCATCATCATTCCAGTTCCCAAGAAACCCTCTGTTACAGGATTAAATGACTACAGACCTGTTGCCTTGACCTCTGTGGTCATGAAATCCTTGGAGAGATTGGTGCTGAACCACCTGAAGGTCGCCACAGGCCTCCTGATGGACCCACTGCAGTTTGCCTACCGGTCAAACAGGTCAGTGGACGATGCAGTGAATATGGGACTACACTACATCCTGCAACACCTCGACTCCCCAGGGACATACGCCAGGATCCTGTTAGTCGACTTCAGCTCAGCGTTCAACACCATCATCCCAGGCATTCTTCATCAGAAACTCCTCCAGCTCAAGGTGCCCCCCTTCCACCTGCCAGTGGATCTCCAGCTTTCTGACTGACAGGTGGCAACAGGTGACGCTAGGAAGAATTACATCCAGCTCCCGAAAAATTAGTACTGGCGCCCCCCAAGGGTGTGTCCTTTCCCCACTGCTCTTCTCCCTCTACTCCAACGACTGCACCTCAGAGGACCCTTCAGTGAAGCTCCTGAAGTCTGCGGATGACACCACAGTCATCGGTTTGATCCGGGATGGTGATGAGTCTGCATACAGGTGGGAGGTGGAGCAGCTGATCCTCTGGTGTGGCCGGAACCACCTTGAACTTAACCCAGCCAAAACGGTGGAGATGACTGTGGATTTCAGGCGACACCCTCCTTCATTCCCCCCACTCACCATCCTCAACAGCACAGTGTCCACTGTGGACTCCTTCAAGTTTCTGGGTACCACGATCTCCCGGAACCTGAAGTGGTCCTCCCATATAGACACTGTCCAGAAAAAGGCCCAGCAGAGGTTGTTTTTTCTGCGTCAGCTCAGGAAGTTTGATTTGCCTCAGGAGCTGCTGGTTGTCTTCTACACCGCCATCATCCAATCTGTCCTCTGCTTTTCCATCACTGTCTGGTTTGGATCTGCCACTAAACAGGACAAGACCAGACTGCAGCGGATCATTAAGTTTGCGGAGAGGATCATTGGTACCGACCTACCCTCCATTGAGAACTTATATCGGTCCATAACCAGGAAACGGGCGGGAAACATCTGTGCTGACCCATCACACCCCGGCCACAAACTGTTTGAACTTCTATCTTCTGGTCGTCGTTACAGATCACTTAAGGCCAAAACCACCCGTCACAGGAACAGTTTCTTTCCTCAAGCCATCACTCTGATGAACTCCTAACATTCACCTAGTCCTACCTGTTGCTGTACTCATGACTTTTCATCCATTATTACATTGCACATAACTCTCACACTGCTTTTTACTTCATTCACATTATATCACTGAATCTGAGTTCACATTGAAATATGTAATGTATATTTTTTTCATATATTTTTGCAAAGTGTGGATAGTCTGAGTAACTAACTGCATATATTCCTGTATATATTTGCATCCTTTCATAGAAACGTGGCAGACTGTAATTTACTGTACATACTCTGTGTCATTGAAATCTTATTTAAATCTTACACCTGAACAACGAGAGCAAGTTTTAGCCAAAGTCAAATTCCTTGTATGTGTTGTGCATACTTGGCCAATAAAGCTGATTCTGATTCTTACTGTGGAAGTCTTGCTGCAGGTCTTTTGAAGTCAGCTGAGGGTTTCTGACCACCTGCCTCTTCAGGACTCTGGTGGCAGCTGCTGAGATCATCCTCTTTCTGCCACGTTCAGGTAGTGTAGCCACTGTTCCTTCAACTTTAAACTTGTGAACTACGCTTCCACCTGTATCTCTAGGAACATTCAGTGCCTCTGCTCTCTTTTTTTGTATCCTATTCCTTGTTTGTGCAAGGCAGTGATCTCTTCCCTGAACATTTTGGACAAATCTCTTGATTTAGTCATTTTTCTAACATGCAGTAGGCCCCTGGGCTTCAGCCAAGCCGAGCCCGATCATTAAAGCGGCCTCGGCAGTCAGCCTCGTCAACATCCAGGTATCTGAGGAGTTCTGTCTCAAGCACACCTGATGCAGCCGTGATGCTGCACCAGGTGTGCCTGAGATCTGAGGAATTCTGCTCAGGGGGCTGAATAACTGTGGGACTGCAGTAGTCACTGAAAGTAGGATTTACTGTTGAATTTGGATAAAATCCTTGTAGCATTAGTTTTATTTTATGATTTCAACTGTTCTTGTGTGATTTGTTCGTTTCCAACTCCTGAAGAATGTTAATTTCGCGCATCGGCCCAAATGCAGCGGGGGTTGCATCATTTTGTTTGCAGCTGCACGGGGAAGTGACTCGCCAGCCGGACACCGGGCGGCTGGTCGCGCTCTCGTGGACGAGACATTCCTTCACACCTCGCGCCCGTCCCTCCTGCCGCTGACCGGCATCAGGCACACACACACCGACCGGTTCACGCTCCGTGGTGATCGCGCAACAGTTCCTCAGCAGCCACACATGTGCGGTGAACACGCTAAACACCTGCGCACAGATGTTGCGCTAGCTGCGCGCCTTTACCTTCTGCCGGCCTAAAGGGAAGGCAGTGCTGGCTCCGTCTCCTCAGCTTCCTCTCGTAGCTCCTCATCTTCACGTCCGCCTCCCGGAGCCTCCGCCGCAGCTCGTCCTGCTCCTCCTCGCTCTTCTTCCGCTCCTGCTCCACCTGAGTGCGCAGCGCCGCGTAACCGTCCTCCACCAGCTTGCATATCTCCGCCACCGCCGAGTTGGCCAGAATCTCGATGATGGAGGCGATCTGTGCCTGGAAGCCGACACAGTCCGCCATCATGACAGCCATGCGGATGCGCGCACGCGCGTCTGGACAGATGTGCGCGGCGCAAGGATCAACAGATCAGCTCGCTCACCAGTGTGTGTGTGTGTCTGGTGACGTGCACGCGCTCAGGAGTCTGGCTCCAGTGGCTCATTTGGCTCCTTGAGGCGCTGAGTCGCTCCCTGATGACGTCACTTTGTTGTTAAGCACCACTTCACCAGCTGCTGAGAGCCACACACACACTCACACCTTTACCACATGTGGGCACAGCTTCCAGCAGCATTATTGAGATGTCTGTGACGTGCTGCGGTCTAAACACCTCAGGGTTTAATGACTGCAGAACCATCTTACACATATGGGAAGGAGCACTCCTCAAAAGGAGCTCTTTTATAGCACACTATCAGTAATACCCGGTGAATAAGACATGCAGTCGTTAGTCCTGATGATACTACAACAGTGATATGAAAAGCCTGCTGTCCAACCTCTGCTCCTCTGAGTTCAGCTGGGCTGTAATGAATATATAGCTGATGTTGACCTGACGCGTCTCTCCAGAAATGTAATTACACGTCGTGGCAATGTTTTGAATGGGATGGCCTTCCATACAATTGGCCCCTTTCCCAGACAGCACCCTACATGTGACAATGTCAGCATTACGTAATGTCATGTGTCAGCGTGACTTAAAAAGCTGATGTTTCCAAATGTTGGTAATGTGTTGTTTTTGTGTAGCATTCAGGGAGATTTATTGCTCCAGCATTCCTACAGTCTCAAGGGTATATAAAGCATTATACAAGTATTATTTTTTTTACTAGTTTTTTATTGCACAAACTAAAATGCACCACAGGATGATAACAGCATGTAGATATAATTTACATTTATTTACCTCATTTACTTAATGCATCACTTTATTCTTCAGTCATGACATTTTGTTTTACTCTTGCATGTCCTTTAATTTTTACTACTGTTTCACTTAAGTGAAATTAATTTTTTTTCTGAAATTCCCTTCTTTCTTGTACATTTGCTGATTTTGTCTCAAAAGTTTGACTTCCCCAATTACATTTGAGTATGTCATGAATGTGCAACATTTTTTTCCTCATTCAACTTTTTCTTGTAAATTTGCAACTTTTCTTATAGAGTTGAAACTTCTCTCATGATCTTACAGTTTTTTCTCCAATTAGCTTTTTCTTGTAAATTAAAATCTTTGTCAAACTTACCAATTTTTTCCTCATAAATCTGCTACTTTTTCACCTAAATTTGTAATGTTCATAGGGATGCTGATAAAATTTTTATTCTATGTAATGGTTGTACCATTCTATGTATGGTAATGTCACCGTAATACCAGTCCCATCCAGCTACAATGATTACCGGCCAGTAGCACTGACCCCCACTATAATGAAGTGCTTCGAGCGGCTAATCATGCAGCACATCAAGTCCACCCTGCCTCCCTCTCACGACCCATTCCAGTTTGCATAAAGGTCGAACAGATCCACAGAAGATGCCATCGCTGCTGCTCTCCATCCAGCCCTCACCCACCTGATTCAGAAAATTCTTACATGCTCATGCTGTTCTTGGACTTCAGCTCGGCATTCAACACAATCAACCCCCAGCACCTAATACAAAAACTCAGACACTTGGGACTCTAAACCTCTCTCTGTAACTGGGTGCTGGACTTTCTCACAGGGACGCCACAGAATGTGTGGGTTGGCAGCAACACCTCCCAGACCATCACACTGTGCACAGGCGCCCCACAAGGGTGCGTGCTCATCCCGCTGCTCTTCACCCTGCTCACCCATGACTACGTGCCAGCCTACAGCACCAACCACATCATCAAGTTTGCAGATGATGCAACGGTAGTGGGCCTCATCACCAACAACGACAAGGCCAACTACAGAAATGAGGTGAGCCAACTGGTCCAGTGGTGTAAAGGCAACAACCTCTTCCTGAACGTGGGAAAAACCAAGGAGATTGTGGTCGACTTCAGGAGGGGTCACACACAACACCTCCCTCTAATCATCGATGGTGCAGCTGTGGAGAGGGTGAACAGCACCAAGTTCCTGGGGGTGCACATCTCTGAGGACCTCACCTGGACCAACAACACCACATCACTGGCCAAGAAGACCCAAACTCACCTCCATTTCCTCTGAAGACTGAGGAGAGCACGAGTCCCACCCCCCATCATGCAGTCTTTCTACCGGGGCACTCATTGAGAGCATCCTCACCAACTGCATCACGGTGTGGTATGGCAGCTGCACTGCCTCCTGCCGGAAGACACTACAACGCATAGTGGATGCAGCCAGCAAGATCATTGGTGCCGCCCTGCCCCCCCCCCCCCCGGACATCTACCCCACTCGCCTCACCTGTAGAGCCACCAACATCACAGGCAACACCTCCCATCCCCTACACTCCCTCTTCAGCCCCCTGGCCTTGGGGAAAAGGTACCTTAGCCTCCGGGCCTGCTCCACAAGACTGCTGAACAGCTTTGTTCGTCAGGCCATCAGGACCCTGAACTCTGTTCACTCCCCCCCACTTCCCAGATAGCAACACCTGCACAATAACTACCTCAGATGTTGGCACAGAAAGACTGGCACACCAGCAATAATACTGTTGTTCTGTTGTACTTTCACTGCTATTTGTCTCTGCACTTTAACCGCAACCATTTGCACAAATGGTACCTGTACCAAAGACTTCCCACCCCAAAGACCTGAACAGCTACAGGCCAGTGGCCCTGATGTCTCACATGATGAAGACCCTGGAGAGACTGCTCCTTGCTCACTTCCGCCCCCTGGTGGGACCAGCGATGGATCCACTCCAATTCGCCTACCAGCATGGCATTGGGGTGGAGGATGCAGTGCTCTTCCTCCTTCACCGTTCTCTGTCCCACCTGGAGAAGCCCGGGAATGCAGTGAGTATCATGTTCTTTGACTTCTCCAGTGCTTTCAACACCATCCAACCAATGATCCTGAAGGACAAGCTGCTGTGCGCAGAGGTGGACCAGCACCTGTCATCATGGATCCTGGACTACCTCACTAACCGGCCACAGTTTGTGAGAACCCGGGATTGTGTGTCCGACACGATCATCGGCAGCATGGGGGCCCCCCAGGGAACGGTTTTGGCTCCCTTCCTGTTCACCCTTTATACTGCAGACTTCTCACACAACACAACACACTGCCACCTACAGAAGTTCTCTGATGACTCTGCAATCGTTGGCCTCATCTCCAACGGAGATGAAACTGAGTACAGAGGACTTATCCAGGACTTCCTGGACTGGTGCCATCGGAATTGCCTCCAGATCAACGTGAGGAAAACTAAGGAACTGGTGGTGGACTGCTGCAGGCAAGGACAACCCCTCACAGCACCAGTAAACATCCAGGGAACAGACATTGAGATGGAGACATCCTACAAGTACCTGGGTGTTCATCTGAACAATAAACTAGACTGGTCACACAATACTAACGCACTCTACAAGAAGGGACAGCGCAGGCTGTTCCTACTGAGGAGACTCAGGTCTTTTGGTGTACAAGGGGTGCTCTTGAAGACATTCTACGACACAGTGGTGGCATCAGCCATCACTTTTGGAGTGGTCTGCTGGGGAAACGGCATTACAGCAGCCGATAGGAAGAGACTGAACAAACTTATCAAGAAAGCTAGCTCTGTCCTGGGGCAACGCCTTGACCCAGTGGAGGAGATAGGAGAGAGAAGGATGGTGGCTAAACTGTCATCTCTGCTGGAGTCCGAGTCCCACCCCATGTAGGACATACTGAACGCACTGAGGAGCTCATTTATCAGTAGACTACATCATCCTAGATGCGTGACCGAGAGGTTTTGCAGGTCCTTCCTACCTACGGCTGTCAGACTGTATAACCTAAGCAGGGTTGCTCGCAGAGATAGCAAAAAAAAAACGTGACGACCTAATAGTATTGAATGCAAAAGACGCAACAGACTTACACAAATGGTCCCCTCCAGTGTACAACTAGGACAATATCAGTCGCTATGGAGGGTGACAATATGTATGGGTACATATTCATACCATGTAGGGTAACTAAATAGACAGTTATGCTGTTTATTCCATCTAGCCACAATGCTCCGCACTGTGTATATATATATTTATATATATATGTACACATAAATAGGATTATTTTATTTTTATTTACTAGGATTATTTTATTTACTTATTTTATTTTCTTATCTTCTAAATTATTGCTCTGAGTGTTGCTATCCCTGTGCTGTTGCAATCCTGGAATTTCCCCATTGTGGGACTAATAAAGGCTTATCTTATCTTACCTTATCTTATCTTAAATGCCATATCTGCTGCTGTCTGTATATCACTGCAATTCTGATCATGTGCAATCATACTGTATCTGTCACTATCTGCACCTACACTATCGCATTGAAATGCACTACGGCTATTCATCTCTATCTGTCCGAATATAGGATTGCTGGGTTTATTACCACCAACCGTTTACCTAAACTAATCATTTACCACTATGGAGGTCAGAGTCCTTCTGGCTGCCATTGGCACCATGGGTTGCATCACTGTATATAGACTGTACATAGACTGCTGCTGTCGCTGTTTGTTCTTGTTTTTCTTTTTTTAATCCAGCCTAATTTTCTTCTTTTTATAAAATGCACACCAATGTAGAGAGAGAGAAACACCATTTCAATTCTCCTGTATGTCCTGCACGTATAGTAGTATTGACAATAAAATCTTTGAATCTTGGTTCATTTTTTCTGCAGATCTGGACAATAATCCAATTTGATTTTTTAATGTTTTTGTTCGAAGATAATTTTTTTTTCCTTTTTTGGTCCATTTTAAGGTTTTGGTGATAGATGGATGGATGTTCAAAAAAAGAAATTTTCCTGGGTGTTTTTACAAACATTTTTAATCCACAATAATTCACAGTCTTTATCACTATGCTATTAATATTCCCCACACTCACAAAGCAAGGGGATAAACAACAGTCCAAATTGAAAAGAATACTGAGGAAGTGTGCAGACACAGAACATTTGTATGACTTGTCCTAATGCTAATAATTACATACACTGTTAAATTTACATGATGGCAGCAGGTGTACATACTGATTGCATTAGAAGTTGTTTTCTGCTGTTAACACAATTTGAACAGAAGTAACTGGACACAGCAGAATGCTATTTTGGTAACACACTAACACATCCAGCTCCCTGTCATTCCACACTGCCTGTATTGTGGAGAGACACCCATGGATCCTAAACTCCGCCAGCTGTGACAGTTGCACTTGATTCTTCCGCGGCGTGTGCCTCCACTGGTAAAGGTGGGTGAAAAAAAGGTCACCTTTGACCTGTTTTAGGCTACGTGTCCACCAAATGCGTTTTTTACACTCTGGGCGGCTATTTTCCATTCATTCTCTGTATAGTCCAGTGTTTACAGCGCTGAGCGCCCCTGGCGCTGAAACGCTCTTGGCGGTGGCCGTTTTTTGTCGCGACACTCAGAACGCTCAGAGTTGAAAAAAGTTCAACTTTTCAGAGACTGCAGCTGAGCTTGTCAATGTCAGACCTTAAGCAGCCAATCAGAACTGCTGTGTGGGCGGGACATAGGACGCCAGTACTAGTCTGTACTCGGACTCCTGCTTTCTGTGTCATCATATTTTACATCCAGAGGTGCTAGAAAACATTTCCTGTCCATTGTTATTTAAAGACTGCTATTAAAAAATTTGTAGAAAGTCTGACAATAAGAAAAGTGAGAGTGATGAGCTGAGAGTGACAAGCTGTTGCTGGGATACAGGGCACAGACTTTTTCCCCCCCAGAGTGCAGCATACAAACGCTGAAAAAAAAAAAAAAAAAAGCTCAGGGCAGTCAGGCGACAAAAAACGTGTTTGGTGGACACGCAGCCTTATGGTCAAGCGGTCAGTGAAACCATGTCAGGTACTGTGGCATCACCATGCAAAAGATTAATAAGAGTGCATCTTGCAGTTTGGGGAATTGGAAGTCTTTGGGTGCAGCTGCAGAGAAGTGCCGCCAAGGGGAGACATGGTACAGTGAACGCTGATGGCAAAATCTCCATGTTATTGTGTTTTGAGAGGAAAATTATCAATTTTGGTGAAGCGGTCAGTGAAACCTTGTCAGATGCACTCTTCAGGTATTGTAGCATCACCATGCAAGAGATGAAAGCTTGCGGTCACGTAGCTTCTGAGTTAGTAGGGGGACAAAGTTTGCCACATACATATATACCCATACCACAGAATCTCTTTTACATATATAAATTATTACTTTAAATGTTAATGAGCCCAAGTTCACCACCATCATCATTTCTCCGTGTGTTGTGTATAGGGCTGGGTGATTAACCAAAATAAAGCTGAAACTGATGGTTGGGACATAAAACCGATGTAAACCTGCTCATGTAGGTTTTTTTGGTTCTTCCCTCCTTCCTGTTGTGTGCGTGTGTGTATATGAGCGCTTTCATGTACTGCCCCTTTAAGCCTTCTCCTGCTGGAGCGGTCACATGACTCCACAGCCTGGAAGCTGTCCAGCCAGCACTGTTTGGAAGCAACAGAACACGGCGGAAAAATTCAAACGGCCTGTAATCAAAATGTGCTGTCTGTCCACATAGTATATGATGATTGACTCCGTTATGTCCACAAACCTGGGGAATGACCACGGATGAGTGAACTGTGCTGGAACTGAACTTTATTACAATAAACTGGTCAACATACAGTGCATGTAACGAGCACTCGGCTCCTGAGTGTGCCGAAAGAGAGAGGACTGGCAAAGAGACCATAAGATGGCTGACTCCTCCCTTATATGGGTCGGCGTGATGACGGTACCAGCCGGCTACGTCATCACGCCTCTCTCTGTTATAAACCCCTTTATAACATTCATCCACACCCCTTGGAAAAAAAACACAGAACACTTTAATAATTATAACCCTCCCCAATTTGGCATAAACAATAATCCCGACATTGCTAACTAGGGTTAGCCGATGGACCGCCACTCAACCCGACACGGGTGAGTGGATTATTCTGCCACTCATTTAGCCAGTCACGCTCCTATCTAAACACTCACTTTTCATTTTCACAGTCTTCCATGGGGAAGGCGGTTCTGCTGGAGGGGCCTTGTAGCAGGCCCGCAGTGGACATGCCCCTGGAAAAAATGACTAATACATTTTTTTTTAAGAGGCACCAAACATTCATTAATCCAGTATTTAAAATAGTATTTAATAGATTTTATACAACAAAAACAAAAACAAAAAAAAACACTTAAACCTTAAGACAAAGCCCATAAGAATATAAATGAAATGGTCCCATCACAGAAGCTTAGAATTTTAAAGGAACTCATACTGCTTAAAAAAAAAAAAAGGTAATCATACACCCCTAAAAACACTGCCATCTTAAGAAAATGGTAGATAAAAAATATTCTCTGCAATCTCCTGGACCGGAACCCATCTTCATAATGCTGTGGCCCGGGTCCCGTGCTGCACCAACTGACTCCTGCGAAGCCTCGCCGTCTGGAGCAGCCACTCAAATGAGCCGGAGATGGTTTACGTGCCATGCCAAGCCATCCGTCAATCTGAAGCACGTTTGTCCCAGCTGTGCCACAATCCTCAAGGGTGTCCGTGGTCTCATAGAACGTGACTTTGCTGGCCGCAGACCCAGTCGTTCATCCATGCGTACTCGCACCCAATCCATCACTTGAAGAGGCACTTTGCTCGGTCTCACATGCCCTTGAGATTGTGGTGATGCTACATTTAACGCCGTTGTTATCGTGTTGGTCACGAATTCTTCACCCAACACCCCCACAACAGTCTCTGGAGACCAAAGTTGGTCGTGGGTCCTGAAGATGTCCGGCGTCTCTCCTGTGTCGCTTATCATTACGGACCCTTCACCTGTCGGCTCAGCCGTGGCTCCTGTAGACTGGTGCTGAGCAAGGATACTGAAGTGGTCCAGTTTCTCTTCTCCCTTGCCTGATGTATGTGGTTGTGCTATGTCACCATTGTTGCAGATAACAGCCGTACTGAGTCGTCGTGTTTCGGGGTTCTCTGTGTGTGACAGCTGTCTCTCCTGCAACCCCACAGTGGCTCCCGTAGACTCCTGCTGGGTGAGGATCTGAGGTGAGTCCAGCCACTGCTCCCCCTCTGGGCAGCTCTCCTCCTGTGCACACGGGATGGTTGGTTTCTCATTGGCGTCGCCCTTTTCAATCTCGTCCCATACTACGTCACTGTCACTGAGGTGTATTGTGTCCCAGCCACCGTGGTCAGTCAAACTGAGCCTGTTACTGTTGCGGATGGAGAAGCCCAATTGGTGAAAAAGGTCACATTCTAATATGTTGTCTCCATGCATGGTCACTTGAAAAACAAAGTCAGTAACTATTCTTGACGCAGAGCGGACAGTTAGTGTGATGGTCCCTACGTTGCCAACTCTGTAACCACCATACCCATACAGCACCACTGGGTTCTTGCCAATTTTGTGGTTGGCAAAAAATCACCGTAGCCCAATTTAACATTGACCTTACTGCAGTAGTATCAAGCAGGAGTTGCAAAGTAATGTTGTCCATTTCCATCATGCTGAATGCATACATTGCGTTCTCGGGCCTTACCATGTGGATGGTTGCCGTGGGTGGGTGGTTTTGTTTGCCTGGTGGGCTCCACGGCGCCGGTGACCGGCTAACCTTGGTGAAATGATTAAATCTTTCACACTTCTTACAACACTGTGCCCTTGCCAGGCAAAAACGTGCTCTCTCACAGTGCGTCAGGGAACCACAGTTACTACACACGGGGCCTCTCGAAGCAGTCCTCTGGTCCACGGCGTTTGTCTTGAACTTCTCTGCTGTGTCCCCATATTCCTCCATGCCCACTGCTTTGGTTAGCAGTGCCTGTCCTGGCTGTCGTTGCTGTTGGCACACACCTAGCAGCGATGCTAACGTATCTGCTGACTCAAGCTGGAACGCTAGCTCAAAGGTATAGCTAGTGTCATGTCATTTGGCGCCGTTAGCATCTTCGCCCACAGTTGTGGGTTGTTCGTGTGCTCGGCCAATTGGTCCCACTGTGGGGAAGCCACTCAGTATGTCAGTATGTTTCCACTCAGACGGAAGGACAAGGGGAATCGTCATGGGGGTTTGTGTGTTGATGCGGGGGTTGGTGTGTTGATGTGAACAGTGACAAAGACAATGGGAATTGCAAAGGCTTTCATGTTAATGCAGCACCACAGAAGGCTGATCGAGTTGTATGCTATAAAAGGAGAGGTGCCTGTGACCTGTGATTCTTTTACTGCTTGTGATTCTGGAGAATGTGAGAGAGAGAGATGAATAAAGCCTGTTCTACTCTGGACCTATCTGCCTGATTATTTCCCTCTCCACACTGGTGACCCTTGATGCATAATGGACCTCGAGGTGAACACCCTGGAGACGACCCAGACGGGAGGTGCCAGCAACGCGTGCGCCGTTTCAGTCAAACTCCCAGACTTTTGGCTACACGACCCGAAGTCTTGGTTCCTCCACACCGAGGCCCAGTTCGCGCTCCAGGGAATAACGGTGGATGACACCAGATACTACTACTTGGTTGCAGCACTGGACGCACGCACAACTCAGCAGGTGGCAAACCTGCTCCAACGGCCCCCCGCCCACGACAAATACGGTGTTCTCGAAACCGCACTGACCCGGCGCCATATGCTCTCAGACTGCGAGAGAGCGTAAAGGCTCCTGACGCGCTCCGAGTTGGGAGACGGGTCGGCGGTTGAGTTAATGGAGAAGATGTTGGTGTTGATGGGCACAGATGACGGGCATTTCCTCTTTGCCCACCTTTTCCTCCGGAACCTCCCGAGGGTGGCCAGGGTGGTCCTTGCCAATTTGCCGCTGCTGGCCTCGTGCAACTACCGGGAGCTAGTGCAAGAGGCAGATCAGATTATCCTCACCACCAGAGCCCTCGCAGTGAATGCAGCGATGTCAGAACCCATCGAGACGGCCAGCGGGGGCGAGGAGCCAACGACGGTGGCTGCAGCGGAGGCCAAGAAGCACCGGAGAGACACACTCTGCTTCTACCACCGCCGTTTTGGAGAGGACGCACGCCGATGCGTGCCACCATGTCAATTCAAGCGCTCGGGAAACGCCAGGGCTGGCAGTCAGTAGCAGCTGCGACCACCGGTGAAGCGAGCAAGCTGCTCTATGTGACAGACTCACGCTCGGGGAGACGGTTCCTCGTGGACTCCAGCTCCCAAAAGAGTCTCATCCTGTCGTCCTATACAGACTGGCTGGCGGGAACTAGCAGTCCCGAGCTGACGGCCGCAAATGGCTCAGACATAAAGACTTTTGTGAGAGGACACTGACTGTACCCTTGCATGGCCGTACATACCAATGAACATTCATCATAGCGGCATACAGCTTCCCCATTTTGGGCGTTGATTTTTTGTGTGCACACGGTCTACTAGTCGATGTGGCTAACAGACGCCTGATTAACGCAATGTCTTTTGATTCTCTCCCCTGTACAGCTAGAGGAGCCAGGCCCACAATGCTAGCCAACGTCACAGCTCCAGGGGGTAAGTTCTACACACTACTCACCCAGTTCCCAGCACTCACGGTCCCAACTTTTTCGGCGACCGTCACTAAACACAGGGTGGAGCACTTCATTACCACCATGGGGCTGCCCGTTTTCCCACGACCTCGGCGCCTGGACTCAGCTAAACTGGCCATAGCGCGCGAGGAGTTTGCCAACTTGAAAAAGTTGGGCATCATCAGATGCTCAAACAGCCCGTGGGCATCCCCACTACATATGGTTCTTAGAGCCGAGGGATCGTGGCAACCTTGTGGAAATTTCCACAGATTAAACAATGCCACAGCGCACGACTGCTACCCGATCCCCCATATTTAGGATTTTTCCGTTCACCTCACCGGGGCATGCATTTTTTCCAAGATAGACCTGGTTTGCGGTTACCACCAGGTTCTGGTGCACACTGAGGACATACCTAAGATGGCAGTAATAACCCCGTTTGGTCTTTTTGAGTTTTTACGCATGCCTTTCGGGTTAAAAGGCGCGGCACAGACATTCCAACGCATGATGGATGCAGTGTTGCGCAATCTGCTGTTTGTGTTCATCTACCTGGACGATATCCTGGTGGCCAGCGCGTCTGAGGACGAACACGTAGCCCACCTCAGGACAGTTTTGCAGAGGTTGGAGGAGCACGGATTAATAATCAGCCTGGCGAAGTGCCAGTTCGGGGTGACGGGAATTGATTTTTTGGGCCACCGCATCTCACCGGAGGGCGCGATACCTTTACCGGACAAATTTCGCGTAGTGGCAGATTTTCCCCGGCCTCAGACGGTCAGGGCACTGCAGGAGTTTTTGGGGATGGTTAACTTTCACAACTGTTTCCTCCCCTGCACAGCCCAGCTCATGCAGCCATTGTACGCCGCGCTTAAGAAACAGAAACCGGCGGACAGAGTCGACTGGACTCCTGAGCGAGAGTAGGCGTTTTCTGAGGTTAAAACAGCCCTGGCGAACACCGCACTGCTGGTGCACCCGGACCCGGCGGCTCGGATAGTGTTCACTACCGACGCGTCGGACGTGGCCATAGGGGCCGTCGTGGAGCAGCGCGTTGCAGGTTCTTGGCAGCTGCTCCCTTTTTTTAGCAGGTCTTTGCACGACAGTGAGCGTAAATACAGCGCGTTCGACAGGGAGTTACTGGCTCTCCACCTGGCCATACGCCACTTCCAGTTCTGGCTGGTAGAGCACACCTTCACTGCGTTCATGGACCACAAGCCACTAATGCATGCTATGGCCAAGGTTTCGGAACCATGGTTGGGCCGGCAGCAGAGACAGCTGGCCGCGATCTCGGAGTTTACGACCGACATTCAGCATGTGGCCGGTAAACTCAACGTGGTGGCGCACTGCCTCTCGCGCACATTAGTGGCCCCAATCTATGTGGGGATAGATTACACGGCCATGGCTGCTGAGCAGACTGGAGATGCGGACATTTGCGCACTCCAGTCTAGACCAGCAGGGTTAAGGCTGGAGAGCAGAGTACTGCAAAACGGGGGCCCCCCCAATCTGTGATGTCTCCATGGGCCGCCTGCATGTGGTGGCCCCACGCGCTTGGCGCAGCTGCATTTTTGAGTCAGTTCACTCCCTGGCGCACCCAGGAGTGCGCGGTTCAAGACAAAATGGTGGGAGCAAAGTTCATCTGGCCGAGCCTGCACAAACAGGCGAAAGAGTGGGCTGCAGCCTGCGTAGCGTGCCAGCAAGCCAAAGTGCACAGGCACACAAAGTGTGTCAAAGGACATCACACTTGGAGCCGTTCCATATTCCGGGTAAGAGGTTTGACCATGTTCATGTGGACCTCGTGGGCCCCCTTCCGCCATCGCAGGGGTTCACACACCTCCTCACAGTGGTGGACCGCACCACGCGCTGGCCTGAAGCAGTCCTGCTAGCTTCCACCATGTCTGCAGACGTTGCACGCGCTTTTTTGACGACATGGGTGGCATGTTTCAGTGCCCCTTCAGATATCACATCCGATCGGAGCCCGCAATTTGTTTCCGACCTCTGGTCCACCATGGGCCGGAGCCTGGGCATCACACTTCATCGCACGACCATGTACAACCCCCAGGCCAATGGGTTATACGAGTGTTTCCATAGGTCGCTTAAAGCAGCGCTCAGGGCTTCACTTACGGATGCAAATTGGGTGGACCAGTTGCCGTGGGTTCTATTAGGGTTGCGTTCAGTATCGAAGGAGGATTTGGCAGCCTCCCCAGTAGAGCTGGTTTTTTCGCAGCTGCTGCGGCTCCCAGGGGAATTTTTGCCAGACAGCCCCCCGCCAAACAACGATCCGTCCCCGCTTTCACTGCATAGCGCAGTGGCAGGGACGGTACTCGGTCCGGTCCACCACTGTTTTCCATGCGTTTTTGTGCCAAAGGCCTCAAAGGATGTAGCGTTCGTATTTGTCAGGCACGATGCCCACCGGACCCCCTTGCGCCCGCCCTACGATGGCCCGTTCAGAGTGCTGGAACCCGGGGAGAAACATTTTGTGTTAGACTTGGGGGGATGCAAGGAAACAGTCTGTATAGACAGGCTTAAGCCCACTTTCGTTTTAGCAGATGAGCAGGTGGTGTTGGCCCGAGCGCCTCGGCGCAGACGACCCCCACTGAGAACTCCCCAGGTAAATGACTCGTCAGATCAGTCACAATGGCATGCTAAAGTGTCCCCCCCCCCCCCAATGTTCCCCCACAGACGGGCGCACCCTCAAGAGCCCCCCACCGGCACAGCAGTGCCTCGGAGCCACAGACCCCCGTTACAGCTGCTATGAATGTAGGCTGAAGCCAAAAGGACATGAGGGTTAAGGCTCAGTCTGAGTTTCTTTTGGGGAGGGGGAAAGCCATTCAGTATGTCATTATGTTTCCACTCAGACGGAAGGACAAGGGGTATCGTCATGGGGGGTTTGTGTGTTGATGCGGGGGTTGGTGTGCTGATGTGAACAGTGACAAAGAGAATGGGAATTGCAAAGGCTTTCATGTTAATGCAGCACCACAGAAGGCTGATTGAGTTGTATGCTATAAAAGGAGAGGTGCCTGTGACTTGTGATTCTTTTGATGCTTGTGATTCTGGAGAATGTGAGCGAGAGAGATGAATAAAGCTTGTTCTACTCTGGACCTATCTGCCTGATTATTTCTCTCTCCACACCGCACCATTTCGTCTTCTAAAAGTCCAAATCTACACATGCTAGCCAGATATCTTAGGTCTGCAATGAATGTCTGCAATGAAAACTGGAGGGTTTCCACGCAATACGGGCAGACTGGACAAGACAGTGGGAAGGCAAGGGGTGGAGGAGTGATAATGTATGTCAATAATAGCTGGTGCAGACCGGGACATATCACGGTTAAACAACAACACTGCAATAAAGACATTGAGTTGCTAGCTGTTAGCATGCGGCCTACCTATCTCCCAAGGGAATACTCACACGTGATCTGTATTGTTATTTATGCAAATACAACCGCGAACGCTGGGACAGCGCGTGACGCCATTCACTCAGTAACTGGCAAGCTGCTGACAGAACACCCAGACGCTCTTCTCCTCATCTCAGGCGATTTCAACCATAATTCATTGTCCTCCATTCTGCCCACGTTCACCCAGTATGTCACATGCCACACTAGAGACAATAAAACACTGGACTTATTCTATGCAAACACTAAGGAGGCGTACACCTCATCACCACTCCCCCCACTCGGGAGATCGGATCACAACTTGGTTCATCTCCTGCCGGTGTACAAACCCCTAGTACACAGACAACCTCCAGTCATGTGCACGGTGAAGTTATGGTCCTAGGAGGCAATGGACACTCGAAAGGACTGTTTTGAAACCACTGCCTGGGAGCAGCTCTGCGATCCATATGGTGAGGACATCGATGGCCTCACTCACACCATCACGGACTACATCAACTTCTGTGTGGACAACACCGTTCCCACCAAGACCATACGGTGTTGCTCGAACAACAAACCCTGGATCAACCCTGAGATTAAAACACTTCTGAGAGAGAAGAAGAGGATCTTCAAGTCGGGGAACAGGGAGATGCTGAAGTCCGTACAGAGGGAGCTGAGGAGGAAGATGAGAGAAGGCAAGGACAGCTTCAGGAAGAAGATGGAGGACAAGCTGCAACAGAGCGACATTGGCGGGGTCTGGAGAAACCTTAAAACCATCTCTGGGCTCCAGAATACCTCCTCCCAGGCCACGGGAGGCAGGGAGTGGGCAAACAACCTGAACCTGTTTTTTAATAGGTTTGACCAACCGCCCTCCCCCCCAACTGCACAACCACTGCTGCCTCTAAAGTCATCGAGACCTGCTGTCCACACCCCACTCCATCAACTCCCCCCCACTCCCAGCACACAGCCCCCCAACCTGACCGTCACTAAGACCCAGGTGAGGACGGAGATGAGGAAGATCAAGGTGAGGAAGGCCTTGGGACCGGATGGCATCAGCGCAAAGCTCCTCAAGTCCTGCACAGACCAGCTGTGTGGGATTGTGGAGTACATCTTCAACCTGAGCCTGAAGCTGGGGAGGGTACCACAGTTGTGGAAAACATCTTGTGTGGTACCTGTACCAAAGACTTCCCACCCCAAAGACCTGAACAGCTACAGACCAGTGGCCCTGACGTCTCACACAATGAAGACCCTGGAGAGACTGCTCCTTGCTCACCTCCGCCCCCTGGTGGGACCAGGAATGGCTCCACTCCTGTTCGCCTACCAGCATGACATTGGGGTGGAGGATGCAGTGATCTTCCTCCTTCACTGTTCTCTGTCCCACCTGGAGAAGCCCGGGAACGCGGTGAGGATCATGTTCTTTGACTTCTCCAGTGCTTTCAACACCATCCAACCAATGATCCTGAAGGACAAGCTGCTGTGCGCAGGAGTGGACCAGCACCTGTCATCATGGATCCTGGACTACCTCACTAACCGGCCACAGTTTGTGAGAATCCGGGATTGTGTGTCCGACACGATCATCGGTAGCACGGGGGCCCCCCAGTGAACGGTTTTGGCTCTCTTCCTGTTTACCCTTTATACTGTGGACTTCTCACACAACACAACACACTGCCACCTACAGAAGTTCTCTGACGACGCTGCGATCATCGGCCTCATCTCCAACGGAGATGAAGCTGAGTACAGAGGACTTATCCAGGACTTCGTGGACTGGTGCCATCGGAACTGCCTCCAGATCAACGTGAGGAAAACTAAGGAGCTGGTGGTGGATTGCCGCAGGCAAGGACAACCCCTCACAGCACCAGTAAACATCCAGGGAACAGACATTGAGATGGAGACATCCTACAAGTACCTGGGTGTTCATCTGAACAATAAACTAGACTGGTCACACAATACCAATGCACTCTACAAGAAGGGACAGCGCAGGCTGTTCCTACTGAGGAGGCACAGGTCTTTTGGTGTACAAGGGGTGCTCTTGAAGACATTCTACGACACAGTGGTGGCATCAGCCATCACTTTTGGAGTGGTCTGCTGGGGCAACGGCATTACAGCAGCCGATAGGAAGAGACTGAACAAACTAATCAAGAAAGCTAGCTCTGTCCTGGGGCAACGCCTTGACCCAGTGGAGGAGATAGGAGAGAGAAGGTTGGTGGCTAAACTGTCATCTCTGCTGGAGTCCGAGTCCCACCCCATGCAGGACATGCTGAACGCACTGAGGAGCTCATTTAGCAGCAGACTACATCATCCTAGGTGCGCGACTGACAGGTTTCACAGGTCCTTCCTACCTACGGCCGTCAGACTGTATAACCTAAGCAGGGCTGCTCACAGAGATAGCAAAAAAATGTGACAAACTAACGGTATTGAATGCAAAAGATGCAACAGACTTACACAAATGCCCCCCCCCCCAGTATACAACTAGGACAATATCAGTCGCTATGGAGGGTGACAATATGTATGGGTACATATTCATACCATGTAGGGTAACTAAATAGACGGTTATGCTGTTTATTCCATCTAGCTACAATGCTCCGCACTGTGTGTATATATATTTATATATTTATGTGTACATATGTATATTCACTGCTCTTTTTTTCTTATCTTCTAAATTATTGCTATCCCTGTGCTGTTGCAATCCTGGAATTTCCCCATTGTGGGACTAATAAAGGCTTATCTTATCTAATCTTAATTTCTGGCTGGACTCACCAATTCCCTGTCACCGTTGGTGGAATCTGATTCACCGCGCCAACACGTTATCCGATGTAGCAAAATGGCTTGTAAGCAGTTCCACAGCGTCACCAAACGAGTCCGCTGGTCCGAGCATACGAAAAATTGTCTGACTTTCTATGCCCAGGTTGTCAACCAGTAGTGTCTGTTTCCGTCCTTTGTCCAATTTTCCCAAATCCAACGCTGCTACATACGTTTCAGAAGCGTCAAGCCAACGTAGTGATGACACAGGCGGCTCTCCGGTATTTTCTAGAAATGGCTGTATTGGCTTCATGCACGCCTCCATGGTTTACTCCTCGTCGCCAAATGTTATGTCCACAAACCTGGGAATGACCACAGACAAGTGAGCTGTGCTGGAACTGAACTTTATTACAATAAACTGGTCAACATACAGTGCATGTAATGAGTGCTTGGCTCCTGTGTGTGCCTATCGAGAGAGCGCCAGCAAAGAGACCATAAGATGGCCGACTTCTCCCTTATATGGGTTGGCGTGATGATGGTACCAGCCGGCTACGTCATCACGTGCTCTCTGTTATAAACCCCTTTATAACAGACTCTGTTTCATCTTGAGATGCCGGGAGGAGGTGAGCAGGGCGAGCAGAAGCTGGTCCTGTTCCTCTTTTCCATTCTGCTGTGCCTTCGCTTTGGACAAGGCCAGCAAACACACAGCTGTATATATGCTTCATTTTTGCATCTACAAGGCCAAGCGTCCTTTTGAATGGGAGACTGGATCTTGCGCATGTGTTGTCAATGCTTACAGGCAACATATTCACAAAATTTGGGCTGCACATGCTCAGCTGCAGAGAGGAGCTCGAGCACATGCACAGAATGGAGGTGGAGCATGAACCCACCTTGACTGTTGTCCGCGTTATCGTCCATTTCGCAGATTGGAGATTCGAAGTTCCTGTGAGGTGATGGCATGGTCGTGGCTGTGTGATGAGCTCCCCCACACCAGCTGGCCCACAGGTATGTGTGGACACCAGTGTTGGGCAAGTTACTAAAAAATTGTAACTAGTTACAGTTACTAGCTTCTTCTTTTCAAAAGTAACTGAGTTACTTTTGAGTTACTGCATGATTAAAGTAACTAGTTACTTGGAAAAGAAACTTTCAAGTTACTTTTAAATGCATACTTAAATCATCTTGCACACATAGCAAGATCAAGGGCCGCTTGTTCTCATCACCATCGTGGGTTCGATCCCACCCCCAGACCATCGGTGACCCTTCTGTGTGGAGTTTGCATGTTCTCCCCGTGTTTACGTGGGTTTACTCCGGGCACTCCGGTTTCCTCCCACATGCCAAAAACATGCAAGTTAGGTTAATTGGCATCAAAACTGGGGATTCTAAATTGTCCTTAAGTATGGATGCAAGAGTGAATGGTTGTCTGTCTCTCTGTGTTGGCCCTGTGATGGACTGGCGATCTGTCCAGGGTGTACCCTGCCTCTCGCCCAAAGATGCTGGGATAGGCTCCAGCCCCCCCGCGACCCGAAAGGATTAAGCGGTAGAAGATAGATGGATGGATGGATGGATGAGAAAAAAAGTCTCATCTTACAGAAGAAAAACGTCTCAGATTTACATAAATTATTGTAATCAGTAGAAAGTCAGAATTGTACTAGAAATAAAGCTGTGAATTCAAAGAGAAAACTTTGGACCCCCTGGTAGGCCGTTTTTGGCCCACAAGCTATATGTTTGACACCCCTGGACCAGCCCATTAAAAATGCATATTTAGAGGATTTACTTCTATGAAATAGTTGCATATCGCAACAGCATATAAATGAATGAGATAACATAACACAGAAAGCACAGATTAATGAAAGTTCACCACTTAGAAGAAGCTGTTCTTTACTGCAACAAATCAGTCACTTTTTCTCTGTGCGTAAGAAAACTTTAAATGCACTTAATACAGACATTAAGTGCGAGCTTCTTGCTCACAAAATACTCATGTTTAACCACAGAGGTAGGAGCTGGTAGAGGCTACTCACCACTTGGACAACAGGTGATCAAGGCTCGATGTGAGAAGTTGCCACCAGGTTGCGGTGTCAACTTGGGCTGGACAGGAAACTGATCCGCGGAGACTGACAGCTGCGCCAGTTATGGTAGGGTCAGTTTAATTGCGCTAAAAATATCTATCCATATTAATAAAACGAGTAACACGTGTAACACATCTGATCAAATTTCAGTAACTATAACGCATTACTGAATTTTTAAACAGTAATTTCATTACATAGCACGTTACTGTAAAAGTAGTGGCATTACTCTCAACACTGGTGGACACTGATTTCTACACTGAACAGTGTTTAGCTTGGGTTTATGTGTGGAGGGTGACAATGAAACTATTCTTTATCATACTATACTCATTTAGGAGTCTTGTGAATTAAGAAAGGAGGGAGTAAAAGAAAAAACTTGAAAACTGCATATAACTGTGATGCAGATTTAAAATGACACTGGTAAAAAAAAAATCCTTTTTTTTTTCTTGCCAACATGTCTGTAACATGTTTTTATGACTTATGAGACATATCAGGAGCTAAATCACTCTCATGTGTCATGTCTTTGCTTTTCTGCTGTGAAAGTTCAGTTAAGCTCCTCTCTGTCATGTTTGCCCTTTCGGAATGAAGAAGAGGACCCAATCACCAAGCAAATCTGGTAGACCATGATTTATTAACAACAACAAAAAAAGAAAATAAACACTGCACATCGGCAGAAATGAAAAGCAGCAATAATCCAAGTGGTGTGGTGATAATGAAGGTGAAGCAACAAAGAACGCAGCAAAGAACACCGACAAAAAAGGCACACATATAGACAGAGGGAACAATTATGGTAATACAACACAGGTGAGGAGAGCAATCAAAAACCAATGGCTGACACATGAGGGAAACAGCTGTCTGGATGGGCGGGGCTCACAACACAGAGGGGATACACACCAAACATAATCAGTGAGTGAGAAGGGAACATAAAGTGTGAACAGGGGCTGCAGACCTGTCCAGAACACTACAGTACCTCCCCTTCAAGGGTCGGTTCCCAGACAACCCTAGGGTACACCCACAGGAGAAGGAAAAAAAAAAAAGAAAACCCAAAACCCTCAGTGAGCAAAACAAATTGCACCCCCCCCCCCCCCAGCAAAGTCCAAAACAGGTCAGGTGGTCTTCCAGAGTCCCAGGGCCTCCAGACCCAAAAGCCAGGCAGGTCATGGGGCCTACCCATGTCCATGGGTCCCCAAACTGGAGTACATGATGGGTCTGGGGGCCTTCCAAAGTCCAAAAGCCACTGGGAGGGTGAACACGGGGCGTCAGGCGGCCTACCAAAACCCAAGGGCCACCAAACAGGAGAAAACTCACGAGTCTCACGCTCAAAAGATAACACACAACCCTTCTGCACAGAAAATAACCCAGGGGCTCTCAACTCTGAGGGAAACAATGCAGGATTCCCTTACCCAAAAGAAAACAACATAGAGGTCTTAAGCTCAGGAGATGACATGGAAATTTTACCCTCAAGAACTGGCAACAAAGAATCTTTACACTCAAACCAAGTTCAGGAAAAATATATGCAAAAAATTACAGGCACAGGGGGCACGGATGCAGAAATTTCTGGCCCCGAAGATACTAATGCAGGAATTTCTGATACAGGATACTCTTAATGCAGAAATTTCTGATTTTGGACACACTAATGCAGAAATTTCTGGTTCAGGTCATACAAATACAGGAGTCCCTAATTCACAACCAAATGGCAGGAGAGTTACCAGTTCCATACTGTAGCAGGTGGCTGAAATGCACAGTCCACAGGAACAGCTGACAGGTGTGCGCTGGGCTCCAAAATGGCAGGTGGAGGTGCGCCAACCTCTGGATCAATGGTTGGAGGTCTCCTGACCTCAGGAGATGGTGGGGAGGACTTGGCAGCTGGTGGAATCTGCACAGGGGTCACCCCACCAGAAGCAAGGCAAGACTTTTCAAAATTGGTGTTTGAAAATAACTGAAAGGGTACTTGCCTTAACTCTTGGTCTTCTGTCACCAGGGTGACCACCTAAGAATCAGAAGCAGGAACAATAGCAGGTAGGGCAGGAACAGGGACTAGGGAGTGACGTGGAGCAGGAACTGGAACTGTTGTAAATGCTGATGAGGAAGCGGCATGGGCCCCCGTGCAGCAGTTGTGGAAGCCAGCACTGGAGCTGTCGTGGGAACCGGCGTAACAACAGTCCTAGGGGTCAGCTTAACTGAGCTCCAAGGGGCTGCAGCAAGAGGAAGGGAAAAGGCTGGAGCTGAAAGCGCCAGAGCCAGGGGATGCTTATTTGTTGGCACGGTCTCCGGTGTTGCAGACAAACCCCTTTTTAGTCTGTAGTGCGGCCACGAGGCTGGCGAGTGATGGGAAAAAGAGGAGGTCAGAGTCAGGGGACACTGTGTCATTGGCACAAACTCCAGTGTCTCAATTAAATTCCCCACCAGCCCGCGATATGTCCTATGGAGGTTGGAGACAGCGGTCAGTAGTCCTGCCAGCTCGGGGTAATTCCACAGACCGGGATGCACCTCCATTATCCCAGTCACTGCATTCAGGCTCTCCAGGGTTTCCTCCTGAGAGTGGGAGGTGCGAGCTTCCGAGATAAAGTCCTGGATAAATTGGGCTGCCCAAAGATCATCCACGCTGGGACCACCAGCTGCCAACCTCCTTCTGTTTGGTGAGCCCTGGTATGCTGGTGTCCTGCTCCTACCAGATTCACCCGCTGGGTCCATTACTGGCTGCATTCTTCTGTCATGTTTGCCCTTTCAGGACGAAGAAGAGGACCCAATCACCAAGCAAATCTGGTAGACCATGATTTATTAATAACAAGAAAGGAAATAAAACCTGCACATGGGCCGAAATGACAAGCAACAATAATCCAAATGGTGTGGTGATAACAAAGGTGAAGCAACAAAGAATGCAGCAAAGAATACAGACAAAAAGGCACATATATAGGCAGAGGGAACAATTATGGATAATACATACAACACGGGTGAGGAGAGCAATCAAAAACCAATGGCTGACACATGAGGGACACAGCTGACTGGATGGGCGGGGCTGACACCACAGAGGGGATACACACCAAACATAATCAGTGAGCCAGAAGGGAACATAAAGCATGGACAGGGGCTGCAGACTTGTCCAGAACACTACAGTCTCTGTGGAAAAAGGCAAGTTTAGACTGAGGTGAACCAATCAGGACTCAGCACTGGCTGATCAACTCTACCAGTTTGCAGACATGTGTGCTGGTGGGCGGGCCTTTGAATGAGGAAAAGGGAAAAGATTTTCCTCAGCAACTGTAAGACAATGAAAGGTTTTTGTGGGGGAAAAGGGCATAAGATACCATTTTAGAAAAGGTAGATTCGTTTTTAAGGGGATTTACGTATATCCACTGCAGTGCATCTTTAAGGCCAAATTGCCCAGGCCTAGTTGTGCACACTGATTTAATTTTGAATTGAACTTTAGTCTTTTTCCCCTCTCTATGAACATACTCCTGTGCCTTGTGTGTAATTTGCATAGCAGGCCAATAAAGCTGATTCTGGTTCTGATTCTAATGCCGATGATAGACAAACATGTAGATGCCACATTGGCCTCCTCAGCCTGTTGCTGCGATACATCAGAGTGTCCACCACTGGTGAGGGCAAGACTTGCCTTTAAACAAATATTAGCCAATGATGGGAGAAGGTGTGGGTTTTTTTCTGAAAAAAATCATCAGCGTTGCAAAATTCCCTCAGTTTTAATGCCCCCCCCCGCCAAATTTATTCAGTCCAGTTCAACTTTATTTATATAGTGCCTAATCTGCACTAGATACATAAGGCACGAGTAATTTAGAGAGAACCCCAACAATCAAGCAATCTCCTCTGAGCATCACGAGAGGCACCAGTGGGAAGGAAGAAACCTCCAGAACCAGGCTCAGGGTCAGGCCTGCTGCCTCTGCTGGGTTATGGGGTCCATCGGTGGATTCAAGTGTGTCCCATCTGCTGGTGCGTCAGGGGTTGGGTTTCCCTTTGCCCAATCACATACATCTCCTCCCCTATATGACCTGCCTGCTTCCCTCATTCTCTGCCAGACTGTCTAGGAATTCTTATATGAACTGAAGGAGTGTGTCGACTTTGGCTTTGAAAGTGCTCTAGAGTACATTACATCACACAAACTCACAATTATGTAGTATTAGGAATATTTATTAGAGTATTATAAAACACATCACTCCGCTGTGAATGGTACAGTAATGCATTAACTACCATCTAACATTGGACCAAGTATAATAATCAAGGCACAGTAATCTGAAAACAGTTAGGTGAAGGTAATTCCTCCAGATGTGGCCTGGAGTGTGAGGGCCTGAGCATGAATCCACCCCCAGAGTCCGCTGCTGCCTGCAGCTGCATGCTGGCGAACTGCAGGGCTGGTTGAGCTCTGGAGAAACCCGGACCGAGGCAGAATGAAAAGCAGAGGTTGACGGGGAAACAGATCTTCTCTAATTAGTCCTTTGTGAGTGAAGACATCCTGGTGATTTGTCCTTATCAATATGGTGAAGATGCTGACATACCACTCAAAGGCCAGAGCAGCGTCCACTGTTTTTTTTTTTTTTTAAACCTTTATTTAACCAGGAAAGGTCTAAAGTGCTGACAGCAACACCATGTTTGAGGCTAATGTTACCTGATTAGCTCCATATATTGGACTAACAGAAAACTGGTTGACTATGAGACTGTGTTCTGTTTGTTGATAGAATATGATTGATGCCTGTGGTGTGATGAGCACAGAAACAGCACTAAAATAAACCTGCTAGCTGGGACCATCGGGTCCCAAGCAGGTGTAGACTTCAAGGTCTTGTACTGTTTAGCACGGTCATAGGCCGCCCATCTTCTTGCTTGCCACCACCAAGTTTGAGATCCAGGGAGATGCGCCCCATGACAGCGATGAACAATGCCTCCAGGGAACCTCAAAGAAAGAGCGAATGATCAGAAACAAGCCAACCAAACAATTTCCCACAAATAACTCAAGTCATGCATTGATCAACTAAATAGCAGAGCAATACATTAACCCCTTGCACTCCGGTCAATTTCCCTAAAAACACCAAAAATTAACGTGCCCAAATTAAATCAAAAGCTATTCTTCAACCCTTTGCAGCATCTTCATGGGGTTGGTATCATTTAAAAGAAAACACTTTGAATTTTTTGGCAAAACAGTCATAATCTCTCTAAGTGCTCCGGTCACTGAGTTACAGTCATCTAAACATAGTGAACTTGAAGAAAATAAATTTGGCCTGGGTGTTTTTTTGGATACAAATGCTTGCAAATAACACACAGCTTCAGATCCTGGCTGGAAAATGCAACAGAAATGTAGAACCAAGTGTTATCCAGCTGAGGTCCAAATTTTGTAACAATACCACAAAAAATGAATATATTACACAACTTTGTTCTCAGGTAGTTCCCAGGCGTTTTGGAACTGTGCCAAATTGTGCCAAATGGCACAGTTTGGAAAAACGTCTCTAACTTTTGAATGATTCAATGTAGAAGCTTCATTTTGGGCTCTAATGAAAGGTCACACTCAGGGCTGTGTCTGTGTGTGTGTGTGGGGGGTTGCCCCCCCCCTCGCTACAGAGGATGGACATCGGCCATCGCTACACAACGGATTAGTCTCATGTGGCGATGTGGGACAGCAGCACAGTCACCGCGGCTTCCCCCCCCCTCGCTACAGAAGAATAGCGGGGGTGGGGGGGGCGGCGTTCACGGTCTGGACGTGGCAAACAACCCCTTGTACCACGGCGCACAAACTTCAGACTTCGTGCGCCGCACAGTTGTAATTTACCGATCGGTCAAAAGTCATTTTGGATTACAATTTTCAGGAATAAAGAATAATTTAGCTTATGAATGAATGAATGAATTTATTTTGGATAATACAGTACAGGTTAAAAGAAACTGTATAATATAACAACAAGGTCAAATTAGACAAAGACTCCTTCTACTAAACAATTCCACGTGAGTTATCCGAAATGGGTGATGGCTGAAGCCGCAGCTTATATTGCCCACCCATATTCCATCCAAGAATTCAAAGAAAAAAGAGTAAACAAGACAAGAGTGATTACAATTTAGAACAAAGCTAAGACAAAGTGTGACTGAGAGAAAAAAAAGGAAAACTAAGCTAAGCTAAGTTAAGCAGTTACTATTCAAGACAAATCTAAGACAGAATGTCACAGAGAGAAAAAAAACAAAACAAAAAAAAAACTAAGCTACAGCACAACACAGGCTGGAAATGCCAATCCTTATGTGAGTTTACATGTCGTCTTGTAAATATGTTTGGAGTATTTCTTCCTTTAGTTTTTGTTTAAATTGTCCAAGCGTTGTACATGATTTTAATTCAGGTCCAAAATCGTTCCATAATCTGACTCCTTGCACTGAAATACAGTGTTGCTTGGTGGTTGTTCTCACTGTAGGCTTTTGAAATATACATGTTCCTCTGAAGTGATATCGTTTCTCCCTTGTTTGGAACAACTTTTGGATATTTGCAGGCAGTGATAAATTCTTCACTTTGAACATTATTATTGCAGTTTTAAAGTCAACCAGATCTTTCAACTTGAGAGTTTTTTGTTTAAGAAAAAGTGGGTTTGTTGGTTCCCTGTAAGCTGCTTTGTTTATTATTCTAATAGCTCTCTTTTGAAGCATAAAGAGTGGATATATGTTTGTTTTGTATGTATTTCCCCATACTTCATTACAATATGTCATGTATGGGAGTATTAATGAATGATACAAGGTGTATAGTGTGGGTTGATTCAGCAAATATTTCACTCTGTGTAATATTGCAATTGATTTGGATACTTTACCTTTTATATAATTAATATGTGACTTCCAACACAGTTTGTTATCAATTATTACTCCAAGGAATTTAGTTTCAGATATATATAACACCTTACCTCTTCACAGCAGTGTCCTGGCGAACTTCTCTTCCCCATTGTCAGACGAACGCGACGCTGGTCCGCTCATGGTTCTGGTCTCGCGACCCGATCAAAACATAATTCCATTATTGCAGTTTTGTGCTTCCATGATTGCGGTTTTTGGCAAATGATTTTTCAAAACAAATAACAGTAGTAATTAAAAAAAGACTGGCGAAGGTGTGTGTGTCACTCAGCCTTCGTCGTCAGCCTCCGTCGGTCTATGACCACGGAAGAAATCATAACGTCTACTCTGCTGGAATCAAAACAAAATAAGCACCGCCTGTGGCCGAACATGCTGATGTGCAAATGGCAGTCGCTGTCACACAGGTTGCATTTGTGGATGGTCTCCGTGCTGCTGGGTCTGTGGGGTTCTTCCTGTGGGTCCTTTTTTTTGATCCGCTGCAGCAGTCAATCTTCACCCAGCCTTAAAAAAAACAGCTCGCGAACTTCTCTGCTTCAATAGGCTCACTGCATTTACAGCGTTGGGAGGCGGGTCCTTCTTGCTAGGTTTTCAGTCATTGGTTCTTCAAGGTTTCAGAAACCCAATTCAAGGCTCTTATTAGTCGAATGAGAGGTCAATCAGATGAACTAATCTGTTCGCAGCTGTGTCTGCAGCTTTTATTTTCAGTGCGCGCTTGGACGCCATACACCACCTACATCACAATCTCCATCATGCATCCTAGAGCGCACGAGGGTGCTCTCGTGCACCCTCGTGCGCTCTAGGACGCAGAGACTTGCCCGTCCACGGTACAACGGAGTGCAAGAGGTTAAACAAATGAAAACTAAATAAACAAATTAATAAAGTAAGTAATTATAAATATTCAAGAGTGTGTAAAAGCTGGACACCTGAAAACTGAGGAGATGCCTGCAGCTCCCTCACAAGAAGGATGGAAGAATTTTTAGTCTCGGTCCAGCTGTTAAGATATTTGCGAAAATATAAAACTGTTAATTATTGCGCCACCTATGGACGCAGTGCCTTGATTTTTGGTCTGAGTAGTGGGGAGAGTGTCTGATCAGACTGGAAGAAGAAGAGTTTGAGTTTTAAAAAAATCCCTTTATTGCACAATTCAAAAATGTAAGATCACCAGTACCATCATCGCACCAAGTGTCTCACATTTCAAAAGTGCAAACATAACTTATCCCCCTCTCCCACAGAACACAGAAGAATAAGAGTTTTAAAAAATCCCTTTATTGCACAATTCAAAAAAAGCAAGAGCACCAATATCATTCCACCAAGCGTCTCACATGTCAAAAGTGCAAACATAACCCATCCCCCTCTCCCGAAGAAGGAAGAAGAACAAGAAGAACGAGAAGAACAAGAAGAATAAGAACAACAAGAATCATCCTGCAGCATTGCTGCTTGGAAGTCTAAAAGAAAAAATACTGCCTTGACAAGAATTTAAGATGTTTGCCAAAATAAAATTATATGACAAAGTCTTTGAGTTTATGCTGAATTACACACCATTTAGGCAATTTAATAAAATTTTTGGTTAATTATGCATTTTGAAAAAAAAGATGATTTAATTGATTGCAACCGTCATCAGTTAAATGATCTTAAGCTGCAGCAGATTTAATTCAGTTCACTGCTGAACAAAGTCGGAAATAAAAAGTCTGAGACCCACAATCGTTGCTCATGTTTTTATGTCACACAAATTAAAAGTTTGGTTAAACTAAATTGGTTAAAAAGATCAATTTTTCTTAAAATGGTAACACTGAAAATAAAATAAGACATGATTTGATTGTAATATTTTCTTATTGAAATAAAGGCAATTATAAATGTAGATGGGCAAAAATGAAGAATGCAATAATTTAAAACCGAATTAGGATTTTATTTGAAGAAGTTACATCAGAAGCTCTAAAGACCCTGAAACACACGCAGCCTTGAACACGCCTGGTGGCAGCCGCCGATGTCTGCCGGGGCTGGAAGGTTTAGGGAGCGGACTGAGATTCAGCCGAAGTTCATGCGACATCCTGACCTCGACCTCAAAGCCATATTCCAACCCGTGCAAGATTTTTCAGAGATGCAACTATGGCATCAGCGTGAAAGCCTCCATCATTTCATGCTTTAGTTATCAGGCTCACAGGGTGGATGGTGACTCTGACGCCCCTCTGTAACGAAAAATCATAAACTCACAAGAAAAACTTTCACATTTACAACAAAAGTCTCAATTCAGGAAAAAAAAAACACTGCTAAAATTTTACAAAAAGAGTTGGAAATTAACACAAAAAAAATCCCACAAATTTATAAGAAAAAAAGTCGTAAATGAATGAAAAAAAGCCAAACATTTAAGAGGAAAAAATAACCAAATTTACAAGAAAAAATGTGATGAAAATGAGCATTTATTATGAAACCTACAGAAAATTAAAAAAAATAATAATTTTTTTTTTTAGAAAATGGTTAAAAGAAAAATTTTAAAAAAAATTGCAAAAAAAAATCTCAGGTGTTCTGACTCAACTAACCATCAGACATTTTTTTACTCATTAAAATTTTGGTGGCAACTCTGACTTGTACTGGAGTATTTAAGGTCATAAGATGATCCCATGCTTACATGAGAACAATTTCTGATTCTCAACTCTCCTCTGCATAAAACACTAATAAAGCTGATATGATGTCAGTCAAATAATTATCAAAAAAAAATGACAATTTTGGCAATGAGAGTAAAGCTGAGGCAATTCACGTTCACAGAAGCAGGATTCTGCGGCTGTTAAAGCAGCACTATGGAACGTTCTTGTTCTGGTAGGAACACTGAAAAGTCTACGGCCATGGAGACTGTGACCCGATTGGTTGTTGGCACTGTGGCCCATGTGGCCCACTCAGGCGATGGGGGAGGGACATTCACCCAGTCAGAGGTTGATGTACCATCAAAATTATTTGGGAACCATTATTTTAAGGTGAAAATCTTACATAGTGCTGCTTTAAATTAGTCCAATTAGCTAAAATGGATCTGATCCCTCCTTTTTCAAAGAAGTTGTTTTATTAAAGAAATAAATGTAATAAACAAGTCAAATAAATTTACATATAATGTCTAAGTTTTAAACTATGATGTTTATTGTTATTACTATGGTTATTAATTATTCAAGGGGGGCACTGTGCTGCTGGGGCTTCCTCTCATCGACTGTCTGCTCCAAAAAAGAAGAAAGCAAAGGGTTGTTTGCAATATGTGCTTTTAAAGCCGTGTTCATCAGCTAGTAAGACTGAAGGAGAAGATTAGAGGTAGGACAAAATGGTAAGTGGCGTTCACTTACAGTATATGTGGTCTTTGTGACTAGAAAAGCGCTATATAAGTGCAGGTTAGTTAGTAGTTAGTTAGTATATAGCGCTTTTTCCTCGTCTCTGGATGACCACAGTGCTTTACAGATCCTGCTATCCACACGTTCACACACTGATGGCGGAAAAGCTGCCATACACAGGCACTGGCCTGACCCACCAGGAGCAACTGGGGGTCCAGTGTCTTGCTTAAGGACACTTCAACATGCAGACAGAGCGGGAATCGAACCCCTGACCCTCCACTCATTAGTCAACCACATTACACCTGTGCCACAGCCGCAGATTGATTCAGTGATGGATCGTAATAGTTGACACTAACGATGATGCACCGATCTCTGAAACGCATGGATCGACCTTTTATTAATTATGTATATTCATGAAAACATTGCATACTCTCTTGGGTATTCAACCAATTGCATTTTCAGTCCACTAAATGGTGCAAAGCAAGCACCCAGTCAAGTGAAGTCATAGCTTGTCTGGCCAGATTTGCAGCCAGCTTCAAAGTTAGCTCAAATGTCGGGCCTTTTTTGGATTTTATAACAAAGATGGAAGACCTTGACATGACGAACCCCAAAACATACGGGCCAACAGACGTCTCGGAGCAGCTTTAGCAATGGCTAAGCTAAAAACACACTGGCATGGAGCTTGTGAGCAGCACTCGGAGAAAAGTAAGTTTATTTATGAAGCGCTGTTCAGAAACATATAGTACAATAAAATAGAATAAAAGGAATTTGATAGACAAAAATAATTTAAAAAAAATACGAAAACAAGTTAAAACACAAGATTAAAATAATTTAAAACTAGAGGGCACTCAGAGAGTGCATACCGCTGCCAAGGCTGTTCACCCAAACTCTGCTCCGCCACAGCGTATCGGCCTGAGGCAAAAATGTTGGCGGAGGTAAAAATCCATCCAGTAGTTTTTGTGGAATCCTGCTAAACCATTGCTAGGACTGAGCCTTGGTGGAGGTATGCATCCATGGATCCCCTCCAAAATGTAATGGGTTTGTGTGTAGCCCAAGAACCACCTGCATTTTTAATTTTTTTTATTGTCTGCTGTGTTTGGCATTTTGTTCTTATACTTTGTTTTTACACTTCTTGTGAATTGCTTCTTTTCTGCTGCATGTCTGCTGCATTGTCGTTTCACATCTTATGTCTATTTGTATTTTATGTTATTCATTACTGTGCAGCACTTTGGTCAACTGTTGTTTTTAAATGTGCTTTATAAAAACCTGGACTAAACCCCAACATCAGCAGTGTTGGGAGTAACGTGTTACTGTAACACAGGGCTATTCAATTACAAAATCAGTTGGGCCACAATTTGAAATCAAGACATGTTAACTGGGCCGCACATGTTCAGCAATCTGTTGAATGACAAATTTTAAATCAACACAGATCAATATGATGAAAAATATGCACTTTTTATTCACCGTCTTGGTTTTAAATGTGCACTTGGCACATGACAAAGGCACATCAAAGGTGCATGAAAACACAATAACAGTGCTGGGGTTGAGCAGAACTTGAAGTAGTAGAAATATTTTTCCTTTTGAACAACAATTAAATAATTAGAATGGGGGAAAAATCAAATTCTGTAAATAACCATTTTGGTCACATCTTACTCAGGCATATCTCAAAGTGCATAAAAACTCAATGTGCACTGTTAATAGCATTAACATTTGTTTCCCTTTTGAAATAAAAATCTACTACATCCTGGTCACAGTTGACCTTGGTACATCACAAAGTGCATTTAGCTGAATAAAAAATGAACTGTCAAACACTTCAGTGCACAAACCCCCCAAGAAAACATTGATAACATTAACAAACATTGCACATCCACTATTGTGGTTGGTTCCAGCAGTTGCAGCAGTCAAGAAAACCAGAGTTTTCAGAGTGAAGAGGCATTCAGGATTGGTGACGAGACAGAGGAGGATGCAGGTGTGTGGCAGGTGGCAGGCGTGCACAAAGGCGAGCCCGGGAGACAGCGACCTGATGCACCTGTGACAGCAGCTGGCAGACGGCGATGCAGAGGCGAGGTCCGCCGCTGGGGAATACACCTGTGCACAGGGGAGAGACTGGAAAGGCAAAGGTAGGTATGCTTACGATGTAGATCTTGCTGGGAGATGAGGGGGTTCCTCTGCAGCAACAGGGCTGAAGGAATCAGACGGCTTCATGCCGAAGCCCAGGGCAGAGTGGCTTATATCCCACGCTGCTGACGAGGCGCAAGTGTGCGCGCAGCTGGCGCCGCTAATGAGCGGCGAGTTGTAACATATCCAGCCTGTGTTGTGTTGTAGCTTAGTTTTCTTTTTTCTCTGTCACATTTCGTCTTAGTTTTGTTTTGAATTGTAATCGCTCTTGCCTGTTTTCTCTTTTGAATTCTTGGATGGAATATGGGTGGGCAATATAAGCTGCGGCTTCAGCCATCACCCATTTCGGATAACTTACGTTGAATTGTATAATCAGATGAGTCATTGTTCAATTTGACCTTGTTGTTATATCATTCAGTTTCTTTCAACCTGTACTGTACTATCCGAAATAAATAAATTCATTCATTCAAAAAATTGGGCTATGCATTACAATACTTCTACAGACTATAGTGGCAATACACATGAACAGAACTGGCCTCTGCATTTGACTGTGCTATTTATAAATACAGTGATCCCTCGCTACTTCGCGTTTCACCTTTCGCGCCCTCAGTGCATCGCGGATTTTTCAAAAATATTCATCAAAAATTCAAAATTGAGAAAAAATGGCACGAAAGTTGCCCGGGCGCTAGCAGAAGGCAGGGAGACTAGATTAGAACATCAGGTATCAACACGGACAGCCCGCACAACTCAAAATCCACCTCTCTGACCACCGCTCCACTCCTCTCCGCCCACCTCTTCACCGCTCGGGAATCTCGCAAGCTGATTGGCCGAGACGTTTTACCTCGCAAGCTGATTGGCCGTGACGTTTTACCCAGCTTCTCTCCCTGCAGAGCGCCCATACATAGCGAAGGAAGACAGCATTCATTGTTCTTTATCGCTCGTGTTGCTTAGTGGCACTTTTCGCTGTTCTCTTGTACCTTTTTGTGCAAAATAGTGCTTGTGACGCCCTTGGGGGGGGGGGGGTGACGCTACTTAGCGGTTTTTCACTTTTTGCGGTTGGTTCTGGTCTGCATTAAACGCGATAAGTGAGGGATCACTGTAATATCTATATCTAGAAACGCATCGCTTCCCGGTCGCTTTTCCTCTCCCTTTCTTTTCTTTCGTCGCCATGACAGCTTTCTTTGGCCACTGAACAGATCTTCCCAGGTGTTGAAGTGTTTTGTAGTCGACTATAACGACAAAATGCACCAAAAACAACCAGTGTCGACGTGCTGGCAATGGTAAACATGGAGGACTGTGTCACACTCGTGACATCACGCGGAACTCCGGCTGCACTTCCGGTTAATCGGCGGATTTGTCTGATTTTTCAGGGCAGGAAATTCAAAATCGCGATTTTCTCCAAGATTCCGGGATTTGTGGAGGGGGTGCCAATGATGAATTATCTTTATAATTGTATGTACTATCACCCAGTGCCGTTCAATGCCGTTCAGTTCAGTTCTACTTTAAATCAAGTGTGAGTAGGAACCTCTTTTCATAACTACACATTCTATTACACACACATACCAGTCCAGGCAGGGTTAAACTGACAATTTTCATCGTCAATTTTACACTTCAAAGTTGACAATGACTCTGTTTACATGGTCACAAGTAAACCGATTACTGGAGCAAACCGATAAAGAAAATAAACGACGCGCAATGATCAAAACGATAAACCATGAAGGAAATACAGAAACTAATCAAAACCAGGAACCAAATACAGCAAACAGGGTGAACAGAAGAAATAAACAATCAGAAAAAAGACAAAACTAATCAGATAACTAAGCCCGGCCCCCGCCCATGGACCGGATCATGACAGAGCCCCCTCCTCAAGGGGTGGATCTCAGACACCCCAGAATAACATCACAAACCCCCCCCCCCCACAAACAAGAAAAACAACCCACCTGGGGGAGGAGGGGGAACCCAGTCATGGAGGGACCACGACACAATAAATAATACCAGAGCAGAGTAAACAGAAACGACCAGTAAAGAAATAACTATTAAATGGGTAAGAAATCAAAGAATACAGACTAAGATAACACAACCCCCACCAAACAAAAATAATACCATAACCCCAAAATAACACTATAAATAAACAGAACAATAAAGACACAACTACGAATCACACAACCACAAAACAAAAGAAAACCAAAAGACTCACAACACAAAATGACAGGTGGCGAAGACCCGAGGGCTGCAGTAGAGAGACCGAGGCAGCTTGGGTGGCCTGCCCGAGTCCCAAGACCACTGGAGCATACGGTCCAGAGCATCTGGTGGCTGCCCAGAGATCCTCAGCCACCAACATGGATGGCCTGGCCCTTCAGGTGGCCGCTCATAGTTCCTGAGTCACCCCAACCAAGGACCCCATCTGTCAGGTGGCCTCCCAGCATCCCTGAGCCTGCAGGCTGCTAACACGCCCCCCCCCCCCCCCCCCCCGGGGGTGGCAGCTGGACCCAGCACCCCTCATGGACCACGGGAGCCGGGAGGCGGCGTCCTCCTGAAATGGGTGGCCGACTGGCGAGAATCTCCAGCAGCACCTGATGACCCTTGACGACCTCTGGCGAAGGACCCACGGCAACCTCAGGTGCAGCACCACCTGTGGTGGCCCCAGACTGAGGCGCAGCAGCACCTGCGGCGGCCCCAGACTGGGGCGCAGCAGCACCCATGGTGGCCCCGGACTGGGGCGCAGCAGCACCTGCGGAGACCACAGATGGTGGGACAGCAACACCCTTTGAAACCACAGACAGCGGGACAGCAACACCCTCGGAGACCACAAATGGCAAGACAGCAGTGCCCTCGGAGACCACAGACAGTGGGAAAATAGCACCCGTGGCAGCCTCAGACAGAGGCATCGCACCCCTGGTGGCCTCAGACTGAGGCGATGCATCCACGGTAGCCCCTGGCTGGAGCACAGCACCCATGATGGCCTAGACAGAGGGGGAGCAGCACCCACGGAGACCTCAATTGAAGGGGGGGCAACACCCATGGAGGCCTCAGGCTGAGGCGCAGCACCCACGGAGGCCTCGGTGACCCTAGATGGTGGCTCGAGCAAAGGAAGAAAGACAGGAACATACACCAGATCAGGGTCACCAGCAGCAGTGGAGCCTGGCGGGGGAAACCCAAGTGCGGCTGAGGGCTGCACCTGGTTTCCCCAACCAAGAGCCAGGGAAGATTTCTTGGGGCTACATAAAGAAACTTGCCTGTGCTCAAGGTCCACTGCCATCCAGGACTCCGACGATTCCGCCACAGCGGTCCAGACCTCCGGCTAGACGGTTGGTGGGACCCCCCACTGGAGCAGCTGACACAGGTGTAACTCCAGACAAGGCAGCCACAGCAGGTGATCCTCTGTCCACCGACGTCACTTCTCATGCCATCAGGGGCAGGGGACAATCCTCTGTCGGCTCAAGCTCCAGGGCAAAGGTGGCGTTCTCCTCCCATCTAGAATGGGGCTGCAAGGCTGGAGCTGGACTCTCCAATGCCACAGGCTTCTCCACCACATGCCGGCTCCCTCCCAGGACCGGCAGACCCTCAGGGGATGTAGAAGGAGGAGCAAAAGAAACGGGAGAGGAGAGAGTTACAGCAGCTGATGATGAAAGCTCAGCCAAGCCGGGCTGTTGCAGCTGAGCTTCCCCACCGGAAATAAGGCAACACATTTCATCATGGAGTGTTAAGAAATGAAAAGACACTTGTCTTAACTCCCGGGGCTTGGTGATGGCTACTGTCATGCCAGACGACATCTTCCCGGGGGCAGCGAAGGTCGTCTGGTCCAGTGGACAGCACACCGGAGTTGTGGAATGCTCCGCTGTAAGCTCAGGTTCTGTCTGGGCTGGTGGCGCCCTCTTCAGTTGTGGCAGCAACTCAGGGAGGAGCCACGGCTTATAATCCGCAATGAGCTCCATTTCTGCTGCAGCCACCAGTTGGTGCTCTTCCAGCTCCTCCACACTTCATGCCTCCACATCAGGAGGCATGAAGGCTGTGTGTCCAATGCAGCCAGCTCCAGAACTTTGCTCGACAGAGGGAGGCGGGACCGCAGCTGGGTAGTGGTCCCGAGCTCGGGGCTTGTGTCCCCGGGAGCGTTTCTTCCGCGGCACAGGATCAAGTGGGGGAGGGGCTCTCCCCAGCCCGCAAAGCTGGTGTGAGTGTGAAAAACAGAGGTGAGGAGGTCTGTGAGTCCCAGGACGGTCCACAGGTGGGGGAACCCCTCAATCACCTGTGCCGCGCAATCCCAAACCTGGAGCTCCTCCTTGGGAGTTTGGGTTAGACGAACGTCCGATATAATGTCCTGCAACAATTCAGTCGTCCAACACTCCTCGTCGTCTAGCCCAAACCTTCTGTAGTCCAGAAACGCTGCCATGCCAGCAGAAAAAATGAACTCTAAAGAAAAAATATGGGAGGGAAACAAAAAAAATGAAACTCAGTCTGCTGGCGTCCGAATAGCAGTGGCATACTGTTATGAATGGCCCTCCCCGAGGGCAAACAGGGCACCAAACGCAGACTGAGTTTTTGCAATTTTTTTAACTAAAAGTAACTGAAGATACAAGAAACAAACCGACAGAAAACACAGCTCTGAAGCTGGAGCGAAAAATGCCAGACATAAACAAGAACATGAGCAGGAATAGATAAATAATTACTTAACTTGGCAAGAAGTCCGGGGGTTGCCTGACAGGAGAGATTTGACGCTACTGCGCCAGGGAAGTGGTGCCAGGGAAGTGGCACCAAGAGTTTAAATAGTCAACTGCCTTGACTACCAACACTTGCGGGGTCATAAGTGGCGATCATTGCAGGCAGCTGTGACAGCCTGCAAACAGAATCTGACAGCCGGAAGTGATGTTTGAGCCGTCAAAGCGCCTGCAATGATCAAAACAAACCAAAAAGGAAATACAGAAACTAATCATAAACTAATCAATACCAGGAACCAAATACAACAAATAGGGTGAACAGAAGAAATAAACAATCAGAAAAAGACAAAACTAGTCAGGTAACTAAGCACGGCCCCCGCCTGTGGACCGGATCATGACACATAATAGTAATTTACTCATGCATACTTAAATTATATGATCAGAGGTGGGCATAGTAGCCAGAAATTCTACTCATGTAAAAGCAGTGCTTTGAAATTAATAATTGAAAGTAGACAACCAAAACTTTCTAGTTAAGGGTACAAAGAGCACCCACTTAAAAACTTGAGTAATGACTTCAGTCTTGAAGGTTTGAGGTTTTTCTCCAAAATTTATAACAGGTTTCTACTTTTCTCTGTAAATTTATCTAAATTTGAAACCATTTTCCTCATTTGTAATTTTTTCTTGTAAAACTATGACTTTTCTTGTATATTTGACATTTTATTATAAACTTGTGGATTATTTTAGCACAATTTTTTGGATCTATTTTTTTTAAATAAAATTACCATTTTTTAAAAAAAAAAACAAATTTGAAGTAGATTGTGGTAAAATTGACTTTTTTCTTAATTTACACTTTTGACCATAATTTTGCAGAGCCAGAACAGAAAAATAATTTAACTCTGATGTCAAAGAAAAAAAAAAATTAATAAAATCATATTTAATGAAATAAATGACCAAAGATGCAGTTATTTCTATTATATTTCTATCCACTTAATTCCTAGGCCCCATGATGCCTTACGTGCATTATGTTAGCAACTTCCGGTACTAATTTAGAATGTATGGCTGTCACTGTAACGGAACACTTTTCCTTTTTAAAAAACAATTACTTCGGCATCAGAAATGCGGGAACATGGACTTTTGCGCCTCAAACACTGTAATATAATCATACCAATTCCCACGACTATCTAGGTATAGGAAGATGACCTTAAAAAGCGGGCTGGCAGACAGTAGCTCCGTTTTTTAGCGCCGCTGCTAAGATGCCAACGCTGTAAACAAATAAAAGCGCTGAGATATGTGACCCATGTTGACAAAATGAGTCACTCTGAGGAAATTATCAAAACTGAGGTAACGTTTTTTCCATATTCTGTATTGAAAGACCTTCAAAATGATATTTAATTTGTAGGAAGTGCACAAAAACAGACCCAGAAAAAGCCAATTTGTTTATATTTTGGCTAGGTTTAAAACTTACGTTTGATCGGTTGGGAGTTACGTCTTCTGCCAAAACATATGTATTTTTAGAAAGTACAATTTCTAAGCTTTACAATGATACCAGGCACTCACGAGGGTTTTCCCAGGACTTGCTGCTAGCTAACAAAGAAAGAATCATGATTTATGACTTCTCGTGCCTGTAGCTCGTAATGACGCGGTACCCATTCCAACTCATTTTGCCAGCACGGGTCACA
The DNA here is from genome assembly GCA_020510985.1 of Pholidichthys leucotaenia. Taxonomy (NCBI): domain Eukaryota; kingdom Metazoa; phylum Chordata; class Actinopteri; order Cichliformes; family Pholidichthyidae; genus Pholidichthys; species Pholidichthys leucotaenia. Next base: position 21,740,378 of record CM035848.1, on the reverse strand, counting down.
TGTATCAATGTCTCCACCACAATAAAGTCAGCTGCATTTTGTTAAAATATGTTGGACATAATCAGATTTACCTCAGAGCAGATGTAGAATCTAGTCAGAACCACAAAGAAGCCTCCATTTATACAGTCTATGGCACAACTATGAACACCAGCAACAAGTACCAGAACTACGCCAAAACATTCAAAAACTACAAGAGCTGAAATTAGCTGCCACTTGAGTGCAAAACACGTATGCGGACTATACATTAAAATGAATTTGAAAACCTTTTAAAAACACTATTTTAAATGCCCCACTACTCCACTCTTACTGACTGATTTAACACTACTTCAGCCAAAACTGGAAGTCCCGCCCATAATCGTTCCTACAGCGGCACCCCCAGGAATAAGGTGGATATATTTATAGTTTTAAAGAACTCTCCTCACCAACCAGACAGCAGGAAAAACTTCCCTTATTTTGAAATCCAAATGTTGGCAAGTTTAATTTGTCTGAAGGCTGTTGATGGATTCAAGTCACTGACTTAGTGAATTTCGGTCATCTTAACTTGCCAGGTACACAATAATGAACATAAATTAGTTGATATTGTAGTGGCCGGTGAAGTCAATCCTCAGTAATTCAGTCACTCTTGCCTTTCCATGCATATGAAGCCTAACCACACTTGTCTGCTAAGCGACTCTTTATTATTGTTCTCGTTACCAGCTGGTAAAAACCAGCATAAATGCCTCCACTGCTTACAGTGCATCCAGAAAGTCTTCACAGTGCTTCACTTTTTCCACATTTTGTTATGATACAGCCTTATTCCAAAAGAGGTTAAGTTCATTTTTCCCCTCAAACTTTGACACACAATACCCCAAAATGACAATGTGAAAAAAAGTTTTGAGATTTTTGCAAATTTGTTAAAAATAAAAACTAAGAAATCACATGTACATAAGTATTCACAGCCTTTGCTCAATACTTTGTTGATGCACCTTTGGCAGCAATTACAGCCTCAAGTCTTTATGAATATGATGCCACAAGCTTGGCACACCTATCTTTGGGCAGTTTGGCCCACTCCTTTTTGCAGCACCTCTCAAGCTCCATCAGGTTGGATGGGAAGCATCGGTGCAAAGCCATTTTCAGATCTCTCCAGAGATGTTCAATTGGATTCAAGTCTGGGCTCTGGCTGGGCCACTCAAGGACATTCACAGAGTTGTCCTGAAGCCTCTCCTTTGATATCTTGGCTGTGTGCTTAGGGTCGTTGTCCTGCTGAAAGATGAACCGTTGCCCCAGTCTGAGGTCAAGAGCGCTCTGGAGCAGGTTTTCATACAGAATATCTCTGTACATTGCTGCATTCATCTTTCCCTCTATCCTGACTAGCCTCCCAGTTCCTGCCACTGAAAAACATCCCCACAACATGATGCTGCCACCACCATTGGCGTGATTATGAGCGGTGCCTGGTTTCCTCCAAACATGATGCCAGGCATTCACTCCAAAGAGTTCAATCTTTGTCTCATCAGACCAGAGAATTTTGTTTCTCATGGTCTCAGAGTCCTTCAGGTGCCTTTTGGGAAACTCCAGGTGGGCTGCCATGTGCCCTTTATTAAGGAGTGGCTTCCATCTGGCCACTCTACCATGCAGGCCTGATTGGTGGATTGCTGCAGAGATGGCTGTCCTTCTGGAAGGTTCTCTTCTCTCCACAGAGGCATGCTGGAGCTCTGACAGAGTGACTATCGGGTTCTTGGTCACGTCCCTGACTAAGGCCCTTCTCCATCAGTCGCTCAGGTTAGACAGCCAGCCAGCTCTAGGAAGAGTCCTGGTGGTTCTGAACTTCTTCCATTTATGGATGACGGAGGCTACTGTGCTAATTGGGACCTTCAAACCAGCAGAAATTTTTCTGTACCCTTCCCCAGATTTGTGCCTCAAGACAATCCTATCTTGGAGGTCTACAGACAGTTCCTTTGTCTTTATGCTTAGTTTGTGCTCTGACATGCACTGTCAACTGTGGGACCTTATATAGACAGGTGTGTGCCTTTCCAAATCATGTTCAGTCAACTGAATTTACCACAGGTGGACTCCAATTAAGCTGTAGAAACATCTCAAGGATGATCAGTGGAAACAGGATGCATCTGAGCTCAATTTTTGAGCTTCATGGCAAAGGCTGTGAATACTTATGTACATGTGATTTCTTTGCTTTTTATTTTTAATAAATTTGCAAAAACCTAAAAAAACCTTCACATAGTCATTATGGGGTATTGTGTGTAGAATTTTAAGGGAAAAAATGATTTTAATCCCTTTTGGAATTACGCTGTAACAAAGTGGAAAAAGTGAAGCGCTGTGAATACTTTCTGAATGCACCATATATAGAACCTGCAGTCTGTCAAATGGGCAGCAGGAGCCAACTGGTTGCAAGATGTCAGACTGTACAGAAATCTGTGTGACCAAGATCATATTTCTGCCTTTATTTATGAGATCAAACAAACAAGTTTGTACAACAGCTAGTTGACCAAACAATGTGATTTGACCATAGGATTTCCAGGAGTTACTATATTCCCCGATAATCACCCTTGACATTTCAAATTTTATATATATTTTATATAACATATAAACATTATATACTTAATGTACAACAGTGAGACCTGCTATGAGGTATGATTTGGAGAGGTGGCACTGACAAAAAGGCAGGAGGCAGAGCTGGAGGTGGCAGGAGGTGCCAAAATTCTCATTGGGAGTGACTGGATTGGGAGTGATTGGGAGGGACAGGATTAGAAATGAGTATATTAGAGGGACAGCTCAGGTTGAGCAGTTTGGAAACAAAGTAAGAGAGGCAAGACTGAGATGGTTTGAACATGTGCAGAGGAGGGATAGTGGAGATATCGGACAAAGGATGTTGAAGATGGAGTTGCCAGGAAGGAGGAAAAGAGGAAGACCATGACCCACAGTTCAGAGCACCATGGCAAGGTTCCTCTAGGGGAAGCTTCTGATTGGGCCCCTGTTCATCACTGACCACCCCTTCACCCCTGCTCCACCTGTTATGTCTGGAAACAGGACAGTGGAGGCAGGAGCTGTACTGTACGATGACTTTGTTAAAACACACGGTTAGTACACGTGTTAAAGAATGCTAACTAGCAAGCTAACGCTAAGCTGACACAAGCTATTGCTGGCATGGAGGCGGAGCACCAAAGAGGCTGTCTCCCACCACCAGACTCCTACTATTGAGTTCTTGCGTATGACGTAAGGGGGCGCGCAGCACTGGCGCAGCCAGAGTGTGCCACCATATTGGATGGCAAGAAACAACAGCAGCAGCAGGGTGAAACAAACAACATAGCTCATGTGTACCTACAAACTCAGCAAAATGGTGTACTCCTGTGCTGCCCATGGATGTACCAACAGATACGGCCAACCAGGACTGGAAAATGTGTCATTGGGACACTGGGACACTGGGATGAAGCTCTCGTGATGACTTTCCACAAGTGACAGCACAGCACACTTGGCACCAGAAGCTTGCAGGTTGGAGGGTTTTTGTTTTTTTAAGCGCGGCGTATAATGGTTGCATGAGCTGCGCTGCGTGGGGGAGGAAACGGTTATAAAAAATTCACCATTCCTAAAAACTCTTGTAGTGCTTTGACCGTTTGTGGCTGGGGAAAATCTGCCACTGCGCACACTTTGTCCGGTAGCGGAACTTCCCCTTCTGAGGAGACGCGGTGCCCCCCAAAAAATCGATCTGCGCCACCCCGAACTGGCACTTAGCTGGGTTGATTATTAACCCGTGCTCTCCCAACCTCCGGAAAACTGCCGAGAGGTGTTTTTCGTGTTCCTCTTCGGATGCGCTGGCTACCAAAATGTCGTCCAGGTAGACGGACACAAAAGGGAGATCGCGTAACACCGCATCCATCATGCGCTGGAAGGTTTGCGCGGCGCCTTTAAGCCCAAACGGCATGCGTACTCAAAAAGTCCGAAGGGGGTTATCACCGCTGTTTTGGGAATGTCCTCAGCGCGCATTGGGACTTGATGATAACGGCGGACCAAGTCTATTTTAGAAAAAATGCGCGCCCCCACCACATGTACCGAAAAATCCAAGGTGTTCTACAAGGTCCGACAACTTCTCCTCACTCATTCTGATCGCTAAACAGTACAAGTTATGCCTGGGTTGTCACAGTGCACTGACGAGCACAGTGCACTGGGTTGTCACAGTGCATAAACACGCCATAGGTGCCGCCATCCAAGATGGCGGCACCTATGGCGTGTTTATGTTTACCCCCCGCGAGTCACGTGACCTTAATGGCCCTACGCAAAACCTCCATAGGCATGGCATGATGATGTCACGTCGTGCGTGTGTCCCCATGTTTGTGCTGTTTATTGTTAATATGGGGAATATCTATATATCTCCCCCCCCAAAACACAATGAAAATTTGGAGCCCTCACATTTACAACAGCTCTTCCTTTTTTTTTTTTTTTTTTTTTTTAAACAAGCAGAGGAAAACAGAGCCTGGGACACCAGGTAGACCACCAGTTGACTGCATGGATTATTCTGCCACTTCTAAAGCAGTCGTGCTCCACTGAACAGTTCCAAACAGCCATTTTACAGTTCAACTTCAAGGGCCTCAGTCGAGCCCGTGGCGGGCCCTCCCCTGGAGGCGCTAGCTGCAACACACCTGAATGCCATCTCACTGGAGTCATGGCTCGCTCGTCAGCAAAGTCCCAGCCTAGGTCCCACACCAGCTGGGTCGGCTCAAGCGTTGCGTCTTGATCCGAGGCAGCTGCACTTACCTTTCGCAGATAGCTGGCGTGCCATCTCGAACCATCGGCCATCTGGACGGCGGCTGGCATCAACTGTGTGGTGATTCTCATCTGCGATGACGGGACCGTCTGTGGGTCCAGGCGGTTGGATCACTGGACCCGAACCCAATCAAGTAATGTGAGTAGCGAGCTGTTCGGCTTCACTCGGCACTGCTGCTCTCTCATCCCAGATGCTGGTTGCTGTTGTGGTGGCGTGCTGTTCACACTGGCTGCAGGATGTGCTCTGGATTGGCGTTGCTCTGCTGAGTCCTGCTGTGCCACAAACTCTCTATCCTGCAGCGCTGCGGTGGCTCCCTGAGGCTGATGCTGGGCAAGGATGTGAGATGAGTCCGGCTTTTGCCTCCTCCCCCCTGGTGCTGGTTGTGGTTGCAGCAATGTGTTACTGTCACTGGCGATGGGATGCTTGCCGGGTTGCCGTTGTTCACCGGGGTCCCCTTTTCCCACAAACTCCCTGTCCTGCAGCTCCACAGTGGCTCCTTGGTGCTCATGCCGGGCGAGGATCAGAGGTGAGTCCAGTTTGTGCCCTCTCTCCGTGCTGTGTTCTCTCTGTGGTGTCAAGCTTGGAGTGGCTGTACCCACATCCAGGAAATTATGCTCTCTCTCCTGCGATGAGGCAGCAGTTCGAGAACGCTTGTGCTGCATGACGACGGGCTCTGGGTCCCATGTGGCTGTGGACTGGGGCTCCTGTGACTGCTCTGGTTCTGTTGGGTTCTGCTCGGTGTGCAGTGCAAGGCTGAGGGGTGGCTGCATCCACGTCTGAGTGCAACGGACCCGGACTGTCATCGGTCAGCATGGGGTGTGTGGTGCAGAGGCCCAGTTCACAGAACAAATCCCACCCCAGAATGTTACCGCCATGGTGTGTCACCTGGAATCGGAATGCTGGGATTGCTCTGTAACTGTATTGCGCTGCAAAGGTGAGGTTTCTGCTGGTCCTGGAGCATCCGTCGTCCAGCAGTTCGACTGAGTCAGGTCGCCAGGGGCAAGCCTCCTAATCGTGGCCTCATTTATCAGGGACCTTGAGGCAACAGTGGCTAGCACCACTGATATACTGACACTGTCCAGCTTCATTACTCACTGCAGTCCTGACCAGTTCTCGGGGCCCACAATGTTGATGGTGTCCATGTCAGACCTGGGATCGAGGGGCTCAGCAACCGGGGCAACCATCTGCACCAGCAGAGTTGACTGTGGGGAGTGCAGGCCAGGGCCTGTTAGCTGCAATGCTACCTGGGCAGCCTCTTCTAGCTGGGACACGATCTCCAGTGCTTCAGCCAGCGTCGGGCCCTCCGGCACCGTCAACAACTTCTCCTGCATCTTCATATTAGTACTGAACTCCGCCAACTGGTTTCATACCAACTATCTCCCAAGTGTCCAAACCCCCACACACTAGCCAAACAGCGGAGGTCGGTGACAAACTGCTGGACAGACTCACCCGCTCGCTGTCAGCGCTGGCGAAACTTGAGCCGTCAAGCTCGCATACTCTCTGGCTGGAGTGTCAGACACACTTCCATCTCCAGGAAAATGGTTCATTTTCTTTCAGAAGACCAATTTTTCTCCTCGTTGCCAATTGTTATGTCTGGAAACAGGACAGCGGAGGCAGGAGCTGTACTGTACGATGACTTTATTAACACACACGGTCAGTAGACATGTTACAGAGTGCTAACTAGCAAGCTAACACTAAGTTGACACAGGCTATGGCTGGCACGGAGGCGGAGCAACAAAGAGGCCGTCTCCCGCCACCAGACTCCTAATATAGACACAGCGTGATGACGTCACATCATGCATGCGTCCCCATGTCCGTGCTGGCTACTGTTACAGTATCTCACAAAAGTGAGTACACCCCTTACATTTTTGTAAATATTTTATTATATCTTTTCATGGGACAACACTGAAGATATGACACTTTGAAAATCGGAGTAGTGGGGAGAATTTCTGATCAGACTGTAAAATTTAAAGTTTCCACATTTTACCATTTTTGCTCCCCATGCACTTTTAGTGGGAAAAAAAAGAAGAATCAGATCAATTGCTCCAGGTTTGCCACAGCACAGCTGCTCGGAACCGTCAGACTATAAACAAATAAGCAAAAATCAACGTGTATGAAATTTATAATCAAAGCAGAGTTGGGAGATGATCCAGCTGTTGTCTAGCAGGGAGAGGTAACGGAAACAGATGTGGAGTCAAAGCTAAAGGCCAGCAGTCTGGTCTTCTGTAAGGTTACCTGACCTGTCAGAAAACTGAGACTGACACTTCAACTACCGCTAGTACCCTAATCTACCCGTCAGAGCCAAAATGGAGCAAAAATAAACCACAATGGGTGAAAATATACTGCTCAAAAAAATTAAAGGAACACTTTTTAATCTGAGTAAGCTGGACTAGTCTGCCACAATTTCTTCACTAAGTTTTGGAGTGTTTTCATTTCCATCAAAAGACGTGGCATCTTCTCATTCTTAACACGTTATCCAGTCCATATCAGTGTAGATATCCAGCTTATTTTTTCCCATTAAAATCTGATGTGTTTTCAAAGTGTTCCTTTAATTTTTTTGAGCAGTGTATATCAGTGAGTGGGCAAGTGAGCCACCATGGACTGGATTTAGAGTGCATGTTGTGACTTTAGCCTCCCCAAAACAAAACCCTTGTGACTGCTAATGGGACATCAGTTATAAAGCGAGTCAGTCGTAGCCTTTGGAGTGTTTCTCGACAGGAAACCAGAGGTGTGCATTCACCGTGGCGAGCTTGGATGGAACTACAGAGCTGCGTTGTCAAAGAAATTCATTTACCTCTCCCAGCCAGCGCGCTCATGCGGCTCCCACCAAACGTTAACGCTGGGCCGTCTTATTTTTGACTGAACCTTTATTTATACAGGGGAGCTGCACTGGGAGGCAGCTTTTCCCAGGACGCCCTGTTCACACTCCCACCAGGAAGCTGCCCAGTCCAACCACAGACTGGCCTGTGGCCACTGAGCGGCTCCACTGGAGCCGCTGGGGTTCAGGAGGGTGGGGCAAACCCTGCTGTGTCACCTGTCCCACCCACATCTGGTCCTGCTGCTCCAGGGATCGAACCGGCGACCCTCCGCTCACCACCACTGCCATGTGGGTCCCATGTGGGCTCCATCCGTTTTCCCACATGGACTTGACCCGTTTACCCATTTTCAACTTTTCTCATAAATCTATTTTCTTGCACATTTGTGACTTTCCCCCATTATTTGACATTTATCTTGAAAATTTGAAACTCTCATAAATTTGCATTTTTTTTTTTACTGTAAACTTTTTTCCTCATAATGATTTTTGTTTCTTGTAAATTTGCAACTTTCTCAAACTTTTTTCCTTGTAAATTTGCTATTTTGAAAACTTGACTTCTCATAAATTTGTGACACTTTTCTTGTAAATTTGAAACTCTCAAAAATTTTTGACTTTACTGTAAACTCACATTTTTTCCTCATCAATTTTTAGTTTATTTACTCATGTATTTGCTACTTTTTTGGTCAATTTTCAACTAAGTTTTTTCTTCATAAACTTTTTCTTGTAAATTTGCTTAATTTTTCTTTTAAGTTTGCAACAAGTAATTTTACAATTTTTTTTCTTGTAAATTTGCAACTTTTTTCTCCTAAATTTTCACTCCTTTTTCATAAATTTGCTCCCATTTTTCTGTCAGTCTGCCACTTTTTCCCTCATAAATTCCTGACTTTTCCCTCATCATTTTGCTGGTGGCCCCAGTCTTCCTGAAAGCTGCTCAGCCACATTAAACTCATGTGGGTAAACAGAGGAGCCGCTCACCTGCACCACAGGTAAAGTCCATGTGGGCAAACACGGAACCCATAAAACAGGGCGGCTCTCACCTCTCGTGGGGCCCACCTGGACACGCTGGCTGGGCTGCTTCTGTGACGACAGAAACCTCACAGTGACTCCAGGTGTCCACATAACAGACACGGCAGAACCTGTTCCTTCACCTGCAGACTGATGAGCCACCAGAGGCCAGCGGGTCCACCACCGTGCTTCCACTGGGAACAGGGTTCTTGTTCCAGACGGCTTCAGTACATTCAGCAGATGCTGTGCTGGACTGGAAGATCGGGTGTTTGCACAAGAATCAAAAGTGAAACTATAAACACACTAGCCCTTCAGAATCAGCAGTGAGGGATGAATGAAAGCATTGGAGGTTAAAAACATTGGAAAAGTGCTTTTATTGAGCTGAAAAGGAAATAAAAATGTTAAAATATATCAATGTGACAGACAGGACACCCAGGAGATAAGGATTCAAACACGTTGACAGTATACTACAAGGTCAGCTGCCTCTGCAACACATTTTTCGGTATTTAAGGCCTGACTGTGATTTCCAAATGGCAGCATGGTGACAGTGGTTAGCACTGCTGCCTCACAGCTAAAAGGTTCTTGGTTCTAATCCCCAGGTGGACAGGGTAAAGACCTTCTTGTGTGGAGCTCTTCTTGTGTAGGAACGTTCCAGGTGCTCCAGTTTTCTCCCATGCTCCAGGGACGCGAATCCCTCATTAACCGTAATTCTACGACCCCAGCTAGAAGAAGGTGGGGATGATGTGGAAAATCTATGTAAAAACCAGATGTAATGACTTGCAAATTTCATGAACCACCATTTTATATTCACACTGGAACATCAAAAACAACAAGTCAACATTTTACTACTTCACGAAAAATATTAGTTCATCTTTGGTGGCAGCAATGTGTGTCAGAAGTGCTGGGACAGGGGCAACAAGACATCGGAAAAATAAGTGGTGCTAAAAAGAAACAGTTGGAGGAACATGTTTCAGCTAATTAAGTTAATGTGCAACAGGCCAGTGAGATGACTGGGGAGGAGCACCTTAAAGGTCCCATTAACTGAACCAGACCTTCAATGACGGAGTAGCTCATTCTAGCCTAACAAAATCACCCAGGAGTGCTCAGATCTCCTGACCTTTGACCTTAGCTTGGATGCAGACCCGAGGGTCATTGAAATGCCTACGAGGATTCAAGGATGTTGTCATTCCAACATGCAGGCATGGAGAACTTAATGTGGTACTCAAGGCCCCGTGGAGGACAACAGATAAAATTTAAAACCACTAAAATACAATTATTACACTTTAGAAGCAGCATGAGGGCAGAGTTCATTGTAGTTATTCAGCACTGACAGCCTCTGCAAAAAAGCTGGACCTCGGCCTAGAGGTTCGAGCCTTGATGCTGTGCAACCTTCTTCCAGCGGGAAGAAGGGCAAATAGTCCTTGTGAAGGGTGTGTGGGGTCCTTCATGATTCTGGAGGCCCTGCTCCTGCAGCAGCTGGTGTAGATGTCAGTAATGGATGGTAGTTTGCACCTCGTGCTCCGTTCTGCAGCTTTGACTACTCGCTGCAGTGCCTTTCTGTTCAGTGCAGTGCAGCTACCGTACCACACTGCAATGTTCTGGGTCAGAACACCCCCCCCCCCCCCACACACACACACACACATCTGTAGAAGGAGATGAGGGCTGATGTGGCAAGTTCGCAGCCGTCGGTGTCCTCAAGAAGCAGAAGTGCTGATGGGCCTTCTTCACAATGCTAGCTGGAGGAACAGTGATTCCTGTGAAATGTGGACAGACGGATGCCACATCATTGCATTAGCTGCTTTCGGCTTTGCTGGAATGAGCTAAAAATTTTGTTTTTTATAGGCTTTAACCTTCTGAAATGTGTTTATTGGTCGCATGATTATTGAAAAAAAACATCAAAATGCTCATTTCTCTTAAAAAAAAAAAAAAAAACAGCCTTTACATCGATTCTGTCTGAAAGGAGCAGTTTTAACTCTTCCAGGTTTGCTACAGAACATCATGAAAATGTGAACCCAGCCTTGATACCACCCGGTGCTCTGTCATTGGCCAGCCTAACTGATCCAATCCAGCCCCGTTTCCTGCCAGAGCTGTCTGCAAATATGTAGAGGAGACGCTGGAGCAATGTAAGGCAACAGCAGCATCCTCACACAAACTCCCAAAGGATGCATCTCTAAAAGTAGCTAAAATTAATTGTAATGGACGTTCCAGAGGATTTTGGCCCAAACGTATTGCTCTGTTCTAGTCATTTCACTACAGATTCACTCCTAAACTGTGGAAAGAAGAACTTAGGTTTGGTCAAAAAGCTTATTCTTAAGAATACCACTGTATCGCACACAGCAATGCTGTGAAATGCCCAATACCGCTGTGACAGAGGAGAGTCTGAATGATAATCTGACGTATGTAGCTGCATAGCGCATGCATCTAGTGAGCTGCTGGATCACAGCAAAATGGAGAAGGTACAGAAACAGCAGCCGACACTGTCAGCCAGCCGGTTCCCACATGGCGTAGGAACCGGGAACCTTTTCACTGTGCTCGTGTTTCCTCCAGAAGCTTGTGCTGCATGGCTACATATGGCGAAGAATAGTTCAGACCCTCCACCATCACAGCAGCATTAGAGTTTATTTTATAGGCATTAGACAGTAAATGGGACCTTTAAGCCTGATTTATACTTCTGTGTTAACCTATGGAGCCTATGGTGTAGTCCACACCATAGATATAAAAGGCTAGATTGGCAGCGCTGGCCAGTCCGTGGTCGCAGGGGTGTGACGCGCGTCCGCCATCTTGGTACAGGATATGTGTAGCACATCCCTGTGGTCCAGTGCAGACACCTGCTTGGGTCATTCTCCTTTGTTAAACGTTTGACAGGCTTCAGTGAACATGTTTACAACACAGTACAACACAGCGCATAGTGGTTTACTTTTAGCATAATCTGCATAAATATTAGGTGTTTAAGAGCTTCATAATTATTAAATTATGGCATTTTGCAGTGTCTCAATCAAGAACTGTCAAATGAGCTGAAAAAGAAGTTACCATACCCCCTGATTAATAATTAAGCCTACCTCTTTCATTGTGGCCATTTATGCATAAATATATGGCCGAAATTGATTAATTCATACTTTGTCCTGGGCTGTATTTGTTATATTTGCCACCCCAGGCAACCAGCTTATTGCCCCCCCCCAATTGTCAAAAATGTTTATCAAAGAAATATTTCAGCCTGTGCTATACAAATTGGCCTAGATATGTCAACTTTGAAATAAATAAAGAGAATAAAAAATTACAACTCAATTATTCAAGTTTCTTCATTTAACTAGACAGACATTATACACCTCCCCCCCCCCCCCCATCTACCTGGATCTGTATAGCAGTTGTTTAAAATCAATTTGAAATTCTTATTGATTTTAGGCCCACATAACAAATTTATACAATACACCAATGTTCATTACAAATTTATTAAATTTATTGCATAGAATAATGCACTCAACATGAAAGCAGCAAGCTCATATTAATCAATTGCAAAGTGAGGTGAAGTGTTAATTGAATCAAAACCCAGTTTAAAGCAGTAGATGTAGGCTTTATAAATCTAACCCAGAGCCCAGCCCAGCGTCATCACCATCATCATCATCTTCATCACACGTAATATCCACCCTGTCCCCTCCTATCCATCATAGCAAATATTTATAGTAATGTCAGGCAAAATGTAATTACTATCTGCAAACCTTCATGATGTTGGTCTGATACAGGAGGTAGATGTTTGTACACATATATGTGTAATTATTGTGTAAAGACGGTTTGATAAGCCTCAATCTTTCATTAGGCCAAGTGTACACAGGAAAAAGAAAAACTATCCTCACGCTATTTGAGTAACTACCAAACTAGTTACAAGAACCCAAAGTTCATTGTTGATAATATTGGCTACTAATACTGACCCAGTAACAAAGAACACAATGTAACACTATACTAATATTACATGAGAAATATTGCCATAACTATCGATACTGAATTACAATATATATTACACTCATGGCAGTCATGCATGTACAGAAATCAGTGACCTCCCAAATGAAAATCAGAGTTTTTACCTTTATTTTTGACAACACGCCATTAAATTATTTAAAAACAAATACTCGACACTTACCGTAAGGGTTCCAGCATAACAGTGCTTAAGTCGCAGCCCCGAATGATCGAAGCTGCTCCTTTTTATCCTCATTAGCAGCGCCTCAGCTGATGAGGATTAATTGGGCCCCAGCTGTCCTGTAACACTGACAGCTGGGAGCCCGCAGAGACGCTGCCCAATGAGAGACAGCGATGAGAAGGGACATGGTCTGAGCGCCGGAAAACCCGGCGTCTCATCCCATGGTGACAGAAATGAAGACTTAATCAGAGTGTTGTGCGTTAAGCTGAGCTGTGGATTTGTTGTGATTCCTGTACCAATATGGCGGCCGGAAATCTCGCGCTCCAGTGACCTACTGCCAATCTAGCATTTTATATCTATGGTCCACACAAGCAGCCTACACCATTGCCAGCATTTATACTTGTGCAACGTTTGTCTGCATTGAGCCGCCAAAACTGGTTCCTCTGCCGATGTGAAAACTGACTTGCATTGTGCACTTCCTGTTTTGATAGGGAAGGAACTGATAAATGTTGAATAACAGCAACTTTTACTGCAATCACTGCAATGTGGCTACAGTATTGTTGTGGTGTTGAAGTATGACTCAGGCTTCGGTGAATTTTACTTCAGTGTAAAATTGTTGAGACTTCAAATATTCCATCATCTACAACAATAACAATGATGTCATCAAAATATTCCCAAAATTTGAAGAGACCTCTGAACAGGAGACACCGCAGAAAATCACTACTGAATGCCTGTGATCTTTATGCCCTCAGGCGGCACTGCATTGAAAAGTCTCTTCTGAGACATGCTGCTGCTATCAGATTCAAGATGAACTAATATTTTTCCTGAAATAGTAAAATGTCTCACTTTCAACATTTTAACTGTTTTCTAAGTTCTACTGTGTTCAAAATAGTGGTTTGTAGGGGTGGAGGAAAAATCAACACATCATAATATTGTGATACTTTGTGGTGGCAATACTATATCGATTCAGATGCCAGTATTGTGATACTTTATCAAAAATTATTAATAAATGTTGCAAATACAAACTTAACTATTTAGGCACCAGAGTAATAAAAGACTGTTGACTTCAGTCCAATAGATGGTGCTAAAGTCTCACTGTCTGGTTAGGTCAGCAAAGTGAAGGAGTGACTGCTGAGATCTAGCCGGGAGTTCAACAAGACAAAGATCAGGATGGGAAATCGTGATTATATCATCTTGCAATCACAGCCCAAGTATTGTGACAGTATTGTGTCGGGGGGCCTCTGGTGATTCCCACCCCTGGTGGTTTGTGAGATTTGCAGATGACTACATTCGGTTTTTATTTAGATTTTGCATGGTGCCCCAACCATTTTGGAACTGGAATTGTAGATAATCCTTAGGTATCAGTCTCTGTTAAGCCCATATGAAGGGCTAATGTAGTGTATCTTTGAGTGATCATTGAGACAAGCCCCATATAAACAGTTTTCTGTAAGGACATTTTATCAGCCCATGTTACAGTTAACCATTATTTCACAGCTAAGAGCAGTCTGAAAGCGCTGTTTCAATTATATTGTACAGCTTCAAAGTTACCTGTACTTTGTGTGATTTAGACATGTCACTAAAGTACATGGCTGGCTAATACTGGTCATGTGAACTGAACCTATTTTAAGACTTTCTGTGGACTTGTAGGCACCCTGCATGAGTTTATTTTGTGTTCTCAGGCACGTAGTACAAAGGCTTCAGACAACCCTGTCTGGCGTCACTCACTTGGTGGTGTGCAGAGCCTGATGTCGGATCAGGTTGCTCAGGAAGGAGAAGTTCTTTCCACACTTGGAGCAGTGGAACCTTTTTTCCCCAGTGTGAACGCTCTGGTGGACCTTTAAGTTAGTGGAAGTGGAGAACTGCTTCCCACAGTGTGGGCAAGGAAATGGTCTCTCCCCTGTGTGAACCATCTGATGGCGTTTGAGGCTGCAGAACTGGCCAAATCTTTTCCCACACTGGATGCACTGGTATGGCTTCTCCCCGGTGTGGACACGTTCATGGATGCGCAGCTGGCACTGGTGGGCATAGCGGCGTGAACAGAAAGTGCAGGCGTAAGGGAGTTGGTGCTGCTTCTGACTGCTGGATGCCTGATAGAGGGTCGTTTGGTTGGGTAAGTTCACCACGTTCAGCATTTCAGACCAGGAGGACTGGGTCTGTTGGTTCTGGAAGTGAACTGTGGCAACGGAGGGGCAGCTAAAGGTAGAGCTGTGAGAACCATATGCCGCGTCACTGGTTGACAGCAGTGACCTCACACTGCTTACAGTCGTCCCTTCATTTGCTCTGCCATCCTCTACCCCTGCAGACATCTGCACACCACTACACGTGTCCTCCTTTCCAAGTGGCAATGATGCCATTTTTGTAAAATCACTGAACTCAGAGTTTCCTTGCTTCTCATTATTCTGACCCATTCTGGAATCAGCAAGGAAACCAGAAGGTTTTGTTTGGCTGAATGACGAGTCTTCTGCTTTGGACGTGGAACAGGACAACTGCTTTGTGTCTCTTATCCCGTCATCTTCCTGCCATTCCACCTGCCTTTGGAAAGGGCTGTGTCCTCCTGGGGCATCACCTGGCAAGCCCAAAAGAAACACAATTGTTACTTTAATTTTTTTTCCCAACAGTTAAGCTTATTTCCACTCATATACTACATCGATAGACTTTATTGATCCCAAACTGGGAAATAATAGTGTAACAGCAGCATGACATACAGTAACCAGACCAAACAGACAGAAATACCCATAGAACAGTAAAGAAAATAGAAAAAGGAATTACCTAGAAAAGCTAAACACACTAAACTAACTAAAAATAAAGGATGAGCCGTATAGAATATACTGTACATAGATAAGTACTGAGTAACAGGTAAACTGTACTGTGCAAAACAGAACCACAGGGTGCAGGGTGAAATGCAAGGTACAGCATAGACTGAAAAGTGCAGAGTGACAGGTGGATGATAACTAATTTCCAAACAGAGTGAGTTGTCCAGTCCCTCCAGGAATTGGTAGGTTTGTTTTTTTTTTTAATTGTTGCAGGGCTCTCCTTGGGAATTTGCCTGAATCGTGCATTGGCCCGTGTCCAGACTGGAGACTCACAGCTTTAAAACTCATTGACAAGATGTAGTAGTGACTTTTACCTCTAAAGACGTATAAACTGTTACAACACAAGCTGTAGTATTAGATTCACTCGCTTTTTTTGTGTGTGTAAATAAAAATATAATGTATAAGCATCCCACAGTGATTAAACAAAAAGTTGGTAAAACTCAAATTAAACATGAAGCCTCTAAATTTAATGATTTGGCCTCTGTTCCTCCTCATAATTTAAAAATTAAATGTGGTTTGTTAAATATTAGGTCTCTAACTCCCAAGTATCTGCTAGTCTATGATCTGTTAATTGATCATCAGATTGATTTAATATCCCTTACAGAGACTTGGTTAGGGCAAGAGGATTGTGTTGGTTTAAATGAATCAACTCCCTCTGGTTATTTAAACTGTCAAAATCCCAGAAGTTCTGGTCGTGGAGGAGGAGTAGTAACAATTTACCATTCCAAATTACTAGTTAATGTAAAGCAAAAACCACGTTATAATTCCTTTGAGGGCCTGATCCTCAGTATTGGGCATTTTAGCAATTTTAGTTTGAACCCAATTTTATTTGCCATAAGTTTATTGTCCTCCATCAACCTACTCAGAGTTTTTATCCAAATTTGCTGAATTCTTAGTGGATTTAGTGCTGAAATCAGACAGAATAGTTATAGTAGGGGACTTTAATATACATGTAGATGTAGATAGTGATTGCCTTAATATGGCATTTAATTCAATATTAGACTCGATGGGGTTTTCTCAGAAAGTAGGAAATTCTACCCATTATCTCCACCACACGTTGGACCTTGTTCTGACATATGGCATAGAAATAGAAAATCTGGTAGTGTCTCATAACCCTGTACTGTCAGACCATTGTCTGTTAACCTTTGATTTTACTATTTCTATTTGGCTCCTAAAGAAAAATATTACTACAGTTGATGTCTCTCAGATGATGCTGTTACCAAATTTAAGCAGATTGTTTCCTCTATGCCACAGGTGTCAAACTCATTCCATGGAGGGCCAAGACCCTGCAGGTTTTATCTCCACCCAGTGTCTTCAGCAGGTGTTTTCACTGATCAGCAATTAGTAGGAAGAAATTCAGTGAAATCACCTGCTGAAGACACTGGGTGGAAGTAAAACATGCAGGGTCTTGGCCCTCCATGGAATGAGTTTGACACCCCTGCTCTATGCCATGTGTCAACACAACGGAGATCAGCTATGGAGAGCCTGCTCCTTCTGTAATTGATAGCATGGTAGATGGTGTTACAGCTTCTCTGCATCAGACTCTAGACATGGTGGCCCCTTTAAAAAAGAAAAAGTCTAATTAGAGATCTCCAACTCCTTGGTTCAACACAGAAACTCGTAGCTTAAAACAGAAGACTTGACAATTAGAAAGAAAATGGCATGCCACTAAATTAGATGAAATCTATTTAGCTTGGAGAAATCATCTTCTAATTTATAAAACATCTCTTAGGAAAGCTAGAACAAGTTATTATTCTGCATTAATAGAAGAGAACAAGAATAATCCCAGGTTCCTTTTCAGCACTGTAGCCAGGCTGACAAAGAGTCAGGACTCTTGTCAATCCTGGCATTCCCTTAGAGCTTACTAGTCAGGACTTTATGAACTTTTTCAATAATAAAATTTCATCTGTCAGAGATAAAATCAGTCAGATTCTTCCCACCGTTAACTTAAATACAGTAACTACTACAACTCCTTCAACTGATATCTGTTTGGATGAGTTTACTCCAATTGACCTTTTATAGTTAGATAAAATAATTTCCTCATCCAAGCCTTCAACTTGTCTTTTAGACCCTATTCCTACCAGGTTATTTAAAGAAGTCTTCCCATTTATTGGTAGCTCTAGTCTTCAAATAATCAATTCTTCATTAACATTAGGCTATGTACCGCAGGCTTTTAAAACTGCTGTAGTTAAATCCTTTCTTAAAAAGCCAATGCTGGATTCAGGAGTTTTAGCTAACTATAGACCAATCTCTAATCTGCCTTTCATTTCAAAAATCTTACAAAGAGTTGTTGCTACGCAATTATTTGACCACTTGCAGGGAAATGGTTTAGTTGAAGAGTTTCAATCTGGGTTTAGAATCCATCATAGTACTGAAACAGCCTTAGTGAAGGTCACTAATGACCTCCTTATCGCATCTAATAATGGACTTGCTTCTGTACTTGTCCTTTTAGACCTTAGTGCAGCTTTTGATACTACCGATAATATTCTACTTGATAAATCAGAACATTGTGTTGGACTTAATGGAACTTCGTTGCAGTGGTTTAGATCTTATTTATCTAATAGGTTCCAGTTTGTTCATATCAATAATGAGCTTTCTTCCAACTCAAAGCTCAGTCACGGAGTTCCACAGGGGTCTGTGCTCGGCCCTTTTCTTTTTAGCTTATATATGCTTCTGCTAGGCAACATTGTTAGAAAGCACTGTATACATTTTCATTGTTATGCAGATGGAACACAATTATACAGTCAATGAAGCCAGATGATAGTAATCAATTAGCAAAATTAGAGGCCTATCTTAAGGAAATCAAAGCTTGGATGTCTTCTCATTTCCTGCTATTAAATTCAGATAAGACTGAAGTCATTCTAGTTGGTCCAAAAAAACCTTAGAAATACCTTTCCAAATCAAACTCTTATTAAGGGCCTTTTCCACTAGCACGCTTTAGCGCGACACGGGACGGCTCAGCACGATTTGTACGCTTTTCCACAAGCCCCAACACGGTTTAACAGCCGCGATTCTCACCCCTGCTCCAGGGCAGGGTACAGCAGTGCTGAGCTGTGCCGTGTTGTGACGTTAACAGACTGGTCGCCGCTGATTGGTCAGGTCGTAACCAGCGCTGATTGGTCAGGTTGTAACCGCCCCTCTCCTCCTCCTCATCTACCAAATCTTCACGACCTTCTCAATAAAGTTTTTGAAAAAAAAAAAAAAAGAATCTTCACGACCACCTTTACTCAGCACGCAACCACTGTTGGCGGTTCCTTTTCAGTGTATTGCTGTGCTATTTTCATTTATTCTCTATCAAAAATGGCTTCGCGTAATAAGGGTGTTCCATGGACCAATAAGGAGGTGCAGTGTCTACTCACTGCATTGTCAGACGAACGTATCCAGCGCGAGTTAGACGGAGCCGCCCGGAATAAAAAAAATATACCGGGAGGTCTCGACATCGGAGTCCTTTAACGGTGAGTTTTAATTTTTTTTTTATTGTGCGTTTTTTCGCAAATATATTCGGTAAGACGCTCAGTTTATTTATGCAATAAAAAAGCTGTTCATTTGTGGATGGATCGCTGCTTTATTGCAGCACACTGCGGACTAAAGCTTTTATTTTAATTATTCATGTGAACAATACGCTGAAATAAGCTTATGTATTCTTGTTAAAAACTATTGTCTTTTCTGTATATATTGCACTTTTGTGCTGTATTTTATTGTGTGCATTTTCCTTGTAGAATCATCCCACGCATCCGCCGCGACAGCCTGCACGGATTATTCAACCGAGCTTTCCTGACCCACAGCTGGCAGAGACGGCTTCATTCATCCGAGTCGTGACCCAGTTTGGGAAGCTGGTGTAGACACTCAGTGGTCGGCGTGTATAAAATGTCGATTAACCTTCATGTTGTGTTGCAAAGTTTTTTTTTTCTTTTAATATTTTGTATATAATAAAATGGAATTGTTTTGGAAAGTGTGGTTTGTCTGTTATAACACTGAATTATAAAACAGTATAATTACATAGAAATTCCATTGCCTAATCTGATCAAAATGATACAAACGTTGACCTGAAGGTGAAAAACATGATTTTTTTTAATTCAGTACATCCAAAATGCCCTAGGATGTAAAAAATAATAATTTGGTGTTGGCCAGTGTGCCACCGTCTCATTATTTAATACGAATAAAAACAAGTTTCAGCTCATTATTTCCAGGTCATTTGGCAGTTAATTCAAAACAAAAGTGACTTGTGTTGTTGCAGCTTAATTATGAGATAAAATTAATTGTGAGATAAATCCACAGAGCGAGCAAGGCAATAATCCTTGGATCCTTTTTTGTCTCGTGTAAATAAGGACTCAGTCGGGTGCGTAATGTCACGGGAGTGTGGCCCCGTCTCGCTGAGAATCTGCTGCTGCCCCGCTTCTAAAACCTCCTAACAAACCATCACAGCACAAGCACAACACCGTGCTAATGGAGACAGAAGCATTCCGAGCAGTACTGAAGTGAATCGAGCCGTACCGAGGTGTGCTGGGCTAGTGGAAAACAGGCTTTAGTTTGGATGTGATTACTCTCTTAACAGTTCTGTGGGGAACCTTGGAGTTATTTTTGATCAAGATCTGTTGTTTAATTCACATATTAAACCTGTTTCTAAGACTGCCTTCTATCATTTGCGTAATATTGCCAAGATTAGGAGCATTTTGCCTCAGAGTGATGCTGAGAAACTAATCCACGCTTTTGTTAGATCTAGATTAGATTACTGTAACTCTTTATTATCAGGTTGTCTTAAAGCATCTTTAAAAAGTCTTGAGCTGATCCAAAATGCTGCAGCAAGAGTTTTAACATACTAGAAAGAGATCATATCTCTCCGGTTCTGGCCTCCCTTTATTGGCTTCCCATAGAGTTTAGAATTAAGTTTAAAATCCTTCTTATTTACAAAGCTCTAAATCAGGCCCCTTTTTATTTAAAAGATCTTATACTACCCTATTATCCTAACAGAGCACTACACTCCCAAAATGCAGGATTACTTGTAATACCTAGAATCTCCAAAAGTACAATGGGAGGCAGAGCCTTCAGTTATCAAGCTCCTCTCCTGTGGAACCAGCTGCCAATCTGGATTCGGGAGTCAGACTCCATCTCTGTTTTTAAGAATAGGGATAAAACCTTCCTTTTTGATATAGCCTATAATTAGGGAGGGATCATGTATCTCTGAACCCTCCCTTAATTATGCTGCTAATAGGTTTAGACAGCCGGGGGACCTCCAACAATGCACTGGGCTTCACTCCTTTCTTCACTCTCAATGAAATATTTTTGCTGGTCATTAACATCTGTTTGTTCTCTCCCATAGATTGAGTCCCCATCGTGCTGTTTGCTCTCTACATGTCTGTTCTTTTCTTCTTCTCTATCCCCTCACCCTCCAACCAGTTGCAGCAGATGACTGCCCCTCCTTGAGCCTGGTTCTGCTGGAGTTTTCTTCCTGTTAAAAGGGAGTTTTTCCTCTCCACCATCACCAAGTGCTTGCTCACAGGGGATCGCCTGATTGCTGGGGTCTTTCTGCAATTGTGGGGGTTTCCCCTACATTTGAAAGTGCTATGAGATGACTGTTGTTGTGAAATGACGCTATATAAATAAAGTTGAATTGAACTGAATGAATTTTTTTGTGGTTTTACGGCATGTCTCCTTACGCGTGCTCCTGAGATGGGGGGGTGCTTTCAGGCAGGTGGATATTTTCCAACACAAACCCGGCATTTCAGACATGCAGTCATTATGGAGATTTGAGGAGACGTTCACTGGTGGGCTGGGGGAGACGGAGGAAGGAACGACGTGGGAAAACTCGCAGGTGAGTTTTTTTTTTTTTTTTTTTAAAAATCACACACTGGTTTTTGCTGATGTGTTCTGTATATGTGACCCGTGCTGGCAAAATGAGTCACAATGAGGAAATCTTCAAAACTGGGGTAATGTTATTTTCATATTCTGTATTGAAAGACCTTCAAAATGATATTTAATTTGTATGAACTGCACAAAAATGGACCAGCAACTAGCCGATTTTGTTTATATTTTGGCTGGTTGAAAACTTGCATTCGATCGGTCCTGAGATACGTCTTCCGCAAAAAACCATGTATTTTTAGAAAGTAGAGGAGTTCCAAGCTTTACAATGATACCAGGCACTGACAGGGGTTTTCCCAGGACTTGCTGCCAGCAAACAAAGAACAAATCATGATTAATGACTTCATGTGCCTGTAGCTCATAACTACCCGGTGCGCATTCTGACTCATTTTGCCAGCACGGGTCACATATCCTCACTGTAAACATGGAAGTGAGTGTGGTGCAGCGCCACATTTGCTCGGTCAGACTGATGACGTACATGTTGACATGCTACTCAGGGACAAATTTCATTGGTGAAACTGGTGGAAATTGACGACAATTGGCCAAAATTGCGTTAAAGTTGCAGTGATTGGACAAAATTCAAATTATGCAGGACCTGCTGAAGTCGCTGGAATTGGTAGAATCGCAACATCACGAAATCCTGGAGGGACTGAGTTACTGTACAGTGAAATGGCATGTGGCAGGAAAGATTTCCTGTATCTGACCGTTCAGCAGTGAAGCTGTAGCTGTCTGCTAGAGAAAGTGCTCCACTGTCTGTCCAGTGTGTGGTGGAGGGGGTGATCAGGGTTGTCCATGATTGATAACCGTTTGTTCAGTGTCCTCGTCTCCACCACAGTCTCAAAAGTCTCCAGCCTGAGACAAATTACAGAGCCAGCGTTCTTCATAATCTTGTGAAGTCTGTTGGTGTCACTGGCTCTGATACTGCTACCCCAACATCTGCCATCTTATGAAAATTTTTGTGCAACTTAACGGCACTCTCAAGTCATTGGCAGGAAGATCTTATGGCTTTCAGCACAAATGTCGCCCATCCACCTTGTGAGCGCCTCACTACCACCTTACGCACACTGTACGAATCGCCGTGCAAATGGGGATTTGTATGGCATTTCCTTCGACCGCTGTAAGGGACCCTGAAGAACAACTTAAGGTGTTCTCAAGAACAATTTAAAGTGTTCTTGAGGTATACTCACAGCCAACATCTTGCGTATTTCTTAGGTTGCTCCTATGGCATTCATACGGCCACCCTACAATGAGGGGTTTTCCTGGGGCGTTCATAGAAATCTTTGACCAGACCATTGACCTGGCCATGAACTTACAGTCTATGAACGCTGGATTCTCCTACAGCTGCCTTAAGAAGGCTGTACGAAATAGTCCAAAAATCATTCACATGGTGTTTGCAGCCATTCATAAGGGTATTTGTGACTGTAGCTTAAGGAATAACGGCGGTATAGGAAAAACATCAGGAATAAGATACAACTTAAGGTGATTACCAGAAACTAAATGCAAAAGTGGGAATCATAACCAAGGACTAACAGGGAATACCTTACAAAATAAAACAGAAAGTGAGTTAAACTAAACCCAACAAGAAAAGGGCTGGAATTAGTTTCAACATAAATCCATCTGACTATCTACTGTATCCATCCATTTTTAAAACCCGTCTTAAAACACACACTTAGTCCTTGGCCTTCGACCCAATGTGAGACACTGATTTTATTTAATGAAATGGATTTTCATTTATTTATTTATTTTTACCTTTTATTTTATCGATTCCATTGACTGTGGTTTCTACTTGTGCCGAGTTTCATATTGTCTTGTTGGTTTGTATTGTTTCTGTGTTAGTGTCCTGCTCCTTGCCTTTATGTTCTTATGTGCGTTCTTGTTGTACAGCACTTTGTGTAGCAAGTGTCGCTTTTTAAAGTGCTTTATAAATAAAGTTGATTGATTGATAAAACTAGAACTAAGCAAGATAACGGGACACAAATATCCAAACATTGGGTCTGATCAGTACTGCAGATCATGCCCCCATGACAGTTTTCATTCAACATGGAACAGACGTCACACAATTTGTCACCAAGCAGTTCTACAAACCTTTAGAAACTTGATGTCTTCAAGGACTTTTCTGGAAGTCATCACAGTGCCTCCCATGATCCTAATCCTGTAATCAGCTGATGTCTGACAAATCACCGACTGCCCTGAGCCTGTCCTGATCAGACCTCTGTCAATTTGCCCCTCACAGACTTCCTGTCAGGTGACACCAAGTCTGTTCTTTCTCTCCAGTTCAGTTATCTACCTGCTCTGTTGCAGGTCTGCTGGTGTGGCCCAAAAAAAAGCCTCTGCTCCATTGTTAAAACACCAGTGAACCTCCCTGCTGCTTCAGGCTATTCTTGCATTCAGACTCTGTGCCACTGACTGTACTAACTTGAGCAGTAGATGAGGAATAATCTGCTGCTGAAAACAATTCCTGCTGTTTCAACAAGTGACTGAAGCTTTGAGATATGCTGCATGTTTCTGTCAGTTTGGGGCTTCATAGTCATTAAGTGACAGTAAGAAACTCTGGAAAAATAACAGTTACTAGCTAGTCATCAGCTTTCTATTGTGAACATATCACACATGGACAGTTAGGTCAACTAAAGCAGCATCGCTACTGTCAGGAAGTGACATTGGACTGTGGAGCTTGATGCTTGCCGACATGACTCAGAGAAACAAAATGAAAGACAGACGATACCTTGCACTTCATTCATGTTTCGCTCGTGGCTCTGAGGGCTGTCCATGGTTCTCAGACATCCCTGGTCCTGGAAAGAGGAGGGAGGAAGTTTTATTCTGGCTTATTAAAGTAAGTTTCAGGGTTTAATGTGGACAATCGTGACATGCTGCTTATTCACTGTGTTTGACTTTCCAGTTCTCCTAAATGACTGCAGTTACAGCAGAGGAGAAGCTGAGAGGTCATTGACAGAAAATAGCTAACAGATGTTTTCCTGCACAAAATTTTACATGTAATCAATGCTGTGCTAATTATCATTACCTCTGCCAAGGTAGTGTCATGTTTTTGCTGGCGTTTGTCTGTTAGCAGGATTACACAGAAACTACTGGCTGGATTTGGATGAATTCTAACCAGAGGTGGTCCTTGGGCTATGGATGAACCTATTAGAGGTGATCCCGGAGAGCATACCTCCACCAAGTCCCTATCTTGTAATGTATGGATGGCCAGGTGAAGGGAGGGAGGTATGGATGGAGCCTTGGCAGAGGTATGCACTGTGTGGGTGCCCTCTAGGTTTTATTTGTTAAGGGACCATGTACAGTATTAAATAGAAATTTGATGAACTAATCTACATCTGCAGTCCCATTCAACAATCCTAACAAACATAACCATCATTATTAATTAGAGACTGATCTGCTTCTCTATTATCAGATGACTGACAAACCTCAGAAGTGAGAAAAGAAAAAAGTTCATCTCAGACTGCAAAAATTAGTTTAAAAAAACATCAGCCTTGAATTTAAAAGGTTCATACTGTGGGAAGTGGTGTTTCTGTGAGTTTTATCATTAAAATACGAGTGGTGTTACGGTCCATGGCCTTTCTTGTCCAAACTACTAATCCTGGTTCATGCCACTCGGTGATGCAGCACTCCCAGGTCTGGTGCCTCGCTGCTTCAGCTGTCTCCTCCTCTGACTGATTCCTGTCCCTGATTGGACTGCTGCTCTCATCTCTCCACCAATCAAACTCTGCCTCCAATCAGACATCCAAGATAAATACCAGCCGAGCAATTAGTCAGGGTGGCTGTGATTTAACGAGAGCAGTCTGACACCCTGTCCCGTTGTCTGTGGGCATCCTTAAAATCCTTCTGACTCTTACCTGCTTTAAAAGACCAAGTGACACTCCGACTTAGTACGCCTGCTAAAAACAAACAACAGTTAGGACTTCTTATTTTACATTTTCTGCTAAAATTCTTCCATTTATTACAGCAGACCTGTTCACAAGTCATTTCTGTAAGTCTGTGTCAGGTCTCAAGTCTTTGGGTCTCAGGACCAGGTCCCAGTTAAGTCTTAGGGCACATTCAGATGGCCATTGTTTGGTCCGGACCAAACAGTGACTTCTGTGGACAGTTCGGTTCGTTTGGTGCAGTCTGAATACGCGTTGGAACTCTGGTGGGCACCAAACATACAAAGTCTGGTCCCCCTGAAAACGGGGGTCTTGGTTCGCTTGCAAACGAAGTCTGGTGTGCTCCGCTTGCAGTGTGAATCCAATCTATCCAGCGGACCAAAGGGCGTAAATGCCCCTCGGTGTTTGTGTAACCATAGCAACACGTAGTCTGAAAAGAGGAAGTGGCACTTACCATTTGGGTAGAAAATAAAGACAATCGTGCAAATCCAAGAAATCCTTTTACCGGTGAAAGCCAAGGAGAAAACTTAAAAAATATCTTGTTTGTGGCGGACAAACAACCCGGCTGAAGGGAACTGATTTCTGTTTTCAGTCCTGGCCAGTCGATGACCCTGATTTTTCTTCTTCGCTGAGATTTTTTCTTCCTGGTCAGTGTTGGTTTCAGCTACAGCACCCCAAACGAACAGTTGTTGTAACTGCGTGATGCTGTCAAGGCAGTTTGGTCCGCTGCAGTGTGAATGCAAACCAAACGAAGGTGTGAAAATTTTCGGCATTCCCTGCCCAGTTGAACCGAGACGCCCGGACAGTTCTGGTCTGAATGCAGCCTTAAGGAGTCTTAGGGGCAGCTTGGTGGCGCCAAGGTTAGCATGGTGGTAGCACAGTAAGAAGGTCTCGGGATTGATCCCACCCCTGACCATCAGTGACCCTTCTGTGTGGAGTTTGCATGTTCTCCCTGTGTCTGCATAGGTTTACCCCGGGTACTCCCGTTTCCTCCCACAGGCCAAAAACATGCTGGTTAGGTTAATTGGAGACTGTAAAGTGGCCCTAGGTGTAAATGTGTGTGTGAATGGTGAAGGAACTGGCACTGTACAATTGCTGCCTCATCCATCCACATGGATGCCCTGAATTTCCCTCTGGGATTAATAGTTAGTTAGTTAGTTAGTTAATCCCTTCACACCTGAAGGTGTATATGGGCGGCGCCTTTCTCCGTTTCTCTGACCCTAGGCCACACAGCTACTGTAAGTAGTGAAAGCTACAGCGGGGGGTCAGTCCTCTGGTAGCTCTGTGTGTAACTTTACTTTCCCCATTCCATTATGCAGAGCACCATGCTAGAAGGCAGAAAGCACCATTTTTATATGGTCTTTGGTATGACCCGGCCGGGATTTGAACCCCTGCCTCCCGGGTGTGGGGCGGATGCTCTACCAACTGAGCCACCACTCCGGTTCTGGGATTAATAAAGTATACAAAATTTAAAAAATTAAAATGTTTGGGTCTCAGATTGTAATGAGTGATTTATCATCTGCTGCATGTCCTCTGGTCTGCTCAGAACACTGCTCTAATATGTAAGAAATTAAATGTATGTTCTGTATTATCCTTTATCTAATCACATGTAGTAACAGGTATGATGCCCTTACTTTAAACAGGCTAATGGAAAGCAATAGACACACACAGTGAAAGATTCCTTGATGAATTCACAGTTCTTTTCTTTGAAAAATCATGTTCTGTGGATACAATCATTCATGTTGTTTTAGCAGAGGGCATCAGTTAATTTTTAGTTCCTAAAGAAAATCGATTGCTTTAATATGTTTTTGCTGAAAACATGAACCAGACCATCAATGGAGTAGCTCATTCCAGCCTGATGAAATCTCCCCAGGAGTGCCCAGATCTCCTGACCTCAACCTGGCTGCAGACCCTCCTGAGGATCATTGTGACCGAGTTTGGTGAGCATCGGGGAAAATGCCCAGGAGGGGTAGCGACGGACAGACAGACGATGGACGCCACATCACTACATTCGCCGGAATGATCTGGTTACAGTCAAATCTTATGGCTCCCTTCACATGAGTGACCTCCAACCTCTGACGTTACTCTGCTACCTGAAGTCAAAGCTCTCAGGTGAGGAGCTCTCTATTTTTGCATGCATTGGTTAAATAGATTCCAACACACAAAACAACAATACAAACTTCTCTGATGCTTTGTGCAGGCTTCCATTTTTGTTATTACAGCACTGCTTTTTCCTTTAAGATTTCTTATTTTTGTAGCATACAGACATGTGAGATATTTCCCCTGTAGAAAATCTTCATAACATTCAAATTCCTCTGTTCTTTCCTCTTCAGCACAGCCCACACCTTTTTAATGGGATTCAGGACGGAGGACTGTATGGTGACTGTGCTTGGATGACAGCACATGTTGCTCCAATATCTGTATGTACCAGTCAGCATTAATGGTGCCTTCACAGATGTGCAAGTTACACATGACATGGGCACTAACACCCCCCCATACTTGTTGTGAAGTACTATGTTATAGGCATGATACGCGGACGTGATGACGGAGGCATCATGTCCAGCCCTATATTAAGGGACTGACGGTGGGAGACTGTCTCTTTGGCGCTCTGCTGCTATTCAACACCAGCCTGTACCTACTCCCAATTAGCATAGCAGCTATATATTACTGTTACACGTGCTGTTAACAGTGTCTTCTAATAAAGTCATCATTCAGTACGGCCGCCGCCTCCGCTGTCCTAACTCTCAGACGTAACAATACCATCACAGATGCTGGCTTTGGAACACTGATAGCAATCTGGATGGTCCTTTTCTTCTTTAGCCTGGAGGACACAATGTCCATGACTTCCAGAAGCAAAAGTGACTCATCAGACCACAGCACACTTTTCTACTTTGCATCAGTCCATCTCAGATGAGCTCGGGCCCAGAGCAGCCGCTGGTGTTTCTGGGTGTTGTTGATATATGACTTTGGCTTTGAATGGTGGAGTTTTAACTCGTAGATGTATCCATGAACTGCGTTAACTGACAATGGTTTTCTGAAGTGTTCCCGAGCCACGTGGCAATATCCTTTACAGAATGTTGTCGGTTTTTAATGCAGTGCTGCCTGAGGGATCAAAGGTCACAGGCATTCAGTGTTGGTTTTCAGCCTTACTGCTTACGTGGAGAAATTTCTCCAGATTCTCTGAATCTTTTGATGGTATTATGGACTGTAGATGATGAAATCCCTAAATTCCTTGCAATTGTACGTTGAGAAACGTTCTTAAATCGTTGGACTATTTGCCCACACAATTGTTCACAAAGTGGTGAACCTCACCCCATTCTTGTTTTCAGGGATGCTCCTTTTATACCCAATCATGACACCCACCTGTTTCCAATTAACCTGTTCCCCTGTGGAATGTTCCAGAAAGGCATTTTTGAGCATTCCTCAACTTTCCCAGTCTTTTGTTGACCCTGTACCAGCTTTTTTTTTTTTTTTTTTTTTTAAACATGTTGCAGACATCAAATTCAAAAGGAGTGAACATTTGCAACAAAAACAAAGTTACAACATTAAATATCTTGTCTTTGTAATGTATTCAGTTGAATACAAGTTGAAAATCATTTTTAAATCACTGTTTTTTTCCACATTTTACACAACTTTCCAACTTCACTGGAACTGGAGTTGTATTTGCAGTTTACTTGCAAATTCATCCTCTGTTCAAACTGAAAAGTTTTTGTTTGACTTTTGCAGATAAAAACTAAAATCAGACAGCTTGTCAGTGTGGACGTGACAAACGTTATTGTGCTGGAGCGACTTCTGTTGCTTTGTATTTGCAGTGTTTCTCTGTTTGCATGTGTTGTGGGCATTTTGATGTTTTCTGGATTTGATTTAGTTTGGTCTGTTTGCAGGTCTTTAAACTGCTGTGTGTTGAGCTCTCTGGGCCACCGTGGGCTCAGCTTGTCATCAAACTTGAATCTATGCTCAGCGTTTCATTTTTGTGTTGAGCTGGACATGTGCTTTGGATAATTGTCCTGTTAGAAGCTCTAATGCAGGGGTCTCCAACCATGTGCCACGGAGGGACATGACCCTACAGGTTTTACCTCCAAAAATGAGTCTTCAACAGGCGATTTCACTGAGTTTCTTCTCACTGATTGCTGATCAGTGGAAACACCTGATGAAGAGACTGGGTGGAAGCTGAACCTGCAGGGTCTTGGCCCTCCATGGCACATGGTTGGAGAGCCCTGATCTAATGACATTATCATGACGGTCAGCTTTAGTTGCCTAGAACAGGCAGATGGATTTAGATTAAGATGTCCTGGAGTTTCACTGATGATCCCATGTACCATAACAAGGTTTCTGTAATCTCACAGAGCCTCCTTTAGATTTCAGCTGGTTTAACATTTTTAAAAAGGTCAATCACTGCATTTTTTTCCACATTTTAAGAGCTCACACGTCTTAATGAAGTGTTTGTGACATATTTTGTTCCCATTTTCTTTCAGTTTTTAATTATTGAAGCAAATTTATTTTGTATTTTTTCCTGGCTTTCTTGAAATGCTCTGATTTAAAGCCCGTTACTTTAAGAAACATTCTTCACCTATTCAACTCCGCCCTCCCTCTTACGTCAAATATCCATTAGCTGACTAGCTTCTAGCCTTTGTCCTCCTAGCTCGGATGAGTGGCCCTGGTTCACTGATCCACAGTCAACTGTGTATCTTGCATCACTCCGCCCATCTCCCAATAATTTTGCCATGATTCAACAACAAATTGCTTGCACCGCGTGCAGGGTGGTCCCGATTGCTGCAACCGACCTGGCCAGGGACCCAAGGCTGCTTGCCGAGCCACGTGATCTCAAAGGACAGTATCTCGCTCTGCAGGACGCTGCTCCGCTCCCACAGACAGTGGCTCCCCATGCTGCCTGCAAGAGTGCAGCAGAGTTGTGTGGAGCCCCGGAGGATGATGAGGGAACTAGTCGTGGCAGCCAGCAACCTTGAGTCCTGGTGTAGGTAGTACCTACAATGGTCGGTCAGTTCCGTGACCGGCACGTTGGTGCTGCCAATTTGCTGTGGAATCACGGCAAAATTGTTGGGAGATGGGCTGGAGTGACACGAGACTGTGGACTGGTGAACCAGGCACTAACAGGGATGGTTATTAAGGTGACTAAGATCTGAGGAAAATGACAATATAAGCCATGCTTGGTCTGAGCCTCCTGGTACCAGTGTTAGCTGGGGGGGCTAATAGGCTACCTTTAGCGCCCCTTCTATCCACATGATGGACAGCTAGGTGGGTTGGCTTTGTCAAATCATGACGTATATCATTTACCCGGAAGAGTCAAACATGTTTCTGGCATTTCTGGGAGGGAAAAATGAGATAAAAACTGTGTTTTTAAGAGAATTGACCATTTAGATATTTTTTGTATAAGTACATGATCAATAGACTCATTTCAGACAGTTAAAACCTAGAAACACACCATTTTTCAGCCAATGACCCCTTTAATACGGGTGGCTGCCAATAGAAAAACAAAAACAAAACCACAAAAAAAAAAAATTACCAACAATCCTGTTGCTTTGCTAGGATCTGCCCAGTCAGCTCAGCAGCACAAGTCAGCCTGACAGTGGTTTTTGTGGCTCCCTGAAATACATCTGCATCCCCAGCAGATTCATCAATCCACAGTTGATTCTATATTGTCATTCTGACTTATATTATGACTGATGAGCTGGGGGAATCCATTCACAAACAGACATCCCTGATGTCGTGTTTGCCACTGTAGTAGTTAGCCAACCAGGGTGTCGGGCTCAGTGAAATGTACAGTCCCTCCAGAATTTCGCGATGCTGCGATTGCGTCAATTCACACAAAATCAGCCAATCAGCACAACTATTGTGCGACCTTGCAGCTTTATCCAATCACCACAACTTTCCCGCAATTTTGGCCAATCCTCGTCAACTTCCACCAATTTCGCCAATCAAATTTGTCTGAGTGGCACTCAAACGCTCAGTCTAACCAATCAAATGCATCGCTGCACCGCATTCACTTCCATGTTTACAGTGAGTATTAATGGAACACTTCAGCAAAAACAGTATGTGATTTAAAAAAATAAACACTCACCCGCGAGATTTCCAACACCGTCCCTTCCTCCGTCTCCCCCAGACTGCCGGTGGATGTCTCAGTCCTGACCGCGTGTATGTGCTGGGTTTGTGATGAAAAACGTCCACCTGCTCCAAAAGCACCCCGTCGCGGAGCGCACGTGACGAGAGACTCCATAAAACCACAAACAAACGAGCAAATCTAACACTGCAGCCAGTGTTATCATTTCATACATCTTTAGAGGTAAAATCATTACTACATCTGGTCAGTGAGCTTTAAAGCTGTGAATCTCTGGTCTGGATATGGACAAACGCCCCTCTCCCCCCGGTAAATTAAAGATGTGTGTCTGATGAGACGGGGGGTGTGTGTCAACATGCGCCACAGACAGACAGGTAGGAGTTAGGCACGGAAAGAGAGAGAATGTTGTCTGGTTTGTTTTTTTTTTTCCAGAAAAACAGACTCCAATAGACAATACAGACTAACAGAATAAATTATTTCTCTTTTCCGCTCCACTCGGTACCGAGTGGTTGGGGACCGTAGGGAGTTTTCAAATGAAGGTGCTGCAAATAATTTCCAAATCTCTACTCTTGAACATGCATTCAGTGCAGTTTAGCTATTGTAATGGATATTGTGTTAAAGTCTGTATTTGCTGTTGCACAAAAGAGTTTTTCTGTACAGCAGAAGTTTCTGCTTAATTTACAAATCACTGTAATAGGAAATGTTTGGACAATCCTGTGCATTTCTTGCATCATTATATAGAATATCACTGTAGTAAATTTGAAAAAAAAAAATCTGCTTTAAAATTTGTAATTCTTCCCACAACTTTTAGTGCAAAAAAAACTCTCAAAACATTGTATCTTTTATTGCAACTTTTAAAAAAAGCTCCAGCGAATTCAGGCTTTTTGGGCCGCAATAATCATAAAAACATGTGCACTAAAATGGGTTGTTCTGAAGAAGGGCACTTGAGCTGGGAAAAATGATGCTGCAATATGAAAACCCTGAAGTCACCAAAGCATGCCACAGACATTTCATAAACACCTCTGAGAACTGTGTCAACACGTGGAAAAAGTAGGTAACACTTCTAATCCTAGCCATCCTTCATGTCGTACCAGCTACACCTCGAGTATTTACTGCCTAAACCCTGCATTATCCTTCAGTCAGAACATGGTTCTAGTCAAACTTCTAGTGGAGGTGAACTGACAGAAAGGGCTTTTCCCTAGAAAACTGAACAACCTGTCATCATAGAGGTGATGTCAAGATTTGAATGTTTTTCCTTATACTTCACCAACAACAATCACTGGGAATTCTTCTGTCCGTCTCATATCTTCTTGACTACTGTAGCAGTGAAATAATCATGGCTCCTCTTCCAAGAAGCTTTGTAGCATTTCTAGTTGATGCCGATTATCATTGTAATAAAACAGACATTTTCACAATTAGCCATTATTTTTATAACCATCCATAACTAATAGTACACTGTGGTGCAGTCTCCTAGTTGAGGGTTAGAATGACTTCACCATCTTTTTAACATTTTGCAAAGGTTTACATTTGGCCACAAGTTTATTTCATCCATCAGACTTTCATACACATTGTTTGTAGCTGCTGTACGCAGTACTAATAATTTGTCCTATTTTGAGCTCCACTGTTGGATGACACAGGGATGGCCTCTGTCATTGCTTCTGTTTGTTGTAGCAACTTAACTTCTTGCTTTAACTCTGAGGCAAAGTGACGATATTAAAGGAGTACAACAACAGGCTGGAATAATGCACAAGGTGTCTGTTTATGCAGACGATATGCTAGTGTACAAATTGCAGCCTTCTTTGAGTCTCCCTCAACTAATGGCAATATAAACAGATTTTGGTAAGATCTGCTATGAAGTTAATATTTAGAGAAGTGAGTTGATGCCTATCAGTTCTGGTGTTGATGAGATGACCTTTGTTATGTTTTTTATACTTTTATTAATCCCAGAGGTAAATTTAAGGGCATCCCTTCCTCATTCACACACACACACACTCATTCACACCTAGGGTCACTTTTAGAATCTCCAATTAACCTCAGATTCATTCTCCTTTAAAATCTGCCACTAAAAAAAAAAATAAAAAATTAACCATCATGGGTAATATCATATTAAAAAGCTCTATATACAACTATCAGCTTCTATCATCTACTTTGAAGGAGGACATTGATCGTTGGGATGCATTACCTCTGTCTCACCAGCTTTAGCATTAATTTTTGTTTCAGTGAGACTTTGTTGGAGCACTGTGATAAAACCTGGGAACACGTCTTAGGAGCAGGGAGCCTCTGTGTCACCTCATATTTGTTCCCTGGGTAATCAGGAAGTCATGGGTTACAGCATGAAAGTACATACACAATCCCCCAAACTCAAAAATGCTCATTTTAAATGTGAAACATGCTTCAGTTAAATTAGTGATAATTATGCAAAGTAAAATGAAGCATCTTGACCAGATAGGATATCATCTTACTCTGGTAAATACTTTTTTTTTTTTTTTTTTTTTAAAGACAACAGGCCTCATGCAAGAACACATTAGTTCTGTGTAAATCCCTGGTACTCCGTTAGCAAGCTGTGTTAGCCGTCTTCAACAAATGTCCTACCAAACTGTGTAAACAGCCCACATAAAAATGATGATTCCACCTGTGTGAGCGCATGTTCAGGAAAACTGAAGATTTGATGTTAGAATTAGGGACGCACCAACTGTGAAATTTTGAACCGATACCTGCAAATGACTATACGCCGATAGCTGATACAGATATTTGGGTCATCTGTCCCTCCTTTGTGCCAGAGAAACAAAAACATCACAGAACAGTTAAAGCACTTCAGCCGTTCATCACACCATACTGAATGAGCACAAACTGAAATCATACAAATGTCTGATAGAACCTTTATCTTTGAAATGAAAAAAAAAACAAAACAGTTTCTGTGAAACATCACTGTTTAAAACCTTCGTAACCCGTTATGTCATTAACTCAAGCCACTACTGGTGAACTTAGGTGAAGCGTTGAAAAAGACATCCTCGTCTGGTCTCTCATTGCTGTATTTCCTATTAATACTGTTTGTAGGCATACCGAAGCTGCCTCATAACAGACAGTATGGGCTGTGGAGACGGCACCAACAGGACAATGTTCAGTATGGACGACGTGGACAGAGTGGTGACCCTCTGTGGAATCAGGCTGTCAGCAGATGTTCTTCAGAGGATGAGAGAAGTGGCCAATGTCCCTCCAGAACACACATCACCAACCATCATCACCGGCCTCAAGCCCTCAGAAGGACACAACCAGCCAGGGAAGAACCGAGGAGGTACGAATGACAGCAGAAGATTCTGAAGGAGGAGCTGGCCAAATGGCAGAATGGGAGAGGGAGGAGTTGACTAAAGCCATGAGCTGGGAAACTCAACGCATGACAACAGGCTGCGAAGACCAGACAGCTGGTTCAACAGCTACAGAAGAAGGACTCGCAGCTGAAAGCTCTGGATGCTTTCTACAAGGAGCAGCTGGCGCAGCTGGAGAAGCGGAACTGCGAACGATACGAGCAGAGCAAGGAGCAGTTTCATGAGGCAGCCTCAAATGTCAGGTCTCGTAATACAGAGGTGGTGTGCTCTGGCCTGCTGGCTCAGATTTTATCCTGCTACAAAGAGAACAGAGATCAGACCTTCAAGTGTTCAGACCGGGCCGGAGAATACATCTGGGGTGTCAGTGCTGCAAAAAAGAACCTGCAGGTGAACCACACACAAAGAGTGGGAGGGAAAAGGGCCTCAGAATGCACTCGTTCTGATTTTCTGTTAGCATGCCTTTTTTAAAAAACAAAAAAAACTTTATATTTTATCTATTAAAGTTGCTCTATTTTTCTGCTCTGCTGCAAACTACAGAAAGGACTTTTGAAGGGAGAAATAAAGAGAAGAGAGTGTTAGGTTCAGGGTCTGAGTCAAGCCAGTCCTCTACAAGGTCAGAAAGTTATCTGCAAGTTTAAAGATGTAAAGATACAATCAGGGTCAAGTTTTTCAAAAGCTGCCAACATTCAGTGTACGCCTGGACTGCATTAAAAGGCATGAAGCCGGCCTGGGTTCAGAGTACCGTCCTTGTTTTTTCATCTCCGATTCCATTAGTTTTGTAGCTGTTTAAATGTTTTTTAAAATCAGCTCAGGTGATCCTGGCATTGACCTTCATTCATCAAACCTGTGATGTATTACATAAATAATATAGAATTTTATTAAACCTTTTGTGTTCCTGTAAAAAAAAAAAAAAAAAAAAAAAGAGACATCCTTGTTAATTGCTTCAAACATGCTTTACTTTGAAATAAAAATGACACAATAAACTGATAAAGATGAGTTTGGACAGTGTTTCTAGCTACGCAAGTATTCCTGCTTAGCCTGATTGGTTATAACATTAACCAATCAGGCTAAGCACTTGGCCTGGCTACAGATGAGAAAGCTGAGGAGCAGCAGGAGCTTTTATAAGCTGGCAAAGGTGGCAGATGAAACGGGTTCAGTTTTTGGCTGTGAGCAAGAAATCCTCTTCTTTTAAATTACATGTCATACCCACAGACATGACAATACGACAGCAATGATTAATTTTATTTGGAAAAACCTCGGTGTCCCTGCTAAAATACCAGAGAGGACACAGGTTTGCAGCCTGCATGCTGGGGGAGACGGCCCCGGTGTGCGTGACACGGGTGAGTCACCGTCGAGCGGCGAGTCGCTGCCCAGCTGGAGGGCTCCCTCGCCTCGCTGGGAGCATGTGCCTGCCAGCTAGCTTGCCTCCTTCAGAGCGCGTTCCCCGTTTCGCTCCGAAGGAGGCTGGGGAGACCTGGGGAGAGTGAGCTCTCGCCAGCCCCCAGAGAGGTGATCCGCATTGAGTGGGTAACCAGAGACTGCTCCTTTGGGGGAAGAGGGAGGAGCTGCGGAGTGCTCTGCTCCTTCGGAAGAGGAAAGTAAGATCAGCCTCCAGACCAGCTCCAAGGCCGTGGAGAGCGCTCCTCGGCTCCTCCCTGTTCCCCTGAAGGAGCAGTCTCTGGTTACCCACGCACTGCGGATCGCCTCGGAGCAACTTGAAGCTCGGAGGCTCTCAGATGCGAGCCAGCTGGCGGGCGCACCGGATCAAGGCAAACTGCTCGCCAGCCCCAGCGAGGTGAGCCGCGGTGAGTGGGTGACCAGAGACCGGCGAGGAACCCTCCAGCAACTCTCCGCTCCACCAAGAATGATCCTTCCGCAGGTTCAGCTATGGAAACTTTTACTTCTTCAAGTTGGATCGCCTTCTTGGAGTCCTCGCTTCTTCCAGCTACTGGTGGGCAGGATTATGGGTGGAGCTAATTAGAATATTCACAGATCTGCACATTCTTAAGTAGGTGGGAGATGTAAAAGCTCTTTCCAAGGAATTCTAAGGCAATGAAAGCCTTTTGTGTAGAAAGTCACAGCATACCATTTTGGGCAATACATACTGGTTTTGAGGTGGTTTTAGAGCCCCCAGAGTGCATCTTTAAAAATAAATTAAAACAGTTCTTGCATTTTTCAAACAGAATCAAATCTAAAATAGTTATTTTTCACAGAAATGCATCATCTTATCACCCGTTTCCTCACTGAAAAGCTGAGTCACATGTCATTCATTTCCGTTGCTAGCTCCATGAGAAATGTAGTTTTTATATGCAGAATACCGGCAGGTCAGCTAGCTTCTCTGTAGCCAATTTATGGATTTTTCTCTGCGAAATGAAGTGGATGGGGAATAACTCTTACTTGAATAACTTTACTGGATTTGTTTGATTTTATTAATTTGGGGAATTCAAGGACACTCAACTGGTGAGCTGCTTCTATGCTATTTGTGTTAGCTTGTTTGTAGCACCATTTACTTCTGCTGCTGTGACTGCATCTCAGATCTGTTTTAATAACCAAACAGATGAAATTCTATCCTTTCAAACAATGTATGGCATGACTACCAACTCCAAACAGGTTTACTACACTTCACTGTGTGGTAGCAAAAACTGTGTAGCTACGCATAGAGCTCACGGCGGCCGCTCGCGAATGCCATGTGGTGCAAACTACCAATTAGTACAATCGGTAACTTTCGGCTGATACCAATA
The DNA here is from genome assembly GCA_020510985.1 of Pholidichthys leucotaenia. Classification (NCBI taxonomy): domain Eukaryota; kingdom Metazoa; phylum Chordata; class Actinopteri; order Cichliformes; family Pholidichthyidae; genus Pholidichthys; species Pholidichthys leucotaenia. The sequence continues at coordinate 21,702,983 of CM035848.1, read as the reverse complement.
GCCAGCTGATTTATCGGTGCATCCCTAATTAGAATAACAGCAACCTGTTTACGCACACTGTACCTCCCAGCCGCTCTCAACCACTTGTAAATTTGAATTGCACAAGTTCACTTAAACTGATCATACATCACGTTGACCAACAAGTTTGTTAGTACACGTGGTTCTTGCATGAAGCCCAATAAACAGATGTAACAAGTTACACTTACCAGCTTCTGCCCTCATTGGTAAAATTGCAGGACGTGAGTTCACATCGAGGTGCAGGTCAGGTTATAGCATTAGCACACGGCTATGCCAGAGCTATGGTGTCGTCCTGACAAGGAAGTACTGTATAAATCAGGCTTAACTGGCCAAATATCAAGACACTTTCTTTGCTCTGTGCTCATAATCCAAACTCAACATCATCAACTCAGCTAAAATTTACGGACTAAAGAGACATTTTTATTTAAAGTAGAACTGAACCCACCTTTTGGCACAAAAAGTAGAATAGCAGATTAATTCCTTATTACCTATTGTATTTTTCAACACAAAAGAAATTTTTAGGCCGTGCGATGGCCAAGCTATAAGCCGATAAACTTTTGCCTCTGGCTGGCAGTGCCAAACAAACCGGAAGTAGTGCAGACGACGCTGCGTGACGTCACGAGTGTGATCCCTAAACAAAACAACAATGGCAGATGATAGCAGTTGCAGCAGTCAAGAACACCAGAGTTTTCAGAGTGAAGAGGCATTCAGGATCGGTGACGAGACAGAGGAGGATGCAGGTGTGTGGCAGGTGGCAGGCGTGCACAAGGGCGAGCCCAGGAGACAGCGACCTGATGCACCTGTGACAGCAGCTGGCAGACGGCGATGCAGAGGCGAGGTCCGCCGCCGGGGAATACACCTGTGCACAGGGGAGAGACTGGAAAGGCAAAGGTAGGTATGCTTACGCTGTAGATCTTGCTGGGAGATGAGGGGGTTCCTCTGCAGCAAGAGGGCTGAAGGAATCAGACGGCTTCATGCCGAAGCCCAGGGCAGAGTGGCTTATATCCCACGCTGCTGACGAGGCGCAAGTGTGCGTGCAGCTGGCGCCGCTAATGAGCGGCGAGTTGTAACATATCCAGCCTGTGTTGTGTTGTAGCTTAGTTTTCTTTTTTCTCTGTCACATTTCGTCTTAGTTTTGTTTTGAATTGTAATCGCTCTTGCCTGTTTTCTCTTTTGAATTCTTGGATGGAATATGGGTGGGCAATATAAGCTGCGGCTTCAGCCATCACCCATTTCGGATAACTTACGTTGAATTGTATAATCAGATGAGTCATTGTTCAATTTGACCTTGTTGTTATATCATTCAGTTTCTTTCAACCTGTACTGTACTATCCGAAATAAATAAATTAATTCATTCATTCAAAAAATTGGGCTATGTATTACAATACTTCTACAGACTATAGAGGCAATACACATGAACAGAACTGGCCTCTGCATTTGACTGTGCTATTTATAAATACAGTGATCCCTCGCTACTTCGCGTTTCACCTTTCGCGCCCTCAGTGCATCGCGGATTTTTCAAAAATATTCATCAAAAATTCAAAATTGAGAAAAAATGGCACGAAAGTTGCCCGGGCGCTAGCAGAAGGCAGGGAGACTAGATTAGAACATCAGGTATCAACACGGACAGCCCGCACAACTCAAAATCCACCTCTCTGACCACCGCTCCACTCCTCTCCGCCCACCTCTTCACCGCTCGGGAATCTCGCAAGCTGATTGGCCGAGACGTTTCACCTCGCAAGCTGACTGGCCGAGACATTTTACCCAGCTTCACTCCCTGCAGAGCGCCCATACATAGCGAAGGAAGACCGCATTCATTGTTCTTTATCGCTCGTGTTGCTTAGTGGCACTTTTCGCTGTTCTCTTGTGCCTTTTTGTGCAAAATAGTGCTTGTGACGCCCTTGGGGGGGGGGGGGGGGGGTGATGCTACTTCGCGGTTTTTCACTTTTCGCGGTCGGTTCTGGTCCCCATTAAACGCGATAAGTGAGGGATCACTGTAATATCTATATCTAGAAACGCATCGCTTCCCGGTCGCTTTTCCTCCCCCTTTCTTTTCTTTCGTCGCCATGACAGCTTTCCTTGGCCACTGAACAGATCTTCCCAGGTGTTGAAGTGTTTTGTAGTCGACTATCACGACAAAATGCACCAAAAACAACCAGTGTCGACGTGCTGGCAATGGTAAACATGGAGGACTGTGTCACACTCGTGACGTCATGCGGAACTCCGGCTGCACTTCCGGTTAATCGGCGGATTTGTCTGATTTTTCAGGGCGGGAAATTCAAAATTGCGATTTTCTCCAAGATTCCGGGATTTGTGGAGGGGGTGCCAATGATAAATTATCTTTATAATTTTATGTACTATCACCCAGTGCCGTTCAATGCCATTCAGTTCAGTTCTACTTTAACCCTTATTTATACAGGGGAGTTCCATTGAGAGGCAACCTCTCTTTTTCAAGAACGCCCTGTTCCCACTCTCACACACATTCACACCTGGAAGCTGCCCAGTACAACCACAGACTGACCTGTGGCCATTGAGCAGCTGGAATCAAGTGCCTTGCTCAAGGGCACCACAGTAGTGGATGGGGCAAACACTGCGTTGCCAGCTGTCCCACCTGGATCTGACCCTACCAGTCCAGGGATTGAACCAGTGACCCTTCAGTCACCAGTCCACATCTCTAACTGGCGTGGAGGCCGAGTGGTAGAGTATCTGCCCCACAGCCAGGAGGTCATGGGTTCAAGCCCTGGCCGGGTCATACCAAAGACCATATAAAAATGGGACTTCCCATCATCTAGCTTGGTGCTCAGCATAATAGAATGGGGGAAGGAAAAGTTGTAAACCTTGGACAACAGATGGAAATTAGCCACTGGCTACAATCTGGCAAGTTTACACTGATATCACTGTTCATTAACCTGCACTGTCCTTAAAAAAAAAATTAAAAAAAAAAAGGAGCAATTAGGTCACTACTGTGACATAAGACACAAAATGACAACTCACAATATTACTCAGAAAATAGGATTTATTGTCATACTTACACATTACTATATACATACATGAGAACAAGTGAGCATAAATTCTGATGTTTGGAGACCTCAAAAAGAATACATTTAAATGGTTCAGATTTGTGTGAGCTGCCAAAATGTGACAAAGTAAAACAATTGATTTCAATAGAAAGTTTGACGTGCAAATGCTTCTCCAACACAGCTCAGATGGTTAAATTCACTGGGACCATCTCCTACTGTGCATAAAAACATCCCCAACACAACCATCAACTGGAGCCTAGATCAGGGGTAAAATTAACTAATTCAACTTGCTATGAAAGTAGAAATTATTTTTAGAGTTGTGCTATTTTATTTATTGGCATCAAGGAAAGAAATCAAACCATGGTGACATCCATCTGCAGAGCTTCAAAGACACAAACAACATAACACTAACGTGACCGGGCTAGACCATTACTGTGGTCCGTATTCAAGGAAATGTACGCTACCAGAAGGACTAAGAACTGCTGCGTCATAGCCTTCATCGAATCTTGGCTTACTGCGCATGACCGAGACGCAGACCTGTGGATTGACGGCTTTGGAGCCCCACTGCGCTCGGATCGGCAGGAAGAGGTAACAGGGAAACGTCAGGGGGGCGGCGTATGTTTATACATTAATAAGCAGTACTGCACATCTGTCACGGTCAGAGAGCGCATCTGTACACCCGATATGGAGCTGCTGTTTGTGTCACTACGCCCCTTTTATTTGCCTCACGAGTTCCCCCAACTTTTCATCACAACTGTGTACATTCACCCGAGGGCAGACACTGACTCCACCTCCAGCACCATCTTTGATGTGATCCAGTGGCTACAATCAATTTTTCCAGAGGCGCCAAACTTCATTCTTGGGGATTTTAACCATGTTGCTTTAAAGAAGACACTTAAAAACTTTTATCAGTATGTCTCCTGCCCAACTAGGCGAAAAAAAGACATTGGACCTGTACTACGGATCCATAGAGAGGGCCTATAAATCACTCCCCCTTCCTCCTTTAGGATCCTCAGATCACAACTGTGTACATTTGCTGCCCACATATAAAACTGCTCTCAGAAGAGGCAAGGTGGAGAAGAGGCATTGATGTGTGGAGAGAAGATTCAATGCACAGCCTCCAGGAATGCTTTGACTGTACAGACTGGGAGATGTTCACACTGGCCTGCGGGGATGATTTGGACTCTTTGGTGGACGTCACATGCTCATACATGGCTTTCTGTAAAAATAAGATCGTTCCACGTAAACGTGTCAAAATATATCCCAACAACAAACCATGGGTTACAAAATCAGTTAAATCCTGCTTACAGAGGAAAGCACTTGCCTTTAAACAGGGGTCTGTTTCTGAGCTACAGGTTGCCACAAAAGAGCTGAAGTCCGAAATTTTAAGAGCAAAACAGAATTATAAATCAGAGTTGGAAAGCAAGATGGCAACAAAGAATCTTGGTTCAGCCTGGGCCAGTATGAAAACTATTGCAGGCCTTCAGAGCACAGAGCGCAGTAATCGTGTGTTTTTAGATGGTTTTCATTCAGACACAGAGCTGGCTAATGCTCTTAATTGTTTTTATGGTCGTTTTGACTCCTTTGATTTTAGCACAGAAACCCAAGATTTGAAACAGAAACTCAAAGACAATCAGCACTTTAATATTGAGGTGCAAGATGTTAAAATGGAGTTCTGCGCTGTAAAAGTGAACAAAAGTCAGGGCCCTGATAATATATGTGGGCGACTGGTAAAGTCCTGTGCACATGAACTGAGTCCTATATTTCATTACATTTTCAATAAGTCCTTACAAACACAACATGTGCCTAAGATCTGGAAAGAAGCCGTGGTTGTTCCTGTTCCAAAATCCAGCTGTCCTAAAATGGTAAACGACTTTAGACCAGTTGCTTTGACTTCAATTTTAATGAAAATTTTTGAAAAACTGGTCAGATGTGAGGTCCTAAGGCAGACTGAAGATGCATTGGATCCTCTGCAGTTTGCCTATAGGCCTCACAGAGGAGTGGAGGACGCCACTGTCACTCTGTTTAACATGCTTTTTAAACGTCTGGATTTTAATGGGACACACGCCAGGCTTTTATTTGTGGACTTTTCCTCTGCCTTTAATACAATCCAACCTCATATCTTAGTTGAAAGGCTCCTGCGACAATTTGATTTGAGCAATAATCTGGTGGGTTGGATTCTGGATTTCTTAACCAACAGGATGCAGAGAGTAAGGGTCAATGGTACATTGTCTGACCTAAAGTGCTCTTCTACTGGCTCTCCTCAGGGGTGTGTGTTGTCACCACTACTCTTCATCCTGTACACAAACATGTGTCGGAGCAGACATGACAACAGACACATTATAAAGTATGCTGATGATTCAGTTATTGTCAGTCTCCTCCAGGATGGTGAGAGTGGCCACGGCCCATTAGTTGATGATTTTGTTCACTGGTGTGAGGATTCCTACCTGCAGCTGAATACGACAAAAACTAAAGACATGATTATTGACTTTAGGAGGAAAACTCCCAGGCACAAAGTTACCGTACTAAAAGGCCAGACCACCGAATGTGTACAATCCTACAAATATCTTGGGACGATTATGGATAGTAATTTAAACTTTGAAGAGAACTGTGAAAGGGTGTGCAAAAAGGGTCAGCAAAATTTGCATTGCTTGAGAAAACTTGCACGCTTCCAAATTGACCGAACCATAATGACAATGTTTTATCGGGCTTTTATTGAATCCTTTTTATCCTTTTTAGTGTCATGGTTTGGCCAGATAAAACTGAAACAGAGGAAATCCTTGGATCAGGTAGTTAGATGGTCCAGTTGTTTGCTTGGTGAGTCACAGCCGAGCCTGACATCCCTGTACACCAGACAAGTACTGAGGATGGCTACCTCCATTTTAAATGATGACTCCCACCCTTTGCACTGCAACTTTCAGCTTCTTCCCTCCAGACGGAGGTTTGCTGTCCCAAAAAGTAGAACCCAGCGCTACAAAAACAGCTTTGTTCCTGCTGCTGTCAAAGAGTTGAACAAGCTATAACAATATATTGCACATAATTTAGGTACCTATTTATTAACTCCATTTTATATTTACTTATTTTTGTAGGTTGTTACTTGGGTTCTAAATATTTTTTTTGGGTTTTAGACCTTTGAGTTTTTAACCTCTTTGACCAGTTTTTAACTTTTAATATGACTCTTCTCTCTTACCTCTGATTTTTCTCTCATCTCTGTCTTTTTATACCCTGATTGATGGAGCCTTGAGTATTTTTATCATGTCTATAGTCAATTTCATGTGTGCCTGTGTTTGTGTCTATGTTGAATGTAATTTGTGGCTTGTAAATATGGATGTCACCAGACTGCAAAACAAATCTACCTACGGGTACAAATAAAGGAACCTGAACCGGTATCATGGTCCACACTGCTGGACTGAGGAGACACACCTCCATAGGAATAAACTAAATAGATCAAGTCTCATGTCCTTCAATTACTGCTTTCATGCCATTACAGAAAAAAAGAACCCGAGGCTCATCAATGGTATGGTTATATGCAGTATTTTACAACAATTGGATCAGAAGGAGGGTACAAGACGTATGGAACACAGTCATCAAGAAGTGGAGAAAATACAGAACAGTGACGTTACTGAGAACTGGATGTCCCTTCAAAACTGATGAAAAGACAAAATAAAAATTGGTCAGTAAAGAATGCCAAGAGGCTTACAGCAGCACTGAAGGAGCTAGATAGGTGTACTTTATTGATCCTAAACTGCAAAATTTGGAAACTGGGAAAGCTGTAAGAAATTCAGACAAATACTAGTAATTTACTACATGTGACAGCAATCTCCTGTATTCTCCATATGTGACCCGCCATAAGTAAACCAGAAACACGTCAGCCTGACATGATTCCTAAAAAAAAAAAAAAACCAAAAATTTAAAATTTGTCATTTTCGCTTTTTTTCCCCCCCCCAAAATATGCTAGTTGAAATCATAGAGAAGCTACTCCATGCTTCAAATAACAGTGGGAGATTTTAAAACCGTAAAATTTGTATTTGAAATAGAGTCATTTCAGAGGGAAATATCAGTGAGACCACTTCCTAGTTTTGGGGGCGTGGATACCACAGCTGATCTACATATCTGGTTTGTTTGGCTGTTCACACATCTATTATTCATTTCAGCCAATCAGCAGCATATTCAGGAACCTCCTCAAGAAGGGTTTCCAGAGCTCCTTTTGATAAGCACTGTAAGGGGGTTGGGTTCATGCAAATGACCAGCTTTTGTTACCGCCCCACCTGGCTCCCCTGGATGGTGACAATCCTTGGAAACTTTGAACCTGATTTCCTCAGAGAAGTAGTTTGAGAGGTGCCAACATTCAAATGGCCACATCATCTTCAAATATTTTCAGATTTCCATGTGTTAGATATCACTGGAAAGCTTACATCCACACTTTTAGAATCTATAAATAACTCAAAATACCATTCGGGAGACTTGTTCTTGGTTTTTCCATGGCTGGTCACATATGTGTGGACAATGGGGGAGCCATGCAAGACAATAAACCTTCTCTTAAAAGGAAAAACATCCAAGCCCACCTGCTTTTGGGAAAAACATGGGAAGATGTCATGTCATGATATGGTCTGCTGAAAACAAAGGCTATGTTTGGCACAAAAACAATAAAGCCCATCACGGAGAAAACACCACACCCACAGTAAAGCATGGTGGCTGCAACATGCTTTGGGGTTGCTTTTCTTCAGCTGGAACTGGGTAGAGGAAATACCAGACAATTTTGACCCAAAACCTTCAGGTGTGATGGTGCCTACTACAAAGCTGACGATGACCACTTCACCATTCATCCATGGTATTTTAACAGGGGTCTGTACATGTTTTATAAATCCAATATATATTTGTTGCTGTGTAACATGACAGTATTAGGACTGTGCGATATGACAAAAATTTTATATCACTATGTAAGTCATCTTATATCACGATAACGATATGTCACAATATAAATTTTCTGTAAATTCTAGTTTAGATAATCACATAAAAAGACCACCTCTTTACATTTTTTACATGTACAGTTTTCCCTCATAATTTTGCAGTATTATCAAATAGTTTTTAAATGTGCATTTGAGACTTTATTCTCATGCATTTCAGGTTTTTCATCCAAATCATATATGAATAAAAAGTTAACATCACTAAGTTAAATATTTCCTGAGCCAGAGGACAATAGCAAAAAAACAACAAAAAAAACAAACAAAAAAACCACAACATAATAAATGTCTGAAAATGAGAAAATTACCCATGGCTGCCATATACAGATATAAATTAGCTGTTAGTTTAAACCAGTGAAAATTTAAGTGTAGACTTGCAGCCTGCAGTCTGCCATTCTGGTCTGATTTAACCCGTTTGCTTCTTAGTAAAAATATTTCACATTGGTCGTGATCTGAAAATCAAAGACACAAAAGGTAATAAAATACATGTGATGACTTTAGCTTTATTCATTATTGCTGCTTGACTAATTAAAATGATTAGAAATCAAACAAATTACATTAAGAGCCAACTTGCTCCTCCGACCCGTTTTAATGCATTTATCATTTTATTTTGCGTGTATGTGCCACCATCATGCACTTTTGCAGCTTTAATTTGTTTTCAGACCAAACTAAAACTCAGCAGTAACCGAAACCAAAGAAAGGTCTGCTACATGTTTCCAGTTGGCACAACTTAGCATTTTATAATTTGACATTGTGTTAACGTTACTTACCTCCTATTAAAACCAGGTTAGCAAACTATCCTCTCGGACGCAGCACGATGGAAAACAGTCCCACATCCCTGACAAACAGGGGCAGCAGCTATCTGAACCGGTAGTTTGGAGTTAGCATTAGCATCCACTGGACTTGGACTGAAGCCTAGCCAGCCACCATACACCTGTTCCGTGGCACGCAGTCATGCACTGCGGGGGAGAGACAGGGCGCTGACGAGTAGTGGTGAGGAGCTTTACAGAATCAACGGGAGTATGTGCATTTTAAATCACGATATAAATGATAGAGCATTGTATGAAATGACAGACGTTATTATATTGTCATCCGATATATATCGTCATATCACACAGTCCTAGATGGTATCATGACCAACACGGTGTATGTGGTGTGTCGCTCATGTGAACCTTCTTTTTTATGCCCCAGCTGTCAGCTCACATGCTGCTTGTTGTGTCTTTCTCTATGGGATACAGCGCCATGAAAAAGTATTTGCCCCCTTGTCACAACCCAGCAGAACATCTAAAATATGGGCCTCACTTGCCTCAGTTTGGACACTGGTCCATGATTCAACAATAAGAGACTGGGGAAAAAATGGCCTCCATGGGAGTGCTCCAAGGCCATAGACCACTGACCAAAAACAACACAAAGGTTCATCTCACATTTACCAAAAATATCTTGATGACCCCCAAGACATTTGGGAAAATATTCTGTGGACTGATGAGACAAAAGCTGAACTTTTTTGGAAGGCGTTACATTTGGAGTAAAACTAACAGCAACTTCATAAAAAGATCATCATAGCAACAGTCAAACATGGTGGTGGTAGTGTGATGGTCTGGGGCTGCTTTGCTGCTTCAGGACCTGGACGACTTGCTGTAATTGATGGAACCATGAATTCTGCCGTCTACCAGAAAATCCTGAAGGCCAATGTCCGACCACCAATAAAGTTTAATAAAGTTGGCCTGCTTTGAATGGTGACAAACAGATAATCAGAGGGTGGAGCTACAGCACTGTCTGTTCATTTTTCCATTGAAAACTACAGAACCAGGCGGATGTTAGAGTATAATATTGCTTGTGCTCGGGAAGCTTTGCTTCAGGGAGACGTGCTCTTTGGGCTCGTGCTGGACCTTCTGGTGTCTCTTAAGGTTGCTGGGGTGGGAGAAACGGCGATTGCACACGGAGCAGCTGAACGGCCGCTCCCCGGTGTGCACGTTCCCATGGATGTCCAGCTGGCTCTGACACACAAAGCTCTTGCCACACAGCGGGCAGGTGTAGGGCTTCTCTCTGGTGTGCCTGGCCATGTGCCTGTGCAGGTCCGACTCCAGGAAGAAGCGCTTGGTGCAGCTGGTGCAGCCGTACGGACGCTCCATGGTGGCGGCCTGGTAGAAAGGCAGGTGAAGGCTGCTGGGGAGGGTGCGGTGGTAGGTGTGGTTGGACTGGGTCAGGGGGTGCTGTGGGGGTAGGAAGTGTGCGTCGGAGGAGGATTTGAGGCTGGAGGTTCCTGGCAGTTCCCCGTCACTTAAAGATGACGTGAACGGTACCGCTTTGTGCACAGCCGATTCCAGACCAGCACACTGAATTGTGGGTAATCCTGTGTCTTTGTGTCTGTCCCCTCCTCTGCTCCCCTCTGCAGATGTCTCGACCACATCCGACCACTGGTGCTCCTCTCCCACCACGTCTGACGACCCTCCTCCATCGATGACGATCAGCTCTCTGTCCAACACAGGCTGGTCATCTTTGTGGTCGTCTCCTCCGTCATCACCGCATGCATCTACAGCGTCTTTCCCAGCAATGCTGTCAGCATCTGCACACGGTGGCTTACTGTCCCCTTCTCTGGCATCACTTCTCGTTAGCCTCAGCTGGGAGCTGAGTGAAGTGCCGTGGCGGCTGCTGTCACTTTCTGCTGTCCTGCTGACCACTAAGGTGATGAAGTCAGATCCACTGACCTCTGTTTCAGCGCGGCGTGCGGTCAGCTGGCCGTCGCCGGAGTCCTTCACAGCGGCGGCATCCCCCGTGCTGCTGAGGCAGGCGTCTGCTGGGGGCTCCCGGTTATTGGCTTCAGTCTCCGTCTCTCCCTCCACCTTGATGATCAGCAGCTCCTCCTCATCCTCAGGCTCTGCTGACTGAGAGGACAAACGGACTCAAAATGGTGGTTTAAGTCTTTTGGAAATAATATGAAGCTAATTTATTCTCATCTTCAATTATCCAAGCATAACACCGTTAAAAGGAAAGCCCTGAAATCCACGCTGCGCTACAAGTGTAGAAAGGAGGACATGCAGCTTTGACACTGGGGGAAAAAAAAAATCCACACTATTTACACTTTGATCCATACTAACCATTTATTAACAAGTTCATGCATTTATGTAAAAAAAGATCCTCTCTCCCTGTCCCTCCCTCTCTCATTTATGAGAAAAAAAAAAAATCACAAACTTGTCCTAATATACAAATTATTAGTTAATTAATGGCAAAAGAATCAGCTGATTCCTCTGTTAGTTGCGGCCCTAACTTGGACAAACATGAGGATCACTGTGTGTCTGGTGAGCGTCGGCTGTTTCAGGGCTGTTGCTTTTATACACATAAAAGAATTTGCTGCGATTGTGCCAAGAGAAGAAGGCAAATAGACCAATTGCTGATTTTCTTTCAATCACACAGCAATTTAGAAATGCACTCCGTCTTCAGCTGGATTCATGCTGCATCTCTGTCCACGTATGCTTGACTACGAGGCTTGTGACGATGAAAATTACATCATCGTCTCCAGTCCGTTAGGCTCCACAGATCCCTCCTGCGGCCATCTGTGTGCAGCCCAAATTTTATGACTGAATTGGCTGGGCGCGTTGACTGCGCATGTGCAAGACTGAGCCTCCCATTCACGGGGTGGCACTACCGACACAGCATACACAGCAGACGAAGAAGACAAGATGAGAATAAACATAAATGAATCGTTTTGCAGCAGCAGCAGCAGCTTGGGTGGTGAAGAGCACTGAAAAACTAATTCCTTCTCTTCCTCGAAATGATGCTGCTGTTGTTGCTACAAAAAATGTACATCGAGCTCGCTTTTCTTCACCTTTTATATAGCTGGTGAACAAACTGGCGTGTTAGTGCATTTAACTGGGGTGAAACTAAAACGATGGTTGTGCGCATGCGTCAATGGCTTGGCCTGGTAGACGACAGAAATGAAGTCTATACGCAACCGTGTGCACACCGGCCTCGTCCAAAGCGGACACGCATCTCAGCGCACCAGAACGGAAGTGTAGCAAGAATCCAGCTTCACCGATTCAATTAAATACGTTATATTTAAAATGAAAATACTCACTAACTCCCAGTTTAAATGACGAGCACTGAAACTGGCTTCATGCTTCGTACACCTATGGTGCTCCTACACTTTGGACTAGACCACGCGTTTGACACATGCGCACAGCCATCACATTAATGCATGAGCCAGTCTTTGATACAATGTTAGCTACTCTCTCACCCACTGAACTTGTAAGTCCATGTACAGTGTTTGCCTGGATTCCATTTGAGGAGGTCAGGATTGCCTCCCACAACTACTGCTGCCCACCCTCAGACGTTGCTCCACAGGTTCTCAGTAGGGCTGCGGTTATGGGATGATGACAGCAACACCAGGGTTTCATCACCTTTTTCAGGAGTCCGTGGTGTTTTTTGCAGTATGGGATGGGGAGTTGTCTCGCATGAAAATGATTTTAGTTCAGAAGGGGTTATTCTGGTTTTAATACCATGGCAGAAAATGGTCATTTAACAGTTCCCCATATTTAGCAGGGGTCATTTTGACCACCTCACTTTCCACTGTTCTAGCCAAAACATCACTTCTTTCACCTCGTTGCTGACACTGCAGTCTCGCTGGAGCACAGCAGCCATTCACCAACCACTCAGACCCCCATCCATCGGGACAACCAGTGCAGCAGTAAATTAAGACTGTGTGAAAAGGAGTCTTTATGCATTTCTGAGCCCACCGCAAATATTTCTCTGTGAGCACTGGTTCGGGATGGATACAGCTGTCAGCAGGACTGCAGAGCTCTGGAGGATCTTGCACGGAAGGGGGTTTGGAGACCCCAGCAGCGTCATATACCTGTTTGCACCAGTGGCTTTTTAATAGCTGCTCTTCTAATGACTTCCCTCACACAAACTTTCCATGTTAAAGGGGTCATTAATTGCACTTTTTCCACATTTAAACAGTTCACACACACGGGTCAATGAAACGTTTGTGACATATTTTGTTCACATTTTCTTTCTTTATTGCAGCAAATTAGTTTTTTAATTTTTCCAACTTTTCTGAAAAATGTTTGTTTTAATCCTGCCACTTTAAGAAAAATCCCTGACCCATTCAACTTCACCCTCCCACTTATGTCACTTAGCCATCAGCTGACCAGCTCCTAGCCGTTAGCTTAGATCAGTGGCACTGGCTCAGATGCATCTCGAGTTCAATACAAGTCAAGCTGACCCTGGGATCTTTAAGGGTCGTGTCTCGTGGAGCAGTGGGAGGATGTAGGTGCTGGCGGGCATTGGACTTCCAGGGGGTTCTTTTGGGTTCATGGGGGTGGGGTTGCATTGTGGTTCGTTGGCAGAGCCATGGTCCCCCCCCCTCTCATGAACCCCGACAAAGCGCCCACTCCCTGCTACTCCATGGGATACAGGGGTAACGGGGTGAATGGAGAATTTATGTAAAACTGTTACAGACTTTTCTTGGTCACCATCAAATGTACAAAATATTGTAAGTGGTTCTCCACTCAAAGCACCAAGGATGCCAATGCTGACCTCAGGAGCCGACAGGGCCAGTGGCCAAGCGACTCGTTACCCTAACCTCGTCTTAAAGAATGAACCAAACAAAGCATCACTGGCTGACAGGAGCGTGTGGTTTCAGCGGTTAATAGGATAGGACTGGTCCCTGTAGTACAGTAAGACCAGAAACATATGTGAATGAATGGCTAAACTGCTAGCTTCAGCTAGCAGTCTCGGATCTCGGTTTGAGAAAAAACTTTAATGAAGCTAAAATAACATCTACGGACAAAATCTATGGTCAAGTGTTGTTAGATGAACAAGGATTCCAGTGGGGATGAATAGAATTTATAGAAAATAGGGATCAAAATCAGCCAGATCGACGTGGCCTGTCCATCACCTAATCCACGCTTTAGTTTTTTGTAAAATATTGTGTACATGCCTTTTGCAAGACAATGCACTATTTCACATTTTTATCTTCAGAAAGATTTTTTATCATCATCATCCCATTTTGCATGAGAACTGTGACCAGCTTAAAATTGTGGAACATCCTTGTTTAAGTTGGTTTAGCGTTAAATAAGATCGCCTGACAAACTAACAAAACAGGAGAAACAAAATTAGAACTAGAAAAGCACTCAAAGAGTGCATATCTCCACCAAGGCTTCTTCCATCCCTCATGGATCACCTCCAAAACGTAACTGGTTCAGGTGTAGGCCCAGAGCCACCTCTGGTGAAAATTTCATCCAAATCCATCCAGCAGTTTTGGAAGATTCTTGCTAACCTGCTGTGAGGAGATAAGAGCCTTGGCGGAGGTATGCATTCTCAGATTATCACCAAAATGTAATGAGTTCCTCTCTAGGCCAAGGATCACCTCTGGTGAAAATTTCATCCAAATCCATAAAGCAGTTTTTGTGTGATCCTGCTGCAGAAATACAAACCCTTGGTGGAGGTATGCACTCTCATATCATCACCAGAATCTAATGGGGTCATCCTTAGGCCAAAGGCCACCTTTGGTGAGAATTTCATCCAAATCCGTCCAGTAGTTTCTGCATAATCCTGGTGACAGACAACCAACCAACCAAACCAGCGAGGATGAAAACATGAGCTCCCTGACGGCGGTAAAAAAGCAAACGATTATTTAACTGCAGTTCTACTGACATGTCCCTCATAATCTGGAACACACTGTGTGCGTTTCCCCCGGTCACTCGCTGATTGATCTGAATTTCAAACACTTCAATATAAACAAAGCATGGGTAAAAAATGAAATCAAGTTCATGGTAACAGAATACACGGACACCTCTAAACACCAGGCAAAGCTGCAGGACCAAGTTTAAACTGATTTCATCCCCCCCCCCCCCCCCCCACCACCAGGCATGTTCATACTGGCCAGTCAAATATCCCATGTCCTCTTCTCCTAGGAGTATTTGAAATGTTGAGATGTTGTTTAGCTCAATCAAATATGGAATGACAGAACTGAACCGATTTAAGTGTCCCCAACCTCACTGTCACAATAGTTTACATTTCAGGATAAAGTGCATCTTTCTCTCCACTTCACCTGTTGAACAGTGGCGACATGTCCCACCTTCATATAACGGCCAGTTTGTCGTCACTGAATCTGTACGAGTATCTGTCCATTTCTCTCTCTTACAGATCAAAGACAGTCTGCCTGTTTCGGGTCAGACAACATTCCAGTCTACTTCAGCTGCTGCCTGCTTCTTTCCAGTGTTGCAGATTTTTGCTTGCGCCGTGTTAAAATTTGGTCTCCATTGATCAGTGTCTGAAGATCAGTGCTATGAAACCTGTCAGGATGAGTCTGACAGGGTGGGTAGGCACTGCACAAAGAGGACCCTTCTCTGGGCTCATTCCTTCAGTTTGGGAGGTGTCTTGGGGGCTGCATTTTGAGGAGATTTAGAATGTGAGTACTCTCTTCTGGATGTTAGTGGGTATCTGCTACATTCTGCCAGCAGGCGTTTGTCGGTGTTTTTCAGACAGAATTCTGCATATAGAGCTTCACCCCAGCGGGTACGGCTCTGATGACAGAATGGACTTACACATCATTATCATACAGCACTATGGGCAAAAGAACATTTGCTGACAGTGCTTTGTCCCAAAACATTCAGGGTGCTTAGAGGTGTTGGGGGGGCGGGTGTCAATTCACATCGTAATCTAGATTCTCAGTTTACTGATTCACAAAAATTAAGAATCAATTTTTTTATCCTATTTTTTTTGTGCGGTGGTGCCGGGGTCCCGTCACGCGACAGGTGCAGGAGAACCACGCAGAGTAGCTTACTAGCTAGCAGCCGGATGAAACCAGCAGAATAAAGAGAAAATGGAGCAGCAAGAAACTCCGTCAACAACCCTTCAACTAGTTACGCTCTCTCAGCAAGTTAGGCCCCCACGTTACGTTACTCCACAAAATGGCTGGCCGTACCCGACCGTGCAAATGCGGCTGCGTCGCACTGGGCTGATCGTACACAGATTCAGATGTTGTAGCCTTGTAGACGGGCTGAGGGTGGCCACACATTTCGAAGGACAAATGTAAAAATCTAAAAATGAGAGTTTAGTCCATAGCCAGTAAAATAAAGTTTATGGCCTAGTCTTTGGATGACGTTTGTTCGCGTGACCATGAGCTACCCTGTTGCCAACTGAGGGTTTTTTTTCCCCTAACATTTTTTGACAGCGATGGAAGCAGTGTTCTTTTCATTGAATAAAAACCATATCTTACTGACTAAATGTAGACAAAAACGACTGATAATGAACAGACTAAAACAAAACCATAAAAATAAAATCACAATAAATCTGAACTCAAATTACATTGGATATAAAAAGTCTACACACCCCTGTTCAAATGCCAGGTTTTTGTGATGTAAAAAACGAGACCAAGATAAATCATTTCAAAACTTTTTCCACCATTAATGTGACCAATAACCTGTACAACCCAATTGAAAAACAAACTGCAATTTTTTAAGGGGAAAAATAAAAAACTTACAACAACCTGTTTGCATAAATGTGCACACCCTTAAACTAATACTTTGTTGCAGCACCTTTGGCTTTTATTACAGCACTCAGTCTTTTTGGGCAGGAGTCCATCAGTGTGGCACATCTTGTTGTGGCAATATTTGCTCACTCTTCTTTGCAAAAATGCTCCAAATCTGTCAGATTGTGAGGGCATCTCCTGTGCACAGCCCTCTTCAGATCACCCCACAGATGTTCGATCAGTTTCAGGTCTGGACTCTGGCTGGGCCATTCCAAAACCTTAATCTTCTTCTGGTGAAGCCATTCTTTTGCAAATTTGGATGTGTGCTTTGGGTCAATGTTGTGCTGAAAGATGAAGTTCCTCTTCATCTTCAGCTTTTTAGCAGAAGCCTGAAGGTTTTTTCCCCCCCAACACTGACTGGTATTTGCGACTGTTCACAATTCCCTCCATCTTGACTAAGGCCCCAGTTTCAGCTGAAAAAAAACCAGCCCCAAAGGAAGATGCTGCCACCACCATGCTTCACTGTAGGTATGGTGTGCTTTTGGTGACAAGCAGTATTGTGTTTGAAATATACCTTTTGGAATCACGGCCAAAAAGTTCAACCTTGGTTTCATTGGACCATAACACATTTTCCCCACATGCGTTTGGGAGATTTCAAATGTGTTTTTGCAAAGTGTAGCCGGGCTTGGATGTTTTTCTTCATAAGATAAGGTTTCCGTCTTGCTACCCTAGACGGGAGATTGTTGTCCCATGTACTATCCTGCCAGTACTTGCCAGAAATTCCTGCAGCTCCTTCAATGTTGCCGTCAGCCTCTTGGCAGCCTCCCTGACCAGTTTTCTTCTCGTCTTTTCATCAATTTTGAAGGGACATTCAGTTCTTGGTAATGTCACTGTTGTGCCATATTTTCTCCACTTGATGACTGTCTTCACTGTGTTCCATTGTATATTTAATGCCTTGGAAATTCTTTTGTACTCTTCTCCTGACTGATACCTTTGAACAATGAGATCCCTCTGATGCTTCGGAAGCTCCCTGCGGACCATGGCTTGTGCTGTAAGCTATGACTACAAAAATGTCAGGAAAAGCCTACTAGAAGAGCTGAACTTTATTTGGGGTTAATCAGAGGCACTTTAAATGATGGCAGGTGTGTGCTGACTCCCATTTAACATGAGTTTGAATGTGATTGGTTAATTCTGAACACAGCCACAGCCCCAGTTATAACAGGGTGTGCATATTTATGCAACCAGGTTATTGTAAGTTTTTCTTTTTTTTTTTTTTTTTTAATTTTTCCCCTTAAAAGATTTCAGTTTGTTTTTCAATTGGGTTGTACAGGTTATAGGTCACATTAATGGTGGAAAATATTTTGAAATGATTTAGCTTGGTCTCATTTTTTTACATCACAAAAACCTGGAATTTGAACAGGGGTGTGTAGACTTTTTAGATTCACTGTAAGGGTCAAAAGTAAAATGCATAAATGGTCATTTTAGTTGAAGTTCTGGCTTTAATGGTTGAAAAAAAAAATAGAGTTTTAGTTGACGAAATTAACATTGGATGGAAGTTTATTTTTGTTTTAAATTATTGCATTTACTTTACCTTTTACTGGAAAAGCTTCATAAGGCAAAGGATCCTGACCAGACAATCACCCAGAGTTGAAATATGTGGAAAAAAAGTTTTCCTGTTGAACACACTCTGCACCACTTTAATAAACTCCCAGCAAATTGTGAACGGGCAAAGCAAAAAAAAAAAAAAAAAAAAAAAAAAAGAATCTTGTAACAGCACTTTATTTTGTTTTATACCTTTAATTTGTTTTTTAAGTCTCCCAAGAATTTAGATACTTAAGTTTATATTTGTGCAGGTTTAAAATTAATGTTACTACTTATCTTATGCATCAATTGCATTCAGTTCTTATTGAATGTGTTCATTGCATTAAGTTACTGTACAGGTAACTGTACACTGACTGCATACAGTCAGGTAGCACTGCTATTTAAATAGATGTTCAAAGTATTTGTGACAGAATTTACTTTAGTTTTTAATGAATAGCCTATATTTCTAGAATGCTGGAGGGTGACCAAATCTACACACTGTGGAAAAGCTGTTAGGAATTGTGATGCTGAAAAGGAAAATTTTCATAATTTATTTCATTTGTGTAGAGTTTCACTTCTGAAACTCACAAGTTTTCAAGAAATAAAAAAGCAGTTACTAACCTAAGCCTACTTTCCCCCCCCCCATTTAACAGTATTTTATTGCAATCAGTTGATGTAATTTTTTAAAAAATATAACCCCCAAAACATCAACACACTGTACTCTGCTTTCAAGCTGACCTCAGCATTTTTTGCAGTGCAGTGGACATTTTTTCCCCCCTGAGATTAGTGGGTTTTTGTACTGAACTGAGAGCCAATTGTCAATCAAAAAGTGTTTTGAATCGAAAAATCACTCCTGGATCGAATCGTGATCCCAAAAATTGGAATCCAATCATTTGACTTCTAAAGATTCACAGCCTTAGTGCTAGTTAATGTATGCTTTGGGTCACTGTTCTGCTGTAAGACCCATGATCTCAGACATAGACGCAGACCCAGCTTTCCGATACTAGGCCCTATGTTGAGCCTCAGAATTTTTGAGTAGTCTTCAGACTTCATAATGGGACTACATACACAGTGAAGACATCCACCAATCCAAGAAGAAGCAAAGCAACCCCGAAACACCAGTGAACCTCCATCATGTTTGATACTTAATAGAATGTCATGGCAGTACATACATAATCCATCTGGGGTGGGAAAAAAGAATAATTGGCACTTGCGACAATGCGTCAATCCATAAACACGTGGATCAATCTTTTATTTTTAAAAAATATACATTTAAACATATACTTTTGGGTTATCAGTTAATCAATGGAATTTTCAGTCCAGTAGATGGCGCCATGTCATTGCAGCAAATATGTCTTATGAGATTTAGGGCACATTCAGATGGCCCCCGTTTGGTCCGGGTCAAAGGAAAATTCACAGATAGTTCGGTTCGTTTGGTGCAGTCTGAACACGTGTTGGAACTCTGGTGTGCACCAAACAAGCGAAGTCTGGTCCCCCTGAAAACAGGGGTCTCGGTTCATTTGCAAACGAAGTCTGGTGTGCTCCAACTGCAGTGTGAATCCAAACGGACTATCCAATGGACCAAAGGGTGGAAGTACTCCTCGGCGTTTGTGTAACCATAGCATCACGTAGTCTGAGAAGAGGAAGTGACGTTTACCGTAGTACCTTTTTGGTAGAAAATAATAAAGACAAGTGCATGAATCAGAGAAATCCTTTTACCGGAGAAAGCCAAGGAGAAAAGTTAAAAACTGTCTCGTTTGTGGCAGGCAAACAACCCGGCTGAAGAGAACGGATTTCCGTTTTCAGTCCTGGCCAATCGATGAGCCTAATTTTTCTTCTTCGCTGAGATTTTTTCTTCCTGGTAAGTGGTGGTTTCAGCTACAGCACCCCAAACGAGTAGTTGTTCTAACTGCGTGACGCTGTCAAGGCAGTTTGGTCTGCTGCATTGTGGATGCAAACCAAACCAAATAAAGGTTGAAAAATTCTTGCCATTTCCCACCCAGTCGAACCAAGACCCCCAGACGATCCTGGTCTGAATGCAGCCTTAGCTTCAGTCCAGGTGTACAATAAGATGGTGGAGGGAGCACCAACACTGGGAAACAAGAGCACTCTGAGGTGAGTGCACTATCCCCCGCCTCAGTTTTCTTTGAAGATCCCAATACTTACTGACGGAGAGCAGTTTTCAACTTTTCAATACAATTACTGTGGCAGAACCAAATTATGATCAACCCATCATCCACGAATATACAACAAAGAATACAACCCATAGTTGTAGGGCAGGACCCCGACGTAAACCTGTGTAGCAAGTCTGGTAACCCTAGAGAGCTTTACATGTTTTATAGGAAGAGCATGTCAACCTTGACCCATGGATCCCAAACCTGCAGTCAGAGGTTATGGTCTCAGAGTGAACTTGTGTACCAGGTTTGGTGACCCTAGTTTTCTTTGCTGTTGAGATATAGTGTATAAGCCATTTTGATGTTGACCTTTGACCTTGCGATCCCAAAACCAGTCAGGTGAACCTGTGTACCAAGTTTAGTGAGCCTGGCTTTACTCATTGTTCAGTAATAAGGCATAGAGAATGCTAACCTTGACCTTTTGATTCCAAACCCATAGTCTGAGGTCAGGATCCCAAGATGAACCTGTGTACCAGGTTTGGTGGCCCTAGCTCTACTCATTTTATAGTAATAGTGTAAATGGAATGCTAACCCATGCATGATGCTAACACGTGCAGATGACTTGTTGTGAAATGGTGCTATTGTGGGAATTACAGTAATAGAGGCTGGCAATTTCTCCCTTTTTACTGCACGAGCAGACGTGCCGTTTAATCCTCAAAGATTCGCAGTGACAAAAATTAACAGCTACAACAGCTAACTCTCCTTTCCCTCTAAATTAGGTCCCCCCTCAGCTGCCTAGATAGGTGCCTGATAAGAAAGCCTGAGAGCACAACCATAACTGCCCAAACAGATCATACATGAAAAAACATTGTGGTGAATTATGTCCCTAGAGTCTGCTACACATGTCCCCCCAGAATTTACCACAATGAAAAAAAAAGAAAGAAAACAAAGTCAATGTGGGGATGGAGGGCGAACTGCCCGGCCGTAACGGCTCCACCGAACAAGAGGGGGAGCAGGGTCACCCACATGAGGGGTCGCTGAAACTGGCTTAGTTGTGAGAGGGGACCACCCCCGGTGAGAGGGTTGTGCAAGAGTGACAGGCCTGTCCACATCCAGGTGGGCTGGCTTTAGGCGGTCCACTGAATTTTTCTCTGGCTTGCCTCCAACATTCACAACAAAGTGTTTCTCTCCCGGTGCCAATACATGGAATAGACCATCATAAGGAGGTTTCAAAGGGCCACGGTGAGCATCATGGCAGACAAAAACAGAATGCACCGACTGCAGAGTCGCAGGAAAGTGAGATTGAGGGAGCCCGCGTTGCGAATTGGGGACCGGTACAAAAGCTTTGGCGTTCTCCAGGAGCATTTGGCATTGAGCAGCTGTGGACCAAGGGGTTGTCGTGTTGGGGACAAAATCTCCTGGGACATGTAGCGGCTGATCATAAACCAACTCAGCAGATGAAGCTTGGAGATCCCCCTTAGGAGCAGTTCTGAGTCCCAGCATGACCCACGGTAGCCTCGCTGTCTAACTGCTGTCTGTGAGACTGGCCCGAAGAGCAGGCTTCATAGAATGGTGACAGCGTTCGCATCGTCCGTTAGCCTGTGGGTGGTATGCCGCGGTGCAGTGGAGCTTTACCCTAGACTCTCTGCTACAGCATTCCATAGCTCTGAGGTGAACTGGAACCACGGTCGGAAGAGAGGTCAGATGGAGTGCCAAATCGGGCAACCCACGCCCGAGCCACCTTGTCAGATGTAGCTGACACCAATGGGACAGCCTCTGGCCATCGAGTCATCTTATCCACCATAGTGAGCAAGAACGTGAAGCCGCGAGAGGGGGGCATAGAGACAACAAGGTCCACATTAACATGGTCAAAACACCTTTCTGGCACTTGAAACTCTATCAGTGGGGCCTTGACATGATGTTGCATCTTGGAGCGCTGGCACTCAATGGAAGTGTTAGCCCAATCTCTCGCATCCTTCTTAAGCCTATGCCAGACAAACTTTGGAGCCACCAATCTCTGGGATGGCTTCCATCCAGGGTGGGAGAGGCCATGGATCACGTCAAAAACATGCCATCTTCAACTCGTGGGAACAATGGGCTGGGGCTTGCCAGTGGAAATATCACAGAGGAGGGTTGTTCCTGTATCATAAAAATGTACATCTTTTAAACAGAGCCTGGTGACCGCTGTTCTGAATGCTTGCATCTCTGGGTCAGCTGCTTGGTCCTCCGCCATGCGGCTGTAATCCGGTCTTAAGTGAACCGCTGCCGTGACAGCCTGGGAAAGAATCATCTACAAGGCTTGTCTTGCCAACGACGTGCTGCATGTCCGTGGTGAACTCTGAGATGTAGGAGAGCTGTCTCTGTTGGCAACCTGACCACAGCTTGGCCACTTTAGCCAGGGCAAATGTCAGTGGTTTGTAGTCCACAAACACCGTGAATTTGCGGCCTTCCAGCAGGGTATGGAAGTGACAGACGGCCAGGTAGCGTCCAAGCAGTTCATGATCAAAAGTGGAATACTTTCGCTCACTGAAGCATAACTGTCAGCTGAAAAATGCAAGGGGCTGCCACATTCTGTTCATTAACTGCCCCGATGGCATGTGGTAATGGCTATGGGGGTACTGGGTGATGGGTGAGCCAGCATTGTTACACTTGCCAGGGCCAACTTGTTATCTTCAAATGCTTTTTCTCTCTTGGCGGACCACTCTACTGTGTGGTGGGAGCTCCTGCTTTTGAGGGCCTCATACAAAGGACACATAAGTTGAGTGATGGTAAAAATGAACCATGCCGAGGAATTCCTGCAGGGACTTGACTGAGTGGGCGTGGGAAATTTGAAGCCACAGTCACCTTTAACGGGAGGGGGACTGCGCCATCTTTAGTGACTCTGTGTCCTAGAAAATCGATGGTGGACAGCCCAAACTGGCACTTGGTCACGCTGAAAATCAACCCGTGCTGACTGAGCTGCTCAAACAGGGTCCGTAAGTGGGACAGGTGTTCTGCCTTGGAAGTGCTGGTGACTAGTATATCATCTAAATAGACAAAAATAAAAAGGTAATGTAACACCAAATCCATCAGGCGCTGGAATGTCTGTGCAGCATTTTTGAGGCCAAAGGGCATACGTAAAAACTCAAGAGTCCAAATGGGGTGATCAACATCGTTGCATCATTGAGTCGGCGGTAATCACCAGATGGGTGCCAACCACCCCCTGGCTTCGGAACAAGGTGGAGCGGTGATGCCCATGGACTGTTGCAGAGGTGGATGATGCCAAGGCGCTCCATATTTTCAAACTCTGCCTTGGCTTCTACTAATTTGGCAGCATCTAGGCGCCAAGAGTGTACATAAACTGGTGGACCCGTGGTGGCAATGTGGTGCTCCACCCCATGCTTGGCAGCTGCAGATGAGAAGGTAGGCTGCGTGAGTGTACGGAAAGTAGCAAGCAACTGGAGAAAATTGTTGGGTGCAGAGACAGACCTAGACAATGCCCTAGAACTTGGGCCGCCTGATGTGTATGCACACGAGCAGGACGTGGTGGTGTCGATCAAACAGTGGTTTTTGACATCAACCAACAATCCATAGGCACACAAAAAAAATCTGCCCCAAGGAGAGGTACAGCTACGTTGCCCATGATGAAGTCCCAGCCGAACTGCTGTCCGCCAAAACACAACTGGACATACCTGGTGCCATAAGTGCGTATGGGGCTTCCATTTGCTGCTTTCATAGGGGGGCCCATAGTAGGGGTGGGTTCAAAAGATCGATGCAACGATCTGGACCGATCCACATTTGACTGAGCTGATATCGATCCACAAAATCTGCGGATCGATCTTTTAATATAGTGCTTTTACATCTGTAAATGTCTGCCGAGTCCGATCAGGTCGAAACCGGATCAGTGAGCCAAGAACAGTGGCGAAGAACCAGAAAAAGCCGGAGCGCTAATGGAGCTAACAAATTAACGGATATGCTAGTTCTTCTGTGGTGTTAAAACGGTTCTCATCCGGCAAGAGTTCCCTGCGGTGCACTTTCGTGTTTACATGAGCGGAGTTGACGTGCGTGTCTCTTAATTTATCAACAAAAGTTACTGTAAAGACTGTCAACAGTTTCCTAGTATTTTTCATAAAGCAGGGATAAACGGTTTTGTACTGCGTGCAGCGCTGTGTTGGAGCAAAGTTGACGACTGAAACATTTGAAACTGAAAGTGCAGAGAGCCTGGCTGAAACTCGTGAACAGAGAGGAAGACTTGGAGCTGCTGAGATTGTATGTAAAATATCATTTGTTTGTTTTAACATTTGTGTCGTAAATTAATAGTTTATCCAGCATGGTGTTTTTTTGTGATACAGTAGTTAACTGTTGGTTAAGTGCTGTGAATAAAGGCAGAATAAAGGTATATTTTTTGAGATTATGAAACTTCTAGCATTTAAGTGAGAGATTTAAAAATAATAAATCACAATAAAATGAAAATTGCAGAATTAATAAAGACTGCAGTACAAGCCATTACTCAATAGAACTAAACTGAAATGAACAATCTTCCCAGGAAATGAACTGAAACTTTTCAAACTTTGAAAGTTAATTTGTAGTTAAAATATAAACAAAAAAACCTACTGTGGTGTAGGGATTTAAAAATACGATTAATTTTATTCTCCTTTTCATCTCCCCTTCAGATCTGTGAAGAGTGGGTTTCCACTTCAAGGTCCATTCTGCACCGAGACCTTCAAAAGGGAAGAAGAGGTTGTCAGTGGAGGAGCCGCCCCTGCTTCTGCAGGCATGCAATTTTTGCAATTACAATTTTTTCAGGGCTCTTAGTTTTCAAATTCAAGAAGGTGTTGCCATAATTTTCTCCAGACTCCAATATGCATTCAATGCAATTCAGTTATTGCAATGACCAATTCTTTTATTTTTTTTTTTAAGTTCTCAGCAAGAATACAATGTTAGTCATTTCTGACAATTTTACTGAACATTTAATTCTCCATAAATCATTGTTTAACAGGACATTTTTGGCAATCCTGTGCTTTTCTTGTGGTGTTACATAGAACAGCATCACTATAAACTATGGAAAAAGCAGCGACTTTAAAATCTGTACTTCCTCACACAA
This sequence comes from Pholidichthys leucotaenia, assembly GCA_020510985.1. NCBI lineage: Eukaryota > Metazoa > Chordata > Actinopteri > Cichliformes > Pholidichthyidae > Pholidichthys > Pholidichthys leucotaenia. Next base: position 21,677,730 of record CM035848.1, on the reverse strand, counting down.
CTTTCAGTGCAAAAAACCTCAAAATGTCAACTTTTAGGAAAAGCGCCCACAAATTCAGGCTTTTTGGGCCACAATCACAAAACAGCTGATGAGGGACTGAAATCCAGTGAGATCATGTCTACATGCTTCATGCATTGAATTTGTTCACCGACTCTGGGTTGTTAACTTGACACCACACACCCCTTGCACTAAAGAAAGCACTTGTGAGCACTTTGTGAAATCATAAGTTAAATAATAAAAAGTGCATTATTGTAACTGATTTTGGGTCAGTTCTTTATGTGATAATTTATGTATTAACAAAGTTAGAGTATTCTTGGTACAATTTGCAGTATTAGGTCCCGGAAGTTTTTTAAATTTTTTTCCTGGCAAGTAAAATGGTTATTAAAATGGTAATTTCCCAGATTGAATCAGGATTGGATCAAATCAGAAATGAATCGATTCAGAATCTCAAGAATCAGAATCAAATCGATTCTGGAAATTAGGGATCGTTCCCAGCCCTAGCCCATAGCCCCCAGCCAGGATGTCCAGCTTTGATGTGGGCAGGATACTCTTCTGTGCACCTGTGTCACACAGCAAATGGCGCCTGAGTTGGTATCATGAAGAAAAAGCAGCTTTCCATTTCGGCCAACAGTCATGGCCACTACCGACTGCCGGCCCCGACGTTTCCCACTGCAGTGAACTCGCACGGAGTGCGGCACCGCCTGGCTAGAACTCTAAATCTTGCATGGTAAAAACACCAACCAGATTCATGTCATTGCTTGGGAGGGATGCAGCGACTGCAGCAACTGTTATGTCCACAGGAAGCACTGGAGGGTGCGTGGCGGGTAATAAAGCGGCTGCACAATGTTGCCGCCTGGCAAGCAAAAATTTGTCAGCTTCCTCAGCCAAAGCACGACAGTCAGTGACGGCGGTATTAGCTAAAGCAGCTTGTACTTGTGAGGGTAGCTGTCGCAGAAAAAGCTGAACGAAGAGGAAACCTGGCTCATGCTCATCCAAGAGATCCAGCATCCTATCCATCAGTTCAACATGATTTACTGTTGCTGAGGCCTTGTAGCGAGAAAAGCCGGCTGGCTCGCTCCGCATCGGAGAGTTCAAAAGCTTTAAGCAGGTGGGCCTCGAGTCTCACATATTTATCCTGCTGCAGGGGATGTTTGATCAGCCTCACCACTTCGGCTGCTCTAGAACTCCCAAGGGCCAAAACCACCTAATATTCTGTGTCGTCTGCTGTGATCTCTCGTAGGGCAAACTGAGCCTCCGTCCGGGTGAACCAAGCTGAAGGCGATGACCCCCAAAACTCCGGTAGCTTGAGAGAAACTGCATTAGCTGCCATGTTCACTCAGAGCCGTCTGTGAATACGTCCAACAGACTGACGTCGGGGTCACCACAGTAGGAGTTTCTCCCTTTTACTGCACGAGTAGACGTACCGTTTAATCCTCAAACTCGGCAGTCACAAAAAGCAATAGCTACAACAACTAACTCTCCTTTCCCTCTAAATTAGGTCCCGCTTCAGTGGCCTAGATCAGGGTGTCAAACACTTGGCCCGCGGGCCAAATCCGGCCCGCCAAACAGTCCACACCAGCCCACGATTTGAATTTGCAAAGTGTGAAAATTAAATAATAGAACACAAAAGCAGCACTTTTTCAATAAAATATTCCCAATTTGTCAATTTGGGGGTCACACAAGAGTAGCAGACACAAAAGTGATCCCTGATTTCCACTGAGGGAGTCTGTTATGCAGGGAGGGAGGACAGGATTTCTTCCAGAAAGACTCCCCAAGGCAAACCTTTCCCACCTGCCTCTGTTGCACATTATCCCTTCTCGCGCATCACTAAAAATATGCAACAAGTCTTTTTTTTTATAGATTCCACATCCAGCACATACAGTAAATACTGTGACATTTCAGTATTTAGTAACTGTTCTTTAAAAATACATTTAACCCCATGTTTCGCAGCTCGGGGTGGTGGGGGCAGTTCTCTGCCATTTGCCGATGTTTTTTCTTGTGATAGAATTTTTTTGAACATGTTCAAAACAAGACAAGCTGCAGGTGTCTTGCCAAAAAGTGATGGGCCGTCAGAGCAGGCCTCGCTCGGCTAGAGCCGCTTCTCTTCCGATTCTGAGGTTGATAGCTGCTTTTGAGCAAAGCGGACATAACTTTTTGTCCATGCAATTAGCCAAGGTATGTCTGAATATTTAATGCGGTGAGGGATTAGACATAATTTTAGCCCCATGAGCTTTGTGTTAGAATAATGAGATATGACATTTTATCCTGTAGCAGCTTTTAATGTTTTTTCTTATATGTTAAGAAAAGTGTGCTGAAATTAACAAAATCCATGTATCACGATGTAAAAGTCAATAAAGCTTTTTTCCCATGAACACTAGTGTTTGTGCATTATTTACCTCCTATAATTATATATTGTAAGTAGAATCCATAAAATGTCTGCTTCATCTGCCAAACATTTATTAAGGCTCCCAATTTGGATTCAAACATTTTATCTGCTAAAAATTACTTGATTTGGTTCTCTAGGGTTGAATTGTAAAGATTAAAACATGTTCTGTCCAACTTGCAAATAGTCTCAAAGGGCTGTTATATCTTATAAATGTCTTATTTCACCTGCCAGATATTGATTAAGGGTCTTAATGTTGATTGAAACAGTTTTCACGCTTTAAAAATAACTTGATTTGGTTGTTCAGGGTACATTGTGAATATAATACTGTAACTTGCTCTGTCACACTTCTGAATAGTCTCAAAGGGCTGTTATAGCTTATAAATACATTATTTTACTTGTCAACAATTGATTAAAGGTCTTAATGTTGACTGAAACAGTTTGTATGCTTTCAAAATGATTTTACTTGGTTCAGGATTAAATTGTGAATATAATATCGTAATTTGCTCTCTCACACATGTGAAAGTGTCACAGGACAATAATTCTGCATTTTGCCTGCCAAAAATTAAGGATCTTGATCTGTATTGAAACCTCAGAAATTCAATCACAACCGGTTTATTCTTGTGCACGTAAACATGGCCAATGATCAGGTTTACATGTACACTAATAAACTGGTTATGATTGGATTTCTGCAGTTATCTGATTATTCAAGTGACCACATAAACAGAATAATCCGATAAAGGCCATGTAACTGGAGGAATTACTCCAACTCATTCAGGTTGTTCATGTTTTGTTAAAGATCAATGGTTCAGTAAATGTACACATTTCAAAATGTACTTTTACTTCTTTGTACTAAATTTGGAGTTGCCATTAAGTTGTTTTGCTATTATTTTACTGGTCCAGCCCACTTGACATTAAATCCAGCAGTATGTGGCCCTCGAGCTAAAATGAGTTTGATACCCCTGGCCTAGATAGATGACCGATAAAGCCTGAGAGCACAACCATAACTGCCTCAACAGATCATAAATGAAACAGTTCATACATGAAAACATATTGTGGTGAATTATGTCCATAGAGTCTGCTACACTATATAAAGTTCAATTGAACTGACCTTGACCTTTGACCTCAAACCCATAGTCAGAAGTCAGGATTCCAAGGTGAACCTGTGTACCAGGTTTGATGACCCCAGCTTTATTTGTTGTTGAGATATAGTTTATAAGCCATTTTGATGTTGACCTTTGACCTTGTGATCCCAAAACCATAGTCGCACTTCAGGGTCACTGGGTGAACCTTTGTACCAAGTTTGGTGACTATAGCTTTACTCACTGTACAGTAATGAGGCATAGGAAATGTTAACCTTGACCTTTGACGTTTTGACCCTAAACTGTAGTCAGACGTCAGGATCACAAGGTGAACCTGTGTACCAGGTTTGGTGGCCTGAGCTTTGTGTTTTATAGTAATAGTAAATGGAGCATTTACCATAGTGCAACTGCAATGTTAACTTTGAACTTTGACCCCTTGACCCCAATCCCATAGTTAGGTCAGGATGCAAGTCATCCAAGATGTGTATTAGATACAATTACTGTATCAATTTGAAAAGCCTCCATCATTTCCTTCAGAAGTTATTGTGCTGAGAAGATTTAGGGAAAAATCTGACCTGACCTTTGAACTCAAGGTCATCTGTTGAGAGTGAAATTGCAATATGCGCATAATCAGAGTATATCAAACCAAGGTACCAAGTTTTAAAACAATCGCAACAAAACTGTAGGAGGAGTTGATGTCACCAAAGTGGGACAGACTGACGGACAGGCAGACTGACTCATAAAATAATCCCCCTTCGGCCTTCACTCAAAGGGGTCAAAGAGCCCTTTGAAAACTGGTGGGGGATAAAAAAAAAAAAAATACTGACAACAGGTAATGATAAAGATGTACAGTATCAATAAACAGTAAAAACAGCACAAATACACAGTGAGTGAAAGAAAAACTAATTTTCACTATGGTTAATTAAGGTGTGTGTTATATCTGTACAGTGGTCTGTGCATTAAAGCAACACTATGTAAGATTTTCACCTGAGAATAATGTTTCCAGAATTATTTTGATGAGTGGGTCCATATGGCCTGCAACGGCTCCATTCTTGGTAGGAATACTGAAAAGACTACAACTATGGAGCCACCATCCCAACAGCCTGGGGTCACAGTCACCATAGTTATAATCTTTTCAGTGTTCTTACCCAGAACAAGAAAGTTACATAGTGCTGCTCTGAGCCAAGTCTGTTGTTCTGGTGGAATATCTACCTCAGTTTTGGTGGTGGTGACGACCTCTTGATCCGGATCCTGGTCCAGATCCATAGGCTGAATCTTCTGCACAGCCTGCTGAACTCCTGGACCTCGGTTCAGAAACCTGGTCCCACCCTGCAGAGAGGAGCCTGCCAGAACATCAAGAAGAGAATAACCATTATTCAGAACACCTCTGATAGTATCAGTTTCTGCTCAGCTGAAAAGGTTTGGGCTGGTTAAGACACTATGGCACTTTCCCGTGGCAATGTCATGTTTTGTTTTTTTTTAATTTAACCTTTATTTATACAGGGTAGTTCCATTAAGAGGAAACCTCTCTTTTTCAAGGACGCCCTGTTCACACTCACACAGTTACATATTCACACAATAAGGAAGCTGCCCAGTGCAACCACAGACTGACCTGTGGCCACTGAGCAGTTGGGGTTAAGGGCCTTGCTCAAGGGCACCACAGTAGGGTTAAGGAGGGTAGTGCAAACACTGCAATGTTATCTGTCCCATCCAGATCTAATCCTGCCGGTCCAGCGATCAAACCCATGGCCCTCTGCTCACCAGTCCACATCCCTAATCATTAGGCCACCACTGCCCCTTTGGCCGATCCCAGCCAAAAGGGCATTTAAACTAAAAAATTTCCCCACTTACTATCGGACTCTGCCACATGCTTCATTTTGAGAAATTACAGGATATTCTCTCCCCGAGCCTGACTTACTGCTTTTTGTGTCTGTGCATCTTGACACAACTGTGTCAGTAACAATAAGCAGTGATACTGGAATATTAAACCCACAAGCTAGCTCACTAAAATGAGTAAAAACCAGAGTTTTTGTAGAAAGGTGGAAAAAGGCCCAGTGATGACACAGCACGAGTGTCTCACTGTCACACCGTCGTCCACTCACTCTTCATTAAGGTGAGTTTTTTAATTACACACTTTGTTGTTATGCTGATGTAATCTGTTAATTTTAACTAATCCATTTACTTCTGGGAAACATGAATTATAGGCTAAACTAAAAACAAGCAGATATGTAACCAGTGTTCTCCCTCTGCAGATTTTTTTATGGAAGCCACATTCAAATCAAAAGTACCTCAAATTGTACAACTAAATGTAACTGACTAATCCAGGATTTCACCACTGCCAGATGTGGTATATTATGGTTGTGATACAATTTGAGTCTTGCGGCCATCCCTACCAGTTCTGTTTGTGTTATGAAGCAGCATGAATTAGAACAGGGTGCTAATTACAAGATCAAGGGAGAATGATATAAAATAATGCGAGAGCTCAAGAAAGACCCAAGACAGACCGAGGAGGACCGACAGCGATCCCATCATAACGACAAGGAGGCAAGATGTACTGGCTCCCCACATGGATTTTTGTGCTCTAATAATGTGTAAGTAGCCTGTTAATTTTAATTCTATGAAGCGCTTGCATATTATGTCACAGTTTTTAATCTTCTCTGACACAGTGGCGGAGGAGTAGACCTCAGAAAATAATGGCCGATACTTAAATAGTTTTTAATTAATAAACAATGATTAAATACAGTAGATACCGGGGCATTTCCTTGTGGACTGGATCCGGCATTGGTCAAAAATAGACTTGTTGTGTATTTTTAGCAATCCAAATTAGGGGTGTTAATGATTATTTGACTTTCGATTAATTGTCGATAAGAATTTAGTTGACTAAATTAAATTAGTTGTCAATTAATTGATAACTCGGCAGTCCTTTTCAATAGGAGCTTATTTTACGAAATGCAGTGGCTTTGCCGTCCAGGTGGGGGTGCACGCGGTCACCCACTGCCGCATTTCAACTGAAAAAAGCAGAAGAAGACGCTAAGCCCCCCCAGAGCGCATGCGTGGTGTAGAGCGAAAAAAAACTTGCCCTTCTGGGTTACGTCGGAGAACCACAACAAGTTCCAATGGCACATTCCAATGTTCACCTGTTAAATCAACAGGGCGGAGAAACGGACTGCAGCAGACTACACGAGCGCAAAAACCTATCACAGCTAGACAGGAAAGCAGACCGGACTCAAGTCACCACTGAGGTAACAGACAGCAGAGGCGGCCCAGATCGGATTGCCAGGGTACCGTGATAATGTTTTACATGCAACAGATGAAGCATCTCACAATTTATTTTCCTGTTAAAACAGTCTACCAGTGCATCTCAGTAAATTAGAACGTGAACTTTTTTAAAATCTATCTAGAAATGCACAGAATCTGTGTGTGTGTTGCACGCATATCTCTTGAACCGTTCGTCAAACTAAGATTTTATAAGTGTTTTGCTGAGGTTCTGAGGGTGTGCATCCCCGAGTATGGAGTTGCCAAGTCAAAATATGTAATTTTTATCAATAAACGTTTAGTCATTGCTCTCTCCTCATGCCCTGGCTTCTAGAGGTGTGGGCGGGGTTTTGCACTGACTCCGCACTGATTGGATAATATGCAACATCACAGCATCAGTAACCACAGCGCACCGTGAGCAAAACAAGGAAGCGAAAAGTGACAAATTTGGCTAGAAAAAGATAATACTGAAGATTTAATGCTTAAAAAAAATTATACCATAAAGTTGCCATGATTGCGTAGGTCTAAAGGATAATTCGGCATATGTGGAGAACATGAGGCATGTGAGCAGACTGGGCGGAGCGTCAGCGGGGACCTGGGTCTGCCAAAGAACACCGGTGTATCAACACAGGACATGCCGGGCGAAGCAGCGGCCCGACTGGGCAGACCACGGTCCTTCGCGTGGAGGCACGCCCAGCCTGCGGTAGATGGGAGTCCCTGCTGCTGCTTCAGCTGTGTGGTACCACTGTACTAGGCAGAACTGCGAGTCCCCCCTCCTGAGCGAGTATCTAAAAATTAAAAACTTAATACCACCATGACTGTGAAGCGGAATGGCTTAACGACTGAACACAGGACACAAAAACGCCCAAATAACGAAATAAATCATTTTTAGTTAAATATTCACTGACAAATGGGCAACACTGATGCAACAGTTGCAGCCAAACGGGTCCTTCTGCTGTGTATAATAAGGTTAGTGTTTTGTAGTTAATTCGGTTGATTACAGTTTTAAAAAACTGTTCAAAAACAAAATATTGCCAAAATATAAAATGATGCACTACAATGGGTCTCAAATATTTGTAAAGGTGTCCTGTTATAGTACTGCATGAGTTTATTGACTATACACAGAAAAAATTCAATATTACACTGAACTCCATCACTGAACAGTGATAAACTAAAATTAACGAGTGCATGCCTGTGGAATGCAAGTATTCCCGTCTGAAACAAGTATCCCAATCAGGCTTTCCAGGCCCACATGTAGGCTGTGTTTCAAAGTGGAATACAAAAAGGTGGAGCCTATAGGTAGACCATCACATGTTAGACTTTGACAAATATGAAAGACTGAACGGCACTAAGATTTATTTGATTGTGTGAATATTAATTACAGAATTACTGAAAATGAATGGGACATCCAATATTAGCGACTGCTTAAGAACCCTTGTTTTTGTTTGTCAGATCACTTATCTGTGTGATCTTTTTGACATATTCCCAGGTGCTGCATTTTGCAGTTTGGGGAATGTGAGTTGTTCAGTCATCATTATAATTGCTTTAGTTTACAGTGCATTGTCAATAAACTCATGCAGTACTACAACAGGACAGGTTTACAAATATTTGAGACCCACTGTAGTGCATTGTTTTATAAGCACAAAACACCCAACATGATTATATACAGCAGAGTGACCTGTCTGGCTGCAACTGTTGCATCAGTGTTGCCCATTTGTCACTAAGTATTTAAATAAAATTAGTTATTTCTTTATTTGGGCGTTTGTGTCCTGGTCTCGTACCAAAAAGTGATCAGCTGCCAAAAAATGATCACCAGGTGCCATATTGTAGTTATGGGGTTATATTAGCCGTAAAATATATATTTCTTCAACAGGTAAACAGTAATGAGTTAGGTATAATAAGATATACTGAACACTTATGATGCATTTTGAACCTGAAACAAGCTTGATATAGGATTAAACGCAATTAAAATAATGCAGTCACGTGGCTACATGGAAAATATATAGATTTACTGGATATACACATGTAGATCCTGTATAAATACATATTCTATGCATCAACAATGGCCAATTACAGTGTAGCTTCTAAACAACATTTTTTTCCCCACATAAATATTGGAATCAATTGCAATCTAACAAATTCTATATGTTGCTTGCCAAACTGCAAACGCTTTGGCCAACACTAACTTTTCAGATGTGATAAAACCTCAAAACATTTATAGACACATTGTAGGTGGACTGAGCCCAGGCACTGCCTTTAATAAGCGGGTGCTCCCGGCTCCTGCAGCCGGTGATCACTTTTTGGCACAACGGTCGTCATTTTGTCAAATCGTGCATGTGGCCACATATGATATGAAGCTGATCTGGGCATTCTGCTCCACAATCATGGTGGTATTAACTTTTAATTTTCAGATAGCCGTGCAAGCACACGAAGAGGAGCACCATCAGCGATGGCGAGTCGTGGTCCTGCAAAGGGACTCCCGTCTACCGCCGATTGGGCGGCTGGGCTTGCTTCCTTCCCTGCGAAGGACCGCGTTCCGCCTGCTGCTTCAACACCAGTGTTCTTTAGGCAGACCCCGGATCCCCGCTGGCATTCCCCAAATTATCCTTTAGACGTACGCAATCACGGCAACATTATAGTATAATTTTTTAAGCATTACATCTTCACTATTCTCGCTTTCTTGTCAAATTTGTTGCTTTTCACTTCTTATTTTTGTTTGTGAAGTGCTGTGGTGACTGACTGGTCGTGATGCTGTGTATTATCCAATCAGCATGGCCGTGATGCCACATATTATCCAATCAACATGGAATCAATCCGAAACCCCGCCCACACTTCCTGAAGCCAGGGCATGAAGAGACAGAGTGGTGACAGAGCGATGGCTAAACTTTTATTGATAAAATTACATATTTTGACTGAGCGACTCCATACTCGGGGACACACACTCTTGTAACCTCAGCAAAGCACTTCTAAAAATCTTAGCTCAGTCTGATGAACGGTTCAACAGATATTCGTGGAACAGACCGACAGACACAGATTTGGTGCATTGAGATAGATGATGACGGAACAACTCCCATTCCCCAAAGCACAAGATACATTATTATGGATATAAGTGATAAAAGATCAGGCAAATAAGTGATCTGACAAACAAACAAGGGATCTGAAACAGTCACCAACACTGGATGTCCCATTCATTTTCAATATTTAGGTATTCTGAAATTAATATTCACACAATCAAATAAATCTTAGTGCCATTTACTCCCTTTTATATTTGTCAAAGACTAACGTGATTGTCTACATATAGGCTACACCTCTTTGTATTCCACTTTCAAACAAAGCCTACATTTGCACCTGCAAAGCCTGCTTGAGATACCCGTTTCAGACAGGAATACTTGCGTTCTATGGGCAGTGCACTAGTATAACTAAAAAAGACAAATGTTTTGATATTGGTAGTAGTTTTTAAAATAAATAAAAATCATGACATTTGTAATTTACTAAGATGTACCAGCACATGGTACACATTATACAGTGCAAAATTTGTTAAACTACAAAAAATGCCATTGTCTGTAGTAAAAAAAAAAAATAAATAAAAAAAAAAAAATGCAAATTGTTTTATTCAGTACATGAAATAACAGCAACTTTTTATATGTTAGAGATAGACCATATTTTACTGAGGGAAATTCAGATTCTCGGAAATACTGCAGCTCATCATTTAATCGTTAATCAATCAATAAGGTGAATCAAATATCAATTAATGAATAATCGATAACTTGCATCCGTAATCCAAATCCGACAAGCCGGATTCGTTCCACAATGGTCCAGACAGGGTGGGAAGTAGAACATTATCTAGAATGGAACCATTTGCTGCGGAGACTGGACTGCAGCCGTAATGGAACGCAAGTGGAGTTGGTGGAAATCCTGGGTAATTGAACAAAAGTAAAAATACCCTGCAACAGAGCAATACAGTAGAGTGCAAACACTTGAGTACAGTAACTTTTTTTTTTTTTTTAAATATTAGACCATAGACTGTATTGTTACAGTCTGCTCTGTTTGACTGATAATGGAGGATAAAACACTGGCAGCTGTCAGTGGTTCCCCTCAGTCTGCTGCCATTAAGAGCAACGATTGGCTGAATTTTTGTTGAAAGTCACGGCGAACATGGAGTGACTAGCTTGTCGTGAGAGTGCTGAAAATACTGGCAAACAAACAGCACAGATGACAATACTATGGACTGCATGATTGGCAAATGGCAGCGAAATACACGCACTGCTGGTGATGGTGTGATTAGAAGCACCTGGGCGAGGACCGGGAAACATGATCAGCAGGAGTTTGAATCAGCTGGTGATAATGACAGAGGGGACATGCCCGGACCAGCGAGATGTCAGCATGGGATCACAGAAAGTAGGTCAAAGCTGCGCGTAAATCCATTAATCCTTCCCCTCCTCGTGCGCTCCTTCTGCATAAAAGCGCACGAGAAGACTTAACAGTTGGAGCTGAAGCGTGTGATGTGATCTTTCACGGTTTGAGGTTTATCTAACCCTGCGACACAACGCAAAGGCATAGCCATAAAATTAAAACAAGAAACCAGAGAAACTGAACCACAAAGCTGCTGTCATTCCAATCAACAACACCGGTGTTCTTTCTCCCGCTTATGTCATGGGGGTGCCTCCCTTAATTCAGTGGGCGGCACCACAGTCCAGTCAGTGGCTGCGTTTTTTTGATAACTAGTTTATGCAGGCGCGGTTGTAAATGTTATATTGATCATTGACAATGACTTTTGGGTTTACACAACATCCTAAAAAATGTCAAAATCGTGTCATCAGCCCTTTAACTGTTAACTTTTTCTACATGGGTGACAGCTGATGGTTTGTCCCAGTAACAACTTGAATCGCGAAACAACTGTTTATCATGGAGAGACAAAATGCCAGAGACAGAAGGTTGGCAGCTGAAGGGCGTGAATGGTACACCAGTTTTTTCATCATGTGTGTTCATCATGTTTCCACCAAGTGTGGTAGAAGTATGCTAATTACACAGCCAAATCAGCTAATCATTCAAATTGCTATGCGTGTTCTTTGCCCCCACTTTCAGCTGGTCAAATATCTGTCACTGCTAAACTAATGGAACTATCAGAAGCCGTTTGTTTCTTGCAAGAGGCTATGTATAGAAATGGTACAGCAAGCAGTAATTTGAATCACACCTGTCACATTGCCTATGGCGACACTGACCGGAGACACGATGACACCCCTTACTCGGTGAAGGCAAGGTTCATCTCACCGGGGAATTTCTCCTTTTGTCTAAAAGGGTGTGGAAACATCTCTTTAGGCAGTTTACCGCTTTCTAGGTGTGCAATGGTGCATAGTGCGTCTCGCCCCTGTACTGCTACCTGCTGGACCATTGTAGTAGGCAAAAGCTGTCCTGAAGATCCCTTTCGTCAGTCTAGAAGTCTGGAAGGCAATGCCACCCTGCAGGAGTTCTGTAGCGCTGCAATTTGTGATTCTCACAAACACGGCACGCATATCCCGGGACTGTGTTTCCGACACGATCATCAGTAGCACGGGGGCCCCCCAGGGAACGGTGCTGGCTCCCTTCCTGTTCACTCTTTATACTGCGGACTTCTCACACAACACAACACATTGCCATCTACAGAAGTTCTCTGATGACTCTGCGATCGTTGGTCTCATCTCCAACGGAGATGAAGCTGAGTACAGAGGGCTTATCCAGGACTTTGTGGACTGGTGCCATCGGAACTGCCTCCAGATCAACGCGAGGAAAACTAAGGAGCTGGTGGTGGACTGCCGCAGGCATGGGCAGCCCCTCACAGCACCAGTAAATATACAGGGAACAGACATTGAGATGGTGACATCCTATAAGTACCTGGGTATTCATCTGAACAATAAACTAGACTGGTCACACAATACTGACGCACTCTACAAGAAGGGACAGCGCAGGCTGTTCCTGCTGAGGAGACTCAGGTCTTTTGGTGTACAAGGGGCGCTGCTGAAGTCATTCTATGACACGGTGGTGGCATCAGCCATCACTTTTGGAGTGGTCTGCTGGGGCAGTGGCATTACTGCAGCCGATAGGAAGAGACTGAACAAACTGATTAAGAAAGCTAGCTCTGTCCTGGGGCAGCGCCTTGATCCGATGGAGGAGATAGGAGAGAGAAGGACGGTGGCTAAACTGTCATCTCTGCTGGAGTCCGAGTTCCACCCTATGCAGGACATACTGGATGCACTGAACTGTCATCTCTGCTGGAGTCCGAGTTCCACCCTATGCAGGACATACTGGATGCACTGAGGAGCTCATTTAGCAGCAGACTACATCATCCCAGGTGCACAACCGAGAGGTTTCGTAGGTCCTTCCTACCAACGGCTGTCAGACTGTATCAGAATCAGAATCAGAATCAGGTTTATTGCCATTGTTCATGTAGTACACAAACTAGGAATTTGTCTCGGTACAATGCTGCAACATTAAACATGATAAGATAAGAGAAATAAACTATACATGTAATAAAGTGTAGGATAAGATTAAGTGATACTGGTCAACAGTTAAAATATATATTAGCCAGCAGCAGATACTGTGGAGAACTATATAGTGCAGTCGGTAATGCAGGAAGAAAACAGTGATGATTGACATGAGTCTGGTTGAGCTGCTGTACATGGTGCACGAGAGTCACTTAGTGTTCAGCAGTCTGATGGCAGAGGGGAAGAAGCTGTTCATGTGACGGGAGGTTTTAGTCTGGATGGACCGAAGTCTTCTACCAGAGGGGAGGGGGGCAAACAGTACGTGACCAGGGTGTGAGGGATCGGCTATGATCCGGCCAGCACGCCTCCGGGTCCTGGAGATGTACAGATCCTGGAGAGATGGGAGCTTGCAGCCGATCACCTTCTCAGCAGTGCGCACGACGCGCTGCAGCCTTAGTCTGTCCCTGGCAGTGGCTCCTGCGTACCACACGGTTATGGAGGTGGTGAGGATGGACTCGATGATGGCTGTGTAGAACTGCACTAACATCTTGGTGGGTAGCTTGAGCTTCCTCAGCTGCCGCAGGAAGAACATCCTCTGCTGGGCTTTTTTGATGAGTGAGCTGATGGTCAGCTCCCATTTGAGGTCCCTGGTGATGGTAGTGCCTAGGAAGCGGAAGGAATCAGCAGTGGTGATGGGAGAGCCTGAGAGGGTGAGGGGGGGCAGAGGAGTAGTGACTTTCCTGAAGTCTACAATCATCTCCACTGTCTTCAGAGCGTTCAGCTGCAGGTTGTTATTGCTGCACCAGGACGCCAGCTGGGCCACCTCTCTCCTGTAGGCGGACTCGTCGCCGTTGGAGATGAGCCCGATGAGGGTGGTGTCGTCCGCAAACTTGATCAACTTGACAGACTGGTGGCTGGAGGTGCAGGAGTTGGTGTAAAGGGAGAAGAGTAGGGGGGAAAGTACACAGCCCTGGGGTGATCCAGTGCTGATGCTAGTATAGTCTGAGACAGTCTTTTCCAGCCGCACATGCTGCCTCCGGTCCGTCAGGAAGTCGATGATCCACCTGCAGAGGTGTACAACCTAAGCAGGGCTGCTCGCAGAGATAGCAAAAAGACGTAACAAACTAATAGTTTTTTTGAATGCAAAAGACTTACACAATGGTCCTCTCCGGCATACAACTAGGAACATACCGGTCGCTATGGAGGGTGAGAATATGTATGGGCACATAATCATACTATGTACGATAACTAAATAGACGGTTATGCTGTTTCATCCCACCTAGCAACAATGCTCTGCACTGTGTGTGTTTATATATTTACATAATTATTCCATCTAGCTACAATGCTCAGCACTGGGTGTGTTTATATTTATATATCTATATATTTATTCCATCTAGCTACAATGCTCCGCACTGTGTTTTTATATATCTACATATTATTCCATCTAGCTACATTGCTCCGCACTGTGTGTGTTTATATACTTGCATATTTATTCCACCTAGCTGCAATGCTCCGTACTGTGGGTGTTTATATATTTACATATTTATTCCATCTAGCTACAATGCTCTGCACTGTGTGTTCATATATTCATATATTTATTCCATCCAGCTACAATGCTCTGCACTGTGTGTCTGTGTGTGTGTGTGTGTGTGTGTGTGTGTATATATATATATATTTTATAGTAATATGTACATATGTATATTAGCTGCTCTTGCTTGCTTGTTTTTTTTTTTTTGTTTTTTTTTTTCTTGCCTTCTGATTGTTGCTCTGAGTGTTGCTATCCCTGTGCTGTTGCAATCCTGGAATTTCCCCGTTGTGGGACTAATAAAGGCTTATCTTATCTTATCTTATATGGTGACAGGGGATTGGTGGCTGTGTGGCCATCGTGCCTACTCACACCTGCCCATGAATTGGGGAGGGGTGTGTGGCCCTGTAGTTGTGACTGACTATACCATCATATTGTCAGCAGGTCGGGTGGGCAGGGTGAAGAGAAATGTCTCCTTTGCACCGCATGATGCCATGTGAGGCACAGATGTGCCAAAGGAATTCAAGTTTGAAACTACAAGGCAGAAGGTACTTCATTCACTATTTCCCTGGGTGGGAGTGGCTAAAAACACCTTGTGAACTGAAACAACTAATTATAGATTACAGTCATTTGTAAATTTTTCTTTATCTCCTTTTACTGGTATAAATGAGGAATTAATGGCTCTTAAGACTTATGCTGACCCAAAGTAGAATGGTTCTTGATCAAATACAGACGTGGACTAAATTGTTGGTACCCCTCTGTTAATGAAAGAAAAACCCACAATAGTCACAGAAATAACTTGAATCTGACAAAAGTGGTAATAAATAAAAAGTCTATGAAAATTAACCAATGAAAATCAGACAATGCTTTGGAATTGTGGTTCAACAGAATTATTTAAAAAAACAAACTCATGAAACAGGCCTGGACAAAAATGATGGTACCCTTAACTTAATATTTTGTTGCACAACCTTTTGAGGCAATCACTGCAATCAAACGATTTCTGTAACTGTCAATGAGACTTCTGCACCTCTCAGCAGGTATTTTGGCCCACTCCTCATGAGCAAACTGCTCCAGTTGTCTCAGGTTTGAAGGGTGCCTTCTCCAGACGGCATATTTCAGCTCCTTCCACAGATGTTCAATAGGATTTAGATCAGGGCTCATAGAAGGCCACTTTACAATAGTCCGATGTTTCACGCTTAACCATTCTTGGGTGTTTTTAGCTGTGTGTTTTGGGTCATTATCCTGTTGCAAGACCCATGATCTGCGACTGAGACCCAGCTGTCTGACCCTGGCCAGCACATTTCTCTCTAGAATACCTTGATAGTCTTGAGAGTTCATTGTACCCTGCACAGATTCAAGACACCCTGTGCCAGATGCAGCAAAGCAGCCCCAGAACATAACAGAACCTCCTCCATGTTTCACAGTAGGGACAGTGTTCTTTTCTTGGTGTGCTTTATTTTTGCGTCTGTGAACATAGAGCTGATGTGCCTTGCCAAAAAGTTCCAGTTTTGTCTCGTCTGTCCATAGGACATTCTCCCAGAAGCTTTGTGGCTTGTTAACATGGAGTATGGCAAATTGCAGTCTGGCTTTTTTATGATTTGTTTTCAACAGTGGTGTCCTCCTTGGTCGTCTCCCATGAAGTCCACTTTGGCTCAAACAATGACGGATGGTGCAATCTGACACTGATGTACCTTGACCTTGGAGTTCACCTTGAATGTGTTTAGAGGTTGTTCTGGGCTCTTTTGTTACCAATCGTATCATCCGTCTCCTCCTGCGGTCACGTCCAGGGAGGTTGGCTACAGTTCTGTGGATCTTAAATTTCTGAATAATATGTGCAACTGTAGTCACAGGAACATCAAGCTGCTTGGAGATGGTCTTCTAGCCTTTACCTTTAACATGCTTGTCTATAATTTTCTTTCTAATCTCCTGAGACAACGCTCTCCTTTGCTTCCTCTGGTCCAGGTTTAGTGTGGTACACACCATGTCACCAAACAGCACAGTGACTGCTTGTCACCCTTTAAATAGGCCGACTGACTGATTACAAGTTTGTAGACACCTGTGATGTTAATTAGAGGACACATCTTGGTTGAACATGTCCCTATGGTCACATTATTTTCAATCTTTTCTAGGGGTACCATCATTTTTGTCCAGGCCTGTTTCATGAGTTTGTTTTTAAAATAATTCTGTTGAACCACAATTCAAAAGCACTGTTTGATTTTCATTGGTTAATTTTCATAGAATTTTTTTTTTTTTTTTTTATTACCACTTTTGTCAGATTCAAGTTATTTCTGTGACCATTGTGGGTTTTTCTTTCATCAATAGAGGGGTATCAACAATTTTGTCCATGTCTGTAACTGCCGCCCAGGAGATTATTGTTGTACTTTTATCCCTGAAAATGATTCAGATCGTCACGTGATTGCCTCAGCCATACAGCGTTTGACTGCTTTGCAAGCTGCTATAGGGACGATGTCACTGATGAACATATCTGGTTAAGTTGGTTATTCTCTTCATGGAGAGGTCTCATGAATTTGTTAATGATTTTTGTGGTAGTATTTTTGGCCTTTTCTTGCGTCATTCCCTGCATCTGTAATATGATGATGAGATTGGTGATTGTTAATTTAGTGGTGTACCATGGAGCAGTTGCCGAGGATGGTGGCAATGATTAACAAACAGCGTGAGCTCAAGGTGTCTCTCCATGACCCAAGTACAGAGTAAAAGTATGATTGGCATGCAGAAAACCGAAAGGAGTTGCATGATCATGATGTGAAGTTTGAAACATTATTTTTACTTTTGTTTTTATGTCATTCTTATTTGTTTTAACATTTTATTATCGTTTTGTTTTATCCTTTGTTTTTATACAAGCTGCAATGACACATAACTATAACACACATATATCCTTATTATATCTTTATTATTATTTTATCATCATTCTGTTTTTCACTGTTTTCACCATTGATTACCTTCATCATTAATGAGTTTATTGTTCCATTCCTCCTCCTAAAGGACTAAAACGTTTAGCCGGTGCCTGGGGCAGCAGGGCTGATGGCAGACTTTCCCCCGTCATTAGCTAGTTAGGATCTGTTGCACGCAAATGCATTGGAGTCAAGCATAGCTGCCAGATGGGGTTTTAGATGCTATAAATCGTTCTTTTTTGATACCTTGCATGGCATCAAAGGGGGAGAATGAGACAGAAGTTTCATATTTGTCATGAGCCGAGCTGGCTTGGTTTTCCCCGGCTCGGCCCCGATATCTCTGTGGGTTGTGGCTTCACTGTCTATGTGCATTTTGTGCATTCATTTCGTCTTAGCCACTGCCCAACCGGCAGCTGTTAGTCAGCCTCTGATCTTTTTACCCACACTGCTGACAGTCTGTCGGTCCTACCACGCCCCCTCGCTCTCCATATTCCACCAGCTGTCCCAGCCCAGGTAATTATCTTTCCCATGCCTCAGGTGTTCCCAATTAGTGTGACCACCAGCGTTTGGATTTAAGCAGCTCATCGCTAGACAAACGCCGTTGGGTCACTGAACGAGTCACTCCTGCTCTTCACAGTGATCGTCACGTCGAGGAGGATTTGTATGCGCTTGCTAGGTGAACTGGACTTTTTGGGACTGCTCCACCCTGTGAATAAACTGTTAGCATTTCTTTGTGTGGTTTGCAGCTACGCTGTACCAGAGGTGTTCCTTCCCGCAGCACAACTGCTACGCTTAGGCAGTGCCCAGTTTGCGTTCCCCCTGAGTTGTTGAGCTACCCGCTGTCTTCCCTGTTCTTCCGGGCGCACCTATATTGTATAGTATTATTTTCCTGTGGCTACAGTACACAGTGGTCTGCCCGCTGGTCGTTTTGGCGTCAGCCATTTTATGTACATCACAACCTTTTTGTAAGTCTTTATGTTTTGAACTGTTTCATGTCAATAAATGTGTGTTTGGCAAAACCCAGCATTTAAATCCTCATTGTTACTTCTCTCCACCGTGTGCAACGAAGGGCGCATGGGGGAGTTAATGACAATATTTGTCTCATATTTGTCTTTTGCTTTGTCTCAGAGTCTGTGTAAAAGTGTCAAAGATTCAGCTGCATTAGTTATCTTGTTTTTGTTCATTTTGTGCGGCTCCCGTCTGACTGGTACTGAGTGAAATAATCTGTACACGAAGTTTTGACCAGATGGACTGGACCAACTGTGATGGACAATTCCTTCTCCACCTCACTGGTAACAAAGGGCTGAAAGAACTGAGTGATGTGTGTTTGAGTCAGAATGGTGCGCAAATAGGCTCAGACTATTTTTGTATTGTTCTCCACTGGCCAGTGTAATTAAATTTGCTGAAACTCTGATCCAGCCTGGTTTTTGACTGAAGGTTAACTTAACTGTCCACGTTTTCACATGCCCCTAGTGGCGCAGTGCCGCAAATGCACCTGTCAACTGAATCTCGACATCCCTTTAACTCCCCAGCTGTACCAGGACTTGTACTGATCTGCCAGTTTCAGATGGTGGCAGACACACGTTGGAGGACTCAATGGATGACACGTAATACACCAAAGAAGAAGAACTCCTCATTTCCTTTTTCTGTTTTCATCCTATTAGCCCAGAAAGCTAATATGGCCGCCACGATCGCCATAGTCACAGAAAACTGCATCATACAGGAAAAATAGCCACGTAATACAAACGAAATTCACGTGGGATAATCGTAAAAGTTTGTAGATGTGGTAGACCGCGTAAATGACCGACAAAACACAAAAGAATGACCATGATGGGAGAAAACGGGCCGATCACGTGAGCGAGGCCCCCGTAAGTGACTTTTTTTTTTTATAAACACATTGTACTGATGTTGTAGTTCATATACTTTGAAGATAAAATAATAAAATGCCCCGTAGATAAGACTGTCAAAAAAACAAACTATTTTTGTGTAAATGTGTCCAAAGTCCACTTTGTACTGAGTTATGTAATTTATATAGCTATCGCGACATTATGCAAATTAGATGCGTAAATTTATTCCTATCTGAAACTTTGGATCAAATTCTACATCTTTCGAATTGACAGTAAGCCATTATCTCTTCAACTTTCAAGTTATAGCCTTAGAAATCTGAACTATTTTCTGGACAAAAAAAATCATTACCACTCTTGACCACTAGGGGTTATGGTGCCAAACGGCGCCTGGGCCACGACTCAGTCTCTCCAGCAAAGCGGTTTTTCTAACAGCTTGTTTAAACAAGATTTTTCGGACAGCAGCAAAAATCCAAAAATCAGGGAGACAAGAGCCACGCAGGGTCCTGTACAGAGGCTTTCCTGTTCAAATAAGCTGAATGTCGCCGCAGTCTTGAGTCCACACACCCCATAGTTGAAATACTGGAGTTACCACCACTGTTTTATGAAAATGATACTTTAAAAAAAAAAAAAAACACAGAAAAAGCAGGTCATGCCTGTAGAAAGACCAGGGCGCCACACACACACACACACACACACACACACACACACACACACACACACACACACACACACACACACACACACACACACACACACACACACACACACACACACACACACACACATAAAGTTGAGAGTGGAGCTGCAGCGAGATTCCTCACAGCTTCCATTGTTTGCCACATGAGTTATGAACACTGTTTAAATTACAAGCTCAGAGGGACCTAAAAATATCTGCAAAAATACTGCATATCACAGTGTTGCGCTGTCCACTGTCACCACAGGGGAAATTCCTCTAACGTGACAGCCCTCGTAAACCATGACAAAAAAAATCCTGTAGGACAAAACATGACAGTTGATATTTTCTAACCTGTTTGTATACCACCATAGAGAGAAGCGGAATTGGACGGGGCTCAGAGAGGGAAAGATGAGAGAAGAGAGGAGCCAAGGAGAGGAAAGTGTTCAGGCAGAGGGTCCAGGAGAGGTGAGAGCAGAGGAAGGAAAGAAGGATGACACCTGAAGTGAATTTTGATGATTTCCCATGGAAACCATTGGTTGAAAAACATTAAAAAGGACTTCCGGTCTGGACATCATGGTGATAGCAGCTTAACGCTGAAGCTCCCAGACCCGATCCATGAAAATACCTTGAAAATCAGATTTAACGGATTTTTGGAAGAGTGAAAATCAAAAGACAAAGTCATTATGCCTAAAGGAAAACGGAAGAGATCGACATTTACCAGGCCAAGACACGCATCGGCCGGAGAATCTGACCCGGAGGACATCCATTCAGGAGCGGAGGAGCTGAATGAAGCTAGCAACAAGGTTAGCTTAAAAATGGTACTTCAAGAATTAAGACAATTTCACCGAGAGTGTTGGGCCGAATTTCGTGAAATTAAAGACGAAATAAAAAGGACAAACAGCAGAGTGGACCAGGCTGAGGACCGAATCATGGAAGCAGAGGAAAGAATAAAAGGGCTGGAAGAAACCGTGCTGGATTTACTTAAAAGACAGTCAAGACTGGAGGCTAAGCTAACCGACCAAGAAGGAAGACTAAGAGGAGACAACATAAGAATTCATGGTCTGAAAGAAGGAGTCGAGGACGGTTTCACCACAATGGCTGCATGCGTGGAATCCATACCGAGAGAGAAGTTGGACATTCCCCAATCCACCGACTTGAAGATAGAAAGGGCGCACCGTACATTAGCCCCAAGGCCATCGGCGGAAGCGCCACCAAGATCGGTGGTGGTGAAGTTCTCCAACTCCAGAATGAAAGAAGAGGTTGTAAGACTGGCTTGGCAGAAAAAAGGATTTATGCACCAAGAGAGAAAAGTTTTTGTGGAGCACAACTACGCCCCGGAGGTCCTTAAAAAGCGTTGGGAATACAACGACGCTAAAAAGGTATTACGAGAGAAGAAACTGCGCTTTCAAACTCCATTTCCGGCGAAGCTGCAGGTTTTCTACGGGGCTGAGACGTGTCTCTACAACTTGGCGGAAGAAGCAACCACGGATATGGCGAGAAGAGGGCTCCCGGTAACGGTGTATAAACCCGCAGCAGACCCGATCGAAAGAATCAAGGCTCAAACGTGGTCCACACAGAGACCCTCAAAATCCATGAGCCAGCAGTGGGAAACCCAGCGCCAGAGCTATAAGGAAAAACAGTGTTTTCAGGAGGGAATAACGATTATTTTTAGTCAATCTGCGCATCCAACCCTCCTCCTACAAGGTAACAAACATTAAAGGAGATGCAGAATCTGCAAATAGGGCTGCACGGTGGCGCAGTGGTTTAGCACTGTGGCAGCACAGTTTTACCCTCGGCCGGGGGATCGCGGGGATCATGAGATCGTGGGTTCGATCCCAGCCCCCAACCAACAGTGAGCTGTATGGAGTTTGCATGTTCTCCCCGTGTTGCGTGGGTTTACTCCGGTTTCCTCCTGCATACCAAAAACATGTAGGTTTAGGGCGCTCGCGCACGCAGCGACCAGCAGCCGGTGGCTTGTCACCAGACTGCAAACCAAATCTACCTACGGGTACAAATAAGTAACAAAAAAAAAAAAAAAAAAAAATGAAGTGGTAAAACATTTCATGGAACATACATAATATTAGAAACAAATAAGTCTTTAAAAAAAACCCCAACTTGTTAAAATAGAAATGTGACAATGAACCACATGATCTCTCCACACTAACAAATACTGTATTAATGTGACTGTTTGCTGTGATGGTGGTGGGAGGTTGCGCACAATTTCATAGGGTATAGGCATTAAAAAAAAAAAACAAAAAAAACAAAACATTACAAGTTCGGATTGGGATCTGAAATTCACGTTAAAAACATGGGACAACTTACAGGGGTAAGAGAGGGCCCTCAACACATAACACAGTTTGAGGAATTTCCCTCAGGGCCAACACACCATCAAGATCTTTTGTCAGTTTTTTGCGTTCACCTGAAGTGAATTTTGACGATTTCCCATGGAAACCCTTGGTTGAAAAACATTAAAAACACGTTTGGCCACGACTCAGTCCCACCAGGATTTCACAATGTTGCAACTGCGTTAACTGCCACAAAATCAGCCAATTAGCGCGACGATTGCATGACCTTGCAGCTTTGTCCAATCATTGCAACTTTCCAGCAATTTTAACCAATCCTCATCAACTTCCGCCAATTTCACCAAATTTTTCCTCTGAGAGGCGCTCAAACGCTCAGTCTAACTCAAATACGTCGCTGCACCGCATTCACTCCCGTGTTTACAGTGAGTATTAATGGAACACAAGAGCAAAAATATAGTGCGTGATGTCAAGGCTTAAAGACCTTGGAGCAGTGGCAACATACTTTTTCGGGGGGGGGGGGCAGAAAACACATGACATGACACTATTCTAACCGAAATATGTTAATTTTACGCCTTTTTTATTTTATTTTTTTTATTTTGCACAGTAATATTGCATAATGGACCTTACCATTTGAAGTATTGTACAACCAAGGCTTGAATGTTGGAATATTGGGCCATTTGGCCACCCAGATGTCCTGTGTTTGGACTTTTAACAGGTGTCATCTTTCTCTCCTTCCTCTGCTCTCACCTCTCCTGGACCCTCTGCCTGAACACTTTCCTCTACTTGGCTCCTCTCTTCTGTCTCATCTTTCCCTCTCTGAGCCCCGTCTAATTCAGGTTCTCTCTCCGTGTATGGTGGTACTGTATACAAACAGGTTAGAAAATACCAAGTGTCATGTTTTGTCCTGCAGGATTTCATTTTTTTATGGTTTACATAAGTAACCAAAATGTACATTTTTTGTATTTTTACTCTAGTGTCTTTTTTCCATTGATGAAGAGTAGGAAAGGGAAAAAAACAGTCATAATAATAATTTTCTCATACATATTTAAAATTATATGATCAGAGGTGGATATAGTAGCCAGAAATTCTACTCATGTAAAAGCAGTGCTATGAAATTAATAATTAAAAGGAGACAACCAAAAATTTCTAGTTGAGTTAAGGGTACAAAGAGCACTTACTTAAAAACTTGAGTAATGACTTGAGTCTTGAAGGTTTGAGGTTTTTCCCTCCAAAATTTATAACAATTTTCTTATAGTTTTCTACTTTTCTCTGTAAATTTACCTAAATTTGAAACCATTTTCCTCAAATTTGTAATTTTCTCACTCTCACCGTCTCTCTGTGTTGGCCCTGTGATGGACTGGTGATCTGTCCAGGGAGAACCCTGCCTCTCGCCCAAAGATGCTGGGATAGGCTCCAGCCCCCCCGTGACCCAAAAAGGATTAAGCGGAAGAAGATGGATGGATGGATGTAATTTTCTCTGGTAAAATTATGACTTTTCTTGTACATCTGAGACTATTATAAATTTGTGGATTATTTTATGGCTAATGTTTATCATTTTTTAATCCAATCCAACTTTATAAAGCTCTTTAAAAAACAACTGTTGACACAAAGTGCTGTACATCAACAATAAATAAAATAAATTAGTGCTTTTTTTTAATAAATTTGACACAAAATGTGGCAATTTTTTTTTTTTTTTTTACTTTTTTCCTCATACAATTTAAACTTTTGATCATAATTTTGTAGAGCCAGAACAGAACAATAACTTTAACTCTGAATTCAAAGAAATATAATTACTATAATTACATTTAAAGAAATAAATTAACTTAAATTACCAAAGATGCAGTTACTTCTTTTATGCTAGAGTTGGTTTGGACACTGAGAAATGGAAAGGAGTGCTAGGCAGTCATGGAGTAGGCAAGTGCAATGCTAATGGAGAACTGCTACTTGCACTATGTTCAGAGTACAATCTTGTGATAACCAACACTCTATTTAAGCACAAGGACGCACACAAGAAGACATGGATGCACCCAACATCCAAGCACTGGCACTTGTTAGACTACATCATAGTAAGGCAGAGAGACATGAGGGATGTATTGGACACCAGAGCAATGAGAGGTGCGGACTGTGGTACTGATCATGTTATGCTGAGATCTAGCATAAGGATTTGCAGACAAAAACAGCACTGCAGGATGGGTGCAAAGCCACCATGGAAGCTAAACACTAGTGCACTGAAAGGCCAAAAGTAGCAGGAAGAACTTAAACAGGAAATGGATGAAAACTTGAAAGACTGGGGCAGCAGCAACTCAGAGAATGACAGAAGAGAAATGGGCAACACTGAAGGATACGGTGCAGACTGCGAGTGATGTTTTAGGCCACGCTGAGAGAAAACATCAAGATTGGTTTGATGAGTATGATAAACATCTGAAGAAACTACTAGAAGCAAGGAATACAGCTAGGCAGGAAAATCTACAGTGTAACAAGGTCGAAGAAGAAGAAATACTCAAAGGCTCAAGAGTGAGCTACAGAAGTACACCAGAGAGATGAAGTCCAACTGGTGGGATGAAAAAGTGGAGGAACTTCAAACTGCAGCAGACAGGAAGGACATGAAAACATTCTTCACAGGTTTGAGAGAAATCTACGGCTCTAAACCAAGAGGGTTGATCCAACTAAAGGCTATGGATAGTGAAACGGTTTTGCAGGAGAAAGACAAGATCCTGGACAGATTTGCAGACCGCTTTGACCAACTACTAAACAACCCTGGAGATCTCACTGAAGAGGCTAAAGAAGCTCTGGTGCAATGGCCAGCTGTATCAAGTCTGGATGAACCACCAAATCTTGATGAACTAATGGCAGCTATTGGGACAACACAGGATGGTAAATCTCCAGGAAGGGATGGAATTCCAGCAGAAATGTGGAAATCTGGTGGTGTTCAGCTGACCAACTGCTTACACAAGCTCTTCCAAGAGATATGGGATGTCCAGAAAGTACCCCAAGACTGGAAGGATGCAAGCATTGTGCCTTTGTTCAAGAAAGGTGACAGGAAAGATTGTGGAAATTACTGAGGTATATCACTGCTAGCCATTGTCGGTAAGATTCTCTCACGTGTACTACTGAACAGACTCAATGAACACATCTCGCAGAATATACTACCGGAAACCCAGTGCAGCTTTACAAGTGGAAGAAGCACAATGGACATGATTTTCTGCTTGAAACAGTTTCAAGAAAAGTGTATCGAACAGAACATGCCGCTTTATGTCGTCTTCATTGACTTTAGTAAAGCCTTCGATACTGTATCGCGACAAGGACTTTGGCAGGTACTCAAGAAATATGGCTGTACAGAGAAGTTTGTCAGCCTGATCGAGGCACTCCATACAGGTATGCAAGCAAACGTGGCAATGAGTGGTTCAGTGTCTAAAAACTTTTCAGTAAGAAACGGGGTGAAACAAGGGTGTGTGATGGCGCCTACACTCTTCTTGCTGTATCTGGCAGCCATGCTTGAGGCGGCCTTCAAAGACACTTCAGAAGGAGTATATATACAGTATATCCAAACAAGGAAAGAAGCAGACCTGTTCAATGTGGCAAAGTTTAAAGCCAAGAGTAAGACATTGATAAAGGTAGTAAGAGAAATGCTCTCTGCCGACGACAGTGCCGTGCTTTAGTTGCACACAGTGCGAAAGATATGCAAGCTTTAGTGGTGAAATTTGCAAGAGCAGTTAGCCAGTTCAGCCTCAAAATCAACATCAAGAAGACAGAGTGCCTTTATCAACCACCAAAGTTCCAGTTATCAACATCACTACCAGAAGAGATCAGCATTGGTACCGAGCCACTAGTCAAGTGTAAGACTTTCAAGTATCTCGGGAGTACGGTTTCAGAGAATGCTGAGCTGGAGGATGAACTTTTTCTCAGAATGGGAAGAGCGAGCGCTGTGTTTGGAAACTTGAGGGAGAGACTGTGGAACAATCGACATGTGTCTGTGTGAATTCCAAAGTGTACAGAGCGACAGTACTGGCTACTCTATTGTACGGTGTTGAAACGTGGACTGTCTACAGAGTGCAGGTAAAGAAACTCCACACGCACATGATGAGACACCTTTGAGACATAATGAACATCTCATGGAAAGAGAAGATAACCAACATAGAAGTGTTGAAACGAGCTGGTCTACCACCAATGGAGGACATGCTAATACAGATGAATCTGAGATGGCTCGGACATGTTGAGAGGATGGACCACCAGAGTCTCCCTCGACAGATACTCTACTCACAGTTATGCGAGGGCAAATGCAATCAGGGTAGACCAAGGCTCAGATTTAAAGACACTGTAAAAAGAAACTTGAAGAAGTTGGGCATAGACAGGAGTTCCTGGCAGCGGAAGGCTAAGAACAGAGCTGCGTGGAGGAATCTGATCAGACCTAAATGAAACAGTCATTGTCGCCCACGACAGACTGCTGTGACGATGATGGTGGTGGTGGTGACGATGACGGTGGTGACGATGATAGATAGAGCCTTTTATTGTCATTGCATATAAACAACGAAACCGCACATGGCCCCTCCCACATTTAAAAAAAAAAAAACTACAAACAGTCCATACGCATCATCAACAACCATAACAAAGCACACAAAACATAACATATCAGCATTAAAGGAGCTAACAATATAAAATACAGTCATCTTTGTGTCTAATTAACAAAAGGCATTAGAAAGACACTTAAGAATAAAAATTCCTTTCCTAACACATGTAATGTGCTAGTAACTATAGTGTGCGTTGGTGATTTAGAAAGTGAATGGCTTTTGGAAAGAAACTATTAATAAATCTAGTGGAGTGCGATCTAATTGACCTGTATCGCCTCCCTGAGGGCAAAAGAGTAAAAAGGTGATGACCGGGGTGAAAAATGTCTATCGATGATCCTGGCTCTTGTATGATAACGGGTGTTAGCAATATCCTGAAGTGATGGAAGAGGACAGCCAATGACTTTTTCTGCAGTTCTTACAACTCTCTGTAGTGCCGTTTTGTCCGCAACAGAGCAGCCTGCATACCATGACGTGATGCAGTATGTTAAGATGCTTTCAACAGCAGAGCGGTAAAAGGTCATTAGCAGCCTCTGAGGTTGTTTCTGAGGCTGTTTCTTATTAAAATCCTAAGGAAGTGGATACGTTGCCGGGCCTTCTTAATGATGGCTGTGGTATTTATGGTCCAGGAGAAAGTATCTGATGTGTGCACCAAGAAATTTATAGCTGTGCACCATTTCCACACAGTCACCATTGATAAAAATGGGGGATGGGTCAGCTCTGCGTTTCCTAAAATCCAATATCAGTTCTTTAGTTACCTCCGCCAGGCCGAAAGGCCAGGAGGAGGTTATGTTTTTGCCGGGGTTTGTCTGTGTGTTTGTCTGTCTGTTTGTCTGTTGGTTAGCAAGATAACTCAAAAACTTTTGGACGGATTTCAATGAAACTTTCAGGCGTTGTTGGAAATGGTACAAGGAAGAACTGATTAAATTTTGGGGATGATCCGCATCACCGTCTGCATACAGGAATTTTTTAAAGCATTTTTCCACACTGACATACGGCCATTTTCAACATGTGCGCAGGCGCAATGGAGGCCGCTGGGCGTCGTGTCTGACCAACACAAACTCCGCCTTCTTCAACGTTTTAGCCACAAAAGCATGCGGAAAACACTGCTGGCCTCGGCCCCCCAGCTGCCTGTGCCAGCCATAGGCGCTGCGCACATTGCGCTGGTCGTCGTGTCTCACCAACACAAACTCCGCGTTCTTCAACGTTTTAGGCACAAAAGCACGCGGAAAACACTGCTGCCCTGGGCCTGCCAGCGTGCCTGCTTTTGCGCCACGCTGCAAAACCTGACACGGACACCTGTCCGCCGCCCGATTATTTGCCACAAATTCCCCGCCCAGCTATAGGCGCTGCGTAAAAACGACCTCTCTGCCGGGGAAGACTCTAAATTCTGTTTTGCCGCGGAGCGCAACCCCAATATAATATAAAACCCACGGCAACCTGTCTAACCAATCTGCATCCGTCAGTGGAGGAGATGGACACACCAACACTTCAGTTTATTACCTCCGCCAAGGAGGCAATGCTTTTACAACCGTAAAACGGGGCTATAAGGGACGGCGGGGTAATATGGGACACTTTTCTAAATGTAATTCTGCTTTTTTAATTTTGCTTCCGCCTACATTTGATGAAGGATTCATAGATATTTGACAATAACAACACAACTCAGCGTCCTGCTCAAAACAAAAAAAGCAGAATTACATTTAAAACATTTCCCAGAAAAGTGTCCCTTATTAACCCGCCGTCCCTTATAGCCCCATTTTACACCACTGAACCACTAATCCTATCACTATCACATTGATTGTCATTCATTAATTGTCTGTTTATTGCACTGTCCATGTCAAATAAACAAATAATCATTGTGAATCCAATTGCTAGTCATATCTTTTCATGCTCAGGGAATCTGAAAACGTACACACAAACACTGTATGGGGGGGGAAGTGTGCCGCTTGGCAGAGGTCTGCGCTCTCCGAGTGCTTTTCTAGTTTTCTTTGTGTTTAAAATCAGATTGTTTGCAGAGCACCACAGAGACAGATTTTGGACCTCATCACGGTAGGCGGACTCATCCTCCCCTGAGATGAGTCCCACCACAGTTGTGTCACCTGCAAACTTAATGATGTGGTTGGAGGGGTGAATAGATATGCAATCAGAGGTGTATAAACAATACAAAAGTGGGCTCAGCACACAGCCCTGAGGGGAGCCGGTGCTGAGAGTGATGGTAGAGGAATGATGATGGTGAATGATGATGGTGATGACGACAACGATGACTATGATGATGGATTTATAGTTTTGTAGAAATCTCACCAACTTGACAGCAGGAAAAACCTCCCTTATTTTGAAATCCAAATGTTGATACATTTAGTTTCTCTGAAGGCTGCTGACAGATTAAAGTCATTGACTTTGTGAATGTCGGTCATCTTAACTTGCCAGGTACATAATAGGGAATATAAATTATTAGTTAATATTGTAGTAGCTGGTGAAGTAAATCCTCAGTGATTCATCACTCACTCTTGCCTACCCTGCAATGAAGCCTAACCAGACCTGTTAGCTAAGCGACTCCTCATTGTTGTTCCAGTTACCAGCGGCTTAAAACCACCATAAATGCCTCCACTGCTTATCTGTTGTACTTTTTTCCGTGTTTAAAGCACTTTAATAAGCTCATGCTTCTCTCAGACAGCAACGCCAGAGAGACTCTGTCTGCAGAAACGGTCACGCGGGCGCCGGGCGGGCAGGGCGCTTCCTTGCGGATGACGGTCACACGCGTTGTTCGTGTGCGCACTGGAGGAGCATTTCTTTCATATTTCATTTTTCTGAAATTAATATATCATAGGCGCAGTGGCATACTTCCTTAGGGCAGGTGGCTGCCACACAGAAATGTTACCAGATGAAACCCTGGATGTAAAAACACCACTCACCCGCGAGGTTTCCAACAACGTCCCTTCCTCAGTCTCCCCCAGCCTGCCAGTGGACATCTCACCACGTCTCCGTCCTGACCGCGTGTACTAAGTGCTGGGTTTGTGTTGAAAAACGTCCGCCTGCCCCAAAAGCACCCCTGTCGTGGAAGTGTGCGTGAGGACAGAGGTCATAAAACCACAAACAAAACAAGCAAATCTAACACTACATCCAGTGTTTGAACATTTTATACATCTTTAGAGGTAAACTCATTACGACATCTTGTCAGTGAGCTTTAAAGCTGTGAATCTCCAGTCTGGACACGGACAAATGCCCCCCTCCCCCCCAAATGAAAGATGAGTGTCTGATGAGACAGGTGTGTGTCAAGATGCGCAGCAGATAAGGTACAGTGTATCCAGAAAGTATTCACAGCACTTCACTTTTTCCACATTTTGTTACATTACAGCCTGATTCCAAAGGGATTAAATTCAACTTTTTTCCTCAAAATTCTACACACAACACCCCACAATGACAATGTGAAAAAAGTTTTTTTATTTTTTTAATTTTTGCAAATTTATTAAAACTAAAAAACTATGAAATCACATGTACCCAAGTATTTACAGCCTTTGCTCAATACTTTGGTGATGCACCTTTGGCAGCAATTACAGCCTCAAGTCTTTTTGAATATGATCCCACAAGCTTGGCACACCTATCTTTGGGCAGTTTGGCCCATTCCTCTTTGCAGCACTTCTCAAGCTCCATCAGGTTGGATGGGAAGCATCGGTGCACAGCCATTTTCATATCTCTCCAGAGATGCTCAAGTGGATTCAAGTCTGGGCTCTGGCTGGGCCACTCAAGGACATTCACAGAGTTGTCCTGAAGCCACTCCTTTGATATCTTGGCTGTGTGCTTAGGGTCGTTTTCTTGCTGAAAGATGAACCGTTGCCCCAGTCTGAGGTCAAGAGCGCTCTGGAGCAGGTTTTCATCCAGGATGTCTCTATACATTGCTGCATTCATCTTTCCCTCTATCCTGACGAGTCTCCCAGTTTCTGACACTGAAAAACATCCCCACTGCATGATGCTGCCACCACCACTGGCGTGGTTATGAAAGGTGCCTGGCTTTCTCCAAACATGACGCCTGGCATTCACTCCAAAGAATTCAAACTTTGTCTCATCAGACCAGAGAATTTTGTTTCTCATGGTCTCAGAGTCCTTCAGGTGCCTTTTGGCAAACTCCTGGCGAGCTGCCATGTGCCTTTTACTAAGGAGTGGTTCCATCTGGCCACTCTACCATACAGACTGCATTGCTGCGGAGATTGTTGTCCTTCTGGAAGGTTCTCCTCTTTCCACAGAGGAACACTGGAGCTCTGAGTGACCATCGGGCTCTTGGTCACCTCCCTGACTAAGGCCCTTCTCCCCTGATCACTCAGTTTAGACGGTCGGCCAGTTCTCGGAAGAGTCCTGGTGGTTCCGAACGTCTTACATTTACAGATGATGGAGGCCACTGTCCTCATTGGGACCTTCAAAGCAGCAAAATTTTTTCTGTACCCTTCCCCAGATTTGTACCTCGAGACAATCCTGTCTCGGAGGTCTACAGACAATTCCTTTGACTTCACGCTTTGTTTGTTCTCCAACATGCACTGTCAACTGTGGGACCTTACATAGACATGTGTGTGCCTTTCCAAATCATGTCCAATCAACTGAATTTACCATGGGTGGACTCCAATTAAGTTGTGGAAACATCTCAAGGATGATCAGAGGAAACAGGATGCACGTGAGCTCAATAATGAGCTTCATGGCAAACGCTGTGAATACTTATGTACATGTGATTTCTTAGTTTTTTTTATTTTTATACATGTGCAGAAATCTAAAAAAAACCCCAAACTTTTCACCTTGTCATTACGGGGTATTGTGTGTACAATTTTGTGGGGAAAAAAAGAATTCAATCCCTTTTGGAATAAGGTTGTAACATAAAATGTGAAAAAAGTGAAGCGCAATGAACACTTTCTGAATGCACTGTACGAGTTCGGCACGGGAAGCAAGAGAATTTTGTCTGTAATTTTCTAAAGAAAAACACAGACTCCAATAAACAATACAGAGCAACAGAATAAATTATTTTTTCCCCTCTCCACTCGGTACTGAGTAGTTGAGGACCGTAGGGAGTTTTCCATTGAAGGTGCTGCCAATAATTTCCAAATCTACTCTTTTTCCGCTCTCTGTAACTGGGTGCCGGACTTTCTCACAGGGAGGCCATAGAATGTGCTGGATGGCAGCAACACCTCCAAGATAATCACACTGAGCACAGGAGCCCCACAAGGGTTCGTACTCAGCCCGCTGCTCTTCACCCTACAGACCCGTGACTGTGTACCAGCCTACAGCACCAACCACATCATCAAGTTTGCGGACGATACGACAGTGGTAGGCCTCATCACCAACAACGAGGAGGCCAACTACAGAAATGAGGTGAGCCAACTGGTCCAGTGGTATCAAGACAATAATCTTCAATCAACAATCTTCAATAATCTTCCTGAACATGGGAAAAAGTAAGGAGATCGTGGTCAACTTCAGGAGGGGACACACACATCCTCCCCCTCTGATCACCAATGGTGCAGCTGTGGAGAGGGTGAGCACTACCAAGTTCCTGGGGGTGCACATCTCTGAGGACCTCTCCTGGTCCAACAACACCACATCACTGGCCAAGAAGGCTCAAACTCGCCTCCACTTCCTCCGCAAACTGAAGAGAACACGAGTCCCACCCCCCATCATGCGCTCATTCTACTGGGGCACCGTTGAGAGCATCCTCACCAGTTGCATCACAGTGTGGTATGGAAGCTGAACCGCCTCCTGCCGGAAGACACTACAACGCACAGTGAAGGCAGCCAGCAAGATCATCGGTGCCCCCACTGCCCCACCTCTCAGATATCTACCTCACCCATCTCACCCGCAGAGCAACCAACATTGCAGGGGACACCTCCCACCCCTCACACTCCCTCTTCACCCCCCTGCCCTCGGGGAAAAGGTACCGGAGTCTCCAGGTCCACTCCACAAGACTGCTAAACAGCTTTGTTCATCAGGCCATCAGGACCCTGAACTCTGTCCATTCCCCCCGCCCTCAACATACTCACCCACACATTAACTACCTCAGCTGATTGCACAGAAAGACTGGCACACCAACAACAATACATCTGCTGCTGTATGTCTCTGCACCTTAATGCAACCATTTGCACAAATACCATACCTGCTGCTGTCTGCTATTGTAATACTGATCATGTGCAGTCCTATCTGTTACTGTCTGCACCTAGACTACTGCACTGAACTTGCAGCTATGAGTATTACCGTTCTACCTTTCTGTATATAGGATTGCTGGGTTTCATTGTTTATCTTTACTAGTGCATTGCCTGTAGAACGCAAGTATTCCTGTCTGAAACGGGTATCCCAGTCAGGCTTTCCAGGCCCAAACGTAGGCTGTGTTTGAAAGTGGAATACAAAGAGGTGTAGCCTATATGTAGACAATCACATGTTAAGACTTTGACAAATATAAAAGGAAGCAAATGGCACTTTGGATTCATTTGATTGTGTGAATATTAATTACAGAATATCTAAATATTGAAAATGAATGGGACATCCAATATTAGCCACTGTTTCAGATCCTATATTTTTTTTTTTTTTTTTTTTTTTTTTTTGTTACTTATTTGTACCCGTAGGTAGACTTGGTTTG
Source organism: Pholidichthys leucotaenia (assembly GCA_020510985.1). Classification (NCBI taxonomy): domain Eukaryota; kingdom Metazoa; phylum Chordata; class Actinopteri; order Cichliformes; family Pholidichthyidae; genus Pholidichthys; species Pholidichthys leucotaenia. Next base: position 21,644,114 of record CM035848.1, on the reverse strand, counting down.
CAGTCTGGTGACAAGCCACCGGCTGCTGGTCGCTGTGTGCGTGAGCGCCCTAAACCTACATGTTTTTTTTTTTTGGTATGCGGGAGGAAACCGGAGAAATCCCGGAGTAAACCCGCGCAACACGGAGAGAACATGCAAACTCCACACAGCTCACTGTTGGTCGGGGGCTGGGATCGAACCCACGATCTCATGATCCCTGCGATCCCCCAGCCGAGGGTAAAACTGTGCTGTCACAGTGCTAAACCACTGCGCCACCGTGCACCGTGCAGCCCGGAGTATGGTATTTGCTTGTCAGATCACTTATTTGTGTGATCTTTTATCACTTATATTCAAGATAGTGTATCTTGCACTTTGGGGAATGGGAGTTGTTCAGCCATAATAATTATTTTAGTTTATCACTGTTCAGTGATGGCATTCAGTGTAATATTGAATTTCTTCTGTGCATCTTCAATAAACTTATGCAGTACTATAACACAACACGTTTAAAAATATTTGAGACCCACTGTAGTGCATCCTTTTATATTTTAGTAATATTATACTGTAAGTACAAAACACCGATTATTATTGTATTTGTATCCTTTACTGATCCCCAGAGGGAAATTCAAGACATCCACAGTATGGCACCAATCCCTTCACCCCCCCCCCCCCCACACACACACACCAGAATGAGCAGTTTGACTGCAACTGTTGCATCAGTGTTTCCCATTTGTCTGTAAATACTTAAATAAAAATGATTTATTTCGTTATTTGGGCATTTTTGCATCTTGTCATTTAGTCAAAGCATGCATATGTGTCCACATGTGATTTACAGTTCATTCTGCCATTTTTTTGCCATTTTGAATCCTTTATTAGTCCCACAATGGGGAAATTACAGGGTATCCACATGGATGGATGAGGCAGCCACGGCGCAGTGCCCAGCCCTTCACCATTCACACACACATTCACACCTAGGGCCACTTTTTTAGAGTCTCCAATTCACTTAACTTGCATGTTTTTGGCCTGTGGGAGGAAACCGGAGAAATCTCGGAGTAAACCCACCCAGAAACAGGGAGAACATGCAAACTCCACACAGATCACTGTTGGTGGGGGGCTGGGATCGAACCCGGGATCCCATGGCCAAGGGTGAGTTGCTGTGCTGCCACAGTGCTAACCACTGTGCCACCGTGCTGCCTGGCCGTGGCTTGATCTGGCCATTCCGCTCGACAATGAAGCAGTAGTCAGGACTACCGTCTACCACTGACTGGGCAGGCTGAACATGCCTCCCCACAAACAACTGTGGAGCGCCCAGTTGGACACAGGTGTTCTAGAAGCAGCACCTGAACCGGCGGAGGCGGATTGCAGTCCTTCGCAAGGAGCCAAGCCCAGCCTGCCCGGTTAATGGGAGTGTCGGCTGCTGCTTAAACCGTGTGCCTGCAAAGGACTGCAATCCACCGGTTTAGCTGCTGCTTCCCCCCTCCCCTGCGTGTTCTTCATACCAAATTATCCATTAGACCTACGTAATCACGGCCACTTTATGGTATAATTTTTTAAGCATTAAACCTTAAGTTATCTTTTGTCGCGATTTGCACTACAAGTAGCATTACTGTACATTGACTGCTGTTGTTTTTCCAGCCACTGAAGAGAGCGAGGGAAACGCCATTTCAATTCTCCTGTATGTCCTGTGCATATATCAACTGTTCTGATAGATATGCCGTCAGAACACCGTGGATCCAGTCAGCTGATCACTCGAACCACAGAGCTCAACTGTTTTCCATGATAAATCAGCCTCAGGGCAAACGCACACTCCATGTATTGTTTTTTCACTTTCTTGAAAATAACTTTTTTTTTTTATCACCATCACTAAGCGTGCCTTGTGGATACAATCAGCTGATCACTCGAACCACAAAGCCCAACTGTTTTCCATAATAAATCCGCCTCAGGGCAAAAGCACACTCCATGCATTATCTTTTTTCCACTTTACTGAAAATAACTTTTTTTTTTTAAAATCACCATCAGTTAGCGTGCCTTTGAGCCAGGTCTGGCCAATAGTGTGGCCGCTGCTTCTCCCGGCATGTTGTGTTGATTTTTCAGACCCCGCTGACCCTCCACCCAGTCTGCTCGTGCACCTCATTCTCTACATATGATGAATTATCCTTTTGACCTACGCAATCACGGCAACTTTATAGTATAATTTTTTTAAGTACTAAATCTTCAGTATTATCTTTTTCTATCTTTCTAACTTTCATTTCCTTGTTTTGTCCCGGGAACACTGTGGTGACTGACAGGTCATGATGCTGTGCGTTATCCAATCAGCATGGTCGTGATGCCATGTATTGTCCAATCAGCACAGAGTCAATCTGAAACCCCACCCACACTTCTTACAGCCAGCTCAAAGAGAGAGCGGTGGCCAAAACTTTTATCAATAAAAATTGCACACTTTGACTGAGCAACTCCATACTCAGGGATGCACACCCTCGTAACCTCAGCAAACCATGTTTAAAATCTGACGTCAGTCTGACAAATGGTTCAAGAGATATGCGTGAAACAGTCAGACAAACACACCGATTTCATGAATTTATAGACAGATATCACTGCAGTAAACTTGAAACCACCATCTGCTTTAAAATTTTTAATTCTTCCCACAACTTCGAGTGCAAAAAAACTCTCAAAACATTGCAACTTTTTAAAAAAGCTCCCACAAATTCAGGCTTTTTGGGCCACAACAATCATTAAAACATCCAGCGAAATCCTGGAGGGACTGGCTACTGTTTAAATGTTACAGACAACCAAGACATGTGGCTTTACGTCTGGTAACCAGTTTGTTTGTGATAAATGCAGTTTCAGAGACGGAACAACAGAACTACACAGTGAGCATTTCAACTTCATGGACTCTCCGCCCCATTCATTCATTCATCTTCAGCTGCTTAATCATTTTCAGGTCACAGGGGTGGGTGGGTGGAACCTATCCCAGCATGTCTGGGCGAGAGGCGGGGTACACCCTGGACAGATTACCAGTCCATCTCAGGCTCTCAGGGCCAATACAGAGATGGACAGCTCTTTACTCTCACATTCATACCTAAGGACAATTTAGAATCCCCAGATGATGCCAATTAACCTAACCTACGTGGTGGTGGGGGGGGGGGTGGGGGGGTTGGCCTGTGGGAGGAAACTGGATTACCCCGAGAAAACCCACGCAGACACAGGGAGAACATGCAAACTCCACACAGAAGGGTCACCAGTGGTCAGGGGGTGGGATTGAACCCACAACCTTCTTGCGGTATTGCCACAGTGCTAACCACTCCATGACTGAGCCGCCCTTCATGGACTTTATGGTTTAAGCACCCCCCCCCCCCCGTAGCGCTCTGCAATATGATGATTTATATCAGGTGACGCGATAAAAGCGTCTCCTGTTTCATATAAAACTGCATCGTTTATACTGGGATTTAAAAGGCACACCCCATTTCTACTTGCCACCAACCCGCCTCTACCCCACAGTGCACCAGGTGTGTGTGTGTTCCGGTGGTTAGCACAGCAGCTAACGCCAAACGGTTTGGTCAAAGGGTAAACTGTAATGTTTTGGTCAAAAAGCCGTCACTTCTGTTTGCCAGGGATGTGGGACTGTTTTCCGCTATGCTGCATCCGCGAGGATAGTCCTCCAACCCTGTTTTAATTGGAGGTAAGTAACACCAACACCATCTCCCTCTTATTGTTGTAAAACAGTAAATGCTAAATGATGATGCAAATTTGTCCTTATAGGAAATATCACTATCAGACTTGGGGTGGGCAATATAGCCTAAAAATGATATCACAATATTTCTGTGAATTCACAGTATTGCAGAATATATTTTTTTCTTTTAAATTTATGCAAAAAGTACAGTTTCACAGGCCAGCATTATTTACCTTCAACATATTCAGGAAAACAAAAACTCTTATTTCTCCAGTTATTTAAACTGTCATAACCCCAGAGGTTCTGGTTGTGGAGGTGGAGTGGCAGCAATTTTCCATTCTAAATTACTAGTTAATGTCAAGCAAAAATCATGTTTTAATTCCTTTGAGGGCCTGGTCCTCAGTGTGGGGCATGTTGGCTATCTTGGCTTGAACCCAATTCTCTTTGCCATAGTTTACCGTCCTCCCTCGGCCTACTCAAGAGTTTCTATCCAAATTTGCTGAATTTTTAGCTGATTTAGTGCTGAAATCAGCAATTCTGAAATTGCTGAAATCAATTATTGTAGGGCACTTTAATATACATATTGATGTAGAGATTGACTGTCTTAATAATAATTCAATTCAATTTTAGACTCAATGGGGTTTTCCCAGAAAGCAGAAAATTCTACCCATCATCTCCACCATATATTGGACCTTGTTTTGACTTATGGTATGGATATAGAAAATCTGGCAGTGTCTCCTCATAATCCTGTACTGTCAGACCATTGTCTGTTAACCTTTGATTTCACCATTTCTGATTATTTGACTGCAAAAGAAAAATATTACTACAGCAGATGTCTTTACCAAGTTTTTGCAGACGGTCTCCTCTATACCATGGGTCAACACAATGGAAATAAAAGATGGAGAGCCTGCTCCTTTCGTAATCGATAGCATGGTAGATATTGTTACAACCTCTCTGCATCAGACTCTAGATTTGGTAGCGCCTTTAAAAAAGAAAGTCTAACCAGAGATTTCCAACCCCTTGGTTTAACCCAGAAATTCGTAGCTTAAAACAGAAGACTCATTAATTGGAAAGGAAATGGCGTTCTACTAATTTAGATGAATTCTATTTAGCGTGGAGAAATCATCTCTTAATTTGCAAAAAATCTCTTAGAAAAGCTAGATCAAGATATTATTCTGCATTGATGGAAGCGAATAATAATAACCCCAGGTTTCTTTTCAACACTATAGCCAGGCTGACAAAGTCAGGACTCTGTCAATCCTCGCATCCCCCCTGAGCTTTCTAGTCAGGACTTTTTGAACTTTATCATAAAATTTTATCTATTAGAGATAAAATCAGTCAGATTCTTCCTACCGTAAACTTAAGTACATTAACTACTACAACTCCCTCAATTGATATCTGTTTAGATAAGTTTACTCCAATCGACCTCTTAAGAGCTGGATAAAATAATCTCCTCATCTAAGCCTTCATCTTGCCTTTTGGACCCTATTCCTACCAGGTTATTTAAAATTATCTTCCCAATTATTGGTAGCCGTATTCTTCATATAATTAATTCTTCTTTAACTCTAGGTTATGTACCACTGGCTTTTAAAATTGCTGTAATTAAACCCTTACTCAAAAAGCCGACGCTCGATCCAGGAGTTTTGGCTAACTATCGACCAATCTCTAATCTGCCTTTCATTTCAAAAATCTTGGAAAGAGTTGTTGCCGAGCAATTGTTTCACCACTTGCAGGGAGTTGGTTTGTTTGAGGAGTTTCAATTTGGGTTCAGAGTTCATCACAGCATTGAAACAGCTTTAGTGAAGGTCACTAATGACCTCCTTATCGCATCCAATAATGGACTTGTTTCTGTTCTTGTCCTTTCAGATCTTAGTGCAGCCTTTGACACTATAGATCATGCCATTCTACTTGATAGATTAGAACACTATGTTGGACTAAATGGAGCTCCGCTGCAGTGGTTTAGATCTTATTTGTCCGATAGAGTTCAGTTTGTTCTCATCAATGATGAATTTTCTTCCAACTCTAAGCTCAGTCATGGAGCTCCACAGGGATCTGTGTTAGGCCCTACTCTTTTTAGTTTATAGATGCTTCCATTGCGACTATGAGCATGCGACTTCCATGCGACTATGAGCAACGAGACCAGCAACGGAAGGGGCTAGTTGGCTAGCTGAGGCCCAGCTGGATTCGAGGACGATCGGATCAGATTCTGGCGATATAAGCAGAATTTATTTTACTATCCACAGATTTTCCTTTTCCTTCTTTCCAAGAAGGACTGAAGATGGCTGCCACCGGATTAAAAAGTGGGCTGATGGGCACCACTAATAAGCCTTCTCTACTTCTCTACTTCCTCTTCGTTTTGTCTTTGTGTGTCTGGACCTGCAACAAGAAGGATTTTCCGACAAACTCAACCAAAGGTGAAGTTAAAAAGTTTTATCTGTATGGATTTGGGCTTGGACATCTCACCCTACACTCTATGTGGTCTTTAAAAGCCCTGAGCAAAAACTTCCAAATTAAGGCAAACATGGCTGTTAAGCAAAAATCACAATATGGCAGAGGATATACAGTTAAAGTTCTGTTAGTTCTGCTACTTCTGGCAGGAGATATTCACCTTAACCCTGGACCTGCCACTATTAAACAGCAGACCACTGGGTTAGCACAAAACCGAGCTGTACAAAAGCAAAAACAACATTTATTTTTCCAAACTGTTAATCATGCACGAGTTCTTTGGGACACCAAGGCTAAACCAAAGGGGATCCTCGGCGGTCATTTAAACATACGGAGCATAATCCCCAAAAGAGATGAGATTTCGGTGTTGCTGTTGGACTCAAATCTGGACTACCTTTGTCTCTCAGAAAGCTGGCTACACAGGAACATAGACACTAATATGATCGATATTGTGGGCTACCAGTGTTTTAGAAAAGACAGGCAGGTAGGGAGGGGAGGAGGTGTTTTAATTTACATCAAAGAGAAATATAAATGTCAACTGGTTGATTTGAATACTTCACTTGAATGTTTAGCTGTTAAGGTATGTCTCTCTCCGGTAATGAATTTCAACATTGCAGTAGTGTACAACCCACCGTCACACAACTCTTCCTTTTATAATGAATTAAGTGATCTGGTTAAACAACTTGAGAAGAACAGAGAAACAATAATTCATGGTGACTTTAATATCAACTGGTCTGATAAAAAAGACAAACAAAAACTGAAAAGCCTCATGACTAAATTTAATTACCAGCAAATCATCAAAGGACCCACCAGGATAACCAAACAATCCAGAACACTTATTGACATGGTATTTACTAATAAACCAGAACGAATAACCAGAACCTATAATCTTGTAACTGGTCTCTCAGATCATAACATGGTTCTTGTTGTCAGGAAACTTACTAAAAAGCGACTACAGTATTTTGGGGGAGTCGATATTGACAAATCAAATTTTATTATCCCCAAATCAAAAAATGAGGAGTTTGAACATTACTTAGAGAATCAAAATTGGGAGCAGCTCATGGCAACATGTGAAGTAGATGATTGTTGTAATTTTATAACTGCAACAATCACAAAGTCTATAGAAAAATTTTCAAAGCAAATTAAAAGTAGACAACAGAAGATTAGCCTACCATGGTTAAATAATGAAATAAGAAAACTTATGAAGAGGCGAGACTATGCACTGAAAACATCACTAACCTCCAAACTACAAAATGATCACCTTGTGTACAAAAGTTTAAGAAATAAAGTGGTACATGAGCTGCGAAAATCAAAAATATCTTATTACAATAAACTGATAGATCATGCAAAGGGTAACAACAGTTCCCTATGGAGGCATTTAAATAACTTAACTAATAAAAAAAACGATCAGAAGGGGGTAAAGGAACTTAGAATCAATGGCAAGACCGTCAGTGACAAGGCTACTTTGGCAAATGAATTTAATTCACACTTTGTGGGCTCTGTGGAAGACTTAACAAAAATTTTTGTGCTGCCAAATGTGCTCAACAACACAAATTCCATACTCCCAACAGATACTTTTCACATCGATGAGGTAAATGAGAAGTTAATTGCTGGTATTGTTAAAACACTGTCAAACTCAAAAACTAGTGATATCTACAATATGAGCACCTCCTTTCTCAAAATGCACAGCAAAATATTAATCAAACCACTGACTCATCTCATTAATCTCTCCATTAGGTCTAGTACATTTCCATCTGGCTGGAAAAAAGCTGTCGTCATACCAGTTCATAAATCAGGCAGTAAAGACGATATATGCAATTACCGCCCAATCTCTCTTACCAGTCCTATCTAAGGTTCTTGAAAAAGTTGTAGCTACACAGCTGATAGACTACTTACAAGACAGTCAACTTCTTCATCCACATCAATTTGGTTTTAGACCAGGATACTCAACAGAAACAGCAAATTGTTGCCTTATTGAAAACGTCAAACAGTCCTTGGACAGGGGTAATGTGGTAGGAGCTGTTTTTCTAGATCTCAAAAAGGCTTTCGATACTGTAAACCACAGTTTGCTTTTATCCAAAATGGTATCTTTTAACTTCTCCCCAAATACATTAGAATGGTTTGCATCTTATCTCCAGAATAGAGAACAGTGTGTAAAAGTTCACCAGGATAAATCCTCATTTTTAAACAACCGCATGGGTATCCCACAAGGGTCCATTCTTGGTCCTTTACTTTTCAGCATTTTTATTAATGACTTGCCGTTACACTGCTCAGCTGCAACATGCCAACTTTATGCAGATGATGCAGTTATTTACACAGCTGCCAAGACTCCAGCACAGGCTGCAGATGTACTGTCTACAAGTATGGTTGATGTCCAAGAGTGGCTCCTCAAGAACCATCTATTGCTGAACCTTCAGAAAACAGTCTCAATGTGCTTTTCAATCAAAAAATGTAACCTGCAACATTTTAAAGTTAATATACATGATCATGACATCAGTTTAGCTACAGAATTCAAATACCTTGGCATTGTACTAGATCCTCAACTCAAATTTAATCTTCATATAAAGAAAATTTCAAAAACAGTAAAAAAAAATCTGAACTGCTTTAAATTAATTAGATATTACATATCTTACGAAGCAGCTGCACTGTATATGCATTCTATGGTTTTTTCTCATATATCATACTGTTTGACAGTCTGGGCTCAAGCAGCCCCTTCCACAATAAGACATATAGGTTCATTATATAATCAAACCCTAAAAATCTTGGACAAAAAGCCCATTAGGTGGCATCACTGTAATGTTTTAAAAAAATACAACCTATTGAGTTTTGAGAGCTTCATTGACCTCTGTCTTCTGAAATTAACGTTCAAATGTTTCCATAAATCAGCACCCGAGCCACTTGCTGGTTTCGTCCAAAGACAGGACAGCAGCAGAGCCACCAGGAGTTCTGTTAACAATAACTGTAAAATATTCCACCGCAGAACCACATTTGGACAAACAGCTTTCTCTATAAAGGGCAGTCACATCTGGAACACAATGCCAAATGAAATTAAAATAATAACGGACTTTAAAACATTCACTAAAAATGTTAAAAACTGGCTGAAAAATAAACAAGAATGTACTCATGTATGAATTATTTGTCTGCAAAGTGAGAGTGAATGAAGGGAAGGAATAAATGTGTTTGTTTATAGTGAGTGACGGAGGGAGGAAGGCCTGAAATAGGCAAATGTGAGTTATGTTATATGTGTTAAATGTGAGCCAGGCTGTTATATTTGTGTATTTATAATATTTATGTTAAAGGTGAGTCAGGCTGTTATATTTGTGTATTTATAATATTTATAATATTTATAATTGTGTATTTATAATTTTTCTGCATTGATGTATGTGGTTATTGTGTATATTTTTATCTTGATTCTTTTTTCTAAAGCCCATCCAGGGACAAGAGTTGCAAATTAGCTAATAGCTATACACTCTATGTGCAACACATCAGATTGATTGTCTTTGATTAATTGTCTATGTTTATTGCACTGTCCCTGTCAAATAAACTAATCTACTACTATTAGGCAATATCATTAGAAATCACTGTATACATTTTCATTGTTACGCAGACGACACAACTATACCTGTCAATGAAGCCCGATGATTGTAATCAATTAGCCAAGTTAGATGCCCATCTTAAGGATATCAAAGCCTGGATGACTTGTGATTTTCTGCTATTAAACTCAGATAAGACTGAAGTCATTCTTGTCGGCCCAAAACACCTTAGAAATTCCTTTCCAAATCATGCTCTTAATTTAGATGCCACCACGCTCACTCTGAAAAGTTCTGTGAGGAATCTTGGGAGTTATTTTTGATCAAGATCTGTCCTTTAATTCACATATTAAATCTGTTTCTAAGACTGCCTTCTATCATCTGCGCAATATTGCCAAGATTAGGAGCATCTTGTCTCTGAATGATGCTGAGAAACTGATCCACGACTTTGTCAGCTCTCGATTAGATTATTGTAACTCGTTATTATCAGGTTGTCCTAAAATACCCTTAAAAAATCTTCAGTTGATCCAAAATGCTGCTGCAAGAGTTTTAACTGGTTCTAGAAAAAAAGAGATCACATCTCCCCGGTTCTGTCCTCCCTTCATTGGCTTCCCATAGAGTTTAGAATCAAGTTTAAAATCCTTCTTCTCACTTTCAAAGCTCTTAATAATCAGGCCCCCTTATATATAAGAGACCTGATATTACCTTACCATCCTAATAGAGCACTATGCTCCCAAAATGCTGGATTACTTGTAATGCCCAGAATCTCCAAAAGTACATTGGGAGACAGAGCCTTCTGCTATCAAGCTCCTTCTCTGTGGAACCAGTTACCACTCTGGGTCCGGGAGTCAGACTTGGTCTCTGTTTTTAAGAACAGGGCAAAATCCTTCCTTTTTAATATAGCCTACGATGAGGGAGAGATTTTGTGTCTCTTAACCCCGCTTCTGTTTTATGTCTGTCCTCTTCATCCTCTCTATCCCCTCACCCCCAGCCAGTCGCAGCAGATGACTGCCCCTCCCTGAGCCTGGTTCTGCTAGAGGTTTCTTCCTGTTAAATGGGAGTTTTTCCTCTCCACTGTCGCTAAGTGCTTGCTCACAGGGGATCGTCTGATTGCTGGGTCTTTCTGAAATTGTGGGGTTTTCTCTGCATTTTGTAGCGCTATGAGATGACTTCTGATGTGATGTGGGGCTATGTAAATAAAATTGAACTGAATTTATAAACAGCAGTTCAGATTTAATATAAAAGTTTTTAGATTTGTATCAAATATTACGAGAAAATAATATAAACCGTTACATCTTAACTGCACAAAGATGTTGGGTTTCAGGCTGAATCACTTTACCTGCATTACTCTCTGTGCATGGACCTGTCCTGGGGCTTTTTGGCTCTTGTTGCACTGAATGGATGTTTTTTTTTTTTTTTTCCCCTTCGAGTGGTTGAATAAAATCAAAATGAAGCAGCCAAAACTGAACTAAAACACAACTACAGCCACTTCGAGAGGTACACTGCCCGACGTTAATACTGCTCCAGGGGTGTTGTTGACGTGCAGGAAAAAAATACAGGCATATTATCCATATTGCAACACCATTTTTTTTTTAATGTATTTAACATGACAGCAATCTGAAGCAAAAAGTGAAATTTAAATATTTCCACTCAACTAAATGCAGATGGTCTGACTTTGGAGCTGCAGCTTCCTTCACCCAGGGTTTCCTCTGGTAACATTTCTGGGTGCGGCCTGCCTCATCAGAAAATTTACCGCCATGCCAATAAGGAGATATGAATTTAAGAAAAATATATGAAGCAATGACTTTCCGCAAGCACGCACACAAACAACGGGCGTGGTCGTCATCCGCGCGGAGTTTAGAAACGCCCCGCCCACGCAAGCTTTCCAGTCAGTCAGCAGGCAGTGTCTCGCTAGCGGCAGCGGCATCTTCGTGGAAAAGGAGTGAAAACCAGGAAGTCAAAAAGCAGAAATTCTGGGATTTTGGCCAATTATAGACCAATATCTAGCCTCCACTACTTTTCCCAAGATCCTCGAAAAAGTAGTCGCCAAACAACTATGCACCTTTTTAGAAAAAAATTCTATACTTGAGAAATTTCAGTCAGGTTTTAGCAAACATCACAGCACAGACACAGCCTTAGTTAAAGTTACTGATGACATCCTTATGGCATTTGACAAAGGACTTGTCTCCGTTCTTGTTTTATTGGACCTCAGTGCTGCCTTTGATACCATTGACCACCATATTCTGCTAGAGACTTAAACAGCAAATTGGCTTGAATGGAACAACGCAAAGATGGTTCCAGTCTCATCTATCAGATCGTTCCCAGTTTGTTCATGTCCATAACAACTTATGGAGTTCCGCAGGGATCAGTACTTGGACCAGTATTGTTTACATTATACATGCTGCCTTTGGGAGACATTATGAGGAAGCACTCTATTCATTTTCAATGTTACGCTGACGACCCTCAGTTGTATTTATCCATCAATCCAGATGATCCCAGCCAGTTGGGCTTACTCCATGAGTGTCTTAAGGATATCAAAACCTGGATGAACTACAACTTTCTATTGCTGAATACAGATAAAACTGAAGTCATCGTTCTTGGCCCCAAACATGCTAGAAGTACTCTTTTTTTTTTTTTTTTTTTTTTTTTAGCAAGATAACAACACTAGATGGCATTGCACTGGCTTCTACATCTTCTGTTAGGAATCTTGGAGTTGTCTTTGACCAAGATGCGTCTTTCAACTCTCATACAGCAAACCATTAAGACCGCCTTCTTCCATCTGCGTAATATTTCTAAAATTAAGTCCATCCTGTCTCATGAAGATGCAGAGAAACTTGTCCATGCCTTTATCACCTCTAGACTTGACTACTGTAACTCACTTTTATCAGGTTGCCCAAATAAGTCCATAAAGTTTCTCCAACTTGTTCAGAATGCAGCTTATGAGAACAGGGAGAAGAGATCACATTACTCCAGTCTTAGTTTCTTTACACTGGCTCCCAATAAAATATAGAATTGAATTCAAGATATTTCTCTTAACCTATAAAGCTCTTAATGGTATGGCTCCTTCTTACCTGCAAGAACTCTTAGTTCCTTATCATCCAACCGGAGCTCTGCGCTCCCAAAAATCCAAACTACTAGTGGTCCCCAAGAAGTAGATTGGGAGGTAGAGCTTTTAGCGATCAAGCTCCCTTCCTGTGGAACCGTCTTCCCAGTTCAGTTCAGGAGGCAGACACTCTCTCTTTATTCAAGAGCAAGTCTTTGATAAGGCCTTTACTTAGAAATGCTGCCCCTGCCAGGCCTTCGCTTGCATGTGCAGCCTGGCCAGGCTTGGTACTGGACTGTTTGGCTTTGAATGCTGTATTTGTATGTTTGCTTTTGAATGTAGCTACTCAACGCAGCCGGTCGAGGTAGATGGCTGTCCTCTGTGAGCTATGGTTCCACCCGAGGGTTCTGCCCGTTAAAGGGAAGTTTTTCCTCGCCTGTGTCGTCGCAGTGCTTGCTCTTAGGGGTCTCTGCTGGGTTCTATAAACTGAAAAGTGTGGCCTAAACCCACTCTTTTCTGTAAAGTGCCTTGAGACAACCTGTGTTGTGATTTGGCGCTATATAAATAAATTGAAATGGACTCCATTTGAAGGGAAACTTTGTGAAGAAGTCTGCCGTTTCTTCGTTGGTGAAAATCCTGGCCCGTCAGCACCTTGGCGCTACCCATCGGGCGGGAGTGAAACTACAAATGATGTGTGCATGCGTCAACCGCTTGGCCTGGGTACATGAAAAAAGTGAGCATAAACAGCGCCGCGTGCGTGCCGGACTCGTCCAAAGCGTACGTGGACCAAGGCGGACTAGAGGGGAAATGCAGCATGAAGCAGGCTTGACTGTCCGACAGAAACATGAGTTTATTCAAGTATTTTTAACACGGGAAAAAAAAAATAAATAAAAAAAATCAGAAGAGGTATGTAAACACTGGATGCATTTATCATGGTTTTAACCCACTGGAAATGGGAGCAATAACGGAAGAGTCGCTTAACTAAGACGTGGTTAGAACGCAAATGCAGCTGGCTTCATATGAAGGGAAAGGCAAGGGGGACTACTGAATTGCTGAGGATATATTTCACCAGTCACTACAATATTAAGTTATGTTCCCAATTATGTACCTGGCAAGTTAAGATGACCGAAATTCACCAAGTCAATGACTTTAATCAGTCAGCAGCCTTCAGACAAACTGAACGTGCCAACATTTGGATTTCAAAATAAGGGAGGTTTTTCTTGGTGGTGGAGATTTCTTAAAAAAAAAAAAAATAAAATAGAAATATATAGAAAAATTATAACAGAAATAATTGCACCCTTGGTCATTTAAGTTAATTTAAATCATTAGATATAATTTTATTTAAACTTTTTCTTTGTAATGAGAGTTAAATTACTGTTCTATTCTGACTGCAAAGTTATGGTCAAAACTATAAATGGTTATAAGGAAAAAGTAAAAAAATACCACAGTCTGTTTCAAATTTATTAAAAAAACCAAAACAGCAATTTTAAAAAAGACAAAAAATAAGCCATAAAATAATCCACAAATTTATAATAAAGTTTCAAATGTACAAGAAAAGTCAATTTTACAAGAGGAAATTACAAATTTGAGGAAAGTGGTTTCAAATTTAGATAAATTTACAGAGAAAAGTAGAAAACTAAGAAAACATTTTGGAGAAAAACCTCAAACCTTCAAGACAAGTCATTACTCAGGTTTTAATTGAGTGTTCTTTGTACCCTTAACTAGAAATTTTTGGTTGTCTCCTTTCAGCTACATGGCACTTGATATTTTCTAACCTGTTTGTATACCACCATAGACAGAGAGAGAACCTGAATTAGACAGAGCTCAGAGAGGGAAAGATGAGACAGAAGAGAGGAGCCAAGGAGAGGAAAGTGTTCAGGCAGAGGGTCCAGGAGAGGTGAGAGCAGAGGAAGGAGAGAAGGATGACACCAGTAAAAAGTCCAAACACAGGACGTCTGGGTGGGACCCCAACTGGCCCAATATTCCAACATTCAAGCCTTGGTTGTACAATACTTCAAATGGAAAATTCCATATGCATGGAAGTGGCTCAAGAGGTAGAGCAGGTTGTCCAATAACCGGATGGTTGGCGGTTCGAATCCCGCTCTCCCCAGATATCCTGCCATTGCGTCCCTGGGCAAGACACTTTACCCACCTTGCCTTCAGTGTCCATAACACTGGGTATGAATGTGCATAAATGTTCGGTGGTGGCCGGAGACGCCGATGGCCCGGATTGGCAGCCACATTTCTGTCAGCCTGCCCCAGGGCAGCTGTGGCTACAGTAGTAGTTTGCCACTACCATTGTCTGTCTGGAGTGAATGAATAATGTATCTGTAAAAAGTGTCTGAGTGTCTATGATAAAGCGCTATATAAATCTGATGCATTATTATTATATGCAAAGTTACTGTGCAAAATAAAAAAAAAAAAAAAAGAAAAGAAATGGTACAAAATTAACATATTCATACATGTGTGTTTTCAGCCCCTCCCACCCCGAAAAATACGTTGCCACCATGCTAAGGTCTTTAAGCCAGAGGAAACACTGTGTGCCACATTTGTTTTGCCGTTTCCATGCCAACGCGTAACTTCCGTCAGCAACATAACGGTGTTACATCGTCATGAAGCAGCCTCCAAATATCGCAATGTTCATTTTTACACTGGTATCAAAATTTATACCAGTATGATCATAAATGATACGATATGGCACACCCCAATATCCGACCATTGGTTCTTTGCTTTGAATTACTGCTGAATTACGTAGTTTTGTCTGAAAAAAATTATATTAAAGCTGCAAAAGTGTGTGATACCAGCATATACATCAACTATATTGTAATCAATTAAAACATGTCAGAGGAGAAAACTGGCTTTTCTAACTTACTTGATTTCTAATTATTTTTATTACTCAAATAGCAACAATGAATAAAGTTGAAGTCATCACTTGTATTTTTTTACATGCCTTTTGTGCCTTTGATTTTCTCATCATGGCCAATCTGAAATAAGTCCGAACTGCACATTAAAAATACAATTTTATAACATCAAAATTGAAGAAAAAAGTTGCATAAAGTTAATGATGGATGAATTTGTACAGTTTGATTTTTTCCATCCATACATTCATTTTCTACCGCCGGAGGTCCTGGTTGCGGAGGCAGCAGATCAAGCAGAGGAGCCCAGACCTCCCTCTCTCCAGCCACCTGCTCCAGTTCTTCAGAGAGGATGCCAAGATGTTCCCAGACCAGCTGGGAGACATAAGGCGCTTTTCCACTAGCCCTGCTCAGCCCCGATTTGAAAACCCGGCTCTACTCACTTCGGTTCGGTTCAGCCTCAGTTGCTTTTCAACTACTGCTGGCGAACCTGCTGGCACACCTGCTGTGGGTGGGATTTGTTGAACAGCAGGCGGCGCCACACCCTCGTGACGTGAAACATGCGACGGAATCCTCCACAACAAACAAAATGGCTGATGACGAGGAGAGAAGGAAGGAGAGAGGAATGACTGACATGAAGCTGGTTAAATCTATGGTGCTGACTTGTTGTGCTCTGCACAATCTGTGTGAGAGTCATGGAGAGACGTTTGACACTACATTGGATGATGCAGTAGATGAACCAGTAGTGGCAGCGGCACAGAGAGCAGAGGAGCAGGGTGGTGATATTGTAGCGAACTCAATATAAGCACCCTACTTGGCTTGACAAGTGGGTTTGACCCTATTGGCGACACAGGTAGAGTGCGGGACTCCAGAGTGGGAGGCGTGAGTTCAAACCTCCAGGTGGGACGTCGCCATGTCGAGTTGCACGTTACAATATAACACGAGATGCTGTGATGCAATACTTGTCTATTTCATCCACATTTATGTGCATACATATTTCAAAAATGTTTTTTGTAAATAAAATGTTGTGCATGGTCCATCTACCTGTCCTCTTGTTCATAACGCTTATCTGTTAAGAAGGTGCGAAGCCATCAGCCTAATGATGAGTCCACACTTCTGTTGTGATAATTGCTCACGCTGAGCGCTCTGACAGCCCCGTACGCTGTGGGGGTCACACACACGACGTGTTCCTCCCCACACTCAATTTTTTCCCCCCGTATATTTTTCTCTTTGGCGTACAGAAATGGCAATACGCCCGTATTTGCTATAATTGCATTTTCCCCGTATTAAAATACGGCGAAACCGTATCACTTGACAGGTATGTAATTACATGCAGAAACACCGCACAGGCCATCTTCACAAAAATCCAGCTCAACAAGCCACTTTTGCTTAGGTGGAAATGCAAATTGAACTATAAATCATGTGCTGATACAAGTCATATTTTCCCATGTAAAGGTCTCCCACTTTTACTTACAAATTGATTTTTAATTTTGGGGAAAAGGGAATATAAATTTTGCACTTGTTGGTAACAACAGTTGTGTGCAACAAAAACACAGTTGTGTATCCTTGTCCGATTTGTCTACTGTTATTAGTGCCAAATTTTTGCTAGATTCCTTCTTAATTTATTAAATTTGGACTGGTGATGCAACATTCACCTTACACGTACTTACCTTTATCAGTGTCTACAAGTTCAAGCACACCTGTACAACTGCTTATAACCTAAAAAAAAATGTACCCGTTCAAGAGAAATGGATTCAGCATTGCAAATTTGTTTAAAAAAAAAAAACAAAAAACAAAAAAAAAAAAAAACAAAAAAAAAAAAAAAAACCTACCAAGACATTACGTTTCGTTGTGTTGTTAAAAATTAAATTACCATTAGAAGGCTATACACCTGACCTGATGAACAGCAGCATGTGGAGTGAACAGAGAATGGAATGTGTATGTAATTATTGGCTTTTCTCATACGGTGTCATAACAGATAAACCAGACTTTTGATGCAAACAATACAATTTTATTCCAGAAGCAAAATTTACAAACAAAAAAACAGACTGGGCAATAACATCTCTGCGAGCTCTTCCCTTCGTAACGCAGCGTCCTGTTCCAGGGCTTCACACGCATCTGCCCGCACATCTGCGGCCACCTGTCGCAAATGCTGCACATACTCCTGATTCTTGCCACTGGTCATGTTGCCGTTCCAAGAGCCGCATCTCTTCGTCATGCATGTTGACCATCGCTAATGTAAGGTCAGCGACGGGAGTTGTCTGTTTTCGTCTTGCCTAGATGGAAAGACAGAAAGGCATGGTCGTTAAAGCTGGATCACTACATATATTATGGAATTACACAGGTGAAAGTCTGTGGTGGAATGTCACTATTATATTATGCTTCATTGCTGTATATAAGCTGAACTGTCATGTTGCTGCCCCTCAGTAGAGCAGATTTTGCAACACGCAGGGTGCTGTCTTCGGCAGCAGCCCCCCTGCAAAACTAAAAAGGATTAAGATTAAGAATATGGATGGATGGATGGGTAATGTTTAAACTAGTTGCTTGTAGTGTGGCCGCAGAAATCTGAATGGGTTAATACAGTCAGCTGACGCGAAGCATTTCATTGAAGCATGTTGATTTCAACGGCAGTTCATGAGCTTTGTTTGCCTAAAACAGGAGTTACAACAGCACCAATCACCACACCTAAAAATGGTTGTGGAACACCGATAAGTGAAGACCAAAGAATAACCTTTTTGTACATTTAAAAAGACATTTTCAATTAATTAATATGCAGCTACAGGAAATTGCATTAATCAATTTGGTACATAACTTGTTAGGCTCCAGCCCCCCCGCGACCTGTAAAGGATTAAGCGGTAGAAGATGGATGGATGGATGGATTTTCGACCCTGGTTTCCGCTGCTGGACCTGTTTCAACCAAAAAAAAAAAAATTGTGGTTATTGTGCCTTACCGGCACTTGAACGTGATCCAGATGGAGCTGGTGATGTGGAGTCAATCCAGCTGGCGCTCCGGTAGACGCAGACGCAGCGCCAGGAGAGTCCGCTGTGTCCGTCATCTCCACTGAGGTGGACCCCTGTGATATGAAATGCGATTCTAGAAAGAAAATGCACGCAATTTAAAACTTAACACCAAAGTGCAACATGTACACAACACTAAAGTTTTTAACCGGAATACAATAAGCGTAATTCAGCGTTTTGTTCGCGCTAATACTTAACACAAAGCAAGCGTGAATCTGCAGTTGGCTGCAAAACAATACGCAAGCCTCAGTAACAACCATTACCCACAATCTAACAACCTTCCTATTTCTTAAAAACAGTGAGCTTGGCACAGAAAGGATCAAGTGGCGAAAAGATGCGCAATATCAAATAAACACTCACCATCCACAGTTTCCAAGGCCGTGACCGTGACAGTGTCGAGCCCACTGTCTCTCAGCGAACCACTTCCACTCCTTCCATCCGCTGAACTTCGAGCAATGTGGTCCTTCACTGCTCGGTAATCGCTTTTCAGCTTTTTCAGCTTCTCCCGACACTGTTTGGCAGTACGGATGTGCCCTTGGGAAGCCATCTGCTCGGACACCTGCATTTCAAGTAGATCCGTCCAACTCGCGCTGGATGCGATCGTCGCCTAATATAGAAAGAAAATTGCGCACCTCCTAATATATAATATTAGGAGTATATTATTATATAAGTATATTATACAGTATATTAATATAATATACCGTATTAAAGGGGCGCACTGTGTTCACTGCTGAACAATTACAAATGGCGGTCGTGGAGTAAATTCAGCAGAAAAAGTCACTTTCATGACGTTACAACCTGACCAATCAGCGGCGACCAGTCTCTTAAAGTCATATCACAGCCATACTCAGCCCTACTCAGCCCGGTTAGACCCTGCCCTGGATCAGGTACGAAAAAAGTACCTGCTAACCGGTGCTGGGGCTAGTGGAAAGCGCCTAAAGCGGGCTGAGTGGTGCGGTGTAGGGCTAAGTGAGGCTAGTGGAAAAGGGCCTATAGTCTCTCCAGCATGTCCTGGGTCTGCCCCGGGGTCTCCTCCCAGATGGACATGCCCAAAACACCTCAAGTGGGAGGCGTCCAGGAGGCATCCTGATCAGATGCCCAAATCACCTCAGCTGGCTCCTTTCGATATGGAGGAGCAACAGTTCTACTCCGAGCCTCTCCCGGATGACTGCGCTCCTCACCTTATCTCTAAGGGTGAGCCCAACAATCCTACGGAGAAAGTTCATGTCAGCCGCTTGTATCTGTGATCTCATATTTTCAGTCATTACCCACAGTTCATGACCATAGGTGAGGGTAGGAATGTAGACTGACTGGTAAATCGACAGCTTTGCTTCAGAGCTCAGCTCCCTCTTCACCACAACAGACCGGTAAAACATACACATCATTGCAGAGGCTTCTTCTTCTTTTAAATTTGATTGGCTGTTGGCAACCAGCTTACAGGTGCATTACCACCATGTACTTCACTATCTGGTCAGGAGCTGTAGATGCTGCTCCGATCCGTCTGTTAATCTCTCGCTCCATTCTTCCCTCACTTGTGAATGAGACCCTGAAACACTTAAACTCCTCCACTTGGGGCAGGAGCTTTTTTTTTTTTTTTTTTTTTTTGATTTTGTATACTTTATTGATCCCCAGAGGGGAAATTGAGGGCATCCACCTGGATGGATGAAGCAGCCATGGTACGGCGCTATCCCTTAACCATTCACACACACATTCACACCTAGGGCCACTTTAGAGTCTCCAATTAACCTAACCTGCATGTTTTTGGCCTGTGGGAGGAAACCGGAGAAATCCCGGAGTAAACCCATGCAGATACGGCGAGAACATGCAAACTCCACACAGATCACTGTTGGTCAGGGGCTGGGATCGAACCAGGGATCCCACTGCCAAGGGTGAGTTGCTGTGCTAGCGCAGTGCTAACCACTGCGCCACCACACCGCAACCCAAGCTTGTCCCCAACCCGGAGAGGACAGTCCACCCTTTTCCGGCTGAGGACCATGGACTTTGAGGTGCTGCTTCTAATCCCAGCCACTTCACACTCAGCAGCACACCATCCCAGTAAGACCTGTAGGTCATTGCTGGATAAAGCCAACAGGACAAGATTATCTGCAAACAGCAGAGATGAGATCCTGTGGTCACTGAACATGACACCCTCTGTTCCTTGGCTGTGCCTCGAAATCCTGTCCATAAAAATTATGAACGGGATCGGTGACAAAGGGCAGCCCTGGCAGAGTCCAATATTACCCAAACTCCTGCAACGGTCGTATAGGGACCAGTTATCTCATAACAACAAGCCCGATACCCCATACTCCCGCAGCACCCCCCACAAGAGACCACAAGGGACACAGTCAAATGCTTTCTCCAAGTCCACAAAACAAATGTGGACTGGTTGGGCAAACTCCCACAAACCCTCGAGGATTCTCAAGAGGGTAAAGAACTGATTCAATGCGTCACGGCCAGGACAAAAAAACCACATTGCTGCTCCTGAATCCGAGGTTCAACCAACGGTCGGACTCTCCTCTCCAGTACCTTGGCATAGACCTTCCCAGGGAGGCTGAGAAGTGTGATTCCCCCTAAAGTTGGAAGACACCCTCCAGTCCCCCTTCTTGAAGAGAGGAACCAAAAACCTGGTTTGCCACGCCAAAGGTACTGTCCCCAACCCCCAATGCAATGTTGCAGAGGGGTGTCAACCATGAAAGCTTTACAACATCCAGGGACTTCAGGTACTCAGGACAAATCTCATCCAGTTGATTTTTACCTCCGCTAGGAGGTAATGTTCTTGCCGGGGTTTGTCTGTTTGTTTGTCTGTTGATTAGCAAGGTAACTCAAAAAGTTTTGGACGGATTTCGATGAAACTTTCAGGCGTTGTTGGAAATGGTACAAGGAAGAACTGATTAAATTTTGGGGATGATCCGGATCACCGTCCAGAAGAAAACCGCCATTACGGAAAATGCCATTTTCGTGAATAACTACTGAACCACTAATCCTATCATTGTCAATCCAATTGCTAGTCATATGTTTTCATGGTCAAGGAATCTGAAAACGTACACACAAACACTGTATGGGGGGGGAACTGTGGCTGCCATTATAGAAAATGCCATTTTCGTGAATAACTACTGAACCACTAATCCTATCATTGTCAATCCAATTGCTACTCATATGTTTTCGTGGTCAAGGAATCTGAAAACGTACACACAAACACTGTATGGGCGGAAATGTGGCCGCCATTATGGAAAATGTCATTTTCATGAATAACTACTGAACCACTAATCCTATCATTGTCAATCCAATTGCTAGTCATATGTTTTCATTGTCAAGGAATCTGAAAACGAACACACAAACACTGTATGGGGGGGGGGGGGAACTGTGGCACTTGGCGGAGGTCTGCGCTCTCCGAGTGCTTTTCTAGTATTCAGTATGTAATTTAAAATTTGAAAAAAGAGATGTCTTTTTTAATGTAAATATTATATATAAACTATAGAATTTGCAGAAAATTACTACTAACTAACTAACCTGCACTTATATAGCGCTTTTCTAGTCACAAAGACCACTCAAAGCGCTTTCATTAATACTAACCCCCTATTCTAAGGGCCTATAGGAAACAGATATCTAGGGACAATTTAGAACAGCTAATTAACCTAACATGCATGTTTTTGGCATGTGGGAGGAAACCGGAGAAATCCCGGAGTAAACCCACGCAACACGGGGAGAACATGCAAACTCCACACAGATCACTGTTGGTCGGGGGCTGGGATCGAACCCACGATCCCACGATCCCCACAATCCCCCGGCCAAGGGTAAACCATGCTGCCGCAGTGCTAACCACTGCGCCACCGTGCAGCTGTGTACGGTGTAAAATGTATATCGTGATTTTATACACACACACACACACACACACACACACACACACACACACACACACACCTCACAGAAAGTGAGGGACATTCGACTTTCGGATGAAATTTCAGGATGCACCTAAAATGCACTATAACCTTTACAGGTGAACTTAATTTGACCTTCTCTAACCTTCTGAATGCACATGTCCAACTGTTCAGTGTTTCAGTACTTTTTTCATAACTTGCTGTTCTCTAAAAAGGTGCTTCATGGCTAAATTTACAACAGGTGTTTGATCCATGAATCGACCAATAAATTTTCTGGTTCAATTAGAATTGGTATTTAAACAGTCCTCTTCATCATGCTGTTCACATTTTGACATCAAGAGACCAAGACGACGCCCAACAATTGATCAACAGTACCACGCCATTGCGAGGCTTCAAACAGGATGTTCTCAGAGGGAAGTGGCCACTGAGCTCAGAGTGTCATCAGGAGGTTGCTACAGAGATACAGAGAGAAGAAATGGTGGAAAAATTCTATGCTACAGTGAGCTATATGAATTTTGATGTATATGAATTTTTCATATACATACACACATACATACATATATACACACACACATACACACACATATACAGTGGGGCAAAAAAGTATTTAGTCAGCCACCAATTGTGCAAGTTCTCCCACTTAAAAGATGAGAGAGGTCTCCAGTTTTCATCTTAGGTATACCTCAACTATGAGAGACAAAATGAGGGAAAAAAATCCAGAAAATCACATTGAAGGATTTTTAAAGCATATATTTGCAAATTATGGTGGAAAATAAGTATTTGGTCACCTACAAACAAGAAAGATTTCTGGCTCTCACAGACCTGTAACTTCTTTAAGAGGCTCCTCTGTCCTCCACTCGTTACCTGTATTAATGGCACCTGTTTGAACTCGTTATCAGTATAAAAGACACCTGGCCATAACCTCAAACAGTCAGACTCCAAACTCCACTATGGCCAAGACCAAAGAGCTGTCAAAGGACACCAGAACCAAAATTGTAGACCTGCACCAGGCTAGGAAGACTGAATCTGCAATAGGTAAGCAGCTTGGTGTGAAGAAATCAACTGTGGAAGCAATTATTAGACAATGGAAGACATACAAGACCACTGATAATCTTCCTCGATCTGGGGCTCCACGCAAGATCTCACCCCATGAGGTCAAAATGATCACGGGAACGGTGAGCAAAAGTCCCAGAACCACACAGGGGGACCTAGTGAATGACCTGCAGAGAGCTGGGACCATAGTAACAAAGGCTACATCAGTAAAACACTACACTGCCAGGGACTCAAATCCTGCAGTGCCAGACATGTCCCCCTGCTTAAGCCAGTACATGTCCAGGCCCATCTGAAGTTTGCTAGAGAGCATTTGGATGATCCAGAAGAGGATTGGAAGAATGTCATATGGTCAGATGAAACCAAAATAGAACTTTTTGGTAAAAACTCAACTTGTCGTGTTTGGAGAAGAAAGAACACCATACCTACTGTGAAGCATGGGGGTGGAAACATCTTACTTTGGGGCTGTTTTTCTGCAAAGGGACCAGGACGACTGATCCATGTAAAGGAAAGAATGAATGGGGCCATGTATTGTGAGATTTTGAATGAAAACCTCCTTCCATCAGCAATGGCATTGAAGATGAAACATGGCTGGGTCTTTCAGCATGACAATGATCCCAAACACACCGCCCGGGCAACGAAGGAGTGGCTTCATAAGAAGCATTTCAAGGTCCTGGAGTGGCCTAGCCAGTCTCCAGATCTCAACCCCATAGAAAATCTTTGGAGGGAGTTGAAAGTCCGTGTTGCCCAGCGACAGCCCCAAAACAGCACTGCTCTAGAGGAGATCTGCATGGAGGAATGGGCCAAAATACCAGCAACAGGGTGTGAAAACCTTGTGAAGACTTACAGAAAACGTTTGACCTCCGTCATTGCCAACAAAGGGTATATAACAAAGTATTGAGATGAACTTTTGTTATTGACCAAATACTTATTTTACCGAAGAATTTACCAATTAATTCAATAAAAATCATTCAATGTGATTTTCTGGATTTTTTTTTTCCCCCCCCTCATTTTGTCTCTCATAGTTGAGGTATACCTATGATGAAAAAATTGGAGACCTCTCCCATCTTTTAAGTGGGAGAACTTGCACAATTGGTGGCTGACTAAATACTTTTTACCCCACTGTACATACACATACATATATATATACACACACACACACACACATATACATACATACACACACACACACACACACACATATACATATACACACACACACATATATATATATATATACACACACACACATCGTCGTTGGCCTCCGTCGGTCTATGATGACCATGGAAGAGAATCCTAAACGTCTACTCTGCTGGAACAGCACCGCCTGTGGCTGAACAGGCCGATGCGCCAATGGCAGTCCCTGTCACACAGGTCGAGGTCGCACTTGTGGGTGGTCTCCGTGCTGCTGGGTCTGTGGCGGTTCTTCCTGCGGGTCCTTTTTTCATCTGCAGCAGCAGTCAGTCTCTCTTCACCCGCCTTGAGTTGTCTGGTCACGGTGCCTCTCCATTTGGAGCAGTCCGTTGCAAGGTCCTCCCAGCGCTCTGTGTTGATCTCCAGGGCCTTCATGTCTCTCTTGCAGACGTCTCTAAAACGCAGCTGTGGGCGGCCAACGTCTCACTTGCCAGTTGCCAGTTCTCCATAGAGGACGTCTTTGGGGATTCTGCCATCCTCCATACGGTGAACGTGGCCTAGCCAGCGGAGCCTGCGCTGTCTGAGTAGAGTGAACATGGAGGGAAGGCCGGCGCGGGACAGAACTTCTGTGTTAGGCACTTTGTCCTGCCAGGATATGTCCAGGATGTGGCGAATGCAGCGCAAGTGGAAGGAGTTCAGTCTCTTTTCCTGCCGGGCATATGTTGTCCACGTCTCACTCCCATAGAGCAGTGTGCTGATGACGCAGGCGTTGTACACTGCCATCTTCGTCTTGACAGAGAGTTTGGGATTCTCCCACACTCGTGTGGTGAGGCGAGCGAGTGTGAAGGCTGATTTTCCAATCCTCTTGTTGATCTCTGTATCAAGGGAGAGGTTGTTGCTGATCGTGGACCCCAGGTACGTGAACTGATTCACGACCTCCAGCTCGTAGTCGTCAATGGTGATGGTTGGTGGTGCTTCCGTGCCTTGCACCAAGACGTTAGTCTTCTTCAGGCTGATGGTAAGCCCGAAGTCCTTGCATGCCTGGGAGAAGTGGTCCACAAGGGTCTGAAGCTCCTGCTGTGTGTGGGTTGCGACTGCAGCGTCGTCTGCGAACAGCATGTCTCTGATTAGAGCCTTGCGTACTTTGGTTCTGACTTTCAAGCGGGCGAGGTTGAAAAGCCTGCCGTCAGATCTTGTGTGCTGGTAGATTCCCTCTGTTGCTGTGCTGAAGGCATGCCTCAGGAGCATAGCAAAGTAAATCCCAAAGAGGGTTGGCACAAGTACACAGCCCTGTTTCACTCCGCTGCGTATGTTGAAAGGCTCTGAGATGTTGCCATCGTGCTGCACTATCCCCTGCATGTTGGTGTGAAACGATTCAATGAGGCTTTGCAACTTTGGTGGGCATCCTATCTTTGGCAGGATCTTGAAAAGGCCCTCTCTGCTGACCAGATCGAACGCTTTGGTGAGGTCGATGAAGGCGACGTACAGGGGCATGTTCTGTTCTCTGCATTTCTCCTGGAGTTGGCGGATGGAGAATATCATGTCTACCGTCGATCGCTCAGCGCGGAAGCCACATTGAGACTCGGGGTAGACATGTTCGGCAAGCTTCTGTAGACGAACGAGAACAACTCGTGCGTAGACTTTGCCAACAACGCTGAGGAGGGAGATGCCCCTGTAGTTGTTGCAGTCGCTTCTCTCCCCTTTGTTTTTGTAGAGGGTGATGATCTTGGCGTCCCTCATGTCCTGTGGTACGGCACCTTCCTTCCAACACTGGCAGAGGACGTCATGCAATGGCAGCAGTAGGGCGGTCTTGCAGTGCTTGATCAGGTCGGGGGGTATGCCGTCGTTGCCGGGTGCCTTGCCAGCGGCCAAGCTATCAATGGCCTTGCTGAGTTCGTCGATGGTTGGCTCGGCGTCAAGTTCATCCATGGATGGCAGGCAGTCGATGGCATCAAGGGCTGACGGTGTCACGGTGTTCTGTCTGGAGTAGAGGTCGGAGTAGTGTTCCACCCATCTCTCCATCTGCTTGTTCTTTTCTGTGATCATCTCCCCAGTGGAGGATTTGAGGGGGGCCATCTTGCTCTGAGCCGGACCAAGTGCTTTCTTGATGCCATCGTACATACCACGGATGTTCCCAGTTATGGCAGCGGTTTGAATGTCTTGGCTGAGCTGAGTCCAGTACTCGTTGGCACAGCGCCGAGCAGTCTGCTGAACTTTGCTTCTCGCAGCCCTGAGAATCTGGAGATTCTTCTCGTTTGGGTACTTCTTGTACTCAGCAAGTGCTGAGCGCTTGGCTTCAATGACGGGGGTCATCTCGGTCAACTTGGCATCAAACCAGTCCTGTGACTTCGAGGTCTTCCTCCCAAAGGTGACCAAGGATGTGCGGTGGATGGTGTTTCGCAGCTCTTCCCACTTCTGCTTTGCAGATTCTCCTTCTTGTGGTACACCAAGTTCCTTCTCAAAGGTGGAGGCAAACTGCTCAACAAGTTCTGGTTGAGCCATCTTGCTGGTGTCAATCCGTGCCTTTCCAGGTTGTCTAGCATGATGGAATTTCTTCAGCTGCAGCTTGACCTTGCAACACCCCAATGAATGGTCTGTGTCACAATCTGCACTCTGGAACGAACGGGTGATTAGCACGTTCTTCAGTGAGGTGCGCCTGGTCAGGATCAAGTCCAGCTGGTGCCAGTGCTTTGAGCGTGGATGTTGCCAGGAAACCTCGTGTTGGGGCTTGGTCTTGAAGAACGAGTTTGTGATGCACAGATCGTGATATGTGCAGAACTCGAGCAGCCGCTGTCCGTTGTCATTCATTCTGCCCACGCCAAAAGGTCCAAGACAGGAGGGCCAGGAGTCGTGGTCAGCACCCACTCTGGCATTGAAGTCTCCAAGGAGAATGAGTTGTTCAGAGTTGGAGACGATCCTGACAGTTGTTGCGAGATTCTCGTAGAACTCGTCTTTTGCCTCTGGTGTGGCTGTCTGTGTTGGGGCATACACACTGACGAGGGTGACTGGGCCTTGAGTGGTGTTCAGGCGGAGGGTGAGGAGTCGAGCAGAGCCAGTGCTGCTCGGTTCCACCATCTTCAGCAAGGTGTTCTTCACTGCAAAGCCCACTCCGTGTTCCCTGTGTTTGTCACTGCCCTTTCCCTGCCAGTAGAACGTGTAGTTCTTCTCTCTTAGTGTGCCTGCGTCAGCCAACCGTGTTTCCTGGAGAGTGGCGATATCCACTCCCAGTCTCTTCAGCTCATTATTGATGATGGCAGTCTTCCTGGTGTCGTTGATGTCCTTGAGGTTAGTAGCGAGTCCTGTCATCATAGTGCGGACGTTCCAAGTTCCCAGTTTTAGAGTTGGTCTCTTTTGTTTTATTGTCTTGCCTGGTGCGAAAGTTCTCAGCCTGCTGTTCGGATTTCTCCTCATCCCCATGCACCCAATGAGGAAAGCAAGCTGTGGCGGGACATCACCTTATTGGCTGGGGGCTGCCCAGCTTGAGGAGGGCGGTAGCTGTCCAGTGAGATCCGATGATCCCTCCCACAGTCGGGAATAACCCCTGGCGCCGAGCTCTACGCCAATTGAGCGGTGGCTTATAACCGGTAACTGTCATTCCTCGTGTTTTGTCTACGCCAAAGGCGAAGCTGGAGTGTCCTCTCCAGTGATCCGGTGTTCTACCTTCCAGCGTTGGGCGTTGGTAGGATTCAAGCCTGGGCAGGAAGATATGGAGGATAAGATGTTGCCCATGCAGCATGTCCCCCCTCTCCACGTCACTGATGAATCCAAAGGAACAGCAGAGCTGCTACAGTTTGGCACCAGCGCCGTTGCAGGAGCTGCCAGAACGATGTTGAGCACAACATAGAACTGCCTTAGGGGCTCCGACTCCGGATTTTTCCTCAGGGTTGACTCCCGAAGCCTTTCCCGTGACCAGGTATGCCGCAAGGTAGCGGAGGTTTGAAATCAGGGTTTACCTTCCCCTAGATGTGCTACCTTCCCAGGTTGACGAGCCACCATCTACCCGAAGCATCTGGTTTTAAGGCGCCAGAGATCCGCCCTCGCCCCTTCTCCTATTAGTAAAAGCAGTTCCGCCGGGCTTAGAGACTAAACCACACGGGCAGGCTAGGAGTTGGACTTAGTTGTCAGAGGCTTTTCGAGACGCACGCCATAAGGAGCATTTTATGAGCACTGGGAGCTTAACCCCAGTGCCGCT